>OZ034818.1:39974447-42474447 GCA_964030455.1 Linum trigynum | reverse complement strand
TACGCAAAGCTTGCATTAGCTTCTCGAATGGCAATTTGACCTGATCACAACAAGAGGAGCTCTGTCAATTCTCAAGCTAAAGCAGACGACAACAAGCTGGAAATTACTCCACCAAAAAGCTGTTATGGGGAGTACTTACCAAGTCATCATGGCAATATTTCAACAGAGCCAAACCCACTTTGAAAACAATTTTTACACCCTGGAAACAGATTTTGAGCAAACATGTTACTTTTTTTATTCCCAGTTAATACGGATAGTTGAAGGGAAGCTGCAATCACATGTTGCCAGGGGGGAGGGCTTAAAGGCAACCACAAACCTCGTAAAGAAAGACATCCCAAATTCGAAGCGCCAAGTGGAACGGGAAAGAGTATGAGAACACAGTAATAAACCACTGGCTCGCGTACATGCTAGGATTCATCATTTCTCCGGAAAAATGCTCTCCAAGTTTTGGCATATGCTCTCTTACCAACTGGTCAAACTGAAATAGATATTGTTGTACAAGTGGCAGCCCAACCTACGGTAAAAAGTATGAAACAGCTGTTCGTTATCAGCCTCAAATCTAACTCATTTGGATGGCCGTAAGCCCCTTTCTTTCCTTATTCCGAGAAATGTATAAAACCAATCAGTCTAGGTGTTAGAGAAGCTGTCCAATAATGTTTGCAGAACAAAAGGCAATCTTGATGAAGATGCAAGATATACAGTCTAAAGCTGGTTTCACCTCAAGTCGGCAGAGGCAGATAGAACCGAAATAGGAGGCATGTTAAAGGGCAAAGAGTTCTTTTTCCTAGTACAGGGGTACCAGGCAAGGAATAACTTTGTGTTCTCTTACACGAAATCACCCTCACCAGCCCAAATAGAGGTAAGATCACCTAGACAGAGATCGTTTGTGGAGAGAAGAACATACTAAGATTAAAGCTTCTAAGTGTATGGTGATAAGGATATGCACGAGTAAGGAGGACCTGAAATAGAACCTCAGAGGGCGTGATCGCTGATTCAAATTATAACAAGAATACAATTATCACTAACATCAGCTAAAGCTCTTCTGTGGGGTAACCACATAAATGGGATCAGAACTATAGGGGAAAATGCTCAGGAAATACAATGGTATTGATGGAACTAGTAAGTTATATCAGGAGACGATGTAGAAAGTGACTAGTTGCTCAAAAACTGGTAATCTATAGTCATAAGTGTCGAAATTGATCACGCAAAAGTCTCGTAATTTCAGATCATAGCAAAGAGAAACAGAAACCATGTTGAAACAATAGAAAGTTCAGATATCTGATCAGTTGCTTCTACTCTGGCTTAAAAAATCTACTTTCTACGCCCCTTATCTGCTCTGAATATTTACAATAAAACATCCAACTTCCCGAAAATACAGGAGAAAGCTTTATTTGACAATGACCACAAAGTTGCGTAGGGTAACAATCAGTAGTTTGTCGGACACTTAAGTTCAAAGAACCTAAGAGCACTTGTCATATGTATTGTTTCATAATAACCTATATACAATATTGGACAAAGTGATTCAACCCTAAAAATCTGACACAATCTTTAGTTTTTGAGAAAAAGATTCTACGCCAGTAATAAATAGGGAAGTAATAAATGAATGATCCTTGAATTGAACGTTGTATACTCATTATCGGCTCACATTAGTTGATTCCTCACGTATTGAATATTAAATATTCCAACATGGACACTGAAAGGCCGCTCGAAAGGAAAGCAATCCAAGCTTTCAATCAAACAACTAGATTTGGCGTATGATATAGCATAGCCAATGAGCTTACTATATAGCTAATGTTATGCATAAGTAAACAGTAGGCCCTAGGTTTGAATTGCAGGAGGGTTGAACATATTCATCCACAATTACCTTAAGTACAAACACTTTGGAATTGAGATTGAACACGACATTACCTGATATAACCCTTCCATTGGAGCATGGACAGCACCTTTTAGCAATGCAACCAATAACCAGAAGGCGTCTTCTTCACTCATATAAAGAAGCAACAAACCAGCTACGAATCCCATTCCCTACAAATTTATATCTTACTGATGTCATTTTCATTCAGTAAAAAAGCCAATTATCAAAGAAAGCATCAAGAACAAGAAATCCAACCTGAACATATCCAACATCTCTATCATAAACAGAATATGCCTTCAATACATTGTAAAGGGACCTCTGACCTGGACCGTGTCTCTGCTGGAAGAAGACGTGAGAGGGAAATGTGCGAGATATATCACGGATTATGTCCAGCTCAGATGCTGATGTCTCATATATGACTAGTTGCTGCAGAAACAAAGAAATAAATTTAATCAATGGTAACTCAGGCTTTGGACAGTAACCAATGCACAAGAAGGCTGTGTTAATGAAAGATTCTGCATAGTTCTACTGAGCAAAATCCAGCCTTCAAAGCCAATATGAACGTACAGTCAAGTTTAGGACAACAATTTCTCAGGAAATAAAAGATTCTGCATTCCTTTTCATCATGTTTTCCATTTCAAGATGACATTGTTTTTGCAGAAACCCTGAAGCTTGCTGATAAAAGATGCAAAACAATCATAGGTCCCCAACCATTGCATCCTGCCGAACCCTTTCCAGGCTACCATCAAGAGGACTAAAGGGCTAGTAGTATACAGCCAAGGTGCCACATTTTTTGCATATGGAATACGTAAGTTGTATATTGTGTGGTAAGATTTTCCAGATTGAACTACCTTGGAATATTCAATGTTCTAAAGAACAATGAGCATTGAGCTATCCCTGCTAAATGCAAATGTTCCTTTGAACACATCAAACTGATTATTCAGAAACCAAGAAGACAGATAAATCCTGGTATTAATTCAGAAACTCAAGTTATATAACAAATCAAACTACAAAAGTTTGGGCGGTCAAGAGTAAAGAATCGTTGAAGTGCAACGACCTAGCATTTTTAAACAGCTGAACTCATTCAAGCCATTGTATTTAAGATGGTATATGGTACTGAATATGGCGCATGGTTTAGGTATTCACAAATCAATTTAACTAATTATATCAAACAACTTCAAACTCAGAGGTGGTTTAAAAAACAATGCAGTTTGAGACTAATGAGACAGGAAGAAGGCGAAGTTTTACCTCATAAACCCCAGGATTCATCAGCAGAAGGTCTCGACTTCCAGAGATCAACTGCCAAACAAGACCTCTTAAACAGTCAGGAATTCCTTTCCTAATACGCCTCTTAACCACATGAGGTTTCCTCCTGACATAGCGCTTCCAGTCACTTCCTCCAACCCCGATCATCTTCCTCCATTTCCTTATCCTTCTTTCTTCACTGTTGAATAGCAAGAGGTGTCAATTAAACATAAGAGAAACTCAACTGCTATTCATATATCACTGGCGACTAATATTTTGAAAGGAATAGCAAAAATAACTCCTAAAAGACCAACCTTCCCTTGCTCAAACTCTCGGGAGAATGGTATGCATCTTGCTTTAAACAGCTAAATCTGTCAATGAGTCTTGGTGAAGGAAGTGGCCCTGCTTCATGGTCTTCTGCACTTTTCTTTTCCATAATACAATACTAAGGAAACTCTACAGCATCAACAGGCAGAGTATACAGTTTTCGCTTCAGGGACAGCATGATGTACAAAGTGCCAAACTCTGCGAAAGTAGATAAAACTTAGTGCACTTGTTTAACGAAATTAGATCAATATGGCAAGGGAACTCCATTTCTCCCCTCATAGAAATCAAACTTTACTGCACTACATACGATAAGCTGATCTGTAACCCTTCTGGTTCAAATGAACGAGAGAGCTTACTGCAGGAAGCATTTAAAAGTGTGCATTGCAACCTCAACAAAAGGAGTCCGGAAAAAAATGCAACTTTTTCCCGAAAAGAGCGAATAAAGGCATGACTAGAGAAAACATCTAGACCTGAATCATCAAAAGAGCACAACGAAATAACATAATGTCACCAGACTATGTGTTGAAGTCGCGAGTACCCGCAGCAACAATTCCATGTGACAAAACCCAAATAACAGCAATCCGAGTGAAGGAAGCGTAATAGAAACACAGCCACTGGATACAATCTTATATGTTTGAAGTGGTCATAAACCCAGAAAATTTCAGATTCGAAACTTTGATGGGTCAATCACAAAATGAGAGCTTTCCTCACTGAATTGTCAAGACCAAAGAAATGGAAAGCAGAAATCTGCAAACAGAAACTAACGATTCAAATTAGAGACAGGGAGAGCATAATAAAGATAACATTTGCACACCTCTGAACCTCGATCCCGGAAGCGATCACCTCTTTCCAATTGCGACTGGTGGTTGGGAGTTTCCACGAACCAATTGCCTCCCCCAGACCAGGAAAAGGGTGAAGATTCAATTCAACACGATAGAAAGTCGCGTCGGAGGACGATGGGAAATGGCAACAAATCGAAATCAACTCAGGAGACGGCGATGGGCGGAAGTGTTAACGGAGAAGCGACGCTTCGGAGGCAGACAGGTGCGGACACCGATTCTCTTCCCCGCTGAAGTTGACGGACAGTTGCGTACTACTTCCACAATCGTTGCTTTGGAGTTAAATTGAGGAGTGGAGAGCGAGATGATGAAACGCTTTGTTTGTTCGTTCTTCTCTCGAAGATTGGGCTGATGATTCACTGCGTGTGGAGGCAGCAACTGTTGGGCAGGTAGATGGAGAAGGATTGCATGGCTTCCACTCCAGAATCCAACCTGCTCTGGCCTCTGCTGCTCCGCTCCTGGAAGGATAGCAGCGTCGGATTACGGCTCCAGAACCAGAAAAGTCGTGAATTGGGCGTCAAATATTAAAATCGAGGGCAAGGATTGGGCACAATGATTGGAGGAGCTGGCGGAAGAAAGAAGAAACTACGAGCCCAACCCAACCAACACAACTCTCCATTTCCCATTTTCCACCCTGCAATATTCATGATTAACCATCATGGTTTTTCTTTAGTGGGAAAAGGAGGGTGTTCAGATGATGATCATGTCAACAAATAAGTTTAAAATTTACTATTCCTTGAATATAATATTTTAATCAAACTTATTAAAGCTTCGTTTATAAGTTGTGATTGTAAGCGTTATGTTTAATCAATGCATGTATTGTTCATAATATAGTGTTTAGAAGTGTCGGATAGTAAAACAATGTATGCATTTTTTTTGTATAAGTCCAACTTACAAACATAAAAAAAAAAATGATTGATTATATTTTTTTCTAACAAAAAATTGGATTATATAATTTCAATTAAAAGTTGATATTGTTGTATTTAGATTTGGATCCTCTTTTTCTTTCCATTATATTCCTAGTAGTTTTGTTTTATATTAAAATAGAGGGTAAGTGTAATATTTTCTCATAAATTGAATTTATGTAAATCAATAAATAAACAAAAATCTCATAAACCAAACAAAGTCATGTAAAAATGCATATATTATACTAATGCATGTATTTATAGTATAGTGATTTATTACAATAAAGAATTTAACATATGAGAGCCCATTTTATAATGGAAATCCTAAAGTTTCCTCCTTCATTCTCCAAGGAAGCAAGCATTGGCATGTTCCTAAACTTCAATTTTTCATTTGGTAATGTGCAAGAGTTATCCTTCCCACTGGTTTTGCTTCTTCGATCTCGTGGGATGGATTGTCGTGTCCGGTGTCCTATCTGTTGGAAGTACTGTGAGACTATCGAACGTCTTTTCTGTAGATGTTCCTTAGCGATCAAACTTTGTTCACTAGCGGGAATGGAAGAGCTTTTTCAATCGCTCCCGAGATCCAACTTTAGTCTCTGGTAGCGTCATTTGTTGCGATCTGATTGCTCGCAATCCCAAGTTCTCCAATGTGTGTGATCTTTTCTGGAGGGTTTGGAAAGCTCAAAACACTATGCTTTTTTAATATTATTAACCACATATATGGGTTCTCGCTGCTCAGTTTGATTTCCAAATTTATAATCTTCTTCTAGGATCCTCCCCCTTCTCGTGTTGCTCTTCGCTCCCCCCGGTTGGTCTGGTGTCCCTCTCCCTCTGGTGTTTAAATATTAATTTTGATGCGATCATTCGACTTAATGCGTGTTCTGCTGGAGTAGTTATTTGAGACTCGAGTGGTTCGACTATGTTGGTGTCAGGTTTCCATCATTTCAGAATAGCCAAACCGTACATTTCATAACTTCTTGCATTTCGAGATGCGATTTCTATTGTGGTAGATCGCCAAATTGCAAGAGTGGTGATTGAATCAGAGGTGCTCTTCCGTCAGCTCCACAAGAGTTTCTTGTCAGATTCCTCAGGTGGGCTAGTACTTCGCGATTGTCTCCATATGGTCTCGGCCATACCTCTTGGTGTAGAGTTTAGGGCGGTGCCTAGAGTTATCAATTGGGTTGTACATATATAGAGTCACACATAAAACCCTTTCATTGTCATTATTATAGTTGGAATCGTTTGATTTTTTAGCTTGACTATTGTTGTAGTTGGGGTTGGAGGATTCTTGTAGGGGAGGGTCCTCCTGTCTATTGTTGTTTTCTCTTGGCATTTCTCGGTTAAAAAAAATTAATATATGAACTTCCAAGCGACCCTAAATTAACTCATCAACCAACTACCTAGAGGTAAATCGGTTAACCAACACAACATAACATTAAACGAAAAACCTATTGTTTTTATCGATGGGGCTTTCCACAAGCATTGCAAACGAGGTTAAGAACGACCTCCTTCGACTCGGACAAATTGGAGTGCGATGTCAGCTCGACGTGCTTATAGGCCTCATGTACGAACCTCAACAGGGCGCCGCAATTGCCGCACTTCAAGGAAACTCCCGTAATTTATCGATCCACCAATCACTAGGAACATAAGCTCCCCGGGACTTCTAAACTTTGTCTGCGACGAACAAATGCGGGAGGCTCCGGGTGGAGTTTAAAGAATTTTGGGTTTTTTTTTGTCATTAGATCACTCTCAAAGAGTATAGCTCACAATAGATACACAGGAAACCAAGCTAAGGAAAAGAGGCCGTCTAAAGACTGAATACCCAGCTCAAAGTCGAACCCCTTAACATGAGAATTCGAGCTTTTTGATCTATTGGACTTGGAAGGATTTAGATCGTTGTTTGAATGCCCAAACTCGTATTGGAGTTGGTTTCAGGGAGGGCGAGTTCTTTTGCTTATTCGAGAGGGGAGATTTCCTTATCTTCGGAATCGATGGCGGCCGTGGGAGGAGGAGAATGCTGGTCCTCCTTCTCTTATTTATATTTTATTTATTTTAATTTGAAGTGTTATTACTAATTTAATAGATAATTATGAAAGTTGATTATCACATCAGATAGAGAGGACGGTCAATGATCAAATCTAGAATATTAAGCTAATTTTAATCATCCGAATGGGAAAAAATAGTGACTTTCATAAAAAAAATATTTCTATTCAACAAGTATGAAACATTTTAGTAAATCTAGTGATAGGTTCAAACTTACAATTTACCCTTCATTCAACTCTAACATGAGCTTGAAAATATCCGACTCGCATGAAAAAAGAATGAAAAGAAAGATACAAATTACGAATCCAGCTAGTTATTTAACTCCAGTTTTGTGTTACAGCAGAAGAAGATAAGGAAAACACAGGTACTCTCCTCTCACATTTCGTAAATTATTCCTCAAATTCCACCGGATTAGGAGCTGCTTTTGAAGATCGATTCAGGCCTCGGGAACCCATTAGCACGGGATAGTAGTTCCTCCCTCTGCTTCTCCAGCAGCTTTGTCTCCCTCGTTCTGCGAGGCAGTATGTCTGCCTTTTCTCTGGTTTGCTATAGTCCATCTTTATATACCAAAGAGAAGAACTTGGGATTTTCCAGCGTGAAGTCGAGACCTTTGAGGAGATATGGCGCAGCTGTGTCCCATTTTTCGATTCCTTCAGTACATTTTTGTGGAATTAGCAAAACCCAGATAGATTCCCCGAACAGCAGGAAATTAGGGTCATTTTATAGCGAGCGCAATGGAGTTTCCCTCTTGGGGTTATGTCCTTGTGGCAAATCTCGTCATGGGTTTTCTTGTAGCATTAGAATTGGGGCATTGGTCAAGGATAACAATGGAGGTGACCAAACTCAGCTGAAAAGAAGGAATAGGGATGTGAGAAGAAGGTTCTCGTTGAGACTGCGCCCCAGATTGCGGCTGTTGTCCATGAGGTTGAAGAGAATTCTGATTAGGTCAGCCTTGGGCAACTTCATTTTGTTTCTTCGAAAGAATCCCAAAAGGCAGGCGCTTTATGCTTCTTTTTCTGTTGCATTGGGAATGCTCTTCTTGTTTCTGAGACTGACATCCGTGCCATCTCCTAACGTTGTTCCTTATTCCGACTTGATATCGTGCATCCAAGAAGGTTCTGTTACAAAAGTTCTACTCGAAGAGGGGTCTCGTCGGATTTATTACAACACTGAATCGCAAGGAACTGGGAATGGTGATAATTCTCCAATTGCTGTAGAAAGTGTCACTGTTCCACAAGCATCAGGTGCTACTCGGTTAGGGAAGCTACTGAAACCTCGAGCATCGACACCTAAGTGGCAGTTTGCGACAAGGAAAATAGACCATGATGAGAAATTTCTGCTTAGTTTATTGAGAGAAAAGGGAACAACCTATAGCTCTGCTCCCCAATCGGTTTGGATGTCGATGAGGAGTTTGCTGTTAACTATTATAGCTCTATGGATTCCTTTATCACCTTTGATGTGGCTTCTGTATCGTCAACTTTCTACTGCCAATAGCCCAGCAAAGAAGCGGCGTCCAAACAATCGAACCGTCACCTTTGATGATGTGGACGGTGTTGATGCTGCTAAGACAGAGCTTGTTGAGGTAAGGATGCTCCTCTGTTGTAGTAACTGATAATTGTGAGAGCAAGTGCATGTGATACGATAATGTGCTTTGGGAAATAGTATTTCATCCTTAGATTATTGCTTGGAGTATTGTTGTATTTCTTTTCTGCTTTGCAACTGCAGTTTATCCAAGGGAGTCAGTATAGTTTGTATGATTCTGATGAGGGAATTTAAGGGTTCAAAGCTTCAATGTGCTCCTAAAAGATAACGGGGAATTAGTTACTCTCTTTGTGGCCATTATGGTGCTCCAATGCATGGTTGATTCTTAAGTGCTATTTGTTGCATATCAATCTAAATACACAGTCGGTATATCCCTTACATCCACATCTGACTGATAGTTGGCTATAAGTTTAACTGTAGTGTAACCTAGACATCGATTTTTGGTTAGTAGTTGTATAAATCTCATCACACATACTGGATAACACCTTCACCAAAATGGTTCGGCATTGTTTCTTTAGAATGCTTTATGGATATAATTGAGCTTATATTTATGCATTAGAGGATTTGGACATGCTTTTACCCTCGTGTCGCTAATTGAACGTATAATTCATTCGTGGACTACCTCCCCGACTAATCACACGATCGTTTCTGGGAATGTGTTTGTTCACATAGTTCTTTGTTCTGGCTTTTGCCATATGTGACATGTAATTGTCAAGATTATATAATTTACGCCAGTTCAAGTTTATTAATTTATGTAGAAGTCTTGTTTTGTAAAGGTTCTGGGATCTCTAGTCTTTAGAAAAAATGTACTGCTATTCATAGAAAAAGGTAAAATAAGAGAATTTACTGCTAATAGCTTGGGATGAAATCGACATTTGATGTATTGTCTCCTGTGGCAGCCCAGTTTGTAATTTGTATCCCTATTATCCTAGTCCAAGTCAATTACATCACTCAGTCAGTCTGTGTTCTTCAAAATTCGTTCTTTCAGATAGTCTCATGCCTTCAAGGAGCTATAAGATACCAAAAATTGGGGGCAAAGCTGCCAAGAGGAGTTTTGCTGGTTGGTCCACCTGGAACAGGAAAGACATTACTCGCTCGTGCAGTAGCAGGAGAAGCTGGAGTTCCGTTTTTCAGTGTCTCGGCCAGTGAATTTGTCGAACTGTTTGTTGGGAGAGGAGCAGCACGCATCAGGGATCTCTTTAACGCTGCCAGAAAATCTGCTCCCTCTATCATATTCATCGATGAACTGGATGCAGTTGGTGGGAGGCGTGGTCGTAGCTTCAACGATGAACGAGATCAAACACTAAATCAGGTATAAATCTAACGCTCACTTCAATTTCTGCAACCGTTACTGTTGTTGGGTATAGCTTGAACGAATAATCTTGTAAGCCGGTGTTCTCTCCCAAGTTCTTTTTTTTTTAATAAAGTGGACCGTTCTCAGTTTATGCTTATGCATTCTCTCTGAAGGTCATAACTGAACTTCTCCACTCGCTAGTCATTATCACAATATCCTGCTCTGAGTTCGGTCTTAAATATTGTGTTTTCCTTTGCAGTTGCTTACAGAAATGGATGGATTTGAGTCAGAGATGAGAGTGGTGGTTGTGGCGGCCACCAACAGACCAGAAGCACTGGACCCTGCTCTATGTCGCCCCGGGAGGTTCTCGAGAAAGGTGTTTGTAGGGGAACCTGATGAAGAAGGGAGGAGAAAAATATTAGCCATTCATTTGAGGGACGTGCCTCTGGAAGAAGATACAGAACTCATATGTGATCTAGTTGCTTCTTTGACTCCAGGATTAGTGGGTGCCGATCTTGCTAACATTGTTAATGAGGCTGCTTTACTAGCTGCCAGGAGAGGTGGGCTCATATATACTTTCCTAAAAGCACCTATAACAATTCATATGCCTATAACTGATTCTAGATAACTAGTATTGTCTGCCAGTTCTAACAAGAATTTGCATTGGTTTGTGACAGGTGGTGAGACCGTGGCGAGGGAGGACGTAATGGAAGCCATTGAAAGAGCAAAGTTTGGGATCAATGATAAGAAACTGAGGCCTAGTTCAATAAGCAAGGAAATAGGGAAGCTGTTCCCATGGGTGCCAACTTTGGTGGGGAAGAAACTCGATGATTTGCAAGGACCTCTAGGTTACCAGACATTGAGCTAAGTAGTTTCTTTTTCAGAGCTCTTTCTGTGATCTTGGTTTTGTATTGGCCGCAAGAGACAGAGAGAGAGTGCCTATGCTCGAAATAGGTGACCACACTGTTGGAGACAGTATCCCACCATAACTACACTGGCTGCTGCAGCTGGTACTGTGATCTTGGCATTACTAGTAAATTTTAAGTAGTTTCCGATTCCTTAATATGAATGTACATATATGGTGGCTTCTTTCGAGGCCTCTTGCTTTCTTTACTTGGGACCTTCCTTCTCAGTCTTCAACTTTCCTTTACTTTTTGTCCAATTTTTCAACTTGGCGTGTTTCTGTCAAGGATATCTCTGCCCCCATCTGTACACTCGGATTGTGGTGCATGACAGGTTTGTTCCTTCGGAGAGACTGTAACGACTTCGTTATTTGAGTGACTCACCCATCCCCATCCTCCTCTTCAGTAACAGCTGCTCGAGACTATGTGACTTGAGCACATAGCATCTGTCGTCTCTAGTTTCCCTGGTCACTGTTTCCGGGGAGCAATTCCCTTGAGGTGATCCAGAGTGCTGAATATTACAGTGCGTCTTATGGCGCGCAACACTTGCAGAAGGTGACAGAGGAGAGAGGAACCCGTAAAAGACCCAGTAAGTCACTGAAAAGGAGTTGAGCCACTTTTATGGCGGGAACAATGGAGTTTCCATGCCGGGATTGTGTCCTAATGGTGGCAACCCTCGACGTGTGTCTTCTTGTAAGTTGTAGCAACAGAATTGGGCCATTGGTCAAAGGATATAACAATGTGATGCATTTATGCTTGGTCAGTCAGCTCATCATTAATTATTATTATTATTATTATGGAAATTCGAATTAATTTCTCTTTAGGGTTATTATTATTATTATTAATTGTTTCTTGTTGAAGAAGTTATTGTTTAGGAGTTGGTTAGTATTAGTTTACCGTGTTTGAGAAGAAAAGGATTTACGAGATTACTTTGTCTTTACGATTTATCTATGAAAAGAGTAGAAATAAGAAGGTTTTCAGCGTCGGTTGTTGTGTTAGACTTTGGCCATGGTGTTGAAGAGGATTATGATGAGGTGGTGGTCGGCCTTGAGAAACTCCATTTTGTTTCTTGGAAAGAATCCCAAAAGGCTGGCGCTTTGTGCTTCTTCCTCTGCTGCAGCGGGATCATCGTTTCTGAAACTGTCAGCTGTGCCATCTCCAGAAGTTGTTCCTTATTCCGACTCGATACCATGCCTCCAACATGGTTCTTCTGTTACAGAAGTATCGTCCGAAGAGGGGTCTCATCGGGTTATCTACAACACCAAATCCCAAGCAACTGTATACGATCGAAGCTCGGAGGATAAGTCTGCAGTTGCTGTAGTACAAGTGCCTAGATCCAAGTAGCAGTTTGCAACGAGGAAAACATATGACGACGAGGGATTTGTGCTCGGCCTGTCGAGAGAAAAGGGGACAACTTACGGCTCTGCAACACAATCGGGTGGAATGTCCAACTGGCGTTTGCTGTTGGGTAGTGTTCTGAATACATGGAGTCCTTTTAGCTCCTTTTGCATGGATTCTGCATCATCATCTTTCTGATGCCAATAGCCCTGCAAAGAAGCGGCTACCAAATAGTTATCGAACTGTAACTTTTGCTGATGTCGACGGTGTTGATGCTGCTAAGGTGGAGCTTGTTGAGGTAAAAAGCAGTTCTTCTGTTCACGTGTTCAGTAGTTTTGAAAAGCTTTGTTGGTGCATTTGATTAGTAAAAAACGATCCAGGTTGCGAAATAGCTGCATTTCTTTGCTTCCTTCCGAGTTGTTACCGAGCTAACATTTGATTAGTAAACATGCTTCAACGGTCGATCTCTGTTTCTTGATATTTGATTTGCCTGTGAACTTGCATCCGTCGATTTCTCGATTCATGTGTGGAGTCTGGTCTCTTGTAGATGTCCTGAAATCTTGTGCAATGCATGGTTCCAGATAGTCTCATGCCTTAAAGGTGCTGCAAATTACCAAAGACGTGGGCGCAGCTTCGACGAAGAACGTGAGCAAACACTAAATCAGGTATAAACTTTAACAAGTCATGTATGTAAGCCATTGTTCTCTCCCAAGTTCTTATATTGAACTTGTCCACTTTGCTAACTCATCATCAACAATGTCCTGTTCCGCCGACATTTTCCCACCTGCAGTTGCTTACAGAAATGGATGGATTCGATTCGGAGATGAGAGTGGTGGTGGTTGCAGCCACCAACAGGCCAAAATCGCTGGACCCTGCGCTATGTCGCGCAGGGAGGTTCTCGAGGAAGGTGTTTTGTAGGGGAACCTGATGAAGAAGGGAGGAGAAAGATATTGGCCATTCATCTGAAGGGTGTTCCCCTGGAAGAAGACGTCGGTCGCATCTGTGATCTGATTGCTCCTCTGACTCCAGGACTTGTAGGTGCTGATCTTGCCAACATTGTCAATGAGGCTGTTTTACTTGCTGCCAGCAGAGGTTGGGGTTCATTCTGTATATTCGCCTGGAAGAACTTTTTGAACATTTCAAATGCCACAAGTGAAGAATGCATATTTGTAAGAGAATGGACTTCTTGTTGGTTTGTCCACAGGTGGTGAGACTGTGGTGAGGGAGGATGTACTGGAAGCCATTGAAAGAGCAAAGCTGCAGGTTCCCAAGCCAAAAACAAAGGACCAAGCAGTTCAGGTAACTCAGGCAGATGGCAGAGGACCCTTGGGAGCCAGCAACTGCAACCCATCCATCACTTAACTTACCAAAGCACCAAAGAGGTCGCGACAATGATGAAGAAGCTGAGGCCTAGTACAATAAGGAAGGAGATACAGAATCTCATGTGAGTGTGGGGAAGAAAGGTGATGATTTGCAAGAGCCTTTAGGTTTACCAGGTACTGAGCTTAGTAGTTTCCTTTTGCAGACTGGTTACTGTGATCTCTGGCATTATTAACAGTAACAGTTGTAAGTTCCAGGTTCTCTAATACGAACATATCGTGCTGATCATTACGTTGTGCAATCTTGGCTGTTCAATTTGAACACCATTGAAATTGGATAGAAACTACAAAAGAGATTAGGGAGTCGTTTGGATAAGGAATTCTAATGTATTAATTTGGCCAGATTATCTCATTTTGAGTCAATTTGGACAAATTGATCCGTTTGACGGCACATAGATGGAGCAATTTTGGCTGGGGAAATTTTAAATTAACCCATTTTGAGGCAATTACCGGGTCGTTTGGATGCAGTATTTTGATGAGGTAATTTGGTTGAAATAACTCAGAATGAGGTATTTCAATCAAAATAACTCGTTTGGCAAAAATAAAGTAGAATGTGGTATTTTGTCCATGAGTCAATTGAAATAACTCATTGTGAGTTATTTGAAATACCTACCCACCCCCTAGTTATTTCAAATACCTCATCTCCCAACTTCTTGTTCCACTTCATCCCTTCTTTAAGTGGTGAAATACCACAATATTTGAATGTTTTATCCAAACAAGACAATTACACCAATTACCACATTTCAAAATGAAATACCACATGAAATGCCACATAGCAAAATAATGAATCATTTGGATTCGAAATACCATAGAATCAAAATGATGCATCCAAACGACCCGTACAATTGTATGGGATGAGGGCAAACAATTCCAATCGACTCATTTTAAATGACTCATTTCGTAAAATGAGACAATTGGTCATTTTTTATAATACATCCATCCAAACCACCCCTAAAGGTAATTTAAAAAATGAAACTACTTTTTCTCTAAAAGTGTAGCAAAGTAAATCTTCTTTTAAACCCACAAATCCAATCCACAAAATCCCATGATTAAATCATACAAACAATCAACAATATCTTTCACATCCTCCATTTAGCAGGAGTCGGTTGGATGTTGTGATTGTTGTCATGAGATTGTTACTACACTTATATTGTTTATTTTTATTTTTGTACACAATTCATGGATTATTGTTTATGTGATATGACATAAACTATCACTCAAAATGATTGGTTGCTAATTGCTATATCTCAGCTTTTAATTAAGATTGTTGAGATAATTGAGTTGAAATCGATCTTGCTGATTTCACATACACAATCACACTTACTATCACATTCTTCAAAATTTTATACATATAGTAATATATCTATTTAACGATCACACCTTCCAAACCCCTTAATTTTTTCCAAGAGAACGATCCCTTGATTTGACATAAACATTATGACAAAGTTTGATTTGACGTTTTGCATTATATTAAAAGTATTGAATCTTAACCACATTATAAGGGTTGGCTTGTTCCCAGCAAAGCAACCATGATCACTCCACCAATAATAATTATTACAACTAATTCATGGTTTGCCGATTCAATTGTCAAATGTGGGAGACGATAAAGAGGAAGATGATAAAAGAGAAATTGTGTTTGGTTGATTGGTGGTCGATTACATACACTCTCTCCATTGATTTTCGACTCATTGTTCCACTCTTTGTGGATGAATAACATGGAAAACGAGGTGTGAAAGTGAATTCCTAGTCAGCAGCAGCGCCAATTGCCAATTGCAAATTGCAATAATCCCCACTTCAGCCCACTTGATTCAAAAAGATCCAAAAGTAGTGGATAGACACTTTGCGTCTTCCCCTGTAACATCTATTAATTCCGAGAGGCCGCGTGTTTAAGTCGCTTGAATGTTGTATTCATGTCTCATCTATAGAATGTTTCGTCCAATCCTGTGTTGGTGGTGTACTAGGGTCAAGTAGGGGGATAACTCAATTGATGCTATTCGAGTGGCTGCATGATCGTTGAGCCATATTCGCATTGTCTGCCTATATGTTAAATCCATTTTAAAGAAGATATATGATTTACCCTTAGCTAAAGAAGTCAATTGCATGATCATTGAGTTGGCAGGTGTAGCTACGAGAGGAGTCTGTGAGACAAGGTCGTTGCAACGATGCCCATAGTAGTGATCCTCGCACCAGAGCGTGCATTATTTGTATCCATTAAATTGCATTTCAGGGCGGTATGAAAATGTATAATGATTGTAGTAACATATTTATCACCGTCTACCACTATTACAGAGGGGGTGGTAGAAGACAACAATAAGCTCGTTTCTTCTGTGCAAACCAATTTTCGAAATTCGAGTTAAAAATGAAAGTAGTAGGATTGGTAAAGGGGTGGTTCGAGAATTTTTTTGTTTTTTTGTTTTTTATTCTTGTAATAGTAGATATCATTTTGTTGGTTACAATGAACTCATTTATTACGTGAAAAATTAAAAACGATTGAAATACAAAAGGAGTTCACAAGCTTAAAAAGCTTTTTCAATCTCATTAATTGTTTCAATAAATGTGGGAGACCGAAACAAACCAAACCCTAAATCTGGCCATGTATAAAATTGGCTTGTTACATAGATACGGTTGCAAATTGCAACGACGAGCACATGTGTTTTGTTTGGCTATTTAGGGAGAAGAATCATTTTAATTAGGTTAGGGGTGAGGGCCACAAATGGGGACAAACCATCATCCTCCACCGGACGTACTAGAAGGCTTAGTGGGTGGGTAATTGTCTTTTCTCCTGAGACCTTAATTATGATGTTAGTTAGCACAAAGTTATGGAGTGATCAACACCACTAATTAGCTTGTATTCCATATGATTTCACGATCGGTATCGATTATACCAGGTTCAACTGGCCGACATTCCATTGGCATGATAACAATCATTTAAAACACAGAGAGGATATAACCAATACTAGAAATTAAAACCTTTTTTTTTCGTTCACATTTCTATATAAAAAAAACATATATTAAGAAGCAATAACATACATTTATTTAGTCAATTATTTTAATTAACGAATACTAATTTTAGCTGGAACGTAGTCCATTTTTCATCCACAAAAAATTTTCATTGTCGATGTATTTTCCCTGAGGATATATGAAGAGAGAAAAGTACGGAGGGATCGATCCTCCAAAAACAACATACTAATTGAGCCGGTTCTTAAAGTTTCGAATGAAGCTTAACTGTCAATGAGACGGTAACAACATAGCTTTAATAACCACACTACTTTTCGAGCAGTGTAATTTGCTTCTCGTAGAATCTATCTAAAATATATGCAATCAGAAAGAAGCTAAAAGATAGCACGCTTGAAGAATCGATGCCTATGGACGACCACCTCGGAGTCACCATCCACCTTCATATGCCTAAACAACTTCGAAACACGCTGACAAAAACAACGTCTTTCGCCGCAACAACTCCACAACACAATTCAAAATTTTTTATTTTATTTTTTATGAATGGGTGAAGATGGGCAACTTAATTTGGGGATAGTTGTACTTGTATATCCTAACTTTTTTTTCTCTCTTTGTAACCCAAGGGTCCATGCCCCCCACCTTCATATGTGCAAAAGCAGCCATTGATGATGAGATGACACAGGGAGAGGTTGGAGGAAACATTTGGCAACTTCCTTTTCATTTATACCTTCAATTGCCATCACATTACATTGCATAACTTACCATTACAGCACCTTACACAATATAACAAAACAAACAGAGGACACACTCTTAAAACAGAACAGCAAAGGAGAGAACTACAAACACACATACACTATCTACAGATTTGGATTCATCCCCCCTTTGTTTTTGGATTCACTCCTGGCCGTTGGAATTGCTGAAAATCGCAGCTTTCACTCGTCTCTTCAATTCCCTCCTGCAGAAAAACAACCCGAAACCAGTTAAAAAAACAGAACAAACCCCAAAAATGACATGGTTTGGTGAAAATGGTAAGAACCAGATTTTTCTCACCTCATGAGCTCCCTGTCAAGCCCCGAAGTCGACAGCATCCCACGATTCTCCTCCGCCCGCCGAATCAAATACGGCATCACCACATCAATCGGCCCGAACGGCATGTACTTGCTAACCCGGAACCCGGCGTTCTTCAGCCCCAACGACAGCGACTCCGCCATCCCGTACAGCTGCGCGAACTCGATCCTGCCCTGCTGCTCGACTCCGACCTCTCTCGCCCTCCTCGCGGCCAGCCTCCCGGACTCGGCATTGTGCGTGGCCAGGACCAACCCGTCTGGACCCGAACCGACCCGGTCGATCATGAACCGGGCGCAATCGTCGTAGCACGCGTGCGTCGATTCGATCGTGTCGTGGACAGGGGACTCGAACCCGAGCCTCGAAGCGATCTGGCGCTCGCTCGACATGTAGGCCCCCCTGACGAGCTTGATCCCCATCGCCAGGCCCATCTCGTCGGCCGCCGCGGCGGCCAGGACGAGCCGCTCCTTGGCGTCCTTGAGATAGGCCTGGATGGTGTTGTACACGACCGGGGTCGAGCGCGTGTTGTGCTCGACCGCGGCGGAGTACGCCATGTGGTCGATTGCCGGCTGGAGCTTGGTGTCCTCGGCGTCGACCATGAGCGGGAGGTTCGATTGGGAGCAGCGGAGGCAGAGCCTGTGGAGGCGTTGGGCGGCGAGGCGGAGGTCGTGGAGTTCTTGCTCGGTGAGGTGGGGAGGTTCGGTTTGGGTGTGGTAGAGCGGGGTGGATTTGGAGAAGATTGGGATGGAGGTTTGTTGGTTTCGCCATGGGAGGTGGAAGGATGGGTTGGATTGCTGCCAGCGGAGGAGGTCGCTCATTCGTTGGAGGAGGGAGAGTGGGGTTATGGCTGTGATTTTGACCACCACGAAGCTCACCTGCAGAAGGACAAAAAAAAAGAGCAAGAACAGAGAGACAAAGTTAAGGCCAAGTGGGAATTTAGTAATTTACTAATTTAGACACCTGAAAGTAGGACTGGAAAACAACGGTTCGATTAAACTGGACCAGTATTATTCGGTTTTTCGGATGCTAAGTATGCCAAATTTACAATCGGAAATTGGATTGGGTTGAATCTTATTTCTACCCAAAAACCGGACGGATACTCATCCAACCAAAAATAAATAAAAAACAGAGCAAGGGAGAGAAATTAATATTATTATTTTGGTCAAGTGGGGGAATTTAGACACATGAAAAAGTAACATCGTTGATTTGTAAGGAATCTTTGGATTGATGGGATCTGTCTCCTGGCTTCTTGGAATCTCCCACTTGGTGGAAATGTATTTATTATAAAAATGGATTTGTTTTTAGGACTATGACTAATCATCCATCACTAACAAAAATTACTAGAAAAATATGGATTTTTCCAAACAAGTGGCGGCTGAAATCTTTTGCTTAGCTGTAAAAGGGCTGGCTTGGTAGTTGCTGCTAGTACTACTCTAGTGCCAGCTGGCAGGTCTAATCTCTGTTTCTTTCTGTACTTATCACTCAAGCTTACTCGATCTTGCGTGGATCCGACTAGGATTCCTTCCTAATTAAACTACCCCTAACCAAAATCCGACGTGGCACTCTCCTCCTCCGTCCATTTACTTTCCCCTTTTTCTAAAATTATTTCGTTTTTCTTTTCCAATTTAAAAAAAAATAAGGTTTTTACTTTTTTCCATTTCATACTCTGTAAGGAAGAAAAAAAAAACAGAGCAATACAGGGCATACTTTTCGAACCAGAGATTTATGTAGAATAAGTCTGCAACTAAATTCGGCCGACGGGCACAAGAAAAACATGGAATTCAAGGCTGAAAATCGAACAAATATAGAACGAAATTTCTAAGAACACGAATGAACGAATTGAACAGGAACACGAACAAATTAAAGATGATGATTATACTTACCGCGGACGGGGGGAGGGAGACGGCGCAATCGACGGTGTCGAGGAACCCCTCGAGGTTCCGATCGCAGGCGTCGTTGTCGGCGGTGTACTCGACTGCGAAATCGAGCATGGCGCGGAGGCCGGCGGCGTTCACCTCCCGGACCTTCTCCGCGGCGGCGGAGGTGGTCTCGCCGGCGCAGAAGTGCTCGTAGAAGGTCCGCCGGACGACGCCGTAGACGATCCCGCGGAACGGCTCGAGCTCCGCGAGGCGCGAGGTCATGATCCGGGTGCCGAGGTCGACGACGGCCTCGGCGGCCGAGGCCTGGAGGACGAGGGAGGCGTGGATCAGCTTGGAGGCCGGGAGGGAGCCGAAGAGCTGCCGGTGGTCGTCGAGCTGGAGGAGGGCGGCGGAGGCATGGGGAGGAGTGAATTCCGGTTCGGGGAGGGTGTGGCCGAGGGAGAGGGGCGGGGCGGCGGAGAGGGAGGAAGGCGAGGAGTTGAGGTGGCGGACGACGGCGGAGGTGTGGCGGAGGAGGAGGGAGCGGCGGAGAGCTTTGGCGGTGGTGATGGCGGTGGCCATTCAAGGTTGGGGGATTTGGGGGAGGAAAATCGAGAATATTCTTTCTGTATTTGTTTTTTTTTCTTTTTTGTTTGAATTCTGCGCTTTGGCTTTGGGCTGAAATCTGAATGAATCTTTGGTGTTGGTGATGGGAAAGGAGCAGCGGAAGTGAAGGGAGATTTATAGGGAAAGATGGAATCTGTTTTTTTTGACAGCCTGGTTTTTGACAGTTTGATTCCTCACGGATCTGGCGTTGAATTCCGAATTTACAGTTTGCTTCTTTGTTTCCCACGCCCTTTTTTTAACCTTCTGGTAATTCTTCCAGGGGCAGGGTTCAGTTACTCAGTTATAATTAGTTTTAGTTACAGTCTTACAGATATTAATTAGTCCCCCCTCGATGGTAATTAACGATTAAATATGTATATATTCTGCATTGATTTTGTGATTCGGTTCCGTAATAATAATAATAATAATAATAATAACAAATATTTTCTAATTCATTTTTGCTCCAAAGTAGTGGGGTTAATTCTCGTGAATGACAAATCCAACTTCTCATCTCATGATTAAAAGGATGATCACAGTGAATAGGCACCACATCATATCACGTCCTACATTTTGTTTTTGCTTTCTATTCTGCTTGTTAAACGTGTCAAAATCAAGACTTTAGAATTCACTATACATCGATTAGAATTGAATCTTTGGAGGAGGAATGACATTCTGTTGGTTGGGCTAAACGTAAACCCAACCAACAAAGGCTCGGGTCCAACAAATAGGCCCAAGAAGTATCGTCAAGCATACGGACGCTAGACTATGAGCCGTAGGACGCCTAAGGAGAGGCACAAACAATGACTAACTTAATGCACAAAACAATTCACAAAAGCAAGAGCTTCTGACACAACAATTAATGTTGGTCATAAGTCTTGTCCATGGTTGGTTAAGGTCCTTAGACGTCTGAACCTGCATTAAACGCACCGACCAGACCAGTATCAAAAGAAACTACAAATATTTCTCCCATCGACAGTTAATGGTAGCGCAACTACCCATCATCGCTCTGTAATTACCACTTCTTTCACCTATCTCTCTAATTTGAGCACTGAAGAGTGTCCCGTTTTTACAGGTCTTCTCGAAAAGTAACTCACGAAATCGACAAAACTCGGACGTAAACCCCTACTATGGTATCATTTTCCAAATTTGCTCAACACATATATATATACATCATAAAGTGTATCTCCACCTAAACTATACATACGACCGAAAAGAGGTTATCAAATGTTGCGTGCAAAATTGTAATTTGAAGCCCAAAGTGAATAAATTTCAAAACATATCCGTCAATTTCCTCCTTTTCCCACTTAAACCATGGAATTCAATGATCCATCCTGAACTCAACCACCAAATGCCTATCATATATCTCTTTTAGACCAAATTGCAAGTTCGATTCATTTTTTTTTTCCACCCGCCAATCTTGCCCGCAAGATGTCGACGATCATGTGGTAGAGGATTTCCTTCCAATCTCACGCAAATTTTGGCAATTAGATGGAACAATATGTAAGACTTCTGAACTGATGAGATTGGGTTGATTCCTTAGTATGATATTGTCTGGTTTGGTTCAAGTATGTACGATTTTATTCAATTTATGAATTGCCGATCTTTCTCGATCCGCCAAACACATTCATATCTCAAATCTCGAGGTCATCGAATGAGGGTCCAACGAACTGACATTCACCGCCCCAAATCTAAACTCTATATTAGGCTCTGATACCACTTGTTAAAACCAGATAGCTCCATCGGTATGATGTTTTATCCTTTTTATGTCAAACCGACACGGATTTACTTTTGGGTATACTCTCCAAAAGGTCACGCACCAATTCGGCTAGGTAGACCCTTATATACAAGTATCTTCTCCCTTGTATTTTTTATGTCGTACTTGGACTGAACACCTCCTTTCATACAAAAGAGCAACCAATGGAACCTTAATCACAAGTTCTTCCAATTTACTTCGGCTGATATTGTTCGAGGATATTCCATATACAAACGGTCGATAATGAACAATTTAGTGTCTTTTCTCTATCACACACAATGATGATAAATAATATGTTATAAGACCCCAAAAAAAAAAAAAAATTCCCCTGAACTACCTAGCCACCCCTTTTTCATTCTATGTATGGGTTTCCTACATCCTTCATCCTTCATCCTTATACAATAATGGCAGAAAGTAAAAATCTTGTAACGTACGGAGATGATGGAATCCGTGCAATAAAAGAAGGAAGGCGAAAGGGCATCTCTTTCTTCCTACCTTGTTTGTATCGTATCCGTTCATTATCATCGTTTCCAGAAAGAGAGAGAGAGAGAAGGAAGAGATATGGCGTGTGTTTTGGCGTTTCATGGTCAGCAATGACAAGCAGGTGAGTGAGCATAGCGAATCTCCACCCATACCCACAACGCGCATGCAAATTCAATGCTCTTTTGTTTCCAATAAACCAAAAGAAAATGTTATCTTCCTCATCACATCACATGCTATTTGCTAGCTGTTGTTTCTGCTCCCTTCTTCTCTTCCATTTCCTTCTGTCGTTGTTTTCTCACAACCGTCGCCTTGTCTCTCCTGCCACTTGCCCATCTGCTTCAGCCTTCAGCCGTGTTTCTTCTGTGTCCCCAAGGTGGCGTTGACTGCTGCAGCTTGCAAATCTTGGTGGACATGATAATATACTCTACTGCTATTCATCTCTCCCCATTTGAGCTGATGTGCAGGTTCTGATTCTGAAGGATGGATTATGTTTTTTTGCTAATATTTAGTTTTGTGGTGATGTGCAGGTTCTGATTCTGAAGGATGGATTAGGGTTTTATCTTAACAACAATCACATGTCATATACCAAATAGGAGAGAACTGATCGTCTTTTACTTCAGCGGAAATTTATAGAAAGAGAACACAATCAAGGAACAGAGAACAATCAAAAGAACAAACTGGTTCCTGCAACGGTAATCCAGTACCAGTTGGCCATAAACTAGAATGAACTCGAATTAAAAACAACGCAACGACCTCCACAAAAAAAGAGACAGACTCCTGTACTCCTGCAAATCATATCTTGTTTATGAGGTAACAGCTGCATCCAAAAATGCCCTTCCTGGTTCTCGGTTTGCAAGTGGTCCATGGCAACCCAGAAGCTGCAATGAGTTTCGAGCTTCAGAATACCAAAAGACGGTACCAAAACAAACACAAATCGGTATTGAATGACATTGCTAGGTTGATAGTTCAACTAACCTTGGCATTAACTCCATCCGGCATAATCCTGTTCTCTTGCTTCAGCTTCACATAATCAGCACGGTTGAACTTTGTAAAGCCCCTGCCACAGACACAATGTAGTCAATAAAACTTGCGAACCAAATTGCGACAGTAGAGCATATAGGATCCATGATGATCTTTAAGCAGGAAAAAAACATAAGGGCATGAAGCTGCAAAGGAAAAGTCTACAACAGATATGTTAGCTCACTAGCTCAGTAGTCCTTGTGTTGTGTAATAAAGCTAGTCGCCCTTAAATAATGATTTATCAAAACCACAATCTAAAGCTAGCTTTCTCTACATATGAAGCAAAGTCATGCTCATCAAGCCAAATACCTGTATAAACACAGCTTGAAACTGCAACACAAATCGACCTCCATTTGATGCAACTCATTGACTCCAGTTGGTGCATCCAGTAACCCATGTATTCACCAAATACAATCTTCCAACTTATAGTTTTAACATCCAAGTTTAAATTAGAATGTTAACCCCAGTTCACTCTTTTATTCTACATTTTAAATTCTACCGTTTCAATTCAATATAACTCTGTTTGTGGGGTCATTTCTGCAAAACTCGCATATTTTCCCTTTGAAACACTCTTGCAGTTCCATTATTTGTTGGCGAAAGTCACTAGTAAACCTCCCACCCGTTGAATCAAAACGACCCTTTAAAATAAGAAACTTACCACTTCCTGCTGATAATGATCTTCTGACGGCCAGGAAACTTGAACTTGGCACGGCGGAGAGCCTCTTGCGCATGCTGACTGTTGTTGTCCTTGCACCTGACAGAGAGCAGAACCTGGCCGATGGCGACTCTAGCACAGACACCCTGCGGCTTCCCGAAAGCACCCCTCATTCCGGTCTGGAGCCTATCAGCTCCGGCACACGAAAGCATCTTGTTGATACGCAACACATGGAACGGATGAACACGGACCCTCAAATGGAACGCATCCTTGCCAGCACTCTTGGTCATGTACTTGTTGCAAGCAATGCGGGCAGCCTCGAGCGCTTCACTGGACACGTTTTCCTTTTCCCAGGACACCAAATGCACGCAGAACGGGAACTCATCGACCCCCTTCTTCTTCATGCCCACATCATAGATCCTGATCTTGGGGTCGGGGACACCACGACAGAATCGCGATTTAGGGTAGGGCTTGTTCTTGATCTGGCGATAACACCTCGCAGGTCCTGGTAACCAATCGAAATATACAACATAAAGATATCAGATTTCTACACATGCATCATATGGTTAACACAGTTTACAATTTTATTGCCCAAGCGATATCTTCTGGGTGCAAATCATAATCAGCCAGAGGAATGCCACCAACAATGTTGCACGGATGTGAAGAACTCTCATGGCGGTGCAACCGTACAATGCAATGAAATCTACTGAAAGATCGTTTCGGAAATCCTCGAAGTGGATTGTAAAAACAGATTGGTTATCAGAAACAGAGTCATTCAACGAGTTGGGGGAAGGGAGAACTTACTTCTTCCCATGGCGGACGAGCGGCGGAGAAAAAACCCTAGGAAGCAAAATGATGAGAGAACGGGAATTGGGCTCAAGATGAGAATGGAGAAGCCTTTTATCTATGTCCGGGACACCGGAGGAGGGCGGCCAATTTTCAGTTTGCCCTTTTTATTATATAAACTTATAGTATGGATACGTTTTCTTTGATATTTTGCAGTTCAGGACAGGTGTTTGATATTTTGCAGTTCAAGTTTCAACCCATATACAGAGAAGGGTAAGAACCAAAAGCGTGATACTTTCTTTATTGTATGCAGACTGCAGTTAATATAAGATACATAGTTGACTAGAGAGCCAACTCTCAGAATATATGGATTCTAAATGCACCTGACAAATAGTGTATATATAGGCAACGGCCAATACTGAATTCCTAACTTTTTCATAAGAAATACATATCTCTTCTTCCTTCTGCATTTCTTCTCCTGGGTGCATTCTAGTGTCTACCACAGTGATGACTTTCTAACTCTCCATCAAATACCATGAAGCTGGTAGAAGTGCATCCCCTTTGACAAACAATAGTACAGGGCACGATGTTACATTGTGCAGAGGTCTCCTCCAATATTCGGTATTACAGCCTGCAACAAAACCTGCAGAGTACGAGGTATCGTTGACAAACAATAGTAGAGAGCACCTGCCGTGGTATATTCACCTCTCAGGATAAAATCATACAAAAAGATGTCAGACAAACTAACTCCAACTAAACTCGTGCATGGCGGTTTTTCCTCCTATGGCCAGGTTGTAAAAACCACCCTTATAATATGTCCATAGAACACAGTTGATTAGTCCGATTTGCTTTCCAGGCTATATATGTTTCCAACAACTCCAGCAATGCTAACTATGATAGCAAGCACCAGCATCAGCCATGCTAGAAACTTCTCTTTCAGGGTCAAACATTCTGCTCCTCTTTGCCCTAGCTTCAATGCAACCAGAGCTGGAAATGTAAACCCAAGTGAAACAGCTGTCGTTGCCCCTGTGAACTTGAAGGCCGTCCAAATGTTTGGGATCATCGTCGAACCGAAATAAATCAACCCAAGTAGAACAACTGTCATTGCCAAGCACCTCTTCCTACTCTCTGTCAATGGAGCTGACCCCTCAAATACCAAGTCATTCACAGTTTGTCTCAGTGAGAAATGAAGCACAGGGAAAACAAGAACCAAATGAAGAACATACCCAACTCTAACTATGTAATCCAAAGCAGTGCTGAAAGGAACCCCAAGGTCCTCATCAAAATTGGTCAAGACATCAGATTCTGTTCCTGATCCAAAAAGCAAATAACCTGATATTGCAGTACAAGCATAGACTGCAACACATAGAACGGTTGTGATCCTCCCAACCCGGTACATCTTCTGAGGCGTCCGCCCTTCGAGTTCATTATATATCGGCTGAACATTGAAATGGCAAACATATGCATTTGCCATGATAGGAATCACCACTAGGAGATCCAGAATGGATTTTTCTGAGGTAAAATCAGGGACCATCTTAGGTGTTTCAATTTTGCCTTCAATCAACTTAATGGCTGCAACGGTGAAGCAAACAACGACGAAAACAATGGCTAAAGCAACTGAAGCAGCCGAAGTTAAGGTCAAAGAATCAATCTTGTCCAATGCACAAAGCGGGGCAAGAAGAAGCACCAAGACAACCAAGATTACCAATCTCCTGTGATCCCACACCCCATGTCCAAGCCATTGATCAAAAACCCCAACATGATGAAGAGATCCAGACATAACATCCCCTATGATTATCAAATACACAACCAAAACCCCTGCATTGTTCACAATGATGCAAATTTCAGAGAGGACTTTGGCCGTCCTCCCTAAAGCACACTGCACAACTTCACCATAAGAAGAAGCCTTACAGAGCACCGAGAACCTGATCAGCAGCTCAACACTTACCTCGGAAAGAAGACCCATTAGGAATATGAGCACAACCCCTACAACCAATCCAAGAACATTCATCGTAGCAGGCAATGCCATGATCCCAGCGCCGATAATTGATGTGGTGAGGTTGAAAACGGCCCCGGAAATTCCAGACCCATTCCCCGGTTTGGAGACGACGAACGGGTAATCGTCGATATCCAGATCGTCGTCGGCGCCGTCGTCGTCATCCAAACTATGAACATTTCGAAAATGGGGATCTACATTAGCACCATCCTCGTAGGCGTGCAATTTGGAGTGGGCTTTTCGGGAGGAAACTGGGTTTTCAGAGTCGTTGTGCAATTGCAATTCCACATACGAGTTCTTGGGAACGGCGGTGTATTTGGCCTCCTTCATTGAATACGATGGGGGTTGAGAAAACCTGGGCAAGATCTTAAAAGATCAGAAAATGGGGATTGGGGGGAGCTAAAGGAATGATAAATCTGGGTTTGATTTCTTCCCTGTTCTTTGGTTTTGGAGGCTGGGATTTTTTGGGTTGATTTCAGATTTTCCGCTGAGAGGAATGAACGAAGAACGTAAAGCAAAGCCCTTTCCCCCGCTAGATCTCTGGAAGGGTCAACTTTCTTCTTCCCTCCGCCCACAAGTGGAAAAAACGAGACGCAGAGAGGAGATGGAGAGGGAATTTCGAAGAAGCTGACTCTGCGAAGGATAAAGGAACAAATAATTAAGGGATAGTTAAATGGATACATGGGTAATTATACACGTAAAATCTTTGCTTTTTTTGGCCGAAATCTCTCTCTGTCTCCTCGCTTTGACATAAAGCCATAAACAAATTTCTTTTTTATTTTTTACTCTTAGGTTGATTCGATTTTGATGATCGTGGATACATTGTTAATTATACACGTAAATTAAAGAAATTGATTTATTGTGATTTATATCGTTGGAATTTCGTGTTAGTTATTGTACTATTTGAATGGATTACATTACTTTCGGGGTGAAATAATACGTTTCTCCTTTATTTTATTTTTATATAAAAGAGCAATACATACAAAAAGTTCAGGATATAGTTGAAACAAAATTAAATACAACAAACTCAATCATATAATCTCAATAATTCATTTAAAATGTGAGATTTAACTATGTTTAATTTTGAGTGATAGTTTATGTCACGTCAAGCAAACAATGTTCGTATTATGTGTGCAAGAAATTCAAAATAACGAGTCATTGTGAACAATACAAGCATTGTAACAATTGAAATCAAACTATCACCAAAAGCAAACGACCCCTTAACAAATTTTTCAGATGATTTTTCCTAAATATTATATTTTTAATTTGAAGTCAGGCAAGTCGAGTTGCCATGTCAGAGTGACAATGCAACCATCATTAACAGATGGCTCTTGAAAGTAGAGAATCGTTAGTGTTTGAAAGATATTCCTCGTGAGACGAGGGATTTTCATAATCATAATTGGGAGCTTTATTTTTTAAGGATGCAACCAAATGAATTCTCTCACGGAGTTGGAAAAAAGACATTATGTAGATGGAAATAACACATACTTAGGTGAGCCATTGAGTTTTCTCAACACAAAATACAACTCTCATCATAATAGGAATCACATTTACAATGAGAATGCAAAGATTAGGCGCGAGAGGGTGGCATGAAACCTATGCAGTGGACATTGTTTTAAGCTCAGTGTGTCGGCTACTTCATTGAGTGCGAATTTGACTACCATCGTCATGTTGTTCATTTCTTTCTTTGCCACCCAGAGTCTCCTCTGGTATTAAGCGTGCGGTAAATTTTTATTCTCGTAGAGTCGATGTACAAAATCAAGTTCCGGGATAAAGTTTGAAACCAAATCAACTCTACCTCAGTTGCATCATTTGAGAGACCTCCTTAACTTCTCCAAATTCTCTTCTCACTATCTAAAATGTCGTCCACAGGACATTGCATCACTTGTCATTGACTAGTGTTCTTAAACCACAGATGTGTTTCTTAGCGTCAGGACTGGTTATTCGCATCCCAGCGCCCTTGTTCACACAATCAGCTAGTTAAATTTCGAATTGCCTGGAGAATCAGCCACTTACTATGGTTTGCGCTCTGAGAAAGAGAACACCCTCAGTCTGGTTCTGAAGTCCCATTTGGAGTTGTATGAGATCCACAGTATGTTCGAAGCATCACGAGCCTGCTGGCATCTCTAGCTTGGGTTCCCTTTCCTCCATGGCTTGAATCATAAACGGCACCAACATCTGTCTTTCTTTCAGCGCATGCAGCTTCGGATAATGTTATGCTGCAGTTCTTCTCCTCCGCACTTGGAAACCGGTGCAGTTCTTCTCCTCTGCAATTGGAAGCCGGAAAGGAACGATTTGCCCCCAGCAACGATGCTGCAAAAAATGAGGTGATGAAACATGAGGAAACATAGGATTGAGTTTCCTTTCACACATTGATTGGTTTCATGTAGCCTCCTTTCGTAGCAACAGCTTCACTCAGCCAGCAGAACCGCTGTCAACTGAAACCACCATAACTGATACATTTGTAATGCTTGGTTCGTTTACAAACAGGCTAGGCTCGGGTTAAACACGAATAGATCTGAAATGCTGATGAAAAACAATAATAGCATATTCTTATTTCTTAAGATCAACAATGTCTACAATCATACAAATTATCCTGAGGACATCCTATGACTTTCAATTGTATATATACAAAGAGGGCAGCAAAATTCCTTCTCTATAGATCATACACATGAAACAGGACCTCAGTAGTCATTGAAAACCTTAACCTAGTTGGCAACTTCTAAAGAAAATGAAGATACCATGACACAAGGACAACTCCTAATAACAACAATAACAGAAGTTCGTATACCCGAACCTGAGGTCTGTCATTTGTTACCGATTATTATTCTCGTGAAAAAGAGGTACAGAATGCTTGACTGCAAGATCCGTTGATACAAAATTTGCCAATGGATACAATCAATAAACAAATGAGTAATCCAGGGGAAAGGGGTGGTGATTATCAGAATAACTCAACAGGGTGAAGTGAGCTCCAATACCTCAAGTCATCACTCTTTCCTTGTTTTCCAAGTAAAATTGGTGACCACCACCAAAAATGAAGTTTCTGCTGTTCACTCCTGCTTCGCTGCTCATCAGTTGGCAAGTACTCTCGGTGAGATCAAATCCTTTCTCCAACATCTCCACCAACCATACTCTTGCTTTATCAGTATCCCCTATCTTCAGAAAACCACGCACTACAATGTCATAAGTCCATCGATTGGGTTCATATCCCTTCTGGAGGATCTTTTCCAGGAACTGGCAGGCTCTCTCCATATCAATCATGCAAAGCCTTCTCAACAACAAGTTGTAGGTGTAAATATTCAAGGGGAAGCATTGTGCAATCAATTCTTCCAAGTCCTCAATTTCCTCTCCGACCTTGACACAACCAGAAAATGCACCAACCAGCTGGCAAAACAGTGAAAGCTTCTCGTTTGATGACGTCTCACTGATCTCGCCATCTTTCACCTCTGTCAATCTAAAACTATCCCAAGCCTGATGGAGCCCTGTGCCCTTAAGGGAATGAAACAAAAGCACATTGCCCATGAAAGAAGTGACATGGCGCCCAACTCTCTCATAGTCATACACAAGTTTCACTGCCAAATCATACTTTGCAGAGTCGCAGAGCTGCTGTACAAGTACCTCGTAGCATTCAATGCTAGGAATAATTCCAAAAGGCCGCAGTTCATTAGCAGTCCGCATTTCCTTAAAATAACTATATGCAAGATTGACTTTATCCAAATTAGCCAGATTAACTACCATGGTGCAGTACAACACTCTCCCGACACTCCTTCTTCGACCTATAGCATCAAAGAAGCTTACAGCATCATGAATCCTAGCATTCTTTAGATAACTCCTAAGCAAAAGAACCTCAGAGTTAAGATTAGGCTGAATACCATTTCTCAGCATCATCTCATATAACTTCTTGGCTAGCTCGGGCCTCTGAGCATGCCCTGCCCCATCAATGAACAAGTTATAAATATCACAGCTCGGTTCATGAAGAGATGCTTGCATTTCTAGCAGCTTTAGAACTTGTTGTTCTGCATTTTCAAGATTGCATAGACAGCAAATAACATTTCTGACCACATTTTTACTCGGTTTGAGCCCTTTCTCCTGCATTTCAATTAGAAGTCTTGCAGCAATATCTCCTCTATTCGATTTACTGAATCCAGAAATTAGCTTAGAGTATGTACTTCCCTTAATAACTTTGTTCATCCTGTTGAGTTCACCATGTATCAAGTAACCTTCTTCCACCCTTTCAGCTTGACACATAGCTGATATAAACTTCTCGCATATACTCGTTGTGAAATTCCGCTCCAAAGCCATCACAACTAGCTTCTTCATCTTATCAAGCTTCCCTTCCCTGTATAAAGTGTCAGCAAGTGTGTAGAACGTTTGCCTCCCAGGAGTCGAACCGTTTTGTGTCCAATTTCTCAGGACATGATATGCATCATCGACCTTCCCATCCCCACACAAAGAATTGATGAGATAATTATATACCATGCTATTGGGCGAGAATGGAAGATCTGACCTGGAATTATACAGTTCAAGAGCAACACCCACCATTCCAGCTTTACAGAAGAAGCACAATGCAGAACTCAAAGTAAACCTATCTGGTGAAACCCCATCCTCCATCATTTCTGTCAACAAATCGTATGCCTCACCAAGCCTGTTTTCCTTTAACAGTCTATCCAGCAGATAATTATACCGAAAAATCTCGGGAACATACCCTTCTAGTGACTTCTTATTTCGCAAGAACTCCAGAGCGCCATCAACATTACCAGCTTCAACAAGATCCCTGAGCCAGATACCATAAGCTGGCTCCATTGGCCTAACCCCCAGTTCTTTGAACTCCTCCAGCAATTCTCCTGCCTTGTCAAAGCGCGTATTACGGCAAAGGGCGTCGACCAGAACACTTAAAGCATGTCCATCGTCTTCAAGAAGCTTCTGACGCAGATAAGCCTCAGCATTATCAAGCATGTTCTGCTTGCACAGGCTCTTCACGACTATCGTGTGAGTGACATCTCTTTCATAACCCTGAGCTGAAATCTGCTCAGCAATTGCGTTAACAGAATCAAAACTGCCTTCCTCCACTAAGGAATTGAGAAGGATATGGTAAGTAAACGCATCCAAGTCCAGCCCTTGAAACCGCATTCTACCAAACAGTTGGAGTGCAATCTGGGGCTTCCCTGCCACGGCGTAACCCATCACCAAAATGGACTGAAAGGCGTTCTGTTTAAGGAACAGGCGGTCTCTGCTGTACACACCAAGGAAATCGAACATTGTAGACATATTTCTCGACTTGGAAAGGATCTTAAATAGGGCATGGTAAGTGGCACGAGTGTGGTAAAACCCATGCTGATGACCAGCCCAATCGAAGAACTTGATGCAAGTCAAGACATCGTACTTGGACTTGCCGTAATCCAGCACTTTCAACACCAGCGCCTCCGAGAGTCGAAGACCCAATTGGGCAAAAGCTAAAGCCAATTCATCTTCCTTACCCTGAACCTTGAGAATCTCGAAAACACGATCCAGGACAACATCTTTCCCGCTCTTGAACCATTCTGTAAAGGAGAAGGCGACGTCTTTGGCGCTGATGGTAAAACTGGAGAGACCTTCTTGAACGGGGAGAGCGGCGGTCGAATGGTAAGAGACCGAGCAAAAATTGGAGAAGCGGGGATGATGCTGAGATGTGCGATTTTCAGCAGGAGAGGAAGAAGAAGAAGAAGAAGAAGAAGAAGAAGAAGAAGCAGCACAAGAGGAGATGCGAGAAGCGTTGAGGAGGAAAAGGGGAGATAGGAGAATCCTCTTTGATTCAGTAGCTTGTTTGATTGAGAGCATGTTTTCCTTCGACGGGAGCGCGGATAAACAATCGAAGGCCGGCGGGTATTGACGAAACCGGCCAGCAGGGAATGTGGCAATAAAGGCCGTACAAAGAACGGTCCGCTGCCGGCGGAGAAAAAATCCGGCGACAGAAGACAGCCGCGGGCGACGGCGGCGATTTCGTCAAATCGGGAAGAACAAGGGCGGCGACTGTGCAGGGCTTTGGGAGGGGAAGAGACTGCTCGACGACATGTCTTTTTTTTCTCTTTTTCGCTTTTACTTTAGTTTTTTTGCTCTGCTAATAAAATGAAAAATAAACATAGCGAACGGGATCATATTATCGTAATAAAGGTAAATATCATTAATACACCCAGAACTTTAAAAAAGTTTCATTTTTAGTACGAAATATTCGTAATGATCAATATTCAATAAGCCGCTAGGCGTAACGCACGTGTTGTAGTCTTTTCTAGCATCGCAACACTTAAATGTGTCCAGGAGTTGTAAGAAATAACAATTTTTAGTAGATATAACAGTTTTGCAGAACTTGTGTACTAAGATTCAAATGATTAATTGATTAACTAACCTTTAACAACAAGCAAAATATGTCACAAAGTGACTCATCTACTCGTCGTCTCCACACTGTTTAAATAGTCGGTTTTCAGTTATTTTGTCGGTTAATCGGATAATCGTTAACCAAGTGATTCGACAAGGTTATACAAAAATAACTCTTCGATAAACGTCCATTAAATCCGTCATCTAGAAAACTCTCATAATCGTCGGATTACTATTTGTTCCACACGATCTGACGATTCCACTTGCAAAATTGGCACAGTGTCGTATACAACCTTGCTTTAGATGCTAAGGTGGCTGGACAAAGACGCTATCTACAAGTAAACATATGCGCAGTCGAGTCGCTCCGTCTTCCATAAACTCAACAGCTCCATCTCCTCTAACCTCGCACTAGCTATGGCCACAACCGTTGCACCTCCCACCTCCTCGCACTCCGCCGACAACAACCGTCGTCCCTCGCCGCCTCCCCCTTTTCACTTCCCGCCGGCGGACTCCACAGTCCTCCCGGACCCTTCCGCCTTCTTCTCCCCTTCCCTCCTCTCTTCCCCTCTCCCCACCAACTCCTTCTTCCAGAACTTCACCCTCAACAATGGCGACAATCCGGAGTACGTTCACCCTTACCTCGTCAAATCCTCAGGCTCCGCCGTCTCCCTCTGCTACCCTTCCCTCTCCCACACCTCCGATTCCGTTTCCCAGATCTTCACCCCCGATCTCACCCTCAAACCCGACCCGAATTCCTCCTCCGCGGCGACCCATCTCATCACTTCCTACAGCGACCTCAGCGTCACTCTCGATTTCCCCTCTTCCAATCTCCGATTCTTCCTAGTCCGGGGAAGCCCATACATCACTTGCTCTGTCACCGCCGGTAAAACCTCGATTTCACTCTCCACACTCCACTCCGTCGTCTCCTGCAGCTCCAACGATTCACTCGACAAGCACACCGTTAAATTGGGCAACAACCAGACCTGGCTCGTTTACTCCTCGTCTCCCGTCAATTTCAGCCAAAGCCCTACATCGGTCAGCTCCGGCGAGTTCTCTGGCGTATTGAGGATTGCGATTCTGCCCGACCCGAAGTCCGAATCCGTTCTCGATCGGTTCAGCTCCTGCTACCCAGTTTCAGGTGAAGTTGCTTTCACGAAACCCTTCTCTTTAGATTATAAATGGGGGAAGGAAGGGGCGGGGGAATTACTCATGCTCGCCCATCCCCTGCATCTCAAGCTTTTATCCCCCAACGATTGTGGTGTTACTGTGTTGGAAGACTTGAAGTATAGGAGTGTGGACGGCGACCTCATTGGGGTTGTTGGTGATTCATGGGTGTTGAAATCGGACCCTGTTCCCGTTACTTGGCATTCGATCAAGGGTGATATCAAAGACGATTGTTTGGGTGAAATTGTTGCTGCCCTTCGCAAGGATGTTGAAGGGTTGGATCCATCAGCTACAACCACGACGTCTTGTTATTTTTACGGGAAGTCGGTTGCAAGAGGAGCTAGATTGGCGGTGATAGCTGAGGAAGTTGGTTGCACAGACGTGATTCCAGCTGTGGGGAAGTTTTTGAAGGAGATGATTGAGCCATGGTTGGAAGGATCCTTCAACGGGAATGGGTTTTTGTATGATCGAAAATGGGGTGGCATTATTTCCAAGCAGGGATTAACCGATTCCAGTGGCGATTTTGGGTTTGGTGTGTACAATGATCACCATTTCCACCTGAGTTATTATCTTTACAGCATTGCTGTTCTTGCCAAAATCGACCCGGCCTGGGGGAGGAAGTATCAGCCACAAGCGTACTCTTTGATAGCTAGTTTTATGAACTTCGGACCTGATTACTCGAGTTACACTCGTTTGAGGTGTTTTGATCTGTACAAGCTGCATTCTTGGGGTGGAGGGATGACTGAGTATGCTGATGGACGTAATCAGGAGAGCACAAGTGAGGCTGTGAATGCTTACTATTCAGCTGCTTTGATTGGATTAGCATATGGAGACACCGAACTCGTCGCCACTGCATCTTGCCTTGCTGCAATGGAGATCAAGGCAGCACAAATGTGGTGGCATGTGAGAGAAGAAGACAAGTTATACCCGCAAGAGTTCACAGCCGAGAACCGAGTGGTGGGTCTCGTGTGGGCTAACAAGAGGGAGACTAGGCTATGGTTTGCACCACCGGAACAGAGAGAGTGCAGGCTTGGCATTCACCTGCTGCCGTTGCTGCCAATTACAGAGGTTTTGTTCGCTGATGTCGAGTACGCGAGACAGCTCGTGAATTGGACGGTGCCATCTTTGGAAAGGGGAGACGTCGGAGATGGCTGGAAAGGATTTGCGTACGCACTGGAAGCGTTGTATGACAAAGGGATAGCACTGGAGAAGGTAAGGAGGTTGAATGAACATGATGATGGTAACTCTCTTAGTAATATGCTGTGGTGGATCCACAGCAGGTAAAAGCGCGATCAGTTGACGACGAGGAGGGAAGTTAATGCAAGGTTTGGTCACTACTGCTACTGGAATTCTGATTTAGAGTGTTCTTCTGTTCAATAAGAAAAGCCTTGTGCCCTTACCTCGTTCGGGTGTCTGTATGTGTATTTGCATAATAAGCTTCCACATGGAAGGGGAACTCAGTAGCTTGTGATGGTCTTGTAATGTATCGGTACGCGCTTGACTTCAATACCGAGCAGTGTTTGTTCGATCAGGTTAGCGGTTTCGCATATCATAACTGTGTATGCGTGAGTGTTTTCTTAGTAAGCTTCCACATATGGAATGGTTATCTACCAGTTTTATGATATTGAAAGAGAGTTAAAATGGCTTTCAAGCCCCTGTGCTGTGTTTTCTTCTCAAATCTGTCCTGCTAAACTATCACCATTTCAAGTCTGCTATCTTATCCTTGAAGGGATTCTCAAAGTCAAAGACTGAAGACTATAAACAGGAGAGGATAGCAACAGAACTAGTTTGTGTGTTTAAGAGAGTGAAAGAAGGTGGAGAAATCAAACACAGAGAGTCCTCAGTGAATTAGTAATGGTTTAGTTCTTGGTGTAAGAGCTAGGTTAAGATTGCTTGAGCATCTTTGTGAGTGGGAGTGGTCTCTTTAGCTATAAAGCTTGTGAGGAAGAGAACTCCAGATTACTATGCAACCTAAAGCAAAATCATATATACACAACCCTCAGTCTCAAATTGTAAACTCTAATCCTAAATTACTAAACACTAAATTCTTTAAATTAAAATAAATCATGAATAATTTTTTGCTAATTCATGCACTTTCTTTGTCATCATATCAAAGTGCTAATTGACATTATTTTAACATCTCCTTAGAATGTCGGTTATGAAACTAGTGTATTGAACGCACTAAAAAAGTGAGTGAAAAAACAAAACCATGCATATAAATATACGGTGGGGGTGGGATGAGCTTGCAGAGCTTAGGGTTTAGGTTTTACCTCACTCGCTAAGTGAGGGTATTTTAGATCTTCTAAGTTAAATTAGGACACAGAGACGAACAAAGGATTGGTCTAGTGGTAATACTACTAGCCTTGAACCTGGAGGTCCCAGGTTCGAATCCCTTCAGTAGTACCTAATTTCAAAAAATAACCTATATCACCCTTATCTAAAAAAAAATTAGGACACAGAGTGTTACCGTGACAATTCAATAAGTATGAGTATAGGCATGGAGTGGGGAGACTAAAATCATATCCACTCCATTTATTATATAACTTTTTGAAAGTTTTACTTATATCTAGTTAATACGGAGATTAGACACAATGACTGGTTTGAGGACCAGGTTCGTAGGTTTTATTGTCATTCGGGACCGAGAGGGTCATAAAGAATTTTTTTTAAAAAGATTTAAGATAAGGCATAAGTATAACTCTTAATAAGGTTTTTTTTTTTTTAAGATTAAGTACTACTAGAGAGATTAAAACTTGAGACCTCCAGATTCAAAACTAGTGATATTACCACTTGACCACGCCCTTGTTCGTAGGTTATTTTTTTAACCGCAAGCGGTTATCATTAAAGTAAACGAGAAGCTTTATAATTATATTTAAGGAAAGAGATTTAATAAATTTGTAAGCAATATAATTATTTATGATTTGCTCTTTTTTTATTTATGGTAAAAAGGAGAGGGGCAGGACAAAAAAAAAAATTTAACTACTTTACCTTCTTAATAAATGATGGTAATAGAAAATTATTAATTGAAATTTCAAAATCACAGGAGTATTAATTATTCAACCAAATCTCAATCTATAAATACACAAATATGACACTCTCTAATAACCCAAAAAAAAAAAGCCTCTTACTCATCAAGGAAAAAATACAAAAAATCATTTGCATGAAAACCATGGCCGCCGCCGGCCGCCGTCCTGTGTTCTTCTTCATCGCCATCCTCATCCCCCACTTACTTTCATCACACCTCGTCAACGGAGACGCCGCTCTCAAGCAAACCACCTGCGCCAAGACAAAGCTGCCGGCCGCCTGCGCCGCGTGCTTCGACTCGACGCCGGGAACCGACGGCCAGGATTTAAAAGGCCTGGCCGCGTCGACCGTCAGCTGCGCGCTGGCGAAATCGGCGGCCGCGGAACGGCTCCTCTCCAGCTACGTCGGCAACGTGACCGTGGCTGCGCCGGAGCGTGACCCCCACGCGACCTGCGAAAAGAAGCTCGGCTCGGCGACCGGCAAGGTGACCGCCGCGTTGCGGCTCTGCAGGGCCGGGAGCTACGTGGGGTCACGGGATCTGCTGGAATCCGCCGCGCGTGACGGAGCTGACTGTCGGGAAGTTTGGGTCGGCGGCGGGGAGGTGCTGCCGCCGGCGGGGTTTTTGAGTGGTTTGAGGGATTTCGATGTTTATGCCGATGTGGCTAGTGGTACGGTTGCGCAATTGATCCTGCCAAAACTCGGGAGTCCAAGCGAGCCACATTATATTAGAGTGAATTTATGAATAAAAGTGTTTTTTTGGATGAACCTAATAATATTGATAATTTATAAATGTTATTAGTCTTCAATCTTTATAGAGATATTTGTACGAACAATTTCGATAGTGTGACAATATAGATGCTCGGAGAAGTAAAGTATAAATATGATCGTAAATCAATAGATATACATGGACTGGTAGGTACTCGATGAATTGGGTCGTGTTTGCTCTTTTACACCTAATAGATATTTTATCGAGTTTTTTAATGATTGCACCTGCTGAATAGGGGTGGTAAACAACCGATAACCGAATCGATAAAGGCCGTTAGTGGTTAGCCAATAATCGGTAATTTTTTATTGGTTCAGTTTCGGTTAGTAGTGTTTTGCTTAGTGGTTAATCGCTAATCGACTAATATGTTAGTGGTTAACCGATAACTGCCTACTAATATAACTACACAGTTTTGGACAATGGTTGAGGGATAAATTTCCAAGGTTCAAAACCAACCAAAGTCACAATTTCAAACATCTCAATTCTTGCCTATTGCAAAAAACCCTCCACCAAGAGTCACAACTATATGTAAGAGTTAGAACCCAAAAGTCGCCCCTCTAACTCCCTTTGCAGTCGTTAGAGCGAAATTCACACTCTAGTCATCTTTATTTCTTTGATGTTTGTGAATAATGATGATCTTGTGGTGCTTGTGTTTGATGCCATGGTAGTTCGTACTCACTAATTGGGTGAATGCGTTTGATTATTTTTTTATTTATGCGCATTTGAATTTTGATTTAAGTTACTGAATCACGATGAATTTTGTATATGTTGATATTATTTCTTATAATTATTATTTTATGTTAATAATGTAGAAATGTAGACAAATTATTTTGAATTATTTGTATGATTATTCGTCTTTAATATTTGGTACTCTGTACTCTTGGTTATTGTTATGCTCGTGGACTCTTGATTTGTGTATTATAAGTGGTTATTGTTTCGTTTTATTATATTTTGTGAATGAAAATTGAAGGTATTAGTTCGATTAGGTATAACCGTATTTGTTAGAATGTATTTTAGTAGTTATTGGTTAACCGCCAAAATAACCGCTAACCGAACCGATAAAAGCTGGTTAACCGATAAGGCTTATCGGGATGAGCTTTTTGCTTATTGGTTAACCGCAAACCGCCTTATCGGTTAGTGGTTAACCGTCATCGAACCGATTAGCACCCCTATTGCTGAATTGGATTTATGGGTCGTTTTCTTGTTGGATTTTAGAACGAAGGTTTTTAGTTTTTAAAACCTTAGCATTTGTGATGGATTTGTTGTATTACGGATTTGAAAGAGTCTATCGCTTGTGTTGATGGTTTTTTATCATGAATTTGCAGCTTTTTGTACCAAGGGCCCCACATATTTGTCTTCCATCAATCAAATCCCTAATTAAAAGATGGGATTTATAAATTCATCACTCAAATCCAAGAAACAAACGATTCTTCAGAGAAATTCGACAATTTAAATGTTATGTATTTTTTGTTGAGGATCTTGAATGATTGTCAAAAGGGCAAAAATAGAGGGACTTAAAGGACATTACCTCTAAAATAAAAGTCCGAAGTCCGAACCCACCCTTTCAGTCTTCTTCTCCCCCAACTCGATCCGGTTCGGCTGCCATTTCGACTCCACCAGCAGCATCAGCAGACGCCACGGTAGTAGTTCCTCCATCACAGAGCAGAGTCGACGTCGAGAGGCGGAGGCCATGGCGGGACTACTAGCATGGGCGGCAGACGTGGTAGGCGGCCACGGAAGCGTTCACGGCGACGAAGCCGACGACATCCCGATTCTCTTCACGGAAGAGCAGCAGAATTACGTTCGAGAATTGGATCGGAAGTCGGCTTCTCTCACCCGCGCGATCCAAGATCTGCGACAGAGGTTGCCTCCTGCCGACATCTCCCAGCGCCTGCCTCACCTTCTTGCCCACTCCCTCGCCTCCAATGCCGCTCTGACGATGCAGTTGAACGCTCACTCTGCCACCAAGGAGCAGGTACAATTTTGGAATCGAATTAAAGGGGACTGTCATCAATTTTTTGTGTACTTATTCGCTGCAAGAACTGAAACTCATTGCGGCACTTACCCATGGTTTAATTTTCGTATTTGTGATCATGAATTGAGATCCCTGATCAGCTGGGTAGGAAGAATAGCTCCGGGGATTCAGATTTACTGGAAATCTAGGGGCTTTTAGTTGATCCAGAACTTGTTTGGTACCTGCAGACCCAGTTGAGAGAAGTGACATTGCAGGAAGAAAATGCTGCATACGAAAGAGCTATTTCAAATTGTGAAAGCAAGATACAAGAGAAACTTCAGGAAGCAGATTTACTTCAAAGGAAGCTGAAGGTAGGGCTAAATTTACTATTTACAGCTGTTCTTTGATAATCTTTTATATTCTGATAGGAGCAACAGTGGTCAATATGTATTCAGTTCTTGGGTTATCTCTACTTGATAGGGTACAGATTTTCATTATCAAGCTAAGTCCTTGAGGGGATATAATCTGTTGATGTTTTTTCCCCCTCACTTTCTGCGAAGTTGAAACCTTTACACTTATTATTTTATGGGTCATCATCAATGTCAGGAAATCGATGATGCAGAGAATATTTTGAGAGAGCAGATGGAAAATGCAGAAGCTGCAAAACTTAGTGAGTCAGCAAAATCTAGTGATCTTGTTGTACTGAGAAAGGAGGTTAGGGAAGGTTCAGATACAGAAGCTGCCAAAGTTTCTGTGCTTGAGAAGTTGGAGGCCAAGAAAAAGGAACTGGTAACTATGCACTATGGCCATTCTCTGTAAAATTGTGTTCCCCATGTTGCTTTCCGAGCTGAAAGTTATTTCAATCTGCAGAGCTCTATGGAAGAAATTGTTCAAGAGTTAGAAAGAAAGTGGGCACATACCCAGGAGAAAGCATTAAAACAGCCTACTCCAGGTTCACATTTCCATAATCCTGCTAAAGTTGTATTTCATGTATCTTCTCATGTTTTTTTCTTTCCAATTGTGATGCGCAAAGACATTGTTGATAGTCTCCCAGTTATTAATACCCTTTCTTTATTTAACATTTTATACATCCATGAACTGAATTCTCTGTGCATTTTTTTTGGATTAAGTTGTGTCCTTTCCTAAACAAGTAAACAACTTCCTTTGAACTTGTTTAAGCCTTTTGCCTCTCCATGTACATCTTCCTTCAATTTCTTCCCACACCAAATGTAACTTATCACAAAGATGAATCCATTAACTATTAAGAATCCTCTATATGTTTGTGTGGAGTTTACCCATCCCTAAGGTTAAAGGATCTGCATATGTCATCTAGTGTGCTTTACAATGTTAATCCCTGATAAGAATACTGGCACCATTTTCAATCTTTGGATTTGGCAACTCATTGTAGGGAATTTGACTCCAATTATGTATATATCATGCAGCTCAAAGAGAGAAGATATTGGATAAACAGCTTCACAGCTTAATCGAGCAACTGGCAGCGAAGCAGGTACATTACATCCTGCAACTTCAACTGGCCTGGCAAGCTTTTGCTGAATAATAATGCTCTCATGAAGTAATGGGTAAACATGCTGAACTAGCCTTTGATTGTTGATTATAGTCACAAGCAGAAGCCCTGGTGAGTGAAATTCATCTCAAAGAAATGGAGTTGGAAAGATTGAGTGGGTTGTGGAAGCAGATTGAAAGCAACAGCAATGGTGAATCCAATTACACAGCTAGGAACCGATACGGAAGGAGCAACTCATTTAAGATATCTGCAGGTTCCTTAGATTACATGTCTGACAAGCTTCCTCATTCCACTGGCGGTCGGACTGAGTACCAGCAACGACTTGTGTTACTGAGGTCGGCTTTTGTGCTCTACATTTTGTTCTTACACATTGTAGTGTTCATCAAGCTTTCATTTTGAGAGGAACACTGTGCAATGAATTCTTTTTCTTAGTATTCGTTGTACATAATGATTTCCCATACCATTTGTATAATTTGTTTCTCTGTCTTTTACAAGATAAAGGTTTTGATTCATCTGTTGTCTTGAACAATTGCTATCCCTACTGTTGTAATAGATTTGATTAAGTGCTTATACACTTTAAGTTCCTTGCAGTCCTTTTCCAATTTTACACTGATATAGCCATTTGATAACCCAATTTGATTTCCAGATTTTACAACACACAAATACATAGTATCATCATCATCATCTGCAAAAAATGCAGTAACAAAGAGCTCAATTTACCTAAAACTTCATCTTCCTGTCACTCGAATGCAGCCTCTCCTGAAACGATCTAACCTTCTCCATCCTCAATGTCTGCAGCAAGAAGTCGCTCCACGTATCGATCGGACCGGGCAAGCACCAATGCACACAGTCATTGTACAGAGTCACGTTCGCATCGGGAAGGTGGCCGTAGCTGCTGGGATGGCCATCAGGTCTCAACAGCATCGCCTCCGTGGTATCCAAAACCCTGAACTTCAACCCTTTCTCCTTCCCTTCTCTCTCAGCAACCCTAAATTCCTCCATCTGCACCATGTACATCTCCAAATTGATCCCTTCCAGCCTCGTCTCGTTCCGCCGGAAGGGCCGCGTCCGGACGCAATTTCCCCCCTCGTTCCACTCCCCGTTCTCGAAGTGCGACGGCGAAAACGTGCGGAGGATCGTCAGCCCTTTGTAGCCCGGCGAGCTGTTGATGGCTTTAAAAGCTGTGCGGAAGGCTTTTCGGTAGCCGTAGTACATGGGGAGGTCGGCGACGTTGTCGAGCTGGCAGAAGCGGCAGCCGGTGAGGCGGCGGTTCTCGTAGTAGAGTGCCGGGCGGTAGAACCAGTGGCCGGCGTTGATGATGACGTAGTCGAATTCGTGGATCTGGGCCGTCCAGTCCGTGTTGGGCTCGTCCAGGTAGAGGTTGAACAGGCCCGTATGTGTGGGCCCGTTGGGGTCTTCCTCGTCGGCCTTCACCAAATGCGGGGCCCAAAATGAGGCCATGGTGAAATTGTGGGATGGGTAGTTCCAGCGCTTGAAGTTTTCGTCTGACGTGGTGGAAACGTCAATTGGATACGCCACCTGGAAATTAAACAAATATATGATTTATAAGAATTAGAAGTATTTCATGGTAATTAATACTTTAATTAATTAATGAAGATTAACAGTTTGGGAGGCGCTAATAGGACAAAGAATTCAATCAAATGGTTGGTGAAGGGTTCACTCTTCCTTCAGCGATTCAATAGTAAGTTTGTGATTATCCCTAAACCGGCTTAAAGTTGGAAGATTATTGATGGGACTTGAAGGGATATTGGAGGCAATTAATTCCATTTGTTATCTAAAATTAGTATTGTCTAATATAAAATGGACGAATTTTCGTTGTGTAGTGTATAGATTGATTGCGTATTTAAGCATAATCACTTAATCAGTCTGGTGGTTAGCAAATCTTTTCCCTAATACCGGTTGGGATGTCAATTTATATGAGAATGTGAAATGACATAAAACAAAAGAAATATATATATATTTGGCTGGGCTGGCAATACGGACTATACAAAATTATGGGCCCAGCTACTCTTTTTATGTGATCGGATATATCGGCCCTATTTACCTTTTTAGCAAAGATTTTGACTTGATAATTGAAAAACTGTATTATTAAGCGATATCGAAAAGGTGGCACAAAAAAAGAATTTGATATAGAAATATGATACTTATGTCGAAATCGCAATTTAACTATGATTTCAATCGTTTTATATCGTTAAAATCTTTTTTTGTTCTAACCAGACAACACATACAATACGATTTCACAAACCCTATCATTCGGAAGATTCCCACCACCACCACGTCCATTACCAGTTTATGCATATGCCAACAACTCTGTATTATGCAAATTATTGATTGGAGCTCAACGTGGAAGCTCGTTTCAGTTTGCCTACTCCTTGTCAAGAAAACAAAGCATCTTTAGGTCAACTAACTCCACAAAACACAGCCTATATATGTTTGTTGAACCAAATCTAACAGTCTGTAACAAAGATACATCATATGGCTAGCTATAGCAAGCTAATTATATTATATGTATGCACATGCAGATAAATAAGTGGTCACTCAACAACTTAATTTCGTTAGACACATCGTTAACTTAGTGGTCACCCAATATCTTGATTTCGCTAGACACATCGTTAACTTAGTCATGTACAACGTACGTGACGGTAAACAACGTATTCTTATTCTCTTACTACTCACGTACCTAAAAAAATATCGTTATTTTATACGAAGTGAATTCCATTTCGTACGATGAGTCGACGAGCGTTTAATACGAGCTTGCAGCCATATATGAAGTTTAGCAAGTATAGTTACCCTGGAGAGCAAGCAAATCAAGGACTGCATCTGGTTCCTCCCAACAGAATCGCCGACAAACGCCAGCGACTTCCCCCTCACGATCTCGAGGAACTGCGCCGGGTTGAACACGGGCAGCTCGCAGCCGTCGGGCTTCCAGCGCCACCGCATGAACCCGCCGTCGGGGCGGCCGTACTTGACGCAGTTCTGGTGCTCGTGGATCGCCCAGCAGGTCGAGTTGGTGTAGTACGGCGCGTCGGGGTTCGGCACCCACTCGCCCTCGTAGATGTCGCACCCCAGCGAGTCATAATTGTCTTCTTCTCCGGCGGCGGCCACCGGCGGCGGTGTTGCTGCCTGGCCGTGATCAGGCGGCGGTGGTTGTGATGAGAAGAAGTTGTTGAAGTGGCGGTGGCGGCCGCCGAGGGAGCGGTAGCAGAGAGGGAGGACGGTGAAGGCGGCGACGAGGGTTAGGGTGAGGAGGAGGGTTAGTTGGGGCTTCAACTCCATGGCGCCTTTGAGTAGCTTCATATCTTTTTGGGTTGGGAAGGGGATGGGAAGGAGGGAAAGGCAATGAAGTGGGGAGGGGAGTATTTATAGGACTTGACTCATGTGTGTAGTATGACAATCACCACATATCTTGTGTGTAATGGGTGTGGAATGGTCTGGTTCGTATAATGGGTTCTAGTTCTTGGTCTGATGAGTATTATAATCGTTTAAGAAAAATGGATTGAGTTTACATATGGATCGGACCAAACCGGAATAAATGGGATCGAATGCAATAGTGGTATACGGTCGTTGGTTCTAATTAATTACGATGTCTTTCACTAATGGATTGTGTTTACCATGAGTTTGGAACTAATTATATATGGACCGTACGTGGTTCTCATGAGTTTGGTCCATTCCGAATTGGACAGGACCCGTTGGACACCCCCTTGTATGGCGTTGGGCGCGCAGGTGGGAGACTAGGGGTGTGAAATGATTTAATCCTTACAAATTGCAGTGGAGCGAACCGAACGGTTGGATAGGACCATACCGAACCAAATATAATGTAGCCCGGTCCTTGATCCCATGAATATCATAGGACTAAAGAAAAATTAACTGAATTGAAATATGAGTCCGACCAAGTTAAACCGATGCACTATATGTCTAGTCTTTCATCCTAAGATGTTTTCACTATTTAATCGCTATTCTCATGATTTTGGTTACCTCCGTAAGTTATGTAAAATATTGAATAACAATATTGAAAAGCTGAATTATGGATATTTTGACTAATTTATAATGATAAAACTAATTAATAATAATAAGGTAACTAAGAAATTCTTTGGTATTAATTGGTTGGTTATTTTCGAGTCAATCGAAGATATTATGTTATTGGTGGTCGCTATATCACAGGTAACACTCTAGCGACTTCGAGGACTTAACTTCCCACTTAACTTGCTTGTCAAGTTATCAGAAAAGGTTTAGATTCTTAGAATATATGACTATTTAATATTGTCATTGTTCGAATATGATGCCTTTATCATTGACCTCCTTGGACTTAGCGGTCTTCTTCGATAGTGTATTTTTCATTATGTAACTAATGTTCAGTTCTCTGGGGTTGCGCAGATGATCATCCATATGATTAACGAAAAGAATTCAAGGCACACGTTGGGTTGCATCCTTCACTCTGAGGTTTAGGTTTTTCGCGCCTCAATGTAGCCTCCATCGTTTCACTTCGCGTCGCGTAAGTATAATATGATTGTCCATCTCGTGGAGAAAAAAACCCCTCTCGTCGTTGGTTCGTCGACCAACCACACTTACTTAATTCTTCCCTTGTAATTTTGACCTGCAAAAGTCCTATTATTTTGTGGTTTATATATGTAACATCTCGAATCTTTACCCAACTACGATATTGTCGGCTTTGGGTCTCAACGCTCACAGTTCTTGCCTTGGTTGCAATAATGTGACTTCCCATAAGGTCACCCATCCATGTTGTACTTCATACCGGGAACGTTTAACTTCGGAGTTATTGTAAACTCCTCCATTCCTCCATACAATTCTTATAAAGTAAGCACAATTTCTTACGTATCAATCATGGATCTCTTTTACGCTTTGCCGATGTGAAATTTATACACGGTGTCACAACATAGTTGTTTCCTATACCTCCCAAGAACAAAAAGAAACGGTAACGGATTCGACTTCTTTCACCGAAAAGAAATGAAAATGATTAATAAGTGACGTACACTCCGAGTTTGCGAAAAGCGCTGATCTGTCCGTCCTCCAAATCCAAATCAAACGGTGCACATCTAATGCAACTACATCGGACGGTTCATAAGGATCTCTCGCATTAAAACTGAACCCGTCCCGTTATTATTTATTATTTCCACCAACACTATAAAAAGCCCCCCTCCTTCCCTCCCAATCTCTCAACAGAGTTCGCGCTGCTGAAATTCTCCACACCCATAAATCCCTTCCGCCACTCAAGCTAAGCAGAAGAAGTATTCTCTAGGAAAAAGCCCTAATTCCCTGCTCCGCCATGGCGAGGAACGTCGTCTCTGACGAAGAAGGTATGCAAATGCCTCCCTGGAACCCTAATTTGTCTCCCTTTTTGGCGGCCTCGCTTCTACATTTGGTTGAACTCGAATTCTGCACCTTGCAGAAGATGTGGAGCTCGACGAGGAAGAAGAGAATGAACCCGCAGATGCAGTAGAAGATGACGAGGAGGAAGACGATGGTACGCGATCACTCGAATTTCTGAACTCTGTCTTCTTCCCTTATGGTTCTGTCCCACGGCGGAATTGTTGTTTTTTTTTTCTTCTTCCTGCAGTGGGGATAGTTTTCTAGGGTTTTTTTTTTTGCTGCTCGAGCAATGTTGGCTTCGTTCGATCGGGGGGAAGCGTTTTTATTTTTCTTGGCAACTTTTTTGACGTGTTTAGTTTTTTTGCATGGAACTTGTGGGGTTTTGTGCAGAAGAAGGGCAGGATGAGTACGAAAAGGATGATTTCATAGTGGACGATGTCGAGGAAGAGCCCGAGGAAGAAGGGAGGGCGGATAGTGACGAAGAAAGGCAGAGGAAGAAGAAGAGAAAGAAGAAGAGGTGAATAATCTCTCATTTTCTTCTTCGCGTTACTACTTGCTTGTTGTTTCGATGGCTCATCTTTTTCTTTTTCTGCGGTGTGCAAACAGAGAAGCTGAGGTGCTAGATGAAGATGACTATGAACTCCTAAGGGACAACAACGTTTACCCTCAGAGACCCAAAGTCGTGACATATCTTATGCTCTTTTTCCTCTGATATGGGAATGCAATTTGTTACCCTCTCTCCTTCCAAATTTGCTGTTTTGATTGTACTTGGGATTTGCCTGTTTCTGTTTGGCTGGAAAGCCTCAGGATACCAAGAAGTTCAAGAGGCTTAAGAAGGCTCGACGGGACGCAGATGATGATCGGGATGGGGTTTTTGCGGAGGGAGATGGATCTGGTAAGGGTGGGCCTGAAGAAAAACTGAGTCGCACCTTGTTTGACGATGATGAAGGTAAGTGGCATAAAATTACTTTTGATTCCTGGAGGTGGTTGAAGTTGGTTAGTTACAGCGTCCCCCAATAGAATCAAACCCAACTGCGTCTCTTCAGGACAACGGTTTGAAGATATTGCTGAAGAAGAGGAACAGATGGAAGAGGAGGAGGAAGTTGAAGTTGGAGAAGATGATGATTTGGCAGATTTCATTGTGGAGGAAGAAGAACTCGATGAGCATGGAGTTCCTGTGAGGTATGTAACTCATATAAATCAAACACATGCCATATGTTGTCCCTTTGTCAGAGTGTTAAGTTTGTGAACTAGTGTGCTTAATTTGTAGGCATAAGAAGGTGAAGAAAAAGAAGTCAAGGCAATCATCTGGAGCTTCATCTTCTGCTTTGCAGGAAGCTCATGATATATTTGGCGATGTGGATGAGCTCATCAAACTGCGTAAGCAACAAGGATTAGATTCGAATAATGAATGGAGGGAAAGGAGATTGGAAGATGAATTTGAACCCTCCGTACTTTCTGAGAAATATATGACTGAGAAAGATGAGCAAGTTCGACTCAGTGATATTCCTGAAAGAATGCAGGTCATTTGAATGTACATGTATCTGGTTTCTTTCTATCATTCTTTTGTTATTGAGGATCCGCCATTCATGTTGCTATTACTGTTACATCCTGTAGATATCTGAGGAGAGTACTGGTTCTCCTCCAACTGATGAAGTCCTCATCGATGATGAGAGCACTTGGATATATAATCAGCTTGCTAGTGGCGCAACATCTCTGCAGGGTGTAACCATTAATAAAGATGATATCGTCCAGTTTTTGGAGCTACATCATGTGCAGAAGTTAGATGTTAGTATTCTTGATCTCTTTGATATTTCAATTTCTGTTCAATTTACTTTCACCTCACAACATCTGCTACTGGTGCTTCTAGGTTCCTTTCATTGCCACATACAGGAAGGAAGACTGCTCTAGCCTGTTGAAAGACTCTGGGCAACCTGAGAATGACTATGATAATCAGGATAATGACCAAACACCAAAATTGAAGTGGCACAAGGTTAGGAATTCAACATTTTCCCCATCCTCCTCTGGTGATTGGTGAAGGCTAACACATTAAGAACAAAAGCAGGATCTTCTCCGCTGACTTAAAGATTACTTTTCTGTAGGTGGTTTGGGCAATTCAGGACTTAGACAGGAAATGGCTCCTCCTGCAGAAGAGAAAAAGTGCGCTCCACTTATACTACGAGAAGCGATTTGACGAAGAATCTAGGCGCATTTATGATGAGACAAGACTTAATTTGAACCACCACCTTTTCAAGTCTATTATCAAGACGCTGGAGGCTGCAGAATCAGAACGGGAGGTCGACGATGTTGATGCGAAGTTTAACCTGCATTTTCCTCCAGGTGAGGTAGGTGTGGATGAAGGGCAGTATAAGAGGCCTAAAAGAAGATCACAATACAGTATCTGTAACAAAGCTGGTCTATGGGAAGTTGCTAGCAAGTTCGGCCCTAGTGCGGAGCAGCTCGGCTTAACCTTGTCATTGTTAGCGATGGTGAGCTTGCTTTTTCTTGTTGCTTATCTACTTAATATAAAGTGAGGAGACTGAATATTGTGGAAAAATTGACCATTAAGAGTTATTCCGATATTGATTTTTTGTTCCACACTCTCTCTTTTCTACAGAGTTCAGCTTTGGAGGATGCCAAGGAAACACCTGAAGAGATGGCTTCAAACTTTACATGTGCAATGTTTGAAACTCCACAGGCTGTTCTTAAAGGGGCCAGGCACATGGTATGGATGATATTTTTATGTCCAATAGCTGAGTGCGGCTAAGCTCTGGGTGCTAGCTCTTTGTCCATTGTACCTTAGTTCGGGGAGCTTTTAGCAACTCAAGATTGAATATGATCTCTACTATAAGATGTGTTAGAACCTCTCGTTTTCATTTTCCCCCCCTTTACTTTCAGGCTGCTGTTGAGATAAGCTGCGAGCCATATGTCAGAAAACACATCCGTGGTGTTTACATGGAGCATGCAGTCATATCCACCGCTCCAACTCCTGATGGGAATACAACAATAGATTCTTTTCATCAGTTTTATGGAGTGAAATGGCTGCGTGAAAAACCAATGAGTGAATTCAAAGATGCACAATGGCTTCTTATACAGAAGGCTGAAGAGGAGAAGCTTCTTCAAGTGACCTTCAAGCTTCCAGAAAAACGTATGGAGTTGTTGGTCAATGAATGCAAGGAGCTTTATTGTAGTGATGGGGTCAGTAAATCTGCCCAGTTATGGAATGAGCAAAGGCAATTAATAGTGCAGGATGCTCTTTTTGGGTTTCTTTTGCCCTCAATGGAGAAAGAAGCGAGATCATTGCTGACAAGCAAATCTAAGCGCTGGCTACTTTGGGAATATGGGCAAGGTTTGTGGAATAAAGTGTCTGTTGGCCCATATCAAAGAAAAGAAAGTGACCCGTCTGATGATGATGCTGCTCCGAGGGTCATGGCATGCTGTTGGGGTCCTGGAAAGCCTGCAACAACTTTTGTTATGCTAGATTCCTCAGGGGAGGTGCTGGATGTGCTTTCTACTGGGTCACTTACATTGCATTCGCAAAATGCTGATGACGTGCAAAGAAAGAAGAATGATCAACAACGAGTTCTCAGATTTATGATGGATCACCAACCACATGTGGTCATACTAGGGGCTGTGAATTTGTCTTGTACAAGGCTTAAGGAAGACATGTACGAGGTATGTGTCAAATATTTGTTATTTTCTATCCCATTGATTGTTTAGGGGGGTACCACTCAGATCTATTATTATTTTAATTCCCTTTCTTTCTCACATTCTATTTCTTTATCGTTTCTAGGGCATGAGAATTAGATGTGATTTCCGTCTTCAATAATTAGGGATCAATATTGTTTTTCCTTAATTGGGAACTGCATGTTTTCATGAACCTGTCTTATTCATAGCAAGTGCTTTATCAAACATGCGGGGTTTTAGTGCTGCTTACATGGATTGAGTTTCGGTTTCCTGTTTGTGGTCGAATTCTGCATCACTTCTTGAACAGTTCTCGGCCCCGTCGCTACTTGGAAGTTACTTGTGAAGATTCGTTTCTTGATGTCCAAGTTTGCAAAAGAAGTTTGTGAATCTCGTTTTGCGTAGATCATACTTCCAAATGCTTTATTTAGATGAGCTGCTTGATTGTCTTTTTCCTGATGCTCATATAATTTTTGCTTGGAATCTCCAGATCATTTTTAAGATGGTGGAAGATAATCCCAGAGATGTGGGACATGATATGGATGAATTAAGCATTGTCTACGGGGATGAGTCTCTGCCTCGCCTATATGAAAACTCGCGGATTTCCTCTGATCAACTCCCATCTCAGCCAGGTGAATACAGTTGACTGGCCACTCGTTTTATGGGTGTGTTTCTATTTAACTTTTTGTTAAAGAAAGTGATAGGAAGTGTGAAGAAAAATTTATATCCAACTTTCGTGAAACGATCAGGCATACCTATACATTTTGTTTATCTTCTAATGGTAGATGGCTTAGATTCTAATAATTTGCAGATTTTGCGCGAGTAGTATGTTCAATAAGGGGTTTCAACTTTTAACTGCACTTTTTAGTGTATTTTTAAGCTGGAACAAACTGACCCCATATCTCATTAATTAACTGAGACTCCAAATCTATTGTGAGGGATCAGGAATCGTGAAGAGAGCTGTTGCTCTTGGACGCTATCTCCAAAACCCGCTGGCAATGGTTGCGACACTGTGTGGGCCTGAGAGGGAGATCCTGTCCTGGAAGCTCAACCCACTGGAGAGCTTCCTAACCCCAGATGAAAAGTACAGTATGGTTGAACAAGTCTTGGTCGATGTCACTAGCCAGGTCGGTGTAGATATCAATCTCGCCATAAGCCACGAATGGTTGTTTGGCCCCCTGCAATTCATATCAGGTCTTGGCCCAAGAAAAGCGGCATCTCTTCAGAGGTCACTCGTAAGGGCCGGAGCAATCTTCACTAGGAAAGACTTTGTCACTACCCACAGCCTAGGGAAAAAAGTGTTTGTCAATGCAGTCGGTTTCTTGCGCGTTAGACGGAGCGGCCTTGCAGGCAGCAGCAGCCAGTTCATTGATTTGCTGGATGACACTCGAATTCATCCAGAATCTTATGGCCTCGCTCAGGAGATGGCGAAAGATATTTATGAAATGGACAATGGTGAAGCAAATGATGACGATGATCTTGAAATGGCGATAGAGCATGTTCGTGAGCATCCTACTCGGTTGAAGATCCTCAATCTCGATAAATATTTGAAAGATAAAAAAAGGGAGAACAAGAAGGAAACGTTTAAGGATATCAAAAGGGATCTGATGCAAGGTTTTACCGATTGGCGGAAAAGGTACAAGGAGCCAACTCAGGAGGAAGAGTTCTACATGATTTCCGGGGAGACCTTGGAGACGCTCTCTGAGGGTAGAATTGTCCAAGCAACTGTGCGTAGGGTGCTACCTGGGAAGGCAATATGCGTGCTGGAGTCTGGGTTGACTGGAATTCTGACAAGGGAGGACTACGCTGATGATTACAGAGATATCCACGAGTTGTCCGAGAGGATTCATGAGGGGGATGTGTTCACTTGCAGGATTAAGGCGATCGATATGAACAGGTACCAGGCAAATGTGGCTTGCAAAGAGAGCGAATTGAGGAACAATCTGACTGTCCCAGCAGGTGCAAGATCTTGACCCGTATTACCACGAGGATACAGTCAATTTGCACAGTGATCAGGAGAAGGCTCGCAAAGGGAAGGAGCTCGCAAAGAAGCATTTCAAGCCGAGGATGATTGTCCATCCTAGGTTCCAGAATATAACTGCTGATGAAGCTGTGGAGGTACATACATTTTAGCCCCCAAAGTTTTTGTCTGCGGTATGAGGAATTTATGCCATATATTCTGCAATGGAATCTGATATCTTTTTCTTTCTTTCTTCCATGCAGTTCTTGTCCAACAAGGAGCCGGGGGAAAGCATTGTACGCCCTAGTTCTCGTGGACCATCTTTCCTCGCTCTGACACTCAAAGTGTACAATGGAGTTTATGCCCACAAAGACATAGTCGAAGGTGGCAAGGAGGTTAAGGACATCACAAGTCTACTCCGGATAGGGAAGACATTGAAGATTGGGGAGGACATGTTCGAGGATTTGGACGAGGTCTCTCTCTCTCTCTCTCGCTTTCACCTTCTCACGTTTCATATGTGAATTGATCTCTGTTCCATTTTCTCATCAGGTTTTTGGTGCATGTTTGTTTTGTTGCCTATAGGTAATCGATCGGTATGTAGATCCTCTTGTGGTTCACCTGAAGTCGATGCTAAACTACCGCAAGTTCAGAAGGGGGACAAAGGCAGAGGTAGACGAACTCCTGAAGATGGAGAAATCAGAGTATCCCATGAGGATAGTCTATTCCTTCGGCATTTCCCACGAGCATCCTGGCACGTTCATCCTAACTTACATCCGAAGCACGAATCCACACCACGAGTACGTGGGCTTGTACCCGAAAGGATTCAAGTTCCGCAAGAGGATGTTCGAGGACATCGATAGGCTCGTCGCTTACTTCCAGAGGCATATAAACGATCAACTCCACGAATCGGGGCCGTCCATTCGATCGGTTGCTGCCATGGTCCCAATGCGTAGCCCAGCAGGTGGCGGCAGGTCTTCTGGAGATGGCGGTGGCTGGGGTTCGAACAATGACGGTGGTGGATGGAAAGGAGGAGATCGCTCTTCCAGTATTGCCCATTTGCCCTGCATATCCCTTGTTTATTCCCGAGATCCCCCTACTTGTAGACTACTAACCATGTTTTCTGCTATTGTCAGGACGGAATGATTATCGAAATGGTGGTGGTGGTGGTGAGAGTGGGGTGCCGAGGCCATATGCTGGTCGTGGACGGGGAAGAAACAACGATAGGCAGGATTCTGGTTACGATCGTCCCAAGTGGGACTCTGGTGGTGGCAACAACAACGATACTAGTAGCTGGGGCAGCTTTGCAGGCAACAGAGCTCAAAACTCACCTACCAGAGAAAACAGTGCTCGTGACAGTTCCGGCTGGGGTGGCGGACATTAGGGGTGTCCATTCGGGTTCGGTTTTTCGGGTTTACCCGAAACCGACCCGATTATATACATTTTCGGTTTTTCGGGTTCGGTTTTGTTTCAGGTTTCGGGTTTTTCGGTTTCGGGTTCGGTTTTGCTTATCGGTTTTTCGGGTTCCGGCTAAAAACCTCCAATGAATAGAACTCAACCCGTATTTTAAGGAGTTCGGGTTTTCGGGTTTCGGTTTCGCTTTAACCGAACCCGAACCCGATAAGGAATTTTCGGGTTTCGGTTAACTGAAACCCACAATTCCTTATCGGGTTCGGGTTCGTTTTAGTGGTTTTCGGTTTCGGGTTTTCGGATTTTTTCGGGTTTCGGTTCGGGTAACCGAACCCGACCCGAACTGACACCCCTAGTGGCGGTGATGATGGAAACTCAGGGTGGGCTAGAGGTTCGAGGGTGGAGTCGGCACCGCCGCAATCGGACAGTGGATGGGGCAGCGGAGGCGGCAGCGGTTGGTGACGGAAGGAGGGCAAAATATGGTCGGCGGTTTGGGTTTCTACTTTCTAGTTAGAATGAAAGCAACTCTCCTGTGAATAGTAACTAAAATATACGTAGAATTAGAAAGAAGCTGCTCTAATCTTTTGCTCTTATTTTGCTACGGTTGACTGAACTGAACACAACCCATTTTGAAGCCAAAATAATGTTCAGTCTAGGTGCTATGTCATTTATTCATGTCTTGCACACCTGTTAAAACCAATTTGAGCGACATTTTGGTTCCCGACTAAATTCATCAAATACCTAGCAAGCGCATCAATGGTAATTCGCCCATCCCAAAAGTGGGTTCTTTCTATTAGGCCTCACATTATAAATGTGTCCTAAACCGGAGTATTTATAACGTGCTTGCTTGTAATGAATTTTACCATATGTTCCACTGCTTTCACTTGTAATGAATTTGAACAAAAATTCAAAAAGTTCACCATCTTATGGGTACAAATTCTTATATGGTACAAGCTGAACTTATACATTTAACGTTATGATACAATTTCAAGTTATACATTAACCCCTATTTTTTTTAGAGAGGAAAAGAGGGTGAAGAAAAGATTTTTAAGGAAAATTAAATTCCCAATACATTTCCCGTTGTTTCTGAAAGAAAAGAAGAAGGGAAGAAAAAAGAAAAGAAAATCTACTGTATAATCTTACCCTCCAAAAGCGAGAGACAAACCCACTAACCTATTTTTATTCAGCCAACTCTGTCCTCTCTCTTTTTTTTAATTGCTTTCCATTTTAACAAATCCACAGACGGGATGCCCAATTGCCCATCCCAACGTTTGTTTTTTCCACCAGTGTTGTCCATTTCTACTCATGGCAACAAACAGACCCATTGCTTTCCAGTGAATATAATTCTCGGTCTTATAATTTGGGATTATATATGGGTTATCTGTCTCGTACGAGTAATGGGTATCTGTTAACCCGTACGAGTTTGGAATATGGGTTAGAGTTTACTCCTCAAATGGGATTGGGTACCCGTTTCAAATGGGATGGGTACCCAATCCCGTCTCATTGCCCACCTTAGGTAACCAGAGCGTGGAGCGGGAGCGAGAGCGTCAGAGCGTTAATCTTGTAGGAATTCAATATTGAGAGCGTGAATAAAACGTCATTATTAAATTATTTTAATTAATAATTTATATATCTTTGTAAAATATTAAATACAATATGAACTATTATCACATTTAATTCCTGCAATTAGCATTAATGGAATTTTTAAATATTTATATTAATGTAATTTGTGAATATTTACATAAAAAATTTCTTGTTTCTATTAAAAACCACTACCTGTTCAATTGCAGTTCGTGGAGAACAAGTGAACAATTACCAATTAATAGTACTAATCAATTCCAGTGAACCCATCTAATTATATTCACCCGAGGAAAAAACTCATATATATAGTTATAAATTATATTGTAAATGAAAACCAATATCCCACCTCCATTAAAAATAATACAATATATTTTCATTGAAAAAAGAATAACCGTCTCTATCTTCCTCCTCCGGTACTGTCAATCTCCCCCCTTCTCGATTTATCCGCTCCCAATTCTCCTTCCTCCGAGGTCGCCGGTCATCACTCATTGTTCCCAAATTACCCGCCAGCGCCTCGATTTCATCTTCATCTTCCGCCCCATAACTCTTTAGCTTCCTTCATCACTTCATCTCCGCTTAACAGCTTTAGGCGGCCGCCTCTGTTCCTCCGTCATGACGGCGTAGACGAAAAAGAGTAGCTCTTGGTAGGAGATCATCGAAATCAGATCCAAGCTACTCTCCTTGTAGTCTTTTCTTTACCGTTCCCAATTCCTCAGAAAACCTAGGGAGAGAGACAATCAGAGTTTGGACTGCATGTCAAGGATGATACATATATTCTCTCCAGTAGATTGATCCACCTGCTGATCCCCAACAATGCAGCCCAGATCTTCTAACCCTTCAAAGGATTGAATAACATCAGCAACCGTTGTCGGAAGGAGAAGATATTTGTCTTCTCCCCTGCCTGCCAGTATATCACCATCGCCGATAACAACCACGGTGGAATCCGCGCTCTTATTTCAAGAGTTCGCGCTCCGGCGATACAAAATTCACGAATTTGGAACGTTTCACTGAAAATTCGCGTTTTTGCGAATTAGCGCGGGAGCGCAGGGGCAACTTGCGCGAATTGGGTAACATAATGCCCACCCATCATTTGTAGTTTTTATGTCGATGAATCCAAAAAATAGAGAACATAATTTTAACAATAGGTTCACAAAAAAAAAAAAATTCAAACCATCTACTTTTGATTTTTAATAGTGAACAAAATTAGTAAGAATGTACACATTTTTAATTCACAATTTATAACCCATGAAAATAATATTAACATATAATCAAATTATTTTACTATTATAACCCAATAAAATAACATATCCATCACAATTTCCAATACACATTTTCCTTCCTACTTTCCTCCATAAAAAACCATTTTCCTTCCAATTTTTTTTTTTTTTTTTACAAATAGATGATTTCCATTCATATCAACGATAACCGTACAAGCATAGCCACATTACAACAACGGAGAAACAATATCCAAAACATGGATCCAATCCGGAGGAAGAGATTCATTAGCAGCTTCCTTAGCGACCCAATCAGCACTTTTGTTGTTTGATCTTGGTGTAAAGAAGATAACTACTCCTGGATACAAATGGAGAAGACTGCGAATCCCTTGAATCCAAGCCCTCACCTGCCAAGGGCCAACTCTCCTCGGATCATGTAGTATGTCAATAAGCACTTTGCAATCCGAGAAGATAGAAACTGGATAATGGAGAGAAGCAGCAACTCTCACAGCAGTCAACAAGGCTTTTGCTTCCGCAACTATCGCTGAAGAACAGAAAAAGGTGCCAGCACAACCATCCACAACTTGCCCATGAGGATTCTTAATGATGACCCCATATGCCGCCACCTGTGATTCCGATCTAAAAGATCCATCACAGTGAATTTCCCAATGGGAAGAACTAGGCGGTAGGCTAAGTGGAGTATGGTTTGAACGATGTTGGGCTTGGAGATCGACGGTGCTTGGAGGCTGAGAAGGAGTCGTCCAAAAAGTGAAATCCCTAACCGCATTAGCCGTGGTTACTGCAGTACGTGGCATTATCCCTTTGAACACTCTCTCATTCCGAGCCAGCCAGATAGCCCATAGGCAGGCCACCACAGCCGGGATAGAAGAGGCAGGAGAGTTCTCGTGAATATCCAGAAGCCACATAACAACAGGCCTCGCATCCTGGGGGAGGGTAAGAGAAGGATGGTTAACCTGCCACACCCTAGCCGCGTGCGGGCATTGAAAGAGGCAATGTCTAACGTCCTCGTCTCCCAAGTCACAAATCGGACACATCGGAGATGGGCTACATCTACGCGACCAAAGATTCCTCTTAGTAGCCACTGCATTCCTCGATATCCTCCAAATAAAGGAGATGATCTTTGGGGGCAAAGAAAGGCTCCATAACCACTTCCAGGCTTTGGAAGTGCAGTCAGGGTGGTTCGGATTCGGAGTCCCACGACGATTCCTTTCTGACTCTCTGAACACATGGTAAGCTGATTTCACAGTGAAAATCCCCGATCTCTCGAAATGCCAAACCCAATATTCCCTAGCATCCTCATTCCCAATTGGGATCCTCCTAATAGCCTCCATTTCAGCCGTTGTGCAGCTTTGATGAATGATATCAAGGTTCCACTCACAACCATCATCCATGATCCATTGAAAAGCCCACAGTTGCTGCCTAATCCCAGGCTGAAGTTTAAAAGTGGGCAGACCTGGAATTCAAGGATCTTTCTCCAATGAAATCGTTCGACCACTTCCCATGTTCTTCCTTGCCCCCAATTTAAGAATTGATCTTGCTTCACAGATACTTGACCAAATCCAAGATGGCTTCCTTCCTTTCCCAGCTTCCATAAAGTCACAATCTGGGAAATAGAGACCCTTGAGAAGTTTAACCCATGTCTCGTCCTTGCCATTCAAAATTCTCCAGCCTTGCTTAGCCAGTAGTGCCATATTGAATTGATGGAAATCCTTGAATCCCATACCCCCTTCTTGTTTTGGAGCCGTTAACACACTTCCCTTTCTCCATGGAATGGCCTTCTTGTCCATATCTCCACCCCAGAAGAAAGCCTTGAGACGAGCATTCATCTTCTTTGTTGTGCCTTTTGGAAGTAGGAAGCATGACATAAGGTAAGTTGGGTAACCCTGGAAAACAGACTTCAACATCACCTCCTTCCCAGCTTGTGAAAGAGCCAGACTTTTCCATGCTTGACCCAGATTCTCCATTCTGTTGATAAGCACCGAAAAGACCTCTTTCTTTGATCGACCCCATTCTGTAGGGACCCCCAAATAATTTCCCAGTCCAGTTGCCAAGGGGATACCTAAACAGTCTGAGATGAGCTGCTTAATAGTATCAGGAGTGTTGTGACTGAAGGAGATTGCTGATTTTTCACAATTAATCTCTTGACCCGTCCTTCCAATTTTCTTAACCTCCAGATTTTCCCTCCCCTCCTAATCCCTTCCCCTCCCCTCCATTTTCCTCTATTCTCTCTATTTTTTCGAGAATAGGAGGTAAAATACCAATGCTTTATAAAATAGTAAAAGTGCTTCCGAAATCAAATGTCAAACAATATTCAAATAAAAATAATTCGAATATCATTCAATATAATCAAAACCCAACATTGACTATGAAGTTTCTTATTTGTGAACCACCAGAAATCAACGGATTTTTTTTTGTGTGTAAAAGAGTACGTACGGAGTGGGAAAACTCTTTTGAGTTGCGTGCTCTAATTAAGTTGCAATCTCTCTCTCTGTATATTATAGCCTCACACTATATATACGGGAAGTTGTTACGCTCATCCGTTTTGTAATCTCCACCACTCACCATTTCCATCTCTCTCTCTCTCTCTCCATCAAAGGGTTTCCACACAGCGCAGCGAAGCGGTTAGCAACAGACTCTCTCTTTCTTCCTTCTTCATATATGGGCACTAATTTCGTGGTTCTATGGTAGTCTCCGTTTACTTGAGAGCTCCAAAGTAATAGATTTCATTCTGTTGTTGTTGCTTCTGGAATTGCAGCAATGATGATGGGGTTGGAGAAGCTGGTGGTGAGGCTGAAGTCGAGGCTGATGAAGGCGACGCACAGCTACAGGAAGAAGGCTTCTTCTTTTTCTTCTGCCGGCGGCGAGGAGCAGTATTACTACGACAAGATGGAGAAGAGCGAGAGCATGAGGGTGGAGATCCGGAGCCGGAAGGCGCAGAAGCTCATCCAAGACACCCTCAAGATCGCCGATTCTCCCACCACCAGAACCTATGCCCTCTGAGATACAGAGAGAGGAAAGTCGTCCCCTGTATATGAGTGTCCATCCAGTCCAATTAGTACGAATTTGTGTGTGCGCATTTGTTTTAGAACGCGGACGATATCGTAGTACTGATTGAGCTGTTCTGTCTAGGCACAATAGTTCCCATATAGTTGAATTCCGGTTGCATAATGTATAGTTTGAAAGGGAATCTTTCATGTTAGGCGCACGTCAAAATACTTTATGGAAGAAGTATTTTTTTTTTTTTAAGGGTTTACTGTAATGTTTGGATCTGGTGGAGAAAAAAAAGAGAATCATTCTGTTTTGGAGAGCAGTGTGCCAAATGGTTTAGTAAGGGGGTCAAAAGTGAAAACCACCTTTTTATTTTTTTTGTTTCTTTCCTTCATGTCGCTAATTGCCCATAATTCCGGTCAATATTCGACCTATAATTACTTGAGGATATGATTAAAGAAGGGATTGTATGAATTATATTTGCTAAGTAATCTAAAGACACTCTACACACAGCCACACAAATATGGATGAAAGAACAAACGGTGCAGACCACTTCCACGTGGGATGCGCCCTCGAAACCATATCAAGTTGTTTTGTATATATATAAGGTTAGGACAGCAAAATGCATGGGAAGGAATGTGTAGTTTACTACTTTGTTTCACAAATGGTTTTTTTTTTACATTTTCTCGTCGGTCGACCGCTACAAGGTACCAGGTTGGAGGTCAAATTGTTTCATTTTTTTTCTTTGGTTTTCGAAATGCGCCTATTTTCCGATTTTTTTCGTTTCTCCTGACTCAATCTTTGAAATCTTGAGGTGAACATTTGAATATATATGTGTTATATAAGTGTGTGTGTGAATTTTCACTGTATGTTGGATCTAAGTACGACATGTTATTTTGGTGAAATATTATATGTTATAACTCATATGTGAGATGAGATTTGATATAATTTATCAGGATAATTAGTACAATATAATGACTCTTTCCATATTTTCATGCTAAACTGAGTGACCCATTAACCCTTGACCCACTAGCTCGACCGGGTTCGGATCAGTCCGCCGGGTTGACAACCTAGTTGAGCATTTGCATAAAGTCAACCAACCAAGTTCGGACCGCCACCCTCTTAATTTTCAGTCTATTTCGGCTTGATGCTGAAGCGTTTTGCGGTTCATTGGTCAAACCCTATTCATTACTATCAATCTAATTTTTCTCTCTAATAAACTTCCAAAATTAAGACGGGGTTTCTTTCTTTCTTTTCTTTGTTTCAGACGGATGTTAAATCAAAGCCATACACAGTCGTAACGTAATCCTTCCCAAATCTTTTATCCACCAATCGGCCGCCAATAAAACTTCATTTTCATGAGTTCTAATCTAACTCGCCAATTAACGTTGAAGAGGTGACCTTGGAAAGGATATCCAGCCACAAAGTTGCCAACTTTTCCACAACCTTCGATCTTTTCCACGTAGTAAAGCTACAAAGGGGCCGAGGAAAAGCCTCTTTTGCTGACAATTAATATTTGCAAATCGACATATAGAAGAAGAACGGGACATATGAAAAGATTTGACGTTAGTTAGATTACTAAAGGGAAAAGACACGAATGATGACTAGGCTCTGTCTGCGGACCAAAGAGACACTTGGCTTTACATTATTCACAGGGGAAAAAGTGACTTCCGTTGCTGGTTGTTGTTGTTATTGGACCGGTCCCGTGGATTAGTGCCGATAAGTCAGTCATGATACCACGTAAAATTGTGTTTTATTTCACGTTTCTGCGTTAAGTTTTTCAGTTGTTGTTGGTTGATACTGGGTGATGATTATCACGTACTCTTAATTTTGTTTGTGAAATTGTACCATAGTCGTATTAATGGTTTGACCGGTAAAAATCTTATATCGAATGCTCGTACTCAATGGTTTAATTTGTTTGATTCCTTATTTGACATTGTACAAAGTCTTAGATAATTTTGGATTTCTCTAGTGGTTTGTGTTAAACCAAGATGACGAAAGTGTATCTACATTCTGGGAATAGAGTCGGTATATATATTTGTATGTAGATGACATGTTTATGTTTGGGATCAATGAAAGATAAGTGGAGTTTATTAAAAAGTTATTGTCATATAAAATTCTCCATATAGGACATGAGATGCATATACAATTATAGGGACTAAATCAAGCAAAACGACAAAAAAGTTGCATGCATTGTCTCAATGTCTCTACATTGAGATTTGAGAAGGTACTTGTTAAATTTCATAGTAGGAATTGTCGTGAGTTAAAGACCCCCAATGGATTCAAGTATGGAACTTATAGTTAATACTGACCAAATAATTTCACAACCTGAGTATTTTATGTTAATTGGGTGTTTGATGTATGCAATGATTTGCATAAGACCATATATTGCATATGCAGTAGGACAATTAAGTCGGTATATGAGTAATCGTAGTGCTCATCATTGGCAAGCATGAAATGAGGCGTGTACTAGGATACCTCAAAGGCACAATGCAGTATGCATTGACTTATAGTGGATTCCCACCCATTTTGGAAGGATACACCGATGCTAGTTTGATTATGTTGTTAAAGATCATACTTCAACATTGAGATGAAGATATTGTCTCCTACGCCTTTAAAATGCATACTTGCATCACTAGTTTCACTATGGATTCAAAATATGTGATGGTTAAGAGACTTAGTTTATGTAATTCCTTTCTATTTGAAACCAATATCACATATTACTATCCTCTTTGTTAGTAATGCTAATTTGGATGTTAGTGTGTGGTATATGATCTACGATTGAACCTCTCCCAACAACTCAAGTTATTGGAATCAACTAGTTCATGACATGGTATCAGAGCCTTATATGACCGAGAGGTCTTGTGTTCGAATCCTGGTAACCCCCATTTGTTAAGCACATGGTATGTGGACCTGTGCAAACTTCAACCCCTTGTGAGTGCCTTTCGTTTGAGGGGGCGTGTTAGTGTGTGGTATATGATCTACGATTGAACCTCTCCTAACAACTCGAGTTATTGGGATCAACTGGTTCATGACATAAAGCATATAGTCAAGTGAAAATGGAAAGTGCAGTTATGTGGGAGTTAGGCCTGATAAAATACGTGAATTGATCACTCATGAAGTTTTGTCTACACAATATCGGACACTCGAGATAATTTAGTCGATCATTTGAGGAAATGATTAGCTAGAGACTTGTTAGACAAGTCTGTGACAGAGATGGTTTAAAGTTCATTTAATTTCTTATCATGGGACACTCAATCCCCCTCTAATACAAGGTTAGAGGTTGAATTCGATAAAATCTCATTATCATAAATTGAAACACACAATTTGTTATATTGAGGTATATATGTGCTTGTAATCCCGCATGAGAGAAATTGGGTTGTATTTGAGGGAAAAACAATTTCGAATTCCTCATATGATGTGCCAATACCATAAGCAACTCCATGAATGGATTTACCTGTCGGAAGATAGGTTTGCCCTAAATCAGCTTCCTTTACAACATAGTTCGGATGTAGGAGATTCGTCCTCTGTTATCTGTATGTGGGATGGTGAGGTATGTGTTGACTCACATTCACCTAGAGGGTTGATCCTAAAGGATGAAGGAGGCTCTGTTGTCTTTGCCAAATGGTTGTTTTTGAGAATATGGTTGACCTCCTTGTGGTTGAGACTTGAGACTATTGTCCTCCGCGAAGCTATCTAGTGGTGCCAAGACCTTGGCCTTGCTCAAGTTCGATTTGCAGACGATGCTAAGGTGCTCATTGACAAGATTAATGCCAAGGATGTGTGAGACAACCGTGTTGGGGGTATTATTGAGGAAATTCTGCGTGTGTTGGCTCTGAATAGTGGTTTTCATGTTCGATTTGTATGTCGGATTAGCACTAGGGTAGCCCATTTTGTGGTTTGAAAAGCCCTTTCTTTGTCTCCGACCTCATGTCTATTTTTTTATTTTTGTTCCTGAGTTGGTTCCAAGGTGTAACGTATGATCTTTCTATCAATCAATATGATTATATTTTGTTAAAAAAAAATCTTTGATGAAGTGCATTATGCAAGTACATTGATAAGAGATTCAATCTTTTTTTTTTTTTACCAAATTATATAAGAGATTCAATCTACATGAACATAAAATGCAGGCTCTTCAAGAAACCCAGATTTTTTTTTCATTAGCGCTTATGAGAAGAATTAAAACACACTTCCAAAACATAAATAAGCCGACAAAGTATTGCAAATAGCAAAATGATACAAAATTCAATGTTTCTAACCAATTGCATTTGAGATGTCATATACATGCATAATTTATTTGATGTTAATGACTTCCCCAGTAACCAGCTCACATGTCCGATTAAAATCCATTTACACTGGTTGAACTCTCATCTGACCATTGAATCTCAAACCACTTGCCAAACCAACCCAAAAGACTTGCTGCATTCAAATTGAGGTCTGGTAACAAAATGTCAAGAGGGTCGAAAACTCAATGGGGTTGATCAGTGAGAGCACTATGCATCAACCGAACTGGCCACCATACGATCATGCTGCTGCAAGTTTAGCTCCCTCGGCTAGGCCGCATGGAAAGTAACAAAATTAACCACTGGATTTAGCCTTCACCAATCCACCAATTAAGACTGCCATTGTTAAACTAGACAATATCTGAATACGCTAAACGAGAGAATGAATAGTCACTAGTAGCTGCGGCGGAGAAGAGATTGAAGCTCTGTGCAGTGACGACATGTCCACGGTGACACATAAGGGTCCAGGCAGTAGGAATGAATAACCCGAACCTCGCATACTCGACAATGAACCAGAAGTTCTTCAGGCTCCCAATTCCGGCATTTGGAACAACCCCATCTTTGAAATGACTATTACGAAAAAGCAAATGAACAAAGCCCCAGATCAAATCTTATGCTCAAGCTAATGAAACCATTACCAGAATTTTATAAGAGAAACCATTTACCTCAGCCCGAAATCCCTGATCGTCTGTTGATGAATCGAGAGGAATGGCGCCACCACACCTCTGTCTAAAACCTCCTATAGCCAAAACAGCAGCATCAGGAATGGTTTGTGAGTAAATTTTCTGGTCGGAACAGTCTGCATCTTCCAGCTTCCTGATGCTAGCAAAGTTAGCCTTGCATAAGGGACATTTCGAAACTTTCCTCACTGAATCCTGCAGCCATCATTAGATCCATTTAATCAACTTAAAGGCAGTTGATTTTCTAAATAAACCCTTGTATGACGTGTGAAACAAGAAAATACTTGGAGGGACAAAGCATACCATGTGTCGAGCCCAACTCTCAATGCACGAGTAGCAAAAACGGTGTCCACATGGCAAAATCCCTCTAGTTGAACTGAACTCAGTCCAGCATATAACACAGGACAATTCAACTGAAGGTTCCGGTCTCGTGGAAGGTGGCAATTCATCGACATCGTTGATTGTCACAATCGAGTGTTCCGGAGTGTTGTGCTCGCTTGGCCTCCCTGAAGGTGTTGGTGACTCGGGGAAGCTATTAGAGGTTCCACCATGAGACTCAACTGGAGAGCTATCTTCGTCAGAGTCCAAGATTATAGTTTTCATATTCCGTTTAGAAGCATTTCTCTTCGGACGTATCCTCCCTTTATGAGAAGGTTCGGCAAAATCAGTGGCTCCTGTGTCATCAGAACTATTCATTTTTCTGTTAAGAGAACGTCTCTTATAACGAGTCTGCAACTCTTCGTGCTCAGGAGCCATCCTCTTCCCTCTCCTTGAATCAGGAGAAGAGCTAGAACTTGGATTCTCAAACTGTCATTTCACAACGGAAGCAAGTAATTTAAATTCAAGATATGCCAAGAGGCTTCAAATTCGTAAGCTAATCAGACTATTATAGCATGGTATTGCCAGATGTGAACCTTTAGCAAGTGACACTTTTTTCCGACTCTGGTCACTAGATCCTGGTGGCTAGTATTATACACAGAAGCCTTCACACAGGAAGATCATCCTCACAACAGTTTTGAGCTCTAGTGAAAAAAGCACCAATAAACCAGTGCATGTTGCATCTGAATCGCCCTAATGAATAGCTAATAGTTCATGCACAGAGACATGCCAACATATAGGAACCAACAGGTTGACCAAAATGACAAACCAGAAAAGGTGCACTACACCTAAAACGCAGGAAGCTTCTGAGGACTCCATGAAACTCAACAACTTAAAACCATAGAATAGAATTTGGGTACACAAAATATACTTAAAAATATATAGGCACTATAGAAAGCCAGCTTTAAAATACTACAAAGCATAAGCTGAGTTATAAGTTATTACCTCAAATAGAGATAGCACCATGGAAGGATCCTGACAACGTTTCCTACTACTTGACCTGTTCTGTTGCTTTGAACTTCCACACACCTGTTTAAGCTTTGACTTACTGGAGGTACCCTTGCTTGTGCCACCCTCAGAAAATAGATCCTGCAGTTGAGTTTAAAGACATCAATAAATATGCATTCTCCTATCTTCAAGCTTAAAGTAGAGACATTCCAGAATCATATTTCTGAGCAAGTTAACTGCAGAAGCTTCAAATCCACACATGTACATAACTTCAGGTCAAAAGCCACTATTTATAAAGATGTTATCCAGCTCTTCAATTGAAATTATTCATATTTGTGAAAGTCAGAGTGATAAGTGGTACATCTCGTGAACATCTTATTTGACAACAGTTATCATATATTGAAGCCCTGAACTGTGAAAAATAAGTAACAGGAGCCTCATAAATTAATAAACAATTATACAGAGGCCCACTCTAACTGTTTCATACTGGTATTGCTATAAGCTGATAGAAAGAAGCGCATAACCTAGAACACTGATGTTTCCATCAAAACGAATATGCATAACTCAACAATGCAAATTTCCAGAAACTTGTTCCCAAGACTATTGATAGAAATGGTTGAGTATGCATTGCAATCATTTATACCTGCAAGATGGGCCAGAAAATTAAAACTCCCCATATGTTCACAGTGATATGTGCGTTGATAGGTTGGAGTTTCGAATATGGAAAGACAGTACCGAGGCAAAGACATAGAGAAGTTCATTCACTAACCCTATTCAAGAAAACTGAATCAGTGCAACAAACAAGGGCAGGATCTTCAGAGTCCCTCCTAGATCCCTGTCTACCAAAGCCCTCCCATGTGTTGGAGATATTGGACAGAACAACGGGGTTCTGGTTTGAGGGAAGCTTATCAGATATAGGAACTTCTGATGATAGAGGTCCTACCTCTTTTCCGCTGCAAATCAGAAACATCTGTGAGTCTTTGACATGGAAAATGTAGTTGGATCATGCAAAGATGATTGGAATGATAAGAAAAAGTTGCACCAATGGCAACAAATGCAGGCTTAGTGCTCTGCACAAACAAAGCCGCAAATATTGCCATACCTCCACAACATATAAGGCCTCTCCGGTACGAGCTTTCCTTGCTTTATACAATCCTCTATCCACCGATGATTAACTACCTTAACTCCAAATTTCTTGGCAAGATTATGTTTTTCGCCTTCGAATTTCCAGCAAAACTAATGCCCATGTAAAACTCAAAAACTATTAGCAAAAGGGCTCTTCACTGAACAGCAAAATGACGTTAAAGAGCATATCTCACCAAGTGTGTTGTAGTTTTAGACATTGAGCCTACATAACTTGCACCAGCCTGCGATATTAGCTTGATGAGCTTGAACCTCTCCGATCCATGGTAGCCACTCACACTTGCTACCACAGATTCCATACCTGGAATAGCAGACTCCATGTTCCCTAGAAATTCAGTTATACGGAGTAATTCTCACATTAGGGTAATCCCAACAAAAAAAGAAGATGAAGCAAAATTCATCTTGCCACTGCAAATTACTGCTGATCAAGCTGAAAACAAAAATGCATAAGCGAAATTCGGCAATCACGTCAGGCGAAAAAATCCTCCTTCCAATCCGACACTGAAACCCTAAACCTTTCCGATGAAAACAAGATCAAAGTACGACCACGAGATACGATCTATGAACATCAAATACAGACTCCCTCTACTGAGAAAACCGATGAAGCTAGAACGGGACTGCTTTCAGAAACCGTTTCTTCTCCTGCCCTCATCGATTAGAACCGGGAATCAACCTGTTCTAGTGAAACTGTCGAACAAGGCTTCTTAACGCTGTTCAACACCTAAATTCCTTTAGTAGTAATTCCCATACCAACCGAGCTATTGACGAATGTAAAAGCCGTGCCCAGAAGATGGAGCCTCACCGTAAACTCGGCCGACGACGACGAGAGATGTGAGGTCAAGAGGAGAAGGCAAGGTGCGGCGAGGAGCTGACTGATTTTCGTCTTCTCTGCTTGCCGGGAAATGAAAATATTTGAATTTCCTCCCTCCCCGGCTGATTCCTTTTTTAAAAAAAATTTACGCTCTCTTTCTTGTGACTCATGAGTGTTGAGTGTTGACCAAGATTGTCACGGTTTAGTTTGCTTGTCCGGTTAAATAAGTGGGTTGAGAGTTAATATCAATCGTGTTAGTCTAGTTTAGTTCAAAAAATATATAAAAAGTTATAAATTCATATATTTATAAATTATATCAAATATATAATTATATCTAACATATGAGTAATGACATATAACATATAGTATATTTACATTTTGAGAGAAAAGATGCTAGTTGCACTTCCTCGGGCTTAAGTGCAATTTTTGATTAACCATAAAAAAAATTAACATATAACATTACAAAAATAACATATTATATCCAACATATAGTGAAAGTTCAACACACTTAACATCAATATTCCAATGTTCAATTTATAACTCCAAAATTAGGGTTAGACAAAACAGAAAACCGGAAAAGAGGCGCATTTCGCAAAGCAAAGGAGAAAACAATGGTGTGTGATCTCCAACCTGGTAACCTTGCAAGGGGTGGCCCCACGGGTGTGTGGCTTATTTTTCTCACCTGATCAGGGTCAAAATGGGACAACCGGCGGGTCGACCAACGGGTTGACAATCTTGGTGTTGACCATTACTAAGGATGAGAAAATAGTTGGAGTCGAATCGCAGTAAAAAAGGGTTTGTTTGGTTTGTGGTGACAATGTGGTAGATCGATATGTGTATCTCGAATTCTCGATACTCATACCCTCTACATGGTAAGTCAAGTAATTTATCATGGGGCAATGATTTGAGCAGGTCGACTCATATGAGTATGTAATTTAAAAGAGAAATATTAGAAATAATGTATTTTTTTCATAAAAATAAAAAAAAAACTATAATATGTTAAATGTAGTTAAATTATTCCAGAACCTAGAATCTCACATACTTGCAACTTTATTATAGCTAAAATATGAGATAATAAAAGTAAAATCCTAACTAATTTGAGCAAAATTACATGTAGTTTATGAAGAAAAAAGTACCAAGAATGGGGCGATCAAGTCGAGGAGAGTACACATGTCTGCCCCCTCCCGTTTACGAGGCGAGTATTACCGCCCAAAACAAGTCTCGTAAACTCATGTGCTCATTCGAAGAAATAATATATAGCCATACTCGTAACATCCTAGTGGACTTGCGGCCTGCTGGATTGGACTTGAGTTTTAGAGAATTGATCAGACTGAGTCAGCTATCTAGATTTTTTATAAGGGCGAAATTTTTTAATTTTTTTGATTTAATAATACTTAAAAAATTCGAACATGAGACCTTCTGGTTCAGCAATTCGATCAACCCTTATACGATCTAGCTATCCTGTTTCGTACATGGTAGAATATGTTCGGTTAAAGGATAAAACCTTGCATTTGAATTGGCTATCAATCAGACAGTAGCCATGGAAATGATCGGATGCCACTGACAATTAGCGAATGAGGCCTATAATAATAATACCCTTGACAATTAGTACAGGTGCATTACAATACAAGCCCTCTGACGTTCCACGAGAAAGCAACTTGGACGGGTGTGCTGTATACCCACAGAGTGGGTACATATCTCATTCTCTCGACAGAAATGGTGAACAAAATCCCGGCAGGTGCAATCTTATATCAATTACCACTCGAGCTGTTGAAACTATGCACTCTTGCATTATCTCTTGACTGGATTTCCAGCTTGAGCTGCTGCTGCATTATATCCACTTCCTCCACGAGTTGGTGGCGTTGCAGAGCCGTAGGCCACATTGTTTCGAGCAGCCGCAGCAGCAGCAGCAGCAGATGGTGCCATTTGCCCTTGTTGTGCAGCAACCATCCCTCTCGACAGTGCATCATAGGCAACATTCCTGGCTGCATCATAGTTAGCTCCCCATTGCATATCATTATACCCATGGAGTCTCTGTGGTTCATATGCAGGCACTCTTTGAGGATCGTATGCAGGTGCTCTCTGCATGTCGTAACCTGCGCCTCTCTGAGCATCATAGCCATGCATTACTCTTTGCGCATCATAGCCGGGTCCTTTAGAGGGATCATAACCAGGAACTCTTGCTGCTTCATAACTAGGTTTTGCAGCTCCAGACCCAGATTGAGTTCCTACAGAGTTGGTGGTACCACTAACGGCAGCTGCATTAGCAGCATTAGCGGCGACCACAGCAGCTCCAGAGTTAGCAGCAGCAGCAGCAGCAGCCGAAGCAGTCAAATAACCCTGTTTCAAGAAATTTAATTAATGCCATCATTTTCAGCTTTCTTTTTGTAACTCATGATTATCATGGAATCAATAATATAGAGTTCAGCCAACAGCAGCTTGGCAACGACTGTCACTTCCACTAACATGGTTAATTTCTGCTTCTCTTATAGCAAGTACTGTTTTGGTTTGCAAACTCTCATGTAGCTATGGGTTCATAGTTTGTTATTGTTCTTACTATCATTTCTCATTGTCTATTGACCTAAAAGTCTCAAGTACTGGTTACAGATACGAGAGAAGGAATTACAATGGTAAAGTATATCACTTGTGTAGGACACTGTAGAACATACCAATAACAATATTGAAGCCACAATTAACTTTTTTAGAAACTTATATATATATAAACTTATTTGCCGAACCTGGTTTTGATGTAGGCCATAGCTATCAGCATACATGTTTTGTCCTCCAGCGCGCCCAGTAGCCTCATTCTCATTGTTCCCAGAGGTGCCAGGATAGTGCCCACCTGAGACAAAATGTAAGAGCAGAAGGCAATACAACATGAAACTAGAGTTGCAGAAGAAGGGATTGATAAAGGAGCAAGTGGAAAATATTTGTTACCCGCTACATTAGCCAATTGTGAACGGAGCTTTTCCACTTCTCTGGCCATTGTCATATAGTTCTTCTCCATTACTTGAAGTGATTCAAGGTGGTCGCTAAACAGCTTCTTCTCATAGTCGTACGAAATTCTGCAGAATAAAAGTAACAATATGTCACTGCTCTGATTAATATAGTCGAACAGAATTTAGCTTAATGCTTCGCAATGGTAAATTTCGAATCAGAGAAAGCACTTCAGTAACACACTAAAAACTAACAGGACAGCTGAACAAAACAACTGAATTTATGTTTAGAAACCTGACAATTTACTACAAAGGCGAGTCCATCTTGACGGATCTAGAATGTTCTCATCTGAATTCACAGATCACAATAACAATCATAAAGCGCTCTAGAGAGACATATTTTGTGGCATACAGATCTTTCCTTCCGTGACTTAGATTGCATTCTTTATTTAATCCAGAAGAAGCAAGGGGGAAAAAAAAAAAGAACTCGGACCTGCATCGCTGTTGTTCTTGTCTCAGACCCTCTAGTTCAGACATTAAAGCAGGAACTTGCTGTGCATCCATGTGAGCTTTCTGAATTTCCTGATTTAACTGATGCACTTTAGACATAAGCTCCTGCCTATCTGTAACCAACTTCTCAGCTTCTGACCGTGCCTTCTGCAAATCCTTCTTGATAGGCTCAGCAGCTTTCAATTCAGTTTCCATCTTTGCAGTCTTATCGGAAAGACCCTTCATCCTTTGTTCTCTCTCCGCTCTGATAGCCTGTACATGAGCATGCAACATCTGCAGCTCATGTTGAGCAGCCACTAGTTCGTGTCTCAAGTTCCCATGAGAAGCAGCAAGCCTTTGGTTCTCCGTGGCAAGTCGTTGCATCTCCACTTGTTGTGCCGAAAGCTTCTGTTCCATGACTTCTCGGGGAGGCAGCATGTCAAATGGAGGATAAGGACCCGGTGCAGGTCGAATTCCCTGAGCAAATGGGTCAGGAGGATGCAAGGGCTCGTGTCCCGGAAAAGGGCGTCGATGATGAGGAGGTGGAATCCGCCCTTTACTTGCCATTGCGAAATTCTATCCTCCAAGTCAAGAGAAGGGCCGCCACAAATTCCCAAATTTCGCAATTCACGGCTGAAAGAGAATAAACAGCAGCGTCTTAGTTCCAGAGAACTGCGGTTCATATAATCCAAGCTTCAATAAGAGGGAGAAAGATTCAATTTTTATCTGAAAAAGTCAACTAACATCCAAAACTGTAATGCACCCAAGGAAGGAGAAACCTAAACAGTAAACATAACAAAACCCAAGCATTATTCCATATAACCTAGTTACGATCTTCTAGTTGTATGAACTATGATTACGAAGCGAACTACGCACGCATAACCTGCCCAAAATTGGCTAACTTCTGGGGTAAATAGGTACCATATCAAAATTGATCGCCAGTAGCTAAAATTGAACGATAATCGGAGCCACAGAAGTTGGAATCACTTGGGGAATAGTACGATTGAGAAATTCTGACAAAACCTAACATCTAGGGTGGTGATCAGACAAGGAGATAATAAAATTTGAAGCAAGAAGAAAGCGGAGGTTAGAGCAAGCGGCCAAGCGCCGGGTCACCTGAATGCGGAGGGCGGAGCCGAAGACCACTGACGAGGGATAGCTGCAGAAGAGGTTGCGTTACATTACAGTTCAAAATCAGAGACCAGCTACAGCTCCAGACAGGAAGACGAAGACGACAACCAATCTGCGATTGCTCGCTGGGGAACGGCGTCGTGCTTCTTCCCAGGAAGTTAGGTTTCGCATCTTTTCACGATTTTCATTTTACTTTTAGCAATTGGTATAAGAATCGAACCGGATCAACAGGTGGGCCAGTGAAAGCGCCAAGCTAGTTACGATAGCGGTTCGGTTCATTATTTGGATGGTTATTGATGGATCAAACAGTTTTTCACGGTTCAACATAAAATCAGATGAATCACCACGGTTGAACTGGTCCACTGGTTGACTCATTTTCACTACAATTTTTTTTAAATACTTTTACGTAAACTAAGACCATCAAACCATAATTATTAATTTTATTGTTGCTTCCTCATTTCATTTTCTAACCTCATTGTCGAATTTACGTGGTCCACTACCGACCTACACCATAATTTTTAACTTGAATCAAAATAATTATGATTTCTTTTGTGAGATGGTTTGAATGATTTGTTAGATAGGTGATGATATGAATTTGAAATTATTTATGATCAATGATAACTTTGTTGTGAAATTAGTGTGTTATACAAGTCTTGTATGTTATATATTATGAATATTTCTGTCAACACAACAGTTAACCACTGAACTATAAACCCCTCTCTTTTCCGGTTCAGCATCCAGTTCAGTTATGAAAACATAGCTTTTACCTTTCAGCCAATGGGAAAATTTGGCTCAACTGTAGAACCTCCACCCAAACATAACTAGATCCTGACCTTCCTTTTTTAGTGGGTCCAGAAAATTCAGACATAAGGACTGAGAATTAAAAACATCTTATGTTTCCTAGTTTTCTTAATCGGTTCTTATATTCTTTGTTCTAACTCGGATTTGATTTTTTTTCATATATGAAACGAGTTTGTTGTGCTCTACAAAATGATATTCATTTTAAATATTTTTTGATTTTTTTACCTCTCGTTACCAACTCCATACCATATGGTATCTTTTCCATTTTTAAGTCATTTTTTGAAAATTTTAGTCAAAAGGAACGAGTTCATCATTATTTATTGGATCTAAAAAATTATGGGTGGAAAAATATAGGACAAAAAATACCACACAATACCACTCTGGTATGAGGTGGGTATCTTGTGGTACACAATGTTGAAAGTCATAAATGACAGTTAGTATATTTCTACTATCATGTATTCAACCATCCTACAGTCTTGATATGTTCATACCACCATGGTACGTTGTTCATACCATATGACATAGTCTTATTTTACTCATGGTATAGACTGGTAAAAAATGTCTCAATATTTTTGTTTAATAAATATATCAAAGTATATATCATTTTGAAGAGCACAACTAATTTGATTTGTCTATGCAAAAAAAATGTAAATTCCGACTTAAAATGAGAGAGAAATCGCCCGTTAAAAATTATAGGGGAAAAGATTAAAATACTTTTCAGAAGAGAGAGATGAGTGCTGATGTGGCGCATTCTGGTTGGATTACTCATGATTACTCACCATAGAGTTACTGATGGGGGCTCAAGATAGGGTGAGTAATCTTAGAGTGAGTAGCAATGAGTAACCAAATCTGGACCCTTCTTTTAAGTGGCTGCAGATCTAAGGGTGGAGAATTAAAGGAATTTATTTTCCCTAGTTTTCTTAATTGGATCATATCTTCTTCATTCTAACTCGGATTTCAATTTTTTTTTTCCACAGATGGAACGAGTTCGTTGTGCTCTACAAAATGATATCCATTTTCAATATTTTTTGAGAATTTTTTTTTCATCCCTCTCTTTACCAACTCCATGCCATATGATATCTCCTTCGTTGTTTAGTCATTTTCGGAAATTTTTTCACAAAAGGAACGATTTAATCATGATCTATTGGATTTCAAAATTTTATGGGGAAAAAATTCCATACCCCTCGTTACCAACTCCATACCATACTATACCACCCTGGTATGAGGAAGTATTTTTCATACCATATGGTATGCTGTTATTTAATACCATTCAATACCATATGGTATTGACTGGTAATAACTGACAAATTTTTTTTGTTCCAAAAAATATCAAAGTGGATATAATTTTGAATCGTTACCAACTCCATACCATACTATACCACCCTGGTATGAGGTGGTATTTTTCATACCATATGGTATGCTGTTATTTAATACCAGTCAATACCATATAGTATTTGACTATACCATATGGTATTGAGTGGTAATAACTGGCAAATTTTTTTGTTCCAAAAAATATCAAAGTGGATATCATTTTGAAGAACACAATTAATCTGATCTAACTGTGGAAAAAAAATTAAATTCCGAGTTAAAACGAGTGAGAAATCGTCCGTTAAAAATTAAAGAAAATAAAATTAATGATTTTTCTAGGAGAGAGAAGGAGGCGCTGATGTGGCAGATTCTTATTGGGTTATGCATGAGGTTACTCACCACAAGGTTACTCACCGGATCTGATCCCAGCCGAACGACATGAGCTACGGTGAAAACGCAAACCAACAAAGAGAGGAGGTGAGAAAGGAGAGAACAGGGAGAAGTCGAATGAAAGGATGCAGAACCAACAAACGAACCCTCTAATACTTACTCCAAATCTTGATCTACATCGAAAAAGATTCTCAAGATATGGATTTAGAGGCCATTGTTGCTGCCGCAGATCCGATGAACGCTCTGCCGCAGATCTGATTGTGATTGATGGGGGTCGGATGGAGAAACGTATTTGCGATGGAGTAGAGAATAGACAGAAGATAGTGAATGAGAGAGAATGAGAGAGAGCAAGATGGATTGCGTGAGTTATTTCTCTGCTTTACCGGCCTTATTTCAGAGTACACAGAGAGAGGATAGAAACCAAGCAAATCGAATCTCACCATGAATCGAGCAGAACCCCAGAAATCAGTGCGGGGGCAGTGAGTAGCAGACGAATTGAGAGGTCTATGGACGAACCGAGGAAGGAAGAATGAACACGGCGACCGATTGCGAGGAGGAAGTGGGTGTTTCTTCTCCCAACATCACCGTTTCGAGTATAAGCGAGAAGAGGAGCGAGAGGGATCAGCCGGCTACTACCGGATCCGCCAGAGAGGGTCTCAATGACGCCGGCTCCGAATCGATATTATTACATTCCAATTCCTTCCTCCCAAGCAAAATCCCGAATTGGATCCCAAATTGACGGGGCGAGATCAGATGGTGGAGGCGGTGAAGGCGGTGGAAGCGGAGGTGGAAGAGGTGGCAACGACGGCTGTTGAGGCGGTGGGGATGGTGAAGGCGGCGGCGACGGAGGAGGTGGCGATGATGGAGGCGGTGGCGACGGCAGCCGTGGAGGTAGAGGAGGCGACAGAGTAGGTGGCGGTGGTGGAGGCGGCCATTTTGAGAGATTGAAGAGAGAGAGAGAGGAGAAAGAAAGGAGAGAGAAACTGAGATGAAAAGAAAGGGATTTCTAATTTGCCTCTGACTCTCTCTCCTCTCTACTTATTGTTTGTGTGGTGGAGAAAACCCTTAACTTCTCTGCAAAGGATCACAGTATTCGAGAAACCCCTCGGGACCCGAAGAACACTGCAGCAGTATCCATGGCAAGATACGATATGATAGTTGAAGAGGGCAAGAGAAAAGAGCAAAGAGAAACGTACAGATTGACAAGTGTAATGATTAGCAGAAGGTTTCAGAGGGAATAGTTGAGAAAAGCAGAGAAAGAAAAATAGGAAAGCAGAGAGAGCGAAGGAGAAATGAGTGCTCATTTGAGGGCAACTCGCCACTCATAGGCCATAGCAACAACGCATCAGACAAAGCTGACACGGGGCTGGATAAACTCAACGGCAGCCCAACCAATATCACCCCTTCCAAGATAAACAAAGAGTGGCGGGCCCAATCGCAGACCATGAACCAATCAAAGGAGGGTGAACAGTAATTTTGAGTCTAAATGAACAGGAATTCTGTGTCTAGACAAACAGTAACACGTGTCTTTGCAAATAACTTGTTTCAAAGTTTATGCCATTTGTAAAAAATTTATAAAAACATCCTAATTATGAACACCCCAGCCCGATTTGATGGAATGACTTCCCGCCACAATCTATTTATTTCCGCCGACGTCACGGACCAAAGGCTCAGCAATCAGCATTACGATTTACGACACACCTCCTTCTAGATTTTGTCTTCACGGCCACCATCGCCACCGTCGAAAGTTACTTTCCCGGCAGTTTTGACTCCCGGCAACCACCGACGGTTACTCGACGGTTTTTTCCCGAAGATTTCAAATTTCTTTCGTCAACAGTTAGGTACTGCTCTCGCCAGTCCACTGCTTCAAGTAAGCGAACCATTATAATGTCACGACCAGAATTCCCACCGAATATCGAAGAGGAAGAGATATGCCACTCCAATCCATTCTCTTCTTCCTTCCGGTGCTTCAATTGCTTTCCGCACAACTACACCCGGCTTTCCCAGGTTGCTTTTTCATCAGAAATCGCCCTCCTTCTTTCAATTCGTTATATTTTCTGCTTTTAATTTGTTTAGGGTTTTTTCAGGGCAGGGAAGTTGGACAACAAGAACAGCCCCAAGGCGGCTCTCGAAACCTCTAATCGGAGACGACGGAACGATCTATACCTGTTCCCAGAGATTCCTCTTGGCATTCCAAAGCAATGGGTCACTCGCCTGGACTTTACATTTGGCTTACGAGTGCAATCTCCGCATGGCCCCTGTCCATGGCGGACCAGGACTGGCAAGCCCTAGTTTTCACTCCTTTTTCTCTAGTATCTCCTTTCATGGCTGCTTGCTGATAATGAAATTCCAATTGGGTGGTGGGGGCAGATGTTCTTGGTTGCAGATGATAGAGTTCTCAAGATCAATGTCAAGCACATTGGGACTTCTGTGCCTGCTGAGGAAGTCTTCTTTGGACAGAAGGGTGGGGGTGAGATCATCGGCGTTGCAGTCAGCACGATGAGTTCCACCGTGTTCATCAATGTCGAGAACCGAGGTTTGTTTGCCTGCGACATGAATGCGAAGCTGGTGTGGAGTGCTGGACCGCTGCTTTCTCAGTCCGGCTACCGGTTGGGATGCAGGCGTGGAATCAAGGACTGTTATTTTGCTTCAGTACCTGTGATTGACCAATGTGAAGCTAGCTTGTTTGTAAGGCTTCCCGCCCCACTTTTACCATGCCTGCTGTTATTTTGCTTCAGTTACAAGTATTAAAGGATGTAAATGTTGAATGGGAATTGCAGATTTCAAATACTAAAGGGGAAGTTTATTCCTTGTCACTTCGCGATCCACGCTTCAACTGGGTCCAGGATATTAGCTTCCTTGATACAGTTTTCACCATCACGCCTGGCAACAATGGATGTTTGTATGTTACTGTACCTGCCAAGGCGCTTGTTTTGGCTCTGGATGTTTACATGGGCAATATCCTTTGGCAGCAAGGGATTGGACCTTTGCCTACTGAGGATACTACACCTGTTGTGGATTCAAATGGTAAAAGAGCAACCAAGTTCATGAATCAATTACATGTTTCAGCATTTTGGTGAGCATCCGTCGAAGAAGTGGATAATTTTACCATTTTCCCCTTATGTTGTGAGCATGACAGGGTGGATATCGTTTGGTTCGCTGGATGGATTCCTGTACTCAATCTCACCAGCTGGTGTCGTGAAGAAATTCATGAAGGCATCCAAATCTAGTTCAGTTATACAAGTCAGCCCAGTTGTTGATTGCTCTGGGTATGGAGTTTACATATCTCAGACGCATATGGAGGGGAAAGTTGATCGTGTAATTGGTGAATACAATTATGTATCAGCAATAAGGCCTACTGGTGTGACCTTCACCCTGTTGGTTCCTGCAACTGGGACTGTATATTGGTCAGAAAGCTATCCTGGTAGGCATCAATCTTTTTTAAAAAATATTTCTGCTGTTAACGTGCATTTGATCTTCCCATGGTTGCTTTTCCTAGAGTTCTAGGGTCCTTCTCACCTTGTTGAGTTTCAGGAGAGTTACCAACTCCATTTTCCCAAAGCGATCTGAATCGTTTTGTAGTTGATGAGGGTGTTATGCTTGCCTTCATCGCTGCTTCAAGTGAGATTCCACTGCTCTAACCTAAATTATTCATCTGATGAATCCTGTGACACCAGAGTGAAAAATAACCCAAATGTTTGCGAAATGATGCAGAGTCTGGGAGTAGGCTTCCTTGCCGTACCAAATGTAGCTCCTCTTTCTAAAAACTTCGTCCAAGTTTGCATCTTTTCTACTAGCATAAACTATTCTAATTGTTTTTCTATTTCTGTCAATATATTTTTGGATTGTCCGCTAGTTGAGAAGCTTGTGTCCACCTGCTCACAAGCAAACCCCAAGCATATAGTTGACTACCCTGGTAAGCTTTTTTTCCATCTTTCTCTCACACGCAAAAGAATTAGTTCCAAACCAAGAAGTCCACCATGACCCATGGATTCTGTCAAATGAATGTTTCAGGTAACAGAAGAACCCTGCTGTTATTTCTGTTGTTTGAGACCATTGTCCTGCTAATACTTGCTGGACTGGTGAGATTCTGTTGCATCTTCTGGAACAAAGAGAAGCTTCAGGGCCAAGGCTTGGGAAGCTTCCTTGGTAAAAGGGTAAATCCATTTTCTGGACATCCATTTTGCTCCTTTAATTTCCGCTTTTTCCCAACTTCTCATCTCGTTTTCAGAGGTATCTTCAAAGGAGGAAGAAAGCATTGGAGAGGACAATCACTAAGCTCCAGGGAAGAGCTGCTGCTGCAGAAGAAGTAACTGGCCACCAAACCATTGAAGAGATAGGCAACCTCTTGAGGAAGCGGGGCAAGCTGGAGAGAAAGCTCTCAACAACTTACAGCTTGGGGAGAGACAAGTGTGGAAGAATTGCCACAAGCAGTCCCGGAACTCTGCTTCCAACGTATAATAATGGAGCAGGAAGAAGTTACTCGTTTCAGAGTGCAAAGAAAGAGAATGTCACTATCTTTGATGCTGCTGCGTCCCATGACACTTCATCGTCGTCTTCTGCAGAAGCAGAGAGAAGCAGCAGTGAGGGAGAAGAGGAAGATTCCAGCTGGACTACCGAAGAAGAGCAACACTACTACCAGGAGCCATCTGCCATTAAAGAGAAAGGAAAAGGCATAGCAGACTCAGAAGCAGCAGAAAGTTCGAGTGACGATGGAGTGGAAGTGATGGCGAAGTATCAGAGGTGGTTGTCAGAGCCTGGATCAGGCTCAGCACAAGGAAGTGGCATGGAAAGCATGTCGCTGAAGAGAAGAAAGACACCGTCCTCAATTAGTTAAATTTTGTTAAGAAACAAAAGATAGCTGATAAGAGTAGGATTCTGACTGAATCATTATGTTAAATTAGGGAAATTAGTGTAACTGGAGTGGTGAAATGTGCTCATAATTTATGAGCTAGTACATTCTGCATGATTTGACTCACAGAAAAGCAAGAATTGTATATATCCGAGAGTGGACTACATTGTGCTTAAATCGCGGTTCAAATGTTTCATACAAGTAGAAGTTTCAAATACCGACTTGGACTCCGGTAGGCAGTTTTTCGATTGAACAAATGGTATAGTTTAAGAAACACTGATTCTAGAATCCATCAGTTCACTTTATAGTATTGTGTTCATTCTTCCAATCTATTTTCAAGTACATCTACTTCACACAGTCGATCAATTAAGAAATCCAGCATCCGAGATATTATTTAGGGTAATGTCTATTTTTTACCCAAACCTTTTTCAGATTCTTTTATTTTAACCAAACCTATAGAAATTCTATTTATTATCCAAATGTATTATAATTTATCAAAGTCTGGATATTTTTTTTTTGTCCACGTGAGGAGTGGGATTTTTTTTGTGATAATTTTTTATTAAAAATAGTAAATGATAGTATTCTGACCCAACGTAGGAAGTCAACTCATTATGGTCATACTTAGTCAACATTACTAACAGAAAAATTGACGGAGAGTTAACGTTTGGATAATTTTTAGGAATTCAATAGGTTTGGTTAACTTTGGTACTAACTAAGCCATCTAGTTGCAGGCATAACGAACCTAGGCTCTCGCAGACCAATGTGCAATAGAAGAAAAGAACAACTCTCTGGCATCCCCGGGTATTCAAATGATGATGAATATTCCAGTGAGCAACTTCCTATGGAACTTGTTCAATTAATCAAGAAATTTCATCCTACCTACAAATTCTTCAGTAGAGGAAGCAGCCATTGCCATTCTGCAACATAGTGATAAAGGACGAGCCTTCGAGATGGGAATGATCAAAAAGAGAAGGGAAGGTAACTTCTAATGCTTTCAGTGCCCCCACCCTTCATTCCAACTTTTCTAGGCCCTTCTCCCGAATGTCATATACATCAAGAATGCCTGAAGGGAAGTCCGAATCAGTTGCTGCTCTCACAGCAACTTTTGCCACCGACGCGACACTGACAGGTGGGATAAAAAGAGGGCCGACGAGTGGGATCTTAGTCAGGATCTTTGCATGTTGAAGTGCCTGCACCATCATCATCATGGCATCATATTGTCATATACAAAATCGATATATCATATATGTACTGAACACATCAAGTATTAGTATGTTCCTTGTGTTACAAGGAAACATTGGAGAAGGCCATGAGAAGGACATGGCTGGTAGACTTCTGTTAATATGCCTTAAACTGGGAAGACTATATCAAACTATGACATCAGTTCATACAACTTGCAAGTTAAGAATGCAAAGGTACCTTCTCCAGAGGAGCACCGATTATACTCAAATTCAGGTTCCGGCTCCCAACCCTACGAACACCATGGATGAAACCTGGCCTCAAAATTACTCCTGGAAAAATGAATAGACAAACTGCTGCTTCACAATCTTTGTTGATTGTAGTTTCAAATCATGTTTCCTGCTTTGAACAGTGAATATCTGACATTCAACCATAAATCTATTTGGTATCCTCTGGGAAAGGTTTCTAGATCAATCAGAAATAATACTGAGTTCACTGGAGATGGGGATTTTCAATCTTTGACACCACTCATAAGTTCTGCTTTCCTTTATTCCTTTACTAGCAGAAACAAGTATAAGATAATGATGTCCGGCAAGTAGGTGATAGTTGATGTCAGAACATATGTAGACAAATCAATTTTCAGATTGAATTCGGTACTTCTATGACCATATAAAAGCTTGCTACTTCATCCAAAATAGAATATAAATCAAAGCAGAAACATCAGCAAAACCTTACCACTTTGTGGGAATGTCTGCATCAGCTCTTTCTCAGTTGACCTCTGAAAAAAAAAAAAAAACAATTATTAAGAAAACGAAGAAAATAAAATATTTCTTTAACAAGCTGCAGTTATAGATAGACCATTTCGAATAACAGCAACAAGTCGAATCTCCCCTTAGAGATAGAAAAATACAGCCCTAACACAACTTGGAAACTATTTGCTAGGATTGCATTGAACCTTGACAGAAAGGTGAAAAGAGTGTTATTAATGGGAAGTAAATACCTTCCCATCATAATATCCTCTAAGTAACTTATTGATCAAGCCAAAGTCAGCGGCAGAGATGTATACAAATCTTTTCACACCTGCAAATATTGAAGGAGATGAAGGCTAACTCAAAATTTCCAACCAGTATCAAATGGAGCCTGAAATGTCAGAAGAAAGCTTTAAAATTTCCAACAGCTGTAAGATAGGGCTCAGTAACCATCGTTGACAGAGCATGGCTTGCATTCATGATTGATTTATATCGTAAATCTTGTCTCTAGATAAATTACTAATAATGGAATTTCGATATTAGAAGTCATCCATAAAACATAAAATTCTTGGAACCCCGTGCACTATTTCATACAGCAATGTTAGTGAAATTCAAACTAGAGATTGTATATGCATCGCATCAATAAACCGAGGCTGTGACTACAAAAGTCAAAGAGCAAAAAATTAAACAAAAATAAAATAAAATTGTGAACACAAGTTAAAGAACGGGAATTCCTTAAGAAAAAAAGAATGTGCTACCTTGTTCTGCAGCTGCTGTAACAGCATGCATATTTGCAGATCCATTGATGTCATACATGTGAGCATTTGATCCAAAACCTCCGACACAGGAGATCTGCAAGGTTCATTTTAGATGATGAAACAGAGTTAAGATAAGAATACATTAAGTTGTATAAAAGTCTGATGAAGACTGAAAAAGAGAGTCAGACAGGATTCATTATTCAATGATACAGTTAAGATATTAAACTACACGGATCCCTTTCATGAAACTGATAATAATGATCCCAGGTGAAGTGATAATTTCTACATCTGAGATATTAAACATAAAAGAGTTCCCCATTGAGAAATCAAAAAATATGACCACATCCTTAGACTGGTTTAGTCATACATAACATATCCATTTTACAGTAATTTTACCCACAAAAGCATATAACACGAGTACTAAGGGTCACAAAAGTGAAGTGCAGCATGATGTTGGAGTATCAAAATGGTTTCAGTTCCAGCTATACAGTCTCGATATTGATAAATGCTTGAGATTGCATACCACAGAAGTCACTCCATTGAACACATTCTTCAGTGAATCAGGTGAAAGCAAGTCTCCTGCAAATAGAGTCAGGAAAACATTAGGTTCCACATTCAATAAGGCAGGAAGACAACTATGTTGGTATGTGAGGAGGAAAACAATTACCTTGATGCCACACTATACTTTCAGCCCAAGAGTCAGGAAGAGATGCTCTACCAGACCTAGTTAAGGAAATGAACAGCAATGAGCTCCCAACACCAAGGACTAAGCTAATGCTTCAAATTTCTTACACAATGGAACATTCCCACACATTAAAATAGTTGAACTAATATTTGAACCGAGCATTACCTACTGAGGCTGGAGACACTCAGACCCTGAGCCAGAGCTTCTTGGCACATATGTGAACCAACGAACCCATTTCCTCCGAGCACAAGAAGCTGAAAACAATCCGTAAGTTATTTCATTGGAGAACAAACTTATAATCTGAGCATAAAAATTGATCTGGCATGGAAAAGGGAAGAATGGTTAGGAAAATAGATGTACTTTTTGCTGATCTCTTGGTTCCTTGATTTGGGCGCTGGATCCTTCAACTTTCTCAGAAGTCGTAGACAGTAATCTCCTGTTCGCTGCTGTGGGTCTGTAACCAGCAGAAAGAGCAGACAGAGAAGTTTCCATTACAAATGGCAAATGCCATAACAATCTAGAAAGCGACTCTAACCTAATCAAAATCCCATGTCTGTTAGATTCTAGTAGAATTGAACAACCGGAATGCGGAAGAAAGAAAGCATGACGAAGAAGAAGAACTGACAGCAATTTAGGGAAGGAGGAGCTTGAGTAGTGGACAAGGCGAGTCGCCATTGTCTTCATCTTCAGTTTTGCTCTGTAATGGCGCGAGAATCAATGGCGCTAAGCACGAGAAGTAAGGAAAATTGGAAAGAGAAGGGGAAAGAATCGGAATTGCTTGCAGAGATCGATTGGAATCCGAAAAGGGTAAGTTTCCCGTTCTTGTTTTAATGGCGTCAGAAGGTGCACAACTACCGGTGTTCCATCCCTGCCCTGCCAGTTGCCACTACGTGGTAGACAAGTAGAACCTATAATGCATGGCAGGTTTTCCACCGCATTTTCTTCCTTCCGTCTTTGGGCAAGTCGCATGGGCTTCTTTCCAAGCCCAACACCATGAATGAAACCAGCCCCAGTTATACACTCCCCCTCCGCAATAAACAAACAAGTGCCCATAAAGTAAACTAATAAATCAGTACAGAAAGATGTATCCTTTACTTGGGAAATCGAATTTTCTCTTTACCAACTTCAATGCTAAAGGCAGCGGAATGGATGGGCATCGAGCTTTTTTGTTGATTCCTTTTCCTTTGGTCTCTTAAATTTTGATGAGCAATCAGATGCCATCTCGTGCATAAGCCGCTTCCCAGTTCTTCTTCCAGATTTCTTTTCAGGTAAGAGCTTTTCCTTGGACTTTTGCGTGTGGAGATTTCATTTGTTGATCGACGAACTGTTGTATGGTCTAATTTCCACTTCTCTAGCGAGGGATTGTTCAAATTCATATTCTTGGCAGGCATGCATGCGACTGACATTGTGATTTATTTGCATTTTGTTCCCATGGTTGAGAAATTTGATACCTTGGTTGCAACCCATATTACCCATCTGGTTGTTTCGCGTTCGCATTGAAGAACATGGTCTGCGAGTCTGTTCTTGTTATGCCTTCTGCCAGGATTAAACAAATGTTTAAATTGCTCATCAGGTCTTCAAGAAGGCAAATTTATCAGTTATTTTCGGCTTCGCTAATCAATTATCAATGTCTTCGTTTTTCTGTTGTTTCTTCAAATTCCTTATAGGGCAACTGAACTGTGTAAATTCAGTAGAAGGTAGTGGAAGATACTGTTATTGGAATCATGGGTAGTCCAAAGAGGAGAGTTGCATTTGTGCTGATTGATGGAATAGGTGACGTTTCATTGCCAAGGTTGGGTTACAAGACTCCTCTGGAAGCAGCCTGTGTTCCCAACTTGGATGCTATTGCATCGGCTGGAATAAATGGTCTGATGGACCCTGTTGAAGTCGGTCTTGGTTGCGGGAGTGACACTGCACACCTTTCTTTACTGGGTTATGATCCTCGAGTGTACTACAGGGGTAGAGGCGCATTTGAGTCTATGGGTGCTGGATTGGCAATGTCACCTGGTGATATTGCGTTTAAGGCAAGTGCAGATGATTTTTCTCTCATTTGCAACCACTTTCTCGTTATCTTATTTTACATTTGGTTTGTCTGGCATGTGGGATCTGGTTATTCTAAAACAGACTTGTGCTAAGTTATCCTTTGCTTCTTATTCATCTTCACTTGTATTTTTTTTTATCTTCAGTCAAACTTTGCAACATTGGATGAGAAAACTGGAATAGTTACCAGTAGAAGAGCTGACAGGCATTTTGAAGAAGAAGGCCCAATCCTATGTGAAGCATTGGATGGCATGAAGTTGCCATCTTTCCCCGAGTATGAGGTTAGGGTTAGGTATGGACTTCTGCATGTATGAACTTTCTTGCTTTATCTGGAATGAAAGGTACAGCAGTTCCACCAGGGCCAGCTTCCTTTCTAATTGATGAATTTAGTGGTGAATTTTTAACGTTTTCACCATTCAGTTTGGCTTGTTGAGAATCTTCTCTGCTTTTCAAGCTAGTGAAATTGAACTCATTGTCAATTGCATTGCTTTAGCAAGGCTTTCTGAGTAACGCTAGATAACATAGTGTAGCCACAGTAATAGGAGCTATAAATACACTTAATTTGAAAAACTTTTATGCTCGTTGAACGTAGTGAAAAACAGGTCCTATTGGGTCTTACAAGATTGATGTTTCAACTTTGTTTTCTTTTTCCACTTTAAATGCCATATCAATGCAACTAATTACTTGACAATATCATAAACCACTGGTTTTTTGCTTTCCTTTCCCTCCGCGGTATCCCATCGTAGTTGTTGTTGGTTTGGTGGAAACCGTAAATGTAAGTCATATGAGCTTCCAAGATGTTGATGTTTATCCAAATCTCAAATTCCAGCATTTATTCTTTGCTTTGTCAGTGGCACAGATTCTCCGACATAATAGCACTTTCAAGAAAAAAAACTTGTTGGGTAACCATTTGTTTTGCAGTGCTGTCTTGTTTCATAGTTTGATTTCTTTCCAGAACCGAGATATTCAATCTGTGATTGTTGTTTAGAAATTCAATGCCTATCCATGAATACAAAAACTTAAGAATGGACTTTACAGGTATGCCACAGAACATAGATGTGGAGTTGTTGTCAAAGGGCCAAAGTTGAGTGGAAATATATCCGGAACTGACCCACTTAAGGACAACCGTCTACTTCTAAAGGCTGAAGCTTTAGATGATACTGATGAGGCGAAGCATACAGCTGCTGTTGTTAATGAATTATCTAGGGAGATCTCGAAAATCTTAGTTTCTCACCCATTGAATTCCCAAAGAGCTGCAGAAGGGAAGAACATTGCCAACCTTGTCCTATTACGAGGATGTGGTATCCGAATTCAGGTGTGTTTCATATCCCTTGGATTCTTTATGTAGATTTTCATAGATGAGGTTAAACTGAAGTCTGGTTGTTCCCTTGTTGGTTGGGGGCCGAAGTTCGGATCCATAAATGTATTTTTCTAATTTCAATGTAGTGAACTAAAATCTGATTTTCTATGATAATTATTTTAGTTTTGCTTTGTTTGATTGCTTCTGCTAAATAATAGATGCTAAAATAGTGGCACCTTTATCCTCATTGTGCAGGTTCCTTCATTTGAAAAGAAGCATGGATTATGGCCGTGCATGGTGGCTCCAACTAAAATTATAGCTGGCTTGGGCATGTCATTGGATATTGATATTCTGGAAGCTCCTGGGGCAACAGGAGACTATAGAACACTGTTGACTTCGAAAGCAACTGCTATAGCCAAGGCACTTAGTGCTCCTTCTAGTTCAACTCCCAATGTATTTGTACCAGGAGAGGATGAACACAAACCAGGCCGATCAGATGGGTACGATTTCGGGTTTCTCCACGTTAAGGTATTGAATTTCTGAGTTTATCGTTTTATAAATTTCACCTGCAAATCAGCTTCTTTAGGATGCCTCATTTGGCAAGATAATTCATGATTGTCCTTTCTCTCCTTGCTGATTGAGTTATATGTCAATGGAACCTTCCTATGGTAATCCCCACTTGTTTTCAACATTTCCTCATCAAGCTCCCCAAAAATAAATTTTCAATAGATCGCAAGCATTTCCCACCTTGCTGACTAGGCTCTGACTGATCGCAGCCAGCATAAAATTCACTCGAATAACCTATTGCCCTTTCGTTTGGATTGGAAATGTTCTTATTTTCTAGTTTTTGGAATTTCTTTTTTGTCTGCTTCTCAAATATGACTTGCTGAATCTCAGTACGTTCCCTCTTTTTCTGTTTGCCTTTGTTCCCTCTTCAGGCAATAGATGATGCAGGACATGATAAAGCGAGCATTTTCAAAGTGAAGGGATTGGAAGCTGTGGATAAAGCAATAGGGCAGCTGGCCAAGCTCCTCTGGCAAGCAGAATGCACTGGAGACTTTCAATATTACCTTTGTGTCACGGGAGATCACTCAACCCCAGTTGAATACGGTGATCATAGCTTTGAACCAGTTCCATTTGCAATCTGCAAGTTGAAAGACTTTGTGGGTGCTAGGGGCGGGGAATCCATGGTTTTGGAAACGTCTCTCGACTCATTTCCTCTTCCAATCGTCAAAGATCACGGTGAAGAGTATAGTAAGGACTTGCACAATGAGAGATCTGGAGAACAACAGCTCAAGGCTTTCCAAGGTGATTCAGTTTGCGAATACAGTGAGATAGCAGCAGCAAGGGGGTGTCTTGGTCGATTTCCAGGTGGAGAAATGATGGGTATCATTAAATCATTTCTTGCACTAAACTCATGAGTTAGCCCTTTGGGGTACCCGCCAGGATTTCAGAAGCCGAGCATCTTCTCTGTCGGATTAGCTCAAGATAGCAAGGCAGAAACCATTTGACATGATCACTGTACATAGAAAGTTTTGGGCCCTTCCTGGGGACCTTTTCGAACATTTTCGCTGCTTCCATCTCATTTCGCACAAGTCATTTTCGTTCCAACTGGAATCTACCTTTCCAAGCTGAATTGTACTACTGTTGCATGTCTATGGCCATGCTCTGAATCTTGGACTGAATAAAAAAGAAAATAACAAATCGAATCACGACATCCTTATCCTTATTGATATTCGATCATTTGTTTGGGTTTCTTGCTGTTTTCTCAGAGTCCTCTATTAGACAAAACTTGGATGCACCAAGAGATCACTCCTTAAGAGGTAGATTTGTAGAAGTTACGATTGTCGCTGATCATGCCACAACTTTAGGTATTTTAGCCAAAGATGCTTGTATTCTCTCATCGTCAAACGACAGATCAACCATACTTCCTTTCAAGTACGTCTCATATGCTGTCAGATCAAAATGGCCATGTCCACACATTGCCATGAGAATGACCTTTGCTTCTCCAGACTCCTTACAACGGAGAGCTTCTCTAATGGTGGCTGCGATCGCATGACTTGGTTCCGGCGCAGGTATCAGCCCTTCACTTCTAGCAAATTGTATGGCACCTGCAATAGGGGTATGAGTATCATCAACTCTTTAATTTGCTATTCATTCCTTTGAGCATCAGAAACTCTCTTTTGGTTTATGTCCTGGAACAAGTGTTCGGTAATTTACCTTTGAAGCACTCGGTTTGAGTGATGGAGATTGCTTCCATGAACCCAAGTTCATATACATGAGATATCAGAGGTCCCATGCCATGGTACCTCAACCCACCTGGAGACAAACAAAGCTTTGATGACACCAAATTGGAAGCAAAGATAAACGCACATCATTCTGCTGTGCAGTTCTTTTTTTACCAGCATGAATGGGGTCAGGAATGAAGTCATGCCCCAGAGTATGCATCTTCATCAATGGAGTCATCCCAGCTGTGTCACCATAGTCATAAGCATAAACCCCTTTCGTCAACGAAGGACATGCTGCAGGCTCGACTGCTCGTATCAAAGGGTTCATCTTCCCTTCCAGCTTCTCCCTGATGAAGGGGAAACTCAGGCCTGCAAAATTAGACCCTCCACCTGTACACCCTATGATCACATCAGGCGTCTCGCCAATCGCTTCCATCTGCTTCAGGCATTCCTCTCCTATCACAGTCTGGTGCAAGAGAACATGATTCAGCACACTCCCCAGGCAGTATTTGGTCCCTGGATCTGCTGCTGCAACTTCCACAGCTTCTGAGATTGCTATTCCTAAACTTCCTGGACTCGTGGGATCCATGTCGAGAATTTTCTTCCCGTAGGCTGTTGCAGTTGATGGAGAAGGGTGCACCTTTGCTCCCCATGTCTCCATCATCAGCCTGCGGTATGGCTTCTGATCATAGGAAGCCCGCACCTGCCACACCTGCAACAAAGGAAATCAAACTAACGAGATCACTGAAATCTGAAGGGGGAAAAATCAGGGTCGAAGGTGACTTGAACGGTAAAGCAATTTTCTTTCCGGTATGAATGTTGAGAATCATTATTCACAGCGAAACAATGTCATCAAAATCGCTTTTTAAAACTTAAAATGTTTAAATTTTTATACTTCTAAGTTATCCCAACGCTTCTACGTAAAATCACGCGCTTTTCACTTACAATTGCAGTAAAAATCTACGCTTTAAAGTTTAAAAGTTTAAATTTTTACACTTCTAAATCACCAAAACGCTTCTACACAGAATTGCGATTTTGACTGCATTGTCTTCGAAGAATCTTATCATACCTCACAATCGAGGCCAAAGAGGCTGCAAGCAAAGGCAAGGGAACTTCCCCACTGGCCAGCACCAGTCTCCGTCACAACCTTCTTCACTCCTTGTTTCGCATTGTAGTAAACTTGAGGAATCGCAGTGTTCGGTTTGTGGGATCCAGCTGGGCTGACACCTTCATATTTGTAGTAAATCTTTGCAGGCGTGTCCAAAAGCTTCTCCAATCTCTTTGCTCTACAATCGAACAGGGGATGAGCGAAACTGCTTCTGATTAGGAAAGAACACAAATTGGCCAGAACAAGAAGAAAAAAAGGGGGGAACCAACCTGATCAAAGGAGTCGGCCGCCAGAGGCGATAAATGTCGACGACATCTTCTGGGATGTCGATGAACTTGTCGGTGGAAGCTTCCTGCTTGATCAATTCATCGGGGAAGAGCGGCGACAAATCTTGAGGGCTGATGGGTTCGAAAGTTTTGGGATGCAATGGCGGCGGGGGCTTAATGGGAAGATCCGCGACAAGGTTGTACCATCGACGAGGAATCTCCACTCTGCAAGCGACATTGTTTCTCTTCTGGGTAACACAGATGGAGCCAAGCCGCCGGTGATTGTGAGCTGAAGGAAAAGAAGAAATTAACAGGGGTGCAAAAAAGCAGGGCACAGGCATGAGACACAGACACAGTGAACTGGGGAAAAAGGCGCAACCTTTTCTGACGTCGGCGGTGGACGGTGCGGAGAAGTGAAGCGGTGAGTTCGCAGGGAATGGAGAAGCCGCCATTAAAAGCTTTCTGTGATTAGGTACTGTGAGTACTGAGTAGATTTGCCTGGTGGAAGTAGATAGAACCGAACCTTGGAAGTTGACTAGAAGACAGATGGTGAAGTCTGAAGAGGAGTTACGGTGCTAATTGTACAATAGTTAACACCGTCATAGCATCGTCCTAACCAAGGAAAAAACTACTACTAGTTTGAATTAGTAGTGATTTAGCTTAAATGTTGTATTGATTTTATAATAATCTGTAGTGATTTCGTTATTTTTAGTAGCGTTTTTTCCTAGTTATCACGGTGCTCACCCCTATAACGGTTAGCACCTAATCCCACTCCTGAAGCAGAGCAAAAGTGCGTGCCCTTTCTAGATGATGCCATTTTTGTTTTTTTTTAAAGTCATATATGCCAAAAAAAAAAGAGAAATGGATACTTTTGTCAATATTCATTTTTAATTATTTATAAATAAAACGAGTAGGTAGTGGCAATGGGACAGGGCGGGTACCTCAATTCTCTATGCTCTGCCCCACGTTACTACGAGTCGGGGCGGGTAAAACCCGCGCGGGTACAGGGTGGGACGGGTCGACCCACTCTTACATGTTATTCAAAAAAAAAAAATACAAGTAAATTTTACTTTTTACAATAAAATGTAGAAAAAACACTTTAAAACTTAAAAATATTGATAATAGAATGGATAGTTGAGCCTAACAAGTTGAAAGATCGACTCTAACTAGTCGAAGAAAAATCAAAATAGGAGAAATATGAATAGATATTGTAAGAAATTGAGATAAAATGAGTCTAGAACGGGGCGTGGCAGGGCGGGTCGGAAGTAGACACCCATGCCCCGTCCCACGCTATTGCGGGTCGGGTAATACCCGCCCCATCGTGGGCCAGGGCGGGTTGAAATAGCCATCACTACGAGTAGGGATGGTAATGAGACGGGTTTAGAGTGGATTTCGCTAATTACTTTTGTCACATACTCACTCACAGTTGTCAGATACGGTGTGTGATGTGAGTAATATCACACATCGTGTATCCAATATTAATATATCTAAAATTCAATATGCAAACCTTCATTTATAACACTAAACATACTTAATTCATAAAATTAACAAAGTTACGATTACTTTTAATACGAATTAAAAGCATCCAATACTAGAATGAATCCATGAAAAGTACAATACTATTCAAATCATTCATCTTTGAATCTGACACATCTTTTTATCAACACATAACTAACATTATATTGTCAACAAGGGGGCAATAGTGAAAGAGTGAAGGGTGAATGGAAGGAAAGAAATTAAGTTGGGAGTTGGGAGGGCCACTCAATTACATTTAAACTCTTTTTTTTTTAATTACATTTCCTATCATTGTTAAAATATGAGCGCTGTATTTTTGTATATAAAGAAATACTCTTAATTAGACGGATAGGAAGATGGAATGGGGGAGTCTAATATCTTATCCGACCCATCCTCATCGAACTTTCTTGTACGTTTTACTCATACTCGTCATATACCCAACTAATACGAGAATTCACCACATTGACTTAAAATAAAACGATCAGGTGTCCGTGGTGGTGAGTTTGATCGCCATCCCTACGGGGTAATGTTATTCCCATCTCCATTTGATGGTGTTGGTATGCCTGAAATCCGATTTCAGAACCAGAGTCCCATCCATCCTCCTCAACACAAAGCTCTCCACCAGCACATAGCAACAGAATCTCCTCCACCCATCACTCTCCCCAATCTCCACTTCCTTCTCCACCCTTACCACCCGATCCCTTCCTCCACCAACCCACCCTCCTTCCTCCATCACCCACTCCATCTTCTTCACCACCGCCATGTTCAACCCAACACACCTCCCTGCATCTCCCCTGTTTCTCATTCCCCTGCTTCTGAACCACACCATCCTCCCATCACCCTCATCCCCCACTGCCGCCGCGGCAGCCATAGCCTCCCTCCCGTACACCGAATCCGCCCTCCTCCCGATCGCCACTCTAAACTTCACCACTGCCACCACATTCCTCCCTTCTTCCTCTTCTTCCACACCGTCACGCGCAATGCAGTCAAAACCGCGATTTATCGTATCGTTGTTACAGGAGAATATCTCCTGCCAGTACCTCTCCAGGGTCACTCTGTACACCCTGGAACACTTCATTTGCTCTTTGATTGTGGCTTGATCTTCCCTTACGAACACGAAAGGGCAGTACCATTTCCCCACGGCGACGGGAGGCGAAGTGGTTTTGTAGATTGGGAAGTCGAGGAGGCTCGGGAGATGTGATCTGAGGGATGCGTCGAGCCCTGACGCTTCGGTGAGGTGTAGTTTCTTGTGGACTCTGGATGCTCTGAGCTTCCACCCCTTTTTCCGAAGGAACTGCGGCGGGAGGCCGTCGATGGCGAGCGATTTGGAGGTGAAGCTGTGCTTGTGGTGGCGGTGGATGGTGAATTGAGTGTATATGTTTGTGTAGTCGAATGGTTTTGGTTTCTTGTCTTTGATCACTCCTTCGAAGCAGCATATACCCATGTCGCTCTCTCTCGAGCTTCTGTAAGCTTGCCTGTAACAACAACAAAGGGTGTACAATCTAACATTATTCTAAACATTCGTTAATATTCGACGCATTGTCGATTATTCGTCAGGCAGAAGGCAGTGTGCAATCAGCCAGTAGATGACGCCGGAGAGGGATTTGTCAAAGCACGGATAGGAGCTCTATCACGATACTGTCTCAATTCGTTAAGGAGCGAACAACCACAAAATTCCTTGTTAAATGAAGGAGCGGAAGGGGCAAAGTCTACGACTGAGGCCAGAAGGTAAGTGAAAGTAGAAGCCAGTTGTAGTTTTTTCCTAGATTCCGGCATCAGCATCAAGTTTTTTTAAATCATAGGCATGACCGTAAAACATAAATACATGACAGACGATAATCAAGAACGGTAGTTTGTATGCTAGTGGACTCTCGATTAAAGAGCCTATTATGTCAAAACGTGTTCAGCTATCCGATAGCAAAAAAACACGAAACTGACACAAAAGTGGCACAAAACAGAGGACATGCATGCATTACTAGATAAGCTTACCTGCAACAACAACAAGTGTGTACAATCTAGCATTATTCTAAACATTCGTTAATGTCTGACGCATTGCCGATTATTCTTTGTAGTTTTCCCCTAGATTATGGCATCAGCATAATCCAGACCGATAGTTCGTGTGTAATCAGATTCCCAATGAAAGAGTCCGTTATGTTACAAGGCGGGCAGCTCTATGAAACCTCTGAAGAAGCAAAAAAGACACGAAACCGACACGAAAAACAGAGGACAGGCATGCATTATTATTACTAGAAATTATGTTCTATCACATACCCTTTGCGGGAGCGGCCGTTGGCTTTGATGACATAGTAGCAGTTGGAAGAAAGTGGCCGATCAAGAACAGGAAGGAACCAGAGCTTCTTCACCAGATCGATCTCCTCGCCGTAATCGGAGATGTGGAGCAAGCTGATGACTCTGTCCTGAGGGAGAGGCAGCTTCTTTATCCTCCTGTCCTTGCAAATTCCCCAGCAGGAGCTGTCCTGAGCTTCTGCTTCCTCGTCGGTCACCACTAAATACCCTGTGTACGGACCTTCCGGCGGGTCCATGGACAGAGTGCTCGGGTGTTTTCTGAACAGCGAGAGCGGCCTCGTCACGTACATCCTCGGATCGCCGGCCGGCCGTCAACGGGCAAATCGCTGGCTCGAGTGATTGAACTAAATAATGCCAAGCAAAGTTGAGGATACTGTCGGCAAGAATGGGGTATATGAGCTTTGAAAAAGGTAAAGAAGAAATGAAAGGAAGAAGTTCAGTAAAGCAAGACGAAATAGGAAAGGAAAGGAAAGGGGGAAAAGAAGATCCACTACTAGTTGTCTTCAATATTTCGACCACTTTATAATCTTATCTGGATGGGATTAGGTGCTAACCATTATAGGGGTAAGCATCGTGATAACTAGCAAAAAACGCTACTAAAAATAACGAAATCACTACGGATTATTATAAAATCAATACAACATCTAAGCTAAATCACTACTAATTCAAACTAGTAGTAGTTTTTCCCTTGGTTAGGACGGTGCTAACTATTGTACAATTAACACCGTAACTCCTCCCTTGTGTGCTAGAGCATGAGAGCAACAAATTAAGACAAAGCTAAGGATCTGTTTAGTTACAGTTTTGCTGTTGTAAAGTTTGCTTGATCATCATTTCGTCGGAGTTGCTTGCTCCTAAACTGTTGTCAATTTGTTGGGCACTTGGGCTCTTTTGTCATGGGCTTTCTACACAAGTCAGGTCTGTGTGTGGGCCTTCGGACATTTTTTTCTTATCTCTGTTGTAAAACAATGTTTGTATTTTTCTGTTGGGCTTGGCCATTTCGTTTTCAAAAGAAAAAGAAAAGGATTGGGTTGGATTTGGTAGGACTTTGAGGATGCGGCTGCTGTGGAATAATTCGTCGTCATTTGGATTAGTATTTAATATTTTTATATATGAGTTATTTGGATATAAATAACTTGTTTGGTAGCGTTTTATTGAATGACTTATTTGGATAGTGAGTTATTTACAAATAATTCACTACGAGTTATTTGAAATAACTCATGCCCCATACCCATGTGTTATTTCGAAATAATTCATACTCATATGTTATTTCGAAATAACTCATTTTATCACTCCACTTTTACCAAATACCACATGTCAAATACCACATTTGCATGGTTCATCCAAACGAGATACTTTATTTCAATTATCATTGAAATAACACTGAAATACCACATGAACAATAAATGAGTTATTTGACTCTACAAATACCACATTGACAATTAACCCATCCAAACGACCCTAAAAAATATAAAGATTTTTTTGTGTGTATATAAGTGTTTAGTGTCGAGTATACTTTATTAGTACGAGGTCTTCGGGAAGAAATGCAATAATAAATTTGTGCAGTTTTGACTCAAAGCGGACGATATCATACTAACAGAACTATCCTATCTCAATAAGTGGAGTATCAGAGTTTGGTTTTGGAATGGTGGATGTCAGTTTGGTGGGCCCTCACTCTGTGTCCTTGACAAGTGGTATTAGAGCATGGTTCGGTGGATGCAGGGTGGCGGACATTAGTTTGGTGGGACCCTCATTCAGTGACCTCGAAATTTGAGATCAGCGTATGTTTGGGGATCCATGATAGATCCACGTATGTTTGGCGGATCAAAGAGAGTTCCGCGTCTGGGGAAAATTCTTGTACCGAGAAGCTCATCGATACAAGGTGTCTGGTGGATCAATATAATCGTTGAGGAGGGGACACAGGGTTCGTAGTTCTTGTCTTCAGGGGAGGATTTGCTATGGGGACAATCCAAGTACCACATCGAGAATACAAGGGAAGACACCTTTATATATAAGTGTCCACCTAATTAACTCAATTTGTACGAAACCTTTTTGAGAAAAAACCCAAAAGTAAATCTGAGAGAACCTCCTCCAAAGCGGATAATATCACACACTAATGAAGCTATCCGATTTCGATACCCACAGAGAGAAATCCCTAATTTACAACCCACCCAACCCAAACATAAAACAGGTGCAACTAATTAAAGGCCCCATTATAACAAGGACGATATTTGCCTGCATACCAGGCTGTAGGGTGAGCATGCAACCTCCCCACGTGCGTTCACCTTATTGGTTATATTTTCATTTATTTTCCTTTTTAATCCTACAATAAATCTTCTAGTTTAGCTAACGGAGATACAATAAAAATAAAACAACCCCCCAAAACAAGACCTCTGTCGACTAAACTTAATTATTTAGTTATTTTTAATAAAACTATCACTTATGTTTTTTTATTGTTGAGGAGAGGGATATGTATTTCCCTCCAGATGCCATATGTGATGGAGGATTTAAGTAAAACATAGTTAGTAAATATTTCGTTTAATACAAGTATAAATAATCGTACGTATTTTATCTATTTAAAACTTTTGTATTCGTATTATTGTCAGACCGATTCATTTTTCCAGTTCATTTGACGACTTTCGTACTAAACACATATAAAACTCATATAACACGTTTAATATTCGTATTTAATGAATTAAAATGTCAATTTATCTATTAATTTATTTTTAAAATAATACATTTGTATATTTGAGAACTATTGACATACTATTAAACGTACAATGAATTTTAAAGCGAAATAACCTACTTGTACGTTATTTATACATAACTTACTTGTACCATATTTTACTAACTATGTTACAGAAAGGGCGAAGCAAGTACATAGCTTAGGAGGATCTATCCTGCTCCTCGTTGTCAGGTTGAGATAAGGTGCCCCACGGTGAGGATTTGAAAGAATAAAGGGACTTAAGGGAGCATGGTTTGCAGTGAAGTTCCTAGCCAAAGATACATCCGTTATTCCTTTAGCTAAATTCGGTTATTATTGTAGGATTAAAAAGAAAAATAAATGAAAATATAACCAATAAGGTGAACGCACATGGGAAGGTTGCAGGCTCACCCTACAGCCTGGTATGCAGGCAAATATCGTCCTTATAACAAACCTCCTGGTGGTTATCGGTCTTTTTGTGATCTCTATTGCTCTGCCTGATTTTCGGCTTTGCATAAATATTCCCTGAACGCATAGGGAATACTGTATCTCGAGAGTTCAAAGTTCCCACTGATCAAGGCAAGCTGGAGATAGGAAAATCAATGGAGGTTGGCGCCATGCTTCACATGAATGGCGGGGTGGGAGAAACCAGCTACGCTATGAACTCCTTGTTTCAGGTAACTAGTTTAGTTCTCCCTAACATTTTGTTGTGAGTTGATATATAATTTCCATCGGAATGCCACAAATTATGATTTATTGTCAAACAGTGAATCATAGTAGGTTCCTGGAACTGTAGTACTAATCATCTTTGTTAGCCACTCAGTTTATAAATGCTCTATCTATCTTCTTTGTTATGGGATTTTCTTCTTGCTTATTTATTCATGTATATTTTTTTCCCAAATTATAGTTTTGCTACGTGTATTAATATTTAGTAACTAAAATGATTTTTTTTACATTCGAGTCCTAAAAATATTGATGAAAAATTACATTTTAGTATCTGAAATTTTTTTCTTACATTTTGGTACATAAATTTTTTAAAATTTACGCACAGGTGCATTGCTAAGAAACTTCTGGCCTGCTTTGAAAAACTTGTGTCATGCTTTTATAAACTTCTGACATGCTTTGTGGTTGTGGTATGCTTTCATGTTATGACATGCTTTGAGGAGGTTGTGACATGCTTTGAGGTTGTGGCATGTTTTGAAGAGGTTGTGGCAAGTTTTGAGGTTGTAGCATGATTCGTGGTCTCCCAATTTTTCATAATTCAAAGCATGCTATTGGTTGAAACAAGTGGTAGCACCATGCTAACAAAAAAATTGTTAGCATGCTAGCCTTTCCCCTCCCAGCTCCAATTGTTTTACTCCCTCTTTTAGTCACAAACTGCAGAGCTTTAGCTGAAGAGGCAGATGTCTCGTACCTAGGGATGGCAATTTTGATCTGAATCGTTTTACCTGACCTGCTTGACCTGTTTTAGGGTGGGTCCGCCCCGCCCCGTAGGCAGGGCGTGGCAGGCATGAGTACTCTCTTCGACCAGCCCTATCCTAACCCGATCCATTTTCGACCTGCTTTGCGTAAATTACATGTAATTTCTTAAAATTACTTATAATTTTACTTTTATTACATATTATTTTAGCTATAATAAAGTTGTAAATATGCTAGAACCTTAATATTTGGATAATTTAACTAAATTTATCATATTTTAGTTGTTTATAGGGTTTTGATAAAAAAAATGAATATTACTAATGTTTTCCTTCTAAACTACGTACCCATTGAATCGGCCTTCCCAAACCCGCCCCTATAATGGATTACCCGACCTCTAGTCGACCTGCTAGGAGGCAAGTATAGGTATCGAGATTAGGGATGATAATTTTACCCATACCCAATGGTATTTTACTATCCAACCCAATTGGGTTGGGTATGGAATCAAAATAGAGGGTAGATGGATAGAGTTTGATAGATTTGTACCCGTACCCATTTACTTGGGTTGGATTTTTTAACACATGGATTTGGATTTGTACCCATGCCCAAATGCAAATTACAATTTGTTACCTAAACTTAATATATATGCATATTTAGTACCTACATTTATTTTTTGGCATATAAGTCCTGAAAATATCAATGAAAATTATATTTTAGTATTTAAATTTTTTTGGTCTTACATTTTGGTACCTGAACTTTTCAAATTTTACAAATAGGTTCAATATTTATATGCGTAGTTAAAACAAACTCAAGTAGATGGATATCTATATACCCAACCCAACCCATACCCATTTAGATTATGGAAGTAATATCCATACCTTACACAAACCCATCTACAAACCCCTAAACCCATATATACCCCATCCATACCCTACCCATTATCAATGGGTCTACTTAATTGGGTTTGGGTATGATTGCCCATGAGTGGGTAATTGCATGCCATAGCTAATCGAGATACCCGACCTGACCTGCCTCCATTGCCATTCGTACTAGGATCTCACATAGTGATGGCAATTTCAACCCGCCCTGCGGGTATTACCCGACCTGACCCGCGATGGGGCGGGTATTACCCGACCCGCAGTAGCGTGGGGCGGGGCATGGGTATCTACTTCCGACCCTCCCCGTTCTAGACTCATGTTATCTCAATTTCTTACAACATCTATACATATTTATCTTATTTTGACTTTTCTTCAACTAGTTGGAGTCGATCTTTCAACTTGTTAGGCTCAATTATCCATTCTATTATCAATATTTTTCATTCTTAAAGTGTTTTTCCTACGTTTTATTGTAAAAAGTAAAATTTACTTGTATTTTTTTTTAACAATATGTAAGAGTGAGTAGCCCCGCCCCGCCTCGTACCCGCGCGAGTTTTACCCGTCCCGACCCATAATAGCGTGGGGCGGGACATGGGAATTGAGATACCCGCCCCGCCCCATTGCCATCACTAATCTCACATTTTATTTATTTCTGCAGCACCGGGTGATTTTGATGACTCTGCCGGTGATAGAGGAGGCGATCAGTGAACTGTGTAGCGCGAGCTTCCCCGGAGCACTACTAGCCATGGCGGATTTGGGCTGCTCCTCAGGCACCAACGCTCTATTGGTGGCGCCCGAACTGTTGAAGGCCGTGAGCAGAATGTGCGGCGAGCTAGGGTACCATCTCCCCGAGTTTCAGATTTTCTTGAATGACCTCTCTGGAAACGACTTCAACACTGTTTTCAGGTTCACGGAGAGGTTTCAGAAAGAATACTTGAGAAGACTCAACCACGAGCAGCAACAAATTTTTTCTGTATTCTTCAACGGAGTGACGGGATCTTTCTACGATAGGCTATTCCCGACCAACAGTCTTCACTTGGTCCACTCGTCCTACAGCCTTCACTGGTTGTCCCAGGTTCCTCCAGGGCTGGAGGGGGAAAACAAGGGGAACATTTACATGGCCAGCAGTAGCCCAGAGAGTGTCCTGGAAGCATACTATGAGCAGTTCCAGAGAGACTTCTTCTCGTTCCTGAGCTGTCGTTCCCGGGAACTGGTCGTCGGAGGGCGAATGGTTTTGACGTTCCTGGGCAGGAGAAGTGAAGATCGTGCCAGCAGAGAATGTTGCTACCTCTGGGAGCTCTTGTCCATTGTCCTCAACCAGATGGCATCGTCGGTACGTAAATCGACTTGTATCTTCTTTGTTATAATTCAGATTGTAATTGTCTTTTTACACGGATGGAACGAGTGATCTACAAAAATTATATTGTTTTTTTAGGTAAATATTATTCGTGCCACCCATTACCACTAGAGATGACAATTTTACCCATACACATGAGTATTTTGCTATCCAATCGAATTGGGTTGAGCATGAAATCCAAATAAATGGTGTATGAGTAGAGTTTGATGAGTTGTACCCATACCCATTTATTTGGGTTGAGTTTTTGATTCATGAATTTGGATTTTACCCATACCGGCCCATATGAAAATTACGCGGTTTGCTACCTAAACTTATTAGATCTTTAGATTTAGTACCTAAAGTTAAGTTTTTTTTTTGCATATAAGTCTTCAAATTATCGATGGAAAATTACATTTTAGTACCTCAATTTTTTTAGTATGACATTTTGATATCTAAACTTTTAAAATTTTACAAGTAAGTCCAATTTTTCTACGTGTAGTTAAAACACTATCAACCAAATGGATATCCATATCCAACCCATACCCATTTAGGTTATACAAGCAAAATTCAAATCCTACCCAAACCCATCTACAACCCCTCAAACCCATATATACTTCACTCATACCCTAATCCATAATCAATGGGTCTCCTTGGGTTTGAATAAAATTACCCATGGATGGATAATTGCCATCCCTAAATGCCACTTTGTAGCACCTTTGCTTTTAACTAAAAATTTGAAAGTGTTTTGCACAGGACAAGTGGATTCATCGTAATTTATAGTTATCTATATATATTTATGAAAAAAGTATTCATGATCATATATATAGATGAGCACTTCTACTATGCTATATAGCATTGGTGCTTTAATGTAAAACTCAAAGTTGTACCATAACATTAAATGTATAAGTTTAGGTTGTACCATAAAACAATTTGTATCATTATATTATGGTACAACTTGAAATTGTACCATCACATAAAGGTACAAGTTCGAGTTATGCCATAAAAGAATTTGTACAAAAAGTATAGGTATAATCTAAAGTTGTACCATAACGTAAATGTACAATTTTTAAGTTGTACCATAAAAACAAAAACCTGTAGCATCAATACTATATAGCATTGTAAAATATCTATATATTTATAAGACAACGTGATTGTCTCTTTTGATCCCTATGATATTCAGGGAACCATAGATCAAGAGAAGCTGGACAGCTTCAACATCCCACAATATACACCGTCGCCGACAGAAGTAGAAGCACAAGTCGTGAAGCAGGGTTCCTTCGCCATCAATCGCCTCGAGGTCTCGACAGTGAGTTGGGATCAAGCCAGCTGCAACAGTACTACCGCCGACGAATTATCCCACGAAAACGTCGGCCGCGACATGGCAAAGTGCATGAGGGCGGTGGCGGAGCCGCTGCTGGTCAGCCAGTTTGGTTCATCAGGGGAAGAAGTCATCGACGAGATTTTCAGGAGGTACGCAGCCGTCATCTCGGAGCGGATGGCCAAGGAGAAGCCTCAAGTGGTCAATGTCATTGTCTCTCTCACCAACTGCCGCTTTTGATGCTAGCTTGATGACAAAGATGTGCTTCTGCATGCATGCGTTCATCTCATCTATAAGATGAAATAAGGATTATGGTGAAATAGGCCATCTTATAAGTACTTTGATTATGGAGTTGCTTGAGATTGGTCAAGTTTATAAAAGGCTTTACATAAACTAGACAATAATTATTGGTCTTTCATTGTATAATGCATATATATGATGATAATGATGGTGATAATGGAAAGATGAGCAGGATTTAGTTCTATACTAGCTGTCTATCTAGTTTGGGGAAGGATTTTTTTTTCTCATAGGAAGGAGGCTAAAAGCCAAGAGAAAGAAAAATTACATGAGAGAGGGGAAGGATTTATTTAAATAAGAGTGTAATTATTGTTTAATGATAATCTAATAAAAGAAGTTTTTGCATTTATTGTCTTTGTTATCATTCCAAAAAGTGCGGGTGAGATCCCATGCTTAAGTCTATACTAGACAAATGGCCCGCGCTATGCAGCGAGTTTTTGAGGAAAAAATACCAGTTAATTAGTGTTAAAGAGTTTCATTTTCTTAAATTGTTTTGGACGTTCTTAGAGATCAAACAAATGTTTTAAAATTTTTATCTTTAGAAATACCAAAATAATATGGGATTGAATTATTGATTATGAAAATATAGATCATGGTATGGTGCCAACAATCAAAGTGGAAACTCCAAATTCTAGTGCTTTTGATATGGACAATTTATTTTGGTATGTAACTATGAATTAACAAAACTAATCAAAGCGTGTTGTCTTCTTTGTAACCGTAGAAGCCTGATTCAAAATTGAACATAGTATTTGAAATTTGGTCATCTCAATAAAATGTAAGTGAATTATCCTTAATATATATAAGACCTTCCATAACAATCCCAATATACGATATTCAATTCAAAATTCTTAAGATTATAGATAATAGAAATTAAAAAGATGGCACTAGAATATGACGGGATAATTCATAGTATGAAACATGGAAGATACTAAGTTGTACGAAATAATGAGAAAGATTGTTTATATAATGAGAACGATCACTGAAGATGAAACTGAAGCTGAACTAATTTTAATGGGGAGAATGAACAACCCTTGAGTTATACAGTGTACCATATGCAAACAACTAAACCCTTAAAACACTGGGAGAAAATAAGATTAAGAAGTGCACTAATTGATTAAGCAACTAAATTCATTAATTAATAGTAAATTTCCATGTGATCAAGTTCGCCTTAATATTAATCAAGTTCCATCTTAATGCTGAGAAAATTTCCTAATTGATTAAGCAACTAAATTCACTAATTAACTATCCCAAAAAAATTGACACTAAAGATATCAAAATCAATTAACAAAAAAAGTATACTAACAACAGCTAAAAGGTCCTAAAGATGAGGTTGGTCTTTTAGTTGACAAAGATATATTAAAATTTGTGGAATTTGAATATACATAACTTCGGCTCAATTTCCAACATCGACAACATTTTGCAGTTGGCTTCTCCCCTCTGCAGAAAACACAAAAAAACCTGCAAATAACACTATCAAAGTCCAGAAGATATTAGACCTTTTATCATTTTTACAATTTCATTTTTAAAAGGCTTTGAACTCGAATAATTGGTATCCAATAAAGAAAACATCCTATCTTTATTTAGGTTAGCTCTCCATAAGTGTATATTGTCTCAAGGTGTAATTATACACTGCAATGCCTACTAACCATTCCACTTTCAACATTTCCTGCACTTCATAACTTTGTAGTCCATTCAATTCTACCTATCCATAAGGGGAACAAAATCCCACCAGAATTTATCACAACTATAGCTACGAAGCAAGAATCAACACCTCTTCGATATCACTTTTTTCCAGCTTCAGAAAAACATTATAGGTCCAAAGTGTAGTGACATACTGCAATCAAGACAATTAAAGAATATTAGCATGAGTCTTAGCTTAATAGCCACTTAAATAGCTTCCAATGAAAGGAAGGGGTTATGTTTAGTATGTTAGGAGAAGTTGACAGTGTAGAGAAAACGTAGAAGACAAACTATGGAGAATACCATAAACAACTATACAACACTTAATAAATCTAATCTATTGAAAAGTATACCAATTTGAAACAGACCATTAACAGCTCATCAAGTGGATGAGTAGTAACTGAAGATATAAAGTGGAGAATAAAAAAACTGCAAGATAGATTGAGCTCTATGGAAGAATTATCTGCACACAATACAATCTAAATCCCACATATAACCTGCTTAACTTTGTGATTCCCATTTGGAAGATTCCATCTCCCATTTATCTCATGGAAGGATTAGAAAGAGATATTCAAATTGGAATACCAATCTCATGGAAGGGGCATACTACCAAAGCATCCATTGACCTAACATCTATACAATCGATTCTAAAGTGTTCAAACCAAGCTTTTGTCAACCGTTCGTTTTATCATATGAAACCCAAAAGGAACATCCTCAAGCTCAACTTATATGCATGGCAAGCTAATTCATGGTCCTACTCTAATTCAAGGTAGTAATCAAGAAATTAGAAATTTTTAAATGACATGACCTTCTTACGTTCCTCTGCCTCTCCATATCACCGTCGGAATGAATCAAACTGTTGAGAGTGCATTTTGCTGGGAGTAATGCCACGATTATTGTGTTTTCCCAACCAACCATCCAGCTTGTGCCAGAACCACAAATTGACTTAGTTGTTGAAGCAACTTCTCTATACAACTGCGTTTTTGGGAACACTGCTGGCTACATGGGTGGCAGAACCCTTATGAGGAAGAAATGGGGTTATCAACTAAACGATATTATGCTGACATAACTTAAAATAACCAATGAGCATGAAAGAATGAACATCTATGCAATTTTTTTGTGTTATCAAATTCTCAATGTTGTTATTTCTGCCTCAAATCACAGCTTAACATTAAACTGCCGCCATTACATTGGAAGCACCAAGTTTGTAGAGAACATCCTAGTAGAAGTAGAAGCGTTAGTAACAACAACCATTTGCCGAAGAGCCACCAAACTGTAGTAAATCATTTGGGTTTTCACCCAAGTATATCTCTCTTCCCATACAACAAACATGGAATTCATAACCTCCTGATAAGTATGGTTAGATGGTGGAAAGGGTGAATTGGATTATAATTACTATTAATATAACACCATGATTCACCCAACTAAATTCATTGATCTATCAACCGAGAGCTAAGCTAGTCATCCTGATAAGTACTGTATTTGGTGGGCTTTCAGTACTTACGGAACACAAATACAGGCAAGACCACCAATCACAATTAAAGAAGTGATGAAAGCCCAAAAACCTCCATTACGCCCGTGAGGGCTGCAAGATCCCCTCCTCTCTTCCTCCTCCATAGATGCTTAACGGTTGCCGGAAGAAGAGTGCACATCTGGGGGAAGAAGAAAGGCCGGGAAGAAAGAGAGACGATGACTGGGACGATCATCAACTGATTCTGGTCTAGCTCCAACTGGCGGCTAGTAGCATCCTTGGTTCACCTTCCCTTACGATTTAGCTATAAGATCTGAAGAAGCGGACTCGAACAAACTCTTGAGGAGTTGAGATTTCCAACTTCACAGAGGTCGGGAATTTAGATTGGTGGCAAAACAAGCTCTTCCCCTTCTAGCTCCATCTTCCACGACAACCCTTTCCTTTACTTTGTTTCGATTCCATGGAAAAGAAATAGGAGTAGAAGTAAATGGATGGTCGCAGAGAGAAAGGACTGAAAAAAAGAAGAGAGGAATCAGGAATGAATGGCCCAAAAAAAGAAACAGAGTTCAATAGGAGAGTGAAGACAGACACGTGATTTAGGGATAAGAATTCAAAGGTTGAGATTGGCTAACATAATTATTGATCAACGACTTAACTTAGCCAGCCCAAAATTAGTGAACTCGAGCTCAGTTAAAACTGGTCGTAGGAAACCCAAATTCCCAAGTGAACAGTACCTCCGATTTTTTCTTATGGAATAGTAACTTTGATTTATGGTAATTTTTCATTACTTGTGGTTTACTAATTCTAATGCTTAAAGAGTATCTTAAATTTTTGATGGCCAAAAGGAAAAATAGGTTATTACTATTATGAGAATTGAGAAAATAATGTCGTTAATAATTAAAGAGTTTTTTTTTAAAAGTAGGGTGGGAAAACCTAGACTAAGAATCCTCTTCGCCGGAAAAAAAAATATGAGAGGAGGTCTCTCCTCTCTCCTGGAGTTTTCGCTATGGCTAGGGGATCGACTACTGCAAGTCTGCGTAATCCTCTTCGCCGCCAGTTTGAGGAAACAGAAGTTTGGCCGGGATCGACGATTTACCACGCCGGTAGTGTCCTGTAGGTCGGGTATCGATATATATGAAAAGCTATTGGCAAAGCCTTTGGTCCACGAGGCTGTTTATGAGCAGAACCTTAGTGGGACTGTCACCGGTGTTCTTGGGGTTTCACCCAAACGTAAGAGAGATGATTTGGTTGAGGAGATTCGTCCCTCACTTGCTCTGCGCTCGAAATGAGCCAGACTTATACATTTGAAAGGGTGGCGATTTTGGCTCCCACCCCCGTCTGATGTGGAAGGCGATGAATCGCTGTTAACCACGTCTGGAACGAACTCGTCTGCTGAACATGCTCCGAAGCTGGACATGTCAGAACAGCAGTATCAACATGCTTATGAAAATCCAAGGCTTCGGGTTGAGACTCAAATGGCAGTGGAGAAATGTCCGACGCAATTCTTGGAGTTGCCCTACACTCGTCGTACCGCCCGTGTCGCCGGTGACTACCTGTTCACGACTCCCCGGAGTGTGACGTCTCAATCCCGGAAGATTAGGGATTCTCGGGTCTATCCCTAGGTTTTCGTGGGGTTGTTAGGGGAATCTTGGAAGTACCCAACGTATCGTACAAATCTGATTTTCCCTAATCGTGCCGTTAAATGGACTCCCGCTTCTAATCAAATTCTAAAAGGGGACACAGGTCTTGTGGGTATAAATACCACCCCCGTGCTATGACTGCTAGCTCACCAAAATCAGAAACTTTCTTGTTGTAGTGAAGCTAGCTCTGCACTCCCCCAAGCATTATCTTCAGCGGTCGCTTTCTTCTCAGGTATGGTTAAAAAACCTGCGACTTCCATAACCTGCTCGTTTATATCGGCTGGCCCTAGTCAATCACCTGTTATGCAGCCTGATCCACCCATCTGTTCGAAGGAATTTGCTTCCTTGGACGGGCTGCTAGGGTTCAATAACACCGAAAATTTAATCTTGCCCCTGTCTCTGCATGCCAGGTTACGACGATGGCTCACGTGTCAGAGGATCAGGTGGTTCAATTCTCACTTGGAGAAGTCCAGTCAAACAAATTTCGTGCTACCCGCACCCTTCTGGGCAGGCTGTTTACCACAGACCAGTTCACAATGGTGGAGCTTCGGGATGCGTTGCGTTCAGCCTGGCAGATCAAGGGGTTGCTCAAGGTGTCGAAGACGCAACATGACCTCTTTGAGATCACAATGCCGAATGAAGAGGCTAAGAAATGGGCTCTAAATCGAAGTCCTTGGGTCATCAAAGACAGATTGCTTACCTTTGCGCTCCTGGACGTCATCGATTACCAAGGAAATCTTTGACGGGTTGGCCATTGCCCCATTCCGTATTCAGCTTTGGGGAGTTGATGAAATCTGTTGCACTAAGAGCTTTGGCCGTAAATTTATGGCCTCAACCTTTGGCCAGGTTTTGGAGTCGGCCATGTTTGCTTGTAAAGACACGGTAGAGCGCTTCATCAAAGTGCGTACGCTCATCAACTTCACCAAACCTCTCCGATCCCAACTTTTGGCGGTCAGTGAGGAGGTTGAGAGCTTCTGGGTGAGTCTTAAGTACGAACTACTGCCCAGCTTCTGCTACCACTGCGGCCGAGTAGGCCACCCGCGTCGGATCTGTACTTTTGATCCACCGCAGGGGAAAGAGCGTTTCGGCCCTCACATGACAACAAAGAAATTTGGATGACAGCTCTATGAGGAGGATGGCAAAAATCGTACTTTTCGGGGTTCATGAAACTCGGTTTGGGTAAACCGGCAGGCTCGTGGTCCCATGATCGGTACGATGGCACCTGATGTAGGGGTGGGGTGGGAGGTCGTGGGCGAGCCCAGCAGCACGCCGTGCCTGACCACGGAAAGAAGGAGCTAGTTTTGCAGGCGGGATGGGAGGTTTCGAGTCCATCCATGCCTAGACCCAGCTCGAAGAAAGGCCTCGTGCGTTCGCCCAACCGCAGGCCCAGTCCCAAAGGCTTTGTTCTGAATAAATCTCCCAAGATTAAAATCGGGGGGGGGGGGGGGGGGGGGGGGGGGGCGTAGTTTGCGGGAGTCAAAAATGGTCGGCGAATCCCTTATCCCACCAACGCTGGTAATGGATGCTCCTGTGCCGGCGAGCTATTCCGCACGCTCCGTCGAAAGTCATTCGGATGAGGATACTCCTATCGCTGAAGTAAGGGAGCAGTCTCGGAGGCGCCGTCTCATCCTCGAGGCCGACCCGGATGATGACAAACTTGACCTGGTCGAGCCGAAGGTGCAAAAAGCGGTGTTGCGGGACCCTCCGACTGTTGATTTGGTTGGTAGCAAAGTGAACAAGCCTGCTTGGCGCCCCTCTCGCACAAGGATGGCTCCTCCGGATGACGAAGCTGACACTACTCTTGCGCCGACCCTAAAACCTCGGCCCATAGGTAGGAGGAAGCTGCGGCAAAACCCTACTGTTCAGGGAGGCTGCTCTGGTTCGGTGTGTATGGCGAACCAGGATGAAGAGGCAGTAGGGGCTGGGAGTGTTACCTCCAGCGTCCCTGTTATAGTGGAGGTAACTCGCCTCCCTATCAGCATTGAAGTAGCAATGGAGGAATCTCAGGTGGAGCTGGGTTTGGAGGATTCGCATTCGGAGGATGAACCGCAAAGATTTGAAATCATGAAAAGGCTACTGATCCCCAAAGCCAACACGCTGCGTTTCACCTCCAAGAATCGGGTGAGTCAGGTGGTTGCGGCTTTCGAGTCAGGGTTGACAATTGACCAGAAAGAGGAAGAGACCTCTGTGAAGATAGTCGTGGAGAGTGGTGATGACATCACTGGGCGAGACCAATTTGAAGGAGTGATTGAGGTTGTCCCTCAAATTGATGAATATGGGTCAAACATTCAGAACCCGGATTTGGGGGGTGCGAAAACGTCCGCTGGACGCGATTAAGGGTGAGGTGGGGGACCCACCTGTACCAAAAAAACAATTTGTGGAAAGCAATGAAACTCAAGAAATGGTGGAGGTAGCCAGCCATGAATGGCCCCAAAAGTCTAGGGTCCACTGGTTAAAGAAAGGAGACAAGAATACCTCTTATTTTCATACAGTGACTCGGACGCGCCGTAAGAAGAATTTTGTGGCTGGACTCATTAATGATGAGGGCGATTGGATCACAGACGAGCCTGGCAAAGCTGGTATTGCAACCTAGTTCTATCAACATCTCTTCACTTCGGAGAATCGGGTCTTTAATATGACTGAGCGTGTGGCAGGCTTGACTATTGACCGCACTGTTACCCCAGCTATGAATGTCGTCCTGTCGGCGGCAGTTCCCCCTGATGGTGTTCGCAAAACGGTTTTTGCAATGGGATCAAAGCAGGCTCCTGGGTCCGACGGATTCACGGGGAAATTCTTCAAATCATTCTGGGATATTGTCGGAGCCTCGGTGGTTGAGGCAGTGTGTTCTTTCTTTGAGACTAGCAGGATGCTCCGGAGTTTCAACCATACTTGGCTTACTTTGATTCCAAAAGTTGATTCGGTGGGAAATATGCGGCAATTGTGGCCAATCAGCCTGTGCCAGTTTGTGTATAAGATTATTACCAAGATCATGGCTGAGAGACTTGCAGGTTTTTTTTACCTCAGATCGTCTCGGAGGGTCAAAACGCTTTTATACGGGACCGACAAATTGTCGAGAATATCCTCCTTGGGCATGAGTTAATGCACTATTTGAAAATTAAGACACACGGAAAGAAAGGGTACATGACTTTGAAGGTTGACATGGAAAAGGCATATGATAGAGTCGAATGGTCTTTTCTTCTCGCTGTCTTGGAAAAAATGAGTTTTAACTCCATCTGGCGGGGATGGGTTCTAGAATGCCTTCGGTCCTCGTCTTTCTCCGTTTTAATGAATGGTACCCCTTCGGGTTATTTCACCCCCTCCCGAGGCCTCCGTCAGGGGGATCCTTTGTCTCCGCTCTTGTTTGTGCTCTGTACGGAGGGATTTGCGGCGCTTCTCTGCAAGGCTATTTCTGCCGAAAGGCTTGGCGGAATCAAGGTTGCTCCCCGGGCCCCGAGGATCTCGCATCTGTTCTTTGCTGATGACTCGTACTTGTTCCTGCGTGGCTCTCTCCAAGAGTGCGAGAACTTAATTGAGGTACTAAATGAGTATGAAGAGCTCAGTGGTCAGAGAGTGAACTTGGACAAATCGGCAGTGTGTTTTAGTAGAAATATTGCTTTGCCTGATCAAGAGTTCCTGATTGCGGTTCTGGAGTTGGGGCGGTTGGGGTTCACGATAAATACCTGGGTTTGCCTACGCTGATTGCTCGGTCCAGATGGATACTTTCCGGTACTTGGAGGAGAAACTGTTGGATCGCCTCCAAGGATGGAAACGGAGAACGCTATCCTGGGCGGCTAAGGAAACCCTAATCAAGTCCATTGCCTTGGCATTACCATTGCATGTGATGTCCTGCTTCAGACTTCCCCTATTGCTGTGCCGATTACTAGATAAACATGTGGCACGATTCTGGTGGGGCGCTGAGGAGGACCTGTTGAGAATTCGGTGGATGTCATGGAGGAATATGTGCCGAAGTAAGCATGAGGGAGGTAGGGGGTTTCGCCGCTTTGAACATGCTAACCAGGCTCTCTTGGCAAAAATTGGTTGGCGCATCCTTCAGGAACCTCACTCTCTCTTAGCCCAAGTCTATAAGGAAAAGTATTTTCCAAATGGGACCTTCCTCTCGGCCACGACGCGATCTCGACCTTCGTGGGGATGGCAGAGTATTCTGTATGGCCGTCAACTTTTGGAGGCAGGGCTATGGTGGCAAATTGGAAATGGACAGTCTGCTTCCCTGCTCCATTCCAACTGGATTCCAGAGCTTCAGCTGGATCCTCCTAGGTATAACCCCCAGGTCTTGCCAGTTGAGGGAGGCCCGATAGTTGCTGAGGTAATCAGCCCGGAAGGGGGCCGGTGGTGTGATCAGAAGTTGCGTAAGTGGTTTCACCCTCCTACTTGTGAGGCCATTAAGAATATCCCCCTTCCGCGATTGCTGGTGGAGGATAAGCTGATTTGGCATAACACTCCGGAGTGCATCTTCACTGTGAAGTCGGCCTATCATTTAGCTGTCACCCTTGATATAAGGAAGGGCCGGTGGAGGTAAGAGGTCAGTTGGATGGATAAGGCGAGTTGGATCAGGTTATGGGAGGCTAACATTGTTCGGTGGCTCGGGCAGTCTGGGATTATTCGGGGCTGGCTTCCTTGGGGGAAGGGTTGCCTCAACACACCTTCCCTCTGTTTCTTAAGCGGTTACTGTCCCTTATTACTCAGCCATCCATCCTCATGGCGTTGGTTGCTGTCTTGTGGAGAATTTGGCGTTCTCGTAACTGGGTTGTCTTCGAGGGCAAGCAGTTTGGGATCCCTGCTCTGATGCACCAGTACAACCAGCAGTATGAGGAATGGGTGGGGCTGCCTGTGGATCGGAATTCCCGGTCCGCGGAACTCCCCCCACCTATGCCGGTTCCGGTGGTGGATGATAGGTTGGTTTGTATGTGGGATGGGGCTACTAGGAAGGGTTCCCATTCAGCAGGAGGGATTGTTCTTATGACCCCGGATAGAGCGGTCCTTATGGCTGCTGGGTTTCAGTTCCCGGGCATTGATGATCCCATGGTCAGTGAGGTGTTGGGGCTCCGGGAAGCTATCATTTGGTGTTTAGGTCGGGGTATCATGGAGGTGTGTTTTGAGGGTGATGCTAAGGTCATTATTGATAAAATCAACCAGGCGGATGGTAGAGATAGTCGGATTGGTGCTATTCTTGCTGAGATTATTCAACATTTGGCGGACCGCTCAGGGTTTAGTGTTCGATTTGTAGGTCGGCGTAGTAATAGGATAGCCCACTTGGTGGCTCGTAAGGCCCTTTCTTTGTACCTGACTGCTAGTCGTTTCTTTGATTTTTAGGCCTGGCTAATCTCCAGGGTGTAACTATCTTTTGTTTCGATCATTGAGAATTATCTTTTGTAAAAAAAAAGAGATTATTTTAAAAATTAAAATCAACTCATCCTCTCCTAAATTTGACATCTATTTAATATGAAAATTCAAAATATGAAATCTGAAATTAATTTTTTTAGTGTTTAAAAAAAGGAATTTTAAAATACAAAATGTTCACTCTCCCTCTCTCTAGCAACTTGCAATATCTTATTAATTTTTCAATGATATTATTAACATTTAAAAAATGGATTGTTACTATATATTCATCATTATCAACGATTTCAATATACTTGTTAATTTTTTAAAATTATAAAATTTTATATTGAAACATTAGTAATGACACTATTAATCATAATAACTAAGTTGTGTTGGCATTGAAAATACAAGCACAATTATTGATAATAGTACATGTTATTAATAAACATTAATAATGATATAAAAATATTAATAGCTAAGTTGTGCTTCGTGTAAAACGCAAACAACATCATTGATAATGACTAGATCTAATGGTTGTCACCAATAGTAGATATGATTAATAATGCTTTCGCAAATATTGATACGCTTATACGTCCTCTTAAGACTGACTGATCAAGTCGTGCCTTAGGTCGGGACGACTAAGTCATAAGGTCCAGTTGGCAGGTCTAGCCCCAAAGACGACTATTGTGAACCTTCCCTGTCATATTGTCTACAACCTTAGGGCTTTTTTTATAGTTTATAGTGAGCGGTACGTATTACTCTCCGTCTAGTCTAGGTTGATGTTATAAATTCCAATTAGAGGTGGCAATTAGTATCCAAATCCACTAATCCAATTCAATCCAATCCATCCACTAAAATATCCAACTATTTAATCCATTTGATTCTAATCCAATTGGATTGGTAGATTTATGGATTGATCCATGGATCCAAATGGCAAATTACGAGTTAGTACCTATACTTTTTATATTTTATATTTTGGTACCTAAATTTATTTTTTACAAAAAATATCATTGAAATTCACGGTTTTTTGTACCTAAAATTTTTCATTGCGACATTTTAGTACTCAAAACTTTTTAAAATTTACATAATGGTCCAAGGCTTGAATGTTATTTAGATCAATGGATCAATTCACCAATCCATAAATCCAATCTATTGGCCACCTCTAATTTCAATTCCGATAACTACGTCGTCGGTATCCCTCCGGATCTATGGAAATAAACAAAAAAATTCTCCTGATCGATGTATTCCCTTAGTTGGATTCCATGGCTCTTTCTAGCCATATACCCATGTGATGATTTCTGAAGAGCACACTGAAACGGCTTTCCATTCCCTACCTCTCTTTGATCGATCTGTTCTGCCGACAAAATCGTCCTACTGCCGAAACCATAACGTAATGCTTCAGTGGCTCGAAACTAAATCACTCGAAATAAATGGGACACTGAAAATTTAAGCAACTAGGTTAGGGGAAAGGTTTAAAGCTTCATCAAACATAAAATTAGGCTTCAGGACAAATCAACATCATATTCCCAACACAACACAACATGACTATATGAGTTCGTGATCTTCAATAAGAATAAGAAATGAGTTATTCAATTAATTGGGTCCTAGCTAGCTAACACCCATATGCACGATTATGTACATGGGTGTTGGGTCGTGCTTGGGCCGGCACGACACGGGCACGGTTCGGCCCATTTATTTCGTGCCGTGCTTGGCACGGTCCGTCAGTTTTCGTGCCGTGCCATGCAAACTCATTTGTTAACTTTGATAGGCCCGGCCTAGGCCTGGGCACGGTTCGAATCGTGTCGTACTTATTCGTGCTCGTGTCATGCTCGTATTCGTGTTTAATGAAAAGGACGAAAACAAAAGAGAGAATGAAAAAGAAGGTGAAAATTGGACGGAGGAAGATAGTATTAACCGATAATGTTTGAGAAAAGTAACAAATCAGTGGGAAAAGAAAATTGGAAGTATAGCAAATGTGATTTGGCATTGTTTAATTTTTTGTCCATTTTTACTTATGTTAGTAATTACGTATATATCTTTACGACACTTCTAACAACAACAAATAATTATTTTTCTACTTGTGTTTTGTAACATTTGAACCTAAAATTCTTTTTATATTTATTTTCTATCAAATAAATATTATTTTCGTGCCATCTCCGTTCTTATACTCAATAAAGTCTCGAAAATATTAGACCCGACACGGCCCACTTATATACCGTGTTGTGTCTGTGCTCGTGCCTGTGCCCATGAAATTTAGGGCCGGCCCATAAATTATTCATGCTCGTACCAGGATGGCCCATTTATTTCGTGCTCGTGCTCTAACCGTGTCGTACCGTGCTAGCCTGTGGACGGCACGGCCCGATCCCACGTACATGCACGAATGAAGGACGGAAGCTAAGCTAGCTTCTTCGAACAGAAAATCAGGCTTCTGCCATAATTCCCACCAGAGTGGTGTCTGGATTTAGGTGGTAGGATGTAGATTGCTTGTTAGCTAGCACCTCTATCTGATTATTTTTTGGGCAGCCTAACGTTTGCAAGCTACTTGTGGGCGTGGCTAATATATAAGCAGGGAATATTAGCATGGGAGAACCACAATAATAGGAAAAAATATCATCAGCAAAGACAGAGTACTCAAGGCAATTAGCTGATCAAAGAAAGTAGCTATGGAAGATGTTGAGCTACCAAAGTTTGGGAGCACTCTCCCTGTGGCTAACGTCCAAGAACTGGCGAAGCAGCCGCTCGCAGACATCCCTCCCCGCTACATCCGCCCTGATCAACAACCACCTCCAAACGCTGCTCTGCCCTTGGAAGAAGTCCCTGTCATTGATCTGCAGAAGCTCTTGTCATCATCATCTCATCATCGTCATGTTTCAGAGCTAGACAGGCTCCATGACGCTTGCCAAAATTGGGGTTTCTTCCAGTTGGTAAATCATGGAGTGAGCGAGGAGCTGGTGGAGAGGGTAAAGAAGGAGGTTGTGGAGTTCTTCAACCTCCCACTGGAGGAGAAGCAAAAGTACTCGCAGAAACAGGGAGACATTGAAGGGTACGGGCAAGCCTTTGTGAAGTCCGAGGAACAAAAACTGGACTGGGCAGATATGTTCTTCGTCACCGCCCTCCCTAAACACCTCAGGAAACCTCATCTCTTTCCCAAGCTGCCTCTTCCACTCAGGTCTATATCCATCTCATTCTCATACCCAAAAAAAAAGAAAATTTTGAATTTATTAAAACAATCATCCCGCTCGATTGCTGCATAGATTTATTCTTGGGTTCCTTCTCAAAAAATTTCGTAGTAATTGGACTGATGTTTTTCGTTGTATATATCTCTGACATGCTATTTGAATTGTACCATAACATATTTCTATATAATGCAGTTAAAATTGTGATTCTGCGTAGAAGTGTTTTGGTGACGTTGAAGCGTAAAAACGTTAACTTTACAATTTATTTTTTGACTGCACTTGTAAGCATAGAAGTCAAAATTGGGATTTTACGTAAAATCGTAAATGGGGGTAAAATCGGAATCGTAAAATCATAGGATTTTAAGGTTCATGTAAAAATGAAGGCGGAATAATATTACTAAGGAAAATCATGAATAATATAAAAACACATAACAATCACAATGATAATTTCTCAAGGTCAATGTTCCAATTTATCAATTAGGTTAATGTTGGAAAATGGTGAATCTATGATGATTAATACGTTGATGTGAATTGAAGATGGTTGTTGCCTTGTTGGTGATTAGTGTGCTAGAACTAGATAATCTTGGTGGGGGAGATGGAAAAGAAGAGCAATTTTGCAAAATTTGGGGAAATTGATCCAAAGATTTGAATCGTAAAATTGAATGATTTTAAGGATTTTAATCATGAATAGTGTAGTATTTTAAGGTCCATAGATTTTATAGTCAAATCAGGATAAGAATAGGTAAGTAAAATCGTAAAATCGTAGGATTTGAATCGGGATTTTGACTGCTTTGCTTGTAAGAGGGAAACATAATTCTACGTAGAAGCATTTTGATTACCTATATATAAGTACAAATTTTTAAAATTTAAAGCCCGATTTTGACTATTTCTACCTGCATTCAATTCTTACTAGCAAAAGAGTGGTGGATATGGATGCAGGGAAACTTTAGAAGAATATTCAGCGGCACAGAAGGCCACGGCCATGACAATTCTCTACCAAACGGCGAAAGCTCTGAGGATGGACGAGGACGACATGACGGAGCTGTTCGAACAAGGGTTGCAGCAGTTTCGAATGAACTACTATCCTCCATGTCCGCAGCCCGAGATGGCGATGGGCTTCAACCCTCACTCCGACGCCGTCGGCCTCACCATCCTCCTCCAGATCACCACCGACACACAAGGTTTGCAGATCAAGAAAGACGGCAACTGGGTTCCCGTTGTGCCTCTCCCCAATGCATTCATTGTCAACGTTGGCGACATCTTGGAGGTAAAAAAGTAATGATAATAAATCATGTGCTCTGTATGTCATGAACCAGTTGATCTCAATAACTCGAGTTGTTGTGAGAAGGTTATGTTGGATCTTATACCACTCTCTAACATTGTATCCAGAGTTTTTCTTCTTCTTCTTCCGAGTGTAATCATAGTTTACGAAGCAGATAATGAGCAATGGAATTTACAAGAGCATCGAACATCGAGCAACGGTCAACTCTGAGCGCGAAAGGATTTCCTTGGCGACGTTCCTGAGCGCTAAGCTGGATGGGGAGTTGGGTCCAGCGCCGAGCCTAATTACGCCACAGAGCCCCCCTGAGTTCAGGAGGATCAGCGTGGCAGATTACTTCAAGGGTTACTTTGGGAAAGAGCTCGTCGGCAAATCGTACATGGATGTCATGAGGATTCCCAAGCATTAAATTAAAATCAAAGGTCATGATCAGATGAATAAATTGAAGAGAGTCGAGTCGAGTGTTAGACTACTCTTTGGCTTGTAACTTTATTCTATGTGTGTTTGATGTACGTACGATTTATTCGAGTTGTCCCATACTGTTGTGGAATGATTGCTACGCGAATTCCTATTCCATGCCTTCGAACGGAGCTATTACGACAGTGCAATAATGTTAAATGTACAAGTTTGTGGTTTGTCCGATAAAAATATTTGTACGGAAGAATATATCTACGGATTGAATGTGTATCATGCCCTTCAAACTAAGACCACTGTACCTTCTTTTAGGTTATTGGACACAAGTACAACAAGCATCCAGATATGCACCATTCTTCGATTGCAAAGGAGTCCCAACCAAGGATGGGTTAGGGTCATAACACCTAATTTGATGACTAGCATTTTACTCCGCCAGTTAGCCGCATAGTAGTCAAATCCCGATTTAAATTCTATTACCCTGCGATTTTACTTTACCTATTCTAATACTGATTTCACTATAAAATCTATGGACCTTAAAATCCTATACTATTCATGATTTAAATCTTTGAGTAAATTTTACTTATTTTCCCCAAAATTTGCAAAATTACGCCTCTTTTCCTTTTCCTTCTCCTTCACCAACATCATCTAGTTCTCTCACACTAACCATCATCAATTCATATCAACGTATTAATCATCATCGATTCACCACCTCTTAATTAACAATAACCTTGATAAATTGGAACATTAACCTTGAGAAATTATCATTATAAGTGTTATTTGTTTTTGTGTTATTCGTAATTTTTCTTATTAATATTATTCCATCTCATTTTTATATGGACCTTAAAATCCTACAATTTTAACCCCATTTTGATTTTACGTAAAATCCTGATTTTGACTGCTTAGGTTGGCCATATGAATTTTTTTACAATGCAGTATGTGTAAGTGTCAGTATAAGTGTGATCCATGATCTCAATAATTGCATATAGATACCGGTGGTAATTATATAAATATCACCACGTACATTTACGAATAAAAATGTTAGCACGCTCAATTCAATATGTGTTGATATTTGCTCCTCTATTAGTATAGTTGTCCAATTGTTGTGCGATTATCTCATTTTATGTTGACATGTAACCATTAGCAACTCTTTGTTGGATCCATGTTGGAAATTCGTCTTTTTTATCATTACTTAAAATTCCCTTCATTTATATATCTTATCACCAATGTAGTCAAAAGCGAGTTTCTAGGTAGAAACGTTTTGATGTTCTGAAAGTGTAAAATCATAAGTTTTTAAGTTTTAAAACGGAATTTTTATTTATATAAATTATAACAACTGAGATTTTGTGTAGAAGCATTTTAGTGACCTAGAAAGTATAAAATCGTAAGTTTTTAAATTTTAAAGCGCGATTTGACTACATTACTTATCACTAATCAATGGACCATTGCTACAATGTCGGTATGTGTAAGTGTTAATTAATATAAGTATGACCCATAATCTCAATAGTTTTTTTGGATAAAATCTTGATAGTTGCATACATGTACTGGTGGTAGTTATATAAATGTCATTATGTACGTTTACAAACGAAATGTTAACCCGCTTGATTACGTATATGTTGATTACGGGAACGGATCAGGTTTGAAACTCTATGGTCAGTAACTAAGAGTAACCTGTTCACATCAGCATGATATCATTATTCTTTCTCTCCTAGAAAATCTTTTATCGTTTCCCCTTCAATCTTTAATGGATGATTTCTCTCTCGTTTTAAGTCGATTTTTTTGCACAGATAGATCAGATTAAATGTGCTCTTTAAAATGATATCCACTTTGATATATTTTTAGTACAAAAAATATTGAATATTTTTTTACCAGTCATTACCATATGATATGCTCTTATTTAATACCATATGATAAGAAAACGTACCATGATGGTATGAACATACCAATATGGTAAGAAGGTTGAATACATGATAGTAGGAGTATACTAACTATCATTTACGACTTTCATCATTGTTTACTACAAGTTACCACCCACATACCATAGTGGTAAAGTATGGTATTTTTTTATCCAGTATTTTTTTCACCTAGAAATATAGATCCAATAGATTATGATGAACTCTTTCCTTCTGAGCAAACGTTTTCAAACACGACTTAAAAACGAAGAAGTTACCATATGGTATGTAGTTGGTAAAAAAAAGTTTCTCGAAATATATTGAAAATTGATCTCATTTTGTAGAGCACAACGAACTCGTTCCATCTGTGCAAAAAAAATTGAAATACGAGTTAGAACGAAGAAGATAAGAGTCGATTAAGAAAACTAGGGAAAATAAAATGTCTTTAATTGACAACCCTTAGATCTGAATTTTCTGGACCCACCTAAATCTAAAAGCCCAGATTTAGTTACTCATTGGTTACTGACCCTATGCTAAGTCGTTGATTACTGCTCCTTTATTATAGGGTTGTTGAATTGTTGTGTACTAATTCTACATTTACGTTGACAAGTAATCATTAGCAAACACTTTATATTTGCCAAGTTTTTTTAAGGCCACATGTTTGCCAAGTTAAATGCATCAAATCTTTGTTAAATCCATATCGAAAATTTCACTATTTTTTAAGCATTATTGAACACTCCCTTCATTTATCCTAACTACTAATTATCGGCCCATAAGAAATAGTTGTAGGTTGGAGTTTAATTTCAGTGGGCAAAAAAAATCTCTCAAACATCTTATCCCAAAATCTCTTATAATTCCAATCTTTTTTCTCCCATTTGTTTTCATTCCGAAACATCAAAATGTCTGGCAAAAAAATTCACTGGCAACCGAATCCGATGGAAGATGCGGTGTTGTGATGAGCTTGGCTTTCAATGTCGCAAGATGGGACGATTGGCAAAATTTTTATAAAAAAAACAAGCAAGATTTTGGCAAAGGGTATGAGAAGCCACTCAAAATATTGAGGGATATACGGGTCGTGGTTGGTGAATACTAAGAAATTCCCTAAATTCTATGTTGAACCTACAACTGTTGTTCTCATTCGACAAAAGGGCCAAGGTTCTCAATCCACCCCATCAAGTGAAGAATCTCCCATTGACCTTGATTCACAACCTACACCACCAAGTGGACTCAACGATATACCATAAGATGGAAGTGCTCCTTTCGTCTTATCTTATCGTGCTGGTTGCGACAACCAGAAAGCAGCAAAGAACAAAGGAAGAAGAATATCAAGGACATTTGTAGTAGTGTTTACCAAGAGATTGGCAAAGACTTTTGAGTGAGGTCACAACATAGGAGGGAGTACGAAGCACGGAAAGAACAACGCATGAAAAGTTGGACATGAAAAGGGAAAAATAGACATTTTAAAAGAGGGAAAGGGAAGAAGCACGATATGAAATGGAGCTCTCACTGATTCTCCATATGAGTAGAGGTAATTTAATGTAGATATGTTCCCAAAAGTTCCATCAATCATACATCCTCGCTCGAACTGTGTTGGAAGAGGTTTGAACCGTGTCTTAATAATCGTTTGTTTAATGCAAGTTTTCTCGCATGAATTTTTTTTTTGGCACACCCAGTAGGGAAACTGTGTTCAAGTTGATGGCTCAAAGACGGAGGAACCGGGAAGGATATGCTCCACCTGTGTTCTTGGAAGAGCAAGTGGCCAACATTGAACATGACCAAGTTGCGGAAGTTGGTGTCGGAGACAATGAAGCGATGGAGGTTCTATCGGAGCCGATTCCAAATATGAATGTAGACGTACTCACCGCCAGTGGGTTACTTTGCCAACTCATGGATGAAGCTTTGGAAGGCAACACACTTCAGGTGAATTCTCAAATTGATTGTCTTAATTCCTGCGTAGATAGATGTTTTGGGCAAATGTTTGAGATTGTCACCAAAAATAGGAATGAGTGGTGAGTTTAGGAGACTTGTGACCACACCAGTGGTACAATCAAGAGGGTTACCATTTGATGACACGAACCCAACTCCAAATAATGTCTTTTTTTCTCCCTTCGGTGGTTGGATTGGTCAACCATAGCAAGAGATTTTGCCGTCTTGGACGATAAACCAACCACCTCCATGTCACGCAGATCACGACGAGATTCCTGGCACTACTCAAGTGGAGAAATCATCACATGCACGTGTGGGAGTTGAAGTGGTACCCCCACGTGGCAAGAACCTTGCCACCATGTTTAACATTCAAGTTGAGCAACCGGTGAGGTCAGGGGGTACTTGTCTCTTTATACCAAAGACAAAGCCCTACATTATTCCCATGAACATGGGAGTATGAGGGGGTCTAGGTGATAACATGGATCAAGTCCCACCACCACGAGGCTACCAAATTCCAATGACACCCCATATTAATGGGGATGGCATAGACCCCATTGGTTTCATGCTCGCATAGGGGGCAACAATGGGGGCATGATGCCAAGACCCTAAAGGACTAGGTGGCTCAACTTCTCACTGAGCAGTTTGGCATGGGAGCGAGAACCACCATGTTACATGTATACCAGAAGCCGTACCCACAATGGTAGACAGGCTCCACCCATTCCCAAGGGGATTCAGGGTTCCCGAGTTTGCCGCATTCGCATGAATGGGAGACTAGTCCACTGTGGACATTTCACTATCCAATGTGGCGATGTGGGAGATTATGTTAAGTTGAGATTGTTTGGCAACTCTTTGACAGGGACATCCTTTGCTTGGTACATTAATTTATCGTCTAACTCCATCCAGACTTGGTAACAGATGGAGTAGGTCTTTCACGCTCAGTTTTATAGATCTGAGCTTGAGGTGTCCATGGTAGACTTGGCACGTATGCACTAACATCTAGGGGATTTGGTTGAGCATTTCTTGACTATTTTCAAGATTGCTCGTAACCGTTGCTTTGTCAATTTGATAGAGAAGGAGTTTGTCAAGCTGGCACAAGGGGATTTGAATTTTCAACTAAGGAAAAAGTTCCAAGACAGGGAGTTCTATGACTTGTTTCAACTCATGTCTTGTGCCGTGAGATATGAGTCTCTTCTAAATGAAGAAGTGAATCGTAGGAGTGCCTCAAGGGGGTTGTACTTCCCAAACATAGACTACACCATCAAGCACGTTGACCATGAGGCCAATGAGGTCGAGGTGGATTTGGCTGAGATAGCTCAAGGGAAGCAATATGTGTGCTTCATTTTCCGAAGTTGAAGATGAGCCATAAGGTCGAAGACCCAATCATGTGTCCATTCAACCAAGGAAGTACCCATTTGATGTTTCCAATGTAGACTTGGTTTTTACTAAATCTATAAGGATGGTCAAGTGAAGTTGATTGGGGGGCGTGTCATTCCCCCACCCGAGAAATTAAAAGGGAAAAAAATATTGTAAGTGGCAAGATGTTATTGAAAAGGGATGCATAAAGTTTACTTAGTCAAAGATGGATGTCATGTTGTTGGATACTGATCTGATCCCCAGTGTGCTTGGCGTCAACACAGTCAATATAGACTTCTCCAAAATTGAGTTGCCATGCTCCAAAGTGGTGTTGGACACAACACCGCCTCATAAGGTGAACTCTAATTTGGCATCTAAGAGGCCACATAAACTCCAAGACACACATGCTTGTGACAAGTATGCTAAAATGGTTGTATGAAAATGGAGGCATGCCACCAACCACAACAAGTGAATTGATCGATTCATTCTGTGCAGGTCATTGTAAGTAGTTTGCGCTTATCAATAACTACCCAATTTTAGGCCAAGTTTAACCTATAATGGTGTTGTCATATAGTGGCAATCCAGGTCGTATTCACTCGGGTCCCGGTACCCTAGCCTACTTCCAACGTTGTTGTTATCTAGCCGATCGGTTTGAGGGGTTGTGTTGGAGGAATCAAGTGAAATAACTAGTAGAGAGATTAAAAAGCAGGTACATCGGGGAACTAACCATTGCCCTAACCTAGGTCTATCATGCAAATGTCTAAACATATTTGGTTAAGCGAATGTGGTGAGTGAGCTCTTTTTCATGGGCATTCGTGATTATCCGCACGCCTCTGAGTATGCCCTACCTACCCCATTGTCACCTTGGTATAGGCTCACATATGTGCGGCTTTAAGAACTTAGATCCTTTCAATGGGTACTACCCACCGTCCACGCCGTGGTTTCATCCCGGTTCCATCTAGGAAGGAGTTCTTGTGGCAGGGGTTCGGTCGCCTCGTCCACCACAAGACCCTATTCATTCATCTAACCCTAATCTGCCATATGACGCATGCTCGTCTCGTCTAACCCTAAAACTCCATACCCAACGTAGAAGCTCAAATAGGCTAGTTGAGAAGATTAGGGCGATTTACCCAAGCACAATTAAAGCTAGATGAAGCATTAAAATCAACTAGACAAATACATTCATTCAGAACCCTTACATATTTATCCATTACAAAATAACCCTAAAACTAGGGTTTGGGGGGGTTAAAACCCCCCAATACCTTAAGTGACTACTCCATAAAAGATGGAAGAAGATACATGAAAGAATTTGGAGAAGAATTGATGTTGAAGAAGATGGCTCCTCTAATTTAGCTTCTCCTCCTTCTTCTCATCTTCTCCTTACTTTATCTTCTCTCTCTTCTCTCTCTAAACAAAAAAATTCTATCTCAAAATGAGCTCTCTTAAAATGTAGGAAGAGATCCTCTATTTATAGAGTTCAGGAGGGCGGACAAGTTCACGGCCGAGCAGGGGAAATTCGCAACCGTGATCTTTCCCTTCAAGACCGCTATCTTCAGGCGTCGCCGTTTTGGAATTCATCATCGGGGAGTTCACGGTCGTGATATTTCCCTTCGATACCCCGATCTTCAGGCGTAGGGATGGCAATGGGTTGGGTCAGGGGCAGATAGTGCATATCCGTTACCCTACCCAAAGTAGTTTGGGTTTTACCCATACCCACATGTGAAATGGGTAAAAATTAAACCATGCCCATACTCGTTCGGGTTTTGAGTATACATGGTTATCCATGGGTAATAATTTCTCTTCATAACTCCAACCAATATGTTAACATTCACACGTATTCTTAGATTACGTAAGAGGAAAAGTATGACAATAATTCACTAGAATGAAGAAAATTAATTAAAACAACATAATTTCATGAAAATATTATATTTATGTGCTAAATATAAAATATGTTAGAGAAAAATATAAAATATGTTAGAGAAAATAATGATTATTTCTAGACAAAATACATATGCATGTGTATAATCGGGCAGGTTCGGGTTGGATAGTGAGAAATCCATGCCCACCCATTACCCGAAATATTCGGGTTCGGATTTTACCCGTAGGCCGGATTCGGGTGGATACCCATGGTTACAGATATTTTTGTCATCTCTATTTAGGCGTCACTGTTTTGGTCTTCATCTTCGGGGAGTTCGCAGCCCGACTTCACGATCGCGATACATGGGTCACGGCCACTTCCTCAATCCTCGCGGTCAGGGAAGACAGTGACCGTGATTTGACTGTCGAAACTTTCTGTTTTCTCTTAGGTGGCATCCTCACAACGTTTACGTCCAAGGGCTCCTTTTTTGCGGTCTGCTGTCTCGGGCCGCGATCTTCTCTCCTACTTCGCGGTCTGCTGTCTCGGCCGAGATCTTTCCCTTCCAGGCTTAAGATCCACTGTATGTCATGGAAAGGACTTTGTTGGAGCAAGCATGAGCGTGGATTGGAATTTTGTCGGTTTGAGCTATTTAATCAATCTTTATTGGCAAAGATTGCGTGGCGAGTTCATACGGATCCTGATTAACTACTTGTGCAGATTTACAAAGGAAAGTAATTCCCCAATGACTCCAATTTTTTGGCTACTAAGAGATCTCTACCCTTTTGGGGTTGGCAGGGGGTACTCTATGGCTGTCAGTTACTCAGGCAAGGCATGCCTTGTCAGATTGGGTTTGGGAGATTACATTCCGATAATGTATGAGGGTTGGATCCCATTGATTTACCCTAATCGTCCATTAATCCGATTGGAGGCTCCTTGTGATGGAAATTAGATGATTTATGGGTTAATTAATCGGGATCATGGTGAATGGTGTTTGGAGTGCTTGCATTCGGCTTTCTACCCGGAGACGGTACGTGACATTTTGGAAATACCTTTGCCGCAGTTTGCTATACCAGATAGGCACGATTGACGCGAGGACTCGTCTGGAGTAATATAAGATGAAGTCCGGTTATAGATTGGCTGAGCGAAAATCTCGCTTGGTGGGTAAATGCAGACAGGAATGTAGCACGATGGATCGAGGCCTCTGGATTAAAGTATGGGATTTGCCAATTCAACTGGAGCTTAAATTCTTTGCATGGGAGCTCTTACAGAGACTTTTGCCTATGGTGGAGGTGTTGTGTGACTAAAAGTTACAGGTCCTTCTCCGATGTCCAGTGTTCTGGTATATGGAGGAGAGTACTAAGCACTTTTTTTTGCACTATCCTGTGGCTAGAGTTCTTTGGGAGGCGAGTGAGTTTTCTGCGGAGCTACAATTGGTATCGGCTGTATGCTTCAATATCTTCTTATGTTGTTCTTGGAACGAGACTCTTCCCCTTCGCGGGTTGTGCGATTTCTTTGCCTATTGTGGAGAATTTGGAAGGCTAGGAATGAGGTGGTCTTTGGGAAAACAGACTCTCCCTAGAATCCTCAAACTCTAGTTTCTGTTTCAGGTGGAAAAATGGTTACAGCCTTACAGGTTCCAGCGGGGCAATGGTTTGGAACTTGGCTTGGCAATTCCGACAGCTTTGGCAGGTAATGATGAAGAGGTGGGGGATTCTCCGACGAATAGTGTTTGTTCCTTTGAAAGGGTTGTATGAACGGTTCTCATGCGACAGGAGGGCTGGTGTTACTAGATACGGCAGGTATTGTCGTGGGTGCTCACGAGATGTGCTACTATGGTCTTCAAAATCCGTGTGTAGGGATTTCGGCGCTACGGGATGCAATCAGGTGGTGTCAAGCTCGGGCTAGACGTGGTCTGGATCAAATGCAATGTGAAGGTCATTATAGACAAGGTGAATGCCAGTGAAGTTCGTGATGCTGCTGGTGGCGCCCTATTTGAACAAATTCGACATCTCCTATTGTCTTCTCTTGGGTTTCAGATTAGATTTGTGGATAGGCAGAACAATAAAGTAGCCCATAAGATGGCTAGAAAAACCTTGTCTTTGTTTCATATGAGTTGTAATAGCTTTGGTTTTCAAGCATGGCTCTGGTCAAGGTCTGGATCTGTGTAACTTTGTGTTCTTGTTAATACAAGTGAGCTTGTAAAAAAAAGATGTTCTCTTTATTAAAAACTGTCTCTATTCCAGATTTTGGAGAAAGTTATCTCAAAATCTAAAGACAAAAGAATATACCTTACGACAAGTAACTGATGTATTTACAACATGAGTGATCCCAAACTTAGACAACCAACCATTACAATTAGAAGCTGAATATTGCAGTAATTAGGAGCCGTGCTAGGATGTAATTACTATTTGAGTTAGTTCAAAAAATTATATGCATAAAATGGTAAGTGATGGCAATTTGTGATGGCATAAAATGGTAAGTGATGGCAAACACGCCCCAACTGTGAGCTCCTGCCAACCAAAGTCGCTGGTGATGGGAAGCCTGCAATGGGAGTGGTGACGCTGCGTAGGGGAGCTGCTCGTAGCAAAAGCAAGGCCAAAAAAGAGTTGTTGGTTACTGAAACGCAGCAGAGGGGGATTCCGAATGAGAATCGTCGCAAGCTTCAAACCATTGCTACGAAGGGCCTTGGTCCCAAAAAAGCTGGAGGGCGAGCTGAGAGATCCGACCGAAAGGCGAAAGGCGATGGAAGAATGCCAAAGGAGATTGTGGAACATCGTACTTCGATAGGGGAGTGGAGTGATGAAGACCCGCTCGGGGTGGCTCCGAAGGGTTCTGATGGGGTGGACCAACCGATTGGGAAAGACAAGGCAGATGGGGAGAGTTCTGGGGAGGATGCTCAGTTGTTTGAGGTTCGCCGTTGTGGCCCGAATAAGCCCAAGGAGGCCCAGCAAAAGGTGGTCCAGCCCAACCGAGTGAGCCAGGTGGTTAAGGCATTTGAAAAAGGCCTCAGCATGGCGGATCCAGTGCTTCACGTGGATATGGGCTAGCCGAGCCCAAATGAGGATCCTTTAGGGCCGACGGTGGGAAAAATTCAGGGGGGAGGCACTATAATTGATGAGTATGGCTCCAATTTGAGTGACCCAGTGGTGGGAAATAAAAAAAGACAGCTGCTGGAAATTGATGGGGAGGTTGCGGAGTCTCCTACCCCCTAAGAAGCAATTTATTGAAGAGGTTATTGGATTGGATTCGGTGGAGGAAGCCAGCCGTGAGTGGCCCCAGTCCGTTAAATGAGGCTTCTGGCCTGGAATGTGAGAGGAATTGGACCATCCCTCACATTCCAAACTGCTATTAGTTTGGTTTTTTCCAATAAACCGGATCTCGTTTTCTTTTCTGAAACTCGATCGAGCCGGCGTATAGTTACCCGTCGTATGAGGGGCTTAGGTTTTGAGATTTCTCGTTGTCTTTTTGTTGATGCAATTGAAGCATCTGGTGGTCTTGTAGCTGCTTGGTCCCCCGGAGTTAACGCTTCGGTGTTCTATCATTCCAATTTTTGTATTTGTGTTCGGATTAATGAAGTGGATTTTGAGTATGTGGTGGTGTTTGTTTACATTAATTGCAATGCTTCGATTCGTGCCTCCCAGTTGGCTCAGCTTCATGATATTTGTGACGCTTTCCATCTCCCCTATGTCATCATTGGGGATTTTAACGCTACTCTGCACGAGAGTGAGAAAGATGGGGGTCTCACATGGAATGCGGCCCACTCTGCTAGCCTTCGTGGTTTTGTCCAGGAGTTAGGTCTTCATGACCCTGGGTTTCAGGGGGATCAGTTTACCTGGACAAATAAACGTTTGGGTCCGGCTTGCATTCGTGAAAGATTGGATAGAGCCTTATGTTCCCAAACTTGGATTGACCGATTCCCGGATACTCTTGTGAAACACTTCACGGACCAGGGATCCGATCACCGGGCGTTGCTTCTATCGTACAAACCTTATGTTCGACATAGTCGTCCCCTGTTTCGATTTGATGCCATATGGGCTGATAACCCGGAAGTCAGGGCTATGGTTCAATATGTTTGGCAGGAGGAAATACAGGGTACTCCTATGTTTGGTCTCTGGGAACGCCTGAAAAAACTCTGTCACCTGTTATATGATTGGAGCCGAGCTGGAACCACAAATTCCCTTCACAACATCAAGACCCTCCAGGCTGAAATTGATTGAATCAAAGCCCAGTATCCAATTGATTGGGATACAGTCCGTCATTTAGAGGAGGAATTAAATAGGCACTGGGAAGCAGAAGAAATTTATTGGCAGCAAAAATCTCGAGTGCGCTGGTTGCAAAAGGGCGATCAAAATTCGGCCTATTTTCATATAGTAACCAGGGCTCGTAGAAAAAGAAATTTTGTGCCTGGGTTGCGCAATGACAAGGGTGAATGGATCACGGAGGTTTGTGGGAAGGCTACCATTGCGGATACATTTTATCAAAACCTGTTTACTTCGGAGAGTCAGGTGGATAATATGTCGGACCGGGTGGCGGGCCTGCCCATTCCTCAGAAGGTGACGCCGGCGATAAACGCCTCTCTCACTGCCCCTGTCCTTGCTGAGGAAGTGCGTCGAATAGTTTTCTCCATGGGATCAAAGCAGGCTCCGGGTTCGGACGGTTTCACGGGGAAATTCTTTAAATCCTTCTGGGATATTGTGGGTAGCTCGGTAGCTGAGGCAGTCTGCTCGTTTTTTTCTACTGGCAGGATGCTCAGGAGCTTTAATCACACATGGCTAACCTTAATTCCAAAAGTTGATAATGTGGAGAATATGACCCAGCTCCGGCCTATCAGCCTGTGCCAATTTGTCTATAAGATTATAACAAAGATCATGGCTGAACGACTTGCCTGTTTTCTACCACAAGTCATTTCGGAAGGACAGAATGCGTTTATCCGGGAACGTCAGATAATTGAGAACATCCTCCTAGGACATGAGCTAATGCACTATTTGAAAATCAAAACGCGGGGAAAGAAGGGATACATGGCTCTGAAGGTTGACATGGAAAAGGCCTATGATAGAGTCGAATGGTCCTTTCTTCTTGCCGTTTTGACGAAAATGGGTTTTAACTCTACCTGGTGCGGATGGATTCATGAGTGTCTCCGGTCCTTGTCTTTCTCGGTCTTAATGAATGGTAATCCCTCAGGATATTTCACCCCGACCAGAGGGCTTCGACAGGGTGACCCTTTATCTCCGCTCTTGTTTGTGATTTGTACTGAAGGGTTTGCAGCAATCCTGCGTAAGGCTCTAGCAGATGACAGACTTGGTGGAGTGAAAGTGGCCCCTCGTGCCCCGTGGATCTCGCATCTGTTCTTTGCTGATGATTCTTACCTATTCTTGCGGGGTACTCTCTTGGAGTGTGAAAACCTGATCGAGGTCCTGAATGAATATGAGGAACTCAGCGGCCAGCGAGTGAATCTGGGGAAGTCGGCAGTCTGCTTCAGTAAGAATATTATCCATCAGGATCAGGAGTTCTTAGCAGCGATTCTGGGGGTTGGGGCGGTAGGGGTCCATGATAAATATTTAGGGTTGCCTACCCTGATTACCAGATCTCAAACAGCTACCTTTCGATATTTGGAAGACAAGTTGTTGGAACGCCTCCAGGGATGGAAGCAGCGGACACTTTCTTGGGCGGCTAAAGACACTTTGATTAAGTCAATTGCCATGGCCTTGCCGCTGCATGTGATGTCCTGCTTTAAACTTCCCGTCTCTCTGTGTAGGCTGTTGGATAGGCATGTGGCCCGCTTTTGGTGGGGAGCGGGGGAGGGCCAGGCCAAGATTCATTGGATGTCATGGCGGCAACTGTGTTGTAGTAAACATGAGGGGGGAATGGGCTTTCGTAGATTTGAGCAATTTAATCAAGCGCTGCTAGCTAAAATTGGCTGGCGTATCCTCAATGAGCCCCATTCCCTTCTGGCCCGGGTCTATAAAGGGAAGTATTACCCTAACAGGTCTTTCCTTGGTGCTACGGCTCGTTCCCGTCCTTCGTGGGGGTGGCAGAGCATCCTGTTTGGGCGCCAACTCCTGGAAAAGGGCCTCCGATGGCAGATTGGGAATGGTCAGGCGACGTCATTACTTCATTCCAATTGGATTCCTAACCTCCAACTTGATTCCCCAAGGTTCAATCCCCGGATTTCGCCGGATGGGGGTGATCTGCCTGTTGCGGAAGTTATTTGTCAAGGTGAAGGATGTTGGAATGATGCTAAGATGGGGCAGTGGTTTGATCCTACTACCTGTAAAGCTATTAAAGCTATCCCCCTCCTGAGACAGAATGTGGAGGACAGGTTGATCTGGCATTATGAGCGGGATGGGGTTTTCTCGATAAAGTCCGCCTATCATCTGGCTGTCTCCCTGGATAAACGAAGTGGTCGATGGCGAACCTCGACCAGTTGGATGGATAAGCATAGTTGGATTCGAGTTTGGGGAGCCCCTATTCCGCCTAAACTTAAGGTGTTCGTCTGGCAGATTTTGAATAGGATCCTCCCTACTACAGAGGCTCTCCTTGAGAAGAAAGCTCTGGTTCTCCCTTGATGCCCGGTTTGTTGGGATGCGCCTGAAACAATGGAGCACTTGTTCCTTTACTGTCCGGTGGCCCGCGCTCTTTGGGATTATTCTGGGTTGGAGTACCTCGGGGAGGGGCTGCCTCGTGAAACATTTCCTTTATTCCTTAAAAGGCTGTTGTCCTTAATTCAGCAGCCCGAGTTAGTCATGAGGGTTGTTGCCATCCTTTGGCGAATCTGGCGGTCTCGGAACTGGGTTGTCTTTGAAGGCAAACAATATGGGTTCCCGGCTCTAATGCGCCAGTTCAATCAGCAGTATGAGGAATGGATAAGGTTGCCGCGAAGTCCTGATCGTCTACCCGTGCGTCCATTGGTACATCAGCCGGAGCCAGCTGACGAAGGCATGGTTGTTTGTATGTGGGATGGGGCTACGAGGAGTGGATCTCATGCGGCAGGGGGGATGGTACTTTTGAATTCAGCTAGGGATATCTTACTAGTTAGGGGTGTCCAGTTTCCGGGAATTGATGACCCTGCGGTGGTGGAATTGTTAGTTCTCCGTGAGGCACTGTTGTGGTGTGTGGAACATGGTTTTGCGGTGGTTCGGTTTGAGGGGGATGCCAAGGTGATTATTGATAAGATCAGGCAAGGTGATACTAGTGATAACCAGATGGGGGTTGTTCTTCATGAAGTAGTTCAGTGTTTTGCTGCTCATCCTGGGTTTAGTGTTCGATTCATTGGTCGGTGTTATAATAGGGTAGCTCATGTGGTAGCTAGAAAGGCCCTCTCCTTGTACCCGACTTTGTGTAGTTTCTTTGATTTTCAGACCTGGCTGAATTCCAGGGTGTAACTTTCTTCTATCAATCAATACATGATTATCTTTTGTTAAAAAAAAAAGATGGCAATTTGTGATCTGATCTGTACAATTTGATCTACTTCGATTGATTTGGGGTTAGTATTACTCGACTCACAGTAGCGTTGGACGGGCTTGGCTATTGCTTCCCACCTGTCCCACATGGCTTGCTGGGTTCTCGACTCGTTCTATCATTATTTGCATCAAACTCTACATGTACACTTCATCTTTTTGCCTTTCTAAAATCACATTTTCATCCCAAAAAAATTATAACACTGCACATTTCAACTATTTAGACTCAATTATTATTTTATATATTCTCTATGTCTTATCGTAAAACAGTTAAGTATCGACGTTCTTTGTTTAAATAACATATAAAGTTTTGGTCAACCCAACCCGCACCGTACCCACGAGAATATTACCCGACCTTTTTTTTTAATGCGGGACTTGACTCATATTTGATGAGCGACGGAAATAAATATTGTGGTACCGCTGCTCCGCCCAATTGCCATCACTATTCACTACTACTACCTAGCTAACTTCAGCGTCGAACCACTTATGCCATCCATGATTCTTGAAGAGCCCACTGAACGGCTTTCCATTCTCTACCTTTTTTATCGATCTGTTCTGCCGACAAGACCTCCTACTATCACGTAGACGTCGTGGCATTTCAGTGGCTCGAAATTAAATCATTCGACATAAGTTGGACACTGAAATGTTTAAGTAACCAATTTGGGGAAAGCTAGGTTGTCGTTTGGTTTTGGCTGGCTAGCAGAAAATGGAATCAAAGGAGACAGTACCAAGATCAAACATGTTACCTTTGGCTAGGGTACAAGTACAACCAAACAGGCCCCCTGAAACTGGTAAGTTGGCCAGTTGGGGAAAGTTTGAAAGCTTCGTCAAACAGAAAATTGGCTTCAGGGCACATCATCATTTTGTCTTTTACACTATGTGGCCCCAAAATTTTAGTAGGAACCCAAAAATGTTGTAGTAAAATTTTTAATGAATTGGGATTGAATACTCAAAACTTTTTATTATTATAAACAATTTTACAAAAATGGATGCTTTGTGATTTTTATTTAACTTTTAGTTAGCATATTTTGTAATTTAGTTTAATATAAACGAAAACTCAAAACTTAGTGGTACTTATTGCTACCGATCGGTTTTCATTGAAAGTATTGAAAGAGTACTAACTAGCCATCACCTGACTGCACGAAAATGAAGGACGGAAGCTAGCTTCTTCGAATAGAAAATCAGACTTCTGCAAAAAAAAAATCCCACCAGAGAGGTGTTTGGAATTTAATCAGTAGGTTACTAACCATGTATGCCCTTTTGCCCCATTCTATCTCTTTTGTTATAGTTCGGAGTTCAATTATTTTCATAAAAATATCATATTAATGATGCTCAAAATTACATTTATTGTTTATTTTGATATATTTTGGAACAAAAATTCGCGGTGTATATTACCAATGTGCATCATGGTGGTAAATTTTGGTAGTTACATAAGATTATATCATGGTTGTGTGGAAGTATATCATGGTAGTATGAATATCCAGGATGTAGAACAGTTATATATGTAATAATATAAATATACTAATCATCATCTACCGTCATTTATCATTATGGTATAGGGTGGTATATGTCGTCCCGAAAAAAATTCAGAAACATATCAAATTTTGTAGATGAAAATGAAATAGTTTCTTATGTGCAAAACAAAAATTCAAAATTTGAGTTCAAAATGAAATTGATAAAGGATGGTACAAAATGGTACCAGGTGCTAACGAGTAATAATAATGATTGGTAACCGGTAGTACAAATATTTCTCCTTGAAATATATAGAAACAAACATAGAAACATCAAAGAAAAGTAGAAAATCAACCTTCTGGAATTGAGATGGTCGTACCCATAACAGTAGCTAGGAATATTTGAACCATCGTTTATCACATTTCATCACTGTCTACCATCATTTATATATGATGGTATATTTTGAGTAAAATGCGAAGGTGATATCACGTTCTAAGAGTGATAATGGGTATTACAATTTTTTTCTTCCAATATATTGAAAATGAATATCATTTTGTCGATCACAATGAACATGCTTTTACTCGGGTCCAGATATAATTGTGTCAGTCCTTTCCTATATAATGTTGTTTCTACATGGACATCTTGTACTACGACCTGTGTTCTCGTACATGGTCGTGGCTAATCATCAAAGTTCTTTTGTTTCCATAATTTCGGTGCATACGCGATGTCCGCTGAGAGCCCGCCGGCATCCATTTTGGCTATCGGAACAGCAAATCCTCCCAATTGCTTTCAGCAGAGCACTTTCCCTGACTACTATTTTCGCATCACCAACAGCCAGCACCAGTCGGAGCTCAAGGCCAAGTTCGAACGCATCTGTAAGAATTAATAGAACCCCCTCAGATCTACATATATGTGATCCATCTAACAAATATGGATGAAAAAGAGACCAAACGACATGTTTGTTGTATCGTGATGCATGGATGACCTGTTTGTTACGTTTTAAACGTTTCCTGGTAATTTGTTTTACTAGTCCGAATCTATGTGGCTATTTTCATCGATCATCCCTTAGTGAAAATCAAGAGGTCGTCAGCAAAACAAATATGTGTCAGATCAGTTCATTTGCACCACGGTGATAAGTCCAAGTGGCAATTTGGTATGCAATCCACCAATTCAGACCAATATATCAAGTTAAATATCCAATTAATTGAATCCATTTAAATTCAATTCATGTGATCCAGACCAAATTGGGGATTGTTGACAAATTACCGTTTATTACCTATAGTTTTTTATATTTTACAATTGGGTAATGACTATTTATTAGCCTAACCTTTATCATATTCTTTTTTATTAGCAAAACCTATTGAATTACTAATAATTAGCCAAATGTTAACATCCAATTGCCAATTTTGTCAGTAATATTGACTTGGCAACATGATACGGACTTGGAAGAGACACATGGAGGTCAACATTCCAAAATTTTATTATTTAACTAAGAAAAAAGTTTCAAAATTATTTGCGATCACGTAAAAATGACTAATACTTTGACAAGTTACAAAACATTTGAATAATTCTTAGTATTTCAATAGATTTGGCTACAATAAAAGAATCCAAAAAAGGTTTGGGTAATAAATAGACATTACCCTTTACAAGAGTAATGACTATTTATTAGCCTAACCTTTTTCATATTCTGTTTAATACCTAAGTTTTATTTTTTAACAAAAGAGTTCATTGAAAATTTATATTTTGGTACCTAAGTTTTTTATTATGGTGACATTTTTAGTACCTAATATTTTCTAAATTTTCATATTGGTCCAGTGTTTAGATGCCACTTGGATTCATGATCCAATTCACCAATCAATTTGATCCAATCCACGAATTCACCAATCCAATCCACTATATCAATCCATAAATACAATCCATTTGTCACCTCTAAAAAAACATATCATCCGCGAGTTTTTGTTTCCTTACTGAGCAATGAAGACAGTACCATTGTAATTGTAAATAGCATATCGCCCTTCAACACCCTTTACGTGCTAGTAAATAGGCAGAGGTTTGAGTGAGTGCGAACACCCAATTTGTTAACATGGTGCTAACAGTACTACCTCCAACCAAGGAATACATTTCGTTTTGACGACTTTATTATTTCAATGGTTTGACCACAATTAATGTTAATTTGTAACATAATAGGCACGCTTGTCATTATTAATCAATAATTATAGGAGGTACATGCGTTTTGGCGCTGTTCATTTATTATTTTGTGATTTGCTGCTAGGTGAAAAGTCCATGATCAAGAAACGCTATTTCTATTTGACCGAAGAGCTCATCCTAAAATACCCACACTTGGCTTCTTGCACGGCTCCCTCACTAGACATCCGACAAGACATGGCCGGACGCCTCGATCCTGGTGGGCCAGGCCCTGTTTGCAGATGGTGCAGCTGCAGTCATCGTGGGCGCGGGCCCAATCTATAGCACTGTGGAGAAGCCCTTGTTTGAGCTGGTCCGAGGAGCCCAGACCACGGTGCCCGGTTCGGAGGGTGCGATCGTAGGGCGCACCCGTGAAGCTGGCCTGATGTATCACTTGTCGGAGGGTCTTCCGGACCTGGTGGCGGAAAACATCGAGGCGTGTCTGGTTGAAGCTTTCGAGTTCCTCGGCGTGTCGAGCTGGAATTCCATCTTTTGGGCTGTCCATCCAGGTGGGCCTAAGATTCTGGACAAGATTGAGGCGAGACTGGATCTCGGGCCTGGGAAACTAGGGGCCGCTAGGCACGTGCTGGCGGAGTATGGGAATATGTGGAGTGGTAGTGTGGTGTTTGTTTTGGATGAGATCAGAAAGAGTTGGGCCGAACATGCATTGAAGACCTCGGAAGGATGGGGTGTGCTTCTTGGGTTTGGGCCTGGGCTCACGATCGAGACCATGGTTCTGCGTAGCGTCATTGCTTAAGGGAAACACGGAACGGATTTCGAGCATCTTCAGACTTCAGGATAAAGGCGACAGCTATGGAGCTCATCGTCCTTTTTTATGTGATTTCATGATTTGTTGAATTGCAATAATTTAAAGGTGTGCTTTGTCACCCAACATATTTAAATTTGGACACTTCTTGGCACTAACCTGCTCAAGATACCTGTTCAGGATAAAGTGCATATGCGCCCATCAATAACTAAATCGGGACATTTTATTTAGAAAATTCAGATCTAAAAATGAAGAATTAAAAGTCATTTTTATTTTTCTTTGTTTTCTTAATCGACTCATATCTTCTTCGTTTTAACTCGGATTTCAATTTTTTTACACAGATGGAACGAGTTCGTTGTGCTCTACAAAACGAAATCCATTTTCAATACTTTTTTAGAACAAAAAAAAAAATCTTGCCTCTCGGTACCAACTACATACCATATGGTATCTTCTTTTTTAATTCGTTTTTGAAAATGTTTGCAAAGAAGGAACGAGTTTATCATGATCTATTGGATCTACAAATTTCTATGTGAACAAATTACAGGACCAAAAAAATACCACAAAATACCACCCTGGTACCGGGTGGTATCTTGTGGTACACAATGTTAAAAGTCGTAAATGACAGATAATATACTTCTACTATCATGTATTCAACCATCCTATAGTATTGGTTTGTCCATACCATCATGGTACGCTTTTCAAACCATAGGTATGCTCTTATTTCAATACGAGTCAATACCATATAGTATACACTAGTAAAAAATGGCTCAATTTTTTTGTTCCAAAAATATATCAAAGTGGATATGATTTTGAAGAACACAATTAATATGATCTAATTGTGCAAAAAAAAAATTAAATTTCAACTTAAAACGAGTGATGTTGATGTAGACGAATGTTGATGTAGACGGATTACTCATGGTTACTCAACATAAGGTTACTGACCTGATCCGTTCCCGCACTAACCAGAACTTATTTTGCAGTGACTGTAAGTCAGTCTGTAACCCAAACCTTCTTCGATGGGGTTTTTAAATTACATGGGATGCAACATACCATTGTTTCATATAGAGATTCCATCGTGGTATTTTAATCATTTGGAATAAAAGCACAAATGATGGTTTCCAAGTTAAGTTGCAACTCTTTTAATCACGATTTCTATATGTATTCCTCTTTTCCCCCAATTTTTTTGGAGCGGATTAGGTCAACAACCTTATGATAGTATGGATGTCAATCCAACCTGTAACTATGGATACCCTACCCGACCGTAACCGGTCAACGAGGGTAATTATTCGCTTTGACGGGTTAAGGGGCGGGTACGGATGATATCCGGTTTCAAAATAAAGGGTAGGGTACGGGTATGGTAATCGATAATACCCGCCCCGCTAACCAAAGGGTCAATTTTCCTTGAGAAATTTAGTTTAGCTACCATTATTGATGATGAAGATGTAGACGATTATTATGTTTGTGTGGATTGTAGAAGCAAGAACAATTATTATGTGTTTGTTGTTTTTATTTGTGTGGATTGTTGAAGCTAGAACAGTTAAAAGTATTGAGAATTTTTAATGGACAACAGTATGTATGTGCATATATGTGTATAAGTTCATAGTTTAGGATTCGTACCCATGGTTACCCGAATACTCGTGGTTACACGGTGGTAGGGTATGGTTATATAATTTTCATACCCGGTGATTATTTGGTCGGGTATTTTAGAAGGCTCTACCCGGCGGGTTAGGAGTTGGTATAGGGTAAACCCGCACCAGACCCTACCCATTGTTATCCCTAATGGTGAGTAACCATGAGTAACTTGTCCACATCAACATGACATCAGCATCCCTCTCTCCTGGAAAGCCTTTAATTTTCTCCTCATTAATATTTGACGGACGATTTCTCACTCATTTTAAGTCGAAATTTTTTTTTCCACAGTTAGATCATATCAATTGTGCTCTTCAAAATGATATCCACTTTGGTATATTTTTCGAATAAAAAAACTTGAGCCATTTTTTACCAGTCTATACTATATGATATTGACTGGCATTGAAATAAGAGCATACCTATGGTTTGAAAAGCGTACCATGGTGGTATGAACAAACCAGGACTGTAAGATGGTTGAATACATGATAGTATAAGTATATTAACTGTCATTCACGACTTTTAACATTGTGTACCACAAGATACCACCCCGTACCAGGGGGTATTGTGTGGTATTTTTTTTGTTCACCCAGAAATTTGTAGATCCAATAGATCATGATGAACTCGTCCCTTCTGTGCAAACGTTTTCAAAAACGAATTAAAAATGAAGAAGATATCATATGGTATACAGTTGGTACCGAGAGACAAGAATTTTTTTTCTCAAAAAATATTGAAAATAGATCTCATTTTGTAGAGCACGATGAACTCGTTCCATCTATGCAAAAAAAAAAATTAAAGTCCGAGTTAAAATGAAGAAGATATGAGCCAATTAAGAAAGTTATGGAAAATAAAAATGACATTTAATTCTCCATCCTTAGATCTTGATTTTCTAAATGAAGGGTCCATATTTGGTTATTGATGGGTGCATAACTCACGGTTATGCACCCTATCTTGAGCCCAATTTTCCGAGAGCGTATCCCCGTTCGGCTGCCTCATTTGGCGAAGACAATCTTAAACTATAGATACGTCGTAGTTTCGAGGAATTCGTTTGTCTCCTAGGATCTCAAAGGAAAGCAGTCAAGATTTATTCTTCTTTGCTCTGTTTCAACTTTCAAGTATCTCACGTTTATCTTCTCTTTTCCCCAGATCTGAAAGGCCAGCGACGGGTCAATGGGGTTTTTAACAGATAACTTTCAATGGTGCTGCTGGTCTTCGTGGTATGTGTTTAATGGGCAGCCCAAATCATCTAAATTTGTTTTTAAATTTATGTTTAGATAGATGGTTTGTTTGTGATTGTTGTGTAGATGAGGACTTCCAAGGTGAAGCAGCGTTCCGATCAGGCCGGCAGGGCAAGGAGGTTGGGTGATCATCATAAATCAGGGTAAAATATATTTTAGTTCCTTAATCTCTCCTAAAATTAGACTTAATGAATCATGACCAAATTCTTCTCTTTTGTTGTGACAATAATACTTTATAATATCATAAGTTATTTTTTTATCAGAGAGGGTGGTTCCATGGACGTTTCGGAAAGAACAGTATCAAATAGAAGTAGAAGGTCACTGTATATCGGGAAGATAGATGTCCTCTGCTCGGAAGGGTAATCTAAAATCATTCTTTGGTGTTATTGATGTACCACCATCGTCTCCGCCCGGACGGTCACCGGTTTCTATACTTTCCTCTTTTTCTTGTGAAAATCAGTTGAATATGAAGGTTCACTCTTTTCATTTGTCCTTCTTTCTTTTGCCTGCCACTTGGAGACTGATTGAACCCAGGTTTATCAATGGGTTTGGGAGGCAAAAGTTCGAACACGGCCAGAACTGCTGAATTGCGTTTGAAAATTATACTTTTATCTACGGGGTTATGAGATTTAACATCTTCGGTTTGTTGTCTTCACAAGGTCATTTCAATGATTATAATTTGTACTTGACGTACTCTGATTCGTCTTCACTATTTTGATTTTTGAATTTGGGTTTTGGACTACAAGGAAAATAGTTCAGGCAGATGTGCTTTTGGATTTGCTAACTTTGGCATTTACTCTAGAGCGTACTCTCTTTCAGTTTAGCGCCATGTTTGTGTATGAATCCACGGATTTGATTGCAAGTTGTAATCTCAACCATGGATGACACCTGCTGCCATGGGGGTGAGAGGCTATACACTAGAACTGAATCGCTAAATGTCGCCTTTAAAATTGCTAACGGTCGCCCTAACTCTAATGATAAATGACTTATATACCCCTAATAAAATTTCAAAATTTTAACAAACCAAACAATCCCTAACCCCTCATCTGCCTTCTTCGCGAATCCCTCTCGACGCACCAGTTCGTCGGCGTCTTTCCCGTCGTCGTCGTCGCCCATTCTCTAACGAAATTTTCAAAAAAACGCTCAACCTAAGGCAAGTTACGGTTGGTCCATGGTGCAACCACAAGTGAGCTGCGGTTGGCCCATGGTGCAACCGCAAATGAGCTACGGTTCCCTTTTTTTGTTTTTTTCCAATTTTTTTAGTGAACTTTACCGATTTAGAGTCGCTAGTCATGATCCAGACATCATATCGACGATTCCAACTCCAGAATGACGATGATGGATTCTCTCTTTTGAATAATGTTTTATTTTCTTTACTAAGTGGTGTTTGTTTGCTAAAGGAAGAGTAAAGAAGCTAAAAAGTTAAATTTGTAACTTTAATGTTTTTTAGGGCGACATTTAGCAATTTTAAAGGCGAGCTTTAGCATAATGTTTTCAGTATCATCTAAGATAATTCGATCATAATGTTTAAGAGGCCCAATAGAGGATGAATTCCAGAATTTGGTACACAGAGAGTCTGCAGAATCCGTAGGAATAGGCTGCTTGGGGTTTTATCCAAGACATATTAAATGTTTGCTGATATGAATTGCCATTATGGTGAGTTGTCAGATGCATGTAAATATATAATTTTTCTCTACATTCTGATATAATTGATGGTGTATGAGTGATCCACTAATTGTTAGGTTCTTAAACTCGATTATCTTTTACCTTTTCTATAATAATACACTAGCCTATTACCCGGCCCGTTGGCCGGATTACTGTATGTTACTCACTTGTGGAATAGGAGAGAAAGCAAGTGAGAGTGAAGGGATTGGGATTCCACTTGATTAGGACCGACCCACTAATCCGATTCTTCCCGACCCGCCCCAACCTAAAGGGTCAGAAAGAGTCAATAAGAAAATACGAACGGAGAGGATTAGTCATATTCATATATCTTGACTCTTCAGAAGTGGGTCAAACAGGATCAAGGTTGGGTGAGGGAAATTTTTAGCGCTAAGCAGAGTTCTGGGTTGAATAGCTTTACTTAGGCCTAGAAATTAGTGTTGATGCAAACTGCAGTTTTTATTATACCATCATCAATCATCATTGAATTAGTCCTGGGCATCCCTCCCCGTTGTCGGTATGAATTCTAATGATGGCTCTGTTCCTTGCACCAGCCTTATCAGCGAGTTGTCATCTCGAGCATGATTTGCCTATGTACAAATGATACAATTAGAGTATGAAATTGAATTTAAAGAAAAGGAAAAGAGATTTCTATCACATGCCAATAAATACACACATAATAGTTGAAGCTAAGTGAAAGTCATTACTCGCACATCAATTCTCAAAAATTACAGACTAAACAATGGCTAGAATGGCACTGAAACTACCAAGAATCATGGACGAAACAACTTGTCAAATTAAATAATCCTTATACTGAAACTACCTTCTAACTTGAAATAAGACATGATCACAGTTCATAGCTCTCTTCTCACTATGAATTGGTTGCAGCTCGTCTTATCACTGCCTCTCAAGCTCAATTCAAACAGAATAGAGACCGTTATGTAAGATAACCATATCCTTACTGATCATAATTCCTTTCTTCACTCCATTTTTGTCAGAGAAAAGAGTTACCCCCCTCTCCCGCATTTCCCTTTCCCCCTCTCTTCTCCCTCTTCTTCACAAACCGATCCCTAAACCAGCAACAAAAGCACAAAAATAGCCTTCGCCTCTGCCATCTCCATCTACTGAACGCGTTGGTGGCAAGACAGGACTGCAGAAGCAAAATTTTCTAAAATCAAACTAAATTTTTTGAAGGAGACTCAACCACGAAAAAATAGTAAAGCAACAATGCTAATAGTTCAGATGGTTGGTTTTGATGTTATACATTGCTTTTGTTCTGGTCTCCAGTATATCAACTGCAATAGAGATGTTTCCTCCAATCATCTTTAGTGCACGATTTAGAAGCAAGTCCTACTGTTTGTGTCAAACGGAAACATTCATGGGTTCTTAACTCCCCTGTTAGTGTAAAAGCAGCAGCAACAAAGAAGTTTGACAACACAGCAAGCACCCAGGCAAAATGATACAATGTAGTAGGTTAAATGTGTCTCGAAGGTTTTGAGTTACTAAAGTTCATGTTAAAAATAAACATGAATTAAAATGGATAATTCTATTAAGCAAACATCCCCTCCAATCATACAAAGATCAGATATCCAATTCACAAACAATTAAGCCATAAAAAATCATCACACATCCACCACCTTTGATTACCTAAATTTGGTTTTTCGCAAAAGTTATGGACTCTTAAGGGAAACGTTCATGGGTAGTCAGTTTCATAACTCTAGAGAGCACAGTAAGCAGCCACCAGCCAGACACAGTGCGGTAGGCGAATATGATTCTCAATTCACAATTTCTCACCACCGGAAGTAAGAACAGACCATAATAAGCGTAGCGTTCATGGGTGGTCTGTTTCATAGCACTACTACACAATTTGTTAAAAAAGAAAGAAAGGTATTTAGCACCACGGCGGAACAACTTTTACAGGCCAACAACGACAACATGCTGCAACCACCAGAACTGGTATCACAACTCATAGGGAAAATCAAAAGATTTACTCTCAAATTAAGCAGTTACAACATCGAGCAATTGTCAAGCACATACACCATCACAAAAGTCACAGAACCTGATTCACAAAGCATTAAAACATTTGAGGACATTTCTGCAAAGGTACAACTTATATGTCTTTTTTCCAAGCCATTTCCATCAAAATGCAAATAAATTTGCAATGCATAAAACAAACGGGCCAAAACTTGAAATTCAGCCTGTTTGACGACCCATGCCAAATTCTAATTATTCTTTACTTTTAAACTTTCTATTTGAAAAATAAAAAATAGTGAAAGAAAAGAGACGACTACAATTCGCCATTTGCACATCACTTATTCGGGAATAAAACCATAGAAATTCAAAAGGAACTGAAAATGTTTAGGATCGTTATAATGTTTTAAATAATCAAATAGATCTTTATGTTAATTTTTTACTAACAAATACCAAACTATTCCCTATAAAATACACTATAATTTGATCATTATGATATCAAATAATTATAAAATATATATTTGAAATGATAAAAATTGGACTAATTGTGTTGGTCGAGGTTGAACCATTGAATAACTTTAAAATACATTATATTTTAGCCACTAAGATATAAATTAATAGCATAATATATATTATGTCAGAGAAATTAGCTTATTTTAGAATGACAAACCAATGATGTTCATTTATTTTACTTGATGGTCAAATCCCATGTAGGTCAGGCACATTCAACTCTTTTATTTTATGGTTGGCGGTTAGCCCATTAGATACCATGCATTAGTTTATTGTTAAATGTTTTATTTTTAACAATAAAAAGGAGTATTATTTTTACCTTTTCATATATATTTTGTCACCACGGAGAAATAAAATGGCTTAAAGAAAAAAAATTGACACTCCTGGACCCGTTTAAATTCACATGTGTACGGTAAGTTGGCCCGTTCCACAGAGGAAAGAGAAAAAAAATTGACACTCCCTATTCTACCATTCCTACAAACGCTCATGGAGTAGGGAATTTGAAATGGGGGAAGGATTTTTTCCTCCCTGCTATTATATGTTTTTAATTTAAAAAGATATAACAAATGTGCTTAGTGTGATTGGTTATTATCCTTGCTTTTTTTTTAAAATGGTCATGGTTCGAATCCCAGTACGTGTTTTTTTAATGAATAAAAAAAAGTAATTGTGAAGACCAAAATGTCCTTCCTACTTTCACTCTCGTTGCAGGAAATTTGAAATGGGACTCCCGTTTTTCCCTTCGGCGTATTATATTATGTGTAGACTTAAGTGTTCTGAGCAATTGCTTAACTACCAAAGTTACTTTTTTGTTCTCTTCGGTTATGTCTGAAGTCACCCCAAAAAAGGTTATATTTAAAGTGTTTTCCTTGATTAAGCCATGGCCAATGTTTAGCAGGGTCATCAATGATCGAAATACGTGTGAACCTGCCATTGTATTCATTTTGCGTTGTGAACAGTTATTTGAATGAGTGTCAAAAATAAACGTACAACGCATTGTACAAACCAAGAGTCACTATTTGATTGAGTGTCCAAATTTCACTTAAAGAAGTGCATTTTTCAATTTTTTTTCTTCCTTAATCAAATTAATTTGTGCTCATTCTATTAAGTCGGTCAAATAACCTCAGTATTAAGCTTTAAAAGTAATCATAGTGTCATTAAAGTGAATATTATGTCTCAACACTGTATTTTGATACCCAAATAAGTACGACTTTATAATCTCATGTCCCAGCGCGGAGCGCGGGCAATGCGACTAGTTTTCATTACTTGTGGCAAAAGCCATGCGTTACAGGAGAGGGGCACCAACATCAAGGATATGAATCCAATCATTGGGTAATTGTTTTCTCGCACAAGATTTAGCTACACAGTTCGCCTTGGAGTTCCTTTTCCTCTTGATGTGGTCAATCATGATCATTGGATGAGAAGCGGTCAAAACCTTGATGCGGCCAAGCCATGCTGCTGCCCGCCAAGGCCAGCTCTGAAACTGTCCTCGGAGAGCCTTCACCAAGGAAAGGCAGTCAGTCAGAACAATGCAAGGAGAAGAGAGCTCAACAGCCAAACGAGAACCCAACCATAACGCCTTTGCTTCTGCTTCGAGTGGGGAAAAACAATGCAGGGACTCAACTCTCCCATCACAAACTTGACCATGGTTGTTCGTAACCTTCGAGTGGGAGAACCCTCTCATAATTAGGGATGTTAATGGGTCGGGTTGGGTCGGATTTTGCCAAACTCAAACTCATGGATTTATTTATGAAAAAAATGGGGTAAAATTCATTGGGTTTGGAAAACTCAAATCCAACCCAACCCGCTGGGTATTCGAGGGTTCATGGATACTCATGGGTTTTGTCGTAAAATTTTTACAATAACAAGTTCTATCAAAATAAAAGTCAAATATCAATCTCTCAATACAAATTATCTATATATAATTCTAGAAAATTCAAGCAAATCACAAATTAACCATACAAATTGTTCAACACCAATTTAGAAAGCTCAAGAAAATTGAAGCAAATCACAAATTATTCATAAACAATATGATTAATTGAAAGTTTCTTCCTCTTTGTCAATTAAGCTTATTCACTATCTACTCGATAATATCAACTTCATTCTACACAATTAGAAAGAAAAAGTTAGACATGTCTCCACAAACATAAAGAAGATTAGTTGCTTAGAATATTAAATATACCGGAAATATTAATTATATGGGTGTGGGCGGGTATCCATGGGACGAATATACCTAAACTCAAACTCAACCCAATCCGGTGAATAGTAAACATGTTTAACCCGAATCCGATCCAAAACCCGTCAACGCGGGTTTTACCAGCGTTAACCAAGTTGGATCGGGTAGGGTACCCATGGGTTCGGATTTTGTTGTTATCCCTATTCATAATCAAACACTGGGTTTAAGAAGTATGTAGACGCGTTTAAATCTGAGCCAGGTGTAGTTAGGCGACTTCTAAACACAAATAATCGGCCTGAAGTGTGATTAATCAAATTTAAAAGTGCTTAGGTGCTCCATAAAAAAGTGCTTAGCTGGGCGGACAAATGAATGATTAGGATGGGGAAAGAGATTGTGGATCATTGATTACAGTGACAGATAATGTCATAAACCAATTAGTCTCAATTGATCTTATATCATACTCTTACACGCTCCAACAAATGAAAGTGAACTCATAAGCTTGAAGTTTGCACAAGTCCACCATACCTTGTGTTTTAATCAACTATTGATATTGGGTGGTTGTGGAGATTTGAATACATGACCACTTGATCAAACCAGCTCTAATACCATGTCATATTATGAATCGTATACCACACTCTTATAGATAAAATGGTAACTGGAGAATCGCTTGAAATTCATAGGAGTGCAAGAATAAGAGGGCTCCACTATGACGAATTTGATTCTGACGAGGAGGAAGAAGAGAAGGATGGAGAGGAGATTGCTTTTGAGAATGACAGCGATAATGGTGGCTTAAATAACCTGTGTTAAATAACTTGTGTCTTTCGAACTTTTTATGAAGTTGCGATCTAAAACTCATGTTTTTAAGAAAATCACGCCATATTTTGATGGTTGTTGAGGGTTGGCTAAGTAACAAATTAAGCCTTTGAAATTGAACATAAGTGAAAGTGCTATAAAATTGTTTGTAGGGTGGCTTCACTGATGTAGTGTTTTTGGAGGGTTCCTGGGTAGATTGTATAGATTTTCTCTATTGTCTTTTTTTGGGAAAAAAAAAGTAACAAATTAAGCCTTTGAAATTGAAGGGTAAAATACCTCAGGTGCCACTTAAGTTTAAGAATTGGGGTAGACATACCTCTTAAGTTTGAATAGTGCGTCGAGTACCATTAAAGTTGCCAAAATGTGCAACTGTCTACTTTTCCCTCCAACCCAAAATTTTAATTACTTTTTGATACCCAAAACTTTTTAAAACATCCAAAACTATATTTCAACATGTTTTATCTAATATAATAATTAGAAAACTTTCTAAACATATTATTACTAGAATAACTAATCAAAAATTTTCAATAAAATATAAATTAGTAAAAATAGTAAACGAATATCAAGAAGAATAATAAATATGCTAGAATATAATACTAAATATTAAAATATCTATTTAAACCCCCTAATTCAATTATAAGTACCATTAGAAATAGTTAAAATAGTTTCACCAAAACAAAATAGTTAAAATAAAACCTAATCGATCATCAATACATCAAAATCATAAAAGGATAAATGGAACACAATGAGAAAGAATTAACATATTTTACTAATTGAAAAATTTAGAACGAAAAAAGAGATGAAAAATAACCAAGTAATAAACAAAATATAAAAGCTACAACATTCGATAAAAATATAGAAAAGAAAATATGACTATAAAAGCTACAACATTGTTTAGTTACAACATTCATAGAATAATTCAATTATTAGAACACATAATGATAATTGAAAATACCTAAAAAAATGATAATTGAAAATAATTATAAGGATAATTGATTCTAAAATTTCTATTAAAAAATTTGTTTTGTATCAAGTATTAAAAAGAGGGTTCCAACTAAACAATAAAAAATATATTTTTCATAAGTCCAAATGATTTTCTTACAATAAGAAAGTTGAAAGACCAATTATGAAATTTAGAAAACGGAATATTCAAATAATATTATGTCAACTTTAACGGAATGCACTTTAAAGTAAACTTAAGTGGTACCGTGTGCACATATAATAGAATTCAGTGGTATCAAACGCCTATGCAAATTTAAATGATATGCATACCCCAATTCTCAAACTTAAACGACACCCGAGTTTTTACATGAAATTCAACACAAGTGAAAGTGCTATAAAATTGTTAATTCAATTATTTTCGCTTAAACGCCTAAGCTTCCTAGGCGCTAAGCAGGATCCTATCATCATTACTATCTTCTAGTGGCTTGGCAGCAATGATATGGAGGAGGAGAAGACGACGAATATAAGCAGCAGAGTCCCGCTGGAGCTTCACTGTCTATGGACTATGGTGTTCGAGGGTGATGAAAGACGCGGTGTTCGTTACTCGGTGCTGCTTCCGGAGCTTCTGCGATTTGTATATATCTGCTGCAATCATACGTATGCCATCTTTGCAACTCTTCTGGAAATCAATGAGATCACATTTGGCACTTGCTCTGTCTCCCCTGTTTTTTTGCTTTTGTTTTTTTTGTTCTTGCTGTTTGCATTCCATATAAATTTAATTAATGATAACTGCAGCAGTCATCTACATGGATGGACTTCCAGATGCAAGCTTGTTTTGACCTTTTTCCAGTAAAAGATTAAAGAAAACCCAAATCCAAAGCTACTCTGTTTACAGCTCAACCTCAAAACAGAGTTCTCCATATCCATACAGCTCCTCTTCGTCGCTGTCAATGGGTCCAAAAGCAACAGTCCAAACACCAACAGAGCCCGTTGTGTCCATTCCAGTACTAAGAACTGTTAGTCAAACAAGGAAAGGAAAGGAGCAAACAACTTCCTCAAACATCAATCACTAAAAATCCACATGCCAATTGCCTCCCTTAACAATATAACTTTGTTTCCATATCGTCCAATCCGCCACTCCAACGTCCATAGTTTCCAAACCTTCCCCAACCTCCCTCCCCATGTAATGCGACAATGGATCCTCAATCACGAAAGAAAGAAAGGGTAAAGGGAAATTTTGGCGAACATGCTTTCACTCCTCCGACTCATTCCTCTGCTTCTGCTTCAGCTCGCAACAATGGCGGCAGCAGCAGCACAATCGGAAGCAATAGGGCGACGGGGCTGCCCGACCCAATGCGGGAACGTAACCATCCCATTCCCATTTGGAATGGGTCCAGGCTGTTACCTCGAATCACGCTTCCAAATCCTATGCAACCAAACCCTAAACAACCCACCAAAACCATTCCTCACCAAACCCTACCTCGAGGTCCTCCAAATCTCCGTCCCCAACAACACGATCCAGACATTGTTCCCAACCCTAACCCACTGCGGCAACCAAACCACACGAAAGCAGCGGCGGGTGACGGTCGATTTGTCCGGCGGCCCGTTCGTCCTCTCCCATCTCCAGAACCGATTCTCCGCCGTGGGCTGCGGCAACCTCGCCCTGATGTCGCTGCGGCAGTCGGCGGTCTGCGGCTGCTTCTCCATCTGCGACAGAACAAGAGACCTCTCGGAGCCGATCCGGCGATCCTGCAGCGGAATCGACTGCTGCGAGATCAAGATCCCGTCCCGGCTCCAGGTGTTCAATGTCAGCTTCGACGGCACTAGAGGAAGGGGGAGGAAGCTGAAGCTCGGGGAGTGCAAGTCTGCTTATCTTGTAGACAAGCGGTGGATGGAGGATTCCAATTCGACTCCAGATGTTTTGGGGCAGAGGAAGTTTATCCCTGTTTTGCTCAAGTGGATGGTTGATAAGAAACACTACCGTTTGATTGCCTGGCCACGACGAACTGGCGGTGGATTATCGGATCAGCAGCAAGTTTCGACCCATTACTGTAAGTTCTCGAATTTCACGGCCAGGTTGCTTACTCGGAAGAGGGAAATCTTTCAGTGTAGTTGCAGCAATGGGTTTCAGGGGAACCCTTATCTTAACGAAGGATGCCAAGGTAATGATGGAAAGTTGTTTAGTTTACTGGTTGCTATGGCAATGGCAATGGCATGGCGAGAGTTGAGAGACTGATGAGATTTTGTGCAGATATAGATGAATGTGAAGATTCTCACAATCCTTGTGCTCAGCAGAATAAAGTTTGCATTAATCTCAAAGGGAGTTACAGGTGCAGCAGCTACAAATTTCCCAAGTTCTTAGGTAAACAGGATTCCAGGAATGTCATTTTACTAGGTAACTCTCCTCCCTTTTTTTTTATATAGAAAAAGATAAAAATGTATATGGCCAAGGTGGATCTTACCTGTACTCCTCCCATTTTCCATCGCAAGAGCTTCGATCTTGTTTTTCGGATGATTCAATCTCCCTCTCTACCTTGTTTGAATTCATATTCTTCTCATTCATGGTTTCACCTCATCGTATTAGGTAGTGAAATAATTATTTTATTTTTATATATAATATACTATTTTGGAATCTCATGTCTCATTAGCTATCGAGTCCAATTTACTCTCTGTATATATGTCGTCTGAATTCATCTTCTTCTCATTCACGACTCCATGCTCACTCAAATCCTCTTATGTAACCGTATGTAGGTAATCGTTATCAAAATAATTATTTTCTTTTCCAATAGAGCTATTTTTGAATTTGAGGGGTCATTTGGGAAATGGAGTCCAATTTAATAACTCAAAAGTGTATTGTTTTAATGAGACATGGACTAAGTATACCTTCAACCTAATCTTATTCAATGATATGTATATCATTCTTTTTTATTTATTTACATTGGTTCGCGAGTGCAAATTATTATAGAGCTCAATCACAACATCTTTGTGGTTATTCTTGCTGCTTTTCTAATTTACTGTTTTATATTTCATTCGTTCAACACGAATCACAAGCGAGCGGGTCAATATTTTAGTAAAATATGATATGGAAAGTCACTTTTCCTACAGGTGTAACTTTGGGATTCAGCTTGTTGCTCCCATTGTTTGGATTATGGTGGTTGTACAAAGCATTGAAGAGGAGGAAGAAAAAGAAACTCAAGCAAAAGTTCTTCAAAAGAAATGGCGGTCTCCTGCTCCAAAAACAGTTGTCCTCCTCAGGGGAGAGCGGTGTTGTTCAGAAGCTCAGATTGTTCACCTCAAAGGAACTAGAAAAGGCCACCAACAATTACAATGTTAGCAGGCTGCTCGGCCAAGGTGCACAGGGAACTGTTTACAAAGGAATGTTAGATGATGGGATCATTGTAGCAGTGAAGAAATCAATGATACTTGATGGAGGGAAGCTGAAGCAGTTCATCAATGAGGTCGTCATTCTCTCGCAGATCAACCACAGGAATGTGGTTAAGTTATTGGGTTGTTGCTTGGAGACAGAGGTTCCTCTTCTGGTTTATGAGTTCATACCCAATGGCACGCTGCATCAGTTTCTTCACAGTCAGACAGAGGAGGAGCTTGTTCTAACTTGGGAGAAGCGCCTGAGGATTGCAGCTGAGGTTTCTGGAGCGCTCTCCTATCTGCATTCAGCAGCTTGCATGCCCATTTATCACAGAGATGTCAAGTCCACGAACATCCTCTTGGATGCTAAGTATCGAGCCAAAGTCGCCGATTTCGGGACTTCGAGGTCGATCAACATCGATCAAACCCATCTCACTACTCGCGTGGAAGGTACCTTCGGCTACATGGATCCCGAGTATTACCAATCGAGTCATTACACGGAGAAGAGTGATGTTTATAGCTTTGGGGTAGTTCTTTTCGAGATGTTGACAAGGAAGAAACCGGTGTGCTCGAATGACTCGGGGGAAGTGATGAGTCATATTACATCATTTATACTCACGCCCAAAGAGGACGACGAGCTGTTGGGCATGATTGATCCTCAAGTGATGAAGGAAGCGAAAAAAGATGATATAATGGTAATAGCTAAGTTGACGAAAAAGTGTTTATCTTTAACGGGGAAGGATCGTCCTACAATGAAAGAAGTCACAATGATATTAGAGGGGATTCCCAAAGAGTCATTAGGGAATGACATTGGTGTTGAGTATGATAAGAATTACATGATTGAGCGACAAGAAACCACTTGTATAGAACATTTGCGTTTTCGTAGTAACATCTCAATGTTAGACACATCTTAAACAACTTATTCACTATTTCATTCATTGATTAGGGTGGTTTCTTGGATTTTGATGTGTCTTCACCAATCACATTGTATTATTCCTTGGAAGGAATGAGATGGAATTTTCTATGCTAGCCATGAATCCCCTAGGGACTCAACAAATGAATCCTGCATTGATGAAAAAGACACCACAAACACATGCCTACAACATATAACCCTAAAAATGAGAAAACTCTTGGGTGGATAACAACAAAATCATTAAACAATAAACTCGTCGCAATTGATGTGTACAACAAAACATTACATCACAATAAACAAATCTCACGGTCACTATAAACAAGGGATCTAAAATTAAAAAGAAAAATAACTACGATTAGAGCACCCCAATTCATAAAAATAATGGTAATGAAGGCTTCCAATATTGGGTCGTTTGGAAGTTGCGAATGTAAATCGTTGCATTGTAATGAATCACAACTACCAAACGACCCCGTAGTATTGTGAATGTTCATTGGATGCTACTTTGGATTCCATATTGGATGTTGTATCAGGAGAAAGTTACCTTCCTACATTGATCATAGAAATGAATCATCTTCATGATTATTATATCACATTCATGTGCATTGATAGAGTATAAAGGTTATGTATATGTGCCTACAAATAGAGCATCCTATTGTACAAAGGAATAAGATGGATAAAAAGAATAACACTTCTCCCCTCTTCTATTGTGTTTTTCCTCTCTACTTTTGTTCTTGTTTCTTCTCCATTTCTACAATTTTTATAACACTCAAATAGTTTTAAGTTGTCGAACCTATAAACGAAATGGTTTGAGACTTATTGGTTGGATTGGGGTTGCCTATGGAAAGACGGAAAGAAACTTGAAAATAAAAATAAGTAATATAAAAGATAAGTGGTATTACCTCCAAATTTTAGGATAACAGTATTATGCATACAAATAATATTTTAATGAATTTATGTATACAAAATATATTTCAAGACATCTTTTTATAATTTACATTCATATTTAAAGAAGACACAACATTCCAACAGAATAACAAATATTCATATTTAAAAGATAATATTTAACATCAACACTCAAACATGTATAATTGAATTCTACAAACAACCTCAACATTTGACTTTGAAATTCATGAAATAAATTAATAAAAATGTTGTTAATTAAATTCACTAAAATGACATCATTTTGTTTAGAGGTTGAAAATAGATGATACCGGTGGAGTTCTATTTAGTTTCATGAATGACGTCGGTTCCACCGGCCGACATTCCACTAGCGTGAACCATAGTTGCCAAACAGGTGGCATGATAGTCCTTAGAACTGGGTTCAACCATTATCGGACATAAAACCGATTGGAATGCTCCATGAACGACAAGCATGATGAATTTCCGGTAGGGATGACAATGAGAAGGGTTTGCCTAAACCATCCCCATGTTCGCTTTCAAATATTGAAACCCATACCCTCCCTTTACCCATGCGGGGGGAGATTTTGCAAACCCATCCCCATACTCGTGGGTTTCGGGTACCCATGGGTAATACCCGTCGCATACATCCAACATTATCATACCTAAAATTTTACATGCAATTTTTCAATTATAACACTAAACGCACCTACTATATCATGAAGTCAACAAAGAGACAATCATTCTTAATACGGTTAAACATCTTATCCTAAAACATCTATTAATCCATAAGATAGAGTACAATGTAATCCAAATCATTATTCTCTGACTCTAATATATCTACAAAGTAATAACTAACTAACATAATCTTGTTAACACGTGAGAAAAAGTGAAAGAGTGAATGGAGAGTTGAGAAAAAGGAATTATGTTTTGATTTGGGTGGCTACTCAATTACATTTCTACTATTTATTTTCTTGAGTTATCCTCACTATCATTGATAGGTTACAATTTTATCCATCTATTTTGTACATGTGAATAAATTTTTTGATGGGGCAGGGGAGGTTAAAACCATACCCGTCTTATACCCATCAAATATTTTGCGGGTTTTACCCATACCCAGTCGGATACCCCCGGTCATGAGTTTGTTTGTCATCTCTAATTTCCGACCTCTAAACAAATGATGTCATTTTAGTGCATTCAATCAACAAAAATTACTTTATAATTTATTTCATGATTTTGAAAGTTAAATGTTGATGGATTCAATATAAATGTTTGGGTGTTGACGTTAAATGTTTTATTTACGTATGAGTATTGTTATTTTATTTAAAATATTGTATTTTATTTAAATAGGGATGTAGATTATGAGACTTTTCGTTCTAAAGTCTGAGCCATTCCAAGGGAAGTTCATTCTCTCTTATTGTCCCCTGTGTCAGTTTTGTGTATTTTTCTTCTTTGGGACTTTCACAGTGTTGTCAACCTCGTGACAAAAAAGACTTGCATTGGGAGTCTGGTTGCATACGAATTATCGTTCTTTATTATCATTATTATTATTATTAATTTTGTAATTTTGATGTTAGTCATGCCCTGTCTGCTTATGTTGGTTAGAAGATGATGATGATGATGATGATGATGATGATGATGATGATGATGATGATGATGATGATGATGATGAATTATAAGGAGATTGTCTTGAAATATGTTTTTTTTTTATGAGTGATATCAATGAAAGATAATAGTTAAGCTTACAATTCTACTCAGGACCCCTAAAAGACTCTACTGAAGCTACTCCCAAGAAATCAAAAGATTCTAGCTCTACAAGAGACAAAAGCAGTGTTTTACCCGCCACTCTATGAGCAGCACTGTTGGCGGATCTAGGTACCGCCCTAAACTCTATACAAGCAGAAAAAGAGCTAAGAATCTGGAGACACTCTCATAACACCGAACCAACTTAAATCAATTTGATGTTGATGGTTTCTCACATTTAATATACATTTTATTAAACCAGTATGAACTGATCGTATCCTGTCGGATCATATTACTTACGAAATCAGCGTATAAGTATAAACCGGTTTGACAACTTTGAAAAAGTGAAACCGGGGAGTAAGCATGTCGTTTATTTCGGAACGGATGCCGTTTTGGGGAGGGACTCCAAGGTAAAATTGCTGCCTGCCTTCCTCTACATTCTCTCCCGAGACAAGAGTCCTCAGACTCCTCACCAAACGAAGAAGTGCGCAAGAGGGAATCTTCCTTCTCCGATTTCACTGCTTCCGGAGTTCTCCCGACGCACTGAGTCTCGGCTCGATTTAAACAGAATCATCCTTCACAGGCCCACACCAAGTTTATTGAGTAGTAGGCAAAAGCTCGACGAAGTAGCAATGGGCGAGGAGAGGGAGGATCCACAGAAGATTAAGAGAATAGCGGCGGCGGCTTACGATTACGAGAACGACCCCAGATGGGCGGATTACTGGTCAAACATCCTCATCCCTCCCCACATGGCCTCTCGTGCAGACGTTGTCGACCACTTCAAGCGCAAGTTCTACCAGCGTTACATCGTCCGTACCTCCCCCTTTCTCGATCTTTATCTTCCCCTTTTGTTATTGGTAGTCTGAATTGTGAATCCAAGACCTTAGCTTTACTAATTTTGTAACTTTTGGGTAGGTTTGTGTAGCGCCCCTTGAATGACTGTTGTGATAATTGTGGAATCTCAAGTGGGTTGTGTAAATTGTTAGTGTTGGAGTCGGAAATATGCATCGCCATTCGTTGATCTGTCGCCTTCAGTTGGATGTCTTCTTAGCTCACTGTTTGTGCTGATTGTGTCCGATAAACGCTGTGCTCTGCCATTTCTGTTTCAAATTTAGCAATTCTAGCATCATCCTGTTGTTGTTGTTGGTGCCCTGATGCATTTCAATTTGGGGTTCATGCTGGATGTTCCACTTGCTTGGGGCTTAAGCTAATATTGTACTTTGATTATGGTGTTTTGCACAAATTGGATGCTTATGCTGATGTGTTTACACTTGCTTTTGGGTGATATAACTTTGACATGTTGCATTGGCAGGATCCTGATCTTGTGGTTGAGGCTATGTCTTCAACTGGCTCTTCTCAATCTACAAAATCGGCTTCTGGATCCTCGTCATCACCATCGAGATCATCAAATGAACAACCTCGGCAGCGAAGCACAGGTTGGAAGTTTGGTCATATATCTGTTCAAATGATGTGTAACAGTAAAAAAAGATTACATAATCAACAAACCATGCCATGCTACTAGTGACCAGCATACTTAATTGATACTGTCAATATTTCTCAGGTTCAACTACCACAAACTCTGGAGCAACTCCAACTGCTACCCAAAATCCAACTTCAGTACGCTGGGATCGTCAAACTATACAATTTTCCGTCAACGCTTGGGTAAATTGCTTTTCTTTTTATGTTTCTGGCTTACTTGCTTCTACTAACCTTATGCAGCTTACATTTAAGTGGAAAAATATAGAACGTGATAGAAGTCTAGAGATTACTGTTTTGTTTGTGGGGTTGCCTTAAACCCTTGTAATGTATTTAGTTTAGACATAAATATTGCGTTGCTTTACTATTGCCATGCTCATGAGATAGTCAAAATCCGCCATTTATGGTTCTAGTCGTACTTGTTTTCTCTAACCTTTAATGTCTTGCATCTAAGTAAAACTAATATTGAACCGGTGATGTAAAGGTTACTGTTTTGTTATGGGTTTGCCTTTAGTTTCTTAATTTATGCGAAAGTCTTCTAATTTATTTAGTTTGGACTTAACTATTGCTTGGCTTTTCTAATTTCTTGCATGTTGCTTTCAGTAACTTTTCAGTAATGCATGTTGCTTTCCGCACAAGCAGAACTTTTGAAGCATATGGTTCAATAGTTGTTTTGAAAATGAAGATTCATATCTTGTTCCTTTTTGTATTGACATACAATTTCAGTGTCATTCGATACTATTCCAAGTTGTGGCATGCTTGTTTTTTTATGGTAGCCTCTATGTTGTATCCATTTGGCAATTACTGCTCATTACTTATCAAAGTAGGGTGCCTGACTTATGGTTGATGTCATTAATATCATCGGTCAATCCGCTAATGGAATGGGTGTTTAGATATATATTTGATATCTGAAAGTCTAGGCTTCAGGTTTCATAGTAAGTGTCTTGAAGCGATGAAGTTATGGACATTGTCTTTTGATCAGCACTGATCCCAACTAAAATGGTGCTTGAAGTTAGAAGAATCTGAGAGCCTAAGCTTGATAGTCCTTGTCTCAGAGTTAGCTAAAACAATAGCCTTAAATTTCCTCGGATGCCTTTTCTGCATGGAAAAATTAAAATAAAAAACTCATGAAGCTGGCATTCCCGGTATTTACGAATGTGAAACTGCTTAATTAGAAGTGAACTAGTAGATACTATCTCTTCTGACTAGAAAGTGTGTTAAATATGGAAGTGGATTGCCACCTTGTAAAGTGAAAGATTGGACTTGACTTAGCTTGGTTACTAATATCTAATGGTGGAATGTTTCCAAGGCTTTGAATGGTTACCAGAAATATTAGATGTAGGAACATGCTCAAATTCTTAAATAGCTTTAGAATCATACTCTATCGTCTCATTTTTGGTTCCTTCAGGGTACAATGAGCGAATCATGATGATGGGTGTAGTTAAGTCTCATATGCTTGAGAGGGAGAGTCACTGTCTTTATCACTTATTGAAGATGGTATTTCCCGGGGTTCTGAAGCCTTTTGTAGCGTGATGTCCTCCTTATCATGTAGAGACAGGGGGAGAGAATTGTGGCTTAGGGAATTTTTGGGTTTTTTAGCTTGATATAAGGACTGTGTATACGAACTTCCCTTACAAGGTTATTTGTCTTTCATGTTAAATGGAACCTTAACAGATTATCGATTGTGAAGATAGTGCATTAGGTTCACAAGTCTTCTTTGACTACATTGCACATGCATTTGGTAACCTCAAGTTTATGGTTGTTGTGGCGCAGGTTTTTGTTGTGGCTGTACTGGCAATCTTCCCTATTGTGCCTAGAAGTCTTTCCAATAGAGCATATCGTCTGGCATTCATGGGAACTGCTTGTTCATCTCTGTATTCGTTGTACATGCAATATGGGGTACTGCCTACTTTTCTCTTGCTATGCCCACCAATGCTTGTTTCATATGTCATTGACAAGCTTGATTTTCTGTAGAGGCCTAGGGCATGGAACTTGCAGGCCTTGCAGGTTTATTTGCAGTCAATAATTGCAACCAAAGATTTCATCTACTTTATCTACTGCTTGACTTTTGTCACTTCAAATCTATGCCTGACATGTGAGTATTCTGATTTTTTGGATTTGTGCTGAATTTTGTTTCACTGGCTTCATTGGATATGTTGCACTAACGGTGGTAGTTGTTTGAGCAGTTGCCTTAATCCCTATTCTATGCCGGGCATTGCTGAATGTTGCTAAGTTCTTAAGGCGTAACTTCAACAGTTCTTCCTTGTACAGGTAAGAGACCAGGTTGTGCATTTCAGTCGAATCTGTGGTCAATCTTCTTTTATGAATTTTATGTAGTCTTGACCCACCATGCGCTGGTTTTACTTCTATAGGAGGTACCTTGAAGACCCTTGTGTGTGGGTGGAATCAAACACCACCACTCTCAGTATTCTATCTTCACATGCAGAGATTGGAGTTGGGTTCCTCCTAGTTCTGTCTTTGTTCTCGTGAGTCTCGGGGAAGCCTGTTTTTTTATTGATGCCCTCTTCCTGTAAAGAGGGATACCTCACTATTCTCTTTCCTCTTCAGTCCTGTATTTTGTGGACTATTTTACCTAGATTCTTTTGTGCTATTCCAGGTGGCAACGAAACATAATACAGACATTCATGTACTGGCAGGTAAAGGAAAATTATTCCCTGATGATCCATCCCTATCGAACTTATCTTAAATTACTTTATGCCTTTCCTGTGTGCATATGAACCGGGTTGAAAGCATTTTACTGTTTTGTAATACTTCAGAGTCTACAAACCTGGCATCATCTAATAAATATCAATATGAGTCCATTTTTCTCATTTTGCAATGAACAAGGAGAATTTACACTACTAATCAGTTGCTGCTTTGTTGTTTGTTTGGTTTTGTTGTGGGCAGCTATTGAAGCTGATGTACCATGCTCCAGTTACTGCTGGGTATCATCAAAGTGGGTGGGCTAAGATCGGGAGGAGCGTGAACCCACTTGTGAGCCGTTACTGTCCATTCCTGCAAGGTCCAATTTCAGCTGTGCAAAAATGGTGGCTTAGATAGTAAACATACCAAGAGAGTGCAGGAATCTCAGCGTCAAATTGGTGATATGAATGAATGGACGGATGGATGAGATGAACTCCGACGAACAGTGGTGATTTTGGTCTAAAGTAGAAGAGTAGGCTCATATTATGATATGGATGTGCTGAGTGCTGATAGAGCTGAACTGAATTGCTCTACTTTTGACAGAGTTAGGACAGGCAAACTAGAAGAATCCTCGTTCCCAAAACGAATTCCATGGTCTCAACTCAAAGGATAAAATAAACCTTTGCGCCTACTTCCGTTGGCTTTTATGCAGGGAAAAGGGCTATGTTCTGTTTTACGCCTCTTCTTAATGTTCGCCTAGCTTGCCTTTGGTTTGATGTCTGCTATTATTAACGAACATGTTGTGGCTACTGGTTTTTTACAAATATGTATGTCACTTGTTAGAAATTCCAGCCGAAGTTAGCGGGTTCAACTCAAACGAGCTCAATAAGCACGTTCTAGATGACTTCTGCACATCACTCGTGCTTATGTGAAATTCGGGTTTGTCCATCAAAGTAAAGTAGTAAACTAGGTTGCTGGTGAAGTGAGTGTAAAGCCATATGCAGCTGGCACTAGGAACAAATGCAGATTGAGATGCTCTATAACATGATGAGTTTATGAACACGAGACAGTGAAGAGAATATGATTATATTTAACATGAGCCTGTCAGCCTGATATTGAGGTGCTCTACCAAAACTGCAATTATTCAGTGCAAGTGTTTTTCTTGTTCAACAAGTACTTAATTGTTAATTGTTACTAGAAAATTAGCCCGCGCTCTGCGGCGGAATATGTATGATTCGTTGTATGATAGATTGATGGTTCTTAATTTAGAAGGTTAGCGATTGAGGCATGAAACTACTTTTAATTGTTAATTTGAAATAAAATCACTTCTGCACTTTTCTGCAGCAGCTGATACCATAGCTCTGCCCCATTGTATTTGTATACTTTCTAATCTATATACTATAACCCAAAAGTACAGTATAAACTTCCAATTTTAAAGACACCATTATGGATTTCATATTATTGTAACATTCAAGTTGAAATGAACTGGATTTTAATTGATTCTTCATATGTTCCTATTCTGCATATATACTTGTTGATTTAATGAACATTCCATGAAATTGAAGTTCTTTATCATTATACTTTTATAGGTAACTGCATTGTTGAGAATTAAAATCAAGATAATGTAGCTTCTTCAATTACAAAGAAACAACAAAGGAAACCTAAATGAGATCAAATGCTCAAAAATGAAAGCTTAGCTCTGATTCTTTGTTTTTGAATGCCTATTCTATCAGCAACACAACAAATGGGGAATGCATAACTCTTGCAAACTTTGTTTACCGCTTTGTAATAGAAACTGTGCTATGCATGTAGTTAAACAATAGCAGTGGATAGGCAAACAAAAACAAATTGAAATCAAGTTTTTTTTTTATATAACTCGTATTCAACACTACATGATGTAGTAAATGAGCAACAAAAAGGACAGGCATATATATAAGTATAGAACACAATCTGAGTCATTATCACAAATTCAAATCCACGTAGAACCATTCATGACTTCAAAAACAATATCCTAATAGCTAAAATGAATGGACACCCTAAACTGGCACAGTAAAGCAATGTCATGAGTGTTTCATGCTTGCATCCAAGTCAAAATTGATGCAAGCAGCTGAGACACAATTGCAAAAGAGCTAGAAAATCACTGCAATCGTACTATGTCGAACTGATGTGAAATAGGGAGCATAAGAAAGGTGAAGTAAATGTAACCAAATAACATGTTTCATAAGTTGCCACACAACAGCCTGTGCATCAAAATCAATGTTATAAAGCCCTTTCGAAATGTCTCAGCCATTATATCTAAGCTCATCCAAATAAGTTCATTTAATAATGACATAAATATCAAGTCTTGATATATACGAACTACAAAGTTGTCATGAGATGACTTGCAAAAGCTATGTTTCTTTTCATATTTCAGTTGTGCAACCTGCAATTCTCCTTGCCAGTATTATTCATTAATTTCATAAGAAATTCTTCGGAATAAAATGAATGCCCTATGGCCTAGCTGAACTTTAAATAACAGGAAGCCTAATCCAAGATTCTAAACTAAGATGAATGCAAAAGTAGAAGTAACGCAGATAATGAATGTTGATTGTTGGTTATGCGAATGAAAACTCCATTTTGAAGAACGAACCAATGCCCGAGATATGGAAGAATTAGTACATATATATATGAAAGTCAACAGGAAACCATACAAGTAGAATAAGATACTAAACATTCAAATTTAAACAATCCCAAATTGTTGATACATGCATTGATGATTTCAATCAAAGGAATGATGAAAAGAATTAAGAACCCATCTAGACGTCTTTTGTATCTCCATTTACCTCATTTCATTGGCTACTCTTCTCTTCCTAATCGGCTAAACTGCCGAGCCAATTTTGTCTCTGTTTCCCGATGGAGAGTTGGAACACTAAGTGGCGGCTAGGCAAGCTGGTCTCAATTTCTGCTTTTGGATTCGAGTGAAGAAGAGAAGTCGCATGCATGCTCATCTGTTTCGATTCGGAATAGCCCGTTCTAACACGTTTATTTCAACGGGAGAGCAACCTATTACGTCCATAAATCCAACACCTCATCCTTTCCAATTCAAAATTGCAATTAATCCAGCCAAATCCAAAGCTTGGCACTTAGAGAGACAGAGGGAATTAGAGAGAGAAGACTGATGAAGCTTCTATTTGAGGATGGTGGGTTAAATGCATGATTTCTTTGATCAATTTTTCACTGCTGACCTCCTGATCTTTCATCATCACTATCATTATTGCCAGTTCCACAGTCAACTATTTCATCCAAACCGTTGTACGATACCCAGGAAATCAAAGAGGCAGCGCCAGATCGAGGATTCAGGAAGTCAGAAGGGGACAACGACGTAGGGGTCCTTATTCAAAGAGGATGAGGTCGGCCGACGAAACCAGGAAATCAACTCTCCCATGGCTTCGATTAGATTTCTCGGTGGTGAGGAAGAGGAACCCTCGATTTCTCACAGAAGAAGCTAACAACTCATCTCTCATCTTCTTCCAAAAGCTGTTGAGCGCGCTCAGAGAGGAAGCCTCCTAAGTGATCTCTGCCCTCAGACCGAGCCTAGCTCCGGCAAGCGCACGATCCGTCTTCTTCTCGGGCAGGTGATTACCTGTGCGGCGCGGCGATTGCTGTAACTTCAGTGAGCATCTAACAGCCGGTTAATCATTTTTAGGGTTTTGTTTCTAAGATCTTCTTGCTCTTACTTGATCTTCTTCTTTATCAAGTGTTCAAGAATTGTTGATATGGCGAGCGGGTTCTTTGATTGAGATTGGGCGGAAGACATGAAAAGGGATTTTTTTTCACAATTGTAAAGGAGGGTGAATGGGGGAAACAGGAACGAAGAGGAGAGAGGGATGCACGAAAAAGAGGGTGGTGTGTGTCAGGTGTGGCTGTTTCTAGATTAGCACGTGCATGTGGAGAAATAATAAAGAAATCAATGGCCATACTTGCCCAGCCCAATGTGACAGAACTCGGGCTTACCTAAGATCACCCGCAGCAGATCATAAATCCTTTCTGTGAACAGTAAGTCCCGATTTTTTCTTAAGGAACAGTAATTTCGTATTTTTGGTAATTTTTTTAAACTTGTGGTTTAATAATTATAATAATAATAATAATAATAATAATTCTAATTCTAATAATAATAATCGTATTCAACATTTATACAACTCCCTAGCGACTCTCTAGGAATCCCTTCCAATACCATTGACCATTGTGACTTCTTTCATTGTAGGACGACTTGTTCTTGTTAAAGATACACACTTTCTTGTCAAGTTAGCTAATGTCAGTACATCAACTTTTCCTGATTCCTTCAACACTCGAGGGTCAATCATCTCGAACCATTTGGATTCATCCGTTGATGAGAGTATAAATGATGTGATGTGACTCATCACTTCCTCAGACGAATCATTTGATGACACCGGTTTCTTCCTCGTTAGCAGCTCAAATAGCACTACTCCAAAGTTGTAGACATCACTCTTCTCGGTGTACTGATTTGATTGGTAATACTCGGGATCCATATAGCCAAAGGTACCTTCGACGCGAGTTGTCAGATGGGTCGCATCGATCTTGATCGACCTTGAAGTCCCAAAATCGGCTACTTTGGCTCGATATTTAGCATCTAAAAGGATGTTTTTGGACTTGACATCTCTGTGGTAAATGGGCATCGAAGCTGCTGAATGTAGGTAGGATAGAGCTCCAGAAACTTCAGTGGCGATCCTCAAACGCACATCCCAGGTCAAAACAAGCTCCTCTGTTTGATTGTGAAGAAACTGATGAAGTGTACCGTTAGGTACAAACTCATAAACCAAAAGAGGAACTTCTGTCTCCAAGCAACAACCCAATAACTTAACCACATGCCTGTGATTGATCTGTGAGAGAATGACGACTTCATTGATGAACTGCTTCAGCTTCCCTCCACCAAGAATCATCGATTTCTTCACCGCGACGATTCTTCCATCATCCAACATCCCTTTATAAACCGTGCCTTGTGCACCTTGACCGAGCAACCTGCTCGCATTGTAATTGTTGGTGGCCTTGTCCAGTGGCATTGTAATTGTGTTCGATTCCCGATGATCCCCATTTGTTACGCACATGGTATTCTTGTCTTCAGTCTGTGCAAAATTCAAGCCCTTGTGAGTGGCTTTCGTACGTTCCCGCATTGGGTCGGGCACCCGGATCGACCAATTGCTACCCCTTTTGCTGCGGAAGCCATTGTTGCTGAGAGGTGAAGCAGCAGCAGTAGCAGAAGAATAAGAATGGGAGGGAGTGAGAGCATGCTTGCTTTCCATTCACCTTTTTTGGGTTTTTGGGTTCGTGGTTGGGATTTTGATTATTACATGGAGAAGCGAAGCGAACTATGGAAGTTGGAGTAAACACCAAAAACAGAAGGCCAGGGTTCCACTTGGAACGGAGCTACACTACAAAAAGAAAGAAAGAAAGAAATACCAAAACAGGGGAGAGTAACGAACTAACTGCCAAAACTAGTCAATTAATTTCCACGAGTGTAACAATGAACATACATAACCAATATCATAATGGCTTGAGATAGGGTGAGTAACCCTTTGTTACTCACCAGTGAGTAACCACTTTAGGACCGTAGATCTAAGGGTGAATCAATCATGCGGCTGGGCTGAATGCGGGGTCCAGAAGGGCATTTTTGTCCGTTTATGAATTTTTTTTTATATTCCAAGTTTAATGGCCGCTTTTTCAAAAAAAGGAGACCACTTTTAATGGTTGTTTTTTCAAAGGAGCAGAGACAATCATTTCTCTGCAACTCTCTTTTCTCTTTCTCCCTTCCTTCTTCTCTCTCAGTCTATCATTTCTCTTTCTCTGTTATTTTTTTTTTTCTCTCCAATCTCTTTCTCCATATCTAGATCTGCTTCCTTCTCTTCTTTTTTCGTTTTTTTCTCTCCAGTAATCGACGAAGAAAATTTGCAGCCACCCTCTTTCATTGCGTTTTTTGTCTCTTCATCAACTCGTTGGCCTCAATTTCGGTCTTTCTCCCTTTTTTGGCGTTTGGTGTTCTTGATTGTGGAGGAAATGAGACGAAATAGAAGAAGAGTTTTTTTCCCCTCTCCCTCCTTTTGTTTTTTTTTCCTTTTAGATAATATATATTGATATTATGACTCTATACCATATGGTATTGGGTGGTAACGAAATATATATTGATATTACCACACTATACCCTATGGTAATGTATGGTATTGCGTGGTAACGAAATATATATTGATATTACCACTCTATACCAGATGGTATTATGTGATATTATCATACTATACCATATGGTATTGTGTGGTAACGAAATATATATTGATATTACCACACTATACCATATGGTATTGGGTGGTAACGAAATATATATTGATATTACCACACTATACCATATGGTATTGGGTGGTAACGAAATATATATTGATATTACCACACTATACCATATGGTATTGGGTGGTAACGAAATATATGGTATTGGGTGGTAACGAAATATATATTGATATTACCACACTATACCATATGGTATTGGGTGGTAACGAAATATATATTGATATTACCACACTATACCCTATGGTAATGTATGGTATTGCGTGGTAACGAAATATATATTGATATTACCACTCTATACCATATGGTATTGTGTGATATTACCACACTATACCATATGGTATTGGGTGGTAACGAAATATATATTGATATTACCACACTATACCATATGGTATTGGGTGGTAACGAAACATATATTGATATTACCACACTATACCATATGGTATTGGGTGGTAACGAAATATATATTGATATTACCACACTATACCATATGGTATAGACTGGTAATAACTGGAAAAAAAATTTGTGTCAAAAAAATATCAAAGTGGATGTCATTTTGAAGAGCATAATTAATCTGATCTAATTGTGCAAAAAAAATTAAATTTCGACTTAAAACGAGTGAGAAATCGCCCGTTAAAGATTAAGAGAAGGAAAATTAAAAGTTTTTCGATGAGAGAGAAGGAGGTCCTGCTGTGGTCGGTCAAAAGTCAGCGCGTCAGCAATAAATAGGGGATAAGTGCATTTTACCTTACTGCCCTTCCGCATTTAATTTAAATAAAAAAGTGGACTGACACGTGGAGATTAGCTGATGGGTTACTGATGGGTTACTGACCCATCAGTTACTGACACGATCCGGACCCTATCATAATATAAACATTTTGACTTGAGTGGGGAAGAAAGGGGAAGCCACGTTTTGATCAATTTGTCAAATTGGCAAACAGAGATTCGTATCCTCAAACAACTGCCGTCCTGCTGATGCAACAGCAAGAACAACAAAAACAGGGGAGAGGGCAAGTGCCAAAAGTGATCTCATCGATTTCCAGAAGAGTTGCAACGTTTTGTCAAATAGAAATTTGGGTGTCGCAGGTAGTAGTAAGTAAATGTAAAATAATGAAATGCGCGGAAGCAAAAGAAAGACAATCACACACACGATTTTTTTACGTGGTTTCCCTACTCGATGCGAGCAGGACTAATCCACGAAGAGCTTAGGGCTCTTAGTCCGTTTCTTTTCTCATTGATTTGAACGAATGAATTGCTTGAGTTACAACATCTCACCATCAAGCAATATATTTAGCACCACCATCTCCTGTAACCTATTGACTTCTAGGGTTGGTAAGTAGTCTTTTACAAAGTAAATACTCAAACAACTGCCATCCTGCCATTGCTGATGCTGCTGCTGCTGCTGCTGCTGCTGCTGATGTTGGTGAAGCAACTGTAAGGCTGTGTGACAACTCTGTTAATCACTTGGCGAAGCGTAACATTGGGGACGAGATCATCCACCAAAACATCCAATTCTCCACAGGCACACGATCTTGAAGTCATCAATCGATTCCTGATGCATCCATCGCAGAAGCTGCGGAAGCAGCACCTTGTTACAAACACCGCGTCTTTCATCACCTTCGAACACAATGGGCAGTGAAGCTCCGGCGGAACTCTGCCTCTGTTTGTGCTTTTCTTCTCCTCCTCCTCCATATCGTTGCTGCCGCTGGAAGATGACGATGATGAGGGAAGTATTGCTTCTATCTCCCTTCGGAAAGTTTCCTCATCGGGCTGAACCGTCAACCTCTGCCTCTTGCTGCTGCCGCCGTCGCAGCCGTTGTTTCTCCGCCACACATACGATCCACCACCAATGCCGCACATGGGTTTCCTCTTCCCCTGAAACTGAGACAGAGCAGGTGTGCTAACCAATTTCTTGATCTTCATATCCTCCTCTTCTTTGCTTATCGCTGCTCCACTAGTCGTCCCCTGTTTCTTCTCTAAACCCAGAGCATCTTCCCCGAAATCATGGAAATCTTCTTCTTCTTCCGTTTCTGTAACGCTGCTCTTCTCCATTAAGGTCGTGGGTTCTCCTGAATCTTTCGATTCCTCCATCAAAGTCGCTTCCTTTTCTTGATCGGAGTTTTTCTCGACTACGATCTTGGAGGTGTCGATCCACCTCCGGCGACGATCTCCGGGGACTCGCCGGACCGCAATGGAAGCGCCGCTAGGGATCAACGCGTCTTCTTGTTCGCCGTACTCTTCCTTGGTTTGCTCGTTGGTGAAGACGAGATCGTAGTCGGTTCCCAGGCACAACCCGTTAGGGTTCCATTTCGGATTGGCGTTCTTCTTCGCCTTGAACTTCGACCTCAGGATCGCCATCTTCAACTCCTCGACAGAGACGCATTCTCTTTCTCCGATTTCGAACTCGCTGTACACCTTGCTGCTCGCGAACCTATACGAAACCTTCCCCATCGCTGCTGCTCGCCGGAAAAGAAACAGCGTTACTTCGCCGACGACGGATTTGGAAACAGAGCAACGGGAAAACGCAGAGCAACGAGATGAAATTAAGCAGAGCAAGTAAGTGAGTGAGTGCGAAATTGGAAGGCCGGGTGAGGGGTTTTATACAGTTAATGATCAACACAGGATTCGGATTCCTAGATTGATACGGAAAACCATATCCTTTTTGCAAACGGTAATCCTATTCCTGCTCCGGAAAGGAAAACAAAACACGCGGGAACTTCCCGCCTTGCTGTTGGGTTGGCTTTGGGCCCAAAATTGAGAGGTGTGTTTATTTACATTCTTGTTGGGCTCGAAGAGCTCAATGGGCCTAGAGCCATCAGCTTCTTCAACAAGCATGATTGAACCGAACCGAAGAGAGCAATATTTTCCGAACCGAATCGAATTTTGAACTGAAAAAAAGTTAGTGGTTGATGGTTCAGCGGTTAACTGTTGGTAGAAAGTTCAGCGGTACTTGATGTGATGACGTCGGTTCATCTTGACGTACTCCTTTCAATGATGTCGATTCAGTTGGATGAAGCACGAAAACTTCATATTTGAATTTTTCCTGATATTTAGAAGTGGATTTATTAATAATCACAAATAATTTCAAATACATATCATCTATCATCAAAAATTTATAACAAAGCATTCAAACTATCTCACAAAAGAAATCATAAATTTTATTTTATAATCAAATCAATAACCATGATGGCAATCCGTAGTGAACCAAGTAAATCCTACAGGGAGACTCGGAAATCGGGGAAAAAGTATAAATAAAAATAGTGACTGAGGTTGAATGGACTAGTTTAACCAGATGGTTAATCTGATTTCATGTCAAACCGTTAAAATCTATTTGGTTTATCTCTAACCATACAATCAAATAATCCGTTATTGTAACTAGTATAGTTGTTCTACTGACCCAATTGATGATCTAATTCTATTCTTATAACACCGAAGAGTACAAAATCAGTTTCCTAACAACCTTCACCAATCATCATAATCTATCTATCTATCTATCTATCTATCTATCTATACATAATATTATGGCAATTCAAAAGTAATTATTTGCCACCTAAGCACTTGGAGAGTTCACAAATTGCCAAGGTGGACAATATTTTTACAAAAAGAAAAATAGTTATTGATATATTTATGGAGCTATCTCTCTCTTCATTTAATATTTCATTTCTCTTTTATCCTTTTGTTTGTATTATATCAATGTACACAATAATAAATAATGTATGAAAAGTGACATATTACATTTGTTATCTCTAACTTTTTTAATATTTATTTTTATTTTCCAATACTTCTTTTATGTTTTTGTTTTTACTTTTGCATTGTATCGATGTACGCAACAATAGACTAATGTCTTTGAGTCACACAAATAACTTTTTTCTCAACCAAAAAAATATCTTATTAAAGCTCACTAATAAGTACATTTTTAACTCACTTTTACAATAATTTACAAACAAATTGCCAAGGTGGACAATATTTTTACAAAAAGAAAAATAGTTATTGATATATTTATGGAGCTATCTCTCTCTTCATTTAATATTTCATTTCTCTTTTATCCTTTTGTTTGTATTATATCAATGTACACAATAATAAATAATGTATGAAAAGTGACATATTACATTTGTTATCTCTAACTTTTTTAATATTTATTTTTATTTTCCAATACTTCCTTTATGTTTTTGTTTTTACTTTTGCATTGTATCGATGTACGCAACAATAGACTAATGTCTTTGAGTCACACAAATAACTTTTTTCTCAACCAAAAAAATATCTTATTAAAGCTCACTAATAAGTAAATTTTTAACTCACTTTTAAAATAATTTACAAATATGTTACATTTTAATGAAAAATTTATACAAACACACATACATAATAACATTTTATCGCGACAAAATAAAGATGGAAATTAAAGAGAGAAAACAAGAAACGTTTGAATAGAAACTTGACCAAGCAATAAAATCTATTTCTTAAACAAAAACCTTATTCATTCTAATTAAGTGAAGACCTATGAATCATAGGTGCAATAATTTACAGTGTATCCTAAATACAAATTACTAATATTTTGCATTTTTGCTCTAGATCGTGTTAATTGAACAAACTCTACTGGAGTTTTACGTCATATGTTAAGAAATTTAATTTTCAAACTTGGAGTAATAAATTTTCAAGGATTATAAATCAAAATTTTTAAAATGACTTCGGTATGATTTTTTATGAACTTGACTTCATATCTTAAGATGAGACACGAGATACATTAAAAAATGATACATCTGAAAGTTAGATGAATCTTTGCAAAATTGTATGTTAAACATAGATGAATCTTTGCAAAATTGTATGTTAAACATAATGTGTTCATCAACCACTTACCTATGCATTAATCAAATAAAGGTTTAAAATCTATCTATCTATCTATGACAATTCAACAATTGTTTGCTGCCACATAAACACTTGAAAAATTTACAAATTATCATGGTTGACACTTTTTTTACAAACACAAAAGTAAGTTAATGCTCAATTTATGTAGCTATCTCTATCTTCATTTAATGTTTCCTTTTGTTTTTATTTAATAATTCATTTGTACCTTTTGTAGTATATATATGTGTAGCAATGTTTAGAGGCTGACATGTATCGCGATTGTTTAAACAAAAATATTTGAATAAATCTTATTAAGTAAATTTTCAGTTTACGTCATATGCTAAGTAGGTGTTAGGCCATTACCTTTTGATTTTTCGTTAGGAGAAGAAATTTTGAGTGAAGGCAAACCAAATAACGGGTGTTAAATGCAATAGAGAGTGGAGATACCCGGGTAGACGAAATTAACTATGTCAACAATTTGGTGGCGCATGTGATGTGAGAAATGGTGTAGGAGGACAATTTAAAATTTAGCTGGCGATGTTAATATATGGGCCGTGAATTGGTGGACAAAGGTGAGGATTGGACAGAACATATCTGGTATAGAACTTCAGTAGCGGTCGTGACAAAATGTGGGAGGAGACAACTTAGCAATTGATACATATAGAGTAAATAACATTTAAATAGTTAAACCTTTCAGTTTTTTAAATTATTAGCCAAACCTTTCGAACTACAAATGATTAGCCAAATATTTGTATCACATCAAAATATTAACCTTTTTTTGCTATCATTAATAATTTTTTAACTCTTTTTTAATTAAAATACTAAATTGGATTATAGACCGTCACGTGTCTCTTCCAACTCATCATCATGTTGTTGAGTCAACATTACTAACAAAAATGCTAACGGGGAGTTAACGTTTGGCTAATACTTTGTATTTTGAATTTTTTTTGAAAGATTTGGTTAATAAAATGTATTTACTCTGTTATATAATATACTAAATTTGGGTCTCTTGATAGACATATGTTAACATAAGATCGTTAGGAGACTTCATGAACATTCACATGAAAATGAGGCAAGATTAGAGAAGTTGATCAACGATATGATCTTTCTTAGCAAACACATGCATTTTTTTTTTGCAATAAAACACATGCATAACGAATAATATATTTACGGAATAAAATAATTTGATAAAAATTCAATGGAGGAAGAATAGATCACCTCATTGGATAAATGAAGATGATAAGTAAGAATAAATTTTCTCTCACTTATAATGTGTACTTCCATCCCTTATTTTCTTTTACAATTGTTCATATTTCCCCTTATTTTCTTAACATTTTACAAATCCCGATAAAAAACAAGTATTAATTACATTTAAAAATAATTAAACTCTTTTTAATATATATGCTATATATGGACAATAAATGTGGCCATACAGAAAAATGCATGTATTAGTATAAGTAATGAAATTTTTATTTCTAAACAAATACCAAACATAAATGAATTTTAGAAAACGAAGGTTCTACAAGTTGTAAAATTATACACTAACGCACCATATTAAGATCAAAATCCGTATGTGAGTATCTTGGATTGAGATTCTAAAATATTATATAAACAACGACAACGAGTCTCAGTTAGTCCAAATTAAATTTCAGAAATTAGCAATTGATACATATTGTATAAGAAACTAAATACAAATAAGATCTTACAGTAAACTTCATGAACATCGAAAGTGTCAACTTTTAATTGGGATGAAGAAATTTATCCAATAATGAAGTATATGTACAAATAAACTCTAACTAAGATGTCCTCATCTGAACAACGTGGATTCATATAAGATAGAAAAAATTGTACATGGCACGTGGTATACCTTTGTGACATGGTTTATGATTAGAGAATTCAAACATTATAAGTGAATGTGCCAAGTATTAAGAATTTTCAATATATAGACACACCACATACTTACTTATCAATACAAAGTATAATAAATTTAGAAGGTCTAAAATAGTTTAAACATATAGATAAATTGAATTAATGTCAACGATAAAATGAAATTCTCCGGCCAAAAGGCCGGGTAAAAAAGCTAGTGTAACAATAAAGGAATCCTGCCATTAGTATTCACTTTTTATACATACAAACAAATGAATGAGAAGTAATTGATTTTTAAACAAGAGGGGGGGGGGGGGAAGATAGTAAAAAGGTGCTAACAAAAATAATATGATGTCGTCAATGGGAGGGCCAAAACTTACAAAGACAAAAAGATAAAGCAGTGGAGATCTGATTGTGGGAGAGAAAGAAGCATTGAAATGGTGAGGCGAACATGGTGCTGTTCTTCCAACACTGAACAGAACTAAACAACATCCAGTGATGCAAAAAAAATTATGATATGGGTCGACGTCTTCATCCATCCCGCCTTCAAAATCAGCTGTAACCAAATCTTTTCACGTCGAGAAATCTGGTTGTGTAAGTTCAGGGTATGAAGGAACTCCGGTCTCTTTCCCTGTATTCTCTTGAATTACTGTTCCAACTACTCTGACTGCGATTGAAATACTCTGAACTATAATCCTGACTACCAAATGCCATCCTCTGAAACATCCTGATCTGCGCAGACTGCTGCCTCGAATCGTAGATTTCACTCTGACCAGGTTTCATTCCGTTTGACAAATCTGACAACTCATTTATCGAATCCAAAGCTCTCGCCACCTTCACGCAGTCGGAAAAACAAAATTCATTCAACATGATCATCACTTTGCATCATCATACATACGAAAACCGTGTTAGAGATCGTTCCTAAGTTGGTTTACCTGGCTCATTCGGGGCCTCTTTATACCCGAGTGGCGCACACAAGCTGCTGCTGCTTCAATCATTCTGAACATTTCTCCCGGTACATAGTTCTTTTCCAGTCTTGGGTCGCTCAACACGTCGAGGTCCTCGTTGTCTAGTGCTTCAGTGAGCCGTGGACGAGCCTGATGAGTACATGTAGTTTGACAAGCTAGGATTATTAAGCTGCCACAGCGTGCATCTTAATAAGAGCATCAGTGAAATCGAAGAGGAATGCTTACCCACTCAACCAGGCTCTCGTCACCGAGAGGCTGAGAAGGGTCTACAGGTTTACGGCCTGTAATTAGTTCCAAAAGCACAACCCCAAAGGAATAAACATCGGACTTCTCAGTCAACTTTCCACTTTGGGCATACTCTGGAGCCATGTACCTAAAAACAAGAATATGAAACAGAGAACATGAATGGGAATACTTCTGGCATTGCATGATTTACAAAAGCCAAGCAGTATAGATGCCTCGATGGACAATAAAAAAAGAAGATACTAGCAAACAGACAACAGCAAGGGCACTGCCAAAGTTCACTTCTTTTCAACTACCTATCATACATTGGCCACATTTTACTTGCTCCCAGTAAGGGATGAGTCGAACACAAAGCAAATCAGTTCATACGTACCCAAAAGTTCCCATCACACGTGTGCTGACGTGCGTATTTGAATCCAGTTCCAAAGCTAGTTTTGCTAGTCCAAAATCTGCCACCTGATTTGGTAGAGAAAGGATTGTCATAAGCAACAATGTGGCAGCTAGAGATTGTGTGAAATCCTTACTTTTCAAGCAAAATGTTACAAGAGGCATCCACTAGTACACAGCATCATACATAAGCCATTCGTTCACTGTTTAAACAAATTATACAATGTTGAGATCCTAAATAGAACTGGGATGGACAGAAATTTATACCCGGGCATCGAAATTGTCATCAAGAAGGATGTTTGATGACTTTATATCTCTGTGAATAATTCGGGGATGGCCTGGAGTATAAGATGTCAACAAATAAAGGAAATTCATTTCAGTAGAAGAGGTAGAAGTGCATCTATGACTGACAAACAGAGTAAAAAAATATGGATTTTCATGATAATAATATCCTGTAATCATATTGGAAAGTGCTAATATGCTAATTTCCTCCCAGCGAAAGCGATTAAAGGTAAAGAGAAAATTACAGTCTTCATGCAGGTAGGCTAAGCCACGAGCAGCACCAGCTGCAACTTTGATTCGTGTTGCCCAATCCATGACTGGCCTGCCTTCAGCTGCAAAAGGTCCAAGCATGACAGATATAGAGAGTTAGACAAGTGCCATGCACATAATTCATAAAGATGAAAGAAAATCAGTAAAAATGAAGATTAGCAGCTTCTTTCCGTGATCATTGACTGACTGATATAGAGAGTAGATGAAGTTCTCTCTTTTCATCTTTATGACATGCAAGACTGTAGAAAGTAACCCCTAAATCTGCTGATAATTTCCCTCCGCTAGCATGTTGGCCAAGAAAGGTTTAGAAATACACCAGCAATTAATAAATATGAGAAGCCAATCACTCTTGCCAACTACTTGTACGCAGGAGTTAGCTGCAAGTCAAAGGCATGAAGAAAAACTAACAGCAAGCAACTACCACTTATATTGATCTCGGATATGTGTCTTACTGTGGAGATGAAAATGCAGAGTATCGTTGGGAAGATAGTCATAGACCAACAGTCTTTGATGATCAGATATGCAATAACCCACCAATGAAACCAGATAGCGGTGATGTACTCGACTAATAATATCCACCTCTGCTCTAAACTCGCGTTCACCCTGAGACCCACCAATTTTCAACTGCTTTACAGCTACTTCTCTTCCATCTACCAGAACACCTTTATATACACAACCGAATCCACCTTCACCTAAGAGATTCTGTTTTGAGAAACCATTTGTAGCCTGGAGCAGTTCGTCATAGGTGAACCAAGACTTGGAATTGTTTAGCCCGCCAGCTTCAGATGGGGAATACATGAAATCACTGCCTGAAGGGCTTCCTTGCAGGGGGACAGAAGATTGAGGCCGCAAAAACAACGCATCTGATAAAGGAAAACAAGACGTGATGAATTATGGACACCTTCTTGCTGACATTTAATACAAACACAGAAACTGGCATTTTCATGAGCATAGACTTGAATAGAAAACAAAGTAATGGAATGCTTCCTCCATAACTCAGAAAATAAAGAAATAGTTCTCCACTATAAGACTAGTCCTACTAGTCACCATTATATGAATGACTGAAACCAACCATCCCCATGTAAGAAGAATGATAGAAGGGAGCCAAGTGATGCAAAAATAATACTACTTGGCAATGAGGCAGTCAAGAAACTGAACTAAGGGCATAGTTAGGTGAATTTTATCCATTCTATTTGTAGTTTCAACAGTGTTGTTAGAGGAGAGAAGCATATCAAGTTCACATCTTGAATGGAAAATCAGGCTACATAGTTGCCATCATGAAGCAAATGTTGTTCGGTTAATAGACTAGCTTCTACAGTCAGTGACCACGATTAGTATCTTCATTCATCAAGCAAATGCAATTATTTGAAGAGCCTTTAGCAGCAAGGCAACGGGTTCAGGAAGGGTCAATCTACAAGACAAGCGTGAATTACATAATTCAGACAGACAGTCAGAGCAATAACTGACCATGTACCTGAGTTTTGAGAAGAAGCAAATGGAGAAGGCATGGTGTAACCAATATCCGCCTTATCACGCCTTCTTTTTCTGTAATGTAGTAACCACACAGCCATCACAAGGAGGCCAGCTATCGCCAGCCCAGCCACAACACCAATTGCCACGGTTGCATCGTTCGAACTCCTAGAAGGAGATGTCGAATTTCCAGAAACATTTGTACCACTACCATCAGTAGTAGCCCTTGCAGTTGGTTTCTCGGTAGGGATAGAGGGGAAAGGTGAAGTGGCAGCGCTGCCATTGCTCGAAGAATCCCCCGGAGGAGCTGGAGGAGAAAGTACAGAAGGTGTTGAAGGGACCCCAGGAGGTTGAGATGGCAATGTGGCCGTAGGAGGAGGGCTATCAGGTTGAGAAGAAGGTGGGGGAGAATCCTTGGGGCGTTTATGGGGACCTTTGGGAGGCTTTGCTTTTGTTGGCGGTGATGGGTCATCCGAAGGAGGTGATGGTGGTGGTTGTGAAGGGGATACAGCTTGAGGTGGTGGAGGGGATAGATCAGGAGTTGTAGGGGAGGCCTGGGGTGGAGGAGAGCTTATAACCTCTGGCGGCGGCGGCGGTGGTGGAGAAGCATCTGGAGCAGGAGGTGAAATAGTGGCATCTGGAGGGGGAGGAGGATTGTCAACGGGAGCTGATGGCGGTGGAGAGGTTGGAAGTGGCGATGATGGAGGTGGAGATGATGATGGTGGTGGAGATGCCGGAGTTGACGGTGGTGGAGCTGCTGCTGCTGTTGGCGGCGGTGGTAGCGGCGGGGAAGGAGGAGGAGCAGCAGGGGTAGAAGGCGGTGGGGAAGAAGGATCTGTGGTCTGATCAGGCTGGCTTGAAGTGGGAGTTGGAGGCAGAAGAGATGGCAATGGGATAATGGTTGGCGATGGTGGAGTTGCAGAGTTACTAGAAGAGTCTGGTGCAGGTGCAGATGAAGCCATTTCTTTTTCTTTTCTTCTCTTTTGTTATCTCTGCCAATAGTTCTACTACCTCAAGTCCTCAACTTTGCATCATGAACTGCTCATTAGAGAGACACAGAGACCTAGAAACCCTAAAATACCACTACATGAACATATCTCAGGGTTCAATGCCCAGATTTTGGGGGGATCAAGCAAAAGCAGCGTAGCAATTACTTCTCTTCAGTAGGGCACCCAGATCAGCTGGAAACCCAACAACTTAGACAAAAGATTGGGAATTAAGTTACCTCAAGAGCAGCAGACCCCAAATCAGAGGAAACCCTCAATGTTGTAGCTCACTTCTGGTGAAGGAAGCACTAGGGTTTCAAAAATCTTTCAGCAGTGAATTGAGGGGAATGCAGGAGTACCCAGAAGATGAAAAGGGGAGAGGATCAAAACCCAGAAGTCCAAAAGCAATAATGGCTTCCACATTTCATTCTCTTCCTGGAGTTTCCGGGAGAGGGTAATCGTCGTGGAGAAGAGTAGGCACGAAACAGAGGAAATGGAAAGAAAAAGAAAGGACTTCGACGAAGGATGGTGGAGTGTGTGTTTAACCCACAAAATACGCAGAGAGAAACGTGGGGGCGACTAGACTAGCAGTTGGTTGGTAATGGTACCTGCTGCTGCTGCTGCAAACTCCAACTAGGCAAAGCTTTTCCGCTTTCTTTATTCTACTTTCTTCCCTTCCCTCTGCATAATGGAAATCCAACCAGGCACAAAAAGACAGAGAGAGGGCTTTTGATTCAATTCAACTCAACAATAATAACCGATAGCGCAGCATGTTCTACAAATCTGTCTCTTTATCTTTCTCTCGCCAGCATCAACGCCACCGACGCCATGGCTATCATTTTAGTCGCTGCGAAATGGGGAGAGAGTTAATGAAAGCTTGAAAATTTTGGACAGCAGCAACTACTGGTGGCTAGAACGTGGTCTCTGGTACAAGTCTCCCCCTGTTTTTTCTTCGCGACGCTTTTTAAAATTGCGCAATTTTGTCGGATCTTGTATGGACGCGGGAGTCAACTTCGTGATAAATTGTAATTATGGAACGGATTTCTACATCATAGGACCAACTTTAGCGTAATGATATTGATAGCCTCCAAGCATTTTGCCCTGTTAATCTTTTGTTTATTTGTTCGTCCCAAAAAAAGAAAAGATCTTTGTTTACTCTAACAATGATGTTGATGGGGAACCGGGGTGAAATAAACACACTTCGTCACCTCCATTTTCTGGTAAAGTTCATACTCTAGTTACCTTGGCAGACATTATTTCCATTTTCTACAAATATGCAAGATTAGGAAAGTGATATGCATAAGGCGGACAATTGAGTCTTGCCTAGTTAGGAATGACAATGAGTCGATATATTAGGTAATTGAATTCAATTGTTATGACATATACGGATATTGGGTTGAACTCAAATGGACTTATATGTAATTTTGATAGTTTGGGGTTTGGATTGAGTTAGACTTAAATAGATCTATTTGTGGTCTATATAATTACTAGTGTGAGCCCCGGCCAGTTGGCCGGAGGAAGGTGAGGTATGAAATTTGATAATGTAATGGGGGTGTATAGCTTATTGTTACATAGTTTTTTTGGGAAACACGTGATAAAAATAGTGAATTTTAGTAGGAAGAGACATGAATGATGCAACGAATCAAAAAATCGGCCTTATGAACCAAAATCAAGTACATGTTACCTTGTGAAACAATATTGTTTCTAATAATATGATGAGGAGGAGTAAGTTTTATAGAAACCGAATTCCAGAAAATCGATTAAAAAATCGTCTATCCCGTTGGTTTTCGGGAAATGAGCATCTCACAATCGTTGCTAGCTTTTACTCGGTCCGTTGGCCGATTAATTTGCTTTATAAAACTTTCATTTTGTCATCATTGGACTTTATGGTTTTTGTCAGGCCATAATAAAATCTAAGGAAATCAAGAACGAACAACACGATTTGGGATAGGAATTGCCGTTGTCGTATCCCTAGAAAATGGTGGTAAACACGGACTCACTTGACAAACTGGTTTGGATTGAGATTTTTATCGGGTATCAGGAACCATGTGATTATAAATTAGACTTGATCAAAACGGGCCAAAACTTGAAACTCAGCCTGTTTGACCGACCCATGTCAAATTCTAATTATTCTTTACTTTTAAACTTTCTATTTGAAAATAAAAAATAGTGAAAGAAAAGATATGACTGCAATTCGCCATTTGCACATCACTTATTCGCGAATAAAACCATAGAAATTCAAAAGGAACTGAAAATATTTAGGATCATTTTAATGTTTAAAATAACCAAATAGATCTTTCTGTTTAGTTTTTTACTAACAAATATCAGATGATTCCCTATAAAATAAACTATAATTTGATCATTATGATATCAAATAATTATATAATATATATTTGAAATGATAAAAATTGGACTAATTGGGTTGGTCGAGGTTGAACCATTGAATAACTTTAAAATACATTATATTTTAGCCACTAAGATATAAAATAATCGCATAATATATATTATGCCAGAGAAAATAGCTTGTTTTAGAATGTCAAACCAATGATGTTCATTTGTTTTACTTGATGGCCAAATCCCGTGTAGGTCAGACCCATCAAACTCTTTTATTTTATGGTTAGCGGTTAGCCCATTAGATACCATGCATTAGTTTATTGTTAAATTTTTTATGTTTAGCAATAAAAAGAAGTATTATTTTTGCTTTTTCATATATATTTTATCACCACGGAGAAATAAAAGGTCTTAAAGAAAAAAAATTGACACTCCTGGACCCGTTCAAATCCGCATGTGTACGGTAAGTTGGCCCGTTACACAAAGGAAAGAGAAAAAAAATTGACACTCTCTATTCTACCCTTCATACAAACGCTCCTGGAGTAGGGAATTTGAAATGGGAACGCTCTTGTTGTAGGGAATTTGAAATGGGGGAAGAGTTTTTTCCTCCCTACTATTATATGTTTTTAATTTAAAAGATACAACAAATGTACTTAGTGTGATTGGTTGTGATTCTCGTTTTTCTTTAAAATGATCATGGTTCAAATCCCAGTACTTGTCTATTTAATGAATACAAAAAAGTAATTGTGAAGACCAAAATGTCCTTCCTACTTTCACTCTCGTGGCTTAAAGAAAAAAAATTGACACTCCTGGACCCGTTCAAATCCGCATGTGTACGGTAAGTTGGCCTGTTCCACAAAGCAAAGAGAAAAAGAACTGACACTCCCTATTCTACCCTTCCTACAAACGCTCCTGGAGCAGGAAATTTGAAATGGGAACGCTCTTGTTGTATGGAATTTGAAATGGGGGAAGAGTTATTTCCTCCCTGCTATTATATGTTTTTAATTTAAAAAGATACAACAAATGTACTTAGTGTGATTGGTTGTGATTCTCGTTTTTCTTTAAAATGATCATGGTTCGAATCTCAGTTCTTGTCTTTTTAATGAATAAAAAAAGTAATTGTGAAGACCAAAATGTCCTTCCTACTTTCACTCTCGTTGCAGGAAATTTGAAATGGGGCTCCCGTTTTTCCCTTCGGCGTATTATATTATGTGTAGATTGACACTCCTAGACCCGTTCAAATCCGCATGTGTACGATAAGTTGGCCCGTTCCACAAAGGAAAGAGAAAAAAACCGACACTCCCTATTATACCCTTCCTACAAATGCTCCTGGAGCAGGGAATTTGAAATGGGAACGCTCCTGTTGTAGGGAATTTGAAATGGGGGAAGAGTTATTTCCTCCCTGCTATTATATGTTCTTAATTTAAAAAGATACAACAAATATACTTAGTGTGATTGGTTGTGATTCTCGTTTTTTTTTTAAATGGTCATGGTTCGAATCCCAGTACTTGTTTTTTTAATGAATAAAAAAAAGTAATTGTGAAGACCAAAATGTCCTTCCTACTTTCACTCTCGTTGCAGGAAATTTGAAATGGGGCTCCCGTTTTTCCCTTCGGCGTATTATATTATGTGTAGATATGCCCGAAAAAATACCATCGATAATCTCACTATTCGTTTTCAACCAATTCACACCTTGAAATGTTGGTGTTTCCACGTTCATGTTTGTTTTAAACAAAGAAAAATGCAAATTGGTCATCCATTTTTTTTTATGAGAATCATCCATTTTCTTTTGGGTAATCAATATAATGGGTCTAATTTAGATCCAAACTTTTGTTTTTTGGAGGGTATGAGTATGATTCAAAAGTGATATTTTCAAACTTGAACTTACTCGTAATAATTGGGTTTGGACAATACCAATTTTGGGGGGTTTTTTTTTTCTGCCATTACTATGCTTGTGCCTAGCTCCTCCCCTAAGCATACCTAGGAGCTAGAAGAAAAAAAAAAATCTTTTTTACCACATGACAGAGTGAAATAACATTTTACAACACTTTCTCATTTTAGTTCAAATAAAAGATCAAATAATCATTATATTCAAATTATAGTCAATTAATTGAGCATCCTTTTATTTTTTCATCTATTTTACTAATAAAGATTTACCCCATCCATTCTGGGAAAAAAGAAAAGAGCACAAACCCTTACCGTGGTCTGAATCTTTCAGAGTGCAACTTTGGTGGAGAAGGTGAAGAGGTCGATTTGGGAAAGGGATTCGGCCCAACAACGCTCGTGTATCATCGTGAATTTTTTTCTAACAAGATATTGTTCGCTTTGAACCTATACCTTCACGAATTTTAGCTGTTGGTGCATATTAAAATGACTTCTCATAAAGTCACGCATCCTTTCAGTGATCCATAATGAGCATGTTTAACTATGTATTTTTCACAAGAACTCCTCTATTTCACACCAAAACACGTTTGTCAGTTGAGACTGGGTTCTTATTTACAAATCATGGATCTCTTCCGTGATTTGTCGATGCGAGATTCTTCTAAGGTGTTTACATACACCTCCTTTGTGAGCTTTGCCCCCATCATCGTTCAAGAAGGATGCATAGAGACTCTGATGACACTTGTAACATTCCGAACTTTTTCCCGACAAGATGTTGTCACTTTGGGCCTAGACTCTCGCTGATTTAGTCTTGGGGGGTGCATATTAAGGTGGTTTCCCATAAAACCACGGATCCTTCCAGTGCTCCATAGTTGCACGGTTAACTTTGGAATTCTTATAAGAACTTTGTGTTTCACCTCAAAATGCGTACTGTTGATCAATGTGAGTTTCTCAATTATGAATTATGAATCTCTCCGTGCTTTATCGATACGAGCTTCGGTTAAGGTGTTACAAAATGACTCATCAGACTATGTTGCGTGTGAGCAACGGTGAGGTAACTTTTCTCTTTTTTATTACATTTCGTTAGTGAAATAGATGAAAAATATAAAAGAGGCACGAGATAAAAGTGAAGAGTGAAGAGATTCGATTCGGATCCTCTATGTAATTCAGGAAAATTGAAGCTAATAAAGATTAGCTAGTACAATAATACAGCAGCGAATTTCAAAATCTCCCTCGTTCCATTTGATTCTCCTGATTTCAGATTCATTCCCGGAGGCTGAGAGCGGGAGCGGCCGGACTCCACTGTTCTGTTCAAGGTAAATACTCTCTACTTCGAAAAACCCTAATTGTTCATCTCCTTGCGCTTCTTTCTTGCTTGTATGTTTGGTATCCGGGAAATTTTGGGTAAGCAGCTTCTTTATCGTCGCTTTCCCCAATCCATTTTCCTTTGTTGGTTCAAAAAGATTTTGCTCAAGCTGAATTTGCCGGATTCGTTCTTTCTTTCTTTCTCCTTTTAAGTTTGTGGGTGGGGGGCAAAAGCCTGAATTGCTAGCCTGCTCGATTGGTTCAAGATTGAGCTAAACTGATAGGTCTCTCATGCATCTCGACTGTAAAGGCTTGGCACTGAAGTTCCATTTTCTTTCCAATGAAGCGAATGGATTTTGGTTTTCTTCTTGTTGGGTTATGCAATCTGTATCAATGCAATTCCAATTTCTTTGTTTTGCTGGTATAACGCTCTAAGCGAGCTGTCATTTTGCATGTTCAGCTAGGGCTAAAGTCTGCTGCTTTCTTGGATTTTATCACTTGTTATGAACTTCAAATGCCTAGTTCTGATTGGAAATTTCTAGATGGATACTCGCTTAAAGATATTGATATATTCGTATGTGTCAGGTTCTGAAGCTTAAGTTTTACTGTGACTGTAGTAACTTCTGTTGATGCCAACTTGTACTCTAAAAGTAAGTTTCTTTGCAGGTACGTTCTGCAGTAGCTTGGTCAGTGGGATTGTTAAGAGGGACACTATCGGAAAGAGGGGCACTATCATTTTTGGTGAATAATGGAACCTGGGGAAATCAGTGGCAGCCCTGATCAGAGCAATTTGGAGACTATGAGTCAGGATAACAAACCTGATCTACAACCAAGTAGTGCTGGTTTACAATCTCACGATTTTGGAGGTAAAGAAGATAAAGCAAATAGTGAAACTCCATGCATCGGTGGGGGTCAAGTTGGAGCTGAAGCTAGCACAGAACAAGCTGCTGTTGGTACAAGTATGGGAATTGAAGATGGATCAGGGTGTGATAAATTGGGAGGCAACGTTGAAACTCATGATGGTCAGGTTAACGAAAATAAGAATGGCCAGGTTAACGTTGAAACAGAAGTTGACATGGATCTGGTTGATTCGCCGATGCATGTAAATATTCAAGTGACGGAGGTTATTTCAGTTGAAGAGAAAGTGGTTAGCATGCTGAACACTGAAAATGGTAGCCTTGACATGCCACTTGAGAATTTAAAAGGTGATGAAGGAGGGTTGTGGTATGCTGGTTGTCTACTCTATTAACATCTAATTGTTCAAGTTGTTCTCAATGTAGGTTGTGTTTTAATTTTTCTTCCTTCTATCTTTCAGCTAGATCAGGCGTTAAGAGAGCAAGGATGACTTACGAACAACAGCATCCTTCAGTGCAAGTCATGTATAATTCTCTAACAAGGTCAGTAGTTACCATTCATGAATTCTAAAAATGGTAACCAAGTTCGTCATCTTAAGCTGATTTTGTGTCTCTAGTGGTAATGTGCATGTTATTGGTTGATTATGCTAGATAATTTCTTCTTTTCTTTTATAGAGCTAGCAAAAGAAAGCTTGAGGAGCTATTACAACGCTGGTCAGAATGGCACACAACCAACACCGTGTATCTAGTAAGTCTTGGTTTCTCTTAGTGTTTCAAATTTTAACAGTAGCATTAGTATTTACTATTCACCTTGTCAACAGGGCTTCTTCTGTTGATCCCTCTCTCTTGATAATTAAAATTGTGTTTTCCCTTGTGTACACAAATAAATATCTATTGCAAGAGTTTTAGTGTTCTTGAGGAATTGTGGGTCCTTGTCACTCATTGATATGCTGCAAGCTGCTTCTCTATCTTGTAGATCATTAAATTTATTTGTTCCTTTTAAAGCCATGAGTTTTCAATGTAAACATTTCTCTTTAAATCTCAAAGTGATTCAGGTGTATAATTGTGGGTCTCTTTCATGGAATAATAGTTAATAAAATAGAGTGAACTTATAGGTCTGGGTTTTTGTGCTAGAATGAGTCCATTATATCAGATGAATCTTCTCTAACTGCGTGCCATATAGGTCATCAAAATAGGACCGTGTTGCCTAGACTAAAACCTGAGGTGAGATGGAGCTGTTGTTTTGGTGATGCAATTATGCATTTTCAACCCTCTGGTTTCGACGATAGTGGTGCCAATCAAGTACAAATACTGGCATTCACTACAGAAGTATATTTAAATTTAATCTGTTGGCTGTTAGAGGGTGATTATTACACTACTTGCTCTATCTCATTTAACCAATTGGGTCTCGTTGATGTTTCTAAGTTTCCTTTGTTTTGTCTGATAACTAACAGTTAGTGAACTTGAACGTTGGAGGCTGTCAAATTAATTCATATTCCCCTTCTTAAGTATCAGCTGTAACAATCAGGATAATAAGTAACTGTTGTTATTCTTGCAGGATTCAGATGAAGCATTAGAATCTGGCGAGGAGACATATTTTCCTGCCATACGCACTGGCATAGAGAAGTCCTGTACAGTTGTAAGTTTTATTTTCTATCTTTGATATTAATATGCATAATTATCTTTCATGAACTCTTCGAGTTTTGGATGTTGCGGTCGCCTTCCTCTTACCCTGCACATCTCCATGATACATAAGCCTTCTTTGTTTTCTTGGTATGGGCTGTTTCTTGAGCATTATCCCACAACGATTATTTCCAAAGTTTCATATTTCATTTATTTGTGTAGTAGACTACAGGGATTAAAAGTTCCACTAGCTCATTGCAAGTTTGTATGTGTGTCCACTTACCTTCTTTTGATTGGTCATAATTGTACCTGCGGCATTTTCTGAATTTGGTACTTAAGTGCTCATATCCTGTGATGATAGCTATATTGTAACTGGAATCGTAAAATAGTTTACATCTAGCTGCCTTTCCCTAAGCAAAAACTATGAAACTTTACCTATTACTCTTTGGCTCTTTTCAGTTTCGTCTGTTATGTGGGCTCTTTTTTTGACACATCTTTTTCTAAATGTGTAGTCTTTCTGCATAGACAATCGAACAAGAGATGAGCAGACCAGCGGTGTCATGCCACTTGACAGCAACTCCGTGCCCCTTTATGATCGTGGATTTGTTTTGGGTCTGACATCGGCAGATGGCTCAAACAATGCTGAACGGTAACAATCTTCTCTCAAAGATAGCCTCAAGGTAGTGTTTCTCTGTTTTAGTGAACTTGGATGGTAGGAGGACTTGTACAATCACCATTAGTTATTATTGATATAACATCCATGGCATCATCATTATGATGGATTGTGTCTAATAGGGTTACAGATTATGCTTCATGACTTTTGTTCTTTCCTCTTGTCTGAGAGTTTTCATCTGTTTGTTTCCTTTGCTTCGCATTCCAACACCTTGTGGGAACCTGTTCCTGAACCTTCTTTGTTTCTTTCATTAATAAAAGTTCATCACCATTATAAAAAAAAACAAGCTTACCCACCTATAAAACCCCTCTGGACATGGGTATGTGCACGTGAATGTAAAAACAACTAGCTAACTTCCCAGGTAAAATCACCAAGTAGTTCAACTTCAGGAAAATAGTAGACAATTGTATATGAAAAGCGCCCTAATTTAGTATGCTAGTGTTGCTGCATGATTTCTAGTTCTACGGCCACGGGCCACAAGGATGGTATGTTCCCGGCTTCCAGCAGCTGTGCCTGTCTGAGTAATTAATTGTAGACCTCTGACTTGGTGTTTTGCTTGATGACGGACAAACAAGAGGTTACTTATGGAATAAACAATTCTGAACTAAATAGCTCTTATGACAGATTTCTTTATGTCGCCTGGTCCCCATATTAAGAGCCTTATCTATACTGTTGGTATGATTCCTTATTGTTTCTTTTTCTTTCGTATCTGAATTTAATAGAGGCCTGGAGATATTTGGTGATCCTGCCCGGTGTTTTAACTGCGGGTCTTACAACCATGCTATGAGAGAATGCACCAAGCCTCGGGATGCTGCTGCTGTTAATAGTGCCCGCAAACAACATATGGCCAAAAGGAATCAGAACTCCCATTCTCGCAGTTCAATTCGTTATTATCAGAGCTCATCTGGTGGGAAGTATGATGGCTTGAATCCAGGTGCTCTTGATGCTGAAACACGCAGACTTTTGGGTATTGGGGTAAGGTCCTTGACAGTTGTAGGCACGGAAATCAAGAAAGAAAACTCATACGGCAATTTCCATATGCCTGCCTGTTCAAAAGTTTCACTGATCTTTTCACCCTTTCCCTAATTGGAATTTTAACTGGGCAGGAGCTCGATCCACCTCCATGGCTAAACAGAATGCGAGAGCTGGGATACCCACCCGGATATCTAGGTAATGGAACCACTTCAGTTGGGAGTATTTACATTCTCAATTCAAGCTTCCATTCTGTAGTCTACTTCAGTCTTATCACCATTTTTATATTGTACCACTAAAGCAGCTGGGCTTTGTGCAGAGCAATCGAGTTATTTACCATCCAGAATATCACAAGCTTTTGCATTTAGTTGGGGCATGGACTACTTTAATACATTTATTAACCTTTTCAACATAATAATATTTTCAGATGCCGACGATGAAGAGCAACCGTCAGGAATAACAATATTTGGTGAGGAAGAAGCCATGGTCGTCGGTGAAGAACAGGAAGAAGGAGAAATAACAATGGAAAACAACATTCCCAAGCCGCCTCACGAGCCTCCTCGCAAGATGAATAAGACCATTGAATTTCCCGGAATAAATGCACCAATCCCAGAGAATGCAGATGAAGAGCTATGGGCAGCTGGTGGTCCTTCGTCTTCGAGTTTCGATACTACTAATAAGAACCGACTATCAGAGCGTAGTAGTGACCACTCAGGAGGCAGATATTACCACAGCAGTGAACAAAGACGGCCTAGAAGAAGTTTCATGGATGATGATGGGCCACCTGGCGTTGACCCGGTATCGAGCCCTTCCTTGTCGAGTTACCCTCCAAGATATGGGAGTTACCATGCAAGCCAATATAGCGTCGACAGCCCTAGAGACCTCATGCCTTCCTTTGCAAGGTCGCACTCTGATAGAGAACGGAGGAGCCCTCCCAGGTATGAAGATTCTTTCGGTAGTCACTCGTCGTTCCACCACTCGTACCACTCCAGACGCGAGCACGAAGTGGATGATCGATGGGATGGGCGTAGTCGGGATCGTCCATCGGACTATGAACTTGATGGCCACAAGTCTAGAAGGTAAAAGGAGGGCAAACAGTAGGGATTGTTAGCACATGACTTGTAACAGTGGCTTAGCTCATATGTCCAATTGTGACAGTAGTGTTGTAAAAGTGCCTCTTTTTTCCAGGTCGTAACAATAAACAAGATGTCTGGGCCTCATGTGAAGAATATTACTGATAGAAAGCATGTTGACGTTGTTGTTTATGATTTGACAATTTTGCTGCTAGCACAGACTCCTTAAAAATGACCAATGCTATATATTTTAGGCTTGCACACTGCAGATTGCAGTGTGCACTCACGAACCAAGTACCAGAAAAATCGTATAAGCAACACCGGTTGTTGAGTTGGTTTCTGAAGGAATTTGGAGAATGATAGTTCAGTTTTCGAGATTTTGAAGAATTCGTATATGTATTATGTTGATATTATAGGCTTGCAGTGGCTCGTTCCTGAACTAAGCGTTAGAAAAATCGTATATCAAAAGCGACAACGTTTGTTGAGTTGGTTTTCAGAGGAATCACTAGCTTAGCTGTTAGCGGTCATTTGTAGAATGATAGTTCAGTTTAGATTTCGAGAGTTTGAAGAATTCATACACGTATTATGATGATATTTGAGATTTTAGAAATGATTATAAAATAACAAGAACGTAACTTTTTGCTAAGAAGATACATTTTCCCATACATTTTAATTGTCTTATTCTCAATGTTCTAACATCCAACCTTTGTCAGAAGTACATGTTGTCCTTTCAAATACATGTTATCCAATCTTATGGGTCGTTTGAAAGTTGTGATTGTTAAATATATCTATTGTTGTGAATGCATGTATAATATTATACATGTATTGTAGAATTTGTTGCATTTTAGACAAAATTTACCAAAGTATTTGTAATCTAAGCAGTACCTTGCAGAGCTCCTTGCAGCAAGGGATGCGATCTCTCTTGCAGCGTCTAGAAATCTGCCTCGTGTCATCATTGAGGGAGATGCGGCTGTGGTCATCCGTCAGTTTAGCCTTGGTGCAGTGGAGGATTCCGTGGGTGGCCCCATTCTTAGAGATTGTAGGAGTTTCCTTGGATCTTTGTCTCTTTGTATAGAATTTAGGGCGGTTCCGCGGACTGCCAACTGGGCTGCCCATAGAGTGGCGCGTAAAGCCCTGTTGCTGTCTCGGCTAGAGTTAGCTTCTTTTGACTTTGTAGGTTGGTTTGTTAGCGGGGTGGGGAGGGCGTTTGGGTAGTGTTTGTTCTAACTTTCTTTCTGATATTACTCGGGCAAAAAAAAAAAAAAAAGAGTATATATATTTAGAAAATGTACAAAACGGCTCAAACAGGTTAGACTCCCCGATCAGATCATGGAACCTTAAATCACATGTCTGGCTTTCTCACGACTTAAACCGGTTTGACAAACTTGGTTACTAATTATTATACTTTCCGATAGGGAAAGCTATCAAAATGGAGGGACTGAAATAGGCAATAAGTTAATTCTGGAACTCATAGGAATAAACCATCAAAATTCAGGGTCCTTTATTTCTTATTTATTTATATATTATCTATATATATAAAAAAGACAGTACCATAACAGAAATTGTATTAGGCCCCACCACCACAAAAATACAGGGGCTGGGTTGCCACCGAAACATCAGCAAGGACTCTCCTCCGCCTCCGCTGCTCCGACCAAATTGTCGCCACCCTTCTCCGCCAACAACGTAAATTCCCTCTTTTCTCCCCCTTTTCTATCGTCTTCTTTGTCTTTTCCACCGCTAAAAATACACAATAACATTATTATCCGAATCGCGGAAATCTGAATTCAACCGAAAACCAAAAAACAAACTACTCGCCGCGGCGGCAAACAATTCTCAGGTTCTTCTTCCCCTCTCTCTCTCTCTTTTCACCGCCTCGTTTTTTTCTTCTTTGCTTTTTAGGGTTTTCGTTTCCGTCCCCGTACGGCGGCTCCGTCGACGTGCATTGTTGTGCATGACACGTTCCGAACCTGATCGTTCGGAATTCCGGTTGATTTCCGGACGGGGGGAGTTCCTTTTTAGCTTGTCCGTGCATTGTGGTCCGTGCTCCGCCGTGACAAATTTGGGGCTACTGTTCGTGGCCACGGCGCCGTATTGGCATTGTTTGTTGCCGTCGAACACCTGGCGAGCATGGAACCAAAAACCCTACCGCCCCACGTGGCGGGGGGTTTTTTGTTTGTGAACAGCAAAACTGGGGTATGCTGCCGGAGGAGGTTGACGAGATGATTTTGCCGTCGTTAAATTGATTCAGGCGAGTGAAGCTTGTTATTATCAGTGGAGCAGAATCTGCTGGCTAGCTTAACTTAAGAGTTTGAATGGATCAAATTGACTTGCAATTTGCTTCCTTCGATGTACCTATCCTTTGTTGTTCTAGGTGGTGGTCTGAGTGAGGTTTGTTCGTTGATGTGCACTTCGTGTGAGGTTTCCATTAGTATACTCTGTTGCTCTGGCTGACTCCACCGTGATTTGATTCTCATTGGAACTGGAACCAGGGTGTGCTGAAATTGCAAGCATTATGTCAAGTTATTTGTGTGCTTTTTTTGCTTGTTCATATTGGGTTTCTTTTTTTGCGTGTGGATAAAATGGAAAGGTGGGGAATACTGGAAATTGTAGGCTGAGTTGATCTGCTAGATGTTGTATGGATGTAGGTTACATGCCATCTCTTGCAATTCGTTGGTATCATTCTTACTGAGAGCTGCTAAACGGCCATAAAGTTGGCTATTTCAATTGGAAAAGTTTGCACAGGCTTATGAGTTATGACCGCTGTAATTTATATAATTATCTGGCTGTATGCAGTGCTTAAAGAGCAATGAGCACCTGAGCGTGGGTTTTCAAGATGTTTGTGAAGGGATTCAGGGCGAGGCAGACACCAAGCCTTCCTATTCCAAAAATTTCAGATCAATCTCCATGGGGCGGAAATGTTTTGCATTCTGACATGAATAGAACAGTTGACTGGAGGAATGATGGCAGCATTTCTTTCTTCCGTGACTTCGTCAAATCGGAAATGTTAGTTCTCACAGTTTGCATTGGTTTGGTGGATTGTTGTCAATACCTTTCTCATAGTATTGTTCTTATTTTTGTTTCGACGTAATAATGTCTTGTGCAGCACGAAAATTTTGGTGGCCCATTATTACTGGCAACCAGATGGCTCTGACTTCGTTGGTCTTCTAGAAAACATCATTTTTTTGGAATCTCAGTCAATGGTATGCTGTGCTCATGACATGTTTCAATTGCTTATCATTTTCAAGAAACTCTCTGATAGCAAGATATATCAGTCTGCTTATCAGTCTGTTTTCTCAAATGATGATAGGAGGACTACATGAACTTAGATACGCTAGCAAAGCGGCTGCAAATAGTAATCCATGGTAAGATGGCTAATGCAAACTACAGTCAACAACTGTTTAACAGCCTATTATGAGTATGCATAGAAATGATAACTTCTGGCTGATCTCATCATCAGATGCAGCAAAATCTCCTGAGAGAAACTTGAACAATGTTAGCAAGACATATGACACAACTATCATGGACTTCCCTGGCGTATTTGGTGTAGTAAGGGGTAAGACTTCCAGATTTTATATACGTGTTGATGATCCAATTATTCCTTTTGATTAGCTTAGTTGATCTCGTGTTCTTTTAGGATTGTATGATAACATAAGGCCAATTACTGCTCAAGCAGGTGAGGTTGGACGAATAGCTGGGGGGATGGTACCTTCTCCTGAAATGAACTCTACCGTCACTTCCTGTTCCAGTGCAAATGGGTTTTCTGAAACTGGAGTCTTTGGAAGTGAATCTGGGATTTTTGAAGGAGATAATATATGCAATTTTGAGCATGGAACTAGCGAAGTCAACTCTCAAATGCAACATGTTGCTTCTGGTATATTATTTCCGTTTTAACCAGTGGCATTGATTGATGATTGACAAATATTTACTTGTGCTGGCTATACTTTCTTAAGTTCCCCAGAATTGAATGTTTTCACCAAGTACGACCTTAAACAACTGAGTGCTTACTGGCCTGAAAACTGTTGGATATTCCTTACTAATTTCCTGCTAAACTTTCTTGTGACTGATTATGCTCCAAATTGTCTTCTGAGCTTTTGCCTGCCATAGATTATTTGGGTACGGTGTCTAACTTGTCTTTCAGGATTAAAGTGGGACTGATTTTCTAGTGATATGAATTCGCTTCTTATCTTAATATCCAGGCATCTCATGAGTTATCTAATACCGGGTTGCTGCGTTCAGAGTAGTTTGCTCTTATAGCAGTGCGATTGTGTTTTTGTGCTTGTTCCTAGTGGAGTGGCAGTCTATGAATTTTGGCTTGCATGTCCGGTGGACCTTTGAATCATATCCCCCACCCATTCTTGTAACCTTTCTGATCTTCTTTCTTGGTATTGTGAGAACAATGGTAGATTGGTATTCAATGAATTAAAGGATCTGGATGTCTGTACACGTAGTCTAATTGTTCTTACAGCTTTCGCAATATTTCTGTTCTCCCTTTACTCTGTTATTATAATCCTCATGCTCCTCACAAGTCAGCACTTTTTCACAGGTGAAATGGACTTGGTAAATTTTACTTGTGTGACAAGAAACCCAATTGCTCCTGCCTTGCCATCCGCTTTGGGAAATGGCTCTCAAACATCTGTAGAAAATCTCCCACTGTGGGGCTCCGAAGTCTCTGATGGATATCCTGGCTTGATCAGCTTGGATCCAGCCCTTTTGAGGTCGCTGCAAACTGGATCACATATGTTTCAGGAGTACCATAACCAGCCTCATGATTCATCTGGGGATTCTAGGAGGTCAACACTAGGGGAAGAATTCAACTCTTTTCCCATACGACATGAATTGTTTTCTTCAATGTCTGGATTAGTACTGGGTACAGATTCCAAGCTCCCTTCAGAACAACCACATTCGTCGGATTTTAGTTCAAATTGCTCCGAGGTTTCAGATGAGGTTTTCAGACTGGCAGATTCAAGTGCTACATTTCAGATGTCCATGGAACGTAAAGTCCTGTTTGCTTATGCCAACTATAAGGAATCAGCATTTTCTATGGGCGACTGCTTACCTTCTTTTCTTCAATACCTGCATGGTATTCTGTGCAAGAATTTTAGTTGCATGTGTGCAAGTTTCATCCAGATTTTATCTCATTTTGATTTCTGTGGCTCCTTGAATTGCAATATTTGTGGTCCTGTTCGTGATCATTCTTGTGCTAATAGATATCAACAAAACTATGAAACTTCTGGTAGACCTGGCTCTCTCTTGTTAGAAAATTCATTGCATCCTTTAAAGCGTCTGAAGATGGAACATGGGTCAGCTCGGGTGCCTTCTGGAGCCCGAATTCCATCTGCAGAGGCTCTTCCTGGTGATCCTGATGAAGTACCTCCTATGCAAAAGTTCCCCAATTCCCTTCTATGTACTGATCCTGGATTAATGGAAGTGAATATAGAACTGCCAGCAAATGTTGTGGATGTCACTCAAGGTAGTAGAAAAAATGCTGATGTTTCCCTGGGTAGAAACTGTCACATCAATCAAATGGATTCTGGATATCTTACTGCTGGCGATAAGTCAGTGAGGGTTGCTTCTGGAAATGTCAGTGATGTTACAGAATTTATGAAAAATGATGTAGATATCTCAAAGCTTGATTCTTCTCTTGCTAAGGGTTGTGACATTGGAGAGCCAACAACACAAATTATGTCGGTGGATGGCCCAGATCAATCAAATTTTGAAAATAGGCCAGATGCAGCAGATATTCAGGAAGGAGTCAAGGGACAGAGCCTGAAGATTAGAGGTGTGTCCTTGGTAGATTTTTTCACTGCACAAGAAATAAAGAAACACATATCCAGTCTTCAGCAGCGTGTCAGTAAGGTGAGTATCACTTGGACTGATAGTTTGATTGTCAAATATATGATTAGCTAGATTTTTCAGAGCAACTTGTGGGCTTGTTTAAAGTATTGTTCTTTTAAATAATTTAGTATGAAAACCAGGGATGTATATTTTTCATGGTATTGCAGCCTGTACCCTTGCAACATGTTACAGTCCTGATAATTTCATATATTCTGTTCTTTTTTTCTTCTTCTTCGTTCTTCTTTTCCACATCTTACCGTGTTGGAAGTTCTTAGATTCAGCAATCTGATGAGGTTTGGCGTTATGGTTTATTTTTATGCAGAAAACATCAAATGAAGAGGAGCAGAACAGTATAGCACACATCATCCAAAGCAGTTCAGACAGAGCAACATGTTCTACCAATGACAATACTTGCCAGCTATGTCTATTAGATAAGCTATTACTCGCCCCGGTTACAATATATTGTTCATGTTGTGCTGGTCGTATCAAGCATGGCATCACATATTACACATTGGAGGAAGAAACTATAAGACACTGTTTTTGTAATGCATGCCACAAGTCACGAGGAAACACTATCAGATTCTATGGGCGTTCTGTTCTCAAGATGAATTTGGTGAAAAGAAAGAACGACGAGGAAAATGAAGAATCAGTGAGTTCGAATATTTAATGCTGAATTAGTTGCCTTGGAATTTCATGCATCAGTTCCTTACGCAACTTTTATATTGCTGCAGTGGGTTCAATGTGACAAATGTAAAAAATGGCAACATCAAATATGTGCTCTGTTTAACGATAAAAAGGATGTTGAAGGAAATGCAGAGTATGTTTGTCCAAAATGCTGCCTGGAAGACTTGGCCTGTTTCGGGCTTTTTCCATTGCCAAAGGATAATCTCTATGATGCAAATGCTCTGCCAAGGACTAGGCTTAGCGACTACTTGGAGAAGAGGCTGTGTCAACGACTTCAACAGGAGAGGACAGAGAGAGCAAATGCTTTGGGAAAGAACTTTGAAGAGGTTAGATATCAACTTCATAGATTGGGCTGCTTGATTATTAGTATACATAAGTTAGCCGATGGTAGTTCAATAGGGAAAGCTTGTTTATCATTTACGATTTTTTTTCCTGGACTCCGGTTACCCCGGTGGTTTGCTTTCAGTACGTACTTTGGCAAATTTAGAAGGTGTAAGATAAAGAGAGATATTTCGAAGTAGGACCCTCACTCTCGCCCTAAACCTCACCCTACCTTCATTTTTCATTTGCTTACCACCGTTTATTTCCTTTGTGATTTATGCAGTGTCTTCTTATCTTTGGCTGTACTGCAATGTCTTTTTCTTTACTGCAGGTTCCAGGGGCAGAAGATCTTACTGTTAGAGTTGTCTTATCTGTGAAAAAACTGTTGAAAGTGAAGAAGCAGTTTCTGGAAATTCTTGGCAGCAATTACCCTGTTGAATTCCCATATGTATCTAAGGTACGTGATATCGTGTCAAGCTCCTATGCGATGGTAAACCCACTTTCTTCTTGGCCATGCAACATTATTCCGACTCTTCTCTCATAATTTGTTCAGGAAATTATGTACTAGTGCAATCATATTGTACTTCTCTCTTTTGTGGTGTGCTGATATTCCAATGGATTGTGGGATAGTGGTTACTCATTTCCCCAAAACATTGGTGTTTATGTTGCATCACTAACACCTATGTACACTCAGGTCATTCTATTGTTCCAGAAGATTGAAGGCGTAGATGTATGTCTCTTTGCATTGTATGTCCAAGAGTTTGGCTCGAGATGTAGTTATCCTAATCAGCGATCAATCTACATTTCGTATCTTGATTCTGTTAAGTACTTTAGACCTGAGACTGAGACTGCATCTAAAGAAGCTCTGCGTACATTTGTTTACCATGAGATACTGGTAATCTCCTTAGTAGCTTCCTTGTGCTCATTCTTCAAACTTGATGATGGCATTCCTGGTTTATCTCTTTCTTACTTCACTTATCTCCTGCAACAGGTAGGCTACCTTGACTACTGTAAAAAACGAGGCTTTGCAACCTGCTACCTGTGGGCCTGCCCACCCCAGAGAGGAGAAGATTATATCTTGTATTGTCATCCCGAGAATCAGAAGACACCAAAGCCTGATAAGCTCCGACGATGGTCTCTGTTCTCTCTACTTGCAAATTCATCACTACTGTTTTTCCCCCTTCTTTTTCTGGAGTTCGTTCCAAAGTCTAAGACAACAAGTGCACTGACTAGACCAAATGATATCTTGAAGGTATAATTCAATGATAAGGAAAGCAGAGAAGGAGAACATCGTGGTCAGTTCTACAAACTTGTACGAGCACTTCTTCATCCCTAGTGCACAATCAGACTCCAAGATAACAGCTGCCCGTTTGCCTTATTTTGATGGTGATTACTGGTCTACTGTTGCCGAGAATATCTTCAAGAAGATTGAAGAGCAAGGTGGAGATTATTCAGCAAAGGCGGCAAAAAAAGTAATGAAGAATCGAACTATGAAGGCCATGGGACATACTAATCCTTCTGGAACTGCTATTAAAGATATGCTGTTGATGCAAAAGGTATTTCCGATTCACTTTCAAGTTATAAATTTTGTTTGTCACTTACTGTTTGAAAGTTCTTCGACTAACTAATTAGGAACTGTTGAATATGTGGATGTCGTTTAAGTGGTTAGCCAATACATCATCCATTGGTAGTAGATGGTAGATTTTGTTTTGTCCATAATTCTTTTGAGTCTAGCTTAATAATCTGGTGTAAATCTAATAATCAGTAGAGTTCCTACAAAACCCAGCTTGGCCTGGAGGGTTGAACTGGTTCAGAGGCCTAGCCAGGTTCGGTGCATTCGGTATATCTACCAACTCGGCCAAGTCGACCAGGAACTCGAGAGACTTGGGTTGGTTTTGACCGGTTTTTCGTGGGAAGTCTATTTGAACAGCAGTATTTTGCGTCCTTTGGCAGAAAATATATTTAAAGAATCAATCCTAATTGACCAACCCTTGGCCGTTCCACCACCTCCCTCGTCCTCCAAAGGCCTCATTTTCTCTGTATTCCTTCCATTCTCTTAGTACGTGTGATTTGAGTGATTTTTAGTGCTTCTCTCATTGATATGGTTGAGACTCAAGTTAGAGTATTACGTTTAGATTTCAGGCTTTACCAAATGTATATTCTGTGAGTCGAACACTGGGTGGAGTCTGGACCGGTTCAATATTTGACCCTTAATTCAGTTGCCTTGCCGAGTCGAATGCTGGGTGGAGTCTGACAGTCAACATTGATGCGAACTAATGCTCTATCAGCTAAGATGCATTTCAGGGACTGTTCAGTTAGATTTTTTCTTTGGTCATATTCTCTTCCTCCTAAATTGTTCGTTTATCACTTCCTAAAGCTGTCTTAATGAGTTGAAAAAGGGGCAAGGATATTTGTCTTCTAGTAGTACCATCGTTACTTTGATAATGGGGCAAGGATATACTGTGGCGGAATGCATTTTGTGTTGAAGGTCAAATTGCAATTTCCTGCTTCAAATTTTCATACACAGCTACTGTTAAAGTTATGACTCGGTATTGACTTGTTTCCATAATTTTCCATGTCTCTTGCCCTCAATCAGCTAGGGCAAGCCATATTTCCTGCTAAGGATGATTTCATCATTGTGCACTTGCAATTTGTTTGCACGTACTGTAATAGAGAAATCGTGTCAGGATGCCGATGGTTTTGTGCAGAATGTAAAAACTTTAATTTGTGTGGAAGGTATGTCCTCTCAGACTTGGTTTCAGCATTGCAAATGCACAATTGATAACAAACTTAGATTTTTTTTTTTTTTTTGCAGTTTCACTAAACTAGCTGTTTGTTGAATGGTATTGAATTTGATTTTACAGGTGCCGCGACACCAAGCTAAGCCATCTGGAAGATGCACACATCTTAAATAACAAGGAAAAGCATCTTTTATCCAAGGTTATGGTAAATGATGTACCAAGCGATACCAAGGATGAAGATGTGGATATAGACAGCTGGTTATTTGAGGATAGGCACACTTTCTTGAGTTTCTGTCAGAAGAATCACTACCAGTTTGACACACTCCGCCGTGCCAAGCATTCTTCAATGATGATTCTTCACCATGCACGTAGCCCAGAGTCACCAATGTTTGGAGCCACAACTTGCAAGTTTTGCCATGTAGAGACCCGGGGTCATGATGTTTGTTCCACTTGCTGCCGCAAGAAAGCAGGACCTAAGAAACTCATTGATAGCGCAATTCCGGAATCTCTGCCAGCTACTGATCCTGGGTGTCACACAAGTCATGAGCAGGCTGGCTACCTTCCTCTACAGCGCACATCCCATAAAAGAAAGGTTAGAGGCTTCCTCTTCTCCTTTTTGTTATTCTGGCGTAATAACAACTCAGTTGCAATCATATGCAGCCAGCCATCTCGTATCTTAAGTGGTCAACGTGAACTTTTCAAAAGCTCTAACCCGCACATATCATTTTGTTTAAAAACTTGCAAAGTACTATCTCAAGCTTTCTGGCCATTGCTGACTTGGAGGTGCACTGGTTTTGCTCAGTTGCAGTCTAATGTGGTGATGGGTAGTGTTCTGGATGCTTTACCACATGCTTCAGTCTGTCCAGTCACCCGTAGCAACGGCTGCCCATACAAAAACTGCTCTGTACTGAAACGGTTGTTCAGCCACGCGACAAAATGTAGCACTCGGTCCTCCGGTGGTTGTTTGCTTTGTCGTGCGGTGTGGAACATCTTGAGGCTGCACTCCCTGGAATGTAGCGAACCCAATTGCCGTGTGCCTCGCTGCTCGTGAGTCATTTCCCGCCCTCGCTTCTTCCATTCTATCTAGTTCCTTTTCTCTCTCGTATTCTCTGCTTCACAATCTAGCAATGCAGCAGTATATCGAACCGCCAAAGTTTCCCGATTGACAGTGAATTTGCAGGGATTTGAAGGAGTACGTGGCGCTGAAGAAGAACCAGCAACAGCAACATCAATAGCAACACCATTAGAGGCCATGAGAAGTACTAGAGAGTTTGTACATACTGCTTCAGCTAACAGCAAACTTCACTGGCCGAAGGTAAAGTAGCTCAACATAATAGTAAGAGAAAATGATAGGTTTACAGAAGAATGAATATAGCAAAAAGCTTTATATGACCTGTAAGTGAAGAAAGGTGACAACATAGGTTGTAAAGGAAGAACAAAAATCTCAGCGTTGGTGCTAGTGCAGAACTTAGGACTTAGGAAAAAGCCCTTCTCTCCTGTGATGCTATTTTTTGGGGTCGTTAAAGAGGTTCATTTTGTATGTACGAAACTCTGTACACATAGAATCAAGCTCAGTGCCATCAAACAAAAAAATTGCAGTAGACAGAGACACACACACAGACACAGGTCCTCCTCCGTCGCGTCTCACCGGCCATCGTGGAGTATGGAATCCGTACTCGACAACGAGCCGACGGTTGTGTAGTCCTTACCGACGACGACGGAGGAAGGGAACGACGACATGGCGAACTCCGACGTCTCCCTCCCTCCCATCGCAAACGCCCCGATCCCCGAGCTCTCCAGCGGGACGTCGGGCAAGTTGCAGTCTCCATCAAGGTACTGCATTACCTGCCTCATGCTGGGGCGAAACGCCGGCATGTTGTGTGAGCAGTACAGCCCGAGCTTCAGCACAGCCGCCATCTCCTCCCTCGCATACTCCCCTGCCAGCTTCGGATCCCCTGCCTCCCAAATCGCGCCGCGCTTCCAGCAGTCGATCACCCAGTCCACCAGGATCACCTCCGCGGGAAGCGCCTGCGCGTCGATCGGGCGCTTCCCGCACGCCACCTCGAGCATGAACACACCGAATGCGTACACGTCGGTCGCCGTGGTGGCCTTCCCGAGCCTCGACATCTCCGGAGCGAGGTACCCCACGGTCCCGACGACGTGCGTGGTCTGCGGGTTGGAGCCGTGGTCGTAGAGCCTGGCGAGCCCGAAATCGCCCAGCCGGCCGTTGAGATCGGCGTCGAGCAGGACGTTGCTGGCCTTAATGTCGCGGTGGAGAACCACCTGCTCCCATTCCTCGTGGAGGTACAGAAGCCCCGACGCCACGCCTCTCAAGATTTGGTACCGTGAACTCCAGTCGAGAATCGGCTTCTCATCATTGAACAGGAAAGTATCCAGGCTGCCGTTGGGCATGTAATCGTAGACCAGAAGCAGCTCGCCCTTTCGCCGGCAGTAACCTAGCAAATGTACCAGATTCCGGTGGCGCAGCCTCCCCATGCTGACGATCTCCGCGACGAACTCCTTCATCCCCTGCCGCGAATCGTGTGAGATTCGTTTCACGGCGACTTCGATCTTTGACTTTGGGAGGATTCCTCTGTACACTTTCCCGAATCCGCCGGATCCGAGGACCTCCTTCTCCTTGAATCCGTGCGTCGCTCGGTAGAGATCCTTGTAGCAGAGCCGCTGCGGGTTGTATTCCTTCTCCCAATCTTCTCTCAGCTCTCTGTACCTCCTCAATCGGAGAAGGTAAGCTCCGACGGCGGTTGCGATTAGAGAGATGGATAAGATTACGAGGAAGACCTTCGGCGCGGTGCCTAATTTCTTCGCCGGCTTGCTCGGCCGGGGGGAGACGGGGAGGAGGCGGAGATCCAGCGGCGGGGGTTCTTCTTCCCCTTTGGTGAAGCTCCACCCGAGGATGTACTGCGCGCTGGTGACGGTGCTCGTCGACGACGAGAACCCAACGTACATCGATTCGTTGAGGTAAGCGGAGAGATCGACCGGCGTGGAGATGAGCGGTTTCTTGGGTCTGGAAGTTGTCATGAAGGGAGCGACGGTGATGTTCATCCTCTTCTCCCCGTCGTCGTACCGGATCCAGACCTGGATCCGGTCGCCGGAGAGCAGGCGGAGGGTGCGGTTGACTCCGTCAGCGTCGGAGACGTAGGATACCGGGGCGGAAGGGGTGGAGATCAACGTGTTGAGGTCGAGTCCGACGTGGTTGTCGTCGATGTCCTGGAACTCGGGGCTGCGCATCGCGTCGAGCTCGACGGCGACGACGTGGTTGGATTCGCTGCCCATGTTGGTGGAATTGAAGAGGCCCAGGTGCTGGCTGGCGACGGCGTGGGTGAAGTCGGTGGTTGGGGAGATGACGAAGGCGATGCCGTGGCCGCCCGTGGCTGGCGATTCTGGGACCATGGCGAAGACGAAGGTGGTGGAGAAGGAGAGAGAGGAATCGGAGGAATTGGGGTTGAAGTTGAAGGTCCGGTGGTGGAAGGCGTGGCCGGTGACGAGCTGGGTGTGGTTGGTGAGCTGGAGCAGGCCGTCGGGGAGGATTTTGGCCTGGCTGTCGAAGAGGAGGTTGGCCTTGTGGAAGCCATTGTAGGTGAAGCTGGTGGGTTCTGGGTTTTGGGAATTGGCGGCGGGGAGGAGAGTGGAGAAGTGGATAAGTAGTGGTGCTAGAAATAGGAATCCCATGATAGCTGCTGCAGCTGGAGGAGAAGACGGAGCAGCAGCCATGAATGGGATGGGAGTTTTTTCCTTAATGGGGAGTATCTATAGCCTGGAAATTGGGGCTAATTTTCTTGAGAGGGATGAAGAAGAAGAAGAATAGGGAGAAGAAGTTGAAAGTCAACAAGTCATGGTCTGATTGATCGACAGTGAAGTGCCGATGATCGGAGTCGGAGGCAATGTTGGTCGACGATTACGACAAGGGAAGAGAAATTAAAAATTAATAGTGCAATGAGAGAGTCAGGTTTCTCCTCCCTCCGTTCCACGAAGCGTCTCACTAGCCGCCGTCGGCCATTATTACTACTCAAAGTTGTTGTATAAGCCAATTACTCAAACAAAACAAAAAAGGTCGTTGACAAAAATCGGTTATATTAGGTGATGTATCATGTATGACCGAAAATTGAACGTGAATCGACGTCCAAATGTTTATATTTGAATTCAATAGATAACTAAAAAAAAGGGGAAAAATATCGAATTCAAGTATAAATAGTTGGATGTTGAACCTAGTTGTAACTTATACTTGCTTCTGCCTCTCGTTTCGATTTGGATCTGGTCTCTCTCCCTCCGCCTACATCTCTAGCTCGTTGGATTGCTCCTCCTGACGAATTCGTCAAGATCAAACTTTGATGATGTTGTATGTGATTTTGGTTGTGCTTCTGGCCCTGGTGGTTCGTGGACCGGGGCGAGGGCGTGTTTGTCTGGCAATCAGATATAACCATTTCGAGGTATCGGATCCGTACATCGCCAAGCTACATGTTGTTAGAGTCACCCTCTCGGTCATTGTTTCTCGAAGTCTTCATCGTGTTATCCTGGAGAATGTGATTCGCGGAGGTGGCGATTCACCAAGTTCGTTCTATGCGTGTCGTTAGCTGATTTCCTCTGCTTCATTTTGTATAGTCTTTGAATAGGTTCCGCGAGCCGTAAATTGAATTCCTATAGAGCGACGTATAAAACCATGTTTTTTTTTGTCTCTTTAGAGTTAGCTTTCTTTGTTTTTAGCCTAGTTAGTGTGTTTGCTTTAGGAATGTTATGGGATGAAATTGTGCATCTTTCCAAACATTTCTCTTTATATTTATTGGGGGAAACAATATGTTCTAAAAGGGGGGAAAATAAGAAAACACTTAAATCATAGCATTACTTAATATATATTTTCAGAACATGATGGGCTCTCTCTTTCTCGATGATTAAATAATAGCCTCATTGTTACTACTTGTTACATATTTTTTTGATAGAACAAATTAGTGTGGGGCATGTGATGGGAGCCACTTGAAGTTGAATGATGTTGGTCTTGGTGTTGTTCTGTTCAACATAAACAATCAAAGGTAGTTGGGGGCAGCCAGACAATCTTCAATCAAAGAACTGTAAAACGTTACCGGAAATCGTACGAATAATTGAACGGTAGAGTGTTTAGTGTTTAAATTGTTTTCATACTGGGGAAAAAAATCACTTCTCAACTTAAATTTTCAACAATTTATTTTTTTAATGAGATTGTTGATACTTGATATAATACGATTTTACAAACACTTCTTGAGGTCGGTCTGGTCTCGCTCCACGGCCCATGTTTTCTGTTGGTCGATAATTAGAGTCTCAAAGCCAACATTTTGATTTGCTGGAGAGAAAGTAGCAACGACCGAGTACCGACTTTTTGAATATTAATTAGCAGCAGCCAGGCCCACCAGGCTCATTTGCGGAGAGATTTCTTTTATAATATAAAAGGGCTTCAACTTGGCCCATTAGAAAAAAGAGGCTTCTAGACTTGCTAGAATAAACCAAAGAATTAGATGAGAGAGAGAGATTAGCGAGGGAGCCAAGTTTTTGGAAAGCAGTGAACACCGCGTTCCCGGTATTAGTAGAGAAGGAACGGGGAATAGCCTTGGAAGTATTCTTTTGATTAGGGTGAAAATCGATACGGTATCGGTATCCCAATATCAAATACTGAAATCTCGAATACTAAATTATAATCGAAGGTCAATATCAATCTCAATTCCTAAATAATTTCGGTATCCCAATCGCAGTCCCTAAATATTCCGGTATCCCAATCGGTACTTCGGTATCCCGATCGGTATTATCGAATACGAAATAAATTACATTTGAAATAAATAATTAAATATATATAAATTAGATTTGATTGTTTAATTTAGGGAAAAGGACTAAGTAAAGAGTTTTGAGTTTGCCTAGAGCTAGAATATGGATTAGGAGGATGAAAGAGAGGTGACATATCAAGTTCTTGTCATTGGTAATCTTTAATTTGATGCATTGAAGGCTGAGAGACAACTAATACTAGTGTTTGCTTTTTGGTGTTATGAAAATAATGAGTTATGAGGTGAGAGATGAGAGTGACTTAAATTCGAAAGTCAAAATTGAGTTGGATGGGGACTTTTTTAATGTGAAACAAAGATGAAATTATTCATGTATAATTAAATGACACTTTTGGTGGTTGAGAGTTGTGTAGTAGTGAATGAGAGAGTCTAGTTAAGAGGATAAAATACACACTAGCTTATATTTTGGTATTGATCGGTATTTCGGTATATACCGATCTCAATCCTGTAATCCCTAATATCGAATTCCAATTGAAATTCAATCTCAATCCCAATCCCAAAAAATAAGACGTGCATTCGATAATACCAAATATAGATAAATTCGGTACGGTATTCGGTATATCCCAAATACTAGTACCAAACTTCCAGCCCTACAGTTCTGATGGTCCATCTAGATAGTTCGCACGAGTAGAGCAATTTTTAAAATTTCAGGAAACACTGGAAGAGCATGAGGTGCTACTCGCATCTTATCACATGGAGGATGACGCCAACTAATAGTGGCAATGGTTGGGTCAAGCTTACACGACGTCGGGATTGACCATGACATGGCTCCCATATTCGAGAGGAGTTATGGGCAAGGTTTTGGTCGTCTGACAACATCTCTTGCCACGAGGCGCTCGCCAAAATTAAGCAAACCGTTTCATTGAGCGGCTATTTGTTGACTTTTGAGAAATTGGGTAACGGTGCTTTCGGTGGACCGAAGAGGCGTTAGTGGACTCATTCATTGGTGGAATCAAACTGGAAATATTCGACGCAATCCGCATGTTCAAGCTAGAAATTGTAAGAGAGGCGATACGACTTGCCAAGGTGAAGAACGAGGAGTTGGCGAAACATCAAGGAATGCAAAGGGGCCAACGACGAGCACCCTTGCAGGCCACAACCGAGCCACCACCACTGTGGGGTCTCACCGCCACGCAACCCAAATGATCGTATAATGTCGCCGGAAGAGGTAGCACGTCGTCGAGCGCAAGGACTTTGCTTCCATTGAGACAAGCGCCTCACGAATGGCCATCATTGTACCAACAAGAATGTCCTACTAATGTTTGGCGCGTGCACCGACGAGGAGGAAGGTAAATTCATTCTTGAAGATGACCAACCTTGAGGGCAAGGTTGTTGTGAAGGGGGGGAGGAATGTTACGAGAATCAAGCCATCGTAACTATTGGGCCTCGATTTGGGTTTGCGTATCTTATTATTTAGTATTTTTATTATTAACTGTCTTTATTATTATTTCCATTGTTCAAGTAGGATTTGGTTTATTATTTAGGAGTTAATTACTATTTACTCGTGGGTTAGGTTTCATAATCTAGGTAGGATAAGGGTGAGAGGGCCGCCGACTTTGTAAGGGAAGGATTGAGATTTTGAGGTTTTCTATGTCTATAAATATGTACTTAGCCTTTTGTTTAATAATATGAGAAGATTGGAATCCAATAGTAGTTTGTAGTTTATCCTTCTTTCGTCTCAATTATCTTCGTTCTTAATATATTTCTTACATTTATCTATCGAATTACGACGACGCACATTGCGTGAAGTTTCTCACCGGAGAAATACACGTAACATGATCATATGTCTTATCATTTATCTTATAATCGATAATGGGATTAAGTCATATGAAAGTTGAATGTTTTTGTTATATGACGGAAGGTTGTATGGTGGATGTGTGGAATAATAAAGTTTGAGGGTTCATATACAGAAAAATGAAAAGATTCATTCTGCATTTCAGCATTAATATGGTCAAAGTTTGATGAAAAATTGATGACATAACTTATTCTGATTACAGGTGAATGAAGATGATGATACAACTCAATCTGACAAACATGTGATGAATTTGTGACTATCTAAACCAATTTTGTGTTTTTGTCATGATTTATGTATATGGAGTAATAATTTCCAAATAAAAAAAATATATGTATATATATCAAAATGTTGGTCTTGATAAATTTTTACTCCATATGCAAAAAATAAAGGACAAAGTATTCAATTAAAGTGACGAAATATACATTAAATTAGATTAGGAGAATGTGTGCAACTTGGGAGATTTGACATTGGCATTCTATCGCTCACCATTGGAGCAAAACCTCATTTTGGTGGAGTTAGAAAATCAAATCTAGCCTCAAATTTTGGCACCTTGGGATTTACCATTGGAGATGGTCTAATCTGTAACTAGGCACCCAACCTAGCCACCCACGAGCTATCATGATACGAGCACGGATACGAAATATACGCGTCAGTTTGACACAAGCACGAATAATTTATGAGACGTGTCGGGCCTGAACTTCATGGCCTCGAGCACGGTCTATAAGTTGGCCGTGTCGGGCCTAATGTTTTGAAAACCCTATCGAGTATAAGCACGAGATGACAAGAAAAATACATCTTTTATAGAAAATAAATATAAAAATAATTATAAGTTTAAATATTACAAAATACAACCTCAAAATTAATTATTTATTGTTGTCAGAAGTGATGATAAAGATATCATAAATAATTACTCCAATAAATAAAAATGGTGAAGCATAAAAAATTAATGATGCTTCCCAATCTGCTGTGAGCGCTGAGAATTAAAAGAGCTTGAGATTTTTCCTAGGGAGGGAAATTATCAGTCTACTGATTGTGATTGTGGCAATTTGAATGCTTCGCGTGTTGGTTTGCATTGTCATGAATTTCTGTGGAAAGGGTTGTGTTATATAGCTTATCTTGAATTCCTGCAGGAGAATTTGATGACAGTAAGATCCATGACAAGGGCAGGGATGAACTACACAACGAGAATGGCCAGCATGTCTGCAATGGTTTGGTTTAGGAGTTTGAGAAAGGTAATACCACTAGATTGCTCTTTGGCTATATTTTTGTTGGCTTGCCATGTTGCAAGAGAAGCAATTTTGCAAGGAAGAATTGATAGACAAGTTGTGGGATTTTTATCAGAATGCAGAGGTAACACTCAAAACTTAATTATTTTCTTGCTCTTAGCTGTCACCAGATGCATGATATTCATGAACATGCGTGTGTTTCAGGATTATGAACCTGCAGAGGAAGTGGCTGGAAAGCAAGGCCGCACTTCTGACAAAAAAAAAAGATCGAGGAGCGATGACGCCAGTTTTGTCCCAATTCAGCCAAGAACAAGGCAATTCAGAGAGACGTTCCATGAGAGCCCACTTCAGGATTCTGACAACAGTGACCCTTCCAAACAAACTGCAATCACGAAATTTAAGTTGAACATGGAGGAGAATCGATTTTACTACATCCCACCAAGGGTTAACATCAAGAGATCTGGTTACCTCCAGTACTCGAGGAAACAGGATGAGGGTGTGTTGAGATATGTTGCACATGCGGACTACTACATCCTGCTGCGTTCTTGTGCGAGAGTAGCACAAGTCGATATTAGGATCATGCACATTGGGGTCCTGAATTTGGAGAGGAGATTGGCCTGGTTGGAGAAAAGGATTGATCATTGCTTGCATTTGACGGTTCCTAGTATTACTTGTGACTTCTGTAGGAATGTTACAGAATGTGAGTACGATGTTGCAGATCGAACGACTGAGTCCAGAACTCTACCTTTGAGACCCTAGTTTTGACTTCTTTTAGGGATTTTGACTTGGGTGTTTGTTCATACTTCCCTAAAATTTTAGATAATCAGAAAAGTTATGGTAGTGATTAGCCTTGTCGATCTTTCTACCCCTCAAGAATACAGTGTAACCAACTTTCAGAAATCTTGGATGAAGCAGTTCAAGTAGAAATACTATTACAAAATTGCATTAAGTCGATCCAAGAAAACATTTGGCTACATTTTGCAGCAGAAACCACCCAGAGATATCTGAATTCAATTCTTCTAACTCTGGTAAACTAAAGTAAAACAATAATGTCCCCTCAATAACACCACCCTACATGAACTTGAGGGTTGTAATAGCTTACTACTATATATTCAGATCAATCAAGAATCCGTTAACAGGACTGCTAAGCTTGCACTAGTCAGTCACGTTGTGAAGAAAGTCCAGAGCTTCTTCCCTATTGAGGCTTCGCCAGGATGATGTTCAGACTCTTCTTCATCATCACCTTCATCGCCTCCACGGGATTTGCTGCTACACTGTTCTGAATTCTCCCAATGCATTTCCATCCTTCCGCTAACCTCTTCACTCATCGTTACATCTGGTTCTTCATGAGCTTCACCATCCAGATGCTCTGCAGCTTCCTCGCTCTGCTGCAGAGAAGAACAGAAACCAATGTTACGTTGTGAAGAAAACAGCTCTACATCTCTCATTCCACAAGTAGTTAGGACCAAAATATTTCAGACCATGCTCACCTTCACATGTTGTCTGCTTTCGCCATGCTCAGTAGCAGCTCCTCCTACCGATGTACCTGCATTAACTGTTGCGATATCTCGGTCCTCTACATGCACAACACCAGTGGCTTCTCCTTGTTCATTTTCATTGTTCAAGTCTGACGTGGCTTTTACATTCACCATAGCAACCCTGTTGACAATTATGTTAGCATACGAGAGGGCTGAAGCTAAGGGTGCTTTTGTATTGAAAAGTTAAACCAATAACACTTTTCCAATCTAACTATATAGAGCAACCTACCCATAATAGTTACTTTGCAAAATCTTTACTACTAAACAAACTATCTATCATCCCATCAATATATTTTGTATTACAAAACAATATCCTACACCCCAGTAACATAACTTTTTTTCCAAAACCAAATACACTTTTTCTTTGCTTTTACTAGATTCTGGGGGAAAAAATCCTTATTTTCAGCGAAATATATAACAAACACAACCCTAAACAAAATTTTATCATGTGGCATTACAGCCCTCAGATGGCCGAACAAAGTTTACCCACAAATCACATACGACTATATGAGAAATCCTACCGTTTCGATCGCCTGAGATTGTATCGTGTTTCAACAGGCACAGCTCCTGCCCGACTCTTCTTGCGCTTGCCAGTGATTATACTATCCGAATGTCCATCGCTCTCATTGCCATCAAGTTCACTAGCAGTAGTCTGAGATGCCTGTCCTCGGTTTCTCTTCCTTCCCCTTCCTTGATGAGCAACTTTATCAGCATGGCCAGATTCGCCATGGCTTTCAGACCTCACAGAATCTTCAGCCATATTAGGCTCCCCAAGAATCACCTTGGCTTCTTCAACAACAGCCTTCATAGTACTTGTTCTACTCACTTTACCTCTTGTTCTCTTGTGACGCTGACCATGCTTCTTGAGATCAGAAGGCTGGGGGACTTCGGGCAATTCCAAAGACCTGCTGTTGGTGTTGCTTAAGTCATCAAATGAGTGGTTTCCATATGAGAAAGACAGCTCTTGTTCATCATCAAGAACATCAACTTTGTCAGTAGCTGGAGCAGCCTCATCCAAATCTTTTACAAGTTGCCCCCGCTTAAGTGGGGACAGCTTGAATATCTTCGTGGTACATTTCTGTAGCCAAGATACTGGAGATACTCTTTGGCTGGGAGTAGTAACAGGCCTCTCACCCTCTAGCCTTTCATCAGAAGCTAAAGTACCATTGTCAGCATTAGCATTGCCCGTTTCTTGCAATGAGCTCAAATCAGCAAGCTGGAATTGGAAAGTTGTTTCCCCACAGTTACTGCAGCCCTTGTGTTGCTCAACGAAAGACATGAACTGCTCTTTCTCTTTAATAAACTGTTCTCTGTAGACCTTGAGCTTCATGCTAAGATCACCAAGCATATCAATGTCTTCTCGCATTTCGATTTGTTGCTGTTGAAGTTGCTTTTTGTTTTCATCAAGCTGTTCCCTGTCCTTCTCTAACCTGGATCTTTCCACTTCCATATCCTCCATCTCTCTTTTGGCTGCATCTCGCAGGAGATTTACATCCTTTAAAGCTCTCTGCTTCTCTTCTTCAAAGCGCCGTGTCTTCTTCTGCAAATCTCTGTCCATTTCCTCCTGAGCTTTCTGCAAGCTATTTTCTAGTGCAGACTTTTTTACCTCAATGTCATCTAACAATAAGTTTCTGTCAGTTTGTGCTTTCTCAACCATTAGCAATCGCTCATGCTCCAAGTTTGTCTTGAGAGATGCTTTTGCTAACTCAAGAGACTCGAGTTCCTTTTTAATCAAGTCATCCATAGCCTTTTTATCACGCTTTATCCTTTCTTCTTTCAATTGCTTTTGCTTTTCAAACTTTTCCTTCTCATCACTAATGCTTTTCTGCTCTTTATCAATTCCAAATTTTTTCTCATCCAACTCGTCCCACTCCCTTTCAAAATTCTCCTTCCTCTGCTTTAAGTCTTCAACCTCTTGCAACAGAAGCTCCTCCCTAGACCTGCACCTTTCTATTTCCTTTTTCAGTTCAGATTGTAAGCGAATATAGTCGGACCTCTCGTCTTCACTTATTTGGAGTTGCTCCTTCTCTTCAGATATCTTTAGGAACTGCTTATCATTGGCGGCCTTTACATGATCTAGTTCAGCTTTGAGATTTAGAAGACGTTCTTTCTCAGTTCCCAATTGTGCTTTCTCTCCCTCCAAGTTTTCCACCTCAGATTTCAAGCTCTTCTCCTTTTCCATGAGAGCTTTCGATTTGGATTCAAATTCAGCTTCTTTCTCCTTAAGTTTCTCCGATTTCTTATCCAAAGCTTGCTCTCTTTTTGCAAATTTCTCCTCCATATGCTTGACATCAACTTCCTTCCTCTCAAGCTCAATTACTTTGCTCTTTAACTCCTCGTCAACAGCCTTCCTCCGTTGCTCAGCTTCCAACTCAAACTCACATCTTTTGGCATCCAAAATTGTATTATGTTCACTAAGGAGTTTTGGAATCTCAACCTGGAAAATTAAAACAAATGCATATTAAGGAGCCGGTAGTAACATGCCAATGAAGAACCAACAAATGACGCCACAAAAGCATGAAGGAAGTCTAAGTACAAACTATCTATTGATTCCATAGGCATACTGAATCTCAAAACATAGGTAAATATATACTACAAGCCCAAATATTTGTCTCTTCCTATCTCACATAGTTAAAAAAAAAAGGAACATGTTGCTTATCCAACCTAATCCAAGAAAATATTATTGTCTATTGCATGCAAAGCTAAAATACTCAAATTTGAGATTAGTATAAAATTAAGTTCTCTTTAACAAGAGCTAGTATAAAATTTTCCATACAAACATATGGCCACGAGATGTATACACTATGGAAGTAATGACATAGACATAGTGAATCGATCAGCAATTTTGCAGATAGACACTCAGATCAGTAAACTTAGGTTGAGAACTATGATTCATAAATGTGAAGATATAGTTAAATGAGAACCTTCTATATGGACTTATTTAATCTTATATATACAGAAAAATAGAAATTAGTTTCAAGAATGTACTTTTTCCCTCTCATTCAACTTCTCATCCAGGGTCTGTAACTCCTCCTCCTTCAACAGCAAATTCTCTTTTGTAGCAACAAATTCCTGCATAATTGGATCCATTTCTAGCAAAATGAGTATATGGATGAAATCCAGGACTAGCACAGCTCAATACACAATCATTAAATACTTACCTTTTCCATAAGGATCATTTTAGCTTGTCGGCCAGCAATGTCATCTTCTTTCCTCTTCAAGATTGAGTTTGCTTCATCTATCTTCCTTTGTGCCTCTCGAAGGTCCTTAATTTTTTGTTCTGAGATTCTATCACTATGACCTTCCCTTTCATCCCTTTCCTTGACAATTCTTAGATCGTTTGATAGCCACTCTTCTTCCTCGTCTAATTTTCTCTCCCAGACTCGCAACTCGTCTCTTTGCTTGGACAAACTGGTATCATGTGCTTCTTTCCTGAAATGAACAAGGACCAAAATGCACAATAAATTGCCAGCAATGGTGCAACCCAGAACGAAATTATTTAAGGAGAAACTAAAAACAGGAAGACAAGGAGGTGTAGCCACACCCTGCTACTATAGATAAGCGCTCCTTTCGAAGAGAGCTCTCTTGGGATTCCACCTCCCGTGATTTTCTCTCTAGCTCTGAACTCTTTCTGCTCACTTCAGCTAGCCTAGCTTCAATTGCTCGCTGTTGGGCCTCAACATCGAGATACTTTGCATCAACACTGTTAACCAGTTCATTTGCATCAGCCAACTTTGAATCAGCCCTAAGTTGCATTTCAGCAATTTCAGAACGCATCTCCTGAACTGCCTCCTTCAGCTGTAATGAGGACAGTCATCTTTCATTAAGATATTCAAGGCTGAGGCCTAGTAGATTACTCAATGTTGCACACAACCTACTGGATCAGTTAAAAGGCAGAGCACAAGTAACAGATCCCAATAACTAAGCTATGCTTACAAAGATTCATGCCTACAAGCTTGGTCAAAATGAAGTAATCACAATGAGGAAGTTGCTAAGTTTTGCTCTAAGATTTATGGTATCCACATCCGAATCATTAGACTTTGCCTTTACAGCTTATTTTTTTATTTAAAGCCACCCAGAGAACAAGTATAAACATAATAAGAACCCAAGAATAACCATCTTCAGGATAACTTAAGTTGTCAAAGCTTTTCCTATGACCCATTACTTCCAACACAAAATAGTCGGAAACCAACCATAGTATTATTACACCTTCTTTCAGCTTCTACAAATTTTCCATCCAACATAAAATCAAAATTAGACAGTTCAGATTGCTAGTTCATATAATGTAACGGATATAGCAATTTAAGAATGGAAGTGGCACAATTGAATAATTATCTTACATCCACAGCACACTGCTTTTCATAGCCCAATGTGCTTCTCAACTTCTCTTCTTGCTGCTCAGCACCAGAGATTGCAATCAAGTGTGCTGCTTGCTCGCGTTTAAACTTATCTGTCGTGTCAACTAATGCTTGCTTAAGTTCTTCAAATTTAGCACTCCAGCCCTTCTTTTCAAGAATAAGAAGACCCATATTGTACTGGTACTCATACAACTGAAATATAAATCGGTAAAAAAAAAAAAAAACATTAGCAATACAGCATAACACCCTGAACACAACTATCACACATGATAACCAAATTCAAAATAATAAGGAATCATGAACGATCTCGCAAACAGCCGGGTAGGAATGTAGCACAAGAGCACGGCTAAATAAGGAATGAAGACAGCAAAACTGGCCAAATCTTTCTAAAGAAACAGCCCGCCAAGATAGCCAGAAAAGGTTTTTCAACGTATTCCCTGATATATTTGACCTGATAACTTCAACTTGTGGTTCAAGCCACTCAGTGGTGAAACATAATTCTACCAGTAGAGTGTAATAAGGAGATGATATATGGTTATCATTAAATGAAACAGTAACTACAGTTAAATAAAAATAAAAAAATCAAAGTCTTAGGATCAACAGTCGAAATTATACAAAAGCGAAGCTTTTTAAGCTGTCAGAGCCATGCCTGCAATATCTTCCAAATTAAATTCGTCTCTATCAGAGAGTCATATTCTGTACCACTATGCCAGCTTCTTCCGTGTCTATACAACCTCTACCTATTTTACTGGTTAACCATACAAATCTAACAAGCTCCAAAAGCTACTCCAAAAAACAAGTGGCAAGATCAGCAAGTTTCAAAGCAGGAACCAAGATTTGACCGCGCAGAGCATCACGCAGTAGTAAACACAGATTAAAGAGCAAGATGTAGACTTTAAGCAAGAAAAGGGTAGCAAGAAACAGCAAACCTCGTCCTCAAGCCTCTCAATCTTGCTCGGCAATTCCTCACTGTCCAAATCATAGCCAACCCCATTGGGTGTCATTCCTTCGGTAACTGCGAGGCTTTTCCCTCTCAGGAGACTCCCATCTCCGATTCTTGGGGCAACCCTGCCGATAGAATTGGAAGTCGGCTGGAAAACACGCCCAGGTTTGTGCGCCTCCGACCAAAACCTCTTCTGCGGCGTAGACATAGTAAATCTACCCACAGTTCCTTCCCCTCAATTACCAAAGAGGAACCAAATTGACGGCCCCTGGAATCAAATTCGTAAACACAGCGAAACCCTTTCCGGAAAAGGAGCCAAAGGGAAAGGAAGCAAGTAGCTTGAGAATTCAATGTGGGAGCAGAGACGGAGGACAAAATCCTTGGGCGCAAAATGGCGGTGCGGGGAGGGTTGATGCTTCCGACCGCCGGGGGGAATTACTCAGTGGAGACCCTGATTCAGGTATGGCGTTGGCCGTCACCGAATAAAGATTCGAAACCTATTAACAGCGGACTTCAACCGATTTTTCCAAATCCGAGAATTGTGGGCTTGCGTTCCGTCAAACCGGTTAAAAGAATACCGTCGTATAGTGGAACTCGGTCAGATATGGTATCACGATAGTGATGGCAATGGGCGGGGCGGGGCGGGGCGGGTACATCAATTCCCATGCCCCATCCCACGCTACTATGGGTGGGAGCGGGTAAAACCCCTGAGGGTGTGAGGCGGGGCGGGTCGACCCACTCTCACATATTGTTAAAAAAATATAAGTAAATGTTACTTTTTACAATAAAAAGTAGGGAAAAACACTTTAAGAATAAAAAATATTGATAATAGAATAGATAATTGAGCCTAACAAGTTGAAAGATCGACTCTAACGAGTTGAAGAAAAATCAAAATAAGATAAATATGTATAGATATTGTAAGAAATTGAGATAAAATGAGTCTAGAACGGGGCGGGACAGGGTGGGTCGGAAGTAGATACCCATGCCCTGTCCCATGCTACTGCGGGTCGGGTAATACCCTCTCCATCGCGGGTCAGGTCTTCCCATTTTCAAGAAGATCCCGGGCTCGATCTGGTTTAGTATCAAGGTGATTCTCTTTCTCTTTCTATATATATGGGTCCGTGCAGCATTTCCACGATATCGTTATGATCAATTAATGGGACTTGGCCGGAAAGTGTTCTTGCCTCTATCATTAGCTCGGGTAGTCCCCGTTTCTGGTGTTTTAACGGGTTGAAATTGCCATCATTATATCACGATCCACAATATCAAATATAGAATTACAGTCATAAAATTAATTTTATTTTATTTTTAAATAATTTTGATATCTCAATTTCATATATTTTGATTCGGTATTGGTAACAGACCAAATACCAAATTATTTCCTTCCTTTCTACAGCATAGGTGAGTTCAAGCAAATCGATCAAGAGAATGTTGAAGCGAAAACCACAATCTGGTACAACAATCGAATCAATTAGGAGACATCAACAGACCATAGTGCAGTCTTGAATATGAACTGAATCTGATCCATCCAAAGATCAGATGATTGACTCCTATTGTTCCCGTGTCGATCAGTTTTCAATACACAACAGCTCCGAAATTCAATATCCCCTAAGTGGTAGTCAATCAAACAAACAAACAAGGGATGAAACAAAACACATATCCCTTTTTTTACGCCCTGATTTACCTGAACGCTAATTTGTCTACACCTTTTAACTTACACGCCACAAACCCAGAAGAAGAAAAGAAAAGAAAAGAAAGGGAGTCCTAACTATATACTAGGACAAACAATCAAAGACGTCCTTCAACCTGCTCTGCTTTGGCTACGGTCATATCACGTCGTCAAGAAAGTCCACAGTTTCTTCCCTATGGAGGCTTCGCCAGGATGAAGCGACTCTTCTTCGTCGTCGCAGTCGTCTTCCTTCTCGTCCCGATCTTCACTTTCTCTACGGGATTCAGTTGCATACCCTTGTTCCATCTCCATTTCCGCGGTCCCGTTTACCTCCTCGCTCATCGCCACATTTACATCTGGATTGCCCTGCCTCTCATTGTGTTCTTCTGCAACTTCCTCAGCCTGACAACATAAAAGAAAACAGCAAAAATCATTAGCTTTAAGTGCTTCCTCTTCTAGTCAAAGAAAAAGCAAGCTACAATTAAGAAGACATACTGGTACTGGCACAGCAGAGTGTCTGGTTGTCCCATTTTCACCGTCACCTCCTGCTGGCATATCTGCATGACTTCTCAACATATCTCCATCATTGGAACTAATTACACCGTCATCCTCTTTCTTGTTATTATCTTTGAGGTCAGAAGAAGTTTTGGCATCTACAACAGCTGCCCTGCTGAGAACAATTTAGCATGGCAGCTATTAGTTAGATATAATGAAACAGCAAGGCTAAAGACCAATCAGCCTTTTCTGTTATAATCATTTATGCAGCATAGGTAACAGCTGAAGGCAGTAGCCAATGACTACGCCTTAACGAAAAACGCTCATGTTTTAGGCGAATGACATCGCGATTTAAATCTGATGATAAGATGAGGAACTTACAGTTTTGATCGTCTGAGATTATATCTAGCTTCCCCTGGAGCTTGCACGGTACTCGATTTCTGCTGACGCTTCCTGCGTTTTCCAGCCGCAGTGCTACCAGAATGCCCCTCACTCTCATTGCCATCACGTTCAATTGTTGTGGTCTGAGAAGCTTGTCCTCGGCCCCTCTTTTTCCCCTTTCTTTGAGTTCCCTTATCAGCATGGCTAGATTCCTGATGGCTTTCAGATGCCAAAATATCAGAGTCTTCGGCGACCAAATTTGATTCCAAGGCCTCTCCAATAACTGCTTTGGCATCTTGTGCAACAGCTTTGACAGCGCGTGTTCTGCGGACATTCACTCTTCTTTTATTGGGACCCTGTCCACGCTTCAGACCCGAAGACTCCGAGATCTCTTGAGGAGGCTGCAATGACATGCTGTTAACATCGCTTTGGCCATCTGCTGACAGATCTTGCATTGCTGCAGTAGCCTCTCCAGTACCATCATACTGTGCCCTCTGGTCGCCAAGTGAGTCATTTCCATAAGCCAAAGATATTTCTTGCTCATCTTCAAAGATATCCACTCTGTTTGATGGTTCTGCTACATCAGCCAAGTCTCTTACAAGCTCTATCCGTTTGAGTGGGGAGAAGTTGAATATTTTAGTTGTGCACTTCTGGAGCCAAGAAGCTGGAGATACTGTGTAGCTTCTGGGCACCATGTGAGATTTCTCAGCCTCTCTTCTTTCAGAGGCTTCTGAGTTTTTACAATTTCCAGCTCCTGACGCTGCCAGTTTTGAAGCAGACAAGATATTGGCATTCTCAATTTCTTGGGAAGCGATTAAGTCGGAAAGAACAAACTGGGATGTCACTTCACCACAGTTTTTACAGTCCTTGTGCTGCTCGACAAAGGCGATGAAGCGCTCTTTCTCTTTAACAAATACTTCCCTGTGTTCCTTGAGCTTCCTGCTAATATCCCCAAGTCTATCTATATCTTCTCGTATTTCATGTTGTTGCTCCTCCAGATGCTTCTTGTTTTCAGCAAGCTCTAGCCTGTCCTTTTCTATTCTTGATCTCTCCATCTTCAGTTCATCCATCTCTCTTCTAACCACATCTTTCAAGTAATTGAGATTTTCCATTTCTCTCTGTTTCTCCTCCTCAAACAATCTCTCCTTCTCCTGCAGATGTCTGTTCGTTTCTTCCTGCTTCTTCTGCAAGCTGTTCTCAGTTTCACTCTTCAGTAGCTCAATCTCATTCAGCATTATGTTTCTGTCGCTCTGCGCTTTCTCTGACATAATTGACTGTTCCTGCTCCATCTTGGCCTTAAATGACTCTTTCGCTAATTCAAGAGTTTCAAACTCCCTTTTGATGTAATCTTCTGTAGCCTGTCTCTCGTGCTTAATCTTTTCCTCCTCCAATTGCCTTTGCTTCTCAAACTTTTCTTTCTGCTCGCCAATGATTTTAAGCTCTCTTTCAATCTCAGCCTTCTTACCATCCAATTCCAGCCACTCCCTCTCAAAGTTCTCCTTCAGCTGCTTTAAATCTTCAGCCTCCTTCAAAAGCACCTCTTCCCTAAATCTGCACTTTTCTGTTTCCTCTTTAAGTTCAGATTGCAGACGAACAAACTCAAACCTCTCATCTTGACTTATCTGGAGTTGCTCTTTCTCTTCATGAATCTTCAGGAGCTGCTGCTCATTAGCAGCCGTTAAATTCTCAAGCTCAGCTTTCAGGTTTTTAAGTTCTTCCTCATCAGAATGCAGTTGTTTTTTCTCTATCATCAAGTTCTTCTCCTCAGATTTGATGGTCTTCTCCCTTTCCTTGAGAGATTTTGATTTGGATTCAAATTCCTTTTCTTTCTCTTTTATCTTCTCCAGTCTCTTTTCCAAAGCCTGCTCCCTTTTGGCAACTTTAGCCTCCCAATGCTGGACTTCAGCTTCCTTTCTCTCCAACTCAACTACCTTGCTCTTCAACTCCTCATCCAAGGACTTCCTCCTTTGCTCCGCTTCCAGCTCGAATTCGGAACTTTTGGCATCCAGAATAGCTTGATGTTCCTCATGCAGCTTCTGAATCTCCAGCTAACAGACGAAAGTCACAAATGCATGATAAGAAAAGCTAATCCAGAGCCATTTAAGAGAATCATGCACCAATATATTTAGTAAAATCTACATCATCAATAGAACACCATTATTCATAGAATTCAGAGGGCAAAGAAAGCAGAAAGCATACAGTTAAAAATTACAAAAGCAATTTCAGGCCCTCTACTTTCTCTATGAGATTATAGCAGAGTGCATGCTTTATCCACCCACGTCCAAGAATTTCATGATGACATTGCCCAGATATACATCAATTGCTGAATGCAAGGAGAACTTCGACGAATATGATTTCTATTGCATTTACACGCAATGGAAAATTGAAAAAAGGAATATATAACCCATAAAAAAAAAGGACTTCGAAGAAGCACATTATCTATCATAGAAAGACGGAAGTAAACTAGTAGGGCAAGTGAAGATAAATAACTTAAAGCATCATATACACATCCTATATAAAAGTGTGAAGGACTCACTTTCTCTCTCTCGTTCAACTTCTCTTCAAGGGCACGTAACTCCTCCTCTTTCAATTGCAACCTATTTTTAGTAGCATCAAACTCCTGCATGTACCCGAGAGATATTTATCAGTGAGTGTATGCAAGGAAAGGAGAATCCACAAACTAAGATGAGTAACACACACCTTTTCCCTAAAATTCAGATTAGCAAGGCGACTAGTTATGTCATCTTCTTTCCTTTTCAAATCTGAATTTGCTTCATCTAACTTCTTTTGTGCCTCCTCAAAGTCCTTCTCCTTTTGCTTGGAGACTCTATCATTCTCATTTGCCCTTTCTTCTCTTTGATTGACGATTCTCAGACCCTTTGATAGCCTCTCTTCATCCTCTTGTAATTTTCTCTCCCATTCTCGCAAGTCCTCTCTTTGCTTAGATAGAGCTTCTTCGTGTGATTCTTTCCTGAGACAAAGGAAAAAGGGATCAACACAATGACTTAAACTGCAACATGGTGCAAACAAGTTTGAACTTCACATCTCTAATAGAAGTTCTTACTCTGCAATCAAGGATAAACGATCCCTTCGTACTGCACTTTCTCGGGTCTCAACCTCTTGTGATTTCCTCTCCAGCTCTGAACTCTTTCTGTTCACTTCTGCCAGCCTAGCGTCAACTGACCGCAGCTTTGCCTCAACCTCAAGAGATCTTTCTTCAACACTACTCATCAATGCATTGGCTTCAGCCAACTTTGAATCAGCAGTGAACTTAATTTCAGCATTTTCATATCGCATCTCCTGCACAGACTTCTCCAGCTGGAAAACAAGAATTCACCATGTTACTAGTGTTTTTAGCAAATTACAATGTTACTAATGCTAACATCAAACTTTTTGCCGGCACTGCCCCCAGATCAACAGATAGCAAAAATTGATTACTTGCACAAATAAGATGCTAATTGGCATGCTTTCTTTAAGATTCAATCTACCTATATTCATTATGTGTTGCTTTTCTTTCGAACCTGAAAGCCAACCTTAATATTTCTTGTTTCACGATCACAAACCCACCGAGCACGTGACCAATTAGCTACCTAGTCTTTTAACACATATATCTTCAAGCTTCAAAAAACAGATCGTACAGAAGTTCAATATCAATGTGACTCAATGAAAACCATACTTACGTCAAGTACACACTGTTTTTCAACCCCCAACGCCTTCCTCAAATTCTCTTCTCGCTTCTCAGCATCAGACACTGAAACCATGTGTGTTGCTTGCTCCCGGTTCAGTGCATCCTTCACATCAGCCAATGCTTGCTTGAGTTGGTCCGCTTTAGCATTCCAATCCTTCTTTTCAACTAAAAGAAGCTCCATACTATATTCAAATAACTGAAAAAGAGATGACAAGAATAAACAATAAAACATAAACACAACACAAGAAACGAAAGTAAAAGGAGATGACACCATATGAAGATCAAGTAACAGAGATCACTTTGTCTAAAATTAAATGAAAGCACAACCAAGTGAGGAATGATGACAGCAAACTAATAAGAAAACAGACTAAAACCCAAATGCTGTCAGCAGAGCCGACAGGTCGTAGACTTGAAGTCATATTGGCAATATAATGGAGCTGAAATATGCAGTTATCTAGCCACACCTAGCCATTAAAATTTACAAGTGATGTAATGGAAGAGACCATGGTTACTGAAAATACATCATGAACATAAGAACAGCAATATAGGAGTGAACTACCATTTGACCATCATGTATTGAATCCTTGAAGCAAGATAAAGCAAGGCTATTGGGAAAACAACATGGTAAACAAAGTGAGACCCCCATCTTTCAAATCGCTACTTCAACTATACATCAACCCAATAAGCAAAAGATGCTGAATCCATACGTATGGTACAACTGAAAACAACAAATGGGAAAGCATGACAATTCATCAAGAATACAAGTATGGAAGTGATCAATTAACCTTCACCACCAAATATCAAATTCATTAACCTAGATACTATGAGGCTACATTCCAGCAACACTTCAACTACGCATACGGGTTGTGTTTCTACAGTATTCTACAGTTCCTTTTCAGGTAAGGATTCTGTTATACATCATGAAAACTGCATTCGCCTTCCCAATTGAACTCATCTATATAAGCAAATCAAGATAACTGTTATACATTAAGATCCAACCAGGGCCCACTAAAGAAAGAAAAAAAACCTGACCATCGCCATGAATACCAAAACCTGCTAAAAGATGAGGAAGCCGAAAGAATAAAAAAAACAAGGGAGAGAACAAAGATTCTGCGGAGAAAGGTAGAAAGCAGCGCCAACCTCATTCTCGAGCCTGGAAATCTTGGCAGCCAAATCTTGAGTATCCAAAGCACGGCCCAAGCCATTGGGAGAAGCAGCTTCGTCAAAAAGCAGCCCCTTCCCTTTCAAACGGCTCCCGTCTCCTGGATTCGAAGCAGGCGTGCCATTGGAATCGGGAGCCTGATGCAAAATCCCGCCGGCAGATTTCTGCGCCTCCCTCCGCGGAGTGAGCGACCAAACGGACCAGGCCTTCCTCTGCGGTGTAGACGAGGACATGACGAAATCTCACATCCACAGTTTCGGCCGTGTAAGTCAACTGAATTTCGTTGCACAGCCGGCAGAAATTGAAAGCCACAAACCTATTCTCCTCTTCAACTTTCCGCCGGCAAGGAGAACCAATTCAGTCCGGTGAAGGCCTGCGAGTGACGTATGCTTACTGCTGAGCCGCCGGCGAGGGAGAAGGAGGAGGAGGAAACCCTTGACCGGACGTGAACCGAGTTCCCAAATTCCGCCGTAGTGTGGAGTTTGGAGTCCGGTAACGTCTCCAAACGAACTTTCTCTCGCTCTTTCTTGCTTTCTTTCTCGCTCTTCCTCTTGTTTTGTGGGTGGTCATTTTTTTTTCTTTTTGTTTTATTTTTCCGGTTTATCTAAAAATATGCCTTTATTGGTCGGCCCCACAAGCGAACGGTCCGAAGCTCTGGTGTTTGATTACCGTTTTGCCCCCGCACTTCGAGCCGTGCGCCGGCGTCGTGCGTTACATTACAGAAGGGTGGTATGGGAAATTCGGCAAAAAGATGGATTTGTTTGTCTGGAACGTGAGATTTTAGGCGGCTCTTTTCTGGGCTGGACGGAAATGCCCCTTGAAGAACAAAAAAAGCACAATTGTCACGGTAATCAGTTCTTTGTTTATTAAAAAAGTAAGCATAAAGATTAAAGTTAAAAGGGAAGAGCCAAAAAGGTTGGTTAATCTCAATGTTAAGCACTTTGATCTACCATCTAAATGCATTTGATCTGGGATGTAATTAATTAAATAATAAAAGAATACATATATGTGAAGTGGCTGGCTGGGAATAGTTGGCAAGAGCAATTATGAAAGTTCTAAGGGCACATGGGGGACAAGTCAGCAGATGCTTATCTTACTCGTAAGACCAATAAGGGCAAAAACGGCATATTCCTTTTCCCGCCTCCTCTCACCACATTGCCTCCCTGCTAAGTAATCACAGCTCCTTCAACAAGTTACTTTACGGCTGGACGTGAAATCGCACCGGAAGTTGTATGCGACTCATTGCAAGGTGGGTATTTTTGTGACGATCGTGGTTCAACCTTTTCGTACCAGTAAGATACTTTCTTTGGAATGAAATTGTTTGTAAAAAAAAATCGTACCGACTGAATTAGGGTATCGTTCTAGAATGTACCGGATAACAAGTGGAAGTGGTAGGTTAACATAATATCTAATCAACCATATAATCATCTAGGTGCATGTTTAGAAACAATTGCAAAACAACAACGTTCACAAACTACAAAACTCAAACTAGAAACTACTACTGTGATTCTAAACTTGTAATCAAATCTATATCTTCAAACAACATCAAATGTAGAAAAGTTTGCATTCTAGAACTCTCCTCTTCATCTTCTTCACCACCAACTACAATACAAGAGAAAACAAGTAAGAATTATTATCAATTATTAGTAATTAGAATACACATCTGTTAGAAAATGGTATATGATCCACGAGTGAACCTCTCACAACAACTCGACTTATTGGGACCAACTAGTTCTTGACATGGTATCAGACCCTTCTATGACTGAGAGGTCTTCTGTTTGAATCCCGGTGACCCCCATTTGTTTTTGTTAAGCATATGGTGTCTGATGCATGTGCAAACTTCAAGCCCATATATGGTGGCTTTCGTTTGAGGGGGTGTGTTAGAAATGGTATATAATCCACGATTGAACCTCTCCCAACAACTCGAGTTATTGGGACCAACTGGTTCTTGATAACATCATGCGTAATTTATTCACGCACAAACCTTCAATCTATTAATGCTCGATCTAGCTAGCCAACATCCAATTCCTTGTCCTTGTCCTTTGGAAGATGAATCTTCTTCTTCTACTAACAACCATTCAACCAATCACTAGTAATAGTAGAATCAATGCTTCCAATACTTATGAGATCATATTGTTTTTTGTTCATGGTATAACGCTCCCTAATCAAAGTAGAAAGGCGGGTTATGATTGTGTTGTCCGTGATGTTGGGTTGAGGTACGCGAACTTGACCTGGTTCGTGCACAAAACTTGACTTGTCCGGCCTAATGTTGGCTCAATTGAGTTTAACCTTAAAATCGTACAAAATCATTTATAAATGTTAAGGATTTTACATTTTTTAATTGGAATTTTAACGTTCAAAAATTTAGTAGTAAAATTAGGATCGAGACGCATATGCAAGATCATAAAATCGTAGTATTTTAAGATTAAAATCGAGATTTTAACTACATTGGCTACAAGCACAAAACATATTTCTCAAATCTGATAGCTTAGAACCAATAGTTCATTATCTAATCGATGTTTCCGCTCGAAGACTCTATCCGAGAGTTATCAATATTTATCAAATTTGTTCCTATCAAACGGAACGCTATTGGATCAAATGACAAAGGCATTGTTGAGAAAAAGATGACTTTTCCTGGATGAAATGAAAATTGGATTCATGGAATGGAATAGGAGAAAGGTCAGAATTCAAGACGAAATAATTCAAAGACAGGTAAGGCGGGTTGCCAATTGAGTGTAGCATTGTGAGCAAGATTTATGGATAATACTTGGAAATGGACAATCACTAGTGTGGTCCCAATGGTGGACAAGAACAATCCTTGTCAGTTAAGAGGGTTTCACAATCACAAACTGGAGTTTTATGTTGAAGGGAGCAGCCAACGAAATTAGGAATGGCAATAGGCCAGGTTCGGGCCTGGTTTCTTGGTACGCAGACCCGTCCTATAGCAGGTCGGGGTTCAGCTCGGGTAATTTATCACGGGTCGTAGGTCGGGGCAGGTCGACGGTCGACCCATTGGGTATGCAATTTATATAAAAAAATATTATAAATATTCGTTATTTTTATTATAAGACCAAGAAAACAAATAATATTTTGATAAATGTAGTTAAATTATTAGAGAAATTGAGATTTTCACTAATTTATAACTTTATTATAGTTAAATTATGATGTAGTAAAATAAAAATCATAAGTAATTTGACATGTAATTTAGGCAAGAACGGGTTGAGAATGGGGCTGGTCAGGGCAGGTCGGGTCGATGAGAGTACCCATGCCCGCCTCGCCCCGCCCCAAAACAGGCCAAACAGACCGGGTAAAAAGGTTCAGGTCGAAATTGTCATCCCTAAACGAAATGCTCTTGTGAACGCGGAGAAAGAAGATATTAAGGAGTGCTAGTTTGAATTTTTTCTAAAAATTTGTCTTAATATTGTGATTTGTTGATGTACTCTTTCAGTTGTGTAATGTAAACATACTAGTAAATTGTTAATACATGAGTTGAAACAACAAAAACAAAATTACTATTCGTTAACATTTATGAATATCTGAACTCGATCAAGTATGTGTTCATTTTTTATTTCTCATTCAAATCTCATCCAAATATGAATAAAATTCGAACTAACGAAAATGAGTTAATGAATATTGACTATTCATCTCTACCCATTGTCCATTGACAATTTGACATCCACGAACTTTACTTCAAAGGTCTTATAATGGCTTGATGCGAGCCTCCAGAGTGACCCAAAATCACTCTACTTGAAGCAGGAGGAAGGATGCACCTCGTGGACGCAAGAAGGCCCAAAGTAGGCAAAATCCTCGGCCATGAAGACCAATTCCCCCACCAGGGATAAGCACGGCCGACCAGGGAAGTTGAAGACAGAAGTCCCCGGAGGCCGGGAGGGATTAAATTCCCGACCGAGGATCAGGAGCATCTGTCAAGTGATTCTCAATCCCCGATCGGGGATCCGAAGGTCGTGATAGGGGATCGGAGCTGACGAGTGAATTTACCTTTTTTAATTAGGATTCTTTTTCTTTGCGGGTTTTTGTTTATTTTTTGTTTCCTTAGCCTATATAAAGGCATAAACACGAATTTTTAGGCCAGACTTTGATTAATTGAAAACCCATTTTGTTCATTGAGCTTTTGCCTTGTGAAATTTGCTCTCGTCCTTGGTGGACTCCAATCGCTTTGAGTGTGTATTTGTGTCAATCAAGCATTCCCCCTTGATTGTGGTCAACCTTCTACCCTACATTGATAGAGCCATCTCCCACATGTGAGATTGCACCTCAATTCTGCATTATCCCTAGTTTTAATTCATGTTTTAGACTGTGTGATTTTGATAACTACCCGCACCGGTTTCGTGCTCGTATCATGATTGATCCTTTGTTGACATTGTGGCGAGAAGGCTAGTTGTGATCTACCAGACCGTTGTACTCGCCACTGTGGTTCGAGGATTGATAAAAGCAGCAACAAAAGAACTTATCATGAATGATCCCCGATACAATGTCAAATCGATTGAATTACTCCAAACACAATCGAACTCAATGTATATTCATGAATGCATGAGTATCCATAAGTCCATAAACATAATTACAAATAATTTCTCCCATCATCCAAACCCAAACCGTAACTTGTTCAATTCATCAATTGCCATCCTTATTGTCAGGCTTAGTACCTCGATGGCTATGAAGCTTCTAATGGAAGGGGAATTCTTTAGTGACTTGTGAAATCCGCGGCGTAAGGTATCGCCTGACGTGGGGCTTTCTCCGGTAACGTGGCCAACTGAACTGGGAACGTTCCTTGCTTCCAATTTCTCTGCGGAAGAACAAGAGAGAGGAGAAAGGCAGGCACCAGATCCAAAATCACCCCCAATTACTTCTTCTATCTCAAAAACCCTAATAAAACGACACCAATCCTAAGTCTTCGCATTCGGCAAAACGCCGGGTTTCTCTCGTTTGCAACACAGTTAAAGAGAAATGGCGGCGGTTCCTGTGGCCAGGTTCCCCATCTTCATCGTGGTCCGGCTGCTTGGGGCGATCGTCGCCGGCTTGGTTCTGACGTGGACGGTACATTACAGGGGAGGATTGGCTCTCGTCTCCGACAACAAAGATCTCATCTTCAATGTGAGGAAGATAACTGAACAGTGAACACCAATTCTGCTTTTTCCCACCACCTGTAATTATGCTTCATCTCTCACTGTTTCTTGGGTTTTGCTGGTGCTGTCCATTGCAGGTTCATCCAGTTCTTATGGTGATCGGGCTACTACTCATGAATGGTGAAGGTAAATGGGTTCTCGTTAATATGCATTTCTTTTGTTTCTGCTGGTGAATTTGGTTGACTTTTTGTTGCCCTTTGAACTTGAGTGCCTCTAGAGTTTGAAACGATAATGCTTTTGTCGTTGTTCGATCATCCGGTCCGATTTGTATGTTGTTGATGGTATGTTCAGGTAGCCAACGTTCCTTCTGAGTTGCTGATCATATGTCGGATGTTCCGCTGATTCTTCATTTAGCCTTGTTTCTCCATTTTATGTTTCCGTTATAGTTGGAGTGTTCTGTGAGGTCAATGCTTTGTTTTTCCTGTTGTGTTACAAGAGTAAGAAGTAGAACATCTTGAATAGGAGTTGCGCTGGACGACCTGAAAGTCCATCTTTCCAGGGATTTCAACATTGAGTTCTCTGCTTCCTCAGACTGGAAACAATGCTTGCTTCTAGGCATGTCTATAGCATTTATGTTAACTCATTGATGGACACATTTCTTATATGGAAAGCTTAGTCCTTGTAGGTCCCAGATCGGGGTAGTTTATGAAACTCAATGTTCAATATTGTTGTATGGATTGCTGCAGCCATGTTGGCCTACAAGACAGTCCCAGGAACAAAAAACTTCAAGAAACTCGTGCATCTCGCGGTGCAGTTTCTCGCCCTCTTTCTGAGCTTGATCGGTGTGTGGGCAGCACTGAAGTTCCACAACGATAAGGGCATTGACAACTTCTACAGTCTCCACTCGTGGTTAGGTCTTGCATGTGTTTTCCTCTTCATCGTTCAGGTCTGTCTTCCATCAGTCCTTTCCTGTTCTGAAGTTACAACGCACCATCATGTGCTTTCATGGGTCCCAACTCAATTAGCAGGAAATGATTTTCTTGTGTTTTGATGCAGTGGGCAGCTGGGTTTGTGACCTTTTGGTATCCAGGTGGTTCGAGAACCAGCAGAGCGACTTTGATGCCATGGCATGTCTTTTTCGGAGTCTTTATATATGCGCTTGCTATTGTTACAGCTACAACTGGTCTCTTGGAGAAAGCCACGTTCCTTCAAGTGAACAACGTGATATCACGTTATTCAACTGAAGCTCTGATGGTGAACTCATTGGGAGTCTTGATCGTCATTCTTGGTGGCTTTGTTGTTCTGGCGACGATAAGTCCTCTTCACGGCAAAGCAGAAATGCCCAGGAACGCCACTGATTAGGAACCACACCTTGAATCGTCCTGTAGATCGAGGCTCGCCTACTGCACATAACATACCGGGCTTCACTACAGGAGCCTCTAGCACCATTCTGCATTTGATAGCTGTGTGAATGCTGGGAAAGTGAGGTTAACTCACTCGGGCTTACACCGAAATGCTATTTAAGGATGTGCAGACTTTCGCACTTGCACCTTTTATGGTTCTTTTATGAATGTAATTCATTGATCAAGTTTGGCTACTTACTGTTAATTGTCTCTCTCTGTTTGCTCCTTTCCCGTGTCTGAATTTGTCTAAACTTTGCTGTACCGGTTCGGAGATATAAGAAGCAAGAACGAACGACTGTTACATTTCATAGTGGATTACGAGTGTACATTGAATCATTCCGGTTACAGATCAATTAGGAAGAGAGGCTGAACTAGCGAGTCGCTTTACAAAATTGCGAACAGATCGAATAGCTCCACAGAAAATCAAAACTTCCCAGAATGCAGTTCCGATTTGTGAGCCGAATGAACTGTGTTTGGGATACACGATACAACGGAAATGTTGAATGGCAAGATCTGCTCGGAGAGGCAAAGATACACTCTTCACTGAGTCAGTTGATTATACTAGAACCCCAGAAAACTCATAATACCATTTCTTACGGATTCGTCCACAACGACACCAAAAGGATAAGGGAGACCAAATTACTGAGGTGAAAGAGATCAAAATTTTGTGAAAAGTTTACTGGTGTTATCATCCACGCTTCCCTTGCAGAACATGGATATTCAGTAGCCTCCCTGAGAAAAATGTGTGAGAACCCTCCCTGATAGCGATCCCACAGAGAGTCAGCTATATCCACAGTTGTTCTTTCCGATATTCCCGGACAATAACTGGTACACTGGTTGGTGGAACCTGCAAACACATGAGTGGTAGTAAGTTAGTATTGTACACGCCGAAATAACAGAAAATCATAAGCTCCAATCGGCGTATATACCATGCCATAGTCGGTGATTATCATTGAAACATAGTCAGAAGGCGTTGCATCATAGCTGCAAAAAATCAACCCACCAACCCATATGAGCTGTTAGTTGAGGATACTGACTAACTGTACTATCAACAAACAATCATATGCTTAGTCGGAACCTACATCAGATTCAGGAGCTGCAGATTGTTTCCATTGGTCCAACCATCCAAAAAGTTAATCTCATCCCTACCACGAACTTTGCAAATGACATCAGGATCACCTGCAAGCACAGGGCAGCAACTATAAAACGAGGAGCAACGGCAAACAGATACTATTAAATCACAAACAGGGGGGAGGAAGAAGCTTACCGAGCTCATTCGAGCATATTGAATCAAGCTGGACCCTCTCGTGGAACTTGTATGTTTCACAACAGACCATTACTGGCACATGAAAAGTATGGGCAACCATGGCAACACATGCAGTTCCAACTCTCGAATACACTGTTCCATTGGAAAGTACTGAAGATGCTCCCAAGAAAACTCGACTCACTTCATGCATGATATATGAGATCGCATTTATATGAGTATATGTACAGCTGAGGCCTTTTCCTACCAACTTCCGAAGCAACAACTGACCTTCAAGTTTGGGTCGAGAGTCGACTACTACAACTCTGAACTGCTTCCCAAGCTCATGTGCATGTAACAGTATCATTTCAACTACAGAGGATGATCCATACGTGAGGAGAACATCACCATCCCTGATCTTGGTTACTGCATGCTTTACTATCATCTTATCTGCCAGAATGATCTTGTCATGTATGAACCGGTCAATATCAGCCACCACAGTTGCTTTTGCTTCTGATTCAGACAAGGTTAAGGGCAACTTGGCAATTCGATTCTTTAGATATCTAATGGCGTTCCCCATGCTGATTGAGAGGGGCCGGCACTCGATAAGAAATGAAACATAGCTACCGATTTTAGATGTTAAGTCTCTAACAAGAGCTTTCCCAGGTGGTACAGAGTAGTCTATAATGGCCTCCCGGATTGCTTGAAGCATTGCAATGCAGCGTGCATTGCTGCCACTTATATCTCCTGACAAATACTGGAATCCAACCTGGAAACACCAAAGAAATCCAGGCAGAAACACATCTCAGTTTTTACTTAAACCTAGGGATGCATAACAAGACAAATAAACAGGGCATGAGTAGAATATATTGGCACTAACCTAACATTGTAATCTACCTAATCAAAGCAAAAGCTTCCAATCCAGCACTCAATAAGACTTTTTCCAACATGCATAGCCACACAACAAGAGGCAATGGATGTGCGAGTAAAAATATAAACTTCACTGCATCTACCTTGCTGATAGCAGGGTGCACTGGATCAAGTTGGAAAAACCTCGACTGCAGATCAGGAAGTAGTGTCCCACGCTCATATTGAGGCAAGTGTCTGAACAACTCAACTCTGTTCCTAGCCTCTGTCTGTTTTAGCACAGCACGTTTTTTGGCCTTCTCGACTCGACTCTTGTCATCATACTGCATGCGTGGTTGAGGGACGTCTTTCTTCCTGTCTTTTTCTAGTTGGCGGTCAATTACCTTCTTCTCACTAACTGCAGCAATATCGTTTCTCTGGAAATGAGCCTTCGGTACTTCAACGGACTCCACATCTGAAGCAAGCACAACCTCGGACATATGAACCGACGCCTTGCCACCAACGCCTGCTATCGTGAGGTGATCGTTAATTGAATATATTAAAACCATAAATAACTAACAACCTAGGAAAGATCAAGATCTTCATATGCACACAACAGCTTGAATGTACCTTTAGCTGCTGCTTTTGCAGCCCTCTGAGATTCTTGAAGTGCGCGCCTTTCAGCTTTGGTGGTTTTCTCTTTCAAAGTTTTTGACTGTTTAGGCTTGTCACCTTGTACTTTACTTGCTGCTCCACTAGGCTTCCCTGCAGTGGTGCTTCATTTAATCAGAAACATGACTTATAACATCAACACCTCTACAGCAGTCATACGGGTATTCCACAAACCAGGGTATATACCTCTTTCACAGGGGGAAGGGACTATTTCTAGCAAACACGAACAGTAGTCTCTTAACCTCAGTTTCTCTAAAGGTCTAAAGGAGAAACATAACTCGATTCCATGAATAACGGGTAAGCAAATGGGCGTATTAACTGCTGCTGTGCGAGCTAACTCGTGATATCACCCAGGAAACTCCAAGAAAAACTAACCCATCTACCAGAAAAATCCAAAGCAAAAAGTATCAAGAAACTCAAAAGAAACAAAACGCTTGTCAATAGATTATGCGACCATCGTTTTCGCTTGATTCTGGTTGTTACGGGTTGCATTAGAAAAATAGCTTCCGTAGCCCGTACATTACAGTAAGGCTGCTCTCTTGAACTCGCAAATAACGACGTTAACGACGGGCTTCGCGTAATGCAAACTCGAAAAGTAGGAGCAGAAGAAACGATCGAAGTTCAAGAAAGAAACATACCCGAAACACCAGCCGAACGGTGGACATTAGAAACGGCAGTCAATCCGGCTGTCGCCGGCACACTGCTGGCCAGGCTTTTCGCAATCATGGCGGCAGAGCCTACAGGGGGCAAGCTACTGGCGGCCGCGCCAACGGTATCTCCCACCCAAGCAGAGTCGGCAGAAGTTGGCAAGGCCCAGTCATCCGTAGCCGAGGCGGTGGATGCGGTCGGAGAGCCGACATCCAGGAACCTCTTGCCGCTGTAACTCCCGACGATGAAGGAGTCGCGGCGGCGAGGAGACAGAGGAGCGGCGGAATGGCGCGGAGGAGGAATCATGACGGGGGAGATGGAGGTGCCCGGAGGCGCGAGGTTGGCGGTGGCGGCGGCGGGAGGGGAAGAGGAGAGGGGATCGGGTGGGGCGGAGTTGGAGCGGTCCGGCGGTGGCGGGGCGTCGGCTCCCGGAGCGAAGAAGCCGACGTGGCGGACCTTGGGGTCCGGGACGGTGCGCGGAGGTCGGCGAGGATCCATGGAGGGTTTGGGAAATCAGTAGGCGAACATCCAATGGGGTTGAATTTCGGGGGATTGTTGTAGCAGGGAAATGAATTTGGGAATTAGGGTTACAGATTGCTTCAGGTTGTTATGGGAATTCTTCGCCTGCCTCGGAGGGAGCGGGAGAGACGATGACTGACAGTGACAGACACCAGTCTCATCCTGCGCCATGCAGCACCCAAATTCCCTTTCCCTTTTTCTTACTATTTTTTTTTAACTTTCTTTTTCCATTTCTACTCGAAAATGGAAAAAAGGCATACTCACCATTAGGGTTCTTCAAATAGTTACCATGGTTATAACCAAACTAAATAAGGAATACAATATCATAACCAAACCGTCCAAACTAATACAACAACCAAATTAACCAAACTAAAGTTTCATCGATTTGGTTAATTGGTTAACCAGATTAACCAATATAAAATCACATCATCATTGACGATGAAAATTTTCCGGTTAATGCAACAATTCACAATTTATATAATGAATAAAACATAACAATCAACACGTAGTTATAGTTGACCCTTAACAAAAATACATGCAACTAAGACAATTATCTTACGATTAGTATAGAAGTATTCACCTGACAGAAATTTATGACAATGGTATGGGTTAATAAATTGTTGTGTTTGTGTAAATTGACTTTTAGTCTCTTAGCAATTATCATAGGCTGGAAATGACCTTCCTTTCAGGTTTTCATCCATCATAATGTATGAAATTTATCTACATTAGGCGTCCATATGTTGTGGTCTACACTTTATATATACAAATATACACTATATGAGCAATATTGAGCTTTATATTTTATGAGTCTAAAAGGGATGAACGTTAACTCTTGAGTGGTTATGCAAAGTATTAAGTATGTGTATATAATACATGTTAGACATATGACTAATTACTTAACTGATTAATTTGGTTTGACTGGTTAGAAGTGTCTGAAACCAAACCAAACACCTAAACCAAACAAGCTAAAAACTTTAACCAAACCAAACCAATTATCCAAATAGTACCGGTTAAAACGGTTACCACGGTAACCAAACCGTTTGAACACCACTACGCAACGTTCTCGACTATGAAAGAACGATTATGCAATATGCATCATATCCAGTATCATATATAACGAACAAAACTATTTGCAGACGCCTTGTCTCTATGCGCATTGATCGAGCATAGACAATATCTTTCGATGTCAAGATCGCCTGGTAGTAGCTGCTGCATCCAGCACTCAGGTCGCGAATGCAAGCAATCGAGATCGACGTGAATCAAGCCAAGCAAATTCGTAAAAGGATCTATGAGACATGCCATATAAACCAACCCACATTTAGAATTCAGATGATGATGCAATAGTCTGATAAACGCTAGCAAAGAGTGTTGTACATCTCCCAGGTCTATTAAAACATTCAGATCCCAACAGTACAGGAAAGGTTGAATCATCATGTTTGTTCGACGACGATTGCGTGCCCCATTCCCAGTACTGCCTAACAAAAGGTCAAACACAGCTTGAAATTACACGAAACTCGGGCAGACTGGTCCTTTAGAAATCCCCAGGCGAACCTCCATTCCATGGTGCATGTCCTGAGGGCGATAAACTTCAGACTCGCGAGGATCTGCATCAAACAAGAGCCCCGACATACACCGTCAGATGAAAGTAACGGGTTTAGCAAACATCTACGTATATCTCTGCATGTGCGCAGGCGCGTTGAAGTACTCTTCAAGAGGAAAAGAGGTTCATCAAAAGGACTTTTACCATTCAGATAATCCTCAAAACCAAAGTCATCCAAGCTTCCATTCATGGCTTCCAAACCAAGCATTGAAGAAGGAATAGGTCCAGGTGGCCTCTGAAATCTGCAGACGTTTTGTTGATGAGAAAAATATGAAGTGCACAAGAAAATCAACCCCTACTGAACCATTACCACTCCTGACAAGAAAACAGGAAACCACATAGCAACTAATGGTATTTCTTACTCTGGTACTCCAAGATAAGATGAGAAGAAAAAGAACAGAGGTTGGAATGGGAAGTGAAGGAGGGGAGGAAATATGGGCAGTAATATATTTAATCTGAAACAGCGATAAGTTAATTTCATGCGTATCATAAATATTCATGCGATTGACCAATGCTGCCGGATCTAGAGAGTGTTCAGAGATTGAAATTCGAAATGCTTTTTTTTCTGTAGATCACAGGATAGAGATTCCTTTAATCCAGTCAGATACGCCTTGACTGAAATAATGGCTATGCATAATTGTCACATGCCAAAGTTAACCACCCGGAAAACATACCACCTCTGATTCAATTTCAATTTGCTTAAGCATCAGTTATCAGAACCCCAAGCTCCAACATAGATAATGTTATGCCAAGTATCCATAGACTCCGGAAATTATCAATCAGGATCAACAAGAACTCAATAACAACACCCAAATGACCCGTGATGGAAGATGCTCATTCCATAAAAGAGTTTCGAAGGTTCCAAGATAAAAGAAAGAAAGCATATGAAAGATTGACAAATCATTTTTTTACACCCACGTCTTCCAAATATCTCATACTTAATCAGGTCAGGGAACAGGAACAAATGCCTCCTACCTATCTGAACAATCCAGGAGCCAAACTCAACAATCTTACTTAATAAACTACCCCCAGAACCCGTTAATCTATGCCCTCTAATTATTTATTCCAACTAACTGAAGTAATGTTTTCTCATGAGAAATGAGCTGCATTCTATCACTTACTTCAGATTATATACTATTGTAGCAGAATTCAATCAAAGAAAACCGTTCTCCAGATATCACAATTCTACCTCCTCCTACTTTCTACCTGAAGATACTACTAATAGATGTCTTGGGGGGGAAGGAGGCGCCTTGCATCGCTTGTTTACTGCACGACACATAATTTCCTGATCGATTACCTAATGTTCCATACCAGATGCCAACCTAGCCATATTCCACACAGCCAAAATTAAAAGAACAACTATTGCTGCGATAGCTGACGATATCACAATACTAAATTACGTGAAATAAGACCATCGTCTACCACTGAGCTATCAGTAAAGGAGATTTTAGCACAAGGTAAACAGCAAGCATACCGAGTAAGAATTTGCCTATCCAGGTCCATCTTCAAAGGAAAGGCAGATCCGTAAGTGTTTGCAAGGACCTTTCTCTTCATGTCTTCTTGATTCTTAATTGTCTGCACACCAGTTTACAAAAAAGAAAATCAAAACCAGAATCACGGTATATATATTAATAGAGCAAAATAAACCCTAAAAATCACAAGTCCAAGCTAAAAAACGTGCACACAAACCCAACCATCAAGTCCGTAAACGATTCGGCACCATACATGGAAAACCCTAGATTATCGTCTACTTCTGAGAACCGGGTAAGACAGAGAATGAAACTCGAAATGCTTAGCTTCAATTCTTATTAACGCAGATTGAAGTTCTTAGTCATCGGAGCATATTTTCCAGCCAAATTTTCGCGAGAACCGAACAGAGAAAGAAAAGCTGGTAAAAATATAGTGAAGGCGACGAGATGGTTACCGATCGGTGGGCAACATCGAGAGGATGAGATCCGACGAGGTCGCTCTTAACGCCATGGAGGCCGAAGCGAAGGGCGTCGTTCTGGATCCCTCCGATTTGGTGAGCCAACGTCTTCGGTGCTTCTTCCATTATCAGCGATTCGCTCGTTGTTCTTCACTTTCTTCCCGGTACTCGATTAGATTAAACTTTCGCTGATTCAGGTCAAGCTTTCGACTTTTTAAGTGACCCGTCTTACTTATTGGGCAAGCCAATTTCTTTTTTTTTGTTAATATTTTTCCAGGTTTGGGCCTGATGAGCTTGCGGATTCAATTGGGATATGGGCTGTCGGATCATGAATTAGTTCGATTATGGGCCACTGAGATTATAGATTAATTGATTTGAAGCTCACTTGCATGTACGAATTTTTACTACACCGAGTTGCGCGCGATTTCTTTGTGTTAGTGATGACAATTTAACTCGCACCGTTGAGTATTATCTATCTTGATTCGCGATGTGACATCTAGTATTCGATTTGTACTAGTGTGTGTGGATATGGGTACTACTTTCTGCCTACTCCTCCCCCGTCTTACCTCGATTTGACTCAATATTTATTCCATTTTTTGACTATCTTTAACTTAAATTTTCATCCAATTATACTTTAGATGTGCAAAATTGATCTTACAACTAATTGGACCTAATTAGGCTACCTGATATCTCTCACTTTCATTTATGAACTAAAGATTCTTTTGTGCTATCACTACAAAAATATACGTTTTTTTTTTAAATAATACATAAGAATGAGTCTACCTGACTCGCGCTCGGTACGAAACGAATATGAGTATCGAGTTACCCTCCCCATTGCCATCACTAGTTACTGTTATGTTGGATCTATACTAATATAGGTAGGTAGGGTTGCAACTTGCAACCGTCCTAACCGAACCAAACTCATAAAATCGCACTCTAATAATGAAGACATTTCAGAACTATCCGTTGACCTACCGCTAGAGACGCAAGTTAACGGTAGGCCTGAATGTGCCAAATACAGGGTATGGGCCGCCATCTTGCATCCGTTGGCATAACAACCCACCCAGACAATTGGGCTGATTCGAGCCCATAACTGTTGGCGTATACGAATCGTATTTTTCTCGTACGTACATTGGCAGATGTAGGTACAAAAAGACAGGTAATCGGATTATCGGAGGAGTAGTTTTTCAATCAATTGAGACACCGGTCACAAACCTTAGCTCATCTCCTGCTGCAGACAACTTGGATACAAACGATCTTGCCTCTGTTTCCTCAGCAAGAAAACAATTTGAAGTGGACAACTTTGTGTTAAAAAAAAAACAATGATATTATTGTCATCTGTACCACTTTCCAATGTAGTCATCAATGGTTTAACAAGTTCGTCTCGATGGAGTACTTGGTTTATTACGAGGAAGTCGTTCATTAAAAAAAAACAATTGCGCATTCTGGATACGTAACAAACTCTTGTCATGATCGATTGTTAAAAACGAGATTGATCATATTCATAGCACAAAGCAGAGATGAAGTCAATATTTTCAAATAGGGAGGTGAAATTTCCATTCTACAGAACACAATAGGAGAAGAAGAGTCATATATGAATATGAGGCATAGTACATACACATTTTTACATAAAAAAAACATATACTCAATGTTGTGTTTAAATTGAAAAAAGTAGTAACATATATAGTTTAATTAATGGCTAATACCACTGAAAAAATACAAATTATTAGTGAAATTGTCATTTATATGACATAATTTGCGATATGTCATTTCATACCGAATCATCTATTCCGTTAGTTGGGCTGTTGCGCCTGCTGTGTATTTATGAAGACTCGGGTTAAAGAGAGAGAGAAAGCTTAGGCGATTTTTATGGGTACTCTGGTTTTGTCTAATAAGAAAATATGAAAGGGGGATTGTGCGTGTGTTGTTACGGATTGAGAAAACGACGATGGAAGAAAGTAAAGAACACACATATTCTTATGTGATTCACCAACACGATGCGTGTTAGCCAATGAACGGGCAGAAGAGACTAGCCTCGCTATGCTTGACCATATATACAAATTACACAGATTGGAATTTTATATATATATATATAGCACACTCTCCATACCAGCTAACCCTAATCCAGCTTGGAAATGAAAATGTTACACACCATACTCAAAACACTAAAACAAATGTGAGATAAATTATATTACGGTCGACCAGTATTTAATCTAATATGAAAAGAAAAATGTTACAGACCAGGATCCAACCAAAATTGAGTGATAACATTTGTAGAATGTTTTTTTTTTTTTTTGTGTGTGCAAAGGACCAAAATCCAATCTCCCACTATTGATATTGATTGATGCTCATATTCATTCATATATATTGTAGTCCACAATCAATGTTTGAACCCACAATCAACTTATAACTCTAGAGCATATGCCCAGTGAATAGTGATAGACTATTGCAAGCTTATTATTATGATGATTGCTTCTACATACCGATAGAATTTAGACCAACAATTGAGGAAGAAACAAGTTGTGGCTTAGTTAATCCATAGCTAGTAGTAGTACTCTGCCTCTCAGAATGTTATTTACACTCTACACTGCGATCTCAATCTCGTCGTCTCGTGTTATCAGAAAAAAACAGGGGAAGTTGAGTCAGTCAATCCCGCCAGCAGATGAGCATGACGACGCATCGCCTGATAATGTAGAGGCGCCCCTGCTGCTGCTTCAGGTACTTCCCCAGCTTTCTGCACGACATCATCACCTTCGGCCTCTTTGTCGCTGTCGATGATGATGAAGAAGAAGATGTTGATCTTCTGCACGCCGCCGCCGGCATCTCGGTAGCTGACGATGCTCTGCTGCTGCTCCGGCTGCCGCTCCTCATCCTTGTCTGTTTCTTTCTTTGTTTGCTGATGATGACACTGATTGTGTGTTCTTTGTTTGCGTTGAGGAATTGCTCTGTAATTAAGGAGAGTGGTGGTTTTCTGTGGGCGTGTGGTGTTGCAGGGGAAGGGCAGGGGAGTTGGTTTATATAGAAAGCAGGGGAGTCAAGTGTAATAGAGAGTGGGAGAGTGGAGTGGTCCAATCTTCCCTAAGAACATGCGCGTTGCCAGGAGATATAATCCCCAACCTCTCCTCCTACCAATTAAACAATAACACTATAACAAAATCCAGAGCTAAAAACTAGAAAACAACCAATCTTTTCCAATTTTAGATTCTTCCTCCAATCTTTTTTTTAATGAAATTTACATGGTTTAGGCTCCATGGAGATGACAAAATTGTTTTCCCCCCAACCTCATTACTGGAAAATCTAAACTCGAATTGTCAAGAAGAACCAGTCGATCCCAATAGCTCGAATTGTTGGTAGAAGGTTATGTTGGATCTTATACAGACCCATATATGGTACTTATGACCACTTCCTTACACGGATAGCACCCAATTTGTTAGCATTGTGTCAATATTAGTTCTGATCATCAATACGAACATTTTTTTCTTTTGAAAAATTTCAGAATCAAACATGTTGTCACAGACCACCCTACAGGTATGGGGGTGGTAACCGGTGATATACATTGATGAAAGATGGTAAATGACTGCTAGTATATTTCTTCTATCATGTATGCAACCATTCTAAATTCTGATATCTTCACACCGTGATAGACTTTCATACAATGTGATATAATTTTGTATGCTACAAAACATTACCACATAGTATGTGGGGACTGATAATAAATGTCTCAATTTTTGGTTCCATAATTTGTTCCACAAGTAATGTGATTTATTTGTGGAAAAAAAATTATGACTTAAAAATCAAGATTGTCAACCCGGTTTAGCTCGTTGGGCCGGTCGCGCAAGTGAAGTTGGGGATTAATGGTCTGACCATTTTAGCCTGGCTTAGCTCGAATATATGAAAAAATCATTATATTGTTCATACATTTATAAATTACATCATATCTCATATTAGAATCCAAGGATAGAGTTAGGCGAAAAAAATCCGGAAATGAGACACATTTCGCAAACCAAAAGGAAAAACGACGCTGTGAGACCTCCAACCCGGTAATGCTGCAGTGCGTCAACACGCGAGTGTGTGTGACCCATTTTTTTCACCGGGTCACTAATAACATATTAGATCCCAATGATGGAGTTATGCGAAAAGAAAACTGGAAAATAGGCACGGTGGAACAAAGTGGCACCCGCTTATTGTGTCCTGAATAGGTGCTCCCAGGTTTAGTAGACCTTGTTGTCACAAAGTAGCACGTGGGGTTGAGGTTCCTCGGTTATAAAAAAGAAACCCGAAAATTAGGCACATTTCGCAAAGCAAAGGGAAAAACGACACCGTGAGACCTCCAATTCGGTAACCTTGTAATAGGTCAACCCACGAGTGTGTGATCCTTCTTTTATTGGGTCGAGATCAAAATGGGTCAACCGACGGATCGACTTGCGAGTTGACAACCGTACTTACAATAAATGAGATATAATTCATTAAAATAAATTGAAAAAATGTTTGTTACCTTCCATAAATAATAAGTTTCACCCCAAACTTATTACTAGGAAATCCAACTCGGATCAAGTTTATACGGTAAAATCTATACAAGTTTTAGGCTGATATTTTTTCCCAAATTCGATGGCCAAAGTGTGAGGTGGGTACATTTTGAAGTGTATCAATTCAAGTACCGAAACCAATTGATTCTGTGCATTTTCTGATTTTCTCGCAGTTCTCTACATTGATCATCAAAATCTATCAAGAATATAATCATTTCGTAAATCTGAATTATTCATCATTCTCCCTTATTTTCTTCAAACATTATCTCAATAAAACAACATCAACTGACTTATTAAAATCCTATCATTTTGGGTTCGATAATCCGACATTTCCAGTCTGACTTATATGATAGATTTTCTCGAACATTGGTATTTATTACCATGTTCATTGTGCCTGTTAAGATAATAACAAAAGGTTAACAAGACTGATTAGTACCGTGGCTATAAGGAAACTACCGTGATGCTTCTCAGTTTGTTAATTATCAGTGAAAAGGTTAAGCCACTTAATTTTTTTTTACTAACTTGCTTGCTAGTACTTGACACGTCTCAAGCTGTGCTGCCTAGTTTATACCAAATTCATTTCACCACTGTAATCATCTACCTAGCCTGCTTAATCATAATTAATTGTTATTATTGGGAATTAATAATTAACCAGTAGTAATCCAACATCTGACGACTGCTTAATCAATTGATTCAGCTCATGATAATACGGAATTCCTTGTTTTATTTATCAACCTAGGATTTTGTCGGTAGCAATTATAAAAAAAAAGGCCACGCAAATTAATCAGGGACTACGAAAAAACAAAAGAAAGAACGGATCATCGGTCAAGCAAATTATGATCTTGGAAACTTGCAACGACCATATTTTGTACTTTGATAAACCGTTAATATTAAGAGTCGTAGAAATTCGAACACACGAAACGCGGAGATTGTTTCAAAGTGGTGGTGGCATCGGCCATGGTCCATGGAGCATGTACGATGAACGGGTCTGGGAAGTCAGAAACTCGATCGTCCAAAGACAGCCCTTTCTCTAGCTCGTACGTTTCCATGATTCATGGGATATGTTGTTTTAGGATCTTCATTTCTTTATTGATTCTGTGTTACTAATTCTATCCTTCGATTGTAAATTAAGACTATATAGTGTTCCCAACGTTAAGGAAGCAAGGGAACAATTTCCTGGCAGGTGTTTTGCTGTAAACTTATAACAAAATACCATGACGTGTTCTCGTATTCTGGAAAATAAAATAATTGTAAATATACATTGAGTGTCTACTTGGGTCAATGAATATATTTCAATATATCCCACTAGAAATCAGTTAATAAAACGATCGTCTGTTTGATTTCGAAAACTTGGCTGTTAATGTAGCCCAAAGCTAAAAATGAAGCTTTTTCAAACCTTGCGGTTGCAACCGCGCGTTGAAGTCAATACAAGTTTAAGAAGCAAATAATTAAGTCGATGAGCAATATGATGGATTCACTTGTGTTTTCAACATTTTTTTTATAAATACTTGTGCCTACAACATTAACTAAACTAACATTAATTCATTTCAATCCATGGAGTAACTCGTCATTCTTGACACTATGATAATCATACTAAAAAATGTCGTAGAAAAAATGAGTGAGAAAGGTGTGAACAAACTCATTAGAATAAAATCGAATCAATCTTATTAGGTTATAATTATATTTATGTTTTAAACATAACAACAATTGATTTGTAGTGTAACGGATAACATTTTTAGATGTTATGAATTCGTCCCTACCTCAAACTCAAACCAACCGCGCCAAGATACAGACACACAACAACACAAGTACGTTTCCACATGTTGTGTTTTGTGCTTCACTCTTTACACATAATATTTCAATTTTGTCCCCTTCACTCCTAACTAATTAAGGACCACTTTTTGATAAACTTCAGCAAAGAACTGCCTTAATACATAGTGAAAGAATGATAAACCCAGGCTGGAAATTAATTAATTAATTAGCCCCTTCTTTCACCATTAATGAATATTAGTAAATATGTTTGTGTTGGATGAAACTAAAACAAATTAAACAAGTGACAGCTTATCTGATAGTACTACTAATTAAGATTGCATATATGGCCCAGCCCTACCTAGATTCTTAATTATTTAATTAATTATCCTGACGTTTGTATGTAACAATAAGTTGTTAGCTAGTCATCATGACTAATTAAGATTTAGATACAATATTGGTAGCCAGCTGCTGCTGCTTCATTCATTCAGGCTAGTTAGTTACTCAACCCGCCAAAATAGAAAGACAAAATACCAGGGCATTGCAAAACCACACGGTAGCTTGTATTCGAATAGTCAGCGGCCGCAGAGTATTTTATGTGTGAAGGATAGATCGAAGTAATTCACTAACGTAGCAAGAAAGAAATAACACATATAGACTTACGTAGTTCACTAACACGTTTGTTAGTTAGTCCACGGGCAGGAGAGAGAGCTAGTTTCATTGTATTTGAAGAGATTACAGAGGGATCGAGAAGTACGTACATATATAATATTTCTCCATGCGGCTTAACCCTAATCCAATCTGGTAAAGAATAAGGTTACGGGCCATGCATGCACATGGATCAGAAACTCAAACGCGTGTATAAACCCATTTACACCGTGGACTTTCAGCCGACGACAAATGATACGATTCAAGTCATATGAACATTATGATAAAACCATAGTTCGACCATTTTATACGCGACTGAAACCTTCTATCGATTTAAACTTCGATGTGAGATTTTTTTTTCTTCTTGATCGTACCTCGATACGGTACGGTGTTACAAACACTAAAAAAAAATACCCATATTCCACTGGGGATGAAAACATAAACAAGAGAACAACTGCTCGTGTTTGTCCACCTAAAACTGTACAGTGGCGGTGCATATATGTGCAAAAGCAAATCCAAGCAAGATTTTTGATCAGTAGTGGCACAGTACTAAATTTGAAGATCGAGCCATGGATCAAGTCGATCGATTGATAGAAAGACAGGAAAGATGGAATGGGCGGGCGTACGTGTGCATGAAAGCTGCTGTTTTATGTGTTTGTTATAATGGTGAGTTTTACGCTATGTTTGGCAACAAGCGGTGTAAATTCGGGAGGTGCAAGTTGAGAGGCAAATTGCAGGAGTACAAATTGATGGAGGGTGTAAGTAGAGGGGTAAATTATTGTTTGGATGAAAAAGTAGGGGGTGTAAATATAGTAAAAAGTAAGAAAACTATTATATATAATAATCATAAATATTAATAAATATAATTTAATAAAGTAATTATTTAGACAATAATGCTTAAATAGTAATTTATTATAATAATCATTGATCGAGCAATCTCGAAACTTGAAGCCCAACCTATAGCCAAGACATATATATATAACTATCTCATATCTCCCACTTGAGCGTTGGTTTGTCGATATGGTGATCTCGATACGACTAGACGAACCTTAACAAACTTGCTTCCGAAGTCAATGGGTGAACCCGAACTAGGTAGGGGTGTGCAACAATTCGGTTTGGTTTGGTTCAAACTTGTCCAAACTCATGAGAACTGCGATCCAATTGACCTAAGTCAACCAAGGGGTTAACCAAATTGAGTCAATCAAATTGACTTAATTCAACCAAACATTTTCATGTTCTACTTTTTCCATGACAAATTTGAGTCAAACTTTGGCGAACACATTCAACAATTGGAGCCAATTTGACAAACTTAAGAACCATAGACAAATTTTACATTAATAATTATTATTATTATAATTATGATTTATCATTAAATAATAATAATAATAAAAATCTTTCTTACTATCTTCATTATAACAATAATCATTTACATATCCATTATTTAAATATAATGATTTAAATATAATAATAAACATTATAATAATTTTAATATAAATTTTACATAACTCACATCCCCCAAATTGGGGTAGTGGTAATATGATGTTGACGACAATCGAGTGATGTGATTTTTGGACACCACTGACCTAACCTATATTGTATAACAGCTGTCCAAATAATATGACACCAAAAGGAAAGGAAAGGGAAAAAAAAACATGTATGACATTATTAATCACTTCATATTTAAGAAAAGATGTGTCTTGCATTTCGTTGATTAGTGGCAGAGCAAGAAGATTGAACGAGAGGTTAGAAAAGTTTAGTCTGATGGATTTGAATTGTGGTCATTGGAGAGGGTTATAAAAAGACAACAAAAGTTGACAAGTGGTTGTCACGCCGGCCGGCGTGCCACCGGTTGTATCGGGTTTAACCGGTACCGGTCATAAAACCGGCGTGACATTACCGGTATGACCGGCATGATCGATATACGAATCTCTAAGTAAAATGACTTTATTTTAGAGAATTTAATTGATAAAAATTATTTTATTATTTATTTTATGAGTACAAAAATTAAATATTGATGTTATTTGTTGGATTCAAGTATAAATGCTTAGGTATTGACGTTAAATTTTATGTTTAAATATGAGTATTTATAATTTTAATAGTAATATTGACCGTCATGAACCGGCACAAACCGGTATGTGCCACCGGTTGAACCATTCCACTTGCTAAACCGACACACTGGCATAAACCGGTTTGACAACCTTGTGACAACACATAGATGAACATAGAGAAAACAACTTTAAGTAGCGTCATTGTTGTCCCGAAAGCAATTTCTTGTGAGATAATATAAGTTGTTGTAATAATTTCATTCGAAGCATCTATGACCAAATTTCGCTAGACTCAATTTTTACATTTTTTTTCCCTCTCCATTTCTCCATAGCTCATCCTAGAAATATTATTGCCAATATTATTCATACTTGTCTCTCAATTTTCTCATATCTCATCATGACACATTATTCCTCCCGTTATTTTCCTGCTTTCATTTAAGTCTCTCAACATTGATATTAAACGTGTTTTTGTTTTTCATTCTCATGGTGTTGTGGTTGTGCCTTTATTTTGTTGTTACAATTATACTGCAACCATATCAGCAACAAATTTGTACTAAATGGGGCCACAATTGGATGGTAGATCAGCCGATCAATTCCTCTCATTTTATTTTATTTGTTTATTTCACAAATGGTTGTTGGTGTCAAAATTCAAATGTGCATGAAGTGAGTTTTTGTTTATTAGGATGTTTTCCCCCTCCTCCTCCTAGTTGGAGTTGAACAATAAGTATAAAAAAAAAATAGATGGTAACAAAGCATATGCAATTATGCATAATGATGGAGTAAAAAGTGCAGTGTTTTCAAATGGGGGCATTAGCTTGGCCCATGAGGATGAAAAGAGAAGACATAATTGTGGGTGTGGTGGTGGTGAGTATATGGGTGATGTTGGGTAGGGTCAATGACAATGCATGAGCCATTCCTTTGTAATTGTATACATGAACCACCACACCCCATACCCAAAAACCAGACACAAAATTTCCAATGATTTTGATCTCTCCTACACTTCAACCTAGGAAAACCTATTCAAAAGGAAAGAAACAAAGAAAGAAAGAAAAGAAACAAAACCCACTAAGTTAATCAATGATCAAATCTGATTTGTGAGTTTTGTTTATAGGAAGATAATAAGATACCCAAAATGATAGGAAGGAAGCTAGGTAGCAAGAACAATGGAGCATGATGCCATGCAAAAGCAAGGCGTTGTTTGGCTGGCACTTATTATCGTAAATCAGTTGGATTCAACATATGGATCATATATCATTTTCTTACACGTGCCCTCAAACGATAGGCTACCCACGAGCGCGAAGTTTGAACAGGCACACTGTACCTTGTGTTTTAATCAACTGTTAATATTAGGGGGTCGTGGAGATCAGAACACGTGACCTCTTGGCCAAACCAGTTAGGTATGACATGGTATCAAAGCTGGTTTGTCATTTTGGTCACGTGTTCAAATCCTCACCACACCTAATATGAACCGTTGTTTTAAACCAAATGGCATGATAAGCCTGTGCGAACTGTAAGGAAGTGGTTAAGCACCACACACGGACCTGTATAAGATCCAGCATAACCTTCTTCCAACAACTCGAGTTATAGGGAGCAACTCGTTCATGACATGGTATCAGAGCTGGTTTGTCCTTGAGGTCACATGTTCAAGTCCTCACGACCTCCAATATTAACCGTTGTCTTCAAGCACATGGTATGGCGGGCCTGTGCAAACTTCAAGCCCATGAGTCGGCTTTCGTTTGAGGGGGCGTGTAAGGAAGTGGTTAAGCACCACACACGGACCTGTATAAGATCCAGCATAACCTTCTTCCAACAACTCGAGTTATTGGGAGCAACTGGTTCATGACATGGTATCAGAGCCTTCTGTGACCGAGAGGTCTTGTGTTCGATTCCCGGTGACCCCCATTTATTAAGCACATGGTATTCTTGTCTTCAGACCTGTGCAAACTTCAAGCCCTTGTGGGTGGCTTTCGTTTGAGGAGGCGTGTTAGTGTTGTGGTATATGATCCACGATTGAACCTCTCCCAACAACTCGAGTTTGTTGTTTCCTCTCTTGTTGTCCTTTTACACTGAACTTGGAAGAGAAAAAAAAGATCACAATCATATTAATATCACTAACGCTGTAGCGTGAAAGGAAGACATACTCCCACGTGGTCAGGCATGGTCGCTGCCTTTTGCATCCCAGACAGACAACCTTGAATTTTGCTAAACCCAGAGGCCACTTCATTTTTTTTTTTCTTCTTCCCTTTCTCCAATTCTAAATTTCTAATGCTCTGTTTCTGCATTACAGTATTTGTATAACAATAAAGGCTGATTCTCGTATCCCTGTCTTGGTTAACACGAAGATTACTGTCTCTCTCTCGACTAAGTATAGTATTTTGCGATGGATGTTATATACATTGAACTTAGCTTCCCAATTTCCCCTTCCACCGACGGCATTTCAGGGGACGAGTGAGAAAGTGTAGCAGCTTATCCTCAGGTCGTAGAATCTCAGCGTATCTATGTTCTTGACTCTTCACCCAGACGCAATTAGCTGTAGTAGAATGGGATTAGATTATGCTGTGCAAATCATTAATGGAGATTGCGACGCTTAAGTGTGATTAGCATCATTGTACGGTACACTTGGGTGCTCTGCATCTGCTCTGCTTTCGTTCCACTTCATTCCATATGCGGAGAAATGGGCACCGGACAGGAAAACAGAGAGAGAGAGAGAGAGAGAGAGAGAGAGAGAGAGAGAGAGAGAGCAAAATATGAAAATATGAAGTACAGAGGTCGGCCTCCCAAACTGGATTATGGGCTTACCATTTAGCTGCTGGAATGGGCTATCTCTTTTTGTGTTTCTTATTGGATTTCTTGTTGGGTGCAACCTTTGGGCCAATTTTGGAGGGGTTACTAACTCACGAGCTGGAACTCTCGAGTTAGGTTGAAACAGGAGAAGTTATAGCTCCCACTTGGTTATCCCGAGTATCACGCTGCAAAATCTTCTCAATCACCATTTTGGCATCACCTTCAAATCTCATCTCCATAAAACAAAGGTTCCTGACCCAAGAAACGGCATCACTAAGAGTAAGCAATTCTGCCACCATTGGATCATCTAAGCCTTCAAACTGGACCCCTTGAACCAAAAGGATTTCCCTAGCAGGGGTCAAGATAACCATCCCCTGCCGAGTGTGATTCACTTTTGGTAGACCCATCCCATAGATAGACAGCCCCATCCATCATTTCCTGGGCAGGGGGCGGAGTGGTAGTCCCAGGGATGATGGGCGAATTGTTTTTAGGCAGAGAAGTTCATTCCCAAAGTTGTTGCTCATACTGCCGTATCAGGGCCGGAAACCCAATCCCATTAATTATCCTTTGTGTCTTGTAATCTAAACTTTTTCCACGAACATAGTGCACACCATTCACTATATCTTGTTCTTTCCTTTACAATGCCGCATACAATTCATTGGTGTTTGAAAGTACTCCGATCATCATTTTCAAGATGAATGCAAAGTTAATAGTTTGAGTAAACATCAACATATTAGACGCATAATCTTTTGTCGCACCATTATTTCCATCTTGTCTAATGATATCCAAACAATTAATGAACAAAGAGAAAAGCAAAGGTCAAAGAAAACTAGAACACTAGAAAAGGGTATAAAAAATCTAACACATGTTTGCACATTAATTGAATATTTATATTATTTCTTTGTTGTTAATTAATTGATTATTTATAATGTACAATAGGTAAATGTGTGATCAACCTTGGAATTTTATAAGTTCATGAGGGTATATGTGTAAAATTGTTTCATAGATTTATGACATGTTTTACAAATCTCACATCAATATGCGGGATTTACAAGTCTATGGGGTCCACAGACTTGGACCCTTAAAAATTCGTGGACTCCACATATTTGATTGCTAAAAGAAATGCAAACAAACTATGAATTTCCTTTAAATCCATGATAGAATGAATTTATATATCAAATCCATCGTCCAAATTCATGAAGCAAACGACCTCATAATCTCACCAACTCTAATAACTTGACTTTCTTGAATGTTGTTCGCTTAGAAGAGCCTTCTACTAAATTAGTAATAGACTAATAGTACCCAACAACTTGAAAGAAGACAAATACATCACCATGTTGTTTAGGTGCAACAACAAGGGTTAACTTAAGCTTATGGCCAAATCACTAAACAATTAAACATAGTAAAGGGATGAATTTTTTGCTAAAATAAAGTTCTAACCTCATTGATTTTCCACTCATATTACTAATTCCACCTGTTCCTTATTTCTTGACAAACTCAATCAATATGTCATAAACATTTATTTAATTTTCATCTGGGGTGTCAAAGCTTTAGTATATGCAACACAAAAGCTTCATTAAAACCTCTACATCACAATCCTTGTTTCCATCATGACAAATGAATTTGAAGTGTATTTAATCAATAGCCTAGTTCGTATGCTATTAAAGTACCCTACCACTAACTTTTTCAGTACAACCTACACAAAGCGTGTCGATTGCTAGGGAAATAGATTACAGAATTTCAAAACACTCTTGGACCCGTTTGCTTGCTGGACTTGAAAATGAAGATTTTGAGTTTTAAAAACCTTTGGATTTATGATAGATTTGTTGCATTATAGATTTGAAAGAGTACATTGTTTGTTTAGTTAATTTTTATCATAAATCTATGATGAATTTGTCCATGTTGGAGTTGCAAATCCGTAGGCCCCACAAATTTGTATCCTTTAGCAAACAATAGATTTAGGGTTAATTGCATGGTTGGTCAGTAAGTTTACAAAAAACGTTCATGTTTGGTCACTCTCCATCAGTCTCCGTCAATTTTCGTTAACACCGTCAGTCAATTGCTTACGTGGCTAACAGAAATGTTGATTCATCCAATTTTAACCTGCCACGTCACCAAACCCGACCCGCCTCGTTGAGGAACCTGTTCCCGGTGATGTCGAGGAATTGGAGGTTGAGGAAGGAGCGAATTGATTTGGGGACCTGGCCGGCGAAGAAATTGTTGGAGAGAAAGAGCGTTTCGAGATTGGGGAAATGCTTCAAGAAATTCAAATCCCCAGACAATTAGTTGGAGGCGAGATTCAGAACGAGCAGCAGGAACTGAACTTTGCCCGCGAACTTGTTCGGATTTGGTCAACGAGGAGGTTGTAGTGGAGGGAGAGCTCCTTAAGCTCTGTCAGCCGTGTGATTGACTAACAGTGTTAACGAAAACTAAAGAGACTTGAACCATTTAACTAATTCAAGTGACTACTAATGGATTTAAATATTTCTAGTAACCAAACATGAACATTTTGTGCAAACTCAATGACCAACAATGCAATTAACACAATAGATTTATGTAATTAACACAATAGATTTATGTGAAGATGCTTAGAATTTGAGTGTTAAATCCATCACCCAATCCTACAAACAAAACAAATTATACCTTTAATTTTGTAGGAGAGGATAAAATCCGCCCATAAAAATGCATCCTAGAGGAACAGAGTAACAACGACACATTGCATCAACTTCAGAAACATATTTATCAGCACCTAGCAGAGGATGTTGCAAAACCAGGACATCAATCCAAAATAAAAAAAATAAAAACATGATAAATATGTGATCACAATGACATAACAGCTTAGGGCTCATTATAAACGAAAATATCCAACTTCAACAGAACCTCAATGCATTCTTCACTTCTATGACAAAGAAAAAACTTAAAAAACAAGTCCCCAATAACCGCTTCATCCCTACAATCGAACAAAAACGACAGGTCTCTCCTTTAATGCTCTGATGACTAGCAAATGCTTCAGCTCTCATGAGCGACCAATGCCCCACACTCGGATCACACCATCGGTGTATCCGCTGAACAAGGTACTTCCATCTGCACTCCAGTTCAAGCTTGTGCAATGGATGTTCTGAGACCAAATATGATCAGAGTTACAAAAGAAACCATTCAGCAGGAATATTAGCGGCAAAATCTAGATGAACAAACAAGTTCAAAGCCATAAATCGGAGAGGGAACAAGCAAGCTGCTTCAATCTATAAACAAACATATCTACACATAGAAATTTGTTGGCTTCAACTCTCATACAACGACCACAATACATGTTCGAGACACTCATTGGTACTACTGAATCGATGCCACACTTTCATTACATCGAGCAGAAACCCATTTCAACCACTTACATCATATTTCTATCCAGAACCAATTCGAGTCAATCATGCACCAGAAGTTTGATCCAACTTGACTAAAAGATAATTTTTTATAATGTATTTACAGAATTCTATGAATGTAAACCTGCAAAACTAGAGGCAAACACCAAAACACCTGAAAATGAATGGGTATATATACAAGCAGACAACAACGGTCAACACATTCGACAATGGCCTCACCAGATAACTAACGATAGCTTGAACTGATTGGATGCAGTTCAAGCACTAGTACCACACACAATAAGAGAATAAACAATCACTATAACCCACAACCAAGCATACCACAGCAAATTATCCGTCATTCTAACTAGCAACCAATTCTGACCATAATTCTAGACTTCTGGAGAACGAAAAAACAATCACGATAACAATTAAGTATCCACGAAAGTAAAAATATACCTTGAGAGTGTTGGGTGCAGCACCCTCGGATTTCTCGGCTTCGGCCTTGAGGTCGACCTTCAAGTCCTCCACAATCGACTTGCTCTCCAAATCCCAGATCTTAATGCTGTTCTCGGTAGCAGCACACAGCCAGTACCTGTTGGGGCTGAAGCAGAGCGCATGAATCACAGCGCCGGCATCCAAATTGTACAGCCTCTTACCCTCCGCCAAATCCCAGAGCAAAATCACGCCGTCTTTCCCACCGCTGGCGCACAGGGACCCATCAGGGGAAACAGCAACGGTGTTCACATACCCACCATGTCCAGGCAGTGTGTTCCTCAGCTTGCAGTTGGTCAAATTCCACACCTTCACGGTACGATCCCAGGATGCGGAAACAATGGTGGGCTGCAGAGTGTTGGGGCTGAATCGAACGCAGCTCACCCAATCGGAGTGGCCGTCTCCGTCCTGGATGGTGTACTTGCACTCGCCGAGGGTGTTCCACAGCTTGATTGACTTGTCACGCGAGGCGGACACGATCTGGCGGTTGTCGATCGAGAAAGCGACCGAGAGCACGTCCTTGGTGTGGCCGACGAAGCGGCGGGCGGAGACTCCGGCCGCGAGATCCCAGAGCCGGAGCTCGCCGTCCCAGGAGCCGGAGAGGGCGAACTGGCCGTCGGAGGAGAGAACGACGTCCTGGACGAAATGGGAGTGGCCGGTGAGGCGACGGCGGGCGACGCCGTAGTTCTTGTCGTCCTTGGTAAGATCCCAGACGATGATGGATTTGTCACGGGAGGAGGTGACGATCATGTCCGAGTTGTCGATCGGTGTGGCGATGGCGGTGACCTGATCGGTGTGGGCGCGCATGGTGCCGCGGAGAACCAGCTGTTCGTGAGACATGGTGGCGCGGCGGCGGATTGCAGGGTGGCTCTGCGGCGGGGCTAGGGTTTGGAGACGGGGAGGAAGACGGAACTGTGAGAGAAGGGAAAAAGAGCTGAAATGTGATGCTTATATAGTTCCGAGGGATTTAGCTTCACTAGGGTTTTGATTATTGTGGATTGGGCCAGGGTCTAGAGATGTTTAATGGGCCGTCGGGGCTTGCTATCCTATCGTATTCGCTCAGCATATTTGCGAACACGACAACGATATGCTGGGCCGGGCCATATTGCCTTATGGGTCCTTGTTCGGCCTTCATACTTCTTAGTTCGTCAGTAGCGGGAGTTTTTTTCTTTTATTTCTTTCTTTGACAAATTGCTAGTGGAGTCCTGGTTCGAAGGGTTGGGAAACGATGCAGTTTGGTTCAAATAGGAGCATATGTATAGTTTTATTATTCAAATCGAGAAGTTGGAGCATATATCAGAAATCAGCTCAAATACTATATGTTCAATAGCATATTTTATGTTTGTGCAATTCGGTACGGTACGGTCTGGACTAGGGAGATTATATTGAGTGAAAAATAAATAATTTGTTTAGTCACTCATACGAATCATCGAACCAATAGCTGGGAAAATATAAAAAAAATTTTACTTACAACATAATTTTCAACTCGCATGCACAAGCTTTATACCATAAATCTTAGTGAATACCCAACTAGGGATGGTAAAAATATCCAAAATTTTGGATACCCGACCCGAGTGGGTGGAGTAAAACCCGATCAATATAAAATATCAAGTGGTATGGGTAAAATCCGAACTAGAATATTATGAGTAATGAATGGGTATGGTTTTATCACTATTCAACTCGAACTCGTCTGATTATGCATGCATAATATTTTGTATAAATTGTAAATTTTAAGAGTAACATATTCAAAATGCATAATATTTTTGTATACATTGACCGGAAAACCGAAAAATGTTTCCCAACCCTAGCCGACGAGATAAACACCTGTATAAAAGGACTTGCAAACTCTCAACATCTCATGATCCTCCTCCAAATTCAAGATGCAAACAGAATTAGGCGCAAAATCCATAGAGTTCTCCCCCAAATCCCTCTATTTGCCAAACACGTGTAAATTTGGAAAACTAAAAAAAAAAACTTGATGAAGCCATTTCGAAATATTCATTCTCTTAAACCGACCATTAGGATTAAACACTCTCCGTACAGGAAAAAAGCACGGTCCTCCCTCACTAGGGCTGCAAATGAGTCGAGCTGCTCGCGAGCGGCTCGGCGTTCGACTCGAGAAAAGTTTGTTCGAAACTCGACTCGTTAATAAACGAGCCGAATACGTGTTCGCCTTTGTTCAGCTTGTGAAGCTCGCGAGCTAGCTCGACTCGGTGGCTTGTTGAGCTAAACTTGTGAGCTGGCTCGTTTAGAGCTCATGATATGTCTTGACATGTGGCTAGAGAGCCAACTCGATTACCAACTTATGGACGAATCAATCTATATCTTATGATTTTAATTCATATGGTTGTTAAATTATCTATCTCACCATATATAAGTTTAATACGTTGAGTTTGAGACCAAATATATCTTATTTTCTACTTTAAAAAGAAATTATGCATCATAAATTGCTTCGATACTATGAAATAACATTATTTGGAGTCGTTAAAATTTATTAACTAAATGATATATGATACCAACAAAGTATAATATGAGATTAGCTAACAAAATAAATCATATGTATTATGATATACAAAATGAAGTATCAAATAATAGTTAAGATTTTAATAACAAGCTAGCTCGATCTCGACTCGTTTATTAATGAACCGAGCTCAAACTGGGATAAAACTCGACTCGACTCGACTCATTTGCAGCCCTATCCCCACAAAAGAAAAAAAGCCAAAACCACGTTTCCAACGAGAAAGTTCAACCATCTATAGTCTATTTATAGTTTTATACACTACAGAAAGAAAGAGGGGCAAAAACGACATTCTATCACATACACGCCGTTGACAAATGTTGACTCCGGGGAATCAGCTGCGGCCTTGACCAACAAAAATGCCTTTCCGAATTCATACCTCTCCGTCCACCCGGGCCCAATTCCCACGCGCCGACCCAATACCCAAATCCAAAACCCGACCCGCATCTCCCATTTTTTTGTTTATTTAAAGGCTTCCCTCATTCCACTTTCTCCCCCACTTCCACTCAGCACAGCAGACACCACCAACTCTTTTCTTTTTGTACTCTCTTCTCCTACCTAGTGAAGAAAAAAGAATCACCGCCGGAAAAAAAAAAATGGCCGCCTCCACCTTCCTCGCCGTCGACGCATCCTCCAAACTATCCAATCCAGCTGTTAGAGCATCGCCAGCCGCCGCCGGCAAGGCTACTTTCCTCCAGCTACCTCTCAAGCTCCGTAACCCTGGATCCCTCAACCACGCTGCTTCCTCCCCGTCGTCCTTCGCCGGAAGCAGGAGATCCTTCTCTTGCACTAGCCAGGCCGCTTCCTCCGACGACGCCAGACCTCCCTGTAACTACTCTCTCTCTCTCTCTTACTGCTCTGTCAATTCGGATTTCTTTTTATTTTATTAATTAATTTCGTTTTTTTTTTTTTGTTTGGCAGCCAAAGTTCAGGAGCTCCACGTTTACGAGATGAACGAGCGAGATAGAGGGAGCCCCGCCGTCCTCCGATTGAGCCAGAAGCCGACCAATTCCCTCGGCGATCTCGTCCCTTTCAGCAACAAAGTCGGTTTCTCTTCCGATTTCCCTTTCGATTTTGACTCTTTTTTTTTCTTTTTGCCGAGAGAAAAAAAAATTCTCGATTCAAATCTTACTCACTCTGTTTCACACTGTCTGCGAATCGGGGATTAATTAGGTCTACAGCGGGGACCTGAAGAAGCGGATCGGGATCACGTCGGGGATATGCCTGCTGATCCAGCACAAGCCGGAGATGAAAGGGGACCGCTACGAGGCAATCTACAGCTTCTACTTCGGCGATTACGGCCACATCGCCGTCCAGGGGCCGTACCTAACCTACGAGGACAGCTACCTGGCGGTGACCGGCGGCTCGGGGATTTTCGAAGGCGTTTACGGCCAGGTGAAGTTGCAGCAGCTGATCTTCCCTTTCAAGCTCTTCTACACTTTCTACCTCAAGGGGATCGAGGACCTGCCGGAGGAGCTGCTCGGCGCGCCCGTCCCGCCTAGCCCCGCCGTGGAGCCGGCGGCGCATGCCAAGGCCTGCGAGCCCCACGGAGCCATTGCTAATTTCACCGATTGAGGTTTTCGGAGGGGATTGTGTATGTATTGTATGTATGTTGTTGGGATCGGGATCTAGGATTCGGCGGTGGCGACGAATTTGTATGAATTTTTAGTCGGATTCCGGAAGAGTACTTGGAGTCACGTTTTGAATTTTCTTCTAATAAAAAAGAGAGCAAGCGCACTGAGATTGGCCTTTTTTTAGTGTTCTGGACTTCTGGTGGCAGACATATTGCTTTTTCTCGGTGGTCCTCCGGCAGAGGAGAATGGGAATTTTGCCCCGCACATATTCTAGCAAGTAACAACCTACAAATTGTTTTAAATTGGACTCAATAGTCAATACTCAATAGTAAAATCATAAGGACGGTCGGAGGCAAAATTGGTAGAAGGTTTTTAGTGGTATGAAATGATGGTGTCGTAAATAAATTTTGGTTTCAGAATAAAGAACTCTATGGTTTATTTTTTTCGATAGAATTTCTGGTTGCGATTTTACGATTCTTGTTAAGCTCATTGAACATGCGATAAATAATGGATTTCGTTTGTTTCGATGCTGTTAGTTATGCTGCAATAATTGTTTCAGCCTAAAACATGTGTTATTAACCTCTCTTATTTAGGGAGCACTTCTACTATGCCGTATAGCATCGGTGCTTTAATGTACAACTTAAAATTGTACCGTAAAATTAAATGTATAAGTTTAGGTTGTACCATAAAGGAATTTGTATCATTATGTTATGGTACAACTTTACAACTTGAAGTTATACCATCAAATAAAGGTGTAAGTTCAAGTTGTATCATAAAAAAATTTGTACAAAATGTATAGGTACAATCTGAAGTTATACCATAACGTTAAAGGTACAATTTCAAGTTGTACCATAAAGACAAAAACCTATAGTACCAATGCTATATAGCATTGTAAAATTCCTCCTTACCTAGATGTTTTCATGTCTTTAATGGATTTAAATGAGTTTTACACCTTGCATTTTAGTCTAGAATTGCTTTATATTGCATATGAGCATATTTATGTGTGAATCTTTTTGGTTTAGGCAAAATTGGATGGAGTTTATGGCAACAAACCTAAGTGGGTAAAGAAAAGGAGTTCACAAGGAAAGGATCATATTCTATGGTCAACAAGACAATAACCATGCATAATTCAATCTCAATCCGTCACATCAACGCCCTTTCTCTCTTTTGGAAAGTCTTTAATTTTTTCCTCCTTAATCTTTAACATACGATTTCTCTATCGTTTTAAATCGAAATATAATTTTTTTGCACAGTTAGATCAGATTAATTGTGTTATTCAAAATGATAGCAACTTTAATATTTTTTTGAAAAAAGAGAGTAATTTTTTACCAGTCTATACCATGGTGGTATTGATTGGTATTAACAAGAGCATACCATATGGTACGAAAGATACCACCCCGTACTAGAGTGGTATAGTATGGTATTTTTTGGTCCAGTATTTTTTTCACCCATAAATTTTTGGATCCAATAGATCATGATTAATTCGTACCTTCTGTGCAATTTTTTTTAAACGACTTAAAAACGAAGGAGATACCATATGGTATGGAGTTGGTAACGAGATGTATGAAAAAAAAATTCTCAAAAAATATTGAAAATGGATCTCATTTTATAGAGCACAACGAACTCGTTCCATTTGTGCAAAAAAAAAAATGAAATCTGAGTTAGAATGTAGAAATATGATCCGATTAAAAAAATTAGAGAAAATAAAAAGCCTTTAATTCTCCACTTTTAGATCTGCAACTCACTTAAAAGGAAATGTTCAGATTTAGTTACTCATGTTAAGTACCCTAAGGTTATGGACGCTAACTTGAGCCGAGTTCACAGACAACATGAAGAGATAACAGTTGGGAACTTCGGACCATGATCTTCACCGAAGACCTATAAATTTGGAAATAATATAAAAAGTATATAAATAGCTCATAAAAAATATACATAAGCAAGTTCTCTATTTCATAAGTATTTCGCATTGCAAAGCCAACTGTATACTAGTATACTACATTACTACTACAATAGATGCCGCTACATATGAGTATTACCAAAAAAAAATATTGAGTTCTATAAGCTCAAAGGACATATTAAATAATTTTCATGAAGAGGAAAAATTGTTTAGTATTACCAAAAAAAATAAAATTGTTTAGAGATGGAAACCTGTAAACTAGATTAGCGATTTATTAATGGTTGAGCCGTTGAGGTATGAGGATCATGAGCTCATTGTCTCATTCTTATTATTTTGTTAGTATTCTTTTGAAAATGCCACATTATTGATTCACATATCTTAACTTCCTTTTTTTTTTCTTCCTATAATTGACTTCTTATTTTAGGAGTAGTTCATCAGTTGTGATCTTAACAATTCTATTCCAAGTTGATGACGATAATAAAAATACCATTCATTTTGGAATTGCATACTCTTTCAACTTGGTAGTAGTAGGGTTGGGCAACGATCCAGTTCACACCGGACTGAATCGTATCGAATCAATATATGGACCGAATAGGATTGGATCGAATATATTTCGATTAGATTTTGGTCCTATAAATTATTTTAAGTAAGGATAAAAATGGATAAAAATTGAATTTGAACCGGATCAAATCGAACCAAATAAACCAAACAAGCTCTAGATTCAATTCTGATCCTCAATTTTCTTTTTCTTTGTAGTCCGCTCCTATCTCAATTTAATATGATTCTGGACCGAATCCATCAAGCCCACCCTAAATAGAAGCGTTCATGTTCATCTATCAATTTATTCTTGTTCGTCTATCATCATATTCGAGAACTCCACCATTTGTATATTTACGGTCAATATTCCATTAACGACGTCAGAGATTAAGAGATGTGTTAAGTGCTAACTAATTCGATCGTTAAGCTCAAATAGTAGAAAACTAGACATGTGTGCGATATCATATGCATTATGCATATTACTGATGCCTCGTTTTTCTTTTTCCCATAAAGTTTTTAATGCCTCATTCAGCAACAAATCTTTTTAATTTTTGTCTCTTCTATTTCGTTTACTTGGAAAAGTCAGACTAATAACACCAAACTATAATTACCTATTACGGTTCATACACGTTCAAACAATGTTAGAATGAGATTGTTTTATATTAGTAAATATACGTTAAATTACGATTATCTCTACTGAGATTTCTTTACAGAGCTCGTCGACTACAACTACTCCTACACCTATGGAGAACTTTTCATGGAAGGAGAGTTCAGCAACTAGGAGTTACAAAAGAACAAAATAAACGAGATCGAGTTGTTTATGTTGATTTGGTTGTTCTCTCCATCCCTTTTGTCTTTCCACTAATACATGTAGAAAACTCCTTTGTCGTCGTCGCAAAACCAACCTGTTTTTACCCACGTCTACTACTGTATGAATCCCCGGTCTTTAATCTTCTTCTTGCGAGTCCCATGTGAAAACAATTGTTACTCTAACAAAACACGTGCTCGAAACACCCTATTGGCTAACCCATCAACGTGGTGACCAAGTAATATTGTGAAGTCGCTTATGTAGTGATATTGTTTCTTATGGAACACCGTTACTATTTGAACCCGTGACATTGTTGGACTCGTGATATTGTTTGAGCATTGTTGGACTTATGACTTTGTTAACCACAATGATGTTGTTAAACTCGTGACGTCGTTGAACTCGTGAGATCACTGACCACCGTGATTTTGTCAAAAATGGGAGAAAAGAAACTAAGTCTCAAAATGTTTCAAGTTTCAGTTTAACCACAAACAGTAGCATCGGATTTCCTACCAGTAACAACAATTGTAACTTGAGAATTCGCAGTACTACTTCAGAATTTGCAGCATCAATTATCATATCAATATTCTCCAACGAATCCTCTTTGCCCATCTCCAGCTCTCCGTGTATCCTTTCAAAGATCCGACTAGTTCCAATGCTTTTGATATGATATGCATTATGTTCTTTGCAGTTCTCAACACATGTATCCTGTTCTTCCCAGTTATCAACACAAGTCAGATTGCTAAAGAGAGAAAAACTCAAACCCATTTTCTCACTTTTCATGCGTATTCTCGTGCCTTTATTTACTCGAACTTTGACATTCCAAGATTCCAGCTTCATCGCCACTTCATTAATCCTCTTACTTAAGGAGTAGCAAACCAACAACCACTTGCTTACTTTGCCATGAATTCTGGATTTGAAAACTTCTTGATGATAGACCTTATACCACAATGGATTTCGATCCCTTCAACCATACTTCCCTTCCAACTGGTCGTTTCCTTCAAAATCCTTGTCAACCAGTTGTAGTTTGTTGCACAATAAGCTGCTGCTACATACTTGATTTCTATGGTGGACAATTTCCAAGACACTACAGCTTGCATCAAGAACAAAAGATAATGTATTGACTTTGTCCAAGCATCCACATCATAAGCATAACTATGCTTAATGAATCTCATCAAGCATTCCTCTTCCCCACCTCTTCTGCACCAAGTAGCTAATTCCACAATTCCCATTAGATATGTCATTACTCCCTTTGCAACCTGCAAGTTAATGATTAATACTCCACTTTCTCCAATTGTAAATTTGAAACCCAACATGATTTGAATTAGCATAGCATTACTGCACAGCAACTGAAACCTTGCAAGCTTCATAGTTATATACTTTATATCAAGTATAAAGATTCCCTTGTCATTATGGATCACTTCTACTCCGCCAAAAACCATGTTGATGAAGCCAACTGAATACCAAATTAAACACCTTAAATCTTCAGCTCGTGGGAGATATCTCATCATTCCACACACATTCATCTCATGTACAGCCTGTGTAAAATCATTGAATTCTTGTGGCCACATCTCAGCTTCAACTTCCACAGATTTTTTGACTTCTAGTGACATGCTTCTGTATAAAACCATAAACATTGAGTTTGTCTTCTCTTCTGCTACAACCACGACTTCTTGTGGTTTCTCTTCCTCCCCTACAACTACAACTTCTTGTGGTTGCATCACATACACATCGCCGATCAACTTGGCTCCTATCTTCTCAACTCTTGACAGCTGCCATAGATCATTCTTCTCAATAAGTTGAAACAAAAACCTCATTTCCTGCCTCCAGTTACCCCTTCTTACACCTTCCAATATCGTAGCTGCTTGCAGCCCAAGACCATCAGTTTCATCCATAACTTTTCCTTCGTCGACAGATGAACTTGTACGCGCAGTTACATGTGCTGAAACACTTGTTGCTATTACATGAATCAATGATCCTGATGAAGGTGAATGAGCTTCTTCAGTTTTTGCTTCTATCATAGAATCTAGACACACTCCTTCATCAAGTGGGAAACACACCCTTGATACTTCATATTGGGGCAGCTCTCGTGTCTTTCTTTTGTTGTACATCTTTGTTAAACCTCTAAATGAGTTGTGCCTCAAATATAGATTCTGCTTACAAACTGTAGAAGCTAGCAAACACTGAGATTTTGATTCCATGCTAGAAACAAGGTCAGAATGCAAAACAAACATGCCATTCGTCTTCATTTTAGTACGAAAAAGGAAGCCTTTATCATCATGGAAGAATTTACAGATTCCATGGTGAATAAGAATTGGTATTCCCTTCTTTTGCATTTGATCATCACTCAATAAATTGGTTCTCAAACCAGGGGCATAAAACACATTCTCAATCATCACTGTTTTCCTTGCACCTTCATCCTCACGGTGCCCTTTCCTTGCACCTGAATTCTAGTACCATTGCCTAGCTTAACAATGCAAGTAAAGGAAGTATCAATGCAATTAAATAATTGTTTGTTACCACATATATGGTTGCCACAACCGAAGTCCAAAAACCACCATGATGCACTCTTCTTTGTATGTTCTCTTAAACTCATAGGGACTGAAACTTCTTTCTCTTCTGACTCAATACAAGCCATCAACAATACTTCTTCTTTCATATGAGCTTGAGGATTAGTGGAACCACTGATGCAGAAAGCGTGTCAACTTCCTTCTCTTCTGACTCAATACAAGCCATCAACAATTCTTCTTCTTTCATATGAGCTTGAGGATTAGTGGAACCACTGATACAGAAAGCGTGTTGACCCCATTCAGGACACTCAAATTTGCAATGACCTAACCTGTGACAGTGGAAGCATTCTACTGTCTCTTTTGTCCACATGCTGCCACGACACCTTCCTCTGCCTTGATTATATGTTCGGTCTGGACCTCTTCTATCAACTACCAGTTTTAGGGCTTGATCTTCTTGTTCACTCCTGCCCTTATTCAACTTCTACTCATGAACCAAAAGTGAACTCTGGAGTGCATCTACAAACAAAGTAGCTATATCCTTTGACTCCTCAATTGCACAAACCACATAGTTAAACCTCTCGGTAAGAGTTCTGAGTACTTTCTCAACAATTTGAACATCATATATAATCTATCTGCAGCTTCTCATAGCGTTGGATACTACCATGACTTTGCCAAAATATTCATTCATCGTCTCACCTTCTTTCATCTCTAGCAGCTCAAAGTCCCGTCTTAGAGCTTGAAGTCGAGAACGTCTTACCCTAGCACTCCCGTGGAACTTGGTCTTCATAGACTCCCATAGCTCCGTTGCAGTTGCTTTATGAGTAATATTTTTCAAAATCATCTTGTCAATGCTGTTAAACAGATAAATTTTCGCTTTGAAATCCTTCAATCTCGATTCCTCCAAAGCCTTTTTCTCGGCAGCAAAGAGCTCAACTTCAGCTTTTGGCTCATTTATTCCTTCAGTTACAACACTCCAATACCCCTCAGAACGCAACAAATTTTCCATTAGCATTGCCCAGTGATCATAATCACCATCAAAACTGGGTATGCCAACCTGGACAAAGTTGTTCTCGCCCATGATTCACTCTTCCACAGCTCAATCCAAGCAATTGGATTTCACTTTTATGTCTCTCGTATTCTCTCACCCCTACAAAGACAAAACTCACCAATGCCTTCGTGTTTCACTCACACCCAGAAGCAATTTAAAAAATCAATCACTCGTGCTTCCCTCGTAGAATCAATCTTGGTTACAGTTTGCTATTGGCTCTGATACCATTATGTAGAATCTAATAGAATGCAAACCGACACCTTATTCAGTTGACCAAAGAAAGATATAAGTACAAAGTTTTCGTCCGACAAAATTGGCAACTAACTCACACTCCTAACCCCTCGTCCCTACAAATTAGCTTCCACTTCTAAGTTCTAACCAACTCACTAAACCCAACACCTGTTGTTTTTGACGAATAGGACTCGAACAACATACTAACTAACTTAAGTGACTAAACATAAATAACCCTACACGACATTGTTTTGACTAACAGACACAAACTTCAACTTCTTCTTCTGACGTCAATGTTCCGCCACCCATCTTTCAAACCCCAACTCCAACAAGGGTTTGGTTGGTTTTTTTACAAAAGTAAAAGAGACAAAATTAGAAGAAAATTAAACAATAGAGTGATTTCGAAATAATTGAGGAAGCAACTATTTAAAAATCCATACTATCAGATTCTTAAATTCCCAAAGATATCTTGAATTCTTTCATTTGGTTAACATAATGAAGGATGAAAATCCTCATCCAAATGACCTAAAAGAAGATTTATGGAAATTTCACGTTCCAAATCCCTCATAAATCTCTATGTAAAGTAAGGGAAAGGGTAAAAAGGGAAGAAGGAGAAAACAGAGAACGAACCCAACAAATTCAACGAACTGGGAATCCCGAAAGAGCAGCGCATCAAAATCTCCCTCCAATGTCCTAAAAATCAAATCTCCTGTCTAAGGTTCGTTCGCCCGTCCTCCCCCATCTCCCCTGATGGTACTTGTCCAAGCTTCAAAACTCCCTCTTCCTTCTTCTCCTTCCTTAACAACTTCAATTCTCTTTGACCCATTTTCCCTATCCTTAGCCCTTATGCATTCTGATTCTTCCATCTCCCTTTACCCTTCAATTTCTCCTACTCCCTCTTCCCTCCCATCCAAACCCCAAACCCTAATTCCTCCCCCTTCCTCTTCTTCCTCCTTCCTCCTCCTTCGCGACAATCAAAGCTCTGAACCTACTGTCCTGTTCGTTGTTGCTGCTCCTTATATGGGTGGTGCAAAGATCCTTCTCAAGTTCTATGTTCTGAACAAGAAGAAGAATGTCTTTACTAAAGCTCAAGCCTCTTGCAGTCAGAAGGGTATTGGGTTCGATCCCAAATTGGGCGTTCTGCTCGATGTGGATCATGGGGTTTCGATAAAGATTGTTGGGTCGGTCAATTTCTTCAGTTTATACTCGGTTTCCAGCAGGAAAGTTTGGGTCTTCGCGGTGAAGTTGATTGGGGAGGATGGTGGCAGCGACAGTGACGCTGTGAAAGTGAAGCTGATGAGGTGTGCGTTAATCGAGTGTCGGGTGCCGGTTTTCTCTATTAGTGTCTCGTTTGGGTTCCTGATCTTGGGGGAGGATGGCGGGGTTAGGGTTTTAAATTTGAAGCAGCTGGTGAAAGGGAAAGTCAACAAGGCTAGGAGTTCAAGTTCAGATGGAATGGCGGACTTGAATGGGAAAGTTGACGTTCAAGTATCGAAGTTGCCTAATGGTGTGATCGGAGGACTGAAGCTTGGTGGTTTGAACTATGGCGTTGCAAGCAATGGCATCTTAAATGTGAAGATGGAAAAGCAAAATGTTTCAGGTTAGTTTACTAGTTTTCTTCTTCTTCTGGTGTTCCCAGTGTTTGTTTTCCCTCATGCTATTAGTGATAAGGTCTCATAATGCTAGTGAATGTAGCACTAGAATCATGAAATACAATTGATTAAGTCCGTCTTGTCATGGTACTCAGGGAACGAGACTCTCCATATCAATATGTGATGGCGTCCTCTTGTATCATGTGAATGGTTGTGCATATTTAGTTGGATCTGTCTTCAATTATTGATGAGAAGTTCCATTGGAGACAGTAGCAGAATTAGTTTGGATTGCATTTTTGCTTGAGCTGTGGTGGATTAGAATCTTTCCACTTTTACGCTGTCTTTAAACTCAGCAGCTTGACAGTTGTTTACTTTAGTGCTACTTTCACCGGGGAGGAAGTTGAGAAAACGACTTGAGAAAGAAATAAATTTCTATGATTTATGCCATTTAAGGAAGGTGTTTAAACAAAAATGAGCTGGGAAGGAGTTGTAGATCAAGTGATTGCCTCCCAACATGAGTGAATCAGAAGTGAAGGTGATATTCGTAGTAATTGCAAAGGAAATGCAGATTACCGGTTCAGTGACATATTCGGATAATTGAAGGGAATTTATTTTCTTTCGTTGGCTTTCATATTCTTCACATCGATGCAAACCTTGCTGTTTATTACTGTTTCAAAAGTTGTTTATTTGAAGTGATTAGGAGGCAATCCACTTATCCCTTTGGGTCCCATTCTTTTATAAGGGGCATCTGTATGCTTGACTAAATCAATGAGTAAACTCAATTCTACTTGATCAGGTTTTTAATCAAGCTTGTAACTTTTTGTATATGGAGGGTGAGAGTTATCATGTGTGGAGTTCTTCTTTACTTATTGATCTGGAAGGCGCTCTTTGTAGTTTGTTTTTGCTAGAATATGGCTGCAAACTAGCAAGTTGTCATTTCATCAATGACTTTTAGCTTCGTAAAGGACTGTTGTGGAAAGTATATCCCATTGTTATCCTAGTCTGCAGGTTAAGCAGAGACTTCATTGTTGACATAATCTGTTTTTATTTTAATTCGCTAGTTTTGAAAAGCTCAACTTTTTGCACGTCTTTATGACGGAAGCAGATACCCTTTACAAATGAATATGCATTGGCTCATAGAGATTTCATAGCACTTTAACTTCTTTAAATTGCAGTGAAGCAGAGATCTGTGAGAAGGGGAAAAGATTCCGGGGAAGCAGGTTCATGCTTCGTGCCATTTAAGAGTAAGGATGTTGTGGGCTTGGGATCCAGCACTGGGAAGGCTGTTTCTATCCAGGCATTGTCCCCCAAAAAATTTATGGTCTTGAACTCCACGGGAGATTTACATATCTTGTCTCTGTCTATTCCTGGTGGTGGGTGGAACATTGTCCCTGACATAAGGAAGATGCCTTACAGCATGAAGGTGCAAAAGCTTGCCATTCTCCCTGATATTTCCTCGAGTAAGTCGCCCTTTATGCTACTGATTTTATGTTCCGATCGTTAATTATTGAGTCACTAGCCTAGAATTTTGAGAACAAGCCTCTGGATACATATTCGAGTCCTGTTTCTTCCTTATTTTTGTGCCTATTATATTGGAATTAGTGATGGATGCATTTATGTAAAGACACCCAAAGACATTGAATACTAATAGTTCTATAGTTTTTTTATATCTGTTCCAGTTTTTCTGTTTATGTAATGGAGACAGAATGAAGATGTAAATTTCTACCATACATGTACATTGACAACCTACAACAATGAGAAGTCTTTTTCGGATGCACATGTAGAACAATGACTACTGCTCTGTGAGACTTAAGTAAGTGCGCGATATAATGACTGAATAAAAAATGACGTTTAAGTGCTTGTAAGAATCTTACAATCGTGTGATCGAGAGGGGGGTTTATTGTTCTGTTATATCGTTTCTCGGGTCTTCAACAATGCTTCTGAATATGTGATGGACCTAATTGAGAATTCTTGTGAAGCTTAAGCAAAGTTTATAGTTGCTTGAATTGAAAATATCTACTGCTTGTTTTGTCATTTTGATATGAGGCATTGTGCTTCTTATTTGGTGGAAATTTCTTGAGAAGTGCAGACCTACTTATTATATAAACTTGTTTGGCAAATGAGGAAATTTGTATGCGTCTTATAGGGGCACAAACTGTTTGGGTATCTGATGGATTGCATTCTGTACACATGATGAGTGTGTCTGACTTGGATGATGCTGCTAATAAAGTTGGCGGAGATGCAAATCCAGAAATGTCCGTGCACTTCTCAGGTTTGTACAGGTTATGGACTACGACTTTTAAGGATTGTTCCATGCTCATGTGAGCTAACCTTGTGAATCCATATTGGCAGCTGTCTATTCCATGTAATGTTATATGATAACATCTGCCCTATGTTAAACTTAACATACAGTTTTGATCATCTTTGCTTTTCTCTTCTCTTAATGTCTGCACTGTTTTCTGCAATCCATTCATATGGGGTACTGAAGCGATCCAGGATATTTTTGTTTCTTCCATTTGCTAGTTCTTCAAGTGATCTTTGCTGCTGAAAAGATACAAGATCTTAAACCTTCTGCTGCTAATGGTGTTATGATTCTTGGACATGGTAATCTTTAGCTCTCCTCCAAGCTATGTCTCTTGTTTCAGCATGCCACTAAACTAGAAAAATACCAGAAAGAAAATTCTATGAGTGGTAGTCTATGTCTGCTTGAGAAAGCACGTCATTTACCTTAGTACTCCATGGATAAAAGATAATTTGAGGTTTTCTGGAGGAGATTCTTTGCTAATATTTGGTGGTACAAGACAATTTGACTTCTGCCTTGAAATAGTTGTGTTGGTCGTTTTTATTTGGATATTATAGAAAATAAATTATTTTTCTCCCTTAAGGTGAAATGCGTCATTAAAAGCGAAAAGGAGAACAACACAGCTTCCACACCAGCCAGGGGTGTGTGATTGCTTTTAGTAGATTGCAATACTTATAGAAGCTTGTTTAAGGACTTATTGCTACAATATCTTTATTGTTAACATACTTTGCTAGATATGCCATGTGATTGTTTCCTAGATGTTCTTAACAATGTTTGTTCCTTTTCAGCTGGAAATGCATATACATATGCGATTCCTTGAAGTTGCTTGGAAATTGTTTGCTTAGGGTAAGGATCTAATATTTTTCTTCTCAAGCGTAGTCTTTTGTTCTGTCCCCCTGCTGTGACTGTTGAATGTCCTCCCACTTTTGCAGGAAGTTTATGAACCAGACCATACAAGGGGATTCCCGTGGTATTTTGAGTTACCAGGTCAGTGTTAATCAACAGTATGCATATTCCAAAAAAGAAAAGAAAGTAATTTCACTTTCTAAAACTGTCTTGTACAGTACAATATGTTTACAGAAATGCTATGGCGTTACAATTCGATTTTGAAGCACAATCATCGTGTGACTTATGTACTGGTGTGCAGTTGGCCACCTGTGAGTGCAAAATGGTTATATCTGCCCCATTGTTGGTCGATTCAGAAGTTGCTGTTGTTTCACTTCTCAAATACTTGATATGGTTGATGCGGGAGCATTGCATTCGTCAAGGTAAGTAAATGGTCTACTTTTTTGCCAAAGAAATATTTAATTAGCGTCTCACCAAAATTTAATATGCTTTTACTTGCCAAAGAAATAATGATGTAAGATCATCTTGGTTAGCACCGTGGCCCGCCCTGTTTTTGTGCATGTATTTCTTAAGGTTACTACTGTAGACTGCTGATTAACACTGACCTGGTAAATGCATCTTTCCATGGTGTTGTCATTAGTCCTTTCTAGTACTGATTCTGTAAGTGAAAAGCTAACTCATAATAAATTAATTGTTTGTTTCCCTAAACAAGCTGTTGAATAATAGCAATCAGGAAAGCTTTTTTCCTTGCATTTAACTCGCTGTAATCCTAATATTCTCAGATGTTGCAAACTAATCATAATGCTGTTGGTTAAGTAACTGTATAGTTAATTATCATTCTCATGTGTCAATCTCGTGATCAGTCTCTAATTTATTGTTTTATGGATTTGCTGGCAAGGTTAAATGGGAACAAGTTGGGAGCTCTCCGTTATGGATTTGCTCATTGTGGGCAAACCTAGTCTTGGACACACAACTCTGAGACCAACTGCTCGTTTTCTGCTGCAGCTTCCATTGTGTTGGTTCTATTTGACAGCAGATGGTGTTTTGGCTTGTTCTACCCACGCCGTGGAGTTAGCATAGCGACTTGTCTGTCGACGAGAACCGATCCAGCAGTTGGTTGAAGAAAGATCATCACGGTAGGAGTCAGCCAGATTTTGTTGCTTATTTTGTTGGATAGAAATTTCACATGTATGGCGTGATGAACATCTATAAAGCGGTGCATGTTGGCCGCCCTCATTGCCATAAAACATTTTAGCAAGCTGAGCTTGTGATTTCGTTGTCTGTGTTACTGTGCTGATTTCCTGTCTTTGCTGAATAAAAGTGTGAGGTTAATGGAACCCAGAAGAAGATGACCCTTATGTCCATATTGTGCCTCCTCCAATATTAAAAGAAATCTGAATAGTAGAAGTGTGGGGAATATGTCTTAGGCGGTCTGTTGTAGCCTTATGTCGTCAGTGGCGAATACACGAGACACCTCTAAAATTTGAGAAAACGATTATCCAACCCTCGATTTCAGTTTCGTACGGATAAAAAAATTATAATTAATAAATCGGGACACCCTTAAATTTTGAAAAAAATAATTACCCTACTCTCCGACAGTAGCTTCTGAATGATTAAAAAATATAAGTGTAGTTTGTGTTATTCAAACCTAAGTACAAGAGAAGGAGAAGGACAACATAAGAAGAAGTCATAAATTGGAAATTGGATGGGGCCTTGGGGAGCGCTTATGTAAGGGAAAGGATAAGGTAACAAAGCTCTCTCTCAATCTCATCTTTGTGCAGCAGATTAGAGTTTCTTACTTTCTTCCCACAGTACGAGCACTTTTACTATGCTATATAGTATTGGTGCTTTAATGTACAACTTAAAGTTGTACCATAACATTAAATGTATAAGTTTAGGTTGTACCATAAAGAAATTTGTATCATTATGTTGTGGTACAACTTCACAACTTGAAGTTGTACCATCACATAAAAGTACAAGTTCAAATTGTACCGTAAAAGAATTTGTACAAAACAGTATAGGTACAATCTGAAGTTGTACCATAACGTAAAAGATACAACTTCAAGTTGTACCATAAAGACAAAAACCTATAGCACCAATGCTATATAACATTGTAAAATTCCTCTATTCCTTAATCTCAAACTATTTTCAAACCTAAAAGTTAAACTAATTACGCGCTACTCTTAATTTGAATTGATTTTATGGTTTCACGACAAGAGTTAAAAAGAGTCTTTCAACTCTGAGTTACATAAAGAACAAGGTTAGAAATCAAAGATGCGATCAATTCGTGAATTATTGTCTAGTAGGATATATATAGATTTCTTGAGCAATACAGACATCGAGTCTATTTTATATTTTTTTCAGAATATGAAAACATGTCGTGACCTTTTATTAAATTTGTACTAGTCGAATATTATTTCATTTATGAATATTTAATTTAATTATTTATTATTAATTTAATTTTGGACGAGGACAATCCTATAAAAAATTTCTGAATCTGCCACTGTATGTCGTAGTGGGAGATGGATGATAAAAAGAGTAATGAAGTTGGTGTGATTTGTATTTTAAGTGTTCGGATCATACCCATCCAACATAGGGGTTTCTATACGGTCCGGTCCGGTTAAATTGGCCCGAATTGATCCGATTCCAGTCTGGTTTTTTCGGTAATATAAGGACCAAAGATTGGATTGGATACAATCTGGTCTCAATTCTGTCTTGATTTTAGATTGAGCTTGTGGGAATTTGACTTGTCTGAGGACTCAAAGGGTGAGGAGTTGGTTAAGTTTTGGGTGTTGGAGTCTCTTATCCTATCTTTATTCGGTTTTCGAACGGTTTTTTACCTCAAATCTAAGCCTGAAGATTGGATTGGATTGTTTACTATCCGGTCTCAGTTCGAGTTATACGGTCCGGTTTCGGGTAAAATCAAATAACCCAAACCAAATAACCAGCTCTATCCGAACATGTGTTATAACTATGTTCTAGACTCACTCGCTTCAACATTTCGACGGTTCATAATCACTTGAGCATCATAATTATCTCTTAGACCTCTCCTATTCATTTTCTTTCGTTTTACAAATAATATATCAAAGGAACTTCAATTAACATTGATATACAATTGTTCGAGGATGATGAGAGTGGGGTTTCCCTTAACTACATATATGATGTAGTTTTGGTATGTCATGGAGATGGTTATGATTTTAAAATCATTGTTTGGGAATGATCTATAAGAAAACCGACCCCATTAATAGAAACCATCGAGATTAAAAGTTTAAATAGCTTGTTCTAATGAGTTTGTTGAATATTCACGAAAACGAAGTAATACTGAATATATACCTCAAAAAAGCTCCAAGAAAAAATTTGAACATATAATTGTTTACCTTAATAACACAATGTCATATTACTGGGTATACATTAACAAAAACAATGTTGAAATACAGATAGAACAGAATCTGAACAAGAACGAACTCGTGCTTCCGCGAAAATCCCATTTTGAATGTCGATCGCTGCAATTCAAAACCAGCTGTTCAATTTCAAAGTCTTAATTATTGCGTGGCAGGAGGGACTGGTGCAGACAAGATTGGTCATCACAGATCTATATAAATCTCTCTCTCAAAATCCCCAAAAACTAGAGACAAAAACAGAGGATTCATCATCATTACATAAACTGTTTGTTCTTCGCCCCAATCAATACTAAAACAGGGATACATCCCTTTGTTGCACAAAACCGTGAAAACCCAATAACACCATTGGCAAACAAAGACAATGGAAGGAAGCAAACTCAGTCGTATAGGGTTGCAGCCATATCGCAGAGAGAGACAAGAGTGAGAGTGAGAGTCGAGGGAAACGACAGAGGTGGACGGAGATAAGGGGGAGAGAAATCAGCTGGGGAATCTGTTTGGAGATACTTTAGAGATTAAATGCATGCAAGCTACAAAATTTTGCAGAAACCCAGAAGGAAAAGGGGGACCGATAAGGAAACGAGTGGCTGGAGTGAAAGAAAGAGCGACTGCAAATGTAGTGAACTGGGGGAAAGAAAGAGGTGGGAAGAAGAGGGTTTTCCCTTTCATTGAAACTTACGTTGCATTGCCAATCAAAAACAAAAACTGACGCTTTCTATCATCATGAATCAGTCTCTCCCACATGCATCCACTTCCCGCATTTGCTGAATCAATCGTATTATGTTTTAGCCACATAATGCGCAACCCTCCTTCCCCCTCACCTCTCGCTCTCTCGTACTCTGTTTTTTTTGGATTCACATCGACCCACCCACAACCACTAGGGATGGCAATTTCGACCTGACATCATTTCGCCTACGGTCATGGGTACCTCTCATCGACCCGACCTGCCCTGGTCCGCCCCATTCTCGACCCGTTCTTGCCTATATTACATATAATATTAGTCAAATTACTTAGGATTTTCCTCTTATTACATTATATTTTAGATATAATAAAGTTGTAAATAAGTGAAAACCTCAATTTCTTCAATAATTTAACTACATTTTATCATATTATGGTTTCTTTCTTGGTCTTTTAATGAAAATAACGAATGTTTCTAATGTTTTTCGCATAAATTACATACCCAATGGATCGACCTGCCCCGACTCGCGCCCCGTGATAAATTACCCGACCTGCCATGGGGCGGGTATGAGTATCGAGATACCAGCCCCGGACCTGCCCCATTGCCATTCCTAATAACCACATGTGGCTTCTTGCATTCTTCTTTCGCTAGTCCGATTATGCACCCAACTCGGAAAAATTCATCCACAAATCAAAATCTTAAACTCAACTGGGAGAGGTGGTTTTTGTTTTTCAAGAGTACTAGAAGCTATGAATGGATTCTATGAGCTTTTCTACATGTTCCGGGTGCTGCAAAAGTCGCGATTTCAATCGTGACATTGACATAATAAGTTGTGACATTCAAGAAACTTTTGCACATGTCGCGGCCGGCCAACACATGTCACGGTTGATATCGTGACATGGGCAAGACAGTTGTGGCTTGTGTATCTGGTGCGGTGCGTTTCTAATCGACGTCACGTCCCCGTCAAACATCATTGGCTCGTGACATGCAACCGTGACTCGTGCACTGTTTCGGGTATAAATGGTTCTACTGTGATTTTCACAAGGGAGAATTGGGGTTTTGGGAAAAGAAAAAACACTCAAAGAGAGGGAGAGAGATCAAGGAAGGTTCTTGGAGCTAAATTGGAGGTACCCACCACCATTAGAGCTAGAAGATCAAACCTAGACATGAAGATTAAAGATCTTGATTTTTATATTGTGTTCCCACTCCTCTCTCTGCAATAGTTCTCCTTTCACTTCTAGTAATTTTTAGCTTGATTGAATGATTGTATGTATGAGTACTCTATCTTGATATTCTTGTGTCCATATCCAATCTATGCATGTTTTTATGTTCAAATCTTTCCTGATCAAGATTATTGACTATGCTTTGACCATATGCGAGAGAAAATCTAACTAGGGCAATAGAACATCATAAATTGGGAGTAAGGGCTAGATTGCACAAGCCCGAGTCAGGTCTTTGTTTTGTATTGTGCGAGAACCTCACCTAATAGTCGTCTAGTGCCGAACGCCTTAATCAATTGTTTTAGAGAAGGGTATGCCCGGCTCTAAGCAGCCCACTCAAGAAGGCCTTGATTGCTCGAATAGAGATTCAATGTGTAGTCAAGGATCCTCCTCATTATGAATGAAGCATGAATCAAGTTTGATGATCGTCAATCATTAATCCAGTCAGTGGCTTGGGGGAATCAATGCCTAAGTTAGCTCCCAACTTGTAATTAGTTAGTTTAGTTTCTTAATCTCAAATTTCGTGTGGCTAGATAACAAATCGAAGCAGAGTAATGGTCCACCTAGAGACCCTAGGGTGGAACAGGCAGTTGCCACATCGAGTGGATGGTTGGGCACACCGATTTGAGCGATTTAAACGGTTAACCTTTTGGACTACTCACAAGCCTATCGGTTTATAGATTACATATTTTTATCATACCGATTTGGTTAGGTGATTGGGTCCTAGTTTTACTGGTCCGACCATCCAATCCATTTTAACAACATTGCTACAAATGTCACTAAAATGTTCATGAACAAAATTTTGTTTTTGTTAAAATTTACACTAAAAGTTTTCTGAAATGGGGCAGAGGGAGAGTATAATAGTTAATTACAAGTTTTTTTCAAATAAATCCACTTTAAACGAAATCTTGGCAACACCTCTGAAACTTTAATAGAAGTAAAATAGATTTTGGATGTCTCACAAACTTTTAGCTGCAGTTCCTTATCCTTTAGAGTTTAGAGCGTCGAAACCCACTCTGAAAACAACCCAACGTCGGATATCTAGCCTCTCCATTGCTTATCAACTTGTAAATTGCAGTCCAGAATAATATCTCAATCAGGAAAAGTCCCAATCCAGTAGTGGACCACTTTGCCTCTTTGTTTTTTTCATATCTATCCCCCCTCTATATCGGATTGTGATCACAAGGTGTCTGTCTATAAGAACATGCTCACAACATCCCGTGTCCATCCGTTGATTACGGAGCGTCCGCACTTGATTCGAAAATTGTAAGAACGCTATAATCAGTTTGATCTATATCAACCAACATGTACACAAAATCAGTGACAAAAGATCTATAATGAATGGTAAATACCAAGTAACGTGACTATATTAGTTAACTCGAGTTACTTTAACAGAAGCCTAAAATTCGTTATCATCGAAATCGATTTTCTAACTCCGGACGGTGTCATGCATGCTTAGAACAACAAAGTCCGATGCTCATTACCTTTCAATGATCAAGATTCAAGAACATTGGTCCACACAATTCTCTCAGTTTCATTGTTTGGTTTAGGTCAGACACATTTTCAGTCTAGCAAGACAAGCAAAGCTTAGTTACATTCATCCATCTTGGCTGCTCTGCTACTTCTGTATTTGAAGCAGAGGCCAAGATTACTGTTCATGCATCTCTCTCTCTCTCTCTCTCTCTCAATTTTCGAATCACTTTCTTCCACATCATGCAACACTTGCATGAGTAGAAGTTATAGAATGTCCCCTCCAAGTTTTCTGAAAACAAAACCAACTTGTCACTGATTTTCACCCCACACAACAGCAAAAAGTCCTCCAGGCTCCAGGGACATTTTTATATCGACAATTTTGAAAAAATGGCTGTCAAATAACGTTCAATAGTGCGAGATAGACTTGAACCGTACAATATGCATCCAAAAGAAAAATCGTACGGACGCATCGAAAGCGAACAATATCTTAATAAAAAAATCCTGATGTTACTAAAGGGAAAAAAAATTTCAAAGAGGGTAATCATGCATTAAAAAAAATACCTCAGACTGGCGACCATTTATTATATGCCAAGCCCTGAATGGTGAAAAACAGATAAATGACAAAAGATTTATCTCTCCCTTAGTCTGGAAAGAGAAGCGCATGCACACTAGACCTTCCCAAAGTCATATAAAAGAAAAGGAAATACCTTCAAGAGACGGCATTTCCCTCCCATGTCTGTGTTTCCACTTGTTACTGTGGATCACCATTGATCATATGGCTTCATCAATGGAAAACCCTCAAATCAGCTCGCGACGAAGAGACGAAATGCCCGAGTCGAGTCTAAGAGACTATTGGGGCGTGAGGTCTCAACTGAGCCGTGACACCATCAGGTCCAGCAGAAGGTTTTCAGGTTCCCATATCAGAAGCTTCAGAGAAGAGGCCAATAATGCCAAGTCTTTCAGATCATCCCAATTCACCATTTCCAGCACTGCTTCCTCTCCAGGCTACCCTTTCAAAGAAGAGATCGACCCATCGACATACTCATTCACTGCTGCTCTCAAAGGTACATACTATTACTAACTGTGCAAATAAGTGTTCACTTTTCCTCCTCTTCAGTGGTGGTAACACAGTAAGTTTGTGGAAAATGAAACGCGCAGCTCTGCAGACTAGGTCAGGGCAATGCAACAGCTGGGCAGGGGAGTGTTTATCCCCAGATGGGTTTGCTCTGCACTCCAAGTGGAATGAAGCTGAGAAGTACATATGCAATCCTCTCTCAGGGCAGGTGCCCATGGAGTGTCTTTCGGCGAAGACGCTGAGTGGCAGATCGTTTTACAACAAGATTACAGTGTCTGCTCCTCTTGTTTACTCTTCTTCGTCCACCTATCCGAGGCAAATCCAGGTCAACAAGCCTGCTGCTGTTGTTGCAGCTTCCCAGGATCATCACAAACACGTTACTTCACCCATTCCAGGTTCGGTTGTAAGTCCAATTTGAACACTTTTGGTTCTCTGTTGTTGTTTTGCCAGAGCTGAGAGAAGCATGTACTTTTGGTTTAATCTTGTTCAGAAAGCAAGACGGAGAGCTCAGGAAGCACTAGAGATATTGGAACACAGAGCACTCCACCACCTGAGGAGCTCAGTTCTAGTGGGTCTAGCCCCCGTCAAACCGCTGCAGTAACGGAGAGATCATCACCATTGAAGAGACATGAAGCAGAAGGTGGAGAAGATTCCCCCAACTGTAAGGCAACTGTTCTGAAAGCTGCAGAAAAGGTAACCACCTTCGAACTTTCTTTCAATTAATTTCACCATTCATCAGCAATTCATAAGCAAGTCAATTGCTGAAGTTTAGGTGCCATAGCTAGATGTCACATTGCTGAAGTTCGTTTTCCTTTCTTGGGCCTAAGGTATTTCCTGATTGACATGATTTAGAAATTAGAGGGCTAGATGGATATGCTGCCTTCCAAAATGAGGAAGCAATAACAGAATAAATTGGTACCTTTGTGGGGTTAAATGGGTGGAATATGTCGTGGCCCTGTCCAAGTACAAATGCCACTGCAGAGAAAGAAAACAGAGATAATTGGTCCCCCTCTGCCACTCCAGAATTCATAGTCATGATAATTGGTCCCCCTTCTCGAAATCTAATGGAGAGATTGCATGTCCCACAAACATAGAGTTTATATGTTAAGCAATTTCTAGGCGATTGCAGCCAATCAGGTTAAAAATGTACATCAATCCCACTTCCTTTCTTCCCTATCTTTCAGCCTTTTCCCCCATTTCCAAACCTGTGTCAGCTATAAAGATGATAGAAATATCATGCAGAAAGGTAGAAAGAAAGATAGCTTTCTGCAGAGTACGTACCTTCACTTTGCATTTGTTGTTATGTGGCACGAACGAAGATGCTTCAGCTGTGCCTCTAATGACTTTTTGCTGCTTTTCTTTCTGATTTCCATGGTGTGTAGTTGTCAATGAGAACGCCACAACACTGCCAAGTGTTGCAGAGGACGCCGTTACCACAACATGACCAACATTATATTGGAATCTTAGTCCTTTGCTGCAAATTTTCCTACATTCACTGCATTTAGAGCCATACCATCATGACCTGAAAACCTCCCCCTAGGCAGTTCCGTGAAATAAGTGCAATGATGAATGATAGTTTAGCTCAGCCATAGAGGAACCACACAAAAAGATCATGGTGACCCTAGTTTACATAACGAAATAATATCGAAGAATGCTTAGACTTTCCATTTCCCTGCATAGCTTTGGCCTTTCATTCCTGGGATTATCTGTATGTCATTCATATTCCTTGCTGCCTTTCAGAGAGGTCCCTAGTACCTAGAGGGCAGCCCTAAAATGGGTGGTCCAATATTCCCAGTCTCTGTTTTCGTCTCCCAAAATTAGCTCATATCCAGAAACTCTCAACACCCAAAAGAAGAAAAACAGTTACCAACTTCCTCATCATAAGCCCACTTATTCAACTGCCTTTTTACCCTGCCAGCTCAAACCTAGCACATCAACTATCCAAAGAGAGGTCCACCGATAGGCATTTCAACTCTTTCAATATCTCACTCTGGGTCATAATTCTCAACCTCAAGCACTAATGCCTGGAGTTGGATAAACAATGATTAACTGAACCTAACACAACCTGTGAAAAAACAGACACATTGATGTGCAAAATTTGTGGTGTTCTTCTGTGTGCAGCCTCAAATGGAAAGAGAATCTACGAAAACAGACGGTAAGAAAAAGGAGGAGGTAATATGGAGATGCAGTAGCTACAGCAACAGCAGCAGCAGCCAAGGTGGTTGCCTGTCATGGATGAGGAAGAGGCAAAGAGAGAAACACAAAACACCAAGCAAGAAAAACATCTTCCTGCGTAAGCTCGAAGGCTGCTGATATCGGAAACCCAGCGAGCTCAGAGAGCTAAGCAGTGGGCAAGGGAGCTATAATAACAATGACAAGCTTATGAGATGGTCTTTATAAGAACAGAGTAGCTGTTCCGTGGTGACAATATCAGGAGGGTCTGCAGTTCTTTATCTTTTGTGGTTTCGATCTTGTAGTTTCAGACTCAAAGTGATGCTACCTTCTGTTGTTTCTTCTGCAAAGGGTGGGGAAAAAATGAAAATGAGGTTGTTGCCAGCTTTTGGGTTTTTGCTTCTGGTAGTGTATGGAGAAAGATTCTGTTTTTCAACAGAAACATGGAATTCACCGAATAACTAAAGTGATTGAGAAAACTGAAGAGGCTCCACCCCTGTCACGCAAGTTGCAAAAGATCAAGAAATGCACGAGGAACAAGGAGACAGAACACACAGAAAATGAACCCCTGTATTCGCTAAATCGTTCTCATAGACGTCTCATCTGTTCTGCTTATGGAACCACAAGCACACACAGCTTGTCTCATAGTTGTTGAAGCACAACTGTCATTCCTGCTACTTCAGTATTTTGTAGTTTCAGATTCGGAAAACGAAAAAAAATTGGCCATAATCAAGCAACAGTAGATACTCGCAATATAAAGTATAAGCTTTTCAGTCTCAATAATTGGCTAGCGGAAGCCGGAAGAGACCACATTCCAACCCCGATTGGCTGCTGAATAGGGTAGGCATAAGCTCGTCAATCATATTTGCGATCAGATTGTCGTGGTCTGAGCTGAACATGAACACACCACAACGACTCATTTTTGCACACATCTCGCGTGCACTACAATCTTTCGGTTGTGAATCAGATGGCTGAGGAGGCACACCCCATTCAGCAGGATAGCATATTCACTGCATTCATGTTATTTTTCAAAAACTGTCAACATCAGTAAACAGGTAAAGTTTCAAAAAGTGGGATAAAAAGAGGGACATTTTTGCAGCATAATCTATGAATGGCTGGGGCAGGGCAAGTGATTCTGGACCAGTTGCATATGTTTCATAGTTTCTAACATCAACTTTAATAATAGAGATCCTAACTACTCATGTACAATCAATGCCCTGGTGGAGAAGGTAATTCACTATAGATGCCAGCTAGTTGAAGGGCTTTTTACATAATTCTCGGTTTCCCAAAAACTGTACATATTTATATTGGACTGTGCAAATACATTTGTGCCAAAATATATATTAGATCTCAACATTACAAAATCTTAAGCAACGAAACATATGAGATGGAAAATACAAGTCAAGAGCAGGGTGAAACTGTATTTGTACCATCAAACTCTCTACGAAGATGATACTGCAGCATTTGAATTTGAAACGAGTCGCACTTCGAATAGATCGCCTTCCCCCGTCCCTGTGATGCATTACATTCTCATAAGTAGCATCCCATAAATTACTGTGTAATTGCACAAGCGAATCCCAAATCGTGAAGGTTTTCGAATGAATACACTTAATTATATAACTCACCAACTTCTGCTGTGATATCTGGTCCAAAGAAGGAAGTGAATTTTGCCTGAAAATAAACATCACCTGAGCTGAGATACTGAGCGAACAGTACTGTTCATGATTTCTAATCCTCGAAGGTAATTAACTAAGAGGTGCAAGATCCAAACAGGAATCATCCCTTTCTACCTGTCTTTTTTCGAAGTCGGATAATTGTAGAGCTTTTGCCTCAAATGCCAGAACAAGGCAATATTTACCATCATCAGTAACCTAACAAAGGACAAGAATATGAGCAAAGCAAGAATGAAGTCACATCAACTCAACTCGGAGGATGAAACACAAAAGGAGCCTATAAATTCAAGTTATCTGAAATCTGAAACTAAACACAAAACTGAAGAACCTACTTCTTCACGAATCTTTTGTAGGACAGGTGCACTCCTGCGAGGAATACCTCCTCCCTGTTATGCACAAGACATGGGAAGTTAGAGCAAGATAAATCAAGCAGGATCTTAACATCAAAAGATTAAAGGCAAGCCCACCTCTACATCAGATGCTATAAAAGAAATCTGAAAGTTTTGCCCCTCATCTTCTCCTAAGAATGGAAATTTTTCAGGCAACACCATTTTGCTTTCTAGGAAAAAGATATTCTAATAATATCATTATCATCATCATTGTTATTGTTATTGTTATTGTTATTGTTATTGTTATTGTTATTGTTATTGTTATTGTTATTGTTATTGTTATTGTTATTGTTATTGTTATTGTTATTGTTAGCAAGCATTTACCATGGTAATGATGAGTACATCAACTAGAGAGCTTCAAGCACCAAAGTTTAGGTGATTCAAACATTTAATTAAGCATGAAGCCGGATGTTAAGAAAGACAAATAAAATGAAGAATACATGGGGGTCAAAGTAACATATAACACTACAGACCTGACCGTATTGGAATATTCTCTTCAAAGCCTCCTCCAAATGTTGCTCATCTCCGTATCTGTATCTGATAACGTCATTCCTGACCTAATTAAAACAACTAAAAGTCATTCTGGTAATTCAAAGTAATTGCAAAAGTCAAGATTATGCTAAATAATTATATAAATTCAAACATGTATTCCAACATTAACTTAAAGGAACTTAAAAACACAGAGTGATTCTCTTCCCTCAGTTTTGAATTACCAGAATGACTTTGAGAATGATATTTGCATGTTATCTGGTAATTAAAACACAAAGTAATGTTGCTCGTATGGTGAAGAGAATGTCAAAAGATATGTTCATTATTCACTCTATTGGCTACTGCACTGAGCAGCTACTGACTAAGTGTCATTCAGAGATTTGAATAACTTGGGTGCTAAGCAGTAGCTAGGTTGATGGAGGACTTGCAAGAAAAAAGGAACCTACAATTACATGTCCAAAAACAATAGTTTCAATTAGTTGCACCAGATCTGAGATGTGAATAATGATAAGAGAAAGACGGCAAGGACGTGCTGAAATTTCTCACTCAGTTAAAGCACATTATAACACCAGTTTACTGGTGACAAAAAAAAAAAAATGAAAGCTAATGACCTGCTTTAAGATGGGAGTGGCACATGTCTCCCTTAATGCAACAGCATCCGAATAAGACAAACATGGGACAGGCTTGAGTTCCGCATACTGCATATATTGGTGAAAGCACAAATTAAATAACTCGTTTCAAAATCTAGCAGTGATGAAACATCAGCTAGATGAATATCAATGTAACATGCTCATTGAGGAGTGAGGATAGCTACAATAGAATATATTACCCCAACTACAGTTTTCCCTTTGTTGGATATTTGTCTTTGTTATCAGTATAACTTGGTCACTTCAGTTCAGGTCAAAGGATACAGTATGTTGAACTCAAGAATTAATTTAATTACCTTTTTGTCCATTCCAACACCAGAGCTAACATTTAGAACCATTCATCGCTTCCTAATGGGTTTAAAAATTATATTTAAACAGCCATAAAATGGGTCATTCCTAAAGCCAGGCTCAGCAAGAATGCTACTAGATGTCTGTGGATTAAATTACGTCACCACAATGAATAGATGAATAAGAAGGGAATATTTCCTGCATTCTTTTCCCTTAGTAAGAACCATCATTATTAATTTTCGGTTAGAAACACGCTTGGAGGAGGAATTATTATTATTATTAGAGGTAATTGGGTTAGTGTCCGATTAGGGTTTGGTTTATTATTAGGTTTCCGATATTGTCCCGAAATATCTACTCGGGTTATTTCGTCAGATTTAAGCAAAAGATAAATAAGAATAGTATTCCTTAACCCTAATCTCTCAAATCCTCTGAACTCGTCTCTCCTATCCCCAAAAGCCGCTGGACATTCTTCCCAAATTCTACACAATTTCGTCTTCAATCCCTAATTATGTTCTTCCTAGCCTAAATCCCTAATTCTTCCCAATTATCCCTAAATCTCTATCAATTCTCTTCTACCCTATCTTGTCATGAGAATCGGACGTGGCCAAGAACCTTATTTCTTACATTTTCCCAATCATTACATTCTGAAATCCAAGGCAAAGTCGACCTTTAGCCATCTTAGACCCTTTCATTTAGCAATTATCCCTAATGACATATATTTATAAGAAGCATTTTCAAGGGGGGCGGATTTTAACAGCTAAATGAGAAGTCAAGAAACCATTAAAAAGATCTTGCATTGATGTGCATATGAATAGTGCATACGTGGGTAACGCATTAATATAAATACCTTAAGAGCCATGCCAATTATTGCAAGGGGGAATCCATAAGTGAGCATTAAAGCTGACCATTCAGATCCTGGAAGGATATTGAAATAGGCTCCAAACCCATATCTGTAAATCAGAAAGAAGTCCGCTATCAGTGTTCCTCTTCTAGTTTACTAGTACAATATAGTGTTAAAGAACTCACGACAGGAGTGAAACGCCAAGACTCAGCCCAATAACACCAAATGATATCTGCAAAATATGGAGGAACAGTTTGATTATCAATGAAAGAGGAATGCAGCAGCGCATAAGTTCCCAATATGGACAAACAAAAAAATATATTCAGATTCCACCATGTTCCTCTATGCCACCTTTCCTGACCTCCCAATAAATCTAGAGGTTAACTGGGACTCAGAAGTCTCAATTATAGGTTTTCTTGACCTGATCTGCTAGCAAAACAAAAACTTTCTATCCTTAATGGGAAGTCTCATCTTAGCTTCCCATTTTAAACAAGATTGATAAGACACCTAGAATGTTACTAGGTCATTTTGAGGTAGCCAAACGATGAACTGATCTAGTAAAGATAACAAAAACCACAGTTAAGATATCATTACACAGCATTGCAGCTACTAATAAGTCCACGGTCACGAGGAATACTACATATGAAAAGAGAAGAATCATCTTCATGCTAAAGAAAGATCCACTGCATAGATGCTATAAGATGATTCCCACAGCAGGATGTAGAACCAGGTCAGTTTTTGGGGGTTTGGTCATATATATTGTGTAATCAGTTTGCCTACTTGGATGCTAGGTTAGTTTTTCTCCCTCTTGGGTGGTTTTTCAACCTCGCAACGGTTTGTATTCTAATTCCTTTGGATCCGGACCTTTCTGGTTCTACTCAAAATAGTATTTGCTGCTTTGGACAGTTATAGATTCTAATACAAAAGAAGACCAAAACACTCAAGCCCAGAACATCATAACTAAATAACAGATATAGCTGCTCCAGACGTAAAGCTATCAGCTTTGCAACCGAACACTCAAATGAATAGGAGATAAGGTCTGTGCTAATCAACTATCTTCTTCAACCTGATAGAAAATGAATCGAGAACAGATGGAAAGGGGAGAGGGGAAAATAAACCAACCTTGGCGAGAGTGAATCCATCGTCAGGAACAAGGGTTTTGGTGGCAGCAGAAGAAGAAGTTGGCTGAGTTGAATCAGCAGCTTTGGCGACCAAAACCAGCCTGAGGTTTCGGCCGTTGCGCTGGATACTCAATCTTGTCGCCGACGGTGTTGAAGAAGAAGCAGAGTTCGGCTGTGAAGGGAGGAGGCAGCAGCAGCCGCCGCAACGGTAGCCTCCGTTGAGACGACGAGTTATCTGGAACCGGGGAACGGTTCCCACTTTTGCCGCCGCAACCGGAGATGCTATCAATGCTTTCATTTTTTTTTTTTTCCCCCGGCAGAAATTCAGAGCTCTCACTCGGATTTCTCTGCAGAAGAAGAAGAAGAGCGAAACGAGAGGTAGCAGTGTCCTCTTTGATAATCCAAATTTCTCAAACTACACGTGTCACCATTTTCCCTCGCTCAATCTTCTTAACGGAAAACAACGAAACGGCACCAAGTCATGCGTTTTAGTACCAAAAATGATTGTCACGAAGAAGCTTAAAAAATGAGAAAGTAACAAGGAGACTGAAGCAGCAAACTATGGATGGAGGATTTATAACAAGTCTCAAACTGAGGTCATTTCTACAAGAAAGAACAAATAAGAAACAGAAAGGAGGGAGCTTTTTCCCATCTAAAACCATGTCCACAAAATGCAGGACTTTCAGTAATACAACAGTCCCCTTTTTAACCCCTTCCTCCAATGACAAAAGAACTCTAAATGGGAAGATCTAATTTCCACTTTGATTGGGGAATACACCAATTCCACATGCATCCATCCATGAAAGTGAAGTAGTAGTTAACCTTAACTGCCATCAGGCTGGCTCACCACTCTTCTGTACAACTACATTGTCAAAGTTGCCGTCCAAACATTGAGGATCCTGCACCATTTCTGTAAACAACACACAGAGAAACAAAGAGAGGAAGTCAGTTACAGGTCCAGCAGCATGAACCAAAACTGGGGGGATAATGCAGTTACTTCGTACCAGTTTTGTACACATGAAGATCCTAGCTTTCTTACTTGAAGGAAGCTATAAGCTTTCCTCCATGTTGACATCTGGTACTGGTTCATAACCTTTTCTACCCTTGACCTTTGTCCTAGCCCTGAAAACCAAATTCAACAGCCAAGCAAAGGAAAGGACACATAAGACAGGAAGTGAGGAGAGTAAACATGGTTTCTTTACATAGCTCAAATTACATGACTTGCCTAACGACAGATATATATTTCTCAATTTCTGGTATCTGTGCTTCGTCATAAGTAAACCACTTCTCACTAGGCGAATCCGAGCCCAAATCACCCATATCTGTTCAATGAAAACAATAGATAAGTGACCAGACTCTTTGATAATTTAATAAACATGAAACAAGCCTGGTTTAAGTAACCTTGGAGTAAGATATCTTTGCTATTGTTGTAGCTCCTTAGTCTCCAAAATGCACGACCCTTGATATCCAAAAGCATGGGAACCGTTCTTATAGCATCAGATCTTTGTGATTCTGTGTTTTATTGTTGGCAGCAATAAAGTGGGACAAATTAGTAACTGATGCTGGCAAACAAACAATGAAACAAATATAGAAGATATGCATGCAGACCTCGACGTGCAACATGCATGGCACCGAAAAAAAGATAGAAAAAACATTAATCACTACACGACGTGAGAAAGCGTGGCAGTAGAGCTCCTGAAAGTGGATTAAGTACTAAGAATAAGATAGAAAACACTCTTTAACTAGCAGGCACATGTAATTTAGATATAGGTTATAACTGAGTACTGAAGCCATAAAAGCTAACAGCGTGGCTGATGCCACATAACCTAGAAGAGTATTGAATGGCTCATTTACTAACTTCCAACATTGTTGACGAAAATAAAACAAACAAATTCATCAAACTGCTACTCTGGAAGCAAGATCTGAACTCACCCGTAGACACCATGGCCTTAGCCTCCTTCATCTCTGCATGAGCTTGAGAAGTTTCCTCTTTAATCTGAGACATTAATGCGTCATGCTCAGAAATGGACAAAGGAACCCCATTTTTGGCAAGTATAGCTTTCGCAATCTCATCCTGCGTCTTCTTTTTCACTTCCTTTTCCTGCAGTTAAGCAAAGGAGTACTTTTAAATTTAATCCATATAATCCAAGGAGCAATGTTTGCATTTTAGAGAAAGGATTCACATCAAATCTTCCTATACCTTGTCCTTTGCAGCAAGAATTTTGGCCTTGGCTTCCTTCCTACTTGCATGGAATTCCAAATTTTGCTCATCAATGATGTCTCTCAACTCTCTATAGAAGCAAACAATTAGAAAGGAGAAAATAATCAAGACATCTTAGAGGTGAATCATCTAGAATTACACAACTCTTAACTTTTCATTTCTTACATGGTGTTGAGAGTTTCATCACACAGAAAATTAAGGAGTTTGAGCTTTCCAGAGATGTTCAACTCCTCGTACGTGCCATTCCCTCTGTCAAAACAGTCAGGAGGGAAGTCCTTCGACATGAAAGGGTATTTGGAGACAAATTCCCCCAGAGATAACAGCCACGAATTCTGGCCATCTGTTGGACTTAGGGTTGGACACCTGCAAATAAGGGCACAATTATGATAAAGTCTCAACAAACAGTAAAAACAATAACAAGTCTTTTCAAGGTAGGATCCTGCACCTTTCATCTGTATCTTCTTGAAACAGTGATAGCAGCTGGATATGAACCTGGATTACAAGAGAGGATTGCGTCCTACATCCTCTTCGGCCCTTTACCATTTCCCTTATGACTGCTTCAGCATGCCCTTTCGTCAGATCAAAAGCCTTCACCATAAAGACCAAAGAGAACAAACTAAATCAATTAATCAATTGATAAAACTGTTTGAGATTGACAAGGAAAGAAGTTCTAAATGCATCAATAAATAAAGCGACCAGATGAAAATTTATTGTCTACTACGTACCAACTTATTAACACGTGATCCCGTCTTTCAGGCAATATAAAACTCAAATCATAAATCTTAATATCAACTCTCAAGATCAATACCTGGCCAAAAGCATTGCAAAACTCCAGGAATTGTAAGGCATGTCCAGCATCTTCAGGACCCATGTCAACTCCTGCCACATTAGTTAAAATTGAGCCTTGAGGCAAAGGAATCTCATTATGCACCACTTCTTTTTTATGATTCCAGCAGGATTTTGAAGCCATGGCTGGTTCATTATCATCATGGGCCTTTGGAACAACAGCATCATCATTTTCAGAAATATGGTCATGCATCCTACGCTTCTTCTTCTTAACCATTGAGGCAGCATCTTCAGCAAGGCCATTACTAACTTCTTTCAGCCCTTCCCTTTTTGTTTTCTTGGATTTGTTAATCTTGGGACTTGAGATTTCATTCTGAGTATGCAAGGGTAAATCACCATTTCCATCCAAAGAATTCTCTTTCCCTGACTTCCTTGGTGAACCAACTTCCGGCTCCTGTTAAGAACATGAATGAACATGTAAGAGGGAGTAGAAATCTTGCAAACACATGTAACACAAGCAAGTAAATACACACCACTTTCAAAACAGTTTTCTTCGGGGAAGCATCCTTGTCCTTCGCCCTAGTGTACACAAAGTTTTCAGGACCTTTCACCAGTAGAAGTTCAGAAACAGATGCAAACCCATTTTGCTTTGCTGTATGCGCCAGAATACCAGTGGGTTGGTGACCTTTCTTCTTCCTGAGAACATGATAATAAATTAGTTTTCCTCAAATAGCGTAACTAACGCGCGTGTTTAAGCTCCCGAAACTGGCATACTTACATGCAGTAGCTGCAATTGCAAATGCCCCTACACTTGGGACAGTGCCAGTTTTCCATCTGTGAAACATTTTCAGCCACCTCTCCATACCTAATCAAATGTAATTAAACAGTAGTGATAAGAAATCAACACGCAAAAAAATGCATTAGCTATGCCAAGAACACCTGAAAAGGAACCTAATGCAGAATCAAAGTTAGACACCGATACCTGTTCAGCAAGCACTTATGGCAATAAGTAATGGGACATGGTTTGCTGCGCTCTTTCAGAATCCTACACTGAGCCATAACATCCATCGTCTTTTGACGGCACTACAAGGATCAATTAAAGAAAATAACAAGAATCAATACAACAGGAAAGGAACTTAAACTTGAATGTGGAGGAAACCCTAATTGACTGTTTTTTTTTTATAAATAAACAGTACAACTCAAACCCTAAAATTTAAGAAATTCATAAGCGTTCCCCCAACTAAAACCAAATGCGTTAGCACCTGATGAACATGATCATCAATTTGAACTCAAATTGAGCATGCGAAAGATCCAGCTCATTTAAGCAAAAACCCATTATGCCAAACAAGTAATCAGACATCATAAATTGAAGATCTGAACTTCGCCGCCCCTTTCATCTACCCTCCTGGCTTCATCTGATAAATGCAACCAAACAGCATTCACAGTTTACAGCTAACAGATTAAAGAAGCATTCCTGATCAGCTTGGATCTACACCAAGAAGCATTCCAGATCCGCTAAGTATTCAAATCTCGACAGCCCAAAAGTCCCAAAAGTCAGCCCCGTTTCATTTTCCTATCATTTTCTCGTCAACCAAACAGATCGCTGAAAGAAATGGGCATTCCACAAAATTGAACATAACAAGAGCCGCGACGAATCGAGACGGAGAGAAAGTTCACCTGATGGCATGTCTTCCCATTGCGAGAATCATAAATTCTGCCACCTACAACACGAAGCCCAGGATCCTTAGTCCGAGACCTCCCTCCTTTCGCCGGTGAGCTCTGGATTTCCACGGCAGGGATTGCTTGTGCCGACGCCATTACTACACTGCTAGTCTCCTGCTGCCGACTGAACTCTGCCTGCTCACAATTTCTAACCCTTCCGTCCGGCTTCCGGACAAACAAGCCGCGCAAAAAGGGGAGGGGAGTAAGAAACAAAATCCAAAGCAAGCCTCAACCGTCGGCCTGCTACAAAACGACGGACTCTTACCCGCGAAAAAACGGGAGGGGTTTTAATGGGAGTCCGTGCTAGGCTGCTAGCTGATCCAGTTTGGAGACGAAATATTTTTTGGGTTCTTCCCTCCACTCCACTGGCGCGTCAATGGCGCGGGAGAGAATGGAAAACAATCTGAAAAGTTTTTGAAATATGGTGGAAAAGAAAAAGGAGAGGAATGTCTTTGGAAGGGGGGACAATACGAGGCGCCAAATAATTCCTTCTCTTATTTTCTTAACCTAATAGGTATTTTCAGTTTCTTCTATTCATTCTGGTGAGGGAGAAGAAGTTCTTATTCATTTCACAAGTGGGTTGGAAGAATCCAATATTAATGGTAATTAGTGCTTGGTTACCAATTTCGCTTGAGGGGATTTTGGCAGTTGATTAATTGCTTACAATATGATTAAATTTGTTGTCATATGTATGTATATATACACATTCTTTGCATTCGTCTTAGATTTGACGATTGAAAGACTAATTGTTTAGCGGTGTTAGTACTTAGTAGTAGTTTCACGAGTTTCTTATAATCGATTTTTTCGGTAATATAAGTTATGAGTCATGCCAATAGTGTGAGAACTAAAACAAATCGATAAATGTAATTTCTTATTGTTTATTTAAAGATGGTAAGGAATATCTTGCAAACTTTTACAAATATTGGTCGTCGGATTTTTTTTTCCTTCTGTAAGGTCGAATTTTTTGCATGGTATCTGTTTGAATTTATGAACGTTCAAGATGTACATCTTTACAATTAGACAAACTACGTAATGAAGGAGAGTGGGGGCCTGATATGAAGACTTGAGTCATACTTATAAGCATTCTTTTGTGTTTACAACTCTTAAGATTATATAGAATATAAACGTATGAAATTTATATGGAGCACAACAAGAATGAGGGTCAAAAGATCATGGAACATTTGGACATTATATTTTGCTCCTTGTTTTATAGTTGTACTTATAGTGTATATTGTCGTTCTTGTCTCTGAATGCGAACAACCTTCATCCCAGTTTGAGGAATTCGATATATGATTCATGATATCTCTCACCACTTCAAACAATGTCTTTGAGGAGGATCTCGAGGCATGATGCTTAAACTCAGCCGGATAGGGCTTCTAATCTCATTGAGTTGTATCATCGAATGACATCCTGGTAGCAATAGATTTCTATGGAAGATCGAAAGCTTGATTTCAAGAGTGTATTAGTACTAGTGATCAACAATGTACAAACCCACCTGAGAATGAAAGAAACACAATTGAGGCAGATTAACATCCTAATCACCATCACCAGTCTAGAGTAACCATGCATATATCATGTGCTTATTAACTTATCTAAATTATGTATACTTATATTTTACATATTATGTGTTGTATTTAACAGATTTTTTTGCTATTTTACAACATGCGTAAAAAACTTACGCTTTTACGCTTGTTACTAACACCCCCCCTTCAAACTCAAGCCATTCAGATAGGCTTGGAGTTTGGACAGACACAAGTCTGGACACCGTGTGCTTAACAGAAACAGATGGGGGTCACCGGGAATCGAACAGAATACCTCATGGTCACAGAAGGCTCTGATACCATGTCATGAACCAGTTGATCACAATAACTCGAGTTGTTGGGAAATGTTCAATCGTAGATCATATACCACAACATTAACAACACTTTAATTCTACGCTTTACGATTTTGCCCCTTTTCCGCTTCTAGGTAAAATCGCGATTTTGACTACATTGGTAACTCCATTATTTCGATGTTAGTTAATGTACAACCAATTAAGTCTTTCCAACTCACAAGAGGCATCCATTGGAGGATCCATTCTCCCATTTTATTTTCATCATTGCTAAGTCTCTCTCTTCGCATACCCAAAAAGGGTGTTCATTAAGGTTCTCTCACAATACATGTGTGTTAGGAATATACAGAGAAATACAATACGAAGGTCTGATAGATTCACTCTCCTTAAAGTATTAGTTGCTCCACTACAGTTTGTTGTCAGGAATTAGGCATACGCATCCCATCCCATAAGTCCTTTCAAATAAACAATTTGAAGCAACAACTTTATGGGCCGTTTACTTGCCATTCCATTTCTGTTAGCTGCCACAACAGAAAACAAAATTAAAACGAAAATGAAGCTGTCATTTCCTGGAAAACAAAACCTGAAAAAACCTTGTTTAGCTGAGAATTTTGGTGAGTTCCGAAGCCGAGTTCTGAAAATGAAAACCTGTTTAGTTGCTTCATTCTGTTTTCTGATTCTTGATTATCATACAACCCTAGCCATGATTATAATTTTTAATTCGAATTAAATAGTTTTTAAACTACAAATAAACACAATACAAGTACAACATTTTATATTAATTAAGTACTAGTACAACATAAAAATTCAAATAAGTCCAGCTTGAAAGTCATCCCACAACTTGTTCGTCATTCCATCGTATCGTAATCCATTGCTCGAGTTTGGCATGAACTGAAATTATACACTTCCCTTTCTAGTCCTTACACAATCATTATTGTTTTTACCATCATTGTTCTCCATTTCTTATCAAAGTACCATTCAAACAAGAGACCCTCAACAAATTAGGAACAAACAAGAAACGACAAATCATATCAAACACTTCACCAATTGGCAATGTATCATTCTAGCAACAAGTATGCAGAACCAAGGGAAAATAAATTGCAAACAAACAAAAGGTCTACCAAATGATAAACAAGAAGCAAACCATTCTTCTGCAACCCAACTCTAAACCCAATTGAGAGTCTTCCCATGCCAACCCACCACGCAGTCTGTTTGCTCCAAAAAGCAGAAAAATTAACATGAGATTAATTAATCACTTCCCCTACCTACTCTCGTTGTAATTAATCTCGTGTTTGTTTCTATTGTGATAATTTGACTTCACGCCGGAGAGGAGGCTGCTGGGGAGAGGGAAGTTCGGTTGTTTCGAGGGAGCTTCACGCCGGAGAGGAGGCTGTTGTAGCAGCTGGGGAAAGGACGATTGCTTGATGTTCTCCGATTGGAGGTGGGAGAGAGGCTGGACGAGGGAACGATTCGTTGTTGCTGCTGCTTCTTCTCTTTGCCGGCTGGAGCAGCTTCTCGGAGAGAAATGATAAAGATGAGAGTCGGGGCTGCTGGTTGTCCGGAGGGAGCTAAGGTTCCAACTTCCAATGCCAAAAACGACACAAAAAGTCAGCGTCTAGGAGCAGCAGAGAAAAGAAGAAAAAAAGCGGACGAGGGGAATCGAACACTAAACCTCATTAATGAATAGTGAGCCTCCTCGGCTCAGAAACGGGGAATAACCCGTCCCTCTGTTTTCACAAAACGTCTATTTATTGTTTTCCCACTGATTTCTCGTTTGTGACAATTGGATTTTTCCAACGAAAATGAAATGAACATGTGAACACGTTTTTTGGCATTTGTTTCTTGATTTTCATTTCTTAAACAAAAAACAGAAAACAAAATGGGAAGTGAACAGGGCATTAGATTTTTGACATTGTGATTTTGGATAAGAAACTGGGGAAAAGGAACCACTAAGAAATTATGGCAACAACACACTTTATTGTAAAAATAGTCCCTTATAAGGGAATGTGTCGTTTCACAATAATAAAAATAAATAGCTAATTACCCTAAATAATTAATTTTATTACCGATCAAAAAATATAGTTCGAACCGCAATGAAAAAGTGCTAAGTGAGCGCTACACCGCTCACAAAAAACTATTAACCATTTTATGAGTAAAATAGAGTGAAAAGTGGATTTATAAACATAATTTCAGTTTACATTTGTTCCAATGTGGAAATTCACATACTTTAAGACTATTTATGTCAATCCCCACTTAGTCAACATGATTAAAGAATACATAGTCCAATAATCAATGCATACATAAAGGTACATTTACTATTTGAACATTTACTTACACTATGTTTCCGAAGTGAGGGAGGAAAGGGAGGGGAGGTGAAGGAAAATTAGGAGGGGAGGGGAGATTTGGAGGTGAGAGAAGTTGGAGATAATTGGAAAGAAAATGTTGTTTTATGGAGGAAAGTGGAGGGAAAGGTAAGAGATAAAAAGTAAATTGGGAAGAGTGATAGATATTGTTTTTTATTGATAATGTAAGAGTTAAATAATTAACTTGTGTTTATACTAAAATGGAGGAGAGATGAGAGAAGGCAAATAAATAAATGAAAGAATTTTGTTGGTTAATTGTTGTTTTCTCTCCAAAATGGAGGGTAGGGTTACACAGTAGCATGTCCTCCACTTTCCTTCACCTTGTCACTGTTACTAATTTCGGAAACTGCGGAAAGTTTCTTAGAGATGGTGCTTTCCTTCCTTTTCTTTCCCTCCCCTCCTTTTCTTTCCCACATGAACACAGTGTTAATGTAAGAAACTGAAAGCTAAAAGCATATCAATGATAGGCTCTTGCCTATAAGTCATGATTAGAACTTGGAACCGGAGTTACCAAACATGTGTTATGGCCACGTGTTGATCAGGTTTCATGACCGTACACTCGCATTGTTCAATTGGGTGACATTCTAAATGAGTGTTATTAAGAGTTCTATAACTCATCATTCTCTAGACTGGTTTTTTTGTACGACAAATTAGCACGACAGATACAATAACTTGTTATTACCACAATTAACCTTTTAACCAGTAAGCATGGTTGGGTTTCATCTCTACTAACTATTTAAGAGGTAGTAATCTCATTCATTGGGATGTCTCATGGATAATGTCTCTCGCCACAATGAACCTTTTAACTAGTAAGCATGGTTGGGTTTCATCTCTACTAACTATTTAAGAGCTAGTAATCTCATTCATTGGGATGTCTCATAGATAATGTCTCTCGCTAACCCCAATGTTAGTGGATTCCCAATTTGTTGCATGATCTAACATACACAATAGAAATGATTATTATGTTATTAATCAAATATTGATATGATCATGTCGTATCCTGATATGTATAGATTTACCATTGTAAATCTTGTTATAATCTCCAAACAAAGTAATCTCGCTATCACAAAAGACATAAATGGTTGGCATCGATTGTGGACACAATCTATATGTAATAACATGTTCCTTAGTGATTTTTTTTCTTTTCAAACTTAAATTAGGGCTAAGAATTTTGCTTACATGGTGGAGTGTGTAATATACATTTGTTGTTTGGAAGCCCAGAAAACAATGCGATCTCCTAGTGTCACAATTCATCAAGTTCTGTATTTATTATCAACATCTCTAGTTATCCAACTAGCATCAGAGTAGGCATATTGGACAACATGAAAGTTGCTAGAAAAGAGTCCAAAAGCTTTTGTTTGTTCTAGGTAACCAAAAACTCATTTAAAATCTTTCAAATGATCAAGACTTGGTTTACTAGTGAGTCTAGAAAGTTTGCAAACAAAAAATGCAACATCAATCTAGTAAAACTCATTGCACACACCAAACTTCATATTGCACTAGAAAACTAAAATTGTGCAATTGTCTACCCTTATTCTCACAAAACTTGTACGAAGCATGATAAGGGGTGTCGGTTTCTTTAATGTTTCAAATGCTCAAACTTTATTAGCATCTTCCCAACACAATATGATTGGCATAAAGCAAAACACCCACTATATTTCATTACTTTGATGCTATAGTATCAATTTCCTCAAGATATTTCGTTTGGAAGAAAGAGATTATTATACTTTGTAATGTCAATTATACCCTTCATGTTGGTGCTTATTATCAGCATATCATTCACATAAACGCATATACTGATTACATACTCTTTCATGCATTTTGAACAAATGCACTTATTAGCAGAGTCATGTAAAACCCCATGAACCAATACTATGGAATTGAAATTTTCATGCCACTACTTGCTTAAAACTATACAAAAGACATAAGAACTGTGGTACCATTTTATAGTTTACGATCTTCTTGGACTAAACTCATTTAACATGCATACTACAAGAGATTTTTAAGACTTATTAGTTCCAGTAGCTAGTAGTGAAGTCTCTTTTTCTTCCAAGACTTGCAATAGTGACATTTAGTAGTAGCCCTTCGAAGGACAAGATAGTTTAATGGTTTGTTTTAATTTTATGAATGATATACAATAATTCTTAGACTTGCTTTGTTTGTAATGTGACAGAGGGAGTACTTAATTGGTTTTTTATTAGTCATAGAAGTTATAATAATCATAATTTATTTTGGTTGTGTGAATGATTTATATTGGTTGGATTATTTTGATTAAAAAGCATAACTAAAAGTAGTGGTAATAGTCAACTGAGACTCAATGTACTCAAAATCTCGATCTTAATATTAAAATTTAATGATTTTACAATATTATCCGTTGGTTCTGATCGTGATTTTGCTACTAATATTTGAAACTTCAAATCTTACAAAATCCCGATTACAAACTACTAAATCTTTAAAATCTACGATTTGTATGATTTCCAAGTTCATGTACATTGAAGCAAAATCCAACCGATTGGGTCGGCTTTGCCATGAACTGGTCAAGTTCGCTTCTTAGTTCCTAGACCCGATCCAACATCATGGACAAAACAACCCTAGCCTGAGTTTCTTGTTTGTAGATATAAACCCATATCGAAAATTATTGAGAAGAGTTGTGGAGATCAAATTAGTAGGCCTTTGTACTTAGCCGCTCATTGGTTGAATCCACAAGTTCGTCATGGAAAGGATTTAGATTCAACCCTAATGATAAACAACTAAAAGTGGGGTTGTATGAGACAGTGAAAAGAATAATAAGAGATTCCCAAGAGAAACTTAAGATAATGGAAAACGGTTAGAAGTTCGCAATACTAGGAGAATGTTTAATGTTTATGGAGAGGTGAAATTGTTAGATAGAAACATCCTGCAAATTAATGGAGTGAATTTGGGGATGATGTTTCTGAGCTTCAAAATTTTTATATTTGGATTCTCGGCTTGACTTATAGCGCCCCTGAATGCAAATGAAATTGGAGTGTATTTTGATATTCATACTCGACTCATAATAAACGAGCTCGAACTCGAGCTGAACTCGTTTATTATAAATACAAGATTATCCAATGAAAAACTTAAAATCTATATTTAATAATCGTGAGAGTTAGAATTATTGAATTATTTAGATCTTGGGATAGAGACTCCAATTTTCCAAACAAGCCATTAAGTTGTTGTCCTATCAATGTCCATGTATTTTTTATTATTATTCATATGTAGTTCCTATAGAATCTTTTAACATAATACAACATTAAACATGGAAAACACTTACCTGGCGTTATTAGCGTCAGAAAATTATTATTATTAGGCTCATTAGTGACCGATCCCATCTCCAACGTCAAACTATCCAACAATTATTCAACTTGTTTTGGTCAGCAACCTGACCCTCTCAAACACAAACAAACCCTACCCTAGCTAATCTTCATTAATGCGATATAAAAAATCCAAACATCATTATTAATCACATGGAATATAATCCAACCTTCTCTTGTTTAACACGAAAAACATATATGCTTCCCCCTTTCCACAAATAAATTTCGGAAAAAGGAAAAAAAACACAAAAGAAAGGGCTATTAAACAAGGATCGGAAAAACTGTATCGACCAAAAAAATCTACTATCAGAAACGAAACCGATAAATGACATTTAGCGACATAAAACAGTTTTAACTACGATTTCAACATAACATACACTACCGGTGACTTTTCCGATACAACCTCCGATAACGTATTTCAATCCGCGCAATTAAATTCAACGTTCATCTCCGGTCCAACTCCCTTTAGATTTGGGACCGGTGGGGCCTTCTTCCCCATACACCTCCTTCGGCAAACTTATCGGCAGCGGCAGCTTCACCACCCCGTAATCAATCTTCGGTCCCCATTCCCTCATGTAATTCACCCACGCCGGCTCCGCCACCGCCTCCTCCGTCCCCGCCAGATAATCCGCCGCCACCACCCCAAACCCGACCGCCGCCGTATCCATCACCTTCCCGCCCCTCGCCGCGTCATTCCGAATCCCGAAAACCCTGTTCCCTTGCATCACCAGCCCCACTCTCGGATAACACGCGTGCCCGCTCAGCGAAGAATACGCCACCGTTCTGTTGCCGTCCTCGAACTCCACCTCCGGAGCCCCGACCCACTCGCCGGCGCTGTGCTGCGAGAAGTACACGCTCCGGAGCCGGCCGTCGAAGTTGCTCACGCGCAGCGTCACGTGCTCCCAGTCCCCCACGTGCTCTCCGATCCTCCCCAGCGGGATGTTGGGAATTACCACATTTGCCCTCCCGGGACCGTTGTAAGGGTAGAAGATCCACGTGGCTATATCCGTAAATGTGCCCCCGAACATCGACTTCACGTGGAGGTACGCCTCCGCGCTCTCCGGGTCACCCTTTTTAACCCGCTCCTTCTCGGTTTCGTCTCGGGGCAGGTCGAGCCAGTACGAACCGTCGTTCCACCCGCCTTGTGGCAGGTTCGCTCCGTTTGGCTCGACCGGTACCGGTTCGGTCTCCTTCCCCTTCTCGTACAGACCCACCCCGTTCGAGAAGTACCAGTTCACCGAGGAAGGGAAGTACTTCTCGCTCGGGTGGAAGTAGATCCGCGGGGCGTACGCCCGGTAGATCGCGTCCACCTGGGCGAGACTCGGCATCGGAGACGATGCAACGTCGCCTGCTGGATAGCTCGCGTTCTTCAGGCAGGCCAGCGTCGTCATCGAGACGACGGCTGCCCCGGTCGAAACCTGGGTCGCGACGAATGACCCGACCGGTACGCCCGCGGCCTGCGTTCCCCTATTACTGGGCCTGACGGTGAAAACGTTCGGCCCATTGGGCCCGGCGGCCCATACCGACGCGTCGGGCTCGCATTGGTCGGTGAGGTCGGATCGGACGCAGCGGATTGTGTCGAGGGAGGGCTTGTCGGGGGACGTGGTGATGACGTGGCCGACGGCCTTGTATCCTTCGGGTGGGACCGGGAGCCAGATGTAGCCGCCGGTGGTGGGTTGTTGCTTGGCGTCCAAGTCAGCGGTGGACAAAACGAGCGTGTAGTCCACCGGCGGGTTGAGGGCGCGTGGTTGATCACCTCCGGTGGTGGTGGTGTCTTTGGCGGCGAGGAGCCAGGGGTGGAACTGGGAGTTGTTGGGCTGGGAGTACGCGCCGAGCGCGTGGAAGTCGGGAGGGAGCTGGGAGGGCTCGTAGAACGACGCGCCGAGGTCGTCGGGGCCTCCTTCTAAGATGGACCAGAGTTTATTGAATGAGGTGACTTGGGCTACTTGTAGTCCGCCGCCGAGGTCGATGGTTCCGGCGGCGAAGCGGCCGGCGGCGGATGGCCACGTGGGCAGCGGGGAGGGGAGGGTGAAGGTGGTCTCGACGGGGAGGGCGGGCTCGATGGTTTTGTCGGTGGAGAGGGTAAGACAATTGCCCATATTTGAGGAGATTTTGGAGGGAGGGAGACGATGGAAATTATGGTTAGTGTGTGAATTGTGAAGAAACGAATGGGAAATGGGAAGATATATTTATGGTGGAAGAAATAAATATGCTTGGTCCTCAATTGTGGGATGGGGACAATAATTGGATAGGTAGGAAATTAATAAGGTTAAATAAAAAATTATATCAGTTTCTTCAATGGTGTTTAGTACGTTGCGGGTCGGCCTGCGAGTTGACCCACTATGACCCTGATCCGGTGAGAAAAACGGGCCGCACGCACCCGCCGGGTCGATCGCTACAAGGTACCGGGTTGGAGGTCAAATTGTGTCATTTTTTTCTTTGGTTTGCGAAATGCACCTATTTTTCGATTTTTCTTTTCGCCTAACTCAATCTTTGGAATCCTAAGTTGAACATTTGAATGTTGATGTTATATAAGTGTGTGTGAATTTTCATGATATGCTGCATCTAAGTACGACATGTTATTTTGGTGTAATATTATATGTTATAACTCGTATGTTAGATGAGATTTGATTTAATTTATCATGATAAGTACAATATAATGACTCTTTCGGTCTTTCCATATTTTCGGGCCAAATCTGGCTAAAATGACTGACCCATTAACCCTTGACCCACTAGCTTGACTGGGTTCGGGTCAGTCCACGGGTTAACAACCGTTGCATACATAATTACATATATATAATAATAAACTCATATATTATGGGAATATAGCTTCACGATTGAAGAGCGGCGAAACTACATAGGAAGAATAGGGGAGATTTTTAATAATTGCATTGCATGTGTGTGCGTAAATGACGTTATTTTAATTTGAATCTCCCAAGCTCATGAAAACTACAAGTTCTTAATATCATCATCATTGGAGTTGTTGTTGTTGTTGTACACGCATAATTATGAGTGTTCGTTTTATTTATTTTATGTCAATGATTCATATTGTGGGTGCTAAAAATGATTGACTAACTTTTGTTCATTGTTCCAAAAGAAAAGAAACTAGGGTCAAAATTATCGAGCTTCAAAAGATGTCGATGTATTGATCTCAACTCGTCACAAATTATGATTTTAATGAGATCCATTTGGAAATTTGCTGACTAGCTAGACCTATTAAATGTGTAATTAAACTTGAACGTGGCCTGTGGTTGCACTGGGTATAATTAAGACAATCTGAAGTAGAAGGAAGTACTAATCCACGTTTAATTTAAGGCGCGACGAATTATTTTAGCGCGGTCTTTTTTTTATGTATGATATTTTATGCTTTGGCGGTGGCGTAAGTTGATTATAAGATTATTAGTAGCTAACATAAATAAAAGAAAGAAACATAATGGAGTAAGGTTGTCGGTTTCCAGTATTTTTTTTCTTCCTGATATGGTTCAACTTCGAGCTGTTTTGCGTAACAGCCATAGATATAATCTAAAGGACTGAGGAGAAGGAAGATGTCTACGGCTTTTAATAAGTTCATTCTTGCTTGTAAGACACTTTCGCTTTCTTCCACAAGCAACCCTAGATTTGGATATATCGAAGTTTTTATTTTTTGGTTATCGTTAGGTCATATAAGAGATAATGTAAAATCCTCTCTATCGATGAGCAATGCCTCCGATCGGATATTAAATTGGTATTCGGTATTTAGCAGTGCAAAACAATTGAATCACAAATTTAGTATAAAGTTCTTAGTATCTTTATCGCTAACTTTTTTCAATACAATCTCCCTTTTATATACAGGTCTTCCGGCCAGCTATGCGTCATCATCGCTAACACTTTCAGGAAAAAAAAGGAATTCATCATATCACTAAGCGTGCCCGTCTTTCATATCTAAATCAATTGAATAAAGCCTTTTTTTCACACATTAAGAATTGTTCATAGAGCTTCAGGCTGAACACGCCGTGTTTATATTGTACGAAACTGATAAATGCTCTTCCTTTTTAAGTTTGCTCAACGGCAGACACCTTTCATCCAGATTCATGTGTTATGTGTAATTATCCTATGAACTGTTATAAGTATAGTTTGAGGTAGGGGTGCAAATGAAGTTAAGCGGTTCACGAGCTGCTCGACGTTCGATTCGAGAAAAATTAGTTCGAAACTCATCAATTCATTTACTAATAAGTCAAAACTTGAGGTAAAACTTGTTCAGCTGACAAGGCTCGCGAGCCAACTGGACTCGGTGGATTGTTGAGCTTAGCTCGTGAGCTGGCGCGTTTTGAGATCATGCGATATCTCAACATTGTAGCTAGTGAGCCAACTCGTCCACTGAGTTATGAGCGGGTGATGGATCTATATCTTATGTATGTTGACTTGTTGATGATTCATAGGTTTGTTAAATTATGGACTAGTTTAGCTCTGGTGTATCTTTTTGAAAAATAAGCTTACAACTGGAGCTAGGGGTGTTCAAATGGTTACCGTGGTAATAATCAAACCAATTAAGCCTAAATTTCATTAACCGTGGAATAAAATATCTTAACCAAACCGTCCAAATTAACACGAAAACCAAATTAACCAAACCAAATTTTAATTGGTTTGGTTAATTGGATAATCGGATTAACCAAATAACATAACATTACATGAAAACAATTATCATGTTAACGAATACAACATAACCATATGTTATTACTGTCATAAACTAACATTGTATATAAGCAATAATAATAAGACTAACCATCCATGATAATTATCATCATTCGAGTTAATACATCATTCATCATCTCTGTACCTAATATAGTTAGCTTACAACAATATTAACATAAATATTAAATACATACCAATACCACTCATCAGGAAGTTAAAGCTCTCTTACAAAACACTTAAACTATGCATAGTTTGACGTGGTTGTCATAATATTGTACGTAATCCTAAAGTCTAGTAGATGTCCAAAATATTTTGGTTTAGTAAATAGGTAGACACATTTAATTTTTTACCCATAATGCTTTGGTTTTTTGTGCACATGGAAATAAAATAGAAAATCACGAAAGTTTAGTTTGGTTGGTTGCATGGAAGTATAAATAATTTTGTATAGGTGTATCATTAATTGGTTTCATTGGTTAGCAGTGTTGAAACCAAACCACTTAAACCATATAAGCTAAATTGTTTAACCAAACCAATTATTTAAATTAACCAAACTAAATTAACCGAATACTACTAGTTAATACGGTTAATATGGTTACCACAATAACCAATCCGTTTGAACACCCCAACTGGAGCTTTAGAAAAACACTTTTATAACTTTTTCTATTGAGTTTATGGATTCGCTGAATTCAATGTTTTCTCCAAGCGAACCCTAAAACAAAAGTAGCCATGGTAGATGGATTATAAACGTTGACTGTTAGATGGAGATATTTGCATGTGTATATATGTTTTTAAACAAATGTATCATCATATGCGAATTTACGAGAAGACGAAGTATGCATATCATGCCTACTCTTAAAAGGGTGTTGGAAAAATAACACCCCTATTAATTATAGGTTTTTAAGATAATTAATTTGTGTTGCATTTAATATTCTGTATGAATTAAAAACACATATTAATTACTTTCATTTTTTCAGTGCGCTGGTAGTTGTATCAGTGCAATGGTATTAGTGTACATGTGCAATGGTAGATGTATCAGTGTAATGGTAGTTCCAAAAAGGTAATGTAATTAATACGCGTTTAGTATACATGTGCAATGGTAGTTAAAAAAATGAATGTAATTAAAATGAGTTTTTAATTTCCAAAAATTATTAAACGCAACACGAATTTAATACAAAAAATAACTATAATTAATAGGGGTGTCATTTTTTCCAACCCCTTAGAAGGGTTAGCATGCTAACCGATGAAGACTGGAGATACCAGCTTAGAGGGTTCTAATGTTAGTGAATGGTATATAGTACACGATTGGACCTCTCCCAACAATTTGAGTTATTGGGAGCAACTGGTTGTTGACATGGTATCAGAGTCTTATGCAACTGAAAGATCTTGTGTTCGAATCCCGGTGACCCCATTTGTGAAGCACATGGTATCGTGTACTGTATTCAGACCTGTGCAAACGAAAGCCCTTATGACCCACGATTGAACCTTTCCCAACAACTCGAGTTATTGGGAGCAACTCGTCGTTTGTTAATCGCGCCAACAAAGTGTGTTTTTTTTTCTCCCCACGTTTCATGGGGAACGGCTACTGTGCTAATTGTACAATAGTTAGCACCGTCCTAACCAAGGGGAATACTACTACTAGTTTGAATTAGTAGTGATTTAGTTTAGATGTTGTATTGATTTTATAATACTCCGTAGTGATTTTTGCTAGTTATCACGGTGCTAACCCCTATAAGGGTTAGCACACCTAATCCCATTCCCGTTTCATGCTGTCTTATGTTGAATATTCCATAGGGATTAATGAACGATAACAATAAGAAGATATCGATCGGACATAGGACAAAGAAGTCAAAGCATGTAGACATGGTAGCTGGATTATATACGTTGTCTGCTGGGTCGAGATTTTTGCATGTGTATTTTCTGAAAGAAATTAAAGGGTTCATTATTGGCGATTCTGTGAGTAAAACAAGTAATGAGGTATTGATTTAATGAGTAAACAAGTATATGATATATGGCCTTCACCTCAGCAGCCAGAGCCCAGATGTATGGGAAGGGAAAATAATAATAATAATAATAATTATTATTATACATTTTTGCATATATATAACATATAATTAGAGTTGGTTGTTGAGTTTCACTGGAATCATATTTGATGGATGAGATTGAAGACTTTTTAATTGTTTTTAATTTGAATTTTAAATTTGTTGACATGGAGTGAACAAGTTTATTGTGATTTACAAGGTTATATCCAATTTCGATATATTTCGGAAAAAAATTCGATATAGCTCTGAACCAGTCCATTTTATATCTACCTCCTTCACCAACTCTAGGAAGAGTGTGACACACTCAATCTCTCAACTGGTTGCTACAATTCTTAAGACTATTCACATTTAGTTTAATCGTGTGATCTCACACTAACATACAAATTACACACAACAATCAAATTAAATCTATTAATTAAAAATCATGCATGTCCCTAAAACAATGACCAGCTTCCCTTAGCTGATAATAATTAATTAATTAATTAAACTAAACTTCATCCCCAGCCCAGCTGGCCTTAACTTTGGGCCCAGTGGGCCCTTCCTCCCCAAGCACCTCTTTGGGCAATCCACTCACCATCTTATCAAACTCGTCCCTCATCCTCCCAATCAGCAACTTCCTCACATCTGCCAGCTCCTCATCCACGTCATAATCGATCTTCGGGCCCCACTCCCTCATGTAATTCAACCACGACGGCTCCACCACCGCGCCCTTCCCGAGATACTCCGCCGCCACCACCACGAACCCCGCCGCCGTGTCCACCACCGCCCCGCCCTCCGCCGTGTCGTCACGAATCCCAATCTTCTCCCCGCCACCCAGCAGCACCAGCCCGGGGCGGGGATACATCGCGTGCCCATGGAGCGACGAGTACGCCACGGGCCGCGACCCGCCCCGATACTCCAGGTCCGCCGAGTCGACCCACGACCCGGCGCTGTGCTGGGAGAAGTAGACGCTCTGGAGCAGCCCGTTGAAGTTGCTGATCCGGAGCGTCACGTGCTCCCAGTCCCCCACGTGCTCCCCGAGCCTCCCGAGCTTTACGTTCTTGATGAATTCCACTTTTGCCCTCCCCGGCCCGTTGAACGGGTAGAAAACCCACACGGCGATGTCGGTAAATGTGGCCCCCAAGGCGGGCTTCGCATGTAAATACACCTCCACGCCTGCCAGCTGTCCCTTTTTCACCCTCTCTTTATCCGACGACTCGACCGGCAGGTCGAGCCAGTATACCCCATCGTTCGAACCTCCCTGCGGGAGGTTCGAACCAATCGGGTCGATCGGGGTCGGGTTATATTCTTTCCCTTTCTCGTATAGGAGCGATCCGTTTGCAAAAAACCAATCGACGGTGGACGGGAGGAATTCCTCGTCGGGATGGAGAGAAATCCAGGGAGCGTATGTTTTGAATAGTTCTTCCACCTGCGTTAAATTCGGCATCGAAGATGCCGACCCGTTGACGGAATTCTGATTCTTCAGGCAGGCCACGACAGTTGGATGTCCGGGAAGGCCGGAGGATTGGGCGACGAATGTGCCGATGGGGACGCCGGCGGCGTCGGATCCGTTGCCAGGCCGGAGGTTGAAAACGTTGAATCCAGTCAGATCCGGATCGCCGGCGTCGGTTGGGCCCCAGAGCCACGCGTCGGCCTGGCATTGGTCGGTGAGATCGGATCTGACGCAGCGGATTTTGTCGAGCGGGGGCTTGTCAGGGGAGGAGGTGGTGATGACGTGGCCGACGGATCTGTAGCCGGCGGGCGGGACCGGGAGCCAGAAATAGGCGATTCCTCCTTCTTGTTGGTCGATTACGGCGTCGGAGCTGGTCCAAATTAGGGTGTAATCGACCGGCGGCTTCAATGCTGCTGGTGCGTCGGCGGTCGAGGCGTCTTTCCCGGCGAGGATCCAGCCGTGGAGATTAGGGTTAGGGTTGGTGTTGGGCTGGCTGTGGGTGCCGAGCATGTGGAAACCGGGAGGCAATTGGGTAGGCTCGAAGAAGGAGGCGCCCAAATCGTCCGGTCCGCCCTGATGGGTGGACCAGATTTGGTCGAAGGAGGCGGTTTGGAAGACGTGGAGGCCGCCGCCGAGGTCGATTGCTCCGGAGGCGAATCCGCCGTCTACCGACGGCCATGATGATGCGATTGCAGCTGCTGCTGATGATGATGACGACGAGAGCAGGTTGAAACTGCAGGGGATAAAAATAGAAGTTGGTGATCAGAAGACAGAAATAATTCTTGCTTGGTTTGATTGAACACTGAATTAAAAACAAATATGAATTGAGCGTAGAAGTTCCAATGACGTCTAAAGATGATTTGAACTCTGTTTTGCAAAAATTCATCATCATCAAACAGCAACAAAAATATAACCACAAAATTTGGAATATGAATAAATTAAAAAATTGCCTTAACTTGTTGCAATATAATTCAAAGCGATTTTGTGTTCAGGAAAAGATAAAAATCGGAGAAATGACCATGACCACTGTTAAAAATTCTAGTGACGCAGATACAGAGTCATGTCCGTATCCAAACATAGTAATTTAAAGTCAAAAGTTTTGTTTTTTTTTTTTTTTGTTGTCGTTGAAAGATGACCGAACTTTTCTTTGTTTGCTCTTTCTTGTGGGAAGGCTCTGTAAGTGAAAGATGGAAGCTTTACAGAGAAAACATGGCAGAGATAACACAAGTCTCACAAATTCTGATCATGTTGAAGCAAATAATAATTCAGGGTCCGGGCGGTGCCGGAGAAAGGGGGAAAGAGGAGGCGAAAAAGGGAACAGATTGGGAGGATTTCTAGCAACTGCAGCAATGATTTTTTTTTCTTTCTTTATGGTAGTATTCTCTGTTGTGCTAGAAGAAATGATGGCGAATCAAAATTTACTAATGGTGTCGGCCAAAATGAGCAAAACTTGAAATCGAAACAACAGTAAAAAGCAGAAAAAAGGAAAGGCACACGCAAAGCAAAAGCTGGTGAATGGAATTGAGAGAGAGGAAAAGAAAAAAAAGGTGTAGTGAAAGTGAATTTACCACATGAGGATGAGGAGGAGGTGGCGAGAATGGAAAAACAGAGCATCGCCACCGCCACCGCCACATTGCCGTCGGCGGGAGGAGGAGCCCATCTTCTTGCCGGGCAGAAGAATCTCACTCACGGGTTGGCGCCGATTGAGGGTTTTCTCTCCCTCCTCCTGCTGCTGCTGCTGCTGGAGTGAATGAAGGAGGAGGAAATGGAAAACAGGGGAAGACGGTGGAGAGGTGCTCTGTAAATTGACTGTAGAATAAGAAAGAGGGCGGTACTATATGTAGAAAATAAATGAAAAATGAGAATTAAATTAATGAATTAATCACCTGAGGCTGAGGGAAGAAGAAAAGAAAAGGGAAAGGGGGAGGATTTAGTCTCGTCTCTGAGATGATGATGAATATGACTGCAAAGTCGGCAGCAATTGACTGACTGACCGAGAGCGGCCTGCAAACTTAATTTGGCTCTGTGGGAGTCGGGGGAAAGAGAAAGGATTTACGGTCGTGGAATCTGAATGCGGAATGCGAATCTTGTTGTTAAGTGTAGGAAGATTTTAGCAGCTAGCTCTGTGTCGTCGAATCAATGGTTTCCATGGATAGATAGACAAGGATGGAGGGAGGGAGGGGAGGAAGCATTCAAGAAAAGGAAATCTATCTGGATGGAAGGGGGAGAGGTGGAAGAAGAAAGGGACGGTAGCAGTAACCACTTAGAGCTAATGGCTGAATGCAGAAAGCAAGGAAGAGAACTCAACAGAGGAGGGTAAGTAATTTGTCATTATCAAGGGTTTATGATTAACAAAATGGGACCGTCGTATCATTATCATTATTCATGGCCCCATTTCAATCAAATCTTTTACCAAGGAAAGCAAAGCAAGCAACTTTACCTACCCTTTAATGGTATATAGTTTTAGTGGTACCGTACCAGTGACTAGTGATAGCGTACTATTAGCGCCTATCAGACGGTAGTGGTACCAAACGATAGTGGTACGCTACCACTAAGATCTGGGCACTACCATATGGTAGTACCACAACCATATCAGATGCTAGTGGTACGCTATCAGATGAAAATCAGTACCACTAGTCTAAAAATATAATAAAAATCAGATTTGAAAAAAAAAAGGATGAGAGAAAGGGGGAGTTTGTGACATCGCGCAGGGACCTCGTGGCAGTGGTGGTGGGAGACAGAGGCGGCGTCTCCACCATCGGAGGGATGGCGATGCAGCGGTGGTGGGAGGGCGGCGAGATTTAATGTGGCAAATTTTTTCGTAAAAAAATACCCTTAATCCAATCTATACCGTTAATTTGAAAATAGAAAGAAAGAGAACGAAACTGAAGGTTAAAATGTGGGTAGCGAAAATTACAACTCTTTAGGAGGAAGTGACGGTATCCCATCCGGTGAAGAGTGGTCTCTCTCTATCTCTCTTTCTGTTGCTGTTGCACTTGCACGTAATGATGGAAATTTGTGATCTAGGTGACTCGATTTGTTCTGATATGTTTGGAGTGGGTATTATCTAACCTGAAGTGATGTGAGATGAGGTAAGTGTATTGCTTCTATCTTACTCCGGCCCGTTTTCGATCGGTTCTATCATGATATACATCAATATCTACATGTATTTCTCCTCTTTTGATCTTTTTTAAATCACATGTTAATTTCAAAGAAATTGTAAGACAATAAGATTGTCTTTAAATGATTCCTTCTACCATATTTCTCATTTATTTATGAAGTATTTTTTCTATATAATCGTTGTACAATAGTTGAATATCGACCTTCTTTTTTTTCCTTCCAAATATCATATGAGAATATGTCGACCTGCCGTGCACAATATCGGCAGGAGTATTATTCGACCCGACCCACACTTAGTACGAAACAAGTGGGTATTTAGTTGCATGTAATTTTATTCAATTACTTACGATTTTACTTTTATTACATCATGATTTAGCTATATGAAGTTGTAAATAGGTGAGAACCTCATTTTTATGAATAATTTTAACTACTTTCATATTTTAGTTTGTTTCTTTATTTTTTTTAATGGAAAAAGTGTATTTCTAACGTTTTCCTTCAGACTACATACCCATATGGATCGACCCATTCCAACTTGCATCCTGTGATGAATTATCTGACCTGCTACGAGGCGGATAAAAATATCGAGATATCCATCTCGGACCTATACCCGATTACCATTTGAGATACCCGACCGGACCTGCCCAATTGTCATTCTTGCCCCACTTATCACTTATTACATCTCTATATGGGGGGCAGAATTACGTGGCATGTCTGGATTGGACGAGCTCTTCCTTCACCACCACCCACTTCCTCTGTCAAATTAATGCAAATCTTGGATACACCTTCCGTTGAGCATTCAGAATAAATAATAAAGCCACCGGCAGACAGAAACAGAGAACCAATCTCCAATGCTCCTCCGCGTCAAAGCCTGCACCAGTTCTGCCTCAGAGACACAGATTTATGTATTTTTTGCATTACATTCATTCTGAACCCTGCCTGAAATATTCCATCTTCTCCAGTTAAGGCAGACAAGTAGAGTGAGGAAGCTGGTCACCCACTCCCACTGTCCCACAGCCCCAGACTTAAATACGAACAATGAAACAATGGTTACACATTCACATCCCATACACTGTAAACAGGAACTTGACACACAAATATACCCATATACCATAACATCTTCATCACACCCCCATAAACAGGGTAAGTTTATATATATAATAACTCATAAGGAACCCAGAGTTCATGGTGTTTTCCAGGGTGGATAGGTGGGTTGGGTTCACCACCCTTATTGTCACTTGCCTACATAAAAACTTTTGCAGAGAGAATCCAGTTAAGAGCCGCTCATGTGCTGCTCCATTCTACAATTGCCAATGTGTGTCTACCCCCGCAACCAACAAGCTTTGCCCTCCATTTTCCTTCATCTTCTTTCACACTCACAATGCCAGTTGGAGGTGGGATGTTGATTGGTACTTCAATCGGGTGCCCTGTTGTAGCCTTCCTCCCGCGTCCCAGTCTGCCATGGTCCCCTCTCCCAAACTGTTGCACGCCAACCACAGTTGTTACCATCATTGTGTAACAAAGCTAATTCACTCTCTATTCTAGTTTTTTGCAGGCATCATCTCATCAAGCATACATTATACTACTCACCGAGAATATCCGTCCATCTCGTGTCATTGCTACTGAATGCGTCCCACCGCAGGATACCTGAATCATTATCCAAAAATGACATTCACTGTTGTAGCCTGACTGCTCAGGGAATACCGTTTGGACTTCTTTTCGACTCGGCAATCAATCTAGAGTCTGAACATCAAAAAGTAGAAATGATTTTTGTTACCTGAACTATGTCCTCCCCTGTCAAAAGATTAACCTTTTGTGGTACCATTTTACTGCTCTTATCGTTGTCCCCGAAACCCAGTCTTCCATGTTCACCCCTTCCCCAACCATACACCTGAGATAAACAAACAGCGCTAGTATAAGGAGCTTATCCTGTCAATTGTGAGTTGCAACAGGATCTGCACTGACAAACTCAAACTTCCAACCCTCAATGGCAATTGAATTTAGATGGCATTTACAGGAACTACGCTGCAATATTGACAGCACCCATTAAAAGAGAAGGAATTCAGATGGCATTTCCGAATCCGATATCTTACGAAAGATTTTCTTTCTGTTGAAATAAAAAGAGAACGAGAGAAAGTTTATCGGTTTCACATTAAGCTTCGTATGACAGGCCTAATTGCTATACTTTCTCCTATATTTAGATTTATGGAAGTAAGCAAGTCACAAGACCGGTCAAATAATCTTTATGACAAAGGCAAAAGGCATAGAGCGTAAGAATACCTCTCCATCCTGAGTTAAAGCAGTAGAATGCCATCCGCCAGCAGCAATATCAACCTAAGAATGTATTCAGATGTGTATATCATCAAGGCTTAGTAAACATCAAGGTACAATTTAGTAAGGAATTGAAGCCAGCATTAAGCACGGAATTTTGAGTATAGGAAACCATCATGTCTTCATATATTCCAGATCTATGATTTCACATGTATCAGTTTGGGAGGTAAATGCTGTAAGTAAAGCAAATGGATTACAGATTGGAGATTCCTCAATCAGCTTCATCAGTTCCATATGTTTTTCTATCTGTTTGGCAGTTAGTCAGGCAAGGAAAGTATTCAGCCCTACAACATAAAGGCAAAGCCAAAAGGTAGCTTATTTAAGAGGGCAGGGGATTCAGTGGAACCACTATCTCTTAAGTATAGGGAAACCTCAGGGAAACAGCCCCAGAAAACTGAACTTGCAGGGAAGTAGGAAATACGCGGGACCTTTTAAATTGAAGGATCATATTCCAGAGAAAAAATTGGATCACAATCAACTTCCAGTCATGCCTAGCAATAACAAGTCTCATCATTGTAGAGCAAGAGAAATAGAAATTGGAACCAAGCACATACAAGAAAAAAAAAGAGGCGAAACAGGAAGAAGTTAAACTAATAAGTACTAAGTAGCACATACCAAATTGAGACCAGAAAGTCCCTGGACAAGAATAGGCTGTGATCTTGGCTGGGTATCACCAGTCCCAAGTTGCCCATATTCATTATTGCCCCATGCCCACAGTGTTCCATCTTCTTTAAGCGCTAAATTATGGAATGCTCCGACTGCAATAAGCCTCACTTTATCAAGCCCTTGGACACGTACAGGAACAGAGATTTGTTTTCTACAAGTAAACCAACAGTCTCGAGATAAGTACAAATCAAATGATCTAGCAGCCTCACAGGCCTGTAGGGCATAATGGACTAGGAAAACGCATCTAATGCATATGCATATTGAAACTATAAATATCAAGAGAAGGAATCTGTACATGTCTCCAGGAGGCCATGGTTGGCCCCACGTCCATACATGACCTTCACGTGTAAGCACCACGGAATGTGTACCTCCAGCTGCTACCTATACAACAAAGAGATGTATGAAATGTAAGTGGCGGTCCTCATGAAATTTCCTATTCCGAGAGAGGCTGCTCTGATTCTTTATACCAAAGTCTCACTGCTCCTGCTTAAAAACTACTTTATATCAAAATTGAGCATAATATGCCTCCCCGTTTCTATGGAGCTGCTGAAGCTAAACTAAGCAAGCTTTTAGACCAGCTCCCTTCCTTAATGTCAGTAACATCAAACATACAAATACATTTTATCATCCAAAAGAAGCAGAAGAACCATACTAGGTAAGGAAAGGCCATAGCGTGTTCCCTTCGTGACTTACAGATATGACACCTATAATAATATTTTTAAGTATGCAGCTTGTGAACTATGTGGATAAGTTAGCTTTGAAAGCACATTCTCACAACTAGAAGATGAAGAATGCTTCTTTTGAGCTCCATCCAACTACACCCTCTGAAGGGAAAGTAAAGTACCTGACGAACGGCAAGCTTTGGAGCACAACGTTGAGGAATCATTATATCCCTCCTAAGTAGTCTCCCAGTTTCATCATTCCGCTCAGGCTCTTCACCACATTGCCCATACTCATTCCCACCTACAGTGACAAATACATGGGTGATACAACTTGAAGCATTACTTTATCATACAAGTTCAATTCGCAACACAGACAAGCGAGATTGAGAAGAAATTGGTAAGCAGATAAAGGAATACAATAGAGCCATATATGTACACACCCCAAGCATAAGTACGTTCCTGATCATCAACAGCCAAGCAATGCCATCCACCAATAGCCGCCTATAACAGTTGGAAAACCCCTCAATTAAAATAGCAGTCAGTCAACACAAGCGGATACTAAAGTTGAAGAGTTGGGATTGTTACCTGAACAATATTGACATTGACAAGGGCCTTAACCTGGCTAGGCACGTTTTCAGTCTTTGTCTCAGGTGGGTGGCCTAGCGTTCCTCTCTGGTTCCAACCCCATGTAAACAACTACAAAACAACCCAAATTTCAGAGGGGCAAGAATGGAGAGACAAAGAAGCAGCCTTTTTTAGTGGTTGAAGAAACATAAACCTTGCCATCATCACAAATGGCGAGAGAGTTGCGACTGCCAGCAACAACAGAGCGAACTTTATAGGGCTCGAGTGCTTTGACTATGCAAACCCATTCCCTCTCTTCATTGCTGCCTATCCCCAGTTGCCCGTCTTCGCCCGAGCCCCTGCGACTCCCCAACTAAACCATGACGAAAACGAAAGGAAGAGCAAAAGTAAAAGCGGGAAAGTGGAAGTTGGAGGTTAGGGAGTTTGCTGACCAGGCGATGACCGAGGTTTGAGTAGCCATGGAAGAAATCAGAGGAAGTAAACAGAAAGGGGGAAAGTAGAGCGCAACTGAAGCCGAATGTCAGCAGGCAAAAGAAAAGATTATAGTGGGATTACACACAGCAGCGGGTTCGATTCTAGAATGCGCCAATGGCGTCGTGGCCCGATGGTTGTGCGCTTGTTGGGCTTTTGGCTTTTATGCTCGAGTGGGAATGGCGAATGGGAGAGTGCTCACTTTCCATTAAAGTATATGATACAAAGATGAATTCTTGATCTTCTTTTCTTCAGCTTTCTCATCTTATACATAGTGGCGGACCTAGTAAAGGGCAGGGTGTGTCGTCCGACACACTCTCGCCCGAAAATTTTGTGAAGTACCTATATATTTTTTGTACAAATTTTTTTAATTCGGGACTTCCGACACACCTTAAATAATTGTGAGCGACACACCTTCATTATACGAGAATGATTTTCTTGTTATAAAGTTATTTATCTTAATGAGTAATACACAATAATAAGTAAATTCAAATAAGTATGCTTGTTTTAGAGTAACCAACACCACAACCTAGAGATGACAATAGAGCGGGTTTGCCTAAACCAACCTCATCCCCATTTCCAAATATTCAAACTCATACCCGTCTCATACCCATGCAGTGAAAGGTCTTACAAACTCATCCCCATACCTGTGGTTTTCTGATACCCATGGGTAATACCGCCCCAACAACTACTCACCATTAATAATAGAATATGGTGACAAATACAGATACTACCCACCCAAAATTATGGAACTAATACATAAGAGGATGAAATTAAGGTTTGGTTGCCATCAATTACATTTTAACATTTTATTTTTTCTTTTAATTACTCTTCATTCGATTGACAAGTTACCATACACTCCTTATATTTTATGTATATAACATAATATCCTTGGTAGGGCGGGTTTGGGTATGGGTATGGGGCTGGAGAGTTAAAAACCATACCCGCCCCATAACCATCAACCTTTTTGGGGGGGTTTTATCCATACTCGGCCCATACCCCGTCAATGCAGGGATTCCCGTATTGACTGGGTCGGAGGAGGTCGGGTACCCGCGACCATGGGTTTGGTTGTCATCCCTACCACAACCCAACAATGGAAAAAATAAACATAACCCCATCCTTTGAAACTCACCGTTTCCACCCCTTGACCCTTCCTTTATTGAAAATAAAAAACTCACCCTTACCCCGTTTTAGTTTCTAATTACCGAGAGCCACTACCACATCTCCCTTTTCTTTTATCCTTTAGTTTTACTTGCTTTTCGAAGTTGGTGTTGACTTTACCTGTTGCAATTGAAAGCTGCGAAAGATTTCAGCTATGAAGATAATCAAGAATGAACTTCGAAATCGGTTGAGTGACGAATTTAATGAATTATTGTTTAGTTGTGTATATCGAAAAGGATTTGCTTCGCAACATAAGCAATGAATGTATTTACAGACATTTCTAGTAAACATGACATTGTGAACTTTATGAATTAATTTCTAGTAATTTCTATTAATTTTTTAATAATTTTTAATTAATTTTTTTAATTATTAATTTATTTTATCGGCGACACACCTCTCCGGTAATTCTGGGTCCGCCACTGCTTATACACTTATCAATCCCGACAATCGATTCTCTCCGGACAACATTGTCCAATGGTTTTTCGATCATTGATAAACTTGTGCAACAATATGTGAAATTGCACCAAAAACAACTATTATATGAAGCCTATTCGTCAAGATGCACCAAAAACAACTATAATATTGTCATGACCATGACTCTAGGATTATATGCAAACATATACTAGTATCCTAGTATTTTGAGTATTTTAGCTTGTGGAATAGTCTTTCACAATACGAACAAATGGTACAAGAAGATCACATCCTGACATGTCACCATCGTGAGCGTTTTTTGATTGTGGGCCTAACAAAATGGAGAATGATAAGTAGAGAGTCTCACAGGCACACTCACAGACCGAAGATCACAAACGCGACATAAAGTACAACCATGAACTTAGATTCAACTCGTGAACATAGTCATGGCATAGGTGACTGCTTGACTCTGGCCATGACTTGAGCGGACATTTCAACTTGTGCTTGTGTTGAGTATTTGGATTTGGGGTTTCTTGACCTAAGAGAGACCATCTAATTAGGTCAAGATTTAGAACACCCATCAATAAAGTGAGCTTATAATTGCATGATCATTGGGTTGCAACTTCATTTTCATATGTTTAAGGAGTCTAACCCTAGTGTTCTAGGCATCTATTTGGTTACATAACCATTGAGTAAACCTAGCTGCCTAGAATTGTGACTAAGTGCATCACCATCGACTTAATCACTAGTCTAGGTGATTCCTTGCAATTTAGGAAGTCTTCATTGACTCGTATTCATCCCATATCAACCCTTTGCCAGAGGGATTAATTAACCCTAAGGAATACTTATACCTTTAGTGATCTTCATGGTAGTAATTTTTGTTTCTTTTCTTTGTCAGTTTGGTGTAATTCACATTCAAACCTTACATCTTGTTGATTAAATAGTAGCTTGAGGCCAAGAGTAGTAGTAGACCTAGCCCAAAGCGAACAATATCTTGCTCAGAAAAGCGTTGAGATGCTCCAGCCTCTCTTTTTTAATTGTACATTTTTGTAGATTTTCTCTACATATGTATGTGTTCTTTTCTGTATTTTTACTTTTTTTTTATCATTGTTACATTGTCTCTATTAGGACTTAGAGAAGAAAGTGAAGAGAGAAAGGAAAAGAGTTATGAGTGCAAACTGAGTGAGAGAAGTCATTGGTAGAAGAAATGGAAGTACGGTCTATCTTTCTTCCAACATAAGTTATCTCGTCTTCCATCCAATACGGATGTTGACATTTTAATAAAAAAAATGATGCTATTTACCTCTTTGAATTTAAGGTTTACAATGGGAGGAAAGGATGGGGGAGGGGGATTGTTTGTTATAGAAAGCTCATGGGATTTTTGAAAGGCCATGGCTATTTTCTAGTGAGAAATATAGGTATTTATATTCGATTAATTTTTTATCAACAGTTAACCGACTGCTCAGATTATTGCCTACACCGTAAACTATTTCAATTTACAAGTAACCACATCGCTAACTTATAATTATAATTGATTATCGGTGTTAGATAACTGATTAATCCTACTTACAACATACCAAAACAGAATTTACATCACAGGTCAGACCAATTGGCATTAGATAAGTATAACAACACAAATCATTGCCTTCCATCACAAAACAAAACAAAAAAGGTTCATCACTAGACAGACTAATATACATCACAGATCACATTTGCCTTACATGCCAAAGTCATCTGATTTTGGCCCCAAGCATTGGAATCATGGCAAGGATAAGATTGGCCTTGGAACCGAACTACACGATTTGGTTTGGTTTTAAATAGGTTGTGCAGTTCTATGTTCGGTCTTTTCTAGGCCTGCTGTTAAGTTTTGTACCTAAATTTGTTCCTAAAACACGTCGCTACCTATGGGACGTGACTGGGGATTTTGTCCCTGTTATATCAGCAACCATGACAGTCTATCAGCCTCTTTCCGAAGGAAGATAATACTTTATTCATACACCATCAAACTTCAGCTGTCGAATTGAATTCAACCTCAAAAGTGGAAGAAGGGTAAAGAAGATCAAATGCATACCATTAAAAAGCTGACATCATCCACGCTATCTCAACCCGACTACCAGAAGCTTTTGACAATAAATTTGAGATTGAAACCCTAAGTGCCGGCTGGCCACACTAGAGGAAGCAAAGCATAGATTGAATTCATATCATCAGATCAGATACTACAGTACCCCCATATCATGGAATTCGCGGTACGACATCAAACGATAATAGCACAGAGAAGAGAGTAGACACATCATCATCCTAGGAATGAAAGGGACTATTGCTGCCCTTCTCCCGATTCACGCTTCGTTGATGCTTCCTTGATCTCATCCCCAGCATCGTCCTGTAAAGGAGGACAACACATTAGTCACGGTTTTGTAGGAAACACCAGCGAGGTATAACCATCCACAGCAATGGATGGAGATTGCAAGTGGGGATTTTAGAACATCATGGCATAAGATGCGAGCAGTTGAACCAATAAGACCAACTCCAATGCAAGCCCCCAAATTTGGGGATCTTCATCCCCAAATTTTCCCTTCTTTTGCTCCAATGCTACATCCTCTATATTGGAGATCTCTATTTTTTAAGTTTTCCATTTACTTAAAAATGTACTTATCGAAGTCTTAATATAATTTGTTCATGTTGATTTTTGTATAGTTCGTCATCATTTTTAAATACAAATTTTCCGGTAGAAATTTTTTTAATTTTGAGACCAAATTTTTGTTGACAAAAAATGATTGATCTAATTTGGGTTTACACACAACACTTGAAAATTATTGATCTAATTACACCCCTAACTAATCCCCTAATTAAACCCCAATTAACCCTTAAAATCTTAAAAAGAAAAAGAAATGCCACGTGGCGGGCTTTGGGGAGTCTCTATATTTGGGGGAACCCCCATTTCCACCCCCAAATTTGGGGATCCTTTTGGAGATCTCCCCCAAATATAGAGACTCCTCCATTTATAGAGGCTCCATTGGAGCCAACTTTCCCCCAAATATAGAGGCTCCCCCAAATATAGAGGCTCCATTGGAGTTAGCCTAACGGATGAAGACAGGAAATGAGAAAAACTCACCGTGATATCAGAAGTCCACAGTGTCAAGTTGTCACGGAGAAGTTGCATGATCAAAGTGCTGTCCTTGTATGACTCTTCACCTAATGTGTCCAGCTCAGAGATGGCCTCATCAAAAGCCTGCACAAATATAAAGATGAGTTATGAAGATATGATATGATATGATGGGAAGTATCAATACTGCAAAACAATTTTAAGTCGTGAGAGTCTAATAGTCAACTCAACAGCAATGTTAAGCATCAAGAGGATATGCGATGCAAGTATTACAGTAAAAAAGAGCAATCCACAAGTTCAAGCCCGTCACTCAAAGATATTAAAACCAAAATAGCAACCCAATAACAGTTACCCAATGTCAATTTCCAATAAGATATGGAGAGGTTAGCTCTGTATGATGAACCCATGGAAATGTACCTGTTTGGCAAGGTTGCAGGCACGATCAGGTGAGTTAAGGATCTCATAGTAGAAAACAGAGAAGTTCAGTGCCAGTCCCAGACGGATCGGGTGGGTAGGAGCCAAATCAGCAAGTGCAATATCCTGCACCAAAGAAAAAAATATATGAATCTTCTGACATGTAATAAGATACACTATTCGTATGAACACTGAAAAAGCAATAAGAGAACATAGTGCCCAAAAAAAAAACACATGAATGAAAAAGCCATTATAAGAGCTGTGAAGACAAGCCTTCTTTAGAACCCACCTGTGCAGACTTATAAGCCACCAGGGTGCTCTCTGCGGCTTCCTTTCTCTCAGCACCAGTCTTAAACTCAGCAAGATACCTGTGGTAATCACCCTTCATTTTGAGGTAAAACACCTTAGACTCGGCAGCTGAGGCAGAGGGAATGAGATGCGTCTCAAGAAGGTTCAGGATGCCATCACAGATCTTGCTCAACTCGGTTTCAATCTTGGACCTGTAATCCTTGATAATAGACACGTGGTCCTCGTTTCCCCTGCTCTCTTCTTTCTGCTCAATTGAAGAAATGATCCTCCATGAAGCTCTTCTTGCCCCAATCACATTCTTATAAGCCACAGAAAGCAAGTTCCTTTCCTCCACAGTCAGCTCCTCAACATCAACTGTCTTTGCAACTTTCTCCATGAACTCCACCATTTCCTCATAGCGTTCAGCCTGCTCGGCCAACTTGGCCATGTAGACATTCTCCTCGCGGGATGCTTCACCTGACATCTTCTCTTAATCTAAAAAGTAAAACCTGCCCAAATGATTACAAACAAGCACCATTAAGAAGAATGAGACAGTAACCGATTCCAAGATCCCGTCTAATATATATAACGATTAAATCCAAAACATCTATCGCTTAACAACACAGAAACACACAAAACATTAGGACACACCACATCCATTCTGCTTTACCCTACACAAATTGAAAAACCTGACCTGACAAAGCCACACCAAGCAGCAAGAGGGGGTATCTTTACACCTCCCCTGGTGCTTATTTCTTACCCGATTTATCGAAATTCGAAACTATGCTGCCTAATGCTTTTGATGCACTAAATAACACACATTTCCATCAATCACAGCAATCAATGGAAAAGACAATTTATAAAGCAACTTGTTCTTGCCCCTTTCGCATAAACACATGAGTCATGAAACCCACCACTACTCCCAATCAGCCATTATAGTGACTCCAAACAGTTGCAAGCAAAGGCACACAACCAACCAGGGGAAGCAACCACAGCATTGTAAGATGCAATTTCAGGATCATCAGAAACCCCCAATCTGGCATCAACAATTACGTTCTACCCTTGGTACTATTATCTTCTCCCAACCCCAATCTAACAGATCAAGAATCAAAATTCAGGAAAAGACCAAGTCAACGCCTACCCAGTCCCCACAACCAAAAAACAACTCAACAGCAAGCAATCAGATCCCGCGAGACAAAGAAGATCAACACAGCCATTAAAACGACGGAACCTTTACCAGCCGTAATCAAGCAGCGGAAAGGAACACTCGGCCAGTCACACGATGATAAGAAAAACTACAGATCTCGGGAGGGGAAATCAAGGAATCGAGATCCGACACACACAAGAAAATGAACTATAATCAATCACCAGACAAATGACCTTGAGGGATTCGTTAAGAAGCTAGGGCTTACCAGTAGGAGCGGGGGCGGAAGGGAAGATGGATGCGGAACGAAGACGACGGAGAAGGAAAGTGAAAAAGAAATGCGGGGAGAGAACAAGAAGCTCGAGGAGGCGGTTAATAAAAAGGCGTGGAAAGAGAGGGAGGGTTTGATAGGCGAGGGAGGTCCAATGAGGAGCTGACAGGTGGTGGGTGGCGGAGATGAAGAGAGAGAGAGAGAGCGCGTAGGGTTGACGGTCAACGCTGGGAAATTTACGAGTCAGTCACTCTGACAAAGGGCCACCACCGACCATTCAAAGGAAGGGGGGAAGATAATAAAAGGGAAATTAAATTAAAATGGGCCCACATGACGATGGAATCGGATATGGTTCAGCTCACTTCACCCACGGTTGTCCGTGGGCTGTGGTGTTTTTGGTGGGTTCGTGGGCCACGCCTTTTTTCTGGAATCTGGGCCCAATCAGCCCTCCGCCTCTCCTTTTTCCTTTTATTTTATAAAAAAAAATATATGCCATAAATTCTTTAACGGAATCTGACTATCAACTAGCTTAGGGTTTGGATTTTGGAAAGCTTGGGAATCAGAATTTCCCAATATTGTATAATAAGTCCCCGAACAAGAACCACTAGACTATATTAGCACTTCGAAAACATGTCAAAGATTAAAAAAAAAAAAAAAACAAATTACGGTTATAAGATTGATAATAAACATCTATTATATTTATTTGTTCAAATATTGACTTAGATCAATTGTGTTTCGATCGACCAAATCATATTGATTTTAATTCGGCCTTAATCTGATTGAAGAGACCAATGATTTTAAATTTGGTTCTTATTTTCAATTTTACACTAATCCAGTTCTATTTCAGTCAAATCAGACCAACGCCCACTTCTAGCCACGACTGTAACTAGAATATATTTTAAATTTGGTTCTTATTTTCAATATTACATTAATTCAGTTCTATTTTAGTCAAATCAGACCAACGCTCACTTCTAGCCACGACTGTAACTAGAATAAATATGTACGTATACCTTCAGTAAGAAAAACATTATCTTGACCGTTAAGTAATTGGTGTTTTGGAGCATAGAGGTATACTATAAACAGTAATGAGCAAACCCTAAGCTCTTATTCTTGGAATCATACACCCTAGGATCTAATTAATTAGAAAAAGATAACCAACGATTATTTGAAATACATCCAACATACCAAACTCAACACAACATATCAGCGTTAGGTCGTGGGATTTAGAGAGTTATGATATAGGATTCTTTCATTATAGATTATTAGCATATAATTTCATATCCCAAAATCCATCTTAGGGTTATGTTGTGGGATTTATAAAATCCAAAGAAGCTCAATTCTTAATCAGGTAGGCAAGATTTCGTCGAAGAGTGAAAAATAATGGGGACAAGAAACACTGCTACCTACCATTATCCACCGTTTTCAAGAATGTCAAAACTCAAAAGTACTGGTGATAACAGTTAGAAACAAGGAGCAAAATTTCACAAGCTGATTCCAAGACGATTTAATACACAACAATCCTCCAAAACCACAAGTCTCCTACATAACATCACATCAAAAGGAAGGCCGCCCAATAGACTTGTGAAGACTCATCCAAAGGCAACAAGGAAAGAAGCTCTGCCGCCTAGGTTGGCTTTCTCATGTTACGCCCAGCTCGAATCACTTCATCCACCAACAACAATTGGGATGCAATCACAGGCCTGCAAATTATCGAGAACGTCAAGAAACAGAAGCAGCGGAAGGATGGCGACGAAAGGGAGAGATTGTAGTAATGCATAGAGGTAATGCATAGATGCGTAAAATACTGAAAATAATCAAGAACGAAAGATGGGTGCATATACCCTGAGTTAAGAAGCTGGCGTTTGACTGAGTAGTTATCAAAAATACCCTCCATCTGGGGGTCAAGGGGACCTCCTGTTTGGAGGTTGATTCCGACAATGTTACCATTGTCATGTTCTCCCTGAACAAAGATGGCAAGTTCAAATCAAATTCCACATGTAAATTCACATTTAAAGTTGAAAGGAACTGAGAATTTATAAAAGCAATTCTATGGGGTAGATACCGTAAGGGAAACTATCTCGTCCTGAGTGTCAAGCCCGGAGTTCTCAGCAAGAGTTTTTGGTATCACAAGAAGGGCATCGGCAAAAGCTTCAACACCAAGTTGAGCACGCTGCATTAAATTCATTATAAGAACCAACCATCAGTACAGAATGGAGAATGAGAAGACACTCCAACATAAGAAAAGTACGATTCTACTTACCCCTTTAACAGTTCTCTTGATTTCACTGAGTAGGTATTTTCTGGCTGCAAACTCAAAAGCTCCAGCACCCTACACAATAGAACAGATCGAGCCATCAGAAACTTGTAGGAAACAATGATTCACCCATGTAACAAATCTTTTGTTCGTTCTTCTTTAGTGCATGTGAGAAATATTTTATTGGTTACTGTCAACTAAATCAACCAGTAACTTCTAATGGTTAGATGCAGGTTCTCAGAACAATCAATATCTTCCATCCACAAAATAAAAACCTTAGCTATAGGAAAAGAACATTGTATAAAAAACAACATTTGGCAGGCAGACAAAAGTTTACATCTATCATTAACAATGCAATTATATTAAGTAAGTATTAGGTTAGTCGGTGTATATGAAGAGCAACAGATGAATTGCTCAACGCAGGGGGTTGGTAAAGTACACGATTAACTATTTGGATAGCCACTGGAAGAGACCAGCAGCCTAAATTAAACTGATTACTAGTAAAGCAGAAATAACAGAAGCTGTGCAGGAACAGCATATTTGCAATAACTTACAAGTACAACAGCTTCATCCTCGATGGTGTTCTTTACTGCTCTCAGGCCATCTCGTACAGCGTCTTTTATTTGGGCAATAGTGTGGTCATTGGGGCCTACAGGATTATGGGAGCAACATATTTTAATGAGAAACCGATAGAACAACCATATGGTGACAAAGATTGACAAGAATAAATATAAAGATGTGTTTCAAATACCTTTTATTAAGATGGTACAAGAATGGGGATTTTTTACTTGTTCAACAAAAGTATATTTTTCTTCACCAAGGATGTGCTCATAAACCAAACCAGCCCATCCAAGGCAATCAGGAGTCAGATCATCAACAGAGTTAACAGCCTCCCCACCACAAGCCAATACCAGCCGTTCCATATTCCTACGCTTTGCTCTTCGGAGGGCAATAATCTGTGTAGAAACCAGAGTCAGCGTTTCATGGCATATATTATTTACCCATGTGTTCTATAGTTGGATAAACTATCTGATTTCAGTTATTGGAACACTAACTTAACAATTAGTGGGACCTAGAGAATAGAAAAATTAAGCAGCCATCACTTGACTGTCCCCCGAGGGAAATTTAAGTGAGGACTAGATATTAAAGACGAGATCCTGCACTCGACTATCCCTCAAGTAGAACATAAACTTTTTCTGTAATAAGCATTCCTAGCTAATGAACAAGGATTGCATTACAAAATGGTATGCAGTTGGCTACTCAAGAAAAGATTTAAAAAGAATGAACTTACCCCTGCTCTTGCTAGCAGATCCAGAGACGGAGGGTCAATTCCCTTTTGATTGATAACAACAAAGTTATTGTCATTACCGGAACAGACCTGCAAGTTACCAAACAGCATATGCGTAATTAGAAACCAAAACAGCAAAGAGAAATCAACAAGTTTTGTTGATTTTGCACAACCTGATTCTTTAGTTCAATAATCTTTTTCACTCTTTCGTCAACTTGACGCCTTTCAGCAGAAACCATTGCCTCCCTCTGCTCAGCATTTGAGTAGAAAAATCCTGCATTTATCTCACTGTAATTTTAAAAAGGAGTATGTGGATTAGCTTAACTCAAATATTATTACTATACAGATCAGTTTTGATACACATTTGCACGAAGAAATACTACCTCTTATCATATTCCAGAGAGACATTGCACGTCAAGATGTGACAGTTCTCTGCCCTTCGCTTCATGTCAGGATGTCTAGAACCATGATCAAGGACAAGACCTTCGACCTAACAGAAACCACAATTTAATAAAAGGATGCAGGGTAAGAGGCTATACATGAAAAGGTGGTTGCTTAAGCACAACCAACAAGGGTAGAAGTCTACACACAGAGAAAAAACAAACATAAAATATAGATGTTCAACATAGGATGCCACAGAACAAACTACTACGGCAGGTCCAGAACACTAATAATGAAAAGACCAAACTTGATAAGGGTTAAAAGCATGCCTATGTCATAGGATGGAACATAACCAGAACCACAAGAACATCCAGAAAAAAATCAATTTTAAATGAGAAATGAAAACAAAACCCACCAGCCGTGTATCAACATCAAACTTATGGCGCATGTGCATAATCTCCACCATGAATAGATCAATAGATTCCTCGGGTTTCCGTATGCAGAGAACCTGTCATTCGAATCGATTTGCTGTTAATCACAAGACTTCGGCTAGGACAAGGTGCAGATTATTATTATTGTTAGTAGTAGCAGTATTACTGTTGAACTACGGAATAAGAACACCAAGCAATGAGTAAACTTACAGCATTGACAACTATGTCGGTCAATTGATCAGCCAAAGCTTCATACAGCTGGATAAGAATAAAGAAAACATGAGCATGGCATCAAGATAAGTTCTAGACTACGAAACAAACAAAGAATTTCACAATGGTTCCCGCAAAACAGGATACCTTAGTTCTCACTGTAGTTCTTGCAACCATCTTTAAAATCTCTTTGTCGGGTTCATCGCCAATGACAACAGGAGTCTTAAATGTTTCAAGAAACTTGAGGGTAGCCCTTTTGGCAATTTCAAAACCATCAACCAAAACCCTTGGATGCATTCCTGTGAGCATGAAGCAATCCCATATCAGACTGGTAAACATTGTATCTTATGATAGCCAATGACTACCTGCAGTAATCTCGGATACCAATAAAATTGCAGCCTCACATACATAAGAAACAGCCTCGTACACATAAGACAATGGCTACTTGCACTGTACCTCAAGGCCACCAATGCTTAACCGTGGCTCTGAAGAACCACAGCCCAAGCGACAATGAAGGTATAAAGGATATGATTTGTTAATAACAAGATGATGGGCATCATCAATGTGAATGGCGGAAGAATACATCTCGCACTTATCAGAGATGAAGCAAAGTCGTGACAAATACAAAGATCCAAAAGCAGACAGGGCACTAAACTCTCATCTTCTAAGAAATTGTTCCCAAAACATGATTAGAAGCATGACCACAAGCAAACGGCAAAACTAAGCAACAAAATTGCAGGTAAACAGGAAAAGAAATAAGTTTTCTGAAATAGAAACAGATCAATTCGCCAGAGTAACAGGTTGAGAAAATCAAACTAATCAAACTAGAGAGTAAAAAGGTTATTGCTAACCTTCATCAATGTAACGTTCAGACTGTTTCATCAGCTCCCCAATAAAGATTACAGTAGAAGTTGTACCATCACCACTAATGTCATCTTGGGCAACAGCTGTCCGTGCAATCATAATTGCTGTGGGATTTTGAATTTGCTGCAACCATCCAACAAAAATAAGCCAATTCATCAGTCCATAACTCTAATGCTCCATGCACTGTCACCGTCTACGTCGAGTTCTAAGTAATCTAGATTGCACCTAGAACTCTCCAGTTCAAATCGGATCAACTCCGAGGGACTTCATAAAGGGGGAAAAAAAATGGAACTCTGACAGTCCAAACTAATGCATTTACAAAAATGAACTCAGGACAAGTGAACTACGATCTATACATTGAAATGCTAAACTAATTGTAGTATACATAACCAAAACCTAGGATGCGAAGAAAAGAGGAACAGGGCCAGTAAGATGGGGAATAAAGTCACACAGATCAAAAGATCTCATAAACCCTACACTCCGTTGAGCAACAAATTCAGGCCTAGCACACAAAGAAGGAAGAAAGTAAAAGTTACCATTTCTTTAAGGAGAGTGTTGCCGTCCTTAGTCAGCTTAATGTCTCCAGACCCGCCAACGAGCCTGAGTTATTACAGCGAGGCAAACTTCATACACGACGATATCGAAGGAGGAGAGGAAGCATATGGAAATCGAAAACAAGAAGGAAGAGAGAAGATTTACATCTTGATGGTGCCTTTGGGGCCGAGATTGGTCTTGAGGACGTCCTGCAAGCCCTTGGCGGCATTGATGTTCATGTGGAGTGCCGCCGATTTGTTGAGAACCTCCGCATTAGGGTTCAGCACTCGGAGCGACATCTTTTCCTGCTTCTGGCTACTGCTGGCTGCTGCGGCTGGTTTACTGGAGGGAGAACGAGAGGGAATGGTTTGAGGTATATATGCTGAAAAGCTTTTCAAGCTTCAAAACTCCAACGACAGAGATCTTGAGCGGGGCTCTTGGGGTGTGGGTTTTAGGTCTTTCTGGAACCGAACACTACAAAAATGGCCGCACCTTCCCTCCAGACTTCAGTACCCTTTACTTCTTTTTGTTTTTCTATTTTGCTGCCGTTTTATGGCACTCGCAAACGTCGTTTGGGTCTTCTGATAGGGTAGTTGGTGATGTGGTATTTGTATTATTAGTAAAATAGGTATTTTCTACCCAAAAAAAAAAGTAAAATAGGTATTTGTTTGGTATTTAGTCACCATAATATAAAATCACATGAATCAGAGAGAGTTTGAAACTAATTTTGTATCCTTCTCATTGTCCATACAAGAGATTCAGATATTGAGAAAAAAAAAAATACTTAACAACCTATAGCCAACGACATGTAGAGTCATAAATTAGGTCAATCGAAACATACAATCTCACTCGAGTTCATTAAACCAATCATGAATTTGAAGGCAGAGCTTACATTGATTTGTATTGCGAGAAATAAAGAGGGAGAGTGTGACTCGTTCGGAGGATCGTTGTCATTGCCTACACTGCGCAATTCTCCTCCATTTTCTTATGAGTATAGACATATAGTAACAATCTCATGTAAACAATCACAACTTCCAAACGACCCTAAGAATAACGAACTATGAGTTAGACAATTGAATTATCTACTAAAAACTTAAAGGGTTCGTTTGGATTCAGAATTGTGGGCAGGGATTCGGCCCAAATCCTGGCCCGTCCAGGAATTTAACCCATTCTCTTGTTTGGCGAGATTTGGGCCTTCGGGTTTTTGAAATTTTGGCCTAGCCCGGAATTAGAAATAGCTGCCAGCACCCAGGTATTTTAAAATCCTGCCCCAATTTTTTGGTTTCTTCCTAGCTTGTCCTTGCGCGGCTACGAGAGAGATGAACGACGACGATTTGTCCTTGCGTTGCTGCGTCCCAGCGTGTTCAGACTTCAGAGCCAATCTCGCCAGAGTTAGATGCGAGAGAGATCGACGACGCGAGAGAGACGACCACCACCACATCCTCCTCCACCGCCGCTCCTGACTCATCTCCTTTCTCCTCTTCCCTACGCCGGTCAACGAAGAATTCAGATCTGCAACCCGAATTTAGATCTACGACCGCCCATAGTCTGCCTCGAACAAAGCTTTGCCTTCCTTCACCAATCGCATCCCCTGCCACTTCCATTCATGCTTCAGCTTGCATATTGCGTATTTGGTTTCTAATTACAGAGATTTTATAGTTCTGTGAATACAGGGCAGAGATCAAATTAACAGCATATAAATGGATCGAAATAGGGGAGGGAATCGCGGACCTTAGACGTCCCTGGAGAATCGGGAAAAGTGGAGGCATGGGGGACTCTGAATTTGGGAGTGAGAGTCTCCGGCTTTGCCGTCGTCAGCTCGACATGGGTTTGAGTCCCTTTGTTGTCTGGCGTGGCTGATTTCCCACCGGCTTTCATTGGTCACCGGCGGCGGCCGCGAATGGATTGGGGATGGGGAACAAAGTATGAAGAAAATTAGGTATGTGTGGACGGAAGCTGGGTGGCGCCAGGCTTGATGCATGATGGGCGTTCTGATGCTAGTCTCCGGCGACGAAGAAGTCGATTAATAAATGTCGGTGGAGGTCAACGAAAGTCGACGGTAAGTGGCAGGGGAAGAATCGGAAATGGGTGTTGGCTTCTACAAAGGTTACAATAGTAGAGCAGCTCTATTGGAAACCCATATGTTGGATTCCAAATCTGCTTTGTTTGAAGGACTTTCGTCGTAGAAACAATCGGTAGCGGGAGGAAGGCAACCGACGACGAGAGATTGAGTCTATTATTGAGCTTGATTTCTTCACCAACGTCGATGATGGACTTTGGTCGTTGGGGGAGGAGGAGAGGAGAGGAGGAGGAAGGGCAATATTGTACTTTCCTATCTATCATTAAAAATTAAAATGCTGACAAATGAAATGTTGATCAACAAACAAACGGAATAATTAAACAAAAACCTGATTAGAAATCTCTGGAATTTTAAATCAGGAAATTGGATCCAAATCTCTCCTTTATACATTTCTCAATCCAAACGACCCCAAAGAAAGTTCAAAAGACCAATTCTATCAGAAGATAAAACATTTGGGGTTGATTTGAACTTTTGCTTCTAGTTTTTGTTCTCTGGCCTTGGTACGGCTTTCGGTTCACTCACAAGTCACGAGTCACAACTCAAGAGGCCAAGTCTTGCGAGTGGCAACTGCAACTGCTACGCCAGAAAACACAAACACGGTCTTCGGAGCTTGAAGGGGCAGAGGCGAAGCTCTCCGGATAGTCGAAAATGGGTTACCTCCAGGAAGCTCGTGAGAATCACGTAAAGAAGAAGGTAGAAGAAGGTATATACAAAACAGCCGCTCAATCTACAAACCCTAGCAAAACCCTCTTTCGCAATCGAATCGGGGTTTTACGTAGAAATTGATTTAGCAATTTTGGGTTCCGAGCATTTATCTTGCTTCTCGCTAACCTTCGAAATGCGATATGTGAGCTTCCAATATCTGAAATCATGGATTCTTTCGCAGCTTTGATCAGCAAAATGAAGCAGAGGGCACTCAAGGAATGTGACAATCTCGCTTCCAAGTATGCACAATGCGCTGCTGGTCGGACACTGTCGGTTGTGTGGCAGTGCAGAAAACAGGCTAAAGAGTTGAACGCTTGCCTCCATCAGTAGTAAGTTCCTCACTTCTCAGCAATGTAACTGTTGCTTCTCGCCAATTACTTTGTCTGTCGCCTTTGTTTAGGTCAGTGATGTTTGTGCTTAATTAATATGATTAGTGCATAATGTGATAATCTTGCGTAGGTTGATTTAGCAATGTGAGTGCTTTCAGTTGGTCTTGTTGGTACTGTGGCTGAGTTGTCTGCTAGGCGTTTTACTTCAAACGAGTGGATCGAAAACAACGTTTTGCTATTGGAATAAGATAATAAGCATGGATGGGAGAAGGAATATGAGTTTCTATATCTTAGTTAGCATCCTGTTATCAATAGGACTTTAATGGTTGATTACAGACGATGGGGAGTAGGAAATTTGAACCTGGAATGACTACATCGAGGTCCCTCTCTTTGTTTGTTGCAGTGGTAAGATTATAAGTTTCTTTGTTGAGGATTGTGTCCAGATCAGACAATTTTGCAGACGTGATACTGATGCAGCTGATAACTGGTGGGAAATAACCTTACTGACTTAATGTTGGTAGACGTCTTTTGGCTACTTGGGTTTGGCTCAAACTTTCCAGTAAGAAACTAGTCTTTCTTGTTAATGCGAGATCTCTTTCGTTAAGTTGATTGGAGGTTTTGACTGTCCAAAAGGATAATAAGCCCCAAGTAGTTAGTTTTCTTCTACGAGATCTCAGTTCGTTTCTAGAACTGAATGATAAATCTTTATGAATGAAGATCATGAGGAGTTACTTCTGACTCTGTGCTATTTTGAGGAGGAAGTTTGGAGATTGCAAGAGGGGTCTATGGTAACGTTTATAGATTAAGCATCTTGCAATACATAAGTCTGTGGTTCTCCAGAAGCTGTATTCCATAGTCGAATAAGAGACGCTGATCAGAATTTTAGAGAAAAGAATTCAGCAATTTTTTGTCAGAATCATACTTCATAGTGGCTGAAGCAAGGTCGCAGACTTGATTTAACACTTGTATAGTCGTTGGGAGAATGAAAGTTGGAGTATGAATATATAGATTCAATATAAAATTATGTTATTTTGCTGGTTTTTGTATCATAGATTTTAGGTTCAGAGTTTTCAAATATCTATAATTGTGAGATTCTATATCTTGGTTAAATGATTTTTTTTTCATTGGATGTCAGCAATTACAGTTGTCAAAGATCAAACTTCTTAAAATCATTTTCAACAGTAAGGAGAGTAAGAATCTTGGATTGCTTATAATCTCGAGATATAGACTCAAAATCTCCAACGGCCTCGTATTTTCTTCTTTGTGGCTTTTGTGCAACATCTGATTTTCATTGCCGAGACTGGTTTCTCAAATCATGTCCTTTGATTATGTTAGAAGACCGGAAAAATTATGTCGTTTGACTTGGATCATGTCAATATGCATTCTGCCTCCATCTTAAACTCGACGACGTGTTTGTAAGAAGTATAGAAGAAGGGTCTACCTGCATCAATATGGTATTTAGCTTATCTGTCTCGCATTGGTGTTCTCTTTTCTGCAAAACCTTCTCTGCTTCAACTTTCAACCATTTGTTTTACTAATATCCCAACTGATGGATCAAGCTTTTCCATAAACTGTCATTGTGATCAAACTGGAAGTGCGAAGCATCCTTTTCCCCGTCGTTTAAAACGATGATGTTGGCTTCTTTGAAGTTAGCGTAGGTTGTGATGTTTTAAACTGCTGATCGTGTTAGTTTCGTTTAACCCTGCAGCACAAATGATGCTATGTTGGAAGAGATGAAGAAAGAGTACAACAGGCAGCAGCAGCAAGAGGGAAAGGAGCCGTTACCACTATAAAGCTTCTTAGCTACTAGTTGCATAATCTGCACCAGCTTCCTGCTGTAATTAAGTAACTCTGCTTAAAATTTGAGATCTCTAGTTTTGGCTTATCTTGTGTTTCGCATTTTACCTTGGTCGTTGATATTCATTATCACGAACTTAGTTCCATGGTTTGGGTAAAAGACGCAGAAAAACCATATGAGCTCCTTTGAGAATAGATGGTCTCTTGGTTTCGTTTGGAGACGAATCGAGCTTTACCTTGTTCATGTTCGGCTAAACGAGCTGAGTCGAGTCGAACACGAGCTAGCTCATTTATTAAATCTTGACACATCATTAAGATCGAAAGTTGGTCTCGAGCTCAACTCTAAGATAATTTATAATATAAATACCCTAATATAAATTAAACACCATATGAGGTGATATATACAATTTAATAATTATATGCATCATTAACAAACCAACTCATATAATATAGATTGATTTTCTCATAAGCTGTAGTCGAGTTGGCTCTCTAGTCACAATGTTGGGACATCTCATAAACTCAAAACGAGACAGTTCATGAGTTGTATTCAACGAGCCACCTAATCGAGCTAGTTCACGAGCTTCACGAGCCAAACAAGGTAGAGCTCAAACTCGACTCATTTCTTTTTTTTTAATCGAACGAGCTTTTATCGAGTTTAAAATCGAGCCGCTTACGAATATCTTTTTATCGAGTTTAAAACTTAAGCGCAATGTAATGACAAATTGAATAAAGAACAATGAACCTTGGCCATATGGTTGACTTTACGAAAGGAACCGATGTGCGGATTTGCTATGCCATTTGAATAATAGATCAAAAAAAGTTTGTGAAACTTTATTCTTTATTCCTTTCCTTTTGCATTTGTGTACCATATTGAGCTCATTTTTTTCCATTTGGTCTAAAATTCCCCCGCATGTCCTTTGGATAATTTTCTTCCCTACCAAAAAAAAAAAAAAAAAAAAAGGAGTACCATATGGCTTCTGGGCTTTAACAGATAACAAAGTTGGATATGTTCTGGAAGAAAATTGGAATATTGTCGTTTCAATTTTGGAATAAGGGTAGCAAAATTTATAAAATTTTTAGGTAATAGAACGGTCGACAAGATTTTAACTACATTTTTAGAGGCGTAGATTTAAAGTGAGTCTATTTAGAAAAAAACACACATGATAAAATAAATTTTGTTAATTTTTTTTTATCATCCATGATATAATTTTATATTTTTAAACATTTGGAAAAATTAAAATAAATTAATAGTTGAGACTATTAATAAAATCTGTTGGGGGTATGATTTAGGAGGGAAGCCCAAGTTCAAGCCCAGAAAGAATTACGGGCCCAAATAACGTGCAGGGCCGAGGGTAGCCGTTGGAGAAGCCCGATGGACCGGTCCCAAACAGAATTTGGGGGATTCTGACACGTAACAAGAATGTAGAGACTGACAGTGGTCCCGGAAGGGAGGCGCCTATGGCCTAAACAAGTTGGTCGGGACGCCTGGCCTAAACAAAGTACGATGCATTTTAATGGCGTGCTGACGTGGAGCAAAGAGGTAAAAGCATGGTCTCAGGTTGTGTAAGTATAAATAGTGTCGGTAGGTAACATTTATGGGGATCCGTTTCTCACACTAGAAACAAGGAGGGACTACTTCTCTCTCTAAAAGATATCTTGCTAACTTAAGCGTCGGAGGATTTACGGGCCAGACGCCCACCTCTGTGTGTGTTGTGCAGGCAAGGCACTAGAGTGCAGGGGTGGAGTGACGTGGCACGAAAGTAGGGTCATTCCAGCTCAAACAAAATCACTCTTTTGTTACCAAACAATTATTCATGATTTAGCTAGTCGTTCGATTTCGAATGGTGTGCTTTGTCGAGAACCATTTTGTATCAATAATTCGAGTTGTTGAGAGTTGTTTAATAACATATCTTATATCAAACAATTATGCATTTATTTAGTTAGTCGTTCACTTCGATATGATATTTTTTATCGAGAATCGTTTAGTATAAATAACCCGAGTCGTTGGGAGATGTCATGTAATTTAATCGTATACAATTTACTAACACGCTCAATCAAAAGAAAGTCAACTTATATGAGTTTCAAGTTTGCACAAATCTGAATACTACATGCTTAGCAAATTGAGTTGCCAAGATTTAAATACAAGACTTCTTGATTAGAGAAGACACGTATTGAATTTCATTACCAATAACTAATATACCTAATTTATCAATTTTCCTCCCGGTCTATGATCGCTCCCTGGAACCATCCTATTCCTACTACACTCTCTTTCCGCCCGCCCATCTGCAATTATCACGGCTCAAAACAATCCTGTAGTACAACTTCAGGTTGTACCTATACTGTTTTGTAAAATTCCTTTATGGTACAAAACTAAAGTTGTATACTAATGTTATGGTATAACTTGAAGTTGTACCATAATATAAATGTCAAATTCCCTTATGGTACAATTTCAATTTGTGCCTTTAACGTTATAATACAACTTCAAATTATACTTTAAAACACCAATACTTTAAAACACCAATACTTTAAAACATAATAGAAGTACTCTACCAGAGAATCACAATTGATGATAATTCTTCATAATATTCCTTCTTTTTTGTTTCTTTTGGAACAATGATATTTTCCTCCCTTTTCTGAATTCTTTGAAAGAGTGATCTACGTACAATATTTATCCCTAGCTATATAATCTTTCTTTTTTTGGTTCTTGAAAGTACCTTCCAACCTTTTCAGCACACGCACGCCCCGCGCCAAAGTCCCTCTATATAAACCATCCCACACTAAATTAAACAACTCAAGATCAAAGAAGAAGAAGAAGAAGGAAAAAAACATACCTCTTCATTGATCAAATTAGTGCATGAGAAGGAAACAAATCAAAATGGCTTCCACTTGGATCGACCCACGGTTCAACCGACAGCTCCAAACCGCCGCAGGAAGAAAGTCGACCAACAACAACATGATCAAAGACGAGATCCCAGGGTTGATCAGAGTATACGAAGACGGGCGGGTGGAAAGGCCGCCCATCATCCCTACCGTGCCTTGCACGTCACCCGCCGCCGCCGGCGTGACATCCACGGATGCGGTGATCGACGGATCTTCCAACTTGTGGGCGCGCGTGTATGTTCCCGTGAAGGACGGCTACTGCAGCAGCAGTTATTATAAGCTGCCGGTGTTGGTTTACTTTCACGGCGGTGGGTTCTGCGTAGGCTCGGCTGCTTGGAGCTGTTACCACAGCTTCCTCTCCGGCCTCGCCGGAGAATTGGGCTGCGTCATCTTCTCGGTCAACTACCGGCTGGCTCCGGAGCACCGCCTCCCTGCTGCCTACGATGATGGCCTCACAGCCCTTGCATGGATCACTAGGTAACAAACTTCCACGCAACTAGAGTTATTGGAATAAGTTGGTTTACGATATGTAATTAAACTCGCGTATCTTATTTTCTTGGGTTAAATATGTCGTAAACCAATTTGTCCCAATGACTCGAATTGTTGAGAGATGTTCAATAATGGATCTTATATCATATATATTAACACGATCTTTCAAAGAAAACACACTCATATACAGGTCCGAATATCATGTGCTTAACAAATGGAGTCATCAGGATTCAGACAAAATACCTCTCAGTTACAGAAGGCTAGCTCTGACACCATGTCAAGAACCAGTTGATCATAATAATTAATAACTAAATAACATTCTCCAAACAACTCGAGTTATTGAGACCAATAGATTTTGTGAACGTGATGATATAACAACTTATTTAACCTTGAGATCACTTTTTCAAAATTCTCACGATATTAACCGTTGTCTTAATTAAGGCACATGATATGTCGAGCCTGTACAAATATCAATACTGTATGAGTTGACTTTCGTTTGAAATGGCATATAAGACAGTTGTTAAAATTCATATATGAAACCTTTTTCTAACAACTCGAATTATGAAGACCAACTGATTTTTTATCTTTTTTCCCAATCATATAGCGAGGATAGTAGATCGTCTCAATACTGGTGGAGCAGGAGATGCAACTTATCAACCGGAGTATTCCTCGCCGGCGACAGCGCCGGCGCAAACATCGCATACAACGTGGCCAGAACATTGTTCACCAACTCCTCCTCATCATCATCAAAACTCCGTTATATCCAGGGCTTGGTATTAATCCAGCCTTTCTTCGGCGGCGAAACCAGGACTCCATCAGAGAAAAACACGCACGACATGTCACCCAATTCGCCGCTGACTCTCTCCGCCGCCGACACCTACTGGAGGCTGTCTCTGCCCTTCGGCGCGAACCGCGACCATCCCTTTTGCAACCCTCTTGCCAAGGTCCATGAACCGAGGCTGCTGCTGCCGGTGCCGGCGATGGTTTGCATATCGGAGATGGATGTGCTGAGAGATAGGAGCTTGGATTTTTGTGATGCGGCGAGTAGAGCGGCGGGGACAGTCGTCGGCGGGAAGAAGGCGGCGGTGGAGGCGATTGTTTATAGAGGAGTTGGGCATGCGTTTCATGTGCTCGAGCGTTCTGCCGTGGCGCAGATTAGGGCGCAAGAGATGGTTTCTCACATCAAAAAATTCGTTCACCAATGACTAATGTGTATTTTTTGGAATTAGCCTTTTACATTGTTACTTGTTTCTTTCTTATTAATATATGTATGTACACTATGTTTGGTTTGGGGGAATGAATTTACGGGTCGTTTGATTCATGGATTTGAAAATTAAAGGTTTTGGTCAAAACCTGAGTGCAAGATAATATGAATGTGATTTGTGTAATATTATTATGTTATATAATTATTTTATAGATAAAAATATTGTGTTACCTTTTCATGGATTATTATTATTATTATTATTATTGTGATAGTAAGAATAATATTTATGATGATATACCAAAATTATAAAAAAGATTTATATCGTTATAGTTATTATATCAATGTAGATGTTTCTTGGTCATTGTCGTATGACTACAAAGAGGGATTTTGTCAAACTGGCTCCGGTTGTTGACTCAACCAAACAAGTGGGTCAAGATTTTTCTGGTCGAATCAAAATCTCTTGGTGGGCACAAATTTGTGTTGAAAAGGATATAGAAGATAGTGTATGTGAAAAAAGTAGAGAGAGAGGAAATGTTTGGCTGATTCATCATGGGTTGGTCAAATAGATACAATCGACAAGTTTGAACGTGTTTGATCGAGTTCGATTAAATCCATTTGAAAGTTAAGCTGGGGCTCGATGATCAAGTAATTAAAATGATCAATTATGCTCAAATTCGATTTAATTATCACGAATTACATTCAAAATATACCATTTGTGAATCACCCTATGTGAAATTCAATTGTATGGCTATATATGATATATGTTTATGTTAGTATATGGAAAAAAAAAAACAAGAAGAAATGAAGGAAAGTGAAGAATATTTTCTTTTGGGGGAGAAAGGCGGAAAGGTGGGCGGCCCAAGTTTGGACTTTACTAGTATTTTTGTGCATGCATGCATGGGCAGAGGAATTAATTTGATCCCTTACCGACTGGCTGCGTTGCATTTTTGGGAATAATAGAAGAGAATCGCCACTTTCTTCACTGTTAAAAGCATTTCAAATGGATATGAGCTACGAGGGATGAAGATCCAACGCAATCAAAGCGGAGAAAATAGTTATGTGATCGAGTCATCGGAGATGTCTTTCTTATCGAGTTTTCAGTAACGTCTATCTATTTTGTTAAAGTATATGGTATACATTTAGATTTGGACAAACTTCAAAATATGCATGACTGGTTTTAATCTGATCGATCGATCGGTGTGTTAATAAATGATATATAATCTATAAGTGAAGCACTTTCAACAATTTGAATTATTCTGATCAAACTGTTTCTTGACGACACGGAAAAGGATGGAGCTTATTCGCGCACTTCCGATCAAAGAAAGGCGATTCAGTTCAGGGTTCTTTGAAAACAGGTACTGACAAATTAAAAGGACTTCCCCACCATTATTGGATCCCAGAATCATTTTGTGCTTGGAGATATGCTTTGCTACATTAGTCAAAGAGGAGCACAGCTGTCGCAAAGATTCAATTTCTAGGCCAAGATAGAGAGTTTTCGTGAACCAAACTGGAAGATGAATGTGCAAATGCTTGAAACCTAATTAGGAAAGAAAAAAGGTCATTTCTATTCCTGTACCTTATAAGTGCTTTTTTTCTAATTAACTTCATGAATACGAGTCAGAAATTTTATGTAAGTTAAAAATATGATATTTTTGTTGAATTTTCTCACAATAAGAAGAAAAAAAATCCTAGTTTTATCCCAGGTGAGACGAGATGATATTTTGTACCGAAACCGTGATTTAACCGAGGTTCAACCATTTGATATGGCTAAAACCATCTATCGACTTGAAATCCGGTAGGCGGTTTCTCCGATTGAGCCGCTAAATACGGTACGATTTTGCGAACACTGTATTGGTGTTCCTCCGTTTGCAATCTCATAATAGAAACCCAGCTGTTGCTCTCTCATTGTCAGTTTCACTCTCAGAGAGAGGAACGAAAGCTAAGAAAGTGTACGAAAATGAACCGTCTAATAAGGAATATAATTCTGGGAAAAAAATTTACATAATAACAATGGACACTAAATATATTATACCTGTAACAAAATTGTAGGAGTTATGGTGCTTGCACTCCCATTTTATGAAATATAACACACTTATGTAATTAGGTGTGGGCAATCGGTTCGGTAAACTCGAACCGAAACCAAATTAAATCGAACCGAATTAATGCTATTCGGTTCGGAATTCGTGGATAGTTTGGAAACCAGGGTTCTTTCAACCGAATCGAATTTCCAAATTTCCAACCGAAAAACCGTAATACTATAATTGCAAGCTCCAAATGGTGGATTTTTATGTTTGCAGTTGTTTTTAGACTTAAATATTTGAAATATTTTATGACTTATGTGTTGAAAAGTTTGATTTTATCATTGATGATGTATATAATTACACATTTATTATTTACATTAGGGGTGAGAAATAATTTAAAAGTGAGAAGATACAAGTAGCTTCACAAATTCGGTTTTTTGTGTGAAAACCAAACCAAATTATAATTCTGTTTAAACCGACCGAACCAAATTATAATTCGGTTCGAGGTTTGGGAGAATTCGGGAACCCGGTATTCATAAATTTCGGTTCGATTTCGACCGAATGCCCACCCCTATCTGTAATAAATTTTTACAAATTTTAGGTACGTAAGGTAATCGTTACATAATAACTATTATATTATACGTAATGCGACCTGTTAAACCTGCTATAGTTAGCAGGTAAACAAATGCAAGTTACCTTATTTCAAGGTATTGTAGGAAATTCAAAAAATAATAAATATTGTTAAAATAAAAAATAAATTTCCTCTCGAGCCAAACCTTGTGGTCTTAATTTAGGGAGCCATTTGAGTAACAAATGTTCAACAAGCATGAAAAAGTAATTTCCCATGAAAACACAAGTCAATCTAAGATATAAAACAAACCCTAACGATCGAATCGAGTAGATCGACACATAATTACAAAATCTGTTCATCCATCGTCTGCGACAAACCTACTCCATGTGATTTTATAACGATCTACTCAGCAGCAGCAGCAGATCCACCACGCAATATTGAAACTTTGAACACAAATGGGAACGACGAAATGAGCTCGAAAACACAGATGTCCCCCATTCTTATACGACTTTCCCTCACAAATTCCACCAGCCCTTTCGTCAACGTCAACCCCCCGCGATCTTGCACCGACACGTGGATCGTCCAGCCGCCGCCACCTTGTTCCTGCTGCTCTTCCGTCGACATTCCGTCCAACTGCGGCGGCTGAATGATCCTTATAGTCTCCGGCGGCGAACTCATGTGCTTCTTCATGAACTTCGCCGGGATGTACTGCATTTGCATGCCGAAAAAAAAACAATTAATTAAAAAAAAGTTTCACACCATTTGATGATGAGTTCTAGCTAGGTTTAAAAAAGGCGTAATTCCCAAGTGACAAAACGCCTCGCCTAAGCCCTACGTTGACAATCAGGCGTCAATAACGATTGAGCTATACTTAATCAAAGCTATATATACACGATTTATCAGTGTGAGGCATGATTAACCTAAGTGAGGCACGCTTAATTGCACTATCAGAGACCAACAGTGGCGTAGCCAGAAATTTATCTAAGGTAGGTCAAACGTGAAAAAAAAAATATAACCTAAGTTTCAGGATGTGTTTATGTTCTGAAACATTTTTAACATACATTCATCATGCAAATTATGAGCGATGTTATGATACCACAACGGAAAAATCGTTCATGATTTCACAACTCATCTTATTCTGAAGTGTTTCTTCACTCTGCTCATTGCGCAGTAAGCACTCTTTCAACACTTGCATTGACACCGTATAGCAACAACCACTTCTAAGTTTCGAGTTTTTGTTTATATTAAGCTCACTAACAGAATATATGAATGAAAAAATTAAATATAAATCACAAACATGATTTTTTCCGTAAAATTATCTACAAAAATATGAATATTTTGTATTCAATCCACAATTACATATATTTTTTTTTTACTCTGCATCTTTTAGGCCAAGGTGGTGCAAATGACCTACCTTGGCCTTGAGTGGCTCCTTCACTGCAGACCAAGGATTAAAAGATCTATAGCTAATATTTCGAAAACAACGACATATCCAGCTCTCCTATATTCAACGCATTCCTCACTTATTCCTCGATTTGGAATTTCAATTCTAGGTTATGACATATTATGATTGTTGTTGAGGGTTAGCTAAATTATTAATTATTTGAAGCTGAACTAAACTAAAAACCGCTATTTTTTGCTAAACTAATTAAAACGCCTGGTTGTCGCCTAGGCAATGCTTAAGCGCATGCTAGACACTAGATAGTACGCTCAACACTTGTTTAGCGCCTAACGCCTTTCTGAACCGTAATATATATATATATATATATATTTCCAATGTAAAACACTAAAACTAACGATCAAGGTAAGAAATGACAAACTCACAACTCTGGTTTGAAATATATTGATCGGCTTCATGAAGACCAAGAAACAAGGGTGTCTGGGTTTCATCATGATTGCTTCGTGCACTGCCTTCCTGCTCGTCCGCGACATCTCACACAAGCTGCTCAGGAATCTCTCGTTGGTGATGATCCCTTCTTCTCCTAGGCGCTTCAGAAGCAACATGTTCTCCTCTGCGTAATTACAACATAATAATAAACTCAAAACATTAATAAACTCAAACATAATTAAACTCAGACATTAATTGGATATGGGATGAACGATGTTTTCTAGTTAGGGGTCAAAATCGGTATAGTATCGAAAAATTAATTTCTTTCAAAATTACAAACCAAATATACTTACACACAAATACTAGCTCCAAAAACCATTATCAAAATATAAACAAAAACAAACAATGGAGTGATGCCAACACTCTCGCGCAAAACAAATGGAAAAAATTTCCAAGTAAAATAGCAACACACTAGAAAAATGTGGCGCCTAAAAAGCACATTAACAAATTAAAGTAACAAATAGAAACAAGGGGAGGAATAAACAACTAATAAACATACTACAATTAACAAAACGAGTTTGGTATGAGTAGTTATCAAATAGTGAAGGGAACGAGCTATGTATCATTAAGTGACCATCTTGACGGTTATGGGTATGATAGAAGTGAACGAGAGAGTCTAGTTGAGAGGAATAATACACACAAGCTTATATTCCAGTATAGATCGGTTATATACCGATCTCAATCCCGTAATGTCTAATACCAAATAACACTTGAAATGCAATCCCAATCTCAATCTCGAGAAATAATACGTGTATTTTTAGTGTTACCGAATCTCAACATATTCGATACGATATTCGGTTCATCCCAAATACCCGTATCAAACTTCCAGCGCGCCTGCTGGTAGCGGTTGACTGGTAAATAAACCCCAAAAATCAATCAATCATCTAAAATAATATCGAGATCCACATATATACTTTCATAAACGGGAATCTTACCAGTAACACGAGCTTCTTTCTCTGCAAACCTGGCATGCTTCAGGTCGTGTTCATCATCAACAACCACATCATCTTCATTCACATGATGATGATGATGATGGGTCCTCCTCTTCCCCTTCTTGCTCCTCCTCTGCGACTTGCTCGCTTCCGCACTCAAAGAACCAGAGCTGTTACATAGCACCGGCGGCAGCTGCTTCTGCCGTGGCGGCGATGATGGTGTTTTACGCTTGCTGGAAGAACCCCTTCTGGTCTCCACAACCTCAATAGAATCGTTATCATCATCATCATCGTTGTCATCATCATCATTTTCTTCTGTATCTAAAACGCGATGATCGACATGATGATCATCGTGTTGGTTCATCATAATTGGGTCTTCTTCTTCTTCATTGGAGTATGAAATCTCGCAGCCATCGACCTTGTAGATTCTGACCTTAAAATGTGACATGCCCTTGTACGTGAATGCCAAGTAGTATCCGTATTTGATGGAATGGTATCGAAGAAACTCCTGCCATCCATCGTCGAACCAGACGTTGTTGTTTCTCTTTTTGAATCCGAGTTTCCAGATGCAGCCATGGGGGACGGAGATCTTGGCGGTGTCTGAGAGCTCGTCGCCGTATTTTCTCACGAAATCTTCTGGAAGCATCTGTATTCAAGGTTCAAGAAAGTGTTAGGCGTAAAGTCGGCATTGAAACTCTGCCTAGAACCAGCGACGGATCCAAGATGGGGTAGAGCACTAGGTCACATTTGAAAAAAAGGCGGAGAGGGGTGGGCCGTAACGTGAAAAATACTAAAACGAATACCAAAAATCAAAAATTACATGTGCTATACCAGCTCGAGATCCAGGGGAGGGCTGAGCCCTCCTGGATCCGCCGCTGCCTAGAACCTAACATATGCTTAAGCATTGTTTAAATGTGTCAAAGCCATGGATGTAAACGTAACATAATATCTCATACTTGTTTAGAATCACAAGGTTAAGAACCAATATCATCTGGTTTACCTCTCACTTCTTAACACTCATCAACAACACATGGTAGAGTGTAAAACATAGTGTAGAGAAATGAGAAAAGGAAGGAGAATCTAGAAAATAGCGGATCGAGTAGATTGAGAGAGAAGAAGCAGGAAAAAAAAAAGCTATATAAAGATGGTCGACTTCAACTCTAGCAACACTCGGGAGGGCAAAAAGAAAAAAAGGAGGATGGTCATGATTTCTCTCTAACTTAGTAGCATATCACGAGGTAGAAAAGAAGTACACCATAACATCGTTTCGAGGCGTAACTCAGTTGTGACTAAGTGCCGTCGGACCCACAACCTACTCGAGACGCGTCATGTCCACTGCTTATGACCAAAACGAGGCATTTTTTTTTTTTATAAACATGAAACGATAGAGCTTAATACTCAACACATTTGAAAAAGATTTGAGTTTAATTTTATGTAAGGAGTTTCGAGATATTACCATTGTGGTGCCCTCAACAGCAGCCCTTCCTATCACCTCGAAGAAACCTTGATATGGTCGTACCATATAAGAATTATACGATGATCCTCCATTAACGTGATTCTTCTGCCGTTGATTACTCGGTCCATTTGCTGCTGCCCTTTTGTGTGTCATTTTTATTTTCTACACTAAATTTTGTTCAACACCTGAAAAATTTTCACAATTTAGTCGGAGAACAAGGAAAATTTTCACAATTTTGAGAGAGTTGCAAATCATTCATTCTGATACCCGAACTTACTAATTACTTACCTCACAGTTCCCAAAATTAGACCAATATGGCGCCGCCGATCGATCTTCTCCCCTCGCCCTTTCTTTCTCGCCGCCGCCGTCTTTCTTCTCTCTCGACTTCCTAATTTTGTGTTCTGTGATTTGGTCACTCTTTTTATGTTCCTCTCCTTTGCCTTACAGTAATTTAATTAATACTAATTGCCCCACCTCATTTTGTAACTATTTCCTAATAAGCATCCGTAAGTTTCTCTTCCGTTATGATTTTCTTCATTTATTACTATCTTTTTTTTATTAAAATATATTATGCTTCCCCATAATGGCGTAATCTCGATCATAAAGAGATAATTTTATTAAATTATTTCCTTCCTCCAACTCTTTTGTTCATTTCTTATTTTTATTTATTTTTACTTTCCGCCACCCGCATTAGTAGTAAGCCACGATTATTTCTCCTTGTTGATTTTTTGTCCTTCTACTTTGAAAGTTTCGTTGAGAGTATTTTTTTTTTTTTTTTTGGATAATTAGTTATATCACCACTTTTTACTAATAACAGCTGTTACTAATCCAAAAAGTATATATTATGTCAATTATTTCTAATGACTATATATGTTGTTTTTCCACACAAAAATCTCCACCAAAGCACCTCTCCGCGAGTTCTGTTCTCACCTTTTTATTTTCATCTTAGACCCATTCTCTGTATTTTTCCCCCCAGTAATTGTTGTCAGTCTCTTTTATTAGTTCTTGCTTGATTAACAAGCTTCACGAAAAATACTTTCGCTAACACCCGTACTTTAATAATACTGACTCTCTACTATGCTACAAATTTTACAGCCAAAACTTTTCACCACTTCTGCACTACTCACAAGTCACAACACTACATCAACCTTTTAATGGTTTATTTCATTTTTCCTTTCTCTTTACGGATGGAATTGTTTTAAAAAAATTATTTTCTCTTTTTTATGCTTGTTTCAAATGTGATATTTTGAATCAAATATAAACGTTTGTTTGGTTTGTACGATTCAATCTTCATAAGAAGTAGACATTTCACTTGGTATATGTGATTCATACATTAGATTTGAGAACCAAAATTGATTCAAGTGTAAGATGATAAATTTGAGAACTTTCGTTGATAACTTGAGAACTTTCATCCTAATACAATTAACCCGCAGTTTCATCCTATTCAGACTAGAAATCAAACAGCTCGCACCTATTGAATTAAGCCTATCTAACAACGATACCCTTTTTCTCTCAACCCCCTCCCCAAAGATAAAGACATATTCAAATCCCAATTCACACCCTCACCAGTAACGGAAGCAAAGTCGGTGATCCAAACTTTAGGGCTAGCAACTGCTGTAGCAACACAAGGAAAAGTATCAGCGAGCACCACACCTGAAATCCATTAATCATGCCAGAACGACACCCAAACACCTCCCTAGGATCAACTTTGGCTAATTTCCAGAAGTCATCATGCTTCTTAGATATGTTTGCCCAAACTAGGTAGAAAATCTATGCCTTAGTAGACCAGTACCCCCGGATGAAAGGTCATAATGATACTTAATCTCAATTAGGTTCGTCCACAAATTCCCCTTGCCATTAGAAAATTTCCAAATCAATATTCCCAAGAGAGATTTATTGAAGGCTTCGACATCGATAATTCTAAGACCTCCTTTCCTCTTTGGAGCTTTGCAGATGTCCCATCTCACAAGGTGCTCTTTACCAGAGGCACTAGTTCCACTCCAAAGAAAATGACTCTGAATTTGATCGATCCAATTGACCATAATGTCAGGAGCACGAAGAAGGGAACAATACAAACTAATAAAGGTTGATTTTCAACTTGATGACCACTTGGACGCATGCAATAGTAGTCAACATATTCAAAACTTGCTCGTGAGAAGCATCACAAAAAATAAGAGTATTATCAGTGAAAATCTAGTGAGTGACTTCTCCACGATGGTTCCTCTCATCCATAAAAAAGAAGCATGAAATCCTTCCTTCTTCCTTGAGTTTGGCCAGCATAAAGGAGAAGTTATCCATAACTAACACAAATAGCCCAAGTGATTGCAGATCACCTTTACACATACCATTATAGCTAGGTGTTGGGATATGGATTAATCTGCCGAATTTGACAAACGACTATTAATGGGCTCAAGCCCACAACAAGGCATCTTGGGCCCAAGCCCACTCAAGGAGGCCCAAATCCTATATAAGGAGACCAAACTCTCCAAGCCAAAGGACTTCTCTCTTCCCACACTCTTACTTTAAGGTCTCTATCTCTAATATCTCTCTACTTTGCCAGTACACTATTCTTATACTAACTTGGGCGTCAGAGAGTAGATGCCGGGGCCGCCCCTCCTCTTCACAGGTTATTCCACTCCCGAGGAGATTAGACGAGGGAGTCCAGATAGAAGCCCCATAATTACTATGTTAGCCTTGGGTACATTCACGGGACAAACACTAGGGACAAAACATTTTGATTCACCATTAATGAGAATGGAAATGATCGAAGTGCACATGACCTCAAGGATCCTTTGCTGCCACTTAAGAGGGAATCCTAGACTCAGGATGATATTGAACATGCAGTTCAAATTAATGTTGTTGAAGGTCTTTTCCAGATCAAGCTTGAACATCAACCCCAACTTTCTACTCTTCCTTCTAATGTCCACTAGGCTCTTATACCATGTCAAGAACCAGTTGATCACAATAACTCGAGTTGTTGGGAGAAGTCCAATCGTGAGTCATATACCGTTTACTAACACCGACGCCTGTTAGTTATCATAGACTAGCTTCGACATCAACATTCTCATTAAGACCTTACTCATGAGCTTGTTAAAACTGGCCATTAGACTAATGGGTCGGAGGTCACAAACGTATTCCACAACATCATTTTTCGGAGTTAAGTAGATGAAAGAATGAGCAATACATTTAGGAAAACACCCTGTAGAATGGAACTCATTGAATGCATCCATGATATAGTTTTCCATCATTTGCCAACACTTCTTATAAATCTCAAAGGAGAAACCATTCGACCCAAGAGCTTTCCATCCATCACTAGAACTCAAAGCAACCCAAATTTCTTGTTGAGAGAATGGACGAGTAAGGAAATCAGCTTTAGAATCATCAAATTTTCTTTGTGCGGTTTGGTGCGATTTGCGGGTGATCCAAAAATTGCAAACCGAACTTCACCCATAGTTTTTAGAGTAGGTAGCCCACATCCTCATAAAATTTTCTACTACTCCAGTTTCTTTTGGATCTATCTCATTGTCTGGTATTTCAACTAAGATGAATTTGTCACTATTAGTTGATACACCGATCTTGTCTTGTGCAACGCACTAAGAAGACTGACGTATGAACATGAGTGAGACCATTGTTTTGGAATTTCACGACCCTAACGTCTACGAGAAGGGGCGATTTTTTTTGTTATTGATGAGAAACAATGATGAATATACATTGAAAAGTAAGTTCACTATGAATTTGTACAAAATTTACTAGCATATGTCGTACAATGGAGTGCAAGGAGAACAAGAAAGAGAAGCGTAAGATCTCAATTCAAGCCAAACTCGAGCAATGGCTGTATGTCGTGATGGATTAGCAAACAAGTGGTGGAATGACTTTCAAGTTGGACTTATTTGATATTTGATGTTGTAATAATTCTTATTTTATACAAGACGTTGTGTTTGTATTCTGTTTATTAGTAGTTTAAATACTTCGTGATTCGTATTAAAAAGTATAATCATGGTGAGGATTGTATGATACTCAATGAACAAAATTGTGGTAATCAAGTACCATAAAACATTATGGTGGTTGTCGGCGTTCAACCAGGGTGTGATCGGAGCAAGCTTCTGGTGACCTTCGCTGGCTTTTTGGCGGTTACAAGATGCAATTAATGACTCATACGTTCGGTGTGGTGTTAACTAATAAATTAATAGCACGGCTATACATGTTTAATTCTTCCTAAGTACTGATGAACAATTAAGTTTCTTATTTTAATTTTGCGCCTTACTTGAAGTCTCGTTGGTAACAACCATACTAGTTTATTTTTTTTTTGAAAGATAACAACCATACTAGTTAAAGATGATGGATTTTTTGGATTTTGACTTTTGGATGTTACAATTTGATGTAGGGGAGTTTAACTTCTCGTGAACTTAATTGTCGTTCCTCAAGGTCATTCTTCATAGGGCAATGCCTCAAGGTTATTCTTCCAATAGTGGTAGCCCTATAAACCCGTGGAGTTAATTGCCTCAATCGATGCCTTGTGTCCCGACAACATCAAGAGAGCATTGAACACTTATTCTTCAAATTCCCCCTAGCCACTAAGTTGTGGACCTTAGTGGGATTGAGCAACTTATTTGATTCCGCCCCGACTATCAATTTTAGTCTATGGTGACGACATGTCATGATCTCTAAGATCTCCCCATTCCACATTCTCCAATGCACCTGGTTACTTTGGAGAATCTGGAAGTCTAAAAATAAAGTGATTTTTGAATTCTACCAACCTCATGTCCGTTCTCTCTCCAGAAAATTCTACAACCAGGTCCGTGAAGTCTCCAATCTCCACCCCTCCCCCCAGATCGCTCCTTCCAATTCCTCCTCCAGCCACTTGGGAGCCTCCACCAGACGACTATTTATAGATAAACTTCGATGCAGCTGTTCGTGACTCAGGGTGCTCGTTTGGTCTTGCTATCCATGGGTCAGACGAGCATGTGGTGCTGCAGCCAATATGCGTCACCAGGGAGTAGTGTATCCCTTCATGGCAGAGCTCCTAGCTGTAAGAGTATTTATCTCCATCGTTGCCTCGAGACCCTTGTCTCTCGTGATAGTGGAAGGTGATTCCGAGGAGTTCGTTACCAGATCCGTCATGATGTCCTAGAAGATTCCTTTGGAGGTCTAGTGCTCGGGGTATGTCGTCAGATCATAGACACTTTGTCAGTTTGTATATATAGTTTAGGGCGGTTCCTAGAGCCGCCAATAGTGTTGCTCATAGAGTGGCACGTAAAACACAGCTTTTGTTTCTAGTAGAGTTAGAGTCTTTCGACTTTATTTGGGTGGCTTCACTAGGGTGTCGCTTGTAGCCTTGGGTTATTTGTATAACTCTTATTTTTTTTATATAAAATAAAAATATATAAAACAGTAAGTAACTAAATATATTATTATTTTCAAAATTCAGTTTAAGAATTCATCAATATTCTCATCTAAACAAAACAGTTTCGTTTTACTTTAATTTTTTGTTGTTGTGGTCTAGTAGAAAACTGAATGACAAGTAAACTGGTTATGCTCATATCTCTAAAATCCTGTTACTTTCTCCTGTCTCCTTCTTTGAACTTCGAAATTCTAGGTCTAATTGTGGAGACTGGAGACAGGAAGTTTGGCAGGATATTGCAGGGCAGGTGAGAAGATAGTCGGGACCAAACTAGCCGGACTTGATTTGGCAGAATCTCCTACGGAGAAGGAAGGAATCAAGAGGGACTTTGCCGATTTGGAGGTTGGAGCAGTTCTGGCTCGTAGAATCGTAGCATAGCAATAGCAGAAAGGCGCAAAATTTATGCCAATTGATAACCGAATTTCATCATAATCATGGGAGAGAAATCGAGAAAGCCTCTCTTGGTACTCTATGCTAGTCAAACTGGGAATGCCCTCGACGCCGCAGAGCGTGTTGGCCGCGAGGCTGAACGTAGAGGCTGCCCCGTCACCCTGAGTTCCATGGACGAGTTTGACGCTGTAAGTTCTCCACCAAAGTCTCTTCCTTTTGCTTTGCTTTCTCTCTTTTTTAGGAGGCAAGGTGAGAGAAAATTGTTCTGCGAATCCTCTCTTGTTTGAGGTGTGTGTATTTGGCTATTTGCTATGCCAAAAAGTGGGAGGAACAGCCGCGCTGCTATCTAGAAAGTCACTTAGGTTTGCTCTAAAAGGGTTTTGTGCCAGCTAGAATCTAGTTAGTCTTATGGTGGAACTGTGGTGAAGTAAAGGAGACCAGTCTATGCATCATGCATGTGGTCTACTTTGTTACCCTGAATGGCAGTTTGCTTTGTGTTTTGTGAAATGCAAAGAGAAGAAGTAGGAATTGATCCAATTGAAGGTTTCAGGAAATTGCTCGAATGTACTAATTTCCTGAATTTCTGCATGTGATAATATTGAGGATAGCATGTTTCTGCTTGTTAGCTGAAACCGTAGAATGAACAATAGGCTGTTATCCATCATCTTCCGTCTTCTTGTCATCAAGAATCTTTGTAAAACCAGTACTTTAAAGTGCGTCCATTTTCCTACATTGCAGAATTCATTAACCTTGGAGAAGACCATAATCTTTGTTGTCTCTACAACAGGCCAGGGAGATGCACCCGATGCGATGAAGGTTACTCTGAACTGAATGAATCCTCTTGTTTGTTGTATTTATTGTGATCATCTGGGTCTGTAGTTCTTACTGATATCCTTCTATGTTCAATACATGTAGGTTTTTTGGAAGTATCTGCTGCAGAAAAATCTTCCTAAGTCTTGGCTGGAAGGAGTTCACTATGCTGTCTTTGGATTGGGAGATTCTGGTTACCAGAAGTTCAATGTAATCTTCTAAATCTTTCAACAGTGTTGGATAATATCTCTCTTTATATAGTGTTGAAGAAATGCGCGGTAATCACATTGGCTACTCAAGTTCGGGTGAATCTGTGTCGCGGTGAATTTATTTCCCATACAAATCTGGGGTGAAATGCACTGTGAATTGACAGATAAATAATCGTGGTGAGGTTTGTTTAACTTGCAATGGGTAACTAATAGTAACAATATCGGTAAAAGCAAAGAACTTTGTACAAGGTTTGAGGATTGAGTTATAAATCCTCATGAGGACCGGACTTTGTACTTCACTGAAATCTAGATACTGTGTAGTAGTTAACTGAAAACTGTTTCGGTGCTATTGCTGCAGTTTGTTGCAAAGAAGCTGGACAGGAGGCTTCATGATCTTGGGGCAAGTGCTATTGTTGAGAGAGGTCTCGGAGATGACCAACATCCTTCAGGGTATACTAATGTACAGTGCAAACCTTTTTCTTCAAAAGTGAACTGCTGGGACTTTTGTATTTCAGATGTTGATTGACTTCCTAATCCATCATTTCGTCCATAGAACATTGAAGATGCTAGGACTTTAACTTGAACAGAAGCAGTTTTCTCGTTTAGTACCTCTATGAGCAGTCATTTTTCTACCGAATAGGTTTGCATGGATTATATAATAAGATTTGATTCTGGTTTTTGTCTCCACTATTTTCCAACGTATTCTGAATAGTGAATGCTGACTTATTTCCAGGTATGAAGGTGCTTTGGACCCATGGATGACATCCTTGTGGCGTGGCCTGTATCAAATTAATCCAACTTTCTTTCCGCATGGCCCTGATTATATCCCTCCGACATCACAATTGCTTGATCAACCCAAATACCAAATTGTATACCATGAACTAGGCGCTGGGCTGTCAGTAACAGGTGATTGAATCAATTAGAATTTCTCTTTTTTTCTTTCGCTGCGATGAAAATTATCCTTCCTTTATTTGGTAGACTGTTAGCATCAAGCTAGGTGCCAATGTTATTTTAATTAAGCTTAACTAAGCTGCTAGTTCCTTGTGTTTATAGATTTGCCCTGTTCACTTGGCGATACAGCCTGCATCCTATTATTGTTGCTTTTACTGACGTGATTTATGGTGCTATAGATGTCAACTTTAAAATATATTTGCTGTTGTAGTTTCTTCATTGCCCGAATACTTGAGTGCTTGAAGCTGTAACTGCTTACACAAGTTGATTTTGTGGAGGAATTAATCAGCGATTACTGTTTCTTGTTTATTCAAAAAGACTCAGTTTTCTGAGGTTGTTGTTTCAGATCCAAAAAGTCCTGCAATGGAGATTGAGAGGGCTCGCTCGATGTCTCCTGCAAAACTTTCTTATGACAAGAGTACTCCTGATGCTTTTCTTAAAATGGTAGGGGTTAGTAATAGGGTATGCTTCAATATTGTTAAAATGTTAGATGCTGCAGTATGCACTTCCACATCATTGCTTAATAGTACTATTCTGGGAGTTATTCACTATATTCTACTTTTGCAACATGATAGATTTTGGTACACCTTTTTTATTTGCGGTATACACTTCCCTAATTTAAAGAGTAGATGTTATGTATCCAAAAATAGTGAAACCACTAACTTTTATATATTTGGACCCTTGAAATGTAGTTACACTTGTATCCTGTGAAGAGGTTATGGTACTCTGAGACTGTTGTGGAAACTATGGGGAAAAGTATAATATATATTTCAATATGTTGAATGATGACAAAAAAGAGCATTGATGGTGTTGTTTAGTCATCAAAAGAATACGAAGGTGCACTCATATATATATATAGAATAGTAAGAAGGTAACCTGGGTATTATGGTTAAATTAATTTCAGAGATATTCGGCTTGTGTTTGCAGACGATTTCTTGCAACAGAAAGTGGTGTCTTTGCTCTGGTCTCTCCTTTTTGTAGTTCCATTGCCACCGCTTCTATTGTGGTTCTTTATCTGAGTAACTGTGCGTGCTCATGTAGGTCAGAAATGAGCCACTAACTAGGAAAGGATGTGGGAGAGATGTGCGGCATTTCGAGTTTGAATTTTTTCCATCTGTAAGTTTTCAGTTTGACTTCTCTTCCAGTTTATCTCTCAGGCCCTTGTCTAGCACTTCAGCTGAATCTGTCAAATTTTTTATATTGTTTATGTTTTGAACTTTGTAGACAATTAGCTATGACGTCGGTGATGTCCTTGAAGTTCTCCCCAGTCAAAACCCTGATTTAGTTGATGCGTTCATACAGCGCTGCAATTTGGACCCTGAAGCATTTATCACTGTGAGTAATAGTTATTATTCTTAGATTGGCACTGACACTGGCACTGGCACTGGCACTTCTATTATTCCAATGGGGAAGTTTCTGTGTCTATGGCATGGATTGTGCTGAAAGTACTTAGCAGTTAGCACTCAAGCTGCTGGTCCATTTCATTAGTTTCGTTTCTCTCTCTCTTCCATGTTCCATTCTTTGGCCGATCCATAATTTTTCACTTGTTTGTTTGTCTTTGCTTCTTTGAGTGTAGGATGCTTAAATAACTTGGTCGACATTATATTAAGTTATCTTTTCTTCTTTTCGCCATTCTGCTTTAATAATATGCAATTTCTCTTCCCTGTAGGTGTGCCCCAAGAAGCGGGGAAGCCACCTTCTAGATGGCTCCAAAAGTGGCCAAGCATTGCCCATAAATTAAAAAAAATATGTTGAACTGGCTATGGATGTCACCTCAGCTTCACCTAGGCGCTATTTCTTTGAGGCGAGGACCTTAACTATTTTTTTTTTCTTTTGTGCATTTCTCATGCAGACTACTAATTTACCATTGTCGTTTTCATTCAGCCCCTTTGCGGAAAGCTAAATTTTATGAAAATGTGCTAGTACCTCTGGCTGTTGAATTCTTCTCTAACAGCCCCCCTGACTGCAAATTGTTGTAATAGTGTTGTTGTACAAGATGTTGATATGTTCCTTTAATACTACATGAGGGCTTGACGCAGAAGTTTGTTATGGAGTTAATGTGTTCTCATGTGTCTTTCTAACAGTTAGTAAACAAATGATGAATTACTTTTTACTATCCTTTGTAGGTTATGAGCTACTTTGCAACTGCAGAACATGAAAAGGAGCGACTCGAGTATTTCGTATCACCTGAAGGTAGAGATGATTTGTACCAATACAACCAGATGGAAAGGAGGACTGTTTTGGAGGTAAACCTTTTGAGTTAATGTAATTCTGTATTATGGTTGTGTTCTGGTTTCACCCTCAATTCTTAGCCTTACTGATTCGTTTGCATTGATAATCTTGTCAATTAGAGGGAAAATATACTGCATCTTGGCATGTTCCATGCGACAAAAATGACGTTTCCATGTTTTAGAAGACACTAAAGTTGAATTGAATATAATTTTGGTTGACTGCAGTTGTTGTAATCATGATTATAAGTCTGTTATACCAGTTCTGCACTTCAAGTTTAAAAAATTGAAGCATGATAATCCCAACAAATACTTTATAAGATGCTTGGATCTGACACCCCAAACGGGCAGTAACTTACTGGGAGTAAAATGCAATACACAACACCTAGTTAAACAGGACACTTTTAGTTATCTATCATTGCTTCATCCTTCTATTACAGCTACTTGTTTTCCTGTTTGTGAAGCATGATATGCAAAGTCTGGCTTCTGAAATCTAGAGTTGCAAGGCGTTGAAACTTTCTATCTTCTTACGTGCAGGTTCTAGAGGATTTCCCTTCTGTGCAAATGCCATTTGAATGGCTGGTAGAGTTGGTTCAACCATTGAGAAAACGGGCTTTCTCCATTGCTTCTTCTCCTTCAGCCCATCCCAACCAAGTCCACTTGACAGTGAGTGTAGTCTCATGGACGACACCTTTTAAAAGAAAAAGGATGGGTCTTTGTTCATCATGGTTAGCTAGTCTTGATCCTCTACAAGGTAAGACTGCCAGAACCACATGATTGAACAGGTTTACACCTGTTGGTGTCTTGCTTCAACTTCTTAAACTTTTATATTTAATCAACAGGTGTAACCATTCCAGCATGGTTTCACAAGGGTTCTCTCCCTGCACCGCCACCATCACTTCCACTTATCCTCATCGGCCCTGGCACAGGCTGTGCACCTTTCCGTGGCTTTCTAGCAGAGCGAGCTGCACAAGATACGTCCAGCTCAGCTGCTCCCATCCTGTTCTTCTTTGGCTGCAGAAATGAAGGGGATGACTTCTTATACAGGGACTTGTGGCTATCTCACTCGTGTGATGGCGGATTGCTCTCCGAAGCAAGAGGCGGAGGCTTCTACGTTGCATTCTCGAGAGACCAGCCTCAGAAAGTTTACGTGCAGCACAAGATGCGGGAGCAGAGCCAGAAAATATGGGCAGCGCTGTCAGAAGGCGGCGCTGCCATCTACGTTGCAGGCTCTTCCACGAACATGCCTTCTGATGTGATGCTGACTGTGGAAGAAATCATATCGAAAGAGGGTGGAGTGGCCAGAGAAGCAGCTGCAGCGCTGATAAGAAGGTTGGAGAGGGATGGTAAATACCATGTGGAAGCATGGTCTTAAGTCTGGTGGTTTATTGTATGGCATTGAAGTTCATTCGTTCAACCAACCGTGGCCTCGGTTGTACAATGTTTCGGTTTACACGGGACTGTTTTGGAAGAGAATCAGTGATGAACACATTTTATAGTTATTAGGAATTTCTATTAATTGTCGGTTTATTAATCGGATTATTATGTTGGTTTATTGTTGGGGGAGTATTACGATTAGGTTATTATTTTGGGGTGTAAATGGGATAATTGTCGATTAGTATAAGTATCGATGTAAGACACGTTTATGGTCAAGCCTGTTAAGAATATTAAAACCCTAATTCTCTCTAGCTGAAAAGTGAAACCTCCCTTCTCTTCTCTAGGATTCGGCCGAAACCCTTCTTCCTCTCTATCAAACTTGATCTTCCTATTCTCAATCCCTAGATCAATTTCTAATTGATCTAACCTAATTCTCAATTCCACCGCATTACTTGCACCCTAGATTTCAAGGTCTATCAATCAGGCTGGGTTAGATACTTAGATACATAATTTAATTTGGCTTTGAAACCAAAAGCCCCTCTTTGTTTAGTGCAATTTGGAAGTTCGGGAAAGTTGAGTGTAGTACTAGTACTGGAGGGTTTCTCATGGATATTCCAATCATAAATGGGTAGGTTTTTGTGTTTTAGAGTCGATGAAAATAGTATGGCGTACAAAATCGAACAAAATTGCAATTAAAATCGTTTGGTGAATGATAAATGTTGCATATCATTAATAATTTTACACCATGCATACTTTATGGCTTATGCTTTTACCTATCTTTACCTATCTTTCGGTTTCTATATGTTGATGTCGCATTTGACTACATTGATTATAACTTCGTGGAACAAATTGAAACATTATTATTAGATGGTTTTTGGTCTAAGATTTGAACTTAAAATATACTAGATGTTCTCATCTCACCTTGCATTAGACCAATTTTTTGTAGGGTTGTAAATGAGCCAAATTGCTCACGAGCAGTTCAACTTGGGATAAACTCGTTCGGCTCGCTCATAATGGATGATTGAGCTAAACCTTGTTCGTCTTGCAAGACTCATTAATTAGTTTAACTTGGTGGCTTGTTGAACTAATTCGTGAGCTAGCTCGTTTTGAGCTAATGAGTTGGTTTGATAGTACGGCTAGCGAGCTATCTATCAAGCCATCTCAACTAGCAACTTATGAGCGAGTTGATTAATAGCTTATTATTGGTTTGTTGATAATTCATAAGTTTGTTAAATTGCATTTTTTTCTTCTTCTACATATGATGTTTACAAATTTGAGCGCATGAATATGTGCCATTTATAATTTAAAACAGAAATGATGCATAATAGATATCTCAAATACTAATTACTATGAAATAACATGATATTAACCGTTAAAAGCTATAAAATAAATGATATGATATCTTAAATGGAGACGATTTCACGAACTAATTGATGGGCCAAATTCGAATAACACACGTGAGCTCATTAATGAACCGAATTCGTTTAAAACACAATTCAAAATTTTATTAAACAGATCGTCCCCGAACTTAACTCGTTTATTCACAAGTCGAGTCTAAATTAAGCCAAAATTCTACTCATTTGCATTGCAGCCTAACTCTTGGTTTATTTTTGGGAATTTTGTACTTGTTTGTCTAAATTGTAGACGTGGCTCATGGGAAACCGTGATAATTACAAATGTATCAATTTGGTCCTTTCCTCCGTTCTGATTAAGGGGTCGTTTGCTTCAAGGATTTGGTACATGGATTTGGTACAAAAAAACCAACTATCAAGGATTTAGGTACAATCCGTTGTTTGCTTGCACCTTTTTTGGAGACCAAATCCGTGGGACCCACGGATTTTAATGGTCCAAATCCGTGGACCCCACGGACTTATAAATCCCACATGTTGATGTGGGATTTGGAATATGGCATAAATCCTTGATGAGATTTTACTCATATACCCTCATGCACTTTTAATATTCCAAGGTTGCCCTCAAATTTAACTATTATACATTATAATTAACAATAAATGAATAATATAAACGTTCAATTAATGTGCAAACATGAGTTAGATTTTTTATATCATTTCTTGTGTTCTAGTTTTCTTTGACCTTTTCATGGAACGTGTAATTCTTTGTTCTTCCGATTCTAATATATGTTGTTATATGTCACTTTTGAAAAGGAGGACAAAGAATTGGTAATTGATTATGTTACGTTAAAAGTTAAAACAGAATTTTCTCGTTTATTATTATTGTCCATGTGGCAACATTATGCTTATTAGTATGTATTGTCCTTGTTTTGTGTACATATCATAAACATGTCAAACATATAGAAAATGATAGTAAGGTAATTTTGAAGTTGTGTCCTTGTTTTGTGTACATATCATAAACATGTCAAACGTATAGAAAAGGGTAGTAATGTAATTTTTGAATTCAAGTAGTAAATCCCACACCTTTAAATCCATGATAAAAACATCCCAACAAACAAAGGATTGTTACAAATCCATGATGCCTCAAATACTTGATAAATCCTTGGGTTTTTAAATTACAAAACCCTCATTTTTAAATCCATGAAGCAAACGACCCCTAAATCAATTTCCTATCTCCACGGTCTCTGAACTCTGAAGTGGCGCAATCCTGTTCCCGGTAGAGACTACGAAATCGCAAACCACCCGACCAGATTTTTCATTACAGCATCCATGGCTATGGAGCTGAATTCCAGAGAAATTTCTGTCAATCCCTTGTCCCAGTTCCCTTCTTCGCCGCAACACCAAAACAGAGAAACCCTCTTTCTTAAACCCCTTAAACCCTCCATCTTTTCTTTCGTCTCTGCAAAACTCAGGATTTCAGCGTCGGCAGCTGAACCGGTTCTTTCTCAACAGCAAGACGCCCCGTCGCTTAAAGAGGTAAGGGAATTTGCCACAATGGTTTCCATTACATTTGTATCCATGAAACCCAACTGGGCACACTTCTTCTCCATTGTTAACTGCTTTTTTTGTGCCAATCTTCTGCTGCAATTTGGCAGAAGCTGAGAGTGGTGGTGAAGCCGATGGAGAAACCAAGAATAGTATTGAAGTTCCTGTGGATGGAGGATGTTATTGGTGTGGCGTTGAACCAAGTGGTACCAAGGCATGGCACCATTCCTCTAACGCCTTACCATTTTTGGCCGCATCAAGATGCCTTGGTGGAGCTTCAGAAGTTGCTGGAGAGCAAGCCGTGGATTTCACATAAGCAGATGGCCATCCTTCTAAACCAGCTTTCTGACTTAATCAGCAAGGGGAAAGCCACCACCAACAAAAGCTCAAAGTGAGTTCTAATTCGGGTTACATGTAACACCAGATGGATATTGCTCTCAGCCAGCCACACAACCATACATCAATACTGAGGTTGACACAGAGGAAAAAGCTGGAACTTGGCAAAGGAACCTTTTGTTAGGAGAAAAGGTTTGGTCTAACAACACGTCGAAGTTACCAAGTTTTCACATTGACGTTGTAAGCAGTTTTCTATTCATTCCTTTGTCATCCTATGTTCATTTTTGAAATTTCAACAGTATATGGTCTGCTCTTGAATGGTTTATATTGATGCTGAAGAGCAACTGAACTATGATCATGAAATGAAAAAAGGTTAAGGTTCGTCTGAGAGATAGTGCTGGCATACTCTTCGCACTTTATATTTTGGTTACTGCTTATACTAGTAGCTTCTGTACTTTAAACCTGGTGCATCTGATAAGGGTGAACGTAGAATCCTGTTCTTTTGTCATTCGGATGTAAAAGTTGAATGCTTGCCAAATTGAGTACAAGGCGGGCTTCCCTTTGCGAGTATGTTAGAATGACTCTAATGAGAGACTCTGGAGTCCACTCATGTATCAGCTGCACTTTTTAGTTTCTCTTTGAAGCAGAATAGTGTGTGTCCAATGAAAAAAATAATTACCTGGCCAAAGGGCAGGGTCCAAGCTAGTATGGTGTTGATTAGAAAAGAGAGTAATCCATGTAATGGAGAATTGGTCAAGTTCTCATCTTAGTTGATAATTTTTATTTGCCCTCTTTCTTGACAGTTACTGGATCTTTAGACTATAGAAGCTAGAGAAAGAAAACAGAAATAAGGAAAAAAGAAGAATCCCTCTCCTTCAAGGATTGTGTTTTATTGATGTGAGTTCTTCCTCACTCTCCTAGATAGGGGAACATGTAACTGCTTTTCCAAATTGCTTGAGTGTATATCTGATGAAACTTTTAGCCCATCCCAGTTTAGGGTTTCTCCACTTTCTTGGTCCAAGTTATGGTGCTCTAGTACTGCTGGCATGTTCCCATGTAGCTGCTGATTATTTTCAACCTCTTCTTCCTCGTAGGCCTCATATAAAACAATTTGTTTATCCATGGTTGTGGGTAACTCTGCAACTTTTCCATTGGTAGCAGAATCAAGCTCGGTGCTTTTTTCATCACTTTCCGATTCTGAGCTGCTAGTGTCGTGATCATCTTGGTAGTAGTGGTGAGATCTGGATCTCGAGAGCTCGATTGCAGCTCTAGCAGCTGTGACTGCATAAGCTGCTGATTCAAAAGCTTCCTTTGCAGCAGCTGCTACATCTGTATACTTGTTTCTTGCTCTTAACGGCTCAGACGAAAGCTCTTCATCTGGGATTGAATTTTCTTGTTTCATTTGATGATTATCGGCGATGTCCTTTCTCATTATCTCAGCTGTATGTGGTAGATGATCATGGAGTTTCAAATCGAGGGTGAGATGGACCTCAGAAGCAATGCTTCTCAACAATTCAATCCTGCTTTCCAAGGTTGTCTGCCTTGCTGAGAGCTTCTGGATGATCTTAGCCAATAAAGAGAAGAGTTGTTTCAGAACTGTTGTTTAAGTAAATGCTTCGTAACCATCTTTCTGGTACCTCTTTTACTACATACCTTTGGATTTACTCCACAGTTGTTACGCAGCTCGATGGCTCGAGCAATGAATTCTTTCCCGAATCGCAGTTGGAAGATGCCACGAATCTCTTGCAGTTCAGGGAACTCTGCACACCTCGAAGATGCAAAGATCAAACTTGAGATTGCTTCCTTCAGCTCATCTGGGCATTCTCTTCACAAACAGAAACAAGGTGATCATAAATTAGTGACCCAGTCGGAACATGTGGGAAATCAGCAAACGTGAATACATTAAACAAACAAAGCAAGTTTGAGACCCCCAACTTGTTCTTCTCAAGAAACATGACTCTCTCTATCAGGAACCTGCAGTAGTTCTCCATCATGTCGAGCGCATCGAGCATGTTTCGATCCTTCACCACAAACTCTACCTGCAAAAAGTGGGAAAGGAAAAAATGGTGAAACTAAGATCCTGATGTGGAGGCAATTTCCAATAAGGGAATGAAGATTACGCGAATGAGTGCTCTTTCGTGTTGTTGAAGTTTCAGGATGTCGACCACATCAGACCTGGCCTGTGAATACCGAGCTTGCCTCTGCTTTCTGAGGATGGTGATCCTTGAGACAGCAAGGTTTGTTACAACCTTCAATTTGCAGGCTCTGAAATTTCTCCCCAGAAGAGCATCCAGTTTTCTACCCATGTCTCCCTCTGTTCCTTGTTTTGCTTATGGTGTCTGGTCAAAACTTCAGGCCTTTGTCCAGGCTAGCTAGTGAGGTTAAGTTATTGATTACTTGATTGTTATATATAAGGGGGGCATTCAGATTTTGTCTAGGCTAATAACAATTAGGAACTTGGTCGTCTGTGACCATTATCTTCCATCACAGTCGTTTGCCTGAGTATGCTTATTTGTGACAGCAATTTCAATGACCAATTGGCTGGATTCTGGTGTCTTCTGTGGAAGGTCTTTTTATCTCCATACCATCCAGCTTTGAATTGTGATAAAAATAATATTTGTAAAAGTGGTAAACTAATGTAAACTGCAACGGCTGTTTAACCTGTTGATGTTAGTGTTGTTATATCATCGGATGTGCCAAAGGAATTGGCCAAAAGACAAAGGAGAAGGGGTAGAGTCTTGTCTTTGAGAGAGCTGTGATGTGAAATCCGATGCCATGCAAGTGGAAGGATGGATGCAATCGGCAGCAGGCTTCGGTTTTGGCTCTCCCTTTGGCACCTACTTAGTGTGTACACGTCAAAGAAGATTTCTTCAACAAGTAGAGATTAGTGAGAAGGGGACAAAAGGGTAGCAGGAGCATCAACTATATGGTTGATATTTGGCTACATTGACTAAATATGGGAACCCCTCCAGTTACATACTATATTTAGTGCTCCAAATGAGACAAGTGGTCCCATGAGCGGCTTGATGTTCGATTAAAAAAAAAATCTCGTTCAAAACTCACCTTGTTTACTAACGGTTCGAGATTGTGCTAGACTTTGTTCAATTCGTGAAGCTTGTGAGCTATCTCAACTCGGTGGCTAGTTGAGCTCAACTCATGAGCTAGCTCGTTTTGAGGGGTCGTTTGGAGGATGGGATTTAGGGCATGGATTCATTGAATCCGTAGATTTTGTAGAAAGTTATGTTTTTTTGTTGTTTTTTATATTGTGGATTTGAGCTTTAGAGATTTCAAATCTCTAAAATCTACGGATATCAAATCTCTCATAATCAGAGAGATTCTATATCTTGATTCGTGAGATTTTTTTCCTCCTACTTTTTCTCTTTGTTTTATTTATTTATCATATTAAATATATTTATCAACAAAGTTTTTAATATTTCTCGAACCACTCTAATTTTTTATTGAGGATAAACACGTAATTTAATACAAAAATAATTTTTATTTTATTTTCATTGAATGTTAACAATCACAGTTACCAAACAATAAACATTTTAAAATCTATTTTCAACAATCCGAAGAGTTAGAATCTTTAGATTGTTGACAATCTATAGATTTAAACTCATTTTCTCCAAACGACCCCTGAGTTCATGGGCTGACTCGACGGTGGGGCTACCGAGCCAACTCAACTAGTAACTTATTAGCAAAATTGATCTAGAGTTTATGAATTGGCTTGTTGATGGTTCATATATTTGCTAGACTATATATTTCACAACATAGCATGGTTTAAAAATTGAAGTACATGATCAAATATGTGTCATTATTTATCATTTGAAAACAAAAATGATTTATCATAAAATTGTTAAATACTAATTACTATTAAATAAGATGATATGAACTAATTAGAATTATGATACCAATATAGTATACAAGCGTGAGAGTGTTTATTCATGAAAATTTTAATATCATTAATTTTCTTATCAGTATATTAACCATATGTATCATATATGGTATGTTAGAGTTTATGTTAGGGCTTCAACCATTTAGAACGACAAATGAGGTGAGCTTAATCAGAGCTCAAGTAGATTGAGCTGAGTTTGAGCCAAAGTTTTGATAATCCAGCCGAGTTTGAGCTTGACTAATTATTTAATGAACTAAGGATGAGTTAGGTCAAAACTCGACTAACCTCGACTCATTTGAAGCACTAATTATAAACCCACATAATAGAGGAGGGAGCGGATCTGGTAAGTAACATGGTTGTTACTGACCCATGCATAACTTTTTCCTTAATTAAATTTATTGTCGAATGGCTCTAAGGCAGCGCCATGGTTGTGGGCTCCTCACGGTTTGCCTTGCGATCATGGGTCTTTCTTGGAAGCCCTCGACAATTTCAAACTTCAGTCATAATTTGGAATATCGATGGAATTTGCCCATGGCCAGCTCCACGATCGTAAGGTTACCTTGGCGCACTTCGCCAGTCCATTCTTAACTTCATTCCAAGTGCGCTTCAAGTCATCCAATGCTCCAAAACTTTCATACTTTTTGCATTTCTTGTCTAAATATCGTCAAATTCAATCCTAATGACCTAAAACACATTTAAACAAAACAAGCAAGCATAAAACTTGCCAAAACAAATGAATACTTCTAAAATATCAAAGGAAAGGCGGTACAAAAGAAAGTGAAAACATGTATAATTTGCGAGTTATCAAAGGCCACTGATTTACACCTACACTCTAGTGGCATCCTTGGCATAAAGAACACACTTGTACCAATCTTATAGCTCTGCCTTTAGATAGATCAGCTGTAATGAATAATAAAATTATAAAAAAGAAATTAATAAGAAAGCTACTACGCGTCAAATTAAAAGAGTTAAGGGATTGTTTGTTTAAGTAATTTTTTCATACTTTTTCATATGAAAGTCTTAACGGACTCTATCGAGTCACTTTCAAATTCCTTATCTTCGCGAGTCATTTCCAAATGACTCATTATTTAGTCCTGATTTTTCAATTATGTCTTTGTCTATTTTTCATAAACCCATTTTTATCCTTTCATTTCTATAATTTGTTTTCCCTGTCATTTCTTGTCTCCCCACAAGTTTTTTTTCTTGCAAATAAGGGTTTAGTCTAGCTTTAACATGGAGGTCATATGGTTATATATTTTTAGTATCACCTAACCATAAAAAAAAAAACAAACCTTTCTTATCCTTATATAAAAATTCTTTCCCCAAAATTTCATAGACAACGAAGTGGGTCGCCATCTCATTGTCTTCATTAATATCTCTTCACTCCAGCTCGTCATGTCATCAGAGTTGCCGCCTTTAAAAATGAGTCGCAATTCTCTCCAGGCATCAGAGCTCTCTTTTCCTTCTTTAGCAATTGACGCTCCCCAAACCAGATAGACGCCTCCGTCTCGCTGATTATCTACCCATGGTGTATCTTTTTCATTCACAAATACCATCATTTTAAAGGGCATTTAACATGATTCTTTGTAATTAGTTCGAATGTGAGACTTTTGGAGTCGTTACCTTATGTAAAAAAGGTATTAACATGAAATTATCATTGGAAATTGGAAAGTAATTTAAGCATGCATTTACCCAACATTATGTTTTGTTGGTTGCAAACTTTGTTTGTGTGGTTGGTTTTATAATATCATGATAGTAAAGAAGATAATGAAACATTATTACATGTAAGTGCAAAATTGTAACATTATATACAACAACCCATTTATAAATGTCCATAAAAGAACTTTTCAACAAACAATAAATTTGCGAATGTCTACATTTTGACCAAACGACTTATTTTTCAAAATGACTCATATAAACGACTCCCAAGTACTTTGATATATAGGTGTTCTTACGCGCAAATATCTTCAATGGCGATTGTCCTATATATGTCGTGTGACTCGTCGTGCCTGCCTAATCGTACCACACCACTCCAATATACATGCAAACAAACCTCTCCCTTACTATACACCAAAGCTCGAGCCAGCTAGAGCGCAAACCCACCTTATTATCGCAAACACATACATACTTCAATTAATATACTTAACAGAAACAACATCACCTCCCAATATTTGGAGGGCGACGATCGAGCATTGTGACACTAGCACTCCTGTTGAATAGCTTGGGAACATAGTCCTTAGATGCAGCAAACCTAGTCGACTTCCCAGTACTACTGCTACTACTTCTCCCCAACATCACCAATGTTCCACTACCACCATTGGTATCCGAGCTCGAACCGCCACTAGCAGGCGGACGAGACAGCTCCATGGCAGCTCGAGCCGCGGTGGCTGCCTGAGCCGACAGCTCGAACGCTGCGTGTGCTGCCGTCTCGAAATCCTTGTACTTGTTGTTGGGATGGTGTGGAGGAGGAGTGTTGAGTGATTTAGGAGACTGAAGATGATGATGATGATGATGATGACGATGGTTGGCTACAGCTGGTTTAGGGTTTGTTGTGGAGACGGCCGCTTCTTCTATTTGAGTGATGAGTTCACTCTTTGGAGCTATTTCCTTCAGCGCTTTGATTTTGCTCTCCAAACTTGGTTGCCTCGTCGACAGCTTATTCGCCATCTGTAAAGGAAGAAAGAAAGAAAAAAAATATATGTAGGGTTACTATAGGTAGACTTGTGAGAATGATTTCAATGACGACATAGCTTATGATTTTCCCCCCTAAAGAAAAGTTATTATAAAAAAATTCTCAAGCTTTGCAAAATATTTTCCGACGTGGAGCACTTCGCTCCAGTGTTGAGCGACAATGGAGCGATTTACTCTCAAAGGGCCTAAATAGCGGTCGATTCAAGCGAACCATCCTCGAAACAACATGGGTCACACTAGCGAACTACATCAGCTAGCTGATAATTAACCCCCCACCCACCCCCCCCCCACCCACCACCAACGATTCACACCTTACCTAGGGTGAAACTTCCAATGTTTCGTAAATTTGTACTCGGTTATCTAATCTCGAAAAGTTATGCGAAATCGGGAAAAAAAATCTCTAATTAAGATCGAATAACCAGGGCGTAAAATTATAACCGTCAGAAGTTTTTTACCTAGGTAATTAGGTGTACATCGCAAGGGCGTCCAGCGATTCACCTATGTTTTAGTGCAGTTCGGTTAGTTTCAGTCGCGCGGCGATCACCAAAAGTTTGTCGTATGCTTCTCAGCCACGATCCAGTTTTTGGTTCCGCAAATACTCAAGCGAACTACTAGCTGATTCGCTGGAGTCCCAACTCTAGAATCTGGAGTGGGAATTTTTATTTATTTATTAACCATAGTATATTTTGGAATTTTTTTTCCCGCTTATAAGGAAAATGGTCCGAATTAACTGGGTGATCATCATAATCAATTGGGTATATACGTACCCCAGGATGAACACCACAGTGGTTGCGGAGCTCAGTGGCACGAGCTGTAAACTCCTTGCCATATCTGGAAGTGAACAGCCGCTTCATCTCTTGCAGCTCAGGTAAATCCCCACACCTGGCCGCTGCAAAGATCAAGCTCGATATTGCTTCTTTCAGCTCCTCGGGGCATTCCCTACATACATACACACATCTTCATATATCATCGTATTAGTGAACCACGTATAGTTAATACGTACTTGGAATGGGTTTCAACGACGATGAGCCTCTCGGAGATGAGATGGCAGTAGTTCTCAATCATGGCGTATGAATCCAGCACGTTCTGCTCCCTGATCGCGTGTTCCACCTGGCCAAGATCGATCATCAAGCATGCTGCAGGAGTCAAAATCATTAATCTAGATTAAACGATGTAATTAGTGAGAGACTAAGTAAGATTAATACACGAAGGAGAGCGCGGTCGAGGTGGCCTTGGGCGAGGAGCTGAGCGACGTCGTCTCTGGCTTGGGAGCAGCGTGCTTTGTGTTGTCTCTCGAGGTACGCGATCCTCGAGATCACCAGATCCGACAGCGTTTTGTACCTCGACGCCTTGAATGATTTCCCCAGCAGAGCCTGCAGCTTCTTGATCATCGTCTTTCTTCTTCTTCTTGACTGCAAAACTAAACTGATCCTTAATTTCCTAGTGAATATCTATTATTATTGTTGATAGAGGGGAGAGGTGGTGGCTTATTATTGTAGTTTACGTCTGTTTTATCCTTTGAAAGGGAAAGGATTATGATAACGAGGAGGTTGACGTTGATCATGGAGGAAAAATAAATATTAGATGGCCGGCAGCTGGAGGGAATTGACTCACTAGTCAATTATAGTGAAGTGGGCTACATGGTCATTAATAGTTTTATATTTGGTTTGTATTAATATATATGATCATTAATTAAGTAACACATTGAAGATCTAATTACATTTCAATAGTTTCTTAACAAGAGATAGTCGTTCTATCTGATTAATCAATCCATGAATTCGGCTCGGTGACACGCATATCGAACAAATTCGTTATATCGATAGCGGAACTCCTGCCATTCGGTATTGTTTTTTGTATTTATTTATTTTTTCGTTGAATTAGTTAAACCTTTCATAGCTTGAGAAATTGTACACAATTTTTGCAGTAATCGAAACTCGGTCACGTATACTATAACTTATCGCCATTACGGTAACTATCCACACTCAGCAAAACCAAACAGCCTATACACACACTCAATATGACATCTAGGGATGGCAATCAAACCCATGGCCGCGGGTACCCGACCGCCCCCGACCCAGTCAACGCGGGGAATCCCCGCTTTGACCGGGTATGGGTAAAACCCGCAAAAAATTTGATGGGTATGGGGCGGGTATGGTTTTAGCCTCCTCCGCCCCATACCCATACCCATACCCGCCCCCCAAGAGAATTTCTTCACATATCAAAAAATATGTAGATTAAATTGTAATCTATCAATGATGATGATAACTCGAGAAAATAAATAGTAGAAATGCAATTGAGTAACCACCTTAAACAAAACCTAATTCATTTCCCTCAATTCTCCTTCCACTCTTTCACTTTCCCCCTTGTCAACAAGATTATGTTAGTTAATTATTACTTAGTAAATGTATCAAGAGTTAGAGCCTAATAATTTAAAAATATTATAGTCTATATTATGTATTAATGGATGTTTTAGGATCATATTCTTTGAATCGTATTTAGAAAATGACCGTGTTTTGTTGACTTCATGATATAATAGGTTTGTTTATGGTTATAATTAAAACTTTTCTTGTAAGTTTTAGGTATAATAATGTTGGATGTACTAGGATGGGTATTACCCATGGGTACCCGAAACCCACGGGTATGAGGATGGGTTTGCAAAACATTCCCCCGCATGGGTATGTGGCGGGTATGGGTTTGGGTATTTGAAGATGGGGATGGGGATAGTTTAGGCAAACCCGCCCAAAACCCGCCCCATTGCCATCCCTAATGACGTCCATCAGTTATTGTATTTTCTTCATTAATGACGTCAGAATTAGCAAAAAAAAGCATATTGTTCAAATTTAGAAGATTACATAAAAAAAATGTTTGTCTTGATTAATTGACATAATTGTTACTACCTATATGAAAGTTCAGGTATCGAACTAATCATTAGATAGGAAGTTCATGCATCTACATGATTAAGAAAATAATTTGTGTACCAGTTCGACTCAATTTAAAGTACGTGTACCGAAACAATCAAATTTGAAAAGTTGGAGGGTCAAATTGTACTCTCCAATAAAATGGAGCGAAAAGCTGAAGCCCGAAACAGTACACACTAAACACACAGATCCACCCTTCCCCAATTCACAGACGCGGCAACTCCCAACGTTCCCGCACGGCCGCACTCGCCTAAACGTAGCTCGGTTCTTCTGGAGTGTCTATGGCACAGTCCTCACTTCGCGATTCCTATTGCCGCCATTGTTGAAGGTACTTCAAATGTTCATCTTCTAATTAACTCTATTGTAGTTCCCTGAAAATGAAGTTCCTATCGTTTACGCCTCGAAAGCCGACCTTTTCTGTTGGGGTAGTAAACAATGCAGAACCCTCATGATTTCTCAATTGGGTCTTCTTCGCCTTAAGTGAATTTCACTGAATTGTTTTTTAATTCGATTTCGAACACTCGTGGTGCTGGGATTCTTGGCCGGGTGCTTACAGATTATAAAGTTTTTCACTTTAGGGCTCAGATAATGTAACCCTAGAATTGCTTGCTTGTTTAGATTCAAAAAATGGGGGTATAACGCATATCTGTGAATGCAACAATATGGGCAGGAGTTTGTCACTATTGTCATATTATGCTTACCACCATGCATTGTAATAAATTGCCTATCTGATTCCAAATTACAGGGGAATCTAGACAATTTGTGCCTTTGAGATCTTAATCAACGCCGGGGAGCACGCTGAATCTACTGGAGCCGACAGCGCTGACAAGAACTTGGCCAGTTCATCCAAGACTTCTCTTCCCTGTATTTGACGAGGTAAACATATTCCCCTTTTCTTACCCGGTATGGATGGAGGACGTTCAATTCAAGGCAAACAGAAAGCTATAGACTGTTGATTGGCGTAGCCTCATTCTAAGCTTAATGGATCCTCGTGGCCTTTCTTCCCTTGCATCAGCTCTCCGAACTTCTCTCCCACTGGAGTGAAGTTAATTTTGTGCAAAATTGATTCTTTGTAATGGTGCATTCCGTAGACCTATGTTACAAAAGCTTTGATTTTATGATTTAGTTTTGTACATTAGTTTGGCAAATGGGAACGAAATCAGTCCTAACCCCCTTTTCGCGCCAATTCCATCTGCGACAACTATGTGATAATGCATGGTTTGTGATAAGCAGAACACATTTTCGGTTTAGCGTATCTAGGATTCGAGGAGATAACTGAACAACATGATGAAGTGGCTGATCAAACGTGGGATGATAATAAAACTGAGCGATGTTAGTAGATTAACAACCGGTGGAGAGAGGCTGCTGGTTCAAATTTGTTTTTATGATGGAAGCTTGTGCAAGAATGGTAGTTTTTGGTGTTTGTGTTTGTTGATCCGGGAGTCTGAAGAGGAAAAAAGTTCGTGTTAATTGGAAAAATCTGACTTGGGTTCCGTTGTTATTTAGGTTGCTAGAAAACAATAACTTAAACTTACGATTGGATTAGAACCATGTTTTTCGTGGTCACATAAATGAAGCTGAAGACCTTAACTCTTTCGGATGATGCATTTCACCTATAAATTATAAGTGCAGAAAATGGCTATCCACAGTGCTTCTATAGGTTTGCAGAGTGCAGACAGGGTAAATGGGGTTTCCCTCACTATCATTAGGTTAATCCCTTTTGAGTAAATGGTAACCCACTGTTACCACCAGCCTCCCACATTTTCAACCTATTCGTGATGGATAGAGGATAAGTTTCCTGCTGTGATGTACATGCTTGATGGTGCAGTATGTGTACTTCTAGATCAGTTGAGTGCTGGATGTTCCGGGAGTAAAAATGGAAACTATGGCAAGCCCACAGCTTTTCCAGTTATATACGAGAACAGAAATGTGATGATATAGTGGCCCTTTTCTGATAGACGTTTTTAATTATTTTGGATTAGTTCGGTTTGAATTATTCAGTTTGGATTTATTTTGTTATTGGGAACATTTTTGGGTAGTTAGGGAGTAATTGTGTTTGGGGTATTTAGCCTATTGTTTACGTAGGAAGAGGTAGCCAAGTTTAAATCCTAAAAACTAATCTTCTTCCCTCTCTCTTTTCCTCTCTTTCTCTCTGCCGACGGAACTTCCCTCCCCTCTCAAAGCTGCCCACGGCAGCCTCTCTTCTTCCCCCTTCCCTTCGCTACCCACTTCCCCAAATCCCCCTTCTCAATTCCCAATTCACCCGGATCAATTCCTAATTGATCCACCAATCCCCAATCTCCCGGTAGAGCTTAATCCGGAGCTCTATCATTTGGTATCAGAGCCTGGTTCTTTCTTAGACTCCGAAGCAATCAAAGAACGACAAGCACGATGGTGTCGACGAAATCGATGCAAGCTGCTGAGAAGGCCGCCAAAGCAGCGGCGCAGGAACAAGCCGTGATCACCACCGCATCGGGACTGCCGACGGCTGAAGAAGGCGATCATGGGATCCCGGATCCACGGGACGGCGAGCGGGAAGAAGGAGCTGGGAAGCTAGCGGCCATCCAAGCCACCTTGGATCGCCTGGTGTTGTCGCTCGACTCTGAGCGCAAGGGTAGGCTGGCTGCCCAGCGCGAGAAGGAAGAGGAGTCGCGAAGGGTGTGGAAGAGGTTTGATGAGATGCAGGTGGTTTTGGAGGCGGTGCACGCCGCGCAGACAGCCACGAAACATCCTGGCGGCGTCGGCGGCGCGGGCGAGATGGGGAGCAGCGGCGGGGGTGCGGCGGACGAGCCGCCGGCGGCCGGTGACGGGGCGGCAAGCGCCGCGGTGGCGGCGGGAGGCGCGCCGAGAGGCACGATGGTGGTGGTGGACACGCCGCCGCCGACGGCGGCAGCGGAGGCCGGGGAGATGGTGGCTGCAGGTGGTGGGGGCGATCGGGCCGGCGCGAGCGGGCCACGGGCCGCTAGGGCGCAACAGCGGGCCAGGGCTTTTACCAACACCCACGGCCCAAGAATTGGCGGCTCGCAAGGGCAAGGCCAAAATGCCGGGGTACGACAGCGGGGCCCAACCGACTGGTCTGGGTCCGCGTAGGCCCATGGGCAGGACGGATGTAGTGGGCCCATATTACGAGCCCAGGGGGTTGGGATGGCTGAACATGGGCCCTGAGCTTATCGATGAGGAGCTCAGCCTGGTGGGCCAAAATGCACCGTGGGCCGACCCGGCTAATGCAGAGGAGTACTGGGGCCCAGACATGGCAGGGGGTAGGGGCGCACGAGTTGGACCGGGGCAGGAGAGGCAGATCGGGCCGGGTGGAGCTGGGCTGGGCCGAGGAGGTGGGCCGAACCATCAGGCCGACCAGGTGCTGACCGACCCCGGCCGGGTTGAGTCGGGCAGGGTTGACCCAGGACGAACCGGACTGGGTCTTATCCAACCGGGCGAACCAGAACCTGGCCGAACCCGAAATGGACCAAACCGGTTCGAATCGGGGTTGGTTAGGTCGGCCAGTATGGACCCAGACATGTGGAGAGGGCCGTATGGAGCAAGGACGGCAACGGGACCGGGTGGGCGAGGATCCGCGGGCAGTTTTGGGCGAGGAAGAGGGTCACCATTCTACCAGACCCAGCCGGGTGGTGAACCGGGTTATGACAGGTATGGATCCTATCACCCTGCTTATGATGGGACTGATGGGGTGGTCTTTAGGGCCAAATCCCCGACCATTGAGTTCCAAAAATTCAATGGCCAGGAGGATGCCAGGTTGTGGTTATATGCGGCAGAGAGGTGGTTCAGAAATCATCCCATACCGGAGGAGAGGAAGGCGCATCTGGCGTCTTTCTACTTAGAAGGAGAGGCGTTGCAGTGGTGGGAGTGGATGGAGAGGTCATATGGGGCGGTGGGAACCCTGATCACCTGGCCTCTGTTCCAGGAAGAGCTGCGCTACCAGTTCGGTATATCAGAAGGGTGGGCCCCGGAGCAGTTGGCCAAGTTGAAGCAGACCGGCTCAGTTGCGGATTATCGGGCGGAGTTCTTCAAGATGGGCAATCAATGCCATGGGGTCCCCGAGGAGACATTGGTGGGGCTGTGTATGGCGGGACTGAAGCCGGAGATTGCTGCTGCTGTCCGGATCTTTGAACCGGATTCTGTGAAATCTGCTTTTCGTCTTGCAGGTTACAAGGAAGAGGAGCTGGCAAGCTGGAGGGGCACCCTAGGCCGCTATCCACGAGCCAGCGGCGCAGGAAGCAGTAGCGGGGGAGGATTGGCTGGAGCCACGACTGGAGCTGGGGGAACCATGACGGCGCCGGCGCCAGTAGCTGCCGCGAAGGGTGGGGCGAGACCGCCACCCAAGGGGTTCGTGCGATTGTCCCCTGCGGAGATCGAGCAGAAGAGGCGGGAAGGAAAGTGCTTTAATTGCGACGAGCGGTTCACGATCGGCCACAAGTGTGCACGTCCGGACCTGATGATGCTGGTTGGCAGGTGGGAGGATGAGGCGGAGGATGACGCGAGAGAAAGAGATGAAGCAGTGGAAGGTTACCAACCTTGAGGACAAGGTTGTGTTGAAGAGGAAGGGAATGATAGACGTTTTTAATTATTTTGGATTAGTTCGGTTTGAATTATTCAGTTTGGGTTTATTTTGTTATTGGGAACATTTTTGGGTAGTTAGGGAGTAATTGTGTTTGGGGTATTTAGCCTATTGTTTACATAGGAAGAGGTAGCCAAGTTTAAACCCTAAAAACTAATCTTCTTCCCTCTCTCTTTTCCTCTCTTTCTCTCTGCCGACGGAACTTCCCTCCCCTCTCAAAGCTGCCCACGGCAGCCTCTCTTCTTCCCCCTTCCCTTCGCTACCCACTTCCCCAAATCCCCCTTCTCAATTCCCAATTCACCCGGATCAATCCCTAATTGATCCACCAATCCCCAATCTCCCGGTAGAGTTTAATCCGGAGCTCTATCATTTTCTTACCCCTTTGACAGTCTGATGCTTAATTTATCCACATTGTTACTTGATTGTGCAGATGCTTGTTTGAGATGAGTTTTTAAGGCAAAGTGCACCGAATGACCCTGTAGGATCAAGAGAAATGGACAGAAACAACAGAGGAAAAGTGGGGAAGGATAACGTAGAACTGGATAGCAATAAAAATGGTGATCTCTGTTGGTGGTTGTTGCATAAAGGCCTTACATCTTTGTTCCTGTGCATTTCAATGTTCGGATTGTTGGTTCGCTGGACTGTCTCATTACATTCATACTCTGGTGCTGGAAATCCCCCCAAGTTTGGCGACTACGAAGCACAGAGGCATTGGATGGAGATCACAGTTAACCTTCCTGCTCAAGATTGGTATATTAATAGCACAAAAAATGATTTGAGTTACTGGGGCCTTGATTACCCCCCTCTTACTGCCTACCAAAGCTATATTCATGGACTTTTCCTCCGATTCTTTGACCCCGAATCAGTTACCCTTTTTACCTCGCGTGGTTATGAATCATATATTGGGTGAGCACCATTGCCTTAAATGTTATTTTCTCTTCTGACCTATCTGGATTCAAGCAGCGTGTCCATCTTGTTTTTCGCACTGCAGTTGTTTGGAAAAAACTAAATTTCTTTCCCTTTGTGTCTCATGTACAGGAAGCTACTCATGAGATTCACAGTTCTGTCATCTGATCTCCTGATATTCTTTCCTTCGGTCCTTTATTTTATTCATGCCTATTATGATGTTCATTCAAGAGGCCGTAAAGCTGATGTTGCATGGCATATTTTACTCATTCTGATCAATCCGTGCTTGGTCTTGATTGACCATGGCCATTTTCAGGTTATAAAACTCAATAGTGCTCTCTTATTTAAGCTTTCCCCCTTGTCCTTTTGTTTTGTTAACCTGGTATATCGTTGGGGGTATGCATCCTCACCTCAGAACTATCCTCTTTCAGTATAATTGCATCAGCTTGGGCCTGGCCTTGGCTGCTGTTGCTGCCATTCTCTCACAAAGAGACCTGTTAGCTTGTGTTCTCTTCTGTCTGTCTCTCAACCATAAACAGGTAACTCATTACTGCCTCTTTGAATGTCAAATGTTCCTTTTTACTTTGTGTTCGATCTGCCTGCCTGCCATGTTATGATTGATTATGTTCGGAGGTAGTATACTAGAAAGGTTTTAGGGAGTTGACACTTTACCTGGTAGATGTTAAGGAAATGGCAAACTTGGTGATTTTTGTGTTTATACTTGGTTGACGGTTGAGTGATTGTTTTTGTTGCATCCAACGAAAGTTTCCCTTTTCTGGTTGTCAGGTGTTGATCCCTTTGCCTCTTATTTTCAACACAATTAGGTTAGGCAGTAGATGGGCCAGGATGAGGCTTCGTTGTCTCTAATCCTCATGTTCTAGGATCTTGTTTTATGCCCTTTATCCCTGACATGTTGCCACCACACCTCATGGAAGTGTATTCTTTTTGCGGGAGTAACATTTTTCCTTTGGTCTGCTATGCAAAAGAACTGGTTTGTAATTTATGGAAAATGTTGGATTGATAGATGACATGTTTAAGTTTTCATGGAAAGTTCATGCGTCAGGAGATAGGTTTTTCTTTGCGGAAGAGCTTACAATAATAGATAGGGATTGGGAGAAATGGTAAAATCAACAGCTACTGTCATCTTCCTGGCAACTGTTTGTTCAATTCCTTTGCACAATCCACTGATGCGTTGATGTCAGGTTCCCTGTAAAAGTTAGTAGGAGTCTTGTAAATTTTGATTTTTTGAATGCTCTTGTAGTTCTGTTTTTTCATAGTTATTCTGCTTGTTTGGTTCACTGATTTTTCCAGTCATGCTGCAACATTACGTAAATTTATTCTGCATGTGAAGTAAAATTTGCATTTTGTACTTTGGTTGGTACATGTACATACTGTTATTCTGAGTTTATCTACGCCCTTGATATTGCATGTGCTATTAAAATTCCGACAGTCAAACATGAGGCTATTAAAAGGTGTTTCTCAGGCATAATGCTATCAGTGCAACTGGAACTGGTTAACTACTTGAGGCCGTCATACATTATTAGCTGATAAAATACTATTTCGAGTTTTGAGAATTTCCACCTTCAAATATTGAACAACTGAATGATGGTGCCTTTTCTTGAACTTTGTAGTTGTGTGATGATCTGAAAAAAATATGTTATCCTTTTGCTTGGTTCTTATGGATATGTTATTCTAGTGATAAAGTTCTTTTTTTCTTCATATTTTTCTTCTCCAGATGAGTACATATTTTGCACCAGCATTTTTCAGCCACCTCTTGGGTAAGTGCCTGAGACGAAAACATCCTTTGCTTGAGATTTCAAAATTGGGGATGGTGGTCCTGGGAACGTTTGCAATGGTTTGGTGGCCCTATCTTCATTCCAGAAATGCTGCTTTACAGGTAAGGGGTAACCTAACATTTGTTGAGAAAGCCTCCTGCTTTATTACCAAAACTTGATAGAGTGATTTTGGGTTTGTCTTGGTGAGTGACCTGTGATACACAATTTGACCATTCTTTTCTGTTTACATAAGCTTGTAGGCAATCTTTAGGCAGTTGCCTCTCTTTCCTGTGTCTCGTCAATTAGAGTTGAGTGTTTCTTAGCCACTATGTATGACACGAACTATTATCACATTTGTAATATTGTTAAGAGAGCAATTGAGCAACTAACTACTGCTTTGGGGACATTCAAGACACTGATCTAGAGTAAAATGCTCTCTTAGTAGGGAGAGACATGTCTATTGCAGAAACTAGAAGAAATTTAAGGGTTGTGATCTGATTATCATTCTTTTCTAGTGGGTTTTCATTAGAGTTGGACTGGTTTGACTACATGTCCAAATTTTGCTGCAGGTTCTCTCTCGCCTCGCTCCTTTTGAGAGAGGGATATATGAGGACTATGTAGCCAACTTTTGGTGCACTTCTTCTGTTCTCATCAAGTGGAAGAGGTTATTTCCAACACAGTCACTGAGACTTTTCAGCATGGTTGCCACCATATTAGCATGTCTTCCTTCAATGGTTCAGCAAATATTGGCTCCCAGCAGCAAAGGTTTCCTTTATGGATTGCTGAATAGTTCTCTCTCGTTCTACTTGTTTTCATTCCAAGGTTGGTAGCTATTTTCATCTATGTCCTCACTCATTGATTCGAATGCATTCAGTTTTAGTCTAATCTAGACTGCATCATAACTCATGCGAATTCTGCAGTACATGAGAAGTCTATTCTGCTGCCTCTTCTTCCTGCAACACTCCTGGCGATGGAATGGCCTCGTCCATTCAAGTTACTGACTCACTACGCTTTGTTCTCGATGTTCCCTCTAGTATGCAGAGACAATTTGATTCTGCCATATATTGCTTTGTATGCTCTCTGTATCTTCCTCTACCATCCACCTGGTGGAAGATGGGATGAAGCTACGAGGCAAGGCTCTACCCCTCTTTCTTTAGTCTCTGTTCTCTTGACCCTTGCTTATCTAGGCTCACTTGTGCTTCATATTGTTTACTTGACTGTCCGTCCCCCAGAGAGATACCCTTTTCTATTTGAAGCTTTGATAATGCTTCTCTCCTTCTCTCACTTTGTTCTGTTTGCTTTCCACACCAACATAAAGCAGTGGATGTTATCAGGACACCTGATAGGAAGTGACAAAGGAAAGAAACAACATTGAAACTGTGTTTTTAATGTTTAGGCCGATGTAGAAACTTCTTAGTGCTGTGCTATTTACTTTGAGTGAGGACATACATAAGGTAAAATTGCACTTGCACTTTGTTGCTGCCAAACCCTAATGAAGCTTTTTATTCACCGATCTTTGTGCTTCCCAATATCGATGCTGTCATAGATATCATAGATAGTTAATTAGGGGTTACATGCTGATTTCATTATGTATGGAAATGAAGACTGATAATTTTCTGGGTACTAGGTGCTCTTTTCTTTCCATCTTTTTTCCAGCGAGTAGAAGTCTTGATGTGATTCACGATTGTGTTGTGTGTATTTCCATTAGTTGCAGACACCCTTGTGATTGATTACAACTGGAAATCCTCTTTATTCCTTCTTTCACTTTCGATGTAGTCCTACTCATTTTAAGGTCCAGTGAGTGACATAATGAAATTGTCTCCCTAAGTGATCAGAGGCACCATCAAGCTAGGTTGGATAGCAACAGGCATTCCGTACAATATGCTACAGAGTGAAAGTACTAGGCAGAATTTTGTTATTAGGGCCACGCAGCCCAACCCACAGAAGTTGGTGTCAGTCAACTCAGGCATGTCTGTACATTAACAGCAGTGTTCATAAAATCGTACACGCGGTTCCACCGGGAAAACCTCCTAGTGGAAGCTAAATCGGTAAGTAGTTTTTATCGATATGAAACTGTTAAACCCCTGTTTCAGCATCAAGTATCATATTGTTGATTTTTTTGGCACAACCCAATACGGTTTTGAAGCAAAAGTTAAGAGAACATGGTTTCTATTCTTCCATCGCCTATCCCTAATGATTATCATTCATTTTCTTTAATGAAAAGGTAGGGATTGTTTACGCTGCCATTATTTGCTCTTTCGATTCCTCCATCCCTAATGCAGGATCTACCCAGAATGTGAACTGGAAATTTATATGCTATGATCTGAATCCTCAGCTTGTCATGCGGGTTATAATATTATACATTAGTGCTACATGTTTGATGAAAGTCGTCATGGGAAGATATATTCTTTGAGGATTGGACAAGACCTTTCACACTGCTACTTTTGTTGATTGTAATGTAGCATAAGAGATAAGAAAGTCCAAATGATGCTTTTCAAGAGCAAATGTCAAACTTAGAAAGGAAGGCGATAAAGAGTTAAAACTTAAAACTCAAAACCCAAGACACGTGGTGAAAAAATAGGGGTGTTCAAATAGTTATCGTGGTAATAATCAAACCAATTAAGCCTAAATTGAATTAACCATGGAATAAAATGTCTTAACCAAACCGTCCAAAAATAACATAACATTACATGAAAACAATTATCTTGTTAATGAATAAAATATAACTATATGTTATTACTGTCATAAACTATCATGATGTATAAGCAATAATAATAAGACTAACCATCCACGAGTATCAGCATCATTCGAGTCAATACATCATTCATCATCTCTGCACCTAATATAGTTAGCTTACAACAAACCCTTAACATAAATATTAAATACATACCAATACCACTCATCAGGAAGTTAAAGCTCTCCTACAAAACACTTAAACTATATATAGTTTTAGGTGGCTGTCATGGTATTGTACATAATTCTAAAGTCTAATAGTTGTCCAAAATGTTTTGGTTTAGTAAATAGGCAGTCACATTTAATTTTTGAATCATAATGCTTTGGTTGTTGTGTACATAGAAATAAAATAGAGAATCACGAAAGTTTGGTTTGATTGGTTGCATGGAAGTACAAATAATTTTGTATATTAGGTGTATCATTAATTGGTTTCATTGGTTAGCAGTGTTGAAATCAAACCAAACCACCTAAACCAAATAAGCTTAAATTATTTAACCAAACCAAACCAATTATCCAAATTAACCGAATGCTACCGGTTAATATGGTTACCACGGTAACCAATTCGTTTGAACACCGCTTCGAAAAACCCACAAAGAGAAGCCAAAATTAAAGAACGAACCTTAGGAACTGGCATTATTGTGTTAGACATCTTTCGACGAAAAATACTGAACACTGCAGTGACCGAAAAAGCATACGCTCGATTATAACATTAATAGCCTAAAAATAATCATAATTAATGTAGGGATGGCAATTTGAACCCGCCCTGTCGGGTATTATGGGGCGGGTATTACTTGAGCTGCAGTAGCATGGGGTGGGGAATGCGTATCTACTTCCGACTCGTCTTGCCTCACCCCACCCCGTTCTTGGTCCTTTCTATCTCAATTTCTTGCGGTATGTATTCATATTTCTCCTATTTTTACTTTTCTTCAACTAGTTAGACATGATCTTTCAATTAGTTAGATCCAAGGGTTAATACCTTATTTTGGCCCAAATTATATCCAAACTTTCTACTTTGTCCTGTGATTTCTGAAATTGCTTCCCTGGCCCGAACTATACACCATACCTCCCTATTTGGTCCGACGCAAATTTTGACCGTCAAATTAGAGGGTCAACTCCATTGACGTTAGTCAAGCGCCAAGTCACTTACCATGTCAGCAAACCCAAAATAAAAATTTTGGATTTTGGCATTTTTGGAATTATTTTTTCGTTATCCAAAATTTTGAATTTTTTTGTTTAATTATTATTTCTATTAGAAAACGAAATGAATTAAAATAATTAAAAATCCAACTTTTCTTATTTCGGGTTTATTGATGTGGCAAGTGACCTGGTGCTTGACTAACGGTCAATGGAGTTGACCGTCCAATTTTACTGTCAAAATTTTACGTCGGGCCAAGCAAGAAAGTATGATGCATAGTTTATGTCAGAGGAGCAATTCCATAATGAAATCCCTGAAACAGATAACGGTTTTTTTCAAATCTATAATGAACCCAAAACGCTCGTATATCCATGGTTTATCAAAACCCAAATCATACCAAAACCTTCATTTTTCAAATTCACGAAACAAACGATCCTTATTAAAGTAATTGAGAGTAACGGGTCCCAAAAGAGAGGAGATTAACAGAAAGTACTGTACCTGTCGTTTATTTATCTTCAGATAATGACGGCTCCATGATCTTTCCGCCATTGTTGATCCATTTTGCTACATGTAAATGTACGCCAAACACTAATTAATTAAACAACAATAGACAGGACGATCGATCTCTCCCTCTCAAAGACTTTACGCAAAGCAGCTTTATATCGAGAATCTATAGGCATATACATATTTTAGCCTACCTAGCTAGCTAGCTAATGATGAAGACGGCGTCGTGTAGGCAAGAGTTTCAATCCCATGCCTACCAAATATGGATTCGATTCAATATATACACACACCATTGGGGAACATGTCGAATATGTTCAAAGATTGGCCTTCACCTTATCGTCATATGAAACGACCGAATCGAATTTTTTACTTGTTAATGATATCTTCTGCATTCCTTGTCAAGAGATTTAGCCTCAAGTGGGTTTAATTAGTACTATATCATTTTGTTTAGACGACTAATGATCAGGACATTATATGTATAGGTTAAGGAAATTCTGTCACGCACACACAATTTTTTTTTGAAATTCGACCAATCCCAATTTTTAGGAGTATGATGAGGATATGTTTAGTTTACAAATTAGGCTAATCATCCTTGGTTTGTATTACCACACATATGGGAAGTTCTATGGTATCGTGGGTAAAATATCAATGTATTGTATATCTTCAGTAAAAAAAAACTATCTAGATGCTTAAGTAATTGGAGTTAAACTCTAATGAGTAAAACCTGACGATGAGAGAATTTTTGGATCGTTAACCCATTTGCCGTTGGGTTTATATCATGGTTACAAAAGAGTTTACAACTGGAGTAGGTGCATAATTTTTTTTATGGGAATCCGTGGGCTTTAAATTCCAACGAGATTAAGACATGTTACAATCAAGCCCACCCAAATCAGCCTCCAACAAACATAAGAGGTTCAAAGGGGGATTGTCAACCCAAACAACTTGTCTGTCCCAACCCGAAATAGAATGGGCCAACCAATGGGCCGTAGCGTTATTTTTCCTTGGTGTAAAACACCATTTTACAGCAACACCAGAAAATCCTTAGTTGCATCTTGCCAGCTTCTTGATATCTTCGCAACAGACACCGAGTTCCGAAAAATTAGTTTCACCATTCTCCAGCTTCCCGATCAACAATTGGCAATCCGATTCCACCATCAAAGGGCCGAGACCCCTTCTATTCGCTTCACAAAGCCCCATCACGATTGCTTTTGCTTCTGCTTCAATGGGTCTGCACGATCCTCTTTCTTTCTTCGCCATCACACCACAAAACTTCCCTTCCCAGTCTCTGATGACACAGCCAAAGCCAACACCCGTTTGATTCAGAACACCCGCATCAGAATTAAGTTTGAAGGTTCCCTCTGGGGGTGGGATCCAGCCAGAAGAAGCACTGGAACTGCGTTGCTGATTCTGGGCCACATAGCTAGAGATGGGTGGGTCCTGAGCTTCCAAGAACGCTTGCAACCAGCCTATAGCCTCCGGGATAATCTGGTCCTCGTCGATCTTGCGGTTGTTAAACAGGTGATTGCACCTTTCCTTCCAGAGATTCCAAAGAATCACGCTAAATTGTTGTATCTGATCCAAACTTGAGATGCTCCAGACTTCTCTCAACCATTCCATGCAAGTTCTTCCTTCTCCCATTTCGAATAACCCTTTTCCTTCCTATGTGCTCCATTGGCGGCGAACCCAGCCACACTCTCTCAGAGCATGCAATTGATCTTCAGGCAGTTCACAGAAAGGGCAATCCAAGTTAGCATCCTCACTCCACTTTTCGATGTTGCAACCCATTGGTAAGATGTTCCTCCCCATCCTCCAAATGAACATTCGAACCTTAGGAGGGATAGAGGTTTTCCATAGACTAATCCAGAACTTAGTTTCCTCGTCTGTGATAAAATTGCGAGAAGTTGTATTGTGGTTACGGCTCTCAAAGATTCTGTTATAAGTTGATTTCACCGAGTACTTCCCATCATCTGAGTCAGTCCAGACCCTAGAATCGCTCCTCAGGGGCCTTCTAAGAGGAATTTTAGACATAAGGCCGCAATCCAACCTCGAGAAAAATTAATTAAAAAAATTAATTAGAAACAAACAGAATGTAGTCGAGTAAAATTAATTAAAAAAAGGAATAAAAGGTTTTGTACAACTGTATTCCTACCAAAATCTATGCCCTAATTTTTGAAATCATATAACCATCAGATCAATTTAATGAGAAACAGTAGTTTCACGGTTCTAATTCATCGATATACATCCAACATGCTAGATAAACAATCTTAGTGTTTCGAGTATTAGAAAATTAAGAACTAGAGTTCACTCATTAAGGATTGATGTATAGTACCGTGCTCCAATATCCGGTTAATTCAAGGGCTATATAGTGTTTTCCTACTAAAGGTATGCAACACCTATAAATTCATATTGGGTACCCACAAATTCACCTCTAATGGGTAAACTATAGTCCCTAATTCTCAGTGGCGGAACCAGGCAGTGGCGGAGGCAAGTGTTGAGGAGTGGGGTCCAAGGACCCCACTTGACAGAAAAATTAGGCAAAAAAATCCAGTAGATACGTAGGTGTTTTAGCCGATTCTTCGAACTTAGGACCCCATACTCTTATTAATTTTAGCTATCTTTAAGAACTCCAATCAACTCAAACTCTATTCAAGGCATAGATTCTAGTATTGCAAATTTTTAGGACCCCAGTTAACTTGAAGTACTGGAACCCGGACTTGAAACTAGATGTGTTCTTTTTCCACAATATTAATATATAAATAAATATTTGATACATTTAGCAAGAAGCTAAGTGAGCTTTAATGTAGTGGGTAAATACGTGTATGCCACCTCAAGGTGGTGTGTTTGATCCCTTCTATAATAATCGAGGATTCTAATTTTTCGAAATATACTGCAGTACTAATAAAATGGTATTATGTCTTCCTAAAATTAGTTTGATCGAACATACAAAATTAATGATAAAGAATGCCAAACGAGAACACTAGCTAGAAAATGTTCGATACTGAAGCTCTCAACTCGTTTGCAAATTTACGTCCACACCCAGCCAACATTCTGAGAGTGATGACTCAGAATGACAAATAGCTTCTGTACAATCAGGAAAAATAAATAAAATATAGATTAATGATTGTTTCTGTTATCTTCAACTTGTGCTATATCCAGTTAATAATAATAAAACGATGAACTGCGCATGCATGAGAATGAAAGAAGATATTATTAAATGTGCTGGATATATGCGCGCAGGCAGCTGCCCTAGCTGATGTCTGGTTCTGGCACATGCACAAATCATTGGAAGCCATAATTATTGCCAATACTTAAATTCCTCCTCTTTTGTCAACAACTTGTGTTTATTATTATTATTATTATTATTATTGTTATTATTATTATTATTATTATTATCGTCGTCGATGTGACTGGATCTTAACTTTTGATTCTGACTGGGATAATAGGTTTTGACAAGATCAAGTTGTTGCAAATTCTAGTCAGCGAAAGTGTGCCAAGTATCGAGACTTGTACAAAGCGGCTGGTTACAGTTTCCTGTCCTTTCCTTTTTCTTTCCTGGCAGAGTTGGATACGAATGTCGTGGCTTTGCTCAAATGCAGTGGCGGACCCAGGATTGTTGAAGAGGGGTATCGCCGATAAAAAATTATAATAAATAAAATAATGAAATAAAATTTTATTAAAAATAACTGGAAATTCATTTATAAGTTGACAACGTGATGTTTACTACGAATTATAACAATATTTCATATGCAATTTTTTTTTTAAATACATTCATCGCTTATGTTGCAAATCAAACATTTTTCGATACACACAACTACATAATCACTCATAAATTAGTCACTCAATCAAAGAGAATTGAACCACGTCTAAAATCAAAGTTAAAATAATTTAGTTTACAATCAAATATAGTAAACCACGATCTATCAATTGACAATTTAAGACAAAACAAAGTATGCCTAAAGCAATATCATTAGCATTTTTTCTCAAGTTCTACCAAATTAACCAAAATCAAACCACAATCTCCCATAAATCAAAACAAAGTATGCCTAAAGCAATAACTTCAAGATGTAGTTGGTGACAATTTGTTTTGTAATTCAAGAACGCATTTTCATTTCAATAATATATTTTTCATTCTTACATCGGTCTAATTTTTGTTTATGCACAACTTCAAGATGATAAGCATAAATTTTAAATAGAATGAATTTAAGTCATTTTACAAATAAAAGAAATTGAACAAAATATGAAACACAAATTAAACAACCCTAAAATACAATGTTTAATTATCCTTAATTAATCAGATAACCACTAATTATCAATTAAACAAAAAAAATATACAGCGGGTGGGCTAGAGACCCGGGTTGGCAGTTGCCCCGCCCACCAGCACGCCCAACGCTTTTTTCCCTCAATCGGCAAATGAAACCCCAAAACTGCCGACCTTTTGCCGATGACCCCCATAAATTGCGGGTCTCGCCATTTTAGGCGATGCATTGGAGCGTTTAGTTCGCCATTAATGGAGGCTTCCCCATTTATGAGGTGCCCATTGGAGTTAGCCTAAATACTATTCATCACCCTAATCTGTAGAAAAATCATGTTAGTTTGTTTGGTTTGTCCATTCCAAAATTTGGTTTGTATCTTGTACTCTTCTCAAATTAGTGAAATTTGTTATGAATAACTTTCCTTCTCTTTATTTTATATTTTTTTTATAATAACATAATTATTGTTTCATTCTTATATGAAAATTAGTAATATACATATTTAATAGATTAATTCAATATTAAATTTTAACCATAAAATAAATATAGAAAAAAATAATAAAATCAGGTTATGAATAACTTCCTTTTTCTTTGTTTTTAACTTTCCTTTTATAATAACATAAGTATTGTTTCATGCACATCTGAAAATGAGTATTAGTTTCGAAACTAATCATTTTATATCTCATATAAATATTTAATAGATTTATTCAATATTAAAAATTTAACTATAGAAGGAATAAAGAAAAAAATCATAAAAATTAGGTTATGAATAAATTCACTTTTCAATTTTTGTTTTCCATTTCTGAATAAATTAAATATTGTGTCATGCTCATATGTGTTAATTTTGAATTTTATATCTGATATACATATTCAATAGAATAATTCAATATTAAAAAAGTTATCCATGAAAAGAATAAAGAAACAAAATCATAAAAAATTAGGTTGTGAATAACTTTTCTTTACCTTTTTTATTTTCTTTTTCTAAATAAAATAATTATTATTTCTTGCTCATCTGAAAATTAGTATTAGTTTCTAAATTGATAATTTAATACATGATATACATATTTAATATAAAAAACTAATATTAAACAGTTAACCATAGAAGGATAAAGAAACAAAATCATAAAATTAGATTATGAATAACTTCCCCATTTTCTTTGTTTTTATTTTTAATTTTTAATAAAGTTATTATTTTTCCAGGCTCATCTAATTACTTTTTTGTTTTAAATTGAGAATTTCCATATGATATACAGATTCAAAACGGATGCCTTGCTCTACGTGGTATTATTGGATGTTCAAGCTCTTAGTGCACCACCTTGCGCTATCCAATGTGTACGTTAGACTTTGAGTCAAAATAGCTTAAGTGTTAAGAAACTAAAGAAATAGATAAACAACTGAGAAAGTATGAAAAGGAAAAGACACAAGGTAAAAGAGAGGGGGAGAGTTGTTCTTATTCATCTTATTCATTTGTGCAATGGAGAGCTCTATTTATAAGCACATATACATAACCTTCACATTCTCCTCTATCAATGCACATAAATGTGATATAATAACCATGAAGAGGATTCATTTCCATGATCAACGTAGGGAGATAATTACCTCCTAATGTAACAACTTATATGGAATCCAAAGTAGCATCCAATGGACATCCACCATACTATATTGTTTAATAACATTAAGCTTAATTTATTTCAGTTAATAGCACGTAAGTAGTCGTCTTGACCAATAAGAATGTTAAATTATTAATTTGCATTGTGTTTCCTTCATTTTAATGCTTCGCATGAGATAGCTAAGCATAAGGTGAAATTCAGTAGGCTCCTGAGGGCACATCACCAGGATCCGGAGCTGCTGGCCTGAAAACACCATTAGATTACTTAGTATGTCAATAAGTACAGGCTTCCTCCGCCCAACTCAAGGCCATTAGTGGAGCCCAACGAATTCAATTACCTCATGGCAAAGCTCAAAGAATTGGTCGCGTAGTGCAAGGCAATTGAGACGCTGATGGAATCAGATCCTGAGATCCAGCAGGTGAACAATAACACTGCAGCACTGAAGGCTTAGGGGACAGCAATGTTTGCAACAGCTCTCAACGATTAAACGATGATGGAATCAGACCCTGAGGTTCAGCAGATGAACAATAACATTGCAGTACTGAGGGCTCAGGGGACAACAATGTTGCAACAGCTCACAATGATGACTGTTAAGACAAAAGATAACATCCGTTCTCTGGCCAAGTTCAAGCCTGTTGTAGATGTCTCTGCCCCATTCTTGATCATATCGAATAACATAAGCAATTGAGAGGTATACGAAAGGTTGCGGGCTCTAGCTCTACAATTGAGGTTCAAAATTCAATAGAATTCAAGTGAGGTCTTGTACTGTATTGCATTGCACAGTATTGATTGATTTTGGTATGTTGTGTTTGTTGTCATAATTGATGCATGTCTATCAAAAAACTAGTATTAGTTTAGAAATTGATAGTTTTATATATGATATACGTATTCGATAAAAATAATTTAATATTAGGTTAACCATTGGAGAGAAAGACATTGGAGAGATAAAGAAACAAAATCATAAAAATAAAGTTATGAAAATCTTCCATTTTTCTTTATTTTTATTTCCCCTTTTTTGAATAAAATTATTATTGTTTCATGCTCATCTAAAAATTCATATTAGTTGATATATGATAATTTTATATCTGATATACATATTCAATAGAATAATTCAATATTAAAATGTTAACTAAAAAAGGAATAAATAAACAAAATCATTATTGTTTTATTTTAATTTTTTGAAAAAATCTTTATTATTTCATGCTCATATGAAAATTAGTGTTAGTTTAGAGTTGAGAATTTAATATATGATATACATATTCAGCAAAATAATTCATATTAAAAAGTTAATCGTATACAGGGGCGGAGGTACAGCTTGGCTTGGAGGAGCCTCGATCCCTCTCTCTCCCACCCCACTCAATTCGAAGAATTTAGAAAGTTACGTATAAATTCGAATAGTTTTTTGAAAATTTCGTATTAACTATGGTGAAACTATTATATTTGTAGTGTGCACTATAGAAACAAGAAAAATAATAGGTCTAATGGATGAGAATACTTAATAAAAACCTGCAAGTAAGGTGTTCAAAACCTGAAGGTGCTAGTTTTGGTTTATTTTCAACTTTTAGTTAAAAATGACTTAATAAGTATTCATTCAACAACCTAATTCCTTTAGTTTCAAATTATATTAGCTAAGTTCTCAACTTGTATATTTGTTTTTCTCAAATCCTTTAATTTAAAATTTGATCGATTAAACTTTTAACTTCAATTTTTTTGCGATAACTTTTGTAGATAATGAATATATTGTTCTCCAAATACTCATATATTATTTGTTCTAATTATTAAAATAGAAGGATATAAAATATTTTAAAATACATTATTAATTATCTTTTCTTATCTATATTGAATCTAACATGGTATAAAATTTAGATTAGATTTTATTTTGGGTGGCTTCAATAGTCTTAAAAAGGTATAGCTATCATAATATTTCAAATATTTTCCTTTTATTATTTAAATGAACTTTAGCGTCTTTTTGCAATAGTAGAATATGAAACTCCTACAGCAATACCCTAGCTCCGAGAAAACCGGAGCGACGACTATCCCCCTGAAACTCCCCTGCGGCGCACCTTTCACCATGGCAACGTCGGCGCCGGGGGGCCTCCCCCCGGGCGCGACACCTTTGGACCCGAATGGGGGTGTCCGTCGTCCACCACCAGTCACATCCTCTCCTGACTCAAAACGTGAGAGGGAAACGCAGCACCCGAAAAAGCGAGCGAAACCAATGCAGACTAACCCTCTTTTTGTGAAGGACAACAAGACGGACTCGGTCCCCAGTCCGATGGAGGATGTAGAGACTTCTACAGAGAAGACACCGAAGGAATCGGTTTGGGGCGGAGGGTCTAGTAGGTGTTCTCAAACCTGCACCAAACGGATGAATGGTACGTGGCGGACTCTGACTCCGAGGACGTTGCTGCGGCCATGCGGGAAGATGATTTAGACGATGAGGTCCCGGCTGATGATGACCCGCTATGTACGACGATTGCTTTCACGGCATTAAAGAAACAACGGTGGAGACGAGAATGGAGGTCTGCCCTAATTATCAAAGTTTTGGGCCGCACGTTTCCTTTCCAGGCCATTGCTCGGAGACTTGAAGTCTTGTGGGCAAAGTGTGGCTCTATCCAAGTGTCGAGCCTCTCTTTCGGTTTCTACGCGGTGAGATTCACAAGTCAGATTGATTATGAACAGGCAGCGGCCGGCGGACCGTGGATGATCGGAGACTTTTACATCACGGTTCGTCCCTGGCGACGTAACTTTGACCCCAAAACAGCAGAGGTTGCGTCGACAATGGTATGGGCTCGCTTCCCTGGTCTCCCTAGAGAATTTATCAATAAGGAAGCGGTGGAACGTATTGCGGAGAAGATAGGCAAGCCTATACGAGTGGATCAGGCAACTCAATCGGGAGACCGCGGGAAATATGCCCGTGTTAGCATTGAAGTGGACCTCACCAAGCCTCTCCTCTCCAAATTCAAGATAGAAGGGATAACCTACTATGTAGAGTACGAAGGGCTACACCGCATATGTACGGAATGCGGTAAATACGGCCATACGAAAGTCACGTGCCCAGTTCTTTTTAAGAGTAACATCCCACCACCGGTGGTAGTCGAAGAAGAGAGCAGTGCTCCTCCATCCAGTGCTTACGGGGAGTGGATGATGGCGCCAGCTCGTGGACGCGGGGTGAAGAACAGGAAGGGAGGCCCATACAAGCCTGATGAAAAGAGGCAGGAGCCCAGCGGTCCCTCAGGTTCACGGTTTGTTGTGCTCACTGATGACGAGGATGGCATAAGGAAGGATGCAGGTTTTGTGAACCAAGAGGAAGATAGGAGGGACAAAGAGCAAGCTGAAATGGCTGAGAAAGAGGGGTTGGAGGCTGTTATTGAGAGGCCAGCGCCTATGACGGAAACTAACGAAGTGGCAACCAACCTGAATACGTCCCCCGCATTCCAACCCCAGACCATTGACCAAGGCATCGTGGAGAGAGTCGAGGGCGTAAATCCAAAGGTGGATACTCAAGCTAGGCACCCAAGTATGAAAAATGCCCACTTGGCAGGGCAATCTCGCAGCAACCCTCCTGATCAAAGAATGAATGGAGATAAGGGTAAGAAACAGGTTCCAAAAAAAACCCTGGTATCTGTGGATAAAGCAAGTCAGGCTGGATCTCTTCAGCCAAATCATGGTTCGAAAGATGGCGCGGGGAGCCGATCCCCTTCGGTGCATAAATGAAACTGATGAGCTATAACTGCCGCGGTTTGGGGAACACACGGTCAGTTAATGCCCTTAAGGCGATCTTGCGCCGAGATTCCCCGGATGTGGTTTTTTTGATGGAAACTAAGCAAACCTGTGAGGAAAATGAGGTGTTACGTGGACAGTGTGGGTACGTGCATGGCGAAAGTTATCCGGCGGTGATTTCCCCTAGGAATCGCGCCGGCGGTCTTAGCGTTTGGTGGAAGGAAGAAGTGCGACTCTCAGTTATGAATTCAGACCTATACTTTATTGATACAGCTATTGAAGAAGGAATGGTCGGTAAATGGCGGTTCACGGGTGTCTACGGATGGCCAGATGGTAATGAGAAATGGAAGACTTGGGATCTACTCCGCTATTTGAGCAACCAGTGGGACGGACCGTGGCTGTGTGGGGGAGACTTCAATCAAGTTTTATCCTTAGAAGAGAAGAGCGGTGGCCGTGGGGCACAGGAGGCAGATATGAATCAGTTTCGAGAATGCCTAACCGAGATGGGATGTCAGGACCTGGGTTTCTTTGGGTATCCGTTTACATGGGAAAATCGTAGAACGAGAGGTGGATATATTGAAGAAAGGCTGGATAGGTTTGTGGCTAATGATAAGTGGAGCGAGCTTTTCCCTCAAGGCAGAGTGCATCACGGGGACCGAACTCACTCAGACCATAGGCCGATCCTTTGTGAATCTAAAGGCGAGGAAGATAGAGACATCAAATGGGGCTGGTCCTTTCGGTTTGACCCTCTATGGACTAAACATAAGGAATGCCCTGAAGTGGTTGCTCGTGCTTGGAACAAGACCCAGCAAACAAATGTGATGGAAAAGTTTGAACAGTGTCGTCGAGAGTTAGAAGGCTGGAGTCCTCAGGCTTTCCCTGCGTTCCCAAAGCAAAAGAAGAAGGTGCAGCGGGTCATCCGCACTCTGGAAAAACGAGAGAAGACCCCTGAAGTTGTTGCCCAGCTCCGACAGATGGATGAAGAATATGCGGACTTGCTTGACAGTGAAGAACGGTACTGGAAACAACGATCCCGGGTGGACTATCTGCGATCCGGCGACAAAAACACTAGCTTCTTCCACCGGAAAGCGTCAGCTCGTCGAAAATGGAACATGATCAGGAAGATTCGAAATGACGCGGGGTGCTGGTTCGTGGGACAGAATGAAATTTCAGCCTGTATGGTGGATTATTACCAAGCCCTGTTCACGGCTGGTCCAGTCCCCTCGGTGTGGCCGGTCTTGGAATCCATCCCATGCAAATTGCAAGCAGCAGACAATGATGCACTACTCAGGCCCTTTACGAAGGAGGAGGTATGGGGGGCTCTAAAGCAAATGGGTCCAAGGAAGGCTCCGGGTGTGGATGGGCTCTCTGTGTTTTTCTTCCGCAAATACTGGTCGATTGTTGGTGACGAGGTAACAAAAGCAGTACTTAATATTTTGGAGACGGGCGCTATGATTGAGGGCCTGAACCACACTTTGATCACCTTGATTCCCAAAGTCAAGCAGCCGGCTACTCTGAAAGACTTCAGACCGATTAGCCTCTGTAATGTGATGTACAAAATTGTGTCAAAGATCCTGGCTAACCGGCTCAAACCTCTGCTGGACAAGATTATCTCTCCAGCTCATAGCGCCTTTATTCCTGGACGGTTTATCACGGATAATATCATGGCAGCTTTTGAATGTTTTCACACTATGAAAGGAAGCAAGCGCTGGAAGCATGGGTACTTTGCAGCCAAGATCGACATGGCGAAGGCGTATGACCAAGTGGAGTGGCACTTCCTGGAAGGTGTTATGAAGAAAATGGGTTTCGCTGATAGATGGATCCAGCTTGTTATGATGGGGGTAACAACGGTATCATACTCAGTTCTAGTGAACGGGCATCAATCCCAAACGTTCATTCCGAGCAGAGGGATTCGGCAGGGTGACCCGTTATCACCTTATCTCTTCCTGCTTTGTGCGGAGGGATTATCAGCCTATACAACCAAGGCTGTAGAGGAAAAACGGTTGCATGGGCTGCAGGTAAAGCGGGGTGCCCCGGTGATTACCCACCTATTTTTTGCTGACGATAGTATCTTTTTTGCCAGGGCAACGCAGGAGGAGTGTCTAGCTCTGAAAGACATTTTACACGCTTACGAGACTGAGTCTGGACAGATGGTCAATTTTCAGAAATCGGAAGTCTCCTTTTCGGCAAACGTGAAGACCCACAGCAAGCTCATCACCAGTGGCACTCTCCAGATGCAACCTGTTGACAAGCATCAAAAATACCTCGGACTGGTGACAGAGGTGGGAAGGGCTAAGAAAGACCTCTTCGCAGGACTAAAAGATCGAGTGAGACAGAAGCTGAAAGGATGGAAGGAAAGACTGATGTCGGTGGCAGCTCGAGAAGTGCTAATCAAGTCTGTTGCTCAAGCTCAACTGACCTATGCGATGTCGGTGTTTAAAATCCCCGATGGAATTATTGATGAGATTCACAGCATGATTACAAACTTCTGGTGGGGTCAGAAAAAGGATGAGAAAAAATCACACTGGGTTCGGCGCGAAGAGCTGGTAATATTGAAGGAAGATGGCGGCCTGGGTTTTAGGGATCTTCGGGGCTTTAATCAGGCTTTAATCGCTAAGCAGTTGTGGTCGTTGCACCAACGACCTACATCTCTCATCTCTCGGATTATAGAAGCAAAGTATCACAAGAACTGTACTATTCTTGATGCGCGACTGGGGAGCAGGCCAAGTTTCATTTGGAGGAGCTTATTGAGTGCACAAAATTTCCTTTGTGAAGGGCAGCGCTGGAGTGTAGGTAATGGTGCTCAAGTGAAATTTTGGGGAGATCAGTGGCTCCCGATGGAACCTTCTTTTGTCGCTTCGGCGCCGACTCACATCCCGGTGGACTCCACAGTTCGGGACCTTATTGATCCTGAGACCGACAGCTGGGACGCGGGTTTGGTATATGCTTGTTTCCCTTTACCCATTGCACACGCTATCTTAACTATCCCACTGAGGGGGAGGGAGGAGCAAGACCGGCTAGTTTGGAGACATAGCGAGGATGGGCGATACACAGTGAAGAGTGGGTACAGGAGATGGTTAGCAGGGTTTATGCAGGAGAAAGGCATTAGACCGAGTGGTGATGCAAAGTTGTGGAAAGCTATTTGGACTATGAGAGTACCACCGAAAGTTCGCCATTTTATGTGGAAGTTCGCAAGAGATATCTTACCGACGGGAGTGAAAGCGGCCGGGAGGAATCCACGATGGAGTGATGGCTGCCCTTTCTGCAGTCAAACGGAAACTCAACACCACCTCTTCCTGGAGTGTAGTTGGAGCTGTCGGGTATGGAGAGGAACGGTGTGGAAGAGGGTGTTCACGGAGCATGGGGATACGTGCAGTATGAAGTGGGTTGAGAAGGTCCTGGAAAAAGAAAGCTCTGATGTAGTGGAGTCTTGGGCAATGCTTTTATGGGCAGTGTGGAAAGAACGAAATGCTCAGCTCTTCAACGGCCTTAAATGGCCTGAGCAAGAGATTGTTCAATGTGCCATGACCATTCTCGAGGATTACAGGCAGAACCAAGGTCCAGAGGAGGCCGCCCCGGACAGTCAGCCAGAAAGAACATGGACGAGGCCGATGGAAGGCTATATAAAGCTTAACACCGACGCGGGGATAATGGCAAATGAAGGGATTGGGTTGGGAGCTGTGTTGCGTGACCACCAAGGACGATTTCTAGCTGCTGCAGCTAAAAGAGTACGAGGACCCTATGAAGTGGAGATGGCGGAGGCGTTAGCAGCGGAGTTTGGCGTCCAGCTTGCGGGTCAGTTGGGATTTAGGAGGCTACAGCTCGAGGTAGATAGCGCCACCCTTGTCGAGAAGCTAAGCAGGAGTCAGGACATCCATTCTGAGGTTGGTACCATCTGCAGGCGGATCTTAAGCCTGCTCCAGGAAACGGACTCGAACCCGAGCAGTATAACCCATGTGAGACGTACGGGTAATGGTGCGGCGCACATTATGGCTCATAGAGAAACCCAGTGGGACAACAGAGAAGTGTGGCTTGAAAGCCCTCCGATTTTTCTTATTGATCAGCTTCGGCTGGATGATGTAACCAGTTCACTTTGATCTATTTTCACAGGTTACCCGTCAAAAAAAAAAAAAAGAATATGAAACTCCGACCTTCTAGAAGATCAAATCTTGGCTTTGACCCTCATCATATAAGGATAAAAAAACAAAATAATAAATATTCAAATAATTAATAAATTCTCTTCTCTTTTAGTTTTATTTTTTTAGTTTTTTATATGGTATGTGTTCTTATATGGTAAGTTATTTTCTTAGTTTTTCTTTTTCTTTTTCTAGTTTATGTGCCACTAATTTTGAATATGGAAGTCTCAATTTGAAATCGATTAAATAGTACATAATAATCAAAAGTAAATCTATATCATCATCCTTATAAAAGAAACATTTCCTATTTATATAAAATACCTTTCCTTTTCCTTTCCTTTTAATTTGAATTTTTCTGATATGGTAGGTCATTAAAAATACTTTCCCTTTTTCTTTTTCTTTAGTTTTATTTTTTATTTTTAGTTTTTCTTTTATGATAGGTCATTAAAAACTAAAAAACACAAATCGGTGTTTTAGCTTGCTCGGTTCTTAAGGTTAGTTGGACCAACTAACAACAACCCAGCCTGCTATTTGTGTTATCGATTTCAGTCTTCCGGGACCAGAATTATGGTCAGGTGATTTTCTATGGAATACAAAGTTGGGGGTCTGAGTTTGTGGATTTTCTAGGATTTTGACCAGTTTTTCTTAGTTTTGACCAAATCCCAGCAAAACATCCAACTGGTTTCCGGGCGCTCGGATTGGAGGTCACGTCCAGGACTAAACCGTTTCCCCGCGAGTAAACAACCATGTTAATGATTGAAATACTCCTAAGGCAAATAATACTCCAAATGATCAAAATGTCGAATGTATTATGACGAATCAAAATCATCGATTATTGATATATTTTAAATTTACCTTCATACATGAGGTTTACAGAATCACACCCCAAACTTTATTTATTAGAGGTTATAATATAATATCATGTCCAAACTTAATTTAATTCATCATCAAGATAGAAATGTCCCACTAGAATTACTATAGACTAACTTCCTGGAATCCGTGTTACAGTAACTTAGGAGTTATCTTATCAATAAATGAAAGAATAATAGTGGCTAGCAACAAACATTTCCAAATTACTTGTCTGTGAACCGATCGGTTGAGGTCGTAACCAGGGACGGACTCAGGTGAAAGGTAGGGGGCGTCCTAAAATTTTGGAGACAAATCAATGAACTCTCGGTAGTAGTTTGCGTAGGAAAAAAAAGAAAAAATAATGGTAGTATATGCGTTTCAAATTTATAACATAGTGCTTATTAGTGAACATTTTTCTATATGACTATACTTCATTTCTTATTGTAATGTGTCATAAATGTAGTTATAAACATATAGCTCTTATCCTCAATTTTTCTAGATCTTAAATTTAACCTACGAACTACTCCTTATACTCATCGTATTCTAACACATAATTTTATCCTGAAGAGAGTTAGGTCACATTTCTGATTCTTTTCGACTATTGAATTTTCATAATTATTATCATCGTTTTAAAAATGAAGAGCTATTTTTGTGGATTAAAAGAAACTAATGAATTAGCTGAGTTGGTGGTGGAGACAAAATTGAATCTATCATATTTGCTCGTCAAAGTTGTATTACTTTACTGATTGCAACTTCATGTGTTGAGAGAGCTTTTTCAACTTTGAGTTACATTAAAAAACAAGTTTCGGAAATCGAATATGCGATCGGTTCGTGAATGATAGTCTAGTAGGATATACTGCAAGAAAGCACTCTAAACAATGAGTGTATTTTATAAAAAAAAAATTTAAATATAATAACACGTCATTCACTTTTGTTGTAACTTGTACTCGTCAAATATTTTCTTATTTAATTAATTTTTTGAGCTTTTTTCGAATTTAATTTTTAAAAGTGACACCCACATATAAAATTCGTGAGTCCACTGTAACTGAATTGGTATGGTAATAGGTTGGAGTTGAGACCAATTTGCCCAAAAATCAAAACCACTAAACCAGCAAAACAAAAAAACAAAAAACCTCCTTTCCTTACTGATTTGACTGAATTTAGAATTTAGATATCCTCACAGTGCGGCTCTGTCATCCTTGCCTAGCCATCCATGGCCACTATAAATAAACGTGTACCCTCTCCCTTCCTCCTCCAAAATCCCTCCATTGATCAACGACCCAACCTCCACCATCTTCCCTCCCTTCCCCTCTCTCCATATACATCTCAAGAAATCCATGGAGTTCACCGCAACTCTGTGCAGTACTGTATTCGTAGCGGTAGGGTTTTTTATACTGAAGACGGTGTACGACACCTTGACATGCTACTATCTCACCCCGAGACGCATCAGGAGCGTCATGGAGAGGCAAGGGGTTCGCGGACCCGAGCCTCAGCCTCTCCTCGGCAACCTCCCTGACTTGTCCACCTTGATCTCTCACTCCACCGCCGGCGACTGCGATTCCGTCCATCACGACATCGTCCCCCGCCTCCTCCCGCATTTCGTCCTCTGGTCACGCCAATACGGTGCGTTTTCTTCTTCTTCCTAAACCTCTCTGTTTTACATACACTCTGCCTCCTCTGTTTTTCCGAATTTCATTCTGCTTCCTCTGTTTTTTTTTTTTCTCGTTTGGCAAACAAACAGGGAAGAGATTCATATACTGGAACGGGATTGAGCCCCGGATGTGCATCACGGAGACGGAATTGATCAAGGAATTGATGACCAAGTACAGCACGAAAGCGGGGAAATCGTGGATGCAGCAGCAGGGCTCCAAGCATTTCATCGGCCAAGGGTTGTTAATGGCGAATGGTCAAGATTGGCACCATCAGCGTCACCTCGTTGCCCCTGCATTCATGGGTGATCGGCTCAAGGTCCGTATCATAATAATGGGTTTATGTTTTTTTTTTTTTTTTTGGGTTGGTTTTTCGTCTTCCGCGTTTTTTTTTTAATTGGTTCGTGGATGCTCTGTTTTTGGGCACTCTGTTTTTTGTTTCCGGCGGCAGAGCTATGCAGGGCACATGGTGGAATGCACTGAGAAACTGCTCCAGACGATGGAGACTGAAATGGCGGAGCTGGGTAACTGTCACGAGCTGGAGATCGGAGAATACATGACGAGGCTCACCGCCGACATAATCTCGAGGACGGAGTTCGATTCCAGTTACGAGAAAGGGAAGCAGATTTTCCATCTCCTCACCGTTCTGCAGCGACTCTGTGCTCAGGCATCAAAGCACCTCTGCTTCCCCGGTAGCCGGTCAGTCAGTCTGCAGTCACTTCATCAGAATACAAAAATACAGCTAATAGATCTCTTATCTTATCAAAATAGCTCAAAAATAAAATTGGGAAATGATGGTAAGAAGAGTCACAACAACGAAGAATCTGACTCATCTGTCGGAAAACCCAATTCCCTAGACCAAAGTTCGTCCACTTAAAATTCTCAAAAAAATTCCTACAAAAAATGTGTCGTCATAGTACGATTCGCGACTTAATTTAACTATTATTATCGCGCGAGGAATATCCGCGGACCAATTCGTCTCAATAACGCGCGAAAGATATTGAGACGAGTTTTTGTAACGAATGTTTGTTTTCGTGGGGGGTGGACAGGTTTTTGCCGAGCAAGTACAACAGGGAGATAAAATCGCTCAAGGCGGAAGTGGAGAGGCTGCTGATGGAGATCATACAGAGCCGGAAAGACGGGGTCGAGATCGGCCGGGGTTGTTCCTACGGGAACGATCTGCTGGGTGTGCTACTGAACCAGCTACAGAACAACGACGGCAAGAATGGTGGTGGTGGTGGTAGTAACAAGAATGGGATGGATTTGCAGTTGATCATGGACGAGTGCAAGACTTTCTTCTTTGCCGGGCACGAAACGACGTCGCTTCTGCTGACGTGGACGGTCATGCTGCTGGCTTCCAACCCGGATTGGCAGGAAAAGGTTCGGGCCGAGGTCAACCAGGTTTGCGGTTCCCAACCGCCAACCCTTGACCACCTCCCTAAGTTAACCGTGGTAAGTTGGTTAGTTATTTACTTTTTTTGTAAAATTTTGAACTCTTAGATTGCGCTAAGATTCCGCGTCAAACAACAACAAAAATCATCTTGGCAAATTTCTGTCCTGATTGCATTTTAATAATTTTTATCGAAAAGTCAGAATTTAGACTATTCTCTTTGATTGGTTTTAACTTCACTTTCGTAATCATAAGCATCCTTTAATTATAACTAAGAGATAAACGCTCCACAATTGAAGTGATGGACCACTTTTATTAAAATTAATATATTTAGTCCACGATAACTACTCCACATAAACAAAACTGTACTATTTTCAAATCAAGTTTCACCGACGTCGGAGAAAAAGTTTTCACCGACGAGGAGGTCAAATTCTGGCTAGCTAGCTAGCTCTTGACCTCCTACGAGGCTACGACTCTGCCACCGTTGACCTAAAGCTTGAAACTTGAGAGGTCAAAACTGGAGTGAGATCACATTATTTTTTGTTAATTAATATTTGCGACCTTATTATTTTGGCAGTATGTGACGGTTTAAGTGAGTTCTAGAAGCTGCTGCTAGTGTGTGAAAACTTGAAACCAACTTTTTTTTTCTTTGTATTATGGGAGAAGATATTCCTATATAGTTTTCTTTTCTTTATTTATTAACAAAACAAATTAATAATTTATATATATTATGTCACAGTATAGAGTAGGGATGACAATGGGTCGGGTTGGGTCGGGTTTTGCCAAATCCAAACCCGTGGGTTTATCCGTGAAAAAACCCCAGGGTAAAACCCACTGGGTTTGAAAAACTCAAACCCAACCCAACCTGCTGGGTATCCGCGGGTTCATGGGTACCCACGGGTTTTTGTCGTAAAAAATTTACTATAACAAGTTTCTATCAAAATTAAAGTCAAATATCTATCTCTCAATACAAATTATCCATATATAAAACACCATTCTAGAAAATACAAGCAAATCACAAATTAACTATACAAATTGTTCAACACCAATATAGAAAACTCAAGAAAATTGAAGCAAATCACAAATTATTCATAAATAACATGATTAATTGAAAGCTTCTTCTTTTCAATTAAGTTTCTTCGCTCTCCACTCGATAACATCAACTTCATTCTACACAATTAGAAAGAAAAAATTAGACATGTCTCCACAAACATAAATAAGATTAATTTGTTTAGAATATTAAATATACCAAGAAAAAATTAGACATGTCCCAACCCAACTCGGTGAATAGTGAACAGGTTTAAACCCAAACCCGGCCCAAAACCCGTCAACACGAATTTTACCCTCGTTGACCGGTTTGGGTCGGGTGGGTACCCGTAGGTTCGAGTTTTGTTGCCATCCCTATCCCTAGTATAGAGTAGAGGAGGAATACCTACCAGATCCTACCACCATATATTCTTTTTTCTTTACCACGAGGATCGAATATATTTAATTAATTGGTATTAGGATATATTTAATTAAGCCACGGGGGCCTAATCTAATCTTTTCCCCCATGGATTCTCCACTTCACCTACCTCTCCTTCCCCTCACCATTCGCTCTATATATATATATATACATCACTTCCAAGTTCCAATACTCATAAAAATAATGAATACTAAAAATACGAAATTTGTATTAGTGTCGTACTATCGTTATATTGTTCATAAACGTTCAAAACAACATTTGAAAAAAATACACAAGAAGTAGACGGTTTACATACAATATCTCCACCTTCACTTTAGTGTTTATATATAGAGACTAAAGTAGCAGAACTCTTTCTCGTCCCATGAGTAGAACATCCACTAATTAATTAATTAATTAATTATGTATAGGAAAGGAGCATTAGTTAGGAGTATTAATCCAAAAGAATTTCAGTCAAAAGGAGTCAAAGTGGCAGTCAACAGCTAGCTAGCTAGATAGCATCATATTTAAGTATTGAAGATTCTTTCTAAGTAATAAGCTCTTAGAAGCATCCATCGATCGTCCCTTCAACACATCCAAAAGTTCTGTTCCTTATCCCACCCCCAATCATCAAAGCCAATCTTTCTTCTTCTCTTTATATTAATAAATAATAATTATTATTAGTATTATATAGGTTTCTCAAAATATAAATAGGGTTCAAATTCATACGTGTACTCCACATTTTTTTTTGTTCGTTTTTCATTTTCCCGCAAACATATGCTTTACTATATACACCATGCGTGCGTGCAACTTTTTCCTTTCTTTAATAGCTCATCCTTTTCTTTCTTACTAAAATCGTGATTTAATCACAGTTCGACCACTAATGGTAATTCGTCTACCAATTTGAGTCCGATGTAAGCTGTATCTGGTCCGACCGACCGGTACAGTAGGGTTAAAACGTTGACGTTAAGACACATTGTCGTGTTTTTGCAGCTTCACATGGTGATCAACGAGTCGCTCCGGCTGTACCCGCCGGCGACGGTCCTGCCGCGGATGGCGTTCGAGGACATCAAGCTCGGCGACCTCCACGTCCCGAAGGGGCTGTCGATATGGATCCCGGTGCTGGCGATCCACCACAGCCACGAGCTCTGGGGCAAAGACGCCAACGAGTTCAACCCGGAGAGATTCTCCCCTGCCGCGAAGAAAACGACGACGGGCGGTGGGAGGCACTTCTTCCCCTTCGCGGCGGGGCCGCGGAACTGCATCGGGCAGTCGTTCGCGATGATGGAGGCGAAGATCATACTGGCCATGTTAATAGCAAAGTTCAGCTTCACGCTGTCGCCGAATTACCGGCATGCCCCTGTCATTGTTCTGACGATCAAGCCCAAGTACGGGGTTCAAGTTTGCTTGAAGCCGTTGAAATGATTAAATAATTATTTTGATTGTATTGAGGCAAGGCGGGGAAGGGGTTTGGCTTTTTTGCAGGAGGAGGTTTGAGAGAGAGGCTGGAAATTTGGGAGGCATTTCTTTAATTTTTAGTTGTTTTTGAGGGACGGGGAAAAGTTTTGTTGAGTTTTGTTGCGTGAACAAAAAAAAAAATTACTTCAATTTGGGGTTACATTAGTTATTAGCAGGGTTGGGAAAATGTGTGGAAAGGTGGAAAGGCAGTTGTGCTATCTATGGACTTCAACTTTTACGGCTTACCAGAATTATGGGAACGAATTATATTTGGGGAAAATGTGAAAGAAAGAGAAAGAGGGGGGGGGGGGGGGGGGGGGGGGGGGGAAATAACGAAGTGGTAAAATTATAATAAATAGTAATGAGATTCAGTAATATTGTTTGGGACTTTGGGTATGCTTTTGGTGACTTGCAAATTGCAATAACTTGTCAAAAACGGTCGACCAGTAAGTGATTGTGGTCGACTGATTACACTAGCGTGTCCATTCCTATGAAAGAATGTGGTCGATCTTAAACATCGACCGGTCAATCGAGCATAAGAGACTCATAATTAGAAAGGTCGGCCTTCCAGCAGATTGGTCAACCATTTCAGAGAAGAGGTCAACCACACGGAAGAATGCCCGACCCTCAAACTTAGCAAACCTTCCTCTTGGTAGATTAAATTGATTGGTTTTACGGCTGACCTCGTAAAAGAACGAAAACCTTGAGCTATTGTCTATTCCGATCAACTTTGTAATAGTCGAATCGATTTCATAGGACCCATAATGTCATGCACCTTCTGAAATTCAATCGTCATTCAATAGCAAGAAATCATATATTCTTGTAAGGTTACTCATTAACACCAAAAATATCTTTTCTCAGATGAAATGAAAATTGGATTCATGAAATAGGAGAAAGGTTTCACATTCCTTAATTAGCCTAAAAGATTTGTACCCATGAAACAGGGATTCGGTGGAACAAAATTGATTGGGTGATAGAGTCGCGTGGAAACACCTGTTTCTTCCATATTTTGGACATGGAACATTAGGTGAATTTGGGCATGCATTCTTGTGTTTCAGGCATGTATTGTTATATTCCTTGTATGCATTCTAGTAAGTCTGGTATACATTTATTAGTTTCTTATATGCATTACTTTGTTTCTACTTGATTCCGGCGATAAAACCGAAAAATAAGAAAAAAAAATAGAAAATAATATGGAGTTTAACATATAAATTCGATTTATTTTTTAGTGCGTTTCATTTTTTTCTATTAATTTCTATTAGTATTATCCTCATAATAACACTTTGTTTCTTAAACGTATCATCTTTTCATGTTATGTAATCGATGCCTCCTTATTCAATTCTCAGATGAACCATCCCAATTTGACGAAAAAAAGTTGACATGCTTTACTTGTAGACGAACCACGAAACGCAAGCTAGAACCTATGTAACCGATCGGAACGATGCACACGAAATGCATGGAAAGACAGAATGTCGTAAGGGTAAGGTTTTTTAGCTGGCAAGAAATCATGGAATTTTGTCCCTTACATTTTGTTAACAAGGTAGGCATAACGGTATAGAAGACTCCAATATTTCGTGATGCATGTAATATATTGTCTGCCGACCTTGTATAATCTTGTACATATACTGTTGTTTGTTCCTTCCTAACTTGGACTTCTCTCGACAGCTTCTCGAATTGTTAGTTATTTGTAGCAAATACCGTAGGAATGTGAACATGAGTGCAAAACGAAGAGTCATCGAAACTATCAAGAATATATTACTCTATATGTATTTTGTTGTGCTTAACATGTATCCTGTTAAACAATTATTTATAATTTGATAACTCGTTTGCTTTCGATATATGTCAAAACCCGTCTAACATCAATAACTCGAGTTGTTGAGAGAGGTCCAATAATTGATTTTATACTATTTATTGACTCGCAACTTCAAACAAAAGTAAACTTATATGGATCAGACTTTGAATTAGTTTGCACATATTTGAATCTCATGTGCTTAACAAATGGGGTAGCTAGGATTTGAACACAAGACCTCTAGGTCATCAAAGGTTCTAATAGTATGTCAAGAACCGTTTCGTCCCAATAACTCAAATTGTTATGAGATATTCAAAAAAATAATCTTATATCGTTTACTAACATCCTTCACATATAGCTCGTTTCACAAAATGTTCACATAGCTTGTTACAGAAATGGCATCATTATCATGGGAGTCAATATGATGAATAACTAGTTTTTACAAGGAGTATAAATTTGAGGAACAAGAAAAACAAATGAATGCTTTGAAAACTCGAGGGAACTCATGAGGTATACTTATTTTAATATTTGTGTAGAAATTATAATGTATTAGATACCATCGGGATAATTTTTTCTACAAATTAGCTACGTTCCGGCAAAAAACTTGTTGTTGATATTGAATAAGTACATGTACATTTGATTTTGAGTGGATAATATGCAACGCTATCATTTGTACGTAGCTAATTGAAAAAAAAAATGAATAAGTCAATAAATAATTCGTAAATCATCATTAGACATTTGCAATTAACCATGATCTCAATTTGACATCTCATAATTTCCACTCTCTATTAACTATATTTCTAATTTATCGATTTTCCTCCTAAATCGAATTGGTCCACGAACCCACACTATTCCACTCTCCCTCCTCCCCTGAGTGCATACTACGTCATCTTTTTGTAATCTGAGCATACAGTTTAGTGATGAGCTATATATACTTTAAATAAGTAATATCAATGTGATATTTCATGATAATGATTAGTTAGCTTTAATAAGAAATTTGAAATCTTTTTATATCCCCCACCTTTGCACGAATGGGTTTAATTAGTGGATACTAAGTGCGGAAGATTATATGTAATCCCATCATATTTTAGATCGAGAAAAGCATAGCCGTTCTCTCTCACAATGATAAGTGTATAAAGTATTAGAGATTAGCTAGGGTGGACCTTTTGGTTTTGGAGGTCCATCTCTTTTCTAAATTAAAGAGAACAAGACAAGAAGTCAAAGATTGGTCAAAGTAGATTAATAAACTGATTTTGCAGCCTCTCTCTCACTAATCATAAAATTAATATATACATATTGCATAATGTTGTGTGCTACTAGGATTTGCCGGGTTCACGCAATAGGATCTGAAATTAATTATAGCTGAAAGATATAAATTGGATTGTTTTTTAATAGCCGTAGCCTCTATAGGAACTCGAAGTCGAAACAACAGTTGCAAGCGAATGATTCGGTTATGATCCAAAATGAGATAGATCTAGTTGTTGTCTGTCGTAGCATACGATCGATGCTTAAGAGAGCAAACATCTATATCAATGACATATAACATCAAATACTCCTTACTCACATGCATGTTGAGCCTCGACATAGTTGGCATTGATTAACCACGACTTATGTAGATAGATCTACACGAGTTATAAATCGATGGCGACAATAGCGATTTACGTCACAAAATCTTAGTCGTTCTTAGCAATTTTTTGTCAAAATCATTGGAGACTGTGCCGATTTAGCAAAATGTAGTGTAGATTGGGAAAAATTGTTAAGGAGTATGTATTTTGAGTTTTTTTTGTTAGTATATTTTGGAGAATATCAAATAACAAAATAAGCACCTTTGTATATAATGTGAATAAATATAACATGGGTTTATAAATGTAAGAAAGAAATGTAAAATTTCAGGTACTTAAATCTTATTTATAGTTCAGATTTTATTATACAAATATTAAAAAGTTGATATTTCCATACACAATATAGTTGACCTTTGAGCTCGGAATTATTTCACCGTCCACTATAAATTAATAAAATATAAAAAACCTGTAATATCGAATTATGCTACATGCCTACATCTTAACTTCTCCTCCCCACCCGTCCATTTCTGAATTCTAATCATCAGCTCGCAATTTGACCAAAAATAAAATAAAAAATAAACCCCAACCTCCATTTGTTCGCTAACTGGTAATGTCATATAAGATTTACAATGTTTTGAGTTCGAATCTTAATCAATAACCATTTGAAAAAATAGAAGACCATTTAATTAATAGCATTTAATTTAATTGAGAGATTTTTGGTTTGAGACTTCAACATTTTGAATTAATTATCTGATTTTCATTTAGTGAGTGGAAATGCAAGTGAATTAATATATAATTTATTAATGACATCACTTCTAGAAACTTGTTATTGTAAAAGCAAAGGAACGACATATAAAAATTATAATAAAACATTTCCTAACAACTCGAGTTATTTAGACTAATCGGTTTATTTGCTAAAATGGTATCAAAACGTTTGACCGAGAGGTCTTGTGTTGTAATCCTTATGAAAACTCCAATATAAACAATGATATTCATGAGGAAAGATATGATTAACTTATACAAACAAAAGCCCACAAGTAAACTTTTATTTGAGGAGGCCTATAAAAGAAAATGAACCTCAAATATAAACAACGATTTTCATAAGAGATGATATGTTTAGCTTATACAAACTGAAAGCCCACAAGTAAGCTTTCATTTGAGAAGGCGTTTAAAAAGAAGAAACGACACATCAAACTCTTAACAAAATATTTACCAATAAATCGAATTCTTAACACTAAATGACTTTGTTTTTTATAAAAGATAATCATATATATTGATTGAAAAAAAGGTAGCTACATCCTGAAGTTTAGCCATACCATAAAATTAAATAAACGACTCATAGTCGGGTAAAAAGAAATGACATTTTTAGTCACCAAATGGGCTACCCTATCGCTACTCTGACCTACAAATCGTACACTAAATCCATTGTGAAGTGCAAAATAATTCACAACCTCCTCAAGAATGGACCCCATCTGATTATCATGGATATAAGCCATGTTGATCTTCTCGATGAACACTTTGACATCACCTTCAAATCTCGTCCCTGTAAACCCGTGAATAAGACACCAGAGGATAGCCTCCCGGAGAACTAGTAACTCGACAACCATAGAATCATCAATCTCTGAAAACTGCACCCCCTTTAGTCAAGAGAACATCCTCATCTTGGTTCATGATAATAGTCTCTGTACAACACCCACTGGATAAGCTAGAGGGGAGGGGGTCTGGACAAGGACAACACGATCTATCAGCAAACTAACCCACTCTTGATACTGCTTGAGTATGTTAATGACTTATTCATTAACAGTTATTACAAAGAACTAACTCATCAGCAAATCAAACAATATTTCATATTTGTTACAAATAATTAAGTAGTGAATGTGGTGAGAAGAAAGTATATATAAGTGGAGGAAATTTTTTTAGTGGTCATGTGTCTAATCAACATAGTGCTAAACAAGGTCCAATAAGTAATGATATAATAACAACGAGGTGCTTCACATAAATAATAAAATTTGCTATCTAATTTCCTTTACAAAGGAAAAAAAAAATCCTCCAGATTTCTAATGCCTGAAACTGTGACGATATGTTTGGATTACAATATATGAGATCGATTACTTGCTTGTCTTTTATATAAGCTTATAAGTTAGTATATGCTCAAGTGGCTGCCAATTATCGATTGCTTTTCACTGATGGATCATTGTGGCATAACCATTATTGTATAATTATTTTTTTCCTGCTAGACGCATGCCTTTTAGATTGATAAGATTGATTTACTATTAAATTTGGCTGCTTTAACTTGGGATACATACAACCACAATTCAACTTTTTATGTTGCTCATTATGATCATAATCACTATTATATATATAGTGAGTGGAGGCCACTGATATTATTATTATTATTTAAAAAATTATAAAAGAGACAGTAGGCGCTTCTAATATAAAAGAGACAACAGGTGCTACTCAATTTATAGTTATACTACCTCCATCACGGTGATAACTATGTCCAATTTATTGGGATATATTCTTAATGAAGGTCAAATAACTTAGTGAAGAGTTTTGTTGGGAGGCATAGCAAGTGTTTGGTTATTGGTTTGTGTATAAATACGTTTGCCTTTTTGGTTTTGAGTGGGATGAAATAGAAGTGGTGAGATAAAAAAAATATTCTATTTTTAATTGTATTTTTTTTCAAAGATTTAACCAGTACATTGTGATCTATAGAATGAAAACCATTTTTTAATATATTTTGTGGAAAAAATTTCAGACTACTAGTTACCACTCATTACCACAATTTTAGATATGGCAAATTATGACCCCATTTGTTGACCTGATTTGAACACGTCCGAGAAATTAAAGTTTGATATATTTTTGGAAAAAACATTATTTGGTAACAAAGATACCACCCTGGTAGTGTGTGATGACTATTGATGATTGTCTTTTTGGTTTAATGAGACCACATGCCTAGGATAGTTACTTGATTCGGGTCTAGATTTGAGGTAAAAAAACTGTTTGGGACCGGACTGAAAATCGGATAAAGACCGGATAAGAGAGCCCAACACCCAAAACTTAACCAATTCCTCACCATTTGAGGCCTCAGGCTACTCAAATACCCACAAGCTCAATCTAAAACCAAGACCGAATTGGGACCGTACCGGGTCAAGACTGGACCGAATCAAGACCGGACTGTATAGCCACCCTAGTTGCTATGACCTCTCTGGTAATTATTCAGCTCAACCTCCCTCACTGTCGCAACTCTTGATTGCTTCACTTTCCAAATCCATTTTGTTCTAGCTCCACACCATTCCCAAACACTCCACACCTAGCACAACATCTAGGCAATCCAGAGTACTCTTACTCCAACAAAAACTTCTGCCATATCATCCGGAGTAACACTAATTTTATTGATCTTAGAACTTCTTCGCACTAATCTCAACACAAAATCTTGCCCTACCAACATATCATCCGGAGTAACACTAATTTTATTGATCTTGAACTTCTTCGCACTGATCTCAACACAAAATCTTGCCATACCTACCGTCACTGACAGCGCCCGATCGATGAGGCTCTGTCAGCAACGACGTCCCTTGGAAACGGTTTCTGCACTTCCAGAGAAACAAGGTGGGAGAGAATGAGTTCAAGAATTGATTGCACCAACCCTAACTTACTATATTGCTACTTCTTATGAAAAAGAATTACCAAGTTGTATATTTTTAGGGCACAATTATAGAATAAAACGAAATAATTAATTTAAATGCCCTCTGACTAAATAGATGACAGTTTTTCTTTTTTACCATGGGGATCACTAAAATATTCGGGAAGATCACAACCGAATCTTCACCCACCAACCTCTCCATGATGTTTTCAGGTATTATGATGTAAAAGTGGCTTTCAAATCGCGGTTATTTGAACATTATTGTTTTCTTTCAAGATTAGTGTCTAATTACATTTGTTTCTTGAAACCACTAAAAGATCTTGATTGAGGTATCATATCATCATCATCATCATCATTAAGTGCAATTCGTCAAACAGATGCAGCAGTAGTAGTAGTAGTGTATGATTAAAAATTCATTATTAGTGAGAAAGGGATGACATTTATGAATGATTACTATATATATAAGGGCAGTCCTTCCTCGCACCTTCATTAGTTAAAACTCCACAGAATTCTCTTGCCGACAAAAATGCATTGTAGGTTATGCATTTGCTATTCAGTCTATTTAAACTATATGAACCGATGCATATATATAGAGAAGTAGCTAGCTAGTTGACTTCTATAATTCGATATTTTCTTACTATCAATGCAACCAGAGCTATATCCAATTAAGTAACTTGGTTGGTTATTATCCATGTATAAGTTTTCCTCTGTTAAATATAATGACTATATCTCTTTCTTTTAAGTCGGAATTTTGATTTTTTTTTGTTTTACGAAAAAATCATATTGATCGTGCTCTTCAAGATAATATTCATTTTGATATATTTTAGAATAAAAAATTGAAGTGTATATTACCAATCTATACCATGGTATGGTAATGGTTTTAATTTATAAGATTATACTATATGGTGGTATGCAAGTGTACTATGATGGTATGAATATATCATAGTGTAAATAAGTTGTATTCATGATAGCAGGAATATGCTAGTTATCTCCTTTCACCACCATCGACCAGCAGCGAATTTAGGAGGCCGCCCCCGGGCCACGGCCCAGCCCTCCTTTGGATCCAGAGCTAGTATAGCACTTGTAAAATTTCGACTTTATTAGGTGTTAGTTTTAGTGTTCGCCGGGTTATGGCCCAACCATCTCCACCTCTTTTCAAATGTGGCTCAGTGCTCTACCCTATCCTAGATCTGTCGCTCCCATCAACCACTAGTTCCACCCTATAATAGGGTTACATATGATGGGCATATTTGATTCTAAAAATGTTTCACATATAATTGCATATCACAATAGATCATGATAACGAATGTTAATGGGTGATACAATTTGTTTTGTCTCAAAATATATATAAAAAAGTATCTACTTTTGTGTCTGTAAAAATAAAAATAACTTAATCTCACACCATAGATTTCGTCCCTTGGTATTAAGAAGTGTAAGATCTAAGGGATGAAATGAAAAAAAACAAAATCCTATGTTTTTATAATCAGCTTATATCTTATATGTTTGAGGCATTGAGCCCAAAATTTTAAAAAATTGCACAAAATGAATAGGTTTATTGTGATTTACAAAATTATATCCATTCTCTTATATATTTTGAGAAATATTCTTTTACTGATCATTACCACTTGGTACCAGTCTGTACCACATTCGTTTTTAATTCTAAATTTTTAAATTTTGCAAAGAAGGAAAGTAATCATCGTGATCTATCTACTCATCTACAAATTGCTGGAAAAAATTTAAGGGCCAAATATACCACCCTATATATCATCCTATTATTGGGTGGTAAATGGTGGTAGACGCTGGTGAAAGATGACAATTGGTAAAATGTATATTAATATCATCATGGAACCTTTCATATCACAATGATATAATCTTACGCACTACCAAACATTACTGTCATGGTATTGACTGATAATATATACCTTATTTTTTGCTCTAAAATATATCGAAGTTGATATCATTTAAGGAACACGATTACTCTAATTTTTCTATATAAATTTTAGTGAATTTCGACCGGAGATGAAAGAGATTTATCCGTTAAATTTAATTGGAGAATCAACTCAAGATTTCCACCAATTGTACGGGCGGCATTTATTATTGGAAAAAATATGTAATTAATTCCATGTAACGAAGTACGTATGACGAAGTCGACGTAATTACGCGCGTTTGTATGTATATATATCCATGCACGTACAGATTTTTTTTTTCCTTTCTTTCCTGAGAAAGTGAGACCTAGTTGACTGAATATTGGTTACACATAAAAATTGAGTTGTTATATGGGAAACAATCCTAGATATCTACTAACAGTGGGCGGAGGCAAGATTTGAAACTATCCTTGTTTTCTTTCCGTATTATAAATATATAAATATTTAATGAATATAATTAAATTAATAGTATCTAAATAATTTATTTTCATATATAAAAAATAACTACTATTACAATCGGTATTTTCATAAACAACCATGACGAGTTTTCATATTCGGAAGAAACACACAATACATTCTTTGTCTACACACTTAAGTAAGTCATTTTCAATGGATGTCACTAAACAACCATTAGCAAACTGGTCGTGAATTCGACTTCAAAGTTCGTTCTTCAAATAGCTCAAAGTTGAAAATATTTTATCTGACTTGCCGTCATAACCAGTGGAATCGGTGCTGCCACTGGACTGCTTCAAGATTGCTTGCAAATAATCGAATAGGCATATAAAGAAAAGAGATCTATTCCAATTGAGATTTGGTTTATTGTATAATAATTAATTCATTGTCAATTTATGATAAATAATTATTTGTGATATAGTAACGAAGTACAATGGTGTTGTGTTCCATCCTTCGTATAAACATATATATAAAGTATTTTTGTTCCTCCCAAAATTTACCCCGGCCTGTCCCGGGACAATGCCCATTAGGGCTGCCTCCGACACGGTCTACTAAGCAAGGATTGTAAAATCACACCATATCGGCAGCAAGATGGAAAAATCTTTTTATCATAGTATAAATTGGTAGGCGATTTTTAGCAGTATGAAATGGTTGAATCAAGGTTTCAATATAAAATATCTTATTGTCAATTTTTCCGATTCAACCTCCGATACGATTTACTTACAATGCTGGGTACTAATTACCCCGCTAGATTTGAGATTCTCTCACGCTATTTCATGCGCATGGATATATATTTGTTTTTTTACTGCATGTCCACAGTCTGAGTTTCACATTTATCAGTAGTATGAGGAGCATATATAACATGTAAGTATTGATGGCCAGAAATGATGGGGAAAGAACGCATGCACAACCTAAGTTCTATCCATCGATGAAACTACTAGCTAGCTAGCATTTCGAAAAAAGTTGGCATTTTGGTTTTATGGTGGGAGTGGGAAGGTTGTGGTTTCAGATTTTCCCCCTTATTTGAGAGCAACCAGAAAGAAGCCAAAAGGAGAAGTGTTGGCCTGTACACATTCACATCTATTATGACGAAACTGCAATAAAGATGAGTTTTGCGCCACAAGTTGAAGTTACTTGTTAATGATCGATGTTATCACAATGAGATGACATGACATGGTTATGGTGCTTTGCTTTGTGTGCGGATTCCATATTCTACGGTGTACAAGTTTGTTTTCACTTTTGGAATTGGTACGGGTTCATCTGGGTAACTGTTATAAACGCGCTGTTATGGATCGAGAAATCGGGCCGGAATCGAGAAAGCAAGAATACGAAGGCAAGAATCAAAAACACGACACACGATTTACGTGGGTTCACTGACACGATGTGTATTAGCTAGTCCACGGGCGAGAGAGAGAGAGAGAGTCAGTTTCACTATATTGAGGAGATTATAGATTACAAAGTAGATGAGAAATATTTATACTTCTCCATATGGGTCTACCTACCCCAATTATATCGTAGTGCCTGATAGTCAGATTCAAGCCACATCAACAGTAACTTTGAGGATTTGCCTCCCTGCCTAAGCTGTACATAACTGCCGCTGACCCTATTATCTATCATTTGGATAGATTGCAGCAAATATGGGCGGTGGATGGAAATCACAGTCACTGAGTCACATCCATAGATTGGCATTTGGGAGGGATGATCGATATGATATGATGTGATATGAGAAGAAACCAACCAACCATATATTGCGCGACTCAATTTGGCATTCGGTGTTTTGCCCATAAACTTCCCACCATCATCAAAATGCTAACCAGCAGCACTCCCCAGGGAAAGAAGTCAAAATGTCGACACATGCACGCCTGCTGCCAATCCGTACTGTTGGTGTACATGTAATATGTGTTCTTTAGGGCAATTGGATGCCGCATTTCACTCCCAATATAGAAAGTCTGTAAATTTTCGAAACATGGGGAAAATATAGTGTATTGCACATATTGAGTAAAATCAAAATATTATGATATTTAGAAGTTAAATTGATTGGTATTTGGGATGTGGCATTAAATCGATTTTGTGCAGATTCATGTCCTTTCTTGTCCATCATATATATCGCAAGTGAGAAGATTATCTTCGTCTTGACATGATCACCTGCTTAAATTGACGATTATGAAACAAGTAGAGCTACGTGTAGGTAGGAGAACTGTATTTGAAACGACAAAGTTACTTAGATAGGGAGAAATGCAATAGCAGCATGCACCAGCAAGAATGGAGATAAAAACACTAACTAGCGCCATGCGGGAGAGAAGGGTGGTGAGAATAGGGTTCACCACCAAACATACAAAGTGGGGCAAGTGGGAAGGAATTAAGGTGAAATGACCGCGTGCGTACGTGGAAACCCAATTCTTTCTTTCAGGTGGGGAAAAAGAGAGATTGGATTGCTTTGCTTTGCTTTGCTTGGCCCATAGTTTCTATCATATATATCCTTCCTTCTATGAAGTGAAAGGCATCAAATCGAAGTGGCCGGCCGCAGGGCCTCTATCTACACGATGAAAAAGCTCTGTACTTCCCAGTACAGATTAAACGTATTATTGAAAAGGGTCAACCATGCATGATGGTGAACCTATGTGCCGTGCCGCCCGCCAACTTCTTTCCTCCCATACACCCAATGGGAAATAAAGGTGAAGTGATGATCACTAATTGAGTGGTTTGGATGCGGTATTTGTCAAAACTGTTCTTTGGGGGACTAGTGGTGGATTTTCTATTGTTTCGGTTATAACCGGTAACCGAACGGTCGGTCTCCCCAAACCGACAACCGACCGAAATAGACTTCAGTTAACCGCATCTCCTCCAGGACCAAAACCATCTCGTCCAGCCTTCGACAACCGACCGAATTTCGGTTATATCGGTTACCTATTAGTGGATAATCGGCCGATATCGATTTAACCGATCGATTAACCGAAAGCCGGTAAACGAACCTCCACCCCTATTTGGGACCATTTGTCACAAATACCCTCATTATATATGTAATTGATATGTGGCATCCATTTATTCCAGTAGCGGCGGATCCAGGGGTGGTCATCCAGGGTCGCGGTCCATCTCTCCTCTGGGTCTAGAGTTAGTATAGCCCTTATAATTTTTTCGATTTTAGATATTTGGTTCTATGTTATTTTATAATAAAATTGTGTGTAACAAGAAAAATGGTTCAGATGAACATATTCATATCACAACTCTAAATTTAGCCAAAAAATTCTAGCTCCATTGATTTCCGTCTACAAAAATAAACAATAACACATAAAAGAAATACGAGGTTTGTTCCCTTCAAAAATTACTAGAGCTGGTGGATATAGGGATGGACACACAATACAACCGATTAGTCGATTGATTTGTCTAGTCTTGACGTTGCTTGTTTCAACGACTACTATGTAGAGAACCTTTTCAACAATGAAACGTGTGAAAACTGATTTGCGCAACTAAATGAGCAATGAGTTTCTCGTCAAAACTATTTTATTTGAAAGAGAGTATGCTATTGGTATGTGTGTAGACTCCATTATTGATGAATTCGCTAATTAAAAAACAGTCTTGTACAATTGACATTGTACAAAAAAACCATTTTTTTATTACGGTGTCTAATTTTCTAACAATTGCGTCCAACTACTCTACTATGTTCTGGATCCGCCGTTGTATTCCAGCCAAACGTGTTATTTGGTGGCTCGGGTTGGGATTTGCAACCTCTGCCTGCAGCTGGTGGCTCACTCGCTTGCAAGTGCCAAAACTTCCAAAGAAACGATCTTGGCAGCCTAGCTAGTTGTGACAGATATATTCTCATTCTGAATCATTCTGATGAGAAATTAAACCAGTTGGCCAATAATGTTCCAACAATACTGCACTGCACTGGAGTCAACTACTCTCAACTCATCATTCCCTCGTCATTTACCATATTCTCATTTGGCTTCCTACATGGACCAGCTTTTTAAGAATAAGATGAAAAGACTCAAATCAGTCGTCTGCACTGTCATCCAATCCATGACTATATACCAACTAGCTAGGAGGGGTGAAATTATGGTACAAAAAGTTAGCAACATCAGTATTGGTAAGCCGCTTGATGGATATATAACGGGATCATCGATCGATAATGTTAGAAAAACAATGATAGCAAGAAAGTAAAAAACACATAGATTTTTCGTGGTTTATTAACACAGTGTGTGTTAGTTAGTTCATGGGCGAGATAGAGCCAAATTCATTATACTTGAGGAGATTAGATATTACAGAGGGTATGAGAAGTATATATAGTAGTTTCCCAAATGATCTAATTCCTTAATCTAATATGGTAAAGAATAAGGTTACATACCAGACTCGGAATAAAAAAAAAAACCAAACATTTATAATCTCATCCACCGTGGATCGGGTCGTTGCCCCTAACAGGGTGCTTTGCTCTTGGATCCCGACTCGCTGATCGGCCAACAGGATCCAAGCGATGTGACTTCCAATCGACGGTACCATTAGAGCTACTACATTCATCTTTCCGCAAAAAATAATAATAATATTATTGAATGGTATATATCTAATTTACCTCGTTGACATTTAAAACATGATTTATGTTGGATGCTAATCTTTCTAATATGGCAAACTACGACATCATCAACGAGCCCGAGCCCACTACAAGGTCTCTCTCCTTGGACCTAAACCCATTGGAAGCCCAAATTCTTATACTCGAATCAAAACCATTATTTCCATATGCGAGTATCTAGCATGACAAAAGATTAATAAACCACAGTACAATCTTAAGGGTGATAAATCACATTTTTTATGCCAAACATAAAATATATTACTAATACCTTGGAGCAATTTTCACCCAAGAAAAAATACCTCGGAGGAATCGGATAATTTTGATTTACTTTTATATTGTATAATAACCTTCTAATTGCTTTTAAAGAAGAGACTCAAGAGCACGTAATAGTACCAAAGCCCAGTTATAGTGTCTCCAGATTCACAAAAATTAATCAGAGAACAGACTGCAAAACAAAGGCAATTACCCTAATGACTGGTTCATATCAACTGGAGCCGCCAGTTCCTATGGGCCCAGTTGCAAAAGGTCCAACGCCTGGCATGTTCCTTTCAGGCCCAAATCCCAGATTAGGTCCAATAAGCAATAATGTTCCTACTTTTAGTTCCGGTCCAATAAACATATGTTCTGGGCCAGATTAGAGATCCTACTTCTTCATTCATGGGCTCGTTTGCTTTTATAGATTGGGGCGATACTCAAATCAAATCCATCAGTAAACCTAAACTCGATCAATGTTTGTAGGATAAATATGGGTGTCAAATTTGTAGGTCCACGGATTTGGACGTTTGAAATTTCTGGTCCATAAATTTGAAAACTTCTAATCTATATTCTATAGGGTAAATTGAAAGGTTGGTTACTGAATTACTAAAATAGTTCGTGTTTGACCCTCCATTTATTTCAACTTAGACATTCATAATTTTAAGGATAATTTTAAATATTTTTTTTTGTTACTATCAGTCTAGAATCCGTGGATCCAAGTTTCGATCACTTAAGTAGCCCTTAACTAAAAATCAGACTTGTATCACCTTTATGAAAATAAAAAAGGATAAATTTTAAATATATAATGGATAAAATAATTTTAAACAATATTAGTATTCAAGACATTCTTTTTTTTAGTGATAATAATGAATACCATGTAATAAATTAAAACAATGATTAATTTTTTTGTTCGTAATTTACTTGTGTATATGAAATATACTGCCATAAGAATTTTTAGTTTAGATCTCATTTTTTTCGTACTTGAGGGAAAAAAAGTAGTAAACCCAAATGTTATAGGTATAATATACACATCTATTATGCATTTTTATCAAACATGCTCATTCATTCATGATTTTCTTACATTAAACATTTTCATCTGTGATTTTTCCCCATCAAACATGCCTCTATGCATCGAAAATCAAACCCGCCCTTCTTTTAAATTCATAAAAAAAAATCGACGACGGTCGAAATGTTGTTCAGGAGACTAGACCTTGACAAAATGAACGAGTAAGTGTCAGTTTTTAGACCTCTATTTATTTCTCTAAATCTCGGAAAACCGAAATTAATCAAAGGTATTGTACTATAAATATTAAAAGTAAACTTATTAGAACTATTTTATGTTGCGGAATGTAGTTGATGGGTTTTTATTGAAAATTGGCAATAGAAGCACATTCTTAATAATTGTTTCTAATATATAGGGATATGTTTAGGGGTGTCAGTTCGGGTCCGGTTCGGTTATCCGAACCGAAACCTGAAAAAACCCGAAAATCCGAAACCGAAAACCACTTAAACCAAACCCGAATCCGATAAGTACTTGCGAGTTCCGGTTACCCGAAACCCGAAAATTTCTTATCGGGTTCAGTTAAAGCAAAACCAAAACCCGAACGTCTAAGAATATGGGTTGAGTTCTATTCATTGGAGGTTTTTAGCCGGAACCCGAAAAACCGATAAGCAAAACCAAACCGGAAATCGAAAAACCCAAAACCCGAAACGAACTCGAACCCGAAAAAACCGAAAATATATATAATCGGATCGGTTTCGGGTAAACCCGAAAAACCGAACTCGAATGGACACCTCTAGATATGTTTCATCTAAATACTACCAGAGAGTTGTGCTCCATAAAAATTATTGCATATTTTTTTCCCCTAACCCAAACCAATGAACCATGCATGCAGCAGCAGCACTGCCTGCCAACCCTAGCTTCTCCGGTGGTCCGGTTACATTAACCAACTACGTACACAAGTGTAATAACTGCAAAAGCCAAAACTCACTGCCACAACAATACAAGTGGCTTGGTGTTGCAGAAATCAGAAAGACAAAAAAAAACAAAACCCAATAGATCAGAGAAAACACAACGGAAAAAAAAAAAGAGGAGGAAACTGCCAAAGGGCAAAAGAGGGCGCCGTGGAAGGAGAACAAGTGCAAGACATGCGGAAAGAACGTGGCACATCCCCTCTGCCCACCACATACTTGTCACCTGAAAAAAATAAAAACCCCATCCCTCCTTCCTGCCTTCTTGCTACCTAGCTTCTGCCTGCATTGCATGCAACCCTCTCTCTCTCTCTTCCCTCGAATGAAGGCAAAAAGTTAAAAACACATACTCCGCGATACCATGTTAGCGAACTAACAATTTGGCCAAATTGTTAGTTCGCTAACATGGTATCAGAGCCTAGAACCGAAAGTTTATGGTTTCGAATCCTCATGACGACCCCCAATTTAAGCAAACAATGGTTTAGTACAAGGAATGGTATGTCCAACCTGTACAAATTGAAAGCCTAATGGGTTTGGCAGCACAAGGAATGATACGTTCAACCTCTGCAAACCGTATAAAAAACCCCGACAAAGGTAGACTTTTGTTTGAGGGGTCGTATAAGAGGTTAAAAGGCTTAACTATCCCTTTCTCAACAACTCGAATTATTGGGACCAAGTGGTTAGTTTGCTAACATCGAGAAATCGACAACGAAAGAAAAAAATAAAGTACATAAAGATTTACGCGTGATTCACTAACACAATGCGTATCAGTTCGTGATTTGCCACTCTACTTGAGGAACCAAAACAGTAAATATACACCGTGAAGAAAGATCCAGACGAGATCCAAAACAGTAAAATACACACGTCGTGACTTCCCGTCGACGACAAATAATCTGTGTTGAAAACTGAAAGCAAACGTAAAACAAACAAAAACCACTGTGCGCTGGCTTATGTTCATTTGCTCGCTCGTAACCGTCGTCTGCCTTCATTCACAACTTTTTTTTTTTCCTTTGCTCATTGTTATTGCCGCCTTTGCCTTTAATTCTCATGCACTTTAATTTTAGCTTCAACCCCAGCTACGTAATAGGGGTTGCTATTTGGTCCGGCCTTTTTTATTTTACCTGAAATCGGATCGTATAATAGAACCGAGATTGGACTGGGATCAGATAGTAAACAATCGAATCCAATTTTCGGGTATAGATTTGAGATAAAAAAAACATCGTTTAGAATTGAGCCGAAAATCGGATAAAGACCGCATAAGTGAGCCCAACACCCAAAATTTAACATCCTCAATCTTTCAGACTTTAGGTCACTCAAATTCCCCCTCATGCCACTCAAATCCCCACAAGCTCAATCTAAAATCAAGACCAAATTGAAACCGGACCAAATCAAAACTGAACTTTATCCAATTCAATCTTTGATCCTTATATTCTCGAAAAGATCGGACCGTAGCCAATCTTATCTACGCGTCTGAACCAGACCAGGTACCGCCCACGATCTACCACTACCACACGGAACGACATTTTACGAGGACAAAAGTTCGCCCACTCCAACGCATATGTAGTTCTTTGTTTTTAGCTGATTATAATTAAGCGTCAACTGTGACAACATGTATACCTATCTAATTAACACACCAAATAATTAGTTATATAACCTATATGCTTAGCTTTTGTACGCATAGTTAATTAATATAATTAAGTCGTTAGATTTGGTTTGTCTAGCTTCAATGTATGTACACTACCTAACAGTGTGTCCACATGATTTAAGTATACAAACCTAGCTTATTATATGGATTTATTGGGCAAGAATATATATTGACACCAGTTGGTCAGTTTAATATAATACCAACTAATGCAACTTCTGGATAAATAGTCTTAAATAGTGTTTTTTTTTTCCCACACCAAAAATTGGTGATTAGCCCTAGTTGTATGATATATGGCCTGTTTTCATGGCGAGACTTACGGCCATACGTTTTGGAGCAGTTGAAGTTGGAGTCCTTTTTTTTGCCCCCTCTCTTTACTTCATTTGTACTTAGTTTTTTTTTTCTTCTTCTTCTTTTAAGTTTCTTCTTCATTCCTTTAAGTGATGTATTGTTGTTGGCACTCTGCACGCTCCGTTCGCACCGAATTATAACACATTGGCACGAAATGAAACAAATACTTCACTAAGAAGACAAGAAATTGTACCACATCAGCACAATATTTAGCAAATACTTTGGCTTACAAAGACGAGAAATGTAATTAGATCCATTTCAAAGACTTTGTCTCTCGTAACTCTCAGTTGAAGAGATCGTGTCGGCACTGCGCCGCATTGCACTCGTTTGCACTGAATTATTCGTCTTTCGTAGAGACAGTCATTCCACCAACTCGACCACTGAGACGATGTTATTCTATGGAATTATAACACTCGAACACAAAATCTTTGGTAGAAACTATCATTCTACTACGTTCCTCGATCTCTCTTGTAACTCAAGAGACGCCTCACAACAACTTGGCATACATGATACATGACCTAATTAAACAATTTTCTAGATTTCATATTAATTTCCTGGCAGTGGATATGATGCTTCACGAATAAAAAGGAAACATATATTGCCAAATTCAAGTGCGATGAGAGGACAAACATGCAATTCCACAAAAAAATGGTTAGCGAGAGCAGAATTGGGATTTTTCCGATTATTTTTTCCCCTTCATTTACAAGTCATTTCTTTTCCCCTTTTGTACACCTTCCATTTGTTTCATTCTTCACCGTAAAAAAGGGTCCAAAAAAGAAAGACAGGAGCGCTCCAAGCCGAACAAAGAACAAAAGGAAAACAAATTACAGATAACAAAAACTACAAGCCGATAAAATAGCAAAAAAAAAAAAAAAAAAAAAACTAGTTGCCAACTCTCTACTACTGGACAGGAGAAGCCGAACTCAGCCGAGCCGAGCCGAGCCGCCAAAACTGGACTATTTTGTCTCTCGTTCAACCTACTATTCTTCCTTTTTACACTTTAGCTGCTGCTAGGGATTTCAACAAGCCGAACACTCGAGCCCCAGCTCCATCTTACACGTGTCCTCATCACACGCCTCCACCCTCCTCTTCTTCACCGGGACCACGTGACGGCCACGTGATGCCGCTGCTGCCGCCGCCGCCATCACAATCGGCTCAAGCCCCAGCGTCAGCTCCAGACCCAGCCCAAGCCCAAGCCCAACTCCCACGCAGTTATCTGGGCCGGCGGCCTCCTTCACTCCCGCGGCGGCCGACTCCGGTTCCGGCCCGAAAAGCTCCGCCGTCTCACCCGACACCATGCTCTCCGTCTCCTTGCTGTCGTCCGCCACCTCCGACCCGTGGCTCACCGACGACTCGTGGCTAGTCGAACCACCACCACCACCGGCGGGGCGGTCCACCACGACCCCGGCCGGCTTGTTGGGCTTGGGCTTGACGACCCGCCTGACCCGGGACCGAGGATTGGCCCGGGCGAGACCCGACCCGACCCCTCCGTCGCTGGATTTCGAATTCGCCGCGGCGGTCGACTGGTTGTCATCTTTGGAGACGTGGCGGATGTCGTAGGCCTTGAAAGGCGGGCCCTGGCCCGTGGCGGCGGCGTCGGAGTTGATTGGGGTGATCGGATCCCCTTTGAGCACGGCCTCGACGGCGGCCTGGCAGAGGTGCCAGCTCCCGGACCACAGCAGCCCGACCGACCCGTAGATCGGGTTGACGATCCGCCCGCACGCCTCGTACAGCAAGGATCTGAAGATCGCTGCGGGAAAAAAAAATTCAAAATTCGTTAGCACAAGGGTGACATGCAATTGTGGAATCAGAGTAAAAATTAAGTTGAATTAATGGGGATGCTATCATGCTATGTTATGTATACCAGGACGGAGGTGGTCGGGTCCGGCGTTGATGAGATTCATGAGCCCCGCGCGGCCGTAGAATTTGGCGAGGAAGACGGTGGCGTGGGCTTGGGAGTCTGGGGATTTGATCCATTGGAGGCAGGGGCGGATGCTGCAGCTGTCGCTGCAGCCCTTGCGGAGGACGCGGCACCCATTGCAGCTCATCCGCATTTTTTTTCCTTTTCCTCCGGGAAATTGAAGCAAATTGATGGACTCTTGTAGGAAAGATGGTGAAGGAAGAAGAAAAGGGGAGTAGCAGAGCAGTAGTAGTTTTTGGGAAGGAAGAGAGAGAGAGAGAGAGAGAAGAGTTTGGGAGTAGTGTGGGGAAGAAAAGATGGTTTTGGGTATATAATAGGGGATGGTGGCCGCTGTTTTACGGGAGATTATAATATTATACAATTAATTTTTGCATCTGACTATCGCCACGTAAACATTGCGGAAAACGCCAACCTTTTTTTCTCAGCTCCTGGTTTTCGGGAGATGTTTCCATTTTTTTTTGCCCACTTTGTTTAAGGGGGAAAAAAAAAAAAGACCAAAACAAAACAAGGGGCAAAGCAAGGAAAGGAATGGAGTCAACATGATGGAAAAACCGTTGGCTGGCTGTGGGCTTTTGCTGGTTTCTGGTTTTCCCCCGCTCTATGGGCGCCTCCTCCCTAGTCCCTTAATGGAATATACATAGATTATCTACCTCCCTAAACCGCAATTAATTAATTGATTAAGTAAAGCACGCAATCTAATCTAGCGCTAAAAACACACCAACGACTAACACATGAAGGGAATCTAACATGTTTAACAGAGCGTCAACCCCCCGCCCCGCCCCGCCCTCCTTTTGCCTAATCCAGCTACTTGGGGTTAATTAATTAATTAGTGTTCATTCTGCACTCATGATATATAGAAAGCTTTTTTTTTTTTTTTTGCTTTTCTTTTCATTTGCAAAGAGATTGATGTTAATTTCAACAACTAGTTGATGGGTCATTATCATTACCGAATAAAAACCCTATTCTTTTAGAAATTGGTTGGATTGATTGATTGGTTGGTTGCTTCTTGATTGTATAGATGGATAAATCACGCCAATTAACAGATTTTAATATGGATTTTTTTTTCAAAATAAAATTATTCTTAGGATGCACATTGTTGTTGATTGCAGCTAAGTTTTATGATGATGAGAAAATGTGAGATTAGTAAATTAATTGATGTTGTGATGATGGGATTTATTTTCAATTGTTTAGAGAGACTTCATTATTAATAATAACAACAAGCTCGAACCCTGTGATGATTAGATTGCAGAGGTGAGGAAAGAATAGAAGAAGGTTGATGTGCAAATAGAGGAGGTAATTTACATTCAATTCATACACTAAAACATTAAACTAATATAATTTATTTAAAATCAATCCATTCAAAATTCATGAATATTTGAAAATTTTCAATTTAGTACCTATATATTTTATACTTTGATACCTTACTTTTAATTTTTTGTAAAAAAAAATCATTCGAAAACTATATTTTAGTACCTAAAATTTTTCATAATGATATTTTGGTACCTAAACTATCCAAAATATACATAATTGTCCAACATTTGGGTGTCACTTGGATATATGAATCTAAGCCACCGGCTCATTTGAGCCAATCTATCAATCCACCAATCCATAGATAAGCGTAAAAAAGAAACTTCTTTCTCTCTCTACCTTTCCTTTTTGTTTCCTCGGGAAAACCAAATGCCACCGACGGTGCCGAATTCGTTTCCGGCAATGTTGATTTGATGTTTCGCGTTGGAAACTCCTGCGGTGTCGTTTGATCGAATGCACCGCTGATTGATGAAATCGAGACGACCGTCAAATATCCGCCGCCGAATGTCAGCGCCGTTGATTTGATCGATGCACCTCTAAATGGTGAAATCAACGTGACCGTCAAATATCCACTGCCAGGCGGTGTTGATTTGATCGATGCACCTCTGACTTCTAACCAAGAACGACCGTTACTATGGTTCGCACCTCTCCAAACTACGTTCGAACGAGGGTGTTTGAGTTTTGAGGAATCTACGCTACCGCTACTCCTATGGAGATTCCTGTGGAGAGCTCCGCGAAGGAGTTACATAGAAAAAAGGTAAAGTTTGACAGATGTGTTTCTGTTTTGATTTGGTTGTCTCTTTCTCTCTCCTTGCTCCGCTGCTTTTATTTGAAATCACTTGTGTAATCTTCACGCTAGGTGGAACCGCTTCCTCAACTGCTCCGTCCTGAAATCCCACGTGTCTCAACTGCCTTGATCTCCTCTTTCTGCTTTGCGTAAAAGTCACGTGCACTCGAAACCGCTCCTGTTTGCATAAACTTGGCGAAACGACGTTGAGCCAACTCCTACAACCTTGTCCATGTAACGATGTCGTTTCACCAATACCGCGACATCACCTTTCACTAATCGATGTCGTTTCATAATCACCACTCAATTGTCTCGACCCGGTTTGACCAACAACACCGTTAGCCTATTATACAACGTCGTTTTCCAATCTTGCGCTGTCGTTGGGCTTGGCGGGCCGCCTTTGGCCGAACTCTTATCCACTGACGTGGTGTCGTTTTACCTTTCCGCGGCCTCGTTTTTCAAACGATGCTGTCAAACAATGTCGTTTTCCATTCCGCGACATTGTTTTGTTTTTCAACCAAACCGTACCGTTGGTCTTTCCGCGGCATCGCTAAAAACGGTATTGTTGTTCTCATCTTGCAGTGTCGTTGGTCTTGCCGGGACTCGCCAAAATCCAACCCGCCGTGGTATGGTCTCGAACGCCTAGCAATATCGCGGCGTTGTTGATGCTTTAAGCGGTGTCGTTTTGATATTAAACGACTCCGCTTCCAACCTTGCGGTGTAGTTTTCTTCCCCAACCAGCCGTTTGTTTTTTTTTTCTTCCACGACACTGTTTATTATTAAACACCGTCGTTTGCTAGTATAGCGGTACCGTTTTAAATTCCGCGGCACCGTTTTAGTTCTCCGCGGTGCCGCTTCTCCCTATCCAACAAGGAATAAAAAATAAAAAAAAAATAATTAATTAGAGTAAACAAAACTCCTTCCCCAACTACGACTAAACGCGCGGCTCCTCTTTTGTTTTTTGGTGACCGGTGCCGTTTCCAGTGTCGCGGTACCGCTGAGCTTCCTTGCAGTACGGTTTTTTGTTCCGCGGTATCGCTTAATTTCAAACGACGCCGTCTTTTACCCACGGTATTGAATTAAATGCCGATACTAATTAATGCGGCATTTAATTTCGGCCGGATTAATTTTTAGGTGTCAACACTTTCTCTTGCTGGTCTCTATCTTAGGGTTTCAATTCCAATTTCCACCACAGGGTTGTCGTTGGCTTCCCTTTCGGGACCGGTGGCGACCCTCCATATTGTTTTCCTTTAGCTTGCTTTCTTACTTTCGCTTTGTTGATTTGGTTTCCTGTGTTTACCTTGCTTTCCTCTATTCTTCTTTTGCTTCTCCTGCTTTGATCGACGCTTCTCTTCTCCCTTGCACTGGTTCTCTCTGTTCCCTTTGTGGGTTATAGTTTTGTTCCTCCGATCTAGTTCATAGATCTCGAGATGTTTGATCTAACTACCTTGGAGGCTGGTTGCTCTTTCGACTGGTTTGTCTTCCCCTTTCCAACCCCCTTCGTCCATCTCCTTGTTGTTTCACTCTGCAAGTTTGGTGATTTGGAAATGCAAAAGCCCTTGGTTTAGACTTGGCTTGGAGAGATTCGAAGACAGAAGATCACCCCTCTAACTCCTCTCATTGTTCCCCTTATCGTTCATGATGTTTTTTCGTGGTGTGGGTGTGGTGATGGTGGCATCGATCAGTCTGAGGAGGTTTGTTTAGAGGGTGCCTCTCCGCTGTCTTCCATCCATGTTGGTTTGAAACTGGCTCCCCTTCTCACCGTCTCGGCGACCCTCTTTCTCGTGGCGGTGGCTCGTCGTTGGTGGTGGGTTATGATTGCGTCTGGCGGTGGAGTTTTTCTGCCACTGCTGGTGATTTCTCCAGAGGGGTTGCTTGGCGGGTTTTGGATGGTTTGACTGTGTTTGTGGTCCTTGGGTTAGGGTTATATTGGGTTCCAGCCATCTATTTGGGCCTCAGGTTTGATTGTCCAAATTTTAATTGCCTTTATAATTTGTATGTTTTTCTTTGCCATCTTAATGAACTGCACTTTGTCAAAAAAAAAAAAAAAATCATCCACCAATCTATCAATTCAATGCATTTGTCACCCGATACTTCTAATATACCATTAGAAGTATTTTTTTTTCCGCAATACATGATCATTGTTAGTTAATGATTAATTGTCATGCATGTTTAATGTAAATGGGCTAAGTATGAGTTTGTGGCTATTGGTTTAACCTACTGAAATTTTTACAAAAAAGCTTTTGTTGTAGTTTTTGATAGTGTTAAAAAAAACAATTGAGTGTTTGATCGATAAACTATTTTAATTACTTTTTAATAGTATAGGGCATGTTAAATTACTAAACATGATTTATAATAAAATATGTTCAAAACGGATGTTGTTGTATTATAATTTAATTTATTTTTTAAAATAATATAAAAGAATGAAACGTGTGTTTATGTAAAAAAAATATGATAAGGATAATCTTGTATTGTTCTAAACAATTTTTTTTGCAGAAATTTCAAATTGGAGCTTATGCTTTATGTTGTAAAAACACTTTTCATCCTTTTCAAGTATTGAACATAAAGCGGCCCGACTTCAACCTTTAAAGCACAAAAGAAAGTTCTAAAACTCATGCCAAACATTAGGAGTGGAGGCTCGGTTACCGGGTAACCGGTCAGTTAAACATATAACCAAAATTCGATCGGTTGTCGGAGGCCGGACGAGATGATTTTGATATCGGAGGCGGCACGGTTAACCGTCTATTTCGATCGATTGTCGGTTGGGGGGCCGACCTTTCGGTTAACCGATAACCAACCGATTGGATTCGTTCATTTGCAGCCCTAATTACACACCTTTGTACTGCTTATGAAACCTTCACATCTTTCAACCACTCTCGATCCCACTTGCCCTTACTGTTACAACTTCTTTTTCTCAGCTCCCAAGCAGTACTATTGGCATTCCATAAATAAATAAATTAATTAATTAAATACTTTAGAAAAGTGAAATCAATAACCAACAAATCTACCTAACCCTAAAAGGAAATTGTACCTAGATTTTTAATTCAGGATAAATTTTTTGCCATTCCGTCCTCAAATAGAGCATCTAGAGACGAGCCATAAAAAGAACTAATAAGAATACGAGTAGTTGAAACTTCATGGACTCTTCGTCATCGGCAGTTCGGCACCTACAAAACAAGGACTCCAAGAAAATGTAAACAAAATTGGCCCCACCGACTCCAATTCGAAAACCACGGCCACGGCAATTCGTTGTTTTACTTAACAACCAAAAAACCTGACTCCTTTATTTGTTACTTCACTAACCAAATATTATATAGTACTACTCAAAAATGGATTTAATTATTTCCAACTTGTCTTTTTTGGAATAATAATTGTACCATTTGCAAATGAGAAATTCTTTTTATAGTGGTTACTATGGATGAAAATTGGTGTCGGTATTTAAGATATACCGAATACCGTACCGAATTTGTCTATATTCGGTATTACCGAATACACGTATTATTTTGTGGAATTGGGATTGGGATTGAATTTCAATTGTTATTCGGTATTAGAAATTACGGGATTGGGATCGGGATATACCGAATACCTATCAATACCGAAATACAAGCTAGTGCGTAATTTATCCTTTGAACTAGACTCACTCATTCACTACTAGGTGACCCTCAACTACCAAGAGTGTCATTTAATTAATACATAGATCATTCCATCACTCTTTCACACTAGTATTAGTCGTCTCTCAACCTCAAATTCGTCAAATTAAAGATTACCAATTACAAGAATTTGAGATATTAGCTCTAGACAACTCAAGACTCTTTGCTTAGTCTCTTTGTCCTAAATTAAATAATAAAATCTAATTTATATATTTAATTATTAATTACAAAGGTAATTAATTTTGTATTTGATAATACCGATTGGGATACCGAAATATTTAGGGATTGGGATTGGGATACCGAAATTATTTAGAGATTGTAATTGAGACGGTATTCGGAATTTCAGTATTTGAAATTGGGATACCGATACCGTACCGATTTCCACCCCTACGTGGTTACCACCAATCCGGTTGTGGTGCTTACATTACTATTTGTGAGCAAGTGACAAAAACACTTGTGAACGTCGGATCATATGTTGAGCGTTTCGTAATCGTCAAATGGACGTAAAAATATTTTCATAAACAAAGTGTTATCGCATCTATCGAAATTATAAATCATTCAGCGCTCGATCTGACGACCGTGGACATTGGGAGTACAGTACATACTCACAAATGGTTTGTAAGGATTTCTGAATATTAAGTAGGGGCCACATTTGTGTTATCCTATATTTTACCTAATAATCAAAATCAACGGGCTAAATTATGGATCCTTATCCTCAACCTTTTCTATATTCTGCTCATCCACGGATTTCATTTACCCAGTGGGCAAAGATTACGCCCCCAAATAGTATATGAATGTTTGCTTGTACAAAATTGATAAATCCCGTGAAATTCTGTCGACTAAAAAAGATTAAAAAAAAATGGCAGGCTACCTGACCAGGTTCCAGAGTACTAGACACAGAAACAAGTGGGAATGGTTTAGAGATTTTAGGTAACTTGGAATTTCTTACATGTTACTTCTTAGAGCAGGTTCTACGGATTGTATTACCTAAAATACAATAAGTATTGCCTTATGATTACATAACATAATATATTTATTACATATAATAGTGGTAAAATATCATTACGAAAATCATACGTAATAGATGGTTTTATGTAATGTATGGTAACATCATGTTACGTTAAGTACTAAATAATTACAGAAGCTTTATCCAACACTTTCAATTTAACTGTTATGTAAAAAATAACTATCGTTTCGTAACCTTTAAGTAAAGTATGTGTATTTTATATAAGAATTGTAAAGCTTCATTATTTGTAAAGTATCATTATGAAAGCCTTAAGTAATGCACAGACCTTTTACGTAATGAATATTAGCCTCGCTTTACGTAAAATGCTAAGTCGTTAAGGAAGTACTATGTTTTACGTAAAGTATAAACCATTACGGAAGCCTTACGTAACGCTTTAGGTTCAATTGATGCGCAAGAAACAATTGTCGTTCCGTAACTTTTACGCGTGTATTTTACGTAACAGTTATAAAAGGTCAATAAGTGATGATCTCCTACGTCGATTACTACTCTTTTTGTAACTCAATGATCTAAACTTAGTTTTAATACATTTTAACAATCAACATTCATATAAGTTATCTAACTTGAAATTATACCCAACTTAGTTTAGGATGTAAAAAATATATGGTTGGTGATGCGATCCTCAACTCGAAAATGAAAGGGATTTGTTTTGTAAGAATATGAGAGCGAGGGATGAATTATTATACGCCCACCTTGTATAAACATGTATATATGATTATATTATATTGATGTAATTAGGATTAGCGAAGAACAAGCTTGGAGAGGAAATTGAAGACACTTGCGTCGTTATATCTCATGGTCCATGCACGACTGGGCTTTTGATGCTGAAGTGGATCGGCCCAACAAAACTAGCAATTCAGTATCTAGACAGCCTACAAAGCAAAGTCAACCCGGCCCGTTTTTCCTTTAATCCGGGCCACTTTTTATTTACACATTCGGGGAATCCATTTGCTATATATCAAAGTAAAACTTCCACATTTCGCTGGTCATGCACTTACGGTCCAAGTAGTAGAAATCTTCGGCTGACGTGGAGGCTTGTAGAGACTAGAGAGGTATGCAAATGGCAAAAGCTTAATTAATATAATTTTTAGGAAAATAATTAACATATGTAATGTCAAATACAAGAGAGTATGATATACATAATTAGAAACCAATTCTATAGAAAATAAATCTCACATGAGACAATATGCTTGCAAATACATATTACATAATAACACAAGATCTTTTGATGTCCACTCGACGAACTGTTTTCGTCTATAGAACCTTGGGAGCGAGGAGTACATTATTGGGGGAAAATTCGAAATTTAAAGAACCGACTCCAAATTAGAGGCAAATAAGGTGTGTGGGATTGGCATGGATAGGGAGAACCTTATTTTCGAAATTAATATTTAATACGCATTATTAATTTTTTTATTGATGAATTATAATGGATTTATGCTTGTTACAGTTTTGACGGGGGAGATTTTGGAGCAAATATGGAGGATTTATTCACATTGAAACTCGAGGAATAAGCATGGACACGGGAATCGAAGATCTAGAGATGATTGCTGTATTTTTTCTTATCTTAGTGGAGTAACTTCCTTTCACTTAGGTTTTAACCACAACCATGTTTTGTATTGGATGATTGTATGAGTGCTCTTTCTGTTAATATTGAGTTCATATTCAATCGATTGATGTTTCATGTTCAGTTCTGCTTCAATCAAGATTATTGATTATGTTTTGATTCCATGAGAATGAATACCTTATTAGGTCAATAGAGCACCATAGATTGGAAGCACTAGATCGATGTGTGAGAGTTAGTCAAAACATTGTTTGGTATTGAATGAGAACCTCACTCAATAAAGAGAGTCTAGAGTAACACGCTTTAATCGGTTGTGTTAGAGAAGGATACGCCCCTATAAGCAACTAATTCAAGAGGGCCTTGATTGCTTTAATTGAGATTCAAGGTTTAGTTAAGGACTTTCAACATTATGAATGAAGAGTGAAACAATTTAGAGAATTATCAATCATTAATCCGACTAATGGCTAGGGGGAATATTCAATACCTAAATGAGTTTCCAACTTGAGATTAGCAATCTAACTTTAGTATAGTTTGTAGAGTTTTTAGTTATTTAATCTGAATCTATTTTGCTAAATAATAAACTAATAAGTACTAGTAAATCTAAAGACCCGTGAATTTGATACTTTATTACGTGTGCCATTATACTGCAGTCCTTCCATTGGTTACAGTTGACCTGTATTAGGAGTGTAGTTTTAACAAATCAAGTTTTTGACGTCGTTGCAGGGGAACATCTAGGCACTACAACAATTTTCGTCTATTGTGACAAAAATATTTTGTCATAATAATAGTAGCAAAACCATCCACGAACAATTCATCCATGATTCATAGTAGCAAAACCATCCATTATTTGCTTAATATATATAAAACAACACAACACAACCAACACCATCATCTGCTCTTGTTGAAAGCAAACACCTAATAAACCCCAACTTGAACAACCACAACAAACATACCACCAACAAGCAAACACCAAATAAACCACCAACTTGCTAGGTCTAGAATCATGGAAATTATAACAATCAAGAAAAACTAGAAATTCAACAGAGGATACAATGCCGAAAAGCTACACATTTTTTTGAAAGCTTTCTCCTTCCATGAGGAAGTAATAGTGCGGGGTTAGATAACCATATGAGGAAAGGATTCCTTGCGCATAAGAATAATAAGCAGAGCCTTCCACAGTCTCTTACTTATCAACTATCCTCTTCCATGTTATATCAATTACTGATAGTTTAGCACCCAAACAGGGAAACGGTCTAATATCACAAACAAAGTTTCAAATGCCCTTGAACTCAAATAAGAATTTCTTGAACGGATATAATAACACTACCACAAAGAACTCAAGGTGGAATTCAACATGGAAATGTTTCTCTGATTTAGTTTAAGTGTTCAACGTGAAACACTGATCCTTCTTGGAACCCTTTCCCACAAGTTTTCTTGTAAGGATCATGAACTCTCTGGAAGATTGATTATGGAAGGGACAGAGACTAACCATGCAAAAGCAAAAGCAAGCCGACGAAAGAAGCCCGTTTCATTTCAGCAAAAGCATCCACCCATTTTGGTTTTGGCTGTGAAGCCTTTGTCCTCTTTCACTCACCAATCGCGTGGCACAATCATTGTGGTGAATCTTAAGCTTAACGATAAGGCCATGGCTTCTCCACTTCGAAAACGAAACACAACAAACCAAATCCTGTGGTCAGAAATGGGCTTATAACAATGTCGTGAACCCAATTCTAACGTACGATGAGATTGACTCCTCCACCAATCAGGGAACTGGGCCGCATCACTATAAGAAGGGCAGTTTTCTTTCGGGGGCGAGGCAGAAAAGAAGAAGAAGAAGAAGAAAAAAAAAAAAGTTTCACTGAGTACGTAATTAAGGCGAATTTGAGAAATGGCTTCCATGATTTCTTCCTCCGCCGTGGCCACCGTGAGCCGCCGCACCGGCGCTCAGGCCAGCATGGTCGTCCCTTTCACCGGCCTCAAGTCCACCTCCGCCTTCCCCGCCACCAGGAAGTCCACCAACGACATTACTTCCATCACAAGCAACGGTGGCAGAGTCCAGTGCATGAAGGTTTTCTTTTCTCTCGATCTTCCCTCCATCCACTCTCTTTATTTTTATTGAACATAATTAGCTAACTTGGTTGGGTAAAATATGGTGTAGGTTTGGCCACCAATCGGCAAGAAGAAGTACGAGACCCTCTCCTACCTCCCGCCACTGTCGGAGGAGTCGTTGGCCAAGGAGGTCGACTACCTGCTCCGCTCAGGATGGGTTCCTTGCTTGGAGTTCGAGACGGAGGTCCGTTTTCTTCGATCTTTTTACGACGAGTAGTATTATGTTATAGTACGAGCTGAGTACTGAAACTCGCCTGCTTGTGTGCGCGTCTATATATGCGCGCAGCATGGTTTCGTGTACCGCGAGAATCACAGGTCGCCGGGGTACTATGACGGAAGGTACTGGACGATGTGGAAGCTTCCCATGTTTGGGTGCACCGACTCGTCCCAGGTGATGAAGGAGCTCCAGGAGTGCATCAAGGAGTACCCCCAGGCCTTCATCCGCATTATTGGATTCGACAACAAGCGCCAAGTGCAGTGCATCTCCTTCATCGCCTACAAGCCCAAAGGATACAACTAAAACTCGCTGACCCTCCAATTTCTACGTACCACATACCACCATAATAATAGTACTTACGGGAAATCGGTCGTGGTCAAGTGATCGTGCCGTCGATTTTCAGTTTGTAGTTCTCAAGTTCGAATCCAATAGACGACGCTCATTTCCACTCTCCTCTAGTAGTCTCCTGTTACAGGTTTCTGAAAAAAAAAAATAATAAATAAAGCCCTCCTGTAACAGGTATAATAATATAATAATACTTTGCATATACTATAGTTTGTGTTTAATATGCTCACTTATTGAATTGGCTTTGCTTCTCCCATCTTTCTTTCTTTTGTATGGTGGTTGTGTAAAATTTGCATATACTATAGTTTGTGTTTAATATGTTCACTTATTGAATCCGCTTAGTTTCTTCCCATCTTTCTTTCTTTTGATTGGTTGTTGTTGTGTAAAATATGGATGCTTGGTAGTCTGGATAAGGATGCTTGGTAGTATCGCCAAATGAGTGGTTATTGATGGTTGCTATTACTTTCAAAACCAACATCTATAAGGTGAAAATTAGTATGAAATTTGCATCTCAATAAAAAATAAGGACATTTTGAATATTAAATATTATTATAAATTCAATTTTAATTTCACAAAATAAAGTTGGTATCTCAATTTTAATCCCAATTTTTTTTATACTGGTATATACTAAATAGGGAAAGACTAAGATGCTAACACTTTTTTTGTTAGTATGATGCTACTAGCTCCAGCCAATAGGCACATTTTATTTATATGACTTTTTCATTTAAATGAGTTGAACACATTGAGGAGGGGAAGGGAAAGGAGGTACACATTTGGTATTATGAAAATTTGGGGAAGTGGAGGAGTGACCAACCGTCCTTTTTGCATTAAATGTGAGGAAGGGAAGGAGACCAATGGACCATCAAAGTAGGTCAGAAACTCCTCAAAGTAAGTCAGAACCTCCTCAAAGTATATCAGAACCTTAAAGAAGGGCATAACCTACATAAAGTAAGTAAGAACCTCAAAGCATGCCAGAAGTTTTTCAAAGTAGACCATAAACTCATCAAAGTAGGTCAGAACCTCCTCATAGTAGGCCAGAACCTCAAAGTAGGCCAGATGTTTCTTAGTAGTGGACCTGTTTGTAAATTTTTAAAAGTTTAGGTACCAATTTGTAAGTATAAATTTCAGGTACTAAAATGTGATTTTATATCGATATTTTTCAGACTCAAATGTAAAAAAATTTAATTTTAGGTACTAAATATTAATATCTATTAAGTTCAGGTACAAAACATAAATGAAACATAGAAAAGAAACGACAATAGAAGGGAGAGGAGAAGGGAAGAGGAAGAGATAGTTACTATAATACTCTTATAGTAAGTGTTAGTATGGTGCTAACAGTTAAAGGTGTTAGCAAGCTATCCATTTCTACCAAATAAGAACTTAATTAATTCCCTTCAAAATCACAAATTAAATACACAAACGAAATTATTTGCTAACAGTAGCCTTGTAAATCATTCTCAACATATATAAAAACAAACAATGTGCCAACACTCGTGCAAAATAAATGAGAAATAAACACAAGAATAATAACAAGGATTAAAAAAACGTACCTACCGCCGGTTCGACCAGAAAAGCCTCATATCAAAAGTAAAACTGGTAGGTGATATTTAGCAGTTAAATCATTTAAATCACGATTTTAGCATAAAATATCATATTGTTGATTTTTCCAGTACGACCTCCGGTACGGTATTTCAATCCTTCAACAAACTAGAAAAATCTGGTACCTAAAATGCACATTAACAAACTAAAAATACAAACTGAAACATGAGACGACTAAGCAACCCATAAACATTCTACAAGTAACAGTAGGAACTTGATATGATTATTCAAACAGTGAGATATGTATAATATTTTTATAAGGGTGATATAAGTTTACTTTTTTGTGGCTGATGTACTACCTAAGGTATTCGAACCTGGGATCTCCAGGTTCTTGCTAGTGGTATTACCACTAGACTATTTGGGAGGGATGAAATACAATTAAGTAACCATGTTGGCGATTGTGGGTATGCTAATAGTGAGTGAGAAAGTCTATTTGGGAGGGATGAAATACACACTAGCTTATGTTTCAGTATTAATCGATATTTCAACATATACCTATCTCGATCATGTAATCCCTATACCAAATAATAATTGATATTCAATCCTAATTCCATGAAATAAACACGTATTCAGTAATATCAAATATCGACAATTTCGATACGACATTAATCTCAAATATCGGTACCAAACTTCCAACCCTTTACTTATGTAATCATGTATGTATTTATGAAGTTGGATGACTAACTATAATGAATTTAAAATATAAACTTATGAGGTTTTTTTTTCGAATCATCACAATATATTACCATTCTGTTTGATTCTAATTAATATTGAATTGCATAATACATTCTTTCAATTAATGCCAAAATTACCTTCAAGCTCAGGGCACCACTGCTACGAACGCGAGACAAGCTACCAACATCCAGGGATGGAAGACACCTCCGGCCGGAATCTTCAAGATGAACAGTGATGTCGGGGTGTTAAAGCCGTCTGGGATTGGAATTGGATGTGTTTTCAAAAATTGGAATGGTGATTTTCTGGGCGCAATAGCTGGGAAGGAGACGGGCAATTGCAGACCAGTGGAGGCAGAAGCAAGAGCTATCATAGCTGGTTTAATAGAAGCAAATCGAAGGGGGTGGAGTCCTCTGGTGGTGGAATCTGATTGCCAGAATTTGGTAAAGTTTTTGGAGAAAGACGAGGAGTATCGCATTGAGCTGGGGGTGTGGTGCAAGGAGATCAGAAGTTTGGTGGAAGTTAACTCGACAATGGCTGGTAGGAAAGTTGAGTGGGCTTTTGTGTCCAGAAGTTCTAATTCAGTGGTCCACTGTCTAGCCCACATGAATTCTCACGAAAATCATATGTGTATTTGGACTGACTGTCCACCCAACTCCATTAGGAGTCTGTTAGAAGCTGAGAAAGCCCAATTTTTGGAGATTTAAGTAATACATAACACGGTTTCCCATAAAAAATGCCAAAATAAGCATGCATATATGTGAACATTAAGTTTAATTTCACCTGCCACTCATATGTCTATATGAGTTTAGCTAGATTCAAATTGTCTATCGCATTTCCTGGAGCTCTTGCTAATTAATAGAACATGCTTGAGTCAGGCGGCTACAACTGGTTCTCTTACCAAAGATTACAAGTATAATCGAGAAAAAGGAATTCAACTAGAGTCATGACCATATGAAGCTGGTTAGTTCTTCAAATAGTTTGTATTGATGTTGCTTTGGATAGATAGAGACCCAGAGCCCATTGACATATCGTTCCGTCTATCATATTGGACGTTCATCCGGATTAGGAAAAAGTCTAACGTTTAACGGTTAATTATATTTACACGGTATAAAACTGTACAAAAGCTGGTCACTTGTAATTGCACGAATGAGAATGGTTGTGTGAAAATTAATACTAATTAGATATCTATTATCTCTTTAATTAAATTATAATATGATTCTTGTGTAGTCTAGTTGCTATAAATGATTTCCTTCAATCAAAGAACTTGGATTTGATTTCTACCAGGAATGTCATTTTATTATTGCATAAATATATTTTTATTTAAATATCATTTTAATACGACTGAGCCCGTTCGAATTCAATCTTGGTTCAATTTTCTTTGTACTTAAGACAATCCATTGGATAACAACCGAATCAAAATATATTTTATTCGACGGTTCAGGCGCGCATAAGCTTAAGTACCGTACATCCGTCGAGTTTTGCTATTTAAACCATAAATTAACCGAAGTTTGAGGCATAATATATTATACCCTAACCTTTAATGGGTGAACCCTAGTCCCCAATGATCTAATCCAAATAATAAGATTAATTTAATTTAAACTGAAAATCAACGATTGAGTGATAGTTAGAAGGATTTAGTTTAACGTGAAAGTGTGATCCTTCTTTTAAATCCTTTCCTACAAGTTTTCTTGTATGGGTGAACGGTAGAACATTGTGGGAGAGACAGAGACAGGGAGTAGTAGGCGGTGCATGATGAGACAAAACTATATGGGCCGAGAGGATGAACTCAGTCAGGATTCTGGCACAATGGGCTGCTCCAGCCCATGCAAAAAGCAAGCCGACGAAAGAAACCCATTTCAGCAAAAGCATCCACCCAGTTTGGGCCTGGCTGTGAAGCCTTTGTCATCTTTCACCCTATAGATAGAGAATGAGATAAGATAATGGGCGCTCCCCGCCACGTGGCACTGCCATTGCGGTGCATCTTAAACCATTAACGATGAGGCTCTCTCCATTTTTCAAAACGAAACACAAAAGCCAAATCCTTCACCCATCGTGTGGCCAGAAATGGGCTAACAATGTCGTGAACCCAATCCAAACCGACGGTGAGATCGACTCCTCCGCCAATCAACGACCGTCGGATGGTAGGAAAAGGGAATTGGGTCAGAGCACTATAAGAAGGGCTGCTCTGTTTTGGGGGTGAGGCAGAGAAGAAGAAGAAGAAGAAAAAGCAAGCAGCTTTACTGAGTAGTGAAACCCAGAAGGCAGAGCAAGCCGAATTGTAGAAATGGCGTCCATGATTTCGTCCTCCGCCGTGGCCACCGTGAGCCGCACTGGCGCTCAGGCCAGCATGGTCGCCCCTTTCACCGGCCTCAAGTCCGCCGCCGCCTTCCCCGCCACCAGGAAGTCCGTCAACGACATTACTTCCATCACAAGCAACGGTGGCAGAGTCCAGTGCATGAAGGTTCGGCTCAACTTTCACTTAATTTCGATCTTAATTCCTCCTATCTCTTTGTTTCATTGAACATAATTAGTTAATCAGATATGGTTGGGTAAAAATTGGTGTAGGTGTGGCCACCATTGGGTTTGAAGAAGTACGAGACCCTCTCCTACCTTCCCCCATTGACGGAGGAGCAATTGGGCAAGGAGGTCGACTACCTGCTCCGCTCCGGATGGGTTCCTTGCCTCGAGTTCGAGTTGGAGGTTAGTTCTCCGGTCTTTCAAATACGAGCAGTATTATGTTATAATGTGCGTACTGAAACTTGGGTGTTGATATGTGCAGCACGGTTTCGTGTACCGTGAGAACAACAGGTCCCCGGGTTACTATGACGGAAGGTACTGGGTTATGTGGAAGCTGCCCATGTTCGGATGCACCGACTCGTCGCAGGTGCTGAAGGAGCTCCAGGAGTGCGTCAAGGAGTACCCCCAGGCCTTCGTCCGCATCATCGGGTTCGACAACAAGCGCCAGGTGCAGTGCATCTCCTTCATCGCCTACAAGCCCGAAGGATACAACTAAAACTCGTCGACCTCCAATTCCTACGTACCATTCCCACCAAAATGAAGGGTCTTTTGGCTTTTTTTTTTTTTTTTTTTAATCCCTTTTGCGTCTTCTTATTCTTGCTGTTTTTAATTTGTTTTTCCAGAAATTTTCACTGTTTTCCCGTGGTTGGATTCGGATGTTGAATCGAACGGTTGAGATATGTTCAAATAATAATGGTAGTACTTTGCATTTACTATAGTTTGTGTTTAATTTGTTCACTTATTGAATCGCCTTAGCTTCTCCCCATCTTCTAAGCTAGTTTGGATAAGAGATGGGATGGTTGGTTCTATTGCCAAATGAGTGGGGTTGTTGATGGTTGCTACTTGCTATTTGCTACTACTTCCAACCAAAAACTACAGGGCTTTCCCATGTAGCTCATGGATTTAAAATTGAGAAATTTTGTTTTCAAATCTTCACAAATATATAAACACTCTGTTTGATTTTGACTCATGAGTCCAGTCTCCATAATCTCCAACACCAAGTGATGCAACTTCGGACCATCTCCAATGTTAGTCTTCAATTTTAACATTTTTACTTCAATGCTATCGTGTTCAAATTTGGAGACCTCTTTTTTTTTCTAGTTTTTTTTTTACTTAAAAATGTAATTATTATCATCTTAATTTAATTTGTTCAAGTTAATTTTTTTAGTTAGTCATCATTTTTAAATACAAATTTTTCGATAGAATTATTTTAAATTTCGATACTGAAATTTTTTTGGCAAAAAATGATTGACCTAATTTTTCTTTACACACAACACTTGAAAATGATAAAGTTTAAAGAGTTCACATAATAGTTGAAATGTTACAACTCAGAGGTTACACACAACACTTGATAATGATAAAGGTTAAAGATTACACACAACACTTGAAATGATAAAGATGAAACAAATAACATGTCATTAATCGCCCATAAGAGAATAGTAATTCCCGTAATCTCTTCCTTCCTGTTATGGGACAATCCAAGTACCACATCGGAAATACAAGGGAATGAACCCTTGTATATAAGTGCCCACCTAGCCCAATTAGTACGAGGCCTTTTGGGGAGGACACCCAAGAGTAAAACCGTGCGGGCTGCGTTTGGGGAAATCCTTGTATCGAGAAGCCCATTTATACAAGGTGTCCGGCTGATCAAGATAATCGATGAGAAGAGGACACGAAGTTCGTGGTCCTTGTCTTGGGGGGAGGATTGTTATGGGACAATCCAAGTACCACATCGGAAATACAAGAGAAGGAAACCCTTGTATATAAGTATCCACCTAGCCCAAGTAGTACGGGGCCTTTTAGCGAGGACACCCAAGAGTAAAATCATGCAGGCTTGGTACAAAGCGGACAATATCGTACTAATTTTGCACCCCGGTTTGACACTTCACTTTCATCTCCTCCTCCGGTCTGACTTGCGTTGGATAAATAGTTGGGATCATCTTGATCATACCCTAGAAGCACGTTGTGTTTATTTCTCCAATACTTCCTCTTTCTTGGTGTCAACTTCGACAAGTCTCTTTCATAAAGATCAATGTTTTCCCAAAGTAGTGCCGCTTCCCTCTCTCTTTTCTCAAGTTCCCACTTTTCTTCCCTATCCCTTTTTCTCAAGATCCCGCTTTTCTTCATCTCGCTTCGATTTTTTTCCTTGGAATACCATCCTTTTTCGCTCATACTCGGCCCTCGAAGCACTCCTCTCCTTCAACTCACTTCCATCGTTCGTGGCCCTGCGAGATCTTGGGATGTTGCCACAACTAATGATAGATTATTGACCTGCATTATATTGGCACAACATTATAATCGAGGATGAACATGTTAATTCTGACGATGAGATGGAAGATAGTATTGATTATGAGGTCCACGACCAACAACCAACTAATGTCGACAGACATATTCCAACCCTAACTAAGTACTTGGCTAGGAATAATAGGCTTCGTGCTGCACCAACACATCATGGGCTTCTTGAAGACTTGGTCGAGCATATTTGGAACTTGCATGAAAATAATTAGTCATTCTTATTGCTTGGTATCGGTGTTGGGATGCTTTGTAATACAATTAAAGTTATAGTTGGTGACAATTTGTTTTGTAATTCAAGAATGCATTTTTATTTTAATAATATATTTTTTCTTCTTACATCGGTCTAGTTTTTGTTTACAAACAACTTGAAAATGATAAACATAAATTTTAAATAGAATGCATTTAATTTATGTCATTTTATCAAATAAACATAATTTTAAATATTTTTAAGAGATCAATACAAGAAAAGTAGGAAAAAAGAAGTTAAACAAAATATTAATTCAAACAAACATTGAAGCCCTAATTATTAAATTCCTAATTAATAAACCCCTAATTAAACCGTAAATATTTTTAAAAAAGTCTAGTGGCGGGGACAACCGCTAGCCCGGTCCCCATTTCTCCCGGGAATTGCCAGTCCCTTTCCCACATATGGTGATCCAGATGGCGATTATCGTCAATAATGGAGGCTCCATTGGAGTCAGCCTCATCACCAATAACATTCCAAATTATTCGAAAGAATAACATTGAAAGGCCATCAGCTCCGGGAGTGATTCTGACTAAATTACACATATTTTACCCATAGGTCAAATACCCAATGATTTTAGTGTGCAAAGCTAGTTGTTGAGGCAAAATTCGTCAACACCGGGTTCAACTCATTTTAACCGGGTCAACATAGGTCGAATGCCCATTAATTTGGGTTCAATTATCATAAGCTGATTAATTAGAACCTCAATGGCACAAAAACTCCTCCAAGCTTCAAGGATTTAAGCGTGCAAAACTCGTTGTTGAGCCAAATGCTTCAACATTGGGTTCAACTCGCTTTAATCGTGTCAAAGTAGGTCGAATACCCATTGATTTGGGTTCAATTTGGATTCAATTGTCACAAGTTAATTAATTGCACGCCTGGTTCAACTCGCCCAACAAAATCCACAATTACAAAAACGTGTGCCAACGCAATTTTGTCGACGTCATGGCAGCTCCCGATTTCTCATAACCTGCAGCAGGCGGTGTTTTCAGCAACTCAGCGCTCCGGTAAGTGTTTGGTTGGCAGAGTCCTCTGGTGTTTAGTACTGAGCGAGGTATGGCGAGAACGGTGTAGGAGAGTCTACGGCGGGAAGCAGCTATCTGTGGGAGAGCTTGTCAAGAAGATGCAGGGGTGATGGAAGCTAAAGAGATAGGTGATCTCAGGTTTGCTGAATCGGCTATGCTTCAGTCCTTGTGGTACAAAGGTGCAGCCCTGATGTAGTATTTGTGCATAATTACAAGTATACAAGTAGGTGAGGTTTTTGGTTTTAGGGTTTATTGTTTTGTTGAGGGCTAGTGGCGGTTTTGTTACTGCTCGTTTATTGTAAACTTGTACTTGATCGTATTTGATGAATAAGATTCCACCCATTCATCGAAAAAAAATTTGTCGACATCGGTTCACCCAGCTTAACAAAGTGCACACCTGACTTAATTCCATGTAAAAAAATTCCCGAAGCAAACCCCGCCAATACCTGGTTCAACTCCCCCAACCAAAACCACACATGCCCAATCCCGTATATGAGGAAAACGTGTAAAATATGATGCAAAAATCGTCAACATCACGTTTTGGCAACCTTTGGGAAGCCCAAAATTCGTCAACACATATTCAACTCGCTCTAACCGGGTCGAATGCCTATTGATTTGGTTCAATTTGGGTTCAATTGTCATAAGTAAATTAATTAGAACCTTATGACAAAACAACTCCTTCAAGATTTGGTTAATTACAAAAAACACCCCTTATGATGTGATTCTATGAAATAGTAACTTTGAACTTGTTCTTTTAAAAAGTTAATTAATAAGTACGTCAATTAGAACCCTAATGACACAATAACTCATTCAAGATTTGATTAATTACAAAAAGAACACCCCTTATAACGGAACTCTATAAAATATTAACTTTGAAGTTGTTCTTTTAAAGAGTTAATAAATTAATCTAACCCATTGAATCAAACAAACCTGAGTGAACCGACCAGAGTAAGTACCGGCACAATTGCTGTAACAGCACCGCAGAATTCCCAATATCCATGAGCTACATGGGAAAATCCTGTAGTTTTTTTGTTGGACTTGGAAGCAGTAGCAACTAGTAACCATCAACAACCACTCATTTGGCAATAGTACCAACCATTCTTATCCAAACTAGCAAGCATCCTTATTCAACACAACATCAACCAATCAAATGAAAGAAAGATTGGGATAGCCGATTCCATAAGTGAACTGATTAAACACAAAAGTACAGTATATGCAAAGTACTATTATTATTATTTGAACAATTCTCATCCGTTGGACTCAACATCCGAATCCAGCCACGGGGAAAACATTGAAAATTTCAACAAAAAACAACAAGAATAAGAAAACGCAAAAGGTGGACAAAAAGGCCTGGCATCCACATATGTAACACTTCGTCAAAACAATGCCAAAAGACCCTTTCATTTTGGTGGGCGTAGGTATGTAGAAATTAGAGGTCGGCGAGTTTTAGTTGTATCCTTCGGGCTTGTAGGCGATGAAGGAGATGCACTGCACCTGACGCTTGTTGTCGAATCCGATGATGCGAACGAAGGCCTGGGGGTACTCCTTGACGCACTCCTGGAGCTCCTTCAGCACCTGGGACGAGTCGGTGCACCCGAACATGGGCAGCTTCCACATAACCCAGTACCTTCCGTCATAGTACCCTGGGGACCTGTTGTTCTCACGGTACACGAAACCGTGCTGCACATATCGACACCCAAGTTTCAGTACGCACATTATAACATAATACTGCTCGTATTTGAAAGACCGGAGAACGAACCTCCAACTCGAACTCGAGGCAAGGAACCCATCCGGAGCGGAGCAGGTAGTCGACCTCCTTGCCCAACTGCTCCTCCGTCAATGGGGGAAGGTAGGAGAGGGTCTCGTACTTCTTCAAACCCAGTGGTGGCCACACCTACACCAATTTTGTACCCGCCATGTCTGATTAACTAATTATGTTCAATAAAAACAAAAAGAGCGGAGGGAAGGAAGAAATTAAAGTGAAATTGAGCCGAACCTTCATGCACTGGACTCTGCCACCGTTGCTTGTGATGGAAGTAATGTCGTTGACGGACTTCCTGGTGGCGGGGAAGGCGGCGGTGGACTTGAGGCCGGTGAAAGGGGCGACCATGCTGGCCTGAGCGCCGGTGCGGCTCACGGTGGCCACGGCGGAGGACGAAATCATGGACGCCATTTCTACAATTCGCCTTGCTCTGCCTTCTGGGTTTCACTACTCAGTAAAGCTGCTTGCTTTTTTCCCTTCTTCTCTGCCTCTCCCCCAAAACAGAGCTGCCCTTCTTATAGTGCTCTGACCCAATTCCCTTTTCCTACCATCCGACGGTCGATGATTGGTGGAGGAGTCGATCTTACCGTTGGTTTGGATTGGGTTCACGACACTGTTAGCCCATTTCTGGCCACAGGATTTGGTTTTCGAAATGGAGAGGCAGAGGGCCTCATCGTTAAGATTAAGAGCCACCACAATGGCAGTGCCACGTGGCGGTGAGCGCCCATTATCTTATCTCATTCTCTATCTATTGAGGACGCGAGGGGAGGGTGAAAGAGGACAAAGGCTTCACAGCCAGGTCCAAAATGGGTGGATGCTTTTGCTAAAATGGGTTTCCTTCGTCGGCTTGCTTTTTGCATGGTTAGTGGCTGACTGGCTGCAGCGCCCATTTCGTACCATACAGTTTGTCTCTGCATGCACCTCTGTGTGTCCCTCCCATAAATATCAATCTTCGTCAATTCATCCTTACAAGAGAACTATAGTGGGAAAGGATTCCAAGAAGGATCAGTGTTTCACGTTGAACCAAGGTTGTCAAACCGATTATACCGTTGTGCCGGTTTGGCAAGTGGAATGGTACAACCGGTAGTATAATCAGTTTGTGCCGGTTCATGCCGGTCTAAAAAAATGTGAAAACAATTAATATCCAATGTATTTAATCATATATAAAACATTTTTGTGGACAATTTAGTTACAATCCAACAAATATCATCAACTTTTAACTATTACATTCATAAAATGAATAATAAATTATTATTTTTATTCATTAAATTCATTAAAATGATGTCATTTTACTTAGAATAAGTAAGTCGATCATACCAGTGGTGTCATGCCGGTTTCATGACCGGCACAGATTGAACCAGGTTCAACCGGGTGGCATGCCACCGGCATGACAACCATGCGTTGAACTAAATCCTTCCAACTATCACTCATTTCAATGTAGGTATACCGTATATGAAAAGAAACATTTCCATATATAAAGCTATATGGAGTTAGGTGTATAGTGTATGTATTTTTGTATAGTTTAGGATTGAGAATCACCCTATACAAACGAATAGGGTGGCAGTTCGGTTATTTCGGTTATAACCGGTAATCGATCGGCCGGTTAACCCAAGCTATTTGTAGTTGGGTGTATAGTGTATGTATTTTTGTATAGTTTAGGATTGAGAATCACCCGATACAAATGAATAGGGTGGCAGTTCGGTTATTTCGGTTATAACCGGTAATCGATCGGCCGGTTAACCCAAGCTATATGTAGTTGGGTGTATAGTGTATGTATTTTTGTATAGTTTAGGATTGAGAATCACCCGATACAAACGAATATGGTGGCAGTTCGGTTATTTCGGTTATAACCGATAATCGATCGGTCGGTTATCGATTAACCGAAATAACCACTCCCCATACCGAAAACCGCCCGAAATAGGCTTTGGCTTCTCAGTTATCGGTTAACCGAACCACTTTTAAGACCAAAAACCATTTCGTCCAGCCTTCGATAACCGACCGAAGCTTGGTTATCAGTTAGTGGATAACCGGTAGGTTATCGGTTTAACCGGTAACCGAACTGCCAACCCTACAAACGAACCATTAAATTGATCTAGTTAATTTTGTTGTATAATACACCCTAGTATGACGATACAATCTAAAAGGAACGAAAGAGGGTTATATCCGACAATATACTAATCATTATATCTATCTATGTTTTTCGTACTTATGTCCAATAACCTCCTATCTCTTTTTCTTATGCGTTTTGTCGTTGTGAAAAACACTAGGAAGACCGAGGGAACTACACTTGTGTAACCTCACCAACCCACAAATCACCCTATGGTAACCCCTTTTGATCTTACCTTTACAACTTCCACATTGAGGACAATGTGTCTCTCAAGTGTGGGGGATGTGTGCTTTAACTGAATGTTTGATTGATCATTATGCTGATTATGCCATGAATCGTAGTAGCCTCCCTTGATTATGAATGTAAGACATTAATGATTGCTTGTGGGAGTGCATACTTGATTGATTGTGTTTTGTGCTGATTGAATATAATGGTCAATTGATTGGGTCTTGAACCTTGAATGTTATACCCAAAAAATTCAAAATTTGAGGGTTTCAAACATTTGCATGAGTAGAGTACCGGTATATGAAGAATTTTACTCTTATCTTCCTCTTTGGTGAGTTCATAACATTTGCTATTTAGGTTAGGACATATGTGTGCGGGATTCTCTACCCAATGTTGGACTTGAAAATATTTGCAAAAAATATGCTCAATTACGAAAGATCTTTTGAAAAAGGAGGTTCTCACGTGGGAGGCAACCGAGCATAGTGTTTGAGTTAAGCCGTCAAAGGGCTTTTCTCTCTGTTTGGAGTGCCATTTGAGGATGTGTTTAGGGACCATATAGCTTTACCGCATCCAGATCATCTTTACTATTTTTCATCCCCCAAACACCTCTCCTCCTCACGAACTTATATGGAGGTACAAAGTACTTTTTAGCGGGTCACGAGACCTCGAATCTCGTTTGTACCGAACATGTGTGGAAACCCAATGTGGAGTGCAGGCTGGGGAATGGTGTTAGAGCTAAGACGAATCCAACCATTGCGTTCCCCACATGTGACCGATATAGAGAAGACAATGATTCTTTCCTTCTTGGTTACGAGGGAGAGATGCCAATTTTGCAACCTTTGCAAACTTTTGGTGCAAAACACATTAAAGTTCAAAAAGGAGATTGAAAAATGGCAACTACTACTTTGAAAGAAAGAAAGAATGAAAAGCACCTTCATTTGAACTTTAATGTGTTTTGAGAAATCTCTCGATGCACACCTTGAATATCCAACCCTATGTAGTCTATGTGGTCCTCATTAGGGATTTTGTAGTTTCACACTAAGAGGAGAATAATGTTCATTCGTCTCGACTACTCTATCCCGTGCAATGAAGAACTATGTTGCATACCGCGTTCATCTTTCTATCAAGTTGCACTGGTTTGAGTAGGTTTGCTTGGAGAAAATCAAAAGCCTAAGTGTGGGGGAAGTTGATAACACCCAAATTGGTGTTATTTATACTTCATATCTAGGTTCCTTTAAGTCATTTTACATGCATAATGATTTATATATTGTCGAACATAGCCCTATTTCATTCCTTTTAGATTATAACGTCATATAAGGGTGTATTAGACAATACATGTGAATTAGGTACCAAAAAGGTCACAAGTGTAGCAAGGATGGGGAAAACTAAAGATCATGACCTGGCATATTAGAGTGTGTTCACTATTTATTACTAAATAACAAAAATAATTAACATGTCATTAATTTGTATTACGCGAAAGTTCTCCAAAGTTAACTAACCTTGGCCTAATAGTTTTAACCATATGTTACTTTTTGAAATTGTATTTCATTATTAGATCACACATTATGATAGATTTATGTAGCAATGTTCTATAATATTTACGTAAATTACAAATTCATAAAATGTTAGTTTCTATAACTTGTTTTTATTATTAGACCATAGAACAACATTCTATAACTGTTAAATAAACACCATTATGTAACAATTACATAAATTACAATTTCATTTGTAAAATTTGATAGACACTAGATAAACTAAATTTTATAATGGGATAGCTATTAACACACTACGTAAACTTATAAACAAATTATCATTTTGTAAGTATCAATTAAACAAACTGATGACATGTGTTATAGGCTTTCTATAACATGAGTCTTCCGCAATAATTAAGTACACTACATAAACCTTATGCAGGATAGTTATTTATTATGCATCACTTAAATAAACGGATTACATATGTGGATTACATAATAATTAATACATTATGTGAAATTTAAGTAGGTAACTATCTGAATAGTTTTGTTATTAATAATGATTAATACATTATGTGAAATTTAAGTAGGTAATTATCTGAATAGTTTTGTGAATTCTAGTATTTCAAATAAACTTTTAGTTTCTTACCGTGTCAGAGCGTGGCCAAAAAACTAGTGAGCATTAACATAGCTAGTGAGTGTCTGAGTGATCATGATCAATGGTCATGAAACCTCTTCCCTCTGCGCCCTGCCTTAGTTCAGAAGCAAGTCATGGTGAAATCAAGAAATTTTCTTAAGGAAGTGATAGGATCACATGGCTCCCGATTAGAATGATATTTAAAAAAATACTCAGAAAAATTACAAAATTGTCATTCGGAAAAAGTCTTCCAAATTAGCGATTAAATAGACTTTATTATCGGTGGAGAATAGTTTCAGGCTGAATTTGTGATCTGAAACCTTCAAAATCTAAGAAAAATTGCATATCTAAAAAATTGCCCAATAAATTACGAAAATGTCCTCATAAGAAAAAATCACCAAATCAAGGACCGATAGACTTCATCATCGATGGAGAATAGCCTAAAGCTGAATCCGTAATCCATAGCCCTCACAATCCAAGAAAAAAATGTCTCAAATCTTGATAGCCCGAAAAAAATCCACCCAAATAGCTGCTTAATAGACTTAATCATTGGTGAAGAATAGTCTCAGGCTGAATCTGCGATCTGTAGCCTTAAAATTCAAAAAATGATCTTTAAAAAAAATTGCACAAAAAATTATAAAAATGTCCTTAAAAAAATCCCCTCAAATGGGTGATTAATAAACTCTGTCATCATTAGAGAATAGTCTCAGGCTGAATATGTGATGTGTATCCTTTATAATAAATAAAAAATTGGTCTTTGGATAAAATTACTCAAAATCTACGATGTTATCTCTTTGGAATCTGCAAAAAAATGGTACAGGAAAAAATTCACCCAAATCATTGCTTAATAGACTTATCAACGGTGAATAATAGGCTTAGACAAAATTCGTGATCTGTAGCCTTCAAAACCAAAGAAAAACGGAATTTTGAAAAAATTGCCCAAAACTATTGGAAAATGCCCTCTAAAAAAATCCACCAAAATTGTCAATTTATATACTTTATCATTGGTGAAAAATATTCTCAGACCGAACCAATGATCTCTAGTTTTCAAAATCCAAAGTAATTGATCTTTCGAAAAAATTCCTGAAATCTATGATTGTACCCATTTGGAATCATCAAAAAATTTACTTGGAAAAATCCACCCAAATAGGTGCTTTATTGTATTAATCCACGGCGTATAATAGCCTCAAGCATAATATGTGATCTATAGACTTCAAAATCAAAAGAAAATGACATACAAGAAAAATCATCCAAAAATTTCAAAAGTGCACCCCGAAAAATATCCGTCCAAATTAATAATTAATTGGACTTTATCATCGGTGGAGAATAGCCTTTGGCCGAATCCGTGGTCTGTAGCCTTCAAAATCTAAACAAATTGGTCTTTCAAAAAAATCACTCGAAATAGTGATCCCTTTGGAATATGTTAAAAATAGACTCAGAAAAATCCTCCCAAATCGGTGCTGAATAAACTTACTCAATAGTGAAAAATAACCTCAGAACGAATTCGTAGTATGTAGACTTCAAAATAAAAAAAAGAAATTATGAAAATGGGTGATTAATAAACTTTATCATCAGTGGAGAATAACTTGAGGTTGATTTCACGATCAGTAGCCTTCGAAATCGAAGGAAAATAATATTTCAAAAAAAGCACCCAAAAATTACGAAAGTTCCCTCGGGAAAAAGTTTCCACAAATCACCGATTGATAAACTTCATCATCTATGAAGAATAACATAAAGTCTAATTCGTGATCCGAAACCTTCAAAATACTTGGAAAATAATCTTTCAAAAAAAGCCTGAAATCTGTAATGATACCCCCCTTTGGAATCTGCCAAAAATGACCCCGAAAAGTATTCGCCCAAATCGGTGTTTAATAGATTTATTCATCGTGAAGAATAGCCTCAGACCCAATTCGTGATTTGTAGGCTTCATAATCCAAAGAAATTGGTCTTTCGAAAATTTGTCTGAAATCTGCGATGCTACCCCTTTGAAATCTGCCAAAAACACATTGGCAGGGAGGAGAAGACTGTATTAGCTACCTTATTGATAGAGTCATAAGGAAAGTACAATTATGGAAGAGTCGACTCTTATCATTTAGTGGCGAATAGGGGACGGAAGGAAGGTCGATGTGCGGCTGGACAGATGGGTACCACCAGCAGACAATTAGAAAGTTTCATCCCCAGTAATCCCTCTAAAGGACAACACTGTAGTTGTGGAACTAATTGATTATGAACAGAGAGTTTGGAAGATGGAAGTGTTGGAAGATTGTTTCAATCAGACTAATCGAGAAGGCATAGGGAGGGACAAGAAGAAGTTTATGTCCCAATTAGTTGGAAGATCTTCTGGTAGATCAAGGTACCACCAAAGGTTAAGATTTTTGGTTGTAGGTGGATCAAGAATCTTCTTCATGTTAAGAAGAATGTGGTGGACAAAATCCATAAAGGGTGTGAAGAGTGACCTTTCTGCGGTTTAATGGAAACCCAAGAACATATCTTTCGGGAATGTGCGTGTGGATTCGCGGAGTCTGGCACTCGAGTGTTCTAAAAGACCTATTTCTAAAGGGGGGGGGGACTTAGTTGTGAGAACTGGATGTGTGTATTACATGAGACTGAATCTCAGGAGAAGATTGGTGAATTCCTGGTGGCATTGTTGTTCATCTGGGCGGAAAGAAACAATCAGATGTGAAATGGGAAAAAGAAGGAGGAATATGAAATAATGAGTTGTGCGGAGAGATGGTTAGAGGAATACCTTGAACATAATCGAAGCGAAGAGGGCACCACACAAATAGCCCAGATGCATTGGGAAGCACCAATTGATGTTGGAGTGAAGATAAATGTTGACACATCAGTTTTGAAGGATCAAGGTGTGAGGTTTGGAGTGGTGATTCATGATTTGCATGCGAGATTTTGGGGGGCGGCAGTGAAGAGGAGCAGAATCTGGTGGTCGCCAGCCCTGGCAGAGTCCCTGGTGATCTTGTATGGAGTGGAGCTGGGATGGAGGATGAGGATAGAGGAGTGTGTAGTGGAATCTGATTGTCTGTTCACCATTTCCCAGTTGAGAAGTGGAGAACCAGAGGAATTAGAAGTGTGAGATGTGTGTTCCGAAGTGCTGGAGAAAGCAAGGGGACCGGGTTGGGTCGAATGGGCTCATGTGGGCCGGAATGGAAACAAAGCAACACACCAAATGGCCCATGTATTGTGCAATTGGCAGGAGGAAGAAGTGGGGGAGAGTATTCCCCCTGTTTTTTTGTAGCCCAATCAAAGGAGGATGCTTTTATATCATTTTCAAATTAATAAAATTCATATGATTATAAAATACTCTAATGAAAACGTTCTTTCGAAAAGATATCCCAAAAATTACGAAAATGCCCTCCGAATTTAATTCGCTCAAATTGACGATTAATAGAATTGGACCATGTGGGTTGGACTTTCATTTCTATGTCTCACATTGTATCTCTCCATGGGTCTAGGGATGACAATCAAACCCATGATTGTGGGTAACCGAGCTTCTCTGATCCCTCAACGCGGGGAATTCCCTCATTGGCTGAGTATGGGGTGGGTATGGGTAAAACTGTAAAAAAGTTTGATGGGTATGAGGCGTGTATGGTTTTAGCCTCCCCGCCTCACCGAGAATTATTTATTCACATATTAAAAATACATGGATCAAATTGTAACCTATAAGTGATAGTGAAGGTAACTGAAAAATAAATAGTAAAAATGTAATTGAGTAGCCACCCAAATCAAAACCAACTCCTTTTCCTCAATTCTCCCTTCATTCTTTCACTTTTTTCTCTTGTTAACAAGATAATTATGTTAGTTAATTAATACTTAGTAGATGAATGAGAGTTAGAGAATAATGATTGGGAAAATATTCTACTCTATCTATTGAATTAATGGATATTTTACAACCATATGATTTGAACCGTATTAAAAATAATTGTATCTTTGTTGAATTCATGATATAGTAGGTCCATCTAGTATTATACTTGAAAATTTACATGTAAATAATAAGTATATTAATGTTAAATGTATAGGGGCGGGTATTATCCAAGGTACTCGAAACCCACGAATATGAAAATGGATTTGAAAAACCTTTTCCACATGGATATGAGACGAGTACGTAGTTGGATATTTGAAGACGGTGATGGAGATGGCTTAGGAAAACATATTGTAAAGTTTGTTCTCCACTGATCGAAGTGCAATATACCTGCTATCAATTGTACTAAACGAAGAATAATCACACACAAACATAGAGCTTAACGTGGTATCCCCAACGAATATCGTTGAAACTCATCCACGAAGATTAGCAACCTCTCAGAGTCAATTGTATTTCACTGAGAATGCTTAGGTAACAAGACTAGTCGGCATCTTCTATTTAACTAGCTGACTCGTAAATCCTATCTCCCAAGCCAACCCAACTGCCTACACGTATATGGATTTGTTGTTAATTTACAATTGATCCCTATACTTCTAACACCCGCTTCTTTGTAAAAATTTACACACTACTATAAGGGAATTCAACGTGAGGAGGGAGTTTAAACCCAATTTGGAGCTCTCTGCACATCCCATGGAAGGATGCATGTGTCTTTTTGTTTTTTGTTTTTTTTTTCTTTTATGAATTTACGACCTCTTCTCACTTATTCGACTGAAGAGAAAGAATTTCATTACTAGACCCAAAGCCCCAAACTACAAGTTGGTCAATATATAAGGCAATATTTTACTCCTTTTAATTTACGATTCTACCATTTTGTTTTAAAATACTTACTAGAAAGATAGTATGCTAATTAATCAAATGGAATTTGAGGCAAGTTCAGTCAATTTGAACTCTAATTAAAACTTATATGGAGTCTGTTAAATATATCTCTTTTATTGATGGACAAAAAAAGGCGACGATCAACCTTCACACCAAATTGGTTGACCAAACAACCACAAGATCGACTATTTGATATTTGTAACACTGGCATTTCACATGTGTAAATATTTTACTATTAACTTCTTATTTTAAATGAAACATACAAGAAGAAAAAAGAGTCTTCTAATGGTGGAGGTAGTGCATTCATTGATGGAGATAATGACATTGTTGAGAAAAAAGTAGAGACAAGTAATTGCAGAGATAGAAGTACTAAAAATTAGTAAGAAGTGCAAATATGAGACAATATTCATTATTTGAAAGAGGTAATATCTACTTGCATAAAAATATGTTTCATATTTCTAAAAACTTTACCATTAAATTTAGGAGAAGGAAGAGACCATTTAAATGCAGGAGACTAATAATATAAAATTGATAGTAAAAATAGAGGTGTTATTAATGAAGATGAAGGTGTTGTTGTCGGTGGGGATGATGATGCTAATAATGAAGCAATCACGAAATCAAAAAGAAAATTTAAAGTAATTCTAATTGAAGCGTGATTTGAACACATTTTTTAAGAGTTGATATTAGTTGATGTGTTGGCGTTGATATTATTTGATAAGTCGGTTAGGATGTGGGAAAATTTTCAAATTTATGATTCGTGTTTTTATTTTATATCTTTAATAATTTAATATTTGGATTTATTTATGATAGCAAATCAGAAAATTTATTATTATTGATTTATATATTTAATTAAATGTATCCGGCCAACGGGCCGGAATCAAATCTAGTAAAATAAAAAAAAGTTGTGATGACCCTCGAGCGTCTTTGGGTTCCGACCTGCACTTGCCACAAAACAAAAAACAAAAATTCTAATTACTGAACATCCAGCATACACTTGCCTCAAGCTTGTCATCAACCTAATCCAAATCTGAGGTCAGATCCAATCCCTTACCCTCATCCAGCAAATCAACAACCAACGGACGGCAGCAAACGGGAATTGGGGAACACCACTATAAAAATGTTACCCCGATTGTTGGTGTAACGCAGATAAACAACATTAAGCAAAGAGCTGCTTTACTGAACACCCAGTAAGGCAAAGTTTTTTTTTTTTTCCATAAAAAATGGCGTCCATGATTTCGTCCTCCGCCGTGGCCACCGTGAGCCGCACTGGCGCTCAGGCCAGCATGGTCGCCCCTTTCACCGGACTCAAGTCCGCCGCCGCCTTCCCCGCCACCAGGAAGTCCGTCAACGACATTACTTCCATCACAAGCAACGGTGGCAGAGTCCAGTGCATGAAGGTTCGGCTCAACTTTCACTTAATTTCGATCTTAATTCCTCCTCTCTCTTTGTTTCATTGAACATAAATTCGTTAATCAGATATGGTGGGTGGGTAAAAATTGGTGTAGGTGTGGCCACCACTGGGTTTGAAGAAGTACGAGACCCTCTCCTACCTTCCCCCATTGACGGAGGAGCAGTTGGGCAAGGAGGTCGACTACCTCCTCCGCTCCGGATGGGTTCCTTGCCTCGAGTTCGAGTTGGAGGTTCGTTCTTCAGTCTCTTATCTTATTAAGTAGTATTATGTTATAGTACGAGTACTGAAATCATTGTTGCGTGTCGATATGTGCAGCACGGTTTCGTGTACCGTGAGAACAACAGATCCCCAGGGTACTATGACGGAAGGTACTGGGTGATGTGGAAGCTGCCCATGTTCGGGTGCACCGACTCGTCCCAGGTGCTGAAGGAGCTCCAGGAGTGCGTCAAGGAGTACCCCCAGGCCTTCGTCCGCATCATCGGGTTCGACAACAAGCGTCAGGTGCAGTGCATCTCCTTCATCGCCTACAAGCCCGAAGGCTACAACTGATTCGAACCCTTCTCTGCATTTTCGCGTTCTTTCACTTTTGGCTTTCCTGATTGTTTCCCCTTGAGGGAAGTGTGTGTATGTTAAATTTCTTTTCCAAAATTCTCAGTGTGTTTTCCTGTTGTTGGTTGAAATAATAATGTGTATTGACAATGGTCTGTGTATTGCTTGTTCAATTATTGAATCACCTTAGGCTTCCTTCTTCTTTCATATAATTGGCTGGGCTACTTTGAAATGCATGTGGTGGAAATTCTGTCTGCCCTTTAGATAAAGATAGATGCAGTAGTCACAGCTAGGTATTTCAGCCAGACGAAACGAGTGGCTATTGTGTTACTCCTAGTCCTCCTCTCTAACGGGAGACTTTCTCAGTTGGCTAATCGTAGAAATACAATGACGACATCCGATAAGAAACAGTAGTAACTAAGATGAATAGTACATTTGGCACATGATGGACCCGTGCTTGAAAAATCACACCGTACTGATGGTATGATTTGAAAAATCTCACCGTACTGATGCCTAAGTCGATATACGATTTTGTTGGTATGAAAAATTGAACCACGATTTAAACATAAAATACATTATTAGTTACTATACTGACTTATTCGATACAACCCTGGTTTGAGAGGTATTTATTCATAAGATTTGTTATATTATTAACTTGATTTTTTATTATCTCCAAACAAAACCAAGACAATTATGCATTGTTAGAAACTTCAAGGACCAAAGGTAAGATAGCCTAACGGTAAGCTGTCGCGACAGTGAAGGCTTGGGAGGTGCAGATCCCAGGTTCGAATCCAAGCGAGGCCCGTTGGTGTTCCCGGAGGTATAAGGCTACTCGGGGCAAAGCCCCATTGGCGTCAAAGTGAATGCATGTGGCCCCCAGGTTTAGTAGAACCCGCTGTCACAAGCTCAGGTTTTTTTTTTTTAATGTGGGTGGCCGTTTCATTAATACGAAACACGGTGTACAGAGTTTTGACAACATTGAAAGGAAGGAAAAAGACCAAACAAAATAAGATTGAAACTAACGGTGGCCCAACAAGGCCCAAAGAACCCTGGTCCAAAACCCACAAGGACAACCCACCCCTAGCAACCCTACTTCGTTGGCCCAATCACCATGAGGACGACCGCTGATTGCATCCTCCACCGCCGAACACAGCCTCCTTCACTCTTCTGCCTTCACAAAGACAAACGCTGGGGAACGATGGTGAAGAAGCCAAGAACAGCTCCAGGCACCGGCAACACCACCAGCCCGACGAAGCACCGGCAAGAGGAAAGAAAGGAGAACCAACGACGAGGCGAACCATTCCCCAAGACGACTTCGAACTCCACCTGCACAAACAAGTAAAACCCGAGAGCCAATCTCGAGCCAAGGACAGAGGAATGGTGAAAAAATCACCACAATATGAGCAAACAACTGGATCTCGTCTTCCAAAGTGACATCCTTACTCACAAGCTCCCTGATTCTTCAGCCAATACAACAGAGGTCCCTTCTTCTCCGAAACATCCCCATTTATGGATGAAGCAAGTGGAGGAGGATGGAGGACCAGAGAGGAGCAAGCGGACCGACGTGGATCGGCCCCCTCAAACACCAACCAGAGAATCATCCACACAGATCTAGAATCTGGTGGGCAGCAAAACATCTCCTCGAGGAGGCATGAGCAACATCATCACAAGGATGGAGAAGAAAGCAAACGAAAAGTAGAAGCAGAGGAATCCCAACCAGATGCAAGAAACAGAAAAGAAAAGGAACTGGAAAAAAAGGCAAAGCAGAAAACAAAGGAAAGCATCAAGAGGGAGGATGCAGGGCTACCGCAGGTCCCAAAAAGGAAGCCGGCGGCAGCCCCTTTCAAATCTGTAATTTACCGCTAGTGAGAAGTGGGAGAAGGGAAAGGTAGAGAGAGAGGGGAGTTCGTCGCCAAGCTCAGGTTGAAGGACCCCAGTATGCATCAAATTAACATATTCAATAACTATCTTGATCTCAGGTCCGGGCATTGACTCATTGATAGCAACAACTTTTTTCAAGGAGAGCGGAATCGTTCACAAGTATCTTCTCTACCTAATCCATTACTGATAGAGTTGAGCTAAGCGCAGGAACCAGTATGCTTTTATCAAGGGGAGGTGATAAGTGAAAATATACTCTGACTCATGAAATGGTGAAGATATGCAATAGGAAGAATATATCTCCTCGTTGTGCCCTTAAAGTATATGTAATGAAATCTTTCAACAGTGTTGAGTTGATTGACACTTTTTAGAGACAGTCCTAAAAGCTATGGGGTTCCCTTCTCAATTTGTAGGATGGATTAGGGTTTGTTTAAGCGGTACAAAGTTGAGTGTGTGTTTCAATAGAGGTCTGTTTGGCTACTTCCCAGCAAAGAAAGAATTGGCGTGGTTGGAATTCTTTTGGCAGCTCGGGTTTGTTGGACCGTGTGGGTTGGACTTTCATTTTTACTATCTCACATATGGTATCTCTCAATGGATTTTTAGACTCTTAAACTTTGTTCTCACCATTGAAGTGCAATATACCATGCTTCTAGGGGTGGGCATTTGGTCGGTTCGTTTTTGACCGAACCGAAATTATGAATATCGGGTCCCCGAATTCTCCCAAACCTAAAATCGAATTCGAATCGAATTATAATTTGGTTTGGTCGGTTTAAAACGAATTATAATTCGGTTCGGTTTTTCACACAAAACAGAATTTGTTAAGTTATTTGTACTTCTCACTTTTAAATTATTTTTTACCCCTAATATAAACAATAAATATGCAATTATATGCATTATCAATGATAAAATCAAACTTTTCAACGCATAAGTCATAAAACATTTCAAATATTTAAGTCTAAAAAAAACTACAAACATAAAAATCCACCATTTGGAGCTTGCAATTATAGTATTTGGTTTTTCGGTCGGAAATTTAGAAATTCGGTTCGGTTGAAAGAACCCTGATTTTCGAACTATCCATATTTTCCTTCCGAACCGAATAACATTAATTCGGTTTCGATTCGGTTTAATTCGATTCTGGTTCGATTTGGTTCAAGTTTACCGAATCGATTGCCCACCCCTACCTGCTTCGTTGTAAAAAAAATATATTGGGATGATTCATGATCACAAGCTTTTCGTCGGGTTCCGACCTGCACTTGCCGCAAAGGCGCAAACAAAAACAAAACAAAAAAATTCAAATTCCACAAATGGTTACGAGCTCATCAACCTAATCCAAACCTGAGGTCAGATCCAATCCCTTACCCTCATCCAGCAAATCAACAACCAACGGATGGTAGCAAACGGGAATTGGGGCACACCACTATAAAAAGTGTACTCCGATTGGTGGTGTGACGCAGATAAACAACATTAAGCAAAGAGCTGCTTTACTGAACACCCAGTAAGGCAAAGTTTTTTCTTTTTCCATAAAAAAATGGCGTCCATGATTTCGTCCTCCGCCGTGGCCACCGTGAGCCGCACCGGTGCTCAGGCCAGCATGGTCGCCCCTTTCACCGGCCTCAAGTCCGCCGCCGCCTTCCCCGCCACCAGGAAGTCCGTCAACGACATTACTTCCATCACAAGCAACGGTGGCAGAGTCCAGTGCATGAAGGTTCGGCTCAACTTTCACTTAATTTCGATCTTAATTCCTCCTCTCTCTTTGTTTCATTGAACATAGATTCGTTAATCAGATATGGTTGGGTCGGTAAAAATTGGTGTAGGTGTGGCCACCATTGGGTTTGAAGAAGTACGAGACCCTCTCCTACCTTCCCCCATTGACGGAGGAGCAATTGGGCAAGGAGGTCGACTACCTGCTCCGCTCCGGATGGGTTCCTTGCCTCGAGTTCGAGTTGGAGGTTAGTTCTCCGGTCTTTCAAATACGAGCAGTATTATGTTATAATGTGCGTACTGAAACTTGGGTGTTGATATGTGCAGCACGGTTTCGTGTACCGTGAGAACAACAGGTCCCCGGGTTACTATGACGGAAGGTACTGGGTCATGTGGAAGCTGCCCATGTTCGGGTGCACCGACTCGTCCCAGGTGCTGAAGGAGCTCCAGGAGTGCGTCAAGGAGTACCCACAGGCCTTCGTCCGCATCATCGGGTTCGACAACAAGCGTCAGGTGCAGTGCATCTCCTTCATCGCCTACAAGCCCGAAGGCTACAACTGATTCCAACCCTTCTCTGCATTTTCGCGTTATTCACTTTTGGCTTTCCTTTGAGGAAGTATGTGTTAAATTTCTTTTTCGAAATTCTCAATGTTTTCCTCTGGTTTAGATTCGAATGTTGGGTCGAACGGTTGAGATTTGTTTGAAATAATAATATTTGTTGTTTATGCATATAATTAATAGTGTGTGTATTGCTTGTTCAATTATTGAGTCCCCTTGGGCTTCCTTCTTTCATATAATTGGCTGGAGTGCTTTGAAATGCATGTGGTGGAAATTCTGTCTGCCCTTTAGTTTGGGTAAAGATAGATAGATAGATAGATGCAATTGCAGTCACCGTTTGGTATTTCAGCCAGAGGAAACGAGTGGCTCTTGTGTTACTCCTACTCTTACTCTAACTGGAGAGTTCCTCAGTTGGCTTATAGTATAAATACAATGACATCCATTAAGAAACCGAGTAACTAAGATGAATAGTACATGATGGTACACAGTGTTTGAAAAATTATACCATAAAAATATAGATGGGTTGATCGAAAAAAGCGTCAATCACAATTTTATAGATATAAAAAAGTTGAATCTCAATTTAAGCACAAAATATTGTGCCACTGACTTATCCAATGCAACTCTTGTATGATTTTACAATCCCTAAATAGGTCACATAATTCACTGACAAAATGTAGCACGCACATACTTTTGACATGCATAAATTCCTTTACATCATAGAGCATATAGATTGCTGCACCTGAATCTCAATATTGCAATAACTTGTGTCGGTATACTACTCATTCTTTATATTGAGTGAACCACATACTGATGGAGAGGCAGATGATGTTCATGGTATTTGAAATAGGTATAATTTTTCTTGATGGATAAGGAGGAGGTTATTAATATTCGAATTAGACACTACTTAATTCACTGAAAAGAGAAAATTAACACGACTCGACATCTTAAAGTTAAGATATTGTTTCAATATTACTAAACCAGAAGTGTGTTCTCCATCCTATATATTTGCATCTATTTTATACTCAGAAAATACATGCATAGATGAAAGATATTTGTATATAATAATATTATAGAAATGCATGAACATATGGTCTATTGGCGGAGCTAGAAAATAGAAACAGGCATGTCCATTTATATTATATAAATATATGAATAAATATTTTTAAGATTAATATTCAAGTAGTTCATTCATAAAAGAAGAATTAATTGATTAATAATTTTTTTTTGTATAAACAACATTAATGTGTTTTTATATCTTAGGATTTTTTTATTGTCTATATTCTTTTTTTATAAGAGCGATTGATGGTACTAAAATTTTTTATAAACCCACGGATTGCTGAAGTGGATCGAAATATCGAATTAAATTTGATAGGTATTTCCAAATTTTAGATGTGTCCACTCACAATTCCTTTGGCTCTGCCATAGGATACAAACAAACACAGAAATATTCGCATCCAGCGACGGGAAGCTACGATATCGTATGTCTATGAACTATGAAGGCAGGCTCCCCATATTTGACAGAAGCCATTAACTGAATGGAGATAGGGACAAATGTGTTTTCAGAAGATGGACAGCTACATTTGTGGACATTGCCATGAAAAAGGAGATAAGAGTTAATGATAAAGGGGGTTTTTCCTTTCTCTATTTTTGGCCCCTTCTTCTTCTCCACTTGATCCACTGCAGTCCCACCGGCCGGCCACCACCACCTCTATCTCTTTCCGGCGGCTTCCGCCAACCATTTTCGCTGTGAAATCAGTCACAGTCAAACCTGTCGTTTCTTTCTTTTGAAACCCAGCCCTTTTTTAGATAAAGAATTCTATTTTAAATGCAAAATCATCGCATTACAGAGAAGAGGGAACCCTTTCTCACAATATATTTCATCATTTCAAAATTTTCATCAGGGTGGTGGGAAATCTAGATCAAACTGTATGACAAAATCGCAATTTGGACCGTACCGTATGATTTAGTCCGGATCATAAGACCATTATGCAACTCGGTCTGGTCCATGGTCTGCCTTTTTAACTAGCGGTTTGGGACGGTTTGGTCTGGTCTAGACCGTGGTTAACCGTCTAGATCACCGTTACTATTATCCAATGCCCAACCTAAATACGTACACTAATAAAAGGTCACAGCCCGGAACTCCCCACCCGGCCTCGCAATTCACCATCCCCACACCTCCAACTCGGCATCTCGGCGATTGAGAGTACCTATTTCTTTTGCTCTTATCCTAGTCCACGGTTGCACCAAAAGACATCCAACAAATAACAATAATAATCTTTACAAAGAGAGAGAACATTTAATGTTTCCGAGTGGAAGGATATCCAATTCACAATACACAAAGATAATCCATGCATTGTGTGTGTTAACAGCAGAGCAGACGTTAGAGCTAGGAAAATTCAAACACAAATAGCATTTCCAAGTTTTAGTTATGTTATGTATTGTGTCTACGATCTCTCTAACTGTCGCACATTTGACATGGTTCGTTCTTTGTTATTGTTTTGGAGGATGTTGCACAAGTCCATTGGTGATGTGCTATATACGATTTATACCTTACATGTAAAAATAGGTTGATTAGTTAGTAGCTAGATTATAGTAGTCATCAACAAAACTATCATAATGAATGGCAACATCATACCATAAAGGAATCTTATAATTTTGACTGGCGAAACTATATCACTACTTCGTCTATAAACGCATTTGGACCATGCTCAGCAACCAACTAGTAATTCAATCTAATTTTAGGGTGATTAATGCGGTTATCAAGCATAGTAATTTCATCTCATTATATGTAAAAATGTTGCCATATGGTGGGTTATTGTGGCAGTTATATTGAAAATGACGAATTGTGGAGTGTTCCTACTTAATATGTTGGTGATTTTTTTTTTAATATAGTATGTGGTCTGGACCGTGCCAGACCGCAACCGTAATGGCGTGGTCTAGTTTGGACCATACTATACATTGTCTAGTCCATAGTCTGGGCCCTAATCTTTCGGTCTGGATTATGGACCGTATATATGATCTGGTCCAGTCCGTTCTAGACCGTTTTCCACCCCTAATATTAATTGCAAAATATTTTATCAATTATTATTACAAGATTGAAACTACCTGTCATCAAACGTATTCAATATGTTTGTTTCGGATTTGTTGTATTTTCACTTCATCGGTAGAAATGGTATATGATTACAGATTATTATGATTTCAAATTATTAGTAATAGGAAAAATAACACTGCCAATAGCTGGAAAACAACGAATGAGTATCCATGGTGGTGGGTGGAAATCAAGGTTGTCAACCCGTGGGTCAACTCTTCAGTTGGTCCGCTTTGACCCTGACCCGGTGAGATAAACGAGTCGTACACACCTGTCGGGTCGACCCACTGCAAGGTATCATATTGGAGGTCAAACGACGTCGTTTTTTCTTTGGTTGGTGAAATGCGCCTATTTCCAATTTTTTCTTTCGCCTAACCCGATCTTTGGAATTCTAAGTTGAACAATTGAACATTGATGTGTTATATAAGTGTGTGTGAATTTTCACTAGATGTTGGATCCAAGTACGACATGTTATTTTAGTGTAATGTTATATGTTATTACTCATATGTTAGATGATATTTTATACAATTTATATATATATGGACAATATAATGAGTTTTCCCATTTATCCGGGCTAAATCGAGTTAAAGCAGTCGATCCATTAACCTTCAACCCACTTACTCGACCGGCCCAAATGGGCTAAATCAGATTGACAACCTTGGTTGAAATTAAAAAAGGACCCTCCTTTAATTTTTTTAATAATTATGATTGTGAGGTGGATAATTAAAAATAATTAAATTTTATTTTTATACTTTAATTTTCACCTTACTACTTATTTAATGGTCAAACAATAGAATTGACCGTTATGTAGAATAAATTTAACAATATTGAACGGATAATGACCAATGCTTAAACGAGTTTTGAATTGAATGACTAACAAATAAGAAAATTTTCGTGAATCCCACACCTGACAAATCATTCGAGTGACCAAATATGTAGGAGTCGTCCAGAAGTTGTGATTGTATATATGAAATTGTTCTATCTCAATTTTTAACTAATGTAATATACACGGTCACACACATCAAACATTGTATTTTATTTTACAATACATTGAATTCAACAGTACATCACCAATAATTTACTCATTATACACACATGAGTTACTTTCTACAATCGCTTAAATAAGTATTTCGGTTGGCTTCACCACAAATTCGTATGGCTGTCTTAGTGTTGTTGCTTTCCCGTTGAGGAGGTAAAAGACATAAAGCCATGAACCCACCATGCCAATCATTTTCCGGTACAATATCCCAACAAATTTGTGTACAAGTTGCGTTTGATTTGTAAAACAGGAAATGAAAAGCTCATTATATACGTTATTAATTAACACTTAAGGACACGATTTCCCTAATCTTTATTTTTCAAATAGTGGCTAAGAAAATTATCCTCCCAGACTCTTATTAATCAGCCAATCTTTCCACATAAGAGAACAAAATCACAAGTCTTAACTGACAATCAAAGGTTTGTTGTTGACATGAGGAGGTGATTGGTTACTTGTCGAAGGCGTGTGATAGATGTATGGATATAGGTGAAGGCAGGACTGTCCAATGAATGAATCGTGACACTGACTATTTCTACGAATCGGAAAATCGGAGGATCGACAAAGCAAGAAAAACGAAAGCAACAAACGAAACACCACACTCGGATTTTACGTGGTTAACTAACATAATGTGTGTTAATTAGTCATCCACGGGAATGAGAGAGTCAGTTTCACAATACTTTGAGGAGATATAGATTATAAAAGAGTATGAGAAGTATTTATAGTACTTCTCCATGTGGTCTAATCCTAATTCAATATGGTAAAAGAAATAAGGTTACAAACCAGGCCCTACACACAAACCCCTGTGGCTTCATGTCCTGGTCAAATAGTCCGATTCAAGTCATATCAACAAATCTCCACATTGACTTGAATCCTCTTCAATGCCCCCTTAGGACAGATTACCCACTCAAAACATTCAGCAAAACCCCCTATGACTTCTCGTCGTAATCAAATAATCCGATTCAAATAATATCAACAAATTGTAAAGTCATATTCTAGAAATTAGATGTTGTCCAATCTAACAACTTCCCAATTTTCTTACTAACTAGCGTGGGCCCCGGCCATTTGGCCGGAAGAAGGTGAGGTATGAATTTGATAATGTAGCTTATTGTTGTATATATATTTTTTTTAAAACACGTGATAAAAATAGTGAATTTTAGTAGGAAAGAGATGAATGATACAACGAATCAAAAATCAACCTTATGAACTAAAATGCAGTACCTGTTACTTTGTGAAACAATATTGTTTCTGGTAATATGATGAGGTGGAGTAAGTTTTATATAAACCGAATTCCAGAAAATCGAATAAAATATCGCCTATCCCGCCGGTTTTCGGGAAATGAGCATCTCACAATCTTTGCTAGCTTTTACTCGGCCCGTTGGTCGATTTATTTGTTTTATAAAAACTTTCATCTTGTCATCATTGTGCTTTCTTATTTTTTGCCAAGCCATGATAAAATCTAAAGAAATCAAGAATGAACAAGACGATTTGGGATAGGAACCACCGTTCCTGTATCCCTAGAAAATGGTGATAAACACGGACTCACCTACCAAACTGGTTTGGATTGAGATTTTTATCGGGTATCAGAGAACCATGTGATTATAAATTAGACTTGATCAAAACGGGCCAAAACTTGAAATTCAGCCTGTTTGACCGACCCATGTCAAACTCTAATTATTATTTACTTTTAAACTTTCTATTTGAAAATTAAAAATAATGAAAGAAAAGAGATGACTGCAATTCGCCATTTGCACATCACTGATTCGGGAATAAAACTATATAATTTCGAAAGAAAACTGAAAATGTTTAAGATCGTTTTAATGTTAAAAATAACCAATTAGATCTTTCTGTTTAGTTTTTTTTACTAACAAATACCAAACGATTCCCAATAATATACACTATAATTTAATCATTAAGATATCAAATAATTACATAATATATATTTGAAATAATAAAAATTGGACTAATTGGGTTGGTCGAGGTTGAACATTGAATAACTTTAAAATACATTATATTTTAGCCACTAAGATATAAAATAATAGCATAATATATATTATGCTAGAGAAAATAGCTTGTTTTAGAATGACAAACCCATGATGTTCATTTGTTTTACTTGATGGGCAAATCCCGTGTAGGTCAGGCCCATTCAACTCTTTTATTTTATGATTAGCGGTTACCCATTAGAATCCATGTATTAGTTTATTGTTAAATTTTTTTTTCTTTTTAGCAATAAAAAGGAGTATTGTTTTTGCCTTTTCATATATATTTTACCACCACGGAGAAATAAAAGGACTTAAAGAAAAAAATTTACAATCGTGGACCCGTTTAAATCCGCATGTGTACGGTAAGTTGGTCCATTCCACAGAGGAAAAAGAAAAAAATTGACACTCCCTATTTTACCCTTTCTACAAACGCTCCTGGAGCAGAGATTTTGAAATGGGGGAAGGGTTTTTTCCTCTCTGCGATTATATGTTTTTAATTTAAAAAGATACAACAAATGTACTTAGTGTGATTGGTTATGATCTTTGCTTTTTTTTAAAGTGGTCATGGTTCGAATCCTAGTAAGTGTCTTTTTAATGAATAAAAAAAGTAATTGTGAAGACCAAAATGTCATTCCTACTTTCACTCTCGATGCAAGAAATTTGAAATGAGGCTTCAAGTTTTCTCATTTGGTTTTTATTTATTGTGTAGATTAGAAACCATTCCAGCCTCCAAATACCTCTGCGATCAGCTGTGGCCATTGGGTTGCCTGACATGGGCCGGCTTCGCTGCGGCTGGGCTTTGTGCTCGTAAACCCACCCAGTAAAAATCCAAATTCACCTCTTTCTTTGTATTATTATCTTCTACATTGTCAACTTACAGAAATTGGCAGGATTTTTTAGTCCAAATTTGAGGCAACCTGATCAAGAGGAACTTAGTTCTTTTCTGGGAGTTGGCCCCTTTGGTGTTCAAGATCATTATTTGGAACTACCTTCTCTGATGGGTCCATCAAAAGTTGAGATTTTTCGTTTTATGGAAGATAAGTTATTGTCAGTTCTCCATATTTGGAAACAACGTGTATTATCTGCAACGGGTAATGAAGTTTTACTGGAGTCGGTAGCAGCAACACTTTCGATTTATGTGATGTCATGCTTTCATTTACCAGCTAAATTAATTTGAAGATAGAATGCTCATTTCTCAACCTTTATATGTCCTCTTTTTAAGCCTAATCGATTGGCAAAAAAAAATATTTTCTCCATTAAGAGCGACTAATCTTATTCCTCGAACCTTTATCTCCAAAAATCTCTTATTCCACCTCCTTCTCCAAAAAGAAAAATCAAAGTTAGATTTAGAGAGTTTTGTAACCGACTAACCGCAGCAATACTCTCTCTCTCTCTCCATCTATATCTCAAGGATCGCCTCCAACGATACCCTCTTCTTCCATCTCTGGCTTCGACCATCGCCATGCATTTCAAAAAAATCCAAGTAATTGTGGTTCTTACCGAAAATCTGGCAAAACCTAAAAATTGATTTTTTATGCATTCTTGGCAAAAGAAAATTTGAGTCCCTGTGGTACTCGTAGATTCACTTTGTTGGTTGTTTTTCGGAGTTTGAGGTACTGCTACCCTTGATAAGATACTTCATTCCTATCTTGGTTTGGAATTATTCCATAATCTTGAGTACTATAAGGGAATAAAATTCTTTAACTACAGACGATATATTATGTCGGCTGTGATAATTGATTGTGCTTACATGATTTTTAATTTTGTGTGTTGCAAAAAATATAGTATACGTGAACATTTCCGTAACCGTATGAATGTAGTTTATCGTTATTAAGTAGGTTAATGGATTTGGTAACTTGAAGTGATCCTAGATGCAAGCCATGTAGCTAGAATTATGTAAAAGTCAATTGTCAACAATAATGTAATCCATATTGCAGAAGAAATTGCTGTATCAAATTCCAGCTGAAGCAAAGGGTAATAGCTTCTCTCTACCTTTCCTCTTTTCAAAAGCTCTGTCCTCTCTCTAGCCTTTTCTTCCACATGCGCCTCTGGGGGTGCCGCCGGTTTTCACACTTTTGGTGACCGGCGGCGACCCAACCCCCATTTTTCTCGCTTTTCTAGTCTTTGCCATCCTACTATGGGTTTCCAGTTCTCTATTGCTACTTTCCCTTCGTGGATTTTGCCAAGAACTTCTCCTTGGAGATTGTTTCTTCTTCCACACTTCAGATTTGTTTTCAGATCTTGAAGTCGGTCTCTCTAGCTGTTCGGTTCTTGCTTGTGAGTGTCAGAGGGAGCCGCCGTCGGCGGTTTGTTCTCTTCTTTCGTGTTTCTGCTATCTACCTCCACACGTTTCACCCATAAATGGGGGTGATTCGGAGATGTCACGGCTTGAATAGCCAAGGATACTGATTCATGGGGTGGAGAGCAGGGATCTCTTTCTTGCCGAAGTGTCTTTCGTCGCTTGCTCGGTTTGGTGGGGGCTTTATGCGATGGCCTTTGTTCACCTTTCTGCTCGCGTTTGGGGTCGCTCTTGTTTCCATTTGTGGGGGTTTGGGCTTCGTGGTTGTTCTTCCTCGTGCCTTCTTTCTGGTCTTTTGGGTTTCGACGGTGGTGTTGTTGGTGGATCTGGGAGTGATTCTGGCGTCGATTCTCCCTTGCACGCATTCTCTATTGCGGTCCTTTGTCGGAGAGGCTCTCCCACTTCGTTTGCTGTTCTTCATCCAGCCTTGCAGGTGCTGATGATCTGGTGGTTGTGCCAGTTTTTCTCTCCTTCCGGCGTATGAAGTCTCCGACGGCATGAAGGGTGCTTAAGAAGGGTTGCTGGGTGGGGATGTTTGCGGCGGCCTTCTGGCTGATTGATGTTTCTTTGGGCTAGGTTTTCTTCGGGTGTAGGCTTTGGGGCTAGGTTTTCTTCGGGTGTAGGCTTTGGGTTCCCTTCCAGATTGTTGATTGGGCTTTTTCTGCTGGGCTCTCTCTTTTTGCACCTGTTGTTTGCCTTTCTCTTGGATTTTCCTTCCTTTTGAGTGTTGCAACTCATCTCTGTACACTGTGTATGGTTTTATTTTCATTAATGAAACTCTACTCCTCGTCAAAAAAAAAAAAAAATTCCAGCTATATGCAGATGCACAGTCAGCTGGTAGAATGTAGATAGCTTTTCCACGGCATGTTCTCTAGTCCACAAGTGACGGCAAAGATTAGGCAAAAGCAAGGGAATAATCCTGTGGCATATATATTAATAAATGTTGACAACTCTGATGGGAATGTCCAAAACATGCTTTGGGAGCAAGTTTTAGATAAAATATTTGGCGAGCCAATATTGTATATTAATGTTCACCCTCAATTACTGGTGCTTAATTGAGGATTAAGCACGAGGCCTCCTGGCTCCTCCTACTTCTACAATTTACAAAATTGTGAAATCATACTCAAAATTAGGGATTCGGACCTAAACTGGATTGACTTGACTTAGGACTAGACTATAAATAAAATAAAATCGAGGACCAGAACCTGATCAAAAGCATGTTTGGTTCATTTGGTTTGGTCCAAATTCAATTTCGGTTCGTCTCTTCTTCATACTTAAAATAATTTATAGGAATCAAATCTAATAGAAATATATTTCATTCAATCAGATCCGATTTGGTCCAAATATCGATTCCGTACTATTCGATTCGGTGTGTACCGAATAGTTACCCATCCCTACTAGAGATTATATCGGAAAAGCCAGTCATCAACAGAATGATTTCGTCGTACTTCATTCATATCATAATGCTAAACCGCCTACCAATTTCGGTTCGGAGCACTCGATATTCCCGATCCGACCCTGTTCTGAGTGTAAAATAGCCGCCATTTCTCAATATCCTGATAGTTTTATTATTGTATAAAATAATATATATCTCTGATACGTAGACAATTTCAGCAGTTTGACTCAGTGTCGTCGTCGTCGTCTTCTACTAATTCTCCTCGCGAAAATTCCCCACAGTTTCTTTCTTGTAGCAATCCTTAACAGCGGCAGCTTAAGTTTTAACGTTGAATGGAATAAACTTTCGGCGTAAGCCAGTTGGTAAATTCCGCAGCCTATCATCACGCGGTCCTCTTATTTGATACGCATACTCAATCCCCCAATTTTGTTATAAATACGATCATCGCCACCAATCCGCCATAATCACAACTTCCTAATCCTAAATCCTTAGCAATGTCGAGCGGCAGGGAAGAGCGGCGGTGGGTTTTGTTCGGCAGGTTGAAGCGAGCGGTGAGCAAACTGAGGGTGATACTAAAGTTCGATTTCCACGTCTGGCGTCTGGCGTCGTCTCTGCTGCGCTCTTCTTCTTCAATTGGTCCTTCGCGGGTGATTAGCTTCGGGGATCGGCCGGGGCTGACGGCGGCGTACGAGGATTATGACGAGGCGGCGGCGGCGGATTCCGATTCGGGTTATTGGTGCTCTCCTCCTCCGCCAGCGGCCGATGCGTCCGCTGCTGCTCCGAAGAAAGTGGAGCTTCGGAGAGCGATCAGCCGGCGATTCTCGATGGTGGAGGATGACATCGACGATCGGGCGGAGATGTTCATCGCGAATTTCCGGCGGCAGCTTCAGATCGAGCGCCAGATCTCGCTGGATCTCAAGTACTGTCAGGAGAAAACGTGATTTGGGGAGATTTGACAAGGAATTTTGGGTGATGGATCCGGCGGTTGATTTTTTTACTGGAGGCCTTCGATCGCCAATTTGTTGAATTGTTCATTCATTCATTGTTTTGTTTTGTTTCCCATTTTGCTCTGGCCTTTTTTTTAGCAAGAGTGAAGAAGACGGATGCTTGTTTTTCCCTTGGTTTGCAATCTATACATAATATAATAGGCTGAAGGGAAAAACAGGAGCCCCATTTCAAAATCCCTGCCTCCAGAGCGTTTGTCGGAGGGGTAGTTTCGGAAACGGAAAAAATTAACTCGGCACCAATTGTTTGCGTTGAACCCTTCTCCATCCAACCAGCGAATCGAAGCTCTCTCCTCATCCTGCACTGTGCATGCTGGCTGGTGTATGTGCTCAGTCTCTCCAGACAACAAGGGGAGTCGTGATTTCTTATGTGCATTTGCTCCTGCTGCGATGCGCCATGGATTTGGTAGTCTGATCTTCATACCTAAGGGGGAAGGCCGCCATTCCTATACGTTGACGGTGAGTCCCTTTCCCCCCCTTTCGTATTGCCTCTCGTCCCTCCTCTAAAACCATATTCCCTCCGACACCGCTATCTGCCCTGATTTCGAAACTTGCAACTATGGAAATTAGCAGTTGAAGGAGACGTCGTTGGTTGTTTAATGTCCGCCGCAGTGATTAGCAGGGATGCATGGGTTCAATAAATTTTCCGATTACTATGATTGGCAGTTCGAGTCCCATCGTCACGTTCTCAGCGCTGCCTCCATTCATCACCTCTGCAAAACCATCGTCCTGCTACGCAATTCTTCCACCTCCAATTGGGGGAAAACCGATGAGTTAAGTTGTTTGATTGTAAATTGAGACTTCGCTTTCAGAAGAGTCCCCTCTAATTATTACGATTCGTCATTCCAGTTCCACCGTGATGTTCTTGGCGCTTCCTTCATTCATCACCTCAGCAAAAGATTCGGCCTGATACACATGTCTTTCTGTTCCTTGGTGCAAGCACTGGTAAGTATATGAGTTTTGCTATCACGTCCACAAAATCCGGTTTCCGACCCGTTCCTAACCCATGAATGCTTTAGTTTGACGATAAAACCACTGGTCAACCTATTGACTCAATTCCACATGCTCTGCCGTTCAAGTTGAGGTTTCTGAAAGCAGCTGATATTCCCAAATTCCATGGAAACACTCACTATTTACCGGGCGAGGCTTCTTTTAGCTTAGGTGCTAATTTTTCTTCCGATATTCTAAAGATTTGCTGTTGATATGTATGTATTGCAGATATCACAGGCCATCTTTCAGTTGTGCTACTGGCCAAATCCTCCACTAACAAGACCCCGCGAAATGATATCCAAATCCTTCTACATGAGTAATCCTTTCGTTTCTATACTATTTGTATCAATTTGGTGTCTATTGTTATGTATGGAACCCAAATTTAGGCTGCAAATTTATTACCATAGGTTGCTAAACATCTTATCACATATTTAAGTTATTCTAGCATTTTGTGGGCATTCATTCGAATTTCGAACCAGGCTCCTAGCTAATTGAGTAATCTATCATCTAATCTAACAATAAGGCCAACTTCGATATGAGATGATGAGTCTGTGAAACGTAAATTCCCACTACATGCCTGCATTCCATGAACTATCCCTCCATTTGTTTTTGACATACACAGAATCGCTCATCTTGTTTTGATTTATGTAATCTGGCAGATCAGCAGGTGTCAAAACTAAAAGGCAAAAGCTTAACAATTATGCAGAAATGAAGTCGGTCAGCTTATCGATTTCATATATGTACATCTCAAGGGCCTGTCTCGTGAAGTATATCACCCCGTAATAGCAGGTTATTGGTTTTGCTAAGGTATGTATGTTGGTTTCGTGTCTATGATCTATGAACTTCATAAACTAATTTCATTGTACGATTACAACTTTTTAAGTCACATGATTTAGTGTCATTTTAGGCTACTAGAAGGCCCTGGGTTTCATTTCCAATTATGGCGTAAAAGACAACAGTTAGGAATGGAAACAAGCTATAATCATATCAAAGGATTATGATATGATTCTTAATGTTGGAATTATGTGTCTGCAGGTGAGAAGGCAATTGGCAGGATCAGGCTGTACGCCATCAAAGAAAGGTAAGTAAAAGGGTAAAAACATGTCCTCATCCTTTCATACATCAAAAGAGAAAGTCGTAGAAATTCCAATTAACTAAGCACCATCAAAGAGTCAACAACAATATAACAATGTATGAGGAGCAGAAAAACATTGTTTTTGTGGGCATTCATTCGAATTTCGAACCAGGGTCCTAGCTAATTGAGTAATCTATCCTCTAATCTAATAATAAGGCCAACTTCGATATATGAGATGATGAGTCTGTGAAACGTAAATTCCCACTACATGCCTGCATTCCATGAACTATCCATCCATTTTTTTGACATACGCGGAATCGCTCATCGTGTTTTGATTTATGTAATCTGGCAGATCAGCAGGTGTCAAAGCCAAAAGGCAAAAGCTTAACAATTATGCAGAAATGAAGTCGGTCAGCTTATCGATTTCATATATGTACATCTCAAGGGCCCGTCTCCTGAAGTATATCACCCCGTAATAGTAGGTTATTGGTTTTGCTAAGGTATGTATGTTGGTTTCGTGTCTATGATCTATGAACCTCATAAACTAATTTCATTCTACGATTACAACTTTTTAAGTCACATGATTTAGTGTCATTTTAGGCTACTAGAAGGCCCTGGGTTTCATTTCCAATTATGGCGTAAAAGACAACAATTAGGAATGGAAACAAGCTATAATCATATCAAAGGATTCTGATATGATTCTTAACGTTGGAATTATGTGTCTTCAGGTGAAAAGGCAATTGGCAGGATCAGGTTGTACACAATCAAAGAAAGGTAAGTAAAAGAGTAAAAAAATGTCCTCGTCCTTTCATACATCAAAAGAGAAAGTCGTAGAAATTCCAATTAACTAAGCACCATCAAAGAGTCAACAACAGTATAACAATGTATGAGGAGCAGAAAAACATTGTTTTTGTGTATAACTATGCCATTTTTGGTTCTTGGGGCATCCTCTTTAGTCTTTCTTAATTCTCCAGAGCTCGATAGTTCATTAATCTTGCATGTTGGTATGAACGCTACTTGACATTGTTTAATTTCTTTTCTTTGATCTTCCAACAGAATATAGTGCATGCCGATAACGTATGGGTTACCAGCACAGGAGTTGTTAAAATTGGAGATTTTAGTGCCAGCCAAGTTATTGAGGTAAATCAACATCTTGCTGTATTCACGGTTAAAATAATTCGGCCTTCCTTTATTATATATATGTTTTTATTTTGATTGTATTCTGTTCTTAGTTCTTACTGGGAGTTACTCTTTCAAATGCAAGTATTTAGATTGTTAAGGTGCCCTGATTTCTTTTTCTATGCATAGCTTGGACCTATATGTATGTTTCTCGATGGCTTTTGCTGAATGAATATTAAGAATATGCTCCTCTCAACCAGAATCATTATGTTCCTCCCATCTCTGGATGTGTCTTGCTCTCTAGCCAATCGTTTTAACCGCTTCATTCACCCTCCACTATTAATCGGCGCTAAACTGTCGGTTGTAAGGCTTGGTTAATGCTCTGATGAGTAATGCTTTGATGCACATAGGGTAAACAGAGAAAATAAATTGAGGAATCCTTTGTTGTGGTCGCATCCCAGGTTGGGGTCGTGGATGGCAAATCTCGGGGGATTTCCACTTCTTTCAGGGGTTCAGTTAATTGGTCTCAATGCCCCAATTAGCATTTGAGTTGTTCATCACTCTGAACCAATGACTTCGGATGTCGCTTCGAGAGCTGAGATTCCAAGTAAGCTGTAGTTCCCCAGGTTTTCATCTTCGATTGAGGGTTCAGAGGGTGCTTATGATTAGCGAGGGATTGTAATTGACAAGATGGTTGGTTAACCTGCTATGGTCTTGGTTTAGGGTTGCCCACTTAGTTTTTATACTCCTAATTTCTGACTGATTCCAATCATGACCTTATAGGGGAAATATGTCAATTTTTTCTCTAAGTTCAAGATCAGATGTGGCCATGCGGAGGCTTGGCTGATGATGATTTTGAATGAAATTCCAGAACAAGAGATGGGGAAATTCAATGTCCTGCCGAGATTTCGATGGAAAGTAAGGACTATTTTTCTGTTGAACAAGTTTCTACAGGATTGGGACGTTTTTCCTAAGGCTGAAAAGTATACTCAGGAGTTCATGGAGGTCCAGAGGAAGGATCAGAATCCAAGAAGTAGTGATGATATGAGGCAAAACAAATGGAAGAGACCTCCCATAGGTGTGTTTAAACTTAACATTGATGCAGGGGTAAACATCAGAGGTGGTTAAGGCCTGGGCTTTGTGATAAGGAACTGGATGGGAGAGGTTGTATTGGCTGCAGTCCAAATTGATACGGTTAAATGGACGCCGAAAGTAGGAGAGGGGAGAGCTATTCTCTTTGGTTTGAACAAGATGAAAAAGGGACTGAACCCTCTTATGGTGGAGACAAACTGCAAGAGGATGGTGGATTTGCTACAGGGGACTGCTATACTGATTACAGAACAAAATCCTGCAATGTTTGCAGAGACATCTAAGTATCTAACAGATGGGCTTGCAAGCTGATTTATGAAGTTGGACCTTTGTTCACCGACAAGCAAACACAGTGGCACACTCTCTTGCTCATTTTAATGTTCATGTAGACTCTTAAATTGTATGGAATGATTGTGCCTCTCCAAGGGTAGTGGATACTGTATCCTTTGAGGCATGTGGTGACGGATTTCCTTTCAATGAAAGGCTTTTGCAGTTTCCTCGATAAAAAAAGAGGCGGCCATGCAGAACAATCAATCAAAATCTTTGGTTTGGGGTTGGCCGATTAATAGGGATGGACAGATTTTAGGGCAAAATTCACGCATCCATTGTTATGATGGGTGATGAAAATTCGATCCACACCCACTCATTTGTATTGTTGTGGGTGGATTGGGTGGGTGACAGCGGGTGGTGGGAGGTTTGGCAGATTTGGTGAGTCAAATTATTTTTAAATAATTAGATAATTATGAGCCATATTCATCCGACCCATGCAGTACGGTTTTGGAATATTAAATCCAAACCTACTCAAAAAATTTAAACCCTACGATTCGTTTCTAATTGGGTTGAGTCGGGTTGGCGATACTTTTAAGTAAAAACCAAACCCAACACAAGAAATGTAATTATTCTACGCCATAAAAATATTATATAACAAATTAAAATTTCAAACCAATAAACCAAGGTGAAAGGTATCAAAATGCACAACTGTTGTTTGAATTTTAATAAAATGTTATTTACTTCAACATATGTCTATTTTTTTTCATGAAAATTTTCTAAATAGGCTAAAGAGGTTATAATCGAACTTACCATAATATTTTATTCTCTTTAAATTATATAAAAATTTACGTGAATCATAACTATATTAAATCTACGTCTAAACTTTAAACTGAAGAATGCTTTAGATCAGGAAGACCATGAGAGAAAAACATGACGAAACATGAGAGGTCCTAAAAATTTTCAGTTTTCTTTCGAATTTCTATGGTTATATACTCGAATCAGTGATGTGAAAATTGCGAATTGCAATTATCTCTTTTCATTCACTATTTTTTATTTTCAAATAGAAAGTTTAAAAGTAAAGAATAATTAGAGTTTGTCATGGGTCGGTCAAACAGGCTGAATTTCAAGTTTTGGACCATTTTGGAAACCTAATTTATAATCACATGGTTCCCTGATACCCGATAAAAATCTCAATCCAAACCAGTTCGGTAGGTGAGTCCGTGTTTACCACCATTTTCTAGGGATACAGGAACGACGATTCATATCCCAAATCATGTTGTTCTCTCTTGATTTCTTTAGATTTTATCATGGCCTGACAAAAACCAGAAAGCACAATCACGACAAGATGAAAGTTTTATAAAGAAAAATTAATCGGCCAACGGGCCGAGTAAAAGCTAGCAACGATTGTGAGATGCTCATTTCCCGAAGACCGGCGGGATATGTGTCTTTTTATTAGATTTTCTTGAATTTGGTTTCTATAAAACTTATTCCACCTCATCATATTACCAGAAATAATATTGTTTCACAAGGTAACATGTACTTGATTTTGGTTCATAAGGCTGATTTTTTATTCGTTGCATCATTCATCTCTCTTTTCTGCTAAAATTCACTATCTTTTCACGTGTTTCCAAAAAAAAATATCACAATAAGCTATACACCCCATTACATTATCAAATTTCATACCTCATCTTTCTCCGGCCAACTGGCCGGGACCCACACTAGTAAGTTATCAATGTACAAAGGCGTTGGGCTTGGGTGAAGAGTTCGGCCGGCTGAACGGGCTTTTGTGTCCGGGCCGGAGCTTCCTACCCGAGTTTGGGCTTGGGTTTTTTTTTTTTTGGTGATATATGTGAAACACTTGTGGGTCTTGGGTAGATCCGGGGCGGGTTGTAATATGGTCTTTTGCTCGTTGATGCATGAAGCCCGAGCAACGGAACGTGATGTAAATATGGTCTCAATAATAGCGAAGGTGATGGTGTACTATAATGCCTTCCATCCATTGGAATGGCCTTTCCTCTTTCCAGTATCTCACCTCTAAGATTTCGGAAGGATTGCGAAATTGTACGAGAGATTATATTAGGTGTATTATTAATTGGTTAATTGGTTTCATTGGTTAACAATGTTGAAACCAAACCAAATAAGCTAAATTATTTAGCCAAATCAAACCAATTGTCCAAATTAACCAAACCAAATTAACTGAATGCTACTGGTTAATATGATTACCACGGTAACCATATCGTTTGAACACCCCTACTCCTAATGCAGTTGTGACATTCCTCAAACCAGGGACGATATCCTCGGATTATTAATTTCTTATTCAATAAACAACAATAGTATTCACTCCATTCCAAGTGGGAGCAGATCCGGTGAGTATTCTTGTGGTGAGTAACTCATGCATAACCCAATAAGAATCTGTCACATCAGTGCCTCCTTCTCTCTCCTCGAAAAATCATTAATTTTATTTCCCTTAATCTTTAACGGACGATTTCTCACTCGTTTTAACTCGGAATTTAATTTTTTTTTGCACAGTTAGATCAGATTAATTGTGCTCTTCAAAATGATATCCACTTTGATATTTTTTGGAACAAAAAAAATTTGACAGTTATAACCAGTCAATACTTTATGGTATAGTCAATACCATATGGTATTTACTGGTATTAAATAACAGCATACCAAATGGTTTGAAAAATACCACCTTATAACAGGGTGGTATATTATGGTATGGAGTTGGTAACGATTCAAAATGATATCCACTTTGATATTTTTTGGAACAAAAAAAATTTGCCAGTTATTACCATTCAATACCATATGGTATTGACTAGTATTAAATAACAACATACCATATGGTATGAAAAATACCACCTCATACCAGGGTGGTATAGTATGGTATGGAGTTGGTAACGAGAGGTATGGAATTTTTTCCCCCAGAAAATTTTGAAATCCAATAGATCATGATTAAATCGTTCCTTTTGTGCAAAAATTTCCGAAAATGACTATACTACGAAGGAGATACTATATGGTATGGAGTTGGTAACGAGAGGGATGAAAAAAAAAATTCTCAAAAAATATTGAAAATGGATATAATTTTGTAGAGCACAACGAACTCGTTCCATCTGTGCAAAAAAATTGAAATCCGAGTTAGAATGAAGAAGATATGATCCAATTAAGAAAACTAGGGAAAATAAACTCCTTTAATTCTCCACCCTTAAATCTGTAGCCACTTAAAAGAAGGGTCCAGATTTGGTTACTCGTTGTTACTCACCCTATCTTGAGTCATTCCAAGTTCAATAAGAAAGGATTAGACAAAGAAGGTACCTAAATAGTGCCTATAGGACAGAGGCCTAACTTTTTCTTAGTGCACAAATCAGACTTACACTTACACTAACTCGCTTAAAAAATAATAGTTATTGTTGTTGAACTTGAACCCGATCTCCATAAAAATAGGAATTGTCACTTTGAGCTAATTAAGCAAAATGGATTGCAAGTTTGGTCACTCATATTACCTATTTGCTACACGTTAGCCACCCGAATCACTTTCACTTTAATTTGGTCATTGATACTACACATTTATGTCATTCTTGGTCACTCACCGTCTAGTTTCGTTAACTCTGTCCTAGGTGGCAGTCAACATTTATGTTTGACCGTTAAAAAGCTGATGTGTCAGTTAAAAATAAATAAAACATAAACAATAATTATTTTTATTTCCACATCATACTAAAATTTAATAAAAATATATTTAAATAAAAAATTAATTTCATGAAAAGTCCTCTATCTTCTCCTTCTCCCCTCACGACAAACCCCCAACCCTTCTTCCCACAGCAATCCGCCGCTCTAAAATCTCCGACGGAAATGCAGCGAACGAAGCAGAAGAAACCCACAACTCTCCTCCTCCCCTGCGCTCTCTCTTCTCCAACGAACAAACCCAGACCTAGCAACCTAGCCTCCGACAAGCTCCTCCCCTGCGCTCCCTCCTCCGCCGCTTCCCTTACTGCCACCGCTATCTCCTCTTCGTCGACAGTCGCAAGCAATCGCCGCCGCCTTCAATCTCCAGCCATCGCTCGTCGCCCTGGTGAGCAACCAGAGAAGATCCGCTGCTCGATTTGTGATTCAGGAGTGAAGACAAGCGCTATACATCCTTCTTCCCAAATCGAGGAAGGGAGGGGCTGGTAGTAGCAAAGTAGACAGTAAGCACATTTTATAATGAAATCCTTTTCCCTATAGAGACCCAAAAAAATTTTGACCCTGCAACTCCAATTGATTCAACAACAGGAGAGAAGCCGCCATGACCTCAAGTAATTCGGCGCCAGCCACGGCGGCGGATTGCTGAGAGAGCGGCAAGAGACCGTGATGCTCCCCGACGATCTAGAAGTAGCAACCGTCGGAAGCAGGGTCGAGAGATCGTCGCCTCTGCTTCCCCGTTGATGGAACGCATGGCCGGAACAGAAAGAAGGAAGAGGAAGAGGAAGAAACAGAGGAGATGGCGGCGAAGTGCGAGCGCCGACGGAAAGGGGAAGGCCATGTCGGTGGGTTGCCTTTTCTTTGGAGGTCACTCGCTTTATTAATATGTATATTAGTTATTGTTTTTATGAAAATAAAATATTTGTTAGATTTTATGACATGGAAATGATAAATAAATACTTTTATTAGTTTTAATTGACACATAATTGTTTTAACGGTCAAACATAATTGTTGACCGCCACCTAGGACAGAATTAACGGAACTAGATAATGAGTGACCAAGGATGACATAAATATGTAATATCAATGGCCAAATTGAAAGGAAAGTGATTCGAGTGGCTAACGTGTACTAGATAGGTAATATGAGTGACCAAATTTACAATTCACCCTCCAAAATGGATTGGAGCAAGGTACCCATAATTGGTTTTCTAGGGGGGAAAACATATGCAAGGAAAACAGAGTAGCTAGTCCAACACAAAGGAAACTGGCCGGACAGTAAAATTGCATGATTTTATTTTCAGCATTCACAGAAAAGCTAGAAAGTTCCGCCACAGACAGACCCACAGAGAGAGGGATTCAGAAACCATACGTTATACACGTAACTCATTCATTCTTACATTATGGAGTTGCATGGCAGCGAGAGAGAAAGGCTTAATTTTTACTGTTGATGGTGGCGGCGGCGGCGGCGGCAGCAGCAGCAGGTGCAGCAGCAGCTTCCGTAGTAGTAGGGTTGAAGTTCCAGATAGGATCAATCCGCCAGCAGCTGGAATCATCCTCCTCATACGCCGTCGTATCAGCACCGCTTTGCTGCCCCATTCCAAACAGAGCCCATTCCTCCTCGTAAGTAAGCTGCAGCGGAGTACTGCCCTCCACCTCCCACCACCACGACGGCGGCGCCGCCACCACTAGTACCTCCGGCGCCGGCTGCGGCTGGAGATCCAGCGCCGCCCACGCCTCCGCCTCTGCCTCCATCGACACCGTGGTGTCAATTATTATTTCACTACCGCTATTTCTCTTGTTATTCTGCACCAAAACAGAGGAAGAGGATGGAGACGAAGAGGTGGCGGCGGCGCGGCTGCCGGAGCGTGGACGGGCGTATATACCGCCGGAAATCCTGGCGTCAGCTAAGCTTTCTCCCCGCCTCATCTGATCTCTCCGTCCTTAATTTCCTTTCTTCCCTATTTATCACCACCACGAGCGCACGCACACACAGAGAGTCGGCACGGGTTAATTATAATTAATTAATCAATCAATTAGAGTAATATCGATGATGATGATTATAGGATTAATTAATTGTTTATAGAAGGGCCGAGTAATTCATGATGAGAAGAAGAGAATAGTTTTTGGTGATGAGGATCGAGTTAGTGAGTGTTTTTGTATGGGATCCCTTAAGGGGTTGGTTTTTTTACACCCCTATTAATTGGTCAATTTTTTATTAATTAATGACAAGTATTAACGAAAGTAAACATAATAAATGTTCTGTTATTAAATACAAAGTAAGCATTAAATACACCACATTAATTACCACTTTACTGGTATTTGTACCACTGCACTGATACTCAGATATGACATTGCTACCAGTGCACTGATATCGCTACCAGTGCAGTGGTATATCTACCAGTACAGTGGTACACCGTATCAGTGCAGTGGTATATTTTTTGGAGATGATCGGAGGGAGTCTGCCGATGGGATTTTCACCGGAGAAGTGTGGCGGTCGGAGGAAGTCTGGTGGTCGGAGACTGCTGAAAAATGAAAAATCAATATAGTGAGAGAATTCCTAATGTGTATTTAATGTGTGTATTTAATTCCTAATGTGTATTTAATAGTGAGAGAATTTCTAATTAATATGGTACATTTAATTCCTAATGTGTATTTAATGTGTGTATTAAATTCTATAGTTGTATTTAATATACTACGGGTGTCATTTTTCCAACCCCTAAGAGGGGTTAGCATGCTAACCGACCCCTTTTGTATATATAAAAAAAATGGTGGGGGTTTGGAGAATTTCCTTGCTGCTGCTGCCGCCTTCCGTATCCTCTGCTTTATTTCTGCATGCTTCCATTAAATTTACAGATCGAGTCGTTTCCCTTTTTTCTTTTTTTAGGTGGGGGGAGATGGAGATGGTGCAACAAAAACTAAGAATCAATAATGATCGAAGTGCTTCTGTTGCCGACGACGATAAATGCATGAGATCTATTCTCCACTACGGACAAGCCTGGATGGATTGTGTGGTTTAATTTCTTCGGAGCCAGGCATTTAAATCAGGACGGGTATGTGCAGTGGCGTAGTCAGAAATATATCTAATATATGTTTCAGGATGAAAAAAAAAATTCTAAAATACATTTATCATACAAATTATGAGGGACATTAAGATACCACAGAGAAAAATCGTTCATGATTTCATAACTTAGCTTACTTAAAAGTGTTTCTTTACTTGCTTATTTCAGTAAATGCTCTTTCAACTCTTGAATGACAACCGATAGCAACAAACACCCTTAAGTTTTGAGTTTTTGTTTATATTAAACTCACTTACGGAATATATAAACTAAAAGTGTGAATATAGATCACAAAACATTAGTTTTTGTAAAACTATCTTCTATAATATAGAGATCTTGTATTCAATCAACAATTGTATAAATATAATTACTCCATAATTTTTGGGCCAAGGTGGTGCAAATGACCCACCTTGGCCACATGTGGCTCCGCCCCTGGGTAGGGGTGCAGTAATCGGTTAGATACAACATTTACTTTCTTTCCTAAGTTTGAATAATGGCTAAAAGCAGGGAACGTATTTCAGCCTAGCGATTGATTTAGTCGAGACCGATAGATAGAGTATGGGACGGGACGCGGTAATCGGTTCGTTATCAGATTAACAGTAACCGGTTAGTCGATTAATTATCGATAAATCTATTAGTGTCAAGCTACTGTCCGCTACTGTTATCGACAAATGGAACTATCTAACTAGCTAACTGGTTACCGTAGTTGCTTCTTGAATGCGTACCCAATCTTTAAAAATAACGATTGAATTCCCATATGCATAAACTGAGACCAAAATGTGGTTTCATCTAGGGCTGGGAATCTAGACCAAACCGTATGGGGAACCACGGTCTACTGGTCTAGACCGTATCGTATGGTTTGATCTGGACCGTGAGACTAGAACTATGGTCTGGTCTGGTTTGCAGTCTCCTCTTTTAGTGTGTGGTCTGAAATGGTCTGGACCATGGTCTACCGCAGTAAAGCTTAACAGACCGCGACACACTACCTACTAACTTTTATCAAAATAACACTAAAGTAAACCTCCATATGTGTATTTGAAAAACAAAGTTAATTGATTCTTCATCCAGTTTAGAGCCAACTAATTGCACAATGATCGCTTATGCGTTATATCCATATCAAAGAACCACACAAAAACCAAAAAAATTCTTAAATAATATTTACCGATAATGTCTAGACTATGAAGTCGATAAGACATAAACACTAGAAAAAATGTATTCACCTTGATGATATAAGGAAAATTATTGAGAGAATAGCGATCATCTTAGTGGTTCAAAACGACCTCGGCGTCATCCCAAAGGTTATCAACCCCGAGAACTTTCGGATCACCCGAGAGAGGGAGAGAAGCGGTAGCACAAAGAGGGATAGGGAAACAAGGCTATTTGATGTGTGTTTTTAAGAGATACTTGATAGAGTCATCGAGATTGGAGTGAGAGTTTGAAAATTGAAAAAACTCGCTTCTATTCTCATATATTTCTTCTCATTTAATTACAATCACAAAAATTTTGTTTCACTAGCGTATTGGTCATTGGAATTTTCATTTTTATAGATATCGACGAAGGGTTGGAGGGCGGAACAAGAGTGAATTTTTTTATCATGGTCTGTCTGGTCCAGATTGTACTAGGGATGGCAACTTTGCCCATACCCATGGTTTTCTTACTATCCAACCCAATTGGGTTGGGTATGAAATCCAAATAGATGGATATGGGTAGAGTTTGATGGGTTTGTACCCCATACCCAATTATTTTGGGTTGAGTTGGATTTATATCAAATGGATTTGGGTTTGTACCCATGCCCAAATACAAATTACAGTTTGGTACCCAAACTTAATAGATATGCATATTTAGTACCTAAATTTAATTTTTTTGCATATAAGTCCTCAAAATATCGATGGGAAATTACGTTTTGGAACCTAATTTTTTGTGTCTTACATTTTGGTACCTAAACTTTTCAAGTTTTACAAATAGGTCCAATTTTTGCATGTGTAGTTAAACACCCTCAAGTAAATGGATATCCATATCCAACCCATACCCATTTAGATTATGGAAGCAATATTCATACCTTACCCAAACCCATCTATAAACTCCCAAATCCATATGCACTTCACCCATACCCAACCCAATATCAATGGGTCTACTTGGGTTTGGGTATAATTACCCATGGGTGGGTAATTTGCCATCCCTAGATTGTACCGGACCGCACCACACAGACGTGGTCTGATGTGAATCGTATAGTATATTGTCCGGTCTATAGTCTGTGTCCCAAACTCTCGATCTAGACCACAGAACCGTGTCTATGGTCTAGTCCGGTACGGACCACAGAACCATGTCTATGGTATAGTCTCATTCATCATGAATCGAGATTTCAAAACCCTAACCCTAACTCTCAACCCCCCCCCCCCCCCTTGTAGTCGGAGAGCCTGACTCCTCTAAGCACCAACGGCGGATTCAGGGGGTGGCCACCCGGACCACGGCCCAGCCCTTCTTTAGGTTTGAAGCTAGTGTAGTCCTTATTATTTTTTTCGACTTTAGCATTCGGTCCAATGCTATTTTATAATAGAATTATGTGTAACTTGAAAAATGGTTCAGATAAACATATTCAAATTACTACTATAAATTTTGCATAAAACTCTAGCCCAAATTATTTTCAGTCTAAAAAATATTAACAATGATTTTCTCATTCAAATGCTTGTCTAGAAAAGACTAAAAGTAATATGTGGTTTGTTCTCTTGAAATTTTACTAAAACAGTGATTTGTCTAGTATTGACGTTCCACGTTTCAAAAGCTACTACGAAAAGAACCTTTTCAACAATGAAACATATAAAAACTGATTTGCGCAACAAAATGAGCAATAAATTTCTCGTTGATTGCTTAACTATTTTATTTGAAAGAGAGTATGTTATTGGTATGTATGTAGACTCCGTTATTGATAAATTCACTAATTAAAAGACTATCGTGTACAATTGAAACTGTTCAAAATACTATGATAATTATATTATTATTTTTACAATATCTAATTTTCTAATAAAATACAGCCTAGTGCTTTACTATGTCCTTGATCCGCCACTGCTAAGCACTATGATTTTTCACGACACCATGAGTCGTGGAATAGCACGATGTTGTGGAAGAGGTCAAAGGTGGAGATTAGAGAAGAGAGGGAATGGGTTTAGAGAGAGAGAGAGGAGGCAGAGCGAGATGTGGGTTCGTGGAAAAAGGAGAGGTGGGTCGTGTTTAATCTCCAATTAATATGTATATCAGCGTTTGCGTGAATATTGACTAAACTATTCTCCAATTAATTTTGATTTAGGAATTATCATTTTAATCTAAAGTCTGGTAACTTAGTTGGCATGGTGTCCGTCGCTTAGGGAATTAGCATCTAACCTCATTTCTTAATTAAATTCATTAATTTAATTTCGTCCCAAGGATAAGCAAAAGTAGGGATGGCAATCAAACCCACAACTATTTTGTTTGGAGGTTTAGATTGTGTTTTGGCAAAATACAGTTCCATAGCCAAAACTTTCACGTTTGTGCCAATAATAGCCACATTTGGCGAAATACCACTTATAGCCACCTTTTGAAAATGTTGTTGGACAAATATAGCCTTTTCCGTTAGAAACATTGACGGCGTTACTGACACCGTCAAATAAGTAGACGGTTTGCTGATTAGGCGAGAAGAACTCGAACACGTCAGCGCCAACTAAGCAAGTCTTGACACGTCATCTTGACACGTCATATATTACATTATTAAAAATAAAAACTTATATATTACATATATAAATATTTAATTAATCTTTTACTTATAAATATTTAATTAATTTTTAAAAACAAAAATATTTTATAACAAAAAAATCATTACCTTCTCAATCTTCGTTCCCATCTTTATAAAAAAAGCATTGTTCCAATCTAAGAACCCAGCGTCACCGTCGCCGGAAACTTCTCTCGCATCCGGCACCTACTCTTCTCCATCTCCACGAACTCTCCTCCCTCCAGAACACACCAACCCCCAAGCCCAGATTCATCCACCAAAAAATCATGGAGAAGAAGAATCGACTTCGTTACCCTTCACTCCGTCTTCCCACCTTCATCTCCTCTTCTATTGGGTGGAACCGCTGGGTAGAATCCTAGGTCTCCGTCGTGTTTCCCAGCTCCGGTAGCAACAGTCAACCCACCTGGCCACCGAGTCCGACGCTGAAACCCGTCTCGTCTTCCTCTCCGAAATGACAAATAGAAAGCGCAAAGCATGACGTTGCTGACGGAATCACCAAACCAACACCGGCAACCACCACCGTCCCGTCTTCCTCTCTGTTATACTCTAATGGCTGTTTTTCTTCATCTTCTTGTTTCACCTTTTTCGCTGCTCGTCACCCATGTTCCCAGCTCTCAAGCCCATTCTGTTGCTTCGATTAAGTTTTCAGATAGAACAAATTTCCAATTTCCACCTTTGGGGTTTCATTCCTCCCTCCATTCTTAGTTTCTCGTATTAATTGTCGCTCTGTTTTCTTCCCCCAAAAGTACTCGAATTTTCAATTTTGACCTAATTTCCTCTCCTACCCACTCCATGTAGTGTAATTTCTCGACCTGGGTTCTCGTCTGTGTTTTGGAATTGGGATGGATTGCAGATTCGGATCCTCCGATTCAAATGACATTATGATGGATCTGCTCGAGCTTGTGGTGGTCGTTAAGGACGGAGAGAGGGATCCCTAGGGATCGGATTGCTCTTCTGCGCGCGGGGAAGGAGCTGTGGACTCAGTTGCAGTAGAGAGAGCGGGGTCTGGAGATAGAGATAGATAGAGAGAGAGAGAGAGAGAGAGAGAGAGAGAGAGAGAGAGAGAAGGGGGAGGAGTTACCGGAAAGCTGAAGAAGAAGATCGGTCGAACAGAGCGGCGGCGGGGGAAACGAAAGAGGAAAGAAGAGAGAGGCGAAAGTGAAAATATATTTTTTATTTTTTTATTTCTTTTTCTTTTTCTTTTTCTTGTTCTTTGTATTTTGTATTTTTTTTTAAGTTAAATCCACGTGGCAATGTTACTGACGAAACGTAGCCATGTCAGCATTTCTGTTAGTCCAGTCAGCTTGTTAGATGACACCGTTAAAGAATTGGACGGAAGTGGCTATAAGTGGTATTTCTCCAAATTTGGCTATTATTGGCAAAATCGCGAAAGTTTTGGCTATACAAGTGTATTTTGCCTTCTTTTTGTTGAAAGCTACAAAAGTTAAATTTTGAGTGATTGTGAAGAATCTCAACAAAAAGTAGAAATTAATAATCCCTCAAATTTGAGTGATGTGGTGGGACCTCCAAAAAGTAAATGCATGTATTATAGTTCAATATAAGCAAAAAAAAAAACGACTTAATCTCACAAATACATGAAATTGGCTCAATACACCATTTGAAATCACAACTCTCTTTCTTAATTAAAATAGTACAATCAATAGTTGCCTTCATTAATTTAATTTCGTCCCAAGGATAAGCAAAAGTAGGGGTGACAATCAAACCCACAACAATGGGTACCCGACCACTTCTGATCCTGCAGGGAATCTATGCATTGACTGGGTACAGGAGGTGTACGGGTAAAACTCACAAAGTTTCTCATGAGGATGGGGTGAGTATGATTTTAAACTCCTCCACCCCATATACCCATACCCATATCTGCCCCACCAAGGATACTTATTCATATGTATAAAAAAGATAGAGATCAAATTATAAAATATCAATAAAATAAGGGTAATTTTATAAAAAATATATAGAGAGAGAGTTAAAGTGTAATTAAGTGGTCTCTATAACCACACCATATTAGGTTATGGTGTCATCTACATTAATTTAAGTTCAATTTCAAAAATGTGTTGGTTAATTATTTATTGCTTGGTAAATAAGTTGGTTGTTTTTTTTTTGTTACAAAATATAATCATTAATTGATAGAAACCAATCGATAATTACATCCTGAAAGCCAGCCAGGTCTGGAAATCAAAATAACGACACGAAGTCGGGAACAAAGACAGGGCATGTCTAGCTACCAAATGAGCTACCCTATTGTCACCCCGACCTACAAATCGCACATTAAAGCCCGGATTTACCCTGAAAATCTGAATCATCTCCTCCAAAATAGCCCCCATCCGACTGTCACGCACATCATCCCTGCAGATCTTATCAATGACCACCTTAGCATCGCCTTCAAACCGCATGACCAGAAACCCGTGCGCCAAACACCAACGAACTGCTTCCCGAAGAGTAAGGAGTTCCACCACCATTGGATCATTCAGGTTGGGAAACTGAACCCCCGCATCCCAGAGCGGCGTCCCGGCCTCATTGAGAAGAACCATACCACCAGCAGAGTGTGACCCACGTCGAACAGCCCCATCCCAACGACACACAGGTCCCCCTGATCCAATTACTTCCACAGTAGGAAGAGCAGGCAGATGAGGAGGGGGAGATTGAGGGTTCCTAGGCAGGCCGAGCCATTCCCCTACCTGTTGGTTATACTGCCTCAAGAGCGCTGGAATGCTGAACTATTTTCCTTCAAAGACCACCCAATTTCGGGATCTCCAAATTCGCCACAGGATAGCAATTACCACCATGAACTGCGAAGGTTGATGCACAATAGCCAGCAATTTCTTGAGGAAGAGGGGGAATGTATGACGGGGCAATCCCTCGCCAAGAGAATCAAACCCCGCCTGCGACCACAGAGCCCTAGCCACAGGGCAATCAAGGAACAAGTGTTCCATTGTCTCCCTTGAAGCCCAGCAGACAGGACAACGGGGTAGGACCTCCACCTTCTTTTCTATTAGTGCCTCAGTCGTTGGTAAAATTCTGGTCAAGATTTGCCAGACAAACACCTTTAGCTTCGGAGGAATATTAGCTTCCCACACCCGGATCCGACTACGTTTGTCCATCCAACTAACCTGCGCCCGCCATCTCCCACTCTGCTGGTCCAGACTAACCGCCAAGTGATAAGGCGATTTGACAGTAAAAATTCCATCCTCCGTGGCACGCCAAATCAATCGATCCTCAATATGCTCCCGTGGCAGGGGTATCGCCTTAATCTCTGGCAAGTCGGAGGGTCAAACCACTAGCTCAGCCTATACTCACACCAACTCCCTTCCCCTGGACGGAGGACAGAAGAGACCGTCACCTCCCCATCTACCGGCAGAACCCGTGGGTTGTACACAGGAGAAGAAGGATGCTGATTCCGGATCCAGTTTGAGTTAAGCAAAGGGGTCTTTTGTCCATTCCCAATCTGCCACCGCAAACCCTTAGTCAATAACTGCCGCCCAAAGAGAATGCTTTGCCATCCCCAGGATGGGCGGGACCGCGCCGTAGCCTAAAGAAAGGAACCCTGCGGGAAATAATTCCCTCTATAGACCTGGGCTAAGAGGGATTGAGGTTCATTCAGAATACACCATCCTATCTTAGCCAACAACGCTTGATTAAGCTGTTCAAACCGGCGAAATCCCATTCCTCCCTCATGTTTACTTCTACACAAATTACGCTAGGAGACCCACCGAATCCTGGACCGACCATCCTCAACCCCCCACCAGAATCTGGCCACATGCTTGTCCAGGAGGCGACAAAGAGATAACGGCAGGCGGAAGTAGGACATCACATGGAGTGGAAGAGCTAAGGCAACAGATTTAATCAGAGTTTCCTTAGCTGCCCAAGATAAAGTCCTGCGTTTCCATCCCTGCAAACGTTCTAAAAGCTTCTCCTCCAGGTAGCGGAACGTGGCCGTCTTGGAGCGAGCAATCAAAGTGGGTAGACCAAGGTATTTATCTTGTACCCCTACAGTACCTACACCAAGGATTGCCGCCAAGAACTCCTGATCAGGCAACGGGACGTTTTTACTAAAACAAACAACCGATTTCTCCAAGTTTACCCTCTGGCCACTAAGCTCCTCAAATTCATTAAGAACTTTTATCAAATTCTCACACTCCTGGAGGGAACCCCGGAGAAATAAGTAAGAATCATCAGCAAAGAACAATTCGGGGAGCCCTCGGAGCCACCTTCACTCCTTCCAGCCTCTTTTCGGAGATGGCTTTACGAAGTAAGGCAGGAAAGCCCTCCGTGCAAAGCACAAAAAGAAGGGGAGAGATGGGATCTCCCTGTCGGAGCCCCCTAGAGGGCGCAAAGAAACCAGACGGAGATCCATTCATAAGGACCAAGAAAGTTGTTGACTTTAAGCATTCCTGCAACCATCCACGCCAGACCGAGTTAAAACCCATTTTTTCCAAAACCGCAAGAAGAAAGGACCATTCAACTCTATCATAGGCCTTTTCCATATCAACCTTAAGATCTATGTATCCTTTTTTCCCCCGGGTTTTGATCGTCAAATAGTGCATTAACTCTTGGCCTATCAGAATATTATCCACTATCTGTCTTTCCCTGATAAAAGCATTCTGGCCGTCCGAGACAATGAGAGGAAAAATCCCGGTCAGCCGCTCCGCCATGATCTTTGTAATCACCTTATATATGAACTGACATAAACTGATGGGACGAAGTTGACGCATGGATTCCACCTGCTCCGCCTTTGGGATTAGCGTCAACCAGGTGTGGTTAAAACTGCGGAGCATCCTGCTAGTAGCAAAGAAAGAGCCAACCGCAGCCACCACCGACTCCCCCACAATCCCCCAGTATGCTTTAAAGAATTTCCCCGTGAAGCCATCAGAGCCTGGCGCCTGCCTTGAGCCCATGGCAAAGACCGTTTTGCGGATCTCATCTGGACTAACCTCAGCGGTCAGGGTAGCATTCATTTCCGGAGTCACATTGGAAGCAATAGGAAGGTCAGCCACCCGCTCATTCATATCATGAATTTGAGATTCTGTGGTGAAGAGATGTTGATAGAAGTTTGTCGCAACGTCCGCCTTCCATTTCTCCTCAGTGACCCAATCCCCATTGTCATTAAACAATCCGGATACAAAAATCCTTTTTCGTCGGGTACGCGTGACCGTGTGGAAGTAGGAGGTATTTTGGATTATAGATATAATAATAATAATAATATTCCACTCAGTACTAAAAAAACATGGATATGAGAATGAAGATGCATAATCTCCCCGCATGGGATGGGGCCGTTTGATTATTGAAAAATAAAAATGGTTTAGAGAACCCCACCCTTTTACCATCCTAAGCAGTACAAAAGTATACTTTATTATGACCAGACTTTAGGAACATAAGAATTTGACATGTGTGCATTTTATACTTCAGGGAATTATACATTTCCAACCTCCCGAGAATAAAGAGGAAATAGCACCATATTGTCACGCTGGCCAAAGTAGTGTTGTTACACGCATTTTTTGTTACCCAAATTTTAGCACACGGCATGCAGCCTAATACTTTAGGCGAATTCCACATCGACAAAGCACATGAGAGATCTATAGTTTATAAGTAAAAAATAGGTATTAATTGACAAAACACGTTTTAGGATGAAATGAAGGAGTTCTTGTGAGAACTCCGAAGTTAAACGTGCTCAGTGTGGAGTACAACAAAGATGAGTGACCTTATGGGAAGTCATCTTGAATTGCACCTCAAGTTGAAAACCGTGAGGGTCGAGGCCCAGAGCGGACAATAACTTCGTCGGGAAAAGTTCGGGATGTTACAAGTGATATCAGAGCCTCTCTGCGTCCCTCTTGGACTATGGTGGGGCACACCTCAACGAGGGCGTTGAGTGGGGTGGGGGGTATGTAACACCTTAGGCGAATCCCACATCGACAAAACACGGGAGAGATCCATCAATAAGACGCATTATGGGGTGACATGGTGGAGTTCTTGTGAGAACTCCAAATTTGATCTACTCAGTGTGGAGTACAACAAGAATGAGTGACCTTATGGGAAGTCACCTTGAATTGCACCCCAAGTCGAAAACCGTGAGGGTCGAGGCCCAAAACGGACAATATCTTTCGTCGGGAAAAGGTTCGGAATGTTACATGTAGTCTTCAATGCTACTAATATGATAAATCGCTCACCATCATTTTTTTTTTTACTATCTTATGCAATTACTTAAGAACCGTTCAAAGTTTGAATCAAGGGTATCTGCTTGCTTGCTTCTTGTTTGTTCTTTTGCCTGAAAGGATTCAAACAACTTAATCTAAAAATCAGGATTCAAAAAGGCGCGTCTACGCTTAACCAATACTAAAATACCATGTCTAGAGGTTCCGCGGTGAGTTAGAAATCCAGAATGCGACAGTGGAGTACGGTGACACCTAGATGTCGCCTATGTGTAATTAGGGAGAGCTAAATGATCAATATAAAAATGGAGAAATTAGCATGATCTACATACACATTCTTTTCAATAGCTCAAGAGTTTTTTGTGAGCTATAATTATACGAACTTGTGAGTTATTTTTCGCATTATTAAGTATTATGTAAGTTATTAATCATCCGAACTAAAGTCAAAGTATTGTAAAACAACTATTTCATTCATCATTTATTACTAACTGATTTTTTTGTTTTCACTACCTAGACACGATTGCTTAGGTTACGCGTAAGCCAATTAGACACTAAACAAGCTTCCAACGCCCGCTTTATGCCCAGCACCTTGTTGAACTTTGCTCAAAACCAACCAACAGGTTGAGTCCAGATGTCATCTAATGTAATTTTGTAAGCAAATACTACTTAGGTGAATAGTTCAGTGCCCTTCAGAGCTCCGAACTTTTTGTTTGCATGTAATATGAATCCCTTGTTACTGAGTAGTATTAGTATACTTCCATTTCCAATGGCAACCACAAGACCCAAAAAAATCCTAGCTACATGGCGTGCACGAAAACCCAACTATGAATTTGATGTTCTTCTCCAACGCTCACCACAACGCTAGACTTGTGGGCAAAACCGTATCAAATTTTTTGATGGGTCTACATATCATACGACATATACATCCCCATCCGTCATGCTAAACAGTAAACATCAAGTGTTTGCAAAATCGTATCATACCTGTGGTTCGTTCTGAAAAACTTACGATCAACAACTAAACTAATAGCTCATTGTCAGCAATATAAAATGATTAAACCACAAGTAAACCACAATTTCAACATAAAATACCCTACTACGGACAGAGGCTATCGGTGTTCCACTTGACCAGTTCATGTTCTTTTGCTACATGTCCAATACGAAACCACGACGAATTTGAAGCGAAATCCAAGCAATGAGAATAAGACATATAGTAAATGATAACACTTCGACCAAGCCTCATTCACAAATAAGACCACATTACATTTTTACAAGGGGAGGTTGCAGTTGCAGTTGCACTGAACCAAAATTCAATCACCAGCACCAAAGGATCTTTTCTTCACCTATACAGAATTAAGAATAACATCTCCAATGGTGATCACCAAAAACGATACTCTTAAATAATAAAGTCACCCTCCAAGAATCTAAGCGTGTTCTTCCTTTCTGCCTTTCCTTCCTTCTCTTATATATTACAACAGAGCTAGCTAAGGCCTCTCCTATGGCCTTCCTGCCCTTTCTTGTTCATCTTCAAAATCCAACTCTCCCTACTTTACACAATATATCATCAGCCCAAGATGAAAGATGATCACCTGGTGAAAAAAGCAAAAACACAAATATCATATATACACAAGGAAACCATTACTAATCTCCCTCCTCTCCACGACTTGGACTCTTCCTTCTCCCAAAAAAGGTACAAACTTCCTCCCTCTTGTTAATTCATAAGTCTTCTTATGATTTACTTCGAGACTCTGATGGCGCATTTCTTTTGTAGCTCCCTCTCGCTCTCACTATGTACACTTGGCGATTTTTTTCTTCTTCTTCTCTTTTATGTAGACTTCTAGGCCATAGCAGGGATGCTGGAATTCTGGCGATCCCTGTTGAGGCAATCAAATCCTTCTACTCTAACTGCAGCTGGCTTGAAACCAAAGTTCATTCTCACACAACCCCCTCCTTTGCGTGCTGATGCCGCCGATGGAGACAACATTGATGAAGGAGAAGGCTGGTTTTGGAAAACCTTCTCGTCCCTAAATTGAGCATCCCGAATCAAAGGATTCGCAGCCCTCACCGGAGGAGACCCGCAAAAATATGGAGGTGAAGAAGCCACCTGACTGGCGGATTTCTCAGCCCCATGATCTTCCTGTTCCAAACAAAACAAAACCATGTTAGTCAATTCGACAGAAACTAATTCGAGACAAGATGAGCGCACTCCAAAACGAAGAACAGGTCCACCAGAAGCACCAAGCAAATCAATAATGTATCAATTGTCAATACAAGGTAATGGGTACAGATAGGAAAGTAAATTACCTTCTTAAGAATAATGTCCAAAAGCTCAGCCCCGGCACTTAAGTCGCCCCCATCCGCCTGATGACTGACATTAATACAAACATCCAACACAAAATGTGAGATTTCACGGTTTGAAATGCAACTTATATAGAGCAGCCCCAATAGCAAATCAGGGAGAAGTGAGCATACCTCAATTGCCACCGCAAAGGCCGGACAGGGTTGTTCGCTAGGATTCCAACTCGGCGAGGCTTGGGGCAGACAACAGGACCCCTGAGGTCAGACATCGATACCATGCCCCTTGCTTCATCAGAAGAGGCAACGACGTTCTGCTGAAGATAAAACTGACTCATCTTCGATCTTCGTTGAATAAATCAACAGTAGAACGCCTGCTCAACAAATCATCACCAAATGAAAAACGTTAGTTCATAATCGCAGGGTTGAGTTTTCACAAGGAAAAGTTATGAAACCAATTCTGACAACACAGAGACCATAACCCCACAAGGATTCCTTCCCCCATCAGGGAAAATCAACAAGTTCTCAGTAGATCAAACAAGCTCAACCCAATTCATTCAAAGGAAAAAAAAAGCAACCCAGAATGACATATCAACAAAGAGATTCACCAGATCCCGTAAAACTAACAGTTGTTAGCAATCATCATGGTGCCTCTCCTGCCAGAGAGGACAAAATACCTCGAAAAAAAGAATAAAAAAACAAGTAAATCGTTGATTTTCCACACCAGCTCAAAAGAAAAGTTGGATCTAAGGGAGAAAGAACGCAACTCTTCTCAATCAGATCCACATATCCTCTCCCAAAGTTCAGAAATCAGCTCACCAAACAACAAAGCCGCGAAATGAAACTCTTACCCTAGATCCAGAAAATTAAATAAGGTAGAAACGGAGGATTGGACACAGATATGCAGCAACGATAAGAATTCAAACAGCTAGTTAAATTCAACGCGCAAAACAAATTGAATAAAAAAACGTACGAGCAAACAAATAGAAGGAGAAAAAATCTGATCTAAAACTAAGAACCTAGAGATTCCATCTCCGGCGACCCCTAAGCTCTGACTGAGAAAATTGAGAAACAACGCGCCGCCGGCGAAAGGAACCAGAAAGTAAATCCAGATCTGAGCCGCCGTAGGGAAGATGAGAGAGCAGGAAAAGATACGCGACAGCGCAGGAGGAGCGAATTACCTGTTGGAATCCTCCGGGGAGAAGAGAAGGAAGGCCTAAACGGGGAAAAAAGGGCGCCTCCGCGACGATTAGAGGAGGAGGGAGGTTGGAGAGAGAAGAGGGGAGAGGGCGCGGCGGAGGGATTGGATTTATAGGAGTGGAGGAAGCTGAGGAAGAAACCTATGGTTGGTTGTGGACTTGGTAATAAATAAAGAATGGTCACAAACCACAGCGCCTCCCCATTTTTCTCCGTTTTAATTACGAAAAAGGAAAACGAATAAATTGTTTTTTTTTTTTTATTTTTCTTGTTTTTTGGTATCAAACTATCGAGTCGGCCTGCCTCCGATTTTCCCAATGGAAGTGCTTTATAGGTGCGACTGCGACCTTCTTTTTCATATATTTTTTTTTCTTGTTTGTCATTTAAAGAATATGTAAAATACAATGTCTTTCAAAAAATGTTATTACGAAGGAATTCATTTAATTCAACCTTAAATCCTGCTTAAAGCTGCCGGTTCGGTTCGGTTAACCGATCGAACCTCAAAAATACTATCGGGTAAAAATCGAGTTCTGAGTAAAATTTTAAAGTCCACCACTTACCTCGTTTCATATGATGTCACGTGTCGTTATTAATTGTGTTCGAGTCATTCATAATGATAATTTTTGAACATAGTGAGATAAAAGAAATCGTCATCATAAGCGAAAATTACATCGGTTATTACTATGATTCCAAAATGACCAACATAAACTTATTTAATAAATGAAATGAAAATGTTATATTAAGTTCGTCAAGGCCAAGGCCGGCAGGAGCGTTAGTATTTTGTTATGGATATATACGAAATAAATAAATACATGCATACCAGAAGTTGTAAGTTTGGAAATTTGTATATACTTTGAATTGTTTTGCATGAGTTGTCATCTTTTGATTTTGGGACTTTTTGTGGTGTGTCTTGTGAGTGAAGAAGAGAGGAGAGTTAATTGGTCTGGATGTGTGGGAACCAATTATCGAAATTGACAAAACCATTAATTTGAGATAATTGTTGTTATTTTATTTTTTCATTTTTGCAATATTTGTTGTTGTTTTTTTTTATGAAAAAACAGAAGCTAGTATTGGTATTTGGAATATGCCGAATATCGTACCGAATTTATCACTATTTGGTATTATCAATTATCGGCTTATTTTTTAGGGATTGGGATTCAATTTAAAGTGTTATTCGGCATTCAGGACTACGAGATTGGGATCGATATATACCAAAATACTGAGAAATACCGAAATTTAAAAATTAATGAAATATAACACACAACATTTGGTCATTCCTCACTCTTTCACAATTTAAAAGCCTCCATACAACTCAATTTTGACTTTTCAGTTTAAGTCACTCTCCTTACTCACCTAATCTCTTGTTATTTTTCATAACACGAAAAGGCAAACACTAGTATTAGCCGTCTCTCAACCTCCAATTCATCAAATTAAAGATTACCAATGACAAGAATTTGAGATGTCACGTCTCCTTCATTCTCCTTATCCGTATCCTAACTCTAGGCAAAGACTCTTTGCTTACTCTCTTTGCCCTAAATTAAGCAATCAAATCTAATTTATATATTTAATTATTAATTTCCAAGATAATTAATTTCATATTTGATAATACTGATTGGGATACCGAAGTACCAATTGGGATACCAAAATATTTAGGAATTGGGATACCGAAATTATTTAGAAATTATGATTGATTTTAAGGTATTATTCGGTATTTGATATTTGGTATGTCGATACCGTACAAATTTCCACATTGTGTATAAATATTCATTCATAAATGGCCAAAGAAGGATGGAAGCAGTAGTAGAGTTCTTCCTTCTTTCATAAAACGTTATTTATGTTTAAACAAATTAAGTGGTTAAACTGACCCATTCAAGAAAATTTGTATATACTTTGAATTGTTTTACATGTGTTACGGTTAAAATGGATAGAAATAATGGGTCAAGTCGAAATACTCTTTAATTATACTAAGTCTACTATATTGCATTCCAAAAAAGGACATCTATGTTGGAAAAAAAGTAGAGAGATTTATTACCCGTCCACAGTGATAATGTTTGGTAGTATATAAGATTATACAATGTGATATGAAAGTGTACCATGATGGTTGGTGTGAAACTATGAATATATCACGGTGTACAATAGTTTTACGTGATAATAGGAATATATCAACTGTCATTTACCACATGTCATCACCGTCTACCACTAGCACCAGTTACTACCTTATACAAGGATGGTATAAAATGGTATATTTGGTTTTGAAATCCCCCTACAAATTTTAGATATAATAGGCCACCTGGACTCATTCTTTATGGGCAAAATTTAAAAAAAATGGTGAAAAAAATGTGATACAGAATGGTAGTAGACTGTATCGGGTGATAAAGAATGGTATGGGTGGTAGGAAAAAAATTCCTGAAATATATTGAAAATGTATATCATTTTGTAATGAGTGGTATGGGTCCTGAAATTTTTTCCCCATAAATAGGTCACGCCTTCTAGACAAAAAAAAATTGAATTTCTGTGAAAACATATGTGGTATAGAGTTGTACTAGACTGTACCAAAGTGGTATGGACGGTATGGAAAAAAAAATATTGAAATATATTGAAAAAAATATGATTTTAGATGACTTGTTCCATCTATTCAAACAAAATTTTACTCCAGGTTAAAACAAAGTAAAAAAAAAAATCTCATTAAAAAAAAGCAGGGAAAATATAAATCCATTTAATCTCAATTAAAATTCACCTTAAATAAAGTGACAAATTGTTCATCCAAGCTACCAAGAAATTATTAGTTCATTGGAATGCAAAGGCCACAAGCACAAAGCTTGCCTCTTTTAATTAAAAAAAAGGCTTTTATTTTGGCAAATTTCATATTCCTTTTTATTTTATTTGAACTTTGTATGGGTTTCAAATGACATATTCATATCCTTTACCCCATAAACTATTTTTGAAAACAAATATGCACATATATATATCCTTGTAAATTCATAAACTAAAACACAAATATTTAATTGCAACACATATTGCATGTTGATAGTCTAATCACACTTTTGGGGAGTGCGAATTCTTTTGGCCAATATTGTGCCATTCATTCCTCCAGCATGACCTATCAACTTGTGTGTATGTACATTTTGTCATTATTTGGTTGATTGTCATTTAAACACCGATCATATTCTGTGTTATGATTCTTCCAGGTGTTAAACAACAATGAAGATTAAATTCTCAAGGAGGAATATCATGTTTTAGTGTAGAATCTAAAACTTTAATTCTATTTATAGTTCTTCCAAAGTGTTCCACAGCAATAAAGAATTAAGTCCTCTCAATTAAAGAGGAATATGTTGCATCTATAACTCATTTGATACGTGTAGAATCTTAGTTGAACTTCATAATTGTAGTGGAGTTTAAAATAAATTGTCGTCTAGTTACCTTAAGTTTTGTTGTGAACACGAGAAATAATAACAAAAAAAGTGGGGTTTTCTTTCTTAGAAGCACATGCAAAAATTTGCTTTGAGAATTGATTGAGCTGATTTTAGTAAGAATGGAAGATGATGCAAGATGGATTAGTCGATTTTTTTTGGAGGGTGATAGGAAAATGGTCGATTTAGATAAAAAATGCCGATTTAGTGATGATGGCTCTAAAGAAAAAAGTTGAACATAATAGGGAAAGAAAGGGGAAACTTGAGACAAGTGTGGATTTAATTTTTTTTTTAGATGTTTTAATTGAATTCCACAGTAAACGTTTTTATCGTGACATTATATGTTGTATTGAAGTTGAGTATTGTGGGGTCTATAACTTTATATTTATTGGTACAACCGCGGTTCACAGCTAGTATCTCTCATGCAAGTTTTCCTGGACAGTAGCTCGTCCGTGTTTTCCAAGACGCTACCTGGAACTCGACATGAGAGTAATGTGATATATTCTCTTATTGTGCATGTTAGGAAATTGTTGACAAATAAAATAACTTCTATGTGTATATATATCACACATATGTAATCTCCATGACTTTTTTTCAACATATTTGAGTTACACTGAATTAGATCGGACTGATTCAATTTTTAACTCTCAACGCAATTTTCGGCTGGACAATAATCAAAACCGAGTTAACAATCTTGATCTCGAACCGGACCCAGCCTCAGCTAGGGGTGGGCAAACGGTTCGGTAAACCCGAACCGAATTAAACCGAATCGAAACCGAATTAATGTTATTCAGTTCCGAATTCGGAAGGAAAATATGGATAGTTCGGAAATCAGGGTCCTTTCAACGGAACCGAATTTCTGAATTTCCGACCGAAAAACCGAAATACTATAATTGCAAGCTCCAAATGGTGGATTTTTATGTTTGTAGTTGTTTTTAGACTTAAATATTTGAAATGTTTTATGACTTATATGTTGAAAAGTTTGGTTTTATAATTGATGATGCATATAATTGATATTTATTATTTATATTAGGGGTGAAAAAATAATTTAAAAGTGAGAAAATACAAGTAGCTTCACAAATTCGGTTTTGTGTGAAAAACCGAACCGAAGTGAATTATAGTTCGATTTAAACCGATCAAACCGAATTATAATTCGGTTCGAATTCGATTTGAGGTTTGGGAGAATTCGGGGACCCGATATTCATAATTTCGATTTGGTCGAAACCGAACCGACCGAATGCTCAACCCTAGCCTCAGCTGTGGCTTTGAAAGTGGGACCCAAACAAAGTAAAAGCTACGAGGCAGGGAGTGAAGCTGAGCTGTCATCCACCTCTAATAATTTGACGGTTCTCTCAAGTAAGCAAGCAAATCAAGGAGAATCCGCCAAACCAAACAGTCGGCAACTCCGCATAGAACTCCTTCTGTACTGTCGACACGTGGAGCTTTGTCCTCTTAATCAACACGCGCCATTTGCGGCACCGAGCCAATGGGAATAAACAAAACCCACAATTAACGTGCGTGATAAGTACAAACACCGTATTTCAAGGAAACTTCAAAATATGTTGATGAAGATCAAGAAGACAAGATATTTGGCCGCCTAATTTTTTTTATATGTAATTAATAAATAATTAATTAGTTAAGTGGTCTCCCTCCCATTCTCTTTGTCTTGATTCAGATACACGGTGGGCCCCAGTTTTTTTAGTTTTGGTTGGGTGCAGCCAGGTACACGCTAAGTAGGGGTGACTATACGGTCCGGTCCGGTTAAATTGGACCAAATTGATCCGGTTCCAGTCCGGTCTTTCCGGGAATATAAGGACCAAAGATTGGATTGGATACAGTCCGGTTTTGATCCGGTCCCAATTTTATCTTGATTTTAGGCGTTGGGGGTCTCTTATCCGATTTTTTTACCTCAAATCTAAGTCCGAATATGAGATTGCATTGTTTGCTATCCGGTTTCAGTTCGGTCCCAATCCGATTCCGGTCGGGGTTATACGGTCCGGTTTCGAGTAAAACCAAACAGTCCAGGACCAAATAGCCCGCCCTAACGCTAAGAACGTCGTTGGTTCGGCTGACTTTTCTTTCTTCCCTACACATCGCCATCTGAACATGTTCGATCATGATCTCCCCGAACCAAACCCAGCGCAAGATTCCCGCTGTCCACGCCCAAAGTAAAATAATAAGGCGCCACCGCCACGTGCCCTTCATTTCTCTTGGCTTCTTCTTCGGCAGCTTCGCAGCATGTTCCTATGGTCGTCCACTTCCAAACCTTACTAATAAATCAAGATTAGGAGTGAGAGAAAGGCTCTCTGGATTTAGATAATTAGATCGAATTTGCGCTCAAAGGAGGAGTGGTAAGCAACCCACAGATTTAAGAATCTATTAGTTTCGATAACTTGATTTGTTAGGAGACGTGCAAAATATACTTTTTAATGATTTTCTTTGCATGTTCGGGTTAGAAACCAACCAAGGAAAAAAATCAGGGTTAATGCTCTGGTTGAGTCGCGGACTAGGTAGATATGTTGAAGACGTTCGTGTCACTGTCTCGTATTGACCACAATAACAGTCAATAAACCCGTCGCTTCCGAGGATAAAACAACAACTCTGTCTATCTCTCTGTTTATGCGAAAACTGGAGCGATATGAAAGAGCGCTCTTTTTCCTTGTTTCTTCTCTCTGCAATGTGGGGGTTCAGAGGGTATGAGAGGGCTGTTATTTATAGGAGTATAAACCCCTACATCCATTACCCCTCTCCGGTCGGAGATAATTAATTCAAGAGAGTTATCTTTTTTCATTAAGAAAAAAAGATAGCACATATTGAATTATGGCTATTTTTAAAAAATATTATAGTATCAAGTCGACCGATCCACCCATTCGCTCGCTAGTGCGTGCGTGGTTTGAAGGTAGTTTAGGTTCTCTCTCTTCCACAAAAGTCATTACTCAGTAACCTCAAGGGATTCACTCTTTGGAAAGAGAAACATATCTAAATCCACCTTTTGCAAATGATCTCCTACCAATATGATATATAGTTGTGACAATCAAACAATGCATGTATTGTTTGTGCATACATTATAATTATCTTAACTAAACTATCATCAAACCAAACAACCCCTTTATAAAGTTTTTAAAATAAATGCCCTCAAACGAAAGTCAATTCACAAGCTTGCGATATACACCGACGCATCATAATTTATGTTTAAATCAATTATTAATATTAGGGATAATAAGGGTTTTGAGTACAAAATCTCTTGCTCAACATACGTATAAGAAAACAGTTTGGACTTTGCTAGGGTGAAATGCATGTCACTGTAACTTGCACTTTTAGGTCGACCTCATATAGGATTAGGTCGACCTAATCTGCACTTTTAGGTAGACCTTATATAAGATTAGGTCGACCTTATATAGGATTAGGTCGACCTAATATGTCGTTTCAGTTTTGTGAGGTTCAACTACGCGGTTGACCTTTTAAAGCAAATGGTCGACCTCTTTGGGAAGCGAACAGAATGAAAGGTCGACCCAGATACCTCATAGGCCGATCATTTTGATTAACTGAGGTCGTCCACGTGCACACCGTATTCGTATTGGATAAGGATTCCAACACCAGAAAGGTAACCCTAACTTATCTACACTTAATTCGACCCATTCTCGTCCTAAATATCTATAAATACGAATATATGTCACCTTCGACCACGTGGAAGTTATGAGTCCTTGTTATCATTATTTATGATTGATTCTGTTGGTTTGAAACGTAATTTGTACGAGCAAAAGAACCACTCACATCGACATACATAAGCAAAAAAGGCGCATGGCATATGTTGATTTTCTTGTATTCAGTTGACCTCGTACCGGATTAGGTCGACCGCCAAACCAACACTTGATCTCTATTTTACGTCAAATGATGATGGATAAATGGGTACAACACTTCTCATCTATCTGGTCGACCATTTTGCTTCTGACGCCAATGAAAAGGGCGACCGATGTTTTATTATGGTTGACCAACAATGACAACTTAAACTAGAAATGGTCGACCATTACATTTTAAAGGTCGACTGTGATAAGTTATCAGGGTGCCCACATTAGTGTATTCGGGAACCTCACAAAACTAAAACGACATATTAGGTCGACATAATCCTATACGAGGTCGACCTAAAAGTGCATATTAAGTCGACCTAATTTTTATATAAGGTCGACCTAAAAGTACATATTAGGTCGACATAATCCTATATAAGGTCAACCTAAAAATGCATAGCATACCCAAAGAGTTTAATGCATATAAACCTGGAATAAAATATATAAATGGATCTGTAGTCCCTCAATGACCATAGGTAGCTCCACCTTTGGAATTTGTTTGGGTTTGGCTTAAAATCAAAGTCAGGACAAATTTGTTCATGCAAACTGCTTTCTTCTAGGGCTAATTGTTTAGTTCTCATCGAAGAAGTTGGAATCAATCAGTCAAACCAATTATAGGGTTGGGCAAGAGTATAGGCAACTAGCTAATTTGTTTTAGCCAGCTGGTGAAGATGTCCAATCACAATCCAAATTAAATATGATTAAATGATTGAAAATTAGTCTGGATAGTGATTGGGATTAGATAATTAGTTCGTGGAGGCGGCTATGTACTAGCAAGAGTGTCAAAGGCTCAAAACACCTATTTTTGCAAGAACTTGACTAAACCTCATTTTTTCCCATTGATTAATTCGTAGGTTTAAATCGATTATGAAGTTTTCAAAAATTCCTAGTAGTTATACAGATTTTCCACAATACAATATTGACAATAAGAATTTACGGTATAGCTATTTTTGGATAAATTTTGGAGGTGGACAAATTCTGGGTAAAATGTCTTTAGAAGTTCAGGAATACAATATACCGCGGTTCAGGGTCATTATCTCTCGTACAAGTTTTCCATGAAGTAGCTCGTCCGTGTTTTCCAAGACGGCGTAATGTCATATATTCTCTTATTGTGCATGTTAGGAAATTGTTGACAAATAAAATAACTTCTATGTGTATATATATAACATATATGTAATCTCCATGACTTTTTTTCAACATATTTGAGTTACACTGAATTAGATCGGACTAAACTAATTCAATTTTTAACTCTCAACTCAATTTTCGACTGGACAATAATCAAAACCTACTTCCAGGAAAACTTGTACGAGAGATACTGGCCGTGCACCGCGCTATATTGTATTTGTACCAATAAATATAGACTTGACCCATCCTTATATGTTTCTTAAAAAGAATGTCAATATTTAACTCTTTTACAAGAACACATAGAGTAAAATACTCAAAAAATGAATGAGAAATATAATAGAATGAATAATTGAATCTAGATAGTTGAAAGATAGAGTTTTAAAATTTCTTTAGGATGAATATATAATTTTAGAAAACTCAAAAGAGGAGAATATATATGAATATTGATGAAAATTATGATGGAATGAGACATGAAGGAGCAAGGTACGTTGGAAGCAATACTCATGTCATGCCCACACTACTACAGGTCGTATAATACCCGTCCCAAATAGGTTGGAAAGGTTGGATCTGCGAATCTGCTCGAGAATTGCCACACGACCTTCAAAACGCGCTGTTTCAATAAAACTAAAGGTGGAAAAGAGGCCAGGCCTTAAGTTCTTTTCACTTGGGCTTGAAGCCCATGACTTCAACTACTTTTGTCTGCTTCCTTATCTGGGCCTTGTTTGCGCTGCTTCCTTATCGGGAGGCTTTAGGATATCCACATTTTTTTTAATATAAAAATCCTTAGCATTTTAAAACTTTTAAACCTTTATTTTCGAACTTTATTTTCGTAGAATTTTTCATAGGCTTTAGGACAAATTTTACCAACTTTCGTAGAATTTTTCATAACTTTATTTTCGAACAATACTAGAAGCATATTATCTCTTCAGTAATTTAACGATATTTACTTATCAATCGATGTTATGATATTTCATTTTGTTATATTTAAAAAAACTGAACCACGTTATGTTACCCGAACAAGACTTTTCAAATTCATTGGATGGCTCTGTATCTATGCACTTGAGTACATGATGGTAAGTGATCGTATCATAATTTATTTACATATTCTAATACATAAAAAAAACTCTGTTAATGATATGAAGTTAAATTTCTCACTAAACCCAGAAACCCAATCTACTAAAATTCATTATCAAGTTTTACATACAAACACGAAACTCTTCAAATTCAACACAAATCCAAAATAGTAAAAATTCAACATAACCTCTCATGTATAGATGCATCGTTATCAATGCATGCATAATAATATACATGTATATAAGAAAATTGATGTATTGTAGTTTACATCGTTTGGTTTATATGATAGATATTCTAGTATTTAAATAAGATATATTGTTTTTTGGGTGAAATGTCACTTTTACCCTTTGTTTTTAATATAAAAAAGGGCTAATACCACTGGAAATACCAACGTTTAGCGAAAGTGCCATTTATATTATGTAACTATCGATATGACATTTGTATACCAAAATGTCTATTCTGTTAGTTGAACCGTTAAATTTAACTGTGAGACTTTTCAACGCCCAGTCAACACATCCTATGTGGCGCTGACGTGGACAATTATATTGTGTTTGTTAATTTACTGAAAGAAAACAAAAAAAATATAGTAAATGTAAAAATGGGAGGCCATACGTTTCATTTCATTCTCACCCTTTCCTCTTTGCTCTCGAGCCATGAACAGAGGTAGAACCCTTGAAAAAAATTCTCAAAATCAACAAGGTTAGTGGAATCAATCTGGGTCGTGGAGGCGGGGGCTTCAGACTTTCTTCTTCCCACTATAGATGATTCCACTTCCTCACTTTATGGGTATCGCCGTTGGTCCAACTTTCTCATCGTATTTCCGGCGGCGTCCCTCCCCCGACACCATTTCTAGCGACATCTCTCTTTGAAGCCTGAAGACTCGACGCAGCGGCCAAGTCTCGACCTCCCGGAGAAATCCATGGTAGAGGAGACATGTTGGCAGAGTCGAGCAGCTTCAGAATCTCTAGATCTACCGTCATCGTTGTTTTCAGGGGAGAGAGGGGTCTGGTATAGAATCAATTCAAAAAGGGAGGAGAGAGAAAATGCGACGGAGGAGTCATCCAAAGACGGATTCCAATGGCGCCCAAACTCTCGCCGACAATAGAGAGGGTTTCCCCAAAGGCCCAAACTCGGCGATAAGATTGTGTTAACAGATTTTTCCGTCAGTTATGGAAAATGGAGGATTGTGTTAATCCAATGGTTAAAGGATTTTATCATTCGAATAGCTGGAGGAGAACAGCGACGCTAATGCCGTCTGGTGGCGATCGATCGAATTGGTCGGGTTTGGATAGGAATTGGGGTTGGGCTCTCTAGATTTTCCTTTACAAATGAAGTCAATTTGCAGAGGAGGAAAGAAAAATTGCGAAGGATGCTGATCTAAAATCGATCGGAGCTGGGTTTCCGTCGGTTGAAGGGGAAAGGAAAGGAGATGATTTTGGTAGTTTTGATCGACTCTTGTGGCAGTCAATGATCCAGCCTCCCTTGTCGTCGATCCAACGAGATGCGGCATGTACATGGCAGAAACGATGGGTGAGGACTGAGGAGGATGTCGACTTTGATTTGGAGTGAGGTCCTGAGGCGGCGGGGAGATCACGACGAGTCTGCCGTGAATGAGAATTTTTTTGGGATTTTTTTGTGTTAATTTTTGGGAAATTGTTTATTATTTAATTGTAATGCTAATTTAATTTTTTAAAATATTTATTTCTTATGTGGAACATATATGGATGACACATAAGCGCCACATCATTAATGGTCAAACATAAGTTGACTACCGTTAAGTCAACTGTTAACTCTAACAGTCAACTGAAATTCGTGTAACACAAATGACATTGAATCCCAATAGGTTAGAGTATTTTTGTGATTATTGAAATTCTGTAATATAAATAGCACTTTCGGTAAAGGTTGGTATTTCCAGTGGTATTAGCCCTATAAAAAAGCAAAACATATCAAAAGGTAGGGACATAGTTGGAAGTAGAAAACACTCTAACAATCTCAACATTCTCGCCAAAAACTTGAGATAGTACTATCACTCATTTTGAGTGATAGTTTCCATCACATCAAGCAAACAATGCATGTATAGTTTGTGCAAAAAATCCAAAAAAAAATAATGCATTGTGGACAATGCATACATTATAACTATCTCAACCAAACAACAACCAAAACCAAAAGACCCCTGAAATAATAAAAATCCAACATAACCTCCTATATAAAATCTAGATTTCCTTCTAACAAACACGTAGAGACAGAAATTGCATAACCTCTTCAGTCTTCATAGCCAAAGTAGAAAACTAACTTACATGCAAATTGCAAAATACACATACCAACCATTTCAGCCCACCCACAAGTCATAAACATGGGAAATGGGCACCAAATTATTACAAAAGGACTACATTGAATGCCATGAATGTCAACATCCACATTATTTTGTTTCCTTGGCCCCAGAACATTGAATAGGTGGAGCAGAGTCCCATGATGATGATGATGAAGGATAGGTAGGAGAATGAACGAATCAATCAATCAATCAGCAACTTGATGCCACAGTAGTACGCACGAGCCGACAGTTATTTAAGGTTGCTGAATTCTACAGCATGACGATGATCAAGCCAAGAGATAATGTCGCCCACAACCGTGGAGATGACCTCGTCGGTCTCCCCTTCCAGAAGAGAATGGTAAGCATCGCCGTAAAGCCTCAGCTTCTTGTCTTGGCAACTTGCTTTCTCGTACAATGCCTTGCTCACCGACGGATCCGTCACCACATCGGCCTCTCCGTGCAGTATCAGGAGCGGCAGAGCAACCTGAGTCAGACGACGAGACGACGCGAGTTATAGCATAAAGTAATTGAATTTGGGTCGTGAAATAAGTAACAGGGGAGATTAATTACCTTGTGTAAGCAACGTTCCAGCTCCTGGGTTGTCCGCAGACACTCCAGCGCAGTCCACAGCCTGGCCGTGTCCTTGTAAGCAATCACATTGTAAGCTGCCTGCAGGAAGCCATTGATTTGTTGTTAATCAGAAGTTTTTTTTTTTTTTTTTTGTGTTAGTGAAAGTGAAATCTTGAGGGTAAGGAATTTGACCAGATCTCGCTTCTTGGGGTCTCTGAATGCCATCTTGACAAAGTTCTGGTGTGGGACTATTTTCAGCTTGGGGAAGAGGTGAGCTACTCCGATTAGAATCTTGAGCAGTATCCAATTGGGAACCATGTTCTCTGCAAACTTTCAAAGCTCAACCCCAAACCGAACAAATGTTACTGATACCGTAGCAGAAAGCGTACAGAAACGAACAATCCAACGAAATCAGCAAGGCGAAGGAGTTATTTCTATACAACTTATTTTTATTTTGTTAACTTACTTTGACCATAGGGGCAACAAGAATGGCACCATCCCAATCATTAGGCTGCTTCAGGTGCACCTTCAGGGCAACGGCTCCTCCCAATGACTGCCCAAACAAGTAGCTTCGGAGCCCGCGGTGCTCCGGCTTATCTGCCGGACAAAATAGTTACCGTCCATGGATTAGCTAGCACATTTTTATGTAAGAAATTTAAGTGGTGATTAAAAATGTTCCTTACCTCTGATTTTGGAGAAATGCTCGGCTACGTCCGAGGTGAGCAAGTCGAGGCTCGGGATGTAGCCATGAAGACCTTGGGAGAGCCCGAAACCCGGATAGTCGAGAGCGAATACACCGTACCCGGAGAGCGCTAGCTTCCTGGCGACTCCTTCGAAGACGAAGGTGCAGGTTTCGCCGTAGCCATGGCAGTAGAAGACCAGTGCTTTTGGTGGGGCAGAGTTTCCCCCTGGAAGCCAGCTTTTGGAGAATATCTCCAGTCCCCTGCTGTTCACTTCAATAGACTGCGCAATTTTTTTTTTTAATTTATTAATTGTTTCCCATATTTAGCGATTGGGTAGTTGATTGATTGATTGATGAACTAATTACCTCCTCTATCTTCAGCCCTTCGTACGGGATCTGTGAACCGAAAGAAACCCAGAGAGATTCAGAACAGTCTTGTCAATTACAGTGGAAGAACCCAAAAACAGAGAAGAAAACAAAAAAACACAGAGAGGCAGAGAGAAACAGAGTACCTTCATGAGGCAATGGTCAATCTGGTGCTGAATGTCTTTGAATGCTTCGCGGACGCGCCTTCTCTCGGACACATTGTCCAAGTTAGTTGGAGTATCTGATAGCATATCTGAAAACTCTGAATTGTTCTCTGTCAACTGATCGTCGTCGCCCGCGTAATTGCTCTGCTTTCTGCTTGCTCTCTGCTTTCTGTTGCTGCTATTGCATGTTGAAGATGGTGGCAGTTAGTCGTACGGTGTCATTTCTCTGTCTCCTTCCATTCTTTTGTAGACTCTAAGCTGCCACCAGTACCCGCTCTCTGTTTGGTGTTCTTTACCGTGATTTAGGTCTTTGCCTTTCGATCATATATAGATGTCCTTCTGACAAGGTAACTGTAAAAAATTTCTTAGCTTCACAGACATGGGAGATGGAGGTGTAAATGCGTAGGTTGTAAAAGATGAAGTGGTTGTTGGATGGATCTATCATGGATTGGAGGAAGCAATCAAGCAATAATGGGCAGGTCAGGGTCCATACATTTGGGTGTCCCCCATACGGATATATTGATTGCACATCAAAATTACTGGTTTGTGGAAGGTGAATTTTTTGTTCTAGAATAATAGAAATGTCTCTGGGAGAGAATGGAGTTAAAAGCGCGATTCTACCTAATAGTGGAAAATGGTAAAATCGAAAAGCGGTGAATCAAAGCGTAAAAGCGAAAGTTTTTGACGCATCCTATATAATTGTTCAAAATCTATTAAATACGACATAAACTATGTAAAATACGAGTGCACAGAGTTTATATAAAAGAATAAATACCTGCAATTCATATCTAAATTAAAACAAGCTCATAACATCTTAACAATAACTTCATAAACATAAATCGTAACTGACAAACAAGTTAGGAATCCAAATTCTCACAAACTGGTTTAAACTTACATAATGACATAGGAGTTTAATAATCCAAGTTCTCGAAATCAAAGCAAACAAATGTTATAAAGGACAGAAGGAAACTTTAACCTTAATGTTACTGAAACGCATGGGATCCCATCCCCTCCAAACACCCATGAACTCAAACTGATGTAATATACTTTCCGAAAACATAATCAAAACTCATGTGAGGATACTATGAGCTAACAGCTGGTTGATTTAATGGGGAGGAATGGAACATAAATGAATTTAGTTAGCTGAGAACAGATATCAGCCCGCCATCGGAGAGCGGGTGAGCTAAGAAGGTGGGTGCTGCCTTGAGAAGGACGTTCGTCGAGGAGATGACGCTGCCTTGCTGGAGAGTGGAGACGAATGATTAGGGATTGGTGGAGTGTTTGTCGAGGAGGAGAAGGCGGATTATGGATTGCAGCCTCAGCCCAAGCCCGATATCCACGCCTTTCCCTTCTTTTTTTGGGTGCTCAAAACGGCGCCGTTTTGGTTTGGTGGACACAGGTTTCTTCTTTGCTTGGAATCAGATAAAAACGGTCTGAAAACGCGATTTTACAACGTTATTGACCGATCTTGAGTGAAAAATGATTTTATTAGTGATTTGAAACGTTTTCCTACCCTAAAAACTTAAAATCATACGATTTTACGCTTTAAAGCGTGATTTTGACTGCACTGCTTGGAGAAGATAAGAACTTTCACAAAAACATATTAATGAATTGGAGACAATAACAATGAATGCATAGTGAGGTTTCACCAAGAGGTTGGGTCAGTTTTAGCACAAAAACACATATAATTTTATAGATTCACTATCTACCTGTCACATCGGTTGTCGCAAACGCGATCCGTCTGTAAGGTGGTGACATGAATCAGTAGAGTCGCTACTATCAGTCTCTCAAAGTGGATTTGGACACTTGAAAAACCATACTTAAATCGGCTAATATTTGGGCTATACTTGGTTTGCGAAATGGATTAATGAGTTTGCGGGCTGGTTACAGGTTAGGAAGGTACTAGCACCCTCATTGTTATAAGTTTGATTTGTCCTTTTATTTGATATATTTTTTTGATTGAAATTATTTGGATTAACTTTGAATATGTGATGTCATTTTAAAAATATATTACATGTTCACCAACATCTAATTCCATTGGAAGAATGAATTAATATTTCTGGTGATTTTAGGGGGAAAAATATATTAGTTTTTTAGTGGACTTGGGCACATAGGCTTCCTACGTAATTGACATCTCGAGATCAAAACCCTCGTAGTTCACCCAACATTTAGCTGTTTTGAAAATGTTTGCTTACACCCATCTCTGACTAATAGTTTCTTAAATTGACAATGATCTATCGATCATGATGCGTTTTTTTAGATAAATGAGTCGAGTATTGATCACATATCCATCGATAACGATTTAATCACATGATATTTGATAATTAATATTTTAAGAGTTTTATGAACTCAAACCTTTAGATCGCGTACCTACCCGACATCTCGAGATCAAAGTTCCCGGTTAACATTAATTTTTAATGAATTGCAATAGGATATCATTTGTATTTGAAAAAGAATTGTCAATTGTTATTTTTTAATTCAATTTAAAAGAGTTAGTACTTACTAGTAAAATTTTTATTTACCTCCAGTCCGAGACCAGATCCGACTAGGTCCCTCCTTTCTTTCTTCCGCAACGACCAGAGCAAGCCAGCAGCGGCGGCTAACAACGACGCGAGGCTATGGCGGCAGTCTGGCGGCGGCTACGAGATGAGGTCCGGCGACGGCTGTCCCTCCTTCCTCTTTTTTATGTTTTAAATTTTAATTTTTCTAAATGCAGAATGAAATTTCTATTTTGATGATCTTTCTTTCTGCTTTTTTTTTTTTGTCCACCAATGGATTCTAACCTTGCTGCCTCTTCTCTTAATAGGGAAAAATGGAGGACCACTGTACACCCCACCTTTCAACTAATTCAGCCAACTCCCATTTCTTTCAATCAATTCTCTGTCCTTCAGATTCGATTTCTCTTCCCTTCCTATTGATTTCTCTTTGCCTTTACAGCTCAGACCAAGCATGGAGCTGAGTTGTTCCTCTGTTTTTGCAGGCAACAAATGAGGGGATGGAGGTGGTAGAGGAAGAAAAAGGGTGTGGTTGGGTTGGGTCTGATTCAGCCTGACCGATCAGGTGGGCTATTGGGCCGAATCACGTGGGTTTAGGTCTTTTTTTTTTTTTGGGGTGATAGAATAGAAGTCCAAATGTGTAATAGAAATGGTCTGTAGTAGGCTGCTCGTTTATTATTTATTTATGGGCTCAAACTCAAAATGTACGTATGAAAACGATAGTTAAATAAATGTATTGTTGTGAATGCATGTATAATATTTTGATATGTATAGTTGACTTTGATGCATTATAAAACGCAGCATTTGGTATGTGTGATTGTGTATGACACGTCAGCTAAAACCAGAGACAAAACAATCTCAAATCAATTATGTCAACAATCACCGCTAAAAGTTGAGATCTAACAATCACTCATTTTGAGTGATAGTTTCTATCACGTCACAGAAACAATCAATGTATTGATTCTGCTAAAAAAATGAGCATTCTAAACAATACATGTAAAGCAACAATCTCAACAAAACAATGACAACTTCTAAACAACTCCTTAAGAATCAAAAAGTTGAATCAAGAAATGTGTACGAGAGCATCTCGTATTTTAAATTAAAATTTGAGCTCTTCGCCGAAAAAATTTCATCCCAAAACCAAAATATTTAATTTTAGAAAACCCGAACGAAAATGGGTATCAAAAGCATATAAAGTGTGAGGTACGGTAACTTGGATCGTTTACCTAGTGTCGGTCCTAAACAAAATTTTTTTTTTTTTTGGATATAGGCACAAACCTAAGTTTTCGATGCAAGTAAGAAGAACACTCTTTCTTTACGGTTCTCCAATCGACCTCCGTACCTTCGTGTCATATTATATAAAGCTACAAATTTTCGTTGATGTATGCATAAAGCTTTGTAAAAGTGACTTGTAAAAGAACCAACCGACCATTATAAAACACACCAAGCATATACAATATGTTAATTATACTGATTGGTCGACTAGATCCTAGTAATAGTTCACCATACTAGTAATAGTTCACCATATTTGTCAACGGGACTCTAAATAATGGTTCACCATATTTAAGACTTTTGCATACACACATAAATCAATTATGTTATGTGACATAATCTATCACTCAAAATGAATGATTGTTATATCTCATCTTTTAGTTGAGATTGTTATATGTTATTTTTTACCTGATTTGACATATACAATCACACACACCAAACGTTATATTTAATACACAATACATATATCCACCACAATACAATTTCTAAACTACCCATTAGTGTTTAAAACAAAGTCACTGTTATTATTGCCAACATTCGTAATTATTTAAAATCAGATCGATCTAACCTGAAAGAATAATTGAATATATATTTGGCAGAGGAAATAAAAGATTCGAGACAAAAGGCCACGAGCCTTGCCGTTGGGGTAAGCCATGCAATGCCCCGGCCTCTGTTTTGCTCATTTGCAGTGCTGATCCAGCCAACTGATTATATCGTTAAACACTTGAGTTATGGTTTCATCTGGTTCTCCCTCCAGCAGTGAATGGAAAGCATCCTTGTACAGTTTCAGCGTCTTGTCTGAACTCTTTGCTTTCTCGTACAAAGCTTTACTTACAGATGGGTCCGTCACAATATCAGCCTCCCCATGCAGTATCAACAGAGGCAAAGATACCTGCAATCGACCAAACGAACACCCACATTTTATACCCATTCGTAGCGACTGGCATCAGCCACATGTGCAAGAAGAATTGAGCGAGAAAGACAACACGTTACATCTTCAAGTCGTTGTTCTATTTGTTTGGTTGTCTCAAGCATCTCCAAGGCCGTCCTCAACCGTGGTTTGTGCTTGTAAGCAATGACATTGTACGCAGCCTGCAATTTCAGGGTAGGGGGTTTAGCTCTCAGCAAATTTGTATAGACTTCAAGAAGCACCCACCATCCAAGTTCTGCATAGAAAAGACTCACCAATTCTCTCTTCTTCGGTTCCCTGAATGCTGCCTCGGCTAGATCCTTTTGTGGCACTAACTTGTGCTTCGGAAGAAAATTCGCTATCCCAATCAGGAATTGCTTCACCGCCCAAGGTGGAACCATGTCATCTGCAATCTAGAACCAATGGATTGATTACTAAAGAGTACTGTGTTTTATGCTCTTACAAGAACTATCTTGTTTTATTAAATGTGTCAAGAAATGAAACTTCAGTGAAGCATCCATACTTTGCACATTGGTGCAACAAGAATGCCACCACTCCAAGCATTTGGCTGTTTCAAGTGAACCTTCAGAACCACAGCTCCACCCATTGACTGCCCAAACAAGAAGCTCGGGACGTTCTGAAATTCAGGATCCCCTGCCATCACCAAATGAAACACAGATTCTACATTATTGTCCATGTGGCCTCCAAACAAATACACCTATATTGACAGAAATGAATAAATTTTCTTTCGAGTATGCTATGTTGGCCCCAATCGAAACTGGCTGTTGGAAGAAAAATATGAAATTTGAAGCATCCAGGCATGAAAATCAAAGATACAGCAAAGCTAATTTGTTAACTGGAGCAGCAAATGTCAGTTTGTCCATTCCAAAAGACATTACTAAGCATTCTAAAGTTCAGAACCTGTTATTAACATTACAAACACACCTTTGACCTTATTGTAGTGCTCAATAACATCATCGACGATAGTATCAAAGCTTGGAATATAGCCATGAAGACCTTCTGATAGACCAAATCCTGGGTAATCCATTGCAAAAACACCGTAGCCAGATAAAGCAAACTTCCTCGCAATTCCTGATAAACAACGGAGAAAGAAAATTCAAAACCTCTGGTCTAAGAAATGACCCAAACCACCTATCATTACATCCTGCTTGAGAACAGGCCATTGCTATCACTCACCTTCAAAGAAGAAGGAGCAAGTGTCTCCATAACCATGACAGAAACAGATCATAGCTTTTGGGGTTTCTGGCAGCCACCTCTTCGTGAAAATCTCCACCCCTCTCGAGTTCACCTCGTATGCCTGTGGAAGAGAAGTAACTACTCGTCACAAAATGGCTTAACACCCACACCAGTTGCTGACTAGGCACAGTGGCCTAACACATGACCAAATCTTTCTAGCTGTCTGTCCATCTTTATGTATGTAACTATCTATCTATAAAGCATGCGATTGTGTGATGATCCTATACTCCAAAGCTAAAGCAGGCTAATCTAACAACCTGACATCCCAAAGCATTACCTAAAATGCTGTGACCTTGGATATGCTGTGTAATCAATCAGTCACCAATTCATTCTCTAGGAGATCAAACTCTCATTTGTTCAAGTCAAACTAATCAAAATGGTGAAAACCGGAAAATTGGAAGGTTGGTACGGTTTTCACATATGATGTACGACCCAATGCACTGAAAGAGGACATGAAAGGTGCAGACTTTAATGTTCTAATTCCCCAACCGATAGGGCAGGGGGGGAAGTAGGAATGCAATAACTACAATCCCATCCTTTTTTTCCCCATTTATGTATCAATAAAGCCCAAAATGAGGCAGCAAAGATGCAAACTTTCCTACAAACTTCAAGCAGTAACACATGTGCTGCAAAAGTGACAATCATATCTCATTACCTCATTGACTTTCAGTCCGTCACTTGGTGTCTGCAACACAGGGAGAGAGAGAAAACCAAAATTGAAACAAACCCAGAATCAGAATTTCAATTTTGACGATCGGGAATACAAAGGTCAACAACAAACTGCACGTTCTTTCAAGTTTCTCAAAATTAAGGGCGATATGGTTTCAACGAAGTTTCAGATAAGAGGAACTTAAATGGAGGGCGAAAGGAAAAAAAGGGAACCTTGAACAAGATGTGGTCGACGTTGAGCTGGATATCCTTAAAGGCCTCGCGAGCTCGTCGCCGAGCGGGGACTTCCTCCATATTCGCATTGACGATTCGCCGGAGCTCGGCGTCGATCTCAGGGAACCGCAGCGGGCGCGTCGTCATCTTGCCCCTTTTCGCCGGCGAGCTGTGCGTATTGACGCTTCCTTCCTCCGCCTCCTTCTCTCTAATAATGCTTCTGATGACGTTCTGGTGCCTGCTGGACGCCAAGAACGAACACTTGCGTATGAAAAGTTGGTTCCTTTTTTCCGTTTTTAAAATCTGTTTTTTTTTTTTTTTTGAGGCTGACGATCAGGAAAAAAGGATATAAAACGAGATGGCTGGATGGGGATGGGAACGCGCGCGCGGACTGGAACAAATCAGCGTGCTTCTCAGACCGAATAAAGACATCAATAAGAATATGAATAACATAATTCAGATATGAAAATTGAGAACAGTATAATTATTACTTATGATAATACCAATCCGGGAGATCTTCTATTGGTATAGACGATTGACTTTCTAGAAAGAAGAATCCTCTCGAGAGAGAGACCGAGTTGGGAACCAAGGAAGATAAAATTTGAGACCTACTCAATATTCCACATTCCACAACATTCTTCCTACTATGTTTTTTTTTTGTTGTTGTGAATTTTAGTTATTTTTTCTTATAAGATGTGAATTTTATTTCTGTAGATGAAAACATAAGTAAAATTTTCTAACATAATTATAAGTTTTACTAGTTTAGTGCTCGTTGGATGTGCCCACACGTTTCGTTTGTTTATTCTTTGTATTGTATTTGTCGAAATTCAAGTGAATCCCCATCATCATTTGGACGTCAAAGGACTATGGTTCGCAGTGGATGGGCTGAATTCGGACATCGATGTTGTCGCATCCTCACTAGTAGCGGCGAGAGCCTGGGAGGAGAGACCCTTGTGTTGTTCGGTTCTCTTCCCCTTTGATCTGCCTCTCCATATTAGGGGATGAGCAACAAGTAATAGGTATTTGAGTATTACCACACCCGTCCCGTTTTTTTAAAGTTATGGGTACCCAAATACCCGTACTATTTATTAACGGATGAGACCTGAAATGGTAAAATGCTTACATTGGTACCCTAACATTATGTAGATTTCTTATACAAACCCATTAGCCCAAAGCTCAACTAGCCCAATCCAGTCCAACCCAACCCAACAACTTCGCTTTGCTCATATCTCTTGATTCCCTCGGAAGATTGGAAGAAGACCTAATCGCTGTCTCACGACTCACGGAGACGAAAATCAGCTCCGACCCCGACTCGACGACTCCTCTCCCTGTCCTCGATCCGGTGACCCCGACAATCGGCCTTCCCATGCGATTTCGGATTTCCCCGCTCTCTGCGTTCCTTCTTTCGTGGGGAACTGTTGTTCTTCTCTTTTTGTTATTGTTCTTGTGTTGGACAATCTCTAAATCCTCATGGTTGTCTGCAAAACTGGAAAATCTATACAACTAGGACCATTCGTGAAGGAAGCCGAAAGTTTGGATATACAGGAATAGTTTGGGTACCCGTTATCCGTCCCATACGGATAATGAGTATCCATTTATCCATATTAGTTTGTGACATAGGATGAATTTTCCTCTCCAAATGAGACTGGGTACCTGTTTCAAATGGGACGAGTACCCAGTCCTGTCACATTGCCCACCCCTACTTCATATGCTTGTGGCAATCTTTCACATAAAAAACAAAATTAGCTATAAAAAGGTAAACAATTGGATAAGTTTTGGCAATGACCCGGAACCCTATCGGTCGGTTAAATGGTCTGGTTTCTCTAGGTTTGACTAAGTGTATTCAGTTTTGATCGGTTCTGGGCCAACTGCTAACTGAGTATTTGTCGTAAGTTTAGAGTACTGTGTCCGAGCCGAAACGGGTTGACCGACCGGTGAGCTCACGGGTTGACAACCATGGTATCTATAGTCTAAACTTCGTACCATAGGTTGAACATGTTCAGGCAAGATTGATAATAATGTCAAACAATAAGAACCTCAATTTCATTACAAATTAGAGGATTATATTTGCGACCATCTAAACTTTAATTGCCCAATCGTATTGGTGGACCTTACATTCAGTTTGGGAAGAGGTGCAAATGGGAAGATGGTGTAAATGGGAAGGGTAAAGACAATTTCCAACACATTTGCACCCGTTTGATTACTTGGTTAAGTTTTGGCTAAGGCAGTTAGTTATAATGATCAAAAGCTTAACCCGTCGACATATGCCTGCTCCCTTGATGACCGGGGTGTTACGGTTAGTTTGTGTCCTAGACTTGTAATCACTATATTTCCTAATCAAATTCATGTTGGTTGATGAGATCGTGTTTAATGTAAGTATGATGGGGTATTTATGGGTACCTAATATTTATCATGCTAAGTTTTTTTTAAAAGAACACGGAGATCAATAATTCATAATTCAAATGTAACCAAACTATTTTATGTGAACGGAAATACTTGAATCACAAGGCAACCTGCTCAACAGGCAGACCATGCGCTATTACTTCAAGTATTCTTATTCTTAAGTTTGAGAAAATACTAAAAGTAAGCCTTCTCTCTTTAGTAAGCAGGGGCGGGCATACGGTTCGGGAAATCCGAACCAAAATCAAACAAATATTGTTAACATATCGGAATTCGTTGAAAAGATGTCTCCTACTAAATATTTAATTCGCAATGAATTGAACCGAAAATATTCAATCCAGCCAATAAAACCGAAAAACCTAAAATAGAATAATATATCCTATGTTAAGCCCACAACCCACTCAAATAAAGCCCAAGCCCATCCTAACCCTCTCCTAAGTTCCAAGCCCAACCACCCAAGCCCATTATTAACTTTAGGGAAGTCTTCAAAGTAAAAACCGATTGCGCCTCATCTTTCTGTCGTCAATCTCCCCAATCGCACAAATATTCTTCCTTCCTCCTCCCTCTGCTTATTTTCTCAGCTTGCCCTAATCCTATGTCTCTTCCTTCAATCCGCCATCGTCGTTCATTGCCGGAGGTTGGTTGCAGTTGTCTCCGATGGCTGAAGCATGGTGGTCGATAGTTACACTAATTTGGTGAATAATTTTTTTCAAGTGAAACAATATTTCTCCATCAATTCAATATAATCAGTTTCCTACCACTGCAACAAAGTATGGGCAAAAAAATAGCATGAGTGATAAACTAAATAATACTACAGTTCTCGTAGAAATAACCATCGTCACAATGGAAATCCGCCTGTCGAATTTTGAAGTTTACACAATTCCGTCATACATTGGTGTTGAAACGGAAGGTGGAATGGGTAGGTAGGCAGGGAAAGGGTTGGGTGTGGGGAAAAAAAGGCAGACTACATTACGGTCCCAATGGCGTTCTCTCTGTGCTTCTCGTTTCCTCCTAATCATCATCATCATCATCATCATCCAAGGAAATCACTCAAGGCTGCTGCCGTTGCAGCAACTCGAGTAGTAATGAACATCGGCCAAGTCACTGGAAACGGCAGAGGCGATGGGTGGAGTTTCTTGGGCGGTTCAAAGGTGGCCACTACTTGTCAACCAAAGCCGACCTGCCTTCATCACAACACCTCATCCAGCAGACTACTCTACGCTTCATCATCATGTATTGGTTTTACTTTTTAACCCTTCTCTAATTAATCAATCACGCGCGCGTAAGATCGTCGGTTCGTTTTACCTAAAACTGTGTTCTTTCCGTTACTAATGTAGTCAGAATTGTGCTCTAGAGCTTGAAAGCTTATGTTTAGTGGGTTTGCAATGGTCCGGTCCGGGACCAAACCGAAGTCTGGACCGGACCGCACCGGAACCAGTATAATGTGGCCCGGTTCTTGGTCCACATGAATTTTTACAATTATTGAACAAATGACAGACCGAACTGATATTTCGGTCGGACCGAAATCAGACCAAATGGACCAAACACAAGGATGGTCCGCTCCTTAATCCTAAGATGTATTTCACTAATGGACGGCGGTTCTCATGAGTTTGGTCCGGACCGGACTTCGCGAAATGTTGCACACCCCCTACTTATGCTATTACATTTCTAGCTAGTCAGTGGATGGGATCTGATTAGTTGATAATTTTTGTGGATGCAGTTTCAGCGAGCGCCAGCAATGTGTTCAGCGTGGGAACAACAGCTGTGCTCCCAATTTTACGTGCTCATGCTTCTGGCTCCAAAATCACAACTCGTACGATGTTATGTGACTGCGATGTATACATTTTCCAATACTAGCTATAACATATACCATTGATGGGATTGAGAGAAATTACAGTAGCTAGGTTTGATCGATCGATCGATGGAATCATTTAATTTGCAGACAAGGAAGTGCATGGGAAGTATGATACCAGACACGGCGCTGGGGCTTTTGTATGGATATCTGGTCTACTTTTCCTGGACGCCTGATACTTTGCACCTTATGTTTGGAGCCAAATACATGGTGCCCGAGGTCTCTCTGTCTTCCTTTCTTTCTTTTTTTGTCTTCCATTATAGTAGCCAAAAAGCATAAACAGATTGTTTACAACACCGTGAGTTAGGATGACAATATATGTAGGGGTGGTATACGGTATTGCGGTTAACGGTTTAACCGGTAACCGTACCGGTAACCGCGGTTACCGGTTAAACCGTTAACCGTACCAAACGGTAATCGGCGGCGGGATCGTTGCAACTGGTATACCGAAGGAGGAACGGTAAAATACCGTCGGCAACTCAGTATTTCGATACCGAATGGGAAAGACAGCAGCCAAACACCAAAAGCCCAACTCCCTAGTCCCTTATCGACCCTAACTCCCCCAAGTAAATTAATTAACCTAGTTGTAATAATTAATTAGTTAATAGAAATGAGTAGAAAACTAAATCGTAATCTCTATTTCCATCTCTCTCCCTTGCCTGTCGCACGAGCACGACCAGTCATGCCGCCGACCCTCCTCCGTTCTCGAATCCAAATGTCGCCGATCGAAACCGGCAGGATCTTCGTCATCTCCATCGCCGGCGCAAGATCCACCCAAGAGACAAGACCCAAGCCCTGTTTTCGTCGACCCCCTTCGCCGTTGCCCTTTTCCGTCGAACCCGTCGCCGTCGGAGCTTAATTGCTCGAAGCCTCGACCCACAGCCTGAAGCCCTGAACCCATACAGTAATTCGTACTTCATACTTCGTCCTCTCCTCTCCGTCGATGAGAGGTAAGTTCATGTTGATTTAATGATTTGTTAATTGATTAATTATTTCATAGGGGTTTCCTTCCCTTCCATCTGCTCCGAAATCGAATGAATGAATAATGAAAATGATGGTCTCTCACTTTATTTCATTTGTAGACAAGACTCACAAGAGTACAAGACAAATAGACAAGACTCACAAGAAGACAAGACAAATATAATGAATAATGATGGGTGATAGCCTTCCACAAATTTCCGCCCGCAGCAAGCCAGCAACACTTGCCTACCAGAATTCGGGAAACCATTCTCCTTACCGATTCAGTTCCAGTCGGTATGCGGTATTACCGATTTTTCTCGGTAACGGCTAACGACAGCAGTGAGGGGAATTCCGGTATACCGGAAACCGGTCAAACGGTAACCGGTTTAAGCGGTTACCGACCGTTTAGCACCCCTAAATATATGAACCCAAATATGGGTATTCTCGGGGATCCAATCCGGTCAAAGTGGGTAAAGCTCGGTATTGGCGAATTTTGGGGCCGGTGCGGGTTTTACTCGTTTATGAAATTGATGGATTTGGTTTGGGTTTGGTTTCTGTCAGAACCGAACCCACTTTCCATCAATTTAATCCATAAAGCAAAACAACATCCTTTTTTTTTTTATCTGATCAGAACAATGACTACTTCGGTGCACTCACAAAAATGAGTGTGTTCAATGCACCCAACTCAAAAATTAGTCTTAACGTGTCGGATTGTGAATATTAATTTGTAGAATTAGTGTAATATGATGATATAACATATGATAACATCTAATTAGCGGATTACCCTAAACCCTAGACCTCCAATTTTGAGTTCTATCCCTAAACCCCAAACTGTAAACCCTAACCCTAAATCTTTAAACTCTAAATCCTTCAAATTAAAGTAAATCTTTAATGATTTTTGTGCAAATTCATGTGTGTTATTGTTCATCACATCATAAGTGATGATTGACATCATTATGACTAGGATGGCAAATTACCCACCCATGGGTAATTATTCCCAAACCCAAGTAGACCCATTGATAATGGGTTGGGTATGGGTGAAGTGCATATGGATTTGGGGGTTTATAGATGGGTTTGGGGTTTCCATAATCTAAATGGGTATGGGTTGGATATGGATATCCATTTACTTGAGGGTGTTTTAACTACACATGCAAAAATTGGACCTATTTGTAAAACTTGAAAAGTTTAGGTACCAAAATGTAAGACCAAAAAAATTTAGGTACCAAAACGTAATTTTCCATCGATATTTTGAGGACTTATATGCAAAAAAAAAATTAAATTTTGGTACTAAATATGCATGTCTATTAAGTTTGGGTACCAAACTGTAATTTGTATTTGGGCATGGGTACAAACCCAAATCCATTTGATATAAACCCAACTCAACCCAAAGTAAATGGGTATGGGTACAAACCCATCAAACTCTACCCATATCCATCTATTTGGATTTGATACCCAACCCAATTGGGTTGGATAGTAAGAAACTCATGGGTATAGGCAAAGTTGTCATCTCTAATTATGACATAAATCGCATGTTTAAAATGACGGTTATGAAGCGAGTGCACTGAATGCACCCAGAAAAGTGAGTGCACCGAAGACGCCACCTTTTTTTTAGATGGATGACATATGTTGATTTTTATAGTTAAGTTCTTATTGAAGAGGGAATTCAAGCATGATGTTTTTAGTCTTTATTTTCGTATAAACCTAATAATATGGATAAATTTATAGATAGATTATTTGCAGGAACAAATCTCAGTAACATTACGATGTGGATGTTCGAAGAAATAATGTACGGTTATATTCGTGAATTCATGATCAGTACCCTGTACCCATACACTCATGCATTAGTGTACCCATTAGGATTTGCTTGAGTTTTCACTTCGAAAACTCAAGTTTTAGTAATGGATGCACCACCAACTAAGTAGAGTTCAGATTTAGAACAATCCAACCCAATTCGATCCATCGTCATCCCTGTTCGTGAGGCAACTTCGTCATACAGATCCTACTGTATCATAAACATTTATTGTTTCTGACTTAAAAATGTCAATATGGTTCGGGTGTGTTGTTTACTTCACAGCTGGGTGGCATAACAAAGATGTTTTCCAGCGAGATGAGACTAACTTCGGCGTGGATTCATCTCGTGGCCGTCGACCTCTTCGCTGCCAGGTCATCTCATATTTATTTCCTACATGCTAGTCATTTCAATTGTGTTCCTCTCTTCTTCTCCTTGTTTCTTTCTTGTGGTTCTAACTTCTAATGGCGATGGCATGAAATTGTGTTTGATTTGAATGCAGAAAAGTGTACAGCGACGGGATGGAGAACGGGGTGGAGACGCGACACTCGGTTGCGCTGTGCCTGCTTGCCTGTCCAATCGGAATTCTCACTCACCTCGTCACCAAGGCACTAATTGCCGCCATGGCCAGAGCCAAAACCACAGAGAAATTACCACCAAACTAGTAATACCAAAAAAACTAACGTACCCATGTCGTCTAAGCTATATATCTGTAGTTTGGTAATTGATTTCCTTTTTCCGCGCATAAGTAATAATGAGGACGTGTTTTCTTGCATTTTGAACCTGGGTTTCTATGTTCATGAATTTTCTCTGGTGTCTGGCTTGACCTAATGCTCTGATTATGAGAGGATTTAATTAATATATCAAAGATGTTCTCCTGCCTGCTGTACTTCACTCTCAAAACTAAAGACCTATCCGCGTTCCAAAGACCCAGAACAGTGTAGTCGGTCATCTTTAAATCACTGTCCATTGAAACCGTACCGTACCGACGGTTCAACCAGGAAATACCAGTGTCGGAGGCTAAATCGCTAGGCGATATTGACGGTACTAACGCTTGAATTACGGTTAAACCACGATTTTTACCATAAAATACCCTACCGCTTACTTTCCCGGTACGGTTTCATGGACCATGCTTTAAACTGGGGAAAAAGTAAAAAATCGGAGGCTAAACCGGTAGGCGATATTAACTGTACTATCGGTTGAACTACGGTTAAACCACGATTTTACCATAAAATACCCTACCGCTGACTTTTCCGGTACGGTTTGATGGACCATGCTTTAAACTGGAAAAAAAAGTAAAAAACCATTAGATCGTTGGAAAAAAACCTAATAATTGGGGAAAAAAAATTAAAAACGCTGGTCACGCTTTAAACTGGGAAAAAAGTAAAAACCCATTAGATCGTTGGAAAAAAAAAACCTAATCATTGGGGAAAAAAATTAAAACGCTGTTGCCGGGGATCGAACCCGGGTCACCCGCGTGACAGGCGGGAATACTTACCACTATACTACAACGACTTGTTGATATTGGATCAAATATAACTTATATAATCTTTAAAAGAGTTAAGTAACTGTTATAACACACAATCGGTGTTAGAATCAGTGAATGAGATAACAGGCAGAGAAACACCCTAACCATCAATAAAAGAAAATTGAAAGCTGAACTGATAGAATTTCATGTGTAAATGCAAGTAAAACTAGATCTCCATAAGGCAGCAGATTTGGTGTTTTACTACATAAGGATAAGGGTCAATAGTACAACTACTTTCAAGGCTTTTAGCTTTCTTCAAACTCAGATTTACATGAGCTATATACAAGTTTTTAACTCTGTTTAGCGAACAATCAGATGTGAGTTAGCAAAAAAACAAAAAAATCTGATTCTAACCTAGCTCCTTCCTTCCTTGGTCGTTTGCCCCCTGCCGCAGGACCCAGCGAAGACATCTTTCATCTCCAGTTCCCTGAAAGGCGGCTTGCTCATGGTGATCCTGTTCTTCTTCTCTAAGACTACTCAGGAAGCTGAGTTTTTCAACTTGGGAGAGGGGACTTCATGTCGTCCAACATTTCTTCTGACGAATCAAAGTGTTGAGTTCCCTTCTTACTACGTTCCAAAGCTGTTGCCTCGTAGATCCCTTCACCAAACAAGACGGACAGGAAAACATGAACCTTAGTTCAGGCCATCATTTTAGCAATCACACAAACAAGCTCGTTTTCTCATTCAGAGTTTTCATAGCTCATTGATTTCGCATCATCACTGAGATCCTGTGTCGGTGTTGCTTTAGTATGTAGTTGAAAGTGTTATTGCATATGAATTTGGTGTTATTCAATCCCTAGAAACCAGTAAAGTGTATACATGCAAATCAAAACAGTTGAGATAAAAGGTTCTGGTGTTTTACAAAGCCCGATATCAATTCTGATAATCTGTAATTTGGAACAATTCTGATAATGATGATCAAACATTGTTCTATTGTCATTCTTTGTTCTGATTTACTACTCTTCTCACTACACAGTAGTGAGATCCACTTACCAAAAAGAAGAAAAGAAATAGATAGAGAATCAGCATGCTTACCAAAACCCAGAATTATGCAGCAAAGTAAGTACCCCGGCAGAGAGAAGTCCATCTGATAGAAAATCTCTAGGATGATCATACAACCTCCAGCCACCATTAAGTGCCTTGGAGAAGAGAAAACCATATGCAACCTGCAAGCGTACACTTAATTCTTTGTCATTCTGAAATAAAGGATCCGGTAGTAGCAGCCATCTTGAGAAACTTTTCCGGTGGAAAAGCCTTTACACAAATGAGAATGCAAAAACATAAAAAGGAAGTAATATACTCAGCGAAATAAATCCAATAGAGTAACATAAACAGTTGTGATGAGCTTGTATGATAAGAGTAGCTAATGTGGATGATGGCTAGAATCTCGATACATGATGATGGATTCAGAGAAGAGAATGAGAGGAAGAAAAAGAGCATAGTTAAAATGAAATTATGATTCACTACCTTTCTTCTGCAATGCTGTCAACATAGAATACCAAGATAACTCCGAAAAGAATAAAGCTCCCAAATGCCCAAGCAGAAAATGGAAGTTGACTTGTGCTATCAGAAGTTGATCCCTGAATTGCTCCAGTTAGAAGAACACAACCAATGAGAACTACACAATCAATCCCAACATTTAGAGACCAATATGAAGTAAACTCTCCAAATTCGAAACAAATATTGGTGTTTGTCTAACCATGACACCTAGTAATATACTTTTCAAGATTAAGAATTGCCAAATCTGTGAATCATCACTTACTGTTATGAAGTCCCACATAGCCACGGGAAAAAGAAAACATGTTGCAGAGGTGATGGTTATAGCATGCAGCCTTCTTTTCAGTTGATTCTGAAAATAAATAATTATTGAAGTAAGCAACGACATTCATTTAAGCAAAAAGTCGCTATCTATAGCAGAGCAAACAGCAAGAAAGGAGATGAAGAGACACCTTGAGTGAAACACGTCGTGCAATCACCCTTCTTAAAGCTGATAAGATTCCAGCAATAATTGGAACTATCATGTCTTTCATACCCAAGATTTCTTCTGGATGAGCTTCTGCATCAAGGTTTTCTTTGGATCGTAATTTCAAGTTAAGTCTACAATACACTTCTTCACAAGACACACTTGCAGATAATCCTTACTAAAAAGGAGTGATCCAATTGATAATAGGAGAAGTACTGCCAAGTATTGTACAGAACCAAATCTAACAACAAATAAAAACCTCGCAGATATCAACAACACTTTGAGCAGCCAAGGATATCAAAAGGTGAATGTGTGCCCATGGCCCACCCTCGAGATAGCAAGTAGAAAGAAAGCATCATTGCAACAAGTCCTCCAACCTAATAGACAGAAAAGGAATTATTACAGTTACAGCCTGTTTGGATACAATTCAAGAAGAAATGGAAATGGAATTCTATTTCCAATTCCTATTTTTATAGAATTCCATTTGCAATTTTAGTGTTTGGTATAATTCCTTCAACTAAAGAAATGAATTGCACTTTTAACAATAATTAATAATAGAATATATTTATTTTATCTTGGAAAATGAAATATGAATGATAGAGAAAGAGAGTAGGGTGATGGTTGGTTAATAAAATAATAATAAATAGTTATGGGACCCACTAATTCCATCTTCATAAACACAATTCCTATCACTTTTGATAGGAATTGTTATTTCCAAAACTTAGCCCAAATGGAATTCATTTCTCAACCTTCTTATCCTTCCAAAGATAAAATATGGAACTGGAATTGAAAATGGAATTCCAATTCCTGAGTTTTTTGTCTATCCAAACAGGCTGTTCATCTACAAAACCATGAATGGATTGGATCCTGTTCATCATTCAGTGACTTCTACCAACAAATATCTGACAAAATCATTGGCTAGGAAAGGAACAAAAGGTGCTCCCTAACAGCTTCAGTGTAATCCATTCAATATAGTTTCACAAAGCAATAAATTCTTGATGATGTCTAGTACAGATCAAATTGATGGGCACCAAACTTATTTCCTATTCCACTTTGTTAACAGAATGCATTAGACTCGTAACTTATTCCGATCCTAGATGACGTCTTGTAACTTATTTTCCATCTTGTGATCAGAGATGGAAAAATAAGATACTACCGACAAATTATCTTAGGCAAGTATTTGGCAGCCACAAAGGATGGTAACAGTCATCATTAGCAAAGCATGAGTCCAAATTTTTCTCCTCTTTTCCAGTCTTTCGCTTTGCTAAAACATGAAAGTCATCCACAAGGGCACTCCAGAATCATTCAAAGAAACGGTAATAAAAGCACTGTAAGAAGTAAAGGACAACGACACTGGAAAAATAATGATTTCCTGCATCTGAAATCAGATCTGCAGTTCCAAACCATTATTTTCAATTTCTCTCTATAACTGGATTTACCATAAGTGATCTTGAAAAAATAAGAGGAATTAAGTTAATAATTTTGAACAAGTAGAAAAGCGGAAACCAAATGGCATACTAGAAACAAGTACAATTAGCAAGTAGGTTTTCCCCTTGTTTTCCCAAGAGGAACAAAATGATCTATGAATCCACTCTTTAGCATCTACAAAGCCTTTTATCTTTGATGAGTCACAATTAAGCATTCTCAAACTCCTAACACAAGAAAACCAAGGTATAGAGAAGTACCTTTTTCCATAAGTGTTTACCCTGTCCATACAATGCTGCTGACAATACACCAAGAACAGCACCTGCATACTCTGCCAAGATGGTTCTGAAACCAAAACGAAATTTAGACTGCAAGAACCACCAGACCAGATATATTGTTGATATAAAAGATAAAATATAACTCAAGGATGTACAGCAGTTGAAAAATTCTAAAGAAACATTCAGAATGTTTGAGATGCAAAAGCCTACCGCACTGGCCCACATGACTTGAGGCCCTTTCCCCACATGCTGAAATACAAAGCTGTTATGACACCATTGATGATCGAAGGCACAACCTGAAAAAAGGAACAAAAACCAGATTAGACAACAAACATCTTTCAACTTTCAGGTTTGACTAAAAAGATATAGGTTTCATCCTAACCTGTTGATTAGAGAGAGGCCTTCCCTTCCAAGGTTTTTGCATAGCCAGAAACAACAATGATGATGGAAGAAGACAGCAAAATATGAAAAGGCCCACAGATGATCCAGTCTGAATCAAATAGCGGTACATGGAGTAGACCGACCATATTCTCAAAAAGTTGCCAATTACGTGTATTATCTGCAAGGGAGTGTGCCTACAGCAGAGCGAGATGGGGGAAAAAAAGATGGAACGTTATATTACACAAAGGTAGCACATCTGAATACCTTTTCAAGTTCAAGTTTCATAGTTCAAGATTAAAGACCAAACTGTAAGAAGCTTATTAAGAATGAGCTTCTACGAGTTCCTCAAGTGCATCCTTCCCCCATTTATTAAAAATGGAGCACCTAAAGGAACATGTCACCCTAAGGCTGCTCATCATGAAACTCACTCTACCACAGAACTCCATCAACGTCATAATTTTTGTTAAACCCAGCCTAAACCAAGAATAACTCCCCAAACCAAATGTGCAAATAAGAACATTCAAGCTACACTATAGGAAATGGAAAAGCTCCTAATATTACAAGGGAAAACCAAATCGAAGCTTAGTCTAGCACATTTCGATACCGGATATCCCACTACAGCTTCCTACATTGCAGATTGTATTTTTTTGCACTTCATTGTCTGGTCGCTGGGAGAAAATGGAAGTGAAGGCAGAAAAATGGAAGCAAGGAACTATTCATCCAACCATGCATCTTCCTCGACTAGAAAACAGCATGCATCAACCTAAAAGGGGCTCAATTGAAATCTACCCTCTTTAACATTTAAGCAGAGAAGGAACTACAACTACAAAAAAAAAAAATCATTCAATCATTCAGACACTAGTTTCTTTCTTGATTTTCTCGGAAACTAAACTGAAACGTTAGGTTCAGAGCAATGGCGCACCTAAAATTGGCAGAGCCTCGATCGTCGCCGATTGGTTTTGGAGACATCATCTTTTACGCTTCCCCCTCCGCCGGAGACGCCAAAAATGACGGTATCGATCTCGCTAAATTTTGTGTGTTGCTCAAAACCTGGGTGCTGCAAAGCGAAAATGAAGAACAAGCTCCCTCCCTCCGTTGTCTCCCTCTTCCTCAGCTTCAGGCGCTCAGCTATTGTTTCGAGCTTGGTGAGTATTCAACAGGGGAAAGCAACGGCGATTTCTCCTCCGGGAAGAAAATGATGCGGCGGTCAAATCGTGGTCTTTAGCAGCTATTACGTACGGTTGTTTTCTCTTTGGTACATTCAATTCATCAGCGATAGGGCCGTTCAGAAGATTGGGCTAGCAATCGGATCGTTAGAGTTCAAAGAGATTATTTTAGCCCAAAGGCCCAATATCGTTCGACGGACTCTCCATTATTTTCATCTCCCATCCCATATAGCGCCAAAATATGGTTTGTAGAATAGGAATTAGGCCGTGAATTTACTGAATACATAGATTTTGTAGAAATTTGTGTTTTTTATTTTTTATTTTTTATATAGTAGATTGTAGCTTTAGAGAGTTTAAATCTATTAAATGGACGAATATCAAATCTGTAATAATTATAGAGATTCTATATTTTGATTCGTGAGATTTTTTTCTTCTTACGTTATCTCCTCCTTTTATTTATTTATCACATTAAATATATTTATCAACAAAGTTCTCAATATTTTTTAAACCACTGTAATTTTTATCGAGGATAAACATGTTATTTAATATAAAATTATATTTTCTATTTTCGTTGCATGTTAACAATCACAGTTACCAAACAATAAACATTTCAAATCTATTTTCAACAATCCGAAGAGTTAGAATCTTTAGATTGTTGACAATCTATAGATTTAGACTCATATTCTCCAAACAACCCCTTTTTGTCTCAGTTAGTGATGATGGCAATTTGAATCCGCCTCGCGGGTATTATCTGACCTGGCCTGTGGTGGGGCGGAGCATGCGTATCTACTTACAAACCGCCCTACCCCGTCTCGCCCTGTTTTTGACACATTCTATATCAGTTATTTCTTACAGTATCTATTAGGGGTGGGCAACGGGCCGGTTGGGTGGGTTTTGGTCTCAAATTGACCAACCCATTTACTAGCGGGGTTGAATAATTGTGACCCGCAATTCACCCAAATACTTCTGCGGGTTGGATTGGATGGGTGGCGGATGGGTGCGGTTGGATCGCGGGTCAACCCGCAAAAGCAATTCTCCAACTAGCCATTAAGAAAGTTGACTAACATTTATAATAAGTTCATAGAAAAATTAGTAAGACTGTATCAATAATTTGTAATTTTGATACAATTAATAATTGATAGTTTGCATCCCAATATTTAATTGTTATTAACAATAATTTGCATACCAATATCCAATATCTAATGGATATTGCACAACACAATGACCAATAATAGTAGTCAAAACTATTATTTATTCTCCACCTATTGAAGTATATGGTTAGACTGTAGTGTAGTTCGAAATTATGATGAATATTCGATACTATAAGAAACAACATTTTTTCATGTAAAAATAGGATGCGGGTCATATGGGTGACCCGCAATCCACCCACCACCCACTCACATAAGTGCGGGGGGGAGATTTACCAATCCGCAATCCACCCACATCAATCACCCACTGCATACGGGTCGGGTTATTTGCGGGTGGATCGATATCAATCGGCGGATTAACCACTCACGTGCCCACCCCTAGTATCTATACATATTTCCTCATATTTTGACTTTTCTTCAACTAGTTAGAGTCGATCTTTCAACTTGTTAGACTCATTTACCCATTCTATTATCGCTATTTTCATTCATAAAGTGTTTTCTCATTCGTTTTATCATAAAAAGTAAAATTTACGTGTATGTTTTCAAATAACATGTAAGAGTGGTTCGACCCACCCTACCCCGTACCCCGACTAGGGGTGGGCAATGGGTTGGTCCATACCGGACCGAATCGATGCTTGGACCGGATCGCACCGAATCGATTATAATATGGTCCGGTCCTTGGTCCGATGAATTTCATAGATACTAAAGAAAAATGGACTGAATTGACATTTGGACCGGACCAAAGCAGACCAAAATGGACCGAATGCACTATTGTTCCGGTCCTTGATCCTAAAATATCTTTCACTATTGGACCGCGGTTCTTCTGAGTTTGGATCTGACCACACCGATGATCACCCCTAACCCCGACCCACAATAACATAGAACGGGGCATGGAAATTGAGTTACCCGACCTCTCCCATCGCCAGTCACTAGTCTCAGTGATTAGTTAACATGTTTAGTCGCCAAGTAGGCCCTAAAAACAACAAGCTACTAAACACAAATTCCCCATCTCCTTCAATTTTGGAAGTTTCCCCTTGGCAGCTCCCGTGATTGTTGTTGACACTGTTGAACCAGCTTCACCCTTGTCAAACCAGCAAATAAATCATCACTTGGCCTACTGGGGTATACCCTAAAAATTCATGATGGGAGGAGCTCATTATTGATTTGATTGGCTAGCATGCAAACACAGATATCCTTAGGATGCATGCACCCATGACCCGATCCAACCCAACATAAATAGGCAAAAGAGAAGAAATTTTGAGTCAAAAGAGAAGAAGAGGAATAGCCCAAATAATTGATTAGTTAATCATGCTGTGGTTATTTAATTAATTTAATAAACCATAGTTCTTTTTTTTTTTTTTTGTGGGTACATTGGTCAACTTTCATTGATGAACATATTGTGGTTATTAAATTGATTTAATAAACAAAAATAAGCCTAACCCATAATGCTCCCATCTTGTTGTGGACATTATATGGCCCATTGTAATCTGTCCACTCCTATCTCTTGTCTTTTTTGGTGCAATGTATTTGTGATCTTTCCTTTCCTTTTTCTCGTGAACCATTTGGATAAGTTATTTTGTATATGTAGTATTTTGAGATTAAGTTATGTATTGTTTCTAAATATAATATTTTTAAATTATTTGGAGTTTATCATATCAAAATTATTGTCTCACTAGAGAAGTTACATGAGTTAATTGATTCTGTTATTTCACAACAAAAAGGGAGCGAGTATTTTTTAAGTTACCCAAGAGACGGTTTTCTATGACGGTTATCTCCCCATGACTGTAAATAGAAGGGGGCTAAAAGAGAAAATGGTTCCCAAAACCACACAACTGGCGCATATGTCAAATTTCATCTTTTCTCTGCAAATGTAGTCATATTCGTAGTTTGAAGCTCTCGCTAAACCTCCATGAAAGTAGGAGTAATTTAATTTAGTTTCATTCTAAAAAATCATCAATCAAACACCCTCGTACTCGTTGGACTTGTTTGAAAAAATCATTCAATTTTCAACCATTAATTTGATTCCAGAAGTGGGATTTAGTTACAAAGTGATCTGCAACCTCCAACTTTTTGTGCCGGGAGGAGGGGAATCCTTGACAATGTTTTTGTTCACTTTTGGTGTTCACATGTCTGTTGGTGAGCGATTGAAGGTTTTGTTATATCCCACTTGGGGATTTGGCCACTTATGTCGATTCCAACACTTCTGCGCCACAATGGAGCTCTAGATTCAGTCTTCTTGTTATCCTACATACTGATTACTGAGACCATTGATGAGATTGTGCTCCAGAATTTCTCTCCTGTATACTGCTATGGATACATGAACGATTACTCATCCATTAATGAGCTATCTACTGAGTCAGTGAAACCAGCTGTTCTATCCGACAGGGCGCATCCAGGGAGCCCAAAAATGCCACACCATAGTCAAGCACAAACAACGACAAAACAACAAATGTAAGACTCAAAAGACAGAAGGATAACCAGGTACCACTGAATTCAGAATGAAATGGACAAATACAACAGAACCCCACAAAAAATCCATAACAAATGGTTGATCTCTTTTTTTCTGCTGGTTGTAGGGTGGACTCTTTTGATTCTAGTGTTAATGTTACATAAATAGGGACACCTGTGGGAAATTTCCTTTTTTCTGGTGGGCAAATGCATGAACTGGACAAGAAGGCAAAATGTTCATGTGGGCTTGTTTTCTTGTACCCTCACTGGCTGTAGAATTTGCTTCCTGGCTACATTTGTTTTTGGCATAATATGCTGTCACAGTTCAGATTGACCATGCTGTACTAGCATTAGCATCTCCATAGTTTTCTCTCCCAGCTAAATTTCCCCCCTGCAGTATCAATTGTTTCAGCCAAAATGTCAACTGATCAGTACTTGGCCTTCCTTTTTGTTCACATGGAAAAAAAAAGAGGATTATTGAAGACAAGCTTCCATAAGTAAACCTGAAGAGAAGCCCTTGGTATTGATCTGGATGGCTGTGTTTCCAAGTTGACACTATTTGCTGCAGCAGCAGCTGCTAGTTCCATTGAGAGGAACTGCCAGCAAAAGAAAAGCAAAGGGAAGTTCAAATCAGTGCATCATTCAATATCACATTAAACAAGATGTTTACTTGCTACTTCTAGCTAGTACCTCAACTTGATTCTGCAGAGAACATACATAGTTGATGATCTCTTCTAGCATTACTGCCATACCCATTGACTGCAAATCATCAAATTACTTAAACTGTAAGTCTGAGGTAAATATTCCATATATGAACATGAGAACATATACATTCAGATGAGGCAGGGGAAAGATTATACCTTGTGACATCCAGGAACAAGCTCTTGCAAACATCTCAACTTCTTGTTTATTTTCTCTCTTCTAACCTGAAACAGTATGATTCATGCTCAATACTTCTTGATCGCTTTCTCTTTACCATATATACACACAGAACCATCCATGACTCACCCTCTCAGCAGCACTGTGGCTATCAGTAGCTTGGCCTTTCCTCGCTCTAACATGAACAACTTCATCATTATCCGACGCCTTCTTCCTGCTTCTCCGGACAGACGAACTCTGACACACATTATACCAAGCACATCATGACTCTGCTAATTAGTATGATCATTGTTGATGAACATATGAAAATGTTTGAAGTAAATAGATTATCAAAAAAATGTAACTCACCGCCTTTTCGTCCACGTTAATGGAAGAAGATGGAGTGATACCAGCACCACCAGCAGCAGCAGAAGGTGTCTCAAAAGTTGGGGTTGAAGCCAAAGCTTGTGGACAGTAATGGTGGTGGAGTGCAAAGAAAGAATAGTCTGGAAATGATAATGGGAAGTGATGATTGTGGTGATCATCAGAAGAAACACTACCAGATTTATTATCCAATGTCACTATGCCTGGATAAGCTATTTGAATGCTATTAATGCTGCTCCCCGTTCCCATGAAAGACGATGGATGATCATGAGAAGCTTTGTTCTGCCAATGTTGTGTATTGAACTCTGCCATGGAACTTTCTTGGAAGTACTGGGTGGCAGGTGAATAGATGATTTAAGCTTCAAACTTTGTTTTTCCTTTTGATGAAAGCTAACACCTGTGGTGTGGTTGATTTGTAGCAGATATAAGGAGAGACAGCAGACTTTATAAAGCAGGTAGCATACGGCCTGTGTGCAGGTAGTAGTTTGACAGCAAGTCATAAATACAGCTACCTAATTAAGTTTAATTAATTTAATTTAATTTAAATGCATATATGCTGGCCGGCTTGTAGGGTGCATGAGCTTGAGCATGGTCTAAAGATCTCTTTTGAAGGAAGTTCGACGTTATGTTTTTTGTTTTTTTTTTCTTGTACTTCTACTTCGCAATGGTTTAATAAGGCAGTACATTTAGTGGTATAAAATGCTCTTTCATTAATAGTTCGTATTATTTGTCCACGATGTCTATGTTAGGGGAAAAATTGATGTTGGGCCCACAGGATTTTGATGGGCTGGGTGTTGGATAATAAGCACTCAATTGCTCTATTAGGCATAGTTAGTAAACTACGGTACAGGAAAGTTAAGTAAAAAATACGTATGGGTATTATACTTTGTCTTTAAGCTAAAGTTACGTTTAATAGTACGTTAATAGTCATAAATATATATAGGGATGGCAACGGGTCAGGTTGGGCGCGGATAGTGCATATCCGTTACCCTACCCAAAGTAGTTCGGGTTTTACCCATACCCATACCCACTAAAAAAATGGGTAGAAAAATTAAAACCATGCCCATACCCATTCGGGTTTCGGGTATCCACGGATATTCATGGGTAATAAATTCTCTTAATAACTCCAACAAATCTGTTAAGATTCACACGTATTCTCACATTGCATAAGAGGAAAAACACGACAATAATTCACTAGAATGAAGAACATTAATTAAAACAACACGATTGCATAAAAATGTTACATTTGTATGCTAAATAAAAAATATGATAGAGAAAAATAATGATTTTTTAGACAAAATACACGCGCATGTGTATAATCGGGCGGGTTCGGGTTGGATAGTGCGAAAACCATGCCCACCCATTAACCGCAATATTCGGATTCGGGTTTTATCCATACCCGCTAAAAGTCCTTCGGGTTCGGGTTTTACCCTACCCAATTAGGTCGGATTCGGGCGGATATCCACGGTTACGGATATTTTTGATATCCCTAAATATATAAAATTAATCATTTTAAAAATAAATAAATAAATAATACTACAGTTAACAATTTAATTCGTAAAATACGGATAATAAACGTGTTATACGGTAATACGGGTTTTATATGTGTTTAGTACAAGAGTCATCAAATGAACGGGGAAAATGAAACGGCTTGACAATAATACGGATACGAAAGTTTTAAACGGATAAAGTACGTACATATACGTGTATTAAACGGAGTATTTACTAACTATGCTATGAGGTAAACTTTAGTTGAGTGTTGTCGTTTTGAGAGTTAACCGTCCTTGTTAGAGAAAATAGGGTGAATAACGCTGAGAGGAGCGTGATAGAACCTCTCGTCTTTGAAGCTTCGAAGCAGCAATGGCGGCAGCTTCGCTTGTTGCTCCATTCCAGCCGAAGTTCATCTTACCCCGCGCAAGAGCGCCCACCAGGCCGCAAGCTGTTCTCAACAGCAAGACCCACCTCCAGCAACGAATGCGGGTCCCTTACGGATTGCAGCAAGGACAGAACCGGGTTTTCCACCAGCTCCCTTCCGGACTCAACTTGGAGGTGATTGAGCAAAAAAGGAGCTTCGGAACAGATGATAATGACAGTAATGGAGCTCAAATCGAAAACCCACCTCTGGTATTTGTTCACGGAAGCTACCACGCAGCCTGGTGCTGGGCTGAGCATTGGTTGCCCTTCTTTGCATCATCTGGCTTCGACTGCTACGCCCTTAGCCTCCTGGGTCAGGTGAGTCAACAATCACAATTTTTGCCGCAGTGGTGATAATCCTAAAGAAGTTCGTGCGGTTGATTTTCCTTCAACGCCGTGAATTGTTTGCTTGAGCCTTAGCTGATTACTTGGATTTTGCAGGGCGAGAGTGATGCACCTGGTGGGTCTGTTGCCGGTACTCTGCAGGTAATTTTAGTGTTCTTTGTTGAAGACGAGTATGGCATTTTCAAGAGTGCCCCTTTTGGCTTTGTTCAGTGCTTCATTGCATGACTCCAATGCCCTCAGTTGTGCGGCTTCCACCTTCCAAATTTTGCAGTAGACACACGCCGGTGATGTTGCTGACTTCATCCAGAAAAATATCAAGGTGCCACCAGTCATTCTTGGGCATTCATTCGGTGGCCTAATTATTCAGTACTACCTTGCTAATACCAGGATTGGAAAATCTTCAGGTAACCCTTCATTCTTTGCTGGGAATCTTCCTTTTTCTAGATAGGGGAGATACTGAAGCATTTCCCTGAATTCTTAGACTGGACTGTGAATTGGCAGTGTTTAGTCAGATGGATGTATCTTTTGTTCAAGATTTCCTTCTGTGTGCTTTGCTTCTCTGAAGGACCAGCCATGAGATGCAATGCCTTAGATATCTTGTTATTATATTTAATATGATATGTATATTCGGGGAGTTCTCTTGTGCTAACCTGCTATCTTGCTCTCTGGGTTTGTATACTAGATACGAAGCAGTTGTATCCTCAACTTGCTGGGGCGGTCCTCATATGCTCTGTGCCACCTTCTGGTAATAGGTAAGAAATATGGGTTTCCTGTTTTCCTAGGCTAAGGAATCAATCTGTTCTTCTTTATGTGACTAAAGTAACTCAAATGCTGAGGCTTTTTCTTATTGCTTGTCTCTTTTCAACCATTTTCAGTGGGTTGGTATGGCGGTATCTTCTTTCCAAACCTCTTGCTGCTTTTAAGGTACTTACTGTTGGTCTTTAGTTAAGTAGATCATAATGATTCAAAGCATCAGTTTTGGGACGGGGCTCAGAACTATATGATTATGTTTGTTCTACAACGTACAACTCATCATTGACAAAAGCTTTGCGTTCTAAGTTTCTAGTTTCTACAATCAGTTTTCTGTTAGAAAAATCACACTTATATATATCCTATATGGCTAGGCTGTCAATACAGTGCATGTTGTAGTCTGCCCCTTTGAATGGTCATTTTTCTTCTTTTGAATAAATGGTGGATTCAATTTCTTGCTTGACAAAATTTGAAGTTCTTATTTTTGGCTGAATTCTCAGCGGTCAGCTGGGTGTTTCTTTCAGAACTGGCCCCCAGCTCCTTTCAGCCATTTCATGGCATCAGTTTTTGTGGTGCAGGTGACCCGCAGCTTAGCCGCTAAAGCTTTTCAAACTGATCTTTCTCTTTGTAAGGAAACATTTTTCTCACCAATGATGGAAGACAACACAGTGAAACGGTAACTTGTTGGGCACTCTATCCACTGGCCATAAATGTTCCTTTCTGTCTTTATTAATAGCAGCATGTTTTTGGATTTCACTTTGGGCGGAAAGAAATTTATTTAGCTAAAGGTAGCCATCTGATTGTTGATCTTTGCTGTATAAGGTCCATTTGTCACAAATTCCTTATACGTTCATCCCCTAGCTGGAATTTCATTGAAACTTGAACACACTGTGGATCCCATTTGTCAGCGTACATCAGCATTAATTGGACTCCTGCCTCGTCTGTGCCTCTTAGTCTTACTGCATCTGCTCTAATGCGTTTGAAAATCTGCATTCTTTAAGTTAGACTCATGTGTGCAGAATGTGGAATTGCTCTTCCTTATCAAGATGAAAATACAGCAGAAGGTTCTTTCGTCTTTGATCTTGTAATCAGCCATGTCTAATGTGGTTTCCTCGCATCTTGCAGATACCAAGAGCTAATGAAGGAAAGTTCACGGATGCCACTGTTTGATCTGAGGAAGCTAAATGCGTCACTCCCTGTTCCTGCACCCCCAGAAGAGTTGTCTTCTGCAAATGTCCTTGTCTTGGGTGCTAGTGGTGATTTCATAGTGGTAAGCAATAAATACTTAAATATTGCCATCTTACCGCCTCTTTTTTCCTATGGTGCCAGTATGCTTATCATCCAGAATTGATCTTCTTTTAGGACGGTCAAGGACTCGATGAAACGGCAAGGTTCTATGGGGTGTCACCAGCCCGCGTCGAAGGTGTTGCCCACGATATGATGTTGGATTGCGAATGGGACGAAGGTGCCAGAATCATTCTGTCGTGGTTAAATGCGCGAAACTGAAGTCACTGACTCCTGTTGAATGGCAATTACTTTCAAATGGAACTTCCTTCTTCCCAGGCTGATAGCTACTAGCTAGAGCGTTTCTGAATTGTATCGTATTTGGGACGTTTTCCCCATGAAAGGTTGCTTATTTGGGTAAAAAAGGAAAAGCGTCCTGGAATGAGTCATCAGATTATAGTAAGCTGATTTGCGTCAGAACTTGTAACAACCAACCAACTAGACCTTTTCTTTAACATTGACTTCCATCGCAGGATTAGCTTAGGTTTACTTGCCCCGGAAGTAATGACTGTTGAACTTTTCATGAAAACGCAACTGCAAACCTTTGCCATCATTGAACCAGCGATACAAGCTTACGCAAGGCAATTGAACAACTCAATTGATTAGGCATTTCTCCAACAAAATGGAAGACTTGACATACCCCAAAGGATCAAACCTGTATTGAATTTCTTTGCCACTAGAACTTTTGCTATACCTTTTCACTGCATTTACATACGCTAGCATCTATTATAGTACATGGTAACTAAAAGGTATAAGGCTCCGCCTGTAGTCCATCGGCCAAAACCAAAATTGAACACTACATAAAACTCTACTCTTTCACCCTGAAAAGAAGAGAAAAAAAGAACTGGAAGTTAACTTTGCTGGGTATAGTCTGTGCTGAATTCACCCCACCACGAAACTTTCAGAGTGTTTGGAGGAATCTACTATTTACTCCGGCCCTATACAGATGCAACTCCGATACCGTCTTCACGTTGATCTGGGTACCTGCAGGGGCAAATATGACATCACCCTCCATCACTACATCTCTAGTCGAAGTCGACCCTGCCTGCATTGCTCCCTCGCCTCCTATTATGACAAAAATGGAAGGGCCCTCCACAGCTGGAAACACAGTGGATGCACCTTTTGGGAGAAAGCAACGGTCCATCTCAAATTCATCAAATGGAGGTAGGTATCTTGTGATGTATGGAGTCAATGGAAACCCTTTAAGGATTTCTGGGAACCCCTGGATTTGGCAGATCAGAAACGCCAATCAATTAATATAATTCACATTTCACAAGTAGTAAACATTATTGAGTAGGAGTGTTGGACTAATCGATGGTCAATAGCATTAATATTATTATTACCAGTTTGTAGGTGAGCATAGAGCAAAGAGTTTGGACATCCCGATGCTTGGGAGTAAGGCCAGCCCTCACGACATTATCTGATGTTGCCATAACTTCAATGCACTCACCAGAGATATAGGCGTGTGGTTCATTTGCACCAAGATACAAAGCTTCACCAGGATTAAGCTTGACATGATTAAGAAAGAAGGCTGATATGACACCAATGTCGCCAGGATATTGCTTCTCCAATTTCAAGACCAGGTTTTCTTTATCAGTCAACCGCCGCACCTGTTATAGTTCAGGGGTTAGAAGAGGATGCTAGCACCGAGGGATAATATTTTACTCATCATCAATTTCGGAGTAGGATCGATCATAGACAGGTATCGTTTAGGCAAAACTCCCTAGTTTGTTTCTTTTGGGACAAGAGATTGCAACAGACCTGGCTCTGCATCTGCAATCTGATCTTCAACTTGGATACTGCTTCAGTTGTCATCTCCTTGCTAGCTGACATCAGTTGGGTGAAAATAGATCTCAGTATTGATTTCACTTTTTCAACCTCCACTTGGTCATTGATATGCAGTAGCTGGCTTGTGTCTTCACTGTCAATCAATTCTACAACCTCCGGAATATAACGGACAACATCTTTAAGCTCCTGTAACATGTTACAAAAGATAATAACTTCCAGGCCTTATGTGATCATAAGAGCTACAAAGTGAAGTAGTATAGGAACTAAGTTCTGCTGAACGAGCATTTGCAAAGAAAAATGGCCATCTGAGGCTTCTACCGACTCTCAAAGTTCCAAGATGTGGGGCCAAATCTGGCTGACCAGATTAAGCAATAAAGAAATGAGACCTCCCAACAACAAACAAAAGATCAAAGGCTTCCCAATCAATCCAAAAGAAAAAGTATGTCAACCATAATCTCCATTATTCTATGCTGGCCAGCCAAGCTGTAATCTACTGTTCAGACTCATCATATCGATCCAGCCAAATTACGGAGAATTAGAAAAACCCAAACAGGAGAGGAGACTTGTGGAAATCCCATTTTAACATAACTAGATCACTAAAAGAATTCACATGAAAGCAAGTAGCTTGTCATGGCATCCATCACGTGCCATACCACCGACAAACAGGAGAAAACAGCCAACTCAAAAGAATTCCCTTTAGTGATGATGAACGAGAGAGCACAAAAAGGGATCGAGATGGAGATGGGGGGAGACCATAATTACCTCAAAAGAGACGAACCCGCAAAGGGCCTCAAACTCTGTTACGGCCAAAGCCATCTCAGGCTTGTGACTGCCATCCTTGTATATATTTGGGTGCAATTTATGGAGCTTCTTTGCCAATTTTTTATCTGGGTGCGCCTGAATTGACAGTGCTTTTGCCACAGAAAGTATCTGGAGAAACCAGAGGGGACTGAATGAATCACTGAGACTCCATTAAAGCTAATCCTTGCCACAGGGCAGGGGAAATTTTACGAAATAGTGAATCAAACGAGGAACTCTCATTCAGTCATATTATCAAACACTTGCAGTACATCAAAATGACTGCCCAAAACGAATTCACACAAGCGAAAACTAGCATACTCGAACAAAAATTCACGAATCAAAACAGCTTGGCTAAATCAGCAATTGCAGCGGACAGTAAAAGCCAATGCATTGAATTTGCGAGGGAGGATGGAAATTCGTACCTTGAATAAGAAGGGGAGATCAGACCCCCACTTATCCAAAACCTTATCACCGAGGACGGAAGGGTTCTGAACAATCCAGTCTTTCAAACTCAACGCAGCAGCGTCGGAGTGAGGGTGGGAGTTGATAGCTGCGCCATTCCCGTTCCCGTTCCCATTCGCAATCCCAATCCCAGCACCGTCGGCGACGAAAGAGGGGCCGGAGGGATGGATCCCCATCCAGAACTCAGCATAGGGCTTGTCGAGCTGGATCTCGGAACCAGAATTCAAAGCACAGACCTTTCCGACAAGGGAATCCTGCCCCATTCTGCCCCAATCGTAGTGCTGGACGGAGCACCTCAGGCGGCGGAGGGGGCGGTGGCTCTTGACGAATTCGGAAGAATCCATGGAACCCAGCTCTGGAAATCGAAGAAGGAAGGAAGTGTGAGGGCGCGCGAACAGGATTGGAACTGAGAAGTGATTGGGGTTGGGGTTTTTTCAGAGCAATGTGGGAAGAGAAAGGGTAGTGGGTCTGGTTATAAAGGCGGAGGATTGGGATACGGTGGCCATCGGAAGTTGAGTGCTGTTGTGGGTAAAATCGAGCAGGCTTTACAGAGAGGAAGGGGGAATGTGGGGGAAGAGGACGGAGAGACTTGAGGAAGAAACAAAGGAGAGGAAACTTGAGGAAGAAGAAGAAGAATGGGGATGTGGGGTCGGCTGATTCTCTGATTCTGATGCGGATGAGAAGAATTGACTGAGGCAGGCAGAGTCTTCTTCTTCTTCTATGCTATTGCTTACCGTCCAGAACGCCTTTTATACCTGTAAAAGAATACTCCCACGCCCACGGAATGCTCGCTTTCAGTCATTGCCTTTGCCTACAGCAGCATATTCTCTTCTTTTTTTTTTTTTTCTGGGTTTAAACTTTTTTAAACCCACTCTAGGTCACCCATTTATTAGAATATTTCCTTTTTGGTCATTCAATCTTTGCAAAATCCCACTTAGTAATTGATTAATTTGTCATAAAACAAGAAGGTATGATTTTGTTTGCCTTTGATAGGTTTTTATTATAATTAATATTAATATTATTATTATTATTATTATACTTCCATAAATAATACCAAACTTGGCAGGGTACTAAAATAAGAAATGACTAATGAAAAATACTGTAACATTTTTAATTTTTTTCAGACAAAATATTGTATGTTCTGGGTCTAGATCTCACGAATTTTAAAAGAATTTTTTTCACTTTATTTTAAACGATTCGTGTCGGTTAAGATCGATTTCTTACTTATAAATCATAGATCTCTCCATTCTTTGTCGATATGAGTTTCTTACAAATATATTTTAGATAAGAGAACTAAATGATAGTTACAAGAAATTCATATTGCCACACTATGGACAACTCGGATTAAACTCAAGCGAACAAGAAATTCATTCAGCAAGCAAAGGGGAGCCTCGTTATCAAAAGATTTGGGAAAACAACGTCGTCTTTATCCTAGCTACTTGAATTGGATAGGGAAGCATCAAGTAGCATCGTACCAATCTACTACTCCTTGTATTCAACCCCCCTAATAAATTCTTTATTAAAAAAAAATTATCTAGTTTCAACTCCTAATTCTGTCATTCCAATTATCATAAAAAATATATTGTAGCCTAATTCAATTTTACATCTTGATCGTCCAAGGTAGGGGTGTCAGTTCGGGTCGGGTTTGGTTACCCGAACCGAAACCCAAAAAAACCTGAAAACTCGAAACCGAAAAACACTAAAACCGAACCCGAACCCGATAAGGATTTGCGGGTTCCGGTTACCCGAAACCCGAAAATTCTTTATCGGGTTCGGTTAAAGCAAAACCGAAACCCAAAAATCCGAACGCCTAAGAATACGGTTGAGTTCTATTCATTGAAGGTTTTTAGCCGGAACCCGAAAAATCGATAAGCAAAACCGAACCCAAAACTGAAAAACCCGAAACTCGAAACGAACCCGAAAACCCAAAAATATATATAATCGGGTCGGTTTCGAGTAAATTCTAAAAACCGAACCCGAATGGACACCCCTACTCCAAGGTATTAATTTGATATATGGTTGTAAAAAAAAAAAATCCTCCACCGAGACTTCAAGTAGCTGATCCAGTTTGGCGCATTGATTCCTCACCTAAAAGCATTTATTTAATTAATTTTATGCATCCAAACGAGGGAAAATGTTGCATGGGGAATGGAATAAAGGCGAAGAGTGAAAATATGCCAAAAAACCATATTAGCGTATTCCAGCCATCAAACGTGTTCGGCGGAGATCCACGGAGCCCGTCTACGATCTACATTCCTCCGGCCACTTTCTCGCCTTAGAAATCGTCGTCTGTATTTTGTATTCGCCGGCGATCTTCGGGCGGGACCCACGACGGGAATGTTCATAAATAGTCATGTGGGAAATGGACGCAACGTCACTGTCCCAAGGCCAAGATCATTAGATCCGAGAGAATAATTATAATTAAGTAATTAATTATTAATACAATTATAACGCTAGAAACGATATATTCGGCTTAATCAGCTTTGGGGAAATTTACAAAGAAGGCCATCTGTTTCTATTTTGGTTCTGCCGCTGCTTTGGTAATGTACTACTCTGATGGGTTCCGGTTTCGTTTTCTGGGAAGTTGAATGTTCATCTTCACATGTTCAATCCATTTGACTTCAACAAGTGTATGAACGAATCCTTCCCGCGGGAACTTCCATGCTTAGAAAGAAATTAATCTTTTCTTTTTGACAATGAGCAGCTTAAATTGCACTTAGAAAGTTATAAATAAATAAATGTAATTAAACCGGAAACAAAACAAGATAATATGAATCGAGCACAGAAAATCCACGAAAAATAAAGGGGAATCAATTCTTGCACCAGCTACCCCACACCACATCCAAACTCAACCACGCAATTGCACCAACCGAAGAAGCACAGAGCAAGGGGCAACAGCTCGCCCGACACAGACTTGACCATGACAATTGAACAAGACAACATTGTATACCCGAGAGTTGTTCAGAGACAACCTATCACGAGAAACCATAGAGATTACTTGGCAGTGGACAGGACAATGAATGGACTTCTAAGCAGCGGCGGACCCACCTTTGACCAAGGTGTGTCACCCGACACACCTTGGTTCGAAATTTTTGTGAAGAACCCACAAATTTTTGGTGTAAAAAATACGAATATGGGACCTCCGACACACCTCTAATAATTGTAATCGACACACCTTATTACATTACAAAAAAAAATTGTCATAATGTTGTTAAAATATGCAAATAGAGGAGTTATCGGGCTTCAGATTAGGTAGTTAATTAGTTGGTTGCACAAGAGTACACAATTAATTGACTACTTAGTACATAATGAGTATTTAGAAAGATAGCTATCACCTTAGAGATAACATCGATAATTTGAATATGAATTAAATTTGATTAATAAGGTGGTTGAGTAAAATAATTAGATTGTGAATTCCAGGCTGTCTTTCTCCATAGCTTCTTCCATAGATTTTTCTTTAAGTTAATTTTCAACTTGCTTTCTAGTTTAGTTATTTCTTTCCACGTAGACGCATGTAGCCACCCTTCAATTATCGGCATCGAGCCAACGACATCCTCATGCTCATTCAAATTTCCATGTTGACACATGTGGCCACCCTTCGAGATTCTCATACCAAATTTCTCATCTTAAATTAGTATTGATTTTTACCTCTTCCAAGTTCCAACTGCAAGCTACAAAATGACATTTTTCATATATGAGTTTAATCAAAAACAATCTTTGGTATAAGTTGAGTGATCAGTTTATGAATAATTGTTTCATTTTGTACATAAAAAATATTTGATTTGCAACCTAATGGAAAAATGCAATTAAGAAATCTTTAAGAATATGAAAAATCGTCGTGGTTCACCGTAAGAAATAATAAAATTGGTGAAATTTATGAATACAATTTTTCTGTTAATTTTTAATTAATTAATTCATTCATGTTAATTAATTTAATTTAAATTTTATTTTATTGGTCGACACACCTATCTCAAAATTCTGGTCCACTGCTAAGTGCTCAAGAAAACCGGAGGCAGAAGTCGGAACAGATTAGGGCCAAGAAGAAGACTAGAAGAGGAGAGTAGTTGTTATTATCCAAAAGCCCACCAAGACTGGAACCAAAACAAACGATGACCTGCAAAGATAGCAAAAAAAAAAAAAAAAAAAAAAACACAACCCACAAAAGGAAACCCACAAACCAAACAGAAACCCAAAGCAAAGCCCACCCACCAAAACTAAAGAAATAAGCACCACCAAGGCACCAACGGAACCCACCCGCAAGTGATCAAAACCCAAACAAAACAAAAACAAAGAACACCCCATAAAAAACGAAAAGAGCCCACAAATAAAATTTATATCAAATAAAACGGTTTGATAGTGATACAGATATAAAAGTTTTGAACGGATAGAACATGTACATGTATATATATGTGTATTAAACGGGGTATGTACTAACTATGCTAGCTGATTCAAGTCAATTAATTAATTTCAATTTATTTACTATTTGGATTCTTTTAAATAATATTGTAATGATGCTTATTTATTTTTTTATATTTTAGTAAATTTTTTATGAAAATAAAAAATTGGGCCACATTTCGTGTATAGAACAGGCCCTCCAAAACCTCAGGGTCGGCCCTAACATCTTCTTACCTCGAAGATCCGATTCCCGCTCCTTGATGGGGTTGAAAAAATGAGGGCTCTTCCAAATCAAGTCGACGGTAAATACCTTAGCGACTGAGACAGTATACGATCCTTGACCATCTGCGAGGTCTTGAAGGAAGCGGAGGTAAAATGGTTGTCGGGGAAGATAGAATGATTTGAATCAAAATAATTCGTTCGTCAAAAGAAGGACAAGATGTGATATATTTTGCTGAGTTATTTCAATGTGAAATAACAATAGATGGTCATTTGAATACATTATTTTAATCTAAAATAATGCATCCAAAGTACAAACACTCTTTAGTTATGTTGGTTTTGCAACCTTAGTTTCTATTACGCTTCGTTTGGAAAGAGGGGTAATTGCAGGGGGGAGCAAAAATGCAGGGGTAACTCTCCTCCCAATGCGTTTGCCCCCGTTTGGCAAAGTTTTGAATAGTAGGGGGGTGCAATAATCCAGGCGCAAATCTACTGTTCAAGCAAACCCCCCAAATCGGGGTGCAAGGGGAGAGAGAAAAATTGAACGCTTTACTTTTTTTTTTTTTGATTTTTTTCGGCCTTGTCTCCGACGTGTGCTGACGGTGAGTGAGCAGTCTCTCTATATTTCTATCTCCCGGACTGAGAAACGATGACAAAATTGTGGGAAAATCGACGGCGACGCCCAAGACCAATCGTCGCTATTCATATCTCCTTTCCCTGTTTTTCTTCAAATCAGAGCTCCCACCTCCGCGCAGCTAGCCGGCGAGCCCGAGACCTTCGCTCGCTGTTCCGATATATGCGCGTCCAGCCAACGAGTTCCTGCCCAGATTTGTCGTCTCTCGTCGTCGCTGATGGAGGAGGAAGGAAGCTTGCTCCCGCCACCGCCATCTGCTTCTGACCTGCCCAGCCATGAAACCTGGTGCGAGAAGATCGAAATGTGGCGGCGATTTCAGAATGACGAGGTTGATTTTTAGGTATGGAATCTAGTGAAGAGATGAGGGATTTGAGAAAGGGGAGAACGGGAAAGAAGAAGGAAAGGGAGAGAACAGAGAAAAAAGTGGAGAGAGAGAGAGAGAGAGAAAGACGGTGGGAGAGAAGAAAGTTTGCATCGTGAGAGAGAAGGAAAGTGATAAAGAAAGGAAATAATATTTTTATATGTTTTTAATTAGTTTATAAAAAGAATATAATATATTTTTATATTTTTTATATACCATTTACACCCTCCTACTTTTTCTCCCAAACAACCATTTACACCTCAATTTGCACCTCTATTTAATTTGCTCCCCCCTGCCATTTACTCCTCAATTTGCCCCCTCCTTATTTTTGCACCCCCCTCATTGCCAAACAGAGCGTTAGATTTCTCGGTTGCTCGCTTACACTTCTGTCTTTTTTCTCCATTTTCTTGAACAAAGAGAAAAAAAAATAGACAGCTTCTGGCAATGGGGATTCTAAGTAACATATGTCTTGGTTAATGATTGAACCCTAATTCCGATGAGGGAATGAAATCCGATGAGGGATGGGGACGACAAATTATGGGTCGAGGTAGATCACAGTCACAATGGAAACACATTCTCAATTCAAAATTCCTGACATACAGAAAGAGGGCAGGTGAGTTGAGGGTTAGTTTTGGCTGATATTGTTCGTAAAACGAGCGATTCTACGTAGAAGCGTTTTGATGATCATGAGTTTCGGAGGAGGAAAATAGAAAATAAAGCGTTGGGAGGCATAGTAGACCCACGTCCAGAGCATTGTGATTGCAGATATGGAACCATGAATTGGCAAGTTGGTAGTGTCTGTCCAGATTTCATTCTTTTTTATGTTATTAGGTGGTTAGGATGTGTGTTGGAGAATGAAAACTACGAATCATAAAAGTAAAAAGAGAAGAATGTGGTGGACATTATGTAAAAGGGCTCGGATTATTGATTGAAGCTGGATCCAACTGCGAGGATGGCTGGGCCCAAAGAATTTTTGGTTTGGGGCGGGCCACTAGCCATGTGCCAGGCCACCCACAACTTCTGGATAAAACCAATTAGAGGAAAAGCTGAATCAGTGTAGGGCTTTTTGTTTTTTTTTTTTTTAAACTCTTTTGTTGAAAATACTCAAAATAGTTAGAACTAGAATGTAGCCTTTTGTTTTGGTTGGATAATGAGTTGCCAAGTATCATCTTACTAATACCATGCTTTATTTCTATATATAAAAAAATATATTATGGGTTTATATGGATTGTGTTGGATTTTTTATTCCATGTTGATTTGCATGGTAAAATATATTGAGTGAGAATTGGGGGAGGTATAACACTTAAGGTTAGTTACGACGTCGGGTACCATTTAACTCGAATATTTGTGCATCCGTCCAATATTCCATCCATCATACTAACGGTAAGAATAAAAAATTATTTGTTGCCACGTAAGCACTGCCACATCATCAATGGGTCCATAAAAAAAAAATTAAACCCCCCAATTAGGAATCTTATCTAACCTATTGAACCAACAATCAAACTCAACCAATTTCAACCAAACTATCATCAAAACCAACTTCTTATCAACTCAACTACAACCGATAGTGTGCAACCTATACCGAGTAGAGGTGTCAACAAGTTGGTTCTTTGAGTAAGTCCATCATTTAGCCCAGTAGCTCTAAGTCCTCACATTAAAAACAAAAACAAAAACGAGTTCCTCTATCAGGAGAAGTCTAAGATTGGATCCTAATTTCATTTTTTTACACATAGCTCATAATGTACATTTTTTTACACATAGCTCATTTTTTTACTCATTCGATTTGAAGATTTTGCACAACTTTATTATACCTTTGTGCATTTATTAACAGTTAACACTGAGAGTTATAACATTCGAATACATGCATGTACATGACCATTTGTCCAAAAAAACTTCAATATCGTATGTAAAAAAACTTCAATACCGTACTCGTCCCTTTCGTCGGCATCAAATTGCAAAGACCTATTCGTTTTACCTGCATGAATAGAAATAACATCGGGTGTAAAAAGAATAAAAAACGCGAGGAGCCCCCACAGTCACAAGAGTAGTGCAGACTGCAGAGAGTATAAGTAAAAACAACCTCAATACACTCGCAGTCGTCACTAGAAAAAACATCTTTCAAACGAACAAATCATCGGCTTGCTTGTGGGTTTGTGGCTGACATAATTGATCAATTATTAGGCACATAATTATTCGCAAGTGTACATGTACTGCTATTGTATTGTAGTAGTTGCACCCAATAATTAAACGAGGGAAGGGGAGTAGAGAGTTGAGCTTTGATTGACCGCTATCAGTATCAGACAGTGGTAGGGTTTTGCCTGTACATCATCAAACAAGAGTATCTGTTCACTTTACAAATGGTTTCAAAGTTCAAATTGATTGTACCTAGAGAGCTAGTGATGATGGTGGTTGAGCCATTCCATTCCATCCACGATCGCGCCCAGCAATCAATTTGCTTTCACCCGGTTTCTAGAGCGAGCTTTTGGCCGGTTATCTGGTTAAGCCCATTGGCCCAGTCGAACAAACAGGCGAAGGGTTAATGGTCCGATCGTATAAGTTCGTGATTGACGCTTTCAACAAACTAGAACAACCTGTGTGGATAATCGCAAGCAAAGTGGGAAACTTCGTTGACCGGTTTTGCCAGGTTTTGATTTTGGTGGGTTTTAATCTAATTGAAGCCAGTTTGCCGTGTGGCGCCCGTTTTTCTCACCGGATCCGGATCAACCGGCCGGGTGGTCGAGCCTGAGTTAATTAACAACCTTTTGATATGGATAGCTTAATATATATTTTTTTTTGCAGGCCATAAACATTTGCGTAAATGAACAATGATTATCTAATTATTATGTCCCTGTACTAGCTAGCTAGTGGATGAATAGCCATAACCTAATTACAGGACGTGACGACCAGATCCAGATTATACAAGTACAGCGCCATTTTACGGCCTTAATTAAGCTTACCGTTAACATAATGATGATGATAATAAGACCAAGAAAGTCCAACAATCATTGATTTCAAGGATTGGGGTGAGGGTTAAGTTTAGGTATTATTGGCCTCCATTTAGCAGCTAAGTGCTGACTTATTATTGGCCTCCACTTAAACACTTAGCACATCCATATTCACTAGAACATTACAATTATCTCTTAGATCTCAAATCCAGTTCATTTTCTTTAAATCTTACAAATAACGTGACAAATAAACTTCATTTTTCATCGAAATTAATAAAAAATTAATAAAAAACTTTATACATGATTGTTTGGGAATTATGCAGGTAGATTTTCCTCGGACCGCCTACTGATTGGTTTTAGTATGACATACTATATTCTCGCACAATATTGATTACATTGGTAGTTATAATTTTAAAACCATGATTTATTTATGGTGTATACGAAAACATGTCCCACCCAAACCGTTGTCTATCTGTATTTGCATTTGCATCATGTGACTTAAAAATATCGACCTCGATCACTGGGAACGTTCCCCATTGGTAGAAAGAAGAACAAGAATAGTAGTTTAGGATGTAAGAAATCACGTTTCCCTCTTGATCAACCGGCCACTAAACTCGTTGTCGTCCGACGGTCCGAGCACTACCGGCACCTGCTCTAGCTAATAATGTTCCTTTCTAACGTACTACCTAGTTGTCGGCGACAGTGATGGAGCTACGTTAAGCTCAGGAGAGGCTACAACCCCCCTCAACTCTCAAAATTATGTAAAATACATGTAAATTTGATAATAATTTTGAGAAATATATTTAGTAATTATAAGACTTTAAACCTCCCGCCATTTTAAATTCTATGAACAGTTTTTTTAGCCTCTTCATTCAAATTTCTGACTCCACCACTCGCCGGCAATAACCATCTCGCCTCCTGGGAATTCACTTGGTGTACATCAACTATTGCGCTACTTCAAAATGAATGGTTGTAGTATTCACACTTTGAGCTTATCACCGCCTCAATAATCCATATTCATAAAATCAAGCACGCCACATATATAAAATAAACCAGCCTGTGGATTGTTTCGGTAAACGTGCCAAATACGTAGTTGCAGTAGTCGTCGTCTACTAATCTTTCTTTTGAAGTATAAGAAATGGAAGTCGAAAAGTCAATGTGTATCGAAAAACACTCAGTCAAAAATCAAATTTACGTGAGTGGCACTAATCGTAACGTTGAACTTTTTTTTTTATTATAGGAACGTAACGTTGAAATTTGGGGAAAAAATCCAAAAGTACCACTGTTTTAAAAAAAAAATTCAAAAATACCACCCAACCCCCAAAATTTCCAAAAATACCACCCTTTTTCAAAAACCGCCACCCCACCCTGCGGTTTACACGAAAACCGTTTGTCGGAGACACGGTTTTCTATGCAAACCGCGGGCCTAGGGAGCGATTATAAAAATAAAAAAAAAAATTTGACCAAACCGCTGGGTGGGGTGGCGGTTTTGTCAAACCGCCACCCCACCCAGCGGTTTGGTCAAAATTTTTTTTTTTTTTGATCAACTCCTAACTTCGGCCGAAACTTCAAACGAACGTAACTTTTCACTCGGGTATCCGATCGTAGCGATTTTTTTTTCATTTCACATAACTTTTCAAGATCTACAACTTTTACTAGGATGAAATTTTCAATAATGGAACTATTTGTGGATATACGGGACCTTGGGAATAACTTTATCTTTACTTTTCACAAATCCATGTATATTTTGAAATTATGATTATATTAAAAGTTGTAGATCTTGAAAAGTTATGTGGAATCAAAAAACAATTCATGAAATTCGGATTTTGGAGCACAAAGTTATGGCCGCCCAAAGTTTGACGAAATCAAAAAAAGGCTCGTTCGGGGTGGCAAATGACGTTTTTTCGAGACGAAGGCGGGACCCGGCGGTTTGCGGCTTGCAAGATCTCAAAAGTTACGTTCGTTTGAAGTTTCGGCCGAAGTTAGGAGTTGATCGGAAAAAAAAAAAAAAAAATTTGACCAAACCGCTGGGTGGGTGGCGGTTTTGGGTCAAACCGCCACCCCACCCAGCGGTTTGGTCAAAATTTTTTTTTTTTTATAACCGCTCCCTAGGCCCGCGGTTTGCATAGAAAACCGCGCCTCCGACAAACGGTTTTCGTGTAAACCGCAGGGTGGGGTGGCGGTTTTTGAAAAAGGGTGGTATTTTTGGAATTTGTTTTTTAAACAGTGGTATTTTTGGATTTTTTCCGAAATTTGGTTCACCGATCAGTTCTTTAGAACAAACTTTGGAAAAGAAAAAGGCAAGAAAACAAAGAGTCAGAACACATGCATGAGTACGATCAATGTTTTGGGCGAAGATTTTGACCAGGAAAAATAGCTGAATTATGCTCTTTTTTTTTTTGAAATTAAAAATCATTCATACAAAACATTACACAATATCAAAAATTGGTCGCCAGTCGGTAGATGTGCATCTAACTGATGTATTTAGAGGTCATTTAGAGGCCATTTACTTTTTTGATTGTTTCCGTGAGATTGTTACAATATTTACATCGTTGCGAAGTACATTTTTTTTAAGTCACATTAAACACATTAATTAGTTTCTTGTTGTGAAAGGACCAATCACTCAAAAAGCATGATTTTTTAATGTAACATTTTAGTTGAGATTGCTGTTGAGTTTTAATTGTTTGAACTCTTATAAAGTGACATAATTTTTTGTTTTTGTTTTTCAGAATCTAAAAACACAACCACGAAATACTAAATATTATAATCTACAATGCATCAAACTCGCAAACACATGCATTCTTTGCAATACATAAATTTTACAATAGGATAAGTCAAACGGAGTCCCCTAATGAATGTGTATATTATAATTTATACAAAAAGGTGTCATTTTCTTATTTCAAAATAAAACATATTGTGTGTATTTTATTCTTGATGCACTAAGTGAAATCACTCAAAATCAAACTTTTTTTTTTGCAATATTACTTTAATTTATGTTCTTATCAACTTTTTAAGTTTGGCTTTTTATCCAAAAGGAAGGTTAAATATGACTTAATTTAAAAATATGTATTGTAATCTTCACCCTTTTAAAAATATTGTAATTATATAATGTACTTATTTAATTATTTAAAAATATACCTAGTTTACCAATACAAATACATCAATTTGTAAAACATGCATTCAAAAAATGAAAAAAAAAAAAAGGAAGAGGAGAGCAATCTTCTACCAATAGACACCAACCTTTTCAGTCTCAGGGTCACATGTATGACGGCAAGACCGAGACCTTCCTTTGTTTTCATTTGATTCAGGAGGAAGCTTTTGGTCTTCTCAATGCTATCAGGGTAGCTTCCCAGGGTAACATCCCAACCTTTATTCGTACAGATTGTTAGGTGCTTTCCCTTGCGCTACATGAGGAACCCTCGGCATGGCCTTGGATGTGTCGGGCTACCATTGCGCAGATGGTTCTTCTTCTCCGGCTTGCACCATCGATTTGTGTTGAGTTTGTTCCTCGACATTTGAATCGAGTAGCGGATTGGGTGGCACGACATGCTAAGGCGGGATCGTTACCAGTGGATTGGGTTTTAATTGTCGATATTATTTCTCCACTTTTGTAATGTGACCACGGTTTCCCTGTTTCGGATGGAATAAAAAGGTTGTTTCCTGTATAAAAAAAACAAGACATTCAACTCACTTGATTTCAAGTGTGAGATTACAACGTCGCAAAGAATTATTATGGGTAGTTTGTTATTGTTAAATAGATGTATTGTGATGAATATGGATAATATACATATTATATATGTATTAATAAAATTGATGCATTTTAAAATACACTGTTTAATATGATGATCGTGTATGCTATTTACCTGCCGTCTCCTCTCCTTCTCATCCTCTCGAGCTTCCTCTTCTAACGCAGTTACAAACATCTATTCCCCATCTTCCTTTCTTTATACTTCCTTTCCTTCTCAGCTTCCTTCTCATTATCTCCTATCCGATCTCCAGTTCAGACTTCTTACTCCATCCAAAATTTATTTTCAATGGCTCAATTTAGGTGACCTAGGCAGATCCATAACCCCTCTTTACATGTTCTGTGTAACTTAGAGTCCTTCTCTCTTCTTCTTTCTAGTTTCCTATCTTCTTCCTGGACTCTACCCCATTTGAGCTTTCAGACTCTACACTCCCCTATACGTTGATTCATCGAAACAGCAAGAAGCTACTCTATTTGACTTGTATTAAAGCCGTAAGGCTTGAATTTGGTATCCTATTTATTGGAACCTTAGGCAGGCCTTTAGCCGCCTAATGAGATCTAATTCTCATTTTTGAAATATCTTACCGTGAGCCTCCCCCTCGGGAGACTAATCTTCCAATTTTATCACTATTCTTAGTTGGTATCAACCTTTGTAAATTATCCTCAAGTTTACGGTTGGGAAAGAAACCAGATTCCTTATTGGAATTACTTAGTTTTAGCATATTCTCCTCCTGAATAACAAATTCTTGTAATTTAATATTGGGATTGGATTCCTATTTCCAACCCTTAACTATAACATTGGCCACGTCCAGTGCACGACCTTGTAAGAACTTTATCTAATAATACGTTCCTGGTGAAATTTTGGGATATTAATCTCGGCTATTATCGTACAACCCAAAGCTAGTCTACATTTTACCATACACAATATGCTTCTATATGCCTGGAATTGCCAAGGAATAGGAAGCATTCTCACAAGGAAAAGTCTGAGAAAGCTTTACAATGTATCAGAGTCCTTTCTATTTCTCTCTGAAACAATGACAACTAAGGAAAATTCGACGAAATACCTAAAAAAGTTAGGTATTTCCTCTGTTCATGCCGTAGATTCTATAGGGCTCTCTGGTGGTCTTGCTTTCGCATGGCCAGGAGTACTCTCGGTCTCTGTAATTGGCTCAACTCAATTTTTCATTGCCATTGCTATTAATAATAGTAACGGTTCTCTTTATGGACGTTCTACTAATATAGTACTAATTGGGGTCTATTTAAGTTATGAGATTGCAACTCGTACAAATCAACTTCAGATCCTAATGGGATTCTGTCAGCGTTTGTCCGATCCTTACTTGATAATTGGCGACTTCAACTGTACTCTTTCACCCATAGAAAAAAGGGGAGGGGCTACTTGGAAAATGGTAAAGGTGAGACCACTACAAGATTTTATGATAGAACTTGGATTGGTAGATATTGGTTACTCAGGCTCCCCGTTCACTTGGACCAATCGTGGGAGAAACGGAGTTCTTATCGAACAACGGTTAGATCGAGCTCTAGTTTCTACAGATTGGGTTGCCCTTTGGCCATTAACTAATGTTCGACATCTTTTAGATCTCGGCTCTGATCATTGCATCATTGCTTTCTCTATTGAAGATAATCTCATACAAGGACGTCGTATTTTCTATTTTGATAGTCGATGGTTAGGCAACCCGGAAGCTCTATTATTACTAAAATATGTGTGGAATCAAAATAGTATGGGATCCCTACAATTTCAGTTGTACAATCACCTGCGATGCGCCAGACATATGTTTGTTCATTGGAGGAAAGGAGGTACATCGAACTCGGCTAGAAACATTCGCGACCTAGAAGTGGCATTGAATTTAGCCAGAGAGGCCATAACCATTAATTGGAACCTAATAAGGGAATTTGAATCTCGACTGTCAGTCGAATATGTGAAGGAAGAGGTTTACTGGCGTCAAAGGTCTAGAGTTCGTTGGCTTCAAGAAGGAGATAAAAATACTCCCTACTTCCATATGGTAGCCAACTCTCGACGTAAAGCTAATAATATAAAAGGATTAGAGGATGATAATGGAGTCTGGCATACCGTTGAACAAGCCAAAGGTGAAATATCGATTTCTTACTTTAAGAAGCTATTTCAATCGCAAAGCCAAGGGGATATGGACCTCTCTTATTTACCGTTAACGGGAATAGTTTCTCAAGAACAAAATTCTTCTCTCACCTCTCCCTTCTCTCCTGAAGAGATACGTAAAACAATGTTCTCTTTGGGAGCATCTCAGGCCCCTGGATCTGATGGTTTTCCCGCTAGTTTTTTCCATCGGTATTGGGACGTTGTTGGAAACGAGGTGGTAGCGGCTGTATCAGCTTTCTTCATCTCTGGTCGGCTCCTCCGTAGTTTTAATCATACTTGGATAGCTTTAGTACCTAAGACCACAGATGTAAGAACGATGAAACAGCTACGACCAATCAGCCTTTGTCAAGTTATCTATAAGTTGATCGCGAAATTAATGGCAAACAGGCTTGCCAAAGTACTACCGAGCATCATCTCTCCATGCCAAAATGGATTTATACGAGATCGTCAGATCGTTGACAACGTATTAATTAGTCATGAGGTAACTCAATTTTTAAAAAATCATAGAAGTGGCCAACGCTTCTACATGGCCCTTAAATTGGATATGGAAAAGGCCTATGACCGAATCGAATGGGACTTTCTTCTAGAAATGATGAAGAGATTAGGGTTTGATGAGCGGTTCACTTACTGGATTCGACAATGCATATCTTCTGTTTCTTTTTCTGTCTTAATTAACGGAACACCTCATGGTTACTTTCGACCCACAAGGGGAATACGTCAGGGTGATCCTTTATCCCCTTTGTTGTTTGCTATTTGTTCGGAAGGCTTCTCAGCCTTAATCAACCAAGCGATAACAGTTCGATTCCTAAGTGGTATTCGAATTAGAGAACATTGTCCTACAATTTCTCATCTTTTCTTTGCGGATGACTCATTCTTATTTCTACGAGCGACCCTAGAATCGTGTCAGATTCTTATATCGCTTTTAAATGCTTATGAAGGCTTGAGCGGCCAAAAGGTTAACCTTCATAAATCAGCAATCCTTTTCAGTAAGAATACCCAAGCGCGAGCAATATTAGACATGGCTGGGATTTTGGGAGTAGGATCAATTGGTACAGAGGATCGCTATTTAGGGTTACCAACTCTGATCGCTAGATCAAAAAGTGACACATTCCAGTTAGTTGAGGCCCGAATCTCAAAAAGGCTTGCAGGATGGAAAAATCGCACTCTATCCAAAGCAGCCATTGACACTCTAATAAGATCAGTTCTTTCTTGCATGCCTGTGTATTATATGTCATGTTTCAAATTTACTATCGACTTATGCAAAAGACTTAATAGACTTCTAGCCAAGTTTCTGTGGGGAGCTATGAGGCATTCCAATCACCGAGCTGCGCATTGGATTGCTTGGAAGGATATTTGCCAAAGCAAACAGCGAGGAGGCCTTGGATATAGAGACTTTAGGGTCTTCAATCAAGCTCTATTAGCAAAGCAGTGCTGGAGAATGTGGATAAAACCTGATACCCTCGTTGCACAAATTTACAAAGGTCGATACTATGCCCAAACTTCAATCTTAGAGGCCAAATTGGGATCTAATTCTTCTTGGGCTTGGCGAAGCATATTATATGGACGAGAACTACTCCTTCATGGACTTCGTTGGCAAATAGGAAATGGTGAGAGTGTCCGAGCATTATCAGACTTATGGTTGCCTTCATCACCCCCATCATACCCTAAGCTGAAAGATCAAGCTTCTGCTGAAGAGTCAATCTTGGTATCCTCTTTGATTTGCAAAGAATCCAACAAATGGAGGAAGAGTTTGATCAATGAACTGTTCTCTCCCGATTCCGTATCGCTAATTTGCTCTCTTCCAATTGCTAGACATGATCAACCAGATAGGAGAGTCTGGCATTTTACTCCTAACGGCGAATACTCAGTCAAAACAGGATACCATATGGGCATCACCTTGGCTTTATCACATGGGGCTAAGAGTATATCTCAGGTGATGGATGAAGGCTTATGGAAAAAAACATGGCAACTCCAAATTCCCCCTAAACTTCGATTCTTCATATGGCAAGTTTTAAGAGTTATCTTACCGACCATGGCTATTCTTAAAGCACGAGATGTACCAATTTCAGACCTTTGTCTAGTTTGTTGCCTTCATGCTGAAACATTGGAACACTTATTCTTTTCCTGTCCATTAGCTATTCGACTATGGCGAATGGTAGAGTTGGAGAATATCCTTAATCACGCCGCGCAAGAAAATTTTAATACTTGGTGGCGGAGAGTAATGTACTCTATGTACAACCCATACCAGATTCTACAAGTCGTGTGTTTACTGTGGAGAATCTGGAAATCTCGAAATACAGTAGTTTTTGAGCATACTTAACTACTGCCATCCGTACTCGCTGCTCAATTCGCTCACCAAGTACAAGAATTCTCCTCCGCCCATCCATTTGTTCCTCCTCCCCCACCAACGGTGCTCCCTTCTGTGCCTCCTTCCTGGACCCCCCCTCCTCTTGGCCATCTCAAACTCAACTTCGACGCAGCTATCCATCCTTCCCGAGGTAGTTCTACAGGCTTGGTGTTGAAGTCTGCAGACGACCGTACGCTCCTAGCTTTTGGACTTCAACATCGTGAGATCGTCAACCCTTACCTAGCCGAACTACTAGCCGCTCGAGATGGTTTAAACTTGATTCGTCACTTCAGCCTACGAGAAGTCATCCTAGAAGGGGACTCCGAAGTCGTCGTTCGTCAGCTTCTCAAAGGGATAGAGTCAGATGCTGTTGGAGGGCCGGTTCTCAGAGACTGTCGTCAGATGATCGCTACCCTAGACATAGGCTTAGAGGTTTGTGCGGTTCCTAGAACTGCCAATCGGGCTGCCCATAGTGTGGCAAGAAAAGCCCTTTCTCTGTCTAGTTTAGAGTTGCTTTCATTTTATTTTGTTTCTTGGGTGGGAAGGGACTTATAGGGTGGTCTAATTTTCTTGTATTCTATTGTCATATCTCAGATTAAAAAAAAAAAACATTAGACTCTTCAAATCCACAATCCAATAAATCCAACATAAATCCCAAGATTTTTATTGGCCAAAACCCTCATTTTTCAAATCCAACAAGCAAACGACCCCTAAGTGTGGATTTTATTCCTCTCGACTAGACTCTCTCACTCACTACTACCATACCTCAATCGCCAAGATGGTCAATCAATTATACTCAGTTCAATCTGTCACTATTTGACAACTCATACCAAACTCATTGTGTTACTTGTAGTATGTTTATGGGTTGCTTAGTCGTTTCTTGTTTTAGTTTAGCTATTTAGTTTGTTACCGTACTTTTTAGGCACCAATTTTTTCTTTTGTGTTTGTTATTATACTTAAAATTTTCCCTATTTATTTTGCACTGAGTGTTGGCACCACACCTTTCTTTGTTTTTATTTGTTTTGAGAATAATTTTTTAGCTAGTATTTGTATTTGTATATTTGATTTGTGATTATACCGATACCGATACAAAAATTTTGAGAATTAATTTTCGAAGAAAATTAATTTAGTATTTAGTATTGTACCGATACCGAACAAAATTTTAGGGATTGTGATTGGAATACCGAATTTATTTTGGGATTGAGTTTAGAATATAATTGATATTCAGAATTTCGGTATTTGATATAGGAATACCTATAACATACCGATTTAATTATAAATAATCAAATATATCTAAGTATTAAAAAAAACAATTGACAAAAAGAAAAAGAAAAAGAAAAGAAGAAGTGAAATAGTCGTAGGAGAGAGAGTTTGAGTCTGTTTGATTTCCATGGTATAACTAGCAGGCAGCAAGGCAACAGCGCCAAGCAGCCATTTCCTTTCTTCTCCTCCTTGCCATTTACTCTGTTATTAGTCTCCTTCCTCCTCCTCCCTTGTTTTTCGGTCTCTCCAAGAAAACCCTTTCATCTCCCTCTCTCACTCATATATTCTCGCGACATTTCTCACCCTTTTCCCATTTCTTCTCCCCTCTCAAATCCCTCGCAATTTCCTCCATCTTCTTCTCCAATCTCCCCCCCTGTTTCTCTGCAATTCCCCCAATCAAATCACTTTCCGCCATTTTCCAAACCTCCGCTTCCCAATTCAATTTGAATCCCTCCCTCTCGTTTCCCAGTCTAGGTTAAGGAAGAAAAAAAGAAAAACGGAGGAGGAATCGGTTACATCATCAAACAATGGCGATCGATCTCTGTTCCGAACCTAGTTCCGCAATCAGCCCCCGGATTTCCTTCTCCCACGATTTCTGCCTCTCCGAATTCGATCAACAACAGCAGCAACAGCACCCTTACCGATCCGCATCCCCCGGCACCAGCATCGACTTCGATTTCTGCGTGAGGAAGAGCAGCTTCGATCACGACCCTTCCTCTTCCGCCGACGAGCTCTTCTCCGACGGCAAAATCCTCCCCACCGCCATCAAAACCGCCGCCGTCCGCCCCAAACCGTCTCTTCCTCCGCCGTCGCCGCATCCTAAGCCGCGGATCGAAGAATCCTCCGCCGGCAAAGAAATCGACGATAATCATAGGCGGGAAGAGGACGAAGAGTCGAAGCAGCAGAGCTCGTCGAAATCGTTCTGGCGGTTTAAGCGGAGCAGCAGCGTGAATTGCTCCACCGGTTACGGGAGGTCGTTGTGCCCGCTCCCGCTTCTCTCGCGGAGCAATTCCACGGGATCCTCCACCGCCAGCGTCAAACGAGCCCCGTTTTCCGCCGCCGCCGCCGGGAAGCAACACAAGCAGCAACCTGCTGCTGCTGCTGCTGCCTCGTCGGACCACAGGAAGCCGCCGCTGAGGAAGGTCGGCCACGGAGGGTACGGCGGCAGCGGCGCGTCCGCCGGGGTACGGGTGAGTCCGGTGTTGAATATGCCGTCGGGGAATCTGTTTGGGTTGGGCTCCATTTTCTCTGGTCATAGTAAGGACAAGAGCAAGAGCAAGAAGTAAACGGACGCCGTCGATGATTTCCCTTCCTCCCTTTCCTCCCGTCGGATTGTTTTCTCTTTTCTTTTTTTTCGTTTGTTTCTTTGCTTTGCTTCGTTCTTCATTTGTTTTTGGATTGGTGAAGTGATTTTGTTCTCTCTTTTTTTCCAATGAGCAAATTCAAGTGTGGATTTTTTTTTTTACTTTCTTTTTTCCTTCCAATTGTCTAGCTCACTCTGCTGAATTAGCTTTTGTTATTTTTTTTGTTAGTTGCATTATGAGGATGTGGAAGATAGGTTCATAACATAGAGTGTTTGTAAAAAAAATTCATAAAAAAAATATGGAGTTCATGTAAATGATATAATAAAATTCAGTAGCTCGGACGAATATGCTGATTTTTGTAGTTATGTGCTACTGAAAAAATGCAAATACGAGATTTTGAAGTTTAGTCCTCTTGAAAGAAAATGATGGAAGGAAGGCAAAAAAAAAAAAGGTCTTTCAATTAAATTGGAGCGGGAATTTCTAAACTAATATATGTATTAGACAACCGTATTCCTTGAGCGTGTCTTTTAAGTCTTAAAAAAATAAATTGAGAGGGGATAATGATAAATTGATAATGATGCCCCTACATATAATTGAGGGGCACATGGTGTTTTGGAGGACAAACAAAACAAGACAGGTAACCTACGTCCATTGCTTTACATTACATGGGTTGTCCCATTCCATCCTATTCATGCTTTCCCTATTCCAAATTTTTTTTTTTTAAATCACGAAATAGATACTTTAGGCAAATTGTACATCAGTATGATAAGAAACCAATTTTAGTTAACAAGCGTGTTTTGGAGTTAAATGGAAGAGAATTCTTGTAAGAATTTCGAAGTTTAACGTGATCATTGTAGAGCGATGCAGGGATGGGTGACCTCTCCGAAGTCACCTTGATATGCACGCCGAGACAAAAAAAAATCGTGCGGGTCTAGACTCGAAGCAGACAATATCTTGGTCGGAAAAATGTCTGAGATGTTACAAGTGGTATTAGAGCCTCTCTTCGTCTCTCTTGGGCGATGATAGGGTAGGGCAAACCTCAATGAGGACGTTGTGTCATGGAGGGGGGTGTATGTAACATCTCAGGAAGATCCTACATCGACAAAACGTAGGAGAGATTCGTGATTCATGAGTAAGAAACCGACTATAACTAAGAATACATATTTTGGGGGTTAAATGGAAGATCTTCGAAGCTAAACGTACTCACTGTGGAGCAATGCAAGAATGAGTAACCTATCGGGAAGTCACATTGACATGCACCCCAAAGAAAAAAAAAAGTGTTGGTCTGCCCCCAAAACGGACAATGTTTTTATCTGAAAAATGTCCGGGATGTTACAGTTCAAGACTCCGGCATGAGTCCAATACGAAAGTCAAAACCATTACACCCCGCAGTAAAAAAAGACTTCATTAACGGCCAGATGGACGACCATATTATTTTGTCTACCAACAAACAGAATCCGCAATTCTGTGAAGCAATTTGCATTAAAGATCCAAGAACACCTCAGGTTACTGAAGTGTGGGAACCAAGAACATCTCAGATGTATTTTTAGATAGTCTCGTTCTTCTTTAGATGTTTGTTTTTCTGCTAGGTAGCATGTTTGTAGTAGGTGACTGCTCTGGTTTTTTTTTTTTATCTCTGGTATTTGTACAGTTTTACTATTTGGGGTGTTAGACAGTTTCCAGTTTAAATGGTCCTTTTGCCGTTCTTACTTGATGAATAAAATGACTAATTCATAATAATAATAAATTATGTGAAACAATTAAAAATCCACAAAACTCTTACTATATGGCTCCACCACTACAATCGCTAACGAAAGCCGTATTCACCTTGTCGACATACATAAATTATGTGAAACAATTAAAAATCCAATATAAACTTTCATCTTTATATTCTCGAAAAGACCAAAGCATAACCGAATCAATTTGGACCAATTTAACCGGATCGAACCTTATAGCCACCCTAATCAATATAGCCATGGGAACTAATTGATTTTGGCTGTGTCTGGTCCAAGCTGAATGCCCCGTTGGGTTCAGGATCAAGATGGACCACCTCTAATTAAGCTCTGCAATCCACCAAATGAACTGAATCCCAGCTATAGAAATAACCTTCATCGGCAAAGATAATCACCCACTGAGCGGTTAATCCTGTTCGCCTAAATATATAGAGGCCGAGGTTGTGTGATCAAGCTCAGTGCCGATAAGTGGTTCTGGTGTAAAATTCATTATATCCATCAATGCACAAATCTAATTCGTGAATCTATGAAGTCAATTCATTTGTCACCTCTAATCGAAGACGTACAATAAATAGGTTAAGGATTGAATGCAAAACTAACTAAGTCTACTCTTGAGACGGTAGCCATTCGATCACTCTTATACAATGATTAATAGATCAAAACTAAGGTTTTCAAATCGGTTTAAGTCATTGAGCCGGTCAAGCAAGGAATTTGAGGTTTAATGATATGATCGGAGTTCGGCCGATTTGAGCCGTTTTAGACATTTTCTAAATATATATACAAATAATGTAGTAATTAAATATTTAATAACTGAAATGAAATAAATCTTACATGTTTCTATTAAAAACTTATTTTCCACAAAATAAATCTACCTAATCTCCATGACCCACCCATTATCTCCCTTCCTTCGTTCCTCTTTCTCTCTTCCCCTCTCTTCTTTTCTCTCTTTAAGGGTCGAATCAGAGATTTCTACAGGCTGTATTGAAACCCAACTAAGGTCGAACCGAGTCCAACCGAGAATTCAATAGGGGTTTAACAACTTTGATCAAAACATATATGCAGAAACCAATTAAGAAGGGGGAGGAAGTCAAGAAGAATTGAAGATGGAAGTGGTAAGCTTTGCTTTTGTCCCATTCCCTTCGCTTTTTCCAGTAGTTCGTATTCCTTTATTAAATTTCGTAGCTACTACCATTACCCCGTATGCCTTTGTCATTTTTCTTTTATTTTCTAGGTTAGGCAATGTACATTGCAAAATGCTCAATTTGCGTTCTTGTGATTATCTTTAGTTCTTTTTACGGTAGTGTACATGTGAAGATAATTGTTTATTGATAAACATTTATTTGATATTGTATATACATAGCTTTAAATTTTATGTATAATTGTTGAAATTTTTGGTTTGAATGAGAAGAAAAATCTAAACAGAGAATTAAAGGGAATAAAAAGTGGAATGTATCTCAGGTTAATATTGTTTTAACTTTTGTTAAATGCTAATTTTGTAACTGTCATTACCCGCCATCGATATCGGTCATCTAATGTCCCTCACCCGAAAAAGTTCAAAACCAGTGGCGACCGGTAATCTCTACAAAATTGGTATGAATATCAGTGATTCGTATTTGTAGTGTTTTGTTCAGTAGCAATTGTGTAGCAGTAAAATGAGTTATTTTTAAATCATACGTATTTGGCTTATTGTTCGCATTAATAGTGATTATATATTAGGTATTTTTTCACTAACTATCACTAGGAATGGTAATGGGGCAGGTCACGGGTAAGAAACTCGATATCCATACTCGGCTACTCGCCCCGTGGCAGGTCGGGTAATTCATCGCGGGTCGGGGCAGGTCGACGGTCGACCAATATGGGTTTGTAATCTAAAAGGAAAACGTTAGAAATACTATTTTTCAGTAAAAAAAAAACCAAAAAACAAACTAAAATATGATAAATATAGTTAAGTTATTCAAAAAAGTGAGGTTCTCACGTATTTACAACTTCATTATAGCTAAAAACATGAGCTAATAGAAGTAAAATCTTAAATAATTTGAGTAAAATTACACGTAATTTAGGCACAGGCGAGTCGCAAATAGAGCGAATCAAGGCAGGGTGAATCAAGGAGAATACCCATGCCCGCCCCACCCCCAACTTACAAGGCAAGTCAAATAGACCGAGTATAACGAGTCTGGTCAAAATTGTCATTTCCAACTACCACCCCACCCCATCAAAACAAAAGTCGTGCTCAGCAGTTGATCCAAAACAGGTTAGAGCACTGGGCCGCATTTAACAAGTGATAGAGAGGGTTAGGCCGTAGCCCAATAAACACTGAAATATATACCCAAAATCGAAAATTTACAAATACTATACGAGTTTTAGATCCGGAGATTGTTGGAGGGTGGCGTCGGGCTGCCGCCAGGGGCTGCCCCTAGATCCAGTGGCGGATACATGGACATTTAGGGGTGTCCCGGGACACCCCTAAAATTTGGAAGAACGATTATCCAACCCCCGACTGTAGTTTCGTATGGAGAAAAAATTATAATTGGTAATCCGGGACACCCTTAAATTTGAAAAAAAAGAAGATTATACTACTCTCGATAGTAGTTTGTGTAAGATTAAAAAATTATAAATGGTAGTTTGTGTTGTTCAAACTTAGGACACTACTATTATTAAACATATTCTTTAGGTTGCAACTCATTTCTTGTTCTATTTAAACACTAAGAAATAGTAAAAACATTATTGCTTATCCCCAACTATTTTCAAGACCTAACAACTAAACTAATTGTGGGTTATCCTTAATTTGAATTGATTTTATAGTTACACAACAAGAGTTAAAAGAGTATTTCAACTTTGAAATACATAAAGAACAAGGTTAGAATTCGAATATGAGATCAGTTCGTATATTATTGTCTAGTATGATATATAAATTTGTTGAGCAGTGAAGACGTCGAGTATATTTTATATTCTTTTTCAGAATATGAAAACACATCGTGGCCTTTTGTTAAAATTTGTACTAGTAATGTATTTTCTTATTTATGAATTATTTATTTATTATTTATTTTTTTTAAAGAGGACACCCCTATAAAAAATTTCTGGATCTGTCGCTGGTTGTGCTCAGTAGTAACTTGACCACATCTCCTCGCGCTCCTCGAATTCCCACTCGCAAGGCAAATCCAAGTTTTTCCTTTCCCCAAAACAAACGGAAACAAAACCCTAATTAACATCTTTAACTATTTGAACTTTTTATAATCACCAAGCCCTAAACGACAAAAAAACCCTAAAAACAGAACAAGCCGAAGCCGCCGGCGCGACATGATGATACAGAAGATCCACCGCGGCAGAGGGAGGCCGCGGAAGAATCCCCTGCCCGCCGCCCTCGGCATCAACGTCACAATCAGCAAAAAGCCTCGATCCTCCAAATTCGACGCGATTTCCGCCGCTCCGAAAATCAATCCTCCGCCGCCGCCGCAGTGGCGCAACAAGAGGCCTAGGTCCCTTGCCGTCTCCCTCGACGGAGGAAGAACGGCGCCTCCTTCTTCTTCTGCTTCGCTCCCCGGATCCGCCCGGCCGCCCGGCGATCGGGTCGACTACGACGACGACGACGTTTTGGGGTCCCAGTGCCTGGCGGACTTTGATATTCCGGGGCCGATTCCAGATCTGATCGATTTGATGAGCGACATGAGAATCTTTCAGGATTTCTTTAAGGATATGGAGGATCTTGAATTCGGTTAAGGTTCTTGATCGTTGGCTAGCTAAGCTAGCTGCTCTGTGTGTATATGTTTTAATTAAGGTTTTGAATTTTTGTAGAGAGAGAGAGAGAGAGAGAGAGAGGGATAGGTAGATAGATGTTTTTGTAAATTCCGACGGCCGGCGAAGAGAGTAGACGGTATGCCGGTACCCGTACAGTACAGATCCAACTGATAATTGTCTAATTGGTTTTTGATTGATTAGCCGTATTTACACCAAATCAAATCACTCATACCAAACAAGTTAAAAAAAAATAATCAAATTAAATATCCAAATTATCCTAATAATACCATCAAGAATGTCAATTCCTAAGCGTTCAAAATAGTTATTAATTCGTGGAGGACTAATGAGTTGAAAATGGTCAAGTGTGGTAATAGTCTCATGGTATCTACTTACGAGGCTTGTATCTTCATCTTAGAAGATAGTCGATGGGGGGTTTGGAGTTAGACATGAAATTATGAGTTCAATTAAAGATCGCGAAGGTGTTGGGTGAGAATGGTGAAACTTCCTGGACACCAAACGAGTAGTTTGAAGACCGGTTCAAAATCCTCGATCAGGGGAGTAAATTCCACGACCGTGGAACACAAGGACAGAGAGGAGATTTGAGCAAGGGAGTCCCTCGACAAAGGACATCAATTTCACGATCGTAGAACATGAAGACACAGACCGTGGGATACCACTGACGGTTAAAATTACCTTTTTGTGTTTAGAATTCTTTTCCTTTTCAGGTTTTTTGATTAGTTTTATTTTTCTAGACCTATTTAAAGGGTTGTAAACACGAGTTTTAGACTTATACTTTGATGATCAATTGAATTTACTCTAGTTGATTAAGTATATTTGGCTAGTAAATTTTGATCTTGTCGTTGGTGGACTCAAATCGCGTTGAGCGTGTATCTGTATCAATCAAGCATCCATCTTGATTGTGGTCGACCTTCTACCCTTATATTGACAGAGCTTTCTCACAGGTGTGAGATTGCACTTTGAATTCCGCCTTATCCCTATCTTTAATCCTTGCTTTAGGTTGTGCGACTTCTATAATTACGCGCATCGGTTCCGTGCTCGTATCAAATTGAAACTATTATCATGTTAACCACTTTGTTTGAACACCGGTGTCAGGACGAATTGAGAAATCGACAATGCAAGAAAGTAAAGAACATACAGATCTACGGGATTCACTAACACGATATTTGTTAGCTAATCCACAAACAAAAAAGACCGGTTTCACATAGAGATTGAAAAGGTATATAGTACCTCCTCCGCATATTCTAACCTAATCCAAAAACAGACAAGCAAGAGTGTATAAACTCATACACCATGGGTCGGGGCAACGCCCCCAACCAGAAGCTTCGCCCTTGAACCTCGACTTGCTGACCTGCTTGCCAATGGGACTCCATGACTTTTAGTCGACTACACCTAATTTTGTTTTCAAACTGATAGCAACAAATTGGTCTACTATACTCTGTAAAGTTGAGACATCTAGGCACTGGCAGTGGATCGACGAAACATTGGTGGACAGACCAGAGAGCTGCGCCCATACGGCCTATGACTATTTGAGAGCATGGTTCGCCTCTGACGGCTTGGAATTTTCATCACGCATATTTCAAGTGGCCTTCAACAAGTCGTAGTCTTTGAAAGTATCTTTCACGGTTCATCGCATCCGCATGTAATGACTAATGAGCAGTCGAATTCCAGAGTGTACTCTGAACTGAAAAGAGTTTGGTCTTTTGACCTGACGGGTCGGTTCGGGCATTGAAAAAGAGACGCACATGCATGTGCTGCCTGCCTGCCTCTATGGATGGGTTGAGGCATACGTTCAAAACACCATATAGCATATAGATGATATAGTCAATTGATATCACTCACACTATTACAAAGAACTATCATTAGGGGTGGGCAACGGGAAACGGGTATTTGGGAATATCCATACTCGTTCCGTTTTTTGAGGGTTACGGGTACCCAAATACCCATTATATTTATTGTGGGATGAGATTTGGGATTGTAATTTCAATATTGGGTACCCGCGGGTTACCCGCTAATACCCGTTTGGGTAATATGGGTACCCGTTATACCCAATCACAATACACCAAATATGATTTCTAAAATCAGTTCCCAATACCCAATACACATAAACCCAGCCCAGAATCCCGAGCCCAGCCTAGCGTCCAGGCCCATCTCCTCTCACCTCTCCCTCACTCGGCGGCGGCGACTACTCGTGAGCCTGAGAGACAGAGACAGACTCTCCCTCTCTCGCGATCGCGGCTCGCAGCAGCAGACCTAGAGCAGAGCAAGATGAATCCCGACGCCGTCGGCCGCTCCTCTCCTCTAGATCCCTGCCCCGACACCCGTCGCCCTCGAATCCTCTTCTCTGGCTCTCCCTCTATTCCGAATCTGCATTCCGAATCCTGATGCGCCGCCGACAGCCATAGCATCTAGATTGTCATCACTTTCAGAGTACTCGTTGCGTGCTGCTGCTGAGCTGCCCAGTTCTCATCAGCTTTCAAACTTCTTCTTGTGGACATTGGGGGTTCTTTTTTATTTGTGGCCAATGGGTATGGGTTCTTATTGTGGACAGTGGGGGTTATTTTCATTTGTGAGCAGTGAGTGACTATCGATTATGGAAATGGACAACTGATTTTTTTTTTCATTTGTGGAAAGCAAATCAGCGGGTTTTAACGGGTATAAACGGGTACCCGTTACCCGTATGGGTTTGGGACTTAGGATAGACTTTACTCTCCAAACGGGATTGGGTACCCGCTTCAAACGGGACGGGTATCCCGTCCCGTCCCGTTGTCCACCCCTGACTATCATTTCTTGCTTTATAAAATTAGGCAAAGTACATCTAGATAGTTATCATTATCGACTTTGTGATAATAATAATAATAGTTAATTTTTGAAAAATCGCAAATATAGCCAGATTGTGAATGCTAGTTTGGCTAATTTAGTCATTTATGTTAAAAAATTTTAACGTATTTAGAGACTCGCCATCAGTAACATTAACGTGGCGCACGTCAGTCGTGAGTTACTAAGTTCCTCGAATGACTATCATCTCCCTGATATTTTATTTATTTATTTTGGTTTTTTTCCCTTTTAATTACAACAAGAAGGGAACACTTCTATATGATAAATTTGTTTTTATGAAAAAGTTGCCACGTCGCCGAAAAATGTTAGTCATTGTTAATTACAATAAGAAAGGAACACTTCTATCTGATAAATTTGTTTTTATGAAAAAGTTGCCATGTCACCGAAAAATGTTAGTTCAGTAAGCATCCATGACGATGTCGTTAAAGTTATTGAGGAAATGGCTATATTTGTGGTTTTTTCCAAAGTTGTCTATTATTGTCAGAAAATCAATAGTTGTTTACCTACTAAATATAATAATAAATCAAAAGAGAGATTTTTCGAAACCAAATTTGCCAGTCACTTTTAGTTAGGCTAATCGAATATTATCCTTATAATTACGGAAGGCAGCAATAATAAATACTGGATATTTCACCACAAAGATGTGGCTGACGGACTCTAACTTATATATGTAGAAATTAAACTAAAAATTTCTTACTAATTAAACACAATCGAATGTATTAACATGAGTACGTTGTATGTAATCTAAAACTCAACCACGTATCGACATTTATAATCCTACCATACTATCCATAAAAAAGAAGTCTATACATAATACCTTCCTAACATGTATACTCCATAATACTAAGGGGTCGTTTGGTTTTGGTGATTGTTCGGTTGGGATAGTTACAATACATGCATTGTTCACAATGCATCGTTATTTTGAATTTTCTGCACAAAAAATGCATGCATTGTTTGCTTGATGTGACACAAACTATCACTCAAAATGAGTGATAGTTAATCTCAAGTTTTTGGTGAGATTGTTGAGATTGTTTGGTTGAGATTGTTGTGTGTTTTTTTTTTCTTTCAATTTTGTCCCTACCTTTTTATGTGTCTTGCTTTTTTATATTACAAACAAAGGGTAAAAGTGACATTTCATCCAAAAATTAATATAACATATTTAAATAACACAATAACTATCACATAAACCAAACAATCCAAACTATAATACACTGATTTTCTAATATACATGTATATTATTATGCATGCATTAATAACAATACATCTATTTAACTATCACCAAAACCAAACCAGCACTACTATTTCCATCACCAAAAAACTATCAAGGAAACGATGGAATGCTACATAACCCACCTCTCCATATTACTTGAACATAAATTATCAAATTTTGAGGTCATCAAAATTGTCGGGAGTGTTCATGTACTAATATCAATAAAGACAGAAAATTACTTTCTTGGAGTGGAAGCGAATCAAAGTTTCCCATCCCTCGGAATTTGTTGCTTAAAACCCTTTTAACACTTGGTTTACAATGTTTTGATTAATTAATGGGCCTAATTTGTCTTGTTGATCTGAACTTTTGGACTTCCCCAAATTACGAACATTGTTAATTGAAAGCATAAGATAATCCTACAAAGACCACATGTGTCCCAATTCCCAAAATCATCAACAAAGCGCATTCCCGTTTGACTTCCAGCTTTCATCGGAGAAGGAAAAAAAGTGAACCAAATCGCATTCACATGCAACCATAACACAGCCAATGAGAACTATATGTGTCGAATGGAAGACTTTTCGACATTTGATTGGGGGGAGCTGAAATGGTTATTGCCTTTGTCCTTTTATTTATTTTATGTCGATATGGTATACGTGCAGACTCACATTCAGTTGCAGAAATGATAAATCAGGGATGCAACGGGAATGACATTGTTATGGCGAGAGGGGTGGGATGAGAGGGTTTAGTGGATCTATCCACGATAGAATTGGTGGTATCTGGACGCAATTCGGGGGGTGCATCGGTTAGGAATTGCGTCCATCATCTTAGAAGGGATTCAAAAGCGGTGATTGATAATGTCAATTATGCGCCAACAACTTGTGGTAGTGGTAGAGCCACCCTTCAAGAGGTTCGGTGGCCGCTTCAGGCTTTTTTCGGGGAATACAGTGTGCTTCATAGACAGGCAAATAATAGGATAATCCACTTGACAGGTAAGAAGGTTGTTTCTTTGTTTCTTGTTGATTTGATTGGTTTATATTTTTGCCATTGGCTTTAAATGGATTACGCATGTGTCGGCCCATTCCCTCTTTAACTTCTGGGCCTGACCTATATGTCTTCAACTGACCCTATTACTCGTCGGCCCAGAATGGCCCGCTAAAACTGGAGGACGAGTATCCTCCTAGCCTAGTTTTTAAATCCCCGATAATAAGTATATAGCCGTTCCCAATTCGCGCCATGGGGCCGTCGGTCCGTAACAAAAAAAAAAAAAAAACAAAAAAAAATGCAATGGGTAAAAAATGGGTCACTTCGGTCTTCAGCCTTATCTTTTTATCACACTCCAACACGCCACCACTCTCTCTCCCTTCCGTCTGTCTCTCTCTCTTAGCCACATGCAGGTCGGCCGGCCAGGCCGCAAATGAGTCGAGCGGCTCGCGAGCGGCTCGTTAATAAACGGGCCGAATATGAGCTAAACTTTTTTCAACTCGTGAAACTAGCTCGACTCGGTGGCTCGACTCGGTCTTCAGCCTTATCTTTTTATCACACTCCAACACGCCACCACTCTCTCTCCCTTCCGTCTGTCTCTCTCTCTTAGCCACATGCAGGTCGGCCGGCCAGGCCGCAAATGAGTCGAGCGGCTCGCGAGCGGCTCGTTAATAAACGGGCCGAATATGAGCTAAACTTTTTTCAACTCGTGAAACTAGCTCGACTCGGTGGCTTGTTGAGCTGAACTCGTGAGCTGGCTCGTTTGGAGCTCATGATATGTCTCAACCATGTGGCTAGAGAGTCAACTCGATTATCATATCTTATGATTTTAATTCATATGGTTGTTAAAATATATATCTCGCCATATATGAAGTTTTAAGTGAGCAAATGTATCTTATTTTCTATTTTAAAAAAGAAATTATGTATCATAGATTGCTTCGATACTATGGAATAATATGATTTGGAATAGTTAAAAATTTATTAACTAAATGATATATGATAGCAACTAAGTATAATATGAGATTAGCTAACAAAATAAATTATATGTATCATGATATACAAAATGAAGTACCAAATAAAATTTAAGACTTTAGTAAAAAACTAGTTCGAGCTCGACTCGACTCGACTCGGCTCGTTAATAAACAAACTGAGTTCGAACTCAACTCATTTATTAACGAGTTGAGCTCAAACTGAAGTAAAACTCGACTCGATTCATTTGAACCCGCCTTTCCGCAACCAAGCCGGAGCCATAGTTGAAGCATAGTTGAACAAGCCTCTCTCCCCTCTCCTCCTCGACCTCCGCAAAGTAGAGACAACAATGAACAACCCAAATCCCACTCCCAAATCTCCAAGCAAATTCCCGTCCCATCCCTCTCTCTCTCTCTCTTACTCGTTCACTGGTCCCTCTCCCTCTTTCTGTTACTTCTTTTCATGGGTTTCCTCTCTCTGTTCATGCCTCCTCACTCTCTTGCCAACTGTTCTTCATTCATCCCTGTTCCCTTCTTCTCCTCCTCCTTCTTCCTCCATTACATCCGAATAATAGCATCCACTGTTAAGAAGCCAAGCAAGCAGTAGTGATTCACCATTGCTCTTCCCTCCCAGCCTGTCGTTTTGTTTGCAGCAACTGCGTTCGTCGTTTTGTTTCCTCCCCCCGTCTCGTCGCTTTCACACACCCTCCCCAAAAACCATACCATAGCTTTCTTGGATACTTGCCCTTTTTCAAGCTACAGCCTTACCTGGCATTTCTCCTTTCCCTGGTTTCTCAACTTTAATCACGCTTCTGGAAATTCGGCAAATATTCGCCGTCCCCCCACCCGCCCCAGCCAGCCAGATGCTTCTTTCTTTCTTTCTTTCCCCGGTGATTCTTTTCTCTCTGTACGTGCGATTATGCAGCAACCATTCAACTTGACTTGATGCTCTTCAAAGGGTAGAAACAGAGCAAGGAAAAAAGAGAAACAGGGTACTCTGTTTTTTTTTTTTTTTTTGTGTGGGGATGGGAGGACAAGGGATGGATCCGACCACCGTCCCCGTCGCCACCACCACCAACTGCCTCGCCGTCTCAGACAAGCGGCCTCATCGCCCCGGCGGATGCGTCGGCATTTTCTTCCAGCTCTTCGATTGGAACCGTCGGTTCGCCAAGAAGAAGCTCTTCTCCACCAAACTTCTTCCTCCAGGTCCCCCCCTTCTTCCTCTCTCCTCTATCTCTCCAGTTCAACCACTCGTCTACACCAGCCTAGTTTAACTGAACGATAAGCTGTTTTCCTTTTTTCCAGCTCGAACAAAGCAAGCTTCGAAGAAGTTTGCAGGGGATGAAAAGATGCCCAAAACCAAGCCTCATCTGGTAATGCTTACTCTACTACTGCATTTACAGGACAAGTTTCGGGGGAAAAAAAATTCTCTTTGTTTGTCACTTCCTTCTATACATATGTCTAAAACCCTTGTCTGTGCTGGGAAATTGCAGATTGCAGATGAGAACAGCGGCGGGTTCCCAGCAAATGCAAAGAAAATTAGTAACGATCGAAGTCTCACGGAGTTTCAGAAGCAGGAAATGCGGTCTCCAAGTTTGGTTGCTAGGCTCATGGGTCTCGACTCAATGCCTGCTCTGCAGCGAGATAAGCACAAGAAGGCTTCAAATTCTGTTGCTTACTCCAATGTCACGCAAGACCATAGGTTTAATGATGGGTCTGATCGTGTAGCTGATTTAAACTCGGATAAGTTAAGCACCAAGCTTGAATCTAGGCCTCAAAAGCTTCAAAAGACTGGACAGTGCGACAGAAGGGCAGTAGCAGCAACCACTAGGTTTGGAGCTGAAGCATTGGACATAAGGAGTGTTCTGTCAAGGTCTAGGAAGCATAAATATAATAACCCTCCCGCCAAACTTGCTACCCCAGTAGTTAAAAGCCCCAAGCTTTCGACCGCAAGCCATGGGTCGAGGACTTCTAGGTTGATCGATGCCGCTACAAGAATCTTGGAGCCTGGAATACAAGCTACCAATAGAGCCAAATCCACCATTGCTTACTCGAATTCGAGACGTTATGATCCCGATGACGAGGCTTTAGGAAGGGTTTTGGGACAGTCTGTGAAGGAAGTAGAGAAGAGTAATGTGACTTCTTGCAGGAATTGTGGCAATGCGGTTGATGTGGTTGTGGAATCCAGGTCTCATTCGGTGGAGGAAGAGCCGTTTCAGTATCGTGCAGCGTCGCTCGCTTCTCATTTCGCTACCGAACAGGGGAGAGATGTAGCCTGCAAGAGGAAACAAGGGCAGCAGCAAAGTAGTGATGCGGAAAAGCAGGACAAAGGGAGAGCTTGTAGTAGTGAAGTGGTTGTGGATAGGAAAGCCATGTTCCATGAGTTTAGAGCTGTAGGGCAGTCAAATGGATTTCAACATGGCAGCAGCAACCATCAAAGGGATGATGAGACATCTGCTGCTGTGGGTTTCAAGCAGAGAAGCCAAGGCCAGAACAGAATGCCAGTAGTAGGGACTGATAGATTTACTCAGGGTTCCAAGTTGAGTTCCTTTAGTGGTACTAAAGATTTTGTTGCTATGAACAAAAGTTTGAGTGGTCGATCCAGGGCTCGGGTATTGAACAGGATGGATAATCCCACCTTCAACATGGAGAGGAAATTCTGTAACAGAAGAGATGATGTCTTGCCACAGTTAAGGAGCCCAGGGTTTAAGAGGAAGACAGTGAATGTCAAAGCTCAACTTCAAAATACTGGACATGGTAATTCATCAATGCCGCCTGTAAGACAAAGGAGCATCAATTTTGATGCTGTCAATGGGAAGGAAATAGGCTCAAACCCTTTCCGTGCGAGAACCAGATTTGATAGTCATGGTGAAGGCAACAATGATCTTGCTTCTTTTACATTTAGTTCCCCTTCTAGGGTAAAAACTGGTTATGGTAGCAGGAACCAAATGGGGACAAGCACTCCAAAGCAAAGGGACATGGTCATAGATGAAAATGAAGCAAAACGATGTGTGCAAAAGCAAGTGTCACCGAGAAGAGATCCATTAGGCTCCCTTCTGGAACAAAAGTTGAAAGAATTGATCTCACAAGACGAGGATGAGTTGAAAGGTGGCAGTGCACTTCCCATAAGATCCACTGCTATGATTCTCCAGGAGCTGATATCTGCTTTGACAATAGAAACTTCGATTCCCACTTCTCCACCAAGTTGTTTTCCCATTGCCAATACACCTTTCCAGGTGTGTTTTGGTTCTCTTACCGTAGAAGAAAGCTTTTATATTTCTAGTACTTGCATCTTCTTTTCATGGTCCTATCCTATCAGCAGCCTTTTATATCTTCCCTTTTCAAAATTTCCTCTTAAGTGTTATTGACAAGTTGAATTTTTCTCCTTTTACTCCTTTTCAGAACGGAAAGAATCACCTGAGTCCTGGATCTGTGCTTGATGCCAGCTTCTCCAATGAAAGCTGCTTCTCCAGCAGTCTAGATGACAACTCAGGTATCAAAATACTGAACACACAGTATTCTGGAGTTCCAAAGTTTCTAGGATCACTAAACTGAACACTGATTCCTTAAATTATGCAGCTTCATCAATACTGAATTGGGATTCTACATCAACCTCCACAACCGAAGGCAGGTCATTTTCAAAGCTGGTGACAGATCTCCATGACCACATCTCTAGAATATTGCAGTGCATAACTCTAGCTGGTGGTGGGTGTCAGTTAACCAGCAGGGACCTTGGGTATGCAAAGGAAACTATCTTGACTGCTGAGCTTTTTTTCGGAGTTGCAACTCATCATGGTCACGACAGAACGAGAAGTTCGGTGTTGGGATCTTTCCTTCTCGACGAGCTGAATGCTGTTGCAGTTTCCATGGGGAGCACTGAGGGCAGCAAAGAGGCCAGCAATCAACTCAGGAGGCTACTGTTCGACTGTGTGATAGAATGGTTGGGCTCGAGATACAGCAGGTATTGTGATGCAGGGTTCAGAACATGGAGGCAGCAGCAGCTGCTGGTGCCATGGTGCAAGGATACAGTGATGGAAGAGGTTGGAGAGGAGGTTAAGAGGTGGACGAACATGGCCGGATTGATACCAGACGAGATGGTGGAGTTGGAGATGGGACAATCATTAGCGAAATGGACCGAGTTTGAGGTTGAATCTTACGAGATCGGTGGCCAGCTTGGCTGCGAGATCGTCCAGGTTTTGCTGGAAGAAACTGTGAGAGACTTATGGCAACTCTAGCAGAATGGAGGCACTTAGTCAACCCATTTCATGGTGACATTTCGTGTACAAAAGTGACGATTTGGGAGGTTGGTTAGCTTAGATGGCTCTAGCTGTACTGTATCATCTTCTTCTGTTCTAGTTCGGATTTTATAAATGTTTAGGGGAAGCCGAGTCTTCCTTCCTCCAAATTTTTTGGACATGGGAGTTGGGTGGCAGAGAAATCTCCATTTGTTGGTTTCTGTGGAAGCTTATTGGTGAGGTTAGCAGCCAAACGTCACTGTATACATTCCCATAAGAACTAGTCAACTATAACTAATTACGACAACCCTTTATAATAATCGATTAGAGAATTCCCGTTGTAGAGTAAACGTGAATTTCGTTTTGGCAGATTTTTTCAATAATGACAATTTGGATTCTATGAAGAACTGGAAATGTTAGCTAAACTGGAAATGATCTTTTAGTTAATGACGATGTAAAATACTCAGCAAGTTCATAATCGGGCGTTTACATGTATAGAATCATGAAAGGGTATTTGATTGATTACAGGGAACTGAAATTCTTCAAGTGTTAATACAAGGTTTCGCAGTTGCAATCCAGCAAAACCAAACTCCCTCTGCTACAGCAACGAAACAGAGTAATGAACAAAGAACACCACACCGAAAACCCACAACGTGAAAGAACCGGAAACAGAAGAAGAAGAAGAAGAAAAGAAATCACAACGGTGGCAGTTAAGAATCGTGAAAGGAACAAAAAATCGAACGAATCTTAGTGTCTGTACCCAAGTACGGCCTTCCCATTCCCTATTCCTCTCCCACCACCATTTCCCCTGCCGCTGCTGGTGAACCCTCCCACTCTGTTTTCGCCATTCATGATCGCATTCGACGTCGCCGCTGACAATCCCTTCAATTCCTCCAAATTCGCGTAGCTCTTCCTCGCCATCAATCCGCCGCCGCCGCCGTTCCCAATTCCCCTCCTCCTCTCCCCCGACCCAACCGACTTACTCCCTCTTGAAGACAACACGCCCTGCATCTTCGACCCGCTCTTGCACGGCGGAGGAGTCAGGTGCCCCACCATCACCGGCGCCGGCTTGGGCTTCCTATTCTCCTTCCTCAGCGTCGCCGAGAAATCCGGCACCGACTGAGCCAGCATAGACGTCGCGCCGTACCCAGAAGCCCTTCTCGAAACAGGGGCAGGGAGATTGAGCGGTTGGTGTTTGAATTTGACCTGTTTCTTCGGCGGCGGAGTTGTCTGCCTCCAGGACTCGGTCTCCGACACCGGAAATCGGGAAAACGCCGTCGCCATGGCGGCGGTGGTGGTGGTGGAGGGGATCTTGGTACGGAGTTTGGATTCCCTGAGGTGGGCGTAGGCAGTGTAGCGAGGCCCCCGCTCCATGAAGTAGGTCTCGGTGGTGAGCTTGAGAGGGATGGGCTCGAAGGAATCGGAGGAATTTTGGGAGAGAATGAGGGAGATTGGGTCGAGGATGTTGAAGACGGCGGTGGATTGGAAAGTTGGGTTCTGGTGTTGAAGAGCGCCGCTGCTGATGGATGCAGCCATGATTCTTCTTTCTTCTCCGATTTCGTTTCGTTTCCTTGATGGGTTTTCGATGGAATGAATGCTGGATGTGAGAATGATCGATTAAACGATGAATTGGAGGAGGAGGCGGACTCTGTCTCTGCTGTCTCGTAGCTGTGGTTTTGGCGATTTTTGTAAGTTCGGCGGCAGGGAGGAATTCTTTTATTTTGATTTCTTTTTTGTTTTGCCCTCCCTTCTCCTCCAACGGTCCAATTAAAGCAAACTCCATTTTTCTGTGAGTGCGGATCTTCTTCTTTCTCCACTCCCTGCCCTTTTTACTTTCTACCCTTTTGCAAACGTTAATGTTGAGGTGGAGGGAGGGAAGTGGGTACCGGCTCGGAGAGTGCAATGGTTTCGTTTGGTTCGTATCGGATTACACCAAATCAAATTGAATCGAGTGAAATGTAGTTTCATTTTGAGTTTTGAATTTTATAAATAATAAAAATAAAAAGACCGAATTGACATTCGAATAGGATCAAATCGAACCAAATATAATGTTGGTCTGATTTTTAGTGCTAAAATGTCTTTCACTGTTGAATTGCGATATTCATGAGTTTGGTTCGAACCGAATTAAAGCACATTGCACATCCGTATCCTTGGATTGAATCAAAATTGCAATTTCGGGGGAATTCAGTTTTGGTCACTATAAGTTTAGGGTTTAATCTTTGAAGTTCTTATTAATAAATTAGGTGAAGAGGTCGATTCGACTCCAATTCACTTCTACGTCGAAATCGGTGGCTTTAGTTTCTCCTCCTCCTCCTACTCTTTTGTTCTTTTGGGTTTAATTGTTGAGCAAAGTGTTCTCTAATGCTAGAAAGCAGAATGCCCTTTTTATCAAGTTTTTTGAACGGAAAATCTACTAGTAAAAATTTCGAAGTGCTAAAAATCACGATGATGGATAAAGTTATGATTAGGATATAACATCATTTTCAATGAGGGGAGTCAAAATCTCGAATTTTGAGAATTTTGAGACTAGATTTGTAATTCAAACTCCATAATGTGTTTTGCTTCAATGAAAGAGTAAAAATCCAAGTATCCGGTTTTTCACTTCCCTCAATGATGGATGAACTAATGGTCAAATAACAATGGGGAAAAAACAAAGAGATTAAGGAAATGGATCGCTGGGGGGGAATCAGGGGAGACCAAGTTTGAAGGGGAATCAGATGGAGTCAGTGGGAAGGCAAAAAAATTGTTCGAGATCGGAGAAGGTAAAACTTGCTTTGATTGGCTTAAAGAAGTATGGAAGGCTTATGACAAAGAAAAAATACAACGATTCAGCGTTGTGTTGTGGTACCTTTGGAGGAAAGATGCAACCACTGGAACAACAATCCGAAACTTGACGAAGATGAGATCATCCCCCGGGCATTGAATTGGCTTAACTCCTATCTGGATGCTCGAGGCCCAGTGGTTCAGCAACCCCAAAGCGAAGAAAATGGTGCAGATTCATGCGGTTGGGTGCCGCCTCCTGAAGGGGTCTTCAAGTTAAACTCCGACGCGGGTATTCTGAACCAATCGGGAATCGGATTGGGATGTATTCTTCGAGACTGGAGGGGGGAGTTTAAGGGGGCGACTGGAATGAAGGAAAAGGGGGTTTGTAGACCCATCGAAGCGGAGGCGAAAGCCATGATATTGGGGCTGAAGGAAGCGAATCGGAAAGGGCTGAGCCCTCTTGTGGTGGAATCAGACTGCCAGATGCTAATCAGTAAACTTAGTAAGAAGGAGGAGGATCGGACTGAAGTGGGCAGCTGGTGCAGTGAGATTTGGAAATTGGCTGAAGTTAATGCAAGCTTCTCTGGGATTCAGGTCGAATGGAGGTTTACGCCACGAAGAAACAATGGTGCTGCCCACTGGTTGGCTCACTCTCTGGGGATTTGGGACCATCAGTTTGTGTGGGTGGATAACCCTCCACTGTCTCTGCTCTGCGTTTTGGAGGCGGATTTGGGACGGTTTTCTTTGAATCCAGTGTAACCTTTTCTTCTAATATTAATACAGGTTCCAGTAAAAAAAAAGAATCAAAGTATCAAACGAGTATCCAACCTAAAATGGTATCGGGGCCGACTAATGCTTCGTACGCTCGTCTGTCATCTCCTGCAATTTCTCAGCCTATCAGAAGTTGTCAATTCGCGGATTGACCCTGACCGGGTGAAAAAAACGGGTCGCACGCACACGCTGGGTCGGTTGCTACAAGGTATCGGGTTGGAGGTCAAATTGTGTGATTTTCTTTCTATGGTTTGCGAAATGCGCATATTTTCTGAATTTTCTTTTCGCCTAGCTCAATCTTTGGAATCCTTAGTTGAACATTTGAATATTGATGTTATATAAGTGTATGTGAATTTTCACTATATATTGGATCTAATTACAACATGTTACTTTGGTGTAATATTATATGTTATTACTGATATGTTAGAAGAGATTTGATATAATTTATTAGGATAAGTACAATATAATGACTCTTTCTATATTTTCAGGCTAAAACGGGTGACCGTTAACCCTTAACCCACTAGCTCGACCGGGTTCGGGTCAACCCGCAGGTTGACAACCTTGGTTCGAAGCCACCATCATTAGCCCCTCTCTCAACTTCTCGCTCTGCTTAACTTCGCTCACGAGGAAAAGAATGAAAGCCTAATTAGGATCATCCGATGGATTGTGGAAGATGAAGGAAGATGAATCGTTATAGTGACAGTGTCCAAATCTAACTTGATAGCTTGGTTTTTTCCCCCTCAATGAATACCAAGAAAATAGTTAGAAAGAACCACTATCCATAATCCCTTCCCACCCCACTAACTAGCTGACCTACAAAATCAAAAGAAGCTAGCTCTAGCCGGGACAACAACATGTCCTTATGTGCCACTCTAAGAGCAGCTCAGTTGACAGTCCACGAAACCGCCCTAAAATCTATACAATGAGAGAAGGAATCAAAAAGACAACGACAATCTCGAAGAATGGGACCTCCAATAGAATCCTCCACCATTCCAAACTTGAGTTGACATATGACCACTTTTGTGTCACCTTCGATAGATATGAAGAATATCAATATTGTATTCTTGCATGGCATGTCAAATCCCACTACTTTTTTTTATACGAGGAGAAATCTCACTACTTTAATTTATATAGGGTGAGAATGAAGTATTAACCCTACTATATAGTATATACTAGTTGGACTTATTTTGATGGCCACTAATAATTGGAGGCCCAAAATGAACGCTAGAAAAATCAAAGAACGAGGTTCTCGATAATGTCTATTGCTGGACGGTGGGCTACAACTTGTACTAATGACTCCGTTTTTTGAGAACAAGCCCAGTAGTCTACAAGGTGGCTCACTGCCTGGCCCATGATTTTGGGCTCTATTGGTGGGCTTCCTCTCATCCAATATGGTTGATTGATGTATAATGTAGACTCTATGCAACACGGATTTGGAAATTTTAATGCATTCAGGTGATTCTACGAAAATTTCCAATGGTCCTCTTTGCTCGATCTTTCTCTAATTTTGTTTTAGTGTGTCTATGGAGAAGGGGTGTGTGAACTGCGAAGGGCATTATCACATGTTTGTATTGATATAATTTATGCTTAAGTAATTAATCTTCATTCGTGCTAAATAAAATAATAACTCGTGCGTTAGTTTTTATGGTAGTGCGTAATTAATCGTTAACTTTATGAGTTGTAAAGTTCTTTGTTTTATACCTATGAGTTGTTACGTTGAGTGTTCTGTGATTAAGTCAAATAAAGGTGTCTGCGAAAGGTGCATAAGAATGCTTTAAAATGAAATTTAATTCAACTAATTTTTTTTATCCTATTCGTTGTTCGAAGAGTTTCATTTTTATCAATTAATTTATTTAATTGAATCTTATATATTTTTTCATGCCCGTATTAAAGATTCTCAATACATAGCACACTCACCTATGATGCTTCGATTCTTTAATCATAAGTCATATCGTGAAGGTCAATGACGTGCCATCTTCGTGGCTATCACGCTTTTGCCACGTCAACAAAAGTAAATGCCAAATTGACCACCGTCTGGTCAACTGTTATCTATAACGAGCAAAAAATTGTTAGGACATAAATGACACACAATTATCATACATTGTATATTTCAGAATGTTGAATAGGTCTGAACATAAATGACATTTTTTATTATAATTAATATTTTGTAGTGATATTGAGTTATTGACCCAAAACAAATTTCATGGACATTCTAAGCTCCGTCAAAAGGGCAAATATTTTCCTCCATGGTAAAAATTTATTGTACATGTATCACGATAGCAACTCTCGTATGGTCTTCGAGTTCATAGATAAAAATTTATGTGCAAAGATGTTGAATATCGGAATGAGTATTTGTATTAGGTACATACATGTTCTCTATTTCACATATTTTCCATATATAACTTGGCATGTACACAAATCTTGATAAAAATATTTTGAGTTCTTACCTAATTTATTATAAGAAAAATTTATTGACAAAACACACTTCTCAATCCTAAAGCCGATCATACAAATAAAATGAACTACTTTTTTCGTTTCTAAAAGTTGGGTACATAAATACACAACTATAGAATATAGATTACTCCTGGCTAGGGCTGCAAAACGAGACGAGTCGAATCGAGTTTTTGCTTAACTTGAACTTGGCTCGTTTACGAAATTCTCAGTTTGAGTTCAGCTCGAACTCGAATTTTCATAATCCAGCTCGAGCTCGGCTCGATTAAAAATAATCCAGCTCGAGCTTGATTCGATGGAGCTCAGTAAATGCTCATTAACAAAATTTGTCAAGCTGAGTACAAGCTTTTGTTGAAAAATGTGTACACATAAGAGTTTAAATGATAAAAAAGATACTAGAAACTATAAATTATAACTAACTTTCATACACATCTGTATAACATGATAATGTTCATGTTCAGAAGAGTAATTAATCATTTTACAAGCTCTAAACAAGTCAGCTCGCGAGCTTAACTCAACAAGCCACCGAGTCAAGCTAGCTCACGAGCTTTTCAAACTGAGCATGATCTAGCTCAAATTTGGCTAATTTATTAACGAACCGAGTGTCAAATAAATTTTCCCCAATTCAAACGTGCAAGTTACTCGCGAGTAGCTTGACTCATTTGCCGTCCTACTTCTGACCGATGGCGAGAGATCCTGTGCTAGTAAACAAGGAGAAACACACTACTGTGTGGGCAGCAATTGTGCATGATCTCACTCGTCGGCACCGCACGTGATCCACCGCAGCAGCGGGGTAGGGTAGCTGCCTGCCGGAAATCTAATCCGAAATCTACTCGTGTCTTCCCCCACGGAGAGATAACTACTAACCTGATATATATCCTCGTTTATTTGTTTGTTTATAAAATAAAAAGCAAATGTGAATGTAAATATAATATTATATATGTATGGTCGAATTTGATACATTATATAAATACAACGTTTAGTATATGTGATTGTGTATGTCATATCAACTAAAAGCTGAGACAAAATAATTTCAACTCAACTATCTCAACAATCAAACCTATAAGCTGAGATATTACACTTACTCATTGTGAGTGATAGTTTCTGTCCCATCACAGAAACAATCTATTTGTTGTTTCTGCTAAAAAAAAATCAAACGAACGATGCATTCTAAACAGTACATGTATAGTAACAACCTCAACAAAATAATCACAAATTCCAAGCGATAAAATTCTATAACCGTGGATGACTCAAGTTATTTCAATTCAGAGAGTTTGAAATATTTGCATGGTTTAAAGTCTAGAGATTTCGATTCTAATACTACAAACGGTCCCTTAATATCAAGATTAGTTATTATTTGAAAAATGTTTAATTATGAATATTATACACATGTCAATAACTTGAGTGTTACGCAATGTCCAATTTGAGTTATATACTATTTACTAAAATCATCATTTGCAACCTTCGATTTTTTTTATGAGTATAAATTTATCTAAAGAATACAACGTTGGTTGAATTGATTTAAATAAAAATAAAATGTATTCGTAATAGTATGCTGAATCTAAAAAAAATTTAAAAAAATTTAGTGTCTATAATTCATTTGATCAATATACATGCATTCTTTTATGTTTTTTAAATAATAAATTATTAAAATATGAGTATGTGACGGAGGACTGAGGCTTGAGGGACACATTCACAACCAAATAGACATGGAAAACGGGCTTAATAATAATGATTAAGCCCTTTAATTTGTTACCTTAATCTGCATACTAAGCCCATAATGATTGTTTATTATTAGTCAAGGTAGGTATTTTTAGGGAGAAAAAAATGGGGGTTACACTTACGAGAGCAGCCGAATAGAATTCTCCGCCATAACCGAGCTAGAGCCGTTCTTGTTGCCGAAGCGAAGCCTCTCATCAACTTTCTCTCCCACTCTCCGGATTTTCCAACGCTTTCTCGCCATCGAAACAAAACCACGAATCAATCCAGCGCCAAAGCAAAACCCCACACCTCCCTTCCTTACTGAAAAGGTGCCTGCTCCTCCCTCCGATTTCCCGCCTGGTTTCCTGCTTTCCTTTCTCCCCCACTCGCCAATTAGGTAAATGCGCGTTTGAATCCATCATTGTTCGATCCGATAGAATTTTGCGGATCGTAATCACTAGTTTCGCGACGCCATTGCGTAGTCTCTCCGTTGGCTGACCGGCCGGCCGGCCACTGTAACAGTGATTTGGGGATTTTTATTTTTAAATTTTTTGGTGGAGAATAGTCTACTTTTTTAATTGGTTTCTTGTTTTACTGCTTTGACTATTGGGAAAGAAAAGTTTTCCAAAGGCGATAATGCCAGCAGCATCGACGTTTGCCGTGAAAGCCAGCTTAGGCGGCGCCTTTGGTTTCGACGCTGGATTACAAGAGCTGGGAAGGAAGAGACGGCGGGGGAGCATTGTATTAGCCGGTGGTTCTGCTCGCGGGAGGTTGACGGATTCGTTGGCGTTGAAGGGAAATCGCTGCATGAGTCGCATCGGCGGCTTAACTTCTTGCTTCGGGTTGCGTAATGATTCGGTCCCGATGGGGACGGAGCTTATGCGCCCCAGTACCCTCTTCAGAAACCGCCCAGTCAGAGCTCTAGCTTCTGGTTTGCGATCTGTGTTCCGTTGTTTCATTTGATTTCTTAAGTGAAGTGTGTTGATTGGAGTTCGATTTCTACGGTGATCTTAAGAAAGTTGCATCATTGATTTGCAGATGGTGACATCGAAGATGCGGAGCCGTTAAAGCCGACGGATGTTTCAGTCACAAAGAGAAAGTCTACTGGAACGGTTTTACCATTTGTGGGCGTTACTTGCCTTGGAGCTGCCCTGTTTGGTTATCACCTGGGGTATGGCCATAGTGTGAACCAAATGAAGAACATTGCTCTCCCTTGCAATTGCTTATTGTCATTTTGATTAATGGGTTTTATTGGTGTGTGCGTTCTGTTCTTTAACTGCAAAAAGGTTCTGGGTTTCAGGACGTGTCTTCAGAACTATAATTGTCTTGCCCTCTTTTTATTGTTTCCCTACTTATCAAAGCATACTCCTCTTTGCTGCTTCAGAGTGGTAAATGGTGCCCTTGAGTACCTAGCCAAAGATCTTGGGATTGCTGAGAATACCGTCATACAAGGTTAGCCTATTTCGTTTTGGAGTTGGACTGCTGTTGTAGTTCTTCATCTCACCGGGTAGTTATTGCTCCTAGCTTAACTTGACCCTGACAAGTATTTCTGCGAAAGGCTTGTGTTTTATCATGCCATGAAGCTGAATAAGTTTCTAGCCAATGTAGAATCTTGTTTGCTCTCGCCTATTTTGATTAGTGGTGTTCACAATCGAGTAGGATGGATTGTCAGCACACTGCTTGCTGGTGCCACTGTCGGCACATTTACTGGTGGTGCATTGGCAGACAAATTTGGCAGAACAAAGACATTTCAGTTAGATGCAATCCCACTTACCATTGGAGCGATTCTTTGGTTTGTTACTTATCCTCATGTCTACTGTAGTGATGTCCTGGGATTTTGCTTAGACCAAGTTACTTATTATTGCAAATAAATGGTTCTAGTGCCACAGCACAGAGTGTACAGACCATGCTTATCGGCCGCCTACTAGCTGGTATTGGAATCGGCATATCTTCTGCAGTTGTGCCACTTTACATATCTGAGGTTGCAAATTATTTCATTTTTCTTAATGATTTCATTGTTGATACTCGTTTAAGGTACAATGACTGACACGTACTTTTGGTCAGATCTCACCAACTGAAATCCGAGGTGCACTTGGTTCTGTAAACCAACTATTTATATGCATTGGGATCCTTTTGGCGTTGGTGGCTGGGTTACCTTTAGCCGGGAACCCCATATGGTAACTTTTCTTGTCATAAGTTAGTAATTGAACAAATGTTCTCTTTCATAAAAAACTTGATAAATGTTTCAATTTTCAGTAAGGAAAACTAAATATTGTGCAATATGTACATTTATCAAGCACAGCCTGTCTATGCATAGCCCTGATTGTGATTTAACTCTGGTTTTCCTTGATCTTGCTTCAACAACTTATTCTTCACTGACATAAAATAGATGCAAACTTTAGCAGCAAGTTACTGGAGACTTTTGGGAGTCGGGTTAATAACTCATAGATGATCTAAATTCAGATGCTAAGATGTAGTCTCTACCTTTGCTCTTGACACTACTATACTGGGCAGTGTTTCTTTGCTTCCATCTTTGCATTTGAACAGCTTAAGCTTACAATACATTTTGTTCTTGATAGCAGTTCTGTAAAGTAGAACTTTACTCGTCTCTAATTTTGTGCGGCTGATGCTTGATGCATATTGTGTTAGCATTTGGTTCAAATATGTGCTGTTGATGAACTAAATTCTGTGTTAGAACTAAAGTTGTTTGTTCTTGACAAATTTTGATGCTCTTCCTACGCACTTTTGACATTTCCTACGATGTCACTTTGTCATGTAGGTGGCGAACAATGTTTGGCCTTTCTGCCGTGCCTTCCATTCTGTTGGCACTAGGGATGTCATTTTCTCCGGAAAGCCCTCGGTGGTTGGTCCAGGTTCCTTCTTCACCTCTGTGACCTATACTCTGTATTTTCGTGTTTCTCCCCCATTCACTGTATGTCATTGAAATTTATTTATCAACACATGCAGCAAGGGAAAGTTCCCGAAGCAGAGAAAGCGATTCAAACACTTTATGGCAAAGAAAGAGTGTCAGAAGTCATGCAAGACTTGTCTGCGTCGAGTCAAGGTTCTTCAGAGCCTGAGGCAGGGTGGTTTGATCTGTTTAGTAGCCGTTACTGGAAAGGTATGTCTGCAAGTTGTCAAAGCGAACTTCTTTTATGCTTTAAGTTCTAAAACTTCTCAATTTGCCTGTGGGGTCGTTTGGATGGATCAATTGTAAAACGAGACAACTTGCCCAATTGTATTATTTTACAAAACAGGTCAATTAAAATGAGTCAATTTGAATTACCTACCCCCACCCCAAACAATTGTAATTGCCTAGTTAATTCGAAATTCTCCAGGCCAAATTGTTTCATCCAAATTTTATGCTGCCAAATCAGTCAATTGGACCCAATTATCTCAAAATGAGACAATTGGGTAAAATTGATTCGTTAGAATTCCTCATCCAAACGACCCCTACATGTCATTTATATTGCACTGGACTTCTGATGGGTTAGGGATAAGGTCCCAACCCTTGTGTTTCTTAGATTCTGATAATGTTACGCTGAGATCTTAACATGTAATGTTTGTATAAATAGTAGAATCTGAACATATCTTATGTGTTTTGAGTCATTTATCAACTCAAATTTCGTGCTGTGGTGCAGTTGTTAGCGTCGGTGTAGCACTTTTCTTTTTCCAACAGATGGCCGGAATAAATGCGGTGGTGTACTATTCGACTGCTGTGTTTCGAAGTGTTGGGATTGGATCTGATGTTGCAGCGAGTGCTCTTGTTGGAGCCTCAAATGTTATTGGTGAATTCCCTAATCATTGTTCTTTTCTGGCATCTGTCAACTTTCCATCCTAAAGTGTTTTGATCTTATATCCATCTTCCAGGAACCACCGTTGCCTCTTCTTTGATGGACAGACAAGGAAGGAAAAGTCTGTTGGTCACAAGCTTCTTCGGAATGGTAAATATTATTTTTTGATAAAAATTGTTCTTCAACCTGATGCATTAGTACAAAGCAGCATGAACTATTCTTTTTCGTGCTACTGTAAATATAAACATATTGGAGTCGTATAAGTTACCTTATTGTTACCATACTTAGGCCAAACCAGATTAGGTTGGTTTCAGCCTCAGTTTTCGATTTCTTTTCTTCTCCTACCTTCATCCTGTCCGTTGGCATCATCTAGGACTGCTAGTGATTTGACTGGTTCTTAACCCACTGTTTGGTACTAATAATTAGAATGGAAAAACGGCTTAGCTGACAGTTTAGTTTCTATTGTACTCTGAGAAGTTTTGCTGGCATGATCTGCATTTTTGTGCATATTCCTTCCCCCTAAAAAATGACGAGTTAGGATTTAAAATATCTAGTTTCTGTTGATTTGTCTTTCACCTAGTGACAAACTGGCTGTTGCGCATGCATAAATTTTATCTCTGATCTAGTTCCATGATGATGAGTTGGATGATCAACCTTCTAAAGTGCACCCATTTATCTTTCTCATGGACCAATTGATTTTCTTATCTTTAATATGAATTTTTAATGTCTGCTCCGTAGAGTCATAGTCAGTCTCCTATGCTCTGTTACTAAGATTCATTGTTGCATCAGGTGCCTTTTCTTTTTTGCGCACATGGTTTGGAAGCAAAAGAGCTTATGCTCTTCTCCCGAACTTCTCTTATATTCCCATGATTTTTTATTTTTAATTTGTGCCGTCTCTAGGCTGCATCAATGTTGCTGCTTTCCTTGTCTCTGACCTGGAAGGTCCTGGCACCTTATTCTGGCACGCTTGCGGTTCTTGGGACAGTGTGGTAAGCACTATGTAGCATGTTCTGTTTACGAGGTTGTTAGCTTCTGGACCGACTATACATCTTTGATGCTAACTCCAAAATTGTGTTTTTTTTTTCTTTCTTTCTCCAATACAGCTATGTCCTCTCTTTTTCACTTGGGGCTGGTCCAGTACCTGCTCTTCTACTGCCTGAGATATTTGCCTCCAGAATTAGAGCCAAAGCAGTTGCACTATCTTTGGGCATGCACTGGGTAAGTCAATCTTGTGGTTTCCCCCCTACACATAATTTGAACCGGTTAAGTATATATATTAGGTTACAGGTAAACAGCGCTGAGCACCGGACATAATGATAATGTGTTAGAGAATCAGTTACCTAAAAATGAGTTCATCCTGAACTGAGCTTGTGGACCAAAACCAAAAATGGAGATTCATGTTGTTACTTCCGAGTGTGTTCTGATTCTCTATCGCGTGACAGGTCGCGAACTTTGTCATTGGCCTCTATTTCTTGAGCGTGGTGAACAAGTATGGGATCAGCATGGTGTATCTAGGGTTTTCAGGCGTCTGTCTTCTTGCCGTTGTGTACATACTTAACAACGTCGTGGAGACGAAAGGAAGATCGCTGGAGGAGATCGAACGTGCCCTAGCATGATTCAGATGTCTAGTTTTCCCTTGGAGCAGCTCACCTAGGAATAATCTGCCTGGCCGGCTCAGTGACTGAATCCTTCCCATCTTCTGGTATTTTAACCTATTGAGGTTCCCTTCTGTAAGTGAGAGATTGTAGCAATCGTGCTCATTTACTGTGGTTACTTAATCGCCGGCCAGCTTCTTTGTATGTAGATGCTGAACTGTTATGATATTCGGCCAGTTTCTTTATCGTCGGTGGATTTCCAATTGCCATTCGCGAATGCCGCTTATTGTGACGAGTCTCAATTGCCTAAGTGTTGTTATAGTGGTAATACAAATAAGAACCATTAATAAACAAGGGTTTGGGTTGGCGATGTTATTGTTGGTTTTTAAACTGTTTTTTTTTTATAACTTAAACTGGAAATTTGAAGAAGATAGAAAACTACGGGGTAGTTTGGAAGTTGCGAATGTTAAATCATTACATTGTAATGAATTACCGTAATATAAATGCATGTATTGATACAATGGATACATTCTAATACATTGTTTGGTTGTTGAGATTTTACTTTATGGATTGATTTACATAAAGTTACTTTTATGGGAAAATGTCATATTTACCCTCAATTTTTAATTTATGAATGTATTTACCCTCAACTTTTAGTATAAGACAAAAACTATTAGGGATATAAATGGAAAGAAAAAGTTGACACAAATCTAAAAGCAACAACCACAACAAACTCAACTTTTAGTTGAGATTGTATAATACATCATTTTCTGTGATTATTGGTGAGACCTACTTTGACACTTCCAAACATTGTATTGTGCACAATACATGTATTCAACAAACACAGCTCTAACAATCACAACTTCCAAACGACCCCTACATTAATTGACTCGGATACCCTTGCTCATTTAGTGTTGGAAAAAACTCATTTTAGCTCTCTAATTTTTGTAGTCTCAACGAGATCATTTTCAATCGCTGCCATTACTAATCCATTAAGATTTTTTTGTGTCATTTTTTAAACAAATAGGACTTTCGACTATGGACCAATAACAAACAATTGATATAATTAAATCCACTACCAAAATCATAATCAATTAATTATATACCAATATACCATATATACAACCTATAATATTAGATGTAATTAACTAATGAACTTATATATATATATGGTGGCGTATTCGGTGCACTCACTTTTTTGGGTGCGTTCAGTGCACTCGCTTCATAACAATCATTTTAAACATGCGATTTATATAAAAATGATGTCAATCATCGCTTATGATGTGATGAACAATAACGCACATGAATTTGCACAAAAACCATTGAAGATTTACTTTAATTTGAAGGATTTAGAGTTTAGAGATTTAGGGTTAGGGTTAGGGTTTACAATTTGGAGTTTAGGGATAGAACTCAAAATTGGAGGTCTAAGACTTAGGGTAATCGGCTAATTAGTTGTTATCATACGTTATATCATCATATCACACTGATTCTACAAATAAAAATTCAACATCTGACACCTTAAGACTAGTTTTTGAGTTGGGTGCATTGAACGCACCCATTTTTGTGAGTGCACTGAAGTAGTCACCATATATATATATATATATATATATATATATGGCAAGTTCTACGGTACCATGGGTGAAATCCGGGGTACCGCATACCTTGAGTATGAAAACACTATCTAGACCTTGAATTGACCGATCTTTCGGACATGATACTATACTCTAACACTTAAAGATCAAAATCTAGGTGTTAACTCTCCCAATCTTATACTCCAAGATCAATTTAATTAGAAACAATAATCGACGGTTATGATTCATCCAAATATAGGCACAAAAAGGAATGCACCATCTTAGGGTTTATAGATTATGATTTAGATAATTATGACCTATGTTTCACTCATTAAGGGTTAGGGTATAATATCATACACAAAAATCCTGGTAATTCGAGGTCTAGATAGAGTTTCCATACTCGAGGTATGCGGTACCCCGGATTTCACCCGGGGTACCATAGAAGCCACCACCAGAGGGCCTGCTGACACACTCTCACAAGGTTGTCAAACCGGTGGTACATGCGGGTTTGTGCCAGTTCATGCTGGTTAATATTACAAATAATTTACAAATACTCATATTTAAACACAACATTTAACGTCAATACCTAAATATTTGTACTTGGATCCAACAAATAACATCAACATTTAACTTTTTAACACATAAAATAAATAATAAATAATTTTTAATCAATTAAATTCACTAAGATAAAATCATTTTACTTGGAAATTTGTATATCGATCATGACGATCATACTGGTGGTGTCATGCCGGTTTTATGACCGGTACAAGTTCAACCAGTGTCACGCTGGCCAGCGTGACAACCATGCACTCTCATGACCGCTTCTGCTCCAATGTCAACTGTTACGAACTACCTTTGCCTTGTGGCCTTAACATTCAAGTTGCGTTAAAAATACATCCATCTAATATTACAAAGTTGAAGGGGGAAGGCCACCAGCGAAAAATACTGAATGCGAAGTTGCAAACTGTTAGTCCATTCCAACATAATCGTCAAAATTTAAAAGGCTCAATCTCTTGAAAAAAAAAAACAACGGACAAGGAGTTTGACAAAGTAGCGACAGACTGTTTTGGTTGGGCTTCAAAGTTCAAACTGAGTAGGCGACTTGTTAGCGTGATTGAAGGCGTTAATTCTAGTGCAAAAACAAAAGGGCAGCCAGTTTGACTCCCCCCTAAATTGTTTGGTATTCCGTATAGAAAACCCAGTGGTTTTGGAGATTCTTTTCTCTCCGTTGGACACGTTGCTGACCCAAATTAAATTGGATTCCAGAGCCACTGACTTCCAGGTATCGAGTTTGATGACCTCCATCTGTTTTTGTTTCTGTTAAGCACACGGTGTCCGTACCTGTGCCTGTCCAAACTCAAAGCCTATTTGATGACTTGAGTTTGGAGGGTGTGTTAGTAAATGATATATGATTCAAGATTGAACCTCTCCCAACAACTCGACTTATTGGGATCAACTGGTTCTTAACAGGTATAATAATAAGTCTGTTCATTTAATTGTACGAATAGAAATGGACCAAACAGTTTTTAATGGTTTGACATGAATCTAGATGAACCTCCCCGGTTTAACTGGTCCACTAAGTTAACCATAGAAAATTAAGGAAAACACCTTTGACATAAACTAAAACCATCCCACCACCTCAATCACTAATGTTATTATACTTCCTTTTTTCCATTTTCTAGGCTCCATGTCGGATTTATCTGGTTCATTATGGGTTGCCACCTTGATCAGTGAATTATATTTAATAAAAAATTTATGATATTTTTATGAGATAGTCTGAATGCTTTGTTATAACTTTTATGGTGATAGATGATACATATTGTAAATTTTTTATGGTTAGTGATATATTACCTTCTAAATTAATGTATTATATATGTCTTTTATGTTATAGCGCATAAATGGTTCCATCCACAGTTAACCAAAAATTCTATAACGATTAACCATTAAACTATCAGCTCAGTTTGGCCTTGTTGTAGCTTTTGCTGAAACAACTTCTGGCTTGAGCTTCTAGAGAAGTACTTTTCAAAAAAAGCAGTTGAGTGTTTGGTTGAAAAACTATTAGAAGTGTTTTTTAATATGAGAGGTTGTGTAAAATGACTATAAAGGACTTATAATATAAATTATGAATAATAATTCTAAACAATAAAATGTAGTCAAAATGGATCTTATTAGACTTCTTTTATATTAAATAATATGATTTTATAATTTATTTTATTTTTAAAATGATATAAATGAAAGAAAATTATTTTTTCTGAAATAAAATTAAAATAAGGTAATGATAATCTTGTATTTTCAAAACAGTTTTTCGCATAAGTTCAAAATTGGAACTTCTGCTTTTATGTTATACAAAAGTGTTTTCGGCTTTTTAAAAGCCGAGCTTTTAAATGTGTTTGGCCCTACTTCAGCCTTTAAACTTGAAAAAAACTTCTAAAAGTCGGGCAAAAAATATAGGTATCAGCCACTAACTTTTTTCACTTCGCTCCAGTTTTGAAAACATTGATTATTACTATTAGCAGGCGTGGTTCTTTTGATGGGGAATATACAATTGGAGTGTTATCATAATCTCATTAAGAGCAAAACGAATTGGCATGCAAACATGATTATCAAGGACAGCGATATTATTACTCCTCCATTTCTTGCTTCAAGGACAAGTGATTTCGATTGCAGTTGATGCGAATAGCACTTGCATGAAATGCTCCTAAGCATAACTCTTGCATAATCAGATTTGCTTTCTTGATTTTAAGTGAGGTCAGATTTAAGGGGTGTGATTAAATTTTTTTTATTATATTTTTCGTACTTTTTAATTAATTTTTATCTTCTTTATTTAACTTGGAATTTAGAGTTTTTTGCATAGATAAAATGAGTTCTACAAAATAATATCAATTTTCAGTATATTTCAAAAAAAAATTCAAATCGCCCTGATACTTCCTCCGTTTTGAACTCAAATTTTGAAAATTTCTTTATCCAAAAAGAACGAGTTCTTTGTAATCTATTTGAACTACAAATGTTTTGGGAAATACCGGAAAAGTGAACGGTAGGACATTTTGTACTAAAATCATAGTTAAACCGTGATTGAACCGTTTCCTACCGTTAAAACCGCCTATCGTTTTGGGGTCATGTCCAGTATTTTCGGTCCGACCAGGCAGTACAGTAGGGTTTTTTTTTTTTGGTAGAAGACAGACGCTAACCGCGTCCTATATCATGTCATTAATCAAACGATTCATGAAATTTCCCATAGAATCATGGTACAACCAATAACAGAAGTTCGGGTCGCTCACATCAAAGTGATATGTGCCAAAAGAAGAACCATGACCCTTAGTAGCTAAGAAGTCCACTGCGAAATTACATTCATGATAAACATGATTAATCTCAACAGTCCACTCCCTCAAAACTCAAAAGTAAGCTACTTAACTGCTTCGCAAGAAGCTCCGTAACAGGTATCAGTACGATCTCTGTTCTTGATGATGTCCAGCGCTGTTCTAGAGTCCAAATTGAGCTCAATTTTCCAGTAGCCAAGCTTCCAAGCTAGTTCCAGGCCCTCTAGATTCGTAGGAGGTAATAAAAAATAAAAAATAACAATTAATATATTTATACTATTTATATATACAACCATTCTGTATTCTCATAAAACTCATAACATTGTTTATTATATAGTATCAAGTATCACTCAATATTTATATTCTTTCAATTTTATCGGATGTTACCAATCTGGAATGTTAACAAAACACGTACTTTTTTAGTTTTCACGCTGCACTTTTCAACACCCAGTCTACAATGCATAAATAGCTACCCTTTTCTCACTTTGCATTGACCCCGTTATCACCAGTCATGATCGTCTTCTTTCTTTCCCAATGAACTAACTAACACAGGTCTCCCTTCCCCTGCTTTCCTCCACCGGCAGAGAAACTTCATCTCTCTCCCTCTCCTCAAAACCCCACAACTCCCACAAAAGATCCTCCTTTAATTTGGCAGTCCACCGAAAAAGGGTCTCTTCATTCTCTGATCTCCTCCGCCATTAGTCCCCAATGTCACTCCTCCAACTCTGTTTCACTTCATTTCTTCTCCTTCTTCCCCTTCCTTTATACTCCCTCAACGATGAAGGCCTTGCCCTCCTCTCCTTCAAACAGTCCCTGCAACAAAAACCCAGCACTACCCAATTGCAAAATTGGAATCCCTCGGACACAAATCCTTGCTCCTGGGAAGGAATCGGCTGCAACCAACTCGGCCGAGTCATCTCACTCACCCTTCCTTACAAACAACTCGCCGGATCCTTCCACCTCGACTCCACAAACCTAACCCAACTCCGCCACGTCAATCTCCGCAGCAACAACCTCACCGGGACCCTCCCGCCGGAGCTCCTCCGATCACCCGCGCTCAAAACCCTGGTCCTCTCCGAAAACTCAATTTCCGGCCCGATTCCGCCCGAAATCGGAACCGCCGACCGCCTCCAAACCCTCGACCTCTCTCACAATTCCTTCAACGGCCCCCTCCCTCCCTCAATTCTCAACTGCAAGAGACTGAAACAGCTCGTCCTCAGCTCCAATCTCTTCTCCGGCTCCCTCCCGGACGGAATTGGGCCCAATTTAATCACCCTCCAGAGCCTCAATCTATCGTCCAACGCTTTCACCGGACGCATCCCCGGCGACATTGGAAACCTGTCGAATCTGCAGGGAGCTCTCGACCTGTCGCACAATCTCTTCACCGGCGCAATCCCGTCGAGCCTGGGCGCTCTCCCGGAGACGGTCTACATCGATCTCAGCCACAACAATCTGAGCGGCCCAATTCCCCAGTCTCGGACCCTGCTCGATGCTGGGCCCACAGCTTTCCTTGGCAACCCACTCCTCTGTGGGCCGCCCACGAAAGCCCTATGCCTGTCTCTCCCGGAAAAGCCCAAGCCCATGGCGGACGATCCGTTATTGGAGCCCGGCAGCGGCGAGAGGCGCCTGAGTCCGGCTCTGCTAGCGATCGCGATTGTATCCGGGACAGTTTTAGCGATCGGCGTGGTCGCTCTGTCGTTTGCGTATTGGTACAAATATTTAATAAATATTTTGTTAATACGATTCATACATATTTTATCCGTTTAAAACTTTTATATCATTAATGTACTATTAAAACTATCATTAATTTAGAAACGAATTAAAATACCTATACGTATTCTATAAGTAACTTACTATTTTACTAACCATGTTTGATGGCAGGAGGAGAGCTCAGTACGGGAAGCGGAACGACGTCGCCGTGGCCGCCGCCGCCGGGAGATCGGGAGCGGCGGGGAAAGAGATGCTCTGTTTCAGTAGGAGGGATGACGTGGAGTCGCTGGCGTCGGAGAATGTGGAGCAGTACGCGTTCTTGAAGGTGGAGGCAGATCCGGGGTTCGATCTGGAGCAGCTGCTGAAAGCGTCGGCGTTTCTGCTGGGGAACGGCGGGGCGGGGATCATGTACAAAGTTGTGATTGAGAACGGGGCGAGCTTGGCGGTGAGGCGGCTGGAAGATGGAGGCGGCGGGCAGAGGTTTAGGGAGTTTCAGGGGGAAGTGGAAGCGATCGGGAAGATTAGGCACCCGAACATTGTGAGGCTTCTGGCTTGCTGCTGGTGTGCTAGTGAGAAGCTGCTCATCTATGAGTATGTGCCCAATGGGAACTTGGCTACTGCAATTCACGGTAAATGCTCTGTTTTATTCTTTTTCAACTCGATTACATTGGCCTTTTGCATTTGAGGAAAAAATTCAGAATGGGTTGAGATTTTTTTTTTCCAAAAATACCATACTTAATAAAATGTTTCTCTTATTACTAGAGTTCGGAACAATGCCAAACGAATTAGATAGTGGTTTGCTTTATATTGGAGCGATCTAGAAAAGAAAGCTCGAATTGCGTAGGAGAGAAGCAAACCACCCTCAAAACAATGTGGATCGCGACACACCCTGACCAACCACAATAGATTGCTGATAAGGCTCGCGATCTACTCCTACATTAGGTCGAAACTTCCAACGATCACAACTTTGCGCTTGGTTGTCCGATTGTAGCGATTTTTTTTTATATTTGTATAATTTTTCGTGATCGTCGAAAATCGTCAAAAGTTATGCTGAATAGCAAAATAAATTCGCTGCAATCGGATAACCTAGTGCAATGCTATGACCATTAGAAGTTTCGACCTAGGTTAGGTGTAGCTTAAGAGGTTTTCGAACGATTTTTGAAGGGCAGATTGCTGTACCTAAACCCAATCTGTGTTGTTTGCGGCTATGTCCAGCGATCCACCAGGATTTGGAGTTGTTCGCTTCCTTCAGCCGCGATCCATATTTGTTCGCTCCTTATTCCAGCGAACCACTACCTAATTCGCAAGACACTCTAGCGAACTGCTCCAAACTTTAATTGTATTTTGGCATTTTTCCTGCATTTGAATGGCAGTCATGAGATGCTGATATCTGGATATTTGGTCATCAGGGAGGAACGGAGTGACAAACTTCAAGCCAATGCCATGGTCTACCCGCCTCCGAATTCTCAAAGGCCTGGCCAGAGGCTTGACATTCATCCACGAATGCAGCCCCAAGAGGTACGTCCATGGCCATTTGAAGCCCACCAGCATACTCCTAACAAGCGACATGGATCCTCGAATCGCAGATTTCGGGCTCAACCGTCTCGCCTGCAATCCAACAACAGCTGAAGAATCATCATCCTTCGAACCTCCTCTGGCTCATACGGAGAGCAGCAGGACTCCTTCTCAGTGCTCCCCATATCCACTGACACCCACCAACGCTAAGACGAACAACGCGTCGTTCTACTACGAAGCTCCTGAGATGGCTTCGCGATCATCAGCTTCGTCGTCGTCGAAGCCATCGCAGAAGTGGGATGTCTACTCGTACGGGATGATTCTCCTTGAGATCGTCACCGGGAAGTCTCCGGCTGCGATTCTGAACGCTTCTGAGATGGATTTGGGGAAATGGGTTCAGCTCAGCATTGATGTTAGTAAAGCGATTGGTGATATTGTGGATCCCTTCTTGGCGCATGATTCGGGTAAAGAATTGCAGATGGCTGCTGTGATGAAGATTGGTTTGGCCTGTGTTGGAGGGAATCCTGACAAGAGACCTTCTATGAGGAATGTCGGCGTTGCTCTGGAGAAAGCGGGGGACGAATAGGTGGATTGTAGATGAAACAAATTTGTGAGCAACGAGATGATAGTGCAGAACAGAGGAGTCGTCGAGTGCTTTCAAGTGGCGTTACATGTTTTTGTTTATGATATTTTACAGATTATTTATGGGTTGGCAGAATGTTATACTGTGTGAAATTTGTATCATTCTGCGAAATGTAATAGCAAATCAATTTTTTGACATTATGATGCTGTTGGATGATTTTTCTATAAAATAACGAATGTAAATACGAGACGAAAAATGTAATTTTTTTTGCCAATATTATCAATTAGTAAACTTTAAACAATAACAACTAATAATAAAATTCAATTAACACACAAATTTGAAGAATTTTGCAATGCTTTAAAGCATTGCTGGTTTATGTCTTTATGGTACAAATTGAAGTTGTACCTTTAACGTAACGGTACAATTTCGAGTTATACCTATATTCTTTTGTAAAATTTCTTATAGTAGAAACTAAAAGTTCTACCTTTATGTTATGGTACAACGTCAAGTTGTACCATAACATAAAGGGTCCAATTCCCTTATTGTACAACTTCAATTGGTACTTTTAACGTTATGATACAACTTCAAGTTATATTTTAAAGCACCAATACTTTAAAAAATAGTATAAAGTGTTCCATAAATTTACGTGATTCACTAACACAACTTGTCTTAGCTAGTCTAAAAAAAGATAATCAATTTCACTATACTTGAAGAGATACATATTATAAAAGGAATGAAAAGTATATAACGTAAAGAAAAGATCTCGTACGATAACAGATAATCTGTAATATAAACAATTAGGGGTCGTTTGGAAGTTGCGATAGTTTTGTTGAGATTGTCATTATGCATGTATTGTTTACAATACATCATTTTTTTTATTTTTTTTAGCAGAAACAATACATGGATTGTTTCTGTGATGTGACAGAAACTATCACTCATTTTGAGTGATTGTTATATTTCAACTTTTAGTTGTGATTGTTGAGATAGTTAAGTTGAGATTGTTTTGTCTCAGCTTTTAGCTGATGCGACATACACAATCACACATACCAAAAGTTGTATCCTACAATGTATCAAATTCGGCAATACATGTATAATATTATACATGCATTCTCAACAATATATCTATTTAACAAGGGCATTGCTATTCGTCGCCCTAAAATTTCTTATTTGTCGCCCTAATTAAATTAAAATTACTCTAATGCCCTTAATTCATTTATTTCTCTTTCAAACATTTAAATCCAAAACAAACTCATATACTTACATCAAATAACGAATATCAAATAATTCTATATCACATTGGTATATTTGTAATAGTTCATTAATAATTCCAATAGCATTTTTTTAAATCAATTCGACTTGTCTTCAATAGCGGCGACCGGGTTGAAAAATCGCCGGCGACAGGTACGTCCGCCGCGGCAACATAATAATAATAAAAAATCATCCTTGTGGCATTGGTCGTCGTCTTCTTTCTGGCAGTGACACCGGTCGATTAGCAACGGCGGTGGGACTTAGGATACAAGTAGTATTCTCGTCCGCTTCGTCTGCCTTCTATCCGCTTCGTCTGCCTTCATCTTCCTCCCTGTGGTCGATGACAACGTCGTGATTGGGGTGGGCGTCGGATTTGGGTTGTGGAGGGAATTTGGTCGGCGGGAGGGATTGGGGTCTGGGGTTGGAGGGGTTTTGGGCGGTCGATGAGGGTGGGGGAGTAGTTGCTGGCGGCAGATTTGGGTGGGGAAGAGACAGGGGATTGTTTGGGTGGATAGAAATTGAGTTGAGGGTAAATATATCAATTTGTTAGGTTTTAGGGCGACAAAATTTAAATTTTAGGGCGACGAATAGCAATTCAGTTTAACAATCGCAACTTACAAACGAACCACATTTTGGCTTGCAACTTGATTCCCATGATTCCATTCTACCGAACTTTATTACGGTTGGCCACTCCTTCCCACTTTGTACGTTTTTTTTTTATGCCTTCCCACTTAGCTCGTTAAGCATTGTTTCCTTTGAATGATATCGAGCAGTATCCATGAATAGCAAAGGCTCCCAAAAAGATCCATAATAGCAAAGAAAGCAAATCATGCTGTCTACAATTTTTAGGTGTAAACACCTTGCTTGTCTCCAATATCATGTCCTAGGATCGATAGAGGTCCATGAACCATCCTTTGGAGTCAGAATCATATATGGAGTTCATCGGAGGCTCGACGAAAATGTTATTTATAGTGGCAATACTAGTGATGTTAATTTAAATAATAATTCAAAAGGTTGGTACCGTTGTGAATATCTAAGTCTCGGGAACGTCATGCAATCGTGAAATCGAATTCGGAGTTCAAACGAACAAGATAGTGACAAAGATTAAAAAAAAAAAATTGCACAAAAAGTTATCTCTTATATGCTCTGCTCAAACTTTAATTCATTAAGAGCAATACTATAACCATTATCACTTAGGTTAAAAGGGAAAAAATAATTACTTTCTACAACATAATTATTGAAAGAAAGCAAAAGACTTAGAGCTCTCAACAGAACTTATGTAGTGGAATACTGAAATAAAATAAAAAAATCTTATGATCTTCATAGACAAAGTGTGCACGCAAGCAGACATTCAGTGTCGAAAGCGTAAATTAGCGAAATATCGAAAATCCTCACGTTTATCTAAAACAGGATCGGAAGAGAATGTATAAAAAACAACGACTCCGCAGGGCACCATCGTGATGAAACACACTCCAATACTAAATCCCAATCCATTGTAACTTTGGGTTGATGTTCCATGAAGAAGCATGACCACATTGTAGTAAGCAAAAATTTGCATCACTACTGTCACCATTACATCGTGTACATGATAATCCAAAACCTTCCACCGACATTTAACAAACGTGTGAGTTTGGATACTGAATAATATCAATCCGGTCAAAATCCACAGATCCAGACCACGTCGATGACCGGAACTACAATACCCAAAGATGAGAGAAACGAGAACGAAAAAGACGATGTCTGCAGACCTAGCGTAGCGCCCCCAAACACAACCCGGAGCCTTATCACCCCAAACAATAGCAAAATGGCTTAGGATAAATGGAAGCGCAAGGAAGATTGATCCATCAACCCCATAAAAGAAAAGAACAAGTGGATGGTTGCAGAGTTTCTCTATGTCTCGAAATATCACAATTACTGGGTAGAAGAACCCAACGCTTGCAATGCTACTAATGCATAGTGGCACAAGCCATAACTTGAATAACTTATCACTCGCCTTATGAATTCCTTCTCCTTTCCCTACTATTGTTATTACTTCTTCCACCTTTCCCACTTCCATGTCAACCTCCACAGTATAAGGCTGTTAGTGATTCATAAGAAGTACATAAATGATTACTAATGATAACACATGCCTAAATTCCTGTTATTTTACGATTCTCTTATTTATTAGATAATAATAATAGTTATTGCTTCAGAACTAATTAAACAAATCGAGAAAAACTTGCACGCTTATTTCTCATTTCATTGGAAGCCCCGATTCATCGGCAACACTATTTGTGTTGATTAGTTAAGCATATTTGGAAAAAAGATAACAAAAAACTAAACGAGTTGTAGAGTTATCGTAATGTCCGGAAAAAATTGAAATAGAAAAGGTTAGTAAGGAAACAAGCAAAAACATATATTTACCAATAAATAAACATGGGGTAGTTGTAACTTGTAAGGGATCGTTTGGAAGTTGAGATTGTTTCGGCGAGTTTGTTACTATATATGTATTGTTTTGAATGCATTGTTTTGTTGTTGTTTTTTTTAGCAGAAACAATACATGGATTGTTTATATGATGTTACAGAAACTATCACTCAAAATGAGTGATTGATATATCTCAACTTTTAGCTGTGATTGTTGAGATTGTTTTGTCTCAACTTTTAGCTAATGTGACATTCACAATCACATATACCAAACGTTGTATTTTACAATGCATCAAATTCAACAATACATGTATAATATTATACATGCATTCACAACAAATACATCTGTTTAACAATCGCAACTTCCAAACAACCCTAGATTTTAGGTTAAGTTTGGTCGAAGTATACTCTTGCTAAGAGACTTAAAATCGGCTTAAATAGGAGAGGCAATGAATAGTCCACGTCTGTGGGCCTACCCGTGAGGTGACTCTTGACCCGACTCAAAATTTGGTGTGCCTTGTGGGATTCGATGCCGATCGTTTCATAGTGTTTTACTTTGGACGATTCTATGCGGAGTTTTCTGATCCATTCTTGATTTAGCTCATATGTGTCTCATTTTGTAACTAATTTTCTTTTATTTGGCAATGCGCAAGTGATCGTCCAGATGGTCTACGCGAAAAATTCGGCTCACGTTTGGGAGGTGTCATTCTGAAGGAGGTTCTGGTGTTGAGATCATCTCTCCAGTGTGCTTCAATTCATTTCACGTCTTGCAGGTACAATAGAGCTGCTCATATCATGGCAAAACAAGCCCTCTTTTCATTAGTTCATCGAACTTGTTGACCAATATGTTTTTCTTTCATTTGATTTTTTATGGAAAAAAAAAATGAAAACCCAAAATGACATATAATCCACTGCGTATCTTGGAGTGGCGTGGGAAACAATTGGCCATATATGTTCCATCTTTCTTTTTGACTTTGTGGCGGAAAAAGCAAAAGTATGGGAGGGAATTTATTTCCAGAATTGGAGGGGTTGGTCATGATATGATTGTCTTGTTGGTAGGGATGGTACAATATTTAGGTTAACTGTAATCGAATAGCAATCGAACGGTTACTGATTAATAATACACCATATAAGAGACTTCTTAAATGGACACGATTAGTTATAAGATCTATTTTATGGTTACGAAGTTAATCGATAATTAAATTGAATATGAAAAATTCGTATAATTAATTGCTAATAATCATTTAAGTAACTGCACCAATTTAGCCCGACCCAATATGGAAATAGCACAGTCTCGTCTATTCCTACGTGATGTATGAGTTGGTTGATCCACCTTTGGGAGTTGTCTCGCTGTTGCAGGACGACGTGATGGGTGTTAACTTTGAGCGCCGGGTTATGGCGACCTCCCCCTCTATTAATTAGTCCACCTCTGTAACCTCTCTGTTTCTTGGCCTCGGCCTCCTTTGGTATTAAAAAAAATATTCAAAAAGCAAATACACAATAATAAATTTACACTCAATTATGGCATAGACATACACAAGGAAAAAAAAAATGCACTCGATGGCCGACCCAACCCCTGCTAATAAGCCCGACCCAACACATTTTTACTCCTAGTTCGGTTGCTCCAATTCGGCAAAGGCAAAGCTCCCACTTATTCTAATTTCTAGGGTTCAATCTCGACACCCCATCTGTTCTTATACGATTAATGTATAACCGCGCTAACTGTTTGCGATGTTGTTGCAGTTAGTATATCCATGCCTTAAACAAGTATGCATAACCGCTGTAAATGGTGCGGTTAACCGTAACGACGTCAATTTACACTCCTACTTGTTGGAAATCAGGCTATTAATAGAGTCTAGCTGAACTTTGTTTTGTTTAAGTTCAACTCGTTTATAAATGATTTAGAGCCTACACATTTATTAAAATTTTGGCTAATAATTAAGATTTTGAATTGGACTTAAAGTCAACGAATTTTTCTAAATAGTTAAACTCTTAAATAATTTACAAATTAAGTACCATAATATTTTTTGTATAAATTATAGAGGAATTTTACAATGCTATATAGTATTGGTGCTATAGGTTTTTGTCTTTATGGTACAACTTGAAATTGTACCTTTAACGTTATGGTACAACTTCAGATTGTACCTATACTTTTTGTACAAATTCTTTTATGGTACAACTTGAACTTGTACCTTCTGTGATGGTACAACTTCAAGTTGTACATTAAAGCACCAATACTATATAGCATCGTAGTAGTGCTCTAAATTATAATACATGATATTAACCGATCCTCATATTTATTTACTATGTGCATACCATATTATTTAATTCATAAATTTTAATAGGTACTCATATCAATGTAATTTCATAGTAATTAGTATTTAAACCATTATGACACATAAATTTTCTTTTAAATTATAAAGAGACAAATTTGCTCACATAATCAAAGTCATAAAGATCGTATGAGGCGAGATATACAATTTAATAAACTCACGAACTATCGAAAAGACAACTCATAAGATATAGATCATCAATATGCTTATAAGCCAGTAGTCGAGTTGGCTCACTAGGCACGAATGTTGAGACATGCATTCAAATGAGACTGTTTACGAGTTGAGTTCAACAAGCCACCTAATCAGACTCGTTTGCAAGCCTCGAGAATTTGAACAAGGTTTAGCTCAACCTCAACTCATTTAGGGGAAAAGATGAGGTTTCCCGTAAACTTTAGGGTGTCACTACCCTCCACTTGGGTCTGCCCCTGAGTCCATGGATGTGGATGATGACATGAAAAATGGACAAAGGGAATCCGAGACCAGCATGGAATAACAGCGGAGTAATGGGGAAACGGCGTGTGTAAAGTAAAGCCCCCCCAAAAAAGTAGCATGAAGGATATATGAGATGACTGATCGAGGATAAAACAACGCATAATCTATGGCCCGGGCAGGCCAGGCCAAAATAAAAAGGGAGATAAGATTTGTGTGAATAGGGATTGCCCGCCGCCCATTTCAGCAAATAGCAATCGTGGCTTTTCTTCTGCTAACTGCATGCCAACTTGCATAAATCCATCGTTTCCCAATGTGCAGTAGTGGGTCGTCCAGAAGATTAGATGCCAGCCAGCTAGCTGGTCCATCTTCAAATAGCTCCAACTTTTGGGTTTCTTACTCTTACAGAGCTTTGTTGGTTGGTTGGTTGGTTACTTTTTTTTTTTTTTTTGACAGTGGTTGGTTACTTGGTTGGAGTGAAATTGCAAATAACCGTAGAAGATGAATTCGAGGGGCGGGTTGACTGACTGACAGTAGATCGAGAAAAGGGAGTTTCAATGGATATGGTTGGTTCTGTCTTAGGAAACCAATCAATACGTAACGTTTGGCGATCATGCAGCTGGATTTTCTGGCAGCAAGCAGTACTACTGCAAATATGCATGGGAATTGAGACCTTATCTCCCCTAAGACACATTACTAATAGTCTTTGTGGTTCAGTTGTATGATAAATGAAGTTTTTGAACACCAAGACCAAATGGGTTTTCAATTTTAATTATACCAAACCTAAGCTGATGAGGGTATTAACCACAAGTATCCAAATATTGCAAATGATCAGGACGTAAATTCTTCCACTCGCATGGAGATGATGAAGCTATGGATTTAGGCATTAACTAATGTTGTGTGGATGGGGATAATTTTGGCATTTAAACAAAAAAAAAATTGGATGGGATTGCGCTGATTAGTGCCGACTTGAGGATTTTATCCTGAACTTAACTGCAAATGAAGATTGTTCAGGACTTAATAAGAATGAACCTAAGATTCCAGTGGCAAAATTACAGAAAATTTCCATTTCAATATGCAAAGACAGTCATTCTAGTGTGTTCTAAAGTATTAGTACATTGTGGTACAAATGAAACTTGTTTCATTATGTTGATACCATAACATAAAGCTACAGATTCAATTTGTGCATTTATTTTATGATACAAATTCAGTTTATATGTCAAATTATACGTTGGGATGAGAGATGACTTGTTCAAATTAAGTTTTTGCATGTAGAACCTGTAATAGAAAGTAACCCATAATATTTATAGTTTTTACATCGAGTATATATATATAAAACTCGCAATTCGCTTCCGAGTTTGTGATGTTGCTAAAAAAAATCAATGTATTAGAAACCCTACCATTCCTGAAAATATCGAATTTCATACAGAAATTGGTAGTCAATTTTATCGATAGAAAGCCATTGAACCACAATTAAATTTTAGTATAAAATGCCCTATACCGAATTTTTCCAATATAACCTCCAAGTAGGATTTTGCAATCACCGCTAAAAATATGCCTGAAGCCTGAAGGAAAGACTCCAGTAGTTGGGCACCTAAAAAAAAAAAAAAAAGCTGTAAATAATATACGGCGCATATATCTCTTTGTTATGCGGGAAAGCATGGAGGGCCGGAACCATTACACCTTTCTTCCCCTCCTATAAATAGAGAGGTACCCAGTACCAAATTTGGGCACACCAGCAAAAACATAACCAGAGTAGTCATATATTTCCAAAACACTCTCTTCCTTTTTGCCCTTGTTCCACAAAACCCTCATCTGATAATAAGCAGCTACGACCTAGCTTCAGCCCCACGCATATAAATTTGTTTTTATGAGGTATAGTATTGTTTGTGGAGGAGGCATATGAATGGTGAATGATTTGCTGTTGACAGAAGATAGAGAGCACAGATGATTTTTGTGATGCCAATGAATATGCCATCTCAGTCCTTTGTGCTCTCTAGGCTTCTGTCATCACCTTCTGCCCCCCTTGGTGTGTGTGTTTTTTTCCCTTCTTCTTCTTCCCCTTAGGGTTTATTTAGATTTAGATTTCCTATTTGTTTTAACTATGTTGTCTGCTGGCTATATGTTTTCAAGGGTGAGAATTTTTGGTGTTGACAGAAGATAGAGAGCACAGATGGTTTTTTGTGATGCCATGGATGCCATCACAGTCCTTTGTGCTCTCTAGGCTTCTGTCATCGCCTTCTTCTGCTCCTCTTGGTGTGTGTGTGTTTTTTTTCCCTTTGTAAAATTTTACCACAGTTGAGCTGAACTAGGAATAGGGTTTCCTATTTTGGGTTGTTTTTGTTTGCATCTTGATCTGTTTGGGTTTTGTTACTATACTATGTGTCTGCTGCTATGTGTTTTAGGAGGCATACGAATTAAGGGTGAGAATTTGGTGTTGACAGAAGATAGAGAGCACAGATGGTTCTGGGATGCCGATCGAAATCCATATCTACACCATGCAGCCGAACCAAGCCGATGAATGCATCTCAATCCTTTGTGCTCTCTAGTCTTCTGTCATCACATCAATTCTCCCCGTCCTTTTGTTTTGCCGCTTCTTTGACAAGTTTACATCATTTAACGTCTTCTCGAATTATTGAGATCAATTTTTTGTTTTTAGGATTATTGCAGGAAATCAACCAGTTAAGAGATGATTGTTCTGAATTCTCCTCACTCTAAATATTCAGAGTTTCTGCAGATCCAAAGTTGATCAGCTTCTGGATCAGAAAAGCAGAGGAGATTGGATCATCTTAAACAAGAGATTGATCCCTCCTAGGGTTTTGGCAGTGCTGGTTGCAGCCGACTCTTGGCACCAATACATCAGCTGATGATATATACATACCTCCTCGAGCTCCCACCAATTAGACCCATGATTGAATAATCCTTGCTGTGCTTAACCAAAAACAAAGGGCCTTATCAAAACATTATCTTTGTAAAGCTCAAATTAAGAACCAGCAGGATCAAGTTTTGGTTTCATGAATCCCCAGATCGGTTTATATGAAAGCATTGATTTCCTTCTCTCTTCAAACTCTCATCTAGCGTGGAATCCATATATAACACTAGCTGCTGTTAGGAAACCAAAACAAGGGAGGAGAGTGTTAAAGAGTAATTATGCTCGTGGTACCAATCAAGGCAACTTTCTCGGATTAAATGTACCGGTTCATCAATTAAATTTGTTCGAAATCGCAACTAAATTATGTATGTCGAATTCTGGTTGCATCGTCGGTCATTTCCGCCTCCAGACATAAACGTTAAGTACCCAAATGCTAATAATTCTAGGTTTTGTTTGCTTTTCTTCTTGTTGCAAGGGGATTGGGAACGAGAGACAGTCGAAGATAGCTTGTTGATGGTGAAGAAACAAATGAGTAAATTCTGGTTTCTTTTAGATTATCAAGTGGTGCTCCATTTTTCCTGCATATTTTCTTCTTTAATGTTGGATTTCTCAGCTCGTTAAATACCACTACAATGATATCTGAACCTCGGATATCCATATACTTCAACTAATTAATTACCTGTCCTACTACTAGAAGGAACCTAGAAAACCATCTCCTCCAGCGACCTCTCAGCTACTTAGTTCGTTGTTTTTCTTAGTTAGGTTAGTCTTAAACTAATCTTTCTATTTGATCAGTTAGTAGTTTAGAGCAAAGTAATAGTAAGTCTAAGGTTTCCTTTGAATACAACTAAACCACTTTACTACAAGTATAACAGTAGTATACTAGTCATTGTTAGGATTAGAAGTGAGTGAGCATCGTTTTATAACTTCTCATCATCATATATGCATTAGCAGGATGGATACGTACAAGGGAGGTTTAATTATATTTGATCAGGGATTAAGATTGTCATTCAACTATTTTTTTCAACTCTGTTGGCTAACACATGACATATATTAAGGATGATGAGTGTATTTTTCTATCGATTGTGTAATTGTATTGTTTAGAATACTCCAAAGTTTAAAGTTTGATATATATGTATTGTAGGTCACGGCAAGAGAGAAAAAAATATTGATTAAATGTTATGATTATGTTTTTCCTATTGAAGATACGCTATCACTAACTCAAGTAAGATAATACAATGTTCGGTAATCGATGCAATGTTGTTATGATTTCAAAAATTGTAAAATAATTTCCATGACACTTTAATGTCATAAAAATTGAAAAATTAGGATATACAATTAAATGAATTAATACTTAATATACCGTATTCAATGACATTCCGATTAATAAATTGACACCAAACTAGTTTCAATTAGTCTCCCCTTGGGCTTGACCTCTGATTTACCGTCGCCCTTTTTTATTTTTTGTTTAGTTACGGTTACCTGAAAAGACTTTCGGTTTGTATCTATTTGTTCCCCTTGGGAATATCTAAGACAAACAAAATAATTTAAAAAATTAGGATATACAATTAAATGAATTAAGACTTAATACACTGTATTCAAATTCAATGACATTCCAATTAACAAATTGACACCAAACTAGTTTCAAATCACTAGTACCGTAATGGATATTTGAACTGGCGTAAAGGTTTTGATGACTCTCACAATCTCCCAATTTTCTTTGTCCCGCGCATATATATTACACTTGAAAGAAAACAAAACATCGAACCACCCTCTCTTTGTCACCATCAATTATTGATAGACACATCATAAAAAGGAACATCAGGTCAAGTAAATACATCATATCAATGGCATGAAATTCCCTTTTTTAATTCTTTTTATAAGATTGATTTATTGATTTGAATTCGAGATTTCCAGATTCAACAACATATATATTACTATTAGATCAAATCATTGTTCATAAAATCCCCTTTTATTAACCACCAATGTAACGTCTCGCTTGTTTTTTTAATCGACTATTAACAACTTTCATCAACTATATCTCATTAACAAACGAATAAACGAATAGGAAAAAAAAAAAATACAAGCAAACGTATAACATTTTCCATTGTTTACAAACTACGGCGTAAAAAAACCTTGAATATCGAGATCGAGTTAAATCCCATACCAGACGAACGATCCATATTCCAAAAAAAAAACAAGCGCTACATGGGAGACAACTCATGTGCGGCGGAGATGTTCTTGAACATCTCGTAAATAATCCTATTCCGAAACTCCTCGCTGGTGCTCGAACTCTTCACCTGTCTGGCTTTCGGAACCCTTCTGTTGCCGAAAACCAAATTGGTGTTCAAGTAGCCCACGCTCCCGGCCAGCCTCACCATCATGTCCAGGTAGCCGTTCTTCAGCTTCGCCGCCAGCTTCAGCGGCGCCGACATCACGACTCTCAGCCTCAGCCGCAGCTTCGGCACCGCCTTGATCCTCCACCCCAGCCTGCGTGACGGCGACGACGACTGGCCGCCGCCGAGCCTGACGGTGCGGATGTTCTTGTTGCGGATCGAGCCGTCTTGTAGCTTCTGGTATCTCTTGCTTCTCCAGTATCTGTCCCCCGCGCCGCTGTAGAGTTTTGTGCCGAAGATTTCCATTTCTTGGTGAAGAGAGAGAAAGAGAAAGAGAGAGAGATGGAGTAAAAGGGAAAGGTTTTTGGATGCGGTTTGGAGGCCGAGTTGTTGGTGTAATGTGTATTTATGGGGGAAGGCATATGAATGAAGGCAAAGCACGCAGCAACGGAGAAAGTAATTATAATATAAATTATTAAATTAGACCGAATTTAGATTGTGTTGTTTAGCGTTTACAAGTCCGGGGTCAAGGTCAACAAGGGCAAGCGGTTCAACGTTCTCCATTATTATTATTATTAAATAAATACGAATATTTGATACCGTAGGATACCCCGTTTAATTTCTTGCGGTCCGGGGAGGAATTTTATATATTAATTGGATTTCATTTTAATGTGTTTTTAATATGTTATCTACTCAATTATTTGTTTTAGTTTCCCGCACTGAAAACTAGACTCGTCGTCAGCAAGTTAATAGCAAGACATACATGTTTGCTATTTGGTCCGGACTATTATATTGCATTATAAAAAATGAGACGTATTATATTGTACACCCGTACTCAAAACTTGAGAGGGCATCGGTCGATTTGGTCCAGAAGCGGTTCGAATTGAGCTAGAACCGGACTAAAACAAAGAAAAATGAAGATTAGAATCGGACCAAAAGCATATTTGGTTTATACGATTTGATTCGATCCGATCCAAATTCACTTTTGATCCATTTTATTCATATTTAAAATAATTCATAAGACCAAAGTGAATTAAAAATATTTAATTTGATCCAATTCGATCCAAATATTAATTCGATACGATACGATCAAGAGTGAATCGAAGAGTTGCCCACTATACTCAAAACACAGCTTCTGCCTGCTCTTATGTTATTGGCAAGGTTGTCAACCCGCGGGTCGACCCGCGGGTTGACCCACTTTGACCCTGACCCGGTGAGAAAAACGGGTCGCACGCACCCGCCGGGTCGACCGCCACAAGGTACCGGGTTGGAGGTCAAATTGTGTCATTTTTTTCCTTTGTTTTGCGAAATGCGTCTATTTTCCGATTTTTCTTTTCGCCTAACTCAATCTTTGGAATCCTAAGTTGAACATTTGAATATTAATGTTATATAAGTGTGTGTGAATTTTCACTATATGTTGAATCTAAGTACGAAATGTTATTTTGGTGTAATATTATATGTTATAACTCATATGTTAGATGAGATTTGATATAATTTATCAGAATAAGTACAATATAATGACGCTTTTCATATTTCCGGGCTAAACCGGTCTAAAACGGGTGACTCATTAACCCTTAACCCACTAGCTCAACCGGGTCCGGGTCAACCCGTCACAACCTTAGTTATTGGTGATCAGCGGGACAGACGCCATTATTTGAGTGTCGGCCAAGTATAATAAATTAGTCTCTGTTGGTCAAAGAAGATGCACGTACCCTTCATCCAGAAAGGTTGACGTCAAACAGAATCCATTATTAATTTGTTTAATCACTTTCCTCCCCCAAATAATATTAAGAGGATGAGCTATATAATTGCGAGTTTGCGACTATAGGCCCACGCCACCATTTGAACTTGAACGGCCATACTATGAACTACTGTAAGACAGGCCACGGGCGATATATTTTAGGGTAAATGTTATATTTGGTCACTGAAATTATTAAATTATGTCATGTTTAGTTATTAAAAAAAATTAATATTAATTTTGGTTACTCAAATTACTGAAACATGTCTTATTTAGTCACTTTCCCGTCAGTTTCCCTCCAACTCCGTTAAGAGTGACTAAATGTGGCATGTTTCAGTAATTCGAGTGATATTCATAAATAAATAAATAAATAAATAAATAATTCGAGTGATCGGAGTTGGACGGAGTCTAACGGGAGAATGACTAAATGTGATCTGTTTTAGTAATACAAGTGACCAAAATTGATATTAATTTTTTCTAATAACTAAACATAACACGATTTAGCAATCCCAGTGACCAAATGTGGCATTTACCCATATTCCCCTGAAAATTGTATCTAATCAGAAAACAGTTTTAAACTTTTTTCTGAATTTTCTGAATTTGAGCTGTGCTCAATGCAGAGTCATAATTTTCTGAATTTTCAAGTTTTAAACTGGTTCGAACCTGATCCAATTTTCCCCTCCATTTCACAACTGGAATCAGAACCAGACAACATTGAATTTTTTTTTTATTACTACTCGACCGAATTATACAATGCAATTTTCGGTTTGATCGAGAAATTGTGATCGAAATTCCACCTTTCTATCACAGTCTAAAGTTATTTTTCTTTGAATCAAGTTTCTTTGTCACGTTAGGTGACAATAACACCTAATTCACGCATTTTTTTCATTTATTCACGCCATATTTTCGTTATTCACGCCATATTGACATTATTCACGTAAGAGTGTTGCTTATTCACGCAACCAATATTGTTTAGTCACGCAACCTGGTGTCGATTCACGCATATTGTTATTTATTCACGCCATTGTCAAATTAAATTTTAGACGTTAAAATATATCAAAATGGATGTCATTGGGTAGATTATGATCAATGCGACATATTTTTACAGACTAATTGAGAATTCAAATTTAATTCCATAAAATATAGCCAATACAAATTATTAGGGGGAAAAAGTCTGAATTTTCATTTACGTGAATAACTTACACTCTTACGTGAATAAACATAGTATTACGTGAATACACACAAAATGACGTGAATGAGTAAAAAAATACGTGAATAAATTGACATTAGGTGTTTTGGCACCTAACGTGACAAGAGATGTTTTCCTTAAGGGAAGGTTTATCACATGATACTTTTTGTCACCTACTTCGCAGTACTTTTTGACTGGCCGGTGCGAATAAGCAACTTCCATTAATTGTCATCATCAAACGAATAAGCCAAGAAACCCGAAAGAGTGATGATCCATCTCGATATACAATCTAGCTAGCTAGCAACAACCTACATGGGATTCAATTCATGCGCTGCTGAAATGTTCTTGAGCATCTCGTAAACGATCCTTCTCTGGAACTGATCGTCGGTTGCAGACATCCGGACCTGCCTAGCCTTGGGAATCCTCTTGTTCCCAAACACCATCTGGGTATTCAAATACCCCACGCTGCCGGCCAGCCTCACCATCATGTCCATGTAGCCGTTCTTCAGCCTCGCCGCCAGCTTCACCGGCGCCGCCGCCACGACTCTCAGCCGCAGCTTCGGCACCACCTTGATCTTCCACACCAACTTATAGCCTCCACCTTTGTTGTTATCGCCGAGCCTGGCTATGCGGACGTTCTTGTTACGGGTCGCGCCGTCTTGTAGCTTTTGATATCGTTTGCTTCTCCAGTATCTGTCCCTCGTGCTGTGGATTTTGGTGCCGAAGATTTCCATTTCTTGGAAGGTCTAGAGCGGCAGAAGGAGAGATTTTGAAAGAAGGGTGCAAAATGTGGAGTGCGAGATTGTGAGTGTAGTAAGGTGTACTTATGTATGTTAGCTAATTAAGGTTGTGAAAGCAGCAGGAAGAGCGCAGCATAGTGTGGAGGAATTGATGGAGAAGAGGTGTGGGCTTCAAGTAATATAATAATATGTGTATTGAAGAGTCAACATATGCAGCCGCGGTTCAGACTTCAGAAACTACAGAGACTGTATGGCGGCATATAGCGCGTGGGAAGTTTTTGGTATCGCTGTTTGGGATATACCGAATACCGTATTGAATTTTATTGGTATTTTTGTTATCATCGAAATGCACGTATTAGTTTAGGAGGTTGGGATTGAATCTCATGTGTTATTTGATATTACAGATTACGAGATTGAGATCGGTATCTACCGAACCGATCAATACAAAAAAAAATATAAGCTAGTGTGTATTATATATCCCTTCTAATTATAGGCTCGCTCACTCGCTGCTACCAGAACCAAGATGGCCACTTGATTATACGAGTTGCTTGATCATCACTACTGTTTGACAACCCGATATCAAGCTCATTTTGTTACTCGTGGTATATTGTTTATGAGTTGCTTAGTCGTCTCCTGTTTTAGTTTGTTAATGTGTTTCTTAGGCACCACGTTTTTTTTTAAAGTTTGTTGTTATTATACTTGAGATTTTTTTTTCTCGTTTGTTTTGCACAAATGTCGGCACCATAAGAATGGTCATGTGGAGCGCCTAGTATAGAGGAGAAGTATTTGCGTTTGTGTATTTGATTTATAATTTCGAGGAGAATTAATTTAGTACTTGTGTATATACGGACATCGAACACAATATAGAAAATGAGATCAAATTTATTTTGAGATTGAAAAGACGTTGAGTATGCTATTTGATATTCGAGAATTTAATATTAAATACTAAATACCATTACCGTTCCTAATTGCATGCGACCTTTTTCCCTTTAAAAAATGTTTTCGGTTCAATTTGGTCATCCCGCAGAAGTTTTGGATGCGTGGCCTGGATTTATTATGTCAAACCGGAGAATTGAAGCGCAATTTCATCGCCATGCACATGTTTAACACAAAATCTCTAATATATTATATTGTTTGTTCAGCTGTTCACACGACATTGCACGCTGCATGTTCCACGAGCATTTTAGTTTACTTTATGCGATTGGGGGCAAATTAAGAAGATGCTGCCAGCTGCCACCTTACCCCTTTCATCTAGAAGCTCCATTTCTTTCATTCATTATGTACAAGTACTTCCTATAAAATAAAAAAATATGTACTAAGTACAAGTTACAACCCACATACGCCGTATCATTTCACGGCAACTATTAGTAGGATGGAAAAAGTATCCGCAACCGTGAATATCCGTCCGAATCGACTTAATTGAGTAGGGTAGACCCGAATTCGGAGAATTTTTAGTGGTTACGGGTAAAACCCGAACCCGAATATTGTGGATAATGAGTGGACATGATTTTTTCACTATCCGATCCGAACACGCCCGATTATACACATTCGTGTCTATTTTGTCTAGAAATGATCATTATTTTTCTCAACATATTCTATATTTAACATACAAGTATAATATTTTAATTAATTTTCTTCATTCCAGTGATTTATTGTCGTATTTTTTCTCTTATGCAATGTGAGTATTCTTGTGAATGTTAACATGTTGGTTGAAGTTATAACGAGAAATTACTATCCATAGATAACCGTGGATACCCGAAACCCGAACAGGTATGGGTATGTGCATGATTTTGATTTTCTACCCGATTTTTATGTGGATATGGGTAAAACCCAAACTATTTTAGGTAGAATAACGAATATGCACTATCCATCCCCAACCCGACCCGTTACCATCTCTAACTATTAGTTTAATCAGTTTTCTCAAGCCCAACTTCAGCCATGGGCTATATAATTGGGAACGTAGCCCATGGGGCCTCTGGAGTGATTTAACAGTGTGACTATAGTCCATTAACCACTGTAAGTCTGTAATTGGGCAAGTGACAGAAATCCATCCAAATTTGTCGAAGAAAACCTCAAATGTAACAACATTTTTGGTAGCCGCATTCTTTCAGCATCTTTCTGGCTTCTCCTCTCATATCCATCGATGGAAACTGGAGAACCATAGCCACTTGAGTACATTATTAATGTTATTTCGGACACTTCCAATGCAGTAAGATTACAGGTATTCAAAGTTTGAAAGAAGAAGAAAAAAACAACATATTATGACAATTTTCAGCTATTTGGCAAATGGAATGGAAAAAAGTAAACGTGATTAACTGCTGAGACAAACTGCTCTCGAACCAGAACGCACGAAGTCCCCCGGACTTCTTGCCTCTTGGGCCCAAAGTTGGGCCGGGCCTCCTTTAATGAGCTTCTTGCCGCTTCAACATACTGGACAAATTCGGAATGGACGATTTCCTCTTTTTCATAGGCACCGAGACGGATCGAGTCGCCCCCCGACTCGGTGTAAACTCAGCCGTCCGAAGCTTCAAACGCCTCGACGGGGTCAGGCTCCCGCTGCTGCTCGCTCTCGCCGCTCTCCTCGGAGTTTCGCTCATCGATTTCTTCCTGCCGGCGGCGTTTCCATTGCTCTGCCGGTGATACTGATTCCGATTCTTTGCCTCTTCCTCCGCCGGAATCGCCCTCTCAGCCCTCAACTCCTCCCTCTCTTCCTCCACCCTCGTCTCCCTCAGCTCCCGGTGCGCCATCTCCACTTTCATCAGTATCTCCTTCTCGCTCGCCTTCAACGCTTCGATCCACGCCTGCGCCGCCGCCACCTTCTTGTCCGCGATATCCTCCGCCTTCGCCGCTCGCCCCGTCAGGTACTCGTACTCGAACCTCGATAGATTGATCGTCGAGGAGCCTTCCAGAGAGGCCAAAGCTCTGGCTCTCACGGCGTTCTCAATCAGATCCTGCAGATTCTTCAAAGCTACAGCCTCCGACGCCTTGATCGTCTCCAATTCCTCCATCGCCACCTCCAATTTCCCCTCGGTTAGGTCAATGTCCGCCTCGGTCTTCCGAATCTCCGCCTTGATGCTCGCCGCCTCGTCGCCGATAAGCTCCTTCTCCTTCTTCGCCACCTCCGCTTCCGTCTTCAATTGCTCCAGTGTGAGGTTCAGATTCGCCACGATCGATTTCGCCTTCTCCTCGGAGGAAATTGCAGCTTCCAGCTTCGATTTCCCCCGCAGAAGCTTCGAATTCAGGTTCAGCACCGTCGCATCTGCCTTTTCCTCTTGTTTCTGCAGCCTGGCTGCCTCGTCCCTCACGTGGTTGAGCTCGTTCCTGATTATGTCCATGGAGGCCATGAACTGAAACCCTTCCTCCTTCACCGTAGCCAATTCCTTCTTCGCAGCCTCCAATTCGTCGGTAATCGACTTCAACAATGACGAACTGTCGCCGTTTCCTTCTTCGACTCCTCTCCTCGAGAAGCTGATTGAACTCCTCAGTCCGTCGCTTCCCTGCTGCATCTGCTTCTTCTTCTGCTTCGTCTTCTCCTCCAGCTCTTTCGCCAGCTTCAGCTCGGTCTGCAGAACGCTGGCATCGTACAGGGTGACAGCCAATTTCGACTCCAGCTCTCTGGAGCTATCGATCTCTCCATTTACCTCGTCGATTTTCTTCCTCTTCTCCTCAACCGCGGAGGAGAATTCGGCAGACTCCTTCTCCCTTCCCGCTTCGATCTCTTCCTTCTCCTTCAACGCCTCGATGGTCGCCAGCTCGACGAGGACTTGCTCTTCGTTCGCCTCGTCGATCTCCTTCCTCAGCACCTCCGCCTCCGCCTGCTGCTTCGATTGTGAGCTCGCGGCTACATTTTCGGCCTGTGCTTTCTCTTGCAGGACCGACGCCATGCCCAGCTTCAACTTGCTGAGCTCCTGTTTGACGAACTCCAGCTCCTTCATTACCTCCAGGTAGCGGTCGGATTTCCGTCCGCTGCTCTCGGCTTCGCCTTCGACCGGGGAGCTGTGTGCCGGCGGTGGCTTCGGCGCTTCCTCCATGCCCTTGTTTCTGGAAATGACTTTGGCGTTGGATTCCTCAATCTGGGAAGCGAGATCTTTCACGGCTCTTTTCGCCTGGGAGAGCTCGTTATCTGCTTGGGTTTTGACGGATTCGGCCGTCCTTCTCCGCTCTCTGTACCTGGCTATGTCCCTCTTTGCCATGTGGAGCTCCGTGGTCCTTGACGGCGACTGGGGAATAAACTCAAAAGAGCAGGCCAAACAATTAGTAAGCAGCAAGGAATTGTTCAGATTTGCTGCAATTGGAAGGTTTCTGTCTCAAAACTCTTTACCTCAGTATAATTCCCCAACTGTGATTTCTTAGTGGTTGTTCCGTCGGAGAGTCTCTCCCCGAACATATTGATAGCGGCTTTCACCGTCCCCATTCTTTTCTGATCATCCGAAGCTCTTGCGGCCATCATTTCACCTACCAGCAGTCAGAAAACAGTGAGAGTTTTCAGCCGAAAGAAATTGCTGAGAAAACTACTACTCCGGGGGTGAAAAGTGAGTGAGGCAGATTTACCAGATTGATGTCGTCGAGCGGGAGCTGCTGAGTTTCTGGCGGAAGACGGAAGGGAATAGGACCTGGGATGGAGATGCGGGGAATCTCGAGGCGCTTCTGCGGACATTGGAATAGTGGAGAAGGAGGAGAAGAAGAGGTGGCGAGGGCGGGTGCCTTGAGGCCTGAGGGAAACGACTGGCTCATATTCATATTGGACCAATCGCTCTGCCACCTAGTTATTGCCTGATAGGAACTGGTTTCTTTGTTTCTTTACTCTCTCCATCCATCCGTCCCTCCATCCTCTATCTCTCTTGTTTTTATTGGCTCAGTTTTCTTGGATTTTTCATCTCTGTGTTTTCATTTTTTGGATTATTAGGCTTTTTATTGGAACTTGTATAAATGTGATCTCACATCTTATTTCTTTTGCCAGAAAGACGGACACCAAAACGCATCAATCATGTTATTTATGATTCATGGCAAATTGGCAATGGCTATGGAATGTAGGAAGAATGTGTGCCAAATGGAAACAAATGGTGCTCATAATAAGCCAAGAAATTGGCCACGAATTATGATTAGCATCTTTTATAGTTCCTAATGATGGCACTTGCACCAGAGAAATCCACGTTCACTTCCACCTTCCTAAATCCCTTTTGTCACGCTCTTTTCAGGCCTTCAGCTGAATTCTTGAAAGCTCTCGTGATTGAGTATTCGTTGATGTCGTGGTTGTAGTTGACGTCGAGTTTTTCTGTTATGCCGGGCACCGGAGTCGGTCGAAGGCCGCCTTACACCTCGAACTACTCTCGTGATGTCAGCTCCGGTTGGCTCTTGCAAAAAGGATATGTCGGCCGATCTCGACATGAATACTCTTTGACGCTGAAGTTAGTGAGTGGGTTGAGGGGAGATGAATATGACCTCGAAAAGAAATATGAGGGAATGGAGTTGGGAATGAATATATGCGCTAATCATAGCAAGAGTTCACGAGTCTATACATGAGAATTTTTGCTTACCTCAATCTGGAAACGAATTGGCCTTTTATAGAGGCCTCCATGCAAACAAAATGGGGGTACGTGTCTCCCTCTAGAGCTTGGTGGTATGGAGAGAGGACACGTCACACGAGTACGTTGATAGAAACCTACTTTCCACGGGTTTCTATTATAATTACCATATTCATATTAGAGATAATTATTAGAATAAATAATTACTTGGTGGTTAAGTTTAGGATTATTGTTAGGCTTTTATTATATATATATGGTTAGTAGTCTTTGAGTCATATTAGGATAGTCTATTAGGTTTTTTTGTCTTTTGCTATAAATATGTAATTGGTCATTCATTCATAATCAGTCTAGAAGAATATTAAGAAAACCCTCCTAAACCCTAATCTCCCTATCCTCTCAATTCTCGTTCTCAAACCCTCTAAAGGCTTTGGCCGATTCTCTATCTTTCTCTTCTCAAATCCCTAATTTGTTCTTGAATTCCTAATTCTCAATCTCACGACCAAACCCGATAGAACCCTAATACCAAGTTCTATCATACCTGGCCAAGGGTGTTGAGTGACCTAAGGTGGGCCGAGTGAGTCCAAGGTGGACGAGGTGACCCAAGGTGGTTAACCCTAGGGGTGGCTGGAGTGACCCCAGGGTAGCCTAGGTTACTCGGGATGAATGACCACTAGTGTGGCCAAGATGACCCAGGGTGACTAATCCTGGGAGAGGCCAAAGTGACCCCAAGATGAACGAGATGACTTGAGGTGATTGACCCCGGGGTGGCCGAAGTGACCCAAGGTAATTGACTGTGGGGTGGCCGGAGTGACCCAGGGGTGGCCATAATAACTCGAGGTGACCCAAGGTGATTGATCCTGCGGTGGCCGAGGTGACCGGGGTGATTGACCCTGGGGGTGGTTGGAGTGACCCCATGGTGGTCGAGGTGACTTGGGTGATTGACCTCGCGGTGGCTGGAATGACCCTAGGGTGACCTTGGGGGCTGGTGTGACCCGGGGGCTGGGATGACCTAGGGTGGCCGGAGTGACCCCAAAGTGACTTGGGGTGATTGACCACCGGAGGCCAGAGTGACACCAAAGTTGGCCGAGGTGATTGACCACGGGGTGTTCGAGGTGACCCAAAGTGATTTACCTTGGGATGGTCTGAGTGACCTTATGGGTGACCAAGGTGACCCGGGTGATTAACACAAGGTGACCCGGAATGATTGTCCACGGGGGGTCGATGTGACACGAGGTGATTCACCCCGGGGTGGCTGGAGTGACCCCAAGGTGACCCAAGATGATTGACCCCGGGGGCCGACGTGACCTCAAGTTGGTCGAGGTAACCCAGTTGATTGACCCCGGGGGTGGCTGGAGTGACCCCATAGTGGCTGAAGTGACTCGAGTTGATTTACCCCAGGGTGGCCGGAGTGACTCTGAGGTTACCCAAGATGATTGACCCTGGGTGGTCGAGGTGACCCGAAGTGGTTACTGCATAATGATTTACCCTGGGGTGGACAGAATGACCTTGGTGGTGGTCGAGGTTACCCGAATGATTGACCATGGGGGGTGGCCGGAGTGACCACATGGTGGCCGAGGTGACCCAGGTGATTGACCTGGCCGGAATGACCTCAAGGCGACCATGGATAATTGTCCCCGTGGGACCGAGGTGACCTGAAGTGATTCACCACGGGGTGGCGGGAATGACCCTAAGATGACTTGGGGTGATTGACCCCAGGGGCCGAGGTGACTCAAGTGTTTGACCTCGAGTCAGGCGAGGTGACCCGGGAGTTTGATACCCATTTCGAAATCTGCCAAAAATGGCATTTCGAAAAAATCGAGCGAAATTTGTGATGGTACCCCTTTGGAATATGCCAAGAAAGGACCCGAAAGGAATCCTTGCAAATCGATTTTTAATGGATTTAATCATCAATGAAAAATAGCCTCAGACTAATCACCTTCAAAATTCAAGAAAAATGGGCTTTAGAAAAAAATGGCCAAAATTTTACGAAAATGTCATCCAAAAATAAATCCTCCCAAAGCGGTGCTTAATATACTTAATAATCAGTGGAGAATAGGATCAATAGACTTCATTATCGGCTAAGAATAGCCTAGGACCGAATTTGTGATATTTAGCATTCAAAATCGGGAAACATGGTATTTCGGAAAAATTACATGAAATCGTTGATGGTACCCGTTTGGAATCTACCAAAAATGGATCCGGAAAAAATATAGTGCTTAATGGACTTAGTCTTTGGTGAAGAATAGCTTCATGCCGAATTTTAGTTTTTACCCTTCAAAATCTAGGAAAAATGGTTATTTGAAAAAAATTACAAAAAATTTATGAAAGTCATCCGAATATAAATTCGCCCATATCAGTGCTTAATGGACTTTATCATTAGTGGAGATAAAGATTAAGAGAGTTAATCATTTGTAGAGAATAGTCTCAGGGCGAATGCGTGATTTGTAACCTTCAAAATTTAAAGTAAATAGCATTTCGGAAAAATCGCCTGAAATTTGTTATGGTACCCCTTTTGAATCTACCAAAAATGGATCAGGAAGAAATCCAACCAAATTGGTGCTTAATGGACATAATCTTCGGTGAAGAATAGCCTCAGGCCGAAGATAATTTTCTAACCTTCAAAATCTGATGAAAATGGCCTTAGGAAAAAAATTGCAAAAACTTTACGAAAATGCTATCTGAAAATAAATTCGCCCAAATTGGTGGTTAATAGACTTAATTATCGGTGAGAATAGGATAAATAGACTTCGTTATCGACTGAGAATGCCTTCAGCCGATCCGTAATCTATAGCTTTCAAAATTGAAAGAAATTGGCATTTCGAAAAAATCGTCTGAAATCCGTGATGGTACCTCATTTGGAATCTGCCAAAAATTGACCCGGAAAGAACCCGCCCAAATAAGTGCTAAATGGACTTAATCATCGGTGAATAATAGCATCAGGCCGAATTCGTGATGTATAGCCTTCAAATTCCAAGGATAACGGCCTTTCTAAAAAATTTGCATGAAATTTTACAAAAATGATATTTGATGACAATTCCGCCCAAATCGTTGCTTAATGAAATTGATCATCGGTGGAGAATAGGATCAATACTTCATCATCTTTGGAGAATAGCTGTTGGCCGAATCCGTTATATGTAATCTTCAAAGTCGAAAGAAAATGACATTTCGGGGAAATTGTCTGAAATATGTGATGATACCCCTTTGGAATCTCCCATAAATGGATTCGGAAGAAATCCGCCCAAATTGGTGCTTAATGGACTTAATCTTCAGTGAAGAATAGCTTCAGGCCGAATATGAGTTTTTATCCTTTAAAATCCGAGGAAAATGGTCATTCGAAAAATTTGCACAAAAATTTACGAAAAAAGCCATTCGAATATAAATCCACCCAAATCGGTGCTTATTGGAGTTAATCATCAATGATGAATAGGATCAATAGACTTTATCAGCGTTGTAGAATAGCCTCGGGCCGAATCTGTGATTTGTAACTTTCAAAATCGAAAGAAAATAGCATTTCGTAAAAATTGCCCAAAATCTGTGATGACACCCCTTTAGAATCTGCCAAACTGGACCTGAAAGAAATCTGCCCAAATCGGTGCTTAATGCACTTAATCCTCCACAAATAATAGTCTCGGGCAGAATCTATGATCTACATCCTTCAAAATCCAACGAAAATGATCTTTCAAAAAAATCGTTGAAAAAATTACGGAAATGTCAACTGAAAATAAATCTGTCCAAATAGGTGCTTAATGCACTTAATCATCCGTGGAGAATAGGATCATTAGACTTCATCGTAGGTGGAGAATAGTCTCGGGCTGAATCCGTGATTTGTAACCTTTCAAATCGAAAGAAAATGGCATTTGGAAAAAAATGCCCGAAATCTGTGATGGTACCCTTTGGAATATGCGTAAAATGGACCCGGAAGAAATCCGGTCAAATTGGTGCTTGGATACGACCTGAGGCTATTCTTCAACGATAATTAAGTCCATTAATCATCGATTTCGGCGGATTTATTTCGGGTCAATTTTTGGCAGATTCCAAAGGGTACAATCACAGGTTTCAGGTGATTTTTTCGAAATGTCATTTTCTTTCGATTCAGGAGGCTACAAATCACGAAATCATGCCGAGGTTATTCTCCACCGACAATGAAGTTTATTAATCCTATTTTCCACGGAAGATAAGTCCATTAAGAATCGATTTGGGCCAATTTATTTTCGGATGGCATTTACGTAATTTATGGGGCGACAAAAGCCCATTTTCTTTGGATTTTGAAGGCTACGGGTCACGGATTCGGCCTGGGGATATTCTTCAACGATGATTAAGTACATTAAGCACCGATTTGAGCGGATTTATTACGGGTCTATTTTTGCAGATTCCAAAGGGGTACCATCACAGATTTCGGGCGATTTTTCCAAAATGGCATTTTCTTTCGATTCTGGAAGCTACAGATAACGGAATAAGGCTGAGTTATTCTCAACCGATAATGAAGTCTATTGAGCCTATTCTCCACGGATGATAAGTCCATTAAACACCGATTTGGGCCAATTTATTTTCGGATGATATTTTCGTAATTTATGGGGCGACGAAAAACCATTTTCTTTGGATTTTGAAGGCTACGGGTCACGGATTCGGTCTGAGGCTATTCTTCAACGATGATTAAGTCCATTAAGCACCGATTTGGGCGGATTTATACCGGGTCAATTTTTGGCAGATTCCAAAGGGGTGTCATCACTCATTTCAGACGATTTTTCGAAATTTCATTTTCTTTCAATTCTCGAGGCTACAGAACACGGAATCAGGCCAAGGCTATTCTCCACTGATAATGAAGTCTATTGATCGTATTCTGCACTGATGATAAGTCCATTAAGCACCAATTTGGCCAATTTATTATCGGATGACATTTTCGTAATTTATGGGGCGACAAAAGGCCATTTTCTTTGGATTTTTAAGGTTACTGGTCACGGATCGGCCTGAGCCTATTCTTCAACGATGATTAAGTCCACTAAGCACCAATTTGGGCGGATTTATTCCGGGTCAATTTTTGGCAGATTTCAAAGGGGTACCATCACAGATTTCAGGCGATTTTCCCAAAATGTCGTTTTCTTTCGATTCTGGAGGCTACAGATCACGGAATCCGGTCGAGGCTATTCTCCACCGATAATGAAGTCTATTGATCTTATTCTGCACTGATGACAAGTCCATCAAGCACCTATTTGGGCCAATTTATTTTCGGATGCCATTTTCGTAAATTATGGGGCGATGTAAGACCATTTTCTTATTATTTTGAAGGCTACGAGTCACAGATTCGGCTTGAGGCTATTCTTCAACGATGATTAAATTCATTAAGCACTGATTTTGGCATATTTATTCCGGGTCAATTTTTGGCAGATTCCAAAGGGGTACCATCACAGATTTCGTGTGATTTTTCCGAATTGCCATTTTCTTTCAATTCTGTAGGCTGCAGATCACAGAATCAGGCCGAGGCTATTCTCCACCTATAATGAAATCCGTTGATCCTATTCTCCACGAATGATAAGTCCATTAAGCATCGATTTGGGCCAATTTATTTTCGGATGACATTTTCGTAATTTATAGGACGACGAAAGGCTATTTTCTTTGGATTTTGAAGTCTACGGGTCACGGATTCGGCCTGAGGCTATTCTTCAACAATGAAAAAGTTCATTAAGCACCGATTTGGACGGATTTATTCCGGGTCAATTTTTGGCAGATTCCAAAGGGGGTACCATCTCAGATTTCGGACGATTTTCCGAAATGACATTTTCTTTCGATTCTGGAGGCTACAGATCAAGGAATAAGGCCGAGGCTATTCTCCACCGATAATGAAGTCTATTTATCCTATTCTCCACGGATGATAAGTCTACTAAACACCGATTTGGGCCAATTTATTTTCGGATGACATTTTCGTAATTTATGGGTCGACGAAAGGCCATTTTCTTTCGATTACGAAGGCTACGGGTCACGGATTCGGCCTGAGGCTATTCTTCGACGATGATTAAGTCTATTAAGTACCAATTTGGGTGGATTTATTCCGGTTAATTTTTGGAAAATTCCAAAGGGGTCCCATCACAGATTTCATGCGATTTTTTCGAAATGTCATTTTTTCGATTATGGAGGCTACAGATCACAGAATCAGGCTGATGATATTCTCCATCGATAATGAAGTTTATTGATTCTATTCTCCATGGATGTTAAGTCCAGTAAGCACCGATTTGAGGCAATTTATTTTCGGATGACATTTTCGTAATTTATGCGGCGACGAAAGGCCATTTTCTTTGGATTTTGAAGGCTACGGGTCACGGATGCTGCCTAATGCTATTCTTCAACGATGATTAAGTCCATTAAGCACCGATTTGGGCGGATATATTACGGGTCAATTTTTGGATGATTCCAAAGAGCTACTACCATCACAGATTTCAGACGATTTTTTCGAAATGTCATTTTCGTTCGATTCTGGAGGCTACAGATCACGGAATCAGGCCGAGACTATTCTCCACTGATAATGAAATCTATTGATCCTATTCTCCACGGATGATAAGTCCATTAAGCACCGATTTGAGCTAATTTATTTTCGGATGGCATTTACGTAATTTATGTGGCGACGAAAAGCCACTTTCTTTGGATTTTGAAGGCTACGGGTCACGGATTCGGCCTGAGACTATTCTTCAATGATGATTAAGTCCATTAAGCACATATTTGGGTTGATTTATTCCTTGACAATTTTTGTCAGATTCCAAAGGGGCACCATCACAAATTTCGGGCGATTTTTCTGAAATGCCATTTTCTTTCGATTCTGGGGGGCTACAGATCACAGAATCAGGCCGAGTCTACTCTCCACCGATAATGAAGTCTATTGATCCTATTCTCCACGGATGATAAGTCGATTAAGCACCGATTTGGTCCAATTTATTTTCGGATGACATTTTTCGTAATTTATGGTGCGACGAAAGACCATTTTCTTTGGAATTTGAAGGCTACGGGTCACGAATTCGGCCTGTGGCTATTCTTCAACGATGATTAAGTCCATTAAGCACCGATTTGGGATGATTTATTCTAGGTCAATTTTTGGCTGATTCCAAAGGGGTAGCATCACAAATTTAGATCGATTTTTCCGAATGCCATTTTTTCGATTCTGGAGGCTACAGATCACGGAATCAGGCCGAGGCTATTCTTCATCGATAATGAAGTCTGTTGATGGTACCCCTTTGGAATCTACCAAAAATGGATTCAGAAAAATCGGCCCAAAACAGTTGTTAATGAACTTAATCGTCGCTGCATAATAGGCTCATGCTGAATCTGTGATCTGTAGGTTAGAAAATCCAAGAAAATGACTTTTTGAAAAAAATCACAAAAAAAATTAAGAAAATGACATCGAAAATAGATCCGCCTAAATCGATGGTTTATTGACTTAATCATCGGTCAAGAATAGGATCAATAGACTTTATCATGGGTGGAATTTGTGATCTGTAGCCTTCAAAATCCAAAGAAAATGTTATTTTGGAAAAATCACCTAAAATTTGTGGTGGTACCCCTTTGGAATATGCAAAAAATGGACCCCGAAGAAATCCGTCCAAATCGATGCTTAATGGACTTAACCATCGGTGAAGAATAGACCCATGCGCAATCCGTCATCTCTAGCCTTCAAAATCCAAAGAAAAAGACCTTTTGAAAAAAATGCCTAAAAATTACGTAAATGTCTTCCAAAAATAAATATGCCCAAATAGGTGCTTAATGGACTTCATCGTCGGTGGAGAATAGGAAAAATAGACTTCGTCATCAATGGAGAATAGTCTTAGGCCGAATCTGTGATCTATAACATTCGAAATTAAAATAAAATAGCATTTCAGAATAGCCGCTCGAAACCTGCGATGGTATCCATTTGGAATCTGAAAAAAATGGATATGGAAGGAATCCTCCCAAATCGGTGCCTAGTGGACTAAATCATCGGTGAAGAATAGCCTCATGGCGAATCCGTGATATGTGGCGTTCAAATTCAAAGAAAAATGGGTTTTCGAAAAAATGCACAAAAAATTACTTAAATGACACCCGAAAATAATAGAATTTATCAGTGGAGAATAGAAATAATAGAATTTATCATCGATGGAGAATAGCCTCGGGCAAAATTCGTGATCTGTAGTTTTCAAAATCGAAAGAAAATGACATTTTGGAAAAATCGCCTGAAATATGTGATGGTATCCCTTTGGAATATGCAAAAGTGGACTCGTAATCTATAGCCTCTCGCAGAATCCATAATCTGTAGCCTACAAAATCGAAGGAAAATGAACTTTTCAAAAAAAAAATTTGCCCAAAAATTAACTAAAATGCAATCTAAAAATAAATCCTCCCAAATCAGTGTTTTATGGATTGAATCATCGGTGGAGAATAGGAAAAATAGACTTCATAATCGGTGGAGAATAGTCTCGGGCCGAATCCGTGATCTATAGCCTTCAAAATCGAAAGAAAATGACATTTCGAAAAAATCACCTGAAATCTATTATGGTCAATCTTTGGAATCTACCAAAAATTAATCTGGAAGAAATTCTCCAAATTGGTGCTTAATTGACTTAATCATCGGTGAAAAATAAGCTCATACCGAATTTGTGATCAATAGCTATCAAAATCCATGAAAAATTACATTTCGAAAAAAATTGCCCAAAAATTTACGAAAATGTCATCCGAAAATAATTCCACCAAATTGGTGTTTAATGAACTTAATCATCGGTGGAGAATTGGATCAATAGACTTCATCATCGGTGGAGAATAACCTCGGGCCGAATCCGTGATCTGTTGCCTCGAAAATCGAAAGCAAATGGCATTTCAAAAAATTGCCAGAAATTTGTGATGGTACCCTTTTGGAATCTGTCAAAAATGAACCCGAAAGAAATATGCCCAAATCAGTACTTAATGGACTTAATCATCGATGAATAATAGCCATAGGCCTAATCCGTAAAATGTAGTCTTCAAAATCAAAGAAAATGGGCCTTTTGTAAAAAAACGCCCAAAAAATTTCGAACATAATCCGCCCAAATAGGTGCTTGATGGACATAATCATCGGTGAAGAATAGCCTTCGACCGAATTCGTGATCTGTAACCTTCAAAATTCATGAAAAATGGCTTTTCGAAATAACCACTAAAAAAGTAACAAAAAATGCCCTTCGGAAAATCCGTCCAATTGGTGACTAATAGACTTCATTATCAGTGGAGAGTAGTCTCAGGGCGAATCCGTGATATGTAGAAAACAAAATTCAAGAAAAATGTCCTTATGAAAAAATCGCTGAAATTTGTGATGGTATGTAACATCATAATCTCTAAAACCTTTAAATAATAGTTTTGCTCCAAAGCATATTATATTTTTTAAATAAAATAATAACATTGTGCTGAAAAATACCACTACTGGAAGAAAAAACTCTCATAATTCAAAAGCAAAGTCCTAACACTTGGGAAAACCTCAAAACATAAAGTCTCGATCTCCAGTCACTACTCGAAGCATAAGGCAAATAACTCCATAACTTGTACGTCGCTTACTCGTATATAAGTCTGGCATCCTCAGAAATGCTCGTGTAGTCCTCCTTTGGCAAGTTGGTCTCTCTTGTCGCTCCTCAACTTGTTGCTCTCTCTTTACGACCTGGTGAGCGGGTTTGGGTTAGTCTACGCCATTACTTAAACTAGAAGCACCTAATTTTATTCCCTTATGTGTTCACCTCAAATCTTGTGGAAGTTGTTTGTACTTCCACCCTTTAGACTTTAACTCATAAAAACGTGGGAGTTGGAGTTACTCACCACCCTCAAAATCTTGAACATTACACCGACATTGGGATCCCTTCACTAACTAGTCCAACTGCCTAGCTCATACGTATGAAGGTATGAGGGCCAACCTAAGCTTAACCTTTAACCTTTATGGAAGTCTTATTGATTATTCCCCACAATCCTTCAACCTTTAACTTAATGGTAGTTTTATTGATTCATCCTCATGATCATTAAGAGCATAATTTGCGCTTCCTTTAAACTTTCACCAGTGCGAGGGACTGGTGTTAGTGGACTACCTCTTAACCGTTTCACCCTAATTTATTTAGTGGTGGGATATCTCTTAAACATTGATATTTAGAGGTCAGACAAACTTCAATAATAACACATAAAAATTAAAAGCCTCAAATTAAATATTGAAAACTCATAAACATATACTTCAAACCGTAACTCAAATAGAGCACGCACACTACGGGAAAAGTGGCATTTGCCAACACGTGAAAAGTGTTGTAAAAAGTGTCGAAAGTGTTGTCTATGCAATATGCAACACTTTTAGTAGTGTCACCTTAAGGTGGTGTTACCTAAAGTAATATGTAACACTTTTCTCACTTTTTGTAACAAAATAAGAAGTGTTGCATATGTATTACTCATATGCAACACTATTTTAAGCAACACCTTCAAAAACTTTCACAACACTTTTTGAAAAGTATAACCAACATGCATATGTTTAATTCGTGACAGGTTTAGTTGTCACAAATGCCCCACCTCTACTGCACTAGTTTTGTCACGAAAAGTACAACGATGACGTTTTCAATTGTCACTAATAATTGTCATATGTGACCATAATTCTGTCACTAATACACTTTTTGAATTTTTTCGTATGTTCTAGGGTGGGGTTTGGTTGTCACTGAAAGTACAATTTATGACGATTTATATTGTCACATATGTAGTCCTATGTGTGACAATTTTGGATCGTCACTGATAATTGATTTCTGTGACCATATGAATGTCGCAAGAGAATCATTTTGTGAAGATTTTTGTCACGAAAGCAATATAATTAGGAAGATGCATTACCAATCACAATAGTAGGTGACGTGTATTTAGTCAGAAAAACTAGCTTTGATGACCTGTATGATCGTCATTTAATATAACATCGGTGATGAATTGACTTCTCACAAATATTTTTATTTTGTGACAATGGAATGGTCGCATATGTTTGTTTTGGTGACAAGGATCGTCGACACAAACATTGTAGATTACTATCATTAGTGACTAGCTTTTCAACACTAAAGGTATCTATTGTGACAACTATGATGATCACAAAAATGCTGCATTGGTGATAAATCAATTTGTCACGAATAATCTTATTCTATCACGTTTAAATCGTCATAGTCTTTTTTGTGACAAAGATTGCTGACACATATATACACCAAACGTGAGATTAACATGCGTCACAAATATGCATATTTGAGGACAAATTTTTTGGCTACAGGTCTCTACCAAACATTTTTCAGTGAGAAGAATATTTGTCACTTCTAATATGAATGGTGAGAACATATCTCATCACAATTTCAAATAGATAATAGAGAAAAATAGTCATTAAAATAATAACAGCAAATTCACTGGATAATAAAAAAATATCGTGAAACTCCTATTTGGCTACTAAAAACTATAAATAGTATTCCAAACAATCAAAACATAGCACTAATGAGGTTGTTGTTTATCGATCATTAAGCTCATAAACTTTATTTCGGACGCAATAGCTGTCTCATGTCTTCATCATGTTGCTCTTGGAGGTCAGCTAGCTTTTGTTCCCATTTCTTATTTTCCTCTTCTAGTTGCGCCTCAAACTGTTGTTTTAACTTCGAGTAGATCTCTTTTCTTATTGCAGCTCTAGCTTCTTCCCCGACTAAAATGGTTTTTGGCCTCTTTACACGTCGAGATAAGGACTTGCCCTTCGCTTGTAGTATTATCTCTTTGTTAGACAAGAAAGTTCCAAGTTTAATGATCTCTTTTATTTTTTCCTGTAAAAACAAATAACTTAATTCCACATTTAGATTTTCAAAATGAAATGAATGTAAAATAACTCATTGAACAAAACAATAAATAAATGTTACTTACATAAATTGATTTTGATGCCTCATCACACCACACCATCTCTCCTTTCTCATTCTTCTTCATATGCTGAGCACGCCACACTTCGTCAGCAGACTTCTCAATCCCAGTTTCTGGATCTATCTACAATTTCAATGTCATCATTCAACTCAAAACATGTTAATAAAACTGAAAATGTGATATAAGGTTGAAAAATATAAACTACACTATAAGTAAAAACTATAAATTCACTTCATTCAAAAATTATAAATTCATTACCATGTTAAATTCAATTTCATCATGAGATCTTGAACCACAAACGTTCTTCACGTTCACTTGGGATCTATTCTTTCTATTTATGGCACTCTTTTCCTGTCAAACTCATAGTCTAATATTAATGTACTAAAGAAAAATAGGCAAAACTTTCATATAATTCATTTTAAGATGTGTACTTACTTTAAATGTTTCGGATTCCCACTTGGCAATAGCTCGTTTCCGGTCTTCACTAGCAATGCCTTGAGCAACATAACTCTCCCTTTGACTTTCATCCATCTTTTGAATTTTTTTGCGCGTGTTGTAACACATGGTTGAATACGCCTTTTTCAGCTTTTTCAATATAAAAGATCTGAGTTTCTCACTGCAATTGCTTTTGAATTTATCCTACATACACAATAGCTCAATATTATATTTTACATGAGCAAAATAAATATTAACCACATAAATGATAAGTCCAAAAACGATCTTACCTTCACTAAAGAACACAATTTATTGCCAATTTCTTCCTCCACCTCATCCCAACTCTTGTTGCTCAACTGAACATGTTTCCTGACCACAACTCCGCAAAAACTAACTAGATGCCGAGCGTTATTACCTACAGCTTGTGTCCCTGATTCCGGAAAATAAACCACCAGCTTATCCCCATCTTTAGTGGCCAGCACGACAACATTACAGGTTGTGACGCCCCTCTTATTTCTTGCTGAACAATAGAAATGAGAGAAATATTTAATTGCTCGGAGAAAAGCATATGGTACAGTAGTCATAATTTTTGTTTTTGTTAATGATAAAATATAAATTTATGAATCCAGCCATAATTTTTTATACTTCCAATAACAAAGGGTACGAATAGAAGACCCCAAGCTAGACATCATTATAAATAAACTACCAGGTGAATAAGCTAATTGTAAATAATTCACCTAACTGTGAACTACACCTAATAACGTTTAGTTCTAAAGCTTGCTGGGTGTTTGCAGCCTAATCAATTCGATTAAAAAAACAGCATGTTGATTGGATGGCACTAGGTTCTGACCGTGGCCTTCATTATGATTTATGTGGTTGTTTATTAAGTTAAGGCCACAAACAGATCGAAGACATAAAACTTAGGTAAAATCCTACGTGGTAAGTTAATAATAGCTAGTAAATAAGCTAATCCAATGCGTTTAAGGAGCAAATGTGTAGGTGTTACGACTATGGCTAGAAGAGCAAACACGGTTGCATCGCCGAGAAAAAAAACTAACTAAATACAACGTACCTTTTGTAGTTTCCGAATTAATTTCAGAGGACGGTACAAATAACAAGTCTTCTTGTATATTCCCTACATCATTCTGCGTCTCGTCTGAATCATATCCGTTTGAATCATATTCATCCTCAGGAGATTGCGATCGTGTCTCTTCTGTATCATAGTCCGGCTCTAACCGTCTCTTGCTTCCTCTTCTTTTATAGGTGGTAAAACCGGTGCTCATTGCTGTCGAAACAAAAAACACGGGTATATATCCTGTATGGGGAGAGCCGGAGAGGTTCAAGTTTTTTTGTATTGTTGTAAAGCGAAGAAAGTAAAAAATACCAGTTGACGGCGATGTGAAGTTTGGCGAGCGACTGAAAAGAGGCCAGAGGATAGAAGTCTTGGGGATTCGGGAGAGTAATAAAGGGTTTCTAACTTTCTATCTAAGGCAACGTGAAACCCCCAAGATTTAAGAATATAAAAGGACACCGAGATTTCCTTTTCAATATTGTAATTGATTTTTTCTCAAAAATAGTATTTAGTTAAACAATTAATGAATGGAGTTGAAGGCAAAAGTAGATGAGGGCAAATCATTTATAGTTAGAATGCTTTTTTTTCGTATAGAGTAAATAATATATATAAAAAAATATATATCAAGCTGGCTCTCTAAGTAATACACGGCATGCCAGTTATATATAAAAGTAAATAAAGCATCAGTTGTGATATATATAGATGATTTTGAGTAGAATCCAAGAGTATGCTATATGCTAAGTAAGAAATATTATTTAGACTATTAATTGACCGAAATTTGGCACATACTCTAACCATTAAAGATTAAATTTATGCTCTAATTTCTTAAGTATTACACACTAAGATCGATTTAATTAGAAATAATAATCAACGGTGATGATTCGTCAATTTACATGCAACAAACTACATGCATCATATTCGGTTTGTGAATTACGCCTCTTTTCATTTCACCCATAGCACATCCTTACTTTTGGAATTCTAAGTTGAACATTTGAATATTGTTGTTTTATGAGTCTGTTTGAGACGTAATTTACGAGGTAGATTATTATTGGAAAAACTATAGCATATAATTATCGAAATTTCCTACAATGCCTTCAAGTAAGCTCACTTGAATTTTTTACCTGCTATAGCAGGTTTCACAGGTCGCATTACGTAAAATACAATACACATTATGCAAGAAATATTTGTCAGTTCATATCATTAATGTAATGGATGTCTATTTTGTGTAACAATTGTAAAATGTTATTAAGTGATGACATGAATTGCTGGTTACCACCGTTTTGATAATTAACGGTCAAAACTGATTGTAATGGTATAGATTGATGCAAGTCTTCTAACTTGAAATTATACTGAGGGGTCGTTTGGTAGTTGCGATTGTTTTGATGAGATTGTTACTATACATGTATTGTTTAGAATCCATGAGATTGTTTACAATTCTTGATCAGCATCCTGTATGAGAGTAAAAAATTCCTTCACTTTGTCATTCGGTTCTTCACCAGTCTCTGTAGCATAGGCATCGTTCAATAGACCATGCATATCATCATCACCAATCACTTCAGAATCTTCTATATCATCAACAACATTCTCCCCATGATCATTCCATTGAGTGTATTTAGGAGTAAATCCACGTACAATCAAATGAGTATGTACAGTTTCTCTTCTTTTCCACAGCAGGTTTATGCAGTCCACACAAGGGCACACAATCTGATCTCCCTCGGCTGAATTAGCAAATGCAAAGTCCAAAAAGTTCTTTACTCCGTTGCGATATACAATCCTTTCTCGTGGTTTTGAAAGCCAGCTCTTGTCCATCATTTTAATCAGCAACCTTAAAAAAAATTTCAGTCTTTGAGAAAGCCTGTCAGAACAAACCACGAAGCAAGTTCACTTATAATAGAAACCAAGAAAAATAAGCATCCATTTAAGCATACAGTACATGAAAAAGTGGTATCAGGTATAAGTTGCATGACTCATGAAGGCCTGTAGAGCACCAATAACATAGCATAGATTTCCAAATAACTTGTACCTTGCTAGTTGCTGCATAGAAACCAGCCTTTGCACTAGTGGGAAAATTAAGGTATCAAGAATACTTGTTCTCGTCAATCAATAAATTCGTGGAAAAAGTTAACCTTACAAACGAATGTCAGCAGCATTAATAAAGTAGCGAGACTCTTCACTATCACCGCCAATAGCACCAACATCAACTCGGGTTTTAAAACCTTCATAATGGCCACATCTAAAAGTTACAAATGACTAAGGAGGCAAAGCAAGGTTACAGACATTGGTCTTCACATGAACCGGATTATAATATATCAGCCAGCTTGAGCATCTTTTGTGGCTACATTTGTTAAATGCATCTTAAGCAAAGTAATTCTAAGTACGTACTATCAGCTGGTGCTGCAATGTTTTGCAGTTCAGATCCCCAATAAAAGACTGATCATTAACAAGGGTTAGAAGCAATAGCCACATTGATCCCAAACATTAGCGGCACAAGTAGAACCCAGAGAAATTATCAAAAGCCCTGAACTAATTACCACCCCCATCAGCAATTCATGATTCAATGGGAAATTCTGCAGGCTGCTGCGTTCTGTTAATACAGCTCTCGTTTATAAGAAAACCCCTTAGCTAGTACAATCCTCGACACTTAATTAGTACTAACCGAATGTGTACGCACGATATCTCTTCTTTTCCACAACAGATTTATACAATCCACACAAGGACACACAATCTGATCTCCCTCCACTGAATTAGTAAATGCAAAGTTCAAAAAGTTCTCTACTCCATTACGATATGCTATACTTTCTCGTGGTTTCGAAACCCAGCTCTTGTCTATCATTTTAATCAACCTGAAATTTTTTTAGCTCTAGTCAAAGTCTGCCAAAACAAACCCCAATTCACTAATAAAAGAAACCAGGAAACATAAACACTACCCTCATGCTAAACACTATTCACAGAAATGCATAGTAATATAAGATAGAACTCCATCACCAGTAGATACAAAAATAATCGAGACAGGGGAGACCTTCAAAGTAGCAATGACATATATCCTGACAACACAACTGAATCCACGTTTTAAAAGTGCATGAACTATGAATGAAATTACCAAGTATACTTTGCTGCACCATATCTGTTGAGGCTATAAACATCAAAGATATATCAACAAGCCGTAAATTCAAAATACATTATCTTATAGATCAGAGCCACAAACCCACCGACACACATAAGTAAATGAAAACTATAAGTGAGAATACTTGTAAAACCATCTCAAGTTCAATTGTAATTTCATTTCATAATCATGGTTCTCAGCCTGAAGTTAAAGCTACCATTCCACCATTAACTATGAGAACACACAGAAATTGAATCACAAGAATACCAAAACGAATGGAGCTTATATTAGCTTATTATGGAAGCTTAGTAGAACAATTATTCTCAGAAAAAAATCAACAGCACAAACTGGAGTTTATTCTAGGCAAGTCTATCAACTGCAAGGAAACTATGCTTTCTTCTACTATCAGCAGGTGCTACAATTTTTTTCAGTTCAGACCCCCAACAAAGGTCCGACCATTAGAAGAGAATTGCAAAAATGATCCCACATAGTATCTGCGTAATAGAACCCAGAGAACACGAATACACAATCAAAATCTTTAAACTACCAAACCCTTGCAATTCATGATCTAATGGGAAAGTTTGTAGGCTGTTTTGTCTTACTAATGCAGTTCAGACTTGTATATAAAAAATTCCTAAGCTCGTACAATTTCCTCGTCATTTAATTAGTAATGCATAGAAGTTGAGAACTCTGTAGAACAGAACATACCCTTGTTGCAAGTTGCTACGTCCCCAAATCCAATCCATCCTCAAATGGGTTCAAGGGTTGGGCGAAAACCAAAAGGAAAGAAGAAAATACCTTAAGTCAACAATAATTACAAAAGATAACAAGCATAACATAATGCCACAAGACACCACAGTAGGTGCACATCAATGAAGCAGAAGTTCAATAAGCATTTTGTTGTTCTTTACATGTAATTGCTAGGCAGTTTGAGAAGCTGATTTGATGAGAGGCGAATAACTTACCAGATTCACGACCAAATCGTTTGCGGGACTAAACGATCCAATTGGGAACCTTCCTTTGAGATGGATTTTGTGCGAGAGATTCTTCAAGCCGAAACTGGAAGAGAAGCCTAGGAGAGAGACTGATTCGATGAGGAAGAAATTGCTCTGTGGAATTAAGCAGTTGATTCTGGGGGCAATGGAGGCCGAATTAGGTGATGGACAGAGATAGAGTTCGCGCGCGATATATTGGGGTTCGGCCTTATTCACTTGCCATATCTATTCCCATGAGTTCCACCGTTTCGTTTTTGGAGTTGGACAGGAAGAGTTTTCTTCCTTTATTATTGGTAAATTAAAATTGAGAATAAGTTTGACGGAGAAGCCCATATACGTAGGGTCTTCATTATAGCTTACATTAAACTTTTTTTAGTAAATGCACATCAAGAAATTAAAACTTCAAAGTATGCAACGTGTATATGCAATTAGATTGTTTTGCATTAATTAATTGGTAGATTACATTTAATTGTCATGTATTTAACTTTTCCCAACATTATTAGTTTAAATGTAGCTTAAAATGGAGGAATAAGCAACATAAAGTTATTTGGGTTATAAGTGTTGCGTATAATATAGCAAATGCGACATAATTCAAGTGATGAATGATTTATGTTGTGTAAAGTACATTTTAAGTAACACTTAAAAGAAGTGTTGCCACTGTTAATTATAAGCAACACTTTTGATAAGTGTTGCAAACATAGTGTTGGCAAAGGCCATTTTTCCCGTAGTGGCATCATCAGACATAAACATAATCAAACACTGCACATATTTCACATAAAACAAATACTTAAAACACGTAAGGCGTAGAATTTACCTCTTGAACTACTCACATCTCAAGTGACGATTCGTTATTTTCTTAGGCGTGGAATCTCTTAATCCGTTTGCTTCCTTAATCCTATAAATCAAGATATTCCCATTTAGTTTACATTCCTCAAATTTAATATCTATAATGAAAATTTGTATCCTTAATTACTTAATCCCAAAAATCTTTAAATAATTCCCTCAATACTCAAATTTTTCCTAACATTTTTTTAGAAAGAGGTTTAAATTGCTACTGATCTAATAAAAATTTGAGTGATTCATGCTGACCGTTGACCTCGTAACAATGGCTGTTGGGAATTGGCTTTGGTCATCGGCTCCAGGCCACCGTTCTCGCTCCTCACTCTCTCTGACGGACACTGACACTATGTTTCCGAAGAAAAGGAGGAAAAGGAGGGGTTGTGAAGGAAAATTAGGAGGGGAGGGGAGATTTAGAGGTAAGAAAATTGGGAGGAAAATATTTTTTTACAGCCTGTTAAAATTCTATAAGAAATGGAAATGGAATTTCATTTCCAATTCTAACTTTTATGGAATTCCATTTCCAATTTTTGTATTTGGTATAATTCTCACATTTATAGAAATGAATTTTACTTTTAACAATTAATTAATACTTTGGTATTTTTTTACCTTGAGAAATGAGATATAAGTGAGAGAGAAAGAGAGGAATATCATAGTGGAGTGATAAAATAACAATAAATGTGTATGGGTCCCACTAATTCCATCTTCATAAAGTCAATTCCTATCACTTTTGATCGAAATTCTAATTTCCATAATTTGGATAAAATGGAATTAATTTCCCAACATTCTTCCATTTTCAAACGTAGAATAATGAAATAGAATTGAAAATGGAATTCTAATTGCTGAGTTTTTTTATCCATCCAAACAGGCTGTTATGGAGGAAAGTGGGAAGTAAAGTGTGTATTGAAAAGTGTGATGAATATGTTATTTTATTGGTTATGTAATAGTAAAGAGAATGAAAAGTTAGATGAAAAAAGGTATATTGCGAAATATGATAAGTATGCTATTTTATTGTGTAATGTAATACTAAAATAATATAATTGTGTATTTGTTATTTCCATTAACTATAGATTATAGATTAAATTTATTATTATATAACACAATTTCATAAAAATATTATATTTGTATGCTAAGTATAAAATGTGGTAGAAAAAATAATGATCATTTATAGACAAAATAAATTTGCATGTGTATAATCGGGCGAGTTCAAGTTGGATAGTGAGAAAACCATGTCCACCCATTACTCAAAATATTCGGGTTTGGGTTTTACCTGTACCCAATAAAAATTCTTTGGGTTCGGGTTTCACCCCTACCCAATTAGGTCGGATTCCGGATATCCACGGTTACGAATAATTTTGCCATCCCTCAATTTTCGTATATTCACCTATAACTACTAAATCATAATTATCTTTTTATAAATTATGTTTAACAATAAAGAACAATTGTTATTATAGAAAATAAACATAGCAACGTATATCACTTACTAATTACTTCTTTAATTATAATTTACTAATAAATAACTCTAATCAATATTTAGTATTTTTTATTTTCCTTTATTATTTTTCCTTTTATTTCTTTTTTCACTCCTATCTCTCCACCACCGGTCACCATTCCCCACTTTAATCCCCCTCTTATCCTTCTCCAAAGTAGAGGCAATACAAATTTCTCTTCTCTAAGTTCTACAATCCAGAGCCAGACTAAGCTCAAACTTCCCCTTCCATTTTTTCTCTTTATCTTCAACACGCAATTGCATTTTCAGTTTTCTCACTTAGTCTTGTATATCATGGATGATTTTGTTTCTCCTAAATGACATCAATACTGCAGATTGTGGAGTCACAGTATAGTTGAAAAGGCGATAGAGAGGCGTGAGCAACACTTTCTCTTTGTTCTTTGCTTCAGTTCTTATTTTCCATTTTCCACAATGATTCTACCAATTTTAATTGAGATGCTCCATCCCTAGAATTGTCGTCTACCAATTTCTGGATTTATTGATTCCACAAGTTAGATCTTGCCAATAGACCGAGTATAGCTAGTAGAAGACTGAGATCGCGATAAGGAGACCAAACCCGTTAGCAGAAGGGATTGGGAACACAGGGTGAGATAATTACTGTACACAATTATTTGCCCTTCGGGAACATAGGGTGAGATAATTACGGTACACAATTATTGAGTAAAATACTTCGAGTAACACTTAAGTTAACTTAAAATTAGAGTAGACATACTACTTAAGTTTGAATAGGGCGTCAGATACCATTAATGTCGCCAAAATGTGCATTCGTCAACTTTTCCATCTAATCTAAACTTTTGATTACTTTTTGATATCCAAACTTTTTAAAAACATCCAAAACTATATTTCAACAAGTTTTATCTAATATAATAATTAGAAAACCTTCTAAACATATTATTACTAGAATGACTAATCAAATTTTTTCAATAAACTAGATAAATTAGTAAAAATAATAAACAAATATCAAGAAGAATAATAAATATACTAGAATATTATAATAAATATATAATAAATATTATAATATCTATTTAAACCTCCTAATTCAATTAGAGCACCACTAGAAATAGTTAAAATAGAACCTAATCGATCATCAATACATCAAAATAAAAAAGATAAATGGAACACAATCAAAAAGAATTAAACATATTCAACTAATTGAAAATATTTAGAACGAAAAGAGATGGAAAGTAACCCAGTAATAAATAAAATATAAAAGCTACAACATTCGGTAAAAAATATAGAAAAGAAAATATGACTATAAAAGCTACAACATTGTTTAGTTACAACATTCATGGAATAATTCAATTATTAGAACACATAAAAATAATTGAAAAGAATTATAATGATAATTGATTCTAAATTTTCAAAAATTGATTTCGTATAAAGTAGTCAAAAGAGGATTCTAACTAAACAATAACAAATGATGTTTTTCATAAGTCCAAATAATTTTTTTACAATAAGAAAAGTAGAAGGTTCAATTATGAAATTTAGAAAATGAATTATTCAAAGAATATTCTATAAACTTTGTCGTAATGCACTTAATTATAAACTTAAATTGTACTGGGTGCACATATAATAAAATTTAGTGATAACCAACGCACTATTCAAATTTAAATGGTATGTCTATCCCATCTAATCTCGTAATATCAGAGGCATCAATTTTTACTTCTTCTCAAGCTCTAAATCCACCAGCCATCTCCCATACTGCAAAGCACTGGATCTTGAGTTTCTCCATGTTCAATTAATCGATCAGGAGGAAAAAGAAACAGAGTAACAAAATTTACTATCGTTATTCTCATTATGCATGTATTGTTTACAATACATCATTTTTTATTTTTTTTAGCAGAAACAATACATGGATTGTTTCTGTGATGTGATAGAACCTATCACTCATTTTGAGTGATTGTTATATCTCAACTTTTAGATTGTGATTGTTGAGATAGTTGAGTTAAAATTGTTTTATCTCAGCTTTTAGCTTATGCCGACATACACAATCATACATATAAAACATAGTATTTTACAATGCATCAAATTCAACAATACATCTATTTAATAATGGCAACTTCCAAACTACGCGAAATCTCCACAAGAGCAACAGCGCCGCTTCCGCTTTGATCACTGGAAAAGCTTTTGCACTTTCCAGATCCAAACGGCTATAGCCAAATTTTGGATGACGAAGGGCTGGAGGAACGAATTCGGAACATATTGATCGAGTGAGATTTGACTGGAATATATACAGGGCCAAAGTGGAGAAATGATGGATGTGGAGAGATCCTCGTTGTGCAATTGCGTGGTGAATTTCTTGCTGGAGGAGAATTACGTGCTGACGGCGTTCGAATTGCTCCACGAGCTGCTCGACGACGGCAGGGATCACCACGCCATTCGGCTCAAGGAGTTCTTCTCCAATCCTTCCAACTTCCCTCCCGATCAGATCTCCCGCCTCAACTCTCTCCGAGGTTCTAATCTTCTTTTTCTCAACAGCAGTTGCCTCTACTATTTGATTGTATTTTAGAGCCCTCAACTGCTGTTTTTTCGAGTTTGCCATGGCGCGTAAAGTGTAGAAAGATCATTACTTTGGCATGATTCTATTTTTGAACTAGCTCAGTGACTCTACATTACTCAGATTTAAGATTTTGGCATGCTACATTTGCAAGTTAGGGTTCTGCTACTAATCGAATTGCAGCGTGAACTTGAGGCATTCCTTTCTTTTGCTCTTCTGTTGTGAAATATTCAGTTGCAGACCCGCAGAGTTTGCTAGAGGAGAAAGAAGCAACGCAAGAAAAATTGGCCCTCAGTGAATACGAGCTGCGGTTGGCACAAGAGGACATTTCGAAATTGAAGTCTGAGTTACAGAAGAGAGTGGAGTTATCTCCAACTCATTTGACTGGTAAGGAGCCCCCTTTTTATTGTATGAACTTTCTGTGTCTCAATTTGAACAACCATGAAGCTTGTGTTCATTTCCCCCTCTTTTTGGGATAAGTTTCAATCATAGAAACTGCCTCGTTGACGGAGAGTGTTTGTCAGGCTGTGCATCCCTGCATTGTTCCTAGTTGATTAACTTTTTTGGGACTAGTTTTGCTTTTTCTGATTGCTATTATATATATATTCTCGATTTATCTGCAGAGTCGACGCCTGATGCCGCTGGGAGTCCAGGATCAGATCTTCTAAAAAGAAAAAAGGATGGTTCTTCCTTTGACTTGGGTCCTCTGAACAATAATGAGCGTAGAGATCTTAATTGTGCTGTACAGGAATATCTACGACTGGCTGGATACCGTCTTACTGCTATGACATTTTACGAAGAAGTACGTAAGACATCACTGTGCATTGTGTTCTGTTTGGCTTTTGATATTTCCTACTTTTTCTCAAGCATTTTGGAGCAAACATAAATAGACCGAGAAAGCTGTTTAGAGGATTATTTATACCTGCCTTTATAGGGGGTGTTTCCTGTTCTTTGTTTAATTTTTCCAACGCTTGTTGGGACGCTGTTGATCTTGTTCATAAAATACAGAAATCGTTATTACGAGGGTTTAAGGCATTTCTGAGCTTAGGGGAATCTGTGGTGGAAACCTAACATCAGCATGAAAATGTACTAATGAACTTTGAGAATTTGTATGCGTGCTTACTACAGAACTGAATGTTTCCAGAAATATCTCATTTTTGTTTTTTCTGGTGGAGCTGCTAGTATATTCTGCATTTTGCAAACGAAGTCTAGACCAATATAAGAAGGTGTTTGCTTTCTGTCAAACATTGCATGCAGCTTTTAAAAGATTAGGACTAGCATGAGAGTTGTGTATATTCATTTCCTGTTCTAAGAAGGGTGCAGAAGAGAAGGTGGTCAAGCAGTTGTTCTCTTAAGTGGGCTTTTTTGCCTACAGTATCCTTCGGCATTTTATAGTTCAGTGTTGGCACCAAATATGAACCTAGGGAAGGTTGGTTATTTTCCTGCTCTATCTACCGATATGTCGACCCTTAGGTGTTCACTTTCTTGTGCATGTTAATAATGTTATGCACATATTTGTCCCATTGAATTATTACGATAAATCATTGAGTTGATAATTCTCTCTCTCAGGTTACAGATCAGAATTTAGATGTTTGGCAGAACACTCCTGCTAGTGTGCCAGATGCCTTGCGGCATTACTACTACCAGTACCTTTCATCCACATCAGAGGCAGCTAAGGTACTTCTTGAAACATAATTTTTCTCCACATTGAATACATGAGTATCATTTTGTTGCTTTGCTTTATTGAACATGATCCCCGCCCTTACTTTGCTTGGCCTAATGTCAGTGAAGACTTTTTAACTGATAAAATGTTAGTTGGGTTGATGTACTACGTGGAAACACTCTGTATGAATTACAAATTGCCTTAGAAGTGACAAAAGTGAAGCTTTACGTGTTATCATGAAAACGATTTTTCTTGTCTGTTATGTCCCCTTCAATAGCATTAAAGTTGTGTCATGAAGTTTTTCCTGTTCAATTTTGAAGCTGTCAAGAGAGGTAGATAAACCACAATTTGGGCTGCCTTTTAGGTGCTTATAATTGGGTTAAGAGTTGTTATATGCAGCAAGACCTCTCCAGAAACCCACTTATAATTGGGTTGAGAGTTGGCATATGCAGTAAGACATCTCCACGAACCCAGAGGATGAATGTGCTTATGAGAAATTTGAAAAAGAAGGAAGAAGTGTGAGAGCATAATTCAGTGCAACAGTTGATTTGATTAATCTCGAACTGGTGAAAAGTTGGATTTTGTATTTGTTTGTTGTGATGTAAGGGAGTTGAGAATTGATTACAGGCATTTTTAAGTTAAGACTTATTAGAGGCCAGCTGGCAAGATCAGAATGATTGATATTGTTCTCATTGTTGATTTGGTTAGTTTCTGTTTGATTCATTTCGGCAGAAGTTCACCAATGACTGTCTTTAATGGTCAAGGTTGGTTTAGTCTTCTGTCAGTAATTGCCTTTTCAAATTGGTGGAAAGCATCATTTTCATTTCGTACTCATGCTGAGCCCCCATCTTACAGAACAAGCTAGTTATTGAGCTGAAAATGGCTCGAAGTCATTCCACTTTCTTTTGCTGTTAAGCTGCGGATTTTCATTAACAGCAGAGATTCGTGTATACTGAATTTCTTGTATTCTGGAGCTAAATAGCAATATATTTGGACAGCAGGTTTCTAAATCTTCATACTATGATTATACTTGGATGGGATGTGTTGCAGTGAATGTTGTTAGAGTGCATACATAAACACGTTTGTACTTTGCATTGCAGGAAAAAGTTGCCATGATTCGAGAAAATGAATCTTTGCTGAAATCAAGTGAGATATTGAATGAAGAAAAGGGGAGGCTTCTTAAAAACAAGGAGTTGGCAGATAATCAAATAAGTGGTTTGACCAAGTCACTAGAAACCTTTCAAAAGGATGTCAAAGACAAGGAGAACCAGGTACAGATACGCTAATAGCTTTATTCTCTTTGCAATTTGATAACCAGTTATGTAAGACAGAGCTTTCTCCCAGATAAAACGGTTGAAGCAGTCACTGGAGCACCAAAGAAAGGAACTCAATGACTGCAGGTCAGAAATCACTTCATTGAAGATGCATATCGAGGGATATCGTTCCGGTAGGAATGTGATGGCTGGTGATACTGACACTGCTGAAACCCAGTCAATTGAAAAGTACAAGGAAGAAATAAAGATTTTGCATCTAGAAATAGAGAAGTTGAAAGCTAAAAGTACCACTTCTCCCGAGTCTGTGGAGAGAACCGACTCTGGAAAAGAGTCTGTGCAACCTGAAGAGAAAGTTGTTGAAATTGATGAAGAGACACCTCTAATCTCTCATCCAACTGATGCTGAAAGTGTTAAGCAAGATGTTCCTCCGCTTGTTGGAGATATGACTAAGCCTGAGGGATTTGGATTTCCACAAGATAGTACAGGAAGTTTTACCGACAAAGTTAACACTATTGACGAAAGTCCAAGAGTCTCAGAACAAAATGGCGACGTGCCATCACCAGCTCCTGGTATTTCTGTGAAATCAGACAACCTAGGTTGTGATGGGTCGTTAGAGAATACGGTAAATTCATATCCTTGGATTCAGAAAATTACTTTCGATTCTGGCCATCCCTTGCCTTCTTTCTGTATATTTTCACTGTTCGCTGAAAACGACGGTGCTCAGCTCATTTTACTTGTGGAATTTTTTAGCTATGCTTCAGTATCACAAAGGATTTATTCTACCCATATTCAGTAGTTATGTTGTGCTTTAATTTTCCTCTGGAAGAAGAAAATCAACTTCTAATTTCATTTTATAGTTATAGTTGGTCTATTATATAATTTATCTTACACATTTTTGTTTTCAGGGTTCAGAGACTATTCAAATCCTTGCTGATGCCTTACCCAAGATTGTTCCCTATGTTCTAATAAATCATCGAGAGGTGTGCTATGATTAATATGCTCGTTGATTGCTCCTGCTTCAGGAACAAATAATTATTTTCATAGTTGTTTCTGGAACAAAAGAAAAAAAAATGTTTGGCTGATATTCTTGCTTTGATTTGCAACAGGAGCTCCTGCCTCTTATGATGTGTGCAATCGAACGTCATCCTGACGGCAGTACTAGGGATTCATTAACACATACATTATTTAATTTGATTAAACGTCCGGATGAGCAGCAGAGACAGATCATAATGGATGTAAGTCCTTGGCCCCACGTTCTTAGAAATGGAAGTTTTTTCCTCTGAAAATGTATCAATTAGTGACATTACAGGCACAAGTGGTGTAACTATTGTAATTGGCTGAGTATAATCTGAATTTAGCTAAGGCTTTTTATGAAGAAAATATGAACACCTAAACCCTGTAGGTCCTCCACGTGTTTTGACGTACTTGCTTTTATCATAATGTTCTTTTTGGATTTAAATCAACCAAAGATAATGGAACATTCTACTATATGAAATTCTTTACACTTGATGAGGACATATATAGAAAGTAGTAGCTGATTTAGTTGTTGGCTTCTGTTACATCAGGCTTGTATTAGTCTGGCTAAGAATGTTGGCCAGATGAGAACAGAAACAGAGTTACTTCCTCAGTGCTGGGAACAAGTGAGTTGTAGCTCTCCATATTTTTTTTCCAGATTACCGTTTTTCATTGGCTCACTGGATTGTTTCCCTTTTTTTTTTTTTTCACCAGTTCCCCGGTATTACATCATTATTTTGCAGATAAATCACATGTATGAGGAGCGCAGACTGCTTGTTGCTCAATCTTGTGGACAGATTGCAGAATTTGTGAGGCCTGAGATCCGGGATTCTTTAATTCTTTCTATTGTGCAGCAACTAATTGAGGATGCTGCAAGTGTTGTTCGAGATGCTGCTGCTCATAATTTGGCTTTGCTGCTTCCACTATTTCCAAACGCGGACAAATATTTCAAGGTCAGCCTCACTAAATATGCTTCGAGGCAATCAGGGAGAAGAACTCTCATTTGACAGAAATGTAAGCTCTAGACAAGTTGATGGCACATTGTCTAGGGAATGAGGCTTTTTTCCTCATGCCATGATATCACGACTTGCAAAAACTGTTAAGTAAAGAAAAAATAATGAATGAAAATCAAGTTTTATAGAATGTGTTGGTTTCTGTGTTAATAGGTTGAAGAGTTGGTGTTCCAGCTGGTTTGTGATCCCTCTGGGGTGGTGGTTGAAACTACACTCAGGGAGCTGGTTCCTGCAGTAATAAAATGGGGAAACAATTTAGAACATGTTTTGAAAGTTTTGCTGTCTCATGCCTTAAGCTGTGCTCAGGTATATGCTTGTTTCACTAGAATTACGGTTCAATTACCTTGTGCTCTTTTTTCTCACATTATTTGGAAAACTACCTTCCCAGCGTTGCCCTCCTATTTCTGGTGTTGAAGGCTCACTGGAGTCGCATCTACGGGTCTTAGGAGAACGTGAACGCTGGAATCTTGATGTTCTATTGAGAATGCTAATTGAGTTACTTCCACTAATCCGTCAAAAGGCCACTGACACTTGTCCTTTTCCTCCTGTTTTGGAGTCAAATGACAACACCTTTTCTGATGCCTTGCTAGACCTGTATGCAGGGTGAGATAGATATTTTCTTCTTTCCCAACTTACCGTATAGCTCTTTAACTGCCATTGTACAAATTTGAATCCATGACATTTCAGTTTCCAAGGTCCTTATTATGTTTCCTCTCTTTTTAGAATCTGTTATATCCCCATTGCTCCTGAGAAATCTTTAATCACTTCAGTAGGGGGCATGTGGAATGGCCTGCGTTTGAATGGATGCATGTGGACTGCTTTTCTCACCTGATAAACCTGTCGTGCATGTTACATCGGAAGGAGGACAATCTGAGAAACAGAATTACAAAGGTAGGTTGTTCTTTTGGTATTCATTCTGTTTCCTCATATTTGTATTTTCCTTTTCATTCAACGATTATGCTATCTTGCAGTTTTGCTGACACAGGTTTGTTTGTAGTTCTTATTAGCTGTTGGACAAAGTTATGGGGATTCGTATCGTGTTCATATAATGCTGCCTGTATTCTTGGTAGCCGTCGGTGATGATGCTGACTTTACCTTTTTCCCTTCAGCTATACATTCGAGAATCAAAGGTATGAACCCCCTTCATTATTCTGTTTGAACAACTTACATGCGAGTAGGTTGCTCTAAATGCTAATAGTATTTTACTATTTTTGCAGGTTTGAGGCCTAAAAGTGTTGTTGCTACAAGACTGGCTACAACGTGTGTTCTACCACTTCTCTTGGCAGGCATTTTAGGTTCTCCCAGTAAACGTGATCAGCTAGAAGACTACTTGAGAAAGCTGTTAGTTGATAACTACCTGAATGAGAATCAATCAACTAGGCGCTACGCTGATGTCATTGATGCTGTTCGGTTTCTGTGGTTTGTATGCTAGACTTGATTTCAGTGGTGTTTAACTGCCTGACTTTAATTTTTTTTCTTGACTAACGAACTCAATTTTTTCTCCATGATGCAGTACTTTTGAACAGCACCACGGCATGATATTCAACATCTTGTGGGAAATGGTTGTTAGCTCAAGTGTGGATATGAAAATCAACGCTGCCAATCTGTTAAAAGTTATCGTAAGTATTTTTGTCTCTGAAATGCCATCGTTTCCAGCTTACACCATCTATCTGGAAGCCTCTTAATTCTGTCCTTGTTTCATTCTTAGGTGCCATACGTCGATACAAAGGTTGCTTCAACCCACGTGGTACCTGCCCTGGTAACTCTAGGGTCCGACCCGAATCTGAAAGTGAAGTATGTCAGCATAGAATCATTTGGAGCTGTGGCACAACATTTCAAGAACGATGTGGTAGGGAATATGGTTTCCCTTCATCTGAATACTGGTTATTGTGGTAATTTCTGGCCTGCCCAAGTATTTATTTAACTCTATCATCATCTTTCAGATTGTTGATAAGATACGAGTTCAAATGGATGCCTTTCTGGATGACGGATCACATGAAGCAACAATAGCTGTTGTCCGAGCATTATCAGTAGCCGTGCCACATACAACTGAGCGTCTTAGAGATTATATCCTCAAATTTCAGAATCGCCATTACTTGCATCAATTTGTGTTCTGTACAGATTACCACTGTAGGTCACTTGTTTCCTTAACGTTCCTTACATCTCCTTTCGAAAATTTTCCATTTCTCTGCTGTCCCAACATCACCAGGTGACATTACTCGTCGCGGGGAGAGGGCTAATGCATTCTGTGAAGCAATTCGTGCCCTGGATGCCACAGGTTTGACTTCTTGTGTCGATCTGTCCTTCTTTAGACCTGAAACAGACATAAATAAGTGTGTGCCCAACTGCTCATTTGATACGTTCATTCTGATCTCCGCTCGCTGCAGATCTCTCGGTTAACAGTGTGCGTGAATACCTGCTGCCAGCGATACAAAACATGCTAAAGGATCCAGAAGCCCTAGACCCAGCTCACAAGGAAGCCCTTGAGATAATAATGAAGGAAAGATCAGGTGGGACCTTGGACACCATAAGCAAGGTGATGGGAGCTCATCTAGGGACTGGGATAGCATCATCGGTTACCAGTTTCTTCGGAGAAAGCGGGCTGTTGGGGAAGAAAGAAACTGCAGAATCATCTCCACAACAGTCGGCGCCTCCATCTCCCAATGCTGCTGCAACGCTTCCTCCCCAACCAGCAGAAGATACAAGATTCATGCGAATCATGAGGGGTAACTTCACCGACATGCTGAGGGGTAAAGGGAAGAACCCAGATGAAGCACCACATTAGGAGCTGACAGTGTCTTCTCTCAGTTCTCTCACACAAGCATGGAAATTTTGAAAGTCTTTTTTATCCACCGATTGTGCACAGGAGTGCCAAGGAACAGGATTGAGATTTGAGAACTTGGACGATGAAACGATTGTATACGAGAGCACCTGGTGCATTTATCTGTGGAAAAGCCTGACATAACTCCTTGTTCCTTTTCAGCATTCATTTATTGGACATCTTGGGCAGCCAGTTAGAAATTTCTTTAGTTCCTTGTGATGGTTAGTCAGTCTTCTTTTCTGAAGAGGGTTATAGTAGTTTGATTTTCCTTTATCAGAAACTTATGAAGACTGATTTCTTGGTCAGTTAATAAATTGATTGGTGTTTTTTGGTTTACGGTTAATATATTTTTTACTCATATTTAAGTTCTTCTAACTTGCATTTCTTATTTTGTTATGTGTTAAATTTAAGTTCTTCTAACCTGCATTTCTTATTTTGGTATGTGTTATTTTGGTATGTGTTAAAGTGGAACGTAATCTGGATAACAAACTTAACCATGCCCGACACTAGCTGGAATCAAATCAATCCATTGGAATGGACCAAATTTTTTTTTGTCAAGAATGGGTTATAGTAGTGTGATTTTCCTTTATTAGAACCTTATGAAGACTGATTCCTTGGTCAGTTAATAAATTGATTGGTGTTTTTTGGTTTACTTGGATAACAAATTAACCATGTACGACACTAGCTGGAATCAAATCACTCCATTGGAAATGGACCAAAATGTTTGTCAAGAATGGGATTTGAACCCATGCCCTTTCGGACCAGTACCTGAAACTGGCGCCTTAGACCAACTCGGCCATCTTGACTTAATGTTTATTTTTTATGTTTTAAGTTATATATAATGTTTACCATTACCTTCCTATTATGTTAATTTTGTGCACTATTAAAATCCAACCTATGTGGATCCTAGAACTTATGTTAGAGGCCTTACCAACCAACTCGCAAGGCACACAAAAGACCAAATATTACTTGTCATTTCCATCAAGACACCAATTCTTTATTCTCGATCATTTGATTAATGGCATTAGAAACTTGTTCACCCATCTTTTATTTTAGCCAAGGAGCTGCAAAAGCCTATTCATACAATAGATGTAGAATTTTACATTCTGTGATGTCTGTCACTTTGCTATGCGAAAATGCCTTCATTTTCCTTCAAGATCCAGTGTTTAGAAAATTATGTTTTTATCTAAAATATGTTAATATATGGAGAAATATTCTCAATGCTTGCCGGTCGTTGAAATTTCAATCTATTTTATCACTAAAGTTATAGTCACATTTTTGTTTTGCATGTTGTTTATATGATCAATCAATTAACTACTATTGCTTTTGAAACCAAAACACCATATGAGGTTCTTTCAGTTTTGATGGGGTTTTGTTTTGCGTGAAGCATGAGGCGGAAGCCAAGAAATTACAAGGGGGATTAGGAAGATGGGGAAAGAGAGCTGGAGACAACCCTCTTCTCTAAGCGAATACCCATCATATCATCACGCAGAATCGAGGTCAAGCCTGTTGGCGGGTCCGCAAGCTCATATATATCGAAGGGATGGACGAGATTGTGCTTCGAGAGCCAGTCCGTGGCTCTATATATTTCCTTCTTCGTACGTATGAGTGATGCGAACCAGTCAATCTCGACTTACCTGGCGACGAATCGCTGCAAGCAAAATTGCATAAGGATGCACTGGATCTTGTTTGTCATTGACGAGTTGAATCGCCAGCTGGGAGTCTGATTGTACGATGATGGCACGATGACCTTCCTTCCAAGCAAGCTCGAGTCCATAGAACATTGCCCAAATTTCCTCTAGGGGCAGCTGACGCAGATCCAATGTTTGCCACGAATCCAACTCTCCACCTCCCTGTGGAATCGCGAATCAGCCCTCCTGCACCCGCCGCGCCGGGATTTCCACATGAAGCCCCATCAACATTCAAAGTCATCCAACCCTCTAGCGGGAATGTCCAGCCGATGCTGGCAGTGATGAGGGTCCCTTTCCGCCGTTGATTTCCCAGTTCCGAGTCTGGCGCTGTCCACGCTGCATACCACAACTTGGCCTTGGCTATGATCGAATGAGTCAGGGCCAAGAGCTGTTGCTGCCCCTTTGAACGTCGTGGTGCACCTGTTCTTCCAAAGGAGCCAGTCTAATGTGGCAAAGAACCCCGCCCACGGCATCCCAATCGCGCTGCTCTCTGTGTTTGCCAAATTCTTTCGAAGCCAATCGGCTTGGTGAAGGCTGAAGAATCTCCCCTGCTTGCTGGCTTCGACTTGTCGTGACCAGAAGAAAGTAGCAATGGGGCAGTCTCTTAATACATGTATGATTGTCTCCGAAACTTCTTGACAGCGGGCGCAACAAGGGTCTGAGGCAATTTTCTAGGATACTCTGAGCGAGTTGGTCGCGATTCTTTCCAACATAACATTCCATATGAAAACTTTGATCCTTTCGAGAACCGGCAAACTCCATATCGTTTTCAGTATCTCTCATCTGGGTCCGGAGGTGAGGTATTGAGAAGCTTGAATGTCGATTTTGTCGTAAACTTGCCATTCGAGGATTCTGTCTAGAAAAGCATGTCCTCTTCCATAGATAGGTTGTCCACTGCCATTTGATGGGGTTGACGTGCAATTCCACACTTGGGAAATGCTCGTTCAATATGGGTAGAAGCTCGACCACAATCAAGGGGAAAACTCGATTGATACAGAGACCACTCGTTGGTTGGAGTCCACCAACAACAAGCACCAATTCATGAGCGAAGAACTATTAAATGAACCAAAGATGAAATTCAATTGATAAAAGATGGTTCTTACAACTCGGCTTAAGGCCTTTAAATAGAAAGAAACTACTCTAAACACATTATACTACCAACTAGGAGAAAAAATCTAGCTAGGATACTGAATTAAAGAAGGAAACCCAACTTGAAAAGGTAAAGGACTCAACCAAAACAGTTTCTTCCATAATAAGCAAGATGACTTCCAACGCAAGTAAACAAAGAGGCTTCCATGCAATCTTCAAGTCTCTCGTTTGAAGTCTTCCAAGATTAGTCGCCCTCAGTCAATTCCTTCACAATCTTTAGCCAAAGCTCTTTTCCATTGAGTTTCAATCTTCCAAAGGCTTTAGAAAAATTTATGCCATTGAAATCCTTGGTACAAACTGTCCATTTGCCAAGTTAAACTCTATTAAGTCTCTTTTAACTCTTGTTTCTTCCAAAGATTGGAGTTTATTCAATTAGATGTAAGCGATGCCTTCTTACATAGAGATCTTGATGAATAAGTTTACATGGATCTTCCTTTGATATGATGTAGTGTAGGGTCCAAATCTAACTTTGATGCGGAGAAGGCTACCATGGACGTATTCTCGAGTGATCTTTCAAATCACACTATTTCAAAGTGATCGTTATGTTATTCTATATTTGAGATTGAGGTATCTCAAATTCGCCAAGCCAATCGAAACCAAAACGATTCACAAAGTAACAAAAGCTACATACAAGCAAGACGTGAGTAAAATGCAATCTAAAGAGGATGTAAAGTAGAAAGTAAAGGTCTTTGTCTAGGTGTTGCTTCCCCTAGAGCTTCCAGATTGACATGCAACTCGAACATAACTTAGACAATATCCTACTCTAGTAGATTTCTCATTTGGAGGTGGATTAGTGTGGCATGCAGATAGTTAATCTATTCTATGGATTTCTCTGTTGTAAGTTTAACTATCAAACATGTATGGGTGTCCTAAAATCACACAAGTCATTTCTAACCAATCTCATACGAACACAAATATGAATCATAAGCAATATGGATAAACTAATCAAGGTAAACAAGAAATTAATTACAATATTGATTTGGCAACATGATACTGACTTGGAAGAGACACATGAAGGTCAACATTCCAAAATTTTAGAATTTTACCTAAGAAAAGAGTTACAAAATTATTAACGATAACGTAAAAATTGCCAATATTCTGATCCATTACGAAAGATTAGGCTAATTAATAGAATTTTAATAGGTTTGGATAAAACATATACATTACCAAAAAACTATCTGAAAAGGAATCAAATGTGTAAATCAATCTTAGAGGCTAGGCTACCAAAATTTTGAGCGTATATCAAGCAAATCCAAATCAAAATGATTAAGGGTGCGTTTGGATAGGTGTACTTCAAATGTAAAGTATTTGAAATACATATAATTCAAATTCGTTGTTTGGATACTAATTTGTAATTTGTTTTTATTTTAATTTTGAATTTTCTGTCACTTACTACAAATTTTGCTAAATTATAGTTTGATACCCAAATTAATTTTTCCTTACAATTTAGTACCTAAAATTTTAAATTTTTTCAAAAAGGTCCAAAATTTTTGATGGTGAAATTATGTTTTGGTAGCTTTATAAGTTTTTCCTCGCACTATAATATCTAAACTTCTAATATTTTACAAAATAGGTCCAATATTTTGTCAGGAGGTATTTCAAATCACTAGTTGTTGAAAATGTATTTGAAGTTGACAAGTAATACACAAGACATGTATTTGGAAATCGTCCCATGAATTTGGCACAAATTCAAATACCAAATGTAATTAATATCCAAGCACATGATATGACATTTAGAAATCCAAATCACAAATCACAAATACCAAACCCAAATCATTCTATCCAAACACACACTAAAGATACGGTTAAAATAGTGTAAAAAAGTATGCTTTTAAGTGTCATCATCCCTCCTAGAATATCCGATATTGTATAGGTTTGCTGTCTCAAGAAATCACTCTATAATTTAAAAAGGCCTCGAGGTAGTGGTTCGTCAAGATTACTTCTATTCTTATGGTGTATGTAGATGACATCATCATAATTATTGATGGTGATGTGAATGCTATGGACGCTTTAAAATGTTTACACTGACTTTGTTAGAGCCTAGAGGAGGACACTGGATATCTGATTCCAAGCCAGTAATCACTCACTACCGACACTCACACTATCTCACCACTATTGTTAGAAACAAAGTTTCTAATGGATTATGGATTGGGTGATATTTGAAAATTTAGGGATTAGAAAGGGTAGAATTAGAGATTGATAAGAGAATTGGGGAAGAACAGAGATAGAATGGCCGGCGGCCAGGATAGATAGAGAAGAGAATTTGAAAGGATTTGGGAGAGAATAGGGTTTAGGAGATTTTCTTAATAATTTTTTTTTATTTTCTCTTAAATGCTGGAAAACCCTAATAATAAATCTAATTCTACTTATAGACCACTAACCATAATAAAATTATTCTAATAATGATGATAATAATAAATAAAGAAACCCTCAGAAATCGGTTTCTAACAATTATACATGTTAATCTTACCTTTGTTGTTCAACAACTGTGCTTGTATCAAGCTTCCCAAACCACACATATGCGGCTTGATTTAAGGATTCTAAGAATGGTCCATTGGATTGTTCTAGCTATCTATCAAAACCACACCTTCTTTCTGTGTGGGTATAGTGATTCAGATTGGCTTCATGTGAGACAAGAAGTTTAACCGATAATGGTCTTAAAATCATTTGGAAATCCATTGGATTGTTCATCGTTTGTCCTTTGAAGGTAATTAAATACAGAGTTCTCGCCCATCTCATTTGCGAGAGGTTGTATGGGTGAAGAGACTACTACTACTTCAGGAATTGGATTCCATTTCATTACTAACTGTACAAGCTATGTCTTATTATGATTAGTAGTTAATTAGTTTACTTAATTTTAGTTACTTCTATAATTATTTGAAGAAATGGATGGGGTGGGCACCTCAATACACAGACCTGCCTCAAACCAAACACGGATCAAGTTTGAATAATACCCACTCGCGCGGGTATGGTTCGGGGCGGGTCGACTAATTCTTATATATATTGTTTGAAGAAAACATGTATTTCTTAATATGATAAAAACAAAGGAAACTGCATTTTGTAAATGAAAATAGAGATAATTAGGTAGATTGATTGAGATAAAAAGATATCAAGACAAAACGAGATAGAACGAATAAAAAAAAAAGACAGAACAAGATAAATCAAAAGTGATATACACATGCCCTGCTCCATATATACTACCGTGGATAGAATATCACTCGCTCCAGGCACGAATCAGGTCGAATAACATACACAACGTACTTATCGAATTGTCTATCACTAATGGTAGTAGATACCATATCCTTTTTCATATTAGTCTTCACTATCATTTCCCCTGTTTATCATTTACATCTCACCAGCTTATTTAGTACACTCTTCACTGTTTCTTTACCAAACAATATTCGACACGTAACTTAGATCTCCATTTTCGCCACCTTACCCTTTCAAACCTTGTCGGCAACCTAATTTTAGACCGTCTCTGTGTTTAAGTTCGATGTATACAGGCGCCATGGATATGGAAATAACAGTACACAAAATTTAAAGCTCCGGCCACCGGCAGGAAAGGTAAGGAAGAAGTAGGTCGGGGTTATGGATGGGAGATGGGACAGAATAATTTATCATTTAATGAACAATAATAATAAAGTGTGAATACGACGCTCATCAGTAAAGGTTAATGAAGTCCCATCCTCTTGCATGTGTTGTATGGTGAGACTGAGTGGTGCATGGTGATGGTGCTGCCTATCGGATCGAATATGGGCCACCAGTAACGTAACATAAATCTCGAAATCGGGCAGATCCGTTAGGATTCTTTCAATTATTTTTCGATGTGGTACTTGAATTATACTCTAACAATAAGATATTCACTATCATAAAGTAGATGTGAAAGGTGAAAAAAAATAAACCGTAACTTGATCCATCAGTATGCTTTATGGTCAAATCTGGGTTGAAAAGGATGTGATCAATTGTAATATTTGGTAATGGTACTTCGTAAGTTTCAGCAATGTTTGGATTCACACATGTGAAGGGGTTATGTTCGGCTCTACACGTTGAATTGGAATTTTAGATGGGTCTTTAGTTAAAATCATGGTTAAAAAAGGCACGTTTAACCTTACGCTTAGGCATGTCTACGCGTAAGGTAATGACAAAACATCTTGCTTAGGGGGTTTCACGCTTAATTAGATGCTGGAACACATCAATGGAGTAATGCGACATATAAGTCTCTCCTAAACTGTACTAGATGGAGCTAGGATGTCAATATTAAAGGAGAAAATTAACGTCAACTACGAAATTAATTTTCTATATCAATGTTTTCAATAGCACAAGAACTTTATGAGCTATGATTCTATGAAGTCGTGAGCTATGTTATTGTCATTAAGTATTGAGTAAGTTATTAATTATTTTAACTGAAATGAGGAAGCATTGTAGATTGAGCACTTCTACTATGCTATATAGCATTGGTGCTTTAATGTACAACTCAAAGTTGTACCATAACTTAAATGTATAAGTTTAGGTTGTACCATAAAGCAATTTGTAGCATTATGTTATGGTACAACTTTACAACTTGAAGTTGTACCATCACATAACGGTACAAGTTCAAGTTGTACCGTAAAAGAATTTGCACAAAAGGTATAGGTACAATCTGAAGTTGTACCATAACGTAAATGTACAATTTTAAGTTGTATCATAAAAGCAAAAACCTATAGCACCAATACTATATAGCATTGTTAAATTTCTTTTGTAGATTATTATTATTTCATTCATAATGCGAATAACTCAAAACTCTCCTCTTGCCCCTACCGGCCTACCCTCAAAACCAGAAGAAGAAAAAGAAAAATATAATAATAATAACATTGTCGGTTGCATTTCTCCCTATAAATTCCACTGCCGCTCCACACATTTTGGCTCACACCATCTACAACACCACAAACAAACAAACAAACCATTCCCCACCAAATTTTCAAACTCTTTTCCAACGCAAAATGGCATCCACCACCATGGTCCGCTGCCTCGCCCTCTTCGCGGTGGCGGCGGTTATGATCGCGACGGTGGCGGCGGCGGCGGAGGGTAGCGCCGGAGTCAATGGGCCGTCGCTGCAGGCGTGCAACCCGTCGCAGCTGAGCTCCTGCCTGCCGGCGATATCGACGTCGGCGCCGCCGACAGGGCAGTGCTGCGGGAACCTGAGGCAGCAGGGGCCCTGCCTTTGCGTGTACCTCAAGAACCCAAACTTCAGGCAGTACCTCAGCTCCCCTGGGGCAAGAAAGGTTGCTAGTGCCTGTGGGGTGCCTTTACCTCGTTGCTGATTACTGATTATCCCACAACTCATCATTTAGAAGATGATGTGGTTTGCATTCTCATAATCGATCGGGTCGCTGGTTCTGTGATACATCGTTAAAAATAAAATTGAGATGTATAAGTGACGGTACGATATATATGGTACTGTCACGTCTCATGAAAGATTAATATATGTGTATGGTTTTCTTAGGTTCTCTTCTCTAAGTTCTATATGTATTAAATCAAGAATGGTGTGTGATCAATTTCCTTTTGTTATATTTCATCTCTTTTTTTTTCTTCCAACTTGGAAGTCTATATATATTATTGAGTTGAAAATAATCTTAGTTGTCGTATCTAGTGATGGCAATGGGGCGGGGTGGGGACCTCAATTCCCATGCCCCGCCCCACGCTACTACGGGACGGGGCGGGTACGGGGTGGATCGATCCAATCTTACTTGTTATTGAAAAAAAATACATGCAAATTTTACTTTTACGATAAAATGAAGGAAAAATACTTTATGAATGAAAAATAGTGATAATAGAATGGGTAATTGAGTTTGACCAGTTGAAAGATGACTCTATTAGTTGAATAAGACTAAAATAGGATGAATATGTATGAATACTAAAAGAAATTGAGATAAATTAGTCTAGAATAGGGCGGGGCAGGACGGGTCGAAAGTAGATACCCATGCCCACCCTACGCTACTGCGGGCCGGGTAATACCCATTCCATCGCGGGTCAGATAGGATAATACCTGCAGGACGGGTTTAAATTGCCATCACTAATCGAATCATATAAATTTACAGGGTTGACTATTAACATGTGTCGGTCGTTCCTATAGCACATGAATCCTACTCCTAAACATGGATATAATTTTGTAATAGATTCGGGCACTACTTTTAAAACTTGATCTATATAAGATGCTATAAAAAAAAGAAATATCGATTTGGGTTTGGCTTGTTGGGTAGAAATTACTGAATACAAACTGGGCATCGTGATCCCAACAAGATGGGCATGCAGGATATGCAACCCGAAGAAGGGATTCGTCAAGATACAAATCCAAACATCAATCAATTTGCTATTTCGAAGAATCGAGGATCTCTCGACCAAGATTGAGTTGTGTCAATCTTTGGTCCGGAACTGCGCGCCCTCAACCCCACTAGTTTCTCCGTTGATTTGCCGCGAAATCATAGGATCCTCAAGTCCTCTCATGGAATGACGCCCTGACATCAACAATTGGCACCTATAGTGGGCCTAGACGAAAAGTTCCATCAATAATTTGCGCTTGCTATGGATCTTGGTGAAATTTTTTACAAATTATCATTGTCAATGTCAAACCCGCTAGGAGAGATGGTGGAGAAACCTGATGTCGTGGAATTCACAACGAGGCCATGGGGGCACCGGTTTAGGTTCGCCTTTCGTAAGACCTACGTTTTATCGAGGAAGCCTATGTGGTCTACTTTTTATGTAGGCACACCTCCATCAATGAGGTCAAGGGTTCAATTCCCCGTGAATTGCTATTGTGAAAAAGATCCACTTTATCACCCACACCACTCTGCCTCCATCTCTTCCGAATCTTGACGGGACAACTTTTGCATCATCATCACCAATCTGGCAGGGGAACCTCTTCCCTTCTCATGCTCCAATCGAGGAAAATCCAAGTATGAGAAAGTTTTTGTAAACTCAAAAACTATCTGGTAATCCCTCCAAACTCTCAACTATACTTGATATCAAAATTCTCCTATGATGTTGCATAACCCAAAATATTGTCCTTATCACTCATACACGGACAACACTAAACGCACAACATAAGCCCGCAATGATTGGCATTTGTCGCTTGCCATGATTGGTTTGGTCGTCTACTATGATTGTCACGATTCTCCATGGTGCCCACTACGACTAGTGCGGCCTGCCTGTCACAATTGACACGGTTTCCATAATCGCTTGACATGATGGTATGGATCATCAATCATGACTGGCACGACTCTCCAATAATTGCTCGCACAATTTCTGTCGGCTATGCATGCCATGATTTAAATCACTCACCTAGTGATTTGTTACCAATAGAAAACTTTGGCTTAACCTTAATTTTTCTATTGGTAAGGGGGCAATTGATGAACCCTGTATTCAACCGACATCATATCACATTAATTTTATCGAGAATCAATTAGTCACACAAAAAATTCACAAAATACACCTTTTTCTTCTTCTTTACACATAGAGCTACTAACAAATGCAATTGGTGTTGCATTTGTGTTTTCTCTATATACATCAAGCATAAACACCAAATTCACTTCCCATGGTAAACCCACATGGAATAAGAAAGAAAGGCCACCTTATGCTTTTATCTGATTGCTTGCTATTGTTTTCCACTTCTTTCAAGCGAATGAAACAAACACAAAGCTAGCCTACCCTTTCTACACATGGAAGGGACTTTTACGAGTTAATGGTGAATGAAAATATGTTTTTAACTCCCCCTCAATCAAGTAAACACACAAGGTAACTCTTCTTTTAGGCTCACCCACGTGGCTTTAAGGGAGAAAGCCATAGTTGAGCTCTTTGTCTTCATTTCCCCATCATAAACTACCTATCTCTTCCACTTGTCCGCTTGATCACAAACAACCCACTACTCTCTTTACACCGAAGCTAGCACAACACGATCTCTCTTTACATCATGCGTGGTGGATAATGAGGAGCTGAGGTAAGTGTTATGCGCTTGATATATTTAATTAGGGTGATGGTGAATATGATGGATCAATCTATTTAATCTTCCAGCAAACAACACATGCCACTCATTCCTCCTAAAGCCACGTAAACATGAGGTGGAATATAGGCAAAACACATTTAACCTCCCATCTCCCCTTAATGCCAAGTAATACATGAGATGAATTAAGGGTATATATGCAAACCACCCCACACTCTACTTACACGTAGGAAAAGCAGAAGATGAGAGGTGTATGTGTCTTAGTTTACCACCCTTCACACTTACACGTGGACATAAAAAGGCAGAAGGTAAGTGTGTGTTCCTTTATTCCTTGTAGTTATATGTGCTTGTTTTTCCTTTGTTGTTCTCAACCATCCATTACCCTATCGGATTGGTTGAGCTAATGCATTTTCTCAACTCACCATTGCACTCAGCGTGTTAGTTGGTAGATGGAAGTAATTTTTATATTATTCTTTATACGCCATCCATACGAGGAGCAGGAAGCACCTATAAATAGGTCGTTCATTTCTGTTTTCTAGGCAGTTCATTTTCGAGTTGAACTTCTAAATCTCTCAAGAGCCGGCTCAATATGTCGCTCCCGGTTACTCTCCTCTCAATACTGACTTGAGCTTCGGAGCAGGTCCCCGCCGGCACACCGACCGGCGGGTCCTTTTGTTTTGCAGGTGTCCATCTCGGAGGCTGATGGCGGACGTTGACCAGGAAGATCGGCGCTCACCGGACCTCAAACACATTGAAGCAGGCTCCTCGGAGCTTGGCATCAACACATATAAATTTACAGGGTTGACTATTAACATGTGTTGGTCGTTCCTATAGCGCACATGAATCCTATTCCTAAACATGGATATAATTTTGTAAGAGATTCGGAGCCTCAGGCTTGTGGCACTACTTTTAAAACTTGATTTATATAAGATGTTATAAAAAAACGAAATATCGATTTGGGTTTGGCTTGTTGGGTAGAAATTACTGAATACAAACTGGTACTTAGTAGGGGTGGCTATACGGTCCGGTCTGGTTAAATTGGCCCAAATTGATCCGGTCCAGTCCGGTCTTTTTGAAAATATAAGGACCGAAGATTGGATTGGATACAGTCCGGTCTTGATCCGGTCCGGTCCCAATTTGCTCTTGATTTTACATTGAGATTGTGGGATTTGAGTGGCCTAAGGCCTTAAAGGGCGAGGAGTTGGTTAAGTTTTGTACTAAGTGCAAAGGTTTGTGACCGTTTATGCAAATTACCCTTAAGTTTTGGGTGTTGAGCTCTCTTATCCGGTCTTTATCCGGTTTTTTACCTCAAATCTAAGCCCAAAGATTGGATTGGATTGTTTACTATCTGGTCTCGGTCCGGGTTATACGATCTGGTTTCCGGTTTTTAATCCGGTCCCGGTCCAAATAGCCACCCCTAGTACTTCGGGATACTTGTTTGCTAGAGCCTTGGGATACATACAACCAAAAAACAGGTGCTCTGTCTCTACCACATCAGAACAAAACAGAGAGCCTGCTTGCACCTCTTTCCCTCAACTGATGAGTTTACCTCGAGTAGCAATCATGTCAAAAGGTAACTGGCGGAGTTAGAAATTTTATATAGATGTTTTCTCTTTTAATCATTAAATAATTTTTAAATAAAAAAATATCTAACTAGTACAAGTTATAACAATAGATTTTTCATGCTCTGAAAAAGTAATATACACTAAGTGTCTATCCGACTCAACAAATCTGTCTATCTTACCAATATAGTCAAAATCACGCTTTAAAATTTAAAAACTTAGTATCTTACGCTTTTACGCTTCTAGGTAACCAAAACGCTTCTACATAAAAACTCACTTTTTATAACTAATATAGTTAAAAACGCGCTTTCAATCTTAAAAACTCACAGTTTTACGCTTATACATAGAAACACGCTTTTGACTACATTGTATCTTTCTATACAATCATTCACAAATTGATTGCTTATTCAATTCCAAAACTTGTGTTAAAGTATCCTAAAGCTGAAAATGTTATTTCAAAACTTGTAGTTGCTATCGGTAAAATCAATAACTTTGAGAAGCGAATAAACCAACGAATATGATAGAATGGATGGAATAAGGGTAGCCCGTAATTGGTGTAATTATAAGATTTTGGAAATAAGTGGGGTAAGGAATAGCAATTTTACTACTAGACTTGTGTTTAAAATACAACAAATGAGTTGTAGCCTAATGAAAAACATGTTCACCAATAATAATAGTGTCTTCGATTCAAATCACCTAGTCTACCACTTATATATATATTATATATATATATATATATATATATATATATATATCTTTTTACCCATACGCAAACTACTACCGGAATTGAATAATCAGTTTTTCAAATTTTAGGGGTGTCTGGAACACCCCAAACTAGAGATTATCATCGGTTCGGTTATAACCGGAACCGTTTAGCCAGTTATCGACCGTTAACCGTACTGTTTAAATTAGTCGGTTAACCGTATAGTCAGTTCTCGGTTATTTTGTCAGTTAACCGAATAACGTTAACCAAGTGATCTGACAATGTTATACCAAAATAACCAATCGATAACCTAATCAACACAAGACCTACTTCATTATATTGTGAAATTTTCTATAATTTTTCGTAATCTTTTCTTAAATTGTTATAATTGAATAAAAGATAATTTAACATAGATATATATCAATACATAATCAACTCAATCAAACACAAGTACACAATAATATCATTCTACCGTCAAACTTTATTAAAGAAGCATACAGCTCAACTCAACAACAATTACTCAACTCATAAACCCCATCAAATTACATGGAAGGTTAATGTTACTAATGGTTGTCGAGCAACTGTGCGCAAGTATGACTTTCTACTATGTTCCTTCTAAAACTCTACCTTTAAATTATTCTCATTTGAGTCTAAGTCACTATTACAACTAGTAATGTTAATATGGCTACATGTTTCGATTAGTTAGTTGTGGATGTTTATGGTTTTGGATTCTATTATTTCGGTAGCCCTAAATTATGTTATACATTATGTATGTGCCGCCCTAAGTACTAATTATACTAAATGTTTCGATTAAAGATAATCGCTACTTATTATAAATTGCATACATGAGTAAATTCAAGAAGCTCTAGCTTATTATTCGGTGAAATGATCGGGTGACAAACTCTGACATTGGGATCGATTATGAAGATGGTGAATCCACTATGTTGAAAATTGAGTCGAGATTCACGTGACAAGAACTGCTTAACATTTGTGCATACAGGATTTGTATAAGCAAATACGTACCCTAAGAGCCTCTTCGTCCATATTCGAACAGAGGTCCGACGAGTTTTTAGAGGGGAGGGGTGTAGGATATAACTCTAGCAATTCTTTATGATGCGGAAGATCGGGCTTAGCCGCAACCACAAACATACTTAGAACGAAACTAGAGTACTGGAGGAAGGGAGGCAGAAAGAAGAATTGTGTGGTTTGGAATGGGGGGAGGGGTGGAATTTATAGGAGGAGGATCCGCTGGAGAGAGACAGTGCAATCTCCGCAGCAGTCGACTGCAGTGAATACCCCGCTTTCCTCAAACGTGGTGATGCGCGAGGATTACAGACGTGGGACGTTGTGAGACGTCGGATCTGGGAGGAAAACTATAATCCGCATCTCACTGCATCCAACGGAGGCGGTGAAGAGGTGGGGTGACGCAGACCGCTGACGTGGAACACAGTCCATTCACCGCGTGTATGAACAACAGTGAATGCGTTGCGATCCATGTCAGTGGTCCGCGTCCCCCGCCCTTTCATCGTAGTCATCCGATGTGGTGAGGTGCGGATTATGATTTTCTTCTCATATCCGACGCGTCACAGCGTTGCACGCAAGCGGTGAGCCCTTCACTGCGTTGAACACATGCGGTGAGCCCTTCATCGTTTTCCACAACAGTGGTGATGGTTAAAAGCCCTTCACTGTGTTTCATTAAAACGGTGATGTATTCACCGTAACCGAGAAAAGAGGTGAACGTCTTCACTGTGCATTGAGAAAAAATTATATTGTATACATTTTGGAATTTTTTTATGAACATGTGTATTTAGGGAAAAAAGCCCTAAAGAGTAGGAGTTATGTGGTTGTTGATAAAATGGACAATGTAGAATGTGTAATAGAACGGTAAAGGATTGCTAGTGGACTTATTTTTGAACAACTCAAGTTATTGATTGGGCAAAATCGGACAATTCTCAACCGCGTATATCAAAACTTTTAATCGATACAAATCTTATTCGAATCCTGACAAATAAAACTGTTTGTATTATATAAAAAATAAATGATAATCACTTACAAATCTAAAATCCACAATTTCCACAACAAGTATGCATCTACGAAACAAAACGAATTACATCCAATCTCCCTTGAAACAAGAAGAATCAACAAACAACAAAGAGATACATTTACGTACACACACAAAGCAGCAAACTAGACACTCCCCAGTCTCAGTCTGCCTTCAGCTCCTGCCGCAGACAAAGCAGGAGAAGAATCTCTGGACGGCAGACTTATTGGGCTTGGCGGCTGCTGCTTCTTCTTCTTCCTCCGCAAAGCAATAAATGACTTCATTCTCGTCGGCCCCGTTGGCCCTGGCTTTCCCGCACTCGTCGACGAACAAGTTGTATCCGCTCTCGCAGAACTTGCAGGCCTGGCCGACCGTCATCCCTTTGACGAGCTTGTCCGGGTAAGTGGAGTTCTTCTTCTTGTGCTCTCCCATCACCGCCGCCGTCATCTGCACCATCACCTCCTGGAATTCGTTCAAGGTCGCGTCTTCCTTCGCGTCGGCTTCTCGTAGCTTCACTGCCTCCCCCAGTATCACTGCGTTACAAGTACATAAGCCACCAACTTTTCAGTCACCTGAACTAGATTCAGGGGGGTGTCGGTTCGGTTTTGGTTCGGTTAACCGAATCGAAAACCATTTAAAAAAACCCAAAAACCAAACTAATTTAGTGTGTTCCCCCTAAATCGAAACCGAACCACTACATCCCCAAGTTAAACCGAAACCCCTTACGCGCCGCTCGACTATTGTTTGTCAGTTTCTGTTTCGATATCTTATCGAATTCTCGATTTAAACCGAAACCAAAAAGATAGAAACGGGTTGGGACCGAAAACCCAAAACCGTTATCTGCTGGATTTAAACTGAAACCAATATCCCATCCCTAACTAGAATATTCAACCCAAACGCTATAAAACGGAAAACCATCTTAACCCAGAGTAAGAAAATGATATCTAAACGTTGAATAGATCGGAGTTTTTTTTGGAACATGATACTATACTTCTAAACCTAAAATATCATACACTGATGAGATCAATTTAATCAGGAACAATAATCGACAGTCATGATTCATCTAAAATACATCCAACAAATTATACGCACCGTTATGGTCTATGATTTAGATAATTAAGTCACACAGAAATCACTCATCAATGATTAGGTTACACTATCATTCCCCATCCAATTAATTCGAACTCTACATAGCATTTTCGCTATAAATATATATATATTTACTCACGTGGACAGTCGGTTCTGGCAGCGGATGCAGTCAACACGCCTTCGAAAGTGCCCGCCCAAGCATCACGCTTGGTCAAAAACTCTGGAAGGTTGAAGATCTTCTTCACGGTGGCCGGAATGGAGGAGTGCTCGAACTCCGAATTGGGGTACGGCCCTGAAGGTCCATGCAACACTGCGTATACATTCATACCATCGTCATGTTACTATAAAAAAGTACGTAGTATAATATCTATAATAATAATAATTCGAGTTATTGGAACCAACTGATTCGGTACAGTTACTACGCAAATTGAATAATTACCTGTCCCGGGTTGGATCCAGGGCGAGATGAGCAGCGCGGGGATCCTGACGCCGAGGCGGTCGAACTTGAAGTTGTAAGGCGGCGGGCCGACGACGTCGTCGGGGCTGGGGACGCCGACGACGGGAGTGGGGACGTGGTCGTAGAAGCCGCCGTGCTCGTCGTAGATGACGACGAAGAGGATCTCTTCCCACTGCGGGCTGGAGCGGAGGGACTCGTAGACCTGCTTGACGAACTGCTGGCCATTGGAGACGTCGTGGGAAGGGTGGTCGTCGTTTCCCGGGATGGAGAGGAGGTCGAAGTACCGTTGCTCCACTACGACGTAGTTTGGGAGCTTGCCTTCCTCGCAGTGGCGTTTGAAGCTCAGGTCGAACTGGTGGAAGTTGTCGATGTACTTCAGCTTTCTCAGGTTCCTGCATATATGAGGGCAAATTTGGGTTTTTTTAATTTCTTATCACAACATTTAAGAGGTTGTTTGGTATTTGTGATGGTTAAAATTGATATTTTTTATGAATAATTATATTATAAATTGATGAACTGTTTAATTATGTGCATTTAAGATTAGTGTTTAGTAGTTGTGATTGTAATTTTAGAAATAATATGAGAAAGTTATTTTAGATGAAAAGTGTTTATCCTTCTTTTTAGATACTTAAAAGCCAAACCATATATAAAAGTTGATAGGGATATATGAGGAAAGAAAATTGAGCTCGCATTCACAAAACACAATCGATAAATATATCATCAAAGAGTTTGAGATTGTAAATCATTGATTTTGAATGATCTCAAGTGTCACATAAGCAATGAAACGTATACATTGTGTTTCACTTTGGAACAAAAATGATAAATTCTATACTATACATACATTAATTAAATACATCATTTAGATACGTATACACCAAATAAACCCTAATTTTTTTTTTACAAAGTGTGAAAAATCATGACTCTCTAAACCCTAACCAAATTTTAATTTAAAATAAAATTATAATTAACCGTTGAGATTGATGAGAGCTCATCGAAACACATCTAACGATCATATAACCTAAAGTATATAAAATTCTTAGAGTATGTCAGTCTTTAATATATGCTTTGTGTGTTTAGCAAGTAATCTAGAATTTGATTTTCAGTGGTACATCCATAGGTATATACCACTGGAAAACCAATGATTTTCATGTCTGGAATTTTAATATAAGATATATATCAGAAAACAATAGAGTCTGTCACGGAGGGTTGACTCCTATAATTGTTATATGATCTACCGCAAATTACGGATCGTAGAAGTTTAAGCTGGCAGCTGATTTGGATACACCATCATCACTGAACATCTCAGTTTAACATGATTTCAAGGGGAGATCGCACCAATTCTCTCGAGGTATGAAGTCCTTGATGAGATTTTATAAAAAAATTGTTAACGAGCTGATGAAATTATATGAAAAAAATATACCATCATAAGTAAACATTTATTTTATAAATCTTTGTGTCATGAGTTGTGAATAGGGATGGCAATTTTGACCTGACCTGATTTATCCAACCTGTTTGACCTGTTTTGGGGCGGGTTTGCAGGGCGGGCATGGGTATCTCTCATCGACCCGACCTGCCCTGACCCGCCCCATTCTCGACCCGTTCTTGCCTCAATTAAATATAATCTTAGTCAAATTACTTAAGATTTTCCTCTTATTACATTATATTTTAGGTATAATAAAGACCTGCCCATTGCCATTCCTGGTTGTGAGCAAGAAACTCCAACGACAAAGGGAGTGTTTGGCTGAATCAGATTTTGCTTGGTTGGCTATGATTTATCCCTTTGATCCCCACCCCAGATAATTAATCATTAAATACCTAATCACATCTCCTAGCTAATTGTCGTCGTATGTAGCTCTAGTGAATTAAAAACATTATTTAGAGCCTAAAAGTTGGAAACTAATAAGAATGAGCTGTTGAGAAAGACAATTAAGCTAAACATTTGCCCCCAGTCGCCATTGGATGCTGATGATGTGGCGACTTTTCCCCACGATATACAGCGGCGGATCCAGGACATAGTAGAGCACTGGGCCACATTTCATTAGAACATAGATACCGTTAAAAAAACCATAGCTTTTTTAACAATATCAATTGCACACATCGACCTTTTAATATAACCAATTCATCAATAAGGAAATCTACATCCATACCAATACCATACTCTCTTTCAAATAAAATAGTTAACCAATCGGCGAGAAATTCATCGCTCATTTTGTTGCGTAAATCATTTTCACCTGTTTCATTGTTAAAAAGCTTCTCTCCATAGTAGTTGTTGAAACGGACAATGTCAACACTAGACACATCAATCGACTAATCAATTTGTATTGTGTGTCCATCCTTATTTTCACCAGTTGCTCTAGTAATTTTTCAAGAGAACAAACTCATATTTCTTTTAGTCTTTTAGACTTTTAGAATTTTAGGTATCATTGTTTGTTTTTCTTTAGACGAGAATCATTCGAGTTAGAACGTCTAGGCTAAATTTAGAGTTGTGATTTGAATATGTTCATTTGACCCATTTTCCTAATCACACACAATCTTATTATAAAATAACACTAGGCCAAATGATTAAAATCGATAAACTCATAAGCACTATACTAATTCCGGATCCAGAGGAGGGCTGGGCCGTGGCCCGGGATGGCCACCCCTGGATCCGCCGTTGACGATATAGATAGTTGGTGAAAAGAAAAAAAAAAGCTTACTACATATTCCATGTGTCGGTTGATCTTAATTTTTATATAATATGTTAGTCAAAAGATTTCAAAGGGTTTGGTGATGCTAATGACACATTAGGTGAGCAATTATTTCCAGGAAACATCAATCATATCCAACTTGTTCGATATACCCACCACTACACCATATTAGGTAAATTCACTAACACTATTCTACGTTTATTTGGGGAAAAAATGGTCCACACGCATTAGTTTATCAAGATCATACAAGTATATATATAAAAAAACACTTCTTTTAAGCATCGTAATATTGGTTTCGAGAAAGTTACATGTCACACATCTCGTAGCATGAGAAAAGCTTATTGTTTATTAGATAATGGATGAAAATCATTGTTTCTACTATTTATACATGATAATTTATACCTATATTAATAATACTCATTTCACCAAAACCACTGAAAGATTACTGGAAAAACCCAAAACTAATTAGGATTAATACCTGTAAAAGAGAGTAGCAGGAGGATACTGATAATAAATCCCGAAACTATGCCCAGCTTCCTCCATCGACTCAAAAATCGTCTTCTGCGGGAACCCTTCCGCCAGCTGCTTCGTGTCATTGCTCGTCGCCCCATGCGACGTCGCGGAGTGAACGTACAGCCGGTTCGGCTGCGTGGCGGCCGGCACGGACGCGAACCACCGGTCGCAGACCGCGAAGTTTTCGGCCAGCTCCTTGTAGACCGGGACCGCGTCCGGTCTGAACCCGTTCATGACCGTCTCGGCCATCCCCTTCAGGGTCCGCTCCGCGTTCTGGGCGAACCCGTTCATCTTCGGGGCCGGGTGGGCGGCAGCTGACTCGGCGGTCCACTCGACCCCGAAGACCTGCTCGTAGACGGCCTGGATGGAGTGGCCCGGGTCCGGGTCCACGTAGGCGGCCTGGTCCTTGAAGTAGACCAGGTTGGAGTTGGAGGTGGTGGAGATTGGGTTGGATTCGGAACCGGTTACCCCGTCGATTTCCGGGTTGATGGTTTTGAGCCAGCCCAGCATGTGGTCGAACGAGCGGTTCTCTTGGACCAGGATCACCACGGTTTTGATCGGGGATGCCGAGCTCGGATCAGATGCGGTCTCCGACACCATTTTTTTTTTTCTTCTTTTTCTTTCTTCCTTCTGTGTAGTAAGAAAATGGAAGGGAGGAGATTGGTATTTGTGTATGTTTAATGCATTGTGTTTGGTTTATATATAGAAGGGGAAAAGAGACGTGTTGGAGAAAGTGGAGTTTGTTTGCTTTTGTTAATGACTTGGGATATCAAAACTCCTGCGTTTTGATGATCATGGAAACGTGGATAATTAAATGAAAATTTGTTGGGGGAAGTTAATGGGATGAGGTTGTTGGTAATGTGTGTACTGTGTACGTAGGTTCCTTCTTATCGCACGTTATATCTAATCGTATTCAATAATATTATTCCAGCAGCCATATTATCCCCACTTTTTTGCGCAATCTTTAATTACTGTCTTAACCATCGTTTCGTTTTAATCTAGTTACCGTTAACGAACGAGTAATCACACTTAGTCAATTACTGTTACGTTACTACAAAGTTAATTACACATTGTATGTATGGAATTTACTGATGTTAAATTTGCGTGTGTTCAGGCTCTTGCTGTTAGCTAGGAATAATTATCGAACCATGTTGGGGAGGGTAACTCAAGACTAACCATGCATGCATGCATGTTACATGGTAGGTTGGGTATTTTAATTTGATGGGTAAATTGAGTCAGATTGATGCATATATATATATATATGGATATGCGCGTATCAAAGAAAAATTGCTTAAGTTATTAATTATTATATAAATTAAATACGGAGGAAAAAACGAATCAAAGTGAAATGACATTTGGTGATTTGGACATGTAATATAGATCCGATCTTTAATCCTAGATTGTATTTTATTATTGGACAAAATTATCGGGTCCAATCCATACCAATACTGTTGTACACCTCCATCGGGCTAGGATCAGGTGACTAAGAGGAGGGCCTTAGTCACATGACTAAATCAATCTCAACCCTTCCACCTCATTAAAATCCAATGGTTTAGATTAATCCATTTTAATAAAGGGTAATGTGGTAATTATATTATTAATTTATTTAACAACTAAAAAAATAATCCAATTCTCCCCGTCCCCGCCGAGTCGCGGTCGTTTCGTTTTCTGGGGTTTTTCCGGCGGCTCCCCAACCTGCGCCGCCGTTCATGCCCGTGGGATTAATTTCCCCCACCCAAAAGCTTAACAACTAAAAAAATAATCCAATTCTCCCCGTCCCCGCCGAGTCGCGGTCGTTTCGTTTTCTGGGGTTTTTCCGGCGGCTCCCCAACCTGCGCCGCCGTTCATGCCCGTGGGATTAATTTCCCCCACCCAAAAGCTTCTGCCTGTGGGATTCCCCAAACAAGCTTTCATCCTCCCAACCCAACAGCTCAGAGAGAGAGAGAGAGAGAGAGAGAGAGAGAGAGAGAGAGAGAGAGAGAGAGAGAGAGAGAGAGAGAGAGAGAGAGAGAGAGAGAGAGAGAGAGAGAGAGAGAGAGAGAGAGAGTGTTTGTACAGTTCATACATTTGTAATGTTTGTGAATCTGTTTGTATGTTTGGTCGCTCTAGTTTGTATTGTTTGTATGTTTGTATGGTTTGTACTTATTGTAAATCTGGTTTGTATACTTCATAATTTTACATGATACCCAAACTACCCATGTCATTAATTAAATAGTCATTTCCACTTTTTAACAATTGGATTGAAGTGCCCAGATCTAATGACTAGGAGGGGCTTAGTCAAGTGACTAAGGACCCCGGGATCCGCTCTCACCTCCATCCTACCCATTTAGTTAGAACGAAAGAGAAGGAAATGGTATATAACTGGAACCTGGAGTGGGAGTGGAATACCAAAAGGATATTCCATACGTGCGCGCGGCGAAAGAGTGTTAGGTCCAAACAATTTTGATTTCTTTTCAAGCAAGAAACTAAAATTCTTTCTTAATTATCGAATAATTCCGTTTGACTTTTTGTTTACTTGTGTAACGAGGTGTCCCTATGATGCTTGATTTGTAGTTTTCAGTTTTGTACAGACAGGGCTTTCGCTAATAATATGGGTCAACAATCAACATTACTTAATCTAGTAATAACTTCGTGGTGAAAGTACAGGTGTACTTTAACTTCTTCTTTTTTTTATATGTTTTTTAGGACCTTATGTGATGTAATTGCATGACACGTGCGCACTTCGACAATTACGTGCCAGTCAGTCTTGCCTTGCCTTTTCACTTCTTCTAATTGTTTTATCTTTTCTTATCAATTTTTTATAAATGTCGTATTTGGTTACCGAGATTACTAAATCATGTTATATTTAGTCACTTGGAAAAATTAATATCAATTTTGGTCACTCGAATTACTAAAATAGGTCACATTTAGTCCAATGACCAAATTGACATTTACTTCGATTTTTTGGATTGGGTCGCATCTCAATCTCTCACGACTCAATAGGTATTTCTGTACCCCAATCGTTAATGGTTTTCCATAAAAGTGAATGTTTTTGTTATAAAACCTAAAGTACTGTTCACAAAACCACGAGTTCGCACCTCTAACAGGGAAACTGCGCTTTTATGTTTGTCATTACAATGATTATTCTTACGTATAGGATATTAATCTCTTAGATCATCAAGCTAGCTAAAACACTTGATTTATCTTTTGATCCGACTTGCCTTCAACAAACCACGTGTGTTGTAATTGATCTTAGGACAGTTCGAGAAATAGTATTTAAATTCAGCATCATTAACCGATTCACCGCCAGTTGCTAATTGATAATGTCAGTCAAACAAAATAAACGAATTTTTCTTATGGATAACTGAGGCTAAGAGATGAAAAATGATTATATGTTCAACCGTTTACCATGATATACCAATTTGATTAACGGTTAAACCCATAACCATACAACTTAATAACAACCCAACCCTTAATGCTATGGCAAGTGGTCATATGAACATTGAAGCACACTAGACAAACTGGTCTGGGGTGAGTATGCTTCATGAACATAAACCCATAACCCCTTTCGCCCGAAAATTTTGCAAAAAACTTATTTTTTTATATAAAATTTTCTAATACGAGATTTTCGACATGCTTTAATAATTATAGCCGATACTTGTTCATTAGGCGACACCCTTCTTCAACAATCTAGGTCCACCACTGATAAAAGGGTCACTTAACTTTGAGTTTTAATAAAAATATATTCACTGAATGAAATCATCACTTGTTCCAACTTGTTCCATATTTCGTACAAAACCAATCCAGCCAAACTAGTGTTTAAGAATGCAAGTTGTTCCAGGTACAAATCAACCTTATCCGAAGAATGGTCTGGGGACTGGGGAGGATAAAGCCGCCTTCAGAATACATACCATACAATGATAAACGTGTTTGGAAAGAGTACTTATCTCCCTAAATATAATTTATTAACCAAATTTTACAAAATATTTGATTAATACTTTATATTTCAAAATATTTGACTAATAATTTGAAATTTTTTAAATATTTCACTAATAAATAGTATTTACTCAAAATAGAGGATCCACTACCAATTAACTGTATATATCATAAGACCAATACTTTTACCAGTCTATCCAAGTTGCATGGTGGGAACATAAAATAATTCCACTACCAAGTACCAATCCGATTAGAAACACCTTATTAGAATATATAATACACCTTTATAATCTCATGTGGGAACATAAAATAATGTCCGATTCATCATAGCCTTCACAACTAAGCTTGGGGGAGTTATTTAGTGTATTATCGAAAAAGAACAAAATATAAATTTATAAAAAAAAATTACTATTTTTATATTTATAACAATACAAGACATTATTTGAGATAATCAAAATTACTCTAAACTGTAATTACTAGTATGATATGTTCAGAACAAATTAATAAAGTACAAACATAAAATTAACAATGCATTTGAATTTTTAGCATGTTTTTCAATATTTTCATAATTGAAAAATGAATGTTCACCTATATTATAGACCGAAATAATAATAATAATAATAATAATAATAATAATAATAAATTATGTACCCGAAAGACTCCTTAAACATAGGGATTTAAATATAGAAGAATTGAATTGACTTGCATTGAAATTGACTATTCAAAAATCAAAATTGTTATTTGGCCCTCACCTCACCTGCAAAACCAGTATTTGCATTAGTCTCTATCAAGGTTGTCAACCCGCGGGTCGATTCGTAGGTCGACCCATTTTGACTCTGACTCGGTGAGAAGAACAGGTCGCACGCATTGCCATTATCTTTGAAATCCTCAGTTGAACAGTTGAATATTGATGTTATATGAGTGTGTGAATTTTCACTATATATGTTGGATCTAAATACGACATGCTACTTTGGTGTAATATTATATGTTATTACTCATATGTTAGATGGGATTTGATATAATTTATCAGGATAAATACAAATAACTTTTTCCAATATTTCCGGACTAAAATGGATGACCCACTAACTCAATCGGATTGAATCAACCCACGAGTTGACAACCTTGCTCTCTACTCTCGTCATGCATTGCGATTATCCAAGCCCGTCTCTCCAACTTCAGAACACAATCACATCCCAAAATTTTCGGGTTTGCCTAATTTGCATGTAGAGGAGTTGAAGCGGGCCCATAAAGTAAACCATTGGGCCTACATTTTGAAGTTCCCAGGTGCTCGTTGTCGGTCCGGGAAGTGCACCTGCTACAAATGGTTTTTTCCTTCGCAGGCTGGCCATCTAATTGTTGGGTTCGGTGGGCCCAAGCTGGCTTCTATGATTGTGCTTAAATTGGCGTAGGTGGTCGTAAATTGAAGGCCGAGAGAAAGGGTAGGAACTTGGGCTTGCCCCTGTGGGCTGTTTCGGCAAGTTGTAAAACTGTAGTTTGTTGGTTGTTGCATTCCGTAAAGCAGAAGGCAAAGGGGAAAAAAGTCTTTTTTTTTTTTTGTTATAGAGTCGCAGAGAACATAGAAGAAATAAGATAGTTGTAAGTAGTAATTAATAATTGTGAAACTGTTATGGACAATGATACCACTACTCGAAATTGGGCTGCTCAATTAGTACGATATTGTCTGCTTTGGGCCAAGACCGCACGGGTTTATTCTTGGGTGTCCTCCCCAATAGGCCTCTTACTAATGAGCTTGGTGGACACTTATATACAAGGGGTCCTTCCCTTGTATTACCGATGTGGTACTTGGATTGTCCCATATCAAGAGTGTCCTCCCCTCAAGACAAGGACCACGAACTTCGTGCCCTCTCCTCGGCGATTATCTTGATCAGCCAGACGCCTTGTATCGATGGGCTTCTCGATACAAGGACTTTACCAGACGCAGAACTCTCTTTGATCTGCTTCCCAAATGCGAAACTAACTTTAATCCGCCAAGCCCAAACATGGATCTCTCATGGATCCACCAAACATATGTGAATCACCTTTGACCCGCAAGATAAACGCAGATCTCCAATCCCAAGGTCGCCGAATAAGGGTCCAACCAAACAGACGTTCACCGCCCCAGATCCGCTGTACCGGAAAAGTTAATAGTAATGTATTTTATTATTTCGTAAAAAAATGATGGTTTAACGTGATTCAATCGTTTGTATACTTTATCCTGGTTCAACAATTCCAGGAGCTACTCAATAAGAGCTGGGAAGTGAAGATTTCCCACATCTACAGAGAAGGGAGCAAAGTAGCGGATTTTCTGGCCAACAAGGGCCATTCTAGTAGCATTGGTTATCATTATTTTGAGGTCTCTGACTCTAGTTTATCCTTTTGGATCTTGTATGACATTCTGGGTATTTCCCAAACCCGCTTAATCTAAGTTTCAGGCAGGGGCGCCCTTTTAGCGTTCCACTTTCCTAAAAAAAAAAAATTTTGGGCGGACCGAATGATACAGTTTCTTAAACCATGTTCATAATACTATGGTCGCAATACTATACTAAATTTGTAATACTATACAAATTTTATAGTTGGAACTAAAGAACGGATTAACAAACATAAGATCATAAATTGTGATCGCCTAGACAAGGGGGAAATTTTCTCTCAGACTGATGGATTTTGGATTTGATAGAAAGAAAGTAGTTATATAAGGGCTAGGAATGACAATTACACATTTATGTATAGTCTTATTTAGAACATACTCATAATTTTTTTTTTTATTATCAGAACCTTCTCACGATTAAATAGACAGAGTTTGGATCAATGATAAATGAGTCGGGGGTATGGATAATGTTAGTTGCTTTTAAAATGGCTCATGAGCTATTATTTAGTATAGAATTCAAACGTTTTCCACTGGAAAATAAAATTAATCATACTCTTCAAATAAATATTCACACTGATATATGTTTTAGAAAAAATTCATGTTTACATATGCGTATTTCACCACTTTATATTATGGTGATAGATGTTGGAAGTACAGAAGATTACATCATGGTGGTACGGAAACTTATCAATATTATCATGGTACTAGGAACATACGATAGTGTAGAATGGTGGTTGAAATATACTAACGACCATCTACCATCATTCATCATCGTCTACTATCATTTGACACAATGGTAGATGGTGGTATAATTTTTTTTTTTCATAGATATATCGAGAATCGAAATTATTTTGTAGAGCACGATTAACATGTTTCTTCTGCAAACATTTTTTTTTAATCCAAGTTAAAACCAAGGAGGTAAAAGGTGATGATGGTGATTCAAAAGAAAAAATTATCGAAATATATTGAAAACGAATATCATTTTTAGATCATTCTAGACTCGTTTCTTCTCGGATATACAAGCGATTAGAAAAAAGTAGGATAAATCATATTATTAATTATGAATCCTACCCAATACGTATGTTGAAATCACATTTGGCTAACGAAAAATAAAGAAAATTATCTTGTACTGATTAAACATTACATTTTTTGTTGTTTGTACTAATAGAGATCTTAGTTTAATATATAACGAGCTCATCTAATCTGACTCGAGTCTTGTGTGGCCGCCCACGTAGGGTTTTTTTCTTTCTTTCTCGATGAATCCAATCTACATATTTGGTAAGGAAATATATACATATATAATATATGTAAGAGAGCTTTATAATATTGATTTAGCTTTGACCTGTGTTAGCTTAGGAGCTGCCATCCTTCCTGGCTGGCTACCTGATCTCCAGCAATTGCCTGTTCATGCATGCATGCATGCAAATGCAAGTAGTGGGCTTCACATGGCCATGTTTGTCCTTTCTTCCTCAGATCCGACCCGTCCTACCAGCTGCCTCCCCAGGCAAGCCTAATCTCGTCATCGTGTGAATCCAGCTGTGAATATTTTCATTCTCTCTCGAGTTATTAATCCTAATAACTCGAATTGTTGGTAGAATTTCAATTGTGGATCATACTGGTTATCGATATTCTTCATCCACCTGAAAGACGAAAGGCTGCTCAAGCGATCCCTTTTAAGTTATCTCCTAATGAAAAAAAACCCACACAAAAACAAGGAAGATGGAAATCAACTCCACTAGCCATGTATAGACTCTGGAGTTGATATAGAGAAATGCGTAACATAATTATTCACATGGGTGAGATGAGGGGAACTATGGCAAGCGAAGTGATCAACCCAATTGTTCAAAACGGTGTCAATGTCGCAACTGTGGTGATTGAGTGTGAGAATCTCTTGACCACCCCGGAGAGAGGGAGAGAAGCTATAGCACAAAGAGGAAAGAGAGAGACGAAGTTATTAGTTGTGTATTTTATTTTAAGTGGATACCATATAGAGTAGTGGTCCTAGTGGAGACTGGAGTAAGAGTAACATATCATAAAATGTTCACTTCTCACCTCATTTCTTCTCCGATTAATTACCGTCACCAAAATCTTTGTTTCACTATGATATTGGGAACTAATTTTTATTTTTATGGATACCGAATAGTATTGGAGAGAAGAAGAATGAAATTATATTGAACATCTTATGTCTGGTCCAGACCAAACCGCACCGTAGAAATGTGATATGATCATGACCATATAATATATGTTCTCGTCCATAATTTGTGTTCTAGCCTCTCCATTTGAACTAAAAACCTTATATATATTCCATTCTTGTACGAACCGCAGGGGCAGACCTACTTGTTGGTAAGGGGTGTCGTCCGACACCGCGTCGCCCTAAAATTTTGTGAAAAACCTATATTTTTTTGTACAAAAAATTTAAATACCAAATTTTTTACACCACTATAATAATTATAATTGATATTTCTTTATTAGACAACACTAGAGCTAGGAAAATAGACCAGACCGTTAGAAAAACTGTGGTCCAAACCGTAGCGCACAGTTTGGTCCGGACCATAGACCGTGAAGTATGGTCTGGTCTGGTCCATGGTCTGTATTATTTTATGATTTGATCTCTTGGTCTGGTCTGGTCTAGACCGCGGTTTACCGAACCAAACCGTAGACACAACTGACTTGTCAATACGTGTTAACAGCCCATTCGACCACTCTCCAAACTCCCACAACAACACCCAAGTCTCAACCTTAATTTTGTGAATCTCTTCTCTCCTTCATTCACAACCACATTTAACCAGAGAGTTGAGATAATAGTGTCTCCATATGATATTATGTTAATGTTTATGACGTTATGGTGCAAGCTATGATGTTTTTACTTTGTATTTTTGTTATATACTAAGATTTAGAGTATCAAAATTATTCATGCATGTTAGGATTAATGTGTTAAGGCAAATAAAAATTATTTTTATTGGTTATTGGTTCAATTTTTTGTGTGGTTGACTAAACAAATTATTCATTTTTCTTTGAGTGTGGTCTATCTGGACCAGACCAGACCGAACCAGACCGCACAGACGTGGTCTGGACCGGACCATATAGTCTGTGGTCTGGTCTGTGATCTATACTTTAACTTCTCGGTCTGGACCATAGACCGTATATATGGTCTGGACTAGACCGCACCGTTTCTCAGTCCTAGACAACACTACTGTAGTTCTGTACATGTTTGATTTGAGTTCCTGATGCAAAATTCCATGTTCCTTCTTTTTCTTCTCTCCTCCCTTAATCTAATGTTCTTCTCTTATTTGGGATTTGCTCGCCACCTGATCTGACGCAGCCCCATGCGCCATCAAGTAAGAACAAACTAAGTCCAAGTGGATTGCAGCAGTTCGGGTGCGACGCGGCGCCACTACCACGTGCACATTTCTACTACTCTATCGCTGTCGAGTCAGTACTTTAAAACACAGGTAGTATATCCATCCAGTGACCTAACTAACTAGCCAGTTGATATCCGTGATTTTTATTTATTGTTATCATGGAAAAAAAGAACAAATTCAACTCCTTAAACAAACTAATACGCTACTAATCGGAGTTGGAAAACCGTATCGAAAATTGTACCTGAAAAGTTAGTGGACCTGTTTTTTGCTATAATTGGGCATGATTCAACTATTTCATACCACAAAATACCATCGATTAATTTCACTATCAATTAAGTTTTTCTGGTCGAACCACCTATACGATACGATTTGTCAATCCTAGCTCCTAATCCATCCCCACCCTGTGTTTTACAGCATTAAATATTAATCGCATCTTCTTATCCCTAACTAACTCTTTCTATAAGTACGATCCCAAAACTGTATGTCTTCCTCCTTACCAAAGCGAACAAAACGAAAGATTAAACAAAACAACAGATCAAAATCCAAACAACAAAAACCCTCCTCTCCGGTCTCCAACATTGACATGGACGCCGCCGCCGCACCTTCCCCGCACCGTGACCAGCTCTCCGTCATCCTGCCACGCGTCCTCATCGTCTCCCGCCGAACCCTCCGCAAGAACAAGTTCGTCGATTTCGTCGGTTCGTATTCCCCGAATTCAATTTTCAATCCCCGATCCCTCCCAACCAACAATCGTAATTTTTGTTTTCATAAAAAATTCAGGGGAGTACCATCTAGATCTGATCGTCGGATACGGCGCCGTCCCCGTCATCGTGCCACGCGTCACCGGGGTCCACATGCTCCTCGACAGCTTCGAGCCCATCCACGGCGTCCTCCTCTGCGAGGGCGAGGACATCGACCCTTCCCTCTACGCCGCCGACGCCGACGCCGCCGGCCTCTCCCCGGAGGAATTCGAGGAGGTGAAGCGCCTCCACGCCAGCGACACCGCCGTCGACCGCGAGAAGGACTCCATCGAGCTCAGCCTCGCCAAGCTCTGCCTCGAGCGGAACATCCCGTTCCTCGGGATCTGCCGCGGCTCCCAGGTCCTCAACGTCGCCTGCGGCGGGACGCTCTACCAGGACGTCGAGAGGGAGCTCTCCAAATCTTCGGCGGGAGGATCTGTCGCTACGAAGCACATCGATTACGACAACTACGACGGCCACCGGCACCCGATTGCGGTGGCGGAGGGGACGCCGCTGCGAGATTGGTTTAGGGATTCGTTGGTGGAGGAGGAGGAGGGCGGCGGCGGTGGGGATGGAATGGGGATCTGGGTGAATAGTTATCACCACCAAGGGGTGAAGAGGCTGGCCCAAAGGTTTGTGCCGATGGCGTTTGGGCCTGATGGGCTTGTGGAAGGGTTTTATGACCCGGATGCTTATAACCCGGAGGAAGGGAAGTTCATTATGGGCCTCCAGTTTCATCCCGAGCGGATGCGGGACCCGGATACCGACCGGTTTGACTATCCGGGTTGCCCCAGAGCCTACCAGGTCCGCAAAGTTTTTCTTCTTCTTGTTGTTCTTCTTTATTTTCCCGATTTCCTGAAAAGGAAAATCTTGAATTTTTTTATAATTAATATGGTAGTGCCGACACGTATTGATATTTTATTAAGTAGCTGAAAAATCATTAAAAATATACAAGAAATACTTAATACTTTATGAAAACAGTAAAACTAGGAAATTTGAACCTTGATCATTGGTAAGGGAGCTGGTGCTTTCGGTGCTAGTCTACTTTTAGAATTTGTTACACATTTTAATTGTAAATTTACCTATAATAAAAATTTGATGATATTATAGCCTCTTTTGTGCTTAACATGGTTTCGCCATTGTTTTCAATGAAAACCAACTCAGAAGGGTTTAAATTTTGCATAAGAATCCGAATATCATATGCTTAACAAATGAGGTCATGGGATTGAACATATTTGATATCGTGTGAAAAAACAGTTAGATTCTTGTAATTTAAATTATTGGAAGATGTATGAACTTAAGAATAAGTTAAGGTAAAAATGGTTCCCTTGTGCAATTTATTCGGGAAGATGAAGTGATTGAGAAACCATATGTGCACGAACATAAATACATGTTATGAATTTGACATTAAACCCAAGCCCTAAATGGATGTACGTGCAGGAATTCGTGAAGGCTGTGATAGCGTATCAGAAGAAGCTGGTGAGCGGGAGCACAAGCAGCGTGGGGAAAGCGGTAAAGCTGGACGAAGAAATGGAGGAGAAGAGGAAAGTGATAGTGAGGAGTTTCTCGATCGCCCGGCATATGTACTCGGCCGTAAGCACCGGCCGGGAGAAAAAGATGCAGCAGCAGCCATCGACGGAGTCAGAACTCAAAGCCGGCGCCGAGTTCCTCGAGGTACGTAACTTAATTAACTTCGATTTATTTACGCGTAATGAAGTTTAATTATTACATGGTATGAGAGAGTGGACGAAAATAGTGAGTTCTGTGTGTGTTGTTGTGGATCTGCATGCATGCAGTCGAACACGGCGCTGAGCGTGCAGCAGGAGACGAGGCTGAAGCAGATGGGGGCGACGGTGAGGAACGGAGGGTCGTACATCCAGCGGCTGAAACTGAACGAGGAGAGGGAGAAGCTGGCGAGGAACGTGATGGGGAAGATGTCGGCCGACCAGCTGTCCGATCTCTTGTCTTTCTACCACATGATGTCCCAGATTTGCTCCGACGTATTGGAGAGGAAGCTCCATTTCGACGTTGCCTTGGACTGACGATTGCTTGCCGTTGGAGTGTGCTTTGTAAATAAAGATCCATCTTTTTTTTTTTTTTCGATTTCCAGAAATGAGCGAAATTGTTTGGCTTTTGATGCGTTAATTCACAGCCCATCCTTCTGTAGTTTGTACTCATGCATAGTCTTCTTATCTCAGATCATAATTAAGGTACAGAGTGACATTCAATTTTCAAATAGGATACAAAATTCCTATGAATCAAACAATTGACGGGGGAAAAAAAATTATATCTTCATGAAGATGTAGGAAAGGTGAATTGTCCAGGCTCTCTGCAGTAGACTTCGAAAATGAAACACTAGATTAATAGGGATAGGCAAAAATATCCATGATGATGGATATTCGCCCGAATATATTCCCGATTGGATAGGGTAAAACCTGAACTAAATAAAATATCCGGCAAGTACGGGTAAATTCGAACCCAAAGATCACAAATAATATGCTGGTATAATTTTCTCACTATCTAATCCGAACTCACCCAATTATACTTGCAATACAATATCTACTAAAAATCGTTATTTCTTAAGTTAACATATACTATATTTCTATTATATTTGTAGCATCTCATGAATTCTTTTTCCCCTTTTATTACTTCTCTTAGTATTGGACTATTGGTTTGTTCCATTTTTATTTCCTTAGTATTAGTGACTTGTTATTTATAAATTTTAACCTCAGTAATGTTAATATACTTGTGATTAGTATAACAGTAATTAAGAAGATAAAAGGAAAATATTATCATTGGATATCCATGGATACGGGAAATCCTATAGGGTATAAGCATGGTTTTAATTTACTATTCGAATCTTGCATGAGTATGGATAAAACCCAAACTAATTTGAGAGGATAAGGAATAGTCACTAACTTGCATGCTAGTGTGATGGCTCCTCCATCGCTTGCAAGATATTTTTTTTTTTTTTTTGACAGTGAATGGTCGTTTCATTAATACGAAACAAGGTGTACATAATTGTAGCAACAACTGAAAGGAAGGAAAAAAGCCCACTTAGCAAGAAGTCTAAACATAAGCTTATAAAAGCCCAAAACCCAAACGAGGCCCAAGCCTGATCTGAACATTTGAACCCCCAAAGCGTACTGCTAGAAACCCTAACTCAGTCAGCTCAATCATTGAGTAGTGGCTACCGATTGCATCCCCACTCCAAACGCTTGCCGCCGCCACCTCTTACCAACACAGCCTTCCACGGCTGGAGAAGGAAACAACCACTATTTTTCCTTCTCACATATCCATCCTACCCAGGGGCGGAGTCAAAATTTGATGAGCCAGAGTTATTTAGTATAATATGCCATAGACGAGAAAATTAATATTTTTATTTTTGATAATTTATTTTCTTATTACAATAGCACAAGACGTTATCTAGTATATAATCTTATTGAACAATCACACATTCATAAACCATTACTTATTATTTGATTATTGTATAATCAGATATTGTAATCATATAGATGTAACCATCTATTTTTTTTTATTACAGATGTAACCATCTATTATTATTTTAGTTAAAAACACCTAATTCGTGCTAATTATTTTTAACACACGTTTTCTTTTGATAACAACCTGAATATATTCATTCAAAGTATATTTATTTCAACAAGAAGGGACTGGTATACAATGTAAATTTCTGACCAATACACCGAAGGGCAAGGGATTGGGATTTTTATTGAAGGGAAAAGAACAATACGAAACACAAATAAGTTAGATATTTAAAACAAACCTTAAATGAAACACACATTATTGTTCGTATATCATGAATATCAAATATCTAGATGTGTCCATCTAGCTAGATATAACCATGATATTTAATTGGCTTAGGCACAAACATCGGGATTGGCTGAGAGATACTCAAACATCTTCTTGTTGACACGCAATACCCTTTCTGCTCCGCTATGAATTTCATCCGCTTTCTTTACATACTGAGTAGTCAACTTACAAATACAACCTTGCCCTTCTGTCTCAAACTTCAACTCAACCACCACTTCTTGATCATCTGAATCCGTCATTGTGTACTTGGCGGTTAAGTTCGATGGGTCTACAACATCCACCCTAGTATCCAAGGTCATTAATTCAGCTGTCGCTACAACCACGCAACCGAACAATATTAATACAATGAACATTCATTACTCTGTTCAACCCAAGAAATCAATGGTTTCAAGAACCTAAATGTTTCCTCTCCCATCAATAACTCAAATTCTTGGTATAGACCCACTATCAAAGGGAAAAACACATAGATGAACAACAACGTTCACTTATATATATATCCAATCTTTACTCGATTCGACTTCGACCCAAGGAAGAAAGAGGAAACGTTTACCACTATCAATGAAGGTGACTTTGAATATCGTTCCAGTGCCTCCATCGCCTTGGATGGTCTCGATAGTCTTGATCATTTGAGGAAAGACGGTTGTGTAAGTGGCGTCGGCTTGCAGGATCACAGCATTGAACATTTTTGCGGCTGAGATGTTGGAAGATTTGATCTCCTGGGTAACGGTAGTCATTGCCATGGTAAATGGAAGGTTTTTTTCCCCAAGCTGGCTAGCTCTATTGATTGATCAAGTATCGAAGAGGCAAAGAGAAACTTATTGGATGAAAAGGAAGCTCAAAGATTGGAATGTGTGGGATATTAATGTAGGGCTGCAGTACAGGTATTTATAAGGAAGGTAAGTAGGTAACACATCTCCACGCTAGCTAGTATTTATAATGTTGCTCAAGTATCTTTTGCTTTGCACGAGAATCATATCAGATATATGCTTTAATTTATAGATTCAACTATTCTATGATACCGGTTCTTATCATTTGTTCTTTGTCCAAGTCCACCAATGCGGCCACGCCCGATATCAAATCTATTTTTCTAATCTCTTTTTTAGATGGTTGTTGCCTATGATTCAAAGACATGCCCTATGTTTGGCCCGGCTTTTAGAAGTGTTTTTCAGCTTTAAAAGCTGAAGCAGGGCCAAACACCTGTAAAAGCTCGGCTTTTGAAAAGCCGTAAAGCGCTTTTGTATAACATAAAAGCAGAAGCTCCGATTTGGAGCTTCTGCGAAAAACTGTTTTGAAAATACAAGATTATCCTTACCGTATTTTAATTTTATTTCAGAAAATATAATTTTTCTTCATTTATATCATTTTAAAAATAAAATAAATTATAAAATCATATTGTGGAGGGTGGATCCGTTTAGAAAAAAATACATACGATAAAAATATTTTGTTAGCTTTTTAAATCATTCATGATTTAATTTTGTATTTAAAAAAATTTGGTAAATTAAATATATGAATATAAAAAAGATCACTTTATATGTATAAAAAAATATTCATAATTAATTATCAAAAAAAATATTCATAATTCAGTTATACATTTACTTTTGAATGATGTTCTTTGTCAACATCGTTTAGTATCAACAACTCGAGTTGTTGTGAAAGATTAAATTATGGATCTTAAACTATTTTATATTTACTAACACTTCCCCGCTAACGAAAACCAATTTATACATGGTTAAAGTGTTTTCAAATTTGAATATCATGTGCTTAACAAATGGGGTCGTCAAGATTCGAACACATGATCTCTCGGTCAACCATTTTCAATAAGAAGTTCCCTATAGAAATGGCTAAATTTCATTCTCAATGAACAATTATACTAATTTACTCTTTCCTTAGGAGTCACCCGTTACACTCTCCCTGCCGCTAATTGAAATAAAATTATTTATACAAACTAGATTTGGTGGAAATTTGCGGTAGATATTGAATAAATACATCTTTAACTGAAAGTTCAACCATTCTCATTTAAATACGTATTATTTGTCATACCCGATTAACTATTATATCTAATTTAATATTTTTGTTTCCGAGCCAGGGTGGATCCCGGGACCCACCCTTTAACACTCTCCCTCCGCCCCTGCTCCCAAAACCATCGTACCACGACATATACGAGTACGTAAATTTGGTGTGAAAATCATCTATTTCGAAATATATCAAATTGGATGTTATGGTGTACTAAGAAAATAAGTTACCTCAATGGTTTTGTAGCACCGGTCTTATAAACCCCTCCTAGCTATTTGGAAAATCACCTGCTAAAGTACATGTCTGGTCACCGAGTTATCAATTTCTTTTATGTTCGTCACTAATTTTTTGTATTCAATTAGCGGTTACTAACAATAAACTCTAATTTTATTGTTGATCACTGGCCGTCCATTTTTCAGTAAATTTGTCCTACATGGTGGTCAACGGTGACCTTTGACCATTAACCAGATGATATAGCAATTAGACAATTAAATCAAAATTTTATTTTAATTAATTATCCAACTCACTTACTCTTAGCTTCTCCCCTCACCCATCACCAACATTAAAAATGTACAAATTAAAAAAAAAAAGATCTAAGCTCTTGCTCTCCGGTAACCTCTCGTCGATATCGCTCCCTTCCTCTTTGCACTGGCCCAACACCACTCTCGTGTTCCAAACCATATAAGGACTTCTTAAGGTGGCAAACTCTATAGTCATTTGGTTGACGAAACCCTTTAGGCATATTTATGTACACCTCTTCATCCAATTCACCATGAAGAAATGCGTTATTAACATTGAGTTGGTGCAATGGCCAATTTTGTAAAGCAACAACAACAACCAAACTACGAACAGTGACCATCTTGGCAACGGGAGTAGATGTATCATGATAATCTATCCCTAGTATATGAGTGAAGCCTTTGGAAACTAACAATGCTTGAGGCGTTCGACTTCTCCAGAGGGTTTGAATTTGACCTTGTGTACCCATTTGGAATCAATTTGACCTTGTATGCTAAGAAATGAGATTGCATGGTGCTTTTGATGATCTTAATTGAATGTATGCTTGGATGGATTGATAAATTTTAGCAAAGTCCATACCAAAATTTTCAAAATTCTAGCATAACATCTTTCTCATTGAGCTTTAAACGTCAAAGTTATTTTAAGTTACGAATTCTTTGGTAAGAGTGTTGGAATTTGAGATTTCAATGGGAGTAGGCCATTGTTAATTTCGACTTTCATTATTAAGTTGGATAAAATGTCATGCCACTTTACTTGTCAACTTATCAATCGACCTTTGCCTAATCATTTAACTTCGAGCTTTAAATTTTTCAAATTATCAAGATAATTAGTTCATGCTACTTCTACAGTTTGAACTTGAATATTTTCTATCTTTTCATGTGCTTATGAAGTGTATGAGTTACTATCTAGGTTATACGTGCTTGAGAAATAGGGTTTTCTGTTAATTCTGTTATGTATTTTTCTTAAAGAGAAAATCTCCACAATAACATAATATAAAGATAAACAAGTTCCCTCTAACTACCCATCCTTTAAACTTTTTAACAAAACTACTCAAATAGCACCCTAAAACTCCTACAAATGCCAAATGCATCCATAAATCCAAAACATAAGTTGTACCACGACTTTTTTATTTTCATAACAACTAGTATATATTCATTCAAAGTACAATAGTTTCAATAAGAAGTGATCGATACACAGCATAAATATCTAACCGACACCCCGAAGGACAAGGGATTGGGACTTATTGAAGGGGAAAAGAACAATAAGAAACACAAATACAAGTGAATATTGAAACGAAACACCCATTATTGTTCATCTCATGTATATCAAAGCCATGATATTTCCTTATAATAATTGGCTTATGCACAAATGTCGGGATTGGCTGAGAGATACTCAAACAGCTTCTTGTTGACACGCAATACCCGTTCTGCTCCATTGTGGATTCCCTCGGCTTTCTTTACGTACTGATTGGTCAACTTACAGATACAACCTTTTGTTCCTTCTTTCTCGAACTTCAACTCACTCACCACTACTTGATCATCTGAATCTGTTATTGTGTACTTCGCGGTTAAGTTCGATGGGTCTACAACATCCACTTTAGTCTCTAAGGTCATCAATTCAGCCGTCACTGTAACCACGCAACCCATCAAGATTGATACAATGAACATTAATACTTGCTGAAAAGCAAAGAAATCACTTGGTTTCAAGAACTACTACTTCCTCTCATCAATAACTCAAGCTATTTTTATATGACCCATATATGAATATCATACTAATTATTCTATTACATTCATGTTTGGTTTAAAATTGTAGTTATATGACTCAATTTCTCATGAAAAGCAAGTTTGGTTTAACATCGAGGGGTTAAGTAGATTTGAGGGTAAATGTCATGATTAGTCATTGAGATGACGTTCTAAAAATTGTCAAGTTTGATCACTAAAAATACTTTATTCCATTTGTGGTCACTAAAATTACTAAAAGATATCAAATTCCCGTCGTCAATTTCTTGATGGCGATGGCGAGACCCGCCCCGGGGGTACAAGGCAGTGGCGGATACATGGATCATTAGGGGTGTCCTGGGACACCCCTAGAATTTGGGATAACGATTATCCAACCTCAAATAATAGTTTCGTATGGATAAAAAAAATTATAATCTGTGATCCGGGACACCCTTAAATTTTAAAAAAACGATTATCCTAATCTCGGTAGTAATTTGTGTATGATTAAAAAAATATAAGTGGTACTTTGTATTATTCAAACCTAGAACACTACTATTATTAAACATATTCTCTAGGTTTCAACTCGTTTCTTGTTCTATTTTAAACACTATAAAATAGTAAAAACATTATTCCTTATCCCCAATTATTTTCAAAACCTAACAATTAAACTAATTACGGGTTATCCTTAATTTGAATTGATTTCATGGTTACACGGCAATAGTTAAAAGAGTCTTTCTACTTTGAGTTACATCAAGGACAAGGTTAGAAATCGAATATGCGATCAGTTCGTGCATTATTGTCTAGTAAGATATACAGATTTGTTGAACAATGTAGATATTGAGTCTATTTAATATTATTTTTTCCAAATATGAAAATATGTCCTGATCTTTTGTTAAAATATGTACTACTCGGATATTTTCTGATTTATGAATTATTTAATTAATTTTTAATTTAATTTAATTTTTGGAAGAGGACATCCCTATAAAAAAATCCTGAAACCGCCACTAGTACAAGGTGATAGACTTCTCCCGTCGACCCATCCTCTGTAGATCTCTTCTCCGCCGAGCAGGCTGTCAGGTTTGAAGTTCCCTGTCGCCGAACCTTCCACCTGGGGGACTCCAGAATCCGCCCGCTGTCCACCGGCGGCGAAAGGGGTCCGTTCCCGGAGTCGATTCCATCGCGAAAGGGGGCCGTCCACCTATCAATGTCTCTGCTCGTCGTAGGACTAGTTACCCTGTATTAGGTAAGAATTGAGGTAAGCAATAAAAGAATTTTTATTTTATTTTTATTTTTTTAGGATGAAAAATTTAGGGCTGGTTATTTGGTCCCGGACTGTTTGGTTTTACCCGAAACCGGACCGTATAACTCGGACCGGGATCGGACTGGGACTGGATAGCAAAAATTGCAATCTCATATTCGGGCTTAGATTTGAGGTAAAAAACCGGATAAAGACCGGATAAGAGACCCCCAACACCTAAAATCAAGATAAAATTGGGACCGGATCGGGTCAAGACCGGACCGGATCAAGACCAAAATGTATCCAATCCAATCTTTGGTCGTTATATTCCCGAAAAGACCGAACTGGGACAGGATCAATTTGGTCCAATTTAACCGGACCGGACCGTATAGCCACCCATAATGAAAATGATAAGGTGGAAATTTTTAATTTTTTAATTGTCACGTCATATATTTAACGGTCAACTTAAAGAGTTGAATTGCCACATAAGTAAAAGTTAATGGAGTTGGACGGATAGTGACCAAACTTGACATTTTTAGTAATTTTAGTGATCACTAATGGAATAAAGTATTTTTAGTGACCAAACTTGACATTTTTTTAGTAATCTCAGTGACCAATCATGGCATTCACCCAATTTTATATTCTTACAAACAATCCTTAGTAGCAGTGGCACTCAAGGCCAAGGTGGGTCTTTTGCGCCACCTTGACCCAAAAAAAATGTATAAGTAAATTAGTCTATATGATTGTAGATTGAATACAAAATCTTCATATTATCGTAGATAATTTTACGAAAAAGTAATGTTTTGTGATCTATATTTTACTTTTAATTCATATTTTGTGTAAAGTGAGTTTAATATATACAAAAGCTCGAAGTAGTTGTTGCTATAAGTTTTTATTACAAGTGGTGAAAGAGCACTTAGTGCAATCAACAAAGTGAAGAAACACTTCAGAATGAGATGATTTTTGGAATCATGAACGATTTTTCGTTGTGGTATCTTAACACCCTCAAAATTTGCATAATGAATGTATTTTAATTTTCAAAACATGAACATATCCTTGAACTTATGTTTTTTTTTTTCACGCTTGACCTACCTTAGATAAATTTCTGGCTACGCCACTGCTTAGTAGGCTTGTGAATTGTGTTAAAATTTTTAAAAAAATGATTGAAAATCGTACTAGACGTTTTACCAAAAAAGTCAACAGTAGGGTATTTTAATCTATGCTAAGATCGTGGTTTAATCATGATTCAATCGTTTCATACCGCTAAATACCGTCAACCTATTTCACTTCCAGTAAAAAGTTAATCTGATCGAACCACCAATACAATACGATTTTTCAATCCTTCAATATAATAATGACGCGAAACCCTAGCAATAAAATAAGTTTGAAGAATGACTGAACTATAGCCAGGAAATAATTTTTCAAAGAGCATGATAATGATCAGATGTATGGCTTTTCGCCATCAGGTGTTAATCACTGTCATCATTTCCACACCGTCCCATTTTGAATTGATGGTGATGGGCCGGCTACTACTCTATGCATGCCCAAATTAGTGTTTCGTGAGTGAGTGTCCACTTCTTTACTTTGCACTTTGCAGGATTTACCTTGACATTTTGTGATGCTAAGAAGTTATGATCTAGTGAATCTAGATATTTAGGGATGACAAAATAACTATACCCGTGATACCCGCCCGAATTCAACCTAATCGGATGGGTTTAAATAGAAATTTTTAATGGGTATGGGTAATACATGAACTCAAATATTACGGGGTGATGGATGAGTATGGTTTTCTCACTATCTAACCCAAATATGCTCGATTGTAATTGTACACATGTATTTTGTTTAAAATGAATCATTATTTTTCTCAACTTATTTTATATTTATCATACATATATAATATTTTCATGAAATTATATAATTTTTCACTTTTTCATTTTAGTAACTCATTGTTTTAATTTTTCACTAATACAATGTCAGTATATGTGAAATGTTTAACATGTTGGTGAAAGCTATAATAGAAACTATTATCCATAATTAACCGTGGATACTCAAAACCCGATCAAGTATGGGTATGGTTTTGATATTTTACTCAATTATTGTATAAGACTGAATACAGGTAAAATCTTAACTATTTTGGGTAGTGTTGGACCACGTAGTTGAGCGGTCATGGGCCTCGGGCCCAAGAGGCGAGGGACAGCGGACTGGGCCCAATAGAGTATCCGGCCTGGTCACGGAGACTAGGATGACACGCGGTCCTCGGCCAACTCCAAACCCAAGGAGTGTCCAGAACCGCCTGACATAAAGTGACTAACCATGACAGAAAGCAAAGATCTGTTGAGATATGTACCTCAGGCTGGGTAAGACTGAGCATTTATTGCCCGCCGCCGGCGGTCCACCTAGGGAGCAGGCCTGTCAGGGACGCCTGACGTAACATTAAATGACTCAACCACCACCACAAATGCACCTTGAGAGCATTGATGGTAAACTCAACTACTCTCTCTCTCTAGAACAAACACATTACTGCACACTTCTCTATCTAACTTAAGCATTGGAGAGTGTCCTGGGCAACCGCCCACGGACCCTTGTTTTGCAGGGATCTGGAGTACACCCTCCTTCCATGAACAGACGCATCGCCACTGTCCCGCAAACCGCCTAGTATTTACTAGACACAAACAGGTAGGATAATAGATATGCACTATCTAACCTCGACCAAACCGGTTGTTATACTATAGATAATTTCCTAACTATCTGGAGGAATTTTACTATGCTATATAGCATTGGTGCTATAGGTTTTTACCTTTATGGTATAATTTCAAGTTATACCTTTACCTTTATAGTATAACTTTAGATTGTACCTATACTCTTTTGTACAAATTCTTTCATGGTACAAGTTGAACTTATACATTTATGTGATGGTACAACTTCAAGTTGTAAAGTTGTACCATAACATAATGGTACAACCTAAACTTATACATTTAATATTATGGTACAACTTCAATTTGTACATTAAAGCACCCATACTTTAGAACATAGTAGAAGTGCTCAACTATCTGACCTCGACCAAACCTGTTGTTATCCTATAGATAATTTCCTAACAATTATTATAACTTTTGGCAAGTGATGACTTATTAGAAAAAAAAATTCCGAATAATGCAATGCCCCAGTAGAGATACCAAACTCACATAAACAAAATTCTCTTATTGAAACTAGCTTATAACTCGGCCCGTTGGCCGAAATGTTCATATTTGATTATTTTATAATTTTATGTTAAGTTTAAGTCTATCAACCTGTTTAATTTTTTTGATAATCTTTCGAATTAGATGATACATAAAGAAATAATATATAGGTTGAACACTCGAAGAAATACCATCATCTTTTAAGAATATAAAATATAAAAATGTATCATTGATTTCATTTTCATTTTCATTTTCATAATGATAATTTTATATTGGTTAGTTAATTGTCAAGAAAGATAGAATATAAAAGCTCACTGGAATTACCACACGGCCCATATATAGTTTGAAACTGAATCTAAAACCTCACAATCCTACATAAAGGCTTCAATGCTCTTCTTTTAGGAACAACATGCCACTAATAAAAAAGAAATTGAGAGTTGTTGGTTCAAGTCAATTATATACTACAAACTAAACTAAGAGGGAACCATCAAAACTTGAGAGCAAACGACAAAATTAGGGTTATCTCCAATATACTAATAGACTTGATCAAAGTCATAAGACATAAAATTAGACACTACTTTTCTATAAGTTTCAGTAGGTTGAATAAAGAATCGACTTAATTCAGTAAATCAATGATTTCTCGTTTAACATATAAATAGGTTGTGGTAGCTGCAAAAACCATGAACCTAAAGAGCCAATAGCCACCACTCTCCGTTGAACGACCAAATTTTTATCCACTCTATCTTTAATCTCAAGAGGCATATGTTTCAATTAAACAACTTCATTTCCTCGGGGCACTTGTAATAAGTTCGCTAAAACCAACACTCATCTTCAATTCCATTAATATGTTCATCTCCCCATTGACTGCCTTCACCTGCTTTAGTCCACTTCCATGTCCTTCCATAACCTCTCCATTTTCATTATTATCCTCATCATCTCTCACTTCTCTCTCTTTAACTGCTCCAGTTTTTCTTCCATGTCTTTCAACACCCACCTCAATTCATTCACTACCCTCTCCAACTCCCTCTTCTCTGCCTTGACCTGTTGCAGTGGAACTTTACCTACTACCAAATTCAAACACAATTTCTTCCCCCCCCCCCCCCCCCCACCACTTCCATTCTCAAACTCAATTCCAACTCTTCTACTCCAAGTTTAAATTCATAACTACTTGATTCTATTCTACATGGATTGATATCGGATTTGAAATTTTCTATTTGCCTAGTTTAAATCCCAAAAATAAAACTGTCGTACCAAGAGAAATCGGAAGATTAATTTTCAAATGCGTTCTTGTACTGGGAAGTGAAATGGCCAAATTATTGCACGATGGAGGGACTTTTGGAGGAAGTTATAAAGAGATAAGAACAAAGACAAAAAAGCACAACATTTAATTTTAAATTGAAAAATACAATGACGCAACACGTAGTAAAAGAAATAGTTTCTTCCATGTTAGCCAATTACAAATTTACCTAAGCAAAAATTAAGGAGAGCATGAATTTTAAAATGGATAAAATTACATGAAACTCTACTATGGAAATTGAAGTATTAAGCACCATAAAAATAAATATGGTAGACTTAGTGGGCTTGTTGATCATGATGTAAAAGTCATTAACTTTCTAGAGTTTAGTGTATGTTTTGTATCAATAAAAATAACAAATTCGTTTAGTGTAGTTGGTTATGATTGTTGTCCGTGTTTGAAGAGACATGGGTTCAAATCTTTATATTGATATTTTTTATTTGAAATAAATAAATAATATGTCAGACGCATGCTAGCCTTTGCCATAAATATATATAAGTTATTAAATTTTCAATCAACGGTAGTATTTTAAATTATGAAACATCATTGCAAAATCATTGTGGTGTCTTAAACCTATGGCTGGTGTGGTTTATAATGGGGCATAATACATGAATTTGAATGTCTTTGTTGTATATATTTTATTCCAGGCTCTAAACAGCATGAATTTTAAAATGGATAAAATTACATGAAACTCTACTATGGAAATTGAAGTATTAAGCACCATAAAAATAAATATGATAGACTTAGTGGGCTTGTTGTTCATGATGTAAAAGTCATTAACTTTCGAGAGTTTAGTGTATGTTTTATATCAAATAGAAACAACAAATTCATTTAGTGTAGTTGGTTAGATTGTTGTCCGTGTTTCAAGAGACTTGGGTTCAAATCTTGATATTGATATTTTTTATTTGAAATAAATAAATAATTGTAAAGACAAAAATGTCCTTCCTACTTTCACTCTCGTTACAGAAAATTTGAAATAGAGAAAATTACACAAAACTCTACCATATATTAATGGGGATTCACCAATGATCTCAATCGTACAACTCATGTTTTTTTTTTTATCCAAGATAAGCCCCAGGGCATGGCCGGACAACAAACATATAAGACAGATAATAATAAAGAACGGTAGTCCGTATGCAACCGGACTCCCGATAAAAGAGCCTGTTATGCCACGAGATGAGCAGCTCTAAGAAAGCTCCAAAGAGCAAAATGACACGAAACTGGCTCATGGTTGTCATGTCTGCAATTGGGTTCAATTGGACTCAAGTATAAACTATAAAGGTCTGGATATTTGGATATTGGGATTCAAGGTTTTGATGATTTTCATTTTGTTTGAAATATAAGTATTTTTTTCATGTATGGATGTTGATTTTATAAAAATTGTCTAATTTCTGTTAGTATTAATAATTTCTTACTTGTCTAGTTATTTTGCTAAAATCAACGTAAACTTGTCATACCACTAATCGAACAATCCCAATTGTCAAACCATCCTAAAAGTATAAACCGGTTTCACAACATCCATACAAGTACAAGATCGCCATTCTTCCAAGGCCCTGTAATCATTAAAGAAACGGTACACTAGCGTTGTTCAAACCAATAATATATTACTCCTTGGCGCATCACCGAATTTTACGGCTCATTGTTGAGTTGAGCGAGCCGACGGAAGTAATTGGCCGTTATGGGGATAGTTACGCACACTAACGTCGGCATGACTCTCCACCCAAAAAAATATCGAATCAACCCAAATTCACCCACTTACCAGTAGTTCAACAATCTACTCGTATTTCCAATTACAATGAACAAAAGTCAAACCTTTTGCTTCCATCAAAACCGATTCAAATTCCCATAATTTTTAAAGAGTCAAATCCTCCAAATCCGTGTACGTGACTAGTTTCCTTGAGGAAAACTAGTGAATTCAAATTTGAAATCTTCATCAAGGTCGAACTATATCAAACTAAACACACTTTTAGCCCGACTCGACGGCTCAACCAAATTCGATTAAACAAGAAACCAAACCATTGGGCGGGACGAATCAAAATAAGCTCCGGTTTGGTTCCAACCATGTATCCAATCTCTTTCTCTATCCAAAATTAGGGGTTAACAAAATCTAATTATCTCAGCCTACGAAAATTGGGGAGACAAAAATTTCAGAAAATGAAATACGTTCCATTTCATTATACGTACAGATTTCAAGTTTTCAACGACGGAAAAAAAAAATTACTAATCTAGTGGCTGGCTGGCTGACTATTCTGGAATAGTGACCAGTACAGGCCGCCAAGCTCTCCTCAGTAACCTACACCGAAACGACGCCGCACCCTGTCTGAGCCCTCTCCGACGACCGGAGAAACCGCGACCAAAGCCACTACTAGTATAATTACCATTGCTCCCAACACCGCGATCGCTAGCGCCGTCGTCACTTTCACCGGGGCCGGCAGTCAGCATCCGGACGCCGTCGCGACCCCGATTCTTGGTCCTATCATCATCGAACGGAGGTGAAGAAGAGACGAACAGATCCTTCAATCTCCTTCTGGCCCTCTCACAATCGGACGGCAGATCCCGCCGCTGCTTCTGGCCCTCGTCGAACATCGCCGTAGCTCGACGGTGGTGGTCGACGGCGGGGGAGCCGCGAGAGAGGAGCATGCGGAGGGTCCTGCGGCGGCGGAGGTGGACGACCGGGCTGGTGGTTGGACTCTGCGTCGGGTTCCCCGTCGACGCCGCTCCACACTGCGCGGCGAAATGCTTGAATTTCTGCAGCGTCGCCATTGTGTGAGTCGATTCCTCGCGAGGCGAAAGGGGGGGGGGGGGGGGGGGGGGGGGGGGGGGGGGGGGGGGGGGAAGAGGAGGGGATCGAGCTGTTTGAATCAGGGAGGAAAGATATGATCACCGGATGGGGGAATTCAGGAATCGGATTGCTTTTGAGCTGCTGCTGCGGCGGCGGATGGAAAGGTGGAGCGAAATTGGGCGGATTCAATTAGCGTGTAATGGAGATGGATAGAAAGCGATTGGAATTCAGGGGATGAAGAATGAAGATGAATTTGGAATTAGGGATTAGGGGGAGGAGGAGAGGGGTATTTGGGTATTTACGCCCCCAAGGCCGGTAGAATGCCTTTCAGCTCTGCACGTGGCAGGCTGTGGCAGTCGCAGAACGGTTGCTCTGATGGGATGCCTTTTGTATCGTATGAGTCCCAACACAAAGAAAAGGTTTTTCCCAATTCCAAAACACCATTTTAGAAAACGACATTCTGTTTTCATTGATCAAAAGAAAATGACATTTTGTTGTTTCCTAAAGTTTTTTTTTTCAATACTACGAAAGTAGTGTGTTGTATGTTATCAATGTTGTCAACCCGCGGATTGACCCAGATCCGGCAGAGCTAGTGGGTCAAAGGTTATTGGGTCACCCGTTTTAGCTTGGTTTAGCCCGAAAATATGGAAAGAGTCATTATATTGTACTTATCCTGATAAATTATATAAAATTTCATCTAACATATGAGTTATAACATATAATATTCCACCAAAATAACATATCGTACTTAGATCCAACATATAGTGAAAATTCACACACACTTATATGACATCAATATTCAAATGTTCAACTTAGGATTCCAAAGGTTGAGTTAGGCGAAAAGAAAAATCGAAAAATAAGCACATTTCGCAAACAAAAAAAAAAGACACACAATTTGACCTCCAACCCGGGACCTTGTAGTAATCGACCCGACGGGTGCGTGCAGCTCGTTTTTCTCACCATGCTAGTGTCAAAGTGGGTCGACCCGCGGGTTGACAACCTTGGTTATCATCAAGTGTATTTATAGAGGTTACATGGGATGTTTACATAATTAAAAAGGATGATTGTTTAACGAATACAAAGAGTTAGATTAAGATAAATTTTTTATACGCCTTCGCAAGATGAAGGTAGCGTTAACAAGTCCAGAGTTGGATTAAAATAGGGGGATATAAAGTAGTGGAGTGAGCGGAGAGGGGCTTAGACCATCCACTATGGTTTGGTGGGAAAATTGGGTGGGAAGAGGAATATTTGGGTTTTTTGGGTTTTAGTAAACATATCCACAAGTTGTGAGGCAATAAGAACATGATAAACAACAAGATGTTTTATTATTAGCATGAAACAAGCTAATCACAAACAAAATGCAGTCTAGTTATTCTGCTAACTAAAAAATTCGTTAGTATATACTAACTAATATTCAAAATGTATGAACTAATATCCAAGTCTACTGAATATCTAGATAGCACAGACTAGTATTCAAAATATCACAAACTAGTATCCAAATAGCAGATACCAACTAATATCCACAAACAACCAACTAGTATTCAATATGGATACTCTTATATGTTATCTGGATACTCTTAGGTGTTATCTGGATACTAATTATGTGCTATATTGTCTAGATATTAGTTTGTGAATTTGGGATAATAGTTGATTCATGGTGGATATCAGTTAGCAAACTTTGAATACTAGTCTGTGCTCTCTAGATACTTTAGTACTTGGATACTAGTTCATGTATTTTGGATATTAGTTAGTATCTGCTAACGAATCTTCAAGTTAACAGATTAACTTTTTCCAACAAAATGATAGTCTAAAGTGTGCAAGAATGAAAAAAGATGGGTTGAAATTGAAGTTGCACCACACCTAAATCAACCAAATAGAGAGTCAATGCAGCATATAAAGGGGCGATGAAATTGAAAGAGAAGATAATCTGCAGCTACACATTCTCTTCTGAATCTCTTTCAATCTTTTTCATAATTAAGCTCAATCCCCTAGTTATGCCCAATTATGCTCTAACCCTATCTATATGCTCTAACTCTAAGGTTGTCAAGATATGATCTTCATCACTCTAGTTTTCTCCACATTCTGGAATCTAAGAAGAAGTGAGTCATTGGCTTAAGGTCAATGATGCTGGTTTTATCAACTTGTTTGATTCTGCTGGGTTATCAATAATTCAAAAGGAATTATTCAATTGATGACATGCCCTCATCACAATAGAACTATATTATTTTTCGCCCAATTCAACTTGCTTATCTTCTTGGTGCATTATTATTATTATTATTATTATTATTATTATTATTATTATTATTATTACAGATGTCTATCTAGGGATGACAACAAAACCCGAACCCAAGGGTACCCACCCGACCCAACCTGATCAATGTGGGTAAAATCCGTGTTGACGGGTTTTGGGTCGGGTTTGGGTTTAAACCCGTTTACTATTTATCGGGTTGGGTTGGGTTTGGGTTTAGGTAAACCCGACCCATGGGTACCCCGTACCCGCCCACACCCATATAGTTAATTTTCTCGGTATATTTAATATTCTAAACAACTAATCTTATTTATGTTTGTGGAAACATGTCTAATTTTTTCTTTCAAATTGTGTAGAATGAAGTTGATGTTATCGAGTGGAGAGTGAAGAAACTTAATTGAAAGGAATAAGCTTTCAATTAATCATGTTATTTATGGATAATTTGTGATTTGCTTCAATTTTCAAGAGTTTTCTAGATTGGTGTTGAACAATTTGTAAGGTTGATTTGTGATTTGCTTGAATTTTCTAGAATGGTGTTTTAATTATATATGGATAATTTGTATTGAGAGATTGATATTTGACTTTAATTTTGGTAGGAACTTGTTATTGTAAATTTTTTACGACAAAAACCCGTGGGTACCCATGAACCCACGGATACCCAGCGGGTTGGGTTTGAGTTTTTCAAACCCAATGAGTTTTACCCCAAGTTTTTTCACGAATAAACTCATAAGTTTGGTTTTGAGTTTGGCAAAACCCAAACCAACCCGACCCATTGCCATCCCAGTCTATCCCCATTGAACCATTCTTTCCTTGGAAAGAACAGAAAAACAAAAAGAAGGAATCGGGAAAAAGGAGGGGCTATGGTTGGATGTGTGCTATGGTTGGATGTGTGCCAAATGCTAACACAAAAGGGAAGGAGCCAAAGACAAACAGACAAGTTACGATTTGTGGCAGGCAGATTAAGTAAAAGAAGAAAACAATAATGCTCATTTTTGTTGGATCATGATATTTGTCAACTATCTCCTAAAGCTTACTATTATTTTTATTGCGCAACAAGACTGGATAAAAAATGAGCATTGTAAACTAAATGAAGATTAAGTCCAGTGGATTGCCTCATCAAGCTAATTAACATAATATAAATGGATGGATGTGTGTATTTTGTCAAGGCATCGATTCCTTGATCTGCACGTACAGAAGTTGCCGCTTTTAAAAAGGGACACGCATAACATTACACGATCCAACACCAGCCTGCAGGCTGCAGCAGCAGCAGCTTCTGCCCACTAATATACAAACGCATAACATTCACCACCGCCAGATCCTTTCCAGAGGATAATTCACTGTGATGGTTCGTTTTGTGCGGATTCACAGAAGGCGGCTTATGGGATCACGATTTCTAATGCCCATAGTCAAGTTTTGGACGGTAAGGCTGAGAAAGTCTTTTGTTCCTGTCCTATTCAAGTGGAAGTTTTTGTAATTCTTAATGCAGTCCTGTGTGCGGTTCGGGATGCTTGCTCGACTTGCATCAGATCTGATTGCCAGATTCTGACAAGTGCCTTGAAGCTTGCTCCTGACCTTTGGCCTTGGCAATGTCGACCGATCTTGGGACGTATCATTACACTCCTCCATTCGGCTCCATGGATCTCTATTGAGTTTGTTCCCCGACGTCTCAATGGGCTTGCTGATTGGGTGGCACGTAATGAACGGATGGGATCTCTCCCACTTGATTGGTTGATTATTGCCGATCTTATTTCTCCTCTGCTGTAAGAATGTAACTGGTTTCCCTTGTTGGGTTTTGGAATAAAAAACAGTTTCTCATTGTAAAAAAAAAACAGCTTCTACCCAACTATCAGTATACGTGGCTTATATTGTACGGGGTAAATTAAATTTGAGAGTAACACATATGTTGAATAAGAAAAAGTTATTTCCACGTCGAAATAATCAGATTTTGAGACATATGATAATATACCCTAGTTCTTAATAAGTAAACACCAGGTCCTAATCATCAAAATCATAAATCCTAAACTCTAAGAACGGTGCAGGTTTTTTGACGAATTAGAACCGTCGACTACTATTGTTAATTAAGTTGGTCTTAATGTTGTATAAAATTTAGAGAATTAATACTTAACTTTTAATATTTAAGGATTGGGTTATCGTATCGTGCCACATAGTTCGTTCAATTCCACAAATTTCGACAGTTCATGGTCTGGAAAACGTTTTTTATTACTCAAAATATGTGGTCCCTCAAATAAAATAAAGGAAATGAACTCAAAGCTGGGAAAGTAATTAAGGGTAAATAGCGAAAGGACACAGAAAGAGGAAATGTGAAACCGCACAGATGGCGTGAGACGATAATCAATCTTCAAAAAAGCGGCACACGAGCTCCTAATAGCAGACATAGCTCGAACAAGAAGAAAGCCTTTATTTTTATCATAAACTTACATTCCATTTTTGCTTTCGACAAGTAAGCGACGCGAATCTATACTTTCTATGTTCAAATCGAATCTGGATTATGATAGAACCATCATCCATCGAGTAATCCATGGGCATTCTTTCAAAAAGTGGCTACTGCTTGCTTCTAAATATCCCACTACCCAACTCTAATTAATTAATTAAGTTCCAGTAGTACTACTATATACAAACCGGCCACGGGTTGGTGGTGGAAAGATAAAAACTTGGTAACTCCTTGTTACAATAAAAATTAAAAATAAAAATTGGCAAGCTGGATTACTCATTACATAAGTAGTCATTAATTAACACTATGAATATGATCCTCTGAAAGAAGGAAAAAAAAAAACTGGATCATACCGTTCTCATCACCTTTTGCTGCACAAACGAAAAACCAACCCACGTGGAGAGAGCTCAGTTGCAAATAACAGTAAAAAACAATTATAAGCAAAACATGAGCTATGAGTAAGTAGTAGTAGAAGAAAGGAAAGGAATGGAATGGAAACGAAACGAAACTCACCCATTTGTCATTCCCGACGGAGTCCGGCGACAGCACCGGCGGCGGAACATTCTGCAAAAGCCCAACATCATCATCGGCAGCAATGTTAATGTCCACCACCTCCGCCTTCTGGTCCCCACCACCGTCATTCTCCCTCTCAATCCTCCTCAACGTCGCCAAAACCTCGTTCATACTCGGCCTCATCTCCCTCTCCTGCTGCAGACACCGGAACGCCAGCGCCGCCACCGACGTCACCATCCTCCTCACCGCGTAATCCTTGTCGAACCCAAGACACGCGTCCACCATCTCCTCCAGCTGCTGATTCTGTATCCTGCTCACCGCCATGTTGGCGAGATTGATGTCGTGGCGGTGGCGACACGTGTCCACCGCCTGGAGCGACGTGACCAGCTCCATCAGCACGACGCCGAAGCTGTACACGTCGCTCTTGTCGGTGAGCTGGTAGCACTGGTAGTACTCCGGGTCCACGTAGCCCGGCGTCCCCTGCGGGGCCGTGGACACGTGGGTCACGTGCGTGGGGAACAGCCTGGACAGCCCGAAGTCCGCGACCTTGACGTGGAAGTCGTCGTCGAGGAGGATGTTGGTGGTCTTGACGTCGCGGTGGATGACGTCAGACGCGTGGAGGAACGCGAGCGCGTCAGCCGTCTCGATCGCGATGTTCATCCTCACGCGCCACGCGGAGAGGTCGGAGTCGGGGGAGTGGCGGCGGCTGCCGTGGAGGTGGTCCGCGACGGTGCCGTTGGAGATGTACTCGTAGACCAAGAGGAGCTCCCTGCTGTGGCGCGAGGTGCAGCCGTAGAGCGTCACGAGGTTCTTGTGGCGGAGCTTCGCGAGGATCTCGATCTCGTTCATGAACTGCTCGGCTCTTCTCATGTTGTTCTCGTACAGCCGCTTCACGGCCACCGCTCGCCCGTCGTACAGCAGCCCTGAGAATGTGTCGAAAAGGTTTTCGAATCAGTCAAGAATACACATTTTACAATTTTGATACCTAAATGTTAATAAAATATCTAAATTTTTGAAAATTTACATATTGGTCAAATGTTAAGACCACTCCAATCTAATCCATACATCAAATTATCCACCGGATCGGCAAATCCAATCCATTTTATTCAAATCTAATTGTGTTGGTGGATTCATGAACCAATCCATGAATCCAAATGACAAATTACGTATTAGTACATATACTTTTATATTTTACATTTTGGTAACTAAATTTTATTTTTATACAAAAATATTGTAAAATTATTTTTTGGTACCAATAATTTTTAATTATGACATCTTAGTACCTTAATCTTTAAAAATTTAAATATTAGTCCAAAATTTGGATGTCATTTGAATTCATAAATCAATCCAATCCATTTGATCTATAGATCCACCAATCCATAAATCCTACATTTGATTCAAAATACCGTTAAATAATTATGACATTTTCATACCCAAATGTTAATTTCTTAGGTAAAATCACTTTTCAGTATCTGAATTTTTTTATCATGACATTTTAGTATCTAAAATATTCAAAATTTACATATTATTTCAATACTAAAACTTCTTTGATTTATAAATCTAATCCACCAATTCATTTGATCCATTCAATAAATCTGCTAATTCATTTGCTCAAATTCCAAAAATTCACAAACCCATCAATTCAATCTATTTGTCAGAGCAGGATCTCATTATTGACTCACCGTAATAGACGGTGCCGAAGCCGCCGTCGCCGAGCTCCTTGGATCGGTCGAAGTTCTCCGTGGCTTCCTCGAGTTCGTCGAAACTAAAGACCTGGACGCCGAAGTAGGTGCTGCCGCCGCCTCCTCTCACGCTGCCGGATCCTGTGGTGGTGGTGTTGTAGGAAGAAGTGGTCATGGAGTAATTGGTGGTAGGAGTAGTCCTTCCTTTCGTTGCAGAAGATGGAGGCGTGGAGAGATCTTTGCTCATAATTTGTGCTGCTTTTTTTATCCTCCTCTGTCTGACAAACAGCCAGAAACACAGGCTGATCCCTGCAAGAACAGCCACAGCTCCTGCCGATGCTCCTGTACAAATTAAAATCGAAGCAGGCATAAGAATACCCAGAGAAACTTTGATGTTACAAGCAACCTGTACTAGTTCAGATTTGAAAGCAATCGTACCGATCGCAACTGTTGTTTTGTTCGATTTACGTTCTGCAGAAGAAAAAAAAAAAGAATCATACGTCAGAAACATCAGTTGAGAATATGAATTCAGATCAAACATTTTGCCATGAATCGGTTCAGTGTTCATGGAGAAGTAGTCCCCCTGGGAAACAGGGGAAAAACAGAGTCCTCTGTTTTTTCCCCGGTTAAAGAACCGCCATGATTTATGTACACCTACCTGGACACAGCCGATCGCCACAGATACAAATCGAGTTCCCAGAATCAGAATCGAACCCACACGCTCCGTGATTCTCCTCATAACACCGAAAACAATCATCCCAATACGAATCGTTATAATTCACATCGAACCCAGCTCTCAAAGCAGGGGAAAGCAACGACCCATTCGCCATCACCCCAGCATAAGCGTCGGAAATGGGGACGGTAAACGAAGTGTTGCATCGAGAGCGAAGCATGCTGCTGACATCGTCGGCGACCTCGCCGGCCAGATAAAACTCGGCCTCGCTCTCTCCCCCCAGATTACAAGTGAAGAGGTTCGGAGGGTTGTAGTCGCCGTAGCCAGAGGAGGTGTAATTGCAATTGTAGAAGAGGGTTAGGGTTTCGGTGTTGGCGGCGGCGGTGAAGTTGGATCCGGCGAGGGTGGTGTTCTGGACGTCCCGGGTGCAGCCGGCGGTGTCGTGGAGGTCGGAGCGGGAGAGGGTCATGGTGGGTCGGGACTCGTCGATGCGGAGGACTCTGTATGAAATTGAGTTGATGGTGATGAGGGTGATTGAATTGTCGAGGCATGTTAGGTTGAATCCGGGCAAGCCGCAGTAGTGAGGGCGCCGACCGCCGGTGAAAGGGAACTCGATGTTGGTGATGGTGGTGCCGCAGGAGAAGGACTCGTTGCATCCGGTGAGGCTGCCGTCGAGCGGTAACAATGCGGCGGCGAAGGAGGCGAAGAGGGAGAGGAAGAGGAAGAGTGGTAGAAGGTACATTGTTGCTGCGATGGAAGCTGCGAAATGGTCATGGGGATTGAGAAGGGGAAAGAAGGAAGAGAAGGGAAAAACAGGGGAGAGTTGGTGGGAAATGGAAGTCTTTCTTGCAATGGGTTGGCAAAGGAGGGTTGACTTGGACTTTGCTCTGTGTTAGGCTGATGGGGACTACTAATTAATTTACAGTTTAGGTTCATTATTAGAGAAATTTTCCAAGTTTCATTATTCACGTACATAATTTATGTTTTCACGCAATTTTATAATTGCGCAGTTTAAACGTACAATATCGTTGTTAGTGTATAGTGGATAAGGTTAGGTTAAAACTTAAAACTATGAGAAGTTATAGCCCTATTCAAATTTGAAATATAGATAATATTACGTGCAAAAGTTGTAACGGATTTATGTAATAGAGTAGTCAGTAAGGCCTTAGCCCCCCCCCTCCCCTCTCCCCGGATGATCACGGATCAAGTCAGCCCCCCTCATCGAGATTCTTGGCTATGCCGCTGCTAGTGTAGAACATTTGTGATAACTGATGGCAATGGGGAGGGCGAGCAGATACCTCAATACTCATACTCGTTCTGCATCAAGCACGGATAAGGTTCCGATAATACCAATGTGAATTCACGTCAGGACATGTCGACCTATTCTTATATATTATTTTTTTAAAAATAATTATTTCCCATGATAAAAATAGATGTTGAGATAAATCTAAGTCAATACAATAAATTGTCATCTACGTCTTGTATTTTCTCTCTCATCTCTAATCCTTGTCTTATTGGTGGACTGACTGGGTAAGAAGCCAAGGAGGTTAGTTCAAACGTCTTGATTAAAATATTGGAGAGTGGTTTACTAGTTTTTTCAAGATATTACTTTTATAAACCCGATTTGGTTTTCTTTTATTTATTTTTCTAAGTTTAAAATCTTGCAAGGAGGCCATGAGGGCTGCCTTTCTATATTGCTTATCCTAAGACTCGTTAATCGTTATACAAAAATGTGAAAAGGACTTTTGGCCGATTTAGGAGTAAAATACTCTTTTTTTAGTGTTTGGTGAACGACAACTAACTTGTTAGAAAGAATCTCACTTCTGGAAATAGAAGACTCAGGGGAGGAGGGGTCGTCGTCACGTCGAGGCATGAAAATGTGTGTTCATGAGGTTGCTTGCATTTTCCATGGCAGTAGTTGGGAGAAGATAGAGAGGTTCTTGTCATTAGTTTGTTTTTAGTTTTCACCTTCTAGAATTATAGTATTGAGAACCTTTTAATTTTAAACGCATTGAAATGAAATGTAAATACTAAAAGTGAGCTCTAGTTTCATGCATGGTTGGTAGAGGTGGCAATTTCAATCCAATCCATCAATCCATTAAAAATATCCACCTAATCCAATCCATTTAAATCCAATCCATTTTATCCAAATCCAATTGGATTGGTGGATTCATGGATTGGATCCATGGATCATTGGCAAATTACGGGTTAGTACCTATAATTTTTATTTTTTACATTTTGGTACCTAAAATTTATTTTTTTATACGAAAAATATTATTGGAAAATTACGTTTTGGTACCTAAAATTTTTCATTATGACATTTTAGTACCTAAACTTTTTACATTTTACATATTGGTCCTTGGTTGAGGATGTCATTTGGATTCATGGATAATCCACCAATCCACTTGATCCAATCCATGAATCCACCAATCCATTAGATCCAATCCATTTGATCCATGGATCCACCAATCCAATCCATTTGCCACCTCTAATGGTTGGTAACCATTAGTTTAAACTCGTATTGTTGCGTATACATACTTAATATGACTTTCCGTATTATTGTAGAATCGTTTCAGTTTTTTTGTCTTCGTTTGTTTGATTGACATATAAAATATGTACAATATGTTTAATACATGTATATTAAGAAATTCAATTGATTATTTTAAGTTTTTATAATTATATTCATTTTTAAATTGAAACTATTTTCTAACTAATGTCAAACTTTTGAATGTATTAATATGTTAAAACGATATATGAAACTTCGTACATATTAATATCGTGACATACTGGTATGGTAGTTTACTAAAATGTGAAGAGGAAAGAGACTGGAAAAATCTTAAATAGTTTTTTCTTTTTTTTAAAGAGAACCTCAGTCCCACGTGCCACTTTGTGACAGCGGATCCTACTAAACATAGGAGCACCTGCAATCAAATGCAATGCCAACGAGGCTTCGCCCCCAGCAGCCTTGTACCTTCGGGAACACCAACGAGCCTCGCTTGGATTCGAATCTAGGATCTACAACTCCCAATTATTCATTGTCGCGGTAGCTTTACCGTTATACTATCTTACCTTTGGTTAAATAGTTCATTTTTAAACAAACTAATGGTGACAAAAAAATAATAATGATGATAGTTATTGGGCTTAGTGGTTTCACATGACAAGCACTTCCCGGGCTACTAGAGCCCAAAACAAAAGGGCCCCAACCCTCGTTAGGCGGAACCGCAAATTGCTGTATAACCGTGGAAAAGAAGGAAATTTTGGAAAACATGTCTGGAGCATCGGCTCACAATAGTAAAATAAAAAATTTCATTAAAAAAAGAAAACACAATTTACGTGTTTTGACTTTTGAAATGTATTCCAAAATATATGCTCTTTTTGATTTGACGAGGAGGGAAAACACCTTCCGCTGCCAGTAAAATTCAGGTATCTACTGCGTAAAAAACTGGTAAAATAGGGCACACAATTTGACTTGATCGATGGCTCGGGAGAAATGGGTGCTTCTGAGGTTTTGATTGCAGCCGTTGAAACAGAGAAATGAACTCTCTCATACTCAACTCTCACACTAGTGTTTTCATATTATTATTTTCTTTTTAGAGAAAAAATGAATTCAAATCACTATTTTGCTCATAGTTCAAGAAAACGTGATTCAATTTACGCTAGGCAACACCTAAATGCCTCGTCTGGTAGTTCTACAATCACTTAGGAATCAAGAACATGTCGGGGAGTAAATAGGCACCTGGGGGGTTTTCTAGACATATTTAAAGTGAGCTAAGTAGTCAATATCAAAAGCGGGAAATCAACATAATCTACAAACTCGATGATCTATATCATTAGTTTCAATAGCTCAAGGACTTTATGAGCTATTGAACTATGATTATATAAACTTATAAGCTATTTTTCATGTTGTTAATTGTTAAGTAAATTATTTATCATTTGAACTAAAATAGGGAGTTGTAAATTGGTATTCATTTATAAAGTATAGATGACTAATTTTGCTTTCCAACGTCTAAATACAATTAGACGATGCCTAAGTGAATTAGGCGTTAGACAATACACCAACAACCTTGATTTTGCTAGATTTTTACGGTTTTGCTAGGAGAGTTTTCCTATCCGCTATCCTGATTTGTCGCATTAAATTCGGTCGGCCCAAATGGTGCGCCATTCAAAGCCCACCAACTGTGGTGTATGAAAACAAAAAAGCCCACCCACTAGTCCCCCAAACCAAGCATGATCGCGCCCCGAGAAACGAGTTAAACGAAACGTTTCATTTCCCAATCACGCGTCCCAGAAAACGAACCGGAAGGAAACGAGTTAAAAAGAAAGAAAAAAAGAATGCGTACCTCCACGACATTCCAAATCGTACGGCCGATCCATACAAAAGCAAGTAAACGACCCCTCGTTGGACCCGCACTGCCCGCCCGACGCCTGACACGTGGCGCACAGACTGTCATTCGCCGTCCACCTCGCCCCAAACCCTTCCCCAATCGCCGCCTCCAGCCTCTCCGCCGTCGGCGACGCCTCCAGCCCCGCCATCGCCGTCCGGTTCGCCGGAACCGTCACCCTCATCCCGCACCTGCCCAGCAAAGTCCTGATCGCGGCCTCGTAGGACCCCGCCACGTCCTCGCTCGTCACGAAGTAATCTCCTGAATTGCCGCTGCCGCTGCTGCAATCGAACCGCCCCAAACTCGCGGGTGCCTGGTGTTTTGACAAATCAAATACGATGGAAATAATTGTGTCGAATTATTAAAAGAAAAACTATTAGCTCCGATCTTGGTTGGACACAGATGTGAACAGTTGGAGCTTCTGCGTCCAACCAATTTTGAAGCTAATAATTACTCTAATTAAAATTATATAAAGTTACTAACTTGTAATAATAATTCTAATCTAACTTCTAACTTTTATAAGAAACATAACTCTATCAAATTAGATAATAATAACTCGCAATATAACATAATATACTACTCGTACTATCCATACTCTAGTACCTGGATCCCGTTCCCCAGCAGCGAGCAGCCATAGTAGAGCGTGACGAGCTGGGTGTCCGGCGCGAGGGAGAACGGGGTGGATTCGACGGTGGTGTTGGAGGGATCCGCGGGGCAGAGACCGCGCTGGTAGTCGGTTCGGACCACGGTTAGGATCCGGTTGGCGGTGTCGACCCGGAGGACCTGATAAGTGAGGTCGAGGACGGTGATGAACGTGGTTTGGGTGGTGGAGTTGCAGGTGAGGCTGAGCTCCGGGAGGCCGCCGCAGTGGATGGGGCGGTCGCCGCCCCAGAAAGGGTAGGCGGCTTGGATGTCGCCGCAGTCGAACTGGCGGGCGCAGTCTTGGTACCTCTGGTCTGGGTCGTTGTCGTCTTGTGCTGAAACGGAGATGATCACGAAGAGTAGTAGGAGGAGGGATGAGGAGAAGAAAGAGCGGTAACGGGAAACCATTTTTTTGGGTTCTTTCTTTGTTTTCGTTTGAGAGATGTGGTCAGAAATGGGTTTATTAGTATATGGGAGGAGGGGTTTTGAATTAATTAGTATAGAAAAGTTGGGACGAATTTGACGAAAGTGGAGAGGGGGAGAAGCTTCTATTGTTTTAGTTCAAAGCGGTGAAGGAAACGGCATGGCGGTCTGGTCAACAAGCGTACGCGGGGCGGGGGAGGATTTTCCTGGCTTGGCTCGTCACTAGAGAAGACTTGAGTCAGGTAGGTATGTTTAATTTCACATTTTCCTGCGGCTTACTGATGTGGTGGCCAAGTCAAGAAAGAAACCACATGCATCCTCTTATAGGAAAAAAAAATAAACCCTTTGAAAAATTTAACTGTGACACTATTAGCTAGTGACGGAAGTATTTGTCATTTGTAGACATACCAAAGGGAATTTGAAAGCTCTAATATCGTAGCATTTTATGTAATAAAGTATACAAACATCATGAACGTGTTCATTTAATAAAGCCGACCTAATATTTTATGTTATTTGAAATATATAGAGTACAAATAAAAAAAATATATTGATCAGGGATTGTCTGGTCAACCAGCGGTTCTTCTTTAATTTTTTTTTTAATTTGATCAGCAAAGATTCTTTTATTATGTCGTATCTGATGTATATCCTTTTTGGGATATCTCTATTCTCTAGCAAAAAAAAAAGTAGCTTTGGCGTGGTATACGCGGTTGGTTTACTCTGCAAATTGGGGTGTTCAAACTTGTGATTTGCTTTAATAAAATTGTGGTATGCTTTAAGGGATTTCTAGTGTGGTTCAATAAACTTGTCGTGTGCTTTATGGAACTTGAGGTCTACTTACTTGTGAGTGTTTTCATGAGACTTGTGGTTAGCTTCATGAGTTTGTGGTGTGGTTTATTACTTTTGTGATGTTTTGTTCCCGTTTCTAAGGTCGTGGTCTGGATTTTGTGATATGTGTTTGATGGTCTCCAACCCTTCTCCCATTTAATTGCACAATACACGTTGGTCATCCTCCTCTCTCCAATTTTGATTAATGATCAGCATGCCCTCCTTTCCTCCCCATCATTAATTGTGATAAACTCATTCAAAATAAAAATTATCCAAACGAAATATTTGTATTTGTTGAAATTAGTGTTAGAATCATGCTAAGAAAAAAGTGTTAGCATTCTAATCCTTTCCACAATACACGGCCTAGTTAAGTATAGTGTTACTTGGGGGAAAAAACTCACTAATCAACTAAAACATTACAATATGTAACCCATAAATCAAAAGAAAACTATCAAAATCTGAACAAAAGAAAAGATGTTGCAAAACAGCATGCTCCCCACTGCAATTAGCCAAGTTTGCATTGTCTCATCACCACCAGTCACTAGAACCTCCACTTCTGCAAAAACATCATGCTCCATGCTGAAGAAGGTATTGGGAATGGACATTGTGGTATGGTGGGACAAGAACGAGAATGCACGGAAGGTGTTCGACGATATGTCATATGTGTCTGCACCGCCTGGCTCTGATAGTTCAAAGGAAGGACTGATCGATGGGGAACGTCGCAATGCCGTTTGTCATGGTTGGTATTTCGATGGCTCTGGCCTCTGGCTACAAGGTCATCCCCCAAGCTCCTCTCAATGGAGCTCCTATAAAATCTCTAGCTTCATCACTTCACTTTCTGCCTTTGTTTTTTTTTTTTTCAAAAGTAGTCACGTACGTTGCATATAATTGCAGGTTCACACCAACAAAATGGCTAGTGAAGCAGAAGCATCCAAAGGTTCAGCAACTTAGTTAAAACGAAGCAATTAGTCAGGTCCCCTGAAAGCAATGGATCGGAGGAACCTTTGCTGTATTATGATTTATGACCTTCGTGGCTTTCTCTGATTAGATGCTTATTTCATTCAATTTCTCGATTTGTGGGAGCACTAAAACTGGATAAACGTTTTATGTTTGGTCACTCAATTGCTTGCAATCTGACATCTTTATTAATTGGCTAATGACGAGAATATAAACCCTTGTGCTCCAGTCTCAACGTGACCTTGCACAACCCCACTCTCTGACTTATGGTTCCTACAAATCAGCAACCATGACCCAACTAATAGCTACAAAGTCTCTAATAAGACTAACCACTAACAGGACTCAATTATACATTCTACACAAATAAGGACTGGAATAGACATAAACCAATCGAATGACTCTACTAACTGAAATGACAGCGTTTCCTTTATTTGACCCTAACATTTGAACTTGGCGCCATAAGGAATATTTTTCCTGAAAGGATTCAGATTCTTCATGTTGCTACTGTTCTTCAACCTTCAACATAATCCTCCCCTGAACTGAAGCCGGTTTGGAACCAAACTTCAATTCACTTCTTCACCTGTAAACTCTGCAAGATCACACCCTCCCAACTTGCTCCTCAGGAGCTGAAAGCTCTCTAGCTTCAGTGGCTTGGTCATGATGTCTGCCACTTGTTCATATGTGCTGCAATGTTCCAGTTCTATGACCCCTTCCTTAGCCAGATCTCTGATGAAGTGGTATCTAACATCGAAGTGCTTGCTTCTTCCATGCAACACTGGGTTCTTGGACAATTTAATTGCTGAGATATTGTCACAGAGAATAGTTGTATGGGCTCAATGTTATTTGGGTTCGGGTTCTGGGCTTGGTCTTTAACCGTTTCCTTTGCCAGATTGGATTAGGTTTAGACCCACATGGAGAAGTACTATAAATACTTCTCATACTCCTCTGTAATCTGTAATCTCCTCGATATAGTGAAACTGGCTCTCTATCGCCCGTGGACTAGCTAACACACATCGTGTTAGTGAATCAAGTAAATAGTGTGTCTGTGTTTTTCGATTCTCGCTTTCGTATTCTTGTTTTATTGATTCCGGCGATTTCCCGATCCGTAGCAGCGCGTTTATAACAGGTGCTTCTTATGTCATCAACATCCCCAGCATAATCACTATCAGTGTACCCTAGCAACCTGTTTTCTCCTTCCAATCTCTTGTACCAAATTCCAGACCTTGTAGTTCCTTTTAGATAGCGCAGCACCCTCTTAGCAGCAAGTTGATGTTGTCTAGTTGGTGATTCAATGAACCTACTCAAAAGACAGACATAGTACATCACCTCAGGTCTAGTTGCAGTGACATAGGTAGACTCCCAATGAGTTGTTTATACTCTGTGGGATTTACCAACACTCCATCCCCAACTTTAGATAGCTTAATTCCAGGTGTAATTGGATTGCTAACAAAGTTGCAATCAACCAGTTTGAACCTTTCCAGAACTTCTTTGATGTACTTCTGTTGGCAAATGAAGATCCCACTTTCTGATTGCATTACCTCAATGCCCAGGAAATATTTCATCCTCTCCAAATCTATCATTTCAAACTCAGATTCCATGGAGTGCTTAAATCCAGCTATCATCTCTTCACAGTTACTTGTATACAACACATCGTCCACATAAATTGATACAATAAGAATACCTGATTCCTTCTTCTCAATGAACAATGTATGTTCATGTGGACACCTCTCAAAACCAGTCTTCTGCAGATAGCCCTCAATTATGCTATACCATGCTCTAGAGGCCTGCTTGAGTCCATACAAGGCCTTTTTGAGTTTATAGACCTTATGTTCCTCCCCAGCAACTTCAAAGCCTTGAGGTTGCTCTAGGTAAACATCCTCTGTAAGCTCTCCATGAAGAAAGGCAGATTTGACATCCAATTGATAAACTGTCATACCATGATAGGCAGCCAAGGCCAGTATGGTTCTGATTGTGTCCCACCTGGCTACAGGAGCAAACACCTCTGTATAGTCAAAATCCCACATCCATGAGATTATGCACAAAGTCCATGTTTGTTGTTAAAGTGATGTTGGATTATGGTCTGTGAACCCCCCACGCATGTGGGATTATTTTGGGGTCAAAATCCGTGGGGTCCACGGATTATAAAATCTTACCCATTTGGTTGAGATTTTGTGGGAGGCAAAGAGGTCGTTTGCTTGTAGGATTTTGGATCAAAATCTCACATCCATGGGATTATGCACAAACTCCATGTTTGTTGTTAAAGTGATGTTGGATTATGGTCTGTGGACCCCACGCATATGGGATTATTTTGGGGTCAAAATCTGTGGGGTCCACGGATTATAAAATCTTACCCATTTGGTTGGGATTTTGTGGGAGGCTAAAATCCATGATGGTAAATGACAAGTCTATCCTTAATTCTTTATCTCTTTCCAATATTCCTATATGGAACCTAAACGACACAAATCATTAAGGATACAAATATAAATTCATCTTATAATTAATAAATCCCAAGGACAAAAGTCCAATATGAAATCCAACAAACAAACAAGAACTTCTTAAACTTCAACACAAATCAAAAGTGACAAAATCCCACATAATCCTTCAATCATAAAATCCAAGGTTTTACCTAAATCCAACATTTTTTAAAATCCTACAAGCAAACGACCTTAGGCCTTGTTTGCTTCAGGGTTTTCATCATGGATTTGATGCACAAAACCCAAATCTCGTGAAAATTCTATAATTGTAGGGTACATCAACTAGTTTAATGATGTCTGATAAGTTGTATTTGCCTATTTGGAGTAAGTGGGTATTGGTTAACAAACTAACAATGATTGAAGCACTTTGTTTGAAACTGAAGATTAGTTTATGCTCAATATTTCAAATATTCTATTGATTTCATGTTTGTTTGCATATATGATAGCTTTGAGCTCTTGAAATCTTGGAGAGGTACGAAGAAATTCTAAACGACTTTGTTTATATGGAAATAATAATATACAAATAATTATAAACAAGGGCAACAAGGTGAATGGTATCTCATACCCACTAATATATTTCAGCAAAATCCATCATGAAATCCAACAAGCAAACAAGGTTTTGGTCCAAATCCATAATGGACCAATTCCATCATAAATCCTTGGTTTTATAAAACCCAGGTTTTAACCAAATCCTTCATTTTTCAAATCCATAAAGCAAACGAGTTAATTAAAACGAAGCAATTAGTCTGGCCCCCTGAAAGCAATGGATCGGAGGAACCTTTGCTGTATTATGATTTATGACCTTCGTGGCTTTCTCTAGTGAAATGCTTATTTCATTCAATTTCTCGATTTGTGGGTGCTTATGATATGTCACTGAAACTGGACAAACGTTTTATGTTTGGTCACTCTTCTTTAATCTCCGTTAACCGTCAGTTTTCTTTTGGACGTGGCTAATAGAAACGCTGATTCACTACCCACCATGACCCTCTTCCTCTCCTTCCCCTCCATTTTAAAGGTTAGACCACCTATTGATTCCATGAAAATCATTTTACATACCGTTTGGTATAAATGAATTCCATAAGTTTTGTGGAATTCATTTTGAAATGAAACATTTTTGTGTTTGGTATTTAAAAGAATTCATTTTCAATTCTAAATTTTGAATTCTATGGAATTGAAACTAGTTATAGCAATTCCGAGGAATTGAGATGGAATTTCCAAATGAATTCCACAAGTATTTACTAATTATAATAGAATGATATAATTATCCTCTTTTATTAACTAAATTACTTATACATATGACATACCAAACACAGAATTTCATTTGACAATGAATTCTGCACGACAATTCATTTTATTTCTAAGAATTTGAACATGACATACCAAACACAAGATTTCATTTGACAATGAATTCTACAGGGTAATTAATTTTAAAATGAAATGAATTCTTGATTCATTTGGTACCAAATGGTCTGTAAAAGAATTCATTTTCAATTCTAAATTTTGAATTCTGCGGAATTGGAGCTAGTTATAGCAATTCCGAGGAATTGAGATGAAATTTCCAAATGAATTCCACAAGAATTTACTAATTATAACAAAATTACATAATCATCCTCATTTATTAACTAAACTAATTCTACATGTATTATTTGATGCCAGTTCATGCAGTATGAGGAACGTCGGCAAGAATTTGATTGCAGCGCTAGTATCATATTCTGGTTATTTCATATTTATGCTTTGAATATATCAATATGTCGAGAAGTCACAACTAGAGTGTAGGATTCATTGACAAAATATCGAAAGAACTAATGAATAGAATAGAAACACACAAGAACACTTTGATATTCTGTGTATGGGATCAAAAGCATTTTTTAGAAGATGGATTTTCAATGAATATTGTTTCTAGCGAAAATTAATGAGGGCGTAGTTGGAAACTTTTAATTCAATTCAATTACAAACGTACGCCAAGCATGGTTTGGGAATTCAATTCTTTTTATTTCTTAAATTTGAATATTACATACCAAACACAAGAATTCATTTGACAATGAATTCTATATGGTAATTCATTTTAAAATGAAATGAATTCTAGATTCATTTGGTACCAAACGGTATGTTAAAGTTTGATTTTGGTTAGACCGAATCTAATCAATTGACCCGTAAAGATTTAACAACCTTCATTTTTATTATTGTATTGGCGGGCGGGTGGACGCGCTGGTAGGGGTGGGCATCCGGTTCGGTAAACCCGAACCAGGCCAAATTTGAACCGAATCGAAACCGAAATTGTGTTGTTCGGTTCGGAATTCAAAAGAGAAATGACCCTAATTCGGAAACCAGGGTTCTTCCAACCGAACCGATGTTCCGAACTTCGAACCGAAAAACCAAAAAGTATGGATTGGGCTCAATCTCAACTCACCCCCAGCCCAAATAAACTCAACTCACCCCCCAGCCCAAATAACCAAACACTCAACCCTAAACCTAATGAATTGAACGAGAGAGGCAGCAGCTGCAACTCTCTTCTCATCTCTCACAAGCAGTGCTGCGGGCAGGGGCAGCCTCCACACACCAGCTATCCATCATCCTTGCAATTCGAACTATCGACAACATCAATCTTTCACCGCCGTCCTTCGTCGTCATCCGCCGGGATTGAACTTTCTTCGTCGCTTTCTCTTCCCCGCCGCAGCACCCTCTTCTCCACCTGAAGTCCTGAATTGAAAATAGAAACAGAGACTAAGACGATGCTATTGAATATTTGAAGCTCGAGTCTCGAAAGAGATAAAGTATGCCAAAAAATGACATGCATGCTTAGATCTAAAGCCATACGAACCTTCATCGTCGTCCGCCTAAGTTGTCACCATCGCTGTCTTCAATCGTCGTTGCCGACTGCCGTGGTCCGCCGATTTACTTTCTTCCTTTTTGAACTCTTAATGATCTACGCCACTTCGAGACTGGAGAAGGAGGAGAGATCTCTACCGTCAGTCGTCGTGCAGCTCTGGTGTGCTCTGCTTCGATCTCTACCTTGTGCTCGCCGTCGCTACATCGTTTGTTGGTTGGAAAGAGAGAGAGAGAGAGTGCATCTGAGGAGTCAAGGGGAGAAATAAGAAGATGGCCGAAAGAGTTGTCGTTTTTTCCAAATAGGTGTCCACAAAACGCAGGAGTTAAGTGGCCAAAACGCAAACAGCTTCCATTTTCGGGTTTGAAGAAAAAACCGAACCGAGTTATAATTCGGTTCAAAATCGGTTTGGATTATAGCTGGAATTAGGACCCCGATATAAATCTATTCGGTTCGGTTTGAACCGAACCGACCGAATGCCCACCCCTACGGCCTGGAGCCTGGAGGCCAACGAAGCAAATCCCTCAAACGTCGCCGTCATGGAGCGACAGACTCCACCGAGTCGTGTCCCCCCTTCTCCCCCTCCAACTCTATCTGAAAGCTATAACTCTCAACGTTCAAATCAAAGATTCAATGGTGTTGGTTCCACGAATTTCTCCCCCTCTAATTCCCAATTTCGACACGGCTTTCCTCCTCTACACACGCGCCTCCCTGGTTTCCCTCACGCGCCGCCGTTCCCAACCCGCCCACACTCCCCCACCTTTTTGCTTTCTTATCTTAGCGCTTTCCATCATCTGCTTTCTCAAACCCCCCTTCTTTTCCCCTTTCTCTCTTTCCCATTCTCCGGCTCCTTCCGCCCGCTCTTCTTCTGCTTCATCGCTGCCTTTTTGTTAAAAATTTCCCAGAGATCTGAAAACAATTAGAGGAGGTAGAGGAGAGAGTGCAAGGGGGAGCGGGTTACTGGTTCCTTTATGAATCCTCAGCTTCTGTTGATTGTTAGTACAACTGAGAAAGCAGCAGTAACAGTACAAACAGCAGCAGCGGCGGCGGCAGGGAGAAGGGGAGAGGATGGGCGGAGTCACCTCGTCAATTGCCGCGAAATTTGCTTTCTTCCCTCCGACTCCGCCGTCGTACACGGTGGTAGCTGATGATTCTAGCGGTGGCGGCGGCGGCGGCAAGCTGTATATGCCGGAGTTGCCGAGGAGGGATGACGTGGATGTTCTGAAGCTGTCCACTAGGCGAGGGAACGAAATCGTGGCCGTCCATATCAAGCATCGCAGGGCCACGGCTACCCTGCTGTATTCCCACGGGAATGCGGCGGATTTGGGTCAGATGTACGAGCTCTTCGTCGAGCTCAGCAATCGGCTCCGGGTTAACCTCATGGGGTAAAATTCATTTTGCAGCTCCTTACTCCCTTTTTCTCTTCTTATGTCTTGATTTGATGCCATAGAAAAACCTCAGGTTTCAGAATTCCATTGCTGTTGATTCCCTTGCCTAACATCTAATGGATAGCGTTGTGTTCCGTTCAAAGTAGAATTAGTGGGGACGTGGGGTGGTCCAGAACACCATTGAATCATGTTCGTTTGAGTCCTGCTTGTTGGCTGTTAAAAGATCAGGTATTTCTATGTTGATGTGAAATACTTCCCACACAAACAGCCAGTTCATTTGCATACTGGAAATGCCATGACTGTTAATGTTTACAGCCTTACATGCATATAAGGATGTTACATGTGCGAATGGGATTATGGCTGTTGTGTGAACGAAGGAAATTAGGCTTGTTAGAAGTTCCTACTTGAAATATAGTAGGCATAGGTTATAGAAGTTACAACGCCTGTCCTGCTGCAATGGTACTTGTCTCATTTTATTGCAGGATGACCCAATTTCTGGTTTCGTAGTTTTGATGAACATGCTCTAGTAGCTTCTTACTGAGAAAAACAAGTTTGAATTTTAGATAATGTATGATTGTTTTACGAAGCTGTTTCACAAGACCCAGCTTGTATCTGCCGATAGATTTGCTTTATTGCATTCTACCTCTAAGGGTTTAGAAGTTCAAATTGTCATGTATTGAACATAGTTATGCGCTACCACAATATGTCATAGAAGCAGTCTCTTATTAATGGTTAATCTCTTCAACCTCTATCAATTTTGGTACTTGTTCTAGTTTTTTGGTATTTTTTACTTTTGGGACTGAGAACCCAACATAGTGGGTAGAAGTTTAACATTATTGTGAAACTGCAGTTGATGTAGAATGAAGATTAGGAAAAGAAGTTGGAGTAACTAGATGTTGAAATTAGTTAGAGAGGTATGGTTGAACCTGACTTTGAGGTCCCAATTTGAAACTACTGGGACGACTTCTAAGAGCCTGCCATTAAGGAGCAATAATTTAGAAGTATAAGTTATAAGATATACCTTAGGCTTTGGAAACCTCACATATAGGTGTAGCGTGAAAGAAACGTGGGCCTGTTCATTGTATCTTCGTCTAGAAGATTTAGTTGGATGAATTCCGTGAAGAACAATTTTTTATAACATAATTCCATCTATAAGATTAATTTTCTGAAGATACATAATTGGGCTTATCGTGCTAGGAATGATTTGAAATAAACCCACTGGCTGTGATTCTGTGAAAACTGAAATGTGACTTTTTTGGTTGATTTGTATGGATTAGCACATGTTTTACTTTTGGGCTTGCATTTACTGTCACCAACTTTATTAGGGCAACAAATTTCATAATATTTCTGATAATAGGTTGAAGGTTGGGGAGCTTATCATTCTAGTATAGCTTGCCAGTCTCCCATGATAGAAATAACTCTATTTCCATGTTCCTTTTTTTAATGAAGATTAGTGGCATTTATTGCCAAAAATTATAACGGTCATACAAGAGGAAAGGCAAAAAGGAAAAAAAATTCCGTGTTGTACCTTATCCATCGATCATATGTAAAACGTTTGCAGTAAGATTTGGCTTTTTTATCATGTGCTTAGATTATTTAGTTACATGAACAATTGAATGTTATCAACTGGAAGCAATTCATGTAATTTGATTGAATAGTATGAAACTGTTTCCTAGCTCCTAAGTGCCATGTTTGAAGTCTCATGCCTTAATGTAGTTTTGTACAGAAGCTAACTTCTGGATTATGAACATAGATGTTTTAAACCATATTTGTTTAGTTATTTGTTCTTACTTATCAATCTGTTTCTGGACTAATCTGTGCTGTAACGTTTGTTTGATTTCCTTCTTTTCCCAGCTACGATTACTCTGGTTACGGAAGGTCAAGTGGAAAGGTGAGATTTACCTCCTTTTGTTTGTCTATTTACGTTGCTCGTCTCTATGTTCACTCCTTAATATTTGCATTGTGTTATTTCTCCACTTTTGTATCTTCCTCTCTTGCACAGCTAAAATGCAAAGTGAGAGTTAGTAATTGCTTTTTTAATCAATCTATAGCAAGAAGTTCATGTATTCTTGGCTGAATATACTATATTCTTTACTTTTGACAGCCAACAGAATGCAATACATACGCAGACATAGATGCAGCCTACAATTGCCTAAGGGAGCAGTATGGGGTCAAAGATGAAGACCTGATATTGTATGGTCAGTCTGTTGGTAGTGGACCCACAGTCGATCTTGCTTCCCGTTTACCCAATTTGAGAGGTGTGGTTCTTCACAGTCCACTTCTTTCTGGCATGAGGGTGTTATACCAAGTTAAAAGAACCTACTGGTTTGACATCTACAAGGTAAAATATCATTTTATGTATTTTCATGTCTTGGTAACTTCATCAGCATGTGCCGCCTTATATGAAACTTTCATCTTTTTCAGAACATTGACAAAATCGGTTTGGTGAAGTGCCCTGTCCTGATAATCCACGTAAGTATCGTTTCCTCCATCTTCTCACTCCGCTTGATGGAAAATAGAGCTTGATGGAAAATAGATGTCAGCATCATAGGGGGTTGCAGTAAGTTAGCCATATACATTCTGCTTCTTACTGTCCTTTGACGTTGAGATGCATGTTTTTGCGAGTTTATTGGTTGGCTGATTCAGGATAGCTGAATCTTGGAGACAAATATTGGAAGGCTGATGTCAGACAAGTTACTCGTCTATATAATCTGAAAGATCTAATGTTAGCCGTCTTATGATAATTAGAATGACAAAACGCAAGAAAGAATATATTGCTGCTGTGCACTAATATCAAGTACATTGTAAATGTGGGTTGAATTCCTAACGTAATTAGTTGACTTTATTTTCAAACATAGATTGAGAATAGAGTTGGCAAACTGCGTGCTTGATCGTCATATAAGAAGTGTCATCTAAAATTCATTAGCCAGTTTGCCTACATGGTTTCTATAGGTCACAGTAGCTTTTGACCAAACAAGGGTGTGTTTGGTTTGGCTGAACAATAAGCAATTTGAAACAAGTTTGGTTTAAACGTTAATATAAACACACTTCTTCAATATGACTTTTTGGAACCACTATTGACTATTCCACTATGTTTCTCGCAAATTATTAGCATCCAAGACTAAAAGGCACCTCGCCAGTAAAGTTTCGTTTCCAAATTTGTCCCTATGAAGTAATAGCATTTTCTTAAAACTTATACCCATTATAGGGGTTTCCTAAGTGTTGCTGATTCATATTTGGTTATTCCAAACTCTCAGGGAACAGCAGATGAAGTCGTGGATTGCTCCCACGGAAGACAGCTGTGGGATCTCTGTAAGAACAAATACGAACCTCTATGGATAACTGGAGGGGGACACTGCAACCTCGAGCTATATCCAGAATTCATTAAGCATCTCAAGAAGTTTGTAGTCTCACTGGGGAAATCTGCAAAAGCAGCAGCCACTGTTGCGGCTAATGCAGAGCCCGATAAGACGACGGTATCATCAGAGGCAGAGAGTAAGAATAAAGCACCACCGGACACACCTGGAACCGCAGAAGATACTTTTGAATTGGTAGCAGCAGAGCTTCCACCGCCACCTCAAATGTCGAGAAACAGTTTAGACAGTCGGCTGGAGAAGTCCAAGAAGTCGAGCAAGCACGAGAAATCTCGAATGAGCATTGACCGTGTCGATAGATTTATTAGAAGGAAACGAGGCTTGGTCTGGTGAGTTAAGGGTTAACATCCCAACCCCAAGGGAAAGAGACGAGAGCCTCATCGTCAATGACCCTTGCTTTATGCTGCTTGCGTCCCCGAACTTCAGGGTCAGTTTGTGATGTTGCTGTTATGTGCAAGGATATATACCCTAGCTAGACTGAGACCTGTAATTTTATCTATTTTTTTCCTTTCACATGATGTTAAAAATAATGTATGTATTTGGGAAGGATGACTAAGCATGATAAAAGAAAAGGTAAAAGAGAACATAAATCATCTCTGCATATTCTGGTGCTGTAAAAACGACTGTCTCTCCAACTCAACTCAAATGTGATGTAATTTGTACGTCATTCAGGCTCCAATATACGTACATGTTGATTTAAATTAACAGCTATTGGAACCACGAATCAAATTCATTCGTCGAGAGTTATTTAGGAATTCATGGCGTCATGGTTCGCTACATAAGTTCCTACACAACTAAGAACAGCTGGAGGGAATTCCAGATGAACATAACCAGTTGAAAGGGATGCCAGAAGGTTTGCAGGTCCCCTTCCGAAGCTGGTCTGTGTATTGTTCCTCCGCCGTGGAAGCAGCAGTTGTGGATTGGTGGTGGCAATGAGTAAATGTTGCTGTGCAGATTGATAGACAACGGCAATGACGCGCATATTAGTAAGACAGATAAAATGGCAGTACACCTGGAATTCAAACAACCATAGAATCACTTACAAATCTGATCTGAATCCATACTGGTCAGCCATGGAGCAAGTGAAGGGAGAGGGATAAGTTCCGGTTCTGGCATAGTTTTCCATGCCAACCAGCAATTCGAGTAAAGTTTCTGTATCATTGGCTGGCACCATAAAGCCCTTTTCACTTTGACTCTAACAGCTGGAACTCATAGACAAGCCAACAGAAGACCGCATAAGCAAATTCATAGTTGCATTATTGTAGATACCGAACTTCAATTGATTATCATCCATAATTACCAGGGTGAATTGCTGCACACGTCTAGAAAGCAAGTGCAACTGATAGATGCCTCATGATTTCAGGTAAGACATGCTGCAACAACAGAAATAATGGCCTTCTATGGGTGTCAGGAGATCTGACGAAGGTTTTTATAAGCCTTCATTATATTGGCTAGATATTATTCATCAATGCTGGATTGTCTATATTGGCGAAGCTGTCATGCGGCCGTTTTCCTTCATAGGGAGTGTGGGCACCAAACTCTAAGACGGGTAACAGAATGGAATCAAGTTTGCGAATTTGTGAACATTTTAGAACATGTCACACAGGTTTACTGCTGCAGGGAAGCAAATACAGTAACGAAAGAAGGTACCTGCACATGACAACCCTTCATATCCATTGCCATCAGACATTCAACGAATTAACAGCAGCTGCTGAGTGAGAGGGCATTGTTTGCTCCTAGGGTTCAGGAAGAATCACTACCCAGGTCACTGATTGACATATTTTGATATTCCATTCCTTTCCTCAGATTTCTGAAGTTGTTCCTGTGAGACATATCAACACATTAAAACACGGAGGATCTCCAACCCAGCATAACCAGTAACTTCACATTATGAGAGGAAGTGCAGGAAACTAATGCAGAACAGAGGGGTTTTTATTTATTTATTTATGAATAAACAGAGAGGAAATTCCATACAGAAAGCAAGACAGAACCATACCAGCTCAGACCTCATATTTGTGATAGCCTGTCGTCTTTGATGTGCGAAAAACTTCAATGACTGTCAATAAGGCCAGCACAAATCAAAGAAGAAAAGGCACAAAAAAAAAAGAGAAAAAAAAAGAGGATGACATGTCGTATAAATGAAAAATCTGGGAAATCACGAGTTACATAGATGATATGAAAAGAGAGTATCTACTAACCCCAATCCTCTGCATCAGAATTGATCTCTGCAATGCTTCTCGTTTCGTTAGAAGATTCTCAGAATGAAATTTTTGAGGCCGCCTGTAGTTTTTTCCACGGTAGAGTATTATAGCATGACCTTTGCTCAACTTTTCCACTGACACAAGAATCCCACCACTTTCTGCTTCAAGTGATTTAGCCGTATAAATGACCTGTGTAAACGTCCTCTGCATGGTAATAACCTTAACTACTTCTCTGTGTTTCCAGTGCTGATACAACCCTTCCACCACACCGTCAAACACCCCACGCCTGCCTGAATAAAACCAAACCAAATTCTTAACAAAAGAAACAACGATGGCAGGCACCAAGCAAAGAAAAGATCCCCTGATCCCCAACCAGCAAGCTTTTCCGAAGACATGCCCTACTTCTAACATTATCCCCATACTTCAGTGACTGTGAAGTGAGAAATGGACGGGTACAGAAAATCTAGGGACTTCAGAACTGTTCATAGGACATACAGCGAGACGTTGAATGGGGTATCAAAAAGTAAGCATATATTACCAAGAACCAAGCTACTACGCAGCTTTTGTGCAATCTTCCTGAAGCATTCTCTCTCCTCATCTGTGAGTATTTCACGGTCAGCATCATTCTCAGCGGGCACCCACTCAGAATTCAACTTAGTCAATTCTCTCATGGAATTCTCTATTTTCATTTCGAGCTGCAAAATCCAGACATTTTCTTTAAATGACATGAACTCGGTCACAAATAACTGGACTGAATGAATCTGAAAATGAAACCATACAATGAAAAGCTTGCGTTCTTGGATTCTCAATTCCCTTTCAAGGTTTGCCTTCTCAGCTTCTAATTGAAGTTCATTCTCCTTTTTCCCCTTAACCAACCCCCCAAACTTGTTTTGGATATCCCAAAATTCATATAAGGTTCCTGTTTTGCTGCTGTTCAGCGATGGATCCACAACAATGTGGACTGAGTCGGCTGCTTTCTTTCGTGAGCTTTCTTCATCCAGGTGGCATCTCCGTATCTCAGTTTCTCTCTCAGATACCAACGTTGCAACTTCAGAAGGGAGATAGTCTTTACCTCTATATAGTATTATGAAGAACTTATTACGAAGCAACAACACTCCACCTGTCAGACGCTGCATACAGGACATGAGTGTTAAAAAAAGCATTAACTACAGACTAATGTAAAGCAAGAGTGACCCTAAAATTCACAGTCAAACATTGAGCCTAAGACTGCAAACTTCTGTATGAAGCAGTTATTCTTGTTCTTAGGTCGCTGCATGAGTAAATAGAGATTGTAGACAATTCTGAGGTAGAATGTCAACCACTAAACGCGGATGACACAATGTGGTGAGCTTTGCCGGACAGATCAGCTAGAAAGTACAGGAAATCACTTTGCAACTCACAGTATGCTCGACGAAAGAAAAATGAAAACTTTCAAGTCAAATTCACAAAGATCAAGTTAGCAGGTCCAAACCCAGGAGGAAATTACAACAATGTAGGTAACTTCATCTCATAACTTGCCTTAAGCTCATTTGCCATTTGCTCATTGTCAGTATTCGGAACTCCCCACTTTATAGCAATTTTAGCTATGTTACTATTCTGCCACAACTTCAAGATTGCAAAAGCAAGACCCTGAAGCCTTCTATTCCTCCCTGCAACAAAGAAGAAAAGAGTTCCTAGGTAAAATTGAGTATTTTCAATGCTAAAACTCTTCTATGCATGCAATGGTTTGATCTCGCAAACCAGCAAAAAAAATGTCAATTTGCACCGCGGGTCTCACGAACCAACAGATTAGTAAACATGCTTAACTCAGGAGACCCAAAACAATAAAAATCTCAGAGTTGTGAGAAGGTACCAAGAACAAAATGGGTGGGTAAAATACGAGCAAGCTTCCTCAAGCTTGTCAACTCTGTATCTTTCAGCTGAGGCCGACCATAAGGAGGCCAACGCCTTGAAGGAGGCATGTATCCAGGAACCACTTCAGGCAGCAAATCAGCATCCACTGGCAGCGGCTTTGGCATCCACCAGTCAACAAACCGGGGTCCTAAGCCTTCCAATAACCTATCTCCTTCTCTCTGAAACAATGACAAGTCTTCCCCAGGGATCCCATATATGTCATCACCAACCATATTGCTTATACCAGAATTTTTAGTCACTTCGTAATTACATCCTCTATACACAACAAGACTGTCTTTCCATGTCCAAACAACCAAGCCTCCAGTCTTCAACTGATTAAAGAAAACACCGGCCAAGAGACACAGAGAAATGAATTACATTAAGACCAGAAAGTGATCTTAAAAGATTGTGATACCATGTTCTATTGGTAATGTTATACTTATACCAGTTAAATCATGGACGAGTGACCAAGTCTATATCACTATATAACGGTTTTTAAACAGTTCTGTTGTTTCACCTTGAACCATTAACTCGATCAGTTTGATCTCTGATTTCAGAATGCTTGATTAAAACGTGGTAGGAAATGCAAAGCAAGTAATCTGCAAACCTCAACAATCTCCCTTGCCCTGTCCATATTGCGACACAGTGGGAGGCCAATCTTAGCCATGGCGAGCTCATTACTCTCCCAAGCCGACTTTATCTCATCAACCACGCGCTGCGTCACCCCAAGCTTTTTCACCTTCACCCAAATTCTCATCGTAGCAGCTTCGGCTCTCAATCTCTCGAGCAGTTCCTGATCAAGAACCAACTCGGCCTGAGTCACCACTTTATCCTTCTTCAATCTGTAGCGCACGACCTTCTCTTCTCTCACCCAGGGGAGCTTCTTCTTCGCATCGTCGGAATCAGAACTTCCCAGGGAGAAGGAGGAGGAATCCACCACCACCGGCGATTGCTGTTGATTTCCGGGGAGGGTTTCGATGCTTCGAACGATTTTGGACATGGCTTTCTTGCCTCGCACACCGCTTTCTTTCGCGGTGAGCGCCTTGTCGGCCTTTTCTTCTGCGGATTCTTGGGCTTTGCGGGGTTTGGAAGGATTGTTGGAGAGGTTGGCGAGCTCGTGCGGCTGGAGGCGGAGAGGACCTTTAACCCACGGCGGAGTGGGGATTCTGGTGGTGGCAGCATTGGGATGGGAGTGTGAGTCCGGCGAGGGGAGTATGGAGCGGGGATTGTTGTGGTTTGAGGATTTGGAACAATTGGTGAAGCTTTTGGGATTGGAAGAGGAAGAAGAGATGAATGGAGAAGTAGGGGGACGAGGGAGGAAGAAGGAGAAGAGAGTGGTGCTGGAATGGCATTGCATTTGGAGAAGAATGGAGATTTTGGTGAGGGAAACCATGTAACAATAGTTCTTTTCCCAATTACACCAGTTGCTTTGGTGAGATGATATATCTCTTGTGGATGAATGAAACCATGTAACAATAGTTCTTTTATTGTTTTTTTGTTATTAGATAGTAGAAATTTGGTCAATTATAGAAAATCTCAACCAAACTAGAATTTTTATCACTTCAATTGTAATACTATTACATATTGCATATCAAGTTTTTTGAGTTTTGACACTGATGTCGTAGATTATGTAACCGTTTTGAAAGAATCCAACATTGTGTTTGGTACTTTTATAAGATAATATGCTCTAGTATGTTTTGTTTTGAAGAACTCGACCTCGCTATAAAGAAGGGCATTGTAAATCATACAAAGACGTGATACTATAAGAAACTTGGAACTCGTACCATCTAGCATTACACGAAGAAAGATGTGTATACTATCTCTATTCAAGTATTTTCGATCGAACACATAAACTCTTAGGACATGCATGCATCGAGCATCAAGACAAAACCCTCCGTAATGATGATGATGCAAGCAATGAAGCAGTTCTCGGGAGAGGATGATGCCGATCTCGACGAGATGAAGCTATAAGATGAGAAGTGTGGAGTTGACTCAACTATGGTGGAGATGCATCGAGCTAGCATTGATGATGTGGGACTAAAGCAACTGTTAGAAGGTGTATAAAGCATCAAAAGCCGTCAAGAAGCCAATGAAGAACGCTTCAAGGAGATGCATGAGACATTGGGAGAGATCGTAGACAATGGGCAAGAAGGTCATATGAAAGCTGTCACTATTGATGAGGAAGAAGATGAGTTTACCACTCAATCTTTGGAAGGAGAGGAAGGCGAGATGTCACATATTGAAGGTTCATTTATAGCAACCTGCAATTTTCTTCTTTTTGCATTTGGATTCGTTTGTTAGTTTATTATTGTTTGGGATTCGATTGGGCATTTGGGGATAATTTGAGGGATTAATAAGTTGGGGTAGCTATAGAAAATTGTGGGTTTACTATATAAACCATTTTGTTACGTGGGAATGGAAGTTAAGCAAAGATTAAATACTAATTGTTTCTCTAATCCCTCTTCCTCTCTCCCTCGCTTGTCGAACACACACACACACACAAAATCTCTCTCTCTACTACTGCTATCGCAGCTTTCCCCTCCTTCATTCCCTATCAATTCTTGTTTTTCTTTCTCTATTTCCCTTCCACAAGCCAAAGGAGAAGATCAACACCTTAGTGATTTGCTCATTTCCCTCAAATCTCTAGAAATAGATAGAACCAGAAATCCGGGTTTCTATCATTCATGGATGAAGAAGGTTGCAGTATTGAAGATTACGCAGACATTCAAAGTTTCTTGGATTCTTAAGAAGACGTTGAAGGCTTCCATCATTTTCTCTGTCTTACATCCACAAGCAATCTATCTACCGATGCATCCTCAACTATAGAAGATATCCAGGAGGGAGTGATCGAGTTTGATGATTCCCCTTCAACTCTTAGTCAAAGTTTAGCACCACTCTTGGAAAGCCAAAATGATGATCAGGAGAAAGATGAAGAGGCAACTTCACACAAGGATGATCAACCTATGGAGGAGTCTAAAGAAGAAAATCTACCTCAACCTATCCAGTCAAAGGAGTCTCAAGAGGAGCCCAAAGAGGAGCATAAAGACCATAAACCACAAGAGTAGGGATGGAAATTTGATGATAGTTTTCTGGTTAAACCGAAAACCGAATCGTATAAATAGGTCTGATTGCAACCAAAAACAGGATTGCTTCAAAATAGTCTAGTCTCTGGTCATGGTGAGGGTCAGAAAAATTGGCCTAATTTTGCTAAGTTAAAACCTGGAAACCAGATAACATTAACCCTTCACAGCCCACCTATTCCAAGCCCACTCCCACTCCAACCCCAGCCCACCCCTAACCTTAACCCAATTCCCAACTTCCCACTTTCATCTCAATCTCTATCCCTTTCCTTCCCACTCCCAGCAGTGGAAAATTCAACCATCTCTCTGCCTCTCTATCTCACCATATCTCTACCTCTCCCAAATCCTCTCACACAGACACCCACAAATCACAAGCAGTAGGACGATGATGCCATACATAAACTCATAGAAGACCCAAGTATTGGAAGTGAAGGATCTCTTCATGACCCCCTACATTCCCTTCTCAAACTTTAATGAATCCGTTTGTAGACTCTAACTTTAAGCAAGATGTGGGAGAGTGGAAATTGAAGAATTCTTCATTTCCAAGGAAGCTCTTGGTGGAGAAGAGGAGCATGTCATTCCCAAAGCTAGAGACCATGAAGAAATACGCAAGATCAAGGTGGAGATCGATCATGGAGTCAAGCGAGATCTCTCTCGACTCCTTTTATTGGATCCCTTGGCTGCTGATAACGCTTAAATTATAGTTTTTTTTATCATTCTCATATTTGATACAACTTCCTCTTTTATCGATTCATCTTTAGTACATTTACTATGTCTTATATGAATATCGTAACTAATGATCAATGTGTCTAAGATAGACCTTGAGCATCACATGACTAAACCATAAAGTAATATAGTTAGACATCCAATGATAAAGGCATCTAATTACTAAAGCATCACATTATATCATAGAAAGAGTATGCATAAAGTATCAATATAATTCACATCCTTAACAACGAATTTGAACTAATTCATAAAGGAGAAGGATGGCACCACCTCGATTTGTTAAATTATTTAATTTCACCTAAATCGTTGAAGGAAGAGATATAGTTATAAATATAATTTGTATCTTACCGCCGCAGAGCACGAGCCAAAAAACCGGTTAAAAGTTTTTTATAAATAAATATAGTATGCAATAATGATGTGTGATACCTGAATTTAGCCTTGTGAGAAATTCATGCTTAATTCGCTTACATACCGTTTGGTATAAATGAATTGCATTATTTTTTTAGGAAGTCATTTCGAAATGAAATCTTTTTGTGTTTATATTTAAACGAATTCATTTATTATTCTAAATTTTGTATTTTACAGAATTGGAACTAGTTATAGCAATTATGAAAAATTGAGATGAAATTTCCAAATGAATTCCACGAGTATTTTACTAATTATAATAGAATGTAATCATGCTCATCTATTAACTATATTACTTCTACATATATTAGTTGGTGTCAATACACATATTATGCGGGCCTAACCCTCTCTTCGCCGGTAGGTTAACTTTATATACATAGTTTCTCCTAAACCATGTATTCCGAGCGAGTCCAAATTCCATTCTTAGGAGATCAAGCTCGCTTGGCTCAAGAGAAAAATGGGTTATATGGAAGATCTTTAGAAGATGGATCTTCAAATTGTTTACTAGTTTTTCCGAACTTATTGTTTAGCTTTGTCTTAATGGTTGGATAATAATTTTGTCACTTGCATTTTCTAGAATATGAATTTTCAATGAATATTGTTTATAGTGGAAATTAATAAGGTGTAGATGAAAACTTTTAATTTAATTCAATTATGAATGCATGCCAAACATGGTTTGGGAATTAATTCCATTTTATTTATAAAAATTTGAATATCACATACCAAATACAGGAATTCATTTTAAAATGAATTGAATTCCTGATTCATTTGATGGAAAAAATCCAAAACTACCACTGTTTAAAAAAAATTACAAAAATACCACCCACTCCAAATAATTTCCAAAAATACCATCCTTTATTTAAAACCGCGCCTCTAAGGAGCGGTTTTTACTAAAACCGCGCTTCCAGGAAGCGTTTTACATAATAACCGCGCCACGGAAAAGCGTTTTTAATTTCCAGAACAAAACGCTTTTGGAAGGAGCGGTTATAGGCTAACCCTACCACAAAACGCTTTAGGAAAGAGCGTTTAAGTGTCGGCATTACAAACCGCCTACCCAAAGGGCGGTTTATAGTGTCAGGACACAAACCGCTTCTCCAAGCGGCGTTTTATAGTGTCAGGACACAAACCGCTGCCCCAAGGCGCGGTTTGTGCCTGGTCACCCGACAGCCAACATGTCGGCATGCAGGGGGTAGGGCACGTAGGGCTTCATGGCAGACCTAAAACCGCTCCCCCCCACCCCCCCCAGCGGTTTTGGTGCAAAATTTGCCTATAAAAGGCGGTTTCAGAGAACTCAATTCTTCACACCTCCTCCTCTTCCTTCTTAAAATTTCAGCTTTAAATTATTTAGTTTTTGCGATTAACGTTGATTCGTAAGTTTGTTTCGTAATTACTTTTCATTGTCCTTTGTGATTTTATGTTAGTAACTTAATTACTTTTCATTGTCCTTTGTGATTTTATGTTAGTAACTTAATTACTTTCCATTGTCATTTGTGATTTTATGTTAGTAACTTAATTACTTTTCATTGTCATTTGTGAATTTATGTTAGTAACTTAATTACTCTTCATTGTCCTTTGTGATTTTATGTTAGTAACTTATTTACTTTCCATTGTCATTTGTGATTTTATGTTAGTAACTTAATTACTTTTCATTGTCATTTGTGATTTTATGTTAGTAACTTAATTACTTTTCATTGTCATTTGTGAATTTATGTTAGTAACTTAATTACTCTTCATTGTCATTTGTGATTTTATGTTAGTAACTTAATTACTTTCCATTGTCATTTGTGATTTTATGTTAGTAACTTAATTACTTTTCATTGCAGATGGCATTCCAAAGGTTCACGCTTGGGTTGCGGTGGAATGGTTACACGAAAGAGACCGAAAAGGGTGTAAGTTACGTCGGTGGAAATTTTTATAAAATGAAGGTCCGTACGAGACCGATGCTTGAAGAGCTCCATCAAATGTGCACTCAGATTACCTGCATGGATGGCACTAGAAGAGTTGATCGAATGGTGTATCGATATCCAAACAGACATGACGGGTCGCTGTGGCATGAGGAATTCCTCCTTACCACTCAGGAGGACGTTGATGCCATGGTCCAATTTTTGACCACCAATAAAATCAAGCAAGCGGAGATGTTCGTTTACACCGAGGTCGTCGAAGGCAGTGTAGGTCATTCTGGAGATGGCCAAACATCTGGTATCCACGGTGGGAGTGTATTATGCAGGAGTATCATCATGGTACTGGAGGAAGTCATCAATCCTTCCCTTCATATGAAGAAGAAGCTCAACAGGCGGATTACAACCAACAAGCAGGCTACCACTACCCACCCGACTACAACTTCTATCAAAGCGGTATTAGTTACCACAACTACCATTACGGAGCTAGTGAAGGTGAAGGTGCCTTTCATGCTGGTAGTCAGATGGAAGAAGAGGTCAATCCAAGTCCAGTTAGTGACCCTGAGGTTGAAGAAGAGGAAGGCGAAGTTAGTGCAGACAGCGACGATCCGTTGGAGGGTGCTGATGATTCCGGTCCAGATTCAGACGCAGATGGTGATGAGGTAGCTCACGACCGTGTACCTATTCCATACTACAATCACATTCAAAGTGAAGATTGGTATGTTGATGCCGACATGGACCCGCCAGATGTGCCAGTATGTGGTCCACTAACTGGCTTTACGAAGGGCCAACAATTTGCAACGAAGAATGAGGTCCGACACGCTATTTCCACTGAAGCAATGACTCAGAGTTTTGAATGGCAAACAACCCATTCCGACACAAAGAGGCTGCTGGTTCGATGCAGAAATGAAAATGAGGGATGCAAAGCTAGGGTTCGGGCTATCAAGAGCAAGAGAGTCGGCCATTGGGTCATATCCCGTGCGGTGAACACACACACATGTGTGTCATCAATAACATCCCAAGGCCATCGACAGTTGAAATCAAGGGTGGTTGCCGCGGCTATCAAACATCTAATTGAGGAGCAGCCCGACCTGAAGGTCAAAACCATCATCGCCCACATTTCTAGTCGTTATGGTTATATCATTAACTACAAGAAAGCATGGCATGGGAAACAGAAAGCAATGGTGGCGTAGAATCCACACAAACAACATCACCATCGATGGGGAGATCGGTTAAGATGGCGATGTCCTTAAGTGTGATGGTGCACTCGCCTTCACGAAAATTGAAGCAGTGTGTCTCCTTTCGCCATCTCTCTACCATCACCGTGATGAGTTGGCGGTCGATCTTGATCCCATTGAAATGCCGAATCGAATCCAATCTTGCCCTTTTTAGAAAGGGCAAGATGACGTCGTTCCATTCAAGCACATTCGTTGTGCCCCTATAGCGGACTATATGGTATGCATCCTAGAAAAAAATTTAAATTTCATTATAAGTTGATGATTTATACATATATAAATATATTATAAGATACAATTTATATATAAATCAAGGTTGTTTTAGAGAAATATACATTATCTAATAAACATTTATTTTAACATAACTAAAATAACTTTCTAAGATGCAATATTAATTAAATCAAGGTTGTTTTAGAGAAATATACATTATCTAATAAATATTTATTTTAACATAACTAAAATAATTTTCTAAGATGCAATATTAATTAAATCAAGGTTGTTTTGGAGAAATATACATTATCTAATTAAATATTAATTTTAACATAACTAAATAATATTATAAGATGCAATATTAATTAAATCAAGGTTCATTTAGAGAAATATACATTATATAATAAACATTAATATTAGCATAAATAAATAAATAATATTAAAAGATGCAATATTAATTAAAGCAAGGTTGTTTTAGAGAAATATACATTATCTAATAAATATTAATATTAACATAACTAAAGTAATATTCGAAATTTAAGTATAAATATTTTTTGTACACATACACATAAAATCAAATATATTATTTTGTTAATCGTATTAATTATGTTCAATAATTTAAAGCAATACAAGTACACTCGTAAGACTCTTAGGAGAGGTATACATCTCCTTAGAAACACAGTCTTTTTGACAGAAAAAGGGGGATCCGAGGATCACTTAGAACCCGATTTTCCCAGGTCATGGGGTGATCATGATGATCGCTTAAGTCCCCATTTCCTTAGACATGCATTTCTTTATAACAGAGTCTCAATAAGTGTTGTATTGTATTGATTTAAATTATTGTAAATAATCGATACGATTAACAATTAAGTAAATTATTGTACAACAAATAAATTACTTTAACAAAATAAAAATTACAAGTGATGATAAATAATATGTACCTTGTGGTCGTTCCAAACGTCTCTTGAACGATGATTTGCTTGATCGTATAAAACTGTCGGATCAATCGGTCCTTGATCAACATAATATCGTTGATTGAAAATATCAACATTCGGCCCAACCTACGATAGCATAACAATAACATAAATCATTAGTATATAAATTAAATAAATCATTATAACAACAACAACAATTGGGGAAAATGAGTACGTACGTTTGATAATCATCATAAAAAAGACCCTCTTCTTGAGCGAAATCGGCCATTCTCTCGGAATCCGGACAGATATTCGACGGTTTTTTAGTGAAAACCAAAGAAAAAGTATTTTGGAGGCAGATCGGACTTAGCCGCAACCAACAAAAAAACTAATTCTAAGGTTGGGTGGGGAGGGGTTGGGTAGAGAGAAGTTAGAGGGAGAGAGGGCAGTGTGGTGGATGGTGTGCAGAAAAGAGAGGGGGAGGGGGGTTTATAGGGTTCAAACTGCGTGGGGGAGGGTCGGTGGAGTAATTTCTCGCCACAAAAAATCACGCATCCAGCACGCGGTTTTAGTTTCCCAACGGTCAAACCGCGCATTAGGTACGCGGTTTTAGTTTCCCTACGGTCAAACCGCGCATCGGGGGAGCGGTTTCATTTTCCCAACGGTCAAACCGCGCCTCGGGGAAGCGGTCTCTGTGGGCGAAACGGATTGCTGACTTGGCACAAGTTTTATCCGTCTAAACGCTCCTCCGATTGGCGGTTTGATGCACCGCCACGTGGCAACACGGTTTAATTAAATGAGCGGTTTTTAATAAATGATGGTATTTTTGGAAATTATTTGGTCTGGGTGGTATTTTTATAATTTTTTTTTAAACGGTGGTAGTTTTGGATTTTTTCCTTCATTTGATACCAAATCTTGTGTTAGTGAACTTGATTCCATTTTGACAAAGTGCCATCTTCCTTAAATTAAAAAAAAAATTAAACCTTATTATTTTAATTTTATTTTGTTCCATAAAGCCTTCGGACATAACCATTTTCCACTTTTTTTTAATTTTTAATCTTATTAGTTTAATTTGATTCTTTTATTAGTTGTTAATTATCATAGTTTATTTTATAAGTTATGTACTTTTAAAATAGATCAATTACGTTCTTCAAATTTTAGATTTATATTTCTAAGTATTCTTTTGATTATATGCATAATTACTTAATTCTTAAAAAAATTAATGGTGTTCATCATTTTGGAAAATGGATGTTAATCGTACTTTTATTCCTAGTTTATTCATTTTTTAACAGAACATTTTGAGTGCTTTTCTTTGTCTCAAATCAATATGATAAAATACAAAAAAAAAATATAATATTTTCTTATATTATTTTGCTTTTTTTTTTTTTCTCTTTATTACGTAATACAATAAATACTCTGATCTCTCAATCGTCAAATCCTGACCCTGCTCCTTGTCTTCTTCCACTTTTAATAAAGAGGGGCCGACATGACTGGAAACGGTATATCAAAGTTTTCCCTCTCAGTTGGTGAGAACTTGAATGAGTCTACTTATGGATAATAGTGAGTATGGCCAATAAACCCAATAAGAAGACAGAAACGCATCAATCAAAGCTTTAAAAGCTTGTGGGGTAGCAGATCAATTTTCTCAGAATCAGAACATGGAGCTCTGTAACTTGTATGTGTCTGAAATGGAGCCTCAGAACATGGAGGCCTGTAAGTAAGTTTGTGTCTGAGATGGAGCCACAACAATGCTGGAGATAGTAATTGATATCAGTGGTTGACACTTGACACTTTGTGTTTTTTTTTCCCCTTCTTTTAAATCTCTTGCAAGTGGCAGCCAGCCAACATCACTCTTCTGGATATTAGCTAAGGATATGACTTGAATGGTTGTGTTGTGTCTGATTGTCTGAATCAAGAAAGATAAGCCCCTGATGTTGACACAGAAAAGAAGGCAATTGTAGCCTGTATACAACAAAAGAACAGAAAACAGAACTGAAGACTTCTATATATGATAGAATTCTGGACTGACCAGCAAACTGAGTCCAAGATGACATCTTGTAGCATATTTTCTGAACCAGGGTTCCCATGGTAACACCTTGATAGAGCATTTAGCTAGAAGTGATCAAATTACACAGATAAATGATTGCCCCACAGCTCAAAACCACAGCAAAAAAACAATGAGTCAGCTAGTGGCTAGCAGCAACGACAACAAGCAGAGGGCTTCTACTTCTGTTTTAAAGCTTTCAAAAGCCATCTCTTCCCCTCCAAAAAAAAAAAAAAAACATAACTTGCTAGGGCCAAACATCTATTTGAAACACCATTTACAAACACATATGAAGAGAGCCACTGAGCCAACCACCATATAGAGAAAGTTCAATCCTATTGCAACCACCCAGCCACCCAATTCCTGAGATCAATTAATTCACCTTCTCGTACTTCTCTTCCTCAGGTTCACATAGGGTTCCTAGCATCCAATCCATCCAAATGGTGTAGTGCCCGTAATTGTGACGGTAAGTAGTGTGGTGAATGGTATGGTAACCAGCACCCATCACAGGCCACAGCTTCCCATGAATGCAGTCGTGAATGTTCGCTGTCCACACGGCTTCGAGGAACAATAGAGCTATATGGGTCCGAAAATGGGTCGGAATTACAAAGAGAGCTAGTGCATGTGGCAATGCTTGCAGGATCCCATCAACTGGATGGAAGGCCAAACCTGAAAAGTATACCAAAAAGGCAGGCAGCAACGACAACAGCAGCCAGTTTGGGATTCTGATCAGTATTTGAATAGCTCATTTGCAACATACAGAATCGTAGAATCGCGAATCTGCCTATAAGTAGTATGAAGGACTGACTGACCAGCAAATGGAGACAGAGTATTCTGCTTGTTGTAGATGTGATGAGTTGCATGAAGTAACTTGTACAGAGGTTTAATATCATGGAGTTCTCTGTGCATCCAGTAAATCCCAAACTCCACAAAAATGAGATATATGGCAAGATAGCAAAAGTAGAGAATCCACCCGACCTCGTATATCCCAGAATAACACTTGGTCCACCCATTTTCGATCAAGTGCTCGGACACAGTTGGAAGAAGAGTGTACCACGGCATGGCTTTCATAGCAACATAGATTTGCATCAGCATTGCTTTATTGGAAGGTATGGCATCTGCAATTAAGATTCTTCACCAGATCAGTACAACATTGTTATTATTGTTATCAACATAGTTCAAGGTGGAGTAGCCTTTTGCCACGGGAAAGGCAGGTTAAGGATTCTAAAATGAAAAGAAAATGACAGTATGGGCAGCATATCCCCAGTAATTGACTTCATATACTGAACAAAACCAGACAATTCAACTTCCCCATGATGAATGTGAGAATTTCCCATGACTCTGTGTCGTGATTACTAGCAAGAAAACCCAACAATGCAGACACAATAATGCTCACAACACTGGAAAGTAAATTTAATTCTGCAATATATGTTCTCTAAACCAAGCACATGATAAGAGAAAACTTGATAATGTCATATCCCCATCCCACTTGTCTGTTAGTCAACTAGCCAGCCACATCATATCCGCCAATAAATATCTCATATATAATGTCGATAAAGCTATAAAGTGGCAATAAAGAAGTCTCTTTCATGTATACAATATGAGCAATCACAGATAACATATCGTGATAGCAGACAGGGAGAACAAGAGCCACATGTAGAATGTTTGGAGCAGGTAGAGGGAGACAAAGAGCAAAACAGAGAAGGGTGAAAACAAGGCAAGGCGCACATAGATTCTTTCCCCCCATTTTCTTTATGTAGAAGAAGAAAAGGCAGTAAAATAGATGGTTGCCAATTTAAAAATCACAACCCACTTTTGACATGACTGTAAAGATTAAAGAACAACCATCCAAAAGTCCCTTTCGCCTAAGAGCCAGCAAACCCAGTTCCGAATTGTGATGCAAGCCACCAAGAACAAACTCAAATGGGGAAATACAACGGAGATCTCAGGTGGGTTTAGACCCAATCCACAAACCCACAACGCATAATTTTGAATTAGTGGGGATTGTTGAAAGGTCAGGGCATAAACCCACTCCAGATCCGGAGATGGGATAGAGAAAAGCGTAGAGAGTTTTAGCGGCGGACCTTTGGGGATGTAGACGTTGCGGTAGAGGTGGTAGATGTAGAAGGACCAGAGGAAGCCGGAGATGAAGTAGAGGATGGTGCCGGCGATGTAGTTACGGAGCCAGGTCTGGAGGAAGTGAGGGAGTGGAGCCCACCAGGTGGCGGGAAGCAGATTCGACAGCACAATGCTGTTGAACATTGACGTATCCTCCACGAATTGCTGGAGATACTCGATGCTCCCCGCCATCGCCATCGCCATCAGCGGCAACTGCCGGTTCTCGTGGAAAGGGATAATTGAGGTTAAAAGAGAGGGAGAGGAGGTTTAGGGGTTGTTTGAAGAGCGGGAGAATTGGAGCGGAGCCAGCTGTGAAAAGACAGAGAGTGTGGAGGTGTGAGCGGAAGAAGAGTGAATGGGGAACTATATATAGTGGAGAAGCGGTAACTGGCGGTGAGCACGGTGGTGAATGGTTTTTGTGGTGGGTGAGCGAAGAGATTAGAGATAGAGACATGAAGTGGGCAAGTGTTTGGGCAGGGGTGCAACGATTCGGTTCGGTCTACCAAATTCATGAGAACTGTGATTTATTAGTGAAAGACATTTTAGAATTGAGAATTATATTATTATTTTATTCGATCCATTTGGTCCAGTCCAAAAATTAATTTTGTACATTTTTTCTTCAATAATTATAAAATTCATAGAATCAAGAACCAGGTCGCATTATACTCGGTACGGACCGGACCATTGCACACCCCCTATGTGTGGGTTCTACTCATAGTTGTCACGCCGGCTTTATGATCGGTACTGTTTGAACGTGAAGTTTGCGAGTGTTTGGGTTCTGGTCCTGATTGTGAGTTTGTCACGTTGGTGGAATGCCGGTCGGTTGAACCTGATTCAACTACTAATAGCTAGTAATGAAACCAGCATTAAAACTATCGATATGAAAGATTTACAACTTCTAAGCAAAACGAAGTCATTTTAATGAATTTTATTAATTAAAAAGTAGTTCATTATTTATTTAATGAGTTTAATAGTTAAATGTTGATATTGTTTGTTGGATTCAATTATAAACATGTAGACGTTAAATGTTGTATTTAAATATAAATTTATTTGAAATGCGGTATTTTCTTTAAATATGAAATGTTAGTATTTGATAATTTGGTTCTGGCAGCCGCTTTAGCTAGGAGTTGCAGTGTCCGTGTGCTTTCGCCCTTTCTTTTTTTGTATTTTCACTATTTTGTGATATGTTATGTTATATCATCATATTTGGGAAAACAAGCATTGGCATCTTTTTGTCTGATGACAAGGAGGAAACGTGAAAGAAGCCAATCGAAGTTTGTCTCCAGCTAATTACCGGGATGGTTTGGTTTGGTATATGCTTTTACCAAAATAACTTTATTAACATGTATTTGTACACAAAGTTCCAAACTTCCAATGGACAAGAGAGCGAATCAGTTCGATTCCTATCCCACAACAACTAAAGCAAGATGTAAGATGCTGATGAAAGGAGAAAACTGGACAATACACTAGTGATGGGAATTTCAACCCGTCCCGTGGGTATTACCCGACCTGACCCGCGATGGGGCGGGTATTACCCGATCTGTAGTAGCGTGGGGCGGGGTATGGGTATCTACTTCCTACCCGCCCCGCTCCGTTCTAGACTCATTTTATCTCAATTTCTTACAATATCTATACATATTTCTCCTATTTTGACTTTTATTCAATTAGTTAGAGTCGATCTTTCAACTTGTTAGGCTTAATTATCCATTCTATTATCAATATTTTTCATTCTTAAAGTGTTTTTCCCTACGTTTTATTGTAAAAAGTAAAATTTACTTGTATTTTTTTTGAACAACATGTAAGAGTGGGTCGACCCGCCCCGCTCCCTACCCGCGCGGGTTTTACCCGCCGCCACCCGTAGTAGCGTGGGGCGGGGCATGGAAATTGAGGTACCCGCCCCGCCCCAGCCCATTGCCATCACTACAATACACGATGAAATTATGGTACTTTTAATGGAAAGAGAAGGTAAGAAGAGGAAACCTCATAAATTGTGGACGGGCACCTCAAATTACTGGTAAATGGTTATTCCGGTAAATGGTTATTCTGTTAATAGTGTAATCTATAATCAAACCGGAATCGTCGAACCGGTGCTAAACGTTTACACCAATAATCGATTGAATGATAAATGGTCGATTCCCGCTAGCCAAATTTAGATAATAACTAACCGATGGTTAAACGGTTAACCGACTAACTGATTATGACCATTCTCATAGATAAAGCAAAAAATAATAGACCTCCATGAGCTGCAAACATAGGCCAAAAATAATGGAGTGTTTGAAGACTTATAAGACCTCTTGTTATCCTAGCTGTAATAGTGACTTAGACTCAAATGGGAATAATTTAAAGGGTCGTGTTATAAATGCGCTGCTACGGATTGGGAAATCGTCAGAATCGATAAAGCAAGAATACGAAAGCGAGAATCGAAAAACACAGACACACGATTTACGTGATTCACTAACACAATGTGTGTTAGCTACGTCCACGGGCGAGAGAGAGCCAGTTTCACTATATCGAGGAGATTACATATTACAGAGGAGTATGAGAAGTATTTATAGTACTTCTCCATGTGGGTCTAAACCTAATCCAATATGGCAAAGGAAACGGTTACAGACCAGGCCCATAACCCGAACCCAAATAACATTGAGCCCATACACCGTGGCTTGGGGCGTTGCCCCCGCACCCCCACCGGGTCTTTGCCCCTGGACCTCACTCGTTGACCGGGGACCCCTGACTACCAGTCGTAGCGGCTGATAGTCCGATTCAAGTCACATAAACAAATCTCCACCTTGACTTGAATCCTCTTCCTCTGAAATCTCTTATGTACTCTGCTCCTTCTCTCTCTCTCCCACCATCAATGCCCCACAGGGTGGAGTCACCCACTCAAGACATTCAGCAAGTCCAAGCAGTGTTGGAACTTGCCATGTGGAACTGGCTTCGTGAACATATCAGCAGGATTATCCGCGGTGCCAACCTTCTTCACCTTAATCCTCTTCTCGGTCCTCAAGAAATGATACCTCACGTCGATGTGCTTAGTCCTCTCATGGTGGACTTGATCCTTGGCCAAGCATATTGCACTCAAACTATCGCAATACACCACTGCCTGATCAATGATGTAGACCCATATCACCAACCAGTCCCTTCAACCATATTCCTTCCTTAGCAGCTACTGTCAACGCCATATACTCTGCCTCAGTAGTAGACAATGTCACCGTCGACTGTAAAGTTGCCTTCCAGCTCACTACAGAACTCCCAAGAGTGAATACATAACCAGTCATCGATCTCCCCGTGTCAACATCTCCAGCATAGTCCGAGTCAGAATACACAGACACCAAGCACTCTGTATCACTTCCGAAGCTAATCCCCACATCAGGTGTACCCTTAAGGTACCGGAAGATCCTCTTCACAGCCTGCCAATGCTCCTTCCCAGGTTGTATCATAAACCTGCTGACAACACTAACAGCATGTGCAAGATCAGGTCTAGTGCATACCATAGCGTACATCAAGCTACCTACTGCACTAGCATATGGGACTCTCGACATGTACTCCTTCTCAGCCTCTGACTGCGGTGCATAAGCTGAGGATAGATGAACATTTGAAGCACTAGGAGTATTTAAGGGCTTTGCTGAAGACACGCCAAACCTCGACAGTATCTTCTGTATGTAGCTCTTCTGTGACAAGAAAAGCTTCTTCTTCGACCTGTCCTTGTAAACCTCCATACCCAAGATCTTCTGAGCATCTCCCAAATCCTTCATCTCAAACTCAGCACTAAGAAGCCCCTTTAACTTCTGGATATCAGACTTCGACCTCGCAGCTATGAGCATATCATCCACATACAGAACAAGATAGATCATCGAACCATCCTCCACCTTGTTGTGATACACACAACAATCATATGGACTTCTGTTGTAGCCCAACTCAAGCATGTAACTGTCAAATCTCTTGTACCACTACCTCGGAGATTGCTTAAGTCCATACAAGGACTTCTTCAGCTTACAAACATAGTCTTCTTTTCCCGGCACCTCGAATCCTTCTGGCTGAGTCATGTAAATTTCTTCCTCCAACTCTCCATGTAGGAAAGTTGTCTTCACGTCTAGCTACTCGAGCTCCAAGTCATAATGTGCCACTATTGCTAGTAGCACTCTGATCGAAGTATGTCTGACCACTGGTGAGAAAATCTCATTGTAGTCAACTCCTTCCCTCTGTGAGAAGCCTCTTGCAACCACCCGAGCTTTAAATTTCATGCCCTCTTTAGAAGTGATTCCTTCCTTCTTCTTGTAGATCCACTTGTTTGTAACAATCTTCCTTCCCTGTGGTCGTTTGACTAGCTCCCAAGTCTGATTCCTGTCATGGGATTCCATCTCATCTCCCATTGTGGCAAGCCACTGATCAACTTCGCCACCCGAAACAACTTCTCTATATGACTGTGGCTCACCTGCATCCACTTCTTCAGCAACCTGAAATGAATACGCCACCATGTCCTTGAAACCATACCTCTCTAGAGGTACTCCTGCAGTCGCTCTCTTTGGTCTATCGGAAGCTATAGACTGTTGAGCTCCTGCACTGGACCTTGAAGTTTCTGGCTCTGTAGAAATATCCTCAAGTTGATATTCTCCACCTTGGTGCTCAAACTCACTCTCATTGAGAGTTTGCAGCTCCACCTGCTTATCAACATTCCTGCTACCTTCAACAACAGTAACCTTCAACATGGGGTTAAGCATAGACTTCTCATCAAATATTACATTTCTACTGAGTATAACTTGATGCTCAGAAGGTGACCAGACTCGAAATCCCTTAACTCCATCTCTGTAACCCACAAATACACCCTTCTTTACCCTTGGGTTCAGTTTACCCTCATCCACATGAAAATAAACAGGACACCCAAAAACTTTCAGTGAGGAGTAATCAGCAGGCTTACCATACCACACTTCATAAGGAGTCTTCAACTCGATACCTGTGTGAGGTCCACGGTTGATCAGGAAGCACACCATGTTCACTGCTTCTGCCCAGAATCTTCTCTCTAGTCCAGCATTAGAGAGCATGCACCGTGCTCTCCCCAACAATGTTTGGTTCATCCTTTCTGCAACCCCATTCTGCTGGGGTGTATCTCTCACAGTCCGACGACGGGCAATCCCTTCATCCTTGAAGAATTCGTTGAACTCAGAATTACAGAACTCCAGACCATTGTCCGTTCGCAGCTTCTTGATCTTCTTCCCGATCTGATTCTCCACCAATGTCTTCCACTGCTTTAACTTTGTGAAAGCCTCACTTTTCTGCTTCATCATGAAAATCCAAGTAAATCTCGAATAATCATCAATAATAGACAGAAAATACCTGCTGCCTCCGATGGATTCAACTCGTGAAGGACCCCAACAGTCGGAGTGGAGGTAATCCAGTATCCCCTTCGTCCAGTGGATACCCTTCTTGAGAAACTTGCTGTGATGTAGCTTCCCAAACACACAATGCTCACATAATTCCAAATTCTGCACCTTGTGCCCGCAAAGAAGATCCCTCTTTGATAGAACTTGCATCCCCCGTTCACTCATATGCCCCAGTCCCAGTCTCATATGCCAGAGAGTGGTCATATCTTTCTGATGAACCCGAGACGATGCAACTGCAGCAGAACCAGATAACACAGACCCTTGTAATGCATACAAGGTCCCACGCTTCACGCCCTTCAGCACCTTCCTTGAACCTTTGTAGACATACACAACTCCACCTTTACCTTTGAAACCGAAACCCTTGTTGTCGAGTAGACTCAAGGAGATCAGGTTCTTTGTCATTCGTGGAACATGACTGACATCATTCACGGTACAGAACGACCATCATGTGCCCGAACCTTTGTGGACCCGATTCCAACAACCTTGCAGACAGCTCCATTTGCCATGACCACGTTACCACCATCTAGGTTGTGAAGCAATCCATGTTCGGAGAAATATTGTATGAGGCTGCAGTATCCAGAAACCACACATCCCCACGATGTTCCTTCTCATCTACAACCAAGGTGAGATCGTCTTCAGAACTGTTGTCCACTTCTGCCACGGCAACTGAACCTTGTTTCTTCTGTTGCCCTCTTCTCTTGGGACAATTGTACTTCCAATGCCCCACTTCCTTACAGTTGTGGCAAACATCACCTGGCTGTGGACCGGGACCCTTGGAATTCTTATTCGAATTTCCTTTACCAGATTTCTTCTTTCCCTTTCCACCTATAACAGCCAAACCCGGTGCCTCACCACCTGTACCAGATCCAGACGCCTTATCCATGATCTCTCTCGTATGAAGAGCAGACCTGACATCATCCAACAACACGCTTTCTTTACCAGCAATAAAAGAATCAACGAAATTCTCATATGAACTCGGCAAAGAAACCAGTAGGATTAGGGCAGCATCCTCGTCATCAACTTGAACATCTATATTACGCAGATCCAGCAAAATAGAGTTAAGCTGTTCGAGATGTTCCCTCAAAGGCGTACCTTCTTGCATCCTCAAGCTGAAAAACCGTTGCTTGAGATGCAACTTGTTGGTTAAGGACTTCGTCATATACACTCTCCAACTTTAACCACAAGCACGCGGCAGTCTTCTCAACAGCGATTTCAATGATGACGTCATCAGAAAACTATAGCATGATGGTTGAGTGGGCCTTCTCCTCCAGGGTATTCCACTCATCGTCATCGACCGCTGCCTTCTTCTGTTTCGCAGACAGCGGCCCCCACAACCCTTGCTGTTTTAATAAAGCCTGCATCATGATCGGCCATATAGCAAAGTTATTCTTCCCCGTGAACTTTTCGATCTTCATGTTCACTGACGTCATTCTTCTGAATCGAAAACCCTAGCCTGATTTCCAGCCGCGTCTCTGATACCACTTGTTATAAACGCGCTGCTACGGATCGGGAAATCGTCGTAATCGATAAAGCAAGAATACGAAAGCGAGAATCGAAAAACACAGACACACGATTTACGTGGTTCACTAACACGATGTGTGTTAGCTACGTCCACCGGCGAGAGAGAGCCAGTTTCACTATATCGAGAAGATTACAGATTACAGAGGAGTATGAGAAGTATTTATAGTACTTCTCCATGTGGGTCTAAACCTAATCCAATATGGCAAAAGAAACGGTTACAGACCAGGCCCAGAACCCGAACCCAAATATCATTGAGCCCATACACCGTGGGCCGGGGGCGTTGCCCCTGGATCCCACTCGTTGACCGGGGACCCTCGACTCACAGTCGTAGCGGCTGATAGTCCGATTCAAGTCACATCAACAGGTCGTTTGGATTAGGGACTATGGGTAGGGAATTTGCCACAATCCCTTCTCATCAGAGATTTCACCACAATTCTTTGTTTGGATAGCTATAAAAAAACGAGAGATTTAAGTGATTAGGAATTTTGAAATTCCTAATGTTAGAGAATTTGAAATGGCTTATTGACCCCAAGTATTTTAAAATCTCTCCTTATCTTGTTGCAACCTTCCAGAAATACCCCCGACTTATTTTTATTTCATTATTCCTCTTCTGCCTAAACCAATAAGCCACGTTTCTCCTTCCGATGAGCGATCTGTAATGGCGGTGGTCTCTCCTCCGGCAACGCTGGACACCGGTGAAGATGAGGGATGTCGACGACGGCCTCCTTCTCGATCGGAAGACAATGAAGAGGAATTTCGCACTTATAGAACCGGACGACGAACTTTTCTCGAACTGAGACATTCTGTTGGCTTCGAACACACCAAGAATCCGACGATGTCTTCTTTTTTGGCCTTCCATCCAGCTTTATAAGGGGAGAATCATACATGCAAAGAATGTCTATGTGAATTGTTTGAAAAAATTACTGACGAAGAATTATGCTCAATCCTAATAGTCTTATGGTACACTTGAAAGGAAAAGAAACAATACAAGCTGATAAATTTCACCCTTATAAAAAAGGCTGACGAGATGGACTTGTTAACGAGCTAATAGAACAAAGGTGGTACTATGTTGGCAAAGAGGGGGCTCTCTCATATGATCAATGTGGTAGCAGTCTCAAGACAACAAGAGCAAAACAAGGGTGGTACCAGGTTGGCATGGAGGAGGATCTCTCATATAATCAATGTGGTAGCAATCTTAAGAAGATAAAATAAGCTCTCCTCTCTCTCTTAACCCCCTCCATGGCAACCTGGTACCACCCTCGTCTTGCTACGACTTGATAGCAAGTACCCTCGTCTTGCTACGACTTATAAGCTCTCCTCTCTCTCAACCCCCTCCATGCAAGACTTGGCAAGACGAAGGTGGTACCAGGTTGGCATGGAGGGGGCTCTCTCATATAATCAATATGGTAGCAGTGTCAAGACAAAAAAAAGAAAGACGAGAGCAATAAAAGCAAAGTATGTGTTGAGTCATTGGGGCTGTCAAGGGTGTCATCGAGACTTCATCATAGAGGCTAAGGCAAATAGATTCAACATCATCTGGTCAGGATAAGGCGACAAGAACCAACACTAACCCTGCCTAACGTCAAGACAATCAAGTACCAACTAGTCACCAAGATAGTACAAGGGTCCTCAAGGCAATGGAAGTGAACACCAAGATGATGATTATCAAGTATTTATCAAAGCGACGATGAGGACCCCGAGGCGGTTGGGGCAACCGGTCAGCTGGCAATTACCAGGAAAGTTACACCAGATGACTATAAATAGGGGGAAAAAGATTGTAAAAGGGTCCAACAACCAAACTCTTAACACCCTATGTCAAAATTTATCATTTTCTCTCTAATGTAGACATAGTTGTAGCTTTATTTTCTAGAGCTCTCACTCACCCTCCATAGGAGTTGGAGTAATTTAACTTAGCTTTTCAGTCATAAAAAAACATCAAACACCCTTGTTCGAACATTGTTTGGAGATGTGTGAACCATGATATTGATCGTGGTTCTAAAGATCAAATGTGCAATTCATTAATATCAACCACTAGAGATTCTCGCCGGAAAACATAAATTGAAATATGACAAATGATAGTAAATAGCAAATTCCTTAATATAAGACTCTAAGAGGATGTGCACATGTAACTTGATGATTTTATCGCTCCATAAAGCCAGAGTAAGTAGGTGCGGACATTGGTGCGGCCAAACCAAACCGAATAGCTTTTGCGATCAAGTCAAACCACAACATAAAACTTACCGTCTAACATGTGAACTAAACTTTTAGCGGCTTGTGATTTGCGATCGGGTAATTCAAAACCGCATATAATTTTTGGATGCAGCGCCACTCTAGGAAGACAATTTATTTATATCGTAAATTTGTAATCAATACAATGGATGCACAACACACTCCTTTGGTTTAGTATGATACTAAAATAAAAAAAGGATGCTTTGTACTGTTTAGTTTTTCCCTTTTTATTCCCATAAAAAAAAACTACGCTACATCATAAATGTACTGCACTTGTTTGGTTTTCAACCATTACTAAATAGGATCTTAAATATTCGTTTTTTGTTAGAATTAGATATTATTAATATAGAAAGTAAATTCAATTTGTCAATTCATTTATGCATAGTATATATTACATTGCTATCGAACATGCGATGCTGTTCAAATAAGGTGTGAAAACTACATATGTTCATCTACTGGTTGAAAACTCTTTATGCAATGAATTGGATCAAAAATTAATCAAGGGACTTGTACATTACGTATTCCATACTTCAGTAGCAAATTTATCAAATATAGAAGTCCAATAGCTGATTTGCTAGTTACCCCAAAGTTCAGTGACCATTTCTGTAATGGACCTTATCTATCTTTCTCTTCTGGCAGAAATCAGAATCGGCAGCCGCATTTCAGTCCGTTTCTGGGATTTCAATTTCAGTCGCAGACACATCGTCGGAGATCTCACCGTCCCGTTTGCCTCCCCACTCCCCGATTTCTTGTCTCGTCTCATCCCATCCATAATCAGGTAAGCGAAATTCTCTCCAACTCCATTCTTTTCTTTGGGTGTTCAATCCTTCATATGGGTTCTTCCCACAACCCGGATAATCCTCTCAACCTTCTTCACATCCCCAATGATGGAATCCATCATTTCCCCCGGAATTCAAACCTTCGGTCAAATAATTATGCCGCCAGGTGCCACCACGGGTGAAACCGATAAGGGTCTTCTTGCTCATGCTCCGAACTGTCGGCCAATTATAATGATCATGCCGGCAATCCTTTCTTTGATGAATTTCCATGGGTGTGACGTTAATATGCTTGTGGGTAATAACGGCAATTCTTGACTGTTAATGCTTCGGGCAGCGACTCGGATTTGAATTTCGGAGGAAGCACATGGCAACCGTCTCATTTTGTTGGCCTTCTTGGTTGAGTCTGTAGTTTTAACTTGGAAGAAAGAGTTTGGCAGTGGTTGGTGTTTATGGAGATATATTTCTGATAATTTCTTGCTGGGGGGTTCTTGGATACTGTTGGGACTGGGGATCGATAAGAAAGATAGGAGACTATGACAATGGCTGCATTGTTTGCTGTTCGGTTCAGAAGTTGTTTGCTTCTATTTGTTCGATAGTTGGATTCATCTTTTCTTATTGTTATACCCACCACAAATGATGTGTTACTCAAGAAGGCAACCAATTCTCTGTTGCAGGTACTCTCCTTTTTGGCGGTCTGGGAGATAATAAATGTCAGATATGGAGGATGTTAAACATCAAGATGGAAATGTGGCCGAGGATAATAACTCTGCCCCGCCTTCTAAAGAGGAGGTTTTGCTCCTCTACTGCTCTGCGTACTCCTCAGACTTAGAGGCTAAGCATTTAGAATTATAGTTTGGTTTTGACTAGTTTCTCCAGCAGCCTCATTGAATGCAAATTCTTTTTTTCTATTGCCCTTTTTCAGGAAGAAGCTATGAAGAAAAAGTATGGTGGCATCTTGCCTAAGAAACCACCACTCATTTCGAAGGTGACACCTTTGTGCCAAATTCGTTATGTATCCTTTTTCTTTTGTTTGTGTTATTCAGAAGTCCCATCAATGTCATTCCTCATCCAATTGGTTGAACTTTTCATGTCAGGATCATGAACGTGCATACTTTGATTCAGCTGATTGGGCACTTGGAAAGGTTTTCAGTTAGTTTATATGTAGTTCTCTTCTTTTGACTAATAATGGAAGTGTATTTTCGTTGGAGCTACTGACATGATGCTACATCATGAATGATAACAGCAAGGTGTTGAGAAGCCCAAAGGACCACTTGAGGCTCTTCGGCCTAAGTTACAGGTACAAATCAGTACTTGACTATTTGCTCCTTCCTCTCTACTTGTTGATGCTTTTCAGTATTTCTTAACTCAGCCGGTAACCTTTCTCTGTGCACACTTACTCGATTGTGGTGAGACTGCTTGAAATGCTTTACTCTTAGTTTCGGATACTTTGGAATTTAGACATACATTCGAGGGTCGAGCTAAGAATTTGCTTACTAATGATGGATGTATTATGGGTTCAAACTTTTGTGTAAATTTATGAAAGTTCAAGCGATCTCCAAAAAAGTTTGCTCAGATACATAGCCGTATGTTGTTTCAAACAAGACGCCTAAGAGACACTAGGATCAGTAGAAGGTACAATCCCGACAGATAGCCATATTTTAATCCATGGCGGGTATTTCTTGGTACGGTTTCCATGAATAAACCATACATGCTACGCATGAAAATTGATCCCTGAAAGCCTTATAAGCCAGTTGAAAGGAATGTAGGAAAAGATTAGAAGCCTACAGCCCAATGCCTGAGCCACAAATTGAAAATGATCTGTGTGACTTCTTTTCCCCAAAAATTGAAAAAACTATGTGTGATTAGTTGCATCCTGCTCCAAAATTTAGTCTTGTGACAATAGATTCTGATGCTTCCTTCATTTTCCTTTCAAATTGTGGCAATATCTTCGAAGAAAGCCCTACATGATTTGAAGACGATTGAGTGTGAGAGGTGTGTAGACTATAGATTAGATGTGCTCATTTCATGTGTTATGTCTACCTGCCATAGAATTCAAATTGTGGCAATATCTTCGAAGAAAGCCGTACATGATTTGAAGACGATTGAGTGTGAGAGGTGTGTAGACTATAGATTAGAAGTGCTCATTTCATGTGTTATGTCTACCTGACATAGAATTCATGTCCGCTGTTACTATTTTCATGAATCCTGGATTGGGAAATTCGTGTGGGACTGTACAGTTGTCGTAATTCAGTTCCACATTTGATATTCAATTGGAACTCATTGTATGGTATGAGTGAAAAATATACTTGTACGCCTGATCACGTATTGTCTTTTCTTTTGGAAATCTGTCGTGGTCGCAGCCCACACAACAGCAAACACGATATCGGAAGTCTCCATATGCACCAGCGGGTGGTGAAGGTACATTTCCTACCAGCAAAGTGCAGCATCAGTTCATAGAAAGTAAAACCTTCTGTGGCTTCGAAACGATAACTTATCAACAATGTGTTTGTCTGTTCTCAATTAGGAGGTGCTACATCTGAGGATGCAGCTTCAAACGAATGAAATGGAAAGCCTGCTATTGATGGCCCTGACATGGTGAGAGAAACTCCTGATTGTCATTCTGGCTGCATGCCTCCTTGCTTGGGTGAATGAAGAAAGTGTCTGATGCTGTCGAGAATAAAGTTGGTTTCATTTTGCTGAATTACTTGTGGAAAGACCCAAAAATGGCTTTACATTTCTATTAAGTCACCAAAGGCTCTTTTCTGTGTCGGTGTACCTCTTTACAACATGCTCTACTATATTTCGGCCACCCTTTTCTTTTGAAGCAATATTGCAGTGTAGAAAAGCTGAATTGCTGGATCTGACATCTCTAAACAACTTGGGACTGAGCTTTTGGAGGTCAAACTGTTCCATAAAGCATAGATATAATCACAGGGTGTTTGAATAGAAGAAGAATTTTGGTAACCAAAATGGCTTGCGTAAAACTTTGAAGTGGTGAAGAGCAGGGGTTATATTTAATTCTAAATTCTATTGATCATAAATATATCATCATAACCAAATTGATCAAACTAATCTAATAACTAAATTAACCAAATTAATATTTAACTGGTTTGATTAATTGGTTAATCGAGTTAGCCAATATAACATAACACTATTTTTATGAGAGAGAAAAAATCACATGCTAATGGGTCGATCTGTAATTTATATAATGAACAAAACATGACAATGAACACAAGTTAATCCTTAAAATAAATAAATGCAACTAACACAATTATCTTACCGTTAGATTAGAAGTAGCTGACTAACAAAAATATATATACCAATGGTACGAGGTTACTGAATTGGCAATCCAATATCGCGTCTAGAAACTTGATAGACGAGAAATCTGAGAGTTACAATCCAGCACACTAATACATGTTTTGTGTGATAAATCCCAATTGATCAAACTCTTAGCATATCTATTATGGACGATGAAGTGAGTCAGATCTTGGTGAAAGAGCAGAGACGGTTGCCGGTAAGCCAAAATTCATCAGATACCAATTCATCACCATGCTTTCTTTCCCTCATTTGATATCTTTTCGATTGTTCGTCGTTAATTGACCGGTATCAAAGATTAACCATCTAATGTTAATTTTCGAACCAATGTAGTTAAAAGCACGATTCTACGTAGAAGTGTTTTGGTGATCTAAAAACATAAAAGGGTAAGCTTTAAAACGCGATTTTGACTACATTATTTAGGAAAATCACAATTTTATGTAAAAACATTTTGATGATTTTGAAACGTAAAAACGTAAGCTCTAAAACTTTAAAGTACAATTTTGACTACAGGCTGCTAGGGACAAGTCCTTATCGTTGTTGTCTAACTTGTATTTGTATTCCTTGTTACTAGTGATTGTTAGTGATCTTATTGGAGTTGTTTTTGTCTCATCTCATGCGTTACCAAGTCAAACAAGTAAGGCAAATTCTTTTTGTCTCTTCTTCCATGGAAGCTTCTCATCGATCCCTCGAGTTCACAAAACCATTATCTGATCCCTCAAAATGGTGGTGTTTGTCTAATATTGGATTTGAAGTCCCTTAAATCTGGGTTGCTTAGGCTTGTTTCTTTCTTGGTAACCTTGTGTTTGTTCTTGATTTTGTCATACATGTTGACTTTTACAAGTATGTATATTAATACTACTTTACATATAAGAAGATCTATCCAATTCTAAATGATCCTTCTTTTATGAAATGCAAAGCCATTTATTGTTTATTTTTCTTCAGATAGTTGTTTTGAATAATTTATGAAAATGCTGAAAATTTTAAAACAACAATATGAAGAATTCAAGCACGATAAAATCGAGTTTGAATTGGCTCGTTTATGATTGGATCATGTTTAAATTTAGATTCAGTTCCAAAAAGAATTATTGACCTTGAATTGGCTCACGTAACGCCTTCATATTAAAATTTATCTACCCAAATAATAGTGAGATTGTTTAACTTTTCACCCGATAGAATTCAAGCACCCATTTCAGTATCTTTTGTAAATTGGTGCTAAGACCTTTTCTTCACCACCATTTCATTAACCACCAAGCTTACTCTGTCTACCAGTATTTACCAACCTTCGCTACCCACTTTCCTCATAACACCTTATACCATTTTACATAGTGTTGGCAATCGGTTCGGTTCAATTATAATCAGAATCTGTTTGAGTCCAACTGAGGGTAGGAGGTGAACTCGGGAAAGAAGGTGAGGAGAGTAAACAATAAGAGGTCTGGAAATGGAGTTATTCTTAGAAAGAGAAAGAGTTGTTTGTAGGACTAGTGAGAGAGTGAAAATCCCATCCCTTCACCCACCGGAGTAAATGTCATATTTATAGGCTACATGGTGGTGGGTGAGTTACATGGTGACAAGACTGCTGTCATGTCAGAACTTTCGGCCATTCCCCTACCTAGGACTAGGAGACTTGTCCATCATTGTACCTAGTACTCTGATGTGACCACTCTTCGAGGGATAGGGTGTCGTTTTCGAGGCAAGCTTGGTCTGGTCAACTCTCGGCTGAATCGCCGTCGTTCGGTCGTTTGGAGTCCATGTCCGCGCGTAAGGTATCCTCGCGCTTAAGCTTCTCTCGTAGGCGCGGCTACGGTTACGTCTTTGCAAGCGCGCCTAACCACTCTAAGGGCGGCGTCGCGCTGGCTTCTTGGCGCGCCTGGACCCGAGCCATATGCCCAACAATTAATCATTTAGTCGGTCATCGGTTAACTGTTAAGCACTTTGTGCTTATCGTTAACCGTATTGTTTATATTAGTCGGTTAACCATAATCATATACTCAGTTCTCAGTTATTTTGTCAGTTAACCAGGTAACCGTTAAAAAAGTGGTTCAGTAAGGTTAAACCAAAATAACTTATCAGTAACCTAACCAATAGAAGACCTTCTTCTTTTTTGAATTATGCATTTTTGTAGATTTTTTTCTACATATGTTATGTTCTTTTTTAAGTTGTTATCATTGGATAAAAAATAATTCAATATATCAATCTATATTCAACTAAATCCAACACAAGTACATAATGACGCCATTCTATCATGAAATTTGATTAAAAAACAAGTAGACATAATAAGAGACCCAACAACAATTATTCAACTCATAAATCCCATCAAATTACATGTAATCTTAAATGTTACTGACTGTTGTCGAGCTAATATTGTGCACAAGTCCAACTTTCTACTATGCTCCTTCTAAAGCCCTTCTTTGAAATTATTCTCATTTGAACCTAAGTCACTTCTACAGCTAGGGTAGACAAGGGATCTTGTAAGTCTTCAAACATCCCATTATTTTTTTGCCTATGCATGACGCTCATCATAAAAAAATCTTCATGACGAGCTGTCTCAAAACCTATTTTCTGACGACCGCTAGTGATATTTAAATTCCTTTTCAAAAGCTATTTTTAGGTACAAATTAAAATTTTTGTATCTATTTTGTTCTATTTACAAAATTTTTGTGAATTTCCTGGAGCACAAATTCAATAAAATAGTCCGTTCGTCACTTGCGGAATCCGCATACCGCACTGCACTGCACGGCAATGGGAAATGACGATACCTAGGCAGTAAATACTAAATTAGTGTTAAATAAGGACGGTACATACTTTGACAAAAATATCTGTAATCGTGGATATCCGTCCGAATCCGGTCTAATCGGATAGGGTAAAACCCGAATTCGAAGGACATTTAGTGGGTACGGGTAAAATCCGAACCCGAATATTGCGGGTAATGGGTGGGCATGAGTTTCTCACTATCCAACACGAACCCGCCCGATTATACACATGCATATGTATTTTGTCTAGAAATAATCATTATTTTTCTCTAACATATTTTATATTTAGCAGATAAATATAATATTTTCATGAAATTGTATAGTTTTACTTAATTTTCTTCATCCTAGTGAATTATTGTCGTACTTTTCCTCTTACGTAATGTGTAAATACGTGTGAATGTTAACATATTGGTTGGAGTTATGAAGATAAATTATTACCCATGGATACCCGAAACCAGAACGGGTATGGACATGATTTTGATTTTCTACCCGTTTTGCATATGGGTGTGAGTATGGGTAAAACCCGAACTACTATGGGTAAGGTAACGGATATGCACTATCTGCGCCCAACCCGACCCATTGCTATCCCTAACTTTACTTATATTGGGTATTGGGAAAGGAATTTCAACGGGCCCCGTAATAGGAATTGCAGAGATGTTTTCTTTCAGACGAGAATTAGGAATTTCAACGAGTTCGAAGAATTTGTTGCACCTTAATCGGTGTTAATGAAACTGATAACGGACTACTAATATAACTATGTTATTTTGGTCTTTGACTAATAATATTTTTTTTTAAGATTCAAGACCAATCAAAATCGCAATTCTAACCATTCCGAATCTCATCTATCCCAAACAATCCTCCATCAAAAGTCCCAAATGTCTTGGCGAGTCGGGAGCCAAAGTCACCCCTCTCAAGCTCCCATTTGAAGTAAACGGAGTGAACATATCAATCCTTACCGGTATTTGTTTCTTTGGTGTTTGTGGATGATGACAATCTTGATATGGTTGTGCTTGATGTCTAGCTAAGTGGTGCATGCTAATTTGATGAAGACGTTTGATTATTTTTTATTTTATGTTTTTTAATTTGAATTATGAATTCATGATGGATGATATATTGATTCTACTTTTGTAATTATTATTTTAGGTTAACAATGTAGTATTATAGTTAAATTGCTTTTATGAAATCTGTAAATTAAACCATCCTCCAATAATATATAGTAGAGTTTTGTCTACTTTTTTCTATTTCAAATTTCCTGCAAAGAGAGTGAAAGTAGAAATGACATTTTTGTCTTTACAATTAATTATTTATTTCATATAAAAAATTTCGATATTAGGATTTGAACCCGAGTCTCTTTAAACAAAGACAACAATCGCAACCAATTACACTAAAAAAAATATATATATATATTTTTTAATACAAAACATACATGAAGTGACACTATGAAAATCAAAGGACTTTTTCATCATGATTTGCGAACCCACTAAGTCTACCGTATGTATTTTTATGGTGCTTAATTGATACTGCACTTTTCATAGTGGAGTTTCATGTAGTTTCTCAATCTAAAATCACTACCTTCTCTTTAATTTTCGCTAATAGTAAATTGGTAATTAGCCAACATGGAAGAAACTAATTCTATTACTACGTGTTATGTCCTTGCATTTTTCAATTTATATTCAAATTTGTACTTTTTTTTTATCTTTGTTCTTATCTCTTTCTAACTTCCTCTTAAATTCCCTGCATCGTGCAATAGTTTGCGCCCCTTTCACATCACAGTACAAGGCTGCCTTTGAAAATCAATATTCCGGTCTCTTGGCACTACGATTTTATTCTTGGGGATTTAAACTGGGCAAGTAAAAGATTTCAACTCCGATATCAATACATGGCGAATAAAATGGAGTTCAATAAATGGAGGTGCAGAAGGATGATTAAAAATAAAAATTTTGGTTGAAACATACGCCTCTTGAAATTGAAGATAGAGTGAATAAAAATTTTATTGTATAAGGGAGAGTGGTGGCTATTGGATCTTTAGGTTTATGGTTTTTGAAGCTATCGCAACCTAATCCTATCATAAAACGAGGAATCATCGATTGATTTACTGAAGTAGGTCGGTTGATTCTTTATTCAGCCTACTGGAACTGATAGAGAAAGAGTGTCTAATTTTGTTCCTTATTACTTTGATCAAGTCTATTATTATTATATTGGAGGTAACTCTAATTTTGGCGTTTGCTCTCAAGTTGTGATGGTCCCACTTAGCTGAGTTGTTAGCATATAGTTGACTTGAATCAACAACTCTCCATTTCTTTTTGATTAATGACATATTGTTCCTAAAAGGAGAGCATTGAACCTTTATGTTGGATTGCAAGGTTTAAGATTTAGGCCATGTTTGGAGGATGTGATTGTCTAAATTCATGTATTGGTTCAATTACTGTATTATGATTTGAGGTATTGATTGAATGTATGTATTAGACAAATCCCTTGTTTGGATGTGTTAAAGATTGTGTATTGGTTGTAAAAAGAAATTACACTTTTTGAGATCAATGACATTAATGCCCTCCCCTTTTTGGATTGAAGAGGGCGTTCAGGTAAAGCTATATGGTTTGGAATGTGGATGTTTTGTTGATGAACCTGAGAATTGATTACAGTTTGATAATAATGTCATTACATATTACTAATAATAAACCAACAAGTTACATTATTAAAAACAAGCTACAGTTTAATAATAGGACACCTAAAACAAGAGCAGTTCAATTACATATTAAACCATCCCAGCCAACAACACCAGCCAGCAACATCATTAAAAACAAAAGCTACCTTCAGGCTTCTACTAATGCCATTTCAGATTGGCTACAATTATGGAGTGATACCTTACACTTCAGGTTCTCCATTCATACAAAATATATCTTAACCATAATGTAAATTGGCTACAATATATTCCTACAAAGTTCCTTCATATGCATCAGTTGATGAGACGAAAGAGGAAGGCAAGCTTCTCTTCATCTGTGGGAAGTTGGTAGTACAACTGGGCAATTCTATCCTCCTTGACAAGAATCAAGGCAGCTGATATAACTTGATCTTGTGACAAACCTTCCAACTGTGACAGTTCCTCAAACAAGGTCTCTCTCCTAATCATCAAAGGATCTTCATGGCAAAAGCTATTCGCCATCCTCTCAATGTTCATGTTAGCCTTCTCCATGAGTGGATGTATTTTTACGATTTCAGAAGCCACAACAGCACTGCTAGTTGAACTCCTATCGATCTTTGACCTCTTGTTGCTAACAGATGCATTTGTTGCCTTAGAACCAGCAGGTTTTGGATCCTCCAGCAACTCCCTATGGTTAATACCTTCATTGATCATCTCCTCCAGCACACGTTGGCTTGTTTCATCGTTGAGCATAATGGGGTCTTCACTCATGCCCCTTCGAAAACGAGCCTCCACTTCTGCCTCCATATCAGCTGCAGACCCAGCTTGACTACCAACTGCCCTGTCCTTGCCAAATACTCTGGCAAGCTGGTCATAATACACAAAACTTGTCTTGTTCAGGCCAGAAAAGTGGGAATGGCTCTGCAAAATGACAAAAGTGGAAGGAAGCTGGTCATCAAAGTTGTACATAGGACTGTAAATAGGTAGTTGTAAGATAGAGTAAACTGTTACCTTAACCCAGTTCTTAAAAACATCATCATCAGCAACAATGATCTTCTTAGATTCATCCCATCCAAACCCACTGCAGCTCCCATTCTGGACGTCATATATGGCATTGTACTTATTCTTGAACCAACGGTGCCTTGATCTCACATTCAAGTTAAATCCTGGAATTTTTTTCACCATCATAGCTTCAAGCTTCTTGAAACCCCCATTCTTCAAGTTCCCAGACTCAACCTGCCTAGATTGAACCAGGTCCAGCATGCACTCGATGAAGACAACATCATGCTTCTCCGTCCATTTGTTGTACTCCCTCAACCTTCCTTGTGCAACATCATTCATTTCACCATCAGCAACTTCATTTTCGGCCATTCTCCAGTTGTTACGCTGCAGCCAGATCAAGAACAGTTAAGTTAAACGTGAGTAATGAACGAAAAGAATGAACACACCAGCACCATTATGAAAACCTGCAAAAACAAATCTAGTGATAGGAACTAACCAGGAAGGCAGTATAACAGCCTGCAAAATGGAAGATATTATTTGAGTCCCTGAACAGCCCACTAACCCCTTTTTATGCAGAAGTAACATTGAATACAACCAACAACCGAATAACAACTCATCATAAATGAGCATATCCTTCTGTAATCTTTCATATACTGTTTAACCACTTATGCAATCATAAATGAGACCACCCACACACAGTACTTTCAACACATCCTCCATAAAGACAGCAACATTAGGTTCAAATCAAATTACATCATCATCAACATTAGGTTGAATATGGAGTATCAGATCCTCCTCCACATCTTCAGTTTCTTCATCTGGGTCTTCATCAACGTACAAACGCTCAAACACATCAGCACCATTCTCTCCACGAATGAAGTTGTGCAACAGACAACAGGCATTGACGATTTTTGTGACCATTTTGGTTGAAAACCAAGTGGTTTCTCTCAATATTGCCCAACGCATCTTCAGTATGCCAAAAGCTCGTTCTACACCATTCCTTGCTGTTGAATGCCTCATATTAAAAATTTCTTCAGGACTTCTTGGTCGTCTTCCACCCCACTCTTTTAGATGATAACGTTGACCTCGAAAAGGAGATAGGAACCCTTCGCAATTGCTGTAACCAGCATCACATAAGTAGTAGTAACCTGTCGAGAAAGCATTATTACACCATAAGTCAAATTGAAAACACCATGAACTTCCAACTTATGTAGACAAGAAAGCATTTTAACAAACCTCTAGGAACCTTCAAACCATTGGGCCTAATAAGTGCATCTCTCAAAACCCTCCCATCATGAGCCGACCCCTCCCAACCAGCCAAACAATAAATGAACTCCATATTTTGATCAACAACACCTAGGACATTCATTCCAATCGTTCCCTTACGAGTACGGTATCTTTCTTGATTCTCTTTCGTTGCACGTACATTGACAATTGTACCATCTAGAGCCCCTAGGCAATTCTGTAAGAAAAGCATCAGGGACTATCAAATGCATCAAGGAACATAACATTCATATACTTGGTAACAAAATCAGAAGAAAATACCTTGAAGTGCTTCCAGTTCGGATCGTCAGAATTATGGAGAACCGGCTTGGGTTTACGAAGTAGGATAGAGTGAAGTTTCAAAACCGAACGCATGACCAATTTGATCACCCTACAATTTGTTTCTCCTGAACGGCGGAAGGTAGCTTGCAGTTGACGATTCTTCTCATTATGGGCTATGGTGTAGAGGAAGATCGCAACCATTTCATCTATCTCAATGTTCCAACTACACCTAAGTCCTCCCTCATCTCTAAGAAGCATACAAAGCTTCTGAAAAGTCCTACAATTCATTCGAACAAGCATGGTGCAAGATATGTCGCCATGAGAAACGATACACCGCATAAAAGAATTCCTAGCTAATTGTCTAGCAATTGGTGTCTCCCAAGATGAAACATGTTCTACGGCCTGCTCGTGTTCAGATTCTAATGCCTCATAATATCGTAGAAGGAGATTGATGAAATTGAACAAGAGCTCCAAATATGCGGACACTGCCGCAATGACGGCTTTTTTCCTCTGTTTGGGGCACCTTGCCATAACCTACAAATGGATGTCAAGTTACAAAATCGAAAAGATGAAGGATTACATTGGACAATCACAAATGGGAACTGAGTAGGATTGAGGTACATACCTGTTTGTTTTAACCAACTACGACCGAGCTCCTTTACGGATATACCTGTTCGATTGTAGCCCTTGCACTTTGATTCCCGGCAAGTCGTCTGATGTCGGGATGTACAAAAGGAGGCCGGCGACGAGGCGTTGATGATAAGAAGAGGTTTCCAGGTCCGTTAACCTAGATGAGGCCGGCGACGAGGCAGGCTATTGTCAAACCAGGGTTTTTTTTTGTTCTTTCACGTTTTCTATTGTCAAACCAGGCCTCGAATGTGAGGAGAGATAAGAAGATGCTGGCAAGGGCAAATTGTGGAATAAATGAAATTTATAGGGACACTAATGGAACAAAAAAGCCAGCCACAATACTTGGTTCACAATCTCACATATTTGTAGAGATTGGTAAATCATTCAAAATGAGGGAATATATGAGGGCCCCCAAAAGTAAATACAAGTATTCAATCTCTAATTGAAACAAAAAAACGACTGAATCCCATGATTTCATGTATTGATTAAATACATCAATGAAAATCACATCCTCCAAACATGGCCTTAGTTTCAAACTATCTATGATTCGTGAGGAAATTTTTCAGTGAACTTTTTTACTCTATCTTTCTTGACAATCAACTAACCAATAACATTTTACTGGGGACTTAATTATCATTTTGAAAATGAGATCAATGATATATTTTTATATTTCTCAAAATATTCGATCTATATATTTTTTTCTTTTTATGTATCATTTCGATGGAAGGATTGTTAATAAAATTAAACAGGTTGATAGAATTAAACGTAACATGAAAATATAAATAATAAAATATGAATATTCCGGCCAACAGGCCGGGTTATAAGCCAATTAAAATAGAGGACAGAGTTACGTAAGCAAATATTATCAAACCACCCTTCGTTATACTTGTATTAGTTTCTGATCATCAAATCTTCATTAGATGGCAACATAACATTATTATAGTCTTTTTTTCCAGATTTTGCAGATCTGGAGTTTTCACCTCCCTCAGCAAATATTCTGTGGCCCAGGCCAAGCTACTTTGACCTTGCTGGAAATTTGGTTTTCTCTTCTGCCCTTTCGTGTTCTTTATCAGGCGAGTCATTATAACTGATGATGCAGTAAGAAACAGTTAAGTATTATTATTATATTTAAAAACTTACGTGTAGCGGACGCTAAAGTATTGCCATCAATAATTGATTATATATATTGTATTTTACCTAGGATCATGTGCAAATAAAAGAAATTATATACATTGATCTCAATGTAGCCACTAGCCACACAGTTGGCCGTGAAAACTGAAAAAGATTAAAAAAAATAAATAATAGTGAATTAGTGATGCAATGATATTATCATATCCAAGTATATACTGAAAACAAGAGGCATAATTTCATTCAATGATCCCTTTAACCTTTATTTGATTGTGAAATCACATACATGCTGCTTCATGGTGATTAATGCAGAGGAATTGGTTTTGTATATGTAGCCTAATGTGTAATCAAAGAAGTGATTATGGCAATCACATACATGATGTTTCAACAACTATTGTGGATAGTTGTATTCTCTCAGCGATACAGTGCATCGATACTTTCTTGTGTTGTTGTTCTTAATTATTTAATACAATCCGTTCGCTTACAAAAAAATCGATGTCGTCTGCATTTTCTCTTAGTTCTTCCATCCACATAAACGAGTGTCCAACCCATTCATTTCTATAAGATGAATGTGAAACCGGATTATTCTTCCTCAATAATGAATCTTAATTAATTAATTAATAAATAAATAATATCCAGCTAGTACGTACCTCTACAAATCATTCCAGCAACTTAGTAATAAACAGTCTTGCCGCAGAAGGAAACGAAAAATACAGCAAATCTCCATCGATTTTTTTTTTTTGTCTTTTTTTCCTTTCTAACCCGAAAAATACAGCAAACCTACGCAATTACAGTTAACTACTTAATTAACAATAAATAGTAAAAGGGTTGAAAAAATGTTCAGGAAAAAAAAAAGTGTTGCAGAAGGAACGAAGTAAAAAAATGAGGTACTGATATTTAATAATGGCCGAAATGATGAGTGAAGATGGAGACGAGGTAAAGCAGACAAGTGCCGGAGAGGCAGGTCACTCCGACGGTGGACGAAACCAACGCCGCCAGCCGGAAAACCTGGTAGACCAATTCAAACGTCCCCGCCTTCTCCGACCGCCGCCGCGATTTCATGACGAGCTGTTCATCACCACCGTAATTCCACCCGTAATTCTTATTATCATTATCATTACGTCCTTGCTCGACACGGCTGCAGGTCGCCGACGTGGACTGCGGCGGCGGCGGAGGCGACCTCGTCATCATTCGCAACGACGTCGACCGGAGAACGGCGGAACACGTCAGCTCAAGCCGCTCCTTGATCTGCACCGCCTCGATCCTGTCCCTCAGCACGCCCAGATTCGCGTCCACGGCGTCGCTCGACCCTGCACGCGTTAAGAATTATATGTTATGTGATAAAAAAAAATCACAATAGTCGTGGTTAAAAGTTTGGTGGCTATTGTTTCTGGTCGCAAAAAGTTTGGTGGCTATTGTTTTCTGGTGGCAAAAAAGTCTATTTTTCGTTGTGGTGGTGGGATTGGAAATGTGTATAGCGACGAGAAGAGAGAGGAGTTTGAGCGAGTCATATCAATCGGTTACCTTGGTCCGGGAATCTGCTGTGGGCCCTGACAGTGAGAGACCGGCGGCGTGGGGCGGCCGCGTCGCGGCGGAGTTGTCGGAAGCTGGGAGAATCGACGGTGAAAGAGGCGAGGGGAGAGTTTGTTGCGGAAGAAGTAGAAGCCATGTGGGGAAGCATTGTTATTAATGGGCCGGGGGTTTAATTAATTCCTCGATTTTGAGATTAAGAGGGAGGAAGGTGTGGTTTGGAATGTTGGATTAGATGGGGGAGAATACTTATATATATATATTTTTTGAAGGCAGGAGAGGGATGATTAACTTATTGTAATTAAGTGATTAATTTAAACTGAGATTAATGGTACATGGCCGGGATAAATTGTGGGTGAAGCGAGGAGGTGTTGTTGCAGGTGGGGTGAAGACAACAAGGAAGGTGAGCGGCATGTGATATACACATCCCTTCTATTCCTTTTTGGAAGTATTGTGCAAGGGAAAGGTCTTCACGCGGCAAACATAGAATTGGTCCAAATTGTCCCTATGTGATGCCGTTTCATTTCTAATAATAATATTCTTCTAGTTTTTTATTATCTATATTGATTTAGCCTCTGATTTGGTTTTGAAACTCATCTTATATCTCTATTTATTAACATATTCTATTTGAGCCTCGACGCCTCGTCAATACGTCCGCACCTTCTTTGTCTGGCGCCTGCCTACACACACGAGCACAGAGGGGGGCATCTGGGCCCGTTAGCCCTCCGACGATCAAGTCAGTCACTCCCTAGAGAGAGAAGTGCTTAGAGAAAGAGTTATAGTGAGAGAGTCCAACCTGTGTAAATGCTACCAACTGCCCCTATTTATACTCACCGAGCTCGAGGTGGATCTCCTCCACGTCATCGTCACATTAAATGCTTTGTACCTTCACTCTTATCAGAAGCCTCCACCACCTTGTCAAGGCTTGGCAGGCGCCCATAGGCGGGGGACCACTTGCCAGCCTGGACTTCTTTAGCCCTTAGTGCTCTGTCTCCAAGCCTGTGTTACCTGGCATGAAGTGGGCTTTGTGGGCTTCCTCTCCTGGCCCACCGCCTTGGGCTACCGGCAATTGAATGAGCTCTTTCTTGCGCCTTCTTTTGGGCCCCTTTTAGTGGTATCCCCAACATATTCCCTCAAACAAAATCATACTCATATGGACTTGAAGTTTGCACATATCCGAATATCATGTGCTCAACAAATGAGGATCGGCGAGATTCGAAACACAAGACCTCTCGATTTTTGAAGGCTCTGATGCTATAATATCCAGAACCAATTGATCCCAATCAAGTATGGATATTATACCATTTGCTAACATATGTAAAACTTTCCACCATCTATTTATTTTCTTTTGCTTTGTTTAATTTTTTTTTTTTTGTTAAAAATCAGTTGGATGTACAAAATTGCAGGTAATTCGAGGATGTAATTGCAAAAATTTTTAAATTGGCAGTAGGGGGTCACACATGTGTATTTGGAGTTGCAATTACATCGATCAATGTGGATGGACTACAATTAAGAGGTTCTTAAAATCACTCCACAAACACAAAAATTATTATTACTAATTTGTAATTAACCATCGTGTGTAGTTTTGAATTGCTAATATATGTATTTAAATCATGGTTCAAGCGGCACAATACCGCATACGTTTAGGTGTGCCTACGTTGGAGGTAATGACAAATTCTTTGTTTAGGTCCTAGGCAACAAATAAGACATTCATAACGTCGAAGCAGGACTAGGTGACACCTAATTCTCATTAAGGTCTTTTAGGTGTGATTAGGTTATCGGAAGCACACTTAAGAAAAGTGGACCAATTTGAAAGGGGAAAAAAAAAAAACAGCCCCAAAATGAAACCATCTCTTCTAACTACTCTAGACGCCTTTGGTCCTTCCTCCAGATGGAAATCACAAATCGCAATCATAATTCAATGAACATTCAAGATATATCTTGAATTAGAAGGTTAAAATAAGGTATGGATTGAAAATGATCGGAAAATTGTAGAGGAATTGTGAAATATGATCTTCAAATTCAATTAGTTATCTGGCTGCTAATGGTTAGAGGATGCAATGTTGTATCTAATCCATCGATCCAATCCGTTCGCTAAAATATCCAATTAATCCAAATCCAATTGCATTTGTGGATTCATGGATGTTTAGAAATACAGTTCAAAACCTCTATTTTTTTTATATTTTACACTTTGATATCTAAACTTTATTGTTTAATGAAAAATATTATTGAAATTTTATATTTTGGCACCTAAAATTTTTATTACAACATTTTAAGACCTTAACTTTTCAAACTTTTTAATGTTGGTCCCTTGTTTAGATGTCACTTAGATATATGAACTGAATCCACCAATCAATTTGATCACATCCATGAATCCACTAATTTATTTGGTCCAAATCCATGAATTCATATGTCCACCGTTGGAAATCCACAACCTACTTATTTAGACTATATATTAGAGTCATGTTGGGCGACTAAATATCAAAAGAGTTTACATGTTGAATATGTGGGTCAATTAATCTCTATTCCTCGGGTGAAATCCTTACAAAGCTTTATTGTTTGTTTAATCCAAATCGAAAACGATGCCGGTCCAAAACCTCACCTTAATGTGACCCATTAGAATACTTGTATATATATAATTAGGTCACTGTAGACACATGATTATTGATTAACATGCCATTCCAAGCGTTAACTTGTCTTTACTGACGACTAAACATTGTCTAATATTTAATTATATCAGTCGCAGACGCAGCAGTAGATGAGATAAGATGAGATTAGATGAGATAACCTTGACCAGCGACCGTGGAAGCGAATTTTAATGCCGCCACAAATAAATTAGTCCGTAGTAGTCCGAAAAATTATACAAAAAATATACAGTTTTAACGTGCAAAATATAAGCAATAACACATCTATTCTATGTATAATCCATCATGAATTCATAATTCAAATTCAATTTGAATCACATAAGATAAAAGTTAATCATACATCATCATTGACACCTAATTGGTTATCACTATCGGTTTGGTTAGTGGCTAATCACTCACACTTAGTCCATTAGTGGTTAAAACTTAAAAGTAGTCTACAGAATATCGTACCACTAAACTCTTATAAGTTTATCGATTTAATCGATAAGTTGATAATCGCTTATCGACCCTAACATTATTATATTTATTAAGGTATGACCAACAATAGATATCTGTCCTTCATGGAAATAAAATATTTTTTCAGGTAATTTGTCTTCATTTACAGGAATTCGTGCTCCAAATATAATGTAATGTAATGTTTATAGAAATGGATTTTTTTTATTTGTTTAGTTATGTAAACTCATAAATCGATAAATTGTTTCGTAATAACAAAATGTGCGAGAGGACAGACTTTCAGTAACGAGTCAAAATTTTACAATAAATGAGATTCATGCTTCAAATGTCTTAAAATGGTGATGACATTTGTTTCATTGATTTTTGTACTCATACAAAATCATATACCTGCAAATCGTGATAAAACATACAAGAGAATAAAATTTAGTCTTTAGTCCAAATTGTACAATAAAAGGGATTCACGCTCCAATTGTCTTGAAGTTGATTATGTTTTATTTATTTGTTTAGTCATATAAACTCATAAACCAATAAATTGTGTTGTAATGACAAAATATGTGGGAGGATAAACTTATAATCTCGAGTCCAGACTGTACAATAAGTGAGATCATACTCAGAATGTCTTGTAAAGATTATAGACATAGATTTCACTGATTGATTTCCAACTAGGAATATCGAAACCATCTCTATTTCCAGAAATCCACACCGACGTCGGTGCAAGCTTTGTCAACGTCCATCTTCGTCTTCATGCACACGAGTATTACCTGCCCAATCTACACTTGATGCGGAACCGCGCCCCATTGCCATCACTAGGTCAGAGTGGATATTAAATTATGCAAACAGAACTCGATGGGATGGCTGCTAAGGTTAGTGTGTTGAGATGACTGGGTCAGATTGGGCTGCTAAGATAAAAACCAATAAGGAAATAACAGCCAGCCAATCAAAACCATAGGTATGAACAAACACGAAAAAGAAAAACTCTCTACTGCAAATTAATTAAATCACCACCAACCAGCACGTCAAATACAGTAACGTCAAGTACAGTAATTGTATTACATGATCTTCCAGAAACGGCGAAACAAAAGCCCCCCAGATTTCCTCAGTCAAAGGCAGTCAAGTCATGCAACAACGCTGCAGTTGCCCTAATCCCCCAAAACCTATATATTAACCTTCCCCACTAGTACCAAGTCCAGCACAGAACAGGAAGACGAAGAAGAAGAAGCTTCAGCTTCGGACGAATGCCACAGTGGCAACCCTCGATCCCACCGATCCACCAAACATGAACGTAGGATACGTCCGAACGTGATCCACGTATCTGAATTGACAGGTAGCTGCTGATGCTGGTACTTCCTGCTCCTTTTCTGGAGATGCCTCCCCTCTCCTTTGATTGAAGTTCTCCACTTCTTGCATCAATTCATCTTTGGTGTTGTTACATGAGGTAATGACCTGCCATCAAAAGAATCATCGATAGGCAAGTTTGAGCCTCAAGTTTCAGTCCCTTTCCTTTTCTTTCTCTAGACAAAAGAAACATGGCTAGCTGAGGCCACCGCAGATGGGGAATAGAGGAAAGAGAAGAATGGGAGGCTCACCAACAGACCACCAGAAGCAACCAGCTTTGACACCGAGTCCCAGTACATGACCCTGGATGAAAAATCCCAAGGAAAAGAATCGAGATCAGCACCGGAAATTTTCTGGGAGAAAGTGGAAAGTCTGGTGACTGCCACGGAATGAAATAACGAATTTCCTTCAAGACAACTGTGAAAGATTCTAATAGAATGGTGAGGATCAATTCCTGACCTCTTTATCGGGCCATCTGGATGCAATCCTATCGCGTCTAATGTCCCTTTATCAATGACAACACGAAACTGCCTCTCTAACTTTGTTTCCAGGACATCATCGACCTAAGAGCAAAACAATTAGGGACCTCAGGGAATTCAAAAAACCATCCACAAGTAGTTTTCAAACAAGAGAATATGCATGCATTGCCCTGGTTGAGAAAACACGTACATAAGCAGCGATTCGAAATTCAAACCAAAAAAAATATGATTTGGCAATAACAATTTCTCCTACTAGAGGATGTAGGAAGCTCAGAGATCTGAACAGGGGGAAAGGAAGATTCAAATATCTACGTAATTGGCATGTTCAGCTTCGGAGCAGCCTGATCACTAAGGCATAGTGTAACCGCCAACTAGTTCAACTGGAGCTGCACTGAAAATCTTCTACCGCTTTGAAATTAAATTAGCTATAAGAGCGTCTACTCAGCATTCACAGTAAAAAAAACCAAGCCTCCTTGTCTGTGCATGTGTGTGTGAGGATCATTCCATGGAAGCAAAAGTTTGCATTGAGGCCAATTCATACATGAAGGACGAAGAGGTTTCCCTGATGGGGAATCACGAAGTAGTTTCAGCAACAACTTGAATTTTAGGTTTGGACATTATAGGTTAACATTTGAGATCCATTTATACATCAAAAGGGAAAACTGTGCAAATACAACAGTCATGAATCACTTCCTGTATCAGTCAGAATATCTCCACGGAGAGAACCAATGCACATGAAAGCAGTTATATCCAAATCACAAGATTTCTCAGCGAAATATAAAGATATATGCTCCCTTAGGAACTAGCTCAGATCCTTACTCTTCAGTTTAAAATATGCCAATGAAGATGGGGAGATTTCTAAGAAATCATGCCTTCATCGCCAGCATATCGAAATATGCAATTTACTAATCATTTAGCCAACTGGACATGTTTCCCATCAATATCAGGAGGAAACATGAGAACAACACCAAATACAGTGCAATAAAGAAAGCAAAAATGATTACGTAAGACCAGTTCTTTACGTATAAGCTGCTTAATCTTTCTTGGATGAACCCAATGAAAACAGAGCTATACAAAGTAATCATGTTACCACAAGTATAGAGATGGAAAATACAATTTTGAAAAAGAAATCAAAACGGAAAACTGTCTGACATATATTTCCCACTTTACATTCTGCCAACGAAAAAGAAAGTAGGATCCAATTTGCTTGCGCAAACATATCACACAGGAAGTGATGTATGTAATTTCCAGATCATAACCAAAGAGGTAAATAACATGCTTGACGTACCAGGAAATTGATATAGGAAAACCCATCACGATCAGCCAGATTTCGTGCAAGTTCGATTGCCCCCTCACTATAATCAACCCCAGTTAAATCAGAGAACCTGAGAACATAAGATGCAAACACAACTTTTGATTTGTTACTCTGGTTGAACACATATTCCTATCTTAAGAAACTTAGAGAGTACGCAAACAGCTTATCAGAGAAACAGACAAGAAAAACAGCTGTTCTTACATGAGAAATCACACGCCCATACTCCAAATAGTTACTGAAGGAAGCAATGGATTTTTATTGTTATCTTTTTTCCTAGGAGAAGAAAGCAGTGGTTGCAGCGATATGTAATGTAGTACTTAATCCCTCTGTATATAGGCCCCACTTCACTCCTCATCTAACAGCCAAGCAGACCTAATTTCTTTACCTAAAACCTTGAAGACCGAGAAGCCTAATGAATCAATTATTTTGTATCAAACATTTTTTTTCGTATGCCTACCTTATTCCACTACGATATTGAAGGACAGTCTCTGTAATGCAAAAGCTCCATAATTGGCATTGAAACTTAAATGCCCCACCTCGTTCAATCAGAGCTAACATCCTTTTTGACCTCCTAACTAGACCAACGCATTTGACAGGAAATCTATTATGGCTCTAGATTGAGTTCCACAAATTTGAGCATCTATTTCTTGTTTAGTACCAACCGGTATATCAACAGGATTTCAAGTACTTAAACTTAAATAGTTTCATGCCAACATTATCATATATGACACCCTAATTCCAGTAACACCAGAACTACAAGCAAAATCACAAAGAGTACCCCTGCTTAGCAAGTTCCTGGAGGAGCAAACCATTGCCAGTCCCAATGTCAAGCACACTCCAAGTAGACAAATGCTTATCACCATCTTCAACAGATGAAGATTTGGTATCGTTAACATGGTTTGTGCTGTGACCCTGGGAGATGTCATTGCACAAGCTTTTCGTCCAAGAAGCAACAACATCCATGACATCACCCCCAAACCTACATGTGTATCAAAATTTAAAGTAACAAGAGAGTCATTAGTGCCATATATTCCATCACATGAACAAGTATACAGACCCAAATTGCATTTCCGTTAATAAAAAAAAAATCCAAGACACTACCTTAGGGTCAAGTTATGTCGCTCAATTGAATAATAGATACCATCTCAAATTTCAACCAAGCCGACAATAATAAAAGGCTAACCTTCTTCATAAAAAAAGTAAATGGCTGACCTTATTAAATATCTATAATTCTATATGCACAGATAACTGCTTACCATACTTCACCAGCATGGCCATGTTCGCGGAAATTTGATAACTCGTCTGCATACGCAGAATCCCAGTAACTCTGAAGCCCAAGCGTTGATGTCACAACTTCAGCATCTGGCTCTTCCTTGTCAGAACTGCACACGAAAAAGGGGTAAAAGTTTCAATTACTGCAGGCCGAAGCTCTGAGATCATCCCAAGATATTCAAAGTCAAGCAAAAGTGACACAAACACAAAGGTTAAGCCCTGATCTCATTTTATCTAAGCGTGCTTTTTAAGCATCTCAATTCTTGGATACAGGTATTCCAGTAGTGATGATAGAATCCCCATCAAACTAATTCTAAGCAGCAACCTTCAGACATTTTTAGTTTCCATTCTTTTATGCTATATATACGCAAAACGTAAAGCAGAGCAAGTACCATTGTCTTTAAAACTGAACAACTTGCAAATATACTCTCACATTGAAGATTTACTGACAAAGTTCTAGGTCTCTTTCGAAACGCTGAAGAATCGCAAGCCAACACAGTGGCGCAAAATCACAATGCAGAACCATCTCTGGTACAATCATTTATCAAAGGAGATCAAAGCAAGCATAGGACAGACTAGAAATATTCTCACAGTCGTGGAGCGCAAAAAACGAAAAGAAATCCAGATGGAGGGATACCTGTAATCTGAGGCCGCACGGAAGTTGGATGCGCAGAGAGCATCGGTCGCATCGGCATGGCGCTGCTCGTCGTCGAGGGTGCTTCCATAGTCGCTCTTAATGGACCAAGAGTCGGCGGCAACGGACCTGTCGTCGTCGGAGACCAGATCAGTGGCGACGGCCGATGCAGCTCGGATTTGCTGCTGAGAGATGTCGGATTCTTCCGGCGGCATACGTATTCCGGCCATACGCAAAACCCTAAATACTGGGGGAAGATTTTTAAAATCGACGAGGGGATTTTGGTAGCTTTCGCGGCAGAGTGGGTGGAGAAGAGAAAGTACCGAGTATTTCTGGGGAAACAAGATTTTGACTCGTCAAAATCCACGATTCGTTCTTATTACTTTCTTCTGGGTTCTGAAATCAGAATTGTCGTTTGTTCGTTTTTTTCTTTTTCTTTTTTAATCAACGAGTTGGGCTGGGCTAGCCTAAACACCACGGCCCTTATGAGTTATGACCCACATGACCCGTTAGGTTCCATTAGAACTCTAGGGTGCAAATCGGTACTATCCGATACCAGATAGATGACGAATTACATTCTAAAATCAATACCAAATTTATTCTCTAAACAAGTATGATTTCTCAATCTCTAAAAATTTCGTATGCTATGTCAATCGGTATTTGTAATTAATAATTAAATATATATAAATTAGAGTATGTAATCTAATTTTCGGTAAAAACAAGTATACTCCAGGTGATCTGGCTGTTAGTTGTACTTCGATGAGTTCCGACAAATGAACAATGAATTATTGTTTTCTATTAAGTTGAACTTCGAGTTTGGATTTAGAAAATCAAACCTGAGATTTATCCATTAGAGATTAAGATATGGTATTATACCCCAAACTCGATTTAATTCGTAGTCTATATAGAGATATGTCGGAACTTGGAATCCCGATTTGAAATCATTCCCCAACTAAATCATGTATCATTTGAGGGATGGCCATCTACATTTAGCAAGTGTGGTTGGTGCCCTCTTATTGTAGATCTTCCATTGGTTAAGGTAATACGAATTGTGGTACGTCAACATGTCACTGGGGAGTCAATTCTCTATCCAGATAGTAAGCTAGTTCAAGGTTAAAAAACACAATTTTATGATAACTTAGAAGTGTAAAAAGCATAAGCTTTTAAAGAAAGCACGATTTTGATATTGGTGCCAGAAATTCTAATACTACCAATAGCCTTGACTTTGAGGATGCCATTCCGGCAAAGCGGATCTCTTGAGCAACAGCCTGGTACTGCTGACTGAGAAGGAGAAACCAAAAAACTTGGTAGTAGGATTCATCTTTTCAGTTGCGAGAAACTAAGACGGTTCCATTAACCTACTAGGACACAACTGTGCGACTTGACTGTTCACCACACAAAATGAGTCAACCAAACCCGCCCATATTACCCTTCCAACTTCCTGTCAAAATGAAAGGAGACGCTTCTCTGTAGATATTCAGGAAAGTATCTGGCCAAAAGCCATCGAGTAAGCCCTAGACAGGAAAAAAGATAACTTTTATCTGAAGACGACAGCTTATGGTTCCTCCTTCTCTGCAGAGTGATCAGGAGATGATGGAAGTGGCGGTTCATCAGTTGCTTCTGTTTCAATGGCTTGATCATTTTGATCCTCAATGGGTTGATCATTTGCAGGCTGCTGTTCCTCAGCAGCACCTTCTCCATTTTCAGGATAGAAGTTGATGGGGAATTTCGTCACACGAGGTTTGTCAGACAAGATGTTTCTCTGAACCTTATCGAGCAACACCTTAGGTGGAGGTTCCTCTCTTAGCTGCTCATCTTCATAGTCATTGTTCACATAGTAGCCAACTCGAACGAACTCCTGACCCACATAAGAGCAGGTCAGCAAAAGGACTGTCACCCCTATGATGTCTTCCTCCCGAATTCTGGTTGGGTCAGGAGGATCAGCCTGATAAAAGTATCATCCAAGCAAGAGAATATCAGGATACTGTTTTTGTGAAACAGAGAAAAGGAAAATAGGTCACACTTACCTGCAAGACAAAGCGATAGTTCCCAACATTGACTGGTCCCACAAGTACACTCTCTAGTAGTTGATCGTATGTTTCATCCTCAGCAGACCCCACATATGTTAGCTTCCATTCCAGATCTGCATTTTGATGTGAAGTATGGTGTAATTTAGATAAAGAGGTAGAACGAAAAAACCTGGATATAGCAGTCAGATAACACAAAGATGCTATTCTGGATCATCAAGCATAACAAGGGCAGCAACACTACCTTCGGATATAACAGTTAATTTGTTCTATGGTGCAATATTCATGCCTACAAGCACAGCCAATCCTGGGAAAATCTGATAGAGTACAATGTTCCATGAGTCCATCATTCTGGAAACTATGGATCTTATTTCCGAGAGGTACCCTCTAGTGCACTATCTTCATCAGAAGGTTGGTAGTTTTACTTGGGTGAAACATAATACACGGCAATGATACTAAAAAAGTGTGCATAGCCCCCTATCAAAACCATATATCTCCAACTCCATATAGCAGCACGACTAATCAACTTCAGAGAATGAATTGATTTGGCTGGAACAAGACTACCTAGTAGCTACCCACCCTCAATAAACCTAACCATGACATATAAATCTAAAAAGTACCATATGATTCAAATACCAAAATAGCAGTGATTTCAACCAATAAAAGAAACCACAGCCATATCCCAATCAATACACCTGATACTAGGTCATACTTCACTCTCATTTAAGCCACGGGTTAGAAAATTTTATCATTCCATTAACAATTTAATACTCAATGGTCCCATTACTTAAGTGCTCGATATTGGGATGTTGAACATTTAAGAGAACCAAACAAGTAACAGAAGTATAGCTTTATCTATGAAATTACCAATCTATCATGGAAAAGATCCTCTACAAGCACAAGGAGTCATTTGAGTTTCATCGGCTTCACACATTAATGAGTAGAGATAAGGATATACACAGACACATAGAGTTTGATTAATATGTGTTATTAACTGAAACAGAAAGCTAGATACTCACATCCAAATTTAAACATCTGCGTAATCAATTGAAACCCAATAGGCACCAATTAAATTCCATTTCATTAACAGCAATTTACCTTTTAAAAAGTACACAGATGATGGCATGGGTAGCAGAAAGATGAACACCGTATCAAAGTTAATCGATTAAGGTGAATTGAAAGAAACGGATAGATCAGCTGATGCATTCATTTGTAACTTATGAATTGTGCATAGCACACCGACACTGGGGTATGAGAAAGCTCATATAACAACATTACCCAGTCATAGCAAGTCACTTAAAATGAAAAAGAACACACTTCAGTCAGAATTAGAATCAAATAGAACTATGTGGTATATCAATCGTCAACTTAACATATATGCCAATCTTACAATCTCGTACCAAGACATTCCATGATCAAAACAAAAACAAGGTTGAAATGAGAAATGACCTCCACCAACTATAAAGATGAAAGCTACCACGTTAACAGTTAATCCGACTAGTCCTAGAGTCTTCAAAACACAAGATAAACCCATTCCAACAGTGCTCTCACTTCTCAGCATAATAATGAAACCGTATGACCACACCCATAATACTACCAACGAGTTACTTCTAATCCATCATAATACATAAGCATTCAAGCACATAGATTACCAAGCCTGTTATCGATAAACATCAATTCTACCGAAGCAAGACAATAAACCCTTAAAAATCCTAACTTGCACTCAGGTTTAGAAGCAAACAACGCGACGAAATCACGAAATTGGACTAACCAGGTTAACATTGCGGAAGAGGAAAAGAGTAGGGGAGGTGGAGAGATAGAGAGGGAGAGGAAGCGTACCATCTTTAAGAGGAGTCAAGCACTCGTAGGAGATCTCGAACTGAAAAGGCGAAGAGAAGGGGGCAGGATTATCCAAGACAGCGACGTTGGTGATGTTCACAGCGCTCATCGTCCCACCACAGCCTATAATCCAATTACAAACTTCGCCGCTACCGAATATTCATCTACAAAAGCTTCCTTAACTACCCGGAATATGAAACCCTAGAAACTAGTCGCAGCTGTTGGGAAGAAGGGATCAAATTCCGGGCATTGAAAGCGAGCGGATGAAGGAGAAGGCGAAATTGGGAATGGTAACGGGCTGGGGAAACAATTGGAATTGAGGGGGTTTAGGGTTTTCTGCAGGGGAATGAAGGTGTTCGCGAGGGTGTTAAAAGGAAGCGAGAGGAAAATGGTTGGAGGATTGCAAATGGCGGGAGAATTGGAAAAATGGGGAGCGGGAAGAGAAAGGGGAAATTTCGCAGACATCTAGGGCTGATGTGGAAAAACTATTCTAAACATGAAGCGGTTTCAAATAGTGCAGTCCCCGAAGCATAGTAATTCTAATTACTAATTAGCATTTAGCAGGCTTCCTTTTCAAAGAGAAAACAGAAAAGTAATTGACAGTGAGGCTAATTAGGGATGATCAAAATGGTTGCATAAAATCAAACCAAATATAATCCAATAAACTCAAAGTAGATAGGTTTGAAAGGACACTAAATGTTTGAAGAATTCGTCTCGAAAGTAATTTGATAAACTTCAAATTAGATTGTTTTGAACATAATTTTGACAATATTATGAGTAATAGGTGATCCAATATTCCAATTATATGGTAATTTCATCTTCTTTTTTTTTTTTGAACAGTTGGTAATTTCTCTAAAGAAGGCTATTTTACATTTTTAAGCGTATTCAGTATTTATAAATACACCATACTCGTAAATAAACCAGCACTTGTAGGAGAGCGCAATGGTTGCCGCAAAATAAAAGGTTCGGGGCTTAGCCGAACAGCCATTGATGCAATTCTTGTTGGTACTTGGTAGTAAAAAAATATTCAAATGAATTAAGATTTTAATTTGTATACATAATTAGTTGTATAGTTGATTTTTAGTTTGACAAGTTCTTTGGATGAACCAGACATAAACAAGAAACCGTGCTATTTAATCGAAATTGTTGCTCGAGGCATCACCTTAATCCGCAAGGCGTAAAGTACAAACAGACCTGAACACCGCACATTACAGATTCACTGGACTGCTTAATAGGTAATACATGCGTCTTAACCGGAAGACTACACAGAGACTAAACGCAGATCCTTCTACAATAAACTCCTGAACTCCGATGACTTCTCGTGCCAGCTTCACAATGCTGACATCCTGGTTTCAGATCAGGATCCAACACACAAAAGGATAACCACAAAGCCAGAGAAGAACATTTCCACTGTACAAGTTGGAAGATGATACACAATCTAACTCCCACTAGTCAAGTCCATTTTGCGCGGTTGAGCATTGAACATCCGAGCGATATCAGCAGCACTACTGCAGTCTTCTGGGTTCCTATCCCCCACTGATCGGACGAATCTAGGGAACCTGATTGAGATGCCGCGTGTCTGATGAACCAAACCTACCCCGGCTTGATGAACTGGGGATATTGTCAGGTCAGCACCTCTGATTTCCCACACAAGCTCTGCTGAAAACCACATGTCCGGTACTTCCAGGGTTCGATAATACGGTGGCTTTTTGGTTAGTGTTCTATCGCCGGTAAAGAACTCTTTCATCTGCAACCAACCCCACCACATTGTGCAATTACTTACAACCTAGATTCATACTTTGCAAAATAGACTAACCTAGTACAAGGAACTACGATGCTGACTTCTGAAATAATAAGTTTCTGGTGGGACTTTGCATTGCCTGCAATTTTCTAGCATTTTACTGTAAAAGAAAAGCAATTCATTTCCGTTGCGCTCTTATGTTAAGGATCAATATCTATTATGAATTATGGATATTAGTCTCGATGACAATGTACAATGATGCTTCAGTCACAATAAACAAGTAAAAGAGAATATAGGAATCCACACTATACCTCTTTGTAGAAGGCATCTGAGAAACCAGACATGACACGGCAAACGGATTGGAACTCTTCAGTCTCAGGGTTGTAGCACGCCATGAGGAATGGACTGTACCTGCAGTTGCATGCACAATCCAGCTGTGTCATTGGATGCCTAGAAAAATATTGAGCAGACATAGCAGCAAAGGTTCCTTCATTTCCAGAATGACACCAGTTCCTTAAACACTAATAGGGTATCATTCATTCATTTTTGTCCTCACTATATTCTGCTGACTTGCGTCTCGATGTGCACCAAAAATCAATAAGATGAAGATGATGAATGGAACTTTTTTGTGATTAATTTCTTTTTACTAAAACAGTACGGGACATATACCTGAGAAAGATGATGTACCTAATATTAGGGAAATAAAAACAACCAGAAAACAGACCATTGCCAAGCAAACAAATCAATGCTATCACTTATTACCATCCTGCTTTCCTTCCGTTTCCATGCCAAGCACCAATCGGTACTAAATCAAGTGAGTCACCCAAACCTTCCACATAATCCCGTTTCACCTACAAAAGGAAATTATGCCAGCATGTTACACATCAGTGACCTTACTGTACAATTAAAAGTGAAATTCCTGGACATTGTTTCCTAGGGCTCTCTAAAGCCCTGCTGGTTTTGAATGAATGGTAAGGATGCATTTGAATCTAGTTCGCCAAAGTAAAAAGGTCAAGTAGATATCAATGTCCTGGAATGGTGATCTCCACGTAATGAAGGTAGCCTCAGTAGACCATCTAAGACCACCTCATGTAAAATAATAAGAGACTGCCTACCTTCAACCAGCTGTCAGCACGTTTTGATGGAGAATATCCAGCATCGACATCTAGAGTTTTCACCATGATTCCTTCACACGAACATTGCCATGCATCTTCAAGGAAAGTGTTCATCCTGTTTAAGATTGATTCATTGCCCAAACAAGCATCATTTGGCTCAACCTAGGAATCAATATTCAAAACCAAGTATGAGATTTGCAGCTTCCTACTTGGCTTAAACTACTACCATATTTATCTCATACCGTCATTTCTTCTGCATATCGAAAATAACCTGGCCTCTCATCAGGAAATAAATCTCTCAAGTCTAGTGTCAAATCAGAAACCAGTTATCAATACCAACGATTAGAAACATAAATTATCAAATACGAAAGAGAAATACAAGCAGTGTGACAATGCAGGACATGAAAGCACATACATACATTTCCGCCTTTGACGCAGAGGAAATTTCAACAGCCTGAAATCAAGAAGCATCGTGAGAAAGGGAACCAAGATGCAGGCTCCTTTTTCTATAAATGAGTGAAGTTAAAGCTTAAACTAATTGGGCAATTAATATATGATAGTGAGAGTATTCATTATAGAGCCTAACCAGAACCTATGAACATTGACAATACCAATTAATAAGTTGACATTTGTGAATTGTTCTGCATGACAATTAAGCAAGGAAACAATTTCTAGGTGATAGAAGGTTCAGAAACTTACTGTTTTCCATTAGCAAACATGATGTCGAAGACAAACACGCAGATCTCCACCTGCATGAATATAGAAACCGTGTTTACAGGGTATACATCAATCGCCAGAAAGTAACTATAAACAATCATGTTCACATGTATCTTGATGACCAATTGGTATGCATTAACAACTGGATATCCGAACCGAGAATAGAGCAACCTTAATACTATCCAATGTAATTGAGGATTCTTTGCTCCCCCTTTCTCTAGAAGACAGTTCTTGGAAGGACATGAGCTTGCATCCATTTTTCCTATCAACTGCAACAACCTGAAGTGAAACATGAAGAAATAGCTTAGCCAGCAAACCGTTGTCTGGTTCACGAACAGTTCCTAACCATTTGCCGCAACACAAACAAAGCTAGTCACTCCATCCAGCATACTTCCCGGCCAAAACATTAGCTAGCTTATAATATTACTCATGGTATAAAAGAGTTTCAAACATAACTCCAAAAATCTCCAATTTCAATGCACTACCTGCCAACACATCTAAAAGGGAACAGAAGGATGAAACTGAACTCCTTAACAACCAAACATTACATGAAGCACACAACAGGACAATACAATGCTTGTAACCTCCTGTTTTTAGTTAAACATGAACAACTTCCATACAAAACAGAGAGTGCAAACTGGCATTGAGTTAAATCTTTTCAAAACAACATGAGACCGAAGTTCTCAATTGTGCTACTAAATTCACTCTTCCTTGAAATAATCAAATCTTACCTCTGCATCAATTATGAAAGTATCCTCTGTTCGATTACAGGATTCATCCACAATATTGATTAGATCTGGAAATTTTGATGTCGTTTCATCTCCATTTCGTGAAAAGACACGGATAGTTCCATTGGATAGTCTGTGAATTTGAGCACGTTGACCATCATACCTGAAATTATAAAGCACAATTACTAGCGGTGTCTCCACCTCATTCTGTAATCATATTGACAAGTAACCCCAAGCAAGATGCCTCGATGAGTGGCCTGCGGTTGAGAACATGGAGAGTGGGTTATACAATGATAGTCACAAAGATCGCCTGGAATAGCGAAGCAAGTAGCTCGACTTCTATGAAAAGCCATATGATAACAGTAAGGCTGTAGCAGGATTCATTTAACAGCTTAGGCTGCATGTGGAAGGTAACAATTTATCATTGAACTATCCAGAGGTGTTGTTGATCCAGCTCCACCCCTCGTGTACCGCTTTTAAGCCACTTGACCTGCAGAGTCTGACCATCCTGGCTCTGAATCAATCATATTTTCATCCATGCCCTTAAGGTAACCATTTATCCTTACCCAGCTGCAAGCTGCTTGGATCTTATCCTCTGATGTGATTGGAATAGCGTAACAACCATTTAACATTTTTCTGTTCAGTATTCACTGATAAGGAATAATTTCCAAGAGCAGCCTGATGGATGTGGTAGTAGAAATGAGTCCGAAGGAAAAATGCATGCCTAAATTGCATTGCATGTTGATATATTGACCTAGCTATCAAATTTCACCTTGAAAGACCTCAATGATTGTCAGCACAGAGACCAATCATGTCAAACAAACAGATTGAGGAACAGCACTGGAAAAGAAACTCTTCAAGATCACTTACTTGAATTCGCATGAAAATGCCTTATTTTCAAATAACTTGAGCACTTGAGAAACTCCATTTGTAATTCTGCATCATGAAAGGCTTCAGCTATCATTTCCGGCAACGGGTTTTTAACACATATCACATACTCAAAGAGATGGCAAAATTCAATACTTGGCGAGCATGGGTTTAATAGGTATCCCAGGATCCATAGACAAAGTAGACGAGGAAAAGCCAATGCTATTCTTGACGAGTGAAGGAACTAGCATGTCCTGTTACATTTACATTATATGTTTGAGAAACCATTAAGCGGCACTAAAATCCCAAAAGCACAACGAGTTCAATGGAACATAGTAGACAATTACCAGGTTAGGAAGTATATTATAAGCTTCAACTACTGCTGTAGAAAGGCCCTAAAGAATGAGCAGGGTGAGAATACAGCTTCTGGAAGTCAAGCAAGTCAACTGAAAAATTAGGATAAAGAGCATTAGGTTTACCTGAAGGATCTCTTTTATGTGTGAAGCACTATGTTTGTCTGAGGAGCTAGGGAAGGAATTCATTGCAACTGCTTGGGCCAGAGCAGGTAGTATAGTTTTCATCATTGCTCCAATACGTAAGTTCCTTACCTATTACAGAACTTACAATAAACATATATTGTCCAGAAAAGATAACATAGTTGATGATCCAGTTCAGTATAAGCATCCAAGTCATATAGTAATCTAGATATATCCAAGTCCAAATGATTCCAGAAAGAAAGAGAAAAACATAAAAATACAACCCCACCGCCCCACCCCCCCTGTATAGCACGCCAGCAACAAAACCTAGATGCATTCCAAGAATCAGCTAAAACATCTCACCAAAGTTCTCACAAGAAACTTCATTTCTTTCTCCTGGCAAGCGCACATCAAATTCACAATGAGGCTCTTCTTTCGACCAGTACTTTTACTGCCTGTTTGTGAACTGATGAGACGAATAGCAAGTAAGGGGGAAAAGAATAACAGGTTAAAGTCAGTGGTAGACAGATAGACAACAAAGAACAATACTCGCCAAAAGGGAACAACTAAATACGGAAACGTGTAGGTAGGGCACAAACATAAATGAAACCAACATAAGGCACATTCATCCAATTCAAGCAAACAATCACACTGAACATATTATCTTTAGCCAACATATAATGAACTGCATTTCACCTCATCAAAGACTAAGTCGTGTATAAACTATAGTAATTCACTACAAGGTCAAACATGTCACATGCTACTTTTCACCTCATCAAAGAAAGTCGTTTATAAACTATAGTAATTCACTACAAGGTCAAACATGTCACATGCTACTTTTTTGTCCTTAACAATCACGTAGGGGTGTGGTAAAGTAGTAGAAGAAGCTACAGCTGATCATCCAAACTCCATAATTTGGAGACCACCCCTAAGTGTAAGACAAGCATAAAAATGGCTCTGCCACTATTGCATTCTTTTGTCATCTAAAGATAGAACTGTACCCATAATGAGCATCATCGCATCAGAACTTGTGTCCGAAGAAACTAGTAGTGACAGCCAGTGAGTTGAATGCCTCGACAATATTGATCTATAATGAACAATACTGTATTTCACGAGTCATACCTTATCTTGTGAAGACTAGAAAAAACATCTCGAATCAGAAGGGGAGAAGTAGGAGCAAGTAGTTTCTGTCTCTTTTTTGTTTGCCAACATCTCTGAGCCACATCACCTTCAGAAAACAGACACTAATTACCCCACAGCAGACTAACCAGCAAATAATGAAAGACCCTGTTTTGAGTGAATAAATATGCAAAAATCAATATGGCTTACCAAGATCCCCAACGTTATTATACATCTCCCTTATTTCAGATGCACTAGGTCCACATGCCTCTGTTAATGCAGACGTGACCAAGCTGCCCCCAATATTTAATTCCTGCACCAAAGCAAACTCAATTGTAATTTGCATTAGAAATTGAAAACAAATGGCCTATTAGTATGTCAAAAGCAAGTTAAAGTTTAAGTTCATAGGTAACTAAAGGAAAATTAATGCTGAATTAAAGGGACCAAAAGCGGAGTCCACTCAGCGACAAAGTATAGAGGAAGAAAAGTTCATATCATCAAGACACTTCTACTAGTGTCCATACATTATCATACTTCTCCAAATCCTATGGATTATCAATCCATACAGCTTTTGACAGACAACAATTATGATAAGTATACAGAGGATAACAAAGAGATATAACTGTCTTAAAAGCAACAGATGGAAAGGACATAAATTTGTTTAAAATATGAAAACAAATAACCAAACTAACCACATTTTCATGGTCAGCGGCAATTTTGTCTGTGCAAAGATAGACAGCAGCCAACAGATCATCGGGAGACAAAGCCAGTATACTGCATACCCAAAAAGAAATTGCCAAGGAAGTTAACCGTATCAGCAAACAACAGAGGTAACTAGATTGAGAAGGTAGATATAGGCAAATGAGCACCCGCCTTCTGAACATATTACACAGCATAGAAGTGGCCTTAATCTTCCCCTTTTCAGCTTCAACCAAATCAAAGGTTCGTGCAAGGTGAATATATGGCACAGGTTGGCCAACATTCCAGCAAGCTGCAGAAATGTATGTCAACATTAAGCATCAGCTTCGGCTATCAAAAAGTTAAGAGAGACTTTTTCCCAATCTGCTATAGATGAAGGGGCAAACCATGCTTTATGGGGTCATATTTTTCTGGGGGAAGTGACATAAGAGTAGCATCTGAACATGGTACTGCTGGTTCCTTTACTGATAGAGCAAATCCGACTCCTGCTTCTTGCAGCGACTTGTTACCCTGGGCATAAGACCGCTCATTAGTAACACTCTGGGGCTGAACCAATTTGTCAGACACTGCCAACGTCTCAACATCCTTACCAGGAATACTCTCAGGTTTACCATAATGTATATCCAATGCCTTATTAATGTCCCCCTTAGTCCTCTCCAGAATGGTGGCAGCATAGCTTCTAAATGATTCATCAACACCAGTTATCTGAACAAACTGGCCTACCTCCTGTCCATACAAGTTTGGAGCATCATCAACCAACAAGTTCCCGTTTCCAGGGACTTCTTCAGAAATTGTTTGTTTCTTACTGTCTTCAGAAGTATTAGGCAAACTTTTACTAAAGAATCTAGTGATGGTGGATTGCTTTGAACCACTAGATTGGACCTTAGAAGTACTTTTAGCTTTTTTCCCGGCCTTGACATCCATTTTCCTCTTCCTTTTTCCAGGTGACGAGCCACTACTTAATGACTTCACATTAGATGGCTTGAATTTTTGACTGAAAGCAATGACTGAACTCCCTCGGTTAATTGTGTTGCAGGTGGACTCAGGCGTTAGAAGTACATCAGGTGAATTCTGTGTATCAGTCTGGGACGAAGAGACGGAAGCCTTGCTAGAAACTACCTGCTCATGGAATTCTGTTTCACACTCATAGAAATTGGAAACAGCGTCAACTATATTTCTCCCTGATCTGCCAAGCAAATGTAACATTTGGTCATGGGTAACCCATACAGGCAAACAGTCACTCAATTCCTTTATTAGTCTCTGTGTTTCCTCTTCAGTTAGCACAACTACATCTAGTGAATCAGACCCTTTCTGATTTTCCAAGGTATTTGAAATGGATAGCGGAACTGCATTTTCAACAGCTATAGGATCAGAAGGCTCCACATCTAGCTGTCCTTCCTCATTCAACAAAGATAAACCATCAGTTTCAAAACCTTTTTCACTCTCAGTAGAACCACGAAGGAAATTCATCAAGAAATCTTTCTTGTTGGCAGTCTCATCAACTAACCCTGAAAAATGTTTTTGCATTTTATGAACTTGTTTGCTGTCAAGGTTCTCAACATCCACACCAACTGTAGGAATAACACGTTTAGGTCTCAAAAGCTTCACATACTCTCTGAGTTCATCATAATTTGAATGTTCACTGTATGGCACAAGATGAACCTCGCACGAATCCTTAGCCCTCACCGCAAACTTATTATGCTTAACTTCATAAGTCCATCCAGTAGGAACAAAACCAACCACTCTAGAGTACCCTCTTTCTGCCATAATCTCTGCCATCTTGACGAAATTTGGACGAAAATAAGGCCAAGTCTCACCTAACACATTCCAACCAACGACATGGACATCACTCTGGAGCACATCCTCTGTAAACCCCTCAGTCTCCCCATACCCCAAAACCCTTAAAACCTCCATTTTCTTGCCATCAACAAGCACTTTCGTTTGGCACCTCCTTGCAGTCTCAAGCAAAATCCTTTCCTTGCCAATAACATAAGTGGCAATAAGAAACAAGACCCTCTTATCCAAACACTCCTTCCGTACACTATCTATCACGCTAACTACATAATCAACAGCCTCATCTTGAGCCGGAAACACATATTTAGGGTTGCAATAAGTAGTATCCAAGAAAACAGCGTCACAACCAATAAATCCACGCAATAGAGCATCCTCACTCATGGAACTGATGTACCTGAAATCGCCAGTATGAACGTACATTTCAAAACCCGTTGTTGAACTCTTAGCCGGCACCTTGAACAAGAACTGAACCGCGCCAGGGCAGTGATTGGCGTCCACGAGAGTGACTTCGGAACCATCGACGAGCACCGTCTCACGCAACGGCAAGGGGAAGACGAACTGCTTAGGGATCTTCAGAACTCTGGTGACGAGATCGGCGGTGATTTGAGAACAGAAAATGATGCCGTGTGACCAGTTAGGGTAAAGGCCCGAGTAGTGATCGGAATGGAAGTGGGAGAGGAAGTATGCGGCGGCCGGGGCGGGGACGGTGGCGGCGTGGCGGAAGGCATCGATGAGGAAGCGGGTGCCTGGGATGAATTTGGAAGGAGGGAGAGAAGAAGGGAGAGGGGCGGCGGGAAGTGGATCGCTCGGAGGGATTGCAACGGTGCGGGAAGAGAGCGCACGACGATGGAGGAGGAGAGAGTCTAGGGATTTTGGAGATTGGGAAGAAGAAGAAGAAGACATGACTGAAATGTGGTGAAGACGGAGTTCCGATGGATGAAGAACTTATGCTAACTGCACATATGGTTGTGGAATTAGAAGACCGCCATTTCTGAAGGGAACCTTATATATACGGCACGGTGGGGTTCGGCGCCAAGACGAGAATTTGTGGCGCATGATCGGTTCTCCGAATCGGAGTTGAAATGTAAAAGGGAATTTCACTCTGCTGCTAGGATTGGCTAGTCTGGTAAGTTTTGATTCATATTTCCCGGTAAATTACACGATTGCCCATTTGCTTCAAGGATTTGGTACATAGATTTGGTATAAAAAAACAACTATCAAGGATTTAGGTACAATCCGTTGTTTGCTTGCACCTTTTTGGAGACCAAATCTGTGGGGCCCACAGATTTTAAGGGTCCAAATCCGTGGACCCCACGGACTTATAAATCCCACATATTGATGTGGGATTTGGAATATGACATAAATCCTTGATGACATTTTACCCATATACCTTCATGCACTTTTAATATTCCAAGGTTGCCCTCAAATTTAACTATTATACATTATAATTAACAATAAATGAATAATATAAACGTTCAATTAATGTGCAAACATGAGTTAGATTTTTTATATCATTTCTTGTGTTCTAGTTTTCTTTGACCTTTTCATGGAACGTGTAATTCTTTGTTCTCCCGATTCTAATATATGTTGTTATATGTTACTTTTGAAAAGGAGGACAAAGAATTGGTAATTGATTATGTTACGTTAAAAGTTAAAACGGAATTTTCTCGTTTATTATTATTGTCCATGTGGCAACATTATGCTTATTAGTATGTATTGTCCTTGTTTTGTGTACATATCATAAACATGTCAAACATATAGAAAATGATAGTAAGGTAACTTTGAAGTTTTGTCCTTGTTTTGTGTACATATCATAAACATGTCAAACATATAGAAAAGGGCAGTAATGTAATTTTTGAGATCAAGTAGTAAATCTCACACCTTTAAATCCATGATAAAAACATCCCAACAAACAAAGGATTGTTACAAATCCATGATGCCTCAAATCCTTGATAAATCCTTGGGTTTTTAAATTACAAAACCCTCGTTTATAAATCCATGAAGCAAACGACCCCTAAGTTTATTGATGAATTCGTATTTGGGATTTGGGAATAACATTTTATTTTACTTACTCACTTTAAAATTCAATATATCGTTTGTCATCAGTGTCTAATTCTGTTAGTTTCGTCCTACGTACCAAGCAACTATAATTTTCTACTACTAAATTGATGACGTGACAGTTAATTTTTCCATCTATGTCGTGCACTTCTCTTCGCCACCTCACGAACATCACGTGGTGAGATTGATTGTCGATGCTGATGTTGGGAGTGTCGCAGCTCTACCAACAGGCCTTTAAGTTATCATTTATAACGATCAAACAGAAATGTAAAGAAGACAATATTTTTTTTACGTGTTATAATTAACATCATCCCTCAAATTCCGCCGACCTATGAATCGAACACTAAACCCCACATGCTCCGCTAGGCGCCGCAGGACCTCATGGAAGATGGCACCCGCTCTACTGTCATGCACATGAGCTTGATTGAGCCTATTGATAACCACTTGCGCACCCCCCCCCCCCCAAAACTCACCACCGAAAAACCCTTTTGTAGGCACCACAGAATTGCTTCGCGGTCCCAGAGCTCCACTACCATGGGATCATCTATCACCGGCAAATGAATGGCTGCTGCGGAGATTACCTCCCCCCATGATCCAGGAGTATCATCCCCTAGTCGAATGGCACACATGCCTCGTCGCCTCATCCCACTTGCAGACTATAGTACCAGGGCTGACAAGCTGCGCCACACCATTACCAGACCCAGAGGTGCACACCAACCGGTCCTTAGGCAGAGATATCCCTCAAATTTATCTTGGGTACCTAACAACAATTTGGAAGATAAGTACTAGTAACGACAAGAAGATATTGCCCTAGTCAGGATGTCACTTGTCTCTATGTGTTCCTTCCGCTAGCAACTAACAAATATAGTGCACATAGCACATTTATGTGTTTTGTTCGGTCATGGAGCATTGGGTTTCTCGCTATCTAAATAGCACTTGTGTTATCTCCATATATGCGCATAGCCATTATGCACGAAACACTTAGCTCAATAAACAAGTGTTGAATCCAACTGTTTCTGAAGGAACATATGGCATTGATTTGTACTCGATCTCTGTAAGAGATTTAGACACCCTCTCCTGCTTGCGACAATGTCATGATACGAATGACTGTCCAAACCGTATACACCATCCATATGTGGATAAACGCAATCAAAATCGTGATTTTACCTAAAAAAAAATTTTTGAGGTGAAATCGAAATCGTAAGATTTTAAGGTTCATATTAAAATAAACACTTAAAACACCAATTAACCGGATTTGTGGGCATGATACTATACCCTAACCCTTGATGAGTGAACCCTAGGTCTTAGTTATCTTAATCATAGAGCTTAACCCCTAAGATTGTGCATGTAATTTGTTGCATAGATTTTAACGAATCATGACCATTGATTTTTGTTTATAATTAAACTCTTTATATATATATAGAGTTTAATGTATTTTTAAGTGTAATTAACACCTTTGTTTGACCAAAATATGTAAATTGTTAAAAAAATTAAGGGGAAGTATGAACAAATGTAAGAGAAAATAAGGTATGGAAACATGCATTATAAGAGAGAATAAACATTGTCTTTCTTTATCGTCTTCATTTGTACAATCAGGTACTATATTATGGCTTCGTCAAGTTTCTATCAAAATGAAAAAAACAACTTTTGAAGCATTTTGATATTTAATACTTGTTTTCGTTGATAGATACAAACATTAGAAAAAGATAGCATTTGATAACCAAAACATAAAATTATATAGTTGGGTTTTCAAATTCAATTGATTATTAAATGTTGATTATCTAAACTTCCTTCATTATATTTTTTTAATTTTTTATTAATTATCTGTGTGTTTAATTTATTTTTTATCGAAATATAACATATATTAAGTTTTAATAAAAATAAAAATAAAAATTAATTGATCAGATTTAATCAAATATATTTTTTGAAGCATTACAATATATGTCACTCTCCAAACATAAGTATACTACTGCTACATATATATTGGAAAATACAATTATTGAATAAAAAAGAAAACATTAAAAGAAGATAGAGATAGCTACATAAATTATCATTAAAATAAAAAGAAAATATTAAAAAAAGATAGATAGCTCTACATTAATTGATCACTAACTAACTTTTTTGTTTGTAAAAAAATTGTCCACCATGGCACCTTGTAAATTCTCCAAATGCTTATGTGGCAACAAACTACTTTTGAATTGCTATAATATTATGTATAGATAGATAGATAGATAGATAGATAGATAGATAGATTTGGGATTTGGGAATAACATTTTATTTTACTTACTCACTTTAAAATTCAATATAACGTTTGTCATCCGTGTCTAATTCTGTTAGTTTCGTCCTACGTACCAGACAATTATAATTTTTTACTGCTAAATTGATGACGTGACAGTTAAGTTTTCCATCTATGTCGTGCACTTCTCTACGCCACCTCACGAACATCACGTGGTGAGATTGATTGTCGATGCTGATGTTGGGAGTGTCGCAGCTCTACCAACATACCTTTAAGTTATCATTTATAACGATCAAACAGAAATGTAAAGAAGACAATATTTTTTTTACGTGTTATAATTAACATCATCCCTCAAATTCCGCCGACCTACGAATCGAACACTAAACCCCACATGCTCCGCCAAGCGCCGCATGACCTCATGGAAGATGGCACCCGCTCTACTGTCATGCACATGAGCTTGATTGAGCCTATTGATAACCACTTGCGCATCCCCCCAAATCTCACCACCGAAAAACCCTTTTGTAGGCACCACAGAATTGCTTCGCGGTCCAAGAGCTCCACTACCATGGGATCATCTATCACCGGCAAATGAACGGCTGCTGCGGAGATTACCTCCCCCCATGATCCAGGAGTATCATCCCCTAGTCGAATGGCACCCATGCCTCGTCGCCTCATCCCACCTGCAGACTATAGTACCAGGGCTGACAAGCTGCGCCACACCATTACCAGACCCAGAGGTGCACACCAACCGGTCCTTAGGCAGAGATATCCCTCAAATTTATCTTGAGTACCTAACAACAATTTGGAAGATAAGTACTAGTAACGACAAGAAGACATTGCCCTAGTCAGGATGTCAGTTGTCTCTATGTGTTCCTTCCGCTAGCAACTAACAAATATAGTGCACATAGCACATTTATGTGTTTTGTTCGGTCATGGAGCATTGGGTTTCTCGCTATCTAAATAGCACTTGTGTTATCTCCATATATGCGCATAGCCATTATGCACGAAACACTTAGCTCAATAAACAAGTGTTGAATCCAACTGTTTATGAACGAACATATGGCATTGATTTGTACTCGATCTCTGTAAGAGATTTAGACACCCTCTCCTGCTTGCGACAATGTCATGATACGAATGACTGTCCAAACCGTATACACCATCCATATGTGGATAAACGCAATCAAAATCGTGATTTTACCTAAAAAAAATTTTTGAGGTGAAATCGAAATCGTAAGATTTTAAGGTTCATGTTAAAATAAACACTTAAAACACCAAATAGTAATAACAATGCATATCCTGAATAAAAGTCAACACATATAACCTAGTTACTTTCCAAGATAAGTTTGTATACTAAATAAACACAACTAAATCCATTAATTTATTCATGAACATAACATAAACACACAAATAAGAAACCTAAAAGCTCATAAAAATCACTTAATTTAGTTTATAGTTAAGAGTATAGATTACATAATGTCGTTAGGATTAATATTAGCATCCCTCACACATCATCATCCTTACCTCACTCTTAGAATCCTTGTCTAGTCACTTGAAGTACTATCACCATTAACCATATTTCCTTGAGCACCATCATCTGAGAAATGTAACTCATTGATTGATGCAGTCCTTACTTAATCGCTAAAAGGTCGGGGATAGTTGTGTTGAAGGATTGGTAGATGAGCGAAAGCTTGTAATGGAATGGAGATTTGGATAATTGTGAGGGCGGTGAGAACTAACTACGAGCTAATTGGGATGGTGGAAGAAATCATTGATGGAAGGAATTGGACATCGGCGTGCGGAAGAGGATGACACGAGGAAAAGAACGAAAATAAAGTCAGGGTCGCCTATCGGGTTAGGGTTATATTGTTGATTATGTTGGGTCGGGGGAAGTAAATTGGACTCGATTCATGGGCAAAACTTGAACTGACCCACCTAATTTTGCTCCAATAGACATGAACCTTGAAATCTAACAAAATCGTAAAAATCGTATATTTTAAGAATTTTAGAATTTTAAATCTGGATATTAAGGTTCAAGATTTTGTAGTAAAATCAGATCGGAACCCTCAAGAAGCTCACCACTAGACCTGCTTTACTTAAAGTTATGCTCCATCCACAAAACTTAGTAGGCTCCAATCAAGGGCGTAGTCAGGATTTCGTTTAAGGTGGGTACACTTAGACAAAAACACATGATAAAAATAGCTTTTTGATTTTTTTAATCATTCATGATGTAATTTTATATTTGAAAATTTGGGATAAATTAAAATATAGTAGTTGGAACTATCAAGAATGCCACTCTCTTTGTAAAACGAATTATTCATGATTTAGTTAGTCCTTCGCTTCCAAATGGTGTTTTTTTTTTTGTCAAGAAACGTTTAGTATCGACAACTCAAGATGTTGAGAGATGTTTAATAATGAATCTTATACCAAAAATTATCCATGATTTAGTTAGTCGTTCACTTTCGAATGATGTCATTAATAAAAAAATCATTTAATATCAATAACTCGAGTTGTTGAAACAGGTTCAATAATATATCTTATACCATTAACTAAATACACCCTCGTAAGAAAGTTAGTAAATTAAGGGAATGATCATTGTTACTATGCACAAAACCGGCCTGTAAAATAGTGTTATGAAACTTCTCAGATCAGGATCTAGGAACCTGTTGTAAGTTGTAACCCATACACCGATTGATTCAGTTTGCAAATAAGCTTTGGGTTCCCTTTAGAATATCCACACTTCGTCCTCTTAACTTTTTTTGTTGGGAATTAATTTGAATCATTATTTTATATAGTGATTTTGTAGTTTGGAATTATGTACCTTATCTTTTTCTCTCATTTATTATCTTATCTTTCATGCACCCATGATTTTATAAATAAAACCAACTCATACAAAATGAAAACAAGTTTGCTATTCATAACAGAAAAGAAAGAAATCAAATTTGCTTCCTAGTTCCTACAAAAAGAAAAAAACCAAGTTCGCCATGCCCAGGGTCGATTCGGTCAATAGCCAACCCGTAATTAGAATCCAAACTCAAGTTTGCTGCAGACAGTCCAGACTCCAGATTTTCAATACACTACCTAGAGAGGGACAAAATGGTAACATCATCCTAGCCACCGATTCGCACTATCTTTATTACTCAACGCAAAAATCGCCCACACTCACCCGAACACGCGCCCGAGTCCAACATTCACCGCTGCCGCTTCTTTACTCTTTCACTCATGGCGGAGCAGAATCCATTGAACCCACCAAATCCAGGCCACGACTCCCTCGTCGATGGCAATGTCCTGGCCGCCAAATCCTTCGCCCGGTGCGGCGTCAAGCACATGTTCGGTGTCGTCGGCATCCCGGTCACCTCCTTCGCCAATCGCGCCGTCTCATTCGGAGTCCGCTTCTTTGCCTTCCACAACGAGCAGTCGGCTGGCTACGCCGCCTCCGCCTACGGTTACCTCACCGGACGCCCGGGCTTGCTGCTCACTGTCTCCGGTCCAGGCTGCGTCCACGGACTGGCCGGTTTGTCGAACGCCATGGCCAATACGTGGCCCATGGTTATGATCTCCGGCTCTTGCGATCAGAGCGACGCCGGCAGGGGAGATTTTCAGGAGCTCGATCAATTAGAAGCTGTGAAGCCCTTCTCCAAGTTCTCGGTAAGAGCGAAGGATATAAAAGACATACCTAATTGTGTTGTGCAGGTGCTCGATTGGGCTGTTTCCGGCCGCCCCGGTGGCTGCTACTTGGATCTCCCAACCGATGTGCTTCACCAGACTTTGACGGAATCGGAGGCCGAGGAATTGTTGGCTTCTGCGATAGATGGCGCCGACAGGAAATTGATTGGAACAGAGGTTGCGAAGTCGGAAATTGAAAGAGCAGCGGAGTTGCTAAAGAAGGCCGAGCGGCCGTTGATTGTGTTTGGTAAAGGCGCTGCTTACGCAAGAGCGGAGACCGAGCTGAAGAAGCTGGTCGAGAGAACTGGAATCCCGTTCCTGCCGACGCCGATGGGGAAAGGTTTGCTCCCGGATACGCACGAGCTTGCAGCAAGTGCCGCGAGGTCGCTCGCAATTGGGAAATGCGACGTTGCGCTTGTGGTTGGGGCGAGGCTCAACTGGTTGCTGCATTTTGGGGAACCGCCCAAATGGTCCAAGGATGTGAAGTTCATATTGGTCGATGTGTCTAAAGACGAGATTGAGCTAAGGAAGCCCCACGTAGGTGTAGTTGGCGATGCCAAAAGGGCACTGGAGTTGCTCAATGTGCAGATCAAGGATGACCCTTTCTGTTTCGCGAGGAATCATCCGTGGGTGGAAGGGATATCCAAGAAGGCAAAGGATAATGTATCCAGGATGGAGTCTCAGCTGGCGAAGGATGTGGTGCCGTTTAATTTCTTGACGCCGATGAGGATTATCAGAGATGCAATTTCGGGTATGGGGAGTCCTGCTCCGATTGTGGTTTCGGAAGGTGCTAATACAATGGATGTGGGGAGATCAGTGTTGGTTCAGAGTGAGCCAAGGACTCGATTGGATGCCGGAACTTGGGGGACAATGGGAGTTGGGTTGGGTTATTGCATTGCTGCTGCAGTTGCTGAGCCTGATCGGCTTGTGGTTGCAGTTGAAGGCGACTCCGGATTTGGGTTCAGTGCTATGGAAGTTGAGGTAGAAGCTCTCAGTCACCATTCATTTTCTCATTGCTTCTGGTTTCTTTACTAATGTGCGACCCTACTATTTACCTTTGCTGCCTATCAAATGTGCATGTCTCTGTGTTTATATGAAATGACATACTTGACTGGTGTAATTCAATATTGCTTGGAAAGTCTGTTTAGGAGTTTGATATGTGTTATTAGATTCATGTGCTTAATAACGCTATGATTTGTTTCTATAGTTACTGTGACTTGATAGCCCAGATGGTTGTGGAGTGACCTTGCAGAGATAAACCAGCTCCTTCTTGGCAAATGCTGGTTGCTCATATCTTAGGACATCGTGTCCTCTGACATTCAGTTAACGAATTAATAATAAGAGGGATTGTGTGTTTTTTTATACTCTTTCTGCTTGCAGAGACACCATTAAGGGGTTCAATGAAAGTGAAAATAGAACATTTTCGCATTCGCATTCATTTTCTTGGAGTGTTGTTTGTGAACTTTGGTCAAGAAATTGTGCACCTAGCTCTTCTTTGCAATATATCTTTTGATCGTGCTAAGATGGTAGGTACCTCAAATGATTGATTTCTCCTTCTTGACATTGGCTAAGCTGCTGTAGATTTTGAGTTTCTCACATTTTCCCCTTGTCCGACTTCATAACTTGCGTATCTTGACTGCCGCTTGGACTTAAACATCTTGTGTCTTGATTATCTCCAGACATTGGTACGCTACCAGTTGCCTGTGGTGGTGATAGTTTTCAACAACGGCGGTGTATATGGAGGAGACAGGAGAAGCCCTGATGAAATAAAAGGCCCCTTCAAAGATGACCCAGCACCCACTTCTTTCGTCCCTGGAGCTGCGTATCATCTTCTAATTGAAGCCTTTGGGGGCAAAGGTTATCTTGTAGGAACCCCTGATGAACTCCGGTCTGCACTCACAGAATCTTTCTCTGCAAGAAAACCTGCAGTTATCAATGTCACAATAGATCCTTTTGCCGGTGCGGAAAGTGGGAGGATGCAGCACAAGAACTAAGGTATATAGCCTTCCCCCAACCTGTTTCTGTCTGTATTCCCTCTATTTTGTATCTGTGGGCAAGCTGGCCTTTGTGTGTTCCCTTTCACTAATGCTGTAAAATTTCATCTGATGCTATGTTCCCTGTTAGGTTCTTTTGTTTGTACGCAGTTTGGTGTTTTCGGGCGGTATGCCAACTAATTTGGTGGTTCAACGTGCAAGGTGGATGGAATATTAGCTTTGGTGGGTGTTTTCTGTAAGGTTTCTAAATACGCCCTTACTCCTTACGTTCGAAAGACTGATTCCTTGTTACACACAGCTGAACTCGTCTTCTTTGTCTTCTCCTCTCTCCGAGTTTACAAGTACAGGATCGTCGGGGATAATATGTGTTTTGTTATTTGAATGTAACCTTGTTCGGGATTAGATTATTTTTCACAGCATTGGCGTGTATTCACTATTGTCAGAAGAGCCTTGGTCTGGTTTGCTGCCTATCAGAGCTCATGAGAGCTAATAGAAGCTTGTTGGATCTTTGAGAGGTGTCCAAGTTAGCTCATGATATCTTAATGGAGCTAAATGGAGCTTGTTGTAAGCTAAAAAGACTAGGGTCGTTTAGTGGGGGCATGTATTATATCACGAGTGTATTTTGTAGTCTCTATGGTGATACGCGATCTAGGGCGGTTAGTGTATTGACTATGAAGAATGTTCTCGCTAGTTGTGGAGGTTCGGTTTACTGTTATCGGTTAACCGTTGGTTTTAACTGAAACCGACAGATCTCCACCCCTAGTTCTCGCCATGATACTTGAAACCATTCGATATGTTTGGATATCGCGCCTGCTGTTATTTGTCGTGTGTTCTTAAACTCTGCAACTGTATCTTACTGTTTAAAAGTTTTTTATCGGTGAATTGTATCGTTATACATGAAAACCTCTACGTAAAAGGACTTGGCATTATCCATTATGAAAGAAAGGAAGTAGTCTTAAGATATCCAAGTAGGTTCATCTTGTCCTCGTCATGATATTCAAGGCTAGTCGATATATTTGAATACCGTGCTTGCTACTATTTGTCGTGAGTTAAACTCTAAAATTGTGTCTCGCTGTTTAAAAGTTTTCAATGAGTGAACTATATCTTTATACATGAAAACCTTTAAGTAGAAGAACTTGGCATTATTCATTATAAAAGGAAGTAATCTTAGGATTTCTTGTGCTCAATTCATTTCACATGTGCATAAAACTCTTACTAACCTATCATTTAGAGCATCCACATTAATACAATGGTAAAAGTAATTGCATTTGTACTCTTTATTGCTAACTCAATTTTTTTTCAATCCACATCAAATCAATTTCATTCACCTACATCAATGCAATTAACTTGTACTTGCATATGTAATTAAATATCATATTCAAATGATACAAAATAATATAAAAAAGAAAATAATATAAAATTAAAAATCTCTATTTTTGTAGGGCTTTTTGACTTGCATATGGAATTGCATTTGTTGCAAGCTTGTAAATATGCAATTGGTAGTCACATCAATGCAATTGGTGTTACAATTGCAAACAGCCATTACATGTCATCTTGCAATTTAAAATGCAATACCAATGTGGATGTTCTTAGCGTCACATGCACGAGTACAATTCGATTAATGAAACCAGTGGAAGATCCATTTCTCGATAACAAAAATTTGGGCATTTTCAATTTATCATTGGTACATTTTTTATGTACTAGTATCATTTAGTAGCTCCTGGAGCTACCGCGGATTGAGCTTGATTGCTATGAGGGCTCCCCCTAAGCATTGCCAAATTGGAATAATGATAGAACTGCCAAATTTAATTGTCGAAAGCTAACCAACTTGATATCTAGCTAACAAAAATGTGCTGTGATTTGTCAAGATAATTGATTCCTGAAACGGGAGGAACAACAATAATGGAATGGCCCATCCCTTCGATACTTTCCCCCCGATCTTGTCTGCCTATCTTCTTCTGTGTCTTCACCATTATCTTGCTTTTTTAATCTTTTGCCATACATTATTGTCGGGTAATTAATCAAAATGATCACAAAAGTTTGACATAATAATAAATTAATAAATGTTCTAAAACTTTAGAAACCAGTAATTTCGTGTGTTTCCATTCATATTTCTAACCAAACTGTTTAGGTGGTAGGTTTAAGTGTTGGTAATGTGTTTAATCTTAGTAATTTTTGCAGCGAGTCAGCAATCATCCTCTACATTTTTTTTTGTTTTATCCCAAAATTAAGTGGACAGTTTGAATGAGAATATAGATGCAAAGTGAAGAAATAACCGTTTGGATTATAAGGCAATACTTATAAGGGTGGTGCAACGGTTCGCTCCGGTTCAAATTAATGAGTACCGCAATCCATTAGCGAAAGATATCTTAGGACCAAGTACCGGACCATCATTGCATTCCGTCCATTTGGTCTGGTTTGTTCCGGTCCAAATATCAGCTCGGTCCATCATTTCTTTAGTAATTGTAAAATTTATGTGAATCAAGAACCAGACCGCATTATACTCGGTCCGGTGCGGTCCGATCTCGGATCAGTTCAAATGAATCTTTTTAGTATGTTTTAAATGTTTGTAACCACTTTATTACCAGTTAAAACCTACTCCAGAAAGTCTATCCCTGGATCAACGTGCATTCAATTAAGAGCTGCTGCTGCTGTCTCCTTATCTTCTAAGTCCCAATTTTACTATCCCCTGTCCTGTCCTTTAGTTATTTACTCTGTATTTGCCCCCACCACTCTGCCCCAATTTCCTGCCTGCCCACCACAACTTTACGTTTCCAAAACGTTCACTCTCACAATTAATAGTCTCGTTCCCGATTCCCCACTTCCCACCCTCTTCCTCTTCCTCTTCCTCTTCCTTCTCCTCTTTATGCCCAGAGAAAAGCTCTGAAGTCTTTGAACCAGTTCCTTTTTCGCCCCTGTTTTCCCACCCAGAGAAACAAACACCCGCTGGAAGTAACATGGATCAGTCTCCGTTGCTGGAGAAGCTACAGCCGTCACACGATGACGACGAAGTAGCACATCAGACCAATCCCAGCAGCAGAAGAGCGACAGGGCGGCGGAGGAAAATGGATATCTTGCTCGACCAGCTCAAGAAGGTGACCCGAATGGCCGCTCCCATGGTCGTCGTCTCGGTAACCCAGTACCTCGTCCAGGTCGTCTCGCTCATGATGTCCGGACACCTCGGCGAGCTCTCCCTCTCCGGCGTCGCCATCGCCACTTCCTTCACCAACGTCACCGGCTTCGCCCTCCTGGTACGTATAAGTTATATGCATCAATTCTTTCCCTAAAGATTTCGAATAGCTGTCCCGAATTCAAGTCGATAATGTTTCCTCGCCAGTTCGGATTGGCGGGAGCGCTGGAAACGCTGTGCGGGCAAGCGTACGGGGCGGAGCAGTACTGGAAATGCGGGACCTACACTTACGCATCCATCATCTCCCTCGTCCCGATCTGCGTCCCCGTCTCGATCCTCTGGTACTACATCGACGACATCCTCGTTTCGATCGGGCAGGACCCGGAGATCTCGCACGTCGCCGGGCAGTACGCCGTCTGCCTGATCCCTGCTCTGTTCGGCGACGCGGTTCTGCAGCCGCTGAACAGGTACTTCCAGTCCCAAGGGCTGACGCTCCCCATGTTGTTGAGCTCCGTGGCCGCGCTCTGCGGGCACGTGCCGGTCTGTTGGGCTCTGGTGTACAAGTTTGGGCTCGGGAATGTTGGGGCCGCTCTGGCGATTGGGCTGGCCTACTGGTTCAATGCCGGGTTGCTGGTTGTGTACATGAGGTGGGCTGGTTCGTGCGAGAAGACACGTGGGATGTGTTGGGATGATTTGGGGGCGAGTGTGATGCAGTTCTGGAGGTTCGCTGTCCCTTCTGCCGTCATGGTCTGGTTAGTATATTTCTATACTCTGGGTAGACCGTAGTTCGGTCGGTATATATGATTAAAACCGGTCAGGATATCGCAGGTTCATAGGTCGAACCTTTAAAAATCGGCCGTCGCGATAATTTGAATTTGTGTTATGTTAATATTGTAGTTTGGAATGGTGGACGTTTGAGCTGCTAGTCCTGCTGGCGGGATTGCTACCCGATGCAGCGCTTGAGACTTCAGTGCTTTCCATTTGGTAACCAATTTTCTCGGTTTTTTTTTTTTTGCAAAATTGCTTAATTGAATGATTACTACTTAACTAAATGGTGCTTTTTCTGATTCGACTTGCAGCCTTACAACTACATCGCTTCACTACTATGTGCAATATGGAATTGGAGCGGCGGCCAGGTTAATTTTATACTATATATATTAAAAAAAAAAAAATCAACCTATGTCACACTCTTATTCCGGACTTTGAAATTACGAAAATGGACTAAAAATATGGGGGAAAAAACTTTGTGTCTCCAACAGCACTGGGGTGTCGAACGAGCTGGGGGCAGGGAATCCGGAGAAAGCCAAAGCAGTGATCCAATCCGCGGTGGGGATTTCGATTCTGGAGGCGGCAATCGTCAGCACCACGCTCTTCTGCTGCCGCAGCTTCTTCGGCTACGTTTTCAGCAACGACAAGGCCGTGGTGGCGTACGTGGCCGACGTGGCTCCGCTGCTCTGTCTCTCCGTCGTCGTAGACAGCTTCCTTGCAGTACTCTCCGGTACGTACGCTACTTCGCGCAGACAGGGTGACAATTAATCAATGAATCATATGTCTATCAATAACGAATTACGTACCGGAAATGTGGGGATGCAGGAGTGGCGAGGGGGAGCGGGTGGCAGCACATAGGAGCGTATGTGAATCTAGGGGCGTACTACGGCGTCGGGATGCCGGTGGCGGTGCTGATGTGCTTCGTCTTCCATCTCGAAGGGAAAGGCCTGTGGGTTGGGATACTGACTGCATCCACTCTCCAAGCTGTTTTGCTTGCTTTCATCACTGCCTTCACCAATTGGGATCGACAGGTTCTTTGTTTCTTTCCGTCAAATCATCCCTGAATTTAGTCACTGCTCTACTGATTAGCTATTAGTTAACAAAATACTGTGTTGTTTTCTATTGCAGGCAGAGAAAGCCAGAGAGAGGATATTTGATGGGAATATAATTTTGCCAGCATAATTGAGGCGTGACAGAAAAAAAAAAAGCATAAAAGAGAGATGCTCAGAAATAATAGTCTACACCTTTACCCAGGCAGCATGAGGATGATTTGATTTATGGGAAAATTGATTGGATTTTGAGTGAAAATCACTCAGAGCAATCAACTGGAACATAATCTGGTTCTAACAACTAGTTGGTTTCGATAGCCAGTTGTTGATAAATTTATTAGGACCGATGGATCGAAGAAGATTCACAATTTCACTCCACCACAGGGGAGGATCTTGATTCTCAAGTCGATTGACAAATATGTACTTTGATTATTTCCGAATTGATTCGATCAACGAGTATAGCACCGTGCTCGACGTGTATGGCAATATCATGTATGTTTTATTCAAAAAAACAAAACAAAAAAATTATAGTTCTAGCCAGTTAGGCTTAAGGTTGTTGGGATCATTTAATGGTTGCGCCTAAAACTTACTACACTAAATTAGGACAAATATAACTAGTCTAGAACTATAGTATATAGTGACTATCAATGTGGTATTCCACGGGGTCTGTAGTATGTACATATACTTCTACTATGAGCTATCTTACAATCTAGCTAGTCGATTTAATGTTCGCTACTTCTAATTAAACAAAAGCAATCAAAGTAAGAAAATAGGTTAGTTCAAAGATTGGAAAAACACTCACCCCCTCACCTTAGGATTGAGTATTATCCGATATGATCCGCGCTAGGCAGAGTAACATTCGAGCGAAAGTAGCAATGGGGCGGACATATGTACTACTTTCAATTGAACATCTCCCAACAAATTAAGTTATTGTGCCAATTAGTTCTTGACATGGTATTAGGAGTGTACATGTGGGTTGGGTGATTCAGCTCTAGTTGTTTTAGTCACCCGCGACCCATACACTTCGATTTTGAAAACACTAAATCCAAACCCACCCAAGAAGTAAGAACCTTACGGTTTGTTTATAATTGGGTTGGGTCGGTGGACTATACATTTGAGTAAAAGTCCATCTCAACACGAAAATGCAATTATTTTTGCACCATAAAAAGATTATATAACCAATTACATTTCGAGTAAATAAACAGAATTGAAAATCATCAAGAAGTTGTTGTCCTTAACTCGTTGAAGTAGAGTTTTTTTCAATCTATGTCTAGTATTTTTCATTAACATTTACTAAAATATTTTAAAGAGGTTATTCATTATAAGCTAACACATCTATAATGTATTATACTTATAAAAAATTATGCATAAGAAATGACAAAGTGTGAAACATATCCTATATTAAATATATGTCCAAAATTTCTTACCACCATCTCTCGTAATCCATCCCTGGTCAGAGCGAACAACTAATGGTGGAATCTCCTTGTTCAGCAGAGTTTCAGGTACATGAAAACCCTTTTTCTATCCCTTTTCCCTCTTCGTCTTCTTCATTCAGCGACGCTAGTTCTTGTTGTCCTGCTTTAATTGAACTTCTATCTAATATGAGTTTTTTTATGTTTGAGTTTATCGAAGAGTCCCTGGAGAAGAAGCGACGGATCGTAGTAGCCAATTTGGGAGAAGTGCAGCACGAATTCAATCATTGACATTCTGGAGGGTTGATAGGCTCCAATTTGTTTTATGGACGAGTAGTGGTTTTGGTAGCATTAATGGGCTCCAATTTGTTTTGTGGACTGGTAGTACTGGTATTGAAATGTGTATTTAGACAATGGTATTACGATTTGTAATTTGGATTTGTAGTGAATAGTGGTTATTCATAGCATTTTGTATACCTGTGTCAATCTCTACCAATTAGCTTCTATCATATAGATTGACACCGGTAGTGGTAGTAGTTTGGACTGGTAGCTTCTATCGGTACATAATTGGTACACGTACCAGTTGAGTGGTACATATACCGCTCCAGTGGTAAACGTACCACTGGAATTAGAGTACCACTACCAAATATTAGTTGAGTGGTACAAGTACCATTCCACGCTATATGTACCACTTTAATGATAGACGTACCACTCCAATGGTACACGTACCAATCCAATGTCACCTGCGTTACAATAATGGAATTGGTTCTATACTTTTCTGTTCATGGTGGTACACGTATCACGAAGTTTGTACTCCAATCTTACAACTAATATGAACTCAGGCCATGAAAATAACGAGAAACCCAATCAAACTAAAAACTAATACGTTTGCATACTCATACTAGTTCATTAGTAGAAAGTAACATCCGTCAAACACAACCAAATTAACTGTGTTTGAATATAGTTTGGCACATACGGTAAACATTCATAAGAACTATAGATGAAACAAACAAGCAATGACTTTTATGTTTTGCTTGTATTTCTCTTCCTCTTGAGATCATTAGTAAATTGTTTTGCTGCATGCTCACTGTCGTATTCTCCTGCAGACTTCAGCCTTTTCTTAATTCTAGTTGTGTCCTTCCTCTGCTTCAGTTTCTTCTCTCTAAAAGCTGGTTCATCATCTTGATCATGAACCACAAGTGCTTCCATGTTGAATCAGCTGGGACTATAATTACCACACCTGTATTTAACAAGAAGAGGCGCCAGAAATCACACTGTTATAATACTACCACATGACAGGCATATTACTTGCACTGTTATATATATATATCAATCGATTGACATAATACTACAACTATCAGTACAATACAACACTACCACTGAGTGGTAGCATTATGGGTAGGGCTGCAAATGAGCCAAGCCGCTCGCGAGCAACTCGGCGTTCGAATCGGAAAAAACTCGTTCGACACTCGACTCGTTATTTAACAAGCCGGCTCGCGAGCCAACTCGTTAGTTAACGAGCCAAGCCTGAGCTAGACCATGCTCAGCTTGATAAGCTCGCGAGCTAGCTTGATTCGGTGGCTTGTCGAGCTAAGCTCGCGAGCTGCCTTGTTTTGAGCTTGTCGAAGGATGAATTACTCTTTTAAACATGAACATTGTCTTATAATACAGATGTGTATGAAATTTAGATGTTATTTCTAGTTTCTAGTGTTCTTTCTATCATTTAAATTCTTATGTTTATACATTTTTCCAGCAAAAATGATTTTAAATCGAGCTCATCTTGAGCCGAGCTTGTACTCAGCTTAACAAGCTATGTTAATGAGCATTTATCGAGCTCTACCGAGTCGAGCTCGAGCTAGATTATTTTTATTCAAGCCGAGCTCGAGCTCGAGCTGGATTATCAAAATTCGAGTTCGAGCCGAGCTCGAGCTGAAAAATTAATAAACGAGCCGAGCTCAAGCTAAGCAAAAACTCGACTCGACTCGGCTCGTTTGCAGCCCTAATTATGGGTACCACTCAACAAACACTATCATTAGGCACATATCACTACCATTGGGACTGGACTACCACAACCAGAGAGGCGTCGTTAGATTGCAATAAGTCTCAGTGGTACATGTACCAGTCGAGTGGTACAAGTACCACTCCCTGCTACATGTACCACTCTAGTGGTAGACGTATCACTCCAGTGGTACATGTATTGCTAGGATTGAACTACCACTACCGAATACCAGTTGCGTGGTAGAAGTACCACTCGAGTTATACAAAAAGCTACAACTACAGCAGAAAGTCGTAATGTCATGAGTAAACCTTACCGAGATTGGTGTCGTCGGCCACAAGGCAAGCATATTACCAGTTCAGTGATACAACAAACCAGTCTAGTGGTACAACTACCATTACATTGGTACGGGTACTAGCCGAGTGGTAAGAGTATTGGTCAACCGGTACACGTACCCCTTGACTGGTACTATCATTACCACTATCATGCCACCCTCAAGTGGTAGCACCACGTGTACCACTGGAAAACTACCAATCAATTGAAAGTTATAACGTCGTGCGTTAACCTTACTGAGATTGTTGTCGTCGGCGAGATTCTCAGTGTCATCGTCGTCGTCTTTGAGCTGATCAACATTCATGGGCATGAAATCATCGTTGTCGAGATTGGCGTTGTTGTCCAGATCCCCATCTACGTCGACAACGACGACGTCCTCCACCATTTGTTCTCATGATCGCCCTCTTTTTCTGGCTATCATTGCCCCTTTTTTCTGTGTGAGGGTTTCTGGGGGGGGGGGGGGAGGTGTTAAAGCCAGGTAAATGGGGAGGTTTTCTTTTGAAAATAGGAGCAAGAAGGGGAAGAATGGAAGGGAATGTGAAGAGACGTTTGTGGTAAAGTGATTACAACTCCCAACAATCACGTTTTAAATCCTTCCCAATTCAATTTAATTATTTTCCTTTTACAGATTGTATAAGGCTTCCCAAAACACCCTTTTTATATTAACAGCAGTTGGGACAAGCTACGGTGCTAATCCTATAGGGGGTTAGCACCGTACTAACTAATTTTTAAATGGTTTAATTTTATTTTTTATTAAATGGCCATAATTAAAGAAAGGGTATAATAGGAAATAAGAAGAAAATTAAAAAAATATGAAATTAATATGATTTACGGAAAGTGGGGGATTGGGTTTTTTAATTGGTTTAATTTTAAGGGATCCATTAATTATTAACTTCCATTTTTTAATTAAATCTGTTTCCGTTAGTGGGCGGATTTTAAGGGATTGGGGATGGTTATTGCTTGGAAATAATTATTAACCCTATTTCTCGGAAAAAAATAATTGTGCTCCATATCAATCTAATATCACGTCTCCCTCTTTAATTGATAGATATTTATTAGTAGCAATATTAATTTAATAGTAGTGATTCCATAGTAATAACATTACATATTTTAACGATATGGCGTAGTGGTTATTACCATTGGTAGTGTTTTCAATAATTTTTTTTTTTGTCATAGTCATTTCATTCCTCGGTTGATTGTTTGTAGTAGCTATTTTCGAGGTGGTAATAGTGTTTCCAATAAAAAGTACTATTCCAATATGGTAGTTGTTAATCGTGATCGTAGCAATATTTTATGATGGTAGTAGTGATTTTACAAAGAGAAATTATCAACATAATAAGATTGAATTCATTATGAACAACGCAAAGAAAAGTACTTGTTACTGCTACACATAAACATCTACTAAAAAAAGTTAAACCAACTACTATATTGAAATGAAACACTACTACAAGAAATACAAATGGGAGAAAACTACTAATCTTCTTCCAAACACTACAACATTGAAACGCTACCACACGAATTGGGAATATGTCAATGTCACTGCTACGAACTGACCCATCGATTCAATACTATCCACAAACGAAAACACTACGAATGAATGGCCATATGCCTTCACTGTAAACTGAACATCGCCGGAAAATAAAAATTAATCCCACTCCGATCAGAACCCAAAACAGAGCTAGGATACAGCAACCTACACGCAACCTCCATTGAAGACAAATCTTGAACAAAAAAATAAATAAAAAACCAGCAGGGACGGCGACATGCAATGGAAAGACAGATCATAAATCCAAAAACAAAAAACCAGAATAGGGAATGGAGCATGCAATGGCGCCTATGAGATGATGGAAGGACGATTGATGAGACTTGACTATTACTTGAGGCGGCTCCGATCTCGGATGAGCAGAGGGCGGCGACAAGGTGGGAACCTCGGAGGACGGCGACGAGGACGGACAAGCGGTGGCTATCGTCGAGTTCGTAGGAGCAGAGGAGGGCGCAGGGAGTATTCGGCGGCGACGAGGTCGGAGGAGCAGAGGGTTGCGTCGCCGAGGATAGTTCAGGCGAACAACGGCCGCAACTCTCGGCTTCGCTGGGTGAAGATGATGCGACGAAATAGAGAGGAAATTGAGAAGAAAGAATCTCCCAAAAAAAACGAAAGTGACTGTTGGGATCCCACCACAATAATCTCGGCTGATTTGAAGCAATGACGTGACGTCAACTAATTACAGACCTTACAAAAATACCCCTCACAATAAAAATCCCTTTTATCAGCCGAAAAAAAAAGGAAATTGATATATGCGGTTAGGACGGTGCTAACGGGGTATGGGGTTAGCATCCCATCTCATCCCACAGCAGTTGGATGATGAAGGGGGATGGACGGTAGGGAGTTGGGAAGCGAATCTCACAACCCCAATAGGGGAAGTGACACTATCCCTTTTATCCATGAATTGATTATGATAAGTGAGCAAATCATTCATCAATAAGGTTCAAGGTTTACAATTTAAACTCTCAATATATTAATTCATACGATTGCTTTAATACTAAGAATCGAGTTGTATTTATCATGTTTTAATAATATCAATCCCAACTATAAAAATCGTGGTCGTTGTTAAGACTTTCATCATTTTTGGTCCGTTGAAACACAAAACACTGAAGAACAGTAAACTGCGTCTACATTTTTTTTTTGTCAACAACAAGTTTATATAATAAACCCAAAAAAGAAGAGAAGTCATACTCTCCTCCTTGGTCAGTGATGACTTATATGACTGACGGATTTGGAAAATGGAAACTCATACAGGTCATATAATTTGACATATCAAATATTCATCCATGCTTCGGTCAAACTTGTATCAATATTTCAAATCATAAGAGAAATTTTGCATCGGCCGCCGCATTTCATATCGCTACCACCAACTAATCGTCCCTTCCTACTCCTTTCCAAGACGGACGATTTCTCACGCTTCAAAGTGTATGTAATTATTTTCCTAAGCCAAACTTAAATGGCGCAGCACAAAAGATTCCGCTGCAAAGAATGACTTCCACAATCAAATACCGTAAACCGATTGATCGATGAGAGAGATTGTTTTGTCACCATATAGTGGATTGTTTCGAAATAAAAAAACGAATAAAATGACTAGAGACTCAAACGGTGAGAAGGAAGACACGATATAGACACAAATGATATAAAACGAAAATAAATCTCCTCCAAGATACCCAACCAACGAGTGAGTAATTCAACAAAAAAAATTTGCGAATCACTGCCCAATGTCACCACAAAAATTTAACGCATTAGACACCGTCGCATAGCATCTCGATGAGAAAGTAATTCAACAGTAAAGACATCCGAGATACCATCATAAAATTTACTAAAAGCAAACAAGATCGAACAATCATGACCTACGAAATCGATTACACTTTCTTGATTTACCTCCACAACATTATAATTATCTTGCAAAGTGAACCGCCAAAAAAGAAACATCCAATATAATGCTAGCAATTTTCTATCCCAAAATATTAAAGTTATGGTTTTTAGTCATAACATCCAATATTATGAATAATAATAAAAAAATAGTATAGTCTTGTAAAATGAAACTGAACAATCTTCAAGTGTATGGTTTTTAGTCATATTGTTATTGTTATTGTTATTTTCAGGAGTCTTCCTTTTCCACGTAAGGAAAATCCCACCAACCAAGTTGTTATAAAATAAAATAAAACAAAACAGAGCCCCAACCAATCCCGCACCCGCCAAAGATGACCATTATCATCACGGAATCCGAGTCCGTCCAAACTCCCAAACCAAGGAATCATCCCAACTCCCAGCCATCAGCATAATCATATATCCTATCATTTCTTCATTTTTGGTATCTTCTCCAACCCATGTGCTTAATCTTTAGTTTACTACTTTACTTTCCTACTTCATATCGAAATGAAACGATACCAGAGATTATATCGAAAAATTCAGTGGTGATAGGATATTCAATTCTAAAACTGTGATTCAACAGTTTTCATATCGTCAAAATTATTTTACCATTTGAGATTCGATATCTAGTAGTATTTTCGATCTGACCGAACGATAGAGTACGGTTTCTAAAATATTGATCATCACATTTTTTTTTCCACGTTGCATATTCATTTTTGTAAAGGTGATTTAGATAATAATAAAAAAAAATTGTAATTAGATGTTACTGAATATAGACTCAAAACTAATGATATCACTAGGCCAAACCTTATTTGCCACATTTCATATTATAATAAACAAACAAATTTTGAAACTATTCATCCTCCCCCTCCTTTATAAACACCCAAAACACAATCTTCCTCACACTCAAAATAACCAGCAACAACAGAATACTAACACCAAGACAAAAAGCAAAGCAGCCATGGCTTCCTCTTCCTTCTCCGCCACCGCCACCGCCACCATTTCTTCTTCCCACCGTCACCAATCCCTCCTCGTCACAAAACCCTTCACCCACAATTCCTTGCTCTTCAAGCAACCCAACAAACTCACCACCACCCCATCCCTCCGCCCTCTCAAACTCCGCGCCTCCTCCTCCTCCGTCGCTCCCCTCGACAAAACCGCCGCCGCCGCCCCGCCGCCGCTCCCGGACTTCGACTTCAACGCCTACATGCTGACCAAGGCCGCCCTAGTCAACGCCGCCCTCGACCAATCCATCCCGCTCACCCGCCCCCTCAAAATCCACGAGGCCATGCGCTACTCCCTCCTCGCCGGCGGCAAGCGCGTCCGCCCCGTCCTCTGCCTGGCCGCCTGCGAGATGGTCGGCGGCGACCAGTCCCTCGCCCTCCCCATGGCCTGCGCCACCGAGATGGTCCACACCATGTCCCTCATCCACGACGACCTCCCCTGCATGGACGACGACGACCTCCGCCGCGGCCTCCCCACCAGCCACAAGAAGTACGGCGAGGACACCGCCATCCTCGCCGGCGACGCCCTCCTCTCCCTCTCCTTCGAGCACGTCGCCGTCCGCACCCCGAGCACCGTCTCCCCGGACCGCGTGGTCCGGGCCATCGCCGAGCTCGGGTCCGCCGTCGGGTCCGCCGGCCTCGTAGCCGGCCAGATCGTCGACATCGCCAGCGAGGGCGACGTGGACGTAACCCTCGAGGTGAGCGCCCACATAAATAAATAAATAAATGTCACTTAATCACTCGATTAAGTGACATTTTGTTACAATATTGTCCGTACCACGACGTTTATTTTGTTGTTGACACTTATAAATTGTAATCCTACTAGGATCTGGAGTACATACACATTCACAAGACGGCAAGGCTGCTGGAGGCGGCCGTGGTTTGCGGCGCGATTCTCGGGGGCGCGGACGACGGGAGCGTGGAGAAGGTGAGGAGGTACGCGCTGCGCGTGGGGCTGCTGTTTCAGGTGGTGGATGATATTTTGGACGTGACCAGGTCGTCGGAGGAGCTGGGGAAGACGGCGGGGAAGGATCTGGCGAGTGATAAGGCCACGTATCCGAAGTTGTTGGGCCTGGATGGGGCCCGGAGGTTTGCTGCGGAGCTGGTGGGCCAGGCCTGTGAGGAGCTGGCCGGGTTTGATCCGGTTAAGGCCGCCCCGCTGTACCATTTCGCTAATTACATTGCGACCAGGCAGAACTAATTTTTTTATTGATTCCAGACTTTTGTTGTTTTCGTTTAATTGTATTAATCTGTCGACTGGTCGATACTCTGCCGGCCGGCCGGCCGGCCGGGGTTGATCTATCATTGGTTAAGTACCGATGATAATAATTAGATTTGTTTGTTTGTTGGTTGTATACTCCGCCATGGTTTTTTTGGCTGTTTTCATAATTAGAAGAGACAGGAGATATATAATGTACTATTTCATGACAATAATCTGGTCATCACAACTTCATTGATGGATTTCCTAATAATATACTTATCAAGAAATGTAATGTAATCAAAACTTAATCGTTGAACCTGATTAATCAATTTAAGTAGTAAGTAATTAGACTAGATTCTGGGGAGAGCAAATTGTGGGGATAGTCCAAACTTATTATGGGATCCATGCTGCTAGCTGGCTGCTCGGAGTAGGTGGCCTGGATGACATTTTTGACCGCTTTCTCTCTTTAATTATTAAATCATTCTTTTGTACGGCTGTTTAGTTATATATTTCTGTTGATTAACTACGCATGATCGGTTAGATTATTAGATCGCAGTCCCAAATGGTGGCAGCGCGACCTTGATTTCTGATTTAAAAGTCAGTCTGAGGTTTTAGGCGAACTAAAAGTTTATTATGTTGGCGTAATTATGGTTGTCTTACTCAGACCTCGATAGAGAAGCGAGCCACTACATTATGCTTCTTCGTACGTCATAAGATAAAATAGAGCGACGTGTCTATCGATAACCTATGTCGTCCGCAACGTAGTAGGCTAGTACATCTGAAAAGAAGATGCCTTCTTGAACAGGTGATCCCTTGAGATATTGAAGGATCCGCGATTAGCATCCATAATATAAAGTAATTAACATATAATTAGTGATTCTGCTCAATAGGAAAAGAAGAGGGGCACTCTATAATACAAAGTAATTAACCTAAGTACACCGAACACTTCCTATATTCATGGCTGGCTAGTCTTTGAGGGCTTTTGGTAAGAACTAGGGTTGGCCATTCGGTTATCGGTTGCCGGTTAACCGGCCGGTTAAACCGATAACCGGCGGTTACCGGTTAACCGGTAATCGAAAAACAATAGCTCGGGCGGTTGGCGGTAGAAGGATTGAGGTGGCCGGTTAACCGGCTAACCGAGGTGAATAACTGCCGGTTAAACCGACTAACCGGCGCTCTCACTCACCTCCTAAAACGACGCCGCGTCTCCTAAGGGCTAAATCCCTAAACCGACAAACCCAGTCCTATCGTCCTCACCATCGCGATTCGAGATTTCCAGTCTCCCTCTCCCTCACTCAGTCACTCACCCCGCCGCCGCCGCCCTCACTCTCCCAGCCGCCGCGCATCTCCCTCACTCTCTCCCTGCCGCGCGCCGCCGCCGGCCCTCTCACTCTCTCCCTGTCGCGCGGCTGCCCCTGCCGTCGCCGACCCTCTCCCTCACTCTCTCCCTGCGGCCGACGCCACCATCTCTGTCCCACCTCCTCGAAGCCAGTCGTCGCCAGCCCGCCATCCCGACGACAAGCTGATGTGAGTGAGACCTCCCACTCCAAGTCTCCAGTCAACGGTCTACCGAGTCAACATGCCCCCGGGCCCTTTCATCTCCACCAACCCTTGCGTCATCGTCCTGCTCGACGGGAAAAGCTTCCCCATCCTCTTCGATCTGTCGAAAGTCGAGAAGAAGGATCTCTTCACTGGAACCTACATGCCCTCCACGGATCTCACCGGCGGGTACCGAATCCTGTCCTACCTCGACCCCTCCGAATCCAATCACGCCAAGCTCAAGCAATTGCTCTTCAATTTGATCAAATCCCGTCGCGAATTCGTCATCCCCGAGTTCAATTCGGCCTTCACCGAGCTTTTCGAGGTGCTGGAGTACGATATCGCGACGAAAGGGAAAGCAGAGTTCGCCGACCCGAACGAGCAGGCCACTTTCAATTTCCTCTCGCGCGCCTTCTTCGGCGTGAGGCCGATCGACACAGCGTTGGGGAAGGACGCGCCGACGGTGATCTCGAAGTGGGTTCTGTTCAATCTCGCACCGATCCTCTCCGTCGGGCTGCCGAAGGAGGTCGAGGAAGCCACGCTCCACTCCGTCCGCCTCCCTTCCACGCTCGTACAGAAGGATTACAACCGCCTCTACGAGTTCTTCGGTTACTTCGGTTAACCGAGCAACTAACCGGTAACCGACCGGTCGGTTACCGGCTAACCGAAGGATTAGATCGGACGGTTGTCGGTAGGCTTTCTCCCTGGTGCGGTTAACCGATAACCGACATTTCGGTTATCGGTTATAACCGAACTAACTGAAATGCCAGCCCTATTGGCCGCGCCTACTAATTCCCCTGAATTAATAGGTCGACACTAAAGAAGAAGCTGGTCAGGTCAATAAAAAATGGTATTATTCTATACAATACCCAATGGAAATGGCAGAGTCAAGAACGTGGGTTGCATAGTTGCATGGGGAATATCTGATGTGCATCGGAATTCTTAAATTTATTTATTTATTTAGCATGGGAAGTGGAAGCAGATCTCATTTCTGCATTATGATAGATACCCAACACGAAGTCTATATATAAAACCAATATACGGGTAGAACATAATTTTTTTTGTATATTATGAGGACAGGTGTTTACACTCACTCAATGTTAATTCTAACTCCCGTTGATGGGAATATTTTGTAATTTGTATTGATGATTTGTTTTTTTAGAAAATGGGACGCTAGAAGGGCACCCTGCCTGGTACTTAAATTAAACGATCTTGGGTGATACCTATAGTGTCATACAGGATCCAAAAATTAAACGATCTTGGGTGATACCCATAGTGTCATACAGGATCCAAAAATTAAACGATCTTGGGTGATACCCATAGTGTCATACAGGATCCAAAAATTAAACGATCTTGGGTGATACCCAGAGTGGAAGGCAAAAAATGCACGATTTCCTCGAGAATAGCCCCCATCCGATTATCTCTAGTATCAGCCGAATAATCTTCTCAATAATCACTTTGGCATCGCCTTTGAACCGCAATTCCGTGAATCCGTGGCCCAGACACCAAAAGATAGCCTCCCAGAGCACGAGCAATTCAACCACCATAGTGTCATCAATCAACAGAATTTGAAACCCATTAACCATGAGGACTTCCCTAGCTGGATTCATAATGACCATCCCGCCTGCCGAATGAGACCCGCTTCTCGTAGCCCCCATCCCACATAAATCCACTATATTCGTCCCCCCGGGTCCAAGTGTTGCATCAAAGGGATGGACGGCTGAGGCACTCGATTTGCCGGCAAACTTACCCACTCATCATATTGCTCGTTAAATTGGCGCATCAAGGCCGATATCCCAAACTGTTTACCCAAAGACAACCCAGTTACGAGACCGTAAGATCCTCCATGGGATGGCAACCACCGCCATGAAAAGGAGATGGTTTATGTATTAATGACAACAACTTCTTTAGAAAAAGCGGAAAAGTATGACGAGGCAACCCTCGGCCCAGATACTCCATACCTGAAAAGTCCCAAAGGGCGCGCGGGCCACCAAACAATAAAGAAACAAGTGTTCCATTGTTTCTGTATCAGCCCAACAAATCGAACATTTGGGAAGCACAAGGACATTCTTCTCAAGATCTAATCCACTCAAAATCATGGGACTAAATCTGGTTATGCATCCTAGCTAGTCCAGACTCCAAAGGCTTTTATAATGACAGATATAATAAAAATGTTAACCCTTTCCTTCAATTTTTGTTTATTAGGGCCTCCATCATAGGTATATTAGTTAAGCCAATAGTATACATGTTGATTTTGTGTTGCATAATTAATTATTATAGGTATGATGATCGACATAAGTATGTGAATGAATACTATGAATAGTCATTGGTCAGACAACTATAGTACTGGAGCATACAATACTATATGAAATTTCTCTATTTAGACAATGAATTAAACCCAATTTGGAGTATGATGCTATCATGACCTCTAATGAATAAAGTTCAAGTCTTGATTCTTTAAACCCAACTTGATTATCAATTTAATAAAAAAAAAATCGATGATTTTGAGTCTTCAAAATGCAACAAAGTACATCCAGTGATTAAATCCTTTGGAGTACGGCATACTCAAGCATTGAGACATTTTATAGGTGGGGAGTGTCATCGTATCCATGATAAATTTGGAGGTACCGCATATCCGGTGTAAAAAAATGTTATCTAGACTTTGAATTGACCGAACATTGGAGTACAGTAGATGGTTCCCCAAGGTAAATCTAGAGTACCACATACCCTTGGTATGAAAATGGTATGTAGACCTCAAATTAATCAAAATTTGGGGCATGATATATATTCTAAATCATAGACCCTAAACACAAAGATGGTGCATATAATTTGTTGGATGTATTTTGACGAATCATGACCATCGATTATAGTTTCAAATTAAATAAATCTTAGCATGTGAGATTTATAAAATTAAGACCTAGCGTTTAAGCTTTAATTGTTATGGTACAATATCAAGTCTCAAAATCCGATCAACTCAACATTTAGATATCCTTTTTTTTACACAGGGTATGTCATATCTTTCGTTTTACTCAAGCAATCAATCATTTTGCGGAAGCAATCCATTTTTTACTCTTGACGGTCGACCGATTTCCTAAAGCGATTAACCAAATTCTCCGACTTGAGTCCCTCTATGTTATGTTTTAATTTATAGTTTTTGCCAAGTAATCAAATCTAAATAGGCAGCTTTGACTAAACAATCGACGGTAAGTGTAGAGAATTATCATCCCTCATTCCTTCGTGCTACGATCTATGGCCAATATGTCACGTTTTAAAGATCTGTGACCATTTTATTACCACTCCACACCCGGCAATTAAATTACACATTTCAGTCACCCATTTTATATATTAGTGCATGGAGCAAATTGAAGCGAAGTATTCAACACGAATTGTCAGCATCAATGCACCATAGTCCACGTTTGACAACACTTGCTAAATATTTCATACTCTCTCTCTCTCTCTCTCTCTCTCTCACCATTTATTGACAAACCGATGGCAGTTTCCACATCTGATGTCTCCTTCAACCAAAGACTTTCGGCCGCCAACCAGCAATAACATCTTCCTGCAGTGCCCGTGTTTTGACAAAGGAATCCATGGTGAAAATTGCCTGTAAAGAAACAGAATCCTTTAGCACGATCAACAAAAGGAAAATACAGAAACTGAAGTAACAAAGCCGCAATGATACAACAGAAATACAAGATTATCTTTCTGGAGTTTGGTCTCCCAAAATACCTGCATGTAAGACCTGACGTGAGGCAACGAGTCTGGAACAGACCAACTTTTATAATGACTCAAAGCAATCTCTAAATGATATAGCTTCGGGCCGAGGGACAGATCAGCTGCAGACACCTTTTCCCCGTTGATGTAAGGACCCTGCAGAAGTTAAATGGGTGTCAGATCCATTGCTGGACAACACCTTAAGCACCTCAGCAACCTGATTACGTTTCGGTTGCTTTCGTTATCCGGCGGCATGGGATTACCGCGGCCTAATGCTCTCCAGGCAATTAACCACCCATTCTAAGAGAAAAGGAAAGTCAACTCACATTGTCTTTGATATATTCGTCAAAAGAAGTTAGCTCATTCAGTAATGCCTGCTCTGTTCCATCTCCAGGGTCTTTGCTTTTAAGGAATCCAATGAAGGTGGAGAATATCTTTGAGCCACTGCATCAACAAAATTAGAACATCCTTTAGCAAACATAAATGGAGGTGAAAGGAACTGGCATGCGCAGCGTAGTCAAAATCCAAAGAACCATTAAGTGACACAATCTCGAGTTCAACAATAGAGATGGGATTCGTATTGCAGCTTAAGCAAACCACATACACATCATGGTAAATGTGAGGATAACATAGAGGCGAACATTTCAAAAGTAGAAACACGTCCATCAGATATAAGTTGATCATAAGTTTAAATGTCAACTGCATAGGGCATAAGACCATCTAAGTTCCAGAAATCGGATGAAGTTGTACATTATCTTGAAACTACAGAAAGAGATCAAACCGTCACTTGTTTGAACTCAACCACCCATTGAACTGATGCCTGACTTTCAGAATTTCCACAGTTCAATGAAGGTAGAGAGACAACTATAATTCCTCCATTCCAGTTCTCAACTAACTTCGTCGACCACAAAGACTTCTTTCAACAAACAGTTCAAAAGCAAAATGAATGAAAAACAGAATAAGAGTGCTAATTAGGTTTTCAGAAATCATCAACTAACACTCATATCAAACAGGCCTTCAATTTACTGAAACAGTGCTAGATTATGACTTTGAACGCTAGGCATCGAAAAGGGTACTTCTAACAACTGGAAATGGTACTTACACAGAAGATTTCTCAGGTGGTGCTGCCAATGGTGGATCAGGGAATTTCTCTTCTAACGACTGGGTAATTACATCTGAATCCGGAACCCATTTATCGTCGAAGTTTACCACAGGGACTTTACCCTCTGGACTTAGCTTCAAGAACCTACAGAACAACAGAAACAGAATGAACATAGTTCACTGCCTATTACGAATCAGATACCCAATAAAACAAATGTTCCATCATTCTACTCAGGTTCCAGTAAATTAGTTTCTCAAGCTCACTATACTACCATTTTGTTTCCTACGCTCTATAAAAAAGTCGCATAGGAAGACTTCAAACCATTCTGGCGCAAGGAACAAGAAATGGATTCAAGCAATCACCATTCTGGCTTGTTGCTCAAATCTACCAACTTCATGTCATAAGGAAGATTCTTTTCCTCCATGGTCAGCAATACCCTCTGACAGAATGGGCCTACAAAAAAAAAAAGTTCAGAACTTTCAATTCAATTGCTGAAACTCAAAGGTCCCCTCAAATATAACTTGCGCTCAAATGCTTGAATTCCGGCACAGCTACTAGTATATATACACTAATCGCGATAACGTCGGAGCGAAATCGACTTACAGTCGCCAAGCTTGTCCGGCACGGTGATGGACGCCTTCACGCAGACTTGGAGAGGGTTCGACGCTACAGTAGACATAGCTACGGTGAGGGTTCTCCGAATTCCGCATCGTCTGGAAACGACCGGAGTGGCGGTGGCGGGAAAAGGGAACTTGAAGCTGAAGCTGTGTTTGACGGTGGAGGAGAGCGCAGAGGCAGCTGCAGCGGCCACCGACGGTTGGATTCTGGCTGACGACATCTTCGGTCAGATAAGCCGAGCTTTCGAGCTGCTGCTCGGGGGAATGATTTTGCGTTCGGAAATCAGAGATGGGGAAAGGCGCCACATTTTGGGCCGGATTACAGTGTGTTACTGTCCACACAGTACTGGGCCGGATTGTCTTTGTTGCTGTCCATAGTACTGGGCCGGATCGTCTTGTTGATGTCCGCAGGCCTACGTTCATGACCTAGAAAATACTAATTCTTGGACCATCAGGTTAAGACAAGGCAGGGGACAAGAGGGCTAAGGTGGGGTTTGGGTTCAAGGACGAGGCATCGATTAGAGGCAAGGTTGTCAACCCGCGGGCCAATTCACTTTGACCCTGATCCAGTAAGAAAAATGGGTCAAACGCACTCGTCGAGTCGACCGCTACAAGGTACCGGGTTGGAGGTCAAATTGTGTCATTTTTTTTCTTTGGTTTATGAAATGCGTTTATTTAGCGATTTTTTTCCGCCTAACTCAATCTTTGGAAACCTTAGTTGAACATTTGAATATTAATGTTATATAAGTGTGTGTGAATTTTCACTATATGTTGGATCTAAGTACGACATGTTACTTTGGTGCAACGTTATATGTTATTACTCATATGTTAGATGAGATTTGATATAATTTATGAGGATAAGTACAATATAATGACTCTTCTCATATTTACGGGCTAAAACGGGTAACCCGTTAACCCTTGACCCACTAGCTCGACCGTGTACGGGTCAACCCGCGGGGTTGACAACCTTGATTAGAGGACTTTGTCGATGTTGAAAATGCTGACGGGCAAAACAACAAACAATGTCAAAGAAGATGTCAACACCAACCTCCCTCTGTGTAAATGTTAACCGCGAGGTGCAGTTCGATTCATCTACGAGAATATCATTTTTCAACTTTCTCCATGCAGCCTTCGAAAATTAATCCAATCCAGTAACTCGAGTTGTCTGGACCTATATTCAAATAATAAATCGTTTTTTCGGCTTTCTCCTTGACACTTGTTTAGACCCTTCCCTCCATATCAGAAGCAAGCAAATAATTGAGGTGAGAAGCTGGAAAAGGTGAGATGAAATGGATCTCAGAGTTTATCACATGTTCTTCTTCTTCTTCTTCTTCATCGTCGATCATGGTGGGTGCCCAAAGGAATCTGAAAGCAGGTGAGGAGAGACGGTACATATATAATACATACAAGGAAAGCACATGAAAGAGGAGATTTCATGGTCCTACAAATGGAACATGCATATCTCTTGATGTGCTTTCAAAAGACTCGGGATTTAGGTAAGAGTACTGAAAGATGGATGCCTGACATGTCTATTTCTTTGTTTACCCCTAAGAATATATTTATTTTTCTTCCTTTTTCTATTGCATTGACTATTTATGAATCAAATTGTGTAATTGCCAATTGGCTAGCCAATAGCTAAATAATCGCAGTTGAATTTGTGGTTGCAAAAATATTTATAAAATGAAGTATATGTTATAAGTGATTATTCGTCTATCAATACTAATACTATATATCTCTCTTTGAGGGTGTTGTTTGGATAGGGGGGTTTAGAGTTGGTATTTGAGATTTGGAATTCCAAATACTGAAGTGTTTTGTTTGGATACTAATTAAATATGGTATTTGGATTTGTACCAGATACATGAGTGAATTTCAAATACAATTATTGGTAAATTTCAAATATACATCAATAATTAGTGATTTGAAATTTCTAATAACAACAATGTAGAGCATCTAATTATATAAAACTCATATATCATGTTGTATGAATCTCATAAAATATATATATGGGCACATTTAATTAAAGTACTGTAAGGTAAAAAGTAACTTTGATTAAAGAACCTTTGATGAGATGGTCAGTATTTTAGTCAATAATAAAGTAATTTTGTTCAAACTCTATTATAGAAGGCTAACATAATATGTTTTGTGATACATAAGAAATACCCAAATTTACGTTGTCAAACCGGTTGAAATTGTATACTTTAGTTTCGCAAGTGATATGGTCTGATCGGTGTATAACAGATCTATATACATTTTTGTGTTCATTTTAACACAGCATGGAAGAAATATGCAAAATCATTAACACCAAATGAACTGTGCACATATATCATCTTACGTTCGTGTTTAAATAAATAGCACATTACAAACAAAATTACAAATCATCATATTTGATCGTAGTATTTAACGTCAACATCCAAACGTTTATACTTGAATCCAACAAATAACATCAACATCTAAATGTTCATAGTTAAATCCAAAAAATTCCTTTCTTTTTGTTAATTCTTCAATAAAAAAAAGACATCATTTTGTTTATAAACCAAAATTTATCATTCCGATCGAACCATTAATTTTTTTTATTTAATCGATTTTGACTACCACTTCTTACCAGCGATCTTCTACCCGGTTTGTCTCCCAAACTTGTTGAATCCGGTTGTGCCGACCGGTATATCAGTTGTTTGATAACCATGTTATTATCCCTATTTTTAATAAGAAGGAGTTATTTTAAGTTTTCTTATATATAATAATAACAATAATAATTTTTAATTTTTATCAGTCTCTAATAATTCTTTTTGTTGCTTAGTTATGAATTTACCATCATCGAAGAGAACTTGTTTTGTATCAGTTCTGCGTTGCTTAATATCTTGGGCCTGTGAACACGTTATGATGTAAGTGCATGTGACAGTAGCTTGGACTGCCGTTGGACAGGTAGATGATAGTTTTGTTAATATGATTATTAATCCCAGCCTGTTTGAATTATTGTTTTTTATTTACAAATTTGAGCAAAGAATCTTTACTTCGTATTCTGAGAAAAATATAAGTCCGACAATGTTTCATACAATACATAATGTCGGAGACTCGGATATGACATGTCAAAATTATGAAATAAACGCTAAAAATTAGTTTGGTTACTACAAGTTAAACAATCGGCTAAAAATTTGACATCGTGAAGTATATGTAAACGGTACATTTTTGGCCCTAAAGAAATGATGGAATGGAGGATTACTTAAATAAATAAAATTTAGCGGACACTTCTAAACCTATCATCCAGCCTCTTGTACACCAAATGTGTATATTACCAAAGAGAGCAACATGAATTCCCAACTCTGCTCATTAATAAAATGAAAATAATTAGGTCCAAATTCATCGAGAGAAAAGATAACAAATACAGCGACAAGACCTAAAAGAAAGGACTAGAAACTTTTTGGATTGTCCTTACTAAGGGTTTGCAATGATTCTGTCCGGTTCGGATCCAAGCAAACTCATTAGAACCACGGTTCAGAGGTGAAAGATATTTTAGAGGTAAGGATCCGACCATCATTACATCTTATCCCGATTTGGTTCGACTTTGGACTTGTTCAGCTGTTAATTCGGTCAACTTTTCTTTAGTATTTAACTAGTTATAAAATACATGTACCCAAAGATCGGACAACATTATATTTGTTTTTTATATGGTCTCGTCCAAACATCAATTTAGTCTCGGTACGAATCAAACCGTTGCACACCTTAGTGTTACTAATGGCAACTCATAAATTCCTTTCATACGCAAGTTATATATCCCATCTATATTTCAATAATTAAAACAAGTAATTGTTAGTTTTACTAAGATGAATAAATGCCTAAATTGTCAACAACAACAAAAAAATGATGAATACGTCCTATAATGCGACGACAAAAAAGTTTTCCTAGCCATCAACGATTGTTAACCATTGGTTTTTGTTACCACAATTATTTGGAAAGTCGTTTTCATTATCCGAATTGTAAAGGAAATGAACAGAAATTCGTGTCGTGATATTAACTAGAGGCATATTGTGCTTGGATTTTGACAATAACAGCAGGCTAGGAATTGCTTCAATGAGCACACCAACACCTGTCATTCCCAATGATTGATTAATATATTGCATATATCTCACAGCAGAGAATTGGTCAAATTATTCCAAAATCGAAAAGCTTTCTCACCAGTTAAATTTTCTGATTTTTAGTGAGAAACTAGGTCTTGGATACATCAAAGAATGGGATTTTAATAGTAAAAATAAATCTTCTCGATTACCAAAAAGAAAATCTTCTCCATTAAAATTGTTATTTTTTTCCCTGAAGTAGAAGGTAGTGCCGGTAAGTACTAGAGATTTCGATCTGTGTGACTTAATAAGTTCCCGAAGATACCAAAGTTAGTAGCGGGTTATGTAAGAATAGGATCATTTCGTAACAAGTAGAATAGTTAGCATAGTAAGTTAGTAACTAGGAATTACCGAATTAGGTAGTTAATTGAGGTGTTTACCCCTAAAAAATAACTGGTACCATTGATTAATTACAAAACACTTAATAATTTTACAAGACCAGGTCAACATTAAACATTAAATGAGATACCGGCTTAATGAGACTCCAAAAAAGTAAGTATAGAGATTAATCTGGAAGGGTACCAATCAGATGAGACGGAGGTGACAAGGTGGCCAATAGGCAGTCAACGTACCAACTTGACGAGCTCTAAAAAGTAAAAACTAAAATTCGTAGACCAAGCCGACGAGACACGTTTGGTAGCAAGGCGGCAGGGTACCAAATAGGGACCTATTCAAAATCTAAGTTTGGAGACCACCTGAGGTAGCGAGCCGATGGGGTACCAAGCCAGCAAGAGCGAAGACAATGATGTATCAAATTACCAAACCTCCCAAAAACTAAGTATGGAATGGAACATGGTACAGATGAGACGGGCTTGGTGGGGCGACAAGGTACCTACTACAGAATTATTTGCCAAGACGGCTTTGTGGGAAGCTGACAAGGTACCAAACCGGCAGCGCAATCATTGGCTTTTCAAGACTAAGTATGAAATCTCGAGAGTGACGACTGGTTAAACAAGGTATCAACCCGACGAGATGGACAAACACGCTTGGCACCAAGACCAGCTTCCCAAGACTAAGTGTGGGGCCTTGGTTGGGATATGAGCTAAGTTCTCGTCCTGTCAAGGTGGACGATGGGCTAACATCCTGCTAGGGTGAACTAGTCCTCTTGGGTCTCTAGTTGGTGGTTAAACCTGGCATTTGGTCCATGGGGCGGAGGAGCTGGCATGGGGATCTCTAGTTGAAGGTCTTCGATGGATGCTTGAGGGGTTGGCTATTTGTATAAAAAAAATCGATTTTGGGGGCATTTAGAGCATCGGGATTCCATTACGAGTGAGGTTTTTTACGCTAGGTTTTTTTCCCCGTCTTTTACTCTAGGCCTCATGGTGGGCGCTAATCAATTATGTCAAGGTTGCAGTCGAACTGATTTTTTTATGTTGGGCACCAGAGTCAGTCGACAACCATCTTTTACCATGAACTACTCTTGGCCTATCATCTCCGATTGTCTCCTACAAAATGTCAAAAAGGACTCGTTGGCTTATCTCAATTGGATCACTCTCTAACACTTAAATTAGAGAGTGGTTATGGATAAGAGGAATATGGACTCGAAAATAAACATAAGGGGGAATGGAAATGAAAAGGAATGTATTCGCTAATCATAGCAGGAGTTCATGAGTCAATGTTTTTCTGTGTACCTTTACCTAGAAATTTGATGGCATTTATCGTGATTGTCGGGCGATCGTAAAAAGGTATGTGTCTTCCTCTGGTGGCTCGAGGGGTAATGGAAGGACCAGTTATGGGACTACGTGACCCCAAGGTGGCTAACTTGGGCCGGGGCACCCAGGGTGCTTGACCCTATGGGTGTTAGGTGATTTGGCCCAAAGGGTGACCATAGTGATCGGATGACTGACCTCATGAGTGACAAGTTTTACTCGGGGTCATCCTCCCCTAAACTATTTAATTTCCGTTATATAAAATATTAAAAATAATTTGAACGTAGACAAAATGGTTTGTGTTGGTCATCTTATTTGTAACTGACAAGGGCTAAGTTTGAGCCAGACAACATCCAAAATTCTAATGGTTTCATAAATCAACATCACTACTTACTTACCTCCATCATCATCGTTGTTATCTTAATTACACTTTTATATAAAAGAGAATTTGATCTAACTCATACATTATATAACTATATTTTATTTTAGGTAAATCGTAGTCACCGTTGTTATTGAAATAAATTTTTGAACAAGGTTTGGACAATTATTATTTTTGGAGTGTTTTTTCCAAGAATCTATTGAAATATTTTCTTCATGACCTTACAATTTTTGAACATTGTGCTAAAATCGATTTCAACTTTTACCTTAATTATATTTTGATAGCAATAGAATGTGTAATTTAATCCATAAATAATGTAAGTGTATTCAGTGACGGAGCCAGCTCACTCCCCCTAAAATTTAAAAAATTCCATAATATCCAAACATGTTCCACAATCTGAATTAGTCCAAATGGTTAGAATGTTGGACCTTTGTATTTTATTAACCATTAGCCTGGATTCTCAGGAAGATTACAAGTTTTTACTCCTTTTTATATCAATTTCACTTCCTCCCCATTGGTCAGGGTTCGATCCAGAAAGCTGCCAAGTTTTTACTCCTTTTCTTATACCACTTCCATTTCCTCCTTACACCCCGTCATTTTTACTTAAATATAGCTAGAAAACCCCATCATTATGGTTATCTTAATTACATTTGATGAAGAAAATGTTTCATCATAAATTATGTCATGATTCTTTATTTTTTGTAGGCAACCGTACTTATTTGTACAAATTTCAAACAAATAATTGCTTTAGCATTTTTTTAGAACATATTGAAATATTTTTCTCGTGGACTTATAGAACGTTTTGCTAAATCAATTTCAATTTTTTATTACATTGCATCTCCTTGTGATCGTAATTGTATTTTGATTACAATAAAAGGTGGAATATAATCCATGAACCTTTAATCACCTATTATTTTTCATAGTTAGATTGTCGATTATTTGTGTAAATATATAAAAAAAAAGTTGTCAATTAATTATGTTTCTTCATTATGTCATGGGGAAAATTTTCGTCAATATACAACAGGAAAAAAAAATCGTCGCCTCCCCCCCCCCCCTAATTTTAAATCCTCGCTCCGTCCCTGAGTGTATTGTATTTTTCTGATTAAAATGTCATTTATTTGAATAAATGTATGAACAAAATTAACTAAACTATCAATTAATTTATGTTTCTTCAATTTTTCATGAGGAAAAAAAATTTGACCGCCCCCCTTACTTTAAATCCTAGTTATTCTCATCTTTGAAAGTGGTTGAAGTAACCCTAAGATAATTGACAACAACTGTCGAGTACAGTATGTTGGCCGCTATTTTTACTAAATAAAACCTTTTATTTTGGCTCCACCAACATCAAAGATTAACCTCATACATCATTAGAAGACAGTAAGAGACGTCAAAGGTAACATAGTCTAGCGGTGAAACCATTGGTTTGGTTGCTCAGGAAGTGGGAGGTCCTGAGTTCGATTGCCAATGGCACCGCTTGTGTGATCCTGGAGGCATCCTTGGTACTGGAGACTAGGCCCCGCTGACACTAATGTGGCATGTGGAGTTGAGGTTCCCGGGTTATAAAAAAAAAACAGTTTGAGACAAATTATATAGGTAAAACTCCCGTTTAGTATCATTTTGTTGCTGTTGTGGTTGCAGTGGTGTTGTGTAAACAGATGTACAACCACAACAGAAAAAAAAAACAGAAAACACAAACCTGTTTAGTTGATAAATCTGAAAAATCATAAAAGCTGGCAACAAGAAACAAAAACGTGTTTAGTTACTACTATAAGAACTAAAACCCAGAAAAGAGAGTTGTCCTCAATATTAGGCACTGCGAATGATGCGGCGGCGGGGAGGGGAAAGGGAGGCGGTGACGCAGAGTCGAGCGGGGCGTCTGCTGGTGCGGCAGGAGGGTGGTCGCGGCGAGAGGGGAAAGGGAGCCGGCGAGAGGGTGGTCGCGCGGGGAGGGGAAAGGGAGGCGGCGATGCCTGGCCGGGCGGGGCGCCTGCTGGAGCGGCGGGAAGGTCATCGCGCGGAAGGGGAAAGGGTGTCGGCGAGAGGTTGGTCGCGCGGGGGCTTCTGCTGGTGGCGGCGGCCGGTGCGCGGGGTGGGGAAAGGGAGGCGGCGGGAGGGTGGGTGAGAGGTTGCGACGAGGCGGCTGGGGGAAAGGGTAGAGGGTAGAGGGTTTGGGGGTGAGCTGCTGGGCGTAGGGTTTGGGAGAAAATGAGAGGGTAGAGGGTTTGGGGGTAAAAAAAAAAGATGAAATTTTGGTTGAGGTGGGATTCGAACTGTGGGTTGGTTTAATGAAAACAGGCCCTCAACCAGTAGGAAACCCGTGTAAAACAACTACAAGAATCAGATCCAAAGCAATAAATTGTTGTTTCTCTAATTTGGGCACTGTTGTGCAAATCTGATTCACAACCACCACAGAAAAAAAAAACAGAAAACACAAACCTGTTTAGTTGATAAATCTGAAAAATCATAAAAGCTGGTAACAAGAAACAAAAACGTGTTTAGTTACTACTATAAGAACTAAAACCCAGAAAAGAGAGTTGTCCTCAATATTAGGCACTGCGAATGATGCGGCGGCGGGGAGGGGAAAGGGAGGCGGTGACGCAGAGTCGAGCGGGGCGTCTGCTGGTGCGGCAGGAGGGTGGTCGCGGCGAGAGGGGAAAGGGAGCCGGCGAGAGGGTGGTCGCGCGGGGAGGGGAAAGGGAGGCGGCGATGCCTGGCCGGGCGGGGCGCCTGCTGGAGCGGCGGGAAGGTCGTCGCGGCGGAAGGGGAAAGGGTGTCGGCGAGAGGTTGGTCGCGCGGGGGCTTCTGCTGGTGGCGGCGGCCGGTGCGCGGGGTGGGGAAAGGGAGGCGGCGGGAGGGTGGGTGAGAGGTTGCGACGAGGCGGCTGGGGGAAAGGGTAGAGGGTAGAGGGTTTGGGGGTGAGCTGCTGGGCGTAGGGTTTGGGAGAAAATGAGAGGGTAGAGGGTTTGGGGGTAAAAAAAAAAAAGATGAAATTTTGGTTGAGGTGGGATTCGAACTGTGGGTTGGTTTAATGAAAACAGGCCCTCAACCAGTAGGAAACCCGTGTAAAACAACTACAAGAATCAGATCCAAAGCAATAAATTGTTGTTTCTCTAATTTGGGCACTGTTGTGCAAATCTGATTCACAACAAAAAATAGAAACCCAACTAAACATGTTTTTTTCCCCCTTGGTTTCACCAATCTTTAAAAACACAATAGGAAACAAAAACAGACAACAATACTAAACGGGGCTTAACCATAATGAAAAGATTGCTACAGGAGGTAAAACTAACCATAATGAAAAGATTGCAGGTTAGCTTGAAAAATAATAACTTTGGAAGAGCAAGAGCTGTCGAGTCCTTTTCATGACCTTTTCATTATTTCTATCAGAGAGCGGTAGAGTATTTTATATTAATAAAATTGTCTATCAGTTGAATTGAATTTTGATAAAAAAGATCTATGGAAATGTTTTTTTTTATGGTTAATCAAAAATTGACATTAAGCACTAGGGTTTGCAACCTGCAAATACCCCTTCTCCAACTACAAAGTTTTCAATAGAACTCTAACTCTATTACATGACTAGAAATCAAGCTATATATGGAAGAACTGAACTGACTAACTGCAGGTTGTTCTGGACAAATAATCGGACCTCCTCTGTGCTCTGCTTGACAATTTGGTGAGGCAGTCTAATAATTTTAGTACCATATATTTTCTGACATCATTCTCTCCAAATGTAGTTCAATAAAATCAACCAGCACATCCTTCCCAGCTTGGCTCTATCCGACTTCCTTGTCCAGTGTCCTTTCGCCCATGCGAGATGAGCTTCCCATGACATATGAACTGGTACTGGAGTTATCCTCCGTAACATGGAGGAAATCACACTTGCTATAAGAACAATCAACAAACAAATGGTCCCTCGTTTACTCTCCACCAGGGCACAACACACAACTCCTATCAACCATTGTCCCCCAATTCACTAGCTTGTCTTTTGTGACGCTTCTATCCCAAATAATAAGCCAAACAAGAAAACTATGCTTTGGTATGTACGGCTTCCCCCCACAGCTTCACTCCAGTCAAATATAGGGAAAGTAGGGCGGATTGATTTCCAGACAAATTTAACAGAGTAACGAGCAAGATTCTTATCATCCCATGCCAATGCAGCTCCTGCTCCAGACAGATAAGGTTGAGCCTGACTTCTGCACTTCAAGATACGACGCCAAATCCAGGAACCTGAGGATGTCCCAGACAAATTCCAAATTGATTGATTCATAACTTTGTATTTAAGAATCCAAGCCACCCATAGAGAACCTGCCTCTGCAAGTAGATTCCAGAGATGATGTATTACATACGCTTTATTCCGTGATTTGAATTCCTTGATGCCTAGACCCCCCTTCTGCCTTGAGCCTAACCACCTTCTCCCAAGAAACCAATGCTCGTTTTCTCTTTTACAGACCCCCTGCTCCCCATAAGAATATGTTACAGATCATTTTCACCTCCTTCAATACCTTCATTGGTAGTAAAAATAGGCCATCCAGTATTGCATTGTGTTGGTGATTACAGAAGAAATAAGCTGCATCCTGCATAACTCAAAAGATGTGTTTGCCATGTTGTTATTCTGGCTGTTATCTGATCCACCAACAACTTGCAGTCATGAGATGAAAGCTTTCCAGTGATAAGAGGGACCCCAAGATATCTTACAGGCAGCTCACCTAATGAAAACCCCGTTACCCTCGAAATCATACTCTTTTCTTCATCTGATATCCCCGCACAAAACAGTTGGCACTTCTCAACATTACACCTTAAACCAGAGTCTCTATAAAAACCATAAAGCAACCTTCTAATTCTATGGAAATGTTGATACGATACAATTTTGTAAACATTGATATTAAACACCTTTTACAATAAGTTTTTTTTCACTCGGTTTAACCTGTTGGGCCAATGAGCAAGATCAAATCTCATCTAACATATGAGTAATAACATATAACATACCAAAGTAATAGTTCGTAGTTGGATCCAACATATGATAAAATTCATACTACTCTCATATTACATCAATATTCAAATGTTTAGCTAAGAAATAAAAAAAATAGAATTAGACAAAGAAGAAAAAAAACCCCGAAAAAGATGCCCATTCGCAAATCAAAGAAAAAAGCGACTCTAGTTCGAGATTGTTGTTGCAGGCCGACAAATAGGTGTGTGGTGCTCGTATTCCTCCCCTCCTCCAGGTAAAATCGGATATGTAGACTTGCAGGTTGACAACCTTGCGTTTTACAATCAAAATATATTTGCATGACAAAAGAAAATAAAAATAGTTATAAAAAAAAACAACGGATGGATGGATATGCCATTTTTTAAAAAGGGGGAAAATGAAGGACGGGAAATGGGAAAGATGAAAGGAATCTCAGGACCACGTGGCAAATTCACATGACGATGGGCCAGCATGAGAGAGAGTTGAAGCTGTCAGTACTTGGGCCTCTGCTCCTCTTCTCCCCATTTCTCCACCTTTTCTTTTTATTTTTGAAATTTCCCCTGGAATTAAAACGATTCCAAGGCCTATAAGACCGATAAATAAATTGTTTTAAAAAATTTAGGTTTACAGAAAGAAAATAATAATATGTAAATATATTATTTTTTTTTATAAAAATGATATAGGTTTACTCTTCGTAGGTACTATTTAATAGATTCGAATTTGAAAACTTCAAGTGCAACACTAATGAAATAATGATATTATCACTAGAACACGCCATAGTTCGTAACATGTAATTAAAGCTTTGATATTCATTTTCCATGGCAGAACAAAAGAGTGAAAACAACAGGCAGTCATTCTACCATAATTCATCCCCAAATTGAAAAAGAAAAATAGTCACATATTAATGATATTATTCTCCTCCGCCGGCCTTTACAAAATAATTATTAATTACAAAAACAGGCACCAACCAAACGGGAAAATGGGGAGATCCGTAAAAGAGGAAACGGCGTTAACATGGGGAAGCCTTTCATTTTGACGTGGGTCCCCGTTACCGTAAGCGGAGCAGGGTGTGGTGGTCCAAATATCGAGGTCGACGTCTGAATGTGGGGCCGTCCATCTCATCTCCAACTCCCACCCATCTTACTATACCAATGGCGGGGTCCCCCCTCTTCCCTTCATGTAGGTCTTCCAAGAATACCGATTCGGAGGCTGTATCGGAAAAATTAGCGAGTATTCTATACTAAAATCGTGGTTTAATGATGAATCAACCGTTTTATATCGCTAAATAACGTTTGCTGGTTTAGTCTATTGTAGGAGATTTTTTAAGGCTGAACCGTCGGTACGGTACTGTATTTCAATCCTTGAGGTCTTCTGATGAAATAAAATGAGTCGTGTTGAGTCGAGTTTAGTCGAGTTTTGCTTTGTTCGGGTTTGGTTTGTTGATAAACGAAGCGAACGTTTATTAACGAGCTAGTCGAGTCGACTTTGATACGACTTATTTTGTTAAGAGTTTGCCTCGATAGTTTCTTTTCAGTTAATTACTTGGACTATTGACCGTTTCTCTTTATGACAATATAACTTTGCTAGGACTATAAACGTTGAAATACCGCCTACTGTGGTTTAGCCTCTAGTAGGAGATTTTTTTAAGGTTGAAATGTCGGTATGGTACGGTATTTCAGTCCTTGAGGTCTTCTAATGAAATGAAATGAGTCGTGCCGAGTCGAGTTTTGCTTTGTTCGGGTTTGGTTTGTTAATAAACGAGGTGAATTCGTACTAGACTCGTTTATCAACGAGTTGGTCGAGTCGGCTTCGATACGACATATTTGTTAAAGCATTGACTCGTTATTAAGATCACGAGTTTGCCTCGATAGTTTGTTTTCGGTTAATTATTTGGACTATAACCGTTTCTCTTTATGACAATATAACTTTGCTGCACTCTAAAAATCACGATTAGAATGACCAAATTACACAATGGAAATTGTGTACACAACAATGCAAAACCCAAATGTTTTGGTAGAGAGCAAATCATGCTGAAAAAAAGGATAAAAACAAAGACAGGCAAGAAACAGATTAATCGAATTCGAACTATTATTTCTATGATTATTCCTCTTATCAGTTATTATATATGTTTTCCTAGCTTGAAACCTTGTTCTGATCTTGGTAGTGATCAGATTGATAATAATGATTACTATTATTATTTGATAAGCATTTTTTTAATTTTGTGGTAGCCGGCCGCATTCTAAACTTTTGTGTCTGACAACCAACAAGATTTGGCATTTGAGAGGAGTGTATTTGCATCTAAACACCAATTATTAATTAAGTATTAACAGTAAAATACGGAAGAAGAAGAGAAAGAACCTCACGAGGAGCGATTATTTATATATATAATGCCTGACTCATTGTCTGATCGAGGTGTGTTCGTGAAAGTAGGAATGCAATTCCACTTGATCTATTTAACTAGATTTGTGTAACTTGTTTTCTGTGGGCGAGCATGTGCTCTGATCCGTCCTTATTAGTGTTCTATTTTTTGTTAAATAAATTTAATTTTACTCAAATTGTTTATGATTTTACTTTTATTATTTCATATATTTTGAGCTATAATGAAGTTGTAAACCGTTGAGAACCTCAATTTCATGAATAATTTAAGTACATTTATCATATAATAGTTTTGTTTCAAAGCTTGTTAACAAAAAAATTAATATTTATAATATTTTTTTCATATAAATTACATACCAATATAAATCGACCTGTTCTGACCCGCACTCCATAATAAATTACTCGCCCTGCCACAGATTGAGTATGAGTATAAGATACCTGCCTCTAAACCTACTCCATTGACATTCCTACGTGAAGGACTGATCGATGACTGGACCCTTCCTCTCATCATAGCAAATCAAATAACGTAAAAAAAAAAATCTATGACGTAATAATAATGATAATAATTTTTCTAGAAAATCTTCTCACAGTAATTCGGAGAAAATTTTACAATGCTCATAGCATCAATATTTTAAGATACAACTCAAATTTGTACAAAATATTATACGTACAAATTGAATTTGATTTTTTTTCACATCATTAAATATAAAAGTACACTTTATATCATAACAAAATTTCGATTTTGAAAACAAAATCACCCCAATCCTTATTAGCGCAAATGGTAGACCTCGAGTTCTTTCAAAGGTAGAGTCCCGTGGCCTCCGAATGTGTGTCAACATACCTATAAAGAGCTCACTGAATGGAATTCGTGTCCGAGGTCCCCACCTCCCCTGCCTTCCCTTCCTACTTAGCTCAGGGGAACCCAGTCTCATACGAATCCACCGCCAAGTAATCAGTCTTTGATGATTCACTATGATGGGTCGTTCATTAGCGACTCCCAGCCGGCGGCATATGGTGTTGTGGTTGTTAACCACCATGGACAAGTGTGTGATGGGAGAGCTGAGGATCTTCTTTGTTCCACCCCAATTGAAGCGGGAACTAAGGCCCTTCTCGAAGGAGTGAAATTAGCTCAAGAATATGGATCCGAGTGTACGGTTCAATCCGACTGCCAGGTGCTGGTGAAAGCTTTGGACAACGATCGCTCTCGATGGCCTTGGAGGTGTGCAGCCTGGATCGGTTCGATTGTTTCTATCCTTCAGACAAACCCTCTCATCAAAATCAAAGAAGTGCTCAGAACACTTAATGTCAGAGCGGACTGAGTTGCACGTTCTAAAGCTAGAGCGTCTCTGCCTGATAATTGGATTAATATTCTTGATCTCATTTCTGATCTTCTTTAAAGAATTGTGACCGAGTTTCTCAGCTTTCATTTGATTTGTGGAATAAAAGTTGGTAGAGCCCTTCTACTATGCTATATAGTATTGGTGCTTTAATGTACAACTCAAAGTTGTATCATAACATTAAATGTATAAGTTTAGGTTGTACCATAAAGCAATTTGTACCATTACGTTATGGTACAACTTTACAACTTGAAGTTGTACCATCACATAAAGGTACAAGTTCAAGTTGTACCATAAAAGAATTTGTACAAAAAGTATAGGTACAATCTAAAATTGTATCATAACATAAATGTACAAATTTAAGTTGTACTATAAAGACAAAAACCTATAGCACCAATACTATATAGTATTGTAAAATTTCTCAAGTCGGTACCCTTTGTAAAAAAAGAGTTTGCCATGGTTTAAGAATCATATATTAAAAAAAGAGATTGTTTGTGGTCCGTATGGGATATTTTTGAGATGAGAAGAAGAGGGGTAATAATTTATATTCCCGTTTCGTGTTGGGAGAGTCGCCCACACGTGCTGCGAGATGGACACCCACGTGGCGAGGGGGGAACACTAACTGAGCTGCGATTGGCGACTGTCCCCTACTTGCGGCAGCCAGCGCGTGGTTCCGCTACTCTCTCATCTGCTCCTCTTCTTCAGTAAAAGTTGACTCCTCTTTCTCTCTCTCTGTCTGTCTCCGTCCAGGGGTGGTGGGATCCGCGTTCATGTGATCGTTCATGTGCTGTGTTTTTGCGTTTTTTGCCCATCCCATCCCCACTTTTCCGTTCTCTCACTCCGTTAACCAAATAATAATAATAATAATAATAAATAATGAAAAAGACGTTGCTGTCCGAAACAGTAACCTTTTTGCGCTTCAGTCTCTCTCTCTCTCTCTGGTGATTCAGAAAGATTTCGTTCGACCGAATTAGTATGAGAGGAGACCACATTGCTCACTGTCTATCCTGCAATGGCTTGGGACTTGGGCCCAATGTTTCTTTTCTCAATGCTAAATCTGAATCTCATCTCCTCCTCCTGCAGCAGCAGCAGCCCAGCAATCCGGCTATTCTTCTACTAACAACACTCTCTCTCCCATCCGGCTATAATTAACATAATATAATGTAATTATGCAACCACTCGACATGAGTAATGACACGATATTCAGCCTCGGTGTTGGATGGTGCAAAAAGAGATAGATCGACCCGAGCGACAAAGGAGGAGCCGTTGAGACCGAGTGCCATGAAGATAGCGTAACAGACGCTTAACAGACTGTCGGTGATGTCTTGTATAGGAGCATGCATGGGATGATATAGTTTATTAACGATATAGGCTATGGCAGGACGAGTGTTGTCGGCTAACTTGAGAGTGGCCGAGGCAGGGTGGAGATGGGTGGAAACTGGGGGCGACTTCCGAAATATTCGAACCGAGCAAGAAGGTCACCAACATATACTTGCGTTGCGAGACAGTGAGAGAACAAACCCAACCAAGGAGCTCTTGAAACTAAGAGGGAGCATCTAATTCATTCCCAATAAGAAGAAGATCATCCACATATACTAGGAAATATACATGATGAAAGTACCACATCGGTAGACAAAAGAGATGCATACGATTGAATCTTTTGAAAATCGACAGATTTTGGGAAGAGACAAAGGGCAGTATACAAGGACCGAGGAACCGGACATAGACTATAAACAGGCGTTTCAAGCGAACAATATTAGTAGCTAGGAGAGGTAGAGTCATGAAACCCAGGAGGTTGTGCCATGGATACTTCATCCTCCAAATGTCCATTTGAGAAAGGCGTTGTTAACATCAACCTTAAAAATGGGACACTACTTAGAAAGGGCGGTGCTGAAGATAATGAAAATAGTGGTTGGCTTTAGAACTAGACTGATGGTGTCATGAAAAATCAATCCTTTGGCGTTGAGTGAAGCCTTTGGCAACAAGATACACCTTATAACGCTTGAAAGTGCCATTAGCCCGACATTTAACACGAAATATCCATATACAACCCACAATATTCTGACCAGGAGTTCGAGGAACTAAATCCTAGTTCCCATTGGCACGTAAGGTCGGGATCTTATGTAACATGGCATCAAGTCAAAGAGGATCGACTAGAGCATGCTTAACCATAGTAGCAACTTGTAAAGAGAAAAGTCGCTTAGGCTTGTAAGTGCTATTCATACCTCAGGTGGTCATAGTATGAGTAGGAGCTGATGGAGGAGCTAACAGTGAGGCTTACTATGAAGAATCCCCTAGGAGGATAGAAACACTAGAGTGTCCGGTGCGCAAGGGTCTAAGGAGAAAGATGTATCGGTGGATGATGCAAACAACAATGTCGTAGTGGAGAATATCCCGGCCAAAACAATTCATCGGTGTTTTTAAGCGAGAAAACTTTAGTGTTTGATATTAATGACTTGCGTCTTGATTTTTTGAACAATGATTCCAAACATGATTTACACCTCTTCGAATAAAGTTCGAACGAGGGTGTCTGATGTTTTTTATGATTGAGAAAACTAAGTTAAAGTACACATACTCCTATTTGGGTTCAGTGAGAGATCCATAAACTAAAAGCTAAAATTAATGGTTACATTGAAAAAAAAAAAAGAGGGTAAAGTTTGACCTGAAGTATCAATTTTTGGTTTTGGGAGCCTTTCTACAGTATTTGTTTCTCATACTTATAGTCATCAGGTGTAACCATCATGGTAATTGGTAACCACCAACGTGCTGGTTGCTCCAACCGACTCAAGGTCTTTATTGACTCCTTGGTAGCTAGTTGAATATGGTAATTGAATATGAGAATACTTGATGTTGAATATGAGTTGACATAATCATTTTACAAAATGGATATGCACATTGGCGTAGCCAGAAATTTATTTAATGGGTAAAAAATGAAAAGAAAAAAAACATAAGTTTCAGAGTGTGTTAATGTTATGAAAATTTTCTAAAAGTGATCATGCAAATTATGAGGAATGTTCAGATATCACGAGTCATCATATTCTAAAGTGTTTCTTTACTTTAATTATTGTAGTAAGTGTTTTTTCAACACTAGGAATGGCAACCAATAGCAACAAATACTCTTAAGTTTCCTTTTTTTTTAATATTAAACTCACTTATAAAATATATGAATTAACAGTTAAATAGAGTCACAACACATTAATTTTTATAAAATTATCTACAATAATATGGAGATCTTGTCTTCGATCCACAATCAAATAAACAAATTTACTCTATATTTTTTGGGCCAATAGTGGTGCAAATGACTCACCTTGGTCTCAAGTGGCTCCGTCAAAGGATATGCAAGTACACATATTTGTTTTGTAAAGTGATTATGCCATGAACTTGTACTCGGTGGTATAAACTTATATTCAGTACAATCATATTCAGTGTTTGTTAAAGTCATATTCACTATCGCGTTGACTAATACTCAATGTTTACTCAAGAGGTATCTTACGAATATCCGTTAGTGTCATACGAATATCAGTTAAAACATAACTTAATGGTGTTTACTATGAACTCCAACATGTATTCTCATATTTCAACTGAAAAATTATTCATTTTTTTGGTACTAGTTGAACTCATATTCATACATATGTGAACTCATATTCAATACCTAGTAAAATCACTCGTATTCAATACCTAGTGAAATCATTTTTCATATCAGTTTAAGGTATATACGTAGTCATCACATGGTTAATATATATGCACTTAGAATGAAATTAAGTTTACTTAGTATTGAATATGAGCTGACACTTCATATGATTGGAGATGACACTTTGTATGAATTGACATGGTATTGAATATGTATTGAAATTAGGAGAAATATGGATTGACCTGATACATGGTACATGGTAAACTCGTATTCAATGTCAATTCAAGTCATATTCAGTATCGCGTTAACTCATATTCATTTTCAATTCAACTCATTCAGTTTCATTTCAAGTCATATTTCACAAGTATCTTTGGGACCATATCAACTTATATTTATCCAGATGTGAACTCATATTCAATACGATATAAATGCAAATTCGTCCAGATGACAACTATTTCATTACTACAAGTTGAATTTAGAAATAATACCTCATATATACTTAATACATGACCAAATTGTATTTCATTACTACAAGTATTAAGAATGAAGACCAAACAACATGTATCTAATAAGTTTATATCTAGTATTCATTGCATAAAGACATGCTGCAAGTTATATTTGACAAACAACACATTCTTCGTAAGTTTACAACTAGTATTATGGACATTCCAAACTAGTATTCATTACATCAGTAATGTTAATTTTTGCGGGTACATGTGAATCGCAACCGCCACCGCCACCGTATCTCCTTTAGGAGACAGATATGTGCAACTATCCTTTTCGAAGCTCTTGCTTCTGCTGACCGTCACGTCGACGTCGACCTACTTATCTCATCTGCCTTTGGACTTGTCCTCGACGGTATCATCCTCTTCTCAAAGGAACCGAATCCAAGCTCATTTTCTATCCTCCTCCTTCTTTCATGTTTAACCACTAATTTAAGATTGGAAAAATAGGCTAGACTGTTTGGAAAATTTGTGGACCCAATCGGACTGCATAGTTTGGTCTGTACTGTTGACCGTCAAGAATGGTATAGGCTGGTTCATAGTCTCTATTATAGGATGTATTGATCTCTTGGTCTAGCCCACACCTTAGTTTACCAGACCAAATCATGGATCCAATCCACTTACCAATTCGTGTTAGCAACTCATTCAACCACTCTCTCAACTCCTCAAAGGGATCCAAGTCTCAATGCTAATTTTGCGAATCTCGTCCACTCCTTCATTCATAAACCATACTCCTCCATATAGTAGAGAAGATCGTGTCTCCCTATGACATTATGTTAATATTTATGGCATTACTGTGCAAGCTAGGTTGCCATAAATTTGTGATTTTTTTACTTACTTAGGTTTATGGTGCCAAAATTATGCAGGTGAGTCAGAACTCATGTTTAAGGAGAAACTTGTCTTTTCTCTATTTGACTTTTCGTGTGATTGAGTAAACAAACCGTTCATTTTTTCTCAATGTGATCCGCATGATCCAGACAGTACCAAACCAGACCACGCAGACATGGTCTGGTCCGTACCGGGTAGTATTTAGTCTAGTCGGTGATCTATACTCAAACTTCTCGATCTAATTAATACATGAAGACTTCTTGATCACAACCAATATAAATGCTAAGCTAGCAAGTACCGAACTTGAGACTAAAAGTAGTATACTATTGTCTGTTATGGTCCGGTCTGAACCATACCACATCGTTTTCTAATCCTACATAAATTGATTGATAAGGAAAAAGTGTGATAGATCGACAGACTTTTTGTGTGTGGAGGGTTTGATCGTCTGACCCCTTCCTCCACAATACTCCACAACATGGCCAGTCGGACCACTAGACTCAATGTGCATATTACCAACTACTCTTACCATCTCCTTTCGAAGTTGGTTTGGCCTTGTCTCCCCAACAGCTTACAAATTGCAATGGTGGAGTCAACTCGTACCAAATAAAAACAATCTTCAGTAACACTTGATCACTATATATTACTATTAATGATAATGATATCAATAATCATTTTCCCACTTTATATCACTATATGCAATACAGAGGTAAAGCAGTAATTACTAATTAGCCTACTCCCTGACTGAGTTATCATTATTAATGTTATTATCATTGTCGTGATCTCAAGAACAATTGGCAAGTATAAGTGGAATTATTAAAGCGTGGTGGGAAAATCATTAAGGCAAACAGAAGCAATTCATTAGCAAGTATAGGTTTTTACTTTATGTGCATGTAGTAGCAGTACTACTACTAAAGTGGGATGAGTTAGCTCCACTGCCTTAAAGTGTTGGAAAAATGATCCGTCTTATTAATTATAGTTATTTTGGATATTAAATTTATTTTTCATTTTAAAATATTTGAGAATTAAAAACTCATAGGACTTTGCTACGGTGACTTGCAAGTTACTGTGACTTGCACAAATAGGTCGACCGCCAAATAATAAAGGTTGATTGAATCTACTGTTTATGTTTTGTTACGTTCAACAAAGCGGTCGACCTTGTACATGAAATGGTTGACCACTTTTGCAAGCAGACAATAATAAAGGTTTAGCTCAACCTTAAAGCGGTCGACATTGTACATTAAATGGTCTACCTCATTCTTAAAAGGGTCGACCTCTATTGCATTACCTTATCAACATCGAACTCGAAATTATCTAGTGGTGGGCAACGGGAAATGAGTATTTGGGTATACCCATACCCGTCCCTCTTTTTAGGGTTACGGGTACCCAAATACTCGTAATATTTATCACGGGATGGAACTTGGGATTCAGAATTTTGACATTAGGTACTCATGGGTTATCCGCTAATACTCGTTTTGGGTAGTAGGGATTCCCGTAATAGCCATTATATTAATTCCATAAACTATACAATAGCTCAAAGCCCAGCCACATGAGAAACTACAGGTGAGTAATAGAAATGCGAGATGAATTTCGATCTTTCAGTGAAAGATACATGCATCTCACCACATCTGACTACCATAATGCCAACAACACCAATGAGGAAAATGTGGATGAGTGAGAGAAGAGAGGTCTAGGAACTCCATGATTTATATTGTGTTTTTTTGTTGTGAACTTTGTTAAGTTTTAAAGATGGTTTGGTTTAAAGTAACTATGACCGTGGATTGATATTAAGCCGTTGTGGGTTTTGATTTTAGGTATGTGTGAACTATTGTGAGGTACGTTTTATTGTATTTGGTGTAAAGTAACTATGCATCTCACCACATCCGACTACCATAATGCCAACAACACCAATGAGGAAAATGTGGACGAGTGAGAGAAGAGAGGTCTAGGAACTCCATGATTTATATTGTGTTTTTTGTTGTGAACTTTGTTAAGTTTTAAAGACGGTTTGGTTTAAAGTAACTATGACCGTGGATTGATATTAAGTCGTTGTGGGTTTTGATTTTAGGTATGTGTGAACTATTGTGAGGTACGTTTTATTGTATTTGGTGTTAGTGATTGAGACATTAAGAAGTTATGGTTTTTTGCTATTATAATTGTGGATTGAATTTGTTGGTTTCTATCGTAATTTCTTAGACCAAACAAAGTACATACACCGTAAAATCTACATTTTCCTCTACGTTTCGCTTCAAGAGGGATGGATTGATGTGTTGTCGAATCTTCTTCTATCTGGTCGACCTCGGGTTGGAAATGGTCGACCTCATTGCAGATATGGTAATTACCATTTTGGTAATGACTACCCTTAAGGGGTTGACCTCTTTTTTTTTTTTTTACGGTCCACCATTTTGTATATGACTAAATTGAAAAGTCGACATCTTTCCTATTGTGGTCGACCATTTATTTTATGACTCCCTCAAATCGGTCGACCAAAATTTTCTTGTGGTCAACCATTTTGGTAATGACTATCTTAAAACGGTCGCCCATTATATGTTAATGGTCGACCGTAGTTTCTATCAGAATGACCACGATGGTGTAACCGGTCTATTATGCATGTTTGTGTGGATGTTTCGTTGATTTTGAATGCTTTGGAGCCTAGATGTATGCCCAAATTTTTAAAATTTGAGGGCTCTAAGCATAACAACTTCTACATTTGCATGATCGTAGTGGCACTTGTGGTGATTTGTTTTGAATCTCGTGGGTATTAGCATTGTCTATGGATGATTTGCTTGTGATTGTGTGCAACCTATGATGATGATTGAGACTTGTATTAGGTTTGTGCTAAGGTTCAGTTCTCATGTGTTTGTGAACCGATAGATGTTTTGACTCGATTACTTGCTTTTAACAGTTGCCTATGCATCGAGTTTAGGGAGTTAGAAGAAATGATTGAGCACCTAGGTAGCCATGTGAGACCTATGTCGTTTGTTTCGTTCTTGTGCGATAGATCCCCCTTTACATGATGTGTAGCATTCATGTTGTTGCTAGCAAGGAAGATGGAGGCATAGGATTAGCCCACAACCCAAAAGTTGACCGACCCGATCATAGTATCCCTTAGTCAACCCTTTTGAGTCGTGTGTCTAAGGGTCGTTCTCGTGTTAGGTAGCTCACACTATTTGAGCTTGATTGAATTAGATAAAACGATCCTACTTTCTTCGTGCGTACACCGTATCGAGTCACCCTTGTTTTTGGAAACCCCATTCATACCATTTGAGCTTAAATGAGGTTCCACAAGAGTGTTTTGTATATGGTTTTGCTAAGAATGCGAAGTGAGGGTGGAGGTAGTTCTTAAAAGTGAGCATTGTCCCTTAAGTGTGGCATGTGTATATAGCTCTCTAATAGCCCTAAAACATAAGGAACAAGGAAAAAAAGAGAGAAAAAAAAAGCAATAAAAAGGGCAAAGAAGAAAAGAGAGTGGCCACCAAAATATAATAAATGTGAGATATGCTCATAAAAGTGTTTCTTGGCATGCAAGTTATAGGAACACTAACATGTTGTTTACCGCTACACTCTTGTGCTTGAAATTGAATAGCAAATGGAGAAAGAAAGTATGTGTGCCATGGTTTGGTGATAGGTTGTGTTTTGGAATGGCAGATTGTTTGGCCATTGGTTGTGTGAGTGGTTTTGTGTTGATGTAGGTGGTTCTAGGTTGATGAAATTGTGGAACCTCTTTGCTTTTCATGCCACTACCCAAAAAGCATTTTCCCAGGGTTCTAGACCCTAGCCAGTCATTTGAACCCGTGTCTAAGTCCTCAAGACAAGTTAGCAACAACACCCATCTTGTGAGCTCTAACATTTATCGGCTATCGTCATTGTAAAGAGACGGTAGGATTGAGCGTGAATATGCACATTTTTTGCATCAAATGGTCCTGACCCCACTAGTCGAGACTGAGTGATTCATTCATCATGTTTTGTTCATTTCTTATACCCCGCTAAGGACCTAGGTTGCTCGATCATTCGTTCCTATGATGTGATCTTCATGCATAAGTAACTGTGATTGGTGAGTCGTCAAGGCATGTTGGTTGATGACTAATGTGAGAACTCTTCTTTTGCACAATCTTAATACAATTGAATTTCGTTTGTGGTGGTTGCCAAGATTACTCTGTTTTTGTCCATAGGTCGGTGTCCAATAACCATTGTGACTCATTCGTTTTGTGCCCTTTGATATGCCCCAAAAAATTTGTTGGAAAAGAAGTTGTAAGCTTAACTTTTTTTGTACTTGGTTTGCTTGGGGACAAGAAAACGTTCAAGTGTGGGAGAGTGATTCGGGTCCAAATGTACACATTTTACCCCTCATTTCTTATATGTTATACTTAGTAGATCACCGTCCCTCGACCTATTTTACGCTAGGTTGTGTTTGTTTTGGTGCATTTCAGGTCCTAGCACATGTGGGAAAGTCCGGGACGAGTTTCGGGTTATTCGAAGGTCAAAACGAGCCAAAAAGTGGAGGCTGAGCCCTGTTTACGAGTTGGAGCTTTAGTTCATGGTCTAAGACCGTGAACTGAAGGCCCAGACCGTGAAGTGACCAATTTCCATAACGGTTTTGCAAGTTACTGGCCTCAAGTAAGTTCACGGTCTAAGAACGTGAACTGAAGCCCCCGACCGTGAACTGGCCCCTGTCGGGTAAATATAAAGACAACAGCGGGGAGAGAGAAAGGAGAGTTGGTTTTTGGATAGGAAATAGTTTCTTTCTCTAGGGTTTCGACCAAAAACACCCAATGGGAGTTATAGAGAGAGAGAGAAAGAGAGAGTTCTTGAGTGATTTTGTAGCTTAATTGAAGGCATTGATCAAGCTTGAAAGCAAGGAATCAAGCCTAGAAGAAGAAGAAGATCTTGGGCTCCAATTTGTAAAATATCTCTTCTCTCTCTAGAAACTCACCCCTTCTCTTGGATTAAAGAACCCTAGGTCTAGATTTTGGTTTATGGTTGATGTATGTGACAAATTCCATGTTTGATTGATGATTTTACTTAATTGATAGATGTTTTCATGAATGACATGAGTTGGGTTTCCATTTTCATGCATTGAGCTTTTGACCCAGGAGAGAGAAATCCCCTTAAAGCCCATTACTGGCGTCTTTGGGTCACTCCTATCGTATATTGCCCGGGTAATCCTCGAGGGAGTTGATTCAATCGGTCTCCTCACAATATATGAAACCCTAGGTTGAATAAAGCACCTACCCATCCACTGATTCGTCGTTCTGGGTCATTCCCGAGCGAGTCCTTCTCCAAACTGTAGAGTATTTGAGTCGATCGAATTAGGATGATACTCAACATCGATCCAAAGGTCGAAAGTAAGGGTATTTAACCCAAGAGAGCTCCAAACCTTGTAAATAGCTAGGTTAGTGGTTAGTTAGCTTAGTTTTATTAATCACTATCCTAGGTTGGCTAGATAACGAATCCTAAACCTGAAGTAGAGTAAGTATAGATCCCCGTGGTACGATAAATTCTTATTGCTTGCTTGCCCTATGCTACACCCTGTCGCCGGTTACACTTGGCCGACGATTGAGATGTTGTAGATAGATTGAGTCAGGTTCGATTCCCCCGTCTTCCCAAATCAGTTTTTCAAAACCGATTGGAAACCAAATTCGTTGAGTCAAGTGATGAAGCATAGGGAAGAGAGGCAAATTGCATCGACGTTAGTCTAAAGTCCCGATATTTGAAGATATCGACGGTAGTGTTGTTGATTCCTGGGTTTGGCGACGTCGAGTGACAGGAGGAGGAGGATGCCGGTAGGAGGAGGATTAGTAGGATGATAATCTCGTCGCTCATAGGAGGGTGGCAACTGGTTTCGAGGACAGTTTGCCGGCGAGGAGAAAACAAAGATTGAAGTCGGGTTAAGCGGGAAGTGGGGTTTGGGCCCTTTGATGACCGGGTTTTTTGTTTTTTATTAATTGTTTTCATTAATCTATATGGCACTGTTGTTTAGAAATGTCACCAAGTCAATAGCGTCGTTACTTGACATCGTCAATGAATTAGACGGAATTGGCTATTTTGCCTATTTCAAAAAAAGTAACTATTATTTACAAAATCGCTAAAATTATGGTTATAAAGATGTATTTTACCTAAAAATTTACACAAACAATAAAAGCCCATGATTTATTGCTATCACATCATATCAACAAAATGTATTTGAGCCAGTTGTGCAGGAGGTTATAGCTCCTCCCAATTTTTTTTTTATATAAAGTTATAATGTGTGAATCCATATCGTGCAGGGGCGGACCCAGAGACATTTAGGGGTATCTCGGGACACCTCTAAATTTTGAAAGATCGATTATCCAACCTCGGTGGTAATTTACGTGTACACAAAAAAATTATAATTAATAGTCCCGGGCACCCTGAAAATTGGAAGAACGATTATCCTACTATCGTTTGTAGTTTGCGTATGGAAATAAAAGTGGTAGTTTGAGTAATTCAAACACGGGACACTACGATTACTAATAAATATAATTTCCATTAGGCTACAACTTTTTGGTTGTTCTATTCTAAACACTGTGTAATAGCAAAATCCTATTCTCTATCTTTAATTATTTTCAAAACCTAAAAATTACTCTAATTTCAAGCTTATCTTAATTTGTATTGATTTTTATGGTTGTACGACAAGTGTTGAAAGTATCTTTTCAGCTTTGAGTTACATCAAGAACAAATTTAGAAGTCAAATATGTGTTAGTTCGTGAATGATTGTCTAGTAGGATATACCGAGACAAATTTGTTGAGCAGTGAAGACACCAAGTGTATTTTATAATTTTTTTAGAATATGAAATAAATCATTGATTTTTTTTAACTTGTACGAGTTGGGTATTTTCTTATTTAAGAATTATATTATTTTTATTAATTATTAATGATTTAATTTTTATTTTACTTTATTTTTTGAAAAATGACACTACTTTGTAAAATTCCCGGGTCCGCCACTTATATTGTGAGAAAAACATTGGAAGGTGGTCGGATGAGCGCCAGTAGCCCCCATCTTCCAATATTTAGACTCAATCTTGAGAAGCTCTTGTAGTGTACCATTATCACCCCATTCTAACTTTCACTACTTTGAACTTCCATGAAATTAGGGATGACAACTGGTCTGGTCGGGATCAGATATTGCACATCCATTACTCTATCTGAAATTGTTCCGGTTTTACCTAAACTCATATTCATATAATAACCAGGTAGAATATAAAAACAAAACTCATACCCGATCAGATTCCAGATATCCATGGTGATCCATGGATAATAATTTGTCTTTATAGTTTCAACCAATATGTTAACAATTATATATATATATATATATGGACATTACATAGGTGACAAATTACAACTATAAATTAATAAAATGAAGAAAATTTATTAGCCACAATACAATTTCATGAAATTATTATATATGTATGGTAAATATAAAATAATAAAATATGTTGATAAAAATAATAATCATATCTAAACCAAATACATATTCGGGCAGGTTCAAATTGAACAGTGAGAACCATGTCCACCATCACCTGCAATATTCAGAATCGAATTTTACTTATACCCATAAAAATCTTTTGAATTCAAATTGTACACACTCGACTAAGTCGAATTCGAACAAATATCATTTAATATAGGGGTAATACCATTGGAAATACCAACCTTTAGCGAAAGTGTCATTTATATTACATAACTTTCGATATGACAATTGTATACCAACCGTTAAGTTTTCTGTTAGTAGTTAACGGAAAATAGAGTCTATGATGACATGGCAGCTGAGATGGAAAATTTTAGCAAAAAATAAATATAAAAAAAGAAAAATAAATCAAAAATAGAAAAAGGGAAACACCTTCCTCCTCATTCCCTATCTCTCTCGATCTCTCCACACCACCGCAGCCTCCTCTGATCTCCCCACAAATTATCCGCATCCTTTGCCCGCCGCCACCACATCCTCGCAGTGACTCCCACCGCCTCATCGTCCGCCACTCCCCGCCTTCCCTCAATTTCCACTCTCTGTCATGGATCCTGGAATCTCGGCCAATCCGTAGAGCTCCACGACATCTGTTTAACGCATCTTGGCACAGATCTAAACCACCACAAGAGGAAATCTGTGGCGGTGTTCGCGCTTGTCACAATTTCACCGCTGCTCTGTTTTGCGGTGGCGATGAAGAGGAGACAGAGGTGCCAGACAGAGGAAGCTCATTTCCGATTCTCACCAACGATTCTATTTCAATAGGCGGCAGAGTAATCGTTGGAAAGTACCTGGGGGAGAACGGAGTCGCCGACGCCCTCTGATAGTGATTGATACTATTGGGCATTTTTGGATTGAAATTGGGTTTGGGTTTTGGAAGGGGTAACTAGCAATAGGAAGCGTAATATCCTTGATGCATCGCTGGTTCTTCGAGTTGCAGAGATTGGAAGATCAACAATTTGGAAAATCGTTTGCTTTGTGATATTAGCTCTCTCTTTATAACTCTATATCACTATATGGTTTGGATTTCAAGATAGAAAGATGAGGGAATTGGGGTCACTCCCTCGTTGTTGGCAGCAAATGTAGATCCAAGATGAGGTTGCTAATTAGAAAGAAGATGAGGAAGACCATCTCCGGCGGCAATGATACGGTGGAGGAAGAAGACAACGAAAGGGAGCTTGAGGATTTCTATAAAAATATCAATTATTCAATTATTAAGGAATTAATTTAGAAAGATAGAGAAAGAGTATTTAGAAAAAAAAATTAAAAAAAAAGTTAATAATATTAGTTTATTTATTTTTGAAATAAAATTAATAATTTTAAATAGTAATTTCTTACATGGCACATATGCGGGTGACACCTAAGCGCCACATAGTCAAACATAAGTTGACTACCGTCAGGTCAACCGTCAATTCTAACGGTCAATAAAAATTCGCGTAACACAAATGACACAAACCCCTAATACGTTGGAATATTTTTGTGTTTATTGAAAGTACGTAATATAAATGGCACTTTCGCTAAAGGATGGTATTTCTAGTGGTATTAGCCCTTTAATATAGTTATTTTTAGCATGATTTTTCCATTAACACATCCAAACCAACCTAACTGATATGTAGTGGCCTCTGCCTTTCTGCTCGTTATGCAGATTCATGTATATTTATAGGAAAGTGAAAGAAAAAATAAGAATGTTGAAAACAAGAACTGGGCAGCAGAATTAAGTATATATACAGAAAAAATATAAAAAATTTGTGTTGAGAGAGTACATTGGTATCGACGAACACGAGAGACAGAGAGGGGAGGGAGCATCTCATCTCTTTTGGCATTGCGGTTCTGCCACGGCTCTTACTCTCCATAATTTAATTAATATTACAGGATAGCTTAAAACCTTTGTTATAAGAGCGGAACTGGATTAATAGAATAACCAAATCAGTTATAATAGTGATTCAGTTAATTCGATTGGATGGTAAGGAATGTATTAAATAAATTTTTTAACGATTTAATATGAAACCAGTTGAACCACCTCTAGTTTGGCTGGTTCACAAATTCACTATTTCAATCACAAAAATTATTGAGAAAAAGTATTTTAAAGTAAACTAAGATCAACCAACCTTCATCACTTGTTTATTTATGCTTGTTTTTCTACATTTCTAAACCTCCCTATGGCTTCATGAGGTCCACTACGGATTGTCACCTTTATTACTAACTTGAATATAATAAAAAAAATATAATTTTTTTTTGTGAGATAGTTTGAATGTTTTATTATAACTTTTTGGTGATAGATGATATGGATTCGAAATTATTTATGGTTAATGATAAATTTACTTTATAGTTTTTTTTATATTATATATGTCTTTTATGTTAAACGCTCTATCAACGATTAACCAATAATTTTATAACAGATAATCACTGAACCATCAACCACTAATTTTTTTCTGGTTCAATCCAGTTTTGGAAACAGAGCTTAAAATCAATCTAGATTATCATCAATTATCAACTAATAACTTAACAACGGGCCAAATACTACAAATCTACTACTTTGTTTCCCCCGGTCTACAAATGTCTTTGTTGCCGCTGATATTACACTTTACCCTATTTTGAAAATCTACAACTACCACATATTAATAAGTTATAACTGATAAGGGAGTTAATCATGTCCATAAAATAAATTCAACCCTAAAATTTTGTTCATATGATCAATTTATTAAAATCTTTAATGAAGCTCATCGTTCTTTTCCCCTTTATGAGGGAAGTCATCAACCTAATTTTTAAATTATTAATATAATTTTTCTATGAAAATATTCACGCACTAATACCACGTTTTGCATCTCAAGTAACACAACGTTTATATGAACACAAATATTAGATTATATGTGTTGTTTCTTCACTAATTGTTCGCTCATTTATATACTCAAAGAATCAATCAAAATCTATTTCACCCATGATTATTTCTTCACTAATTGTTCGTTCATTTATATAAACATCATAATATCAAAATACAGTATTAATCCATGTATTTATGGGGTCGTTTGGATGTGATAGTTACAATGCATCGTTTTTTTTTTTTGAATTTTATGCATTGTTTACTTGATTTGACACAAACTATCACTCAAAATGAGTGATAGTTAAATCTCAAGTTTTCATTGAGATTGTTGAGATTGTTGTGTTTCCTTCTTCTTCCAAATATGTCCTACCTTTTTATGTGTGTTGCTTTTCTATATTAAAAACAAAGTGCATAAGTGACATTTCACCCAAAAAGTGATATAATTTAGTTAAATACTACAATAACTATCACAGAAACCACAATACACCAATTTTCTTATATACATGTATATTATTATGCATGCATTGATGACAATACATCGATTTAACTATCACCAAGACGAAACGAACCCTTAAAAAAAAACTAAACAAAAAAAAAGCTTTATTATTATGACCCTCCCCTTGTTCCTTATCTCTTCACACACTACAACTCCCAATCCCATCATCAGCCCCCCTGGCCCCTCTCTGTTTTTATTCTTCTCTCTCTTCCAAATTATGTTTCCCTTTTTCTTTTCTAGTTTTTATTATATTCATATCTAATTACCCTTTTACCCTCTCCTTCCTTGATGTTATCAATTGGGAACCACCAGGAGCATCATTTGATTTTTATTTTCTTTTACCCCTGCCCTGCCTATCAATTATCATCTCCTCCTCCAAAACTAAATATAATAATAATTGGACAATAAAAATAAGATAAATAATAATAAACCAATTAGAATCCACCAAAGAAAAAAAAAAAAAACTCCAGCATCAAATAATAAAGGGCTTCATTTCACCTCTCCCATGGCGATTCCCTAATGCTCTGTCTCTCACCTTCCTCCCTCCATTTCTCTCTCTCTCTTTCTCTGGTTCTGGTTGGATCTTTCACTGAAAGAAAGTTGGTCCCGAGATCGGGTTTATGCACAGATTTCCCCCAAAGTGAGGGAAAGCCATAAAGGAAGCAATTAGTGAAGACGAGGAGCGAAAAAGGCAAGCGCAACGATGAAGAGGGATCATCAGCAAGCCACCTGCGGTTTCGGTGGCGGCCCGGATGAATCTGCATCGGCTTCAATGGCGGCGAGCTGTGGTGGTGGGATTGGGAAAGGCAAGCTCTGGGAAGAAGACCAGGATGCGAGCGGGATGGATGAATTGCTTGCTGTTTTGGGTTACAAGGTCAGGTCGTCGGACATGGCCGACGTCGCCCAGAAGCTTGAGCAGCTGGAGATGGCCATGGGGACGGCGCAAGACGACGGGATTTCTCATCTCGCCTGCGACACCATTCACTACAACCCTTCGGATCTCTCCGGCTGGGTCGACAGCATGTTATCGGAGTTCACCAACCCGCCGCCTCCCTCCGCCGCCGACCCCACAGCTGTCCTCCACAGCAATAGCCATTCCGCCGGCGGAAACGGCGGCGGAGGTGGCTCTTCCTCGATTTCTTCCATGGATTTCTCCACCCCCACCACGCAGTCCCACAAGTCCGCGGTCTTCAGAGACGATTCCGAGTACGACCTCAGAGCAATCCCCGGCGTCGCTGCTTACCCTCAAGCAGATGAATCGGACAAGGATAGCTGCAGGAAGAGGATGAAAACTTCAGCTGGGGGTTCTTCAAATTCCGGTGGTTCCTCCCTCTTGGCCACGGCGGCGGCATCCTCGCCTTCTTCCTCGTCCTCGCCACCACCGCCGATTGCTGCAGCTGCTGCTCCCTCCTCCGCTCTAATTGCCGAGCCGACTCGGCCGGTGGTGCTGATAGATTCGCAGGAGGCCGGGGTCAGGCTCGTCCACACCCTCCTCGCCTGCGCCGAGGCGGTCCAGCAGGACAACGTGAAGCTCGCCGACGCGCTCGTCAAGCACACGGGGTTACTGGCGGCGTCCCAGACAGGCGCCATGAGGAAAGTCGCTACCTACTTCGCCGAAGCTCTGGCTCGCCGGATTTACAAGATCTACCCACAGGACTGCCTCGACCCTTCCTACTCCGATACCTTAGAGATGCACTTCTACGAGACCTGCCCTTACCTGAAATTCGCCCATTTCACGGCGAATCAGGCGATCCTCGAGGCCTTCGCCACCGCCAATCGGGTCCACGTCATCGATTTCGGGCTGAAACAGGGGATGCAGTGGCCGGCACTTATGCAGGCCCTAGCATTACGCCCCGGCGGGCCGCCGGCCTTCCGACTGACCGGAATCGGGCCGCCCCAGCCCAACAACACCGACAATTTGCAGCAGGTCGGGTGGAAGCTGGCCCATCTGGCGGAGACGATCGGCGTGGAATTCGAATTCCGAGGGTTCGTGGCCAACAGCCTGGCAGATCTGGAGCCGGAGATGCTGGATTTGCGCCCCGCCGACGTGGAGGCGGTGGCGGTGAACTCGGTGTTCGAGCTCCACCGCCTGCTGGGCCGGAGCGCCGGGATGGACAAGGTGCTGTCGACGATCAAGGCGATGAAGCCGAAGATCGTGACGGTGGTGGAGCAGGAGGCGAACCACAACGGGCCGGTGTTCGTCGACAGGTTTACCGAGGCGCTGCACTACTACTCCAGCCTGTTCGACTCGCTGGAAGGCTCGGCGGCGTCGCCGTCGTCGCCGACGACGGCGAGTCAGGACCTGGTGATGTCGGAGCTGTACCTCGGTAGGCAGATCTGCAACGTGGTGGCGTGCGAAGGCGGGGACCGGGTCGAGCGGCACGAGACGTTGACTCAGTGGAGGGCGCGGATGGAATCGGCCGGGTTCGACCCGGTTCACCTCGGGTCGAACGCGTACAAGCAGGCGAGCATGCTGCTCGCCCTGTTCGCCGGCGGCGACGGGTACAGGGTGGAGGAGAACAACGGGGCGCTGATGCTCGGGTGGCACACGAGGCCGCTCATCGCGACGTCGGCGTGGCAGCTCGCGAGATGAGTCGGGAGGCTGAGTCAACTCAACTCGGACTCGGTCTGGAAGACGATGGAAGAAACCCCCCGAGTCGATGAAACTCAGAAGAAAGTGGCCCACCGAGTTTTGGACGGTAAAAAAAAAGATACGAGAGATTGATTGGAGAGATGAAATTGAGCGAGACGAGATAGGGGAAAAGTGTGTGTGCGCGCGAGCGAGGGTGAAAAAAATGAAGGAAAAATAACCTAAAAAGTGGATTTAAATTGTGAGAGTGTGTAAATTTACCGTCCTGTTTTTTTTACACACTTGTTCACTGAACTTTGTTACTTTTCGTTAAGCTTTGGAATTTGGAATTTCCTTTTTTTTTTCTCTTTTTACGTTTTACCTTCTTTTTTTTTTTGGTTATTTGGTTAGAGCAGTAGACCTCGTTCCTCTTTTTTTTGGGTTTACATTTTCCAGGTTGGGACTTGGGAGAAAAGAAGTTGTATCTATTATGTGCTTCTCTTTTCAATAAAAAAATTATGAACTTTTTTTCACTTGTAGGTTTATGTTCACTTTGTGGGTTAAAGTCCAATTGTTCTTTATCGATAATGAGATTTACATTAGGCATAACTTTCTTTTACCACAGGAATCCAAGTTTTGTGAGAATGGATGAAAAGACAATAATTTGTGCTTTTTATCATGTAAGGTGGAAAAACAGAAGGGGAAGTGGATAGAAATGGTGGATGAGGCCTGAGGGAAGCCAACTTTTGAACATGGAAATGCATTTCTGATAGGGGTTTTGCATATTTTGTTTGTTTGGTTACCCAGCTGCAGCAGAACAACATGTCATCAACTTCTGATTCCGGCAAAAACTTTCATATCTATCTGCAGACACTTCCTTCCAAATTAGCTTATATAATATAGATAGCTCATAATCGTGGATCATGTACCACAACACTAATACGCCCCTTCAAACGAAAGCCATTCACAAGGGCTTGAAGTTTGCACAGGTCTAAAGACAAGAATACCATGTGCTTAACAAATGGGGGTCACCGGGAACCGAACACAAGACCTCTCGGTCACAGAAAGCTCTGATATCATGTCAAGAACCAGTTGCTCCCAATAACTCGAGTTGTTGGGAGATGTTCAATCGTGAATCATATACCACAACACTAACAGAAAGGACGGTGGGCGGAACTAAACTTGGTATGAGGAGTCGTCCCTCACTTTTATTTAACTGCAGTTGGACTAAACATTAGATACGACTGATATTGCTCCACTAATAAGTGAAAGTTTAGATCTCTTGAATAATTTGACTTCACTTGTTAGAAAAGTTCTTTTTACCTCTACTAGTTGAGTTTGTTTCCTCTTGAGAAGTGTGTCAAAGTGAGTTTATTATTAAAATCAACTTAATGGGTCGGTTTGTCTGGCATTAATTACCCAACCAAGTTATTTAGGATGGTAGTAAAAACAGAAAGAAAGTCTCAGGTAAAATAAATAAAAAGTAAATAAACAAACAAATCAATTGACTAACTGAGTGATTAGAAATCAATTGTGATAGATTAGGTGGCGTGGGAAAAAAAGACTATTTTCACCCTCCAAAACACGACCCATCCAAACTTTGTTGTCTGTAATCAACAATGATTTTTTTGGGTAAGAAGAGAAAAGTAATGTTAAATCGCCTCCTTCCTAATCACATCAAATCAATAATCTTCATGATTATTTATTGCAATTAGAAACAAAACGACCTACAATGTACTGATGAACCAAGAAAAAAAGATGACTTAAATTATAACAGGTATTAGTTAAAAATTAAGAATACGTTTAATCCAAACAAACATCGCTAACGTATATACAGTAACTACATACAAATATATATTCTGTATACGACCGGTCACATCGAAGGGTAACAGTTCCCTTATCTGTAGGTAGAAGGAACAGGAAGGAAGGAAGGATCCCACGGTTTGTTTCATTTTCTTTAATATTCCATTTTTTGCTTTGGGAGGAACGAACGATTATGTTAAAAAACAGAACCAACGATTTCAATAAATAAAAAAAAGGAGTAGATTGCTATGGTTTGCAGTTTTGTGAGATTTTTACAATACCATATGCTGTTTAGAATATATATTTTGGGTTTGGTTTTGGTTTTGGTGATGGTTTGGTAGGGATAGTTACAATGCAGACAATGTTTACAATGTATCGTTTTCCTGATTTTTCTGCGCAAACACAACATGCATTGTTTGCTTGATTTAACATAAACTATCACTCAAAATGAGTGATAGTTAAATCTCAAGTTTTCGTTGAGATTGTTGAGATTGTTTGATGGAGATTGTCGTGTTTTCTTCTTCTTCTTCCAAATATGTCCCTACCTTTTTATGTGTGTTGCTTTTTTATATTAAAAACAAAGGGTAAAATGACATTTCACCCAAAAAGTGATATGATTTATTTAAATACTACAATAACTATCGCAGAAATCAAACGATGTACCAATTTTCTTATATACATGTATATTATTATGCATGCATTGATGACAATACATCGTTTAACTATCACCAAAACCAAACGACACCTTTGTTTTTGTTTTATTTTCGTACACAATTCATAATTTTCTACTTTAATTTACCATAAACTATGTTCAAATTAAGTGATTAAACAATTTTAGCTTTCATGATATATTTTATTCAAAACTTAATGATACAATCACATATCAAACGGCATATTTGACATTACATATATAATACTATATTTTCACAATTAGACATAGATTTAACAATCTCGTATTCATTGCACTACATATAACGATAATCACAATAGTAATAATAAGTGTGTTTAATCTTATTATTATTATTAATAATAAAAGTGTGGGGGTCCAGGGCAACTGCATAGCTGTCGTCCAGGCAAGAGGGCACAGCTGGCGGTCAATAATTTGATCAATAATTCAGCTCAGCATGGCAAGAATTAGAAACCACGAAAGGGAAGGAAGTTGGGTTGTTCTTGTTAACATGAAAATGAAATGAAACGAAATGATGTGTCGAATAAATGGGTGGGGGTATGGGTGCCCCAAGACAGCTAATATGAATCATTCTGTTTTTTATAATCAAAATGTATATTTTGCTTCACATGATATGTGAAAATAAGGATTTGGATAGAAAGAGGTAGAGGAGAAATTATAGAGATTATTAACAAAAAGACGAAAGAATGAATTAAGACGCGATGGAATATATAATCAAAGGGTATATTTGAAAAGTGTTGAAATGACAAGATCTTTAATTGTCGAAAGTTTAGATTAGACCAGTCTCAACTCTCCACAGCTATGTAGCTATAAAAAGCTCAAAAATGGGCTAAACATTTTGAGAATGTGAAATTGAAGAACGACATAATTTACGCCTAGAGTTTTGAAACTCTCATTGGATGGAAAGCTCCTGCTCTGGTTGGTTTAAGCTAAATACCGATGGCGCAACACAGGTCATCTCGAGTGTGGCTACTGTAGGAGGGGGGGGGGGGTGCTTCGTAATAATTATGGGGATTGGATTGGTGGTTTTTGCAGCAAACTTGGTACAGGGGAGGACGCTAAATGGCGGGAGTTTGGGGAATTTGTCAAGGCCTTAACATGGTATGAAATAATTAAGAGGTTCTAATTCCTCATTCTTGAATCGGACTCAAGACTATTGCCTTAGACCTGATTGAGAAGCGTACTGATCAAGTGCATCCGTACGCCACGATTGCAGGGTCTATTCACCGAATGATTGCTGAAGGTTGGATGGTCGAGATCAGTTCATAAGTATCGTGAAGGGAACAGGTTGCGACTTTCTTCGTGCTGTAATCTGAATGGTCGATATTTCAATCGACAAAGAATCTAATATCAGGTCAACTCATCCCATTAATATTAATTAATCATTAACTCATGTGATTGAAACATGTTTAAGAGTTCTGAGCATATGCATGCGTGTACATGCACCAATTTGACCGGACCCCAATGCACATGCCAGATCTACTCTTGCCAATGAAGGGTTACTTATACATCCAATTACTTCAAAAATAGTCTTTGTGGGTTGCACATCCTTCTGTGGTTGGGTTCAAGTTCCCTAAAACCTTGAACTTACTCCAACTGCAACATATAAATATAATTAATGAGGTTAGAATCTTTTTTAAACAAGGGTGGAAAAGTGACATTCATGGAAGGTTAGCAATCTGGTTTAGGTCATTGGTCTAAAGAAGCAATTAGATTGAGAACTAATGTTTCGATCGCTTCAGTCCGGATTATGAAAATGTTATTATAATGTGTTTATTCATTTATATGAATATTAACATATAAAACTATATCAAAATAACATTTCGTACTTGAATCTAACATATAGTGAAAATTCAAACACACTCATCATATAATATAAATATTCAAATGTTCAACTTAGAATTCCAAGGATAGGGTTAGGTGAAATGAAAATAGAAAAAGAAGACGCATTTCGCAAAACAAAGGAAAAAACAACATCGTGTGACCTCCAATCATGAGATGGTGTCATGGCGAATATGCATATTAGACCTTAAAATAAATAGACGAGTTCATTTTTCAATCACTTTAACTACAACTTTAAGAAAGTAACAATAATATTTTGAAAACTTCTCAGTTGAGGGTTCATTTGGTTTTTATGATTGTTTGGTTGTAATCGTACGTCACAATGTTTGTATTGTTTACAATTCATCTTTTTTTATTTTTTTATGTACAAACAATACATGTATAGTTTACTTGATGTGACAAAAACAACCATCCATTATGAATAATTGTACAATCTCAGCTAAAAGCTGAGATTATTGGGATTGTCTAGTTGAGATTGTTTTTTTTTTCAACTTTAACCTTTAGAGATTATCTTTTGCATTGAAAAGAAGGGGTACGAGTGACATTTCCATTAAAAAGATGACTTTCCTTTTTACTTATAAACTCAAGCACATATACCAAACATTGTAATCTACAATACATCAAATTCAACAATACATGTATTGATCACAATACACCGATTTAACAATCGAAGAAACCAAACGAGCCCTGAATATGAGTAATAATAACAGTAGATCAGTTTCTTGTAAATGATTAATTCACAAGAAATGATAACTATGTTGTGATCTTTCTTTTATGCTACCCTTTCTTTCATGAAGTATGCAAAATTTCCAGGTGTGGAGGATGATTAGGTCGGTCGGTTCAATCTGCGTGAACCAAGTATTTAGATTGATTAGGGTTGCTGGTTAACTCTGTTGTGTGAGTTTGAACCTAGTGAACTCAAGTCATTCAAGGACTAAGCTGATTGGTGGGTTTATTTGGAAACTAACCTATATAATCTAGTAAACAAGGGGGTTAATGGACTAATTTGGTCCGAAAATTACACTAATAGACTAATTTGGACTGAAATTTTTAAAATCTCCATTCCGTTTAAAATTCATAATTATTTGAATTATTTTGACCTGATCCGTGGGTTGACCGTTATTCCTAATGGCAGTTCATATAATAAACCGATACCAAAATGAATGTCAACTAGTACCAACGGAAACAAAAACCCAACACAATACACAAACCCTAGATCTATGCAGTCAACATTCTATAGAGAGAGACCGATAATGAGAGAGATACAAAGACACAGAGAGAAGCCAGTGATGTGTTGAAGATAGATAATAGAGAGAGAAACTCGTTAAATTTGCAGTCGTTAAGGAGAGGAGAACGATGAAAAGCAATCAAATACAAAGAGAGAACGAGACGGTTGACGGATGGGGAAAAGGAGAGCTGGTGTGGAAGAAAGTTGGCAAATGGTATATGACGGTCGAAGGAAGGTTCACCAGAAAGACAAAGGAGAATGCTGGTTTCTCTCTCCAATTTCCAATCTTCCCTTTTTATCATGACCGACACGCGAAATTCAGCTCGCCAAATACCCATCATAAACATCACCCAGAAATCTCCGTCAAATATGAAAAAAAGAAAGTCGACAAGCTAGCCCGTCTGACCGTCCGAGCAAGGTGTTATATGTAACCCTCATTTCTACATAGGATCAATCAATTAGTATATTAAACCATTTTGAGGAGGGTAAAACTCAGGATTAGAAACAAAGTGAGTGGGCAGATCTATCCATAGTGTCATGATGAGACGACTCACGGGGTGCAATTATGGTAAGTGAAAATCAAAGGTGTTGTAGGCTGCTCTGCTTCCTTGGCCCATGGAACTAGGCAGGCACAGCTGCTTTTAGCCTTTAGGGTTTGGCCGATCTATCTAGGGCTTGTATCGGATTTCGATTGGGTGGTTGCTGCTGCAATATGATTTCTTCTGTACCCCGGCCATCTTTGCTTAGCTTCATTATGAAGTGAGAGAGACAAATCAAAAGCTAGCTAAGTTAAAAAAAAGACAGAGAGAGAGGAGAAAGAAAGAAGAGCAAATGAGAAAGGGAGAGAGAGAGAGAGAGATAGCAACTGGTCGAAGGGAGTTATTCATGGTTGGTGCGTTAAGGTTATCCATATCTTCGCGACGCACGATCCCAAAGCCAATAAATTAAAGCTCCAAACTTGTAGTAAGTTATGAGGGTTCAAAATCTGATGATGGTCAATGGTCAGTGGCGTAACTCAAAAATTAATTTGCGGGGAGAAGAGGAATACGATCAAGACAAGATATAGATTTATAATGAAGTTTAGCTTGTAATTTTGCCACCCTATATAGCTACCAACTTATCCTTCCTTTTGCTGTTGATATATATATTGCACTTTCCAATTGATAATCAGATTTCACTAGTGCATTCTTTCTTTCTCAGTGAATTATTGTACTTTCAACATATAAATAAGAAAAATGGTTTACATTCCATTTCTTATTTGTCTGTGTTCGTTTTGAAAACAGAAAGTGTGATAACTTTCTGATCGTTATGGAATAACAAAAATATTTAAGTTTATAGCATCTCTATCTCACATTTTCAAAAAAATAAATATTCAATTTTAATTGATGAGATTCAATATTCGGAAGAAAAAAAAAACATTACTCGGAATTGTTTCTGTTACTTTTATTTTAGTCCTTTCAATTTTCTAATTGTTACCGATTTCGATCCTTTTTATTAAATAGATTTTCTTTTACCGATGGTTTGGAACTAAAATAGTTAAGAATTTTGAACAAATGAACGTTTCATTTCTAAATGAATTTCTATAACATTTATAGAATTCATTTATACCGGACAATATGTTACATAATTAATATCTAGCTTATTCTCTAATAAAATATAAACTATTCTATCATCTCCTTTTTATAGTTCATATTGCCTGAAGTCAGGTTTATGGTATATGCGGTCTGACCGGCCGATATAGAACATAATTAATATCTATAAAATATAAACTTTGCCTTATATATAAGGGTATATCTTTGACGAGGGGGTCCAGAATGATGCATGATGGACTAAACTCAGTTTGCTAGTACGCAATTAATGTTGGGTAGAATGTTGTTTATGCTGTCCATAGTTGTTTCACGTTTAAATTTGAGGGGTGATATTTGCAATTTACCAATATAATAAATAATAGGGGATCTTCAAGAGATATTCTGAGAATCCTGGAAATAGACTTTTCTGGAGATGTTATCAACAAAAATCATTAATACCAGCCCTAGTTGCTTAAGGTAAAGGGGTTTGATGTTTTTGTTTTAATTAGATATATGTCGCCTCCTGGTGAAATTTGGGGTATCGCATATTTTGAGTATGAAAACGCAATCTATACATCAAATTAGCAGGATTTTTGGGCATGATACTATACCCTAACCCTTAATGAGTGAACCTTAGGTCCTAATTATCTAAATCATAAACTATAAACCCTAAGATGGTGCATTGATTTTTTTTGCATATATTTGGACGAATCATAACCATCAATTATTGTTTCTAATAAAATTGATCTTGGGGCATAAGATTTAGAGAAATAAAGCCTAGATTTTGATCTTTAAGGGTTAGAGTATAGTATCATATCCGAAAGATCAGTTAATTCAAGTTCTAGATAGCTTTTTCTTACTCAATGTGTGCGGTATCCCAGATTTCACCATGGTACAGTAAAATTCCATATATATATATATATATATATATATATATATGCCTGTGAGCTGCACCTATCACCGCCAAATGCTAATTCTCCCAAGAATTTTACAGAGCGCTTCGTGGGGAAATAAAGGGAGAATAATGATTTTCTTGAACAATTTTACAGAGTTTTTAATAAAAATGATAGGGTTATTTAATGATTGAATCGTCTTAAATTTATAATTTTGCATAGTTGATTTGCTCTATCTTCACGAAGAAGTTACTAAACAAGTTTCAAGTCTTTGAAGAGATAAATCTAAACCCAGATAGATCAAGCAATTTATGGATGTGTAGGGTGGATTTAATCAAATTTACCGACTTGCATTAAGTTGGTATAATTGTGATCCGCTATTCACTCACATTTTTCTTTGGATCGAGTTGGGTGGGTGACGGATGGATTGTGGATTAAGGTGCAATAACAATTCTCCAACTAGCTATTAAGAAAGTTGACTAACATTTATAATAAGTTCCTTACAGATTAGTAAGATTGTATCAATTTAGACACGATCACTTTGTCTCCCTTATACGGATCCATGTAGTATTTGCATCAAAATTTTCATTACTTAATTAATCAACTAATTGTGTACATAAAATTAACTCATTTTGTGATTTTGATACTATCAATAGTTTATAGTTTGCATCCCAATATCTAATGAACATTACACAGCTTAGTAACCAATAATAGAATTCGAAAAATATTCTTTATTCTCCACCTTTAGAAGTTAATGCGTAGCGTGGTTATGAAATATGGCGATTATTCGATAGTAGTAAGAAGAAACAACTTTTTGTCGTGCGAAAATATGGTGCGGGTAGTTTGGATGACCCCACAATCCATCCACCACCCACCCACCCAATTAAGTGCAGGCAGGAGATTCGTCAATCTGGAATCCACCCACATCAATCACCCACCCATCCATTACGCACTGACTTATTTGCGCGTGGATCCATATCAAACCGCAAAGTAAGCATACATGTGCCCACCTCTAAAGCAAGCCTCTATCAGGGGCGGAGGGAGAAGGTTAGAGGGTGGGTGCCGAGAGCCACCTTGGCTCGGGAGGAAATATGGTAAATTAGTTATAATAGTTAATCGGGTATGAAAAATAACACGTATTTAAATGAGAATGGTTGACCTTTCAAATATTTGATGTATGATTTATAAGTTGTGTAAAAATGACAATTGTGCATATGATCCGCCCAAATTTAAAGATGTATTTGTTCAATATCTCGAACAAATTTCCACCAATCATAGCTAATTTACAAAAATAATTTTATTTCAATCAGGGGGAGGGAGAGTGTAACGGGCGGATGCTAAGGACAAAAATGAGTAAAATAGTATAACAGTTAATTGATAATGAAATTGAAGGCACATCTAATTGAGAATGGTTGACCGAGAGATCAAGTGTTCGAATCTTGGCGGCCCCATTTGTTAAGCACATGATATTCGGATTTGCGAAATATCTAAGCACGTATAAGTTAGTTTTCATTAGCGGGAGAATGTTAGTAAATACTAAATAGTATAAGTCCATTATTAAATCTTTCACAACAACTCGAGTTATTGATACTAAACGGTCTTGACGAATAACACCATTCAAAAGCAAATGTCTAACTAAATCATTAATAATTGGTTGATACATATAGAATGATATTTTTTTATAGCTTCAACATATATTTAATTTACCAAATTTTTGTAAATAAAAAATTATATCATAAATTATTTAAAATGTTAACAAAATTATTTTATCGTATGTATTTTTTTCCTAAATGAACCCACTCTCGACAAAATCCTGACTACCTACGCCCTGCCCTCTATAATCCAATATGGTCATGTTTCTTCATACAATTGATACAACTTTTTATTTGCTCTACCTTTAGAACCATAACATGTAATAATAAAGGTTAAACGTAAGGAGTGGTATCTTTCTTCTTCTTCTTCAACTTAAATTTTTGTGGCCGACTCGAGCGCACTCCATTTGTACAGAATTTTTAGTCTGTCTTTTCCTATTTACCAACAGCGATGGGAGGAAGGAAATGTGGACGATCTCGATCACCATGTCGAAAAGGAAGCCATACTTTTCCTCTTCATCTTCTTCGTCTAATCGTCTTCAATTCAATGACACGGCGAAAAGGAAAGTGGGGTACGGCGACAAGTTTTAAAGACCTGAAAATTACGGTTATTGTTCCATTTTGTGTTTTAATAATTTTTTTTTGCAAAGTCAGTTGCAGATTGCCGGCCAGCCAATTAGAGGCATCTCATGGCAATTATTATAAGACTTTTGGGTTTTTGTCTGTATAAATTAATTAATTATTCCCTTCCTTATAATTATATTATGTGAATCAGCCGGCGAAAGAAAAGAAAACGGCGGAGTGGAAGGATAAAAGATTTGACTTGGCCGGCAAATTGGTGATGGGGTTGTATTTTTAGTGCAAAACAGAGTTTTCTTCTCCTCTCAATTGTCATAAATAGTGTTTACACTTTACCCATCCGGTATAACATCAATATGGTCACCCAATTCATCTGGCCATCCAATCTTATTCCAATAATTCGAGTTATTGGGAGAGGTTTAATAATGGATCATATACCGTTTATTAATACACCCTCTTAAACTCAAGTCATGTGCTTAACAGAAACAGATGAGGGTCATCGGGATTCTAACAGGAGACCTTTCGGTCACAGAAGGCTCTGATACCGTTTCAGGAATCAGTTGATCCCAATAATTCGAGTTGTTGAGAGAGGTTCAATCAGGGATCATATACCATTTACTAACAAATTCATCTCTATTATATGCGAACGACTGACATATATTCCATATTCAGAGTGATATGCTCGTTAGATGTACTTTGTTGTACTTTGGTGAATCAGAATTGCCGATTTTTATTTAATTTATCTTCAGGTTTGAGTTTAGAAAATCGGGTCTAGAGTTTATCAATTAGACGTCAGTGTATAATATCATACACCAAACTCGATTAAATTAATATTTACTTGAGTAAAATTAAATGTACGACATACCCTAAGTAAAAAAATATGATATATGGACATTGAATTAAACAAAGTTTGAGACATGGTGCTATACCTTAACCTTTAAAGATTAAAATCTAGATCTCGATTTTATAAATCTCATACACTAAGATTAATTTAATTAAAAACAGTAATAGACAATCATGATTCGTCAAAATATACCCAACAAATTATATGAAACATTTTAGTGTTTATGGTCTATGATTTAGATGATTAAGACCTAGGATTCACTCCTCAAGCGTTAGGGTATAGTATCATGCTGGTATTTATAATTATATAGTATAATACAATAATAGGGGACTAGATAGGATGCTAACACCCATCAGTGTTATATGCTAAAATAATTCATTAAGAGTATTATAGTAACTACCCAAACATAACAACTCACCCCATCCGTTCTATGGATTTGGGTTTCAAATGAAAATGACATTTTGTACCTGAACGTAATATATTTTAATATTTAGTATCTAAATTAATTTCCTTTTGCATATAAGTCCTAAAATTATTTATGAAAAAATTAATTTTAATATTTATGTCTTACAGAAAAGGTGTGATTACTTAGATGGGGAATGAGAGAAGTATTAGATGAGCTTTATTTTATTAGAAAAGGTGTAAAGTATCATTATTTTATAATAATAATAATAATGTTGCATGGGAATAATGTAGTGATTCTTAATTATTCATTAATTAGGGATCACTTAGTACTTTTCCCTTAATTAAGAATCACTACTAGGGATGGCAATTTTGCTCATACCCATGGGTTTCTTACTATCCAACCCAATTGGGTTGGATATGAAATCCAAATAGATGGATATGAGTAGAGTTTGATGAGTTTGTACCCATACCCATTTATTTTGGGTTGAGTTGGTTTTATATCAAATGGATTTGGGTTTGTACCCATGCCCAAATACAAATTACAGTTTGGTACCCAAACTTAATAGACATGCATATTTAGTACCTAAATTTATTTTTTTTGCATATAAGTCCTCAAAATATCGATGGAAAATTACGTTTTGGTACCTAAATTTTTTTGGTCTTACATTTTGGTACCTAAATTTTTCAAGTTTTGCAAATAAGTCCAATTTTTGCATGTGTAGTTAAAACACCCTCAAGTAAATGGATATCCATATCCAACCCATACTCATTTAGATTATGGAAGCAATATTCATACCTTACCCAAACCCATCTATAAACCCCCAATCCCATTTGCACTTCACCCATACCCAACCCATTATCAATGGGTCTACTTGGGTTTGGGTATAATTACCCATGGGTGGGTAATTTGCCATCCCTAATCACTACAAATAAAAACTCCGATGGTAAAGCAACACACGAGTTGTAAAAAAGTCAATAACGGACATTAATGTCAATTTGTGGAAGATACTGTAAAAAAGTCAATAACGGACATTTATCTCCGAATTCTAAATAATTTAAAAATTCTAGCTCTCTAAATTATCAAAAAAGGTTTGAAAATTTCTTGTTTGATACTATGACTGATGACATTCAATGATAAATAGATATTCTAACTTTCTATAATTGACATGTTTACATTCTAAAAAAAACAAAAATTGACATGCTTATATTTCCTAAATTTTAACGGCATAACTATTGTTCAATCTTAGGTCACATAATTTGTGTAGGAGGGGTCGACGCTCCCGTTCATTTAAGTTAATTTTGTTAGTTATGATATAACAACATTATCTATGATTATTGATTTGAATTATAAATAATATAATGACATTCTTTTCACGCTCTCGACATAAAATTCTCTATAAACAAACGCTTTCAGACTCTCGCTCCCGCTCCACAAACTGATTACCTAAGTTCAATCTATAAATTTTACAAACCTGCTCTACATTTCATTCCCCAAGAAACCGTTAAGATAATTTTCCTCTCTATAAATATGAAAACTCCTACCAAACGAATTTTAGTGGAGGAGACTGGGAAACTGAATCTCAATGCTAGAATCCTGTCTTTGAAAATTTTCACTTATCATCTCCCGAATTCCTTGTTATGCTCCACCAAGAAAAAAAATGTTTCCTTTTTATTTTATTAATTTATTTTTCATTCATATTCATCCATTAATTTGTTTATTCATTTTGCTTTCCAGAAGTCTAAGAATGGTCTCCAATTAATCTTTTCGATTGGGCCATGGCCACGGGAGCCCTGTTTGATTGAAGTCTAGGTACCTTACTGGAAGAGAGGCAAGAGAGAGCCCTGTTTGAGCAGCTATGAAACTTTTGGCATCTTCAAAAATATCGTCACAAAATATATAACTCTTTTCAGCGTTGAATTTTAAGCTTAAGATATGAAAAATATTGTTAAAATTCTCCTACTTCCTGCCACTGCACTAACAAATCCATTTGAGCACACTAGAAGGCCATTTGTGAAACACAGATGATCAATATCCAAATGTTTACAATGAGGACAGAAAGTAATATACTCCTCTACAACGATCTTATACAAAAAGCATGAAAAACTTCCCACTGGAATGGTAAAGCGGTAGGGAGACAATGGATCTCCCTACCTTAACCTCTTACCTGCTGCAAAGAACCCATATTGGTAGAAAAACTAAAGGTTTGGGTTGTAACGAAAATTTGAATAAACTTATTAAACAATTTTGATTTGTCCATGATTCACGTTGTTGTAACTTATTAAACACAATTAGCTCCTTAGATAGCTTTGTATCAGTTTATATAATTGTACAATTGACAAATCATTGAAGATCTAAAACAGTATCAAGACGTCCCTGACTGGAAATACCATCCATCAGCACCAAAGTCAGCATTCGTTTATTCCACTTGGATGGACAAAGCTCAACCACTAAGACGACCAACAGCAACAGGCAGCACTTTGAAGAAAACATGTAGGGCCCGTTTGGATGAATGAATGAACCCCATCAATCATACGCCTCCACACGTTCCCATCAGCTCTTTAATGATCAAAACCTAACTTTGAGTTGATTTATTTATTTATTTATTAAACAAACAAACTTAACCTAACTTAATTAACTGTTTATTTTACAGTTGATTTATCGAACTTTCCAGATTTGCGTTGCCTTTTGGACTATTGGTCGCTTTCCCCCCACACGGGTGGTTTAGTAGTGCTAAGTTTTTCTCCATTTCTTTACAATGTTCTCTAATTCGTCGGGAGGATTAGGGATGAATATTGAACTCGAGTTGATGGGTATCAAATTCGATCCAATTCAGTCAAAGTGGGTAAAATTTAGTGTTAAAGGATTCTGATTTTGGTTCGGGTGCGGGTTTATTTGCTTTTGAAACTGCTGGGGTGGGTTTGGTTTCGACAAATTGAACTTGAGTACTTGATGTGTATCCAAGCCGATCCAACTCGGTCAAAGCGGATAAAACTCAGTGCCGAAGGATTTTTGGTTCGGTTGAGGGTTTATTCGCTTTTGAAATTGGTGGATTGACTTTGGATTTTGTCAAAATCCAACCGGCTTTCCATCCAATCCACACCCAAAAAGCAAAATGGTGTCGTTTTGTATCCAATATGGAGAATTTACGAATATTATTAGTCTATATGTCAGTGTAAACTGATTAATTGAATAATATAAATTATCTTAGATATTGTTAGTCTTTATAGAAATATATGTAGAAAAAAATTCTATAATATTATAATATGAGTGTTCGAAAAAATAATATATAATTATATTTGTGAACCCATAAATATACATACACTCGTAGATACCTATTGGATTGGGTTAGGTTTGCTCTTCTAAAACTCGCTGAAAGTTCTTTTAATGGATACATCCATTAAGTTGAATTTAGATTTGAAGAAACTCGATCCAACCCATCCATGATTATGCAGTAGTCTGAAACCCATTTTCTCATATAATGCTCCACCACTATTGAAAAATTCGTTCAGTGCCAATATTTGCATCCCTCGCACTGTAATCCTACTTTTTGCTCAGCCTGCATAATTTGTACAAGCTAGCTAGTTGGATCTTTTAGTGATGAAATTTTCATCAAATTAAAGATGCTTATTAGGATCTAGCTAGGACTCCATACATAGTGGACTAATCTTTATAACCAAATACTATATATTCATTAAAAGCTAACTTTTTTGTTTGAAAATTAAAAACTTCTAGGTGTCTAAAAAACATCGATAAAAAATTTTTTGATGTACAAATATATTTAGGGGGTGATATGCGTTAAGTGGTTACACCGTCACTAATGCAAAGTAGCATATGCGTCTTAAGAGGGTGATATATGGTTAGTGGTTACACTTTTAAACTATTCAGTAACAATTAATCGATCATAAGTTAGCAGTGTGATTATCGCTTTACCAAAATATTCGCTTAACTGAATAGTCTATTAACACTTAACCAACAAATAGCCTATTATAAATATTTATGTTTCTCTACACCAAAGTGGTCACAACTCACATCCCCCTCCCAAACAAACTCTTGTTACAAACAAATAATCTCCTTCCCTTACCCTCTTATTATTTCTTAAATTTCCTCCTAGTGTGAGCACTAAAATTGAAAATTGGAAAGAGTACTGCCGATTTTGCGATTAAGAAGTAGACATCAAAATAGGAAAGATCGCACTCATCACACCTTCCACTCTTCACTTTCTTTTCTCAGTCCCAATAGGAACAACATGTCAAGCCCAAATCAATGATAAAAAAGAAGACATAAATATCTAGGAAAAATCTACAAAAGTTCACAATTGAAAAAAAGAGGGAAGCCTTCTATTGGTTCAGTTGATCGGTCGGTTATTTTGGTATAATTTTTTTCGGATCACTTGCTAAAAGTTAGTCGGTCAACCGACATATTAACTGATAGTTAACTATACGGTTATGGTTAATCGATATTTGACTATATACATACACAGTACAGTTCACTGTCCTGGTTTCTCCATGAAGTGCCGGGATAACACCAATTAGATGTTGGTTGATAGCCCCACATATTGGAGAAGTCACTGGAATTCATGATTCATACTTGCAAAAACACCGATGAAGAGAAAGGGTTGAAAAGAAAAACAAAAGAATGAAAAGTGAACTTATGCCTTTCCTTATAACCTAGAAAGTTCTGTGTCAACAGTGTCAAAAATTGAAATAAATTTCTAATCGAGTTTTTATTATTATTTTCATTTTGCCTATTCGATTTTGTCCAGCAGGCAGCAACCATGAAACATGAAGTAGAAGCATCTGCAGTAGCCTCTCACTTTCTTAAATATTTACATTTTGAGAAAAGAACACATCTAGTTTCAAATCCTAACTCCTCTATTACTTTTACATATATGAGTAGTAATAGTAATGAGAGTGTTTTCTTATTATAATCTCTTTGTTTAGTTTTATAACTTCTTCACAAACTACAAGGTTCGCATCATCGTCTGCAGTCTTACTGGATAGGCTAATTAAGGCTGCTTCAAACAGACTTTGTTTTTTTTTGTTTGGGTAGGAAGACGGACGACAATGTGTCCTAATTCATTAAACTAATAGAACGATCCATGGAGATGACCATGGATACAAAGGTTTGGTTTGTACACATTGAAGGGATGTGTACCAAAAGGGGCCAAATGACCCTTGCTTACCAAGAAATCGACGGCAAAATTTCACTCTCTATACACAAGGGAGACTTTAACTTCCCAATCAAGATCCAAAAGTTTTCCAATACGTGCAGCGATTAGCCCATGTCGCTGATCCTTGTCCATGTGGTTTTCCATTATGCTAATTGTCGTTGATGAATCGAGGTTCAACTCCACCTTGCGAAATCCCTTGTCCCACGCCCTTTGCATCCCAACTTTTGATCCTTTGAGCTTAGCCATGGTGATAGTACAACGCCCCAAGTTACAGGTGAATGCATGAAGATATCTTCCGAGGTGGTCTCAAAGAAGTCCCATGCCGTTGCATTCCCTGAATTCTGCAGAACTGATCTGTCAGTTTGGATTTGAAATCTCTCTAGGTGGTTTCCAAGCGATGGGTGTTGGAGTGTACTAGTTTCTTGGAAGAATAATGCACCTTTCCTCATTAATCCTTGCTTGTTGGTACACCCGAATCTAGGAAATGATTTTGCTAATGAGCCCTGCCTCTGAGTACTTTTTCCCATCCAGATCATCCAGCAAGTGATGCCAAAATCGGTTCCTCTATGTGCATCTTTGAGGTTTTTCTTCATCCATTGTTTGAAGCTTCTCGTGTCATGAGGAGACTGTTCGATCTTGAAAAAATTCCTGAACCCCTCTGTTTTCCTGCATTGTCGCAGGATGTGCTCGATCATTTCCGACCTTCCATTACATGCCTTGCAGCTGCGATCAGTGGTCAGCTTTTTGATCGTTCTTCCATGGAGCACTGGTACCCCAAGGTACCTTCCAAGGTCATCAATTTCATGAATCCCCAACCTGCTGCAAATCTCCCTTCTGTTCGAGCTCCATTCCAGAACACAGTGTGAACAAGTACGGTGACAATGGGCTTTCTTGGCGAAGTCCCCTTCCTGGAGAAAAGCTCTCAGATTCGCCCCCATTCCAGAACACCTGCAATTGAGAGACACACCGCATAACAATTGAAACAAAGTGGCTAGGAAATCCAGCAAGGGACAAGGTTTCCTCAAGGAATTTCCACTCAATTCGATCATAGGCTTTTGCCAGATCGATCTTCATGAGCATCATGCCTTTCTTCTCTATCTTCCTAGCCATCGAGTGGACTGTTTCCTACAAGATAAGAATATTGTCAGTAATATGGCATTTTGGGACAAAGCTCATTTGGTTTTGTTCCACCAGTATTGGCGTTAGGCATCTGATCCTATTGGCCAAACATTTGGCCACTATTTTGTTGCTAACATTGCATAGGCTAATTGGCCTAAATTCACTCATGGAGACGGAACATCATTCTTTTGGATTAAGACCAGCAAAGTCTCATTGATAAATCTGATCTGGTTGTGGTTGATGAAGCATTCCTAAATGAATATGCAAAAATCATCCCCAACATTCTCGAACAGATTTTCTACTTTATAGTTCCCAGAACTCCAACCCACGACTTATATACTTTCGATAAAACCTTACGTATAAGCTGGAGGTGTTTATTGGTAGTAGAGCTGAAGATCTGAATTTGCAGTACATGCATGTATAATATAGCAAGGCGGACTCAGGTGGTGTGTAAGGGTGTTTCAAGACACTGCTAAAATTTGGAAAAAATTTAATGAGCCATTCGATAGTAGTTTGAGTATGAGAGACATTTTTTAGTAAATTGATTAGACAATGATTTTTTGGAATTCGAGACAATTAAGTCTAGCGGTATTGCCACAAAGCCAGACTAATCTATATTAGTCGAACTTATGCTAGAGGCCCTTAATATTTGGAAGCTGCTTATTGGATGCCATTGTAAGTTTTGCTTGGTATCAAGATTCACTGATTTTGGAATCAGGGATTTTGATTGTTGAGAGAATGAAGGATGCTCGAAGAGAAAGAAGGAAGACGAAGGGCATGTTTGGAGGATGCGATTCATACAATTGATGTATTCTACCAATTAATGTATTGTAAATATATGCATTCTATCAATTGTTGTATTTGGTAAATCCCTTGTTTGGTGTTGTATATTGTACTTTTCACATAACCTAAAAATAGTACACTTTTGAGATTGATGGGCATATTTGCCCTTCAACAACTCCTCCTTCCTTTATATCCATTCCAGGTTGGTGGGGAAGGCTATTAGGTTAGGTAAAGCAGCAGCGAGAGGAAAATAGAAGTGGGTTCCAGCAAAGGATACGCGACAATTCCGGCGAATCCCTGACAACGACCAAGAAGAAATCTCTATAATTTGCAAGTGCGACTCTCCTGCAACCGTTAGGACGTCACATACAACGGGTAATCCAAATAGAAGGTTCTTGGCTGCTTGAAATGGAGTCCAAAACAAGTGATGTCCTTCAATTCCCGGCTAAAACACAAGGCCCTTCTTCTTTCGATCTCGGACGAATTCCAATGGCGGGATACAACTACGAAGTCGGCTCCGTCGTGATGGTGAGGAGGCAGCGATTCCTGTGGGATGCAAGGATTAACGTGGATGGCGAGGTAGATGAGTTCAAGGTTTGATCTTCTGGAATTCCGACGCAGGTCGTCGAGGGAGGAACAAGATAGATTTTCCCCTTTTTCTAGCTTCTATGTGTCGATGGAAGGAGAGAGGGTTAGTGGAAGATGAGGTTAATCTTGGTATAAAGAAAAGAAAATAGGGCTAGAAATAGAATAGAAAGTTAGGCCACAATCATTTGTTTACAATCTCTCATTAAAGGAGAGATTGTAAATCTTCCATTATGAGGGATTGTGAGTGGGCCCTAAAAAAGTAATGCATGTATTTCATCCCAAATTAAACCAAAAAAACAACTTAATCTACTCAAATGCATGTATTGGCTAAATCATTCATCTCAAATCCTAACCTCCAAACAAGCCCGAAAGAATGTTACTCGTCTTTCCTTTTAGACAGAAGTGGGCTTAAAGCCCATACGAAAATTGATTTAGTTGTAAGTGAAAATCTGGGCCGGGCTTGCTTTTGTAAATAAGATGGAAGAGTCACCAGAGCCTGAACCAAGCTTCTTCTTCTCCCTTAAAATATTCTAACCCCATCCGTCTGTAGTCTGTACAAGTGGGCCAGCTAAATCTGGGCCGGGCTTGCCGGTTGCAACCCCTGGGCCGCGGCAAAGAGAGCCAGGGAAATCATATACAAAGTAGGTTGTCCCACTGGGGCCTAGGGGTGGCTATTTGGTCCGGTCTTTTTGGTTTTACCATGGTTCAAAAAGGCACGATTAATCTTACGCTTAGGCACGCTTAGGCGCAAAGCAATGACAAAACGCCTCGCCTAGGGATTTCGCGCCTAATTAGATACTGGAACACGTTAATGGAGTACGGCGACATATAAGTCTCTCCTAAACATTACTAGATGGAGCTAAGAAGCCAATATTAAATACCAAAATTAACATAAACTATGAAATCAAGTTTCTATTGCAATATTTTCAATAGCTCAAGAACTTTGTGAACTATTGAGCTATGATTCTATAAACTCGTAAGCTATATTCTTGTCATTAAGTGTTGAGTAAGTTATTAATCATTTTAACTGAAGTGAAGAAGTGTTGTAGATTATTATTTCATTCATCATGCCCTGCGAATAGCTATTTTCTTCCAACGCCTAGGCACGCTTAGTCAACGCCTAGGCGAGCTAGGCACAAGGCAAAGGCTCAACGCCCACCTTACGCCTAGCGCCTTTTTGAACCTTGGGTTTTACTTGAAATCGGATCGAATAAACCGGATTGGGATCGGATAGCAAACAATTCAATATCATTTTCGGCCTTAGATTTGAGGTAAAAAATCGTTATGGACGAGACAAAAAACCGGATAAAGACCAGATAAGAGAGCCCGACACCCAAAACTAAACCAACTCCTCATCCTTTCAGGCCTCAGGCCGCTCAAATCCTCACAAGCTCAATCTAAAATCAAAACCGGACTGGGTCAAGACCGAACCGGGATCAAGACCAGACTGTATCCAATTCAATTTTTGGTCCTTATATTCCCGAAAAGACCGAATTAAAACCGAATCAATTAGGTACAATTTAACCGGACCGGACCGTATAGCCACCCCTGCTACCAGCCACTTCCGAAGAGGAGCTGGATTGCATGTTACGAAAATTTTAAGTAAATGAAAGGTCTTTGTAGTAGCAAGACTTGGCCGTAGAGGATGTTGCATCATTGAAACTAGTAGGGACTACTGTATCACCCCATTGTAAATTCATATCAAATTTAGGAAATACAGTAGTCGGTAAATTGTTAGCCCCTCTCTCACGGCCAATTATCATAGTTCAAGTCAGCCTCCCTTAACAGATTCCTGACTCCACCACTGCTGCATGGATTCTATATTTGACCTTGAGGAGGGGAAATATCAGTCTTGCATAGAGACAGTGGTGAAGAACCAATTTTTTTTTGTAGGAAGGCGTACAATTTGGTCTCACGTAAGCACCTGTCAAGAACGAATCGAGATAATCGACAATATAAGAAAGTAAGAAATATACAAATTGATATAGTACTCTCTGTGCTGTCGGACACTAATTCAATCTAAGTAAAGGATAACAGAAAGTAACAAGTACATAACATATATCTGCTATATGTGTAATTCATATATAATTTGATGAGGTTGGCGGGTTTGGTAGGCCATCATTTTCAGGTGATTCGATCGAGGAGCCTAGCAGTTGGTTTATTTGGTGGATGACTTGTTGCTGGAAAACGTTTATTATTATTATTATTATTATTATTATTATTATTATTATTATTATTATTATTATTATTATTATTATTATTATTATTATTGATCGTAATTTTCCTGTTTTAAAACTTGAAAGTAGAGAAAGACTTGTGAAACCAAGCCTTCCAGCCGGAGGAATAACCCTTTCGCCGGCGTGCTGCAGCCGCCACCATCTCCGGCCTCCCTTCCGTCATCTGGGGTCGCCGCTGGTTCTTGCAAAGCACGAAGTTCCTCCCCCCGCTCCTTCCTATTGCTTCCCCGAGCTCCAGCGCTGCCATTTAATCATGTAATAATAAATGATAAATATACACGGGGGAGTTATATATAGAAAGAAAAAAAAAATGGTAAGTCAACTCTGTCATTTTGTCTTCTTGATTATGTAAACTAATTTCATATGAGTAAATGGCTCAATCTTATGAATCATTACCCACCATTGCTAAAACATAAAGGTTCATAGAAGTGTCAAAAGGGGAAATATCAAGTTATTCAATTTTGCTACTAGTTATAGGTCATGCATTCGAATATTGTCCTCTTTTTATTATTTATTTAAACATATTACCAAATTGTTCTCTTCTATTTATACTATCCTAAATTGTCTCGATAATAAATAAAAATAATTATATATTCTATAGCCTATATATAGTGTATTTGTTTTCTGGATGATAAAAATATTTATATATTCTATTAAAATATTTATATATTCTGTAATATATATATATATATATATATATATATATATGGTGTACATTTTTACAAGGTCGAGATAGGTTTGTTTTATATAGCAGGGTGTGCAACCGGATCATATCACCAAACTTAACGAGAATTGCGTTCCAATACTAAACTACATTTTAGGATCAAGATCAGGCCAATATCGTGTTCGGTCGCTCCAAGCGTTTGGTTTGGTTCGATGCAATTTGACACAAACCAAACCATTTCACATTCCTAGCGTTGGTTTGGTTCGATGTAGCAAGATACGGATACCTGAGTATAGTACCATTTCTCAAACTACTCCGAATACTATATGAATGAAGTGGTTTCTTGGAGGCTAACAAATAAATAAATAAATATGCGTTTTAATTACCTTTGGAGTCAGAGCCTTGATCACCAGCCGAATAGAGAACGAAGTCAGTAACGACGTCGGAGCCAAATCCCGGCAGCCTGCCTTCTTTAGCGTAGGCCCTGAGAGTGGACTCGATGACGGCGGCGACGGCGTCGTCCTCCTTCACCACCAACCTTATCGGCCCCGTGCTCCCCAGCACGTTCACTATCACCAGAAACTTCTTGTTCTTGCTGCTTTTCTTCTTCTCCTTCTTCTCATTTCCGCCGCCAAGTACTCCACCCTTCACCGTCATTATATATTTAGTAATATCGCCGCCGCCGCCGACTGTGTTAGGAATCGGTTCACGGCTTGTTTGCTGCAGCAGGCGATCGGGGAGGGATTGAGGTGTAGAAAAGAAGGGATGGTGAGGAGAAAGTGCAGAGGTGGAGTGGTTTCAACCATTAATCAGAGGAGAATTTGCTAGCTGTTATTGGGTATCGATGCTCAGTCAGAGGAGAAATTTAATGGAATTGGAGTGGCCGGAGGGGAGAGGACCAAAGTACGGCTGTCTATCTATATATATACAGACACCAACGTTTGGTAGTGAAGGGTTCGTGTAACAGCGGGGAAAGGTACCTACAGAAAAGAAAAGAAAAGAAAAAGAAAAGAATGGTGATGGTTGGATTGCTCATGTGAACTTGTAATTTTTCGGTCAACCTCAATTAGGATTTGGTCGACCTAATATAATATGTTGTTTCGGTGTAAAAATAGTTTTATGGCGCCTACTTTGGAGATTCATTTCTTATAATTGGCTCTCGATGGAAATTGGAGATTAATGACTTGTTCTGAAGCTGGAGTGTTCCCTCTACACATTGAAGTGCTTGGGAGCTCGATAGGAAGTACAGAAGACCATTTTTTTGAAACTGATCAAAAAGGCTATGCCAAAACTCGGAAAACTGCCTGAAAATGGCCAAGTCTGGGAAAGTGTTTGTGAAAGCCTACTTTGGACCTCAATTCGAGAAGCATGGACGAGATTCGAGTCCAGGGGCCTCTATCACATGAAAGTAGATATGTTTGTCTATGGATGAAATATTGGATATCTGGAAGGCTTCAAACAAAAGGCTCGAAGTTGCTACGAAGTAAGCTGCCTTCTAATAACACAAGGCTGAAACGATAGATTAGATTGACCTAATCATATATGAGGTCGACATAAAGTACAAGTTACGACTACATGCATGTCACCATAGCAAAGTCCTAAAATATACTATATCGGTCTACTTGCTATTTATTTTATCGGTCATTAATATTCGGTTTGAATTTACACCGCTTAAGTTCACTTACATATATCTAATTTTATTCTACGAAGAAAGATACCTCAACATCATATTCTACTACTATTTAGGTTGCATCCCATCAGTCCCACAATATAGTTTCGAACTTGTGCTATCATGCTATCGCCCACCACCTGGACACCCTCTATTTTTCTACTAATTCTCTGTATTATATATGTCAGGTGAGACTCTATTTTTTTTGTTTTACTTTCTTAAAAGGCGAATAATATTATAAGTAGAAAGAGCTATATACAGAGGACTTTGACAAGATCAGAAAAACTATACGCAGAAAACTATACACAAAGTTTTACAGCGGCGAGTAATGTACTTGTTTTCCTTGTTTAGGGTCGGAATAGAAGGATTTGTATTTGTAAAAAAAAAGAAGTAAATATGTGTTGCTAATATTGTTAATGCTAGTTCTCTTTACATATAGATGTTAAAAACAAAGGCCTGTGTGTTGTTAATTAGGAAAAATGCGACAAATATATGTAAATGACTAACTATGTTGAGTTTGTAAGATGAGGTACGAAACTCGCTTAAAGTGAGGGTTTTAATGATTATTCCGCCTCCTGCTACTGCTAGTAGGCTCCTCCCAAAGACCCTTTGTCACCTTGGTCAAACTCACGTACTAAGGAATAGTTCCTAGTTTCTCTTGTTAGGTTCAACCTATCATGCATATGTTTGTAAATTTACTTTTGCATGACTATTGTATTGTTTTTTTTCCATTTTAGTAACATTAGTATATGTCACTAATATTTGTTATATATAATATATATTTGGTGGCACATATATTTGCTTGCATTTGCATAGTAGGTCTTTGGTTATAACTATATATACCTTTAAATAAATAATAATTTTATGTCAAATTAAATAATCTTTACATGGTAATTACGATGCATTTTTTAATAGGCAAGTTTTGAACATGATTCGACGATCTCATGACAAGATTTCTTGTCTAAAATGTTAGATTGGAAATAGTAGAATTAATTCATAAAAAAATAGTAGAATTAACATTTGTATATTATTATCTTTAAGAGTTACATGAAATTACAAATACGTCGCACGTCTAAGATAGGATAAATAATTCACATTTTGGTGAGATTTAGTATATATAGTTTATTTAATGTATAATCCATGTATTTTCTACATTTTTCAAATCATGGACCCTTAAAACTAACACATTCTTACTATACACATAATCTTAACACACGCATTCTTGTAATACATCATTTTCGTATTCAAAGGTTGCAAACGACCCCGTATCTGAAATCACAAATCGATTTAATTCAAAAAGTGTCATTGTTTCTTTAATTATATGCATGAAGGTGAACCGTTGGATATAGATGTATAGAATTATATAGGCTTACTTTCCTACGAAACCCGGGGCAGAGCTACAATCTAGGGTGGGCCCCAACTGCGGGGATTGGTCTCGACTCCTAGGTTATTAAGGATATTTAGTATAGATTTTATAAGTAGAACTTGTTCTGTAAATTTTATCATGAAATAGTTATGTAATCTAATGGTAGTCAAATTTAACTTGTGTCTTAAAGTACACGGGTTTGATCAGGGGCGGACCTAGGTTGATCAATTTTAGAACAAAATTTCTTTGTAAAGTTTTGATTTATTAATGGTGGTATTTGAACTCAAGACTATTTGGCAATCCTTGTTAATTTTGTTTCATTGTTGAACAGTGAACACCCTCAATGTAATTCTTGGGTTCGCCACTGGGTTTGATCCATATTGGTTACATAATTTTTTTTAAATTATTTTTGACTCTCGATCTCGAAATCATGGCTCCGTCCTTGTAGGAAACAAATATATTAGTGTAAAAGGGTTATCATTGCTTATGAAGGTAAACTTTTGATTTAGATGTATAGATTTCTATAAATGTCTTTTGTTTTTTTTATTGCGATTTCTTCAGATGTCTTACTTTCTTGACAAACAAATATATTAATACAAAGAGTACGTGGGGTGTGAATAATTGAAGTATTTAAGGTTTCTGGGTGAAGTAGCTACGTAAGCCGTACAGCTACGTAATGCAGCTTTGCTTCCAGTTTAGCTCTCGTGTGCTCTGTTCTTTCACAAAGTCAGCTCTTTAGTATTAGAGATGAACCAAATCGCATATAGAGATGTAGGTAGAGTTCGCAAATGATTTGTATCTATAAATTGTTCAATTGAATTGATTTGTATCATACGGATTGGATTGTTGGATCCATAGATTATATGGATTAGATCAAATGGATTAGTGAGTTCATGTATTGGATCAAATGAATTGGTGGATTGGACCATAGATCCAAGTGGCATATAGATATTGGACTAATTTGTAAAATTAAAAAAAGTTTGGTACTAAAATGTCATAATAAAAAGTTTAGGTAAAAAATGTAATTTCCAATGATAATTTATTTATAAAAAATAAATTCTAGGTGCCAAATTGTAAAATATATATGTACTAAATATAATCTGCCAACAATCTATGAATCTACAATCCAATTGGATTTGGATCAAATGGATTGTATTAGTTGGATATTTAAATGGATGGATTGAATTGAAAATTGCCACCTCTACATGTAACTTGATGAGCAAAGAAACTTGTATTCGGCCCAACATGTGGCATAATCAACAGTGACCCAAATATCTAATTTATACGTGACCCAATCAACCCGCAACCTGATTGTTTCGTACCATACCTCAATTGTCTAGTAATGCAACGAACACTTCACGGAATAAGAACACACGAACCTGCCACTTCAAACACTCGAGGAATTCCGACAATTGAGAGTATCAAGAGAATCGTGGGGACCAAACAGTGCATTCGGTCTCGCTGTGATTCGGTTTGGTTCAGCCCAAATGTCAATTTGGTCCATTTATTTTCCGCATTTATAAAATTTATAAGATCAAATATCGAACCATATTATATTTGATTCGGTGTGCTAGGATCCAAACATCAGTTTGATCCGGTACAGACCAACTCATTGCACACGACGCTCATCTGCAGCTACAAGTCTACAACGCCATGGTGGTTCTGGGCCTGAGTTCAGGTCCTTAAGGCCTAATCCTTAAGGAGAAACTTAAATGAATTCTATTGGTTGCTGGGTTTTTAGTTAGTTGTAGGAAGTTATATGTTAATTAGTTAATAAGGGTATTTAGGGGATTTTAATTAATATTAAAATTATAATATTAACCCTAATAATCAGTTTATCCACGTGTTGGCCAATTTACCCAACCCTAATTAGTATTGAAATTCCATCTTTTGTTCCTCCCTTCCCGATTACGACACTAAGTATCTTCGTTCGACGTCGACGCTCCCGGTTTCTGCAAGGACCTCTTCTTCCCCACTCATGCTATGCCGGTTGCTTTGCTGGACGTCGGCAGGGCTTATGGACCTCCTCTTCTCCGTTCCTGCTACGTCGGCTGCTTCGTTGGATCGGCCGGAGCTGCGGAGGCCTTCTTGAAGACCCACAACGTCAACTTCTTCCAAAGGCCTTCCGCCCACTCCGTCGACATCCTCGCCTACGGCTGCACCGACATCGTGTTCGCCCCCTACGGCGACTACTGGCGCCAGCTCCGCAAGATATGCAACGTCGACCTACATTATTAACATTGTTCCACTTTCTGCATTTTAACAAAAAAACTATTTTCAATAATATTAAGCTACATTATTAACATTTTAAGTCTCGCTATTATCATTTTAACCTCTGGTATTAACATTTTAACTTATGTTAGTAACATTATAATAAATTATTAGCTATACTTTCAATAGTATAAATCTATATTATTAACATTTTAACTTTCCTTATATAAAGATGGTTTCATTATAACTTACGTTATTAATAATTTAAACTGCGCCATTATCATTTTGGCACATGTTATTAACATTTTAACCCACATAATTAAAAAAGAGCTTTTTATTTTAACCTACACGTTATTAACATTTTAAGCTATGTTATTATCATTTTACTTTTAGCCAACGTTATTAACATTTGGTTCTCACTCTAACTCTCATTACTAACATTTTAACATTCGTTGCCTATCTTTTCCCTTACATTATTAACATTTTAACCTACGTTATTATCATATTAACCCACATTATTAACACTTTAACAAATTATTGTTACACTTTCAACATGCATTAAACTACATTATTCACATTACAAATTCTTTCCATTTTATTCTATGTTATTAACATTTTAAGATACATTATTATCATTTTAACCAAAGTTATTAACTTGTCATTCTAACTTACATTATTAACATTCGTTATCTATATTTACCCTTACGTTCGTAACATTATAAGAAACGCTATTATCATCATCATCACCCATCACGCCGAGCATGGGAAGCTGGTGGCGACGTCGACGGGAATCTGACGAGAAGATGATCGCGACGGGGAAACGACGACGACCAGGCAACCGTGACGGCGGGTTTGCAGACGGAACGACGACGTGATCGTGACTTGACGACGACGATATTGCAAACGAGGAAACCAAAACTAATACAGCCGTGATTTGACAACGACGAGATTGCAGACGAGGAAACCTAAACTGACGCAGCCGTGACTTGACGACGACATGACCCAGCCGTGATGCAGTGGCTCCGAGGTCGGGATTGCACCCGGAACGCGATGGCTAGCCGGCGACGGGTTTGCAGCCGTTTTAGGGTTCGGAGGAGGCCGATTTTTTCGATATTAATTTTCAAATCAATAGTGAGGTATCACAAACATGGTTTCTGCCATTTTCCATTTCAATTATTAATCACATTAAATTTTTATTATATTCCAGTTTTACCCTTTTAGGTAGTTAACTAATTATTACTAATATTTTTCTCTCCCCTTCTCTTATTGGCTGGAGATGGTTTAAGATCTTCCTTAAGGATTAGACCTTAAGGACCTGATCTGACCCGGTGGTTCCGCGGGCCATGAAAATCGAATGGGCTACTAACTCTATTAATTTCGTTGGGTTTTGGGCCCAAGGTCACTAATATGATCATTTGTGAGATGGCCAAAAGGAAACAGCCCAACATTTTGCTTCGAACATGAGAAGAAGAAAAGAAATGGAAAAAAAAAGAAGGTTCGAGAATCGAGGCTCGACCGTCCAAGAAAATAAACAATTTATTCATTTATTTTTCGGTCTCCTATTTTTTATAAATAAAATACAACTTAACGATCATCAGTCATCACTTTCACCAGCCACGCCGCGTATAATAAAAACCTCAGTGATCCTCCTTCCAGAAGAAAGCCTGCTTACTTTCCCCTCTACTCCCAACTGCCCTCCAGTTCCCAACTCCTCTCTCAACAAATCAATTCCGCCATTTTTCTTCTTTTCGATTTGCTCTCTGTCTCCTTCCCAACCCATCCGGCTAATCGATTCAATCAACCTTCAAAATACCGGCAACAGTCGGTCGCGTCCTGCTGCAGTGGAGGGGAAAGAATGGAGAACATGATGGGGCTTCTCCGAATCAAGGTGCTCCGAGGGATCAACCTCGCCATTAGAGATGTCCGCAGCAGCGACCCTTATGTCATCGTCAAGATGGGCAAGCAGGTAACTTTCACCTCAACTTCCCCCCGTGCCCTCAATTTTCCCTCTGCAATTGAATTTGGCGTTGTGGGTTGTCGAAAAGGTTGTAACTTTGATCGGCGACAGGCTTCAAAACCCAGCTGCCATGTCTTAGCCGGAAATCTGTAGACGACGAAAGCTTGTGTCTTTGTTGTTTCGCTTTTTTCTCATTGCAACGGCATAGTGGCAATGAGCCGGCCGTTGGCGGATATCCCAATTTAGGGTATAGATTGATTGTGCTATATGCTTTCCTAAACGGTATTGACCGGATCAAGTGTTAGAAACTAATGGACGAACAAAGTAGGGACATACGTAACTCTGTGCCTGCTCTGCTCTGCTGCCCTTGATGTTACTGATTGGAATTGCAGAAACTGAAGACCCGAGTGGTGAGGAAGGATGTGAACCCAGAGTGGAACGAGACCTTGACATTGTCGGTCAGCGACCCGGGTCTTCCTGTCAAGATCGTGAGTAATATACTATACTCAATTCATTCGGTCGATTCGTTAATGGTAACTAGAACTGATGATGGACTAAGTTGTTGGCAGGAAGTGTTCGATCGAGACCTGTTCAGGGACGACAGGATGGGGGATGCAGAGTTCGACATTGGGACCTTCGTGGAAGCCGTGAGGATGAACCTCCAAGGGCTGCCCAGCGGGACCATCATCACCAAGATGCAGCCAAGCAGGAAGAACTGCCTGTCAGAGGAGAGCTCGGTCGTGTGGGCGAACAACGAGGTTGTGCAGCGCGTCTTCCTGAGGCTGCGAAATGTGGAGTGCGGTGAGGTCGAACTCGAGCTTCGTTGGATTCATGTCCCTGGTGCCAAGGGCTTGTAGTATAGAGGAATGACTGTAAGTGAGCTGTTGTTTGTAGCTGATATATGATGTATTGCTGATTTTTTTTCCGGGTTTTTGCTTCTCACCATTAGTTCTAGCACCCTAATTATCAATATCTACAGCTTAATTGATTCTTCTTCTGCTGCTGATTACAGTTGTTTGAGTGTGTACATTATTCTGTCTGAGTTGTCTTTGCCCTGACAGAGGACACTTTTCTTTAGCATATATATGTTGCCATGAATAAGTGGCTCGTAAATCGTAATCTTCTCCATCCTACTACCAAAAATGTTACTTAACCTGGGAATGACCGAATTAGCTTATTGACATTGGACTCATTCTAATACCAGTACCAAAACAAATTCTTATGGTTTGATGCAGATTTGAGTTCCTTGCCGCAATGGCACATTTCAAGTGAAAAATGACAACGAAGTGAACGAACACAACCAGTTGGGCTTGGGCCGAATCTCATACGTAAAGTTATAAGGGGGTTGATTATTGAGCCCATTAATTTGGGGTCGGGATCATCCACCGGATCAGTGGGTTTTCATTTTGCTGACTGAGGTTATGGGAAGCGGATGAATGAAGTAAAATTCTCCGTTACGAAGGAAGAGTTTGGACAAATGGGCTTCTCGCCGAGTTGGCGATATGGATGGAACTATCGAAGTTTGGTACCAGTATTTGAAATATACCAAATATCGTATTGAATTTGTCGATACTTGATATTACCGAATACATGTATTATCTTATGCGAGTGGGATTGAGTTTCAACTGTTATTTTGTATTAGAGATTACATGATTGGAATCAATATATATATATATATATATACGGAAATACTTATCAATATAGAAACCTAAGATAGCGTGTACCCAATTCCTGCTCCCTCACTCACTACTATCAGACCCTCAACCTCCAAAATGGTCAATTAGTTATATATAGTTCATTCTCTCACTATTTGACAACTCATACAGAGCTCATTTTGTTACTTGTAGTATGTTTTTAGGTTGTTTAATCGTCCACGGTTTTAATTTGTTGCTTTAGTTTGTTAATGGGCTTCTTAGGCACCACATTTTCTAGTTTGTTGTTAATATACTTGTAGTTTTCCCCATTCGTTTTGCAAGAGTGTTGGATTTATTGTTTGTTTTTATTTATTTTGCAAATGGTTTGTGGAGGTGCTCACAGAGGAAAAGTATTTGCATTTGTATATTTGATTTGTAATTTCTGAACATAACTAATTTGATATTTAGTTTATACCGATACCGAACAAATTTTCTGGGATTTGGATCGGGATATCAAATTTATTTTGGGATTGAGATTGTGATTAAGTTTAGGACACTATTTGGTAATTGATACTGGGATACCGATACTGTACTGATTTCCTACCCTAGTTGGCGAGACGCTCAAGAGACTTAGCCACTTTGGGAGTTGGACACTAGCCATTCAGAAACAAAAGGGATGAGGCATTAGCAAATATTATCGCCAATCTTGCAAATTACTAGTTTTTTTCCACCGACTTTCAATCTTTATCCTCCATTTTTCATAAACACAATATATACTTTCTCTTCTATATTTTGTCTTCATAAATCTAATACTTTTCAATTATTTCAAAACAATACTTTCAATTATTTTTCATTAATACTTTTCAATTAATTTTAGTAAAATATTCGTGACTATTTTGGAAACAGGTTTCAAATATAGATTATGTTTGGTTGTAAAATGATATACGGTGGAATCATCATTTATATGTGTCTAATATCCATATAATAGGATACATGTTGATTGATAAATGAATTTTGATTTCATGGTTGGCGTTATTTGGATATAAAACAAGAAAATAAAACATATTATATGTAAAAATTGTAACATCATACAAATTTTTTTTCATGGTTCGCGTTATTTTTCACATACTACCATCTATATTTTGTTCTTCAAATTTTAGAGGTGTACCGGAGTACCGGACGCACCTACCTGAGCTTGCTAGGGTTTCTGCTTTTCTGCTACTGGTCCCTAATATCTTTGGTAGCTGTTCACTATCAGTTGCTTTTTCTGCATGAGGACAGAATACCGTCCTGTTGTCTTCTTTCCTTTTCTCTGTTAATGAATTAATGTCCGAGAGAGTCTTCAGTTTGGATGCTGCCTGGGGCTTTTGCAGTTTCGATCGTGCCCCTAGTACTTGTAGTAATGGAACTTACTCAATTCCCGATTCCACTTTCCAGAGAGAAATTGCGGTTCATGGTTTTGGCACGTAATATACATTCCAACCACTTCTTTGAGTGGAGAAGGGTTAGTTTCTCTTTTCTACCGAACTCTCTTTGATGGAAATATGCACTTAGCTTGATGGTGCAAACTTCTCATATGTTATCCATGTCTTCTTACACTGATCTTTATCAATTTGATATCAACTACGTACCTGTGGAGTATTCCAATCAGGCCGGCCGAGATAATATCATATGGGAGGCTAAATCGGTGGACTCTTTTAACGCTATGAAACGATGAACCACGACCAAAACATAAAATACTCTATCGCTGATTTTTCCAGTACAACCTCCAGTACGATTTAACAATCATTGGAAGGTACTATAAAAAAAAAATACAAAGTTAATGGATGGTATTGCATTATGTGCATCCCCCAATCTACAAAATATATAAAGCATATTCATTGGTTCAATTTTCAGGATTTTGAATTTCCAGGCTCCAGAGCACTTCCCGGAAGGATATTCTCGACATTCTACCCTCCATTTAATTATGCTGTGCGTTTTATCAAACTTACTGCAGCCCATGTGTACGCCGGGCTTTGCTCTCCACCAATTTGCGTCGGTATTGGGCCTGTCAACAAAGACTATTTGTTCGCACTCTCTAATAATGGGTCATAATCGGCTACTGAGACCGTTCCCGTTTACCGGTTCGATCAATCCCATCCGTTTTCCCTTGCTTCCCCGTTTGCGTTTTGTCTCCCCTGTTCCGCCACCGCATATCAGCATCAACGAACAGATCCACAACCCCCTTATCCCCTCCGTTTCAGCATCAACGAACAGACATGCCTGTTACTCTTCTTCCCTGAAATCGTAGCGGGGTCATTGGTCTAAGACGCCAAACCGCCGCCGCCATAAGTTTCTGCTGCCAATGGAGAAGCAAAAGCAGCTCAACGTCACATCCCATTCTGGTGAAAAGGGAGAAAAATGAAGTAGTCAAGTAGGCGGTTGGTCAACATTAAAATGAAAATGAAGTGGGATAAATAGGTTTGCCCTTCATCCAAAAACAAAGAAACCTGGTTTGCTAAGCATGGTTAACTGGTGGCAAAGCTCTATAAAACCGCCTATACAAGTTTATGGCGGGTGGAGAAGCTAAGCTAGAATTGAGTTTTGAGAATGCTAACCTATGTTTGAGAACGAAAGGAGGTAGCAAACATAATCAGGCCAAGAGTGAGAAAAGTAATGGAAATTTGGGCGGGAATGACGACAACGGAAAGTAGATGTGATTCTAATTCCAGCAGATGGGCAAATACAAATTATTTAGTTTGATCCCAGTCTATTGTACAGACATCAGTCACTTTTTCATTTGTCATGTGTGCATGAATTGCACGTGTAGTTTTATTTGCCAAATGGAGAGATGCATGCCACCTGACCTTTGCCCTTTACCTTTGTGACTTCAACCCAAAAATCAAAGGTGATATAAATCAAAGGTGATAATCAAAGGTGACTTCAACCAATTAACTTTATTTTGCTTCTTTGTTAAAGGATTCATTTCATTTGTGGAAATATGTATCGTGTGGATTACTCCAGTGCAATTTCTCCTCACTTATTTCATTATTTGGTTGATTTCTTTTATCGAGTAACAAATTTGGTTTTTATTATCAATAATTATGACAATTCGTGTATTTTTGTAGATGATTTTAAGCTTGGTTTGTACAACAATATCATATGTGCAAGTAAACGTCAATGGATCCTTGGTGTATTAGTGACTAAGGTCTTAGTTTCTTAGCATTTAGTTTCCGAACTCTATAATAAAGGATAATTTTTTTTTTTGACTTTTGAACAGGGTCTCCCTGGTCTGGATTGCATCACACAGGAGTTGGTTGGTTTGAATTGTACTCTACATGGTCTGATCCATTGTTTGTGTTCTAACCTTTCGGTCTGGACCATAGACAATATATAAGGTCAGATCTGGATTGTTTCTCACTTAATTTGGACACTCGCTACTTTCTTTTAACGTTCATATGCTCATTGCATATGAGACTTTTCAAAGGACATGGGGTGGTTGGGTTTGAGAGTGAGAGTGAGCGTGAGCGTGAGAGTGAGGGGTGGATAGGAGCTAGGGCGGCGGATTTCGACCATCGACGGTCACAACGATTTTGATTATACCGGAAGAGCACTAGCGTGTCTGTGTTACTATGTGGTTGGGGAGAGAACTTTTCATTTTTTATTTTTATTATCAAAATCATAATGATCAAATTACTGGTATTTCGGCCGTGATAACAAATTTCATTTTGTATTAAGAAAAATCAGTTGGAAGACCACCGGTATGAAACAGTAGTTAAATTGATAAAAAAATGTCAAAATCTAGAAAATAGTGGTCCTGCTGAATCAATAAATTTCCGATATGTAAACTAAATGACTTCGTTTTTGTATAACTAACTAACAAAAATGAAGGAATTTCTCGGATTCAAATATCAAACACTTGGATGATGTTACTTATTAGATTCAAGTATAAACATTTGGATGTTAATATTAAATATTGCACATATATATATATATATATATATATATATATATATATATATATATGATTTCTCATTTTGTTTGTAATGTGGTATTTTTTTTTTAAATATGAATGTAGATTATAGATAGATTTTCAATAAATCAGTTTTACTTCGATCATACCATATCACTTGCTAAATCGATTCAACAATAAAAATTGGTATGACAACCTTGATCAAGATAACTATTGTGTTCTAAAAAAACAATTGTTGGATAATATTTTGATTTTTCTATTATTTATTGATTATTGTTTTCCTCGATGTGGCATTCAGGTCAACAACTCATTCACGGTTAAAAATATGGATCCTCCACATTGACTCGAACACAATATACAACCCAACTAAAGTTTGATTACGTACGTATAATAGAAAGTAACTCCAATATTCAATGATTTACTTAAGTAGTCCACCTTAATTATAAATAGTGAAAGACCCTTGGTTGTATTTTATTTGAATGTTATAACAATTTTTCTATTCTTTTTATTATATTTTAGCACATTTTGAATATTTTGACGAGTTGCCAAGATGTTTTCCAATAAAGAATTGTACGAAATATAAGAAAATTATAATTTATTAGTCAAATCTACAAAATATTTCAAATTATTAACCAAATTTTTCGAAATAAAAAATATTAGTAAAATATTTTGTAACCCATCAAAATATTAGCCATTTGTCGATTATCGTTAGTAATTTTGTAACTATTTTCTTAGTTAAAATACTATAATTTTAGAATGTTGATCTCCACATGTCTTTTCCAAGTCAGTATCAAGTTGCCAAGTCAATATTACTAACAAAACTGCTAGCAGAAAATTAACGTTTGACTACTATTTTGTATTTTGAAATGTTTGCCTAATAATTTGAAAAGTATTATAAAAAAATAATTTTAAAAGTTTGAAATATCTAGCTAATAAATTGTAGGGGTAATACCTTCTTTTGGCCCAAACTATACTCAAACTTTCTATTATTGGCCCTTGGTTTCTAAAATTGCTCTCTTGGCCCGAACTATGCATCATGCACACTTCCTTGCTTGGTCCGGCGCGGGTTTTGATCGTTAAATTGGACGGTCAACTCCATTGACCGTTAGTCGAGCGCCAGGTCACTTGCCACGTTAGCGAACCCAGAATAAAAATTTTGGATTTGGTTCAAAATTCAAATTTTTTTTATTTCGGATTCGCTGACGTGGCAAGTGACCTGGTGCTTGACTAACGGTCAATTGAATTTACCGTCGAATTTGCCAGTCAAAACCTGCATCCGGCAAAGCAAGGAAGTAGTGTGCATAATTCGAGTCAAGGCATTAACCCTAAATTGTATTTACCCTAAAATATATATTGAATGTGTCTTCAATATATATCATATATGTAAGACTATAACTACACAAATACTAAACTATCCCGGCCAACAGGCCGGGCCCGGTGCTAGTAATATATAGTACACTTTTGTGTACTTTTTTTCATTTCAAATTTCCTGCAACGAGAGTGAAAGTAGGAAGGATATTTTTGTCTTTACACTTAATTATTTATCTCACATAAAAAATATCAACATCAAGATTTGAACCCGAGTCTCTTCAAACAAAGACAACAATCACAACCATTTATGCTGAACAAATTTGTTGTGTCCTTTTTAATACAAAATATACACGAAGTTCAACTCTCTGAAAATCACAGGACTTTCCATCATGATTAGCAAGCCCACTAAGTATACCGTATGTATTTTTATGGTGCTTGATACTTCAATTTTCATAGTAGAGTTTCATGTAATTTTCTCAATTTTAAAATTCTTTCTCTCTCCTTAATTTTTGCTAAAGGTAAATTGGCAATTGGCTAACATGGAAAAAACTAATTTTGTCACTACGTGTTGCGTCCTTGCATTTTTTTCAATTTAAATTTGTGGTTTTATCTTTGTTCTTATCTCTTTCTAACTTCCTCGGAAATTCCCTCCAACGTACAATAGTTTGCGCCCCTTTCACTTCCCAATACAAGGCCGCCATTGAAAATCAATTATCCGATATCTCTTGGCACGTCAGTTTTATTGTTGCGGATTTAAGTTGGAAAAGTAAAAGAATTTAATAAATAATGGAGTTGCAGAAGGAGGATTAGAAATTGAATTTTTGGTTGAAAATATGTCTCTTGAGATAATAAAAAAATTTGGCTGTACAAGGAAGAGTGGTGGCTATTGGATCTTATGTTTATGGTTTTTACATCTATCACAACATATTTTTATCTTAAAACGAGGAATCATTGATTGATTTATTGAAGTAGGTCGATTCTTTATTCAACCTACTGGAACTGATAGACAAGGAGTGTCTAATTTTGTGCCTTATTACTTTGATTGAGTCTATTAGTGTGTTGGAGATAACCCTAATTTTGTCGTTTGCTCTCAAGTTTTGATGGTCCCCTCTTAGCTTAGTTGTTAGTATATAGTTGACTTGAATCAACAACTCTCTATTTCTTTTTTATCAGTGGCATATTGTTCATAGAAGGAGCGCATTAAACCCTTATGTAGGATTGTGAGATTTAAGATTTAGTTTCAAACTATTTATGGGTCGTGTGGAATTTCACTGATCTTTTATACCCTCTTTCTTGAAAACCAACTAACTAATAACATTTTAACGAGGGCTTAATAAACATTATGAAAATGGAATTAATGATAAATTTTATATTTTATATTCTTAAATGATGATAGTATTTCTCCGAATGTTAGACCTATATATTCTTTCTTTATGTATCATCTCGATCGAAGGATTGTCAATAAAATTAAACCGGTTGATTGGCTTAAATGTAACATAAAAATATAAATAATCAAATATGAACATTCCGGCCAATGGGCCGGGTTATAAGCTAGTTGGAAAGAAGTGAATCTTTTATCAAAATGCGTTAATAAAAAAATTCCATAATGCCACGCCTATTATATAAATATCCATAATTTTCCATGAATTTGGGCTAGACCGTTGCAATTTTCAGCAATTTAGGAAGCGGGTCTCTGATCTCTCAATCTCTTGAACTTCATGTTTTCCTCCCTCCACCATTCTACATACATCTTTTCCTTTTGCTATCTTAATAAAACCTAAATAAAAGTGTTTGTAATTTGTTTAGGTTTTAGGTACAAGTTGTCATTGTTCGTGCAACATAAGAGTTGCAACAAGCAACAGTAGTACACTACTGCCAATGATAAGGTCATCAGCGGTGTGTTCGCCTTGATTACAGTAGAGTAAGTTGTAATCAAGCTAATTTTCTTGACTAAAGTTACATTGTATGATAAATTAGAATTCTGAATATGGATTGTAGGTTGTGAATTTTGAATGGATGTTGTAGGTTAGGTTGGGATTTTGAATTTAAAATATTACAGGTTAGACAAGATTCAGAGTTTAGATGGTAGGTTAGATTAGAGTTTACATGAAAATAAGATTTCAACTACATATTTAGTGAAATACTGTTCGAATGAAAAACTTCTCACATGGAATTTGATAACGAAAGAAGATGAATCCACTGCTTTGAAGATTGATAGCAAATTCTTTGCAAGAACTATAATACATGGAAGCTGGTACGTACGCTTCAGGGACGGAGCCATGAATTTCCAGCATACTGATAAGAAAATTTTATGAAAAAATCTTAATTACGAACAAAGAGTTCACAGAAATTTTAATATATGCCACTTAAAATTGTGTCGAATTTAAAAAGTAATGACTTATCTCTTCTGAAATCATGATAAAAGAATCATGTGTTTTATAATACATCATACATTTACCTATTTCATAATTCACAAATCTGAATACAATCCATTAGTAAAATAAGGTAGTCGAGATTAAACCATATATATATATATATATATATAGACATGAGGATAAATTTTTTCTAAGAAATACGAAGATACATGTAAACAAATCGAGAAAAAAAAACTAAATAATATGTAGACGGTTAATATTAAAAATTGGGAGACCAAAGGCTAAGGCGCTAAGTCGTGTAAGCACCACCAACTGTGATGATTTAGGTGGAGAAGAGGTAAAATAAACGACATTAAATAATATGTAGACGGTTAATATTAAAAATTGGGAGACCATAGGCTAAGGCGCTAAGCCGTGTACGCACTCACCAACCGTGATTATTTAGGTGGAGACGAGGTAAAATAAGATTAAAATTAACGAAGCAAGGATCGAACCAGTAATCTTTCCCTCACATTTAATGTTAATTGAGCCTTAATAACACTACACCACAGCACATACGATGTGTTATCTATGGTACGCTTGTGATCCTTTTGAATTTTCACGATCAATCCTCATGGTCATATCTTTTAGTTTCTACACATCAGAATTTAGCAAAAGAAACAGCAAACAGAGGAGTGTGAATGAACCACGCCATGCCACGATCGACCACCACTGTGCCATATAACGCAGGCGACAATTGCTTTCCTATTTAGGGTACAACAAAAGTCCCAAAAAGAGAAAAGCCTTGATTGCATGAATTTTTTTTTAATTTTTTTTGTCAAATCTCGAATACAAATGACCATCAATATTAACTGTTAATTTAAGAATAAGGTATGGTGAGCATGGAAAATTTTAAATATATGAGCATGGTATAAAGATCTAAAATAAACCTTATTCTAGCCATTTGAGTTATTGAAATTAAATAATATAAGAGTTGGGTTGACAAAGTGATCGTGTGTTTCAATTTTGATGATCCTAATAATAACAATTGATTTAAATAAAATATATGGTGAATCCGTGAAAACTTCAAACCTTTGAGTTTGCTTTCATTTAAGGAAGAGCGTTGTGTTGATTGTAAATAAGTTCATATCGTTTTTCGACCAACACTTATAATTCTGGTCCGGTTAAGTACCAATCAGGCGCATGTAAGAGACATAAATTAGTTAGCATATCCATTAATCCTAACTATTATATATGGTCAAAAATTCATGTTTTTGTAGCCAGCATACGACACAATGAGAATATAGTATATTTGCAGCATATATAGTTTATGTATCTCAAAAGTAAAACTTAAATAATAATAAATTAAATACAATTTATTAATCAAAAAATTTAATTTTAACAAAATATTAGTCCTAGTCAAACCTTTCGAAATACATAATAATAACCAACTGTTAAGTTATTGTAAAAATTCATCACTTCCATTAGTTAAGGATGATCCGGCAAATGAATTTTGGGTTTTCAGTTAAATTCCTTCTCCAGGCTAAATATTAGTCAAACTTTTCGCAATTGAATCCTAACTTCGTAGAATTTTGTGTTTTCAGTTAAACTCCTTCTCCAGACAAAAACCCTATAGTAGTATCTTTGTTTCCTGTGCCGTTGTTATTCTTGTCAGAAATTAAAAGATTGAACCAGACGTCGTAAGTGATGAACAACTGCGATAGTATTTTGTAAATGTCGGGACAAGATGAGTGTGTGGCGTTGTTTATGAAAAATATTTTAATAATACATATATTTTGTCGCGACATAATAAGTAACGACAATTACAGAAAATGTTAGTTAGTCAAGAAACCAGATGATGATATAACATCATATATAACAGGGGTAAGACTAGACGATCTCTCTTGATAAATTATGTTTCTGTATTTGAACTATCGACGACTATCATGACTACAGAAATCACTTATCATGACAAAGTCGTAGGCCGACTCGATCGCTGGCAAGGGTACGTATTGGACCTGGGTTCGCCATGACGACTGAGTCAATTCCAGTAAAAGCGCGCGCTAGGCTAAAGTGGCATGCATGAGATTGCAGAGACATGAATTTCCTGTGGTGGTGGAGATAGACAGTCAACCCAGCGCCCCGGTCCCCCAGCTGCCTTGTTTTCCCAATTATTGCATCTGTCGACGTCGCCAAAAGGATTCGGCTGACGTGTCCATGTATCAATCGTTGGGGATTAGCGGAAATGTGGTATGATTTAGGATCAATACAAAGGAAACATATGGTGTTTAATCACTCAATTTAGGAAGCACTCACATAAGCCTTATACTTTGAATATAATTGTGAACTCTCAAATTGTAGAGAACACATACACCGCAACTCTTTGTTGCCCACTCTTTTTTTTTTTTTTTCAATTCCCTGACAACTTCCATCCCATACAACATATATATATAACTGGAAATGGAAAAACATAATATTAATACATCACATGGCTTCTTCTTTCACTTGCCATGCAGAGACGACACACCACCCTCACCATTAACCACCCATAATGAACCTTGGCCCCTGCATTCATTTGAGCACACTAGCCATGTCTCTTATCTTGTACATCTGCTATGAATGTTGATTGATAATTAATTTAATTATTTGGTGGTTGTGCCTTCTCTTCATTTCAACCTTTAAGGCTTCATTTGATAATTTGATCCATCAATGAACTTAGACATACCATGTGAGATGCTTGAGAGAGACTTGATTGCAAATTATCAATAAACATCAATCCCATATTTTAAATCGATATTGGGCATGTGTTAGTTTGTGTACTGTAGTGTGTATAGTCAGTCTATATAATGAAGCTGCGGGCGGCCGATTGCTCGTCATAATAAGATCGGTCGATCGAAAACACACCTTCTTATAGCTTAGTTATATATCTAAGAAAGATTGGCTAGGGTTGGCCGGCCGGTGGAAGATGGAGAGCGTGGCCGCCGGAGGACTAAGGAAGGGAGCATGGACTGAAGAAGAGGATAGGCTGCTGCGTCGATGCATTGAGGTTTACGGCGAAGGCAGATGGCATCAGGTTCCCGTTCGTGCAGGTATATCTATATCTATATTTTCTCGTCGCTGCATCTATGACATATGAAGTTCTGTAAGCATGCAGAAAAATATGAAGTACTCAATTTCTCAAGATGCTCAAAGCCTTTCTTCTTAATGAATTAGGGTTTGTGTTAAATAAGGGTATCTTGGAGTAGTTACACTTGATCAATAGCTCGAAATAGGAAATAATTAAAACTCGGTAAATAGTTTACTTAGTGTTGGAGCTCATTTTGGTATTTTTGCAGGATTGAACAGATGTAGGAAAAGTTGTAGGCTGAGGTGGCTGAACTATCTGAAGCCAAACATCAAGAGAGGAGAGTTCTCAGATGATGAGGTTGATCTCATAATCAGGTTGCACAAGCTGTTGGGTAACAGGTGAATTCCTGTACTGATCAAGAATTGAAGTATATATATGTTCCTTTTTTTTTCTTCTTTTACTTGTTATTCTAGGGTACTTAATTGGGTCGTTTGAAAAAGGTATTTTTGATGAGTTGTTCTGGTATATGCATAACGCATTATGAATAATTAGTTTGCACAAAATAATCTATTTGGCAGAAGAAAAAAAGTCGAGATGTGGCATTTTGAGCAAAGCTATTTCACTTGACTCACTTTTTACTTATCACAATTGACACCAATGAGAAATAACTCATGTGGTAAAATGATGTATCCAAGCGATTCTTATAAAACATATTCACGTCAAAATTAAAATATAGAAATATTTTAATTAGTCTTTTTTGCACTAACTAATTAAATGCACAATATTATGAACAAGGATTTGATCTAGTAGTAATATCACTAGTTTTGAACCTAATGATCTCAGAATCAAATCCATTTAGTAGTAGTTAATTATAAAACCAAACCTATGTTATCACCCTTATCTATAAAAAAATAATTAATAAATTCACTGCACAATATTTTTAGAAGAAAAGGACTGAGGTTTCTTCCGATTGTGCGAGAGCTAAATTACATATTTAAATTTTGCAGTTCTTGCAAACGGGTTATTTTTTTTCACACAATTAGACCAATTGGTCAAGTAATTTCACTTATATCAAAGCAGATAACCTAATTTTATCCTGCAATTCCATAATAACTCCCATCAATCAATTTTTCCTAATCATTTCACCAATCCTACCACACTCCTTAGCTCATGACGGGTAAAATTTAGTTTATATATCAATTATCTAATCACAATCATATGGACGTATCTCTTTTATCATTGTGTAGTAAAAAAAAATTAAACGAAGTAGAATATAAAAGAAATTGGGTAAAAACAGACGATCTGCCTGAATTATAAATGAGTTGTATAATTTTTGTTGTCACGCAGTGTGACAAAAATTCTAAACCAATTTAACGAAAAGTCCATTTCTCAACCATTAACATTTTGATGCGAATATATCAACATAAAAGTCATCAAGTCAAGTCTCAACCCATGCTAGCTTAAGGGATAGCGCCACTGGTGTTATATACATTGATCTCTAAACTAATTAGGATTATCGTAAAAGGTTCACCCAATCGGTTTAACCGTCAAACACACGAGTTGATGTCACAGACACGAAATCATTAGAAGTAACAAACGCCAACTTATCATCATAAACCTGTCTCAGGATTGGATAAAGTGTGTCACGTTTCGGACATCAATTGGATGCACAGATTTTGCGGTCGTTTTCCGACGGAACAGCGGCCGGCCGGCCCCCCTTGAAGTTCGGAGCTGTTAACGTCCCGTTGCTGACAGACAAACTCTACAAGATTATTTTGTGTAAACTAATTCATAATAATGCGTTATTGGGTAAATTGCAAGTTTGGTCACTAGAATTACTATAAAATTTCACGTTTGTCACTAAGATTAATTTATTCCATCTATAGTCACTCAAATTAGTCACACAATTCAAGTTTGGTCACTGGCCGTTAGTCTCCGTTAACTTTTGCTGAGGTGGCAGTCAACTCTCATAGTTGACCATTAAATAGGTGACGTGGCAATTAAAAAAAATTAATCTATTCAAAATTCCACCTCATTATCATAATAATTAAAAAATAAAAAATTATAATTATTAAAATGGAAATGGAAATGGAAATGAAAATGAAAATGAAAATTTTCAAAATGGCGGAAAAGCAATCCGGACACCTCTCAATTCCCTCCACGACCAGCTCTTCCACGAGAACACCATCGCCTTCACTTCCAAACTTTCCCATATCTCTTCATCTTCCCTCCTCCAGTCCCTGTAGTAAATCCGGCGAATTTCACCCACCTGTAATCTTCAATTTCGCTATTGAACCAGAACCCGAGATCGAAGGTCCAGGTCGGGCACCCAAGCGAACTGCTTGGTGGCAGGTTTCCAGAGCGCTGCTATTGTGGTTCTGTACTCGAGACAGAGCAAATCGAGGTGGAGAAGTCGTCGTATCTCGGGACGGGCACCGGCAGATCGCGGTGGAGGGTTGCGAGGTTTGAGTCGAGCATGGAGATTAGGAGGTCACCGGTGGTTTGGCCGTGGCGGATGATGAGCAGGGGGTTGTCGGAGGCCGAGCGGCGGAGGTGGGCGGCGGTGAATTGAGGTGTTGTGAGGAGAGATGACCATCGTTTGGAGACGGATTTGAATCGGAGAATGAATTTTACGGGTGATCGGGTGAGGATGTCGATTAGGATGTCTTCGGGGAGGGATTTCAGGGGAGAGGCAGAGTAAGCCACTATTTCCTATAAAAATCGAAATCATTTTCTGCCATGGACACCATCACCAAAAACTTTCATTTTCATTTTCATTTTGATAATTATAAATTTATTTTTTAATTATTATTATAATGTGGTGGATTTTGAATAGATTAAATTTTATTTTGTATTTATTTTTTAATTGACACGTCACCTATTTAACGGTCAACTATTAGAGTTAACTGCCTCCTCGGCAAAAGTTAACGGAGACTAACGGCCAGTAACCAAGCTTGAATTGTGTGACTAATTTGAGTGACTATGGATGGAATAAATTAATTTTAGTGGCAAATGTGAAATTTTATAGTAATTCTAGTGACCAAACTTGCAATTTACCCAATAACGCATTATTATGAATTAGTTTACACAAAATAATCTGTTTGGCAGGAAAAAAAAAGTCGAGATGTGGCATTTTGAGCAAAGCTATTTCACTTGACTCACTTTTTACTTATCACAATTGACACCAATAAATTATTTGAAATAACTCATAAATACAACGGGTGGTAAAATGATGTGTCCAAACGATTCTTAAAAAACATATTAACGTTAAAATTAAAATATAGAAATATTTTAATGAGTCTTTTTTGCACTAACTACTTAAATGCACAATATAATGAACAAGAATTTAATCTAGTAATAATATCACTAGTTTTGAACCTAATGGTCTCATATTCAAATCCATTTAGTAGTAGTTAATTATAAAACCAAACCTATATTATCAGCCTTATCTATAAAAAAATAAATAAATAATTCACTGCACAATATTTTTAGAAGAAAAGGACTGAGGTTTCTTCCGATTGTGCGAGAGCTAAATTACATATTTAATTTTTGCAGTTCTTGCAAACGGGTTATTTTTTTCACACAATTAGACCAATTGGTCAAGTAATTTCACTTATATCAAAGCAGATAACCTAATTTTATCCTGTAATTCCATAATAACTCCCATCAATCAATTTTTCCTAATCATTTCACCAATCCTACCACACTCCTTAGCTCATGACGGGTAAAATTTAGTTTATATATCAATTATCTAATCATAATCATATGGACGTATCACTTTTATCATTGTGTAATAAATAAATAAAAAATTAAACGAAGTAGAATATAAAATAAATTGGGTAAAAACAGGCGATCTGCCTGAATTATAAATGAGTTGTATAATTTTTGTTGTCACGCGGTGTGACAAAAATTCTAAACCAATTTAACGAAAAATCCATTTCTCAACCATTAACATTTTGATGCGAATATATCAACATAAAATTCATCAAGTCAAGTCTCAACCCATGCTAGCTTAAGGGATAGCCATTGGTGTTATATACATTGATCTCTAAACTAATTAGGATTATCGTAAATGCATATAATAAGCGAGGTCACACTAGGGGTGGGCATTGGTGCGGTCCGACCGCACCGAATCGCACCGTTAAGTTTGCGGTCTAGCATGCGGTCTACAATTTATGCGGTCCGCGGTTTGCGGTCGATTTAAACCGAAACCGCACGGTTGCGGTTCAAAACCGCAAACCGCAATCAATCTTTTGCTAGTGATCGATGAATTCTTTCTCCAGCTCTACGCCAGCTGCTGCAATTCCTAGAAGATATGAATATGAAATTGACAAACTGATTTGATCACCTTTAAGAGAGTTCTACCAAATTGCATGATTTCAACCAGGAAAAAGGGACATTTGATTGATTTTAGCTATGATGCACCACTAGAACTAAGAAACAGAGGAGGAAACAGAGAAGAAGCACGATGGATATCCGGCGTTTGAATCAGAAAATCGGAACATGGTAATTTTGAAATCTTAATTGGCTTTCAAAGCAGAAAAACGACGTCTGAAAAAGAAAGTTCTTAGACCCAAAATGAAGAGTCTGAAGTATTTGTGTTTATATTAAGTCTTCCAAATTGAACTCCATTTCAATATGTCTTGCATACGAGCTGTTTAGAGTAGGAGTGTACTCTATAGAATGCACAATCCTTGAGAGAAAAACTTGGATAAATGGTCGGAAATTAAAAAAAAAATGATGCAGTGGTACCCATATGAAGATTTTGTTTAGTTACTCTCTTCTTTCCAACTGAAAACAGAGGACTATGACTTGTTCCATTTTGATAACAGAAAACCTTTAATCTTTCTCATCAACAGAGCATGCCATCAGACCTTGAGTGTGTCACCTACACCTCCATATTGTTGGCACAACCAAGAGAGTAGTATATGTTGTTATATGAACAAACAGAGAGACTTGTTACTTGGATTCCTTTACTTATTGATTGGATTCATTTCCAATAACAATTAGATATGTAATATATGTTGTTATATGAACAAACAACAAGTTCTATAAATACTCTATTGTTAACGAATAACAGGTTATACTCGGTTTTTTATTATGATTAAATCGTTATTGAATGTACTTTGCGGTCATGTATGCGGTTGCGGTCCAAACCGCACCAAATCACTAATTTATGCGGTTCGATTAGACCGCACCAATTAGATTGCGGTCTTGTATGCTGCGCGGTCCAATTATTTGCGGCGATGCAGTTTATGTTAATGTGGTGTGGTGCGGTTTGGACCGCACCAATGCCCACCCCTAGTTCACACGCTTCCTTTTTCTCATGAAAAGCAAAAATTACATCGACCGTAGCTAGCTAGATACATTGTCATTTTGTTCATTATTAGTATTTGTTTCACTGCTTCATGTTTTTGCGAACGTGGCCCCAATTACGACCGTTGCCTCGTCAGTGAGAAGGAAAAAATGGAAATCTAATTAAGGTTCACCCAATGGTAACCATCAAACACACGAGTTGATGTCACAGAGACGAAATCATTAGAAGTAACAAACGCCAACTTATCATCATAAACCTGCCTCAGGGATTGGATAAAGTGTGTCACGTTTCGGACATCAATTGGATGCACAGATTTTGCGGTCGTTTTCCGACGGAACAGCGGCCGGTCGGCCCCCCTGAAGTTCGGAGCTGTTAACGTCCCGCAGCTGACAGACAATCTCTATAAGTGTTTGTGTTTTTCTTCTTCTTCTTCTTTCCTATTGAAGATGAATAAGTTGACAGAAGCCAAAAGGGTTTCCATCAAAGCAAATCAACAGTTTATTATTCAAAACAAGATAGACGAAACGAGAAGGTATCTTAGTTTTTGTCCTTGTAAGCGGCAAAGTCAAGACCCCGACACTTCTCGGTGACTTGCACGGACCGATCTTTTCAGTCCGGACAGAATCTGGCCCAATATCTTTCACCGGGGAAATAAAATAAAACAATAATAAAAAAAATTATGAATTTCCTATATATAATAATAATAATAATAATAATAATAATAATAATATGTAGGTTGTTTTAATCTAAAACGACAATGTATGTAACATCTCGAACCTTTTCCAACAATATACTGTCGGTTATGGGTCCAGGCCCTCAAAGAATTTGTTTAGGGTGCATATGAAGGTAAATTTTGATTAGGTCGCCCATCATTGCACTGTTACACAGTGTACACGTTTAATTTCACAGTTCTTACAAGTTACAAGAACTCTTCATTGCAGCAAAAACGTGTTTTATCGGTTAATGCTGCCAGTGTTTTACTTATGAATCATAAATCTAACCCGTATTTTGTTGATATGGAATTCTCCTAGGGGTCGTTTGCTTGAGTCATTTGTATGAGTCATTTGATGTTAAAAGACTCGTTTGCTAAAGAAAAAATGCATAAGTCATTTCGTTCATACGAAAGTCCTAAATGACTCTATCAAGTCATTTCCAAATACCTCCTATCCATGAGGCATGAGTCATTGCCAAATGACTCATTATTTAGTTCAAATGTTCTAACTATTTTCTTGTCTATTTTATGTAAACCCAGTTCTATCCTTCTCTTTCTATTATTTGTTTTCTATGTAGTCATTGCTCCGTCGTCTCCCCTCGGATTTATATTTTCTCTCCCTCAAATTTCATTGACGCGAAGAAGAGGGTCATCCACGTAACATCGCATCATTTTCTTCCACCAACACTACCATTTGTAATTAGCTTAAACTTCGAGATTTATGAAGGTGTTATCTTTTGTAAAAAAAAGTTAACATATAATTATTAATTAAAGTTAGAAAGTAGTATTATACATGGCAAACACCCAAATAATATGTTTTGTTGGTTGCAAAATGATTTTGTTTATATGGTTGGCTTTATTATAATAGGAAACAAATTAACATAACAATTTTTAAAAAAATTTAAACAAACAATGCATTTGTAATGCTTACATTCCCAAATGTCTACAATTTCTCAAATCCTTGCATTTAAACAAAGACTACAATGTTGTCTTTATAATAAATCGTTTGTTCGGTCAATTCTAAGGAAGAAACTATGCGTAAGCTCATCCCTGCTAATTAGCTTCCAATTAATCTGACTTATTGCCTGTTGGTCATTTCTAAATATATTTGTGGGAACACTACTGTGTAACGCAAATGGATACGTCTGGTGATATGTATCGCGGCTGGGTACATCTGGCAACTTTGGTTGTGTTTGGTACATCTGGCAATTTTGGTTGTGTTTGGTACATCTGGCAACTTTGGTTCCGTCTGGTACATCTGGTATTTGAGAGAGAATTCAAGTCAAGGTGGAGATTGTTAGAATATGACTTGAATTTGATTTGGGTTTGTTTTGTGTTTTAGGCCTATTCTGTTTGGTTTTGGGATTGAGTTTTGTTTGACCTTTTTTCCTTGTATGTTTGGGAAAAGGTGTTTGGTTTTCTGTTTGGGATTAGGAGAAGAGTTCTATAAATACTCTTCATCACCCTAGTCTGTAGTAAGGTCAGTCAGGGTTAGTTTGTTTGGTTTGTCCGTTTGGAATTTGGTTTGTAACCTGTACTCTCCTCAAATTAGTGAAATTTGTCCCCCCTGCCCGTGGATTAGCTAGCACACATTGTGTTAGTGAACCACGTTAAATTTGTGTTCGTTCGTGTTGGTTTGGATTATCGATTGCACGCTTCTGTTCTGACACAAACAATACATTTGTAATGCCTACTTTCCCAAATGTCTACATTTCTCCAATGCCTATAAACAAATTAAAAATGACTACAATGTTGTCTTTATAACAAATTCTAAGGAAGAAACTATGCGTAAGCTCATCCCTACTAATTAGCTTCTAATTAATCTGACTTATTGCCTGTTGCTCATTTCTAAATATATTTGTGGGAACACTACTGTTAACGCATATGGTCGCTGATTGCGGGGCGTCTGCCGGGAAGAACCGCCAACGATGTGAAGAACTACTGGAACACCCACCAGAAGAAAAAGACGGCGACGGCGACGGCACCGTTCCCATGCAAACCAGCCTATCTTAGCGACGGCCGGCAACCGGCTGCTGGTGCCAAAAACAACATCTCACGACCCCAGATAACGAAAGCCAACATTATCAGGCCGCGACCTCGTACCTTCTCATCCAAAAGCCTCTCCTGGCCCATGAAGCCTGTCGAGCCCAACAATCCCGCTACATCAAATAAGCCCAACAACAATATTATTAATCTTCATCATAAGTTGCCGCCAAGTCAGCAAGATGATCGCCGTCGTTGTCAGGAGAATCATGACGGCGCCGGAATCACGTGGATGGACCAGCACCAGCTAGAGAGATTCCTCGACGATGGCATTAATAATAATCTACCAGTGGCGGTGGACCACGAAGCTGATCAGTTTCCTCTCGGCCAATTAATGTCGTCCATATTGCCAGATCATCAAGAGAAGAGTGTTGATGATATGATGATGTTCCAGGAAGACAACTACCAAAGTTTCTGGAGTGATCTGGACATTTGCCATCTTCTCAGTGATCGTCATGACTCATATGACGTTTAATTTCCTCTCGGTGGATCCCTCATAAAAAAAAAAGTAGCTCGGTCAAGTCGACTAGTTTCATTTCCATTACTTCTCTACAAAAAAAATATGTTTAATTATACTGGACAAACAAATGATTTTCCAGTATGAACACGTGGAATGAAGCATGAGTTTTATATGATAAGTATTAGTATGGGTAGTGACTAGTGACATATGATTTTTCAAAAAAAAAGTTCTAAGTAATTTCTCTAACTCGATTTGTTTTTTTTATAAAATATCATTACCGTTTCCATTCAAGTTTTTTACTCCTAAAGCCTAGGAAAACAAAAATCTGAATTAATATGAATGAGATATGATCCTTGAAAGATTAATGAGAGTAAATTATGAACGACTGAGAATGCTTTGGAATGAGTGCTGGCATTAGAACTAATTAACCTGTAAGGTTTTTGTGGTGTGGTAAGTTTTCTTGGATAAATAATGCTGAAATAGTGAAGAGAGGGAGGCAAAGAGCAATGGGAGGAGGATGGGGTAGAGTACTATTTACAGTAGTTACCATAATACCTTTATTAATTATTGTTAGCATAGTGCTAACACATAGGGTGTTAATACGCTATACGATTCAATCCATTTTGATCCAAATTCAATTGGATTGGTGGATTCATGGATTGTTGGCAAATTGTATCATAATACATATATTTTTATATTTTACATTTGGTACCTAAAAATTATTTCCAATACAAAGGTAGTTGAGTGTTTGGCTGAAATCTATTAGAAGTGCTTTTAAATATGAGAGGTTGTGTAAAATGACTATAACGGACTTATAATATAAACTATGAATAAGATTTCTAAACAATAAAAAGTAGTAAAAATGGATCTTGCTAGATTTCTTTTATATTAAATAATATGATTTTATAATTTATTTTATTTTTAAAATTATATAAATGAAATAAAATTATATTTTCTGAAATAAAATTAAAATATGGTAAGGTTAATCTTGTATTTTCAAAACAGTTTTTCGCAGAAACCCCAAATCGGAGCTTCTGCTTTTATGTTATACAAAAACATTTTTCAACTTTTCAAAAGCTAAGCGTTTAGATGTGTTTGGCCTTGCTCCAGCTTTTGAAGTCGAAAAGCACTTCTAAAAGCCGGACCAAACATAGGCATTGTGCATAGTTCGGGTCATGAGAGCAATTTCAGAAACCACAAGCCAAGATAAAAAGTTTGTGTATAGTTCGGACCAAAATAAGGTATTAACACTCTAGGGTTCTGTACTTGGATTAAGAGCTTTCTGTACACTGTCTGAACATACAGAATCGAAGAAAAATTAGCAGTTGGAATTGATAAGGAACGCGGCAACGATTACAGTTGCTTTCTTGATTAGTTTCTACTGACAAATACAAAAATGGAACCAAGCTGGTGGGAAAGGAAGAAGAGAGAACGTTGCTATGGTAACTAGCAGGAGCTCTTTATATGAGAAAATGCCAGAGAATAGGCAAAAGACAGAGCAGTTCATCCCTATAAAATCTGTGAGCTATGTAAAGAGAAAAGAGAGAGAGATTACAACTACGTGTACCCATTTCTTCTGTGATTGCACCACCACCCTGCTTGCCCCTTGTATGGCAAAACACTGATAAGAAAGTTAATGAAGAAAAAGCAATCGAAACCCCAAAACTAAAATAAAACAAGAACCCTGACACTTGGTTATCTTTTCATCTTCGTCCCTCTTTTCAGCATCCCATGAATCAAATCACGCTACTGCACTCTTCAAACAACCTCTGGTTCTTATTTCTTATTCAGTTATGACGACTGATTCATCTGGGAGAAGACAATAAATAGATTTATCTCCACGGAGGTTGAGGCTGTTTATAGTGCAGGGAGTAGGGTTCCCAACCACCATCTGGTTCCTTGCGTTTGCCCATGGCCATTCCAGAACTTGAGGAAGAATGCTGTGGGTTGGACCTCAAATGCTCCTCAAAAGTCCTGCTGCTGGTTGGACCACCAGTCGCGAAAAACTGCCTCAACCCACCACTGCTGCTGCTCCCTCCGTCGGTTGGAAACCCCAAGTTGAGATCGAGGCTTGCTCGAGACGATGGTCCAGCACCATTTAAACTGAGGGGTCCACCGCCAGTCATGTTCATGAGGAACGGCTGCTGAGAATATGGAGGAAGAACAGCTGATCCAGATCCCATAATATGAGGTACCATGGGGGCCCCTCTTGAATCCACCAAGTATGGGATTGTACCTCCCGGTGGTACATACATCGCTGCCGGAGAGAGAGACATAGGATTGTAACCAAAGACGGGAGGAGTAGATGCATACGATGATCCTGCTCCTGTTGGTACCATACCCATAAATCCTAATCTCGCAACACTGGATGTATCCATTGCAGGCTCCAACAATGTCTTCCCGTTTGGCATGGACATGGATGGAGTCTGAGGCAAAAAGAAATCCCTTCTGCCAACTTCTGCTCGACTACCTACTTCCACTTTAGCTCCCATGATAGAGATAACCGGATCTCCACCTTGTCTGGATACTCCTCCATTATTAATACTCAAACCATGAGAAGACTTGCCGTTATATAATCCCTGATCAAGAGAATAATTTTGGAAAAGAGGTCTATCATTCAAATCAAAGTTCCTGGATGAAGGCCGCAATGAAGATGAAGAAGCAGGAGATGGACTGCGGTGATGGCCATTCCGGAGAAAAAACAGCCCTTCCTCCTTCCTTACATTCAACTGTGGATTCGTCTCGCCGTCATCGCTCAAGCAATTTAAATCAAGGGTGGGCCTTTCTGATTTACCCGGGTCCGCAATGTTAAAAGAAGACTCTTCCCCACGTTGGAATGACAAAGATGTTGAAATTTGCCTTCCCCCCAGCATCAAGTCCACTGCATTCTCATCTGCACTCTCACTGATATTGAGATCAATGTCGAGCCACCCCTGCCTCTGTTTTGAATTACTACTGCTTGCTGCTCCAGTTTCAATGTTGTTATCAACCTTCCGAGGTGAGGCTGGACGAAAAGCACTGGTGGCAGCAGATCCCTTCCATCCAAGTGATCCTTCAAAGTGCAATGGGGCAGCAGGTGAAGCTGAAGCTGCTGCTGCTGCTGCTGGCCTTGATATAGAAACAATAGAGATGGGAGCAGAGACCAGGTCTGCAGGATGATCTGCTGCATCATCTGAAGAGAATTCTTCATTAAGATCGAACCCACAGAATCCTTTCTCCACAACTTTTGGCTCTCGAGCTGCTTCAGTCACCTGAGATGACTCCATCTTCTCATTTATGTCATTCTCTACTTTATTTATCTCGTTAGAATCAGGAGATGCTTTCTGTGAAGATGGCAGGTCTTCAGCTTCAGCTCGGTCTTCTTTCCCACTTACTGAATCTGGGCTACCAGGCTGCTCATTATGAGGACTTCCCCTTATCTTTTCTGAAGAAGAAGTGCCTGATGGTTCTCTATCGTCAACCACTTCCCTCTCAACTTCCTGAGCAACTAGTCGTGCAACTTCTAACGCATCAACTATCCCATACTCGACATCAATATTGGACTTTCTTCTATTGGTTGAAAAAGAACTCTGGGTATCCAACGTTGATCTAGTAGAGAAATCATAGTCATCTCCTAGTTCCTCATCATCATCACTACTCTGCACATTTTCATCCTCATCGGGCCCAATGTCTTCTTCCGCATTTGATGTAGTCCTCAAGACTGCAGATTTCCTTGATCCATTTTGATCATCTTCAGAAATCGCTGTATTAGTCAGTGGATCAATGTCATTGGTAGTATGTCCACCATCTGCCACACCTTTCAGGGCTGGTACAGCTGTTCTATCATCATCAGACGCAGAAGCACTATGAGACTTACTGCCCTCAGTAGCCTCCTCAAACTTTTGTTGCAAACTGGGATCTGTATTCATCTCTTGGATGTTCGCATCATCAGTTGTCGAGTTCATTACAGATTCCAACTTAGTAGAGGCTGAAGCAATTGAGGATGCATCACATAAGTTGCTAGGATTATTTAGGGCATCTGACTCAGGGTGGGTACCTAGTCCACTTTGAACTAAGGAGGTACGAGTCTCAGTGGAAGCAGCTCCTTCTAAATTTCCTACAGAGGTCTTCTCTTTGAAGGAAGTGCCATCTTGATTGCAATTTGATATAACAGAATCAGTCACGGATATGTCACCCTGGTTTCCATGATCTGAGACTGCTGCATCTGTTACTACAGGCTTGCTACAAGGCATTCCCTGGTTTTGATGATCCCTATCAACTTCAGAGTACTTCACAATTCTTGATTGTGTAGCTTCATCACTGGAAGGCTCTGCTGCACATCTTTTGGTCTCATCACTTCCTTCAACAGGAATGTCTTTCTTAGTGACGTTGCCATCACCATGAATCACAATGGCTGCATCTAATCCCCAAGAATTCTGGCTATCATGCTTAGTTTCACGACTATCCTTATCCTGCTTCCAAGAATCAAAAAGTGCTCTTGCTCTATCTTGAACGCATGAGCTAGGGTGGTCAAGAAGACTATTGATAGTCGCCCAGACCCCTGAAGAAAGAGACCGGGCTTTGTCTATTTGCAGCTTCTCTATTGCCCTTAGCAGTGCAGTTATTGATTCTACTATAAACCCAACACTTGTACTGCGATTTTGATTCTGGGCCTCCTTTAACCATCTATCAACAAACCTGAGTCCATCTAGTTGAATAAAAAGATCAAGACAATCCCTATTCTCTGTAGCAGCAATTGTGCTGCCAACTGCCGTCCACTGCCTAGTTGCATCACCAATGTTCTTAACAACAAGATCTTTCTCCTTCTGCATTACAGCAATCAGCTCACGTACTCGAGAAGGGACTGTCAGCCCATCTTTCATCTCAGTTAGGGTAAAGAAATCTTCAAGCGTCATAGTGTTTCACATACCATACCGCCAGTCACTAAAAATCCTTTTATAAAGGATTGCTCTTTCGTTCATCAAGACATTCATCAAACTCTTACGACTAGTCAGTAAGCACCTGAAAAAAGAATAAAAATGTATTGCTTAAGAACAGCTCCAAGCTAAGACCTAGCCAAAGAATCGCAGCATCCCTAAAATATAAGACTGATTACATTACCACATAAAAGTCACAATCACAGAATGCCTGATCTTCAGTACAAGTATCACCATATGCTTTGTTGACACAAACTAAACCCACAACAAAAAGAAAATATCAAAGGCTCAATTCTATTAAGGATCACAGGGTAGTCACTCCTACCAATGAAAACCGTGAACGACGAAAGACAACATTAGCCTGAAGATGGCTTTTCCAAACTTAATATTCTAATAAAATGAGCATTCCATATAAAAGGGAAAATAAATGCTAATATGTAGAAACAAGAAAATTTAGCCTGGTGGGGTTTAGGAATGTGATTCGCTGGATGGGAAAAGAATTATACTGTCAAAGGAAGGCCACCCATAGACCATGTCACCATGCAGCAGACGCGGCATCACAATTACCCCATCTCATGGTAAGAATATCAATGTATCACATACTAGTAAACAGTTAAAACATGCAGCACCCTTTCGAACTAATGGAAGAGGGAAGCGAATGTGATCAGACAACTTCTGTCCACAATGGACAAGAGTGAAACTAAAATTTTTTGTGGGATAAGACATAAAAAAAAGCTCTGCAAATTCAAAGTTCAGCTTAAGTAAACTGATCGAAAATGCCATGTTCTCATAAAAACCAAAAATCGGATATTGATTAACAAATTAAGCATCGTTTCTAGTTTTAATGCAGAAACTGATGGCCCGGATACAATCAAAGCATGGAAGGAATCCCAAATTCTCAATCAAAATTGAGAAAATAGTGAAGTCTGAACATGAATTGGAGCCGCAGACAACATAGTCCGTAAGAACATACCAAAACCCAGGAAAGGGCACACCAAGGACCATAGGCAAAGCAGAGGAAACCCTAGCTACAACTTGAGTAAACATCAAACAAAGTCCCCAGAAGAGAAACCCTAACTCACTACGGCTACACATTTACACGGGTAGGAATTCGAGAATTTCGCATCAAAAACTGCTTCAATTAATGCCCAGATACGGCTGATTCAGTAGTTAAAAAATCCAGGATACCCGAGACCCATTGATCGCCAAAAACCGAAATGAAAACCCCTCAAAAGCACAATTCCACACACACACAAAAACAGAAAAGGCCGAGAGCTTTCACAATTCAGATGGAGAGAAAGGAATCGGTATTTACCTTCTGTATCAAGGAGGGAGGGGAAATCAAACAGGACCACTGCTTCTCCTCCTAACTCTGAACGAGGCCGCCGGGAGAGAGCGCCGCGCGTCAGCAGGGAATTCCGGTTCAGCAGTTTGCAGTGAACATGCTCGTCTACTATGGCGCAAAAGTAAAAGAACCCTTCAGCTTTCGCACGTCGAACAACCAGAGGGGAGCCGGGGCAGCCGCGAGAGAGTCTTGAGAGAGAGCAGCGGTTCTTTCTCTTCTCCTGCTTCGCGTAACTTTTCCAAACCTTGTTCGTTTCTGCTTTTTCTCGATGTGGAAGTTTTCAAGTTTCTGGTTGGTTTTCGGTTCGAAATTGGGTGGTCGTACGTGACACGCGTGTGAGGGCCATTGGCTCGGGTTTGGTGGTCAACTGTACGTAATTCCGTTTTAATTTTCTCGCTAAGGATAATAATATTATTATATTAGTCAGTCAGTCTCATTTGCGATTTGCGATACGGATCTTAGTATGGATTCGGTTTGCATCAGTTCAATCTTATACTCCAGTCCAGGCCTGGACTTTCTACAATCTTTGGCCCAATTTGTTGTCGTACTTGGGCCTTGAAGAAGTTATCTCAGCGGGAAATAAACATTGGGCCTTAGTATTTTTTTTTCTTGGCCATCGAAGTAATATAGTGGTGGTTTGGTTGGATGAACTGAAAAAACGAGAGAATTTGATCAATTATCTCATATTATAAAACGGTGCCTATGATGACTTGCAAGTTGATGTAACTTGGAGAAAACGGTAGATCTCTTCCATCAAGTGGTCGATCACTTTTCAAGAAAATGGTCGACCTCTTCTACCAAGTGGTCTACCACTTGAGTCATCTGGTCTACCACTTACGGAAATGGGTCGATATAATGACACACTTACCTTCAAGCGGTCAACCTCTTCTACCAAGTGGTCTACCATTTGAGTCATCCGTTCTACCACTTTCGGAAATGGATCGACCTGATGACACACTTACCTCCAAGCGGTTTAACACCCTCCCTCAAATTGATGGTATTGACGCAACATCAATTTGTGAGCTAGAAACCAATGGTGAGCAGGAGCCACAACCTTGATCGACAAATCTGTCGTGTGATCTTCATAAGCAATATAAGAAAGCTCAATGATACCTGCTGTAACCAGTTGTCGGATGTAATGGACATGAACCTCTATGTGTTTAGTCCTATCATGAAGAACAGGATTAGTAGCAATTCTGATAGCACTCGTGTTATCAACATATAGTCGAATAGGAAGAACACACTGGACACCCAAATCAGCTAACAGTCGCTAAAGCCACACAATTTTGGACGTGACCTCACTCATGGAGCGATACTCTGCTTCTGTAGACGATTTAGAGACTCTCTCCTGCTTCCTGCAGCGCCAGGAAACAAATGACTTCTCAATCTTCACACACCAACCTGAAGTGGAACGTCGTGTATCCAAACAACCAGCTTAATCAGCATCTGCATAAGCCTCCATAATAGGCTCACCACCTGGTGTACCCCGAAGAGAGCGCAGAATGTGCTGAACTGCGACCCGGTGCATCGTCCGTGGAGCAGTCATGTACCGACTAACCACCTGTACAACATAAGCAATATTTAGCTGAGTATTAGTCAAATAAATGAGACTACCAACGATACTACGATACATAATACCATTGGACAACGGATTTCCTGCATCTTGGCAAAGTTTGAGATTCTGCTCCATGGGGGTCCACACGACTCACACTCGTCCATCTGGGCCTCTTCTAGGAGATCCGCGACATACTTGCGCTGACTCACATGTAGTCCTGCCGCAGAACGAGTAATTTCAAGCCCCAAAAAATAATATAAGTCCCCAAGTTCGTTAAGATGAAAAGCATTCCGCAGATCTGCAGTTAAGGACCATATCATCAACATAAAGCAACAAGACAGTAAGTCCATTCGTATTAGAGAGAAGAAAAGGGAAGGATCATTATCACTCTGAATGAACCCCGAATTAAAAATCGTCGACTGAAACTTCTCAAACCACGCTATAGGTGCCTACTTTATGCCATAAAGAGAATGTCGCAATAAACAGACCAACGAACTGTCACCTTTAGCATAGCAGGAGGCCACTCCATGTAGATCGTTTCCTTTAAATCCCCATGTAAGAACACATTTTTGACATCCAGTTGTAGCAGACGCCACCCCTTCATGGCGATAATAGCAAGCAAACTGCGGACCGTCTGCATTTTGGCAACGAGAGCAAATGTTTCATCATAGTCCACGCCATATTGTTGTGTAAAACCCTGAGCAACAACCCTTGCTTTACGACGTTCAATCGATCCATCCGCATTTTCCTTGAGAGCATAAACCCATTTACTATCAATCACTGATATTTCAGGTCAGCGAGGTACCAAATCCTACGTATGTTGAGTCTCAAGAGCATCAGTTTTAGTCGTCATAGACTTCTCCTATTCATCTATGTCGCGTGTTTATTTATAGGTGGTCGGGACAAACACAGAAGAAGTGGCAGAGAAGGCCACGAAATCAGAGTGGCAAGCAGGGGGCACCCTTCCGTCATTCGAGTCGAACGACGAAGGAGCGGTCCTGGTGACTCGCCTGCAGAGGAGCTCGTTGTCGTGCTAGAGCTAGAGGACGAAGAGGAGCTCCGTAAGGAGGAGCTCAAAGACTGGGAACTGGACGATGATGACTCGAACGAGAGAATGGTGGAGGCCGGAGTGGGCAATCCATCATCATCGTTGTCACCTGCTGTTGGAGGAAAACTGGGAATGGAAATAAGAAAGTCCAGCTGCTGACTCGATGGAGAGGTCGCAGAATCATAATAAAGATCATTTTCAAGGAAGACAACATGACAAGAAATGCGAAGATGTCGTGCAGCAACATCGTAGCATGCATACCCTTTATGCGTCTCACTATATTCAACAAAAACACACTTAGCATCCTTGGACGAGAGTTTATTACAGTCTCGACGAGGGAGGAGAACATAGCATATGCAACCAAACACACGTAACCAGCCATAGTTGGGAAGCCGCGAATAGAGAACCTGGTAGGGACTGCACTGCACCAAAACCGGAGTGATTTGACGGTTAATGAGATACACTACAGTATGAACAGCTTCAACCCAAAAGCTGGTCGAAACATACGAATGAAACAACAAAGCCCGAGTTAGTTCCAAGACATGGCGATTCTTTCTCTCGACTAATCCCAATTGTTGAGACACACATGGACAGGATTGCTAAGGAAGAATGCCCTTCTGACGAAAGATATCACGCAATGGATGAGATGAGAACTCCCCACCAGGATTTGAACTTAGAATCTTGATCACTTTACCAAATTGGGTCGAAACCATATGAATAAAATCGCAAGCTACCTCAAAGAGTTATGATTTCTGCTTGAGAAAATAAACCCAGGTGTACCGTGTCAGTGATCAATGAAGAGAGCAAAGTTAGGGGTGTTCAAACGGTGTGGTTACCATGGTAACCGTTTTAACCAGTACTATTTGGATATTTTGGTTTGGTTAATTTGGATAATTGGTTTGGTTTGGTTAAAGTTTTTAGCTTGTTTGGTTTAGGTGGTTTGGTTTGGTTTCAGACACTCCTAATCAGCCAAACCAAATTAACCAGATAAATAATTAGCCATATATCTAATATATACACATACTTAATACTTTGAATAACCAATCAAGAGTTAAACGGTCATCCTTTTAGACTCATAAAATATAAAGCTTGATATTGTTCCTATAATGTATATTTGTATATGTAGAGTGTAGACCACAACATATGAACGCCTAATTTAGATAAATCTCACACATTATGTTGGATGAAAACTTGAAAGCAATGTCCTTTTTAGCCTATGAAAATTGCTAAAAGACTAAGTCAATTCAAACAAACACAACAATTCATTAACTCATACCATTGTGATAATTTTTTGTTAGGTGAATACTTCTATACTAACCGTAAGATAATTCTCTTAGTTGCATGTATTTATTTTAAGGGTCAACTGTAACTATGTGTTGATTGTTATGTTTTATTCATCAACAGTATAATTTATAGCTGAAAAGTAAAACTGCAACCCCCATTCAAAATTTCCTGCCCATAGAGTGATTTTAGGAAGCTGATGTGCCAGAGTGTTAAGCGGGGAAAAAAGAGTCCCGCCTGATTTCAGAACCAAAAAACTCTCCACTACCCACTTTTTTCTCCTTCCAGGCCCACGTTCTCATTTAATTTGTATAAAAAAACTCTCCACTACCCACTTTTTTCTCCTTCCAGGCCCACGTTCTCATTTAATTTGTATTTTTTATTTCCGATTTCCCTTCCTTCTACTCTTTCACCTCATTCGAATAAGTTTCTTGGCCCTCAGAAAACCAAACCTTGACTCAATCATCTGGTTCTTTTATGTGCTTGCATCTACCTTTGATTTCCGTTCTCTAAGCGTTAGATCGGTATTGGTTTTGCCGTAAGTTATTCTTCCTCTTTCAGATTTCTGTTTGTTGTTGTCGCTGCTTTTAAGTTTTAGGGATTCGGGTTCTGGGTTTTTTTTTTCAGGGATTCGGTTGCAAAGATTCATCTCCCTTACCTTTGGTTCATTCCGTTTTCTTTATTCTCTCTTACCTTCCTCGCTTCATTCTGTTGATTGGATTATCTAGAGATCAAAAGGGGATTTTTGATTTTTCCCTTTCTCTTGAAAGTAACAAAGCTGCTTACTTTAAATTCCACTTCGCTTAGACTGTCTTCCAGAGAGCAGCCGACTGCCGATTTTGAGCTGAGTTTTTCCGGGCCGCAGAGAAAGAAGAGGAAAGAAAGAGACGCTCGGCGGCGGCAGCCAGGTACTTCGTCCGGGTCGTTTTCCGGGTCAGTAAACCGAAGGGCCGGCTATAAACTACCGCTGGCCTGGCGGGGGAAAAGGAAAGCGTAAACCATAAGGCCTCGGGGATCCATTTCTCTCGCCAGCCCATACTTCAGAGGCCCAGCCTACTTGAGTCCAGAACCAGCCCATCGCCGACGAAATTTGGCGCGCCGTCCCCCACCCGCCACCACGTATGAGACATAATCAATTTACTTTCTGATGTTAACTCTGTTGCAGGTAAATGTCGAAATCCAACTTGATCAGTAAGGTTTTCTCTCATATGTTTCTAGGTTAATTAATCTAATGGGACTGGCTATGATCTGATAATGTACTTTCAGCTCTAATCACTAAAGAAGTATAAAGTAGGCGGTATTGATAAGCATGCTCCACTGGTTAGTGTATTGGTTCTACCAGGCTTTTTTCCCGTTATTACATAAGATCATTGGACAGTTTTATCTCACTCCATTAGTTTGTTTTATTGTTCTTCAACTTCATTTGCATTGTATTTGTATTGTGACATTGGAGTTGGAATCCATTTGTGCTAAAAGTACAAAGCGTAAACTGCATAATTGAAAGAAGGGATAAGCTTGGTATAGTTAGAAGAACTAGAATTGGTAAGCACTTATAGTGCTTTTCTTATTGCCAGCTTGCTTCTTTTTCAAACTTCTCTTTGGATATGATTTTTATGGATGCCTTTGAATTATATTTGTGTTGGTCATTACATTGTTGTCCTTCTCGCTCTTCCTTTGCATCCCCAAGCTTGGAAGCCATTCTGTTATATGTGTTTTGTTCATCAATTTAAATTATGCCTTATATAGTTATATTTTTCTTCGACTGTTATGTTTGTGTGGTGTGTTGTATGTGTCATTAACTCGCACAAACTTATAATTGGTGAGGAGTTCAACTTCTGTTGTAACAATTAATTAATTTATATGAATGGCAGCTGCAAAATTTACTGGAACGGGTGCATCATTTACCACGACCTCTATTTCAGATTGCATCAGGTTATTGGAGAATTTAATATGGATAGTGCAAATGTCATCCCATCTGCCCAACCACAGATTTATCGATCGTCTGTACCATGTGAGTGTCATGGTTTAGCACACAACTACTTCAATGCAAACTGACATTAATATTTTCCCTTGAATCTCATTTGTTTAGGGAAACGTCGAGCAATGTTTATTCATCCTGAAGATCAGTATCAACGCTGTGTTTTATCTGCTGAAGAGGAAGAAGCATTTGAGAGAGGTGTGTTATCTGTGTTTTAATTTTTCTAATTAGTTCATCTATTCAATGAGTAATACATGGTTTTATATTTAAATTCTGCAGAAGAAGCTGCCTTACAATTCCAACTCTCTCAACTTCGGCGAATACTATCCCAAGTCGCCCGTAAGAGAAGACATCATATTTTGAAACGGAAGGTTCATAGGAGGGGCTTGCCTTTTGAACACCAAGGTTGTTGTTTGCTAAATTTTGTAGCAAGTCTTACAAATTAGGCTATTCTAGATTGTTGAATCCTTATTTATTTCTTTAATATCGTATGTGTTTTGGTGTTGTTCATAGTTTTGGAGTCGGAGTTTAGATTTCTATTACAAAAGCAAAGTCGATTACTTCGACGTATTCATCTGCATAGAAAGAGACGTGGCCGAAGTTTCTTTCCTACAGAAGTCAATCAAAGTATGTGGATTCTAATGGCCACTATTATACATGAAATGGTTCATCTCTATTTCGGTTTAGTTTTTGTACATTGGATATATGTTTTTGTGTTCTGGTCAACATATTTTGTTTCCTATTTTGATTTTAGAACATATAATGTACCCATTTATGCAATGCATATAATTTAGTGATGTACGCTTCATGTCACCTTATGCAAATAGTGGATTGTTTTTAGATGTTGATGTGTCAACGGCAAATTTGTGTGTTATGAACAAACTTTAGTGTTTCCTGAAATTTGACTTATTCTTACTTAAAATGAGCGGTATACCAATCTATCTTGCCTTGAGAACATTTATTTTAATAATTTTGTTTACTGTAGCGCGCCTAATTCGGCTTCACAGTTTCTCAATCTCATTCAATTTATGAATTATTGTGACAAAAATTTATTAATATTACTTATCTATTTCACTAGGTCTTCCGTTGGTTGAATTTTTTGATATTGGTCCACCTTCATGTACGTGTCAATATTGTGGAGCAGTTATGTGGCGGTTCGAGAGTACTTTATCTACACGGAATGATGTGTTGCCTGCATTTCCTTTATGTTGCAAACATGGTAAAGTGAAATTGCCTCCCCGCAGAGATGTGCCCGAATTTCTTAAAACTCTACTTGAAGGGGATACACCATTAGCGCGTCACTTTCGTACTAACATCAGAGCCTATAATGGGGTTTTTTGCTTTATTTCTCTCGGAGGTAAAGTCAACCACTCTATTAATGATGGTCGTGGAGTTTATGTATATTCAATCGGTGGTCAGATTTATCATCGAATAGGATGTTTGGTTCCTGGTGATGGGGATAGTCCGAAATTTGCATAGCTTTACATTCACGATTCAGATAACGAGGTGCAGAATCGTATGGACTTTTACTCCACTGATCCTGCCAAAAATCCGTTGCACCAGTGTATTGTTGAAGGCCTCCAGCATATGTTTGATGACAATAATATCCTGGTACGTACATTTCGTTCTGCGCGAGATAGGATACAAAACTCTGGTGTCCAGGAGCTTCAACTGAAACTATTGGCTAAGCGTGAAATTAATAGTAGAGAATATGATTTGCCCTCTGCGAATGAGATTGCAGCATTGATTGTAGATGAAACAGGAGAGCAATCATTTTCTCCAGATATAATTGTTCAACAGAAGGGTTCAGAAATGGAAAGGATTAGCGTATACCATCCAAGTCTGATGGCATTAAAATATCCAATTTTATTCCCATATGGCGAGGATGGGTGGCATCCCTGCATTAGCTATAGTCACAGTAGCTCTAATATCAGTGTTGGAGATAAAATGATAACCCAGTGTGATTTCTATGCATATCGTCTTCAAACCCGTCTCTAGGAGTCGAATTCTCTGTTATTATCTGGTAAATTGTTTCAACAATATATGGTGAATGCATTTGCGTTAATTGAGGCTGAACGCTTAGACTGGATGCGTACCCATCAGTCGAAGCTAAGAGGACACTACTACAAGGATTTGTTGAATTCTTATTTGCGAGGGGATAGTGATATCAAGCTTTCTGGGAAGCCAGTTATTTTAGGTGCCTCACACATTGGTAGTCCAAGATACAAGTATGAGAATTTTCAGGATGCGATGGCTATTTGCAAGTGGATTGGTTATCCTGATTTGTTTATAACATTCACTTGCAATTCTAACTGGCCAGAGATACAGTTAATGGTTGATTTGATTAGAAGGTACAGTGGCAAAGATCCTGACCGGGCTGACATCACCGCCAGAGTTTTCAAAATCAAGCTTGATGAGTTTATGTTAGAGGTTCGCGAGAAACAAATATTTGGGAAAATCAATGCATGTATGTGTGCTTATTCATTCGTTATTTATCTATTAATGTTCATCCATTACTCTCTTACCTCATTGAACTAATATTCCTTTTCCACTATTTGCATCTTGCTGTACAGATGTCAAAGCAATTGAATGGCAAAAGCGGGGTCTCCCTCATGCACACATATTGCTTTTTTTGGCCTCGGAGAATAAATTCCATGGTCCCGCGGCTATTGATTCCATAATATGTGCTGAAATTCCGGATCCTGATCTTGATCCTGAACTGTATGCAGTTGTCACAAGTTCAATGATGCATGGCCCGTGTGGTACAGTACGTCCTAATAATGTGTGCATGAAGAATGGGAAATGTAGTAAGCATTACCCCAAGGAATACTCTTCTCAAACAACTATTGATGAAACTGGGTTTGCTAAATATCGTCGGCGGAACAATGGTAGAGTTTTCAACTGTGGCGGCGTTGATCTGGATAATCGATGGGTTGTACCCTACAATCGATATTTGTTACTACGATTTGGAGCGCATATCAATATTGAATATTGTAACAAGACAAGGTATGGCTGAAGTAAATCGTATTTATCTATATGACGTTGTTGTTTCCTTTATTATATTACCAAACTCAGATTCTTAATGACAGCTATATGTATATTTATATGCTACACTCATTATTAATTTTATGCATGCATATGAATTATGATTTAATTTCCAAAGATGAATAAAAACCAAACCAATATTTGTGCGATTTCTCTTTTTTTTTAGTTATTTTATAAACCCAGTGTTATCTTATTGGTGTGACTTCTTGCCGCAACTCTGTAATTTTTGTAATATTTTTTGGTGTGTTTTCCTTCATTTCCCCCCCCCCCCTTGGATAAGCTATTGTGATCCATTTATTGCCTTTTATTCTCTGTACTTTGATTTCTTATTTAATACAAGTCACATTTAAGAAAAAATGTAATACAACTTTTTCCTACTTCCCTATCTAACATCTACAACTTGGTTTTATTTGATGTTTCTATAGGGCTGTGAAATATTTGTTTAAGTACATCAACAAACCCGAGGATCGTGCAATGGTCATTGTAGCTGCACAACAAACAGCTTTGGCTATGGATGGTCGGAATCGTGGAACTACGGTTGTGCAAATCGATGAGATAAAGGCATTCATGGATGCCCGTTACATCACATCGGGAGAAGCATGTTGGAGAATTTTTAGGTTTGATATATACACTCACTCTCCAACAGTACTGCGTATGTCCTGTCATTTGCCTGGTGAGAATACAGTGTATTCAAATGTTGATTCTAACGTGGAGGAAGCGGTTGAGTCTAGCAGTTCCCAAACCTCAATGTTGTTAGCATGGATGGATCTCAATCTTCAGTCAATGGATGCACGGAAATATACCTTTGCGGAGATGCCACAATATTATGTATGGAATAAAAAATACAAGAAGTGGCAGCAGCGCAAAAAAGGTACCTGCATTGCTAGATTATATTACTGCTACCCATCCGCAAAGGAGCAATACTATTTGCGAATGCTATTACATGTTGTTAGGGGTTGTTGTTCTTATGATGATATTAGAACAGTGAATGGGGTGGTATATGAAACATTCCAAAAAGCATGTTATGCTCGGGGACTGTTATCAGGATATTCTGAATGGAATGATTGTGTCCAAGAAGCTTCGCACTGGGCTTCTGGTTATAAACTTAGAAAACTTTTTGTCACAATTCTTATTCATTGTCAGGTGGCTGATGTGACTTCTTTTTGGTTAAAGAATTGGGAATTACTAAGTGAAGGCATTTTGCATTCACGACGTAGAGAGCTGAATTTACCCCAGTTGAATTTGTCGGAGGATGAAATTAAGGAGTTGTGCCTTATTCATATTGACAAATTGATGGAGAGATTTTCGAAGTCATTAGCAGATTTCCCTGGGTTGCCTGTTCCCGATCAGTGTTTGCGTTCACATACGGTAAACAGGCTGATAGATATGGAGATGAATTATGGACCCGATGACTTAGACTGTCCTGAGGATCGACATAGTAGACCGTTGAATGGAGAACAACAAATCGCTTACGATATGGTATTACATTCTGTTTATACCAATGAGGGTAAATGCTTTTTTGTGGATGGATTTGGGGGTACTGGTAAGACATTTCTGTGGCGAGCAATTTGTGAGCAATTAAGATTTGAGAAGAGGATAGTATTATGTGTTGCTTCATCTGGTATTGCTGCACTACTCATGGTCGGTGGAAGAACTGCACACTCAAGATTTCACATTCCCCTGGATTGTGATACAAAATCAACTTGCAATATTGAGCAAGGTTCTAAGGTAGCTGAATTGATTCTCAATGCTTCACTTATTATCTGGGATGAGGCACCGATGGCTCATAAACACAACATAGAGGCCCTAGATAGGACATTGAGGGATATTTTCCGAGTTAAGCATGTTGATTCTGAGTTGAAGCCTTTTGGAGGTATGACTATTGTGTTTGGAGGTGATTTCCGACAGACGTTACCTATCATCACGAAGGGTACACGGACTGAAATTGTTAATTCTTCCATAAAGAGATCTTATTTGTGGCGGTCTATGACAGTATTGAAGCTAACCGAGAACATGCGATTAAAATTGCCTCATTCTGAAGCATCGGCCAGGTTAGCAATCTCAAATTTTAGCAAATGGCTTTTGGAAATTGGTGATGGTACAAATAGTAATATTTTTGGAGAATCAATTATCCCGATACCTCTACACATTTGTGTTCCCCGTCGCAGTGATCCAATTCCTGATATTGTTGCTGAAATATATGGTCAGTTACTCTCCACTGAAAATATGTCAACCTATTTGGTTGAGCGAGCTATCTTAGCCCCTCATAATGACACTGTTGCGGCCATTAACAATTATGTATTGGGTCTATTTCCTGGTGAAGAAGTTTCTTATTTTAGTTCGGATTCGCTAGAGATTGATGCCAAGAATCAGCATGTTGAAGAAGGGGACTACACAGTTGAATTCTTGAACTCTTTAAAGATTGGGAATTTTCCGGAACATGAGTTGAAATTGAAGTTGGGGTGCCCTGTTATTCTGCTTCGAAATCTGGATCAGAGTACTGGACTTTGCAATGGAACTCGGATGATCGTTAAGAGATTAGGTAAGTGGTTTATTGAGGTCCAAATTTTGACCGGGACACATGTTGGTGATACAGTTTTCTTACCACGCCTAAGTCTATCGGTCCACTACAAGAGCTTAAATTTCACTCTGGTTCGAAGGCAATATCCAATTGCACTGTCATATGCAATGACAATTAACAAGAGTCAAGGTCAAACATTTAATCACGTTGGCATCTGCTTGCAAAGACAAGTATTTTCTCATGGACAGTTGTATGTTGCTATGTCTCGAGTTACGTCGGAAAGGGGACTCAAGATTCTTAGCTGTGACTCTCAAGGTAAACTGGTGAAGACTATGCAGAACATTGTGTTCACTGAGATTTTTGAGTAGTGGTTTATTGATGTATTATGTTTTATTCGATTTGAGGACTAAGACTGTCAAATTTATCGGGTCGTTACAATTTGAATCTTGAGTTCTCAATTTGTCCAAATTATTTTCCTATTTTTAACAGCCAATTATATGAAATGTGATTTATGCACACTACTTTATATTTAATTGTACCTCAATTTACTCTACCGAAGGGTATGCGCGTGTGACCGTTATATTGCAATACGAAGAAGAACTTCCATAGTCGCAACTGAACTAAACTAAATTAACACCACAACCCAGCCCACAAAACAACCCAAGCATGGTTCAGTTAAATAAAATATAGTTAGAGAGGGAATGCCCAGCCGGATTTGTTGAAACTAAATGGCCAACCTATTCCCATAAAAAAAAGGCCAACCTACACTACCTTGGGCGGATCCTTCTCCACTCCCCCACTCCCCCACCTCCTCTACTGCTCAGTATCCGATTTTTTGGATCTTCTATGAGGTGAAGGCTGCCGCATTCCAAGCCATTATTTCTTTATTAAATACATTCATTATGATTTTCATTTCATGTTAATTAGTGGTGGTGTGGGCCGGGCCGGCCGGGTTTGCGCATCAAATAATAATTAGCAACTTTGAGAGGCAATTTTGGACAAGAATTGTTGACACAGTCGCAATTAGCAATGTTGTTAAAACGGAACCGGACATCGATCCAAATTAGTAAAGGGTTCAAGGTTTATCAAATAACCGGTGGTTAATCGATATTAAAAACCGATCATAAACCGGTGTTGACTTACTTGGTAGACTTAACAATTTTTTTTTTTTTACAATTATTGTTTCACTTATTAGAGATAAAAGAATAAAGTGAGAATTATTAAAACTGAAAAAGCATAATTTGGGCGGCTGCTAGGTCTTTTTTGGGAAAAGTGAACTGATTTTTCTTCTCTTTATATTTTATTCTGTACTTACCTTCTTTTGTTTTTGAATTTTTAATTGCAACAAAATAAAAGGAAGGCGCATGTTTGATTTTAAGAAGGTGGGTCGTTCCCCTCAAAAAAAAAAAAGGTGGGTCGTGAGTTCCGTGACACACCCGCCTCTTGAACTCTAAATGGCCAACCTTCTCCACTCCCCCACGAGGCCACAAATCCTTCTCCACTCCCCCACTATCCCACTTTCCACACACACACGTACTCCACTGCATGCGGCTAAGTAAATCACGTGTGTAGAATCACTTTCTCTCCTTTATATAATGGAGATACCACTTTCTCTCATGTTACATTTCCGTTTACTACTTCCCATACAAAACACTTCGGTTCCATTGACCGTGCGAATTGCATTCAATATGGCGGGCCTGCCTCAATTCAATCAGTAAGTACTGCTCATGCATCCAACAAATACTACATCATGTAATTTCGATTCTTTTTCACTACTTAATGCCAAAACTTACAGTCCAATATATAGGCTTCCCCATGGTTTTATTGCTAATCTGCAATATGATGATGCTCTTGAAATTTGTGAGCGTGCCGACACCATCGATCTCATTATGTTGCAAGTGGATGTCAAAAATCAGGTAACTAAACAAATAAATTTCTTTTTAATCGTACGCCTTTTGTGGCATGCTGCATTTTATCGATTTGCTTTGACAATATTCGTTTCTGTGTTTACATCAGGGCACCTCTTTTTTGTTATCCGGACGTGTAACTAATTTGACGACGTCCCGGTCCCCTGCATCCAGAATCCATTTCGTCCACCTCACAATTGAGGACGAATTCATTGGTGTTGACATCGTCTTCCCGTCATCACAGTTACGAACGATTGTTGAATCTGTATTCAGTCATGCAGATGTTGTCAATGCTGACTATATGGCCCTTCTGAACATGCTTGGAGAATAGACATTTGAAGTCATGGTCACAGTCGGTCCCTGGAACGATGCATTTGGTTATTGTGAACTTGTGTTGGTGAAATTATTTTTGCCTTTGTTGAATTGAGTACCATGTCATGAACAATGAGACAATGTATTGAGTTTTCTTATTTTGGACTTGCATGTTATTTGTCGTAATACTCAACTAGATTAGATTTGTGATTAGTAAAATTTCATGTAAGTATTTTTATTCTGATTAGCTAATCTTCAAATGTATTTCTAACTTATTATGAATGTTCATTCATATTACATGTTCGTCTTCAACGAATTGCAAAATTGCAACAATCTTATGATAATATAAAACAAGACTCATTTCTCGACACTATCATTATAGATATTGTAACTCCATTTCCTTAAACAAATGCGGCCAACGGGCCGGGCTATAGGCTAGTTATATAAATTGTGAATTGATAAATTAACCAAAAAATGGTTTTGGTTAATGGTTTTTTTTAGTTTGGATGGGTTGGGTTGGGTTGTGTTTATATGAGGTGTCATGTTTTTCTGACGTGGCGGGTCAATTTCTTGTTTTTCTTGGGTTAAAATTGGGTGATTAGATATCTCTGTTAGCCACGTCAGCAGTTAACTGACGGCACTAACGGAGTCTGACGGAGGTTAACGGAGAGTGACCGAACTTAGACTGTTCAACTAATTTAAGTGAGTACGAATGGAATAAACGAATTCGAGTGACCAAAAGTGAAATTTTGTAGCAATTCGAGTGACCAAACTTGCAATTTAGCCAATTCTCAAAATATATAAGTTTGGTGTGGTACGTTGGATTGTCCAGTGATCTAGGTGTTGATTCGTTATAACCATAGTAAACCACACTCGAATGCTACTGTCACAAAAAAATGTCGTTTGCTCTTCCAAACGGGTCATTTGTTATTTCAATAAACTTTGAACGACCGTGACTTTGTGCTCCACAATTTGATCATTGGAAAAAAAAAACATAAACATTCAAGGATTACAACTTTTACGAGGGCGAGCAATTCCAAAAGATAAAATGTATTTGAATGTAATGGATTTTGAGAATATAAAGTTATTTGATTTTCACCTTTCCGCATATATTCTGAACATACTTCTGTGACAAAAGTTGTAGTCTTTGATTACGCAAATTCAGAAATATAATTTACAGTGATCGAATTGCGGAGCACAAAGTTATGATTGTGCAAAGTTTGGCAAAATTATAAAACGATTCGTTTTGGATAGCAAATCGCCTTTTTGGCGATGAACGCGGACCATACTGCATAGGCAGTTTGTGTTATCATCGAACATTTGAAAAAGTTACGCAGAACAAAAAAAATAGGGTTAATATTTTCGTATGGCCTGAACTTTTACCAAAATAAACATCCTGGCCAATCTTTTCGATCTATAACATCCTGGCCCGAACTATACACCAAAATAAACAATTTGGCCAGAACCGACTTTTGACCGTTAACTTGGACGGTCAAACGCGTTGACTAACGGTCAACGCACCACCTCACTGCCAAGTCAACAATTTTCACTTAAATTATTTTACAATTTCCACCTATTATCATTTTTTTATATTTTGAACGCCAAAAAAAAGTTAAACAAAAATAAATCAAATTAAAAAAATAAACTCTTCATCCCCTCTCTGATCCCTTTCACTCCCCGCTGTCATCTGTTCTCCAAAAATCATCTTCTGTTTATCCTTCTTCCATCACAATCAACTGTAAATGCCCCAAGTGTAAAGTCCAATCCATCTCCCCCGTCACCGCACCAGAGAACCTGGGTGATTATCCCCAAAATTCCCAAATCGTAAATCAAATAAAATCTGAAGTCCAAACCTTTACTCGTCATCATCATCGCCAAACGGAGGGAAATGAAAAGATTGGATAATGGTGAGCTTCCCTCCATCCATGGCGGCGAGTGCGAAAATGGTGGTACCAAGGTCGATTCCACAACTTTTCGCTCACCGCCCTTAGTGGATCGTAGCTCCTCTGCCCTCTTTCGCTTGCTCCCGCTGCCGTCGTCGAGCCCCAGGGGAGGAAGGAATCAGGCTCACCGACAAACTAGCAACAGCAAGAGGCCCGCCGCCGGGCTCGAGAAGAGGCAATCGAGCGGGAGTGCGGGCGAATGAGCCGGAGTGAGGGATAACATAGAGGGATTCATTATCCTCTTTGATCCCGATCAACTGATTGAGGACCTCTCTCTCGTTCAAATCACGGATCTAGGGTTTCAAGTTCTCAAATCGTCGCCGAGTTCCTGGATCCAATGGCAATGGAGTCGTCGGATGGGGAAGATGAAGGGAAATTACGGGAGGAAGCCATCATCTGGTTGTGGTGGACGACCTGAGAGAGCTGGTGAACATTCAATTCCATTTGGAGAGGAGACAACAACAGGGAGTGAAAGGGATCAGAGAGGATGGAAGGGTTTGTTTTTTATTTTGTTTAATTTTAGTTTTTATTTTGTTCAAAATGTCAAAGAAAAATGATAATAGGTGGAAATTGTAAAAATATTTAAGTGAAAATTGTTGACTTGGCAGTGACGTGGCGCGTTGACTGTTAGTCAACGCGTTTGACCGTCCAAGTTAACGGTCAAAAGTCGGTTCTGGCCAAATTGTTTATTTTGGTGTATAGTTCGGGCCAGGATGTTATAGATCGAAAAGATTGGCCAGGATGTTTATTTTGGTCAAAGTTCAGGCCATACGAAAATATTAACCCAAAAAAATATGACTAAAAATCAAGCACAAAACTACGGCGGTTTGAAGCTTCAATGTGTATTACTCGAGTCATCAGCGATTTGGATGGATCGATTTAGTTTACCGGAATGCATTCTAGTTCGAGGCTGTTTCGCTTTAGTTTAACTTCCATTCATATGCAATACCTTTCAACTTCCGCCACAATTGAAATCCAACCTAACCACCACCACTCCTTCGACCGACCACAATTTACGAATACATTCTCCGATTCGTTAAGCAACCTCTTCTCTTTTCCCCCACCTTTTCTTTCCATGACCAAAAGGAGTAGGGAATAAGAAAAAGCCAAAAAGTAAAAAACAAGGTTATTATCTACAAAAACTGAAAAATTAAACTAACATGCAGCAACTAAACCTAATCAGACCTTTTTCTCCCCCTGCTTTAATTATTTCCTAACTCACGCCGCCGACGGAGGAGCGCGGCCGCCGTTACTCATCATCTTCTTGAACTCCTCGAAGTTGACGCTGCCGTCGCCGTCCTGGTCCACCTGGCGGATCATCTTCTTGCAATCGCCCAAGCTCGACTTCAGCCCCAGCATCTTCATCACCGCGTGGAGCTCCCCCGCCGAGATCAGCCCGTTCTTGTCCATGTCGTACAGATCGAACGCGTCCTTCAGCTCCTTCCAGCTCCCTCCTCCTCCGCCGCCACCGCGGTCATCGAATCCGCCGCTCTGGATGAATCCGACGAACTCGTCCAGGTCAATGTAGCCGTCGCCGTCCTTGTCGAACTCCTTGATCATGCACTCCACCTCTGCGGCGGTGACGGCGGTGCCCAGCTCCTTCAGGCTGTCGACGACCTCCGAGCACGAGATCTTCCCGTCGCCGTTCTTGTCGAACTTGTCGAAGATCTGCCGGATCTCGTCCGTGGATCCGTTGATCGGAGAAGACGCCATCGCTGAGAAAAGAGGGGGAAATCGGAAATACAATATCTTCTGTGATGAAAAGCAACAGAGAGAGAGAGGAGGAGGCGGGGTTTAAATGGAGGCGGATAACGCGGTTTCCAGAATACGCGTGATTCTTAATGGTTGGGTAGGTGCGTGGCCACGGTAATACCGTGTGGGATATTGGAGTCGCTGTTAAAGAGGAGTGGTGGAGGCGAGATGGAGGGCGAATGATTGGTTGACACGTGGTATTATTCTTTTCGGCTGGCTGGCTGCCTGCCTTGTGAGTTGGGGAAAAGTGGTGTACTAAAAGGTGCAGTGGTAGAAGTAGAAACTAATAGTGCCAACAATTCGAGTTATTGGGAGCAATTAGTTCTTGACATGGTATCAGAGTTTTTAGTGACCGAGAGGTCTTGTATTCGATTCCCGGTGACCCCATTTGTTACGCACGTGGTATTCTTGTCTTTAGACATGTGCAAACTTCAAGCCCTTGTGAGTGGCTTTCGTTTGAAGGGGCGTGTTAGTGTTGAGGTATATGATCCACGATTGAACCCGTCCCAACAACTCGAGTTATTGGGACCAACTGGTTCATTATATGGTATCAGAGCCTTTTGTGACCATGAGGTCTTCTGTTCGAATCCCGGTGACCCTCATCTGTTTCCGTTTATGTTAAGCACACGGTGTCCGGACTTGTGTCTGTCCAAACTCTAAGCCTAGCCCGAGTAGGAGTGCTTGCATTGCAAGTTAACTGCCTGCTTTTTCCTAGTCTTTTCATTAAAAAAAAAAACTTACAATTGCTTGCTTGCTTGCGCTGGGGGAATGGCTTTATCTGTTGACGTGTGGAGGAAACGTACAGTTTGTTCTTCCAAAATAAATTGCGACTTTTTTGAGTTGTTAATTGGAAAAAAAAATTGTATCAGGTAAACGTCAGCATAAAATGTTTTTTTTATGGTATAACAATATTGGAAACTATCAAGCTGATGAAGAGAAGATGCCTTGTGATACAGGCAACTGTGGTGTTAATAATCCACCATTAATATATTGCACACTTTTGACAAATTTTCAGGGATTCAATTTCCCTGCTCTCCCCTTCATTTTCGGTGGGGGTAATTTAGTAATTGAACCATCTCTTATCCCAGCCGGCCAACATTACGCGTTTCCCTTTTATCTCTCTGCAGTTTCGTATACGAATGAAGACAGAGAACTCTTCAGTTTCCTTTCCCTGTTCCAACCTTGGAGAAGAAGACCGCGATCTGTAAGCGATTCGGAGAAGAAGACCGCGATTTGGTGGATGGGTCTCTTCAGTTCCCTTTCCCTGTTCCAACCTTGGAGAAGACTACCGCGATCTGGCGAACACGATCTCAATCCCCATTTAAAATCTCCCTCCCGCAGCAATGGCGAACACGGCGGAACCATTTTAGGGTAATGCCGAAAACTCTTTATCTTGGTATTCTTCTTCTCGGATTGTATCTGTATTCTCATAAAATTGAAGTCAGAACCTCAATTTCATATTTGGCTGATAATCGTCTATGGGGGCTTTGGTTGTGTACGATTTCCAGTTTGTTTTTGTCGATGCTTCTTCGTGTTAAGGCATACCCCTGTCTCTTTGTTGTCTGGTCGGGCTTAGGGTTCCCCAATCTCATGAACAGGTTGGATATTGGGGTTGGAATTGGCCTGGGTCTATGCCATTATGGTTTGTACCGGCTGCCTCCCTTGCTATCCGTCGCTGGCTGTGTTGCAAAGTCCAATCTGTTGGCTGTGTTGCAAAGTCGACTTCACCGGAACCTGTATTCAGCTTTTATTCACTACAAACGTGTTGAACAATGTCAATTACAAGTTGATGCAACAAATTCAGTATTGTCAAAGCTTGTGGGGGAGAGTTACATCCTTCCAATTTAGTCGCCAGTGGTGAAATGAAGAATGGTCAAAGGAAGGGAAATTGGATCAGTTTATTACCTGTTTGGGAGCATTTATTGGAGTTTTATTCTCTTTTGTTATTTTTTCATACTATCAGTTCACTGGCACCACATGAGAGAAGATAGTTGATCTACAGAGCAGTCTCTGCTTTTATCAGCTGAGGCTGTGTTCATCTACATTGTTCTTATAAGTTATAATCCCCCATCCCATTGAGTAAACTATCCTGGGCTTGAGTGTAGCAAATCTTTGCCCGTGGCCGTGGGTTTGTTGTAGTAGCCTTTTGCTTTAGGATGTGATTCCCTGTGATCGGATTCAAGTAGGGTCGGCGATGATATATAATTTTTGTTATGTGGTCAATGATGTTGAAGCAACGGGTCTTTGTGTTTACAGTTTTGATCCCTGCATGATTTGTTTGCTTCTCACTGTACATACAGGCGATTCGTCTGATGAAATGCTGTTGTTTCCGAAAAGGACATTCCAACCTAGCACCCTCAGGTGTAAAAGAAAACTCTAACCCTCAGTTTCGTTGCTTTCTAATCTTATCTATCAAAGTTTATAGGTAATTTGGTTTGGTTATATGTGCATGGTTTACCGCTTCTTAGCGTGGAGACATGGTATGGGTTTGATTGCCTGTGTGTAGATAGTCCGCATAATAGAGTCATAACGACCTGGGATTGTTCATAATGAAATCGGGTGAATGTTCTGTGATTCATTGCTATGACGGACTGTTTTCAGTTGAGTTAATGATGGTTGTATTAACTTTGTTTTCTTAGCTTCTCTCTTTTGGATGTGAAAGTTGGTTGTTCGTTTTGCAGTATGTATCCCCTACCTTTGACTGTGTTAGATAGAATTGCTATGGGATTTGTATTTCTAATTATTTTGTTTGGTAAAGATGAACTCATTTTACACAGAACATCAGAGCATGGAAGCAGTGGGAGGCCTGCATGGTCTATTGCAATGAGTTGCCGAACTCGCCGCGATTTTAGGTATCAGTCGTTGCTTCAAAAGTGTCGTTGTCATTGAATTATTGTGCTTCCTGTTAGAATGCCAGACATTGAATCTGGAGATTGCTTATCCCATCTTTAGGATTTCCTTTACTGTGCTGTTTGTAATGGAAGACTCCTCTGATTGCCTTTTGCCAATCTTCAATTGTTCTTATATCGAGTTGGTATGTCTATTAGTTAAAGGGGTGTTTGCAAGTTAAAGTGTATTCTTATTTTGTGTTCATCGTATGAGTTTTGCTCAAAGGACCAAGTGCATACCGAAAATGCCATTGCATAGCTTGGTTATGGCTAGCATACTTTTTCCATTTCGACTTTGGAAGTCTAATTTGCCTTATTCGATTTGTTTTCTAGGATGATCATGCCTATATATTATTTTCTTAATATTATTTTTCCATTTCAGCAAGCGTTCATTCAAGTTTGGTTGCATCTGACCGTCGTCTACCCAAATTTCGATTCCTTTACTGGAGGTGTACTTTTTGCAACCGAAGCTCAACATGGATACTCCTTCCCAAACCATTTCAATCTGTCGGTGTTCTTACAAAGTACAACGGAATTATGTTAGTAGTTGTTGAAATATGTATTCAAGCATATGTTATTACGCCTTTCCTTTGCTATATATCACAAGAGCATTTGATTTCTAGAATTTGGGCACAACCCTATATAAGTTTACCTTTGATGTTAAGCCTTGACCAACTTCTCATATAGAGTGTTTATATCACATAAAATTTACAAATTAGTATTCTTAACTTTGGTCTATTTCAGATTTCGTGCAAAATATGAAGATTAGGATTTACGTGTATCACCTTTCACTCATTCATGTATGTTGTTTGCGATTACCCTAAACCCCTCACTTTATGTCTAATTCTCCACAATTCTAATGCTTCTTAGGACTTGGTGTAGCTTCTCATACTTCTTATATCATCACAACAACTGAACACGCCATTTCCATCTGTTGTGTATCCTGGTGAATACGAAATATGGATACCCGCGAAAGTGAAGAGGGGGACTCATCAATTTCCCAACTCGGTGTTAGTAACATGAGATCCAGTGTGCCCTGTGAGTTTGAATACCAAACTTCGGCATTTGTATTCAAACCAAAGTTGCTTATAAATATTAACTAAAGTATAACTTGGTGTCATTGAATTGTTTGTTGTCATGATCTAGGGAAACGTCGTGCTATTTTCTTCCAATCTACTCATGTAACTAATGTTGTTGCGTCAGTTCAAAAAGACGCTGAGGTCTTAGAAAGAGGTAATGTACTACATATTATAATGTACTGTTATTTTTGTACGATCAACCTTCAAACACAGTTATTGTATAAGGGGAAGCATTCTGCCTAGATTGATGGTTTTCTCGATGGATTGCTTCTATGAGTTAATACATTCTATCTTATTGGGTATATGATCGATATTTTGGCAGAATTGCAAACTTTGAAAACTGAACTATCTAGAATTACTGCTGAATTGCCTAAACTTGCACGACAGAGACGACGTGCTCTCATCGCCAATAAGGAACGTCATTGTAGACCACACAATGGTATATGGTGTACCCATTTGTTTCTTTGTTTAAATAAGTTTGGATTATGTCTTTCCAACCAATTTAACTTGGAAGGCGTTTATGTAATGTTAATTTAAATTTGGTTTTTGCTGATTTCAGTTCAACAATTGGAGGCTAAATTTTCATCACTTAGTGCTGCCCGTAATAGATTAGCACGTAGGATTTACTTACATAAAAAACGAAAAGGGCAGACGTCATTTCGGAAGCAAAACCAATCGGGTAAGTAGTAAAATGGCTCATCTACCCAACAAATATTTGTGTCTCGATATGGACATCGCATTGAAGTTTGCCTTTGCTCATTAGAATGTGTCTATTGTGATGGAACTCTTACTAAGTACCCTTTTCTGTATTTTTTCTTTATATGTAGTTTTTCCCGATGTTAAGTTTTTTCCGTCGGAGAGCCATGTTACGTTTGTCCATTTTGTCGTGCTAAGCTATGGTGGTTGGAAAGTGTTGCCACATCGCGAAAGCTTCAAACTCCCATTTTCTCACTTTGTTGTAAACAAGGCAAGGTCAGACTACCACCTCGGCGAGACCCACCAGAATTCTTGAAGGAGCTACTTGAAGGACAAACGCCAATTGCCCGTCATTTTCGTGAGTTCATCCGTGGATACAATGGTGTCTTTACTTTTATATCTCTTGGTGGTAAGGTGGATACATCGATAAATCATGGTCCTGTTGTGTATGTCTACTCAATTGGTGGTCAAATCTACCATCGTATTGGAAGTTTGGTGCCGGCTGAAGGTATGTCACCGAAGTTCGCTCAGTTGTATATTCATGACACAGCAAATGAGGTACAAAATCGACTTGATTTCTACAAGCTCGATAGAGAAGTCAATCCTCTACGTGATCACATTGTTCAGGGACTGCAAGACATGTTCGATGAGCATAATGTTTTAGTTCAGACATTTCGTACTGCAAGAGATAAGATACATGAAGAGGATATTGAACAGGTTCAGATCAAGTTGATTGGTACTAGATCTGGTGGGGGAAGAGAGTATGATTTACCTTCGGCTAATGAAATTGCTGCACTAATTGTTGATGAAGCAGGAGACGAAACATTTGGGCCCGATATTGTTGTTCAACACCATAGTTTGGATATGCAGCAAGTCAACTTTTACCATCCCAGTTTGATAGCTTTGCAATACCCTATTTTGTTTCCTTATGGGGAGGATGGGTGGCATTCAGATCTTATGTATCATCATCCAGATGAAACAAACGGTGAAGGAGACCGCACAGTTTCTCAGTGTGATTATTACAGCTATCGACTCCAGACACGTGTTGGTGAGTCCAATTCGTTACTATTTGGAGGAAAATTATTTCAACAGTACGTCGTGAATGCATATGCTCTGGTGGAAGCTGAAAGACTAGATTGGATTCGCAACAATCAATCAAAACTACGAGCTCATTATTTTCAAGGTTTGATGGATGCATTTATGAGAGGTGATACAGAGCTGAAATTGAGTGGAAAACATATCATCCTGTCTGCGTCGCATACTGGTAGTCCACGGTATAAATATGAAAATTTTCAAGATGCAATGGCGATTTGTCGATTCATAGGCTATCCAGATTTGTTTATCACATTCACATGTAATGCGAATTGGCCAGAGATTCAGTTCATGCTTGACTTGCTACAAGAAGAAGGTCGAAAAGACCCGAATCGCACTGATGTTTTCGCTAGAGTATTCAAGATGAAATTGAATCAATTAATTGTTGAAATTAGGGACAAGAAAATCTTTGGAAGCACGTGTGGATGTAAGTCACTATACTATTTTATTTTAAAATCCTTCCTCCAATAATATATGGTAGAGTTTTGTGAACTTTTCTCCATTTCAAATTTCCTACAACGAGAGTGAAAGTAGGAAGGACATTTTTGTCTTTACAATTAAATATTTTATCTCAATAAAAATATCAATATGAGGATTCGAACCCGAGTCTCTTTAAACAAAGACAACAATCACAACCAATTACACTAAACAAATTTGTTGTATCTTTTTTAGTACAAAGCATACACAAAGTTAGACTCTGAAAATTGGATGAATTTTCCATCATGATTACCAAGCCCACTAAGTCTACCGTATATATTTTTATGGTGCTTGATACTTCAGTTTTCATAGTAGGTAGAGTTTCATGTAATTTTCTCAATTTTAAATTTTTTGCTCTCGCCTTAATTTTTTTGCTAAAGGTAGATTGATAATTGGCTACCATAGAAGAAACTAATTATGTTACTGCGTGTTGTATCCTTGAAATTTTCAATTTAAATTTAGTGCTTTTTTATCTTTGTTCTTATCTCTTTTAACTTCCTCCGAAATTCGCTCTATCGTGCAATAGTTTACGCCCCTTTCACTTTTCAATACAAGGCCGCCTTTGAAATCAATCTTTTGGTATCTCTTGGCACTACGATTTTATTATTCGGGATTTAAGCTAGGCAAGTAGAAGATTTCAACTCCGATATCAATCCATGACAAATAGAATGGAGTTCAATAAATGGAGTTGTAGAAGGAGGATTAGAGATTGAATTTTTCATTGAAACATATCTCTCTTGAGATAAAAATTTGGTTCTACAGCATAGAGTGGTGACTATTGGACCTTTAGGTTTATGGTTTTTGCAGCTAGGTCGGTTCTTTATTCAACCTATTGGAACTGATAGATACGGAGTGTCTAATTTTGTGTCTTATTACTTCGATCGAGTTTATTAGCATATTGGAGGTAAGCCTAATTTTGTCGTTTGCTCTCAAGTTTTATTGGTCCCCTCTTAATTGAGTTGTTAGTATATAGTTGACTTGAATCAACAACTCTCCATTTCTTTTTGATTAGTGGCATATTGTTCCTAAGGAGTGCATTGAACCCTTTATGTAGGATTGTGAGGTTTAAAATTGTGTTTCAAACTATCTATGGCGTGTGGGAATTCCAATGAGCTTTTGTACTCTATCTTTCTTGACAATCAACTAACCAATAGCATTTTAATTGGGGCTTAATTATCATTATAAAAATGAGATCAATCATTTTTATATTTTATATTCTTCTTTCTCCAAAATTGGACCTATATATTCTTTCTTTATATATCATCTAGATCGAAGAATTGTCAATAAAATTAAACGGGTTGATAGACTTAAATGTAACATAAAAATACAAATAATCAAATATGAACATTCCGGCCAACGGGCCGGGTTATAAGCTAGTACTACTATAAAGGTGTAATTCTCATGAGTTCGAACTGATAATTTCTAACAACCAAGGTGATGTGATGTGATGCGATGATTGGTCGATTGCCGATTGGTGCTTTAATTCTGATGCTTTGAGCAATATCTTGCAGATAAGAAGAGTATAGCTCATGGCATAGACAAGTCGCAAGTATTTAATTAGTACCATTTAAGCAAACCCTATTTGATTTCTCAAACATTGTCGAGTTACAAAGATAGTTATCAAATTGTTAGCACTGCAAATTAACATTTTTTATAGAGTAAGTTGTAAACTATGTTGTGGCACGGATGCTAGAAATTGCATAAGGGAGAACAATCTTGCTTGGCTTCTGTTGAAGCCAACTCATTTGCTCGCGTTTGCCTATTCATAACATTTAATGCATTGTCTCCTCCAACGAGCGTGTGCCTCGACCGACATCTCCCCACATACACTGAAAAGGGGTGCCTGCACTAACCTGTCAGCTTTTGTACTAATTTGGCGGATGCCTATTTTGTCGTTATGCGCCTTTAACGAAGGGCCTCTTTTTCCTGTGCAACTCAAAATTGGTTAACATGGGCTTTGCTCAATTTGGGCTTGCTCCAATACTATTATCATGCTAAGTGGGTTTGACTAAGCTACTTCTAAACACCCCCAACAGCTTCCAAAAAGCCCTAGGAGATGGGAATTGGACCTTTGATTGTTAGAGTCGGAGTGGAAGAAGATAGCAGACATGCTTAAGAAGAATGACGAATGCATAACTCAGATGGGGAGTGTGTGCATAGTAAGGTTGTCACGCCAGCGTTAAAGATGATTTAGTAAGTGATATGGTCCGATCAGGATAAAATTGGTTTGTATAGGTTTTAACAAAACATGCGAAAAAAGTGGGAAACCGTTAGTACCAAATGAATTTTGCATATATATTATCTATCTTAAGATAACATTTAATGTCACAATCCAAAGTATACTTAATTCAGCAAATAACATTAGTATCTAAATGTTCATACTTGAATCCACATAAATTTCTTTCTTTTGTTGATTAACTCCACCAAAACCACGTCTTTATTTTAGGATAAAAAATTGATGATTTTAGATTGACCACTAATTTTCCTGATTTTGATAATCTTTACTGATTTTGACTACTGCTTCGTACTGTTTATCTTTCATCCTTTTTTTTTGTTGAATACCAGTTGAAGTTGATTGTACTGATCGACATACCAATGAATTGAGAACCATTGTACAAAACATAAAGTAGTTGTGGGGATTGATTGAAGTGAGAAAATAGAGGAAGAAGACTCTCTCTCTTACTTTCCTTTCTCACTCTAAACTCTCTGAAATTCCAAACGTTGAATCTGGGTTTCCAGCAGCATCCTTCAATGAAGGTGCTTTTTCGGCCTCCTTAGGAATCCTAATGGAGAGGAAGAAGAGTCTCATCTTCTGCAAACCAACCATCAATGAGTTGTATTGTCTCCTCAGGAGTAAATACCCCCAACGCTCCCTGCTACCCTCCATTAAAAGCTCAACCTTTGACATTACTACCTCTTCTCCTTCCCCTGCAACCAGATCTGGAAACCAGAAAATTATCCCTACCTCATTTAACCCATCTAGCTTCTCCAGTCCCATGTCAAACCACACCCAAGCCAAATCTTATTCCTTAAATTCCCAATCTCCGCATAGCTTGTCAGTAGCCGAAACTGAGAACATAAATCCCAGTCTTTTCAAACCACCTAGACCCGAGAACAGAGTAGCCTTCTCTGGAAATATCATCGAGCCCTGGGATTGGCGTACTGAAGAAGGAGAAGCTTTTATGGTGATCCATACCCATCAATCCCAAATCCCACCTAATTACCTAGCTCTTTCATTGCTGGGTATTAAAGATGGGTTCCCCCTCTGCTCTATATCTAAACCGTGGTCTCCCTGGAGTTGTTATCCTAACCCAGACTTGAAAGACTACCTTCTCTGCCCTGATTCTGAAATTCCCCTTCTCCCTCTCCAAATGGCCAACCAAACCGAAAACTCCATCTCGGTCCAGTCCCAAGAGTGGGATGATGAAGAGCTTGCAATCATCTTCACTGATGAGTTCCCACAATCCCAGGAGGGTCCGCGTCTGCGCCTGGTTGGGAAGCTCTTTACTGAGAGAGAGATCAGCCGATGGACCATCTCGGGGAAGATCAATGGAGCTTGGTCTCATTTCTGTGAACCAACTGTCCATGAGGTACAAAGAGCCAAAAACACCTTCATCTTCACCTTTGGCACTGCTGCTGAGATGGAAAAGGCCCGGGTTGGCAGACCATGGAATGTGTCTGGGTGTATGCTTCAATTGAAGCAATGGGATGAATCCATCATACCACAAGATCTTCCTTTTGATCTAGCTGATTTCTGGATCCAAATCCATGGAATCCCAGAACACAGGAAGACGGTTTCTAACATTCAGTCGGCAGTGGCAATGTTCAAACAGATCCATAACATTGATATGAGGGGCTTGAACTCTGAGCGCTATATGGAGTTCGTTCGTGTGCTGGTCCAAGTTGATCTCAACCGCCCTCTTCCCCCAGGTTCCTACTTCAACAACAATGGGTGTCGTGAATGGATGGGATTTCGATATGAGAAGCTCTACTCCTTGTGCTACTACTGCGGCAGATACGGCCACAACAAACAAGAATGCCCCCGTAGAATTGCTGATGTCGAAGCTAGAGTGGCGGGTCCTCCTGAGGGGCGTTTCACCCCATGGATGAAGGCAGGGACCAATGCGAGGAGACCTCCTCCTCCTCCGCGTGGTCGAATCATGCCGCTGCCAACTGCGGATACAGGGTCCAGCTCCAACTCGCCGGGTTTTGAGCAGAACCAAATCTGGGTGGCTGGTGGGGGATCGCCGGGAACCGGCAGCTTCAATCCGGCAGATTCCTCCTCACCGACGACTGACGGAGGCTGGGGACTCGCTATCCGAGGACCGTCGGGGTTCACCCCACACCCGTTCCCAGGAGGGGATTCTTCGGCAAGCCCCAGGTCTGTCTCAGGGCCCCACTCCCAACGGCTCCAAAGCCCAATCTCTGCTCAAAATATGGTGTATTATGGGGCCCAGGCAGCTGCTTTTTCTCCCACTAGAGAAAACATTAATCGTCTCCTCTCCCCCTCTGTTGTCCGCAATCTGTCCATGGACCTCAATGAAGGGCAATGGGCTGGAATGCATCAAGCCCACCACACTCATTCTGTTCTTGAAGGGATCCAGGCCCAAGCCTCTCTCCTTTGCACCAGCAACCAGCCCAACCAATCAAACTTAGCCCAAGTTATGATTGATATTAACCAGAAGATGGATCTTAACAAAAAAACCAGCAGAGGAAAGCCAGCAACAGTGTGTTGTTTTTTCAGGGGAGGATCAGAGGGAGCTGAAGAAGAGGAAGCAGGGTCAGGAACTCGACTTTGAAGGCCCTTATTTTTCCCCCGGTGACAATTCAGTCAAACCAAGGAATGCTCGAATCAGAACTAAGAGCTACAAGCACCAACTTGGGATGGGGAAAATGGCTCAAAGACAGGAAGAAGATACAAAGGTGCAACAGCAACAATATGAACCCGAGAAAACTGAAGTGCAGGTGGCCTGCAATAAGCCACCGGGTGGAAAATGAGTTACCTTAGCTGGAATTGCCGGGGAATTGGGCCACTCCGGACTAGCAATCATCTCAAAAGGATGACTAAGAAGACTCGCCCATCCATTGTTTTCTTGATGGAAACAATGAACTCGGAGACGACCATGGAAGAGAAGCGCATCCAAAACAATTTTCAGAATAAACACTATGTCAATCCGGTTGATTCAGCAGGAGGCCTTGCTTTGTGGTGGACGGCCGGATTTGATCTTCAAGTTTTGGATAGTGGTCCTCATTTTATCGATGTTTTTATCAACTATGGTAGTGGTTTTTTTATGACTTTTGTTTATGCCCCCTCAATTGTTAATGAGAGGAGGGTCTTTTGGGATTATTTGTCTAGTATTAGGGATGATGTTAATGTCCCTTGGGTGGTGTTGGGAGATCTTAATGCAATATTATTTAGCTACGAGAAGCAAGGTGGCGACCCTTTGAGGAGAGCTTCCGTCGAACCTTTCAAGAAGTTTATCTTTGATAATGGCCTTTTGGATGTGGGTTTTCAAGGCCCTTGTTTTACTTGGAACAACAAGAGAGGGGGTGATCGGAACATTAAAGGAAGATTGGATCGGGGCCTTTGTACACCTTCATGGAGAGAAACTTTTGCGGAAGGAACCATCACCCATGGTAGTGATATTGGTTCCGACCATAGAGTGTTAAGACTCGATTTCCATTCTACAGGTTCTATAAACTCCCCACCCTTCCGGTTCGATGATCGATGGGCCGGAAAGGAGGGATGCGATCAGATTGTCATGCAGGCATGGGCCACAGTGGGCACCCATGATCAACGTGTTCGGAAATGCCAAGATGACCTCAGGAGCTGGGCCCGATCCATGATTGAAGCCCAACACCAAAGGGAGAAGGAGATCACTATCCGGCTCGAGGCCATCACACACTTGTTCAGATCTGATGACATCCTTGAGGAAGAACGTGGTCTCCTTGCTGAACTGGATGCATTGTGGAAAGATGAGGAGAAGATGTGGCGTCAAAGATCCAGGATTCAGTGGCTTGCTGAGGGTGATCGTAACACTAAATTCTTTCACAACTCTACGATCTTCCGCCGGCATTTTAATAAAATCTTGGGTCTTAAGGGACAAAATGGAGAGTGGATCAAGCATCCATCTCAGCTCTCTACACATATCAAGGATTTCTTTCAAGATCTCTTTACTACTAAGGAGACTGGTTTCGATGCTAACCTTATGCAAGATTTCCCTCGGCTGGTCACAGCAGACATGAATGAAAGATTAAGCAAGCCTGTGACTTCGGAGGAAATTAAAGAGGCGGTTTTCTCTCTTGGCCCCCACAAATCCCCAGGACCTGACGGCCTTAATGGGTATTTTTTTAGGAGGTTCTGGAATGTGGTTGGGGAGGAGCTGTGCAGTGAAATTTCATCTTTTTTCACATCGGCCACGCTTCCCATGGGATGGAATGATACTCACATTGCTCTGATACCAAAAGTCCCTTCTCCTGAGCGTATTTCACAGTACAGGCCCATCAGTTGCTGCAATTTCAAGTACAAGGTTATCTCAAAGATCATGGCGTCTCGACTTAAGGACATGATGCCGGATCTTGTCTCTGAGATGCAAGCGGCCTTTACTGGTGGGAGAATGATACAGGATAATATTGTTATTGTCCACGAGGTCCTGCATCATCTTAGGAACCGTAGACAAGGAAGCCGTTTTGACATGATGATTAAGATGGATATGAGGAAAGCTTACGACCTGGTGGATTGGAATTGTCTGGATTCACTCCTATTAGCTTATGGGTTTAATCCGACATGGTGCAGTTGGGTCAAAGAATGTGTGCGAACGGTCCGATTCTCCGTTTTGCTTAATGGTGGCCCGACTGCTTTTTCTCTCCGACCAGGGGAATTCGACAAGGGGACCCTCTTTCTCCGTTCCTCTTCATTCTTATGTCTAACGCTCTGTCTTTCTTGTTGGACCGGGGTATTTCAAAGGGAACTATTCATGGTCTTAGACTCAAGCAACGATGTCCTCTTTTGTCCCACTGCCTCTTTGCAGATGACACTGTCATCTTTGGCCGAGCCTCCTTGGAGGAAGCAGAAGCAATCATGCAGATTATCAACGGCTACAGTTTTCTTACGGGGCAGGAGATTAATATTGATAAATCCTCGATCTTCTTCAGCAAAAATTCCCCGATTGATCTGAGAAACCAAATTACCTCTCGGTTTGGCTTCCCCTCTACTATTATTCATGACAAATACCTGGGGGTACCCACAGATTGGGGCCGGTCGAAGAAGGAGACTTTTGCTTTCCTCGTTGAGCGTATAGAGAAAAAGGGGGCCTCTTGGAAAAGTCTCACTTTGTCACACGCGGGCAAAGAGACTCTTCTCAAGGCAGTTATTCAAGCAATTCCGACTTTCATTATGAGCGTTTTTCTCCTCCCAGCATCTCTGACCAGGAAGCTGGATTCTCTTCTTCGGAACTTCTTTTGGTCAGGGTCGATGAACAAAAGATCGATTCCATGGCGCAAAGGGGAAGTGCTTAATGACCCGAAATTTGAAGGGGGGCTCGGTTTTCGTAATTTCCACATGTTTAACCTTTCTTTGCTTGCTAAACAGGGTTGGAGGCTTCTCAATGAACCAGATTCTTTGTGGGCTCGCCTCCTTAAGAGCATGTATTTCCCTGACTCTGATTTTCGCTCTGCAAAAAAGGGGAGCTCAGCCTCATGGATCTGGTCAAGCCTCTGCGATGCAAGGAAAGCGATGGACTTGGGAACTATCCGTGTCATTGGTAATGGAGATGATACATGGTTTGATAGGGACCCTTGGATCCCATCTTTTGAAGGCCACAAAATGTCATCAAGTAACATCCCCCACTCAAGAGTTAGTGCCTGGATCGATGAAGACTCGCGTCACTGGAATTGGAGTTTGGTCCATAATCATTGTTCTCCTTCGGAAGCGGAAGCGATTGCTAAAGTTCAGATTGGGCCAATCGAATCCAAAGACAAATGGGTGTGGAAGTTTACAACTAATGGGAGGTTTTCTGTGAAATCGGCCTACAATGGAGTGAGGAGACACTTCAGACAGCTTGGAAATCAACCCATGCAAGATCTTAATGCCCCATCTGCCGACGATTCTTGGAAATGGCTTTGGTCTCTCAACCTCCCACCAAAGATTCGCTTCTTCTTATGGAGGTGCCTCCGCAATGCTGTGGCCAATGCAGTTAAAAGCGCGATTCTACCTAGAAGCGGAAAAGGGGTAAAATCGTAAAACGTAGAATTAAAGCGTAAAAGCGTAAATTTTTGACACATACTGTAAAATAACTAAAAATATGTTAAGTACGACATATATTATGTAAAATATGAGTTCAAATAATTTAGATAAGTTAATAAATGTTTGCAATTCATTCCTAAAGTAGAGCAACTTATAACATCTTAATAATTAGTTAATAAACATAAATCTTAACAATAAGTCACCTTCCGTTCTATGCTAATGAATTTGGGAAGAGTCTAGCTGGTGAAATAAATTACACTATAGAAACTGAGAATACATCTAAGTACCTGATATGTATTTTATAATCTCAAATGTATCATATTGTTGGTAATCTACGTTTAAAATATACTTTATAATTAATTTCATGAAAAGAGTACTCATTTGGTGAACTAAAAGCGTAAAGCGTTTTAGTGAACTAGAAGCGTAAAACCGTAAGCTTTTAAGATTTAAAGCGCAATTTCGTTCGATTTTATACACTTAAGTTTTTATATGGAAACGAAAGCGTTTTGGTGACCTAGAAGCGTAAAAACGTAAGTTTTTAAGTTTTAAATCGCGATTTTGACTACATTGGCTGTGGCAACAAAAGCTAATTTGCACCACAGACATTGTGCTCCTGACCCTCGTTGCCAGATTTGCAATGCCGATTGTGAGTCTATCATCCACTGTCTCTTTCTTTGCCCTCACGCAAAGGAGACTTGGGAGAGGATCCTCCCGTCTTGCACCCCTCCTCTGAATTTCACGCAATGGTTCTTCTCTTTTCGAGATCCGGAGACTCTTTTATCTCTCCGTCTCAAGGTCTTTTGCCTATGGAACATTTGGAAAGCACGGAATGACTTCATCTTCAGAGGCAACAACTTGTCCCCATTGTTGTCCTCAATCACAACTTTCCGAGAGGCTTCTGACCCTTCTCCTTGTCGTAGCTCTTCCTTCCCTACTAACCAGCCAAGGGACACTCCATCACATTCTCTTCCACCGCCAAGTGATGACCTTATTAGGATCAACTGCGACGGGTCATTCGACAATGTTTCGTCTGAGGCGGCTTTTGGGGTAGTTATTACTAATTCCCATGGTCAGATTTGTGATGGGAGGGCTGGCAGGGTTATTTGTTCGTCCCCGATTGAGGCTGAGGCCTTTGCTCTTGTTGAAGCATGCCAGATGGCGGCCCTTGACAACTCTCCTACAGTTATCCTTTCGGACTGCAAGATTTTGGTGGATGCGCTTAAAGGTGATGAATCACTCTGGCCATGGCGGTGCTTTGCTCTTCTCTCTCGTGTGAAAGAGTTGCTCCTTCAGTGTAGATGGATTCATATTTCTTTCACCTGTCGTCGTGTGAACAAATGTGCCGATTGGGTCGCTCGTAATGCACGTTGTCTTTCTCTTCCGCCTGATTGGATCTCGGTCCTTTCTATTGTGGCACCTTTGCTGTAAACCCTTCCTCTTTCGAGATTGAATGAATGAAATCTTTATTAAAAAAAAAAGAGAAAATAGAGCTTCACACTAAGAGAACCAAACAACGCAACCCACCTGCTGACCCATAAAGCTTTGATTGATTGGTTTTTTTGGTTGTTGGTCCCAAAAATTCTAACGGGTGTGATGGATGTTCTCATTTCCACATTACAATTAGGTCAACCTCTTAAGATTTGTTTGATTGATTTTTAATAAAAGCATCATAAGTTCATTCTAAAAAACACATTCAATAATGTATTATGTAATTATTGATATATGGATGATCAATGACCTACCACATTAGATGCTCACTTGGGAGTTACATGTATCCCCATATTCCTACATCATTATCTCTTATTCATATGCATTGATATAAGGATGTAGTGGTTACCAAAGTGTGCCTATAACTAGAGCACACTAATGTATCAAAAGTGAAAAATGAATAAGAAGAACTCTTCCCCTCTCTTCTCTTGTGTCTTTCCCTCTCTAATCTTCTTTTATAGTTGTTATATTTTCCATTAGTTTCATAACATAATGGATATTCTAATCAACAAAATATGCGATGAAGTTCCTGTAGAAAAAAAATAATATATGTGGACTATTCAGGTTTACTTTTCAGCATTTTAAATTTTCCTGTCACAAACAAGGGTGAGTGCAGAAACGACAAGTTTGACATGTCAAATTTAAACTTAAATCTAAAAATTAATCAATTTTCTAGCCAACTAGACTGCTTATTTCCTTCATTTCCCCCTTCCCTTCAATTTTAAAAGGCTCGTATCTTATTCCTTTCAATTTTATTTTATTTTTTTTGCGCAAAAAATGATTTAACCAATAAAATGATACTCACTTTATATATTTTGAACAAAAATTCACATATCAATGACATACTCATACGCAAGTGAGTTGTCATGTACAACAGTGGTACATCAACCGGTTGCATTTGATCAATTGTGGTTTTGATTAATTTGATTGATTCCTTTAAAGTTCTTGGTGAGTTTCATTTAAATGGTTTGATTTAGCATAGACTTTATTAAATAGGCTAACCAATATTGACCACATTTCCTTCGTATCAAAAGGACATTGGCTCGAATGTCCCTACTACCTATCATGTGAATTTCATAATAACACATCAATACAATGTGGAATGAAGAGGTATAAATAAGAACAAATAATCAAGTTGTACATCTAATAGCTCATATAGAATGTAAATAGAATGCTTAATGACATATAAATATTTTTTTATACCATATTTATGAATTTATTGTATGTATGATTTAAATATTAGGTAAAAATAATTGATGTAAATTATTGAAAAAAATTCTTATAATGTTCTTTTACAATAGATTGGTATAATATTAATCATATGAAGAAAAAAAAAACATTGCGAACCTATAGTTCACAGATATTTTGAAGGGGTTACCGTTTTAGAAATCGATATTGGATAGAATAATTTTCACACAAACAGATTTATAGAATGCATTCATGCAAAGAAGAAAAAAAGAGCCTTGCTTGCTGAATCGACGTGTAAAGGTAAAGAAAGGCCCCAGGCCGGGATTTCTTCAAAGGACAGTACGACAGCTCCAAAAACATTCTTTAATTTTTTTCTATATTACCAACCAAGAGTGTTTGGTTATTGTGAAGTTGACATTGTCAATTGAAAAGCTGTTGATGATTGATGATTCTCATGAACAACCATCTTTCGGCTATGTGTATGATGGAATGAATCAGATCAAGAGTACCATGATGTGACTAATGAAATTGATTTTGACGTTACTCAAATTGTTGAAGCAATAGAGATTGAGATGGATGGTTTATCTTTGAGGATATTTGATTGTGTACTATGATATTTAGGTATTAAAAATGTTTAGGTGATGTTATTTGTTGGATTCAACTATGAACATTTAGATGTTCACATTAAATTGTGTATCTATATATGAACATTTGTGAGTTTGTTTTTAATGTTGTCTTTTGTTAAGATATGATGTAGATTCTAGAAATATTATCTTAAGATAAGTTATTTATATTTGTACCCAAAATATTTGTTAAAAACGACATAAACTAGTTCTATCACGATTAATTTGTAAAACCGGCGTACCAGGTTAAACCGGGTTGACAATCATGCATGGTTGTCATGCTGGCCGGTTGAACCGGATCCGATTATGAAACATGCATTCAACCAGTCCTGGTTATGAAACCTACATAAACACCTCTGGTATGACCGGTATGATCGATTAACAAACTCTCTAAGTAAAATGACATCGTTTTAAGTAAATTTGATTGATAAAAAAATAAATTTATTATATGTTTATGAATATAAAAGTTCAAAATTGATGTAATTTGGTGGATTCAGGTATACAAATTTAAATATTAAAGTTAAATGTTGTATTCAAATAGGAGCATTTGTTATTTTATTTAAAATGTTATATATTATTAAGTCATATATTATTAAACCGGAATGAACCAACACAAACTAATTGTACCACTAATAGCACCATTCCACTTGCAGGTATAAACCGGTTTGACAACCTTGCAAGTTACAATCATTAGGGGTGTTCAAACGGTGTGGTTACCGTGATAACTGTTTTAACCGATAGTATTTGATTAATATGGTTTGGTTAATTTGGATAATTGGTTTGATTTGGTTAAACAACGTAGTTTGTTTGGTTTAAGAGGTTTAGTTTGGTTTCAGACGTTCCTAACCAATCAAACCAAATTAACCAGTTAAGTAATTATCCATATACCTAATATATATTATATACACATACTTAATTCTTGGCATAACCACTCAAGGGCCAAACATTCCTTCCTTTTAGGCTCATCAACAATAAAGCTCAATATTGTTCCTATACTGTATATTCGTATTTGTAGAGTGTAGACCATGATATTTGAACGCCCAATTTAGATAAAACTCGTACAATATAATAGATGAAAACTTGAAAGGAAGGTCTTTTTCAACCTATGATAATTGCTACGAAATGAATTGAGAATCATTGTCAAATGAATTCTTGTGTTTGGTATGTCATATGTATAATTAATTTAGTTAATAAAGAGGATAATTATGTCATTCGATTATAATTAGTAAATACTTGTGGAATTCATTTGGAAATTCCATCTCAATTCCTCGGAATTGCTATAACTAGTTCCAATTCCATAGAATTCAAAATTTAGAATTGAAAATGAATTCTTTTAAATACCAACCACAAAAATGTTTCATTTCAAAATAAATTTCTCAAAACTTATTGAATTCATTTATACCAAATGATATGCAAGAGACTAATTCAATTCACACAATCACAACAACTAATTACCCATACTATTGACATATATTTTGTTAGGTGAATGCTTCTATTGACTGTAAAATAATTGTATTAATTGCAAGTATATTTGTATGTGTTCAATGTAATGTTTTATTCATCATAAAAATTGTGAATTGATGCATTAACCAGGAAAAAAATTCACTCAATTATAATGTGATGTTATATTGGTTAATTTGGTTACCCAATTAATCAAACTAGTTAAACTTTAATTTGGTTAATTTGATTGTTGTATTAATTTGAACTGATTGATTATGAAGATATTGTATTCTATAATTAATAAAATTTTGACTTGCTTGATTTGGTAATTATCATGATAACCATTTTAACACCCCTGTCAAATAGCAATCATGGGAATAGGTTAGGGTGGTTACTCAATTTTGAGTAATCACGGTGGCTACCAACATCTATACCATTCATTATCTTTATTTTATTATATTTTTACATTAACGATTAAGATTAGCTAAGGGTAATTTAGGAAATGAAAAACATACCACACCTGATTACTGTATATATTATACTCAAACCCTAATACAACCTATCTACCTAGCCGCCGTCTCTCCCTTCTCCCACCCCCATCGGCGTCACTCAGCCGGTCATTTTTCCCGCATTTGTCGACGGCGTGATGGCTTCGAATGGGGTGATGTCTGTGATGGAGAAGGAGTGGATGATGTATACTTCTGGGCATCAAATGGGGAGCTGCAGGATGGGGAAGAATGAAGAGGAAGGAGCGGTGGATGAGAATGGAGAGAGTTGGGAGGCGGAGGATCTGTTTGTGTGTGATGGAAGTGTTCTTCCGACGGCGGTGGGGGTTAACCCGACGATTACTATTGAGTCGATTGCTTACTGTCGCAGTCTCTCCCTTCTTCAAAAGGTGGGATGAATAAAAACCCTAGATCTGATTTTTTTTCCCGCATTGGTAGTGATTTTTTCGTAGTGGTAGTGTTTTTTTGCATTGGTATTGTTTTTGTCGCATTGGTATTGATTATCATATAATGGTATTAATTTGCATGTATTGGTATGGATTCAATCTGCAATGGTATTGATTTTTTGTGAAATGGTATAGATTTATATTGGTAGATTGTTTATATTGGTAGTTTTCGTGTAAAGGTATAGATTTATTTCTGCAATGGTATTGATATTTTTCAAAGTGGTAGTGATTATCTAATGGATTGGTAGTGATTTCGTGTTTTTTTTCTTTTGCAGAAAGATTGAGAAAAATAAGGAAAAGGGATCTGGCTGAAGATTATGGAAGTGATAGAAATAGGGAGAATTGTAATTAATAGATTCTTGTTACTACTTAAAATGTAATTTATTAAAAAAATTAATCAATACAATTTATTTTTCATACCCAATTTATCCTTAGTAACCACGGTATCCAGCAATCATGCCTCCACTTCCAGCCAATAGTAAGTACTCGCTATTCAGTGTACTCACTGTTCCAAAGAACTCGACAGCGGAAACGAAGACGGAGAGAAAGAGGGAATCTTATTCTATCAATCTAAAGCCCTCTCTTTGAACTGTTCTTGTTTCTTGTTACTCTTCATCGAGCAATCAGTCGCTAGGCTAACACCAAAGCATCTTCCCCTATCCACCTTCAATCTTAACGACCCAGTTCAGCAATACCATTACTCTACTCGTTATTTCCGCCATTTTCTTCGATTTTGATCCACAGTCCATCAAAAACCTACCTGGTTTCGCTTCCCCACCACACATTTGCTTGAGATTTTGTTCTTACCTCCCGTTTCTCTTCTGGGTTTCAAGTGCATGGCTCTGCTTCAGTCCCCTTCTCTTTGCTTTGGCGGTGCGGCTCTCAATTCCCGCCATAGTTCTGCCAGTTTCAGACCTGGAAATCTTAAACCTTCGCCCTTATCTTCTCCTCCTCGAGCCTCCTCTCCTCGCTTGAGTTCCCGATGTAATACGGTCCTCTGATCTGCGCCGTTCCTTTTTCTGTTTCTTGGCATTTGATCGTCTTGGCGATTTCAATAGATCACTAGTTCCGCCACTGTAGTTCGCTCGATTAAAGAATGTTGCTTTATTTTCTGGGTATCTTGAATTTTCAGTTTCTTCTTTTATCTTTACTCAGGTAAAGCGGCTCCTGCAGTTGGTGGTGGGTCGTCTGAGGCAGATGGCTCCTCCCTCGTGGTTTGCTTTGGGGAAATGCTAATAGATTTTGTACCCACAATCAATGGCCTTTCGCTGGCCGACGCACCAGCCTTCAAGAAGGCCCCAGGCGGCGCTCCTGCTAATGTTGCTGTTGGAATTGCACGTCTTGGTGGCACATCAGCGTTTGTTGGGAAGGTAACTTTCTGGTTCTGTTAAAATGATCAGAATAGTAAACGGGCTTTCCTTAAACCTTACATTATCAAACAGGGAAAGGATTAATCACTCTTGTAGTTCTTGCTAGTTTTTCTCATGTTAGGATTTAAAATGAAAGAAGTGGCTTTCTGCTGTCAGCTAGCTGATGGTGGTCTCTTGTAAACGAGTTAGGCTTTTCCTATTTGTTTTTCTTCGAGAGAGGCTTTTGATTTCTTGAAATATATGTTCTTTGAAATAATTAGTTCTATGATACTTCGTATGAGAAGTGATTTGCATACCGTTGCACAAATTCCATTTGCTTTGTGTGTTCTCTGCCAAATTGCTTAATGGCCCTGCCCATGTTTGTTTGTGTTGGATATAAGGCTTCTTATGGTTATTGGGAAGTAAATTTCGGTATGAACTGTTTCAGCTGACAAAAAAGGCGAACTTCTGTGTGCTTTTTGGAAAACGGATAACGATGATTTGCTTCTACTTTGAGTATGAGTGATCTTCTCTGTTGACCAGCTTACCATCATCCTTTTCGTTCTACAATTTACTGTTTTCAGAAAGCAGATGACCACGGCATAATCCTTCTTCAGTTTTCAATATGATTTCCTGTTCTATGAAATGTACAGGTCGGGGAAGATGAATTTGGATATATGCTTGCGGAGATATTGAAGGAGAATAATGTCAACAATCAAGGGTTGCGCTTTGATCCTGGTGCAAGAACTGCTCTGGCGTTTGTTACATTAAGGAGTGATGGAGAACGTGAATTCATGTTTTACCGAAATCCTAGTGCCGATATGTTGCTTCAAGAAGATGAACTTGATCTTGAATTGATTAAGAAGGTATATTTATGAATTAGTATTGTGCTAAATGCCTGTAAATGTCTGCATCAAGAACTGTTCATCTAGGATGAAGATACTCAGAACCTGACCATGTGCCTATGACTAATGAAACTGCACATGAGTTGATAAGTGAAAATCTCTGAAAAAAATCAGAAATGGTAGAAAGTATCCTATTGACAAACACCTCCCTGGTCATATATGCTTCACTTGGAGTTGGAGGTGATCATTGTCAGTTGTAAATGAGAAATGATCAGCAAAACATCAGCAAACTAATAGTGTAGAGTGTTTGGTCAACTTGGATCTCATTCTCAGTTTAGCTTTGTATTGTACTTAATGCATCTAGTTCAATGCAGCTCAATTCCATGCTCCAAGGATATTAACTCAGCAATTTGTTCTTGTAGATGATTGAAAAAGCTCTTTATATAGACTGGTATCTTTGGGTTAATCATACCAGTAAGAGAGGAAGTATTGAATTCCTGTTCATATATGTCACTTTATGGATTTAGGAGTAATCTTGTAGAAGCCTGTACTTGGATTTATGAGGCGGCACATGTTTCAGTTTTTGTTTTCCTCTTTTTGGTTTGAAAATTTGGGCTGCTCATGGTGAATTTAGGTTATGAGTCCTATTAATGCTTGTGTATATGCTTCTTATGACTGATTGCTACAGGCAAAGATCTTTCACTATGGCTCTATAAGTCTCATAACAGAGCCATGCAAATCAGCTCATATTGCAGCAGCAAAGGCCGCAAAGGAAGCTGGTGTTGTTCTTTCATATGATCCCAATCTGCGGCTTCCTCTGTGGTCTTCTGCAGAGAGTGCTAGAGAAGGCATCCTTAGCATTTGGAATTTGGCCGACATCATCAAGGTAGGGCTGATGCATATTGCAACATGAATTCAATGTCTATACATGCTCCAGTACCTTTCCTTAGTCGAATCGTTCTCCTTTCCGATTTTGTTTTGCTGATCTTGAAATGCGAGGGTATCCTGTTGTGAACCGCTTAATTTTTCATGTCTTCTTGATCATTCTCAGATAAGCGAAGAAGAGATATCCTTCTTAACGCAAGGAGAAGATCCATATGATGATGCTGTTGTCCGCAAGTTATACCATCCGAATCTCAAGTTGCTACTTGTGACTGAGGGCCCAGATGGTTGCAGGTATTACACCAAGGTATGTCACAACATCAAAATTCACCAACTTAGAAGCCAAAATTTGCAGCCTTTGACAGGAAGTTCCGTGCATTTTTTTCATGACTTAAGCAGTATGAGCACTGTATGTTGAAATTGCAACTCTATAATTTCTCTCTGCAGGAATTCAGCGGCAGAGTGAAGGGCTTAAAGGTGGATGCTATTGACACAACCGGTGCCGGAGATGCTTTTGTGGCTGGAGTACTGTCTCAACTAGCACGGGATTTATCTTTGCTTCAGGTATTAACACTCAACACGAGTTAACTGGCAGAAGAGTGGTAGTCTTTGTCTTCTGCAGCTTTTTTTTGTGGAATTACTTACCAATAACCCATCTGCTGACTGGTTTTGCTAATAAAATCATTTTAGAACGAGGAGAAGTTGCGAGACGCTCTCAAGTTTGCCAATGCTTGTGGTGCATTGACTGTGATGGAAAGAGGTGCAATCCCTGCATTGCCAACCAGCGAAGCTGTAGCGAATGCAGTCCTTAAGATCGTGGCGTGAAAGGTTTGTTGTTTACTAGTAGTAACTTTAGAGCGAAATCCATATTTTTTCGGCAAATGTTTGATAACCCGATCATTGTAGCTAGTTCAGTTCATGCCCTGATGAATGTCGTGTTAACGACAGTAACCCTGCTCACTCGGTACTATAGACTGTACCAACGGGGCAGCAATGGTGTAAGCAGTTTTTGATGTATTGTGTGTCATAAATGTATTCATGTCCTGAATGTAGCATCATGGGAACATTTTGGTTATGAGTTGCTGTCATAAATGTAAATGTTTGAAGGTGATGCTCTTGGAGGGCCTACCAGCCGTGTTATGCCAATTGGTTAGGTAATGATCTTATTCAGAATTGAAGAAGAGAGTACTTTGGGTGGGAGGGAGGATTAGTTCATCTGATCTGATATGAAATGATTCGCTAACCTAAAAGAATGCCAACCTTGGATTTGACTGACATCTGTCTCTTTATTAATTGCTGCTGCTGTTCAACCTCCTCTCTTCCTAACTTGCTTTGATTGGACCAGAATGAATGAACTTTAACTCGATTGTTTGGTATTTGGTTAAGAGAATGTCTATGTCCATTTTCAGTCATAGCATTTAATAAGGGTTATGCTATGCCTCAATCGCTAGTAAGGAGCTATTTTTTTATTGGAATGAGGCGCAGAAACGCCAAGAAAAAGGAAAGAGGGGTTACTTGGGAGGAGTTACAGAGGAAGTGACAATATTCCGAGGTGAGGTAAAGCCAAGCCACGTTCATCGTCCTTAAGCGTTTCTATAAGTTGGTCTGGAGGGTTGTCTAGTTCATGCATACTGTAGGGATAGATGACACTGTGCTTCGAGAGCTAGTCCGCGACTCTATTCCCTTTCCGATATGTATGCACTAGGTTAACCAGCCATTCCTGCACCAAAAGTCTTCGAATCGTGTTGAGAAGCGAGGCAAAAGGGTGCGCCTGATCGGACCTTTTCTGGATGAGGTCTCTTGGCATTGTATATTCGGACCTTTTCTGGATGAGGTCTCTTGGCATTGTATATACTTGTGGGATAGTTATTGTGAATTCTTCGTTCTATCTTTTGTATTTTATGAAAAAGTAGGAGTCTAGTGGAAGGATTGAAGGTTGTCAAACAAGTTTAAACTATTACGGATAAGCAACATGTACAGTCCAATGAAGGGGTTTACCGATTTATGCAAGTTCTAATAGAATTGGCGGGAAAAATGAGTAGCCATCGACACCAAATAAATTATGCATATTTCCTTCCTCCGGAATGGATTGTCATTGCCGACCTAGTGGCTCCATTATTGTAATTGTATCTCTTCCCACTTGTTTGGGTTTGGAATGAAATAAATGATGTTTGATGTAAAAAAAAAAACGTTGAATTAAATTTCTCGCATTACTCAAATGCCAAATAGCGAATATGATCCAACGAGCTACACTCTAATGGCTCTAGTAAGGAGTAGCTAACATCTGCACAAACTACTCATTTTTATCTCTTTATATCTATACTATTGCTCAATACAATGTTGCCAAAAACAACAAATCCTTCATAAGTAAACCAATCAAGATTGTTACGTCTAGGGGTGGCTATACGGTCCGGTCCGGTTAAATTGGACGAAATTGATTCGGTCTTAGTCCAGTCTTTTCGGGAATATAAGGACCAAAGATTGGATTGGATACAGTCCGGTCTTGATCCGGTCTGGTCCCAATTTGATTTTGATTTTAGATTAATCTTGTGGGGATTTGAGTGTTGGGGTCTCTTATCCGATCTTTATCCAATTTTTTACCTAAAATCTAAGCCCGAATATAAGATTGGATTGTTTGCTATCCAGTCCTAGTCCGATCCCGATCCGGTTTCGGATAAAACCAAACAGTCCGGACCGAGCCCTAATTACGTCACGTCTTGCACTTTTGCTTCACCATGAGTACATCGACATCGCTCTCTTAGCCGAGTATTGCTCCAGTGGTTCAGAGTCCCACATAACCACCGAACCACATCATTTTGCTTACCCGGCCCGCACTAAGCGCAGGTTCATTTTCAACCTTCAAAAGTGTGTTTTAACTTTCATTTAGGGGTGAACAAATACACCCCGTAAACCGACCCACCCATCCAACCCGACCCAACCCACCCGTATTTATCGGTAAAACGAAGGTGTTGGGTTGGGTGAGGGTTTTTTTTTTTACAACCCGCCTCTATTGGGTTGGGTTTGGATTTTGGATTACACAACCCGTAGAACGCGACCCAACCCGTGTTCCAACTATTGGTAGGAGTTCGTATCTAAAAAATATTTATGTCATATATAGCCATATTTATGCGAAAATTAAGATATTTCGCCATGTTTTTCTTTCATGGTCTCCCTAATCTAATGCATTTTTTCGGCTTAAAGTTTAGACATAAATTTAATATAGCTATGATTCACGTAATCCTTTTTCTTGTGTACAATTTTAATAGAATAACATATTACCGGTGCATTCGTTTATAACCTTTTTAGCCTATTTCAATAAATATCGTGAAAAAACTAGATATATGTTGAAGTAAATCACATTTTATTAAAACTGAAACAACATTTGTGAAATTTGATACATTTCACCTCGGTTGTATTCGTTTGAAATTTAGTTATTTATAAAAAAAAATATGATGTAGAATAATTATATATTTTGTGTTGGGTTGGATTTTTACTTAAAATATAGTCAACCCGACCCAACCCAAATTAAGAACAAACCGTAGGGTTTAAATTTATTTGGGTGGGTTTGGGTTTAATATTTCTCCAACCGTAGTGCATGGGTCTGATTATTAAAATGGTTAAACCCAAACCACCCGACCCATGTACATCCCTACTTTCATTACATGAAATTTTGTGTTTTCTAACTACACTTTTAAATTGGATAACAATTGTATTTTGGTGCTTAAAGTTCACATGATTTAAGTGACCTCCTCTATAACACATAAATTTAAGTTTTATAAGATAATTTCGAACTTGGATAGTTTTAAAAGATTTATGCACGTGAAATTATGCACGCGACAAAGTATGTGAATGTGTCGTTCCTCCGCGAACAAAGTTGTTTGAGAGTGCTTTCAGCCACTAGTTTCTCATCTCAACCAACATCATTGGCATGCCTGAAATCCCGCCATTCTTCCTCCATTTTCCCCTCATCAATTCCTCAAAACTCAACCTCCTTAAATCCCCAACACAAACAATCGATCAATCAGATTTGAAAAGCCAAAGGGAAGACACAAAGAAAAGAAATAAAAAAAGTTTCTTTTTTCCTCTAGTTTGGAACAAGAAGAATTAAAAATCAAAAGAAGAGGAAATAAAATTAATTACTCTAACAACAATCTAATCCAGAGTAATAAGAAAATGGCTGACGACGAAGCACAGGAGCAGGCGGACAGGGAGCGCATCTTCAAGCGCTTCGACCTGAACGGCGACGGGAAGATATCGGCGACGGAGCTTGGGGACTGCCTGAAGACGCTGGGGTCGGTGACGCCCGACGAGGTGAAGCGGATGATGGACGAGATCGACACCGACGGCGACGGCTACATTTCTTACCAGGAGTTCACCGATTTCGCCTTGGCCAATCGCGGCCTAATCAAAGACGTCGCCAAGATCTTCTAAAGAAATTTCATTTTCGTTTTCGTTTTTTTTTTCACCCTAAATTTTTTGGATTACTCGTTTCGATTTCCGTCCACATTCCTTTCATTTTTGTCTTCTCGCGTTTGAATGTTGACCCTAGTAGTAAATTTCTGCAACTCCATTTTTCGATTAAGGATTTGAGGCTGCTGGGTGCAGATTCTTGATTGTGACAGTACGCTGTATTTTTTTTCCCCATTGGTTTAAAGTTTAAACTGCCTCTTCAGTTTATTAGAGGAAATGTTTGTTTGGTTTGTCCGAGACGCCGCTTAATTCAGCCACACCCCAATGAGGACATGAAGAAGGCAAAATTCAAACGTTACAAAGAGATAAAAAAAAAAAAAAACCACTTAATCAGTCCTCTCATCTGTGTTGCCTCTTTTTGATACTTACACGAACAATACAAAACAAAGGGGATAATAATACAATAAATTTATACTTTTAGTCCAAATTGACTGTCAAACTATGTGTCAGGCCAATTGAGTCTATATGTTGTATAGTTGAGGTCAGGATGTTAATTTCTGAAACCAAGGGCAAAAGTTGATTATATGGTCATAATTGAGGTCAAAATAAGGTATTAACCCCACTTTTAAATTATTAAGACAAATATGGTCCGACCCTAGGAGCGATCGTTACCCGTGTCAGCAATTAGTGACGCGAGAGAGGTTGGTTACGACGTAAATGTTTGAAAGTCCATACGGATTATTTTTTAATTTACAAAAAAAAAATTGTTTGGCTTTATAAACTATCTCCTTAAATTACAAACACATTGTGAAAAAATATTGATATATAAAGGTTTTGGTCGTTGGAATTACTATACATTAAGTGGTACTTCTATAAATAATTCGAACTTTAGGGGTATTCATATGGGACCTTGGTTATGAGCTTACTATTCATTAAGCAATATTTCGAAAAATTGTTGGACAACTCTCCCAAACATTTTTGTGAATTTTAATTTTACTTTTGCAATAATGTCTTATAAATTATATTTTTTTTTACTAATTTTTTCATACAGCACATTAACAGTGCCATTTTTGCACTCACACTATATCTAGTTTATGATAAATAAGTGTGTTATTTACTCTATTTTACTTTTCCCAAGTGGTATAGGGTGTCCTTTCATTTGGTCACATATTGGAACAACATTCATGGCTGTCATGGCGATTTTGCTGTTCTGCTACAATTATTGGCCTTGTAGTATTCATCCAGAAGGCATAAATAAATCGATTTCTTGGCCTGTGAATGAATTATGAAGGGCTGTAGTACACACATGAATCCTTTTTCTTTTTTGAAGTAAGTAGCGATGGGGGAAACAACCGGACAGAACAGAAGCAGTGAAATATGTTTGTTCAGTTCAGGTCCGTGAATGATAGCAGAGGACATCTTCTTAAGATAGTCAGGTTCTCATTCGATCAATCAATTATATCTTAACTGAGCGGCCCTGCTAGTATGTGACATGTATCGGTTTGATATTGTCCATCGCCGAATGAACCCTAAAATCAACCATAAAATTCATAATCAAAGAGATTTTGCGAAAGACTCAATATTAGGCGAATTCGATTGCTCGTTCGTTAGTCATATATGCTCTCCCAAACAATTAAATCAGTATTCTAGATCTTATTTATCATTATGGTTGTTAATGAGCCGAGCCGAGCTGAGCTTTGCCTTGTTCATGTTCGGCTCGTTTATAAACGAGCTGAGCTCGAGCCCGACTCGTTTATAAACGAGCTGAGTCAAGTCGAACACGAGCAAGCTCATTTATTAAATCTTGACACATCATTAAGATCGAAAGTTCGGCTCGATCTCAACTCTAAGATAATTTATAATATAAACACCCTTATATTTATATGTCATATGTGATACAAGTGATTACCTAATGTTATGTCATATATGAGACGTATTTGCTTACATATATTCAGTGTATCAAACACCATATGAGGTTATATATACAATTTAATAATTATATGCATTATTAACAAACCAAATCATAAGATATAGATTGATTTTCTCATAAGCTGTAGTCGAGTTGGCTCTCTAGTCACAATGTTGGGACATCTCATAAGCTCAAAACAAGACAGTCATGAGTTGTATTAAACGAGCCACTTAATCGAGCTAGTTTACGAGCTTCACGAGCCGAACAAGGTAGAGCTCAAACTCGGCTCGTTTATTAACAAGCCATATTTTTTTTTAAACTTTATCGAGTTCGAGACCGAGCCACTCACGAAGAGCTCCGCTCATTAACAACCCTATTTATCACGGTGAACATTTTACTTTTAAGTAAAACATCCCTTGACAAACAGGCCAAATCAAAGGTTTCTAAACAAAACTTGCTCAACAAAGTGAGAACATAATGCACTTTTTCCCAAATCCCAAGCAATGAGAAAGGGGGAAAGGCAAGAATGGAAGAATAGTATTATTTACACACACACTTGCCTATTGTCCATCCTATATACACTTTTGCTTTGAAATCTCTTTCTTCTATTCCCCCTCAACTCTTTACCTACCCTCCAAATTAGTTACCCCTCCCTCCTCAAAGCAACCAACCAAAAAGAATCACAGTCCCACCACAACTGGACAACAAGGCCAAGAACCCTCAAATTATTATTCCAAACAAACAAAAACGAAGAGGGAATAACAACAAAAGAGTCAGTAGTAAGTCTTGCACGCTTTCTTGTTGGATTATACCTCACCGACAGTAGAGGTGGTCGTCTTCTTCAAGCTCCGAAACTCCAAGCATTGCCAATGCCAAATGACTCTTCATCTCACTGTTCTTGTCGTTAGTCTGCTGGAGTTGTGGGTAGCAATCTATAATCCCCCCTGCCAAGTTGAACTTCTTCCTGCTGCTGCTAGACAACAGTGGAACTACTGCTGCTGATGCTGCAAGCTCCTCATCTCCTCTCAGTATGGCTAAGATCTCGTCTATCCGGGGCCTGCGAGATTCCTCGCTGCTCACACAGGCAGCAGCTGCATGGATCATCTGGGTTATTTGAGATCTGTTCCTTAAGGTGCAAGTAATTCGTGGGTCGAGCAATTCTTCGATCGCTCCTTTCCCTTTGTCCAGCAAGGGTTTGGCCTGTAAATGACATATATGTATGTGAAAGGAGAGTTCCATCAACTCTATGCTATACAAGTAAAGGAACAAAAGAGACTTCAGTCTTAGAGGTATCGAGGACCGTATAACAAAAACAAATCCCCGAGGTGTTGGGAGATGTCCAAATTTTACATCATTCCTTACGAACTGCACCACTAACTACAAGCGAGTACATGGCTTATAGAAGGCATTTCTTCATTCTTGAAGAGAAGAGTCTGGTTACCCATGTCAAGAAGTTTTCCTAATCAAAATTTCCCACCAGAAGGCAGATCCAGAAAAAGGTTATCTTCACACCAAGCAACGGCTTAATTCTAACAAGCAAGTATCATGCTTTCTCTACTAACAGTTTCACAAGTAGTTCCCCCAGGTAAACTGTTGAAGCTCCATTCAGGATCAACTTGGATTGTACAAAGAGAGAAGCCAAAAAAAACTAATTAAGAACTCAACTCAGCTTGTTTAATCCTATCACCGCCATTCACTAGACCATAATCATATTAGTCAATTTCTTTTCTTTTCTCAAAGTCCTCATTTGTATGGAAAGTCAGAGATGTGGGTCTAAGAAACGAGATGAGGGACCATTCAACAGAAACGAAGGGGACCTGTAATAAATAATTTAGGGGAGGGAGTTAGGAAGAATGACCTACCCATAAGACCAAATTCTCTTCCCCTGGAGGGCGTCTAGCTTCAATGGGTTTCCTTCCTGTAATTAGCTCCAAGAGGACCACCCCAAAAGCATATACATCAGTCTTATCCGATACCTTGCCATGCTGGAAATACTCTGGAGCCAAGTAACTGCACATTTTTCACCCAGTTTTTTTCATTATCAGCAAATGAAGAAATCATAAACAGATCTTTCCACAGGTATCCTGTCTTTAAGTTGAGATCTCAAATCATTACCCAAATGTTCCCTTGACAGTCTTGCACAGGAAAGGGACACAAGGTGAGGAAGTCCAGGTAGCCAATCCGAAATCACACACCTGTATAGTGCAAGAGCAGGAACAACAACTTATCACCTTTTACCACAACATCACTTGATCAAATCAGATGTAGAAAGCTAATATGGTCTAAAGCATGATGATTGAGAAACTAAATTAATATTCACTTTACCTTGGGGATTTTCTTGGAAGAAAGGAGTATGTTTGAAGGCTTAATATCTCTGTGCACAACACATCTCTCAGTCCCATTGTGCAAATATGCAATTGCTTCTGCAACTCCAAGGGCAACCTTGTACCTCACAGACCACGCAAGTGTTGAATTACCATTCAGTCCTCTCTTCTTCTTGTTCTTCTTCTTCTCTGGAAGATGGTCAGGGATTAGGATAACAAATCAAAATCATTGAATATTTCACACCAGTTTCTCATTCTTTCCAAAGATCAACAGTGCAAGAACAATACTAACCATGCAAATGGCGATCCAAGCTGCCACTAGAAACATACTTGTAGACCAAGAACAAGCCTTCCTGCGGATCAATACAGAAACCCACAAGAGGCACTATGTTCTGATGGTGAAGAGAGCTTGCAATCATCAGCTCTCTACAGAATGCCTTGGAAGACTCTTTGTCCTCCTTATCCAGCCTCTTAATAGCCACACAAGTCCGCATAAATCCAACCCTTCCCCTGAAGACAAAGCTCATAGCTCCCCTTCCCAAAACTTTACCTAACCCACAAGAAACCAAACCAAACAGAATCAGAACCATAACCAAGACCGGACAACAGCAAGCAGCAAACATGCAAAATCTTCTTAAGATCTTCCATCATTCGACTCACCTTGGGAGAAATTACTGGTGGCGGCGAGAATATCACTGTAGTGAAACCGAATCAAGGAATTCGCCACAGGGGAAATACTCCTCTCCAGCGACTGAATTCGCTTCCATCCCAGCTCCTTACCCCGCGAATCGCTCAACCCGTTTTCCAGATTCACCATCAGAACCGTCGCCGATGAAGTCGCGGAGGAGTTGATGTTCATCGATTCCAGCTCGACCTGAGAGCAGAAACTGAACCTGAAGGAAGAGTGAACCGACTGGGGTTCAGCATTCGCCAATTCGGCGCCGCCGCCGCCGCCTGATTCGGCGAGAAGCCAAGCCTTGTTGTTTTCCAAATTCACCTTACTCTTCTCTCCTCCTCCTCCTTCGCCATTCTTCTTCTCGAGCTCGCTGCTGGGGAGGAAACAGGACAAGCCGAAGTGCCACACCATCTTCGTCAAAAGGGTCTTTGAGGTATCGATCTCATTGACACTACTGTTGCAGTTGCAGTAATTATCCGCGGGCATGGAGGGTGAAGAAAACGACAAAGAAGAAGTGGTAGTAGAAGCAGAAGAGAAGGAATTGCTAGTAGAGCAGAATAAGCAAGCGCTACTGTGGGGACTCAGCTTTTGGGTTGAGCTTGTAGTACAATTTCGCTGAAAGATTCCCATTTTTCCTTTCCCAACCTTTCTGTTCAGAGAAAGCAGATCTCAATGAGAGCTATAAAAAAAATAACACAGAAACCCAGAGCTGAAAACGGGTAGAAGGGGAGTTGGGAAAGTTAAAAAAGAAGGGTGGGAATATCTTAAAAAGGTAAAAAGCTTAATGCTTTGCTTCAATGGTGGGAAGAGAATTTTATTTCCCCCCTGTTGTTATCTGTTTTTTGGGCTCTCAGCAGCAGCAAAGGGGCAGAGTAATGGAAGGTGGGCAATGTGGCAAATATAAAAGAAAGGAAGGATGGAATGGATGGATGGATGGAGGAACAAGAACATTATTATTAGTATTTGTGTGAAGGTGATGAATGATCGCAGCTTTTCGATTTGTTTAATAAATAGTGTGTGTTATGTGAGAGCGGGAAGAAGGAAGAAGAAGGTAGCGAGAAAGAAAGAAAGATGGCCATAGGAGGAGAAGGTTGCTACAGCAAAAATAGTTGTTTAGGAAATCGCCACCAAAGATGCATAAAATTTTGATAGAGGAAAGTGAGGTGAGGGTAGGTTTTAGTTGGGAGGAGGAGATTGCTTTATTTAATTGTTTTTTTTATGGATTTATTTAATTGTTAATACAGAAGGAAAATTAATCAAAATAATAAGAGCTTAAACAGAGAGACAGATGTTGGTGTTGTGAGTTAAGTGGACGAAATTGAACCCACAATCTGTACTATTGGTCCAATGAATTATTTTTCACTCACAATTTAAGTTCTTGAGTTAAGGGTATTACATAGATTGATTGAATTTGACCATAGTCAACAGATTGACCTATGTATTTTGATTTAGAACAAACAATTCAAACTTATTTTATTTTATATATATATCGGTTTAACTTTATTGTTAACTACTAGATAAGAGATTTGAACTTTCAACTTCAAAACTAGCGGTAGAACTTATGAATATATATTTATCATTCTAGGCCCTGTTTGGATGAATGATTTTATAACGAGGGATTTTGAGGCCAAATCTCTCGGCTAAAAATCTAGATATGTAAACGTGAAATTTATACAGAATCACTCGTTTGTTTATAGATAAAGAATTTAGGCCCCTTAAGAGACCTTCTGTTTGCTGTCGAAGCCCTTCTGTTTGAGGGATTTTAAATTTCCTAATTGCAAAATCCCCGTTCTTCCCAAATGCAGGATTGTTTTATATGTCGGCAGAATGAGGGATTATTATAAAATCTCTCATTACAATCCTGCATCCAAATGATCTCCTAATGGTTTGGTAAATGTTTGATGACTATGGTAGTGAGGATGGTAGTTAGTAGTGATCAGTAAAAAAAACTTATGTGTTTTATGACACAAATATATTAAAAATTGTTTATGGTCGTATTAAATGCTCTGTTAGTTTAGATGTAAGTATTGGGTATGCAACTCAATCTAAGAAGAAGAAGAAGAAGAAGAAGAGATTTGTAGGAGTGATTGATGCTTTGAAGGAGAAATCTTTGTCGTGAAAGAAGAAGATAGGGAAGAAGAGGAAGAAGAAGATATGGAAGAAGATTGAAAGAGACTTGGAGGATTGTATTCCTAAATTTCCATTTCAAATCTCGTATCACTTCCAAATTAGTTATTCACTTACTTGTTGGCTCAACTTCGATATATAAATTTCTTGACATTTTTAATAGAAATTTGAGCCTAAATCTCTCGTTATTAAATTTCGCATATAAACGATTTCATAGCTATTTCTCAACCGAAAAATTACACTACCAAACTTTCTAAAATGACCAATTTGAGTCATCATACCATCGGTATATATAGCGAGAACCCCATATATAGAGACTACCCATCAAGCATGCTCACAAGTACCCAAGCTGTCAAGGTATCAAGTGACCTACATGAAAGCAAGGGGGTTAGGACATCGAGCAAGCTACATCAAGTTCTACGACAGTTGAAGGAGTGACTATCGTTGAGGTTTATACCTTATGGCTATAAATAAGAGAAACGGAGATGGAGCAAGATTACTATAATGTCAAACTTTACATTTTTCTATAGGAGTAGGAGTATGTCAACATAGATTGTCCTAAAACTCCTAAAAAAACCCCTAAAAAACCATCAAACTTTGTTCGTTGAAGTATGAACGGTATTATTGATCACTGTCCAAGAAAATCATTAGTACAATCCATTAAGATTCAACACCATTTTTTTCCGCCGAAATATACCACTAAACATACAATAAGTTAATAAATCATCTTGCACACGACAGTTCATCCAAAGAACCCAATCAAGCTACCTAAACAAATTGCCCAACTACTCAAAGTAACATATCCAATATCTTTGTGTGTTTCCCCCTAAAGAAAGTAAGGCCAAAAGACAGGATTCATGATATTAATAAAAGACTAGCTAGAGCCTAGAGCTAGAGAGAGATCTAAAGTTGGAAGAAGACGAAGCTTTGGGATGACGTGTTTGGATTGAATTATGAACCCAACCGGTTAACAACATCATTAAAAGCGAGATTAGAAGGACGAAAAACAAAGAGAAAGAGGTGAACCCAAATAAGAAGAGAGCTAGGCTGGTAACCAACAAGAGATTAATTTTGTAAGTTATAATTAGCTGTGATTGTTCAAGAAATGTGGAGGGGACATTTGTGAAGCCACGTGGAGAGTCATGTATGGTTGTTGTTGTAGATGGGAAGCTTGAAATATAATAATAATGTTTGTTTCTGTTTCCTTGCTGAGGTTGGGCTGCAAAATGACTAATTAAGTAGTATTATATTTTCCTAAAATAATAATTGTGTAGTTTGGTGACCCTCCAATCCAACCATCTATATTCTTTCTTCTCCTCCCAACTACTGTACATGGGAGCTCCATCTATTAGTAAGAAAAGAAGGGAAAAAACCTAATCTCAATACTGTTCATGATAATCATTTGATTAGAAGATCCGATCTCCTTTCGCTAATCAATTTCTCTCGTGTTCCAAACAAAGATGTCATAAATCTTGATATTTGCTTTGGTCCTAATTGCTCGGTGAGCGTTACTGTCGTTAATTCATTAATTAAGATACGGTGAATCAAGGTTGTCAAACATATTTATACCGTTAGACTTGTTTAATAAGTGATATTGTTTGAGTGGTACCGCGCGGTACGTACACAACTGGTTTATGTCTGGTTTTAATATCCCACCCCACCCCATCCACCCACCGCACCAGCACCCCGTCACCGAGAAGAGGATTGATCGTCGATGCCCTAATCTCTTACTTTCAAGTAGCAAGTGATATTGTTTAATTTATACGTACGCAACTAATTTATATCGGTTTTAAAACCCAACCCAATCCCACTCATCGGCACCGGCACCCCTCACTGAGAAGAGGATTGGGGATGAAGCTAGGGCAGGGCAGGGCAGCATCAAATCTTTGCGTTAGGCTGGCTGGTGCACATGAACCGGCTGCTGCAACATAATTGCGTGCATGCACCGTTGATTCACTTCATTAATTGATTCCCCAAACACAAATTAAAGCACATTGACCACTGACATTTGCACATGCAACGTTCCGTCCGATATTATTATTACCGTCGAGTTTGTTAATACTCACCAAATAGTTGTTAAGTGAAGTTGTACGCCGGAGGGATGAAGAAGGGAAACAGGAGAGACCCCCCGAATTTGGCCCCAGAGGGCGTTTACATTTAATTCACTCCTACTATATACTGTTAAATAAATAAATATATTGAGAGTTACCATGAACGTGGACGTGCCGGAGTGGTTATCGGGCATGACTAGAAATCATGTGGGCTTTGCCCGCGCAGGTTCGAATCCTGCCGTCCACGTTTTTGGTTTTTTAATTGTTTTGGGCTGAGCCCAGGTAGATGGGCTTAAGATCCTACTTTATCCTTTTTATATTTTTTAGGCTCTCGTTGTCATGGGCCGTGCCCAGGTCCCATAGACTGATAGCCATCACCGCTAGCCTACCTTTGAAAATGAAAAAGGTATAACAACAAAATCGCTAGAAGGAGGGCTCGAACCTCCGACCTTGTGGTTAACAGCCACACGCTCTAGCCAACTGAGCTATTCCAGCTTTTTGTTTAATGGTTTTGGTAGAAAAAAATTTATAACTACTATGTATGAAAATATACACTTAACATGGTCTACCAACAAGCCTAATTCTACCTTCTAAGCGTATTTAACGACACATTAATCACCATCAGCTCTCGACAAACCCACGGCTTAGAAGTAACATACACCAGACAACAATTGATAATGTCAGAAGTATTTGCTAATCCTCAAATTGTTATTGTATCAGTCCTGAACAGGAAGAAAAAGAGGGAAATCCATAACAATGTTGCTATTGTGATAATCAATCCTCAAATTGCTATTGTTCTGTTAAAAGTTTCGAATCCATCAACAAAAGGAACGTACAATTCACCTACAAAGGTGCACCACCAAAAATTATAAATGAGTAGACACATCTACCGTATTTACCAGTGATTTTCCTCTACTATAATGTTTCAATCCTGCTTAAGGAGTTAGTCCACTTAGGCCTCGAGAGTGTTTCCATCTCTGCAGATTGAGCTCAACAAGGAATTCTTCAAAGCGACAATATCGCGGTTTGCAACCATATTGTTCAATCGGGCTGGGTTGGGTAATTTCAGGTTGTCGCATCGGGTTACGGGTTGGGTCGTGTTGGTTTGACTGATTTCGGGTCAAATATTGATCCAACCCATTCGGTTTCGAGTCGGATTACAAGTCGTTACGGGTTATGAGCGCTCTCATAAACAATATCAAACATCCTTCATATTTTTTTTTAAAGAACACGGATTTTCACATATGCATGACAATAGTTTACCTAACATATGTCAATTAACATATTTTCAAATCCTTCCATTCTAATGAAATGAAATACAAATTGGCAAGTCGTTAGAAAACAATCAGAAGTGTACAAGAAACACATGATATTTGATTACCTTTAAACTCCAAAAATGTCTTTCAAATCCTTGTGTTTTTTTTAAACATCTCAGTAATTTAGGAGCGATTTTATCATTCTGAAGTTATTTCTGGTAATTGTAGGAATGATTTTTTATTAACAATAGTCTATGTAACGAATTCTGACTTGAAGCACTTTGTATAATATTTTTTCCTCATAATTTTCTCACAATTCATTCTTGAAATCCCATTCCCAATACCTTTTCATGTATTCTCTCTCGATTTTCTCATAATTTGTCTCATCCATTCTAATTCCTCACACTAGTTTCCATTATCGGAAATGGGTATAATTTTGATATTCTATCTAATTGTTAAATGCGTAAGGATATGAGTTAACCCGAACTATTTTGAATAAGCAAATAAATATACAATATTCTTATTTTGAATAGGATAACGAAGATAAACAAATTTTCACTTCAAACACAAAATTCAGACAAACTCTATTTCTATTTTGCATATTCATGTTTAAATATTTAATTTCAGCCAATAATTAATCCAGATGGATAGTTAATCCAATCCATGTGCTTTCAAGGTGGGAGTGATCATCAAAAACATTAGTGGCTCTTTAATTTGCCAAATCAATACCAGTAAGTAACTGCAATTATGGCTAAGTAGGAATATAGAAATGATGAATCAAATCAATACACTAGCTAGCTAGCTAGTTAAGATTGATATGACGATTTAAATGAACATTATTAGGGAATTAATTTGAATAAACAAGTATGAAGTCAGATTGGAGGGAGGGATAACACGTGTAGTATGAAGTGTGATGATCTGTTTAATACTGTACTATGGATTTGAATTCCAATTCTTTTTTAAAAATCAAACGACACATCTCCTTGTCTCAAGGAGAGGAGTGAATTTAAATATATATTAGTTGATGCATTAATTCCCTATCAAGCCATGTGGGTTGGGTGATCATCATTTCCATCCTCTGTACTTTGTGGAGCTACACTTCTTTTGATCGCTTCTTGCATTGTGCATACAATATTAAATTAAAAAATTTCAAACTTTTTTTTTTATTTCTCTCTTATTCTTACTAGTTTGGTGTCCAACCCGTTGGTCAGAATATCATTTGACCACAACGTATTTACGATGTGTATTATAATGCTTTCAAATGGGTTCAAATGCCAATTCCTATATGACATTAAGGTACCATCGAAATTATCTTTCAATTTTTAAAATTCTGATAACCTTTTTATTAATAACCGAACGTTGTATTCTTAATGGTTGTAACACTCGTGAATAACCATTCATGACATATCTATAATCTGTTTAGTGATGGAGTCACTTAATTGTTGATGATTGAAAAGAAAATTGACATAACAAAAAAACTTGAAAATGTGTAACCAAAAGTAGGAAACACATAACCATAATCTTTACCAATATTTGTTTGTCTTGCTTGAGAACCAATACATGTATATCAATATGTTGAACTTAAGGTATTCTAAAGAATTTAATTACAAAATTTGTAAAAAATTTACATCCCTTGTTCATAATCTATGTCATCAAAAAAATATTTGTTAACCAGCATACTTGACATTTAGCTGAAGGACAATTTTACTCCCTAAGCTGGCTAAGCAAATAAATTAAACCTCTCCTATGGTACACATCATGCTAATGCATATAACCACATCAATGCGTACATGAAAACTTCTGCCCAATTTCATGATTTGTCTTTTACTTTGGTTAGTTTATATTAAACACCAAATAACTTCGAATATACATATAGTTAACTACTCTACAAGTTAAAGAATTAAATAAGTGCAATAATCTACAAAACTGGTTTTCAAAAATTGTGTTTTTTTTTAAACTCACCCATGTGATGGCAATGGGAGGGTTTGGGGTAGGTTTCTCTGAACCCTCTCATCTCCATTTTTAAATACCCAAACCCATATCCACCCCCATATGCATGCGAGAGAGGTTTTGCAACCCCATCCCTACACTCGTGGTTATAGGGTACCAGTAATAGCCCCTTATATGCAATCTTAGTATACCAAGAATTCAATATATAAATCTTTAATTATAATACTAAATGAACCTAATAAATCATGAAATCAATAAAAGGTTATAAATACAATCATTCTTAATACGAATTTAAAACATCCAACACTAAAACATTCATCAACCCCTAAGACAAAGTAGAGAGCAATGATGAAATTTTTACGGATAAAAGAGGATGTGAATTGAACAACGGAGCGACTGAGTTTCAAGAGTGAATGATGAGTTGAGGGAAATGAAATATGGTTTTTTTTTTGCCATTGACATCTCAAAAAGGACAGCAAGATACAATACAATGGACCCTTTAGTTCAATAAAAAAAACAGGAGAAAGAAAGGGACATTGGTCGGCTAGAAGTCGATCTAACGATCAAAGAGCCTTTTTTGTTACGATATGGGTAGTTCTATTATACCTACGAGGTGCAAAATAAAGAAGACACGCTGAAATGAGGAGAGCAATACAAAAATCTCTCTTAAGATTGTCCACATTGAAACGTGTAATGAATCTTTCCCGTTCACCATCTGAACGATCACCTGCACATCACCATAACACACGACATTAGAAAGAAAATGATAATAACACCAACGAACAACATCTCTGATTATACGTTTGCGTATTGTGGAGAATCTGGAAGTCTCGAAATAAGGTGGTTTTTGAGCATGTCCAACCTCATGCCCAGTCTCTAGCTCGTCAATGTTTTTTCCAAGTTCGTGAAGTCTCTTCCTCTCTGCCTTCGGTGCCTGCTCCTCCTCTCCAGCCCTCAAGATCTCGCCTTCCCTCCTGGATCCCTCCTCCTGATGGTTTTCTGAAGATCAACTTTGATGCTGTTGTTCATGCTTCCGGGTGCCCATCTGGTCTAGTGGTTCGTGGTACAGACGGGCATGTGGCTTTGGCAGTAGGATCTCTTGACCACGACATTGATGATCCCTACCTCGCAGAACTTCTTGCTGCTAGAGACGCCATCTCCCTTTTGGTCTCTAAATCCCTTCCTCGTGTCATCATCGAAGGAAATTCAGAAGTGGTGATTCGTCAGCTTCGTCAAGGTGTTTCTTCAGATTCCCTTGGAGGACCGGTGCTTCGGGATTGCTTCCTTCTCCTGTCTTCAGTCTCTGTCTCATTAGAGTTTAAGGCTGTTCCCCGGACTGCTAATAGGGCTGCCCATAGAGTGGCGCAGAAAGCTCTGTTACTTTTTCCTCTTGAGTTATGTTCCTTCGACTTTGTTGGGTGGCTTCACTGATGTAGTGGGTTGGTAAGGGTCTTGGTAGATTGTATAGTTTTCTCTATTGACATATCTTGGAGAAAAAAAAAACGAACAACATCTCTGAGCGCCAAGAGTCCCATTACGAAAGGATCTATAATGTGGTTGTATAAATGCCCAAAAGTAAAACTCACAATATCTACTCTAGAATACCCAACAAATCTAATCCCCCATTTCAACTCTTTATTATTTTTTAATTAACCTTCCTATCATTGACAAGTTACAACATGAACCCCATATTTTTATTATTATTTTATATTAAGAACTACTTTTGGTGGGTTATTGTACGAGGGGAGGTTATAACCATATCCACCCAATTCCTACAAACTCTTTGTGAGTTTTATGTAGCCATACTCACCCTATACCCAATTAATATGAGTATTCTCCGTTGACTGAGTCGAGGGCGATCAAATACACACGATCATAGATTTGATGTCATTCCTACATGTACGAGTCGGACAATGGCTCACCTACAAATTGGATTTGATGTGCTTAATATGAGTTGGGCTAATCCACCTGTCGCCAATATTGACATTCCTAGTGAGAAGCTAATCATGTACTCTTAGTTGATTCATCGTAACATAGTGGGATATAGTAGGATTGACTAAACGTGTTCGGTTTTTTGGGTTAACCGCAACCGAGCGGTTAGTGGGTAACCACACACCATTTTAAGAGTGTCCTTAAGTAGACATGGTTAGTTATATGATATGTTTTGCGGTTAGTGAGTTAACCGCTAACCGCACCGAATAAGTAAAATCCGTGTAAACAACAGTTTAAATAACCGCACCTAGGAATTAAGTCCTTAACACTATCCTTTGATCCAATTGACAAAAAACTTTCAAAGCATCAAATAATCATGACGTTATATGTATCGTTCGTTTATGTGTTGCTGGATGTTAATTCGGATTGTTATTTTCTTTGTGTCGTTGGATGGTAAAAATAAAATGATGGTTTATTTAGGATTTTCCTTGTGTTTTTCGTCAGTAGGTAATGCAGGTTTTACTGGATACTGCATTATGCGGTTAATGGGCAACCTCCAACCGCAAGTAGTGTAATTGGTGTGGTTAGCTTATCCACCCCTAAACAGGTATGGATAACCGCTCATAATTGTGTGAGAGTAACTATAACCGCACCGATTGCCACCACTGGGATATATTATGAATGTTTTAACTGTACTAGATTATTATTATTATCCATATGATTGTCACACACATATATATTATAATACGTTTGAGCAAATTGTAAATTATATATAGGGTCACATGGGGGAAACCCCAATTCATTCTCCCCCCTCACAGTCACATGCAAAGGGAATTTTTGGATCGAATGCTAGCAAAGCTATGAGCTAACCTCACACCCACTTTCAAACTCAAAAACCAGTAGTGGACGACGAATATCGTACGTTATCTCACTGGATCAAGGGCAGCAGCAACTAAGTTCATTGTTAAAACAATTCCCAGACAAAGGAATGTGTGAAACATCATAAAATATTGGACGCAGCCACGTGAAACCAGTAGACAGAAAGATAGATAGAGAGAGAGGAAAGAGTGAAGGAAGCAGCAGTCGAAAAAGAGATGGATGACTGAGGCTAGCTGGAAGCCATGCATGGCAACAACAATGGGAATCTCAAAGACGTGGGGGGTGGCGTTGGATCCGCCGAGGTTTGTGTATAGAGGCTGGAGATAATATTAATTTTGTGGTGTGTGGCCAGCTCAAAAAAATCCCAATACAAAATGCTGGAGAATCGCGTTTGCAGTAGTAGCAGGTTCATTATTACTTGCATATGGATATTTTCTATTTGGCTCCAAAACCAGACTTTTGACCATAAAAAAAAAAAAAAATTTAGTTAATGTGTCTCGTAGTTTGTTGGGCTAGCTACTCTGGATTTCGCCCAAATGATAGGGTTCATACTTTAGTTGTTGGTAGGGCCCTAGGCAATGGGAGATCAGAGGGATTGATTAATAGAAGAAGAGGTAGCTAGACAGGGACGGGTGGAACCAGGAGTTCCTGCGTCTAGATTAGGAGACTAAATCGAAATTAGGTACTAAACGGTAGTTAGCTAACAATTCAACAAATATATACACTATATTAATTGTAATTATCCAACAATTCAATTCATGAATCCATCGATCTTTAACTAGATTCGAATTAAATGAGTTGGGTTAATTTGATTATTTCGTGGATGGATTAGATTGGATTGTTGGATTGGATTCAAACGGCCACCTTCGATGCACCACCATGCATGCCTACGGACCTTATATATAGTACATAAACCAATTATTGGGTGGGCGTGAAATGCTCGGCATAATTGGTCACGATGTTCTCGTTCCCACGGGTATGCTTGTTGATTAGGTAGACCTCTATACTGTTGCTATGTCTAGGGGAACAGTTTCATCCAACGAATCCGAGTGTCTAGGCATGGACTTGAGAGAGTGTGTCAAGAATCAGTCGGGTCCTAATAATTCGACTTGTTGGGAGAGAGGCCAAATAATGGATTCTGCTATAATTATTTTACATATCCTCTTGAACGAATGCAAACCCATGGGGCTTTATACTTACGAAGGCTCAAAATATAGCTTGCTTAAATCAACATTCATCTGTTAATATTGAGGTCATGCGAATTCGAACACTAGACCTATCGGTCAACGCCTCTAAATCCATGTTAAAAATCATTTCATCTCAAACGCTTCATTTATCATCATGAATGTAAGAATGAATCTTATAATATTTCCTTACACTGATAGCTTATAAATTTACCCTCAGCCAATTTTTTTTTTTAATGAAACTGAGTTATTTTTGAAACAAATAATTCACCACAATAACTCGTTCTCACCAAAGAAACAGATAGCCTGCAATATTCTAAAATTTGAGTACACATTCTCCGAAGACAGACAACCATCACCACTTAGAGTTTCCGACGACTGCATTACTGGCTGGTTGGATCAGTAACATGGGATTAAGTTGTAGAATGAATTCCTCTGATTAATTATATATCAGACTACAGCGTGCATTCAGCCCAAAATTGGCTACTCATCGTCAATAGTTAATCAAAATCAGACCATGCAAATATTTATTAAGATATACCCTTTATATTATTATTATTATTATTATTATTATTATTATTATTATTATTATTATTATTAATCCAACAGTACCCTAATTGCTTAGCTAACTACTACTAATAATAAGTCCATCCGGCGACTTTCTTGCTTCACATGTCTTCTTGTCCATCTTACCCCATCTACCCTATCTCCCTAACCTAATATATATACAACCCTCAGCTAGCTTCCCCTATTCACCCTCCAACTAGCTTGCTACAAAATTCCACTTCCAAAACAAGAACAACAAACCCAAATCTCGATCTTCCCATTTCTTCATCTCCACCCCAAATGAACTCCGTCCACAATTGCACCGGCGCCGGTCCGACGATGATGATGACGACGACGACGATGAAGAGAAGCAACTCCTCTCCCTCCAACTCCTTGGAAAGCCCGACCAGCACCACAACTTCCAACAACGACTTCATATTCCACCCTTCTTCTGATCATCATCACCACCACCATCGTTATCATCATCCCATTACCACAGATCATCATCATCATCATCACAACAACAATCTCATCGACTTCCAAGCCGGCCCCGGCCTCCTCACCTTCGACCACTCCTCGTCGTGGGACAACTACGACGCCGTCGGGCCGTGGGACGACGACGCGATGAACGTAGCAATTAATAACAACAACAACGTCGTTCCCACGAGACGCGGCGCCTTCCAAAACGACGTCGTTGCTAACGTAGCTGCCGCGAATAATAATGTCGATTCTTCTGTCTCTCACCATAAGCACAATAAGCGCCCCGGAGCCGGAGACAGCGCGCAGCCGCAGAAGAAGCAATCCAACGGCAAGTCTGGAGCTAAAGCGGCTAAGCCCTCGCCATCGTCGTCCTCGTCGCCTCCGTCCAAGGACCCACAAAGCATTGCTGCGAAGGTACTATATATAAATAAATATATATATAATCCATCTATATGATTCATTTCTACGGCAACTCTCGAAAGATCTATACGGATATGGGGAATGTTTTGTCTTTATCTAAGGTCTACTCAACATGAATTAAGAGTTAACGAAACTTTTCAGAAGAATTTTTTTTTTCCCCACGAAGTTTTCAAACAATATTATCAACTGATTAGAATTTCGTTTATTCAGAATCGGAGAGAGCGGATTAGCGAGCGGCTTAAGGTTTTGCAAGAGCTTGTCCCAAACGGCTCTAAGGTATGTTTATATACATGCATGTTGACCTTGTTTTCGTTTCGATCTGGAAATTAAATAATTATATTCTTCGATTTTGTGTATATATGTATGTATAGGTTGACTTGGTTACGATGCTGGAGAAGGCGATTAGCTACGTGAAGTTCCTTCAGCTGCAAGTCAAGGTTTTGGCGACGGACGAGTTCTGGCCGGCGCAAGGAGGGAAAGCTCCGGATATCGCGCAGGTGAAGGAAGCCATTGATGCGATCCTGTCGTCCTCGAGAGGCAAGAACAACAAGAACTCTTCGAATTCTTCCAACTCTAGCTCGGAAGGAGAAGGAGAAGAAGAAGACGACGACGAGTAGGAGAATTTCCCCATGTGGGGCCCACTAGCATTTATTACATAGGAAGTCAACTTCCAACAATTAATTCCCTCATTATTTTTAATATTCATTTCAATTATGGTAGCGGAGGTTTAAGAGGAAGTCCGTGTTTAGGGGGGAATTATTAATGAGTAATTAGCGATTAGACGATAAGTCCTTCCCATCTGAGGCAGTCAGGCAGATCTCTTTCTTTCTTGTAATTTTGAAAAAAGGAAAAAAAAAAAAACTAATTACTGAATTTGTTAGTGATAAATCGGCTTAATTCAACGTGTAATCAAGGGGGCTCAAAACGGCCGCGTCCCCCATGTAGTTTCATTTTTTGGAGAGTATTTGTATTTCACTAATTGGTGAACTCGTTTGTATTTCATTTTACTCGGTGTAATGCAGATATTTATTGTGTTGATGATTAATAGCGGTTTCCTTCTTCATATTCGTTTAGTTTCACAGTATCTGTGAAACTAAATTCTAGGACTAATTCAAAAAAGAGTAAACACCCTTCAACTACTAATCTTATTTACTGGTTGTGTGTGTTACATTGCAGAAAGCCAAATTTGGTTATATACAGAAGCAGAGGACGAGCAGGGGGGAAGAGAGGGGTGATTGAACCCTAGCTTGACTACATCATAAGCAGTTAGTCTCAATCATATGGATCCATAATGGGCTTGGGTCGTACAATAAAGGGAAAGAAGACAGCCCAGTTCGCTAACAGCCTCCTACAAATGGATGCTGGTCTCGAAACATTAATTTGCTTGACAGATTCCACTGACGACACATAGAGAAAGCCTTCGTGAAAATGTCAGCAATATGATCCTCGGTGCGAACATAGTGGAGTGATAGGGTACCATCACTCACAAGGTCACGAACATAGTGAACATGAATCTCAATGTGCTTTGTAAGATTGTGGAACACATGATTGACGTCAATCCGAACGGCACTAGTGTTATCAACTAAAACATCCATAGGAATAGAGCATGTGACTCCCAAATCAACTAGAAGACGAAGTAAATCAGATATGTACTTACGTTGACTAAGCAGAAGTCCTTGAGTACTATGAGTTACCTCCAAACCCATAAAGTAAGAGAGCTCTCCAAGATCCTTGAGATTGAAAGTAGCTTGAAGACTAAACTTAAGTTGATGAATACCCTCCTGATGAGAGTCGTTGATGACCATATCATCAACATATAAGATCAATGCGACAACACCAGCAATGGATGTCCGGGTAAAGAGAGAAGGATCGTTAGAGCTCTGCTGGAATTCGAGTTGAAAATAGTAGAATAAAACTTGTCAAACCATGCACGTCGTGTGTTTGAGATCATACAACGCCCGATGAAGGCGACAAACATGATTTGTAGTACCAAGAGTGTAGCTAGGAGGTCACTCCATGTAAATCACCTCGTCTAAGTGTAACACCCTACCCTATACGTTTTGCCTAACCATATTGTTCATACAATTGCAGCGGAATTAATCTCGGGTGTTACATTAATTATCAAAATTTACCCAAATAAAATTTCGACATGAATTACTCGCGTAATGGGCTAACAGTTCTTGCAACTTATCCTGCAAAATAATTCATCACAAACATATATACTCACAACCATATGCATTGGCTTTTCTTAGCCATAGTCACACTTTTCATTCTCCACAACTGCATACCATACTCGTCACAACTTACACAGTTACACAACATATACACATATCGTCAACTTTCCACACCTGTGGATATCTCACACTAAATCGGAAGCTAGTATGCACATGAAAAATGTTCTCAAAACATCTTTTTACAAAAAGGTGTGGATCACTGGACAAAATCCCGAGTAGTCATCCAAGCACAGAATAGTTGAAGACCATACCTCATCCTGGCTTCAACTCTAGCTCCTCTCCCACCTAACACTTATCTACTGTTGCTGCTGATGATCTGCTTACACATAGCATAAGTAGAGAAGAAGAATAAAAGAGGGTCAGCTCATGGCTGAGTGAGACAATCATTGCATCGTGAGTTCATAACAGAGCATACCCCTACCATACATCAAACAAGCCAAAACACTAAGATCGGACCTCAGCCATCCTCATATCCCAATAGGCAAAAGACTCAACCACCTTGACTTATGCATATGCATCTTATCATGTTTTAATCATAGGCGCCTGGCTACTCCCATGCTAATTACTCTTCCGGGAATATGGACCAAACATCTCGTGGATGTGGTCATATCGGATCCACCACTGCCGGTGTAGTCATATCGGACCTGACACCACTCTAGGTGTGGTCATATCGGACTCAACACCACTCTGGGTGTGGTCATATCTCATGATGAATCAACGGTTAACACCACATCAGGGGTGTGACATAACATATCATAACGGAGTAATAGCATAGGGATCCCTAATTACTATATAATTGACCATGAGACCAAATCACTCTTATTTGGTAATCTTATACATGATCCATATCTCATCTTGCTTAATCATAATTCGCTACTTGCACATGTACCTGACCTGGCCACAATTGACTCAACATAGGTAAATCAGGAGTCGTATAATTGCACTTCCTCGGGATAAACCCTCGTGCCAGTCATCCTCCTTAAACGTCATTTTATCACCAGGGAATATATATTTTCCCACATGTGCATCCAAATACAACAATCATGAAAAATCATACACAATCACCTTTTCGAACCATCAGAAGGCATATCAACAGTCAAGCCCACAATTTGCAACATATACGAAATCATCAGCATAAACAAGGTCCATCTCGATTAAGGCAAGTCAATAATATCATACAGTAGTCCATGGTTCATCATATAGCACAAAAGTTCATACACCCTTAATCATGCCATTCTAGTTCACCTAGGTCAATTCTAAGCATCAATATAATTATCGTGATACGACAAACCCGGTATGCCATGCTAATCCCTCACCAGTTCTGGTCGTTCAAACACCGGTTCTAGCCTCCCGTACCCCAATTTCACTTTCTCAAACAAACCTGGAATCAAAATTCGAGATTGTCCTAATATCCCGTGCAGTATCCTCGTCAATGTTAGTTCTAGGCTCCGGATCAAATTCTCGATAAAAACACATCAAACCCTGGCCGGAGCTAAATTCAGCGGTTTGGGCCCCGACCTAAATAATTGCCGAAATTCATGGATTAGAACTAGAGGATTAATTACCTCGCTGCAGGAAGCTCGTATATGAAATCTGGGCTTAATCCGGCTTCCGGATACTCCAAAACCCTAATTTATACGATTGGAGGTTCAAGAAATTGATGGTCCGAAACTTCTCCATAGACGAGGAAATGATGAGCTAGGTTATAATAAAGGATTACCTGACGATTTCACCAATATTTGGATCGCTAGAACTAAATAATTGAGCTCTACGATTTCTACCCTGTGCGCGCTAGGCCTCTGTGTTTCTGTTTGGTCTCGCGGCAATGGAAATGGGAAATAGAATGGGACAAGATGGGGTTTCTGTATATATAATTAACTTTGAAGCGGTTCCGGGCGCTGCTTTAATCAAATCCCCTCCCTTTGCGACACACAAGGGTGTGGGACTAATTAATATATATAATTGATTAGTATATGCTTATAATATTTATATAGAGTAATGTATACTTATCCAATCGATCGATAATTCTATTTTCGTCGAAATACTATCAAAACGCTCGATTGTAAATCACGAACTTTTTAACGATCGAAATATGGGCTTTGCCGAAACGGGATGTTATACAAGGGCCACTGCTTGCAGGTTATTCACCTGTTAAATGCTCGCAGCTTCTCAAACCACCGCTCGCATGCTGACTTTGATAAGAATTTTGCATATGCAGTAAGAATTCAAGTTATTCACCTATTAAATAGCTTTTTAAATGAATACTTGAATCAAGTATTCGTAGAATAATCTTATGGCTTCACATATAATTTTCCCCAAATCATGTCTTCAAACTAAAAAGAAAGGTTTTGTATGACCTTAATTAAGTCATATGTGAACATCAAGCAAATATCTGTTGGATCATGTGTTCAAAAGAGGGTCACTTGATGATACCACTCTCTTTATAAAAAAAATTCAAATCAAGACATTGATACTCCAAAACTATATCGATGACATTGTATTTGGTGATACAAATGAATCACTCTACATATTCCGATTATTGCACTTAATTTATCATGGTTTGCAAGCTTGATCATGATTGAGAAATAAATGTAGTTCCACCTCAACTTGGTTTGCAAGCTTTTTCTTTTTCCTTTTTCCTTTTTCCTTTTTCCTTTTTCCTTTCCTTATATCTCTGGTGCTTGAGGCATGAGTAGGGATGGCAACAAAACTCGAACCCACGGGTACCCAACAGATCCAACTCGGTCAACGCGGGTAAAATCCGTGTTGACGGGTTTTGGGCCGGGTTTGGGTTTAAACCCGTTCACTATTCACCGGGTTGGGTTGGGTTTGGGTTTAGGTAAACCCGGCCCATGGGTACCCGCCCACACCCATATAATTAATTTTCTCGGCATATTTAATATTCTAAACAACTAATCTTATTTATGTTTGTGGAGACATGCCTAATTTTTTCTTTCTAGTTATGTAGTATGCAATTGATGTTATCGAGTGGAGAGTGACAAACTTAATTAAAAGGAAGAAGCTTTCAATTAATCATGTTATTAATGGATAATTTGTGATTTGCTTCAATTTTCTCGAGTTTTCTAGATTAGTGTTGAACAATTTATATAGTTAATTTGTGATTTGCTTGAATTTTCTAGAATGGTGTTTTATGTATGGATAATTTGTATCGGGAGATTGATATTTGACTTTAATTTTGATAGGAATTTGTTATTGTGAATTTTTTACAACAAAAACCCGTGGGTACCCATGAACCCGCGGATACCCAGCGGGTTGGGTTGGGTTTGAGTTTTTCAAACCCAACAAGTTTTACCCCCGGATTTTTTTCACAGATAAACCCATGGGTTTGGGTTTGGATTTGGCAAAACCCGACCCAACCCGACCCATTGTAGGCTTGAGCCTGTTGCCCTGTTCGACATTCTGTTCGGATGCAGGGGGCCTCTCGGTGGGTCTAGCCTCTCCATTTTGCTCCTTTGGGAGCTGCTGTGACCTGTGAGCACGCCTTGTGCTTTTTATTTTCTGGTGAGCTTGTACCCGAACTCATGTTTTGTTTTTCTCTTTCTAATGCATTATCACTATTATAAAAATAAAACATTTGAGTTAGTAGCTAATGCATTGCGAATCACGAGGATTCCAATGGTTTATTTGAGTTGGACTAACTACTATATTACAATAGGTTTGTATGTCTACATTAATGTTATATACCTTTTGGTTTTTGGTATGAAGAACCTTAATATGCAATACATAATTCCTTTGTCTCTTTCGGTAATCGGTATTGTTATTTTTCGCAAACTTCAAGTACTTGTAGTTTCTACATATTTTACATGAAAGCATAATATAGAGAAAAAAAGACGAGAAGACATTTCACAAGCAACAATACATTGTATCAATTATCAAGCAATTGACTCAAAGAGGAGAGGTTTTTAACAAACTGCATTCAGTTTTTCTTTGCATGGAAGTACTCAAAAATATCTAGTACATAAATTTTTTGTCTTGTATTTGATACCTAAACTTTTAAATTTTACAAATAGGTCCAATTTTGTATGGGTAATTAAAACAGTTTCAATTAAATGGTCATTCATACACAACCCATGCCCATTTAGATTATGGAAGCAATGCATATACCCTACCCAAACTCATCTACAAAAGTCAAAACCCCATACCTATATAGACTTCACTCATACCTTTCCCAATTCCCAGCATCAATGAATTTACTTGTGTTTGAGTAAAATTACCTATGAGTGGGTAATTGTCGTCTCTGGTTCTTACGTAATTGACTCAAAGATGAGAGATTGTTAAACAACCCACATTAGTCCCTATGACCCAATTAGCAAATTCAACTTTTTACCTATTCTTGACATCCAAATTCCACAATTACACCTCATAAGCCACAAGTGGTATTTCTCAAAATTTCATACCACATATATCAATCTTGACAAAACTCATGTACTCCCATGCCAATTAACCCAAATTAAAATCCCATACTCGTACACATAAATAAAACACCAAAAACCAAAACCATGTGTGGATCTTGTAAACCAGTTATAGTTAGTGAGTGGGCAAATAGTATTTTATATATTTTTCTTTATGTTCTTCTCAAGTTAAATCAATTAAACTAATATCCTCCTACACGTGGAAGGAGGAGAGGAAACGTAAAAGAAAGAAAAAGCCAACCTCCTCCTTCCACATAACTAACTGTTCCTTAACGCCTTCTTCCCCTCCAAACCCTTTCGCCTCTCCACGCAATCCCATTCCCCCCTTTTAACTCTCTCTCTCTCTCTCTCTCTCTCTGATATTTCTCTCTAACACCTTCCCCACCACACGCCCTCCTCCGCCTCCCGCTTCCCCCGCCTCTCTTTCCGGCCGCCGCAACTGCTCAAGCGGCAGAGATGGATTCCTCTTCATCGTCGGTAGAGAGTTGCCCGAGCTTCTCCCCTTCCTCTCCGGAGTACTCCGATTCGACGCCGCGCGGATCGGCTGCTGCTGCTGCTGCTTCCCCTTCCTCCTCTGCAATCTCCCGAGCCCTCCACCTCGTCAAATCCGAGAATCCGGAGTCCAAGGTCGAGGCGGCGAGGGAAATCCGCCGCCTCGCCAAGACCTCGCAGCGGTGCCGCCGCCTCCTCGCCCACGCCGTTCCGCACCTCGTCTCCATGCTCCGGGTGCGCGACTCCGCCGACTGCCACGAGTCCGCCTTGCTCGCGCTGCTCAATCTCGCCGTCAAAGACGAACGGTAACGATTTCCATTTTTCTTTTTCTTTTCAATTTTTTTTTTCTTCCTTTAATGTATTGATAATTGATTAGTTTAAATTAGGTGTTGATTTTGAGGATGATCTTGCTTTACTTGGGAAGTACTGCAACTGTTTTCCCCTTTACCAGAGCGATCCTTTTCCTTTTCTTCTCCACCTGCCTTTTTCTAGGATTCCTCTTTTTTTACTTTGGGATAAAAAAAGGATTCCTCTTTTTTTACTTTGGGATTAAAAAATCCCGTTTGCTCCATGGAGAAATTGAATTCTTTTTCCTTTTCTATGTGGTTGGTTCTTATTGGACTCGATTGGTTAAGTTGGGCCAACTTTTTGGCGAATTCTGACTATTCAATTCGGGAAAATATACCCCCAACGGGGAGATGGAAGTTTGAATTCCTGAATTTCAAAATTCGAATCCAATGGGGGTTTCATGGATTTTGTATTTTTCTTCTTGGAAATTGGAGTGGCGAATAGAATATTCGACTCTGTCTCCCTCCCTTGTTCCCCATTCCTGGAAACACAAGGGCAAAGCAGAGAGTTCTGCGTCACCTGAAATCTCTACAGATTGAGATGTGTGATTTTTTGTTGTTGTTGTTGATGCAAGTGAATGGATTCAGCGAATTAGGAGACAGACGAGTAGGAATCATGGAATTTTGGTTTGATTAATTACTTGATGGGTGTCGGTGATCGTTCTACGGGTAAAAACTGCAGGGGGGGAAAGAATCAGATGCTCTTGCTGCAGTGAGTTACCCCCACTTGATTGGGGGAGGCGGGGTTCCTTTCTTTTGCTTTCACGTGTTTTTAATTCGTTCCCCTTTTTCTGCAAATCTTCACCCGGAAGTTATTCTGTCAAAATCAATGGCGTACTTTTGGTGGGGATGATGCCCTTCTGCGAGCTACCCTTCTGGTTCTGGATAAAAATGGGAGTCACGTTGTTTCTCTGTTTTTATCAACCCTTTTTCCACCTTTCACTTTTCCCCGAGTAAAGATTGGGATCTGGAAACTGGTAATGAATGCAGGTGCTAGACTGCTATCTGCACTTAACTAACTTCCATAAATTGTGAAAGCGAGAGCCTTTAATGAAGGGGGAAAGGTCGAACTGAACTCCTGCCGACTGTCCTGTGCTTTGTGTTTTTCTAAGTTGGTACAACTTGGGTTGGGTCATTCTTGTCACGGTGAAATTTGGGTTACTCGTCAAATTTTCTAAAATGCATGGACTATGGCTGTTCAAGCTTGTCAGAATTGCTGATTCGCAAGAGTGTTAATCTTAGCAAATTCTATGTTAGAAAGAACAAATTTGAAATTGCTGACTGATTGTAGAGATGAAGATGGTCTTTATGCTTTTGAGTCGAGTCGCAGCTTGAATCTTAGAGCGCACGTATTGTTATCTCCCCTTTCATTTTATCTGTGAACTAGTAGCTACAAGTTTACTGGGCAAAAGGGTTGTGTTCTTAATCTAATCTGCTAACTAGAACTGTAATTTCTGCTCAGTTGCTATTAGGTTCAATTGTGCTGGAAAAAATAACCGAGTATATTGTCACTTCTTGCAGGAATAAAAGCAGCATTGTTGAAGCCGGAGCATTAGAACCAATAACAAACTTCCTCCAGTCAAGTGATCCAAACTTGCAGGAGCACGCTACAGCAGCACTCCTCACTCTCTCCGCCTCAACCTCAAACAAGCCGATCATAACCAATTCCGGCGCCATCCCCTTGCTAGTCCAAATCCTCCGCAGCGGGAGTCCACAAGCCAAGATGGATTCAGTAATGGCACTCTCCAACCTGTCGACACACTCGAACAACGCCTCCACAATCCTCAAAACCCACCCCATCCCTCCAATACTCGCCCTCCTCAAATCATCCAAAACATCCTCCAGAACAGCCGAGAAGTGCTGCGCCCTCATCGAATCCCTTATGGAATTCGAAGACGGCCGAGCAGCACTAACCTCCGAGGAAGGCGGGATTCTAGCAGTGGTCGAAGTGGTCGAGACCGGCTCCCTCTCAAGCCGAGAGCACGCTGTCGGGGCGCTACTGAGTCTCTGTCAGAGCGATCGGTGTAGGTACAGGGAGCCGATACTGAGAGAAGGCGTGATTCCCGGACTCCTCGAGCTTACGGTGCAAGGCACGCCGAAATCTCGGGTGAAAGCGCAGACATTGTTGAGGCTGCTGAGGGAGAGTCCGTACCCGAGGTCCGAGCTCCAGCCCGACACGCTGGAGAACATCGTGTGCAACATAATATCTCAGATAGATGGAGATGAACAGTCTGGTAAGGCGAAGAAGATGCTGGCGGAGATGGTTCAGGTCAGCATGGAACAGAGCCTGAGACATTTGCAGAGGAGAGCTCTGGTATGTACCCCTGGCGATTTGGCTGATTAGTAGTATCAGTTTTTGCAGCTCTTGAAGTCTCTCTTGCGAGGGTTTTTTGTGTGTGTGACACACATGGGTTTTTCTTTCTCTTCTTCCGGATTGGTAATGTGGAGAACAAAGAAGGGCAAGAAGAGAACAGGAAATTGTGATGTGATGTGAAGTGGGGAGATATGCCAGTCCAGGCCGATAGGTAGGTATCAGGTGGCTGGTAGTAAAGTAAAGCAAAGCAGAATACGCCATTATCAATAATCAATCACGTGGCTGTGCTGCTGTACATTATTGGTGTAGTTTTGTAAGTAAAAAAGAATCAAAGGGAAGTCCCTCCTGCCTTGTAAAAGAGGAACAGTTGTTGTACCAAATGTTATTATTATACAGATTAAAACGAAAGGGTAGATTTGTCACAGTTTTGACTGCAGAACTTTGAATTGAGTCAATCTTGATGTATGTCATATGTGGATTCATTTATCGAGGTGGATGAATCTTGAGTGGGAGACAATTCGGTTCAATTGCCTTAAAATGAAGTATTAGTAGGGGTGTCAGTTCGGGTCGGGTTCGGTTACCCGAACCGAAAGCCGAAAAAACCCGAAAACTTGAAACCGAAAACCACTAAAACCGAACCCGAACCCGATAAGGACTTGCGGGTTCCGGTTACCCGAAACCCGAAAATTCCTTATCGGTTTCGGGTTCGGTTAAAGCAAAACCGAAACCCAAAAACCCAAACGCCTAAGAATACGAGTTGAGTTCTATTCATTGGAGGTTTTTAGCCGGAACCTGAAAACCGATAAGCAAAACCGAACCCGAAACCGAAAAACCCAAAACCCAAAACCAAAAAACTGAAAATGTATATAATCGGGTCGGTTTCGGGTAAACCCGAAAAACCGAACCCGAATGAACACCCCTAAGTATTAGCAACACTTTAATAGAGATGAAGCAATTAGACATACCTGTGCTGTATAGACTGCAAATGCGTGGTATGCTAGCATTTGAGAATATACCCAGCTAATAACATGTTTACCTTATAAGACAGTCGGCAATCCCCCCAAATTTTGTTGGCTCTGTGGGCGCTTTCTCTAAGTTTGACAGGTGAAAATGTTGGTCCAGTCGGAAAGCTATGTTTGGAATCTTTTCATACTTCCACAGTGAAGTTATTGCTTTTGCTTTTCGGTAATATTGATGTGTTGAATAATAACCAATAATAATAATATTGTTGTTAGATATTTTTGTTTGTATTGACCAGTCAGTGAAGAGAAGTGTTTGATAATAATAATTAAGCACCGTCTGCATATATTATGTTTTTGCCCTTTGTCTCCTGTGGTCGAAAACGGTTCAGTGCATGCATATGCCAAAAAGAACAAGAAAGAAGAAAACCGATTGCAGGCTCACAATTTAGTTTTTATTGTTGTCTCATCATCCCTACCATACTCCAGATTTTGTATCCTAAACCAAATACCAGAGTTCTTTTTGTCTCCAAATGTCTTGGATGATGAAGACTAGTACACAGAGAGCCATAATTGTTAGTGTCGGTCCAGCCTCAAATGCGAGCGTCCCACCCGATAGATCAATCACTATTCTATCTCAAAGGTCACCGATAAAAAACTAACCTGTTTAATTTGTAGCGGTCACAAGAATTCCACGAATAACATATGTACTACGCATTCTTCTATAGACTCTAACAGGTAAAGCCGAACTTCATGTTATCCATATACTAGCTCCTCCCAATTTATGATGCAACATCCAATTGGATCGATATATATGCAAAAAGTGTTAGAGTTAGTCAATAGAGTTGTAATACGAAATTTATGGGAGAAGTAAAGTATAAAGATGGAGTCTTTTGGCAGTTTAATTAATCAATTAATTAATTTTGTATATAACACTCTAAGGAGAGTGATTAATCACGCCTTCAATCCGATTCTTTCCTACCAGTTCCTGACAAAAAGGACGCATGCTCAAACTCGTCGTAAACTAGCTTATATGCAACAACAAAAAATATATTTCGCTATGAAACTGACGGTCCAAACAATTTGAAAAAGGGATAACTGCTCCTACAAAATTTGACGCCAATTCAATCATCTCTAGCTAGTTTGTTGCATGGTCCATGAAACCGTACCGTACCAGCGATTTAACCATGCAATACCAGTATTGGAGGCTAAACTGGTATGCGGTATTTAACGGTCTAACGGTTGAACTATGATCAAACCACGATTTTATCATAAAATATCATACCGCTTACTTTTCCGGTGCGATATCTGGTGCGGTTTTATGGACCACGGTTTGTTGAGGAACGGAAGCGCAAGTTTTTCAAGTCGGAGAGAGACCTCTGGGTGGGTGTTAAGAGCTTATAGGCAAACGATCCAGCCATTGCGCCAACGATTGGGCCGAAAATATACACCCAAAGTGCTTTCGTCCCTTGTCCAACTACAGCCGGCCCAATACTCCTTGCTGGGTTCATCGAGGCCCCTGATATCGGCCCAGCGAGAAGGACGTCCATCACAATGGTCATTCCGACGAGTAGAGGCCCAAGATCGCCCACCTGTTCTTAGCCAGAAAAAAGATAGTGAAATCAACGAGAGAATACCCCTAGGGTTTTGCCGAGTGAGTTGTGGGGAAAAAGAAAGGAAATAAGACGTACCGTTGAATCAGAAGATGAAACGGCAGAGATAACGAAGAGCAAGATGAAGGTGGCGATGATCTCGGCGGCCAGAGATTGCGCCGCCGATCCAGCCGGCGCCGTTCCGAAATACGATTTGGGGGTTATCTCCACCAACGCCTCCAACGTCCCGCACCCTAAGATCGCTCCCACCACTTGCACCACTATGTACAACGGAACCTATATACCCAACAAAATCACATTTTAACTCTTCGATTTTTTTGTATTTGTCGAAAAACCATTTTCAATCATAAATTAAAAATTTTGTTGTGTTATTTTATAACACAAATTAGCTCATTCAAAACACTGATTGGACTTTAACTCGATGAATATGTGTATATTACATAAGAATATTCACCAATGACTAGTACTAATATTAATCAATATATTTTAACACGTCATTAGAACCATAATCAATCAATCATACACAACAAAATTCGTCATATAATAATACAATGATTGGATGGACTAAGAAATCTATAACAGAAATTCCCTAATATTCGAATACCGTATATCGGAGTGCACCCCATTAGCTCGACCATGCTAGCCAATTAACTAGAGGACTAGATTGAGTAGGGTAGCTATGCATGCCTATATACGATTTTCGACATGAGTATAAAAAATCAACGTTGTTGGTTAGGTTATAATAACGTACGTAGGAGATAGTGTTAAAACTTAAATGATGATAAAGTGCATGATGGAATTGGGTACGTACGAGGCGGACGGGGAAGGAACGAAAAGCGGCGGCGGAGAGAGTGACGGCGGGGTTGAAATGGGCGCCGGAGATGTGGCCGACGGAGTAAGCCATGAGCATGACGATGAGACCCCAGCAGAGCGCCACCCCTGGCGCCGTCGCTTTCCCGTAGATACTGTTCACCGCCACCGATCCGCAGCCGACCACGATTACAAAATACGTCCCGATCAACTCCGCCGTCACCTGTTCATATAAATATGTATATATCATATATTATGCTACTTCAAAAGTAACATTGATAAAAAAAATTGTACACGTGTATTTATTTATTTATTTATTTATATTGATGGTAAAGGCAACAACCTTTTGTAGAGTTTCAACAACAGCTGAGGACGTCCAGAATCCAGGAGGAGGAGGAGGTGGTGGAGTGGCCGCCGGGGAGACGCCGCCGCCGCCTTCTTCTAGCTCGCTCATTTCTGATCTATGATGTTCGGCGGCCATTATGTGTAATTTGTTTGATGCGTGTTTAATTTGGAGGTTACCTTAATTAATTAGTATGTGTTGTTCTTATAAGGAGGAACTGCGCGGTGTGACAGAGAAACGGCCGTGTCTTATCTAGGTTGTTACTTTTCATTTTATCCATTATCCTTAAGTATCTTAGGAGATTCATTTTTCTGTTGATGTTTCAGGGGAGATCGAAGATTTTGTTCCTGTTGTTATCGGGCTAATTTTTTTGTTTTTGTTTTAGGGAGGCCTTGAAAATTGTTTTCGCTTTCGACCAAAAGAGTGAGAGAATTACTGAGTCACGGTTAGGTTTGAACTTTGAAGAGTGATTTTGAGCTCATAATTACGCATCTATTTTTTTTTTTATAAAGAAAATGGTGATGGAATAAATTTGAGAAGAATTAGATGAGGAGAGATATCTAGCAGATTTTTTGGTTAATAAGATCTTTGATGAAGATGGTAGCTAGCCGCAAATGATCAAATGGATAACTGGATAGTGGATATCGTCTTTTGATTTTTGGGTAGAGACAGATCTGAATTTTTTTGGTGGGGAACAAATTCATTTTTTTATTTTTTCACGAATATTAAGCGGTTTGTATCTAGTTAGTTTTAATTTGAATTCTGAAAAAATATTACATAGATAAGTGGATTGGTTATAATCAACAAATAATATCCATATATATATATGACAATAAAATTTTGAATTAATTATATCATCGTCTAACATGATCTTACAATTATAATCCCCCCACCCCGTAAAATGAGACGTATTTCTCATTAAGTCTTATATGCTTGAGAATGAGCCAACATATCACATCATGGTTCAAAAAGGCGTGATTAATCTTACACTTAGATGAGTCTTGGTGTTTGACAACACTAAAACGTCTTGCTTAGAGGTTCCACAATAAGTTAAGAATCCATAACTCCTGAGTGAAATAAGGTAATAATATCTAGTCAGACCGTTAATATCAATAGGAAAACTTAACATCGTCTAAAAGCTCACTCTTTTCTCAATATTTTAAATAGCAAATCAATTTTGTGAGCTATCGAGTTACTATCCAAGCTTCCTCACTTAATAAGCTTATCTTGGGTAATGATGGCATTCTTAATCAAATGAAGCTATACCTAGCTAGGCACATGGTGCTTGTTTCATAGAAGGTTCTGCCACTCAACTGTCTGTTGCTTAGTCCAAGGGTTTCCCAGAATTTAGATATGGTCCTCCACTTGAATTTTGGAGGATGGTTCTCCATCTTACAATGGTCCATAAAAATGGGTCATTAAATTAAGAGTCAAAATTTGTTAGTAAAAAGTAATAGTAGAAAGTGATGTCAGCAACTGAAAAGCAGTTGACAAAAAGCTATTTTTTGGGGGCCCACGAACTGGAAAATAGCTGACACGAGAGAGAGAGAGTGAGGAATGCAAGTTCTGGGAAATGCTGAATATGATTTCTGTTTTGTACAAATATGAATTGGGATCAGTACGAATATGATTTGTGTTTAGTAAGAATATAGTTTTTAATACGTGGTATATTATTTTGAATAAAAGTTGTGAAAATTACGAATATACAAGTCACACATACAGAATATGTTCTTTGTTCAATACAAATATTTTTTTTAGTTCAATACGAATATGTATTCTAATGTGTATTTATGTTCAATACAAATATGATTTTTGTTTAATATGAATATATATTTTGTTCCATACAAATATTATTTTCGTTCAATACCAATATGATTTTTGTTCAACCAGAATGTACATATACAAACTATAATATACATAAATTTTGTTAGACACAAAGCGCCCGCTTTGTCTGTTGCTTTTCAGTCCGTGGAGCCCATAATCCACTATCTCTTTTACTAATAGATATGAACCTTTGATTTAATGAGCCATTTTTATCGGTCATTAAATGAAAGTGGAGAACCATCATCCAAATAGTAAATGGTGGACCATATCCAAGCTGGGTTTCTCAGTTACCACACCCTTTTTAACATAATAAGCATGCATTGTACTCCATCCCAAGACACCACTTCCCCTGGTTTTTGTAAGTGATCCTGCAATAAGGGCATTGATCTTTATTATATGCCTCCACACCCATGAGCTACGGATGATACATTAATAGTCCACACATTCGCATTTCGACATGTGTTTCTATCACTTCTTACCATCATGGTATAATCTTTAGTAATACACCACGATATATAATGGTATGCTATGGTAAAAATACATTTACTAACATTTTTTATTGACGAATATATCAAAATGGATGATATTTACTACAGCCTAGACATAATTAGTTGACTTCTTGTGCTATCATGATGGTAAAATTTTACCACTTCCAATCACTATAGTTAATCTTTATGTACCATTACCACTATGGTAAATCGTGATATACTTAGGTAAAATGAATGAGATATAGTACATTAACTTTTAATACTTTTAGTAAAAGTTTGAGTCTCTCAGAATAGTGCAAGATTATCTTCGAGACTTGGATGTAAAGCCATTTTGATCAAACGTCACTAAAAGTCGTGTGTCTTAACTCATCTCTATCCCTTAACTCATCTCTAACCCTCCTTCTACGGCTAATTTCCTTCCTTTTTATTTACTGCTATTCCGATTTGTGCACATTTTACATTTTCAAAATATTTACAAACTCGAGACATCTCACCCTTAAAAAATGTTTTACAAAAAGAACATAACTTCTCACTGATTGGGTAGTAAGATTTGACAGGCATTGAGGAATATGATTCTTGTTACCATCTACGTATATTTTGACCCTTATACCATAGTCCATAGCATAGCATATCACCAATATAATAAGTTGGAATTTCTTTGAATGTGCAAGCAACAATTTATGACCGATATATAAGAGATTCACAAGTCACTATGCAAAAGTTAAAAAGGTTTTATTATTTTGAATATGAAAAAGAATAAAATTGGGTGGTGTTTGATTTAAGCTTTCCTTTTTGAGAGGTGTAAAGTTAATGAATAAGAAACTAAAAGGAGGGAACAAGAAAAGGATATAAAGCTTTTCCTAAAAAAAATAATAAAAAAAAAAGATATAAAACACAAAAGTAAAAATCCTCTTAAAAAGAAAATTTCTTTGTGCTCCAGACGGTGAAAATAGGTATAATTTTTTGTTGTTGTTAGGATAAGGAATTGAACCCAATACGAAACGGTAGATAATTTTTTTTAGAACAACAGTAGATAAATTATCTAACTTAGTAACAACTATTATAAATTGCGATGTGTGTTGAGTATCCCATAAGTACCCCCATGCCCCAAATCGTAACTAAGATAAACAAATTCAAGTCATTTAAAATAATTTAGTGTTCATTAATAAGAGTTTACCATACACTACGAACTTTATTCCAATGTGTCACCAATTTTGAGGCCACTACATACAAGTGATTTTTTTCACTAGTCCATTAGCAAATAGAAATAAAATATACAGCACTAATTAAACAAACGAAACTATTTGGCATTCGTCAATCACCCACCACCACTGAACAAAAAAGCGTCAAAAATTCCTCTCAATTATTTCCAAAATGAAACGAATTAACCCATAATATAAAATAATCAATCAAAAATCAAAAGCTGATCAATTGGGAAAGACAGCACAATAGCAATCATGCCGGTAACTACTACCACAAGAACGCCTCCATTCATGCTGGCCGAAGAATCGTCGGAAGGCGCCGGCGGTGGGATCTTGTAGTACCAGGGGAAGTACGGCAGGATCGGGTTGGGTGGCGGCGGAGCCACGTTCATCGACGGAGGCACATTGTTTGGCGGAGGAAAGTAGTACGAAGAAGGCGGCGGCGGCGGCAGCTGGGTGCATGACGTGCAAGCAGGAGGAGGCGGCGGCGGGGACGGCGGAGTGGGCGGAGGTGGGCAGTTATTTGCCGGCGGCGGCGGCGGTAGAATGCAAGGATTGGAGGCACAGGCGAATGTGGTTTGTGACTGCGCCAATTTGGCCGGGGATGTTATTAGGATAATTGATAGCGTGAGCAGAAGGAAAGGGATGGCCGCCATTGGGATGATGAACAAACTGACAGTGGAAGAGAGAAAAGGAATTTTGCGCCGGCGGGGACATGTGATGATATGGTTTATAGTGATAGGAGGGAATATATGACTTTTTCAAGAGGATTTTTTTCTTTCTTTCTTTCTTTGAGCTGTTATGTGCTCACTGGTGGAGGCTTTGTTCTATCTACTGACTTTTCTTGGGTTTTCAATCTTTTTTTTTCCTTTCTATTTTGGACTTTTGGGCTCATTCATATAATAGTTTTCGCAATAAAGACGCGTCTTAACCTGTATTATTAATCAATCTGAATTTGAAGATATCAATAACGATGTCATATAATGTCAATGACATAATTACTTGTTAAGTACTATCTATGATGTACAGCTCTGCAGGCAAGACTCAATTGTTATGTACTAATTGTTTGGTACGCTCACGGTAGACATGTATCAACTGAACTTATCACTCGAAAGAAAGAACATTTGACGGGCAACAACTATGAAGGATCTACGTGGTTGGAAAGGTAGATGAATTAGTGTAACAACAGAGTCGGCTCATATAATTTTTTTTTTTTTTGTAGACATACCCACCTTAATATGACCAAGTTTAGTTTTAAAATATTTCGGCAATGCTTGTTGATCCATAGTTAATACATTAAATTTGTTGAATGTTATCATTTTTCATATTATCCTAGATCAACTTCTAAAAGCTCCTTGTAAAAACGATACACATATCAACTTCTAAAAATGACTGATGATAGCAACAAATTAGACGGACCATTATAGAACATTATGAAGGAAATTTAACCTTTTTGTTAAGTAATAATGAAAGTTGATGGAGGCTTTTGGTAGGGGGTACATTAATTGGTGTTTTCTAAAAGGATTAACTGAGTTGAAAGGGACTTGAATGTAAAACGACAAATGTCAATTATTCTTATCTTGCCACATGATTAATTTTGATGTTGTCTAAATTGGTGAAATGATGGGTTGGAAAGTCGCGATCAATTGTATAATTGGAAACTAATAATATATATATGTGTTATATTCTGACACTAGTAGTTAAACAATAATCCACCGACGCTTTCTTTGCTTTGCTGTACCATACGATTACAATGCATGTGTGGTAGTTATGTGATTCCCTTGAGTCTATCCCGTCATTAACATGATTGATCATTATCTAATCAAATTTAACTAGCTATATCTCTTTCCTTTTACCTTGAAATTTAATATTTTTTTTTAAAATATTAGATTAATCGTGTTCTTCAAATAATATCAACTTTAATATATTTTTGAACAAAAAACATTAAAACATATGCTACCAATTTATATCATAGTGATAATACTTTGTGTACGGATCCTAACTTATAACGATTGTATACATAATACATGATAATATGAATACATGAGAGACAATGGAGATTTTCCTATAGGGAAATAAATAGCATAGCTCACCTATTGGCCCATATATTTCCGTAGGATCAGTGTGTGGTTTATGTTGGTGATAGCTTTCCCAAACCAATTGCTGATGTAATTGCCATTGAGGCTACTTATCAATGAAATCGGTCGATGAGTTGACATTTAAGCTATCATTTACCATCTTTCATCGTAAATTACCACATATATCAGGGTGGTATATTTAATACTGGAATTTTTCCTAATAGATTTTGGATCTCAATCGATCATGATGAAAACGCTCATTTTGTACGGAATTTTACAAAATTTAAGTTAAAACGAAGGTGTTACATAGTGGTAAGACGATAAAGAGTATCCCTCATTGAATTTAACATCAAGTGGACCTCAAATGTTTTTTCACGAATCAATTCAAAAGCATTTTGTGCACGACTGAGACTAATTGGAAATGAAAGTCTTTTATGTTTGGCATAATGACATGTCTCACAATGAAAAACTACATTCCTGTTAAATGGTGCTAGTTGTTTCTCTTTGTCTCTACTTGGATTTTCTAGCTTCCAACCCGGCCCATACCTCTATGTTTTGTTGTTGGAAGTTGCATATGGTGTGGTGGTGATGATTTGTAGTGATTGTGAAAGCAATTGGTAGAGTCCTCTATTTTGTTTTACCAAAGGCGTCTTTCTTTGGGTCATCAGCTCATGAATGAGACGATAATCAGATTTAAAGTGTAAGAAAAAAGGGAGATCATTGGTGAGCTTACTAATTGAAACTAAATTAAATGTAAAATTAGGCACTAGGAGGACATTGTCTAGGATCATACCAGTAGGTAGTTTCACTTTTCCTATATGACTGATAGCTACCCCAGTACCATTTGGTGAACACAAATTGATAATTCACTGGAGTAACTTCAATGAATGAAGTAAGAATGCATGCAAAAAGATCCAAGTTCTAGTGTCAAGTATCCATGTTTCTATCATAGATTCATCCAAGCATGAGTAGAGAATATATTTACCAACACGATTCGTGAAGTGTGGCATGTGTTGTGCAACCGAGAAAGCAAGGTGATTCACTGAAGGTGACGCTGGTGGTGATGGACTATTACTGATTGAAGGAGAAACTTAAGCTTGTTAATTTCTTCAAATGAGAGACTTAGAATGTTACTAGTACTCATGGTCCCAATACTCTGGTTTGTGTACTACCTAAGTCACTGTCAGTATGACTCTGTTTCTGATACAATTGATATAACAACACCTCCAGTTATTCTAGCCTTTTTTCAGTTTTCAACACTCTTCTTTAGTGAGCTTCTCTTTCTTGCAGTATCTACAAAACCTTTTATAATCAGATGTGTCTCATGGCTTATATTGGTCTCCTTGAACTCCTAGAGCTACAGTTTGCACACCCCCTGTCACTCTAGCTTTATCACCTCTGATTTTCGACACATTTTGAAGCACATCATTCGCAACATTGTCGACAGTTGGCAATGGTTTCATCATGAGAGTTTGAACAACATTAAACTCAGGTCTTAAGCCTCTAAGAAATCAAATAAGATTATCCACTTCATATTTCCATTGAAAGCCTCAATAGTTGCACAAGGCCAAATCGCATCTGTAACACAATCACACTCCACTATGAGACTAAATTGTAAATATGCCTTCCATAATACCTTGAGTACAGTATAATATTGTGTCACATTGAGGTTTCCTTGTTTAAGAGCATTAGTATGCCCAACTCATTTCTTCACTTCTTCCCAAAGATTTTTAGTCACCTCATGTTGCATCACACTCCTTCAAAAAAAAAAAAAAAAAAACATCAGTGGAACTCGTAATCCAAGATAAAACACGAGTATTACAAGCATCCCACGTACTATCATCGGGATTTCCTAAAACTGCAATTAGTATTGACACATCAATGAACTCGGTATTATGTTTAGTTTTCAAGGCCATTCTAACAGCTCTTGGCCACATATGGTAGTTAGCTTCGTCAAGATTTTTAGACACAATTGACTATGAAATGTTTTTTACTTAGACTGATGTAACATGGAATTACTAAATGAGGTTCTTGATGTCCATTGTTGTTGATTCGGTTGTGTTCTCAAACTGCCAAATGGGAATGGTGTCAATTGCTAAGGGAGAATTGGACCTACTACGTACTACTCTCGAAGGAAAATATGAACAACAATCTGCCCTGCTCTCCTTGGCTTTCTTAATTCATGAACAAATGAATTGGCTCGGCAACGGCGGAGATGGCGGCAAGAACACACAGAGAATCTTGTTCTGACCACCATCAATATTGCGCTGGCTGGCTGGCTGGCTGGCCGTATAAAGTGCAATATGCTGCTGATGCTGAGGGCCGGCGAGATTCTTCTCTGCCCGCCCAAGGAAGTGAAAGGAAAGGAAAGGAAAGCAAGGTTCCTTCCGCATAACTGCTTTTAGTGGCACTAGTCATATATGTATGGATGGATGGATGGATATATGCCAACTTCTATACTACGCAAAATCTTTCACTTTCCCAAAAACCTTCGTTTCCTTCTTCACCATCTTGTGTATAGGTTCAAAGCATTGCAGTTAAAAAGCGTGATTCTATATATATATATAGAAGCATTTTGGTAATTTAGAATTGTGAAAGTGTAAGCTTTCAAGTTTTGAAACGCGATTTTGATTATATTTGATGAGGGAAAAAGTGCGATTCTGCATAAAAGTGTTTTGATAACCTAGAAGCGTAAAAGCGTAAGTTTTTAACCTTGAAAAAAGAGAGATTTTCACTGCATTGAATTTCAACGTACAGATAAACATGAACACTGTGAAACAATGCGAGAGAATATATATATATATATATATATAGTATGTTCGATTCCGTTTCACGCGCAGCAATAGTATACGAATTCTAGAGACCACAAGTACAACATTTGTTTGATTGACAAATACAAATGAAAGCCAATGTCAAAATGCATAAAAAAAAAAATATATCATGAATCCCAACCTGCGAATCCATACTAGAACATCAATCCACAACCAATCATATACCCTGTATTCATTCATTAAAAAAAATGAAATTTATTAATTAGCTAGTTAAATGTGCCACCAAAAACGAAACTGACATTAATAAACGGACATAAATAACATTACATATAAAATTTATTCATAATCATGCGCCATAACATTGAAGAAATAAAATTGGATCACAATTTGGTAAACAATGACGGAGCACCTAAGAAAGAACCGTAATTATCCCATCGTTAATTTCTTAACTGGCCCCGGAAAAAAAGAATGATTATGACTAAACAATGACTACATGCAGAAAACTCAGTGATATAGAGATCGATGGAGAGCTTTGATCATTTTCCACCCATGCACGATCATATGATCAGAAGTATATCGCTCCTACAAGTAATCCAACACCAACCTTAATAATCATCAAGCCACCATCGATTACATTGCGTTCTCCTCCGCTGTATAAATCCACGTCATACGGATCTCCCGTCACGTACACGAACCTCGGCGGCGGCGGGGGTTTCACGTACACAATTCTTGGCGGTGGAGGTGACGGTGGCGGAGGCGAAAGAGGAGTACAATCCGGGGGCGGAGGAGGCGGTTGAAGTTGTGGTGGTGGTGGCGAAGGCGAAGGCAGAGGTGGTGGTGGAGGCGGCGGCGGTGGTGGTGACGGGGGCGGCGGCAGCTGGCTACATGGGTCGACGCAAGGGCACGATCCACACTTTATCTCTGCCGTTGGCTGGTTTTGATCGTCCAGCTTCTCTGTGACACTGCTAATAGTTGCCGCATTAGTATCGGGAAGGTGGCATAGTATGAAAAGGATTGAGAACAATGCTGCTGCAGCCAGTTTTTTCATGGTGGAAGTTTATGGGAATTGAAATGGAGAGGGAGAGAGATGGAGAGAGAGGAAGGAAGGTTGAATGACAAGGGAAGCATAAATGGGAGGCTTGAAGAGGGGAGTATATGTGCATGTGGAGTAGATGAAGTTAATAAGTTTGATGATGAGAATAAAGGTACCAACAATAATAGTGGGGTTGAGGTAATTAAGAGATTTGAGAAAGAGGTAGGACAAGATGTAGTTTAGTTGAACTAGAAGGTTTTGAGAGTTAGATCAGGTTATAGTTATGAACATTTCGTTTAAATAACTTTTTAAATTCAAAAGATTGACAAGAATTAATAAAGGGCCGGGAGAGATACACCCGTCAGAAGGTTGATATTAAGTCCGACATTAATTAGTTATTATTTTTAATTCCAATAGGCTTGCGTATCTTTTATTTGATTATTCATATTTAGTTATTATTTTGAGACTACTCAGATCATTTTATTATCGCATTGTTCTAGTCATAATAGATTTTATAGTAATTATTATTTCTAGTAAATTAATTCAAGTAGGAAAAGAGGGAGTGGACCATACTAACACTTTCATTAAGGACATTATAGTATTTATGCGTTTAATCTTTCCTTTCTCCTTCCCCTTCCCTTTCATTTACGTATCTTTTCCTGAATTGCTATTCGTCGCCCTAAAATTTAAATTATTTCGCCCTAAATCATACTAAATTGACTTGTATACCCTTATACCCATTTTCAATCCCGAATCCCTAACTCGGAAAAATCGTCCGACCACCGCTGCCGATCCCTAACCCACCGTCGCTCCCATTCCACACTCTGCCGGCCTGCTGTCATTGCCGAGAAAGGAGGAAGAAGAAGGTCTGAGCGCTAGCCTACTGTCATTGCTAAGGACGGAGGAACAAGAAGGTCCGAGTGCTGGTCACCCACCTCGATTCCTCCAATTCGACGACCCGTTGCTGAGGAAGAAAAAAGAAGAAGCAGAAGCAGGAGTAAGAAGGACTGAAGCTTGGTTTGCCGGTGTCATTCCCCAGTCGCCCATCTTTTTAGCCCAGATTCATTACTTACGCCAACTTTTGCTATGTTATAGACATAAAAGAAATCCAAACTAGCTAGAGAAAGTCCAAAAGTTGATCATTAATGGGGAACAGCTCCATGAAATCCGTATCGGCGACGACGATTGGGAGACCCTCGGAGACCACCGCCACCACAAGATAGTCATGTTCGATGCGGACGCAAACGCTAACGATGACCACCTCGGTATTGTCAGCGTCAAAGGAGAACAAGGCGATGATGATTCTTCTTCGACTATAATTTTAATATTTATATGTTTTGAAAATAAAAACTAAATTAAGGATATTTAAGTCATTTTAATAAATGTTAGGGCGACAAATAAGGAGTTTTAGGGCGACGAATAGCAATCCCCATCTTTTCTAGGTTTCATTTATAAATTACAATTTGGTACCTAAATTTAATATGTACTAATATCTAGTACCTAAAATTATTTTTTCACATTTGAGTCCTACAAATATTGAAGTAAAATTACATTTTTATACCTGAAATTTCCCCCCTTACATTTTGGTACTTAAACTTTTCAAATTTACAAACAGGTCTGCTACTTGTGACATACTTTATAAAGTTGTGGCATGTTTTGTGGATTTGTGACATGCTTGAGTAAGTTGTGGCAGGCTTTGAGAAGGTAGTGACCTGCTTTGAGGTTGTGGTTTGGTTTGTAGTCTCCCCTCTCTTCCTTCCTCCTTTTCCCAATTTTTTCATATATAATACCAAATGTGCCACTCATTCTCCTTCCCATTCCCATTCCCATTCTCATTCCCCATCATTAATTGTGATCAACTCATTTAAATGGAAAAGTCATCAAAACGAAAAGTTCATATTGGCTGGAGCTAGTGTTAGCACCATTATAAAAAAAAAATGTTAGCACCCTGGCCCCTCCTAGGAAAAGAATAATGAGAGAGGTAAAAGCCTAGGGTGAGGGGAAAAGGAATTTGATTATGTTACTCTATAAATATTTATTTGACTATGATCAATAATATATGTATGAGAAGAACCCAATTTATGTATCTTCACTTTGTTTTATTATGATTAGTAGTTTCGAAACTATTGTGGAATTGTTCACGCCTTTAACGAGACGTTTTACTAGAGATTTTCGTAAAAACATATCCCAAAGTCCAGAGATTGAGAGATTTTTTACATCTACAAAACTTTCAGTTACTATGACAAGAGTTCACATGGTGTGGGCTGACTGGTGCAATTGGTAAAGCACTGCACAAGTACTTGACTGCTTCTTCTGATCCGCTTCGTGGGAGGTTGGGAGGATGAGCGATCGAAAGCTACCTAGCTCCATGTGAGTCATCGTAATTCGAGGAAACCAGTTGCTCCAACTAATTCGAGTTGTTAGGAGGTTATGCTGGATCTTATACCACTCTCTAACACGCCCCCTCAAACGAAAGTCAATCCATGAACTTGAAAGTTTTCACAGGCCCACCATATCTTGTGCTTTAATCAACTGTTAATATGGGGGTCATGGAGATTCGAACACACGACTATTTGACGTCAAACAAGGCTCTGATACCATGTCAAAAACCAATTGCTCCCAATAACTCGAGTTGTTGAGAGGTTATACTGGATCTTATACCACTCTCTAACAAATACTAGCCTTCCGAACCGAACTTGAAACCTTGATCTAACTTCGTTCGCCATGGGCTGGCGAAAGGGATTGATCGTGATCACAAAGGATTGCAGGGGGGGATCTCTGCTTTCCCAAAAGACTAGCTAACGCGTACATATAGATGTTTCCAGAGAGGTGGGTTGGAATAATCTTTTCGAGCGCATGATGATGATGAGGAGGTGGAGGAGAATCATATGCCCTGCGCCAACCAATTTTGCATCATGCATCCCCAAGTACGTAAACAGGCCGGGTAATGTAATCGCTATGTATGAATTATTTTTTTTTTTTTTTTACATGTATCGTCGCCGATATTGGCGAAGTCAGACATCTGAATGATGGGCTTATTTGAATCGTGGTAATTGGGGAAGGAGGACTAAAAACTTATGAATTGTTGTGTTTCCTAAATTTATCAATTTTACCCATGTATCATAATTGATAGAAGTAATTTAAATTCTCTTAATTTCCTCCGCTCATCGCGTGATTGAGCCGCAAAATGCCACATGCAGGGGCATAAAAGCTCAGTTTGGCCCTGATGTAGATTTTGCAAGAAGCAGCTTCTAGCTTGAGCTTTTAGAGAAGTACTTTTCAAAAAAAGCAGTTGACTGTTTGGATAAAAAAAACTATTAAAAGTGTTTTTTTAATGAGAGGTTGTGTAAAATGACTATAAAGGACTTATAATATAAACTATGAATAATAATTCTAAACAATAAAATGTAGTCAAAATGGATTTTGTTAGACTTCTTTTTATATTAAATAACATGATTTTATTATTTATTTTATTTTTAAAATGATATTATCAATGAAAGAAAATTATATTTTATGGAATAAAATTAAAATATGGTAAGGATAATCTTGTATTTTCAAATCATTTTTTCGTAGAAGCTCCAAATCGGAGCTCTGTTTTTATGTTATACAAAAACGCTTTTTGGCTTTTCAAAAGCCGAACTTTTAGAGGTTTTTTGCCCTGTTTCAACTTTTGAAGGCGAAATGCACTTCTAAAAGTCGGGCCAAACATAGGCAAAGTTAAGTAGGATTTTGATGAATTATATGGTTGAACAAGATATATATGGGAATGTGACGTCTAGGGTAATTAAGATGGAGTGGAGGGAAGGGTAGGAGAAAAAGGTGTTCCTTCCGAATGAAAATGAGTGATTGAGAAGCACCATCTCAAAACCATATATAAGAATCAAGCCCCCACTACCATGTATGATTTGTATACACATATATAATGTAATTATTCTCTTTTGTTTGTCCCTTCTGTTCCATCATATGTTTAGGCTTCATGGGTATATATACCAATTAATGTTCTCTTTAGCAGGGCTAATGGCAGCTGATGTAGCACTGCTGGTGTCTATTTAAATTAAATCATGTCTCCAGTATCACATCTGATATATTTTGTCGGATGGGTTGACTTAAGTTGTTGCATTCGGATGACGACGTTTCTAATACTCGTACGAATTCGAATAGTGTCTCAAGCGAATTTTCAAGGAAAGTGAAAATGAAAGAAAGATAATAACAATTTGGATTTCAATTTTTAATGACGTGAAATGAAAGAATGATGAGTACTTATTTGATGTGAAAGAGCTAGAGTGCTAAAACTGTTTTTTATTAGCATTGTGCTAACACAAGTTTTAGCCAATAGAAACACAATTTTTAATGACTTTTGCATTAATGAGGGAGAGGAGGCAGATGGATGTAATGGTCATTGATGAAAATTTTGGGGAGAGGAGAACAACGTGTGTGTGCGTGCGCGTATTACACGATGAAGAGGGTGGAATAATTTGGGGTGGGGGGGGGGGGGGGGCACGTAACACAAGAAACAACACAACAACAAAAATCACAAGATTTAGAAAGCGTGCCACAACCTAAACACACTAGAAAACATATAAGAGAGTTTAGAAAGCATACCAGAACATCACCAACTACAAAAATCATAAACCACAGCATACCGCCAATTTCTTAAATACACCATAAGTCCCATGAAGTATACTAGAAACCTCATAAAACATATCACAAATTCATCAGCGCACACCACAAGTATCTAAAAATGGACCACACATTCATTAAAACATACCAAAAATTTCTTAAAGTAGACACAAGTTTCAAGCACACCATAAGTTCCATGAAATCTTATAAAGGATACCAACAACCTCATAACACTGGACCTATTTGTAAATTTTTAAAAGTTCAAGTATCAAAATGTAAGATAAATTTTACGTAATAAAATGCAATTTTACAACAATATTATAAAAAATTAATTTTCGACATTAAATATTAAAGATTGATTGTTTTCCCAAAAGACTTATGTATTCGTGCTCTAGATCAAATGCTTCAAATTGATCATAAGTAGGAGTAGGAATAGATGCCTTTTTATCGTTATGCGCTATGTAAAAGAGCTCCTATCTTCAAATAAAGGAAATGTACAACTCGATGAGCTAGGTCTTTTTCACTCGAGAAGGGCGTGAAGCATAAGCACCCCTTTTGACAAGATCATACCTGGATCTGACTCGAGACATCTATTAAACTCATACCAAAATTATAAGTTGTATATAAAAAAACTAATGATATATTTTTATTAGCACTCTTTGTCCTCCGTTTTATACACAAAGAAAACCCTCCAAATCCTTCTCCTTTTCCTCTTAGACCGCTGCTTTTCCTCTTAGACCGCTGGCCCTTTTCCCCCCTTTCTTACTCAAAATATATATGTGACTTATTGTACAAGAAGTCAAGAACACAATAATCAAATCTTAAACAACGACTAAAAACCGAATTCAAATCCTATTAGAACAACGAATACTAATAAACAATGCGAGGGATGGGATTAGGTGCTAATCCTTATAGGGGTTACCACCGTGATAACTAACAAAAAACGCTACTAAAAATAACGAAATCACTACGGATTATTATAAAATCAATACAATATCTAAACTAAATCACTATTAATTCAAACTAGTAGTAGTTTTTACCTTAGTCAGGAAGGTGCTAACTATTGTACAATTAGCACCGTAGCCGTTCCCACAATGCGAACTTTCCAAAATAATGACAAAAAAGGAACTAATAAGGAAAACTCAGAAAAGTTATCCAAGCCCAAAAAATCCTCAAATTGCCAAAGATTGCTTGATCCATGTTAACCAGACAGAGAGTCTTCATGGGACTGACTCAGATCGAGACACGATCCACTTCTAGTTCGGGCTCTCAAACCCACAGCATGCAGGGCCCGTAAAAGCTACCTTAGAGTTTCTTTTGGGCTTTACTCCTTCTGGGCTTCTCTAATAATTTATTTATGATTATCATGAGCTGAAACATAAAACAAAAAACGTAAAGAAAATAATAAGCAAGTCGGTGAAGGCATACACGTGTCAAGAACGTAATGGTACAGGTAGCAGAACCTGACACGCGTCCCACTCTCTACACCCGCTGCTACTTCCACGTGTCAGAGCTCGTTCCTTCTATCCGTCACCGGCCACCGCACCTATAAAACACAAAAAATACCCTTCCGGCTCCGGCCATAAAAAAAACGACCAGATCAGAGTCAAAGTTAAACCTTTATGCCCTGCAAATTTCATATACCTTTATACCATAAATAAATAAATAGTTAAAATACATATCCAAGAGCTATGGTGGGCGTGGGAGTGCCGATATGCGTGCAATGCGGGACGAGGAGCAACCCGTGCCGGTGCAAGGTGGTGGGACCGACGGTGGGGTTTCTGGCGTTCGCGGCGGCGGCGGTGGTGGAGTGGCCGCTGGGGGCGTTCGTCTACATATTCAGGCACCGGAAAGGGAGGAGGATCATGGCCCATCCGGCCACCGTCGTTTACCCTTCCGTCACCAATGCCATCCCCATCTGATCTGGATGAGTGATTTAACTACGCGCTGTTGCTTAATTTTGTTTCCGTTGTTGCTTTTGTTTAATAATAAATGTACAATTTACTGCTCTTCAGAAAACTGTACTTCCTTGTGTATGTGTTCCAATTAATAAAAGGGTTCCGTTAATTTTCCCCCAGGCTTTGATTTGGCAGATAATTTGGAGATATTTTGTTGCTGCTTTGATTTGTAACTGACAAGTGAGATATGCCAAGGGAGACACAAAATCCAGTGATGATGGAACGCCTAGTCTCTCTAGGCAATGAGCCCAATCAGAAGGTCTATGTCAAGGAAGTATTTCAGTGGCCCAAGGCATTTTAATTAGTGTGAAAGCCTTGTTCCAACGGTATTTTTAACCTTTTTTGTTTTTTGTTTTGAGTTATCAATTAAAACAATGTAATCGATATAGACTTGTGAAGTTGTGGAGTATCAGTGGAGGCATGTCGTTGTTACATGCGTTTTAATTAGAGCTGGCAATTGGATCGGATTTGTGGATTGGATTGGTAGATTTATGGATCGAAAGGATTGGTGGATTCATGGATTGGTGGATTGATCCATGAATCCAAATGACATCCAAGTCTTTGACCAAAATGTAAAATTTGAAAAGTTTTGGTACTAAAATGTCATAATGAAATTTCGAGGTAAATTTTTCGTGTAAAAATATAAATTTTAGACACCAAAATATAACAAATATAGGTACCAAGTTGTAATTTGCCATTTTGATCATGGATTGATCCATGAATCCACTATCCAATTGCATTTGGATCAAATGGATTGGATTAAGTGGATAATTTGGTGGATGGATTGGATTGGATTCATGGATTTGGATCTTAATTGCCGCCTCTAGTTTTAATGCTTAAAAACTTACGCATTTACACTTTCTGTTCATCAAAATGCTTTTACGTAGAACTGCATTATTTTTCTCTTACAAACATAGTAAAAATTTAAGTTTTAAATTTTACGAATCTTGATCACCAAAACGCTTTTACGTAAAATCATAATTTTGACTGCATTGATTATATCAAGTATTTCGATAATCCAATTACGTAAAAAGAGTTCTAATAGTGGTCATTTTTGGAACAAGAGAGAAGTGTCGGTGTAATCTAACAGCAAGAGTTTGAGTATATCTTTTAGCCGCTAATCTAACTTTGTACTTGCCAACACGGCCATCTAGTTTATATTTGATTTTAAGAATCGATCCATTTGGTGAACAATGAATTTATTACCTTTTGGCAAAATCATCGAGAAATCTATTGCTTGTCTCCGTTCTGTATCGAATTAGATGTTGCTGCATGGACCCTATAATGCAATAGGGCATGACGTTGTTAGGGTTCATTTAAAAATCTTATTAGCAAAGCAGTGGTTTAATTTTGATACACATTTGACATTTCGGAGTATTTCCACTAAAACGACTCGATTGTGTACTAGTTGCTCATTTGTTCTAAAAAATTGTGTACCACTTACAAACATACATGTAATACTAATACCCCTTCAGACGAATTAAAACTCGTTGTAAAATGTAAATTCATCCCGGTGCAAAGACCAACTTATAGTAATTACTTAGTACATTATATGATAATTAAACAATTCTTACATAAATCGTATTGGCGAATTATTCATTTATAAAAACTTTGTATTCATCGAAAGTCCCATATTTTGGTCACATTTATGTACGGCATCGCATGGAAGGGAGGCAGCCACGAGTGTACGGATTCGCTGCTCGACCAACTTTGTCAACATTGTGAATGGGATCACTATTATCATCATGGTTATCGTCGTGATGAGTGTCGTCGCGATGATCGTCGTCGTGATCTTCTGGCTTATCTCCGTCCTTGTGCTTGTCACAGCCGGGGATCTTCTCGGCGTCAGGGCCCAAGCAAGGGTCGAGCACCTCCGGGGAGATCACGGTTGTCTCTTCGGCTCTCACTTCATTATCCTTCAACAAAACGGACATGGCGATCGTTAGAGCGAGCACCATGATCACGACGTTCTTGTTCGTCATCTTCATCATGGCTAGCTGTTGGGTGGGCGAAATGATCGATTGGGGGAAGGAAATTCTAGACGGTTTGGTTGAAATTTCGAAGGTAAAATATATATATAGGTGAAGAACAATCTATTATTGGAGAAGATTGGTTTTTGCATACATGTTAAAAATAGTTTCTTTCTTTATTTGTCGCTTTCCTGTTTTTACCTAAAGGAGTCTCCTACATGTTTTTTTTTTCTTTTCGTGATCCAAGATGCATGGTAGCCATCAAGTAATGTATGGTAATTAAACAATCGTTTTTTTCCCTCTTTTTCATCGGTTAAAAAATCGGTAAAACTCTTTTCTAAAGGGCACTTTGTTGTTTCTGATATTAGTATAAACTAAGGGAAAAAAAGATAAACTCAATTCACCCATGAGTAGCTAGCTAGGTTGTATCTCGTTCCACCAAACCTTGCTAATAACCATGGACCATTAATTGTACCTTTCCAACTTTTACTATGGTGGGAATCCAAACCAAATCGTATGGGAAACGTGGTATAGATCGGACAACGCGATTTAGTCCAGGCAAGAAGAATGAGAGCCAAAGTTCGGTTGGGTGGGCAGTCCTCAGCCCCCTCTAATATATGATGTGGATGGTCCGATTCAATGTCAACCGCAATAAATTGTGTAAACCGTAATTCATTATCTAGACCAAAACAAAACCTCACTCCCTCGGCCTAATGAAATCTCACAACATGTAAATGGTGTTGAAATTATAATGAAGGACAAAATTGGAGGGGGGGGGGGGGGTGTGAGGGGGGATGATCCCACAACATTTTGATCAAAAGTGTGATGTTGAAATATCTCAAGTTTTTCAGGATTTTACCTTACATCCACTTCTCACGTTCTTAAAGGCAATTGGTAATGTATTCAACCATTTTAGTAGAATGATTTGTAGCGATGATGATGATGAGGTTAGGACGATAAGAAAAATGAAAGGGGAGTTTGGAAAGTATTGGTATGAGTGGGAGGAAATGAAACTTAAATCGAATAGGTCGATTCACATAGATGTTATACTTGACCAGAGCTTCAAGATGAGAAATCCGAGAAATATTATCAAAAAGCTAAATGGGAAGACAAGGAAAAAGGAATTGGTAGAAAGTTTAATGATGAACTTGTCGAATTGTTTGAGTACTATCAAAAGGAGGGTGGGCAACCTCCTCCACCACTACAGTTACAAAAATGAAGTTGTGCAGGTTTCTAGTTCTAGCCAATCTTCGAAGATGGTGGAGAAGTATGTGATGTGTATGCATTATTTCTCACCATTATTGTTACTACTTTCCGGGTTTCTCGAATTTGGTAGTTGGAATATTTATGCAAATTAGTCAGCTGGTCGAGTCGAATTGAAACATTGTTTCATAATCATCTTAAATGTTTATACGCATCAAGTGGTATCGGAGTCCGGTTCCATTTGAATCAGGACTAAACAATTTATACAATCATTTCAAATTTTATGTCATAACTAGACGTGGCTCGTTAGAATTGGAGCAGACAGTTTGAGATCAGTATTCAAATCCTCAACCCCGTAATTGGAAATGAACTCAATCTTTTTACTCATTGATTATATACAATACAATTCTTCTAGTGATGTTTATGTCTTTGCTTGGAAGCTAGCTTGTCCAATCCTTCCTTGGGATTGAAAGCAAGCAATGGTGATCCTATAATTCCATGTATGGGGCCTAGACTTCTTCGGGCACACACATACATATATATTCCAAATTGCGTGCGGGAAAAGACGGCTTTAACCAATTAACATATTTTTGTGGCCTTCAAATACGTTGGGAAGTCAATTCGTCAATGGTCCTTCTATAATTGAAAAATTACACGCTTGGTTGAGTAAAATACGATCAATAGATGATTTTGTTTCTGGTCAATTACTTTTACGGATCAATCAATTACGTTACACCCATATTGTATGATATCTTGCAAAAAATATAGGCTTTTATGGTGATTAGTTATGTTTTTGACATTATGACAAAATAATTAGCAAAATCATGCTTTTTTCTTTACCATCCTAATTACCAAATCAGTGAATCACCCAAAAAACAGCCCTTTTTTCTTCTAGCGTGCGGGTGTGTGTATAAATACATAAACACGTACCGTCCAAAACAGCCAAGAATCCAAATATATCGCTGAGAGAGCACAGAGCAGAATTATATATATGGCGCGAAGACCTCTTTTACTAACGGTGGCCGTTACCATCCAGCTCGGCGACCTCTCAACGTCGTCGTTCCTGTCCATCTCGCTGTACTGCGTGGCCGTGGCGGCGGCGGTCGTGACGGCGGTGACGTTTCTCTGCGGTTCCACGTCAGCAGCGGGAGGGGGGGAGAAGAAGAAGCTGCTGTGGAAGCTGAGCAGCAAGGCGCGTTTGATGGCCAAGAAGATATCGCGGAAGAGGACAACGGCGTCGTATGGTGACGATGAGGACGACGAGGTTTGGAGGAAGTCGATCATAATGGGCGACCGGTGCCGGCAGCTGGATTTCTCCGGCAGGATTTCGTACGATTGTGAAGGCAACCTCGTTGCTCCGATTCCTTCCTCTCCGCCTCCTTCTCATGGTGGAAGCAATTCCTCCTCTCTGGTTAAGTAGAGGCTGACTAAATTAGACTAGTCGGTTCGACATAGTCTCATTCCAAACTACATGTTAAGTTTCGGACAATCTTAAAACGAGCTATAAATTGGTCAGACAAGTCATGATCAATAAGGACGAGTCGATAACCATAACTTTCCTAAACAGCAAGTGTGTGGCTCAATTTTTCTTCGTATATATAAAAACACCATTCGAACTAAATATTAATTTTATGTGTAGTTTAGTCTATGTTCATTTAATTTTTAATATGCAGAATAGTAACTCTCTTTGTTCATTCGACCTCTTCTCCTTTGTGCCCAAAAAAGAGATTGTACCAACTTTTTTTCATTGACAATTTGACTAGTTAATATAACTACAAAAATAAAATAAAAATTAAAGTATAGGTGAGGCTATCTTTTAACTTTTAAGTTAATTAAATTTTTTTGAAAATAGAAAAGGGAAAAACGATTAATTTTAACATAATTGGAATAGCAACAAAATTAGTTTAAATCAGTCACTTGGTATATGGAATTTGTCAAATCTCATTTATTGATGTAAATTTTTCAAATTCACAAGTTAATACATTTTACATTAAAAAAAAACTTTTCATCCATTGCCCAAATTTTGTATGCATTTTAGGACTATAGTGGTTCTACTAAAAGATAAATCTACTCTCAGTAATAAAATAAAAATCTATTTCTCGTTAGCAGACCCAAATAAAGTGAGTAACCCATAAACACGGTGAATGATATCCGCTGGATAGCATGGTCCGGCCCAATAATTATATATGGGCTGGGTCAAATTAAATCCACCCGGATTCTTGTTCGACTCAATTCTATCTACCTCTAAAACTTTGGCTTCTTCTCCCCGTCTGTTCTGCTTCTCCAGTCCATTCTCGGGTCTCTCTCGCCGTCGCTGTGAGCAACGCCATCCTCTTCTTGCACTTCTGTTCGCAGCCTCCACCGGAACTCTTCTGTAGCTCCAAGGTAATCTCTACCCTTGTTCGTTCTGGGTTTCTGTTTCCCTCATTAGTTACTCGTTAGAATTGTGAATTCGGAGGTAGCAGAAATGGCGGGAGGAAGAACAAAACTATGAACGGAAAACCACCAGAAGTTGCCTGACTTTGTGGAATAACGTAGCAACTGGGTTTTCGATAAATGATTAGTTTACAAGAATTGTGTTCCTATCTGACTCAGATTAAAGATGAATCCAGGCGCTGTATATGCAATTTCGAGCTCCATGGTTATGCCTACTAGGCCAAATTGGTTGCCGCCGTCCCACATCTCTACAATTGCAAGTTGCGAGTTTCGAATCCGTTGCAGTATCTCGGGTAGAGTTGATTCTGGAGCTGATCAGAGTAGGTGATTTCCTGCTCAGTACTGACGTTGGAGTTTTTATTCCCACAGAATCAATGTGTAGCTCTTAATACCTAGTGCTGGTTGTTTCAATAATTTATCCTACCACTACACATATGTGCAGGAAAATAACCAAGAAAGTGAAGAACAGAGATCAACAGCTGTGGAAGAAGAGGGATTCGGCTGGATCCGGAACAAAGGCTCTCAATCTTGTTAGAATTGTATGTTGCTCTACCTGTGCTAGAAAAAGGCGGCATAAGTTTTCGATACGTTTGCTGCTGACTTTGTGATGTTGGATGCTCAGGTTTCCGAACTTCCCAATGAGAAAGAGGCTGTTTATGGAGCATTGGATAAGTGGACAGCTTGGGAGACGGAGTTCCCCCTAATTGCTGCTGCTAAAGCTTTACAGATACTGAGGAAGAAGGCTCAGTGGCAGCGGTTGATTCAAGTATGGGAATTCTCTCCCCTCACATGAGATTACATGACGATGAGCATTAGGGTTACTGTGCAGTGAAGTAATCTTTTCACTTCTGTTCAGGTTGCTAAGTGGATGTTGAGCAAGGGTCAAGGAGACACAATGGGAACGTACGACACCCTTTTGCTGGCGTTCGACATGGATGGCAGAGTCGATGAAGCAGAAGCACTATGGGGCATGGTTTTGCATATACACCAGCGCTCGATTCCGAAACGCTTGTTTGCAAGGATGATTTCTTTATATGATCACCACGATAAGCAAAATGGGATGGTAGAGGTATCCATCTTATACCAGTGAATAAACAGATTCTGTGTTGCATGCTTTCTGATGGTATCGAGCACGACAGAAATCGTAAGGCCGGAGTTGCAATTAATTGTTGCAGGTGTTTGCGGATATGGAGGAGCTGGGCATACGGCCTGATGAAGATACAGTAAGGAAAGTGGCTCGTGCCTTCAAGACATTAGGGGACAGAGAGAAGCAGAAGTTGGTTCTGCAAAGATACCTGCCTGACTGGAAGTATATTCACTTCAATGGTGAGAGGGTTCGAGTGAGAAGAAACAAATGGGCTGGAGACTAATATGTATATATATATATAAGATCCTTTACTTTTTCAAGTTCTTGGCTGAAAATGTCGATTAAGTCCTATGGCCTTTCGCATGTGCTCTTTCAAGAACAAAATCGACTCTCTATCACTCTGTTTACATACATAACAAAAAGCTTCGACAACATATTTGGCCTCACTCCCGTACATATGAGATGCGCAAGCTGCTTTGTAAGCTACGATCTGCGCATCACCTGCAAAGGTGAAAAGAGGAAGTTTTCAGATCAAGCGCCATGCAAAATGTCAAGCAAAATTACTTCTTATGGGGCACTGCGGAAACAAATATACCTGCGTTGATTTCGGTTGCAAGCATGCTCTTGCTAAAATGACTATTCATCCACCATCTACATCTTAGTCTCCATGACTTTCCGGATACACCAGTTATAAGGAAACTGGGAACCCTAGAAAAACTAAAGGAAAGTTGTTTCGGAACTTCGCTCCCATTTCCATGGATACCCGACATTTGATCCTCTTCTTGTTGAGACGCTCTGAGAAAGCATAAAGCCAACTCCTTCCAGGTAGTCTTTTCTCCGGTTGCAGCTTCTAAATGCAGAGCTATCATTTCCAGTAGAGATTCCGAGTCATAGATTCCTATGCATAATGCAACAGAGTGGAAACCATGAAAAATTGGCATATGTGTGTTTGTTCCCCTAACACGACAGAGCATGAATGACAAACCTTGATGATGTAGGCTCACAAGCTTTGCCAATGATTGGTTACATGTAGGATCACTCTTTAATGTGTCCTCATAACATCTTGAAAGCAAGACAGCATTGTTCGGATCAATCCGCTCCAAGATAGAGGACTTCAGTCTGTTATCAAAATCCCAAAATAGATAATGATTTTAGAAGAAAAGACAACAACAATAGCCAACAAATCCCACAGTTCAAACAGAGTGGCACAGAGGCAATAAGCTTTTTCATGACTTGAAATAGATCATCAGAGAGCTAAACGGCAAACAAAGAAGAGAGACATTTCGTATCTGTCCTATAATATAAGAAAAGAGTTTGAACCATACAAAGATTCATTGCTTGCAGCTACAAGCATTTTTATAGAATCAATATTTACCACAAGTATCAAGGATCTACATTGGCAAGCATAGACAATTGTGCACTAGTACTGCTACTGGTAATGGAAAGCATACCCTAGATCCTAGCACACATAATAGCCACGGTTCCTATAAAGAGAACATACATCTTTTTTTTTTCTTTTTCAAAGAGAAAATACATCTTCGGGTGTTCCTGTTTTTTAAGAGGCAAGTCAGAATCTTCAGAAATACCAGAAAATACCTATGGGGAAGTGAGGCGCTTGAGTTGTCACAGAAGTTTTCCAGCATATCTAGAGCCTCTTTACAGTCATACCTTATCAGCAACAACTAGCAAAAATGAAACTAATAGAAATTAGTTTCTGTTTTGAATTTAGATTTAGAACATCTGAAGAAAAAACAAATGTTTCCTCAAACAATCAAATTTCAGTGACAAGGTCAATACAGTTTACATAACAGTACCTGAACTAAAGGAAGTAAGGCTGCCAGTATAGGTGGAGTTGAGGATGCAGCTCTCGATAAATACTTCACAGCTTCATTGTATTCACCATCCCGGATGACTTTATCCAACTCACTATCATCAGCTTGTAATGGCCTCAACCAAAGATCCAGATTCCCTTCAGAACACCAACGTAACCACGACAATATCAATGAAGAATATACAAGCATTCACAACTTCAAGTAGAAGGCTTTCACACAACTCGATTCAGTTTCTGTATCAGTTGCATTTTTATACCACTATACTGAGTAGTTAAGGTGATTAATTTCTAGTAATGTGTTTTGTCAAGTAAATAACCGTACTCCAAAAGCTTCATTTACGTGTTACAATTTCACGATATAGCATGACTGATATTTCACATGGATTCAAATTATCTAGAAGCCAATCATAGAAATATTTGTAACCTAAGACAGAATCCTAACAAACATTATAGGAACCTATTGACCAAAAGTTACCAAATTCAAGATTTTGAATCCAATCAAATTATCTGCAGCTGAGAATATATATTGTGGCAATGAAAATGTATTTTTATCAGGCATATCAATTACCAAGGATAGGCAAGCCAAATTCCCCATGATGATCAGAGGAAACCTCATCAGCAGAATTGGCATAAAGGCCCCTATGCTGGAAGTCCCCAGGGTAACTTTTGCTGAACTGATTGACATCATCTTCTGTATGAATCTTTTCTTCATCCAAATTCATACCATTGCCAGCAAAAACTTGTTTATGTTGCATGATGGATGTCTCTGACCCACATTTTAAAGATACATTAGCGTCATCACTGAAAACTGAATTACATCCCTCAGAGCCACCAATGTCACTAACAAACCCTGAAGCTACAACGGAATTCGGATGGCAAGCTTCCATGTCTGAAGGGATAGTACAATATATTTGATTCGAGTCCTCGAGTTGCATGTCTTCTGAAATGTTAGAGTACCACAACTGATAAAATATCATGCCAATAATCATGTTGAACATTGGGTAACTCTCAAATTTGTACTCCTGCACTAAGCTGAGAAGAGGGAATCCAGGTCAAAGAGAGAGCAATTTGTTCATGGCTACAATAAAGCTGTTTAATCACGTGAACCATGACTAGCGGGAAAAATCAAAATGTATAACTAACATTTTCTGCATAAACTAAATATATGCAATGTAAATGCAGTTTCATTATTTTGTTATGCTGATAATGAATTATGGAACTGTTCAATAATTCTTCAAATGAACAGTCAAAATGAAGAAAAGAAAGTATGTTAAAATCAAGGATCAGCCCATACTGCCTTTAAGCCAAAAGTTTCATTAGCTTGTACAAACCATTCACACATAAATCTGGGGGGATGTCAATTTGAACATCTACAAAACTATACATGAGTTGCAATACCTTTTAGCGTTGTTGAGTTCCCCCTCAACGTCCCCTTGCCTAAAATGCAAAAGGATAGACTCCAATTGAACAGCAATACGATCCTGGTATGCAAAAAATGAATTTGACCAATTAACAAATGACAGCTATGCTAGAGGGATATGTAAGAGAAAAGGCCAGAACTAGTACATTGAACAGCATCGTGAACACAGTAGATGAATTGAGGTAACCCACAAGATTGATTACAAAGCATCACCTCTTCCATAGGACCAGACCTTCTTCGATGTGATCCATTACTACCTATCCTTGACATCCATGCACTAAACACTCGATCGATACTGGTAGCATTTAGACAATCACCCTCCATATGCTGAACAAGCTTCATGAAGACCTAAACGTTCAACAAATATACATAATTAAACGTTACATTCCGGATGTTGCAGAAGCAACACCTACGAACAGAGCAGCAGTTCAATAGGCTTAACATCTTCTTCAGACCAGAACAGTCAACCAGAACAAAGACACTGCACCAAGACATCTGCTCAAGACATTGAATTTATCATGAAATCAACTCTTACCATTTTACTCCTACAAAGACCAGTATTACAACTCAAATTCACAAATCATGTAGTGGTCTAATGAGAATCTAACATCTACTGTGTAAACAGCACAGCTACCCTACTTAATCCATAAATGAAATGATCATATTGAAATGGCAAGGAAATCAAATACAACTAGCCTAGCTCAGGTAATGCACCTCTATCAATTCTTTATCCTAACCTAACACCACAGAACAGCAGACAATTAACATCATCGATTCCATTTTTGTAAGCAAATCATACCCAATACTTGAACCGATTGGCAGCAGGACAGCTCTCTTTTTGCGTCCCGTTCAACAACACGCTCAGCACTCCACTTGCTGCTACCCAATCGTGCTGCCTCACCAACTTCTTCAAGATCAATCTGAGTTTGATACGGTTGTCAGGTCGCAAGCTGTTTGCGGACAGTCCAAGCACATAAGATGGCTTGCCCAATGATAACAATACTCTCTTGTAGAGTCTTTCCCCGACGGAAACCTGGCGATCATCATCTTCACGGCGCACCATGCTCGAACTCCTTTTCCGTTTCTTTGCCTCTCCAACAGTGATTTCCAGTCCAGTTAATTCTGTCACCATGGCCTCACTGTCTTCGTGCAACCCTATTCCGTCTCTTTCTGACATCTTGTTTATGCAGGTTTCCGCGAGTCCTTAGAACCCTTGGGAACAGAGCGGGAAGCGAGGCAATAGAGGAAAGAGGAATCAGCACAAGGCGATGGTGCAGCACAACGGTTACCGGAGAACGGAGAGGAGCTTGGACGGGACTCGAGGCGACCGGCGGCAAGGGTTTGAGACGGGACGGGAGGGTCAGTCTGTTGACGCCCGGACCGGCTCGAGAATGCAAGAAAGAAAGCGGACTGATTCACTTCCCTCCCACGACATGATTACCTATTTAGTCCTCTTACTTCTATTGTTAACATCTAGGTCCACGACATGATTACCTATTTAGTCCACGTATTTTGCTAAAATTTGTCATTTTCATTCCTACCCTAATACTTTATCACTTTTATCATTTTCAACAAATCTTGATACCCCTCCGCTTAATATTTCACTAGAGTCTAGTGTCAATGGAATTCACAAATGTGGCAAATGAATTGAATTTTTAGATTGGTGGATTAGATCATGGATCTAAGTAACATCTAAATATTAGATCAATATGTAAATTTTTAAAACGTTTAAATACTAAAATATAATATTCGAACACTTTGAATACCAAAATGTAAAATTTCAATATTTTATGTTAAAAATTTTAATTTTAAATATCAGAATGTGAATTATCGGTATTAAACTGTAACTTACCAAATATCCATGAATCCACCTAACCAAATGGATTTGATTCAAAATGGATCGTAGTAATTGGATATTTTAGTGGATGAATTGGATTGGATTGGAAATTGTCACTTGTACATATCCGTATATAAGGTAGGGTCGAGAAACAGTATGGTCTGATCCAGACCAGATTATATATACAATTTACGATCCAAATCGATAGGATGCAATACAGAGTGGGAATCAGACCAAATACTAAACATTTCAGATCCAACCACGCCTGTACGTTCTGATTCGGTACATTCAGATCAAGCATACTACATTGATAAAAAAAAATGAACAATTTTGTTTGATCCACCGCACAAAAATTAGACAATAACGGAGGGGAGGAAAACTATTTTTGTCTTAAAACCAGCTGAATTTCAACATGTATGCACGATCTTAATGCTCTATATCTAAGTGAACGACAAAAAAGACAAAGTCAGACAGTCTTATTTCCACCATAATGTCATAAAATATTAATATAATTTTATATGGAGATGCGATCGTTTTCACACGAGAAAAAAAATATAATTCCGAACCCAAATCAAATGTTGTCTAAATTAAATACAATTAGAGGCAAATCAATCAAGCTAATTGTCAAACGAACTTCCTTATAAGGAGCTTATTCATGACCAGGAGGAGTTCAACATATATATAGCATCTTCTATATTAAGTGTTTTGAAAACCTTTTATGCAAAGATAGTGGTAGATTACTAGGTTTTGGATTACAAAGGGCTTGACGCATATAGAGCCATAGGTTCTACATCGTCAAGGTTGCAATGGCTATGAATTGAAATATGAGTTACATCTTTCATCGTTCTATTATGGGTCTTTTGTTATTGCGTAATTTGGATTTGATTACTAGGTGAAAAACTCAATAAAACGAGTCTCCCGAGATAGTTAGTAATTTAGTATACTATCTTCAATGTGACGTGGTGTAACCTTAACTTGGTGAACCACGTTCAAAATCTCAATGTGACTCCCTTTACTTTATGTTCTCTTCGGTTGTTTTGTTCTTTATCTCAGTGCTATGTTTTTTCTAGGTTCAAGCACGAAGAACACTGCATGGAAATCTTTCTTCTGAATTATGTTCTTGTGACCTGGACATCAGACATCAATCCCGAGCAAAGTTAAATTGGTTATTTTTAGTACAGGCATGAAACATATAGAACAGCTTTTGCGACGTAAGTAGCATTCTGTTCATTCTTATAATTCCAATGATTATATCTTCATCACGAGAAGATATATAATTATTTTTTTTCCATTTTGAGCAGGACATATATAAAACCAACTAATTATAATTCAAACCGAAGCAACTAATTCCAATGATTATTTGCTCACTATAGCTCTCGCCGCCTCGCTATACAAACTTGAGGCTACAGATTCAACAATGCTGTATATTACACTTAAGCAACAGCACAACAATTTACAAAAGCGATTGAATCAAAGAAACAGGAACAATTTAAGTGCAGAACTTTGATCACAGCGGCAAAAAAAAGGGGGCTTGCTATAAATGGCCTGCACGACTTTCTCCTTGATCAGCTGCAACAAAACTCACTTCCTTCTTCTTCTGCCAAAAGATTACCCCCAAACAACCACAATTAGAGTAGTTTAATTAATTAATGACTGAAGCTGATCAAGTTTTGACTTTTACTGTACACCTAGGCTAGCTAGCTCTAGCTAAAACAAAACGATTGGAACACCAACTATTAATTGTAAAACACTAGCCTTAATTATATTTTTTTTCCGCACTTTGCTGACTACTGCACACCAACTACGTAAATTATAGTCAAAGATCAAATAAAGACAAGATTTTCCAGTTCCAGGGCCCTTTTTCTCTACCACCTACGAAATTTATTCAAGAATAACATTGCAAACCGACAACCCAAGATTCGGTTGTTGTAACGGTGCAGCAGAAAAACATTTTTGCCAGAAGACCGGGAGCGAGCTAGCGGGGTTCGGTGGTGATGAGACGTATTATTTCGACATAACCATTAGGTCTATACCTTGGTGTGTTAGTTTGCTACTTCTGAGAGTAGGAACGGCAATGGGCAGGTGTGGGGCGGGTTTCTTGGTACTCAGATCCGCCTCGTGGCAGGTCGGATAATTTATCACGGGTCGCGGGTCAGGGCAGGTCGACCCAATGGGTATGCAATTTATATGAAAAAACATTAGAAACATTCGTTATTTTTATTATAAGACCAAGAAAACAAACAATATTATGATAAATGTGGTTAAATTATTGAAGAAATTGAGGTTTTCACTAATTTAAAACTTTATTATAGCTAAAATATGATATAATAAAAGGAAAATACTAAGTAATTTGACTAAAAATTACATGTAATTTAGACAAGAACAGGTTGAGAATGGACCGGGTCAGGGCAGGTCGGATCGATAAGAGTATCCATGCCAGCCCCGCCCCGTCCCGCCCCAAAAAAAAAGCCAAACGAGTCAGGTCGAAATTGTCATCCCTCTTCTGAGTGTATTAAAACTAATTATTATTAGTTAATTAAGAATATGAGTAGAAAATGATAACACTACTAGTCTACTACCCGTACAGTGCGAGATACTGATACAATATTATTGGATACATGGACGCCTCCACTACTACTACTATAGCACCAGATATTATTATTATTAATTATTAATAATAATTATTATTATTAATTATTATTATTATGCATATCAGATATGGGTGCCACGTACTTGTACAGATCCAGATTATGGGCTGGATTCTGAAATAAAAAAAAATTCATTAATATATCTAACAGCTCGTTTTCTTTGAACTTTGAAAGTCTGATCAATTTTTGTTGGGTGCAGACAAAGGCGTCGTTAGGATTAGGAATTGTTTTTCTTAATGTTTACTATATATAAGCTTTGTTCATATTTGACTCTATTATTGTTCTCTTCTTTTGTTTATTTGAAACAAAAAATTCTTTATGATCTTTATGTTATGTTTGGAACCGGTACGTAAACTTGTTCAACTGAATTTGTCAATGTAAATTAAATAGGTAAAATACTGCATAGAGGAATCCAATAAGAAAGCTACCAACCAAGTCTTTTATCTTTTGTCCTAATCGGATGGACTAATATGGACCACTTTTGTTTTTATCATGTACTGTCGGCACGTACAATTTATGCTTATAATAATAGTTTTCATGTAGTTAAAAATAACTTGATTTTACAGCAGTTACACAATAGGCCGTGATTTAATGAAATTGTATTAAAAAATAAATTAATCACTTGACAAAATTATGTAAAAAAAACAGTCTATATACACAAATATAGACTATTTTGCTAATTTGTTGATAAAATTATATAAAAATAGAAAATATCCATAAATATTATACTTTTTTCCACTACAAATTACGACAAGAAACATCACTCTCTTGCCGAACAAAAAAGAAAAGGAAAAAAAAACTCTGTCAGTCGTTGCTATCAGATATCAACTAGTAAGATAGAATTTTTTTTTTTTTTTTTTTATAAATAGTAAGATAGATGCTGGTTGTCGGGTTCGCTATCTTTTATTGCCATTTGTCCTTTGTATTTCTGGCCCTCAGAATTTACAAACAATGGGCCTAACCTAACTACAGACGAACTAGAACCACCATCAAAAGCTGCTTTATGTCAATTTATTCACACTCGAAAAAAGTTAGAAAAAAATTATCGCTTTCGTAAAATCACAAATATTCCTGTAAATCTTATAAATTAAACCTCTACAATTGCCTCCTTTTTTTTCCAACTTCAAATGGAAAGGTGATAAGCGAGCACTACTATGATGATGATTAAGTATAGTTCATGTAACAGTAATATAAAAATATATCACCAAAGGGAGATAAATAAATAAATAAATAAAGTCGGTCGTTGGTTTGGTCCCAAGAGATAATTCTTTTCCTAAATGGTCAGTATAAATTAATTTACCTAATTAGTTAACTGGCAAACCGATTAGTTAGGTAAAAATAATGGGGGAATCGGTAATTGCGGGGAAAAGATAAGGAAAGCAAACCTCGTGCATCTTCAAACTTTCTTCAATGCTCACGAGCTCCGGCCGCCAGTGAACATGCCGCTGTGAGTTCCCCCTGCTGCCGCCGCCAATCCCCGCGCCGGAATTCCCCATATAAAGATCGATAATCTTCTCCGCCACCTCAGCACCGCCGCTGCTCTCAGCCACCAACCGCTCCACCTGCGCCCTCGGGAGCCGCACCTTCACGCGCATCGACCCGCTGGGGCCCACCTCGGCCTCGGCGGCGCTGGTCCGGTTCCCGGTGAGATCCGACACGGATCGCTTGGAGAGCATGAGGAAATCGAGGCGGTCCTTGGCGCTGACGTGGATCCCGGATCTCACGCGCCGAGCCCCGCGCTGCTGCTGCTGCTGCGGATTTGAACTTTCCGGGAGTTTGGGCAGCTCGACCAGAAAGTAGATCTTGTTGGGCTTCAGGTCCTGGCCGGGCTGGAGCGGCCGGGCCCGGATCCCAAAGTTCTTGACGGCCTCCGAGTCCAGGAGGACGTGGCCCGGGTAGTCCCTGACGGCGTCGTTTGCTGTGGCCGGCGTCTTCAGCTTGAACGTCTCCCCGGTCACTTTCATCACCTTCGCCGCCTTCTTCCCCCTGCCGCCGATGCTGTTCCCCATTTCTCAGGGTAATTAAGATTTTTTTAGGGGTTAATAATGAATTATGGATTTGGATTGTGGATATATTTATATGCGTGGTGGGTGGTGGCGGGGATGAAGAGAAGAGAGAGAGAAGAGGCGTGCGGGGTTGAAACGAAGTCGTTTTTGTTCTAGATAAGAATGATTAATTAATTAGATGGGATTTAAGGAGGGTAATGATTTCAATTTTGAGTTGGGTGAGGTGTGAATCAGTGGAAAATTCCTCTCACGTAAGAAAGTCGCTTCTTCTTCGTGATTGATATATACACAGTGAAAAAAAGTGTGAAAGCTTTTTTTTATAATCAATTATTTAATCATATATGTGAAAAGAAGTGGGACAAGCGTGAGTCGACAAAAGGAACAAAAGAGAAGATAAATTATTTCTACCTTTTATCCAGTTTATTCGATTATCTCTTGATGCTTATTTAGCTCGAGCTTGTCCGAGATACAAATTGAACTTGTATGATAACGCAAAAAAAAGTATAAGTTCAGTTTGTACTATGAAAGAATTTGCATTACTATGTAATAGTACAAGTTCAGTTTGTATCCTAATATAAATATAAAAATTCAATTTGTATCATTAATAAATTTGTTGCCGTTTGTGTTATGGTGCTAGCTCAGTTTGTACCAAATGAATTTTTACAAAATAAAATATAACAACAAATGAAATTTGTACCATAAAATTTAAATTTAAATGTACATTTTCAATTTGTATCATAAATATTTTAAAAAAAAAAACCAAAATAGTAAATACCGTGTAAAATTCCTCATTCAACAATCGGGTGATGACAACCCTTTGAACAAACTTATAAAAAAAATTTGTTTCTGGGTGAAATGAATTAATTCTTAACTCGTTCAACTTCACACAATAAGGCGTATGATTCCTCTAAATCGTGAACCTATTCATCGTATCTAATTAGCTGATCAGTATTAATTTTAATATCTTAATAAAATAGCTTATCCTCGTCGCAAATTGAAGTTGAAGTTTCAACGAACGTAAAATAATGGAGCGCAGCAGAACTACGAAAAGTAGGTAATCGGTGGTGCATAAACAATTATTACTAATGACAATCCCATGCATGCTACATAGTTCTGTAAAGTATAAAAAGGATCAACGTAATTTCAAACTCTTGACGTTTCATTCATTATTTCCAGGAATTTGACTCTAAGCTATTCATCAAAAACAAAATAACATTTTAAAATGGTTGACCTCTAAACAGAAAAAGGGAGAATTGGGGAAGATTCTACTTGGAACCAGCTAGATTTTGGAATATAATTTTCTTTACTTAGTAGTATGGTTCAAGAATAGGGGTGGCTATTTGGACCGGGACCGGATTAAAAATCGGAAACCGGACCGTATAACCCGGACCGAGATCGGACCGTATAACCCGGACCGAGATCGGACCGTATAACCCGGACCGAGACCGGACCGGGACCGGATAGTAAACAATCCAATCCAATCTTTGGGCTTAGATTTGAGGTGAAAAACCGGATAAAGACCGGATAAGAGAGCTCAACACCCAAAACTTAAGGGTAATTTGCATAAACGGTCACAAACCTTTGCACTTAGTACAAAACTTAACCAACTCCTCACCCTTTAAGGCCTTAGGCCACTCAAATCTCACAATCTCAATGTAAAATCAAGACCGAATTGGGACCGGACCGGATCAAGACCGGACTGTATCCAATCCAATCTTCGGTCCTTATATTTTCAAAAAGACCGGACTGGACCGGATCAATTTGGGCCAATTTAACCGGACCGGACCGTATAGCCACCCCTATTCAAGAAGATGCGTTTAAAGTTTAAACTCTTGCACCTAAGCGTTAGATAACTTCAGGCAATGTGAATAAGTAATTTTGGCCAAATCACACGTTTGGCAACAAAACAAAAAAAAAGTGGTAATTTGAAAAGAGAATGTAAATTTAAGCTCTTCTATTTACCTCTATGCTAACTAAAACTGTGTGAGTAGAATAGCCAACCATTTCGTAATGCGAATTGAGTAATTACGGTGGTTACCAAAATCTACACCGTTCATTGTCTTTATTCCACTCTATTTTTAAATTGAAAGTGAAGATTAGATTAATGGTCATTTTGAGAATAAAAAAATAACATCTAATATCTATCCTTTAAAAACTCGATTTTTATATATTATACCCAAACCCTACTGCAACTCCATTCTTCATCAACGTCAACACCTCCGCCTTTGGAGGTTCCCTTACTCCCGCTGCCCTCCTCTCCTCCCTCCCTCTCTCTCTATCCATCGTAGATCAGGAGAACATAAAAATCTTGATCTAGAGTTTTTTTAGTTTTGATGCTCGTTCATTGCATTGTTTTATGAAATAACATAGTCTTGTTTTTCATAATAATATTGATTTATTTCTGCAATGATATTGTTTTGATTTCACAATAGTAATGGCATTGGTTGATTTTGGTATTGGTTTGACTCTTCTAATGATATAGATTGTTTATATAGGTAGTTTTAGTGTAATGGTATTGTTTTTCATAATGGTATTAATTTATTTCTACAATGATATTGGTATTTTTTAAAGTGGTAGTGATTGTCTAATGGATTGGTATTGATTTATTGTTTTATTTTTGTAGTTGTCTTATTCCGACTTAACAGAGTCAAGGAAAATATTGAGAAAAAGAAGGAAGAGAGATCTTGCTAGAGATAGTGAAAGAGAAAGAAAATGTAATTCATATGTTTTTTTGTGCTTTGAACTACCAAACTCGATTGACAACACTCAGTTTTAGAAGAATAGTGTTATGGCTATGGGTGAAGCGGGTAGACGGAAAACATTGACCATTCGATATGTTTGGATACCATGCTTACTTTCATCTGCTGTGAGTTTTTGACTTTTCCAATTAGTCTCTATGTTTTGCATGTTTTATATGAGATGAATTGTATCTTTATAAAAGAAAAATAATTTTACCTGACTAGTAAAATATAAGAATTTTGCCATAACAATTAAATCGTGGGTAAAATACCAAAATCGTGCGAGGCAATCACTCATTGCACAGGGGTACAAAAAGTACAATCTCCCGCTGAGTGAAGTGCCATTTGAGAATGTGCATAGAGGGCACCCATCTAACACTCATCTACAGCATTGACCCTCCACACGGATCGAGGAAAAGGAGTTAAACGAAGTTCTTATGTGAGTGCTAAGAAGCAAAAATTGCTCCTGCTCGGTCACCAGTAGTAAGAAACAAAGGCCACTTGTACTAAATACGACTGCTCGGCAAGCAGAATCAGAAAGAGATAACAGACTCTCTTTGTAAAAAAATGTAGTGATGCGCTTAAAGTTAATATAAAATTTGCTAAAAGCTTCCCATGAGTTTTTTTAGAATATCATGCTTAATTGGTTACTTATGAATGATGTGAGTAAGCCGGGTTTATTTTGATTAATTGTTGCACCGTAAGTTGTTAGTTACCCACTACTGACGATCAAATTTTAGTGTTGCTAATTTGGTAAGTTGCATCAGATTTGAGTCAGTCAATGGTAAATGCAGGGGCAGAGGCACCTTGTTAGGAGGGGGTGCCTTGGCACACCCTTGGTTTGGTAGAACAAAGTTAAAAGAGTATATTATTGTTTATAATGAAATCTTGTACATGGAACCACATTCGTATCGTCACAATATCACTAGGTGAACTTATTGTGATAGAATATTGCTATATTTCCCTTTTCAATTCCAATCAAAACTTTTCCTCTTAAACATGGTCTCTCGGCTCTATTTTTTCATTCAACCGACTTTCATCAGTTATCCATGAGCACTAGAGAGTCTTTACCGTAACCCGCCATGGATTGGAATGATTAACAAAATTATGAAGCACTAATCGATAGGATATATTGACAATAAGGTCTTTGATAGTTTAGATGAAGAATATATAATTTACAAGTTTTATTAGAGTAGAAAAATGTTGTGAGTCATTGCAAAAATTAATAGTTTCTCATATAAAATATATTGATTAAAAAATTGACACCCCCTTATAGAAAATTCTGGCTACGCCACTGGGTAAATGGTTGCAAAGAACTTGAAAGAGGGGTGAATGGTATGATCATTAAAGCACAGCTCATCCATTGAGAAATAAACTAATGATTATCACAAGAGTACAAGGGTAAATTTCTAGTCTTGATGTTGTGTTTTAAGTGTCATGGGTTTTTATGTTTTGAGCAGGGTTGTGTCTCCCTGGTATGTGTTGAGTTTCCTCTTATTATAGTTCTTATACTTGAGTCGCTGCTTAGGGACAAGCAAGTATTGAGTGTGAGGTTGTGATAATTGATGAAAACATATTGATTTTGAGGTTTAATGTAATTATTTCATGATATGTTTAAGATATATGACACTTGTTTTAGGTCTGATTGACTATGGAATGGTTGAAAAGCCATTACCATCTGTGTTAGAGTTTTTTTATGTGTTTTAGTTGAGGAAAATGACACCACAGACAGATTGCAAATTTTCAATAGCACAGGCAAATGAAAAAAAAAAAAAAAAGAGTATAACTTGGTGGACCAGGACTTTGGGATCTGATTATGTAGCAAGCAGTTGGGCCAATTGAAGTCGACCTGTCAGCCCACAAGGAGTAATTGGAAACACACACAAGATTGGAAGGAATTAATTCCCTAATCATAAGCCACTGGGCCGGCCCTTTTATTTTTTGCTGTTGGTCCACAGAATTCTTTTGGCAGAGGGGGATAATGGGAGAACGGCCCGGCGACAATTCTTGGATTAAATTTTAAGGATAAGAAATTTAGTGTTGGTTTGGAAGTTGTGATTGTTAGAGTTATGTTTGTTAAATACATGTATTGTGCACAATACAATGTTTGGAAGTGCCAAAGTGTAAAACAATGTATGCATTGTTTTAGGTAGGTCCCACCAACAATCACAAAAAATGATGCATTATACAATTTCAACTAAAAGTTGAGATTGTTGTGATTGTTGCTTTTAGATTTGTGTCAATTTTTTCTTTCCATTTATATCCCTATTAGTTTTTGTCTTATGCTAAAAGTTAAGGGTAAATATGAAATTTTCCCATAAAAGTAACTTTATGTAAATAAATGCATAAAGTAGAATCTCAACAACCAAACAATGTATTGTTAAAATGCATCCATTGTATCAATACATGCATTTATATTATTGTAATTCATTACAACATAACGATTTAACATTCGCAACTTTCAAACGACCCCTTAGAATTATTTGGACCGGAGGTGCCGCGCGGAAGCAGTCGAGCGGAGTTGATTGGCACCAATGATATGTGGTTAATTAGGTTATTAGCGGCAGTGGGCCCATTAGTGATCACTTTTCATTATCGGTTTTCAGACTGAACAGTTAATTCATTGAGCTACGACGGTTGGATTTGCAATTGATTGTTTGGTACGTAGTAATTCCCAATAGAGATAGTTGGCACAATACGGATATCCTTGGCTGCAGAGAATTAGATTAAACTGATTAGAAAAGTGAATTAATTTGGATATGATAGGTAGTGAGTCTCGGTGTTTCTCTCAGAGTTTTCTCCATTGAATTTATACCGACCGTTTTCTTTTACTTAATTTGTTTATTTTATTTTGCTTTTAGAAACTAGTCTCGTTAAACCATTTTGACTTATAGTTTGCTCCATAAAATTGATAGAACTTAGCATTGTATCAGTTCCTAAGAGACGATACCCTGATTTTCGATTTTAATAGGAGAGCACAAGCCAAAGAACAAAACCTCCAAAAGAAAGCTAACTAAAAAAAACTAACACCACCAATCAGTCTTGCTGTTTCCGGCGGCGGCGGCCGATCCGTGTTTCCTGGTGGCTCTTTCTCCGATGGTGGTTCTCGGTTTGGGTGGCTTCGATGGCAACGAGTCCTTGGGGATGCATGCGGCACCAAACACTTTATGATTGGGCCGACTGAAATTAGGATTTCTGGGGTAAGTAGTGGGATCCATGTGTTTGGACTGGACTTTGGGCCTCGTTAATTTTGGACTGCTTTTGGCTTACTTTTAGATTCTCTTTTTCAGTAAGATTTTTTCTTCCTTTCAGTGTTGTAGTACTTTGTACACAGTGTTTCGTATTAATAAAACGATCACTCCACTTTCAAAAAGTTATATATCTACGTTGTACAAAGAGAAAACATAATTTTCTTACAAGGTGTAAAACCATAACACGACATCCCGGCTGAATCCAACTCCAATGAATATGAAAATGGAAATCTTAGGTTGATTCCAACAGAGAGAAAACATAATTTTGTAACATTGAAGCAAAAATGATGAAAATTGGGATAATCTCCCGATTTGGAGATAAAGGTCCACAAATTTGGTGACTTGCATTGGGGATAGCCTAACCGAGTGTGCAACCAAAAATATGCCACTCTCGTATGGGCGACTAGGCAATAGGCATACTATATTCCATAAAAGTGAATAATAATAATAATAAAAATAATAATAATAATAATTATTATTATTATTATATTACAGTGAGGGGGAACACAACATGTACATGGTAAGTCGGTAACATGTACATGGATGGAACACAACATGAACATAGATCAGAGGCTCAAGAATAGTTGTCTGCCGGACCCTTCATTTAGAAAATTCAGAACTAAGGATGGAGAATTAAATACTATTTTATTTTTCTTAATTTTCTTAACCGACTCATATCTTCTTCGTTTTAACTCGGATTTTAATTTTTTTTGCACAGATGGAACGAGTTCGTTGTGTTCCACAAAATGATATACTTTTCAATATTTTATGAGAATTTTTTTTTTCTTGCCTCTCGGTACCGACTGCATACCATATGGTATCTTCTTCGTTTTTAATTCGTTTTTGAAAACGTTTACACAGAAGGAACGAGTTCATCATGATCTATTGGATCTACAAATTTCTTGGTGAACAAATTACAAGACCAAAAAATACCACACAATACCATATAATACCACCCTGGTACGAGGTGGTATCTTGTGATACACAATGTTAAAAGTCGTAAATGACAGTTAATATACTTAACCTATCATGTATTCAACCATGCTACAGTCTTGGTTTGTTCATACCACCATGATACGCTTTTCAAACCATATATATGCTCTTATTTTTTACCACCATGATAAAAAAATGGCTCAATTTTCTTTGTTCGAAAAATATATCAAAGTAAATATCATTTTGACGAGCACAATTAATCTGATCTAACTATGCAAAAAAAATTAAATTTCGACTTACAACAAGTGAGAAATCGTCCGTCAAATATTAAGAAGGAGAAAATTAAAAGCTTTCCAAGAGAGATGTTGATGTTATGCTGATGTGGACAAGTTACTCATGGTTAGTCACCATAAGATTACTCACATGATCGATCGATTCCTTAGATCAGAACCAAATCTCGAACATGATTTTACTTTTGTATCATTGTTTGTTTGATTCATTAGACCAAATCACGCAAATCCAAGCAGCAACATATTATAATAATAATTATGATAATAATAATAAACCAGTTGAGAGCAACAAGTGCACAAAGTTGGGAATTCATTTGATACGGGCTAGCAAGTATGATAATGTAAACATAATATTATTATTATTATTATATAAAGGCTATATAAAAGATGAATGACGATTGCAGAAGAGAAATTCCAACAACAAAAACAAAAACCGATTACAGAGGAGAAAGTGACTTGGTGGGTCGTCTTCCTCCCATGCAGCTCCACTGAGTTAACGAAAGAGGAACTGGAGCACGCAACACCACAAACAAACATGCTACTATTCTTTTTTTAACGTCATTAATTATTTATTCGATTCATTAAAACCCGAACACACAGATCCAAAACCTTTAAGTACACATTACGGAACATATTAAAAAAAAACGACAAACAACTGAAACAAGTTGAGTGCAAAATGACAAAGCTGATGATAATCCATCTCACATGATAAGAGCTGCAGGAAGAGGACGATAAGGGACCGATAACACAGAGACGAGAAGTGTGCTGACGCAGGAATGGATACTGTTGACTGACAAAGACGGGTTGGGTGGCTTTAGCTTTTAGCTTTTAGAGCTTGGAGGATAGCAGTCCACTCTTCTCCACCTTCACATCGCTTTCCTTGGCATCCAGCTCAGACGCACTCGGCGGCACGTCCACCGCCGGCGAGCAGTTGAAGAACCCGTGTGGCTGCTCAACCAACCAACCAACCACAAAACAATTAAGTACGACGCGAATGCAGAAAAAAAAAAAAAAGTACGTCGATAAAACCGACGGTAGCGTACCATCAAGCTGAAGCCGGTCCGCTCCACCGGCATCACCGGCCAGTCTTCCAACCTTGGGACGTGCGTCACGCCAAACACGTACCAAAGGACGATGTCTTCTTCTTCCAATTGGCGGTCCTGCTTAACCCATGTGGCCAGACCTTCGCCGACCCGGGGATTCTGATTAGGGAACTCGCCGCCGGGGAACATCTCTCCCGCTGCATATGCTGTCACCCACAGGTTGTGCTTCAGGAAGGCTGCCCTCCTCAAGAACTTGGCTTCCGGACCGGCCAACGGCAAGCAATTCGAACTCGGCACTAGCTTGTACCCAGTCAGTTGTCCCGTCCTGTTCACTATCCTAGTGTTCCTTATCTGATTCCAACACCAGTAAGTAAGTAAGTAAGTAAACACATGGGATTTCTACATCGTCAATTTGGCGCAAGAGTAAGAGAGCTTACAATCCAGTGTCGAGCCGACAAAGCATTACAGTCCCTCGTGGCTTGTGACTCTGATCTCAGGACCGTTTCTTCGGCATAAAATGCGTTGTTGTGCATATTGTTTTCACCAGGTGCCTCCACTTTAACATTCACCTCAGCAACCTACCAGCAACGCAGAAACAAGGGATACATTCACATACGAATTCATTTTAATCCCAAGAAAGAAAAAAAAAAACGGTCTAGACTTTTTTATTTAACCTGATTATAAGCTTCACCGGGTCTGCAATCAACGGCCATGTTCATTCGAGCAACGAAAAAGTGCTGATGAACTGGTGCATACAGCCCAGGCGCAATAATTGTCCCATACTTCCGCACTTCTCCAGGTTGCAATGCTCCTAAGCTCAGGATTCCGGTCAGTTTCACTTCAGCTTCAATTTTCCCATCCTGTCACAATCAACCAAACAAATATAAAGACCCGCATCACACTGAATCTCGCACCTAAAAAACTAAGGTCCTCCCATGGCAAACTCGGAAACAGAGAAATTAATGAGATGCATAACAGATTTTCCTAACTTGCCTGATAAAAATGCCAGAAGAACCCATATTCGTAATTTGCGACTGTGCATATAAAAGACACTGTTAAACGCCTGGACCTCCGCACTTCAGCTAATCCTGTTCTCCAGTCTTGATGTTTCCACAACATTCCGTGATCCTCTTCATGCAAACATACACAATTTTCAATGGTTTCAACACCTCCAGTGAAGTTTGTAAAGTGAGCATCAAAGTATTTGATGTAGCCCAAACAATCACATCCCTGCAACCATCAGTGATACAACTATTAGACCCAATGTATAGATCCAATGGAAGATCATCATCACATTTAAAGAGTGAAGCAGTTCAATTCCCACACCTTCTTAAGAGAATGGGCGTTTTTGCCAAGGCCATCTTCCCCTGCATCAAATGCATTCTTACGGTAATGTGGATCATTAGGATCTCCATAAGGCACAACCATTTCGACAAAGCTTAGCCTGTGGGCCACAGGCCTACGACCTCTGCTACCATCGGTATATGCAATGGAGTGTATGACCAACCCCTCCCTAGGTGTAAAACCGATGCGGAAGTTCCACTACCAAAATACAAAGCAATCACAAGAAATATTATTAATTATTGCTTCAGTGGAAAGACTCAAGACTAGTGAACATACAAAGATAGATAAACCAATATAGATACAATACGAGCATATACCTTCTGCCATTCCACAAAGTGGCCACTAACACGGAAACTTGGACCTTCAGGCTGAACAATTTGCAATGCCTTGATATCACTGCGATCAACCCCTCCTCTTGTCTCACCAGGAGTATAGTTCCTTAGAGGATCCGCTGTCGGTAATGGGACTAGCTTTCGATCTTCGAATTCAATAATCTTCATGTTTTGCATGTCAACAAGTATATGCATTCCCTCAACAGGCCGTGCATATCCATTATCCATTGGATTGTCACTATCAGTTCTGCAGAAAATAAGAGGTTTGGCCAGTCTTCTGTTAGGAGCATCAGCTTCACTGTGATAACCAACACACCTACGCAAACAGAAATTCATAACCAAAACAATTAATAACATTCTATAAAAAATCAGTTTCATAACACAAAAGATAAGCATACTATCTGTCGCGCAAAATACACAGAGGGAGCTAGTATCTTGATTTTTCTTACCAAGCATCAACCATTACTAGGTCCATGTCATCAACCCCCCGTTTCTTCATTGCCTCTCTAAATGCAGGGTACTCTTTCACGGCAGCTTCACATTCAGCATATTCTGCAGCATCCTGCTCGTGAAAAAGAAAACAACTTTTTTTTATAAACTATGTGTTGCAAAAGATAATACAACCCAAAAGACCAGAGAGGAAAAATAAGCACACACCATTGGAGGCTGAACATCCGGAACAAGCTCAGATGATACAACTTTTCCCCTGTGATTCCCTCCACGAGTTGCAGCATGCACTTCCGATAGTTCCACGATCCAGACGCTTGTCTCGTTGGACATTTTGTTGTAAACAACAAGTCTAGCTCTCCTGGGAGGCAACTTGGTGGGGATTATTGGACCACCTTTCAGCCTAGGGAGTAATGATGGCTGAAAGGGAGGAAAGAAATAGGCATCTGCCAATGCAACGACATGTTTCTCAGGTTCCAGCAGAACCACCTCAATGAATCTCATGCCGTCTCGAACCTAAAACGCGAAACACCACACCTCATTAGTTAGATCACATTTCATAATCTTCAAACACATGATATATGCATCTAAAAGGAAGAAGCAAGTGGCATGGGATATCAAGTACCTCAGGAGTGGCTCCAGCAGCTCTCACAGTCGCCACTGCTACTGAAATTTCAGCTGCTGACAAAGGGTCCAATGGATGGCTGCTTTGCGCTCTCAACATGACTGGCATCACAGCTGAGCATCAATCAAACAAACGGGGGAAGGAAAAAAAAACAAGAATCTCTTAAGATAAGGCGATGGATACAAAGGAATATTTCAGTTCAGATCATGTTATCGATAATTAATTAAGCTAATTGAAGATTTGCCATAACTGCAATTGATGATACATGCGTTCAGATTGCCATGATTCAATCAAAATGGCCATATTCTGAGAATTAAAAGAACATATCGTCCCTGCATACATAAACCACTCTGGATATCAAGGAGCATTGACAAAATTGTTAAAACTCAATTAAGAAGATCAAACAGTTCCTTGAGGATTGATTGATTATACCGTACCGGAAAAGTCAGCGATAGAGTATTTTAGACTAAAACCATGGTTTAGTCGTGGTTCAACCGCTAAATCTTGCATACCGCTAAATCGTGGTATGATTTTTTAATCCTTGCTCCGAACAAATACAGAGTCGCATAGAGAAATCGCGAAGAAGGAAAAACACAAAACAGATTATCGACAGTGAAGGATCAAGAAGCGAAAGGGGAGGCATAAGCGAGAGAAAGAAGGAGCGTACGTTTGGCAGCGGGCAATTTGGGGGAAGCATCTGGAAGGCGCTCGACGGGAGAAATCAAGGACGAGATATCAGTCTTGGCGGCATACTGATCGTCTCGTCGGGACGAGACAATCCAATCCTGCACGGCATTCTCTGGCTGAGCACCGGCGGCGGAAGCCTGACGGCGAACAATTGAACCGGAGGAGGAGGAGTCATTGCGGCAACATGCAGAGGAAGGAATCTTCGCTTTTTGCGAAGCTGAGGCCATTGTAAGGGGTTCACAAGCTCGCCGATTCCACCAAGGTAAGACTCCTCACAATCAGCTGACATACAGCGATTTCCTTCGTCACTACCACAACACTCTCGCTCCCTTCTTCTCCACCTCGCCCAAAAAAGGCACACTCAAAATCTCTTTCTCTCTCTCTCTCTCTATGTATAAATCATATATGTGATCTCTCTTTCCTTATGATAAGCGTATTTCGAATCCCCTGCCTGCTACGTGATCAAGGTTTTTGTTCCCCAAACAAACTGTGAGTCTTAAAAGGAGGGAGGGAGGGAGGGGAAAGGAAATTCCAGAAAGATCGGAAACTGAATCCGGTAGCGGAAAAGGAGGACTCCACGGGAGAAGGGGAGGGAGGGAGATAGGAGAGAGAGAGAGAGAGAGAGAAAGCGTTTTTAGTGAGTGAGGGAGTGTTAGACTCGGACAATGACACACTGCGGAGGAGACGGATGGATGGGCAATTGGGAAAGTATATGCAGTGGGGGAAGGTGGAGCCACTTTGTGACGTGTCATAGCCATTTATAAAAAATTAAAAACTGAATTTCCTTTTTCATGTTGTTTTCTATAAAGTCTTTATTGCTGTGTTGGACTCAAAAATATTAACTATTATTGAAAAGAAAATGCGATTATCTTATCACTATCACTTATCAGAATCGTGGTGGATCCACGACACGAATGAACGACCCAATTGTTGAGGGTTGGTGTCACCAAAAGATAGTATGGTTTTTATTTTATTTTAATAAAAATGTTTTAAAATCACAACCGGAGTACTAGTATTGGATTTAGACTTCAATTTTCATTTGTGTTTTTATTTCTTTTCAGCTAATGGTTGTTTAGCAAAGATATATTTTTATTTCTATCGATAGTACGAATATTGAAGAGCAACCATTGGACTTAATTTAATAGTTGGGGTAACACGACTTGCTAATTAAGTTTTTTCCCCCAAAAGATAGTCGTATTTTACTAGGTATCAATAGATACGCAAACACGACTACAAAGACCGAATTGAAGAACAAAAGTCGAACTGAACGAAACCCGTGGGAATAAACTAAGGGCTTTCTCGCCCACTTTATGAGTGACCCTATTCTCTTCTTGACTAACAGGACATAAAATATAATCCGACAAAGCTAATAAAAATTGTTAAATCTCCAAAAGCACTAATGCCCAGTGCATCCCATGTATCTCTATCTCGAACTTCTTTAGTTGGGCTTCCCCTTAACTATCTTGTTGAGATGGGCCTCTCCGTCCTAAAACAGTAGCCGCTCTTAATTCTTAGAACTGAAACTACAGTTGTCGAACCATTACTGAAAAACTTCAAAGAAGGCTATATTGCATGCATAATCAATTTCATCTAATTCTAGCAGCCTGTGCTATAACACATATATATTCAATCGATCAAACCTATCGATGATTTCTCTAAAGTTGTGCTTCTTCTCAAGATTTTCGTGCCAAAGGAAATGAAAAGGAACGGTGGGTTAAGCATTCATCTCATCTAAAACACACATTGAGTGATTATTAAGCAAATCCAACCTATTATGGCAATAACGATGTACAAACAATGTAACTCTTGCCATAATATGGGAGGTCTAAAATAGTACTTTTTGTGTGTCATCACCCCTACACTTTCCTTCTTATACAAAAGTGTGGTATTTTCTTGGACACATCCCTTTGTCCACCTTTTTCGATATCAATGTGCCACCAACCCAACATTTCACCTTCAACTTGTCAGGTGGTAGGTTTTCCATGCCCCCTCGTTATCAGGGCCATTGAGCATGGATGGTATCTGGCATGAACAATCTTTTTGTAGTAACACTATGATTGTGCTTATTGTCAAATTGCTAAGGTGGTTTGACATATCATCGTCCAACCAGAAGCACAATAGAGATTCTGGCTCCCACTCGTCCAGTGGTTGGACTCATATATCGGTGGACATGATGGAGCAGTAATCTTTGGAGTGGGCTGTTGGCAACTATAGAAGTCTACAAACGACTATACTTTTTCGGCGAGGCAACCACACAAATCCATGGACTCATAAATCCATGGACACAGAGGGAGCTATTAGAAACAAAGTTCGTCCGACTCAATCCCAACAGATCTTGTCATGGAGGCCACATAAGGAGGACTGTACAATAGTCAATCCATATGGCTTTGTAAGGATGTCAATTTTTTGCTAGCGGTAATGAGTGGTATATCAAGAAACACCTTGGTTGTGCTTTTTGGTCCTTTTTTATGAGTAATGGTAAATTTACCATCATGCTCATCGAGATCTGCAGGGCTATAGATGAGCTACAACTTGCTCGAAAGAATGACGATCAAAAGGCTGATATTCAATTAGACTCTTTAGATATAATGAATCTCTTCAGTTATTCAGCATGTTACGAAAATGCTAAACATATATTTGTTAGGTTTGGGTTGTTCTTGTGATCAATAACAAAATAATGTTGCCAATCACTTAGAAAATATAGGTCACAATGTTTTAGTAGGATGTTTAGTTGTTAACTATTCCAACAGTATCCTTTGTAATTGAGTTAACTGCAATATTATGAGATCTTCAGAACCTTGTACAATTAATAAAGCAAGTTAAGGCTTAGGTCAAACAATTCGTGGGATAAGACTCCATGCTCTCGCTCCGGAGCAAAAAAAAAAAATAAATAAATAAAAAATGCAATACGAATGAGTTTGTAAGAAAATTATGGATTATTATTCATTGGAGCATGAATTTTGTAAGGTAATTCGGTAATTTGTTTCACAAAGATAACGAAAGAGAGAGTATCAGCAATGGTGATCGTCGAAACATGATGTGTTGGAATACTACTCAACGAGTTCAACGTCCACAATGATGCAACACGCAAGATTACTGGAAAGAGCATGCAAATTGCTAATTAGACAAGGAATGATAATTAAATTTAATAATTTCTTGTAAGGAACATTGTTAATGTAAAGTATTATTAGTTTACTACATTTGCGAGATTATGCTTAATATTGCGAACTTATCTTTCTTTTCTGATTTTTTAGTTATTAAAGAAGTAACTGAATACATTTACATCTTTTGTTGTCCACTTCCATAATTTTTCAAAATTATCGGCTAAACAAATTTTTTTGTTCGTCACAACCTCATTACAACCACAACATCAACAAAGTCATATGGGGTTATCATAAAAAAAACCCCATGGGCAAGTTGTGGATGATAGTGCTGGGACCTTTTTCTGTTCTTCAGCGATAGTTGCGGAAGCTAAAGCCTTGTTGACTGCTGCGAGAATGGCAGCCTCCCTTCACGGTCCTCGCAAGTTAGAGCGTGGATTCAGAGGATTCGCTTTCTCCTTCAAACGCATATCGGATTGAGTATCTTCTTCACGCCAAGATCTACTAACAAAAGTGCAGATTGGGTGGCTAAGGAAGCGGCAAATGGATCTCTTCCTCCAGAATGGATCCAAGTGCTTGACATTTTAAATCCGATCTTATAACTCGGTTTTTGCTTGTACTCCTATCCTATCGTTGATTTGAATAGAAATTACCTATTGTAAAAAAAAAAAAAAAAAGTCATACGAGACCGTAACTTTAAACAGACTTATAGGTTATCTAGCCAGATGGTTGAAGGTAAAGCCCAAATCCTTGATTCGAATGAAGCCTTGGTCCAAAATCCAAATCCTCCCAGGAAAGGGAAAGGCCCACTACCTTCGTGTTCATTATCCGTAATTCCGTTGGCCACTCTCTCGTTCCTTGTCTATATTTTTTTGCTCAAACTTACAAAGTAGTCAAACAGTGCTCTTCTGAGGTGTAAAGGAAAAGCAGCAGTCGCAAAAATTTCACCTCCGATTCTCTCCGACTCCGAGGTCCGTCGTCGGCGTTGTCACGAAGTAGAGAGAACTCGCACCTCCCGCCACTCCGATCGAGGTCGACGACGCTGGTGGTAAACATCTGATTTTGCTTTCAGTTTTCCATTCCGATTAGCAATGGAAGACTCGACTAGCGGCGCGTCTCTTCCCTCAGTAGGCTCCGACGCGAAGAAGCGCCGCGTGACCTATTTCTACGAGCCGACGATCGGCAACTACTACTACGGACAGGGGCACCCGATGAAGCCCCACCGCATCAGAATGGCGCATAACCTAATTGTTCACTACTCCCTCCACCGCCGCATGGAGATAAATCGCCCTTTTGCTGCCGCCCGCGATGACGTCCGGAAGTTCCACTCCGACGACTACATCGACTTCCTCTCCTCCGTATCCCCGGAATCGGTTTCCGATCCGGTCAATGGGCGTCATCTCAAGAGATTCAACGTGGGCGAGGATTGTCCGGTGTTTGACGGGCTTTTCGGGTTTTGCCAGGCCTCGGCCGGTGGTTCGATTGGCGCGGCGGTCAAGCTCAATCGCGGCGAAGCCGACATTGCAATTAACTGGGCCGGTGGATTGCACCACGCCAAGAAGAGCGAGGCCTCAGGGTTTTGCTATGTGAATGATATCGTGCTCGGAATTCTCGAGCTTCTCAAGGTTCACAGGGTAATTCACCAAGCCTCGTTCCTCCTTGATTTGTGCTTCTTAGGATGCTAAGTCTTTTTTGTTAATTTAGAATCACCCTTTTTGCTCATTTTCTCCTTTGGGTCGCAGCGTGTGTTGTATGTTGATATAGATGTACACCATGGAGATGGAGTAGAGGAAGCATTCTACACAACTGACAGGGTGATGACCGTGTCTTTCCACAAGTACGGAGACTTCTTTCCAGGAACTGGACATATAAAGGACGTTGGGGCTGGCCAAGGGAAGAACTATGCCCTTAACATTCCATTGAATGATGGGATTGATGATGACAGTTTCAGGAGAATGTTTCAGCCTGTAATGCAGAAAGTTATGGAGGTTTATCAGCCTGATGCCGTGGTTCTTCAATGTGGAGCAGATTCCTTGACTGGTGACAGGTTGGGTTGCTTCAACTTGTCTGTGAAGGGCCATGCTGATTGCCTCCGTTTTTTGAGGTCTTTCAACGTTCCTCTAATGGTTTTGGGTGGTGGTGGGTATACCATCCGAAATGTGGCTCGTTGCTGGTGTTATGAGGTATGTTAATGCATCACTCTCTGCTGTCTTTCATTCTCTGAATCCTTAACGAACCCTCCTATGATTTTGTGCTGCCTTTTGTTTATGCAGACAGCGGTTGCAGTTGGAGTTGAGCCTGATAACAAGCTGCCTTACAACGAGTATTATGAGTACTTTGGTCCTGATTATACACTTCATGTGGAGCCTACCAATATCGAAAACTTAAACTCGCCGAAAGATATGGAGAATATAAGGTAATTTCATCACTGTAAGTATTAATTCATGTTATTATTGGTTGTTAATCCACATAGGCGTCATATTTGGGAAAGACCTGATCACGCTGATAGATATGTAGAGAATATGGTTTATGACATTATTTTCCAAATCATCTTTACATGTACATCATTGTTATATGAATAATCAATGGATAAATCTAAAATGCCACTGGCACATAGACCTGAATGATACTGGTGCTCAGGAACTATTTTTCCGTAAGAGCCATATGGATGCTACCTTCTGAAGATTATCTGATTGCCTCATATTTGTTTTAAACTCTGGATTGTTGAGGTTATAGCCAGTAGTCCTTGGCCATAACGAATTCGAGTGTCTGTCATTTGTTCAGCTCTCCGCTTTTACTTGTCCTGTGACAATTGTGGACCTGCCATTCCTCTGGCTTAAAGGTTTTCCTGTTCGTGCTACTTCGCAAAGAAATATTTCAAAACTAGCCGAATTATGGGTCCTCATTTGGTGGCAGTGTAACATGCTACTCTCTGCACAGGCTTAATTGGAAGACTTATTGAGCTGTAAATTTAAAAGTTTAAGTAGTTGTATTGTAGTACAAGAGAAATTAATTGAAATGAACTGCGAAGTTTCTTGTCTGACTTCAACTTAATGGTGAAGGAGGATGACAAATGCTATGCAAAACAAAGTATTTATCTGATCATGATGGAGAATATTGGCGTAAGCTTTAGTGCATAATAATGTCTTTTCTCATTCCTAGAGGCTTAATCTTGTTATAAATCCTTTTCTTTGCTGTTCCTGTGTACTCTGTGGTTAATGCTTCCTGGATACAGAGAGTATATTATCACGAGGCAGATAGCATTTATTTGGTGATTCACTAATTTGGCTGGTTTCAAGCGACATTTGGTATATATGTTGATGATTTCTCTCATGCATGAAATTTTGGAGATACGGGGCTTTAGGGTTGAGTAAATTATGCTATATACTCCATCATTGTATGGTTTTGCCTTCTGTCCTTGTTGTGACAGTTTAGCACTTTGATCTAAAACCAATCATTCCCCTTGTATGTGTCAGCCAAATTATGCTATATGCTCCATCATTGTATGGTTTTGCCTTCTGTCCTTGTTGTGACGGTTTAGCACTTTGATTTTACAGGAATATGTTGCTGGAACAACTCAGTAGACTTCCTAATGCACCCAGTGTGCCCTTTCAGACAACACCATCTGTGACGGAAGCTCCAGAAGAGGTAAGTTGGTCGTCACTCGTCAGTCTCTCATGCTCGAATGCATGGTGTTCTTTTGTAAAGCCATTTCCTCATGGTGTTTGTTAGATTAGTAATTCCTTCGTGTTGTAGGATGAAGAGGAGATGGATCAGAGACCGAGGCCTCGTATATGGAATGGGGAGGAGTATGAAGACTCAGATCACGAGGATGACCATAAGCCTCAGGCGAGAAGCTTTAACACCGACGATGAGTCCGTCCAGAATGGTGAAGCTAGGTAGGTAACTGAAGATGTAGCTTTCGTCATGGCACAAGGATTCTGTCTTGCGTTTACTTCACCATTCCTCTCCTTACGCACTTTCTTTCCCCTTCTGTTGTGATTGATTATATAGGGATGTGGCAGATGGTATGGAAGACGAAAAACCAGAAGTGGATAGTCGATCTTGATATCATTGGAAGTCTAGTCACTCTGCTCTCTGTTAGGTGACCTTCTTTGTAACGTGTTAGCCGTAGAAATTTGGAAGGCATTATACTTTTGGCAAAGCAAGGGAATACGTTTCGCAAGAGGATGTTAAGAGAATGTTACATGATTCTGATGTTGGCATGTAACTGCCACTGGTAGTGTAAAGAATGAATGAAAGAATAGTTAGAACCAAGGCTTTTTATTCATAAAAATTCTGCATCATATAATATCCCTACACAGGCGAATTAGAAGAAGAAAAATAAAAATGGATTTACTTCCTTTGGACTTGGAAACACATTCGTGACCTCTAGTGAGCTCAATGGTCAATGGGATTTGCCTGAAAAGCAAGCGCATTGAAAGAACTTCCTGTCAGGACTGGCCATGGATGCTACTCTCTGAATACGCGACGACGACGCAGACCTCGAATTCTTCCGAGCACCGGTAGGCTGCTTTCTCGTTTCCTCCCAATGAAGATGATCAATGGCCTTCCCCTGGTGAACAACGGTGACTTGGCAGTAATCTGGAGCATTCTTCTTCACGTATTCTGCTTTCCCCACTTTCTTTATCAGCCTCCTGATATGACATGAAAACCCAGAAACTAAAGCAAACGAACCCATATATGAACTTAGTAGGCAATTCAGACCTTTCTTCTGGTACGAAAAGAGAGCAGCAAGAAGGAGGGCGATCGAGAAAACCCGTTCGTACGAGTTATATTATATCTCGACGTTTTACCTAGGACGGGGGAGAAGCTTGGTGCCCAGTACGAGATTGGTGATGTTGAGAACAGGGATGAGCTCAACAATGGCTTTCCCAATCTCACTGCTCTCCAGCAGCATTGTGTCCACCGGAACCTTGGCATCGTCGCACAAGCGAATGTACTTCTGCAATAGACTCCTCCTCCTGTTGTTCTCTTCTTTGATGTAGAATCTCAGCTGGTCCTTGCTCAACTGGTTCTTGGACAATCTTCCAACTGCCCCCCCACCAAAGAAACAAAACCATGAATTCAGCTCTTTGTAGCCAGGGGACTCTGCTTCTGTTCACTGGAAAATCAAATTCTCACAACCAGGAAGTGGAGAATATGATGAACGAATGTTTACCTGGAGTTGGGATGTAGTGGATGGGAGGGAAGACATGGACAAGGAACAAGCGAGCTCCAGGTGAGATGTGATCCACAGCCCATTTCACAGCATCCAAATCATCTCTCCCAACACCAACATATACATCGCCATTGCCATCAACCCCACTACTGCAGGATCTTCCAACGCTCACAGTGTTCTCTTCCAGCTCCACTATCTCCACTATCTCGGATGACATCACCCTCGACTTCCTGTAGTGGAAAGAGCTAGAGCTGCTGCTGCCGTTGTTGTTGGTGGCCTCTGTTGGTTCTTCCATGCTGTTGATCCTTTTGCTGCGGGCCTCTGTTATTTGCAGAGGACTCTGTTATGGTGGAAAGAGTGATGAAGATAACAAGAGATGGGTTGGTGGAGATGGCTTGATTGGCAATTTGGAAGGAAGGTAGGAAGGTAGTGTCGTTGGTCTCAAATCCACATGGAGGAGAAGAGAGGAAGGGAGAAAAAGAATGGGGGCGAAGAGATTCTGTATTTTGTCCCAATGGTGGAGGCGTGAAGGCTAATAATGGCCTAATGGGTTTGTGTCACTTGCCACCTTTTTTGCCCTTTCTGGCTTTTATTCTCTCCCACATATGGTTTGTGAAATCAGTCGCCTTTGATGATTTAGCACAGTGAGTTTGATAAATAAATAAAAAGTAATTGGTGGGGACGAGGGACATAGTGCTTGAAAATTCCCATTTATTGGAGTCGTCAAAGATAAAAGGTTTTTAATCTTTTTGCCTATGAGAGTGAGGATTTTGTATTGAAATCTCATGGGAGACTTTTGTGTATCTCGCTTTGCTGTTTGGTTGTTGGTCTCTAGGTTCGAGTCTGAGGTAGTGATGGCAATTTTGGATCTAACTCGTGCGATCCGGCCTGTCTCGATTTGTTTGGGGGCCAGTATTATCCAAAACATTGTAGTGTGGGTGGAACATGAGTATTGCTTTTAACCTGCACCGTCCCATTCTCGGCTCGTCTATCATGATTTGCATTGAAATCTATATGTATGTGTCCTTTTTTGACCTTTATAAAATCATATTTTCACCCCAAAGAAATTTTAAAACGATATCTTTCAACTATTTATATTCAATTATGTCTTATATTTGTATTTCTCATTCATTTATGAAGTGTTTTCTCTATGTCTTTTTGTAAAAGAGTTACAAGCTGACACTCTTTTTACAAATAACATATAAGGATGGATCAACCCGTTCCGCCCCGTACCCACACGGGTATTACCCGACCAAACCCGGGCTTAGTGTGGGGTGATTATGGGATTTGAGATACCCGCCCCATTACCATAACTAGCCATGAGACCAACAATCAACGAGAAAAACAACTTTTACTTTTAAAGTCATGGTACAAATTCACTTTGTATTTTGTGTAAGAAATCTTTTAAGGTGGAAACTGAATTTTTAATTTTACGTTATGGTACAGATTAAGGAACAAAGGAAACTTGAACGTCTAATTTCATTGTACAAGTTAAATTTATACACCGAAACACCCATACTTTATAAAATAGTATAAGAATTCATCGCCTCATGCAAATCTCATGCAAGTTTCGATCACACCCAAAGATTAAGAAACGAATTTTGAATCAAAATTTGAACACTTTTTTTAATTTTGTTTCCAATCGAGTCTAATCAAGGGGGGAAAAAATAATGTTTGACCCTATGGTTCATCTATTATGAAAAAGCTAATGGGCTTTTGGAGCATTAGTTAGGCAGAATGCCACTAGTCAGGAAGGAAAAAACTCAAAAAAGTGAAACAAAGATGCCTGTGGACCTCTCATATTGGAGAATGGAAAGCGTGGCGTTTAGTGGTTTTGTCGTTGTGAATGTTTTTGTGGCTTCATATAATGTGTGGGTGCTGTTTTGTGGGCGGTTTATTCTTCGGACGAAACATTCATCATCACCATCATCAATGTCGCGATAAGGAAGGGTATCCATCGCGTAACGTGGGGCAAGGAGATAGATAAGGTGACACAATCTAAGGTTTGTTTTTCCACATATAAATGATTTTGTAAATCTTTTCTCCAAAATGATGATATTCTACAATGATTTCTCAAGGTATTTGGTGATTTGGCGGTGACGGCGGGGCAAATTTACCATTCAAATAAGCGATATAAGAATACCGTGGCTCATAATAGCGACATAACATAAACCCGCAAGCTAAAAACATCGACACAAGGATTAGTGGTCATGAGACATGTGGCATGTAGTGGTTGGTTGAGGAGGAGAGACGAGGATCATGCGAGGCCAACGAGATATATGGCGTGTGGGCTTAGATTGCGTGGCTGAAATGCGACCTTGCTATGTCGCCACTCCGGATTGTGATCTTTTGAATAGACGACTTTGCTTATGGCACCCCCACCTGAAAAATCTCGTCCCGGTCGGGTAATTCATCACAGGACATGGGTCGGGGCAGGTCAACCCATATGAGTACGTAATTTAAAAGAAAAACATTAGAATTTTTATTTTATTAAAATAACCAAGAAACAAACTAAAATATGATAATGTAGTTAAATTATTAAAAAATATGAGGTTCTCAACTATTTATAACTTCATTTTAGCACAATATAAGGTAAAAATAGTAAAATTATAAGTAATTTGAGTAAAATTATAAGTAATTTGAGTAAAATTACATGTATTTTAGGCATCAACGGGTTGAGAATGGGGTGAGTCAAGGCGGATCAGGTCGAGGAGAGTACCCATGCTCGTCCCCCCCCCCCCTATGGGTCGGGTCGGATCCTCCTCAAAACAGATTGAGTAAAACAGGTCAGGTCAAAAATGAAATCCATAGTCACAATGAGTGTGCTACCATCTCAAGACAATGGTGACCACTTTGGTAGTACCTCGATGCTAGATGACTCAGTGATATCCATACTTACCCTTCTTGTATGATATCATGCTTGACAATACCTTGATGCTAGATGACTTAGTGATCTCCATGTTGACCCCCTTGTATGATGTCATTCTTGATACCTAGGTTCTCTACCATGTGGGGTGTGCATGTTTGACACTCAGAGTCTTAATGACCTCGTTGGGTATTTACCATGCTTCATACCTTGGTTCTCTACCCATAACGTGTATCTTGTTTTGTGTAAAGATGAATGAGACAATGATGGGCTTACTCCAGCATAGAAGATCTCGCTCTTCTGTAGGTTACATTTTAGACCAGATACTTCATAGAAACTATCTAAATCATTTTCGTAACCTCAAAAGTTTCATATGACCCTTTTGTAAAGATTAATAAATCATTAGTACATGATCAAATAAACTAATTTTTACTAAAAGACTGAAGAAAGTATGTTTATTTGAACTCAAAACTAAAATTTTGATCTTGCTTGACTGCTTGAGGATGAGGGTGCACATGTCTACTCTTCTTGTATGATGTCATGTTTGACGTCTAGGTACTTATGGGGGTTGACGTCATGGCAGTTGATGAATGCACACTAACCCCTTAAGGTGGCATAATACTTGTAGGGTCTTGATGAGTGATCTCATGGTTGCCCCCTTGAAAAATATCATGATTGACACCTACGTGTTAAGTGGATGCGCATCAACCCTCTAAGATGATGTCATGCTTGAGACACAAATACTTGATGGGTTGGGATGTACGCATTGACCCTCTAAGGTGATGTCATGCTTGATGACTTGGAACGACGTATACCCACGCAACCCCATTGGATGATGTCATGCGTGATGGGTCAGTGGCGAGTAAGTCTCCACTTATGTACCTTGCATGACATGGCATATAACTCAAAAGTCCATCGCTCGTGCCCAACTTAAATCAATTTAATTAACATGGTTATATTGGCCTTATAAATCGCAACTTCTTCAATTTAGTCCATGTGGTATTAAGTTATTTAAGTGGTAATTACAGTTTCAGATGTCAATGATGATAGGAGGGAGATGAGTCGACAAGGGTAGAAGTGATATATTTGATTTTTTTTTGCTTTATTTTATTTTCTTCATATAATTTTTTTTATTTTAAAATAGCAATGTGGGGGTCTCTCTCTGACAACTAGGGGTGCTAATCATATTGGTTTGGTATAAGTTCACCATTAAACAAAAAATGCATACAAAAATTCGAACCAATAAAGCCTATCGATTTACCGCCTGTTATCGGTTCGATAAGAAATTAGGCATCAACAATAACAATAATTCAAAACAATTTAACTATACTTCAATATTTTAACATAAAATCAATACAATAATTATAAGTAACAATATCAATACAATATCCACCATTATTTCATAATCTAAATCCAAATCCCAAATTCCCAACATATAGAATGAAAAATAATCAATGTGTTCATCCAATTAGCGAGTGGCAACTAGCAATACATCAAACACCACAAGATCATAATATCATATAAACATTGACAACCATCAAATAAACGAAGACTATCAAGTGCGAGGTTTGCTCTTGCGACTATGAATGAGAGTTGGAGAGGGGTGACTTGCAGCTGCAGTTTCTGACTATTTGACACATTTGAGACTTCAGTGGATGGTCGTTTGGAATAGATGTGGATTACGATATTAGGAATCGCGATTTTTGTTGGTCTTGAATATTAAGACTTTTTCCCTTAGTCAAAATCCATACCGAACTATTATGAAACTATCGATTACCGACTAACTATTTACGAGCCATACGAGTAATCTACTATGAATTTGTGTCACTATTTGCATCAATTTGTAATCTTCTGCAGAAAAAAATGAATTTGTAATAATATTTTCCAAATTTCAATCGAACTGTTTTGATTCAAAATGTCAAAATGTGGACCAAAACATAATTTACCCATTTTCTTGGAAGAAGGCTTGCGTGATCCGACATCTATGAAATTTGTTAGTTGTGGGTAGCTTGTTGTGGGTAGCGTGGGTGCAAAAGTACCAAATTAAGGGAATAAAATCTTCTTATTAGTACTGTTAGTACTTGGATTTGGAGAAAGGTCCTCAAATGTCGAGGGCTGGCGCAACAACACATATCTGGTTCTGGGGACACATTGGCATGGGTTGGAGTCACTCTAGCTAAATACTCGGTCAAGCTTGTCTGGGAATCCATTAGAGATCCCTCCTCGAAGGTTACATGGTATCAGGCTGTCTGGGGCAAGCCAATCTTTCTGAAACATAGTGTGTTGTTGTGGCTTGTTGTATTAGACAGAATCAAAACAAAGGACAGGTTGTCTAAATGGGGGATTCATTGTGATCCTTGTTGTGTACTTTGTCCTGAGGGTCTTGAAAGTAGAAACCATTTGTTCGACATCTTCGCTTCTGGTTCTACTGTTTTGAAGAAAGTATTGCACAAGGTTTGTGTTTGGTATGAGTTTGGGGATTGGCATTCGCAGTTGGTTTGGGTAGAACAACAATGGATGCAAACAAATGATGCAGTTGTTGTTGGGAGACTCTTATGGGTCACAGGAATAAGTTTTATATGGCGAGAAAGATGTGCGAGATTGTATAGCACCTCAACAGCTCTCTCCCCAGATGAAGTCTCACTCTAAGTTATTGAAGGAGTTCACAATTTTTGCTCAAAGCCATGTTCCCTTCCATTTGAGAGTACAACGAGTGTTAGGGAATTTATTTCAGTAATATTTGTTTTCATTTTCTACAAAATTTGATGGTCGTAACTGTAAGTTGACATTTTGAGAGGGAGTTTGCGAGAACTATCCGAATTTCAATACAATTTTTGATTAACCATAAAAAAATCTACTTTAAATTCGTGTCACTATTGCCTCAATAACTGAATTTGTAACCTTCAATCGGACCGTTTCGATTGAAAATGTCAAAATGTGGACCAAAACGTAATTTACCTATTTTCTTACTTACTATCATTCAGCTCGATTCTGTTTCTTTCGTACACGTTGGTTCAGGTGATGCAGAAAATCAGAATAGTTCTTTGGAAGTCTACCACCGGCAACTTCCTTCAGTCCTCCCTATCCACAATTATTCCAAAATTTCCAATGCCCAACGTCCGTCCGAGTTTCAAGCATCTCTGATCTCTCTGTAGCTTTCCTATTCATCCCTCTCTCTCCCTCACTTTGTCATCATCGGAACGCAATCGGAAATCGGCATCTCGTCGGAGCTTCTATTAAACACAATTCCCAATTCTCCCAAACTTCACTCTCCCTACTGATCAATCAACCTTCGATTGGATCAATCCCACCTCTGTTCGATCGCTCCCAATCGAAAATTCGCCATGGATCCCAACCCCAAATCCTTCCCGATCCTCTCCTACGTCATGCAGCGCCTCCCGTCGATCAGCCCCAGGGCGGCCCTTTCCCCCTCCTCCGCTCGTCCTCCGCTCACCGCCTTCGACATCGAGCAACAGCCGCTCCGCTCTTCCTCTGCCTCATCTTCCCCTTCCTCGTCGCCCTCCGGCCAGACCCGCCTCCTCTCCGCGATGCCCAATCTCAAGGACCCGGAGCTGCTCGCCTCCATGACCACCGCCATCGCCGACGTCTCCCAGACCCGGGCCATCCTCCGCAGGCTCGGGCCCCGCCCCGACCACGAGACCGTCGACGACGCCAAGGCCAAGCTGGCCGACATCGAGGCGAATCTGTCGAAGCGCCTCGAGGAGATCGTCCTCACCCCGCGGCCCGAGGATGTCGATCGGCTGGATTGGAGGGAGCAGCTGGCGAAGAAGGAGGACGACTGCCGGAAGATCGCCGAGAAGGAGAAGAGCCTCTACACGACGATTGTCCAGCTGGAGGAGATGCACGTAGGGTACGATAGGCTGTTGAAGGAGGCCGAGCAGCGGCTGGTTCAGATGTACGAGAACGCCGAGCGGGTTGAAGGTGAGGAAGAAGAGGCACCCCCCAAGGAGGAGGTGAATGAAGACGTCGTTAGGGTTCTTCAAGAGGCTTCGGGGAAGGGAATTGATACGGTGGATTTGTCCGCCAGGAAGCTCAGGTACTTGCCCGAGGCATTTGGCAAGATTCATGGCCTGAAGTTGCTTAATCTCTCCAACAATCAACTTGAGGTTAGTGATACACTCTCGTTCTTGTTTGCTTGTGTGATGCATTGCTTTCTCTAAGTATAGTTGAATAGGACAGCAAGTATGCATGAATGGCAGAGTGTCAGTTCTGTTAGGTTTATTCTGCCTGTTAGCCTGATGAATCGATCGTTGAGTATTTTGCTGTTGGGAGCATGGAATGGTTGAACTTGGTAAATTCTTACTGTGCTCCTGTGAATCAGAAGTGTCCCTAATGGGACAAAAGAACTGGTATATTCATAGTCTCTAAGTTGGTAAAGTCCTGCGCTTTGAAGTTTATAATCTTTTATGGTTTTTGTTGTTAAGTTGTTCCCGAGTTTCAGTGTTTCATATTGACTAGTTGAATGAGTTCTTGGGGGTCTTTAGATAAGAGGAATCCTATCTATGTTAAACATTATTTACAAGATGGTCAATGAGAAGAATTTGATACAGGTTACTCAGAGATCTGGAAATCAGGGTTGCCATGTGTAACGTCCTGCACTGTCCCTGAAAATGAGAATTTTGTGCTTCTAAACACAAGCTGTTCATTGACCCTACCATTTGTATCAGTTCCCCTACAAGTGTGTGCAAAAACACTGGTTTGGGTTGCAATCCCTTCCTACCAGAAAGAAAATGTTGTAGGAGCTTTTTCCACTCTCTGCTCATAGCCCTGCCAAGTTGTGTTTCACTTGTTCCATGTGAGATTCACGATTGAAGCATGGTATTGCCTTGTTGGAGATTGCACTTAATTATGAAGTGTGATGCGATACCAGATTCTCTATTTCTCATCCTTGCCTGGCTGTTCATCTGCGAAAAATATTTACCAAAGTGCAATTTGCTTATCCATTCTGGAAAATCTAACTAATGGCTAGAGCAGTCCCTTATTTTCATTCCTGGGAGTAACTAAAGCAGCGAACTTGATGTTCAAACTGTTCCAGTAAAGGGAAGTAAATACTGTTTTCCGAAATGCAAAATTTATAATTTCTGATAGCAAATTTAAGGGTTTAATAAAGAGAAGCTTGAGGTCCTGTGGATATACAATTTGGCTTACATAAGATTTCATGTCAGTAAGAGCACGTAGATTGAACCAAGTCTCTGAATATGTTTGCTTGTATGCATATGTTTTGTACTCTCTGTGGGTACAGATGGTTCCTGACTCAATAGCTGGGCTAGAATATCTTGAAGAGCTCAACCTTGCTTCAAATCTTCTGCATGTGCTACCCGATTCAATTGGATTGCTGCTTAACATGAAAGTCTTAAATGTCTCCAGCAACAAGCTAGAAGCTTTACCAGACTCCATTGCTCACTGCAGGTAAAAAAAATCAACCTTGAGGCGGAGAAAAAGGCAAGGAATCATATTAGTTGTCCATTTGTCTTGTTTCACTGTACATTTTGATGAAGCCTACTTTCAGGTCGTTGGAAGAATTGGATGTGAGCTTCAACCGACTTACCTACTTGCCTACAAACATCGGGAATGAGATGGTGAATCTCCACACATTCTCTTTCCAGCTAAACAAGGTCCGATCTATCCCCATGTCCATTGGCGAGATGAAGTCGCTTCGCCATCTTGACGGACACTTCAACGAGCTCAATGGCCTTCCACACACAATTGGGAAGCTGACAAACCTCGAGACCCTGAACCTGAGCAACAACTTCACCGACTTGAGGGAGCTCCCCGAAACTTTTGGCGAGCTGTTGAGCCTCAAGGAGCTCGATCTCAGCAACAACCAGATCCATGCGCTGCCCGATACCTTTGGGAGGCTGGAGAATTTGGTGAAGCTGAACTTGGAGCAGAATCCTCTCGTGGTTCCGCCGGTGGAAGTTGTGAAGGAAGGGGTACAAGGCGTGAAGAGGTACATGGCTCAGAGGTGGATTGACATACTGATGGACGAAGAGAAGAAGGCCATACTCGAGACACAAGAGGAAGGCGAATCAGGATGGTTAACCCGCAGCACTTCCTGGTTGAAGAACACCGCCGCGACTGTTTCCGGGTATGTCAGCCCGAAAGCCCCCAGGGATCCTTATCTTGATCAGCAGCTATAAGAGAATTCTCCCAAGTTTCCCCTCAGCAAATTTTTGAGCATCCCACTTGATATTGTACTACTTGATGTTTTGGTCGTTTTTCTGGTTTGGTTTTCCATCTTTTTCAAGATAGAAAGAGAACAGTAAAGCAAGGTTTTTTGTTTCTCATTTCCCATTCATAGACATGTCGCAACAGGGGCTATAGTTTCTTTCATATGAAATCAAATCTCAGTTTTGGTACACGAGGTTAGTTTTTTTTGTTTAGTTTTGCACGTTCGATGTTGATGTATGAACTAACTGCTGCTATGCTATTTCTCAATCCGTGAAAGTTGTCAGGAAATAAAGAATTTGTTAGAAATATGCCTTTAACATTATTATAATTGTTATCATTATTTTTCTGTGAAAATTATTATTATTATTATGATTATTATTATTATTATAGTTTGGTGTTCGGAGGTATGTCATTTAAATACGACGTGAAAATATGTATTCTAAACTTCTAATGATTTTAAATTTAATTTCAATTTTCAAAATTCTGATGATCTTTCATTAAAGATAGAACATTGTATTGTTAATGGTTATAATCTCGCGAATATCATTCATGACCTGTCTAAAAAAGTGTAACACAAATAGGAAACCGATAACTAAAACATTTTAACTAATATTTGTTTCTCTTATTTGAGAAACAATACATAGTAATATAAAAAAATTTTATGTTATTATAAGCAATGGAATAATAAATTAATAAGAAAATAATATTTCTCATTTATACTCTATGTTATGAAAAAATTATATTTATCAACCAACATACACAAAAATTAGCTGAAAGACAATCTTATTTACTCGACAAATAAAATTATACCTCTATTGTAGTAGCCACCCTGCTTATGTATATAATCACATCAGGTGTCCATGATAACTTCAGTCTGACTTCATGATTTTCATTTTACCACAGTTAGTTCATGTTAAGCCAAATAACTTTAAATTAAATATATGGTTAATTACTCTATAAGATAAAAGAATTAAATAAGTGAAATAATCCACACAATTGGTTTTTCGGAATTTTAATTCATTTAAACTCACCCAGGTGCAATCATGTCGGATTATCAAGAGGTTTAAGGTTTAGCGACTAACCAAACTAAAACTTTCAAAGAGTTGGTCACTTATAGTTTGCAAAAAAATATCGTTGCTTTATGGTAATTCTAAAAATTAATACTAAGTTAAGAATTATATATTATTTCTAGACATTCAATATTGCAATTCAATATAATCAACATATGATGAAACATAAAAAGTACTATTTTAGATCTCTTTGTCATGGCTGGAATTGCATGATTTCCACATTTATAAGCCTTATTCACTTGCATTTGCTTGATAATAACTCAAGGTGCATATAGTAATTCTAGAATTGCGTTTATCATTGTGATACACTTTTGGTTGTGTTTCATGTATTTTGAAAAAAAGCATCTTAGAATACCACCTTGCTCAAATTGGAGACGTTGTAGATTAGTCAGGAGGATAAAAATAGGGTTAATTGCAAGTTTGGTCACTAGGTTTTCTAAAAACGTTCACGTTTGGTCACTAGAAATATTTAATTCCATTCGTGGTCACTAAAAATAGTTAGACATTCCAAGTTTGGTCACTCTCCGTCCAACTCCGTTAACTTCGGCTGACGTGGCAGTCAAATTTCATAGCTGACTGTTAAATATGTGACGTGGCAATTAAAAAATAAATAAATAATAAAATTTAATCATTTGAACTTTCCACCTCATTTTCACAAATATTCAAAAATAAAAATTAATTTTATATAATTTAAAACAATAAGTTTTTCTCCTGGTTGTGTCCTCCCACCATGAATACCGTCATCCGATCTGGGTCAGTCGCACAGCCGAAGAACGACCGGTCTCTTTCAGCACCATCTCTTCTTCTCCTTCCCTCTTTTATATATCATCAATCCTGCTCAAATCCCATCACATCCCATCCTAAACCCAATTCCCCAATTTCCAAATACGATCCTTCCCCCTAGTTAACCCATCAAAAATCCATGCAGACGCCGTCGACGCAGCTTATTCGGGGCATCCTCGACAACCTCAGCAGGGATTCCCTCTCTCGCTGATGTGATAAAATCGAAAAAGAATAGCGGCCTTTCTTCTATCCGACATCCACCCAATGGAAATAAACCAGACGACAGAAGCAATCCACTACCAGCCAATAACCATAGATCCTCCCACCTACTTGCACCTTCCCCAATCCAAGATAAACCCCATTTTCACATCACACAAGACAACAAAAGAAGCAAAGAGTAGATTTATACTCTCCGAAGAAACCATAAATCAAACCCATTCCCCCGCAGCTTGCATCATCACCAGCCACGATCTCATCCACTGGCATCGCTGCCGCAGCACGGTCATCCCTCTGCATATCATCAACGCCATCCCCTTCTGATTCACTGCAGCAGTAGCTCAACAATCCACTACCAGGCGGCTCTCAGCAAAACCCCAAACACAATAGCATCCTCCATAAGCACCCACTCTACACCCCGCTCCTCCACAACAACGTTCCCAAATAAAAAATAAAGTCCTCTCCCTCAAAATCATGGGTGTCGACTATGGGAAAGCCCTCTGCCAAAACCCGTCTCTCCACACCGCCACCGTAGACTCCATCAATGTCGTCGTCTCGTTCTGATCAGCCCCGGTCGTTCTTCGGCGGTGCGACTGACCCAGATCGGAGGACGGTATTCGTGGTGGGAGCCGGGAGGATATGACCGGGAGATTTTTTTTATAATTATAGAAAATTAATTTTTATCTCTTAATAGTTGTGAAAATGGGGTGGAAAGTTTAAATGATTAAATTTTATGTTTAATTTATTTTCAAATTGTCACATCACATATTTAACGGTCAACTATAAGAGTTGACTGCCACGTTAGTCAAAGTTAATGGAGTTGGACGGAGAGTGACCAAACTTGAAATCTTTAAGTAATTCTAGTGACCACGAATGGAATTAAATATTTATAGTGACCAAACGTGAACGTTTTTAGTAAACACAGTGACCAAACTTGCAATCAACCCGGATAAAATACAACACAAATTAAATGCAAAAACAAGTGATTAACAGATTTTATTATCGGTGGACAATAATCTCATGTCGTGTACGTGATCAGTAGCCTTCAAAATCCAAGAAAAATGGCTTTTCAAACCCGAAATTTGTGATGGTACCCTTTGGAATCTAGTAAAAATGGACTGGGGAATAGCCTCAATCAGAATCCGTGATCTATAGCCTTCGAAATCAAAGGAAAATATAATTTCCAAAAAATTGCCCAAAATCTATGATGCCACCCCTTTGGAATCTGGTGAAAATGGACACGGGAAGAATCTGCCACAATCCTCGATTAATAGACTTCACCATGGGTAGAGAATATCTTGATGCTGAATCAGTGATCGGTAACCTTCAAAATCCATGGAAAACGACCTTTCAAAGAAACTGCAGAAATATGAGATGGTGTACCCCTTTGAAATATGGCGAAAATGGACCCGGAATAAATCCGCCCAAATCGTCGATTAATAGACTTCATCATCGGTGGAGAATAGCCTCAGGCCGAATCCGTGATCAGTAGCGCGTTCAAAATCCATGGAAAATGTCCTTCCGTAGAAACCTCCTGAAATCTGTAGTGGTACCCCCTTTGAAATTCACCCAAATCGTCAGTTAATAATATACTTCATCATTGATGGAAAATAGTCTCAGGCCGAATCCGTGATCAGTAGCTATCAAAATTCAAGAAAAATGGTCTTTCGACAAATCACTTATAAGCTATAATAATACCCCTTTGAAATCTAGCAAATTTGGACACAAAAACAAAATCACCCCAAATCGTTGATTAATACACTTTGATTTTTAAGCAAGGAAAATTACTTTGGTTTTAATAATAATAATAATAATAATAATAATTACATATACGTCTTTTTTTCTGAGTGATATCAATAGAAGACAAGAGTTATTCATACAGATCTACCCAGGACCCCTTACAATATAATCTAATGAAGCCACCCCAAAAAATCGAAAGATTCTAGCTCTAGACGAGACAAAAGCAGTGCTTTAAGCGCCACTTTCTGGGCAACACTGTTGGCAATTCTAGGAACCGCCCTAAACTCTTAACAAATGGACAAAGAGTTAAGGATCTGACGACACTCTCGCAACACCAAACCACCAATCGAGACTTCTATGATGCCATGCTGGATCTGCTTGACGACCACTTCGAAATCACCTTCGACTATTACATAATTACATATACATCTCTCTCCACACAAACCGAGATGGCCGTAATATCTTCCAACTTCTTATACTAATAGAAGCGCGCATAAAAGTTCACCACTCGCTACCTAGCCCACGCCACGCCAACCCAAGCCCACACTCACACTATATATTACCTCCACCCACACCAAACGCCTCAGAGAGCCCACGCCAACCAAGCTACTCAACAGTCCACACTCTTTCTTTCTCTCGCGCGTACATCAATCAGTTGGTGCATAAAATCCTTGAGTAGCATCAATCATCGTTAAGGAATCACGATGAGCGACTCGTCGAAATCGATCCACGAGGAGCAACAGCTGGAAACTCCTCTGCTCGTCGGAGATCGTCGTCGTCATCATCCTCCTCCTGAGGATGATGATGACGCGACGACCACCACCACGACCACGTGGCAAGCGGAGTTGGTGAGGGAGCTGAAGAGGCAGATGAAGGTGGCCGGGCCGTTGGTGGTGGTGAGCTTCCTGCAGTACAGCTTGCAGCTGATATCGGTCATGTTCGTCGGAAGGCTGGGTCAGCTGGCTCTCTCCTCCGCTTCCATGGCGACTTCCTTCGCCGGAGTCACCGGATTTGGCTTCATGGTAAATCAATCAACGTAACGTATCTCTAATTTTTTTCGCTCTCTCTTCCGTTTCAACTTGAACCACGATAGATTTAGGTGCTTTTTGTTTGCATCTGTAAATTAGAAGAAACTAGCTGCATGCATTATTTTGATTTCATCACTTGACACGATGTATAACCGTCTTTGTGTTTTATGGCAAGACAGTTTTATTAAATAAACCTAGTCCAAACAAACAGACAAAACAAATAAAGGGTCGCTCTCCCTTTTGGTCTTGTCTTTCTGAAAGTGAAACCACTCTCCTTTTTTTACTTACAGCTTTTTAGTGCATAAAAAAAATATATGAATGACTGTATTCCGCAATAAGTTTAAAAGTTAAGTTGAAGTTAAAGACAGGTGCTAATTAATTATTAACCGTGACTATCTTATAACGATGGCAAAAATATCCCGTTCACACTCGGCTCTAATCTGATCTAATGACGTAGGATAAAATGTGAATTGAATTGATACCAAACAAGTTTGAATATATATTTTGATCTAAATTTGAATAGTAGTTTTTATAGCAGATTGACGATGAATTATCTTTCATTATATTATCCTTGGCCCCGTCGATGTAAATTAATTTGTCGAATTTATAGACTTTCTTTGTAAATAATTACCTTTTTTTCTAGACATATATTGCTATCGAGAATATACATTTAACATTATGAAATTATGAACATGAGTTGGTCACTTTCTTTTCCCTAATCTTTTTTTTACTTATATTGTTTCAACTTTCAACTACATACTTTTTTTACTTGTTCAATGTACATAAATTAGAGGATAATACCCATACCTCGCTGTATTAGATTCTCTGAGTCTCTGGAATCATCTAATCCTTGACAGCTGACAGGGCATAACAATAATCGATAAAACAAAACATTACAAAAAAAATTATTGTTTTCCACTGACCGACGAACCCATGCATGCAGATGGGGATGGGCGGCGCGCTGGAGACACTATGCGGACAGGCCTACGGATCGGCCCAACACCACCACCTCCTGGGCCTCCACCTCCAGCGAGCCCTCATAATAACGACAATCCTCTCCATCCCGATCTCCCTCCTGTGGGCCTATACCGCGCGGATCTTCCTCTTCCTGGGCCAGGACCCGCAGATCTCGCGCGGGGCCGGCCTCTACGCCCGCATCCTCATCCCCAGCATTTTGCCTTACGGCTTCCTCCAGTGCCAGCTCAGGTTCCTGCAGGCCCAGAACCTGGTCTCCCCCTTGATCCTCAGCACGGGCCTTGCCACCGTCTTCCACGTGGGCCTCTGTTGGGCCCTCATTTTCCGGCTCGGGTTCGGCAACGAAGGGGCCGCGCTCTCAGTCGCGGTTTCGTACTGGGTCAACGTCGTCGTTTTGGGGATCTACATTGGGTTCTCGCCTAGTTGTCGGATGACGTGGACTGGCTTCTCCTGGGATGGGGTTAGGGGTCTTTGTGGGTTTCTCAGGCTTGGTGTCCCCTCTGCTCTCATGGTCTGGTAAGGATTAAGACTCTACTTACTTAGGATGATTTTGATAGTTAAATTGCTAAAATTTGATCCTAAAAAGCTACTGATATCCCTCGATTTATCCGACTCCAAGAGTCGAGTTAGGTCAGTTTAGGATCGAGTTATCTTTTGATCGTCTAAGAATTGGATAGGATCAGGTTAACATAAGGGAGGGTCACTTTTTGACTTTGTAACCCATTGAAACAATTATTGATATGAAAATCTACCAACACAAAACACATTGAAACTATTGGTAAAGTTTTAAAGTTTAGGTATTATAATGCAATGTAACAAACATAAAGATAACTAATCCAAATTTTACCACCAAAATATATGGATCTATCTGCAAAAAAAAAAAAAAAAAAAAAAAAACCAGCTTTGGCGACTTACCCATTCATAGAGATATGTTGGCATTCCAGCCTTAGTTCTCCTTTTAGGGTCTATCTAAAAGAGAATCTAATACTTCTAAGTAGTGAATATTTGAATAGGACGAGAAAAAAAAATTGTATCGAAATGTAATTTTCAAAAAATTAGTTTCAATCCTTGAGGGTCAAACATGATCAAGAAGGGAACAGAGAAGGAATAGATAAGTTATATAAGTTGACCCTTCTGAGCGGGTCAGACAAGATCGTAAGACCAAATTTTCGAACCCTATTAAAACTGCTACAAACTTGCTTAGAGAGACGACTTTTCATCGGGGTGAATTTATTTTTTATCCAGCATGCTCTCATTGGTTCAAAATTTGACACTAGATGCAGCCTGGAGTTGTGGTCGTACGAGTTTCTAGTGTTCATGTCAGGACTCCTCCCCAATCCCATGCTCGAAACGTCCATGATGTCGCTCAGCATAAGCACCACGTCGGTAGCATTCAGGATTTCCTTCGGACTCGGCAGTGCAGTCAGGTAAGCAAATAATTGGACCCATTCATTCTTTTCATCTTTTTCGTTTCCTCTCCTTGTTCATGATAAAGAACATTTCTACTTTTCTGCAGCACCAGGGTGTCAAATGAGCTGGGTGCTGGGCGGCAAAACGCGGCTCTGGTGGCAGTGAGGGCGGGAACTTTCCTGTCAATGGCGCAGGGCCTCTGCCTCAGCCTCATTCTGATCTCGGTGCGCGACGTCTGGGGTTTCCTCTACACCAACGACCAACAATTGGCCGCCTACATGGCCAGAGTCATCCCTGTACTCGCCCTCTCCAACTTCATGGACGCAATGCAGGCCGTTTTCTCAGGTACCATATATGCATGTTTCTGATTCATCCATTAACCAGCTAGCTGTTGTCTGCTAACAAATGGGTTTCGGACAGGTGTTGCGAGAGGGTGCGGGTGGCAGGTGATCGGAACTTATGTTAACCTGGGAGCTTACTACCTGGCCGGCCTCCCTGCAGCCATGGTTTTGGCCTTCGTTTTCGGTTTCCGCGGAATGGTACAGTACTGTAATGCAGACAGCAGATACCAAACCATGGTTTCATAATTCGTCTTATTTCTGCTGAGACATGCTTCTAAATGTGCAGGGTTTGTGGATGGGTATCATTTGCGGGAGTTCTTTACAAGCCTGTCTGCTATTCGCCATTACCATGAACACAAACTGGGGAAAACAAGTACTCATTACCCATATTTTTATCATATACTTCCTTGCCTTTCAGTCAACTCTCTGCTGCATGAATGCTGCTGGTATTGTTTTTGTCCTGAACATTTCCTTGGGTCCGTCTTTTTTTCCCCATTCTGGACTTTACAGGTAAAGAAGGCCAAAGAGAGGCTGTACGCTTCAAGTTATTTGTCAACAGAGACGACTGGTGCAGCGACAATACCTTAATCCATCCATTCATTCCCCTCCTGCAAGGGAAGCCCAAACTAATTAACTCACAGTCACAGGAGTAAAGTACATACACATGGTGTACTGCAGTGTTGTTCCATTCAAGAGTGAACTCCTAAAAATGGTGTTACAATGAAGAAAAACGAAGTAATAATAAAGGGGTTTTATGGCTGACCATCCTCTTCCAGAGAAAACAGTACCACTTGTGAGACTAACACCACATTTCCGAGCTTTAACAAACAGCATAATTTTATCTGAACTTGCCGATCTAAATGGAAACATAAGGGATACCTTAGTAAATAGTGCATATACAACATTTCAACTGCTCTAGAGATAGTGGCTCAAAATGAAGGAGAGTCGTGTTGAATCCCAAAAAGAATCTCTCTCTCAACCAGCTCAAAGATCTCCCTCATTCTCTGGGAGAACTTGTCAGTTATGTTTCTGGTGATCCTCTGCTGGAACTTGGTCGCTTTCAGCCATGTGATCCCGACGTAAGCGTCGCACTTGCATGCATTGTGTGCAAGTCCAGATTTCTCAATCTGATACCTCAAGTTCACCTGCAACGCCCACGGCCACGAACCATCAATCAGATAACTTGAGAAACAACAGCATAGCAGAGTCATGGTGATGATAATAGCAGCAGCATATGATTCTATTATTACATGAAAGTGGTCACTAAATGGGACGTCATGAAGCACCATGACCTCATTCACAGTCCACCCTTCTCCGCTGCCATCTGCCATGGTCGATCTCTGTTGGGTGCAACTGACATCACCTTCAAAGATGGACACTTGGCGGTTGAATTTGTAACTGACGTGCCTCTCTTGGACACCCGGCTTCACGGTTTCCCAAGGGGTGGTTGCATAATTGAGCAATCCTGATTTCCCCATGATTCTGTGCTCCATCTTCCCTCCTTCAAACATCTCCATGAGCTCCTTTATCTGCCCAACAACATCCAAAAGGTTTTTGAATCTATACAAAGAGCAAATGACTTGGATGCTTAATAGAATATAACAGTACAGTGACTGCTGCTCACACAAATCGGAAGCTCTTCAGAGTAGATCTTTGACATTTTGGTATCTTCAAAAACATCCATAATGGGTATGGAGTCCTCGACCATAACAGGTCTGTCACCTTCGTGTCCAAGCTCTTGTTCGTCGGCTATTTGTGCTTTCTGCTCAGGGGTCAGTGTTCTTGTTCTCCACAAAGCCGTAATCGTCCTAATTATTTTGGTTAACAATGCCAAATCAGGCAAAATTAATGGAAGGGCTGTGATGGATAACAATGTATGTCAGGCTGGCTTACCTGCTGGCCAAACCGAATGAGCCAAATGATTGAAAGCAGAACTCCAGCCTCCCCTGTTCATCTTGGGACTTGGCCCAGTGCCTTGCTTCAACTCCTTTGTCCTTCCGCAGAACTATGAGCAGCATAGGGCTGCCTACGGATGAAAGAGTTGGAGGGAGTACTTGGATGTCATCAATATCCTCCCAAAGGAAGAAAAACTTGGTTTTGTGACCAAATAAGTTGGCATAAAACCCTAAAATCCTTGCAGATAAGAAGAGCTTGCCCTGCACGGAAAAAGAGAGATTTTGTATCAATGCTATTTCTGGCCATAGTCAATCCTACTTACCCAAACATGAACACAGAGCAACAATCTGAAACATTTTTTTTTTTCTCCAAACATCAACTCTGCAGATTGGTAACAATGGATTCGTAAAAAATGCACATTTAAAGGAAAAAGGGAAAGTAAATGCGCACACCTGCAAGGGTATTTTTCTCTTTAGTTGACATGTAAAGTCACTTATGAGGAATTCTTCTGGCGGCAACCCGAAAAGCTTTTGGAATGCTGAGTTCTTGTGAGGTGATCTTAAGTTCAACTGCCACATTAAAGAACTAAATCAGATATATTTGGGCAAAAAGTACAGATTGACATGTGCACGGACTGATGGATAAATCATGACCTTTACTCAAGCAAGCGACCAGTTCTCATTGGCGATTATATACCAAGCAAGCAGAATTGGTTTACCTTCTTCCCGACCTCCCTTTCCATCTTGGTCAAATAATCTTTGATGGTCTCGACACCGTTGTTGTTGTCTAGAAATATTCTCAAATGTAACTTTGATTGAGATGATTGAGCAAGCTTTCCCTCGAGTGACACCCATATATCTGCCAACTCAGTGGCTGTGTGCTTCAAAAAGTTGATTTCAGTATGCCCAAGTGATGTGGCCTGGTCAAATGGACCGTCAAAATCAAAAACTTCAACGTCTAGAACTGAAGGCGGTTCGTCCATGGCATCAAACTCAAGTATGTCTGCATTTTTTCTTCAAATAGCTTTAACACACATAAATTCATATCTTCAATGCAACGACTGGAGAGAATGCACAAACGTTAGGTTAGTAAATGTCGTACCGTTCCACTGGGGGTCACTAGTTTGAAGCTTGATGGAGCTTGTTCTTGTTCTTCCATTGCAAGTTAACACCGCATAGGGATCACAGAGACCTGTTGAACCAATTGATGCCAAATTGGTCCCTTCAATCAATGCAACAGTAAGAACCCACCCATCACCTTGTGCTTTAATGCCATGATCACTACCTGCAAACCAAAATACAAATTTGTATTATCTTTCGCAGTACTAAACCTCTGGAGAGAGTCCAACATTGACAAAGATGTTTACCTCTATGCAACCTTGTCCCGATGAAATGAGCAGCCATATTGTAAACACGTTCCACCTGGATGAACAAGATAGCACAGCTAACAAGTTGTCCAAAGCTATCCGGCAAATCAAGTCCATAAAGTTCGAGTCCTTGAACTTTGCTAGGCTCACATAATAATATATGCACCAAAACATAAAGAACCATAACAAAAGTGGAAACAACTGTAAAATTGCAGAAGTACTGCCATGCTAACTCCCAATCCGACTCATGTTCGGCCCCCAAACTTGCAAGCATATGCTCCTTGTCTGATAATGAACTCGCTGAATCCATCACCTTGAGATGCTGGCCTAACAGATTCTCAAACTGATCAAAACTATCCTTCAACCCCTGTTTAACTCCGCTTTCAATCACACCTTTCATCATCGTACTGTGGTGAAATGTAACTCCCCATGAAATGATAAGTTGACAAGAAGACTCCTCTTCTAAAGATAATTTCGGTCCAGGCAGCATCTTGTACAGTAACTCGACACTGAACGTGTTACCATATGGAACATCTGGCGTGATTACACTAACACGCACAGCAAATTCTGGACCATGGACTCTCACATAGGATTGCTCCTCCGTGGCCCTCACAGCCTTCACCAACTTCGTCGCAGCTTTAATGTAAGTAACCGTACGAGTGAGACCAACAGATTTCCAAGTCCATGGTCCCTCTACCACATCTTGTGTTCCCTGCAACTCTGCAAGATTCTTTCTAAAGTGCGAACCAGGCTCGAAAAGAAACCTATTGAGCTCACCAGAAGATAGTAAATACTTCTGGTCTATAAGCACACCTCCCTGTAAGTTATCAGGCATGTCCTGTTTCTCTTCCATTGAGTCCATCATGTAAAGACCCTCTTCAAATGTAACAGCTGATGGGTGGTGTTCATCATCTGTGCAATCCTGGTAATCCGAAGCACTGTTTAACTCGGAGGATTCATGATCTGGCCTAGGACTAGGAGAGCCTTCTTCTTCATGCTTCGAGAAAACCTTTTCCAGACTATGAGCAATGGCTTTCATTAACTTCTTACCACCTGATATCTTGTGATGCTGAGCTTTGGAGCAATGCATACCATGAGCTGAACCCAAATGGGTTTCAGATTCTTTCACATCCTCATCAGAGGAAAGGAAGTTTTTGCTAGGGGAATCATGGGTTTCATCATTCACACACATAGACAGAAGAATTTTGCCTGCGCATATGCATCGAAGTTGTCACACTAAGCGATTCAGGGTAAATTCACCATTCCACCAGCAAATCCTAGCATGTGTCTAACAGTCTAATAGCTCTGAACTGCGAATTAACTAGAGACTGGAGGAGGAAGACTAACCGGAATCAAGATGAACATGCTTGCCGGTAGATGGGGATTCGAGTGAGAACCAAGTGGGAGGCAGCGTCTGATTAGGCTCGCCGCCAACCGAGCGAACCGGAACGGTGACCCGGCCGACCAAATCCCCCGACCCGGCACCGAACAACCCGGCACCATCGTGGTGGGTGAAGACGGAGACCAGCAAGTTCTCATCGTCATGGGCGTGAATAGGGAAAATGAACTCCTCGTTCCAAACCGGGTTAGCTGTGTTTCTGAGGACCCGGGTCTTGGACTTGCGCTTCCCGACCCGGAGCTTCACGACGAAGGCGTCCTTCACCGGCAAATCCCTGGCTTCCAGAACGTAAACGTATAAGTTCATGATGTCAATTGAGCTTCTTTTTTTTTTTTGATAGCAATCGGAATTTGCAGCGGCGGTGGAGGAGGAAATTGGTGGTGGTGTAGAGGAAGGTGGAAAAGGAGGAGTCGAGTTTGAAGAAGTAGATGGCGGGATGGGAGGAGTTGGCCATAGGGAGGCAACGTGGAGAGAGGAAGAAGGCGACACCTGGGTACCAGCCGGAGTTGAGGGAAGACGAAGGGAAGGGAAGAGAGAGGGAAGAATATTGGAGAGGCGGTTGGGTTCGTCAGCGAGCTAGAAAAGCAAAAAGAAAACCTCCGGAGTTAAGTGTTCTTCTTGCTTTCCACTAAAAACCGTTATATCCGAATCTATTCGTGTTAATCTCACCTATATACTTATATCCAAATCTTAACGTCCAGAGTTAAATTATTCAACTATTACCTAATAAAATTATTAAAATTTTAAAATATTATAGGCAACATGTTGTACAGATCTATCCGGCAAACTGAGCCCATAAAATTCTAGAGCCCAACGACTTTATGGGCCCAATCACGAAATTTACATCTAGAACTAGAACGTTTCCCACAAGAATTTGTTTACAAAGGTGAAAGTGGAATCGCAGCAGGAAGCCGTTATTACCAAAAAAAACAAAGAAAAATCTACCGCCGCCGGCGAAAAAAATTAAAAATGTTGCAGACTCCGGCGTTCATGACGCAGTACCCATGGTCGACGAGGACAGTGCCGTCGTCCTTCCTCATGTCATCGCAGCCTCCCGCTCAAACCCACACTCCGGAGCAGCTTCTCGCCATGGAAGAGGACGTTTACGAGGAGCAGGTAAAAACACTGCCCCTGCTGGCCTCGAACCCTAGTCGTGATAAAATGTCGATGTTGCCGGTAATTGTCCGTAACCTAGTTTGCGAACAGCCAATTCAATTCGAGCCAAGAAGGGGGCGCGATTTTGCACGATTATCTCTTTTCCTCATGATCTCGAGCCGTAATTAGCTTCAATCGAAGTGATTAAATTCATTGTCAAGCAGTCAGTCTGCTACTCTGTGCAAGTTATCAAGAGTTGTGAATTAAGTTGAATGTTCAAGCGATCCTATTTCCATGGTTGCTGCAGTTGAATGAGATCCAGAAGACTAACAGCAACTTGATCGTGATTGGTAAGACAACCGTCGACAATGATAAAGATGAGGATGATAATGATCCGGATGATGACGATGCTGACAATGCAGACGAATCTGAAGGCGAAGAGTTTGAGCAAGAAACTGGTTGAAGGAAGCAGGCAAGAAAACCGACAATACACCGTACCTTTGTTCTACCTTTTCTTTTGTGGGCTTAAGAATGTCAGCAGCGTATTCTTCAGATGGTGAATTTTTGAATGAACAAGTTGTTTCTGCGCTTTAGAGAGTTGGAAGGAAGATGAAGTTTGTGTAGACGAGTTGCCAGTGATGGCTGCCAGTTGCTTTATCTTGTAAAATCTGCTAGATACATTTGGTTCGCAGTTTTCATTCCATACCGACCCCTATTACCATCTGCGAATTCGATAAGCATTCGACGAAAAAACACCATTCATATAATCTATAAACATAGCATTAGCAGGGGAACAGAAGTCCCCAGCCATTTATTCATATAAACCGAAAGTTCAAACACAGAGAACTACAGGACCAGAAGTTTTAGAGCTATTAGCAAGTGAAAAGCCGAAAACCAGAGCTACGGAAGATGTTTCCAACGACATAAGATAACCCCCACTTATTTATATGCTACTTTTCATAGAGAACACTTAAAACTCAGAAACCGAGTCACCATCCCGCGGCTAGGCCTTCTCGCCAGTGAGGAGGTCCATCACCACACGCTTGATGCTCCCATTGTTCTTCTTCAGCAGCTTCTTGTTCACTTCATTGTCACAGAAACCCTGCACAACCATAATTCCCAGTTGTATGTCAGCACACACTTCCTTAACAACAATTAAGGGCCTTCCGTGGAGGCCGGAATTGTTTTTTATCAGTCAAGCCCGCGACTTACCATCTCTTTCAGCTCCTCAAGGATCGGGTCCCACTCAGCAACACCACAGAGATCGTCCAGCGACTGGTCCAGGTCATACTCATTCATCCTCAATATCTCCTTGTTCAGATTCACCTGCTTGAACCCCATTTCCTCCAGCTCCTTCAGAAGGCTCTCCTCAACGGCATCCTCCACATTCTTGTCTTCTTGTTCTGCAGTTGGTTTGGGCATTCCTATCGCGGCAGGAGCACTTGGTTTGCTGATGCTAGAAGAGGGGCCGGCTGCTGCATCAGACAGGTCTATCATAGGGTAGGGCAAATAAGAGCTGCTCGACTTGGTCTCCGAGGCTGAGGGGTGATTCCCTACAAGCAAGGCATCATTAACAGGGAAATTCTTCTCCTGCTCCGACTTGGCCAGTTGATCGAACATGTGTGTCGCAGCCACCTCAGAGGGTAAGGCTGATGAACCAGCAGGCTTACTAGTAGCATCTACTACGGTTTGAGAAGAATCAGAGGCAGCAACGGAAACAGGGGGTAAATTGAGGTTCAAACCCTGGAGACTTGCGCCAGAAGCAACCTTCAGGGAAGCATCCACCTGGCAAGAATGAACAACCACATCAAATCATAATCTACTTCAACAAAAGAGCAACCAAAGCTGATGAAATGAAAGTTGATGATCGATAAGTATAACCAAAACTGGAGCTGACATACATGGATAAGAACCCAGATGCGCTGACCGAATTTGGTGCCAGATGGTGAAACCAGTCTCCAGTATGAGATGTATCGACCAGGTTTTGCAGGAGAAGTAAAGTCAATAGCAACATCAAGTTCTGCATCCACGGGAAGACCATTTGCAGCAATCTGGCAAGTTGAAATGTTTAGCATCAGAATCAGAAGAAAACAGACACTGAAGTTCTGCAGCAAGCAAAGCCATGCAGATGCTCACCTCTAGCTCGGATGAATCAGTGTGGTTGAATCTGTCTCCTCCAATCCACACAAGCTGAGTACCCTTGGGCCACACAAGATTGCCATTGTTGCGCAGTCGCCAGATTTTTGTAAATGGAGTAGATGGAGCCAGTACAGTACCATCCACTACATTCACATCTAAAACAAAGCGACTGTCTAGCCTAGGCTGAACAGATCCACCTTGTTTTGTTATAGGCCTTACTGGTGGTACGGGGCACGTCCAAGGGGAAGCCTTGAGAAATAGAAGAATGAATGAGTTAGAGAAAGCAAAATTGCGGCAGAATGTATATCAGCATATAAATTAACTTACAGGACAATTCGAGCCTCTGAAAGACCGTAAATGACGATAAGTCGCGGGCTTATCCATCTTGACATAGTCAGTTTCGTTACCCATTTGAGCAAAGCACATGCAGCACAAGTCATAATTTTCCTTTCTGCACAAAGGATATCAACAATTTAATATAGAGCCTAAATGAAAAAGGAATATATAATCTCCATACTATGATGATGGAATCAGAAAACCTACACAGTTGATTTGTAACGAGGTCCAGCAATGGGATGTATCCCGCAACCATCACATTGAACACCGCGGTGGAACAAGCCAACCATGCCATCACTGCGGCTATGGCTCCTCTTAGACGGTTTAAATGGCTTGAAATGGGGAGGCAGAGGATGAGGTAGTGTGTAAGAGCTGTCAAACAGCCCCACCCCACTAAATGGGCATGAACTGCCCCAAGGATTCACTGTATCAGTAGGAACGTGAACCCCAGCACTTGGTTCTTTCGCTTTCTTCTCAGATGCCTTGTTTTGTGAAGAACTCTCTACTAATGGAGACGAATCAATAGGCGGTTCCCGATTCAGATCAACAGGAGCAGAAGAAACAGGCTTTGATGGCCTTGACACACCACGTGTTCTAGCACTGGATTCAGCCAAGTCTTCCTGCATGCCACCCCCACGGGAAGCATCTGGAACAGCAGATGGTGCAGTTGCAACACCTGCATCCTTGGTTTGAGGTGTTGCATTAGTCTTAGGCTCCTGAGGAGTACTGATGTAGGAAAGCCCAATCTTTGACAAGCTGTCAACAAGATCAGTCAGCACAGGAGCAGAAGAAGAACCGGCATTAGAAGCCAGGTCCAGAGACATCTTCGATAGTGCTTCATACAGAGGTTGCTGGGCTGATTTCGACACTTCCTTCACATCAATTTTAAACTGGGCACCAGAAGCAGCAGCTTTCGAAGCAAAATCAGTTGAAAATTTTGCAACAGCTTCAGCAACCGTTGGAGGTAGAGCAGACAGAGCAGGTTGCAGAGTCTTGAGCACATCAGCAACACTGCCCCCAACATTAGGTGTTGATGGCCTCTCGGTTGCAGGAGATCTCAAGGGCGTAGAACTGCAGCTAGAAGCGGCATAAGAAGAAGCATCTTTCTCGGTCTTGAGACTGACATCCACCCTCAAGAACTTGAGGTTTTGCCTTGTGACATCTTGCAGATCAGAGTCATCAACAAGGGTCACAACATCCCCATCTTCATCCACGTAGGTCAGCCCGATCACTGCATCGGGAGGGAAGTTAAAAAGACCAAGGACCTTAGCCCTGAGACCCTCCAAGTTAAGAGCCAGTTGTCCATCCTCCCTAATAACAGCATTGAACCGCCTCAATGTGTCAGCATATCGAACCTGCAAGTGGTAAACCAAGCCACTACGTTATCGTCTCAGACTAATAATCGGAATTCAGGAACCGTCAATTCATCGAAAGCTAGAACAGGACTAGGTAATTCCACTGCTAGAAACCAGAATTGGCATGCAATCACCCACCTTAACGAGCAAAATTGAGCACAGATTATAAGAAGATACAAGCATCGAGGATTGATCAAGACCGAAGAGTGAGAAATCGTTCAACGAAGGACGAAAATCAAAGACGAAACCAGGAAAGTCATGATCAGATAACAAGCAAGCAAACGAGCCACAATACCCCCTCATGTCCAAAATCGCAACAAACCCATCGATAACGCAAAACCTAATCGCAAGAAGAGAACAGCGGGAAAGGGACGGGGGAAAGGAAACAACAGCGTTATACCTTGATCACGAGAGTCGATTCCATAGCTGCAGAGCTTTTAACAAAGCTACGCGTTCCGGTGAGCCGCGCACGAACAGAGAATTGGAAGAGACCCTCGAAAACCCTAGAGAGATCGCGAAGAGGAGAAGCAAAGACGGTATTTAAGGAGAGCTCTAAACAGACGCACACTCTCCGAAGCGTACCAGTAAGCCGCTTTTGCCGTGAAACTGATGAAGAGTCTCACAACTTCCCCGGGTTTTATATGAAATTTTGCTTCGTGTGTGTTGGCTTAGTGGATAAGCAAGCAAGGGAAGGTGGTCTTTGACGCCAAAACGCGGCGTTTTGGTTTCGTCTGGCGGTCTGGGCTCTGGGGTTTCCGTTTCACATTAATAATATGTTGTTTCTTTTTGGGCAAGCCAGAGGCCGGACCGGCTGACCCGGCGGAGACTCATCTCAAGGCGTTTTGGTTTCGACTTGGGGTTTCCCATTAATTTATTATTTCTTAGTGGGCAAGCCAGAGGCCTGTCCCGGAAGAGCAGAAATGATCATTGTTAGACGTGGAAATCGGTACAGTATTGATATATATCTCTGTATGAAATATTGAAATTTCGAATATCAAATATCAAATAGTGTTTTAAATGAATGGACACCCAATTCTTTTTAAAGAATGAATATATTTTCGTACTTTTCTGCTCTTAAATATGGCAAATGCCTCATCTAAATCCATTAAAGATTCATAGGGTTGGAGATTGGAAAATAAAAAAGACGTATTTATGATGAAATGGTGGTTGTTGCTCCATTGTTGTTGGTTTTGTAGTGATGTTGTGGTAGGAATGACAATTTGAACCTGCTCCGCCGGATACTATCTGACTTGATTCGGCCGGGATGAGACGGGTATTACCTGATCTGTAGTAGTGTGGGATGGGGCCTGGCGCATGGGTATCTACTTCCGACCTGTTATGCTCCCACCCCATTCTTGATCCATTCTCTCTCAATTTCTTACAATATTTATTCATATTTCTCATATTTTGACTTTTCTTCAACTAATTAAACTTAACTTTGCTACTAATTAGACTCAATTAATTATATTATCACAATTTTTCGTTCATGAAATATTTTTCCCTTCGTTTTATCACGAAAAGTAAAATATTTCGCGTATTTTTTCCTCCAAATAATAAGTAATATAGTGGGTCGACCTGCCCCGCATGAGTATTACTCGCCCCAACATGCAGTAGCATTGGCAGGCATGTGTATAGAGGTATCCGTCCCGCCTCATTGTCATCACTAGGTTGTGGGGATTGCGTCACTCTTCTGAGGCCTTTTTTCATCGTCACTTCCTACAGCTACTTGTCGTTCTTCCTTAGCGTTGGTGGAATCGGCCTTCGTCTACCTACCTCCCTTACTGAGATTTTTCAGCGCCTTCTAACTGCCCTTTTTTATTTATCGAAACCACCATGACCTGGTGAGAAAAACGGAGCCGCTCACACCCTCCGGGTGGACCCGCTTATCAGGTTGGAGGTCCACGGTGTCGTTTTTTCCTTTTGATTTGTAAAATCCACCTATTTTCCGGTTGTTCTCTTCACCTAACTATATTTCTGGAATTCTAATTTGAATATTTGAATACTGATGTTATATAAGTGTGTTTGAATTTTTACTATATGTTTGGATCCAAGTACGAACTATTATTTTGATGTAATATGTCACATGTTATTACTCATAGTTTGGATGAGATTTGATATCATTTATAAATGTATGAACATTCTAAAGACTTTTTTATATATTCTGACTAAAGCGGTCGAACCATCAACTTTCAACCCATTTTTTATCGGGCCAGGTTAAACCGAATTGACATTGTCTTTGATTTAGAGTTGAATGGAATGCCTGCATGACTGACACGTGGCTGGGGTTCTTTCTTGGCACTGAAGAAAAGGGGCGTTAACTTGTGGGGGGGTGGGGGCGGATGGTAGTTTAGCATTGATGGCAAAAGTAAACGCCGGGCCGCTCTATGATGGCAACGGTTTAGGATCCCTTTCTTTTCTTTCTACAATTATTGTCATATATAATTAAGGATGTTAATCCAACCCGTAATCATGGGTAACCGACCTGATCGTAACCGGTTAGTGAGGGTAATTATCCGCTTTGACAGGTTAATGGGCGGGTAAGGGTGATACACGGTTTCAAAATAAAGGGTAGGATACGGGTATGGTAATCGATAATACCCGCCCCGCTAACCAAATGGTCAATTTCCCTAGTCCTAACCATACCCAGCAGTCGATTTTCCTTGCCCACACACAAGTGAGGTGCTTGCTCACACTACTTGCTTGGGATACTGACACAAAGGTATCTACGACTACCTTGGATAATTGTTCTACTAATGATGCCTTGATAGATGCCATGAAGCATAAGTTTAGCAGTGAACATTTGATGTGGTCTGGTTCTAATATTGTCTTTGATGTTTTTTTTATATGTGGATTGTTGAAGCTAGAACAAATATGACGTATTGTGTTTTTGTTTGTGTGGATTGTAGAAGTAAGAGCAATTATTATGTGTTTGCTGTTTTTATTTGTGTGGATTGTTGAAGCTATAATAGTTACAAGTATTGATAATTTTTAATGGACAATAGTGTGTATGTGCATATATGTGCATAAGTTCATATTTTAGGATTCGTACCATGGTTACCCGAATACCCGTGGTTACCCGGTGGGTAGGGTATGGTTATATCATTTTCATACCCGGTGGGTAGGGTATAGTTATATCATTTTCATACCCGGTGGTTATTTGGTCGGGTATTTTAGGAGGCTCTACCCGACGGGTTAGGAGTTGGTATAATGTTAACCCGCACCCGACCCTACTCATTGCCATCTCTACTTATAATTAAGCTAACAACCTTTCTCGTTTCTTCCTTCTTGCTCCTCTGCAACCCACAAGTGCATGTTCAATTGGAAGTTTGGAACCCGTTAATTTGGGAGTGGGCAACGGGAAACAGGTTTGGGTATACCCATACCCGTCCCGTTTTTTGAGGATTACGGATACTCAAATACTCGTAATTTTTTTTACGGGATGAGACTTGAGATCAATAAGTTCTATAATAGTTACCCGTACTACCCGTCCAACCACTAAAATTGTCCGTTTATTTAGATGATAGCTAAGTAATTCCACTAATTGAACTTTAAGGATTAATGAAAGGAGGTGAGGCGTACATAATTGGAAATCTCATCATAAGTTAGGGGGACTGCTGAGTAGCTGCTTTGGCTCAAGTCGCACTTGATCCCTTAGCTTTTAACAACGAACATCAACCTAGCATGATGTAGCTACTGTTGGCTTAATGTTTTCTATTTTTTTTTAGAGAGCCTTCCAGGAACTTTCTCCTACTTTTTATTGTTTGTAATTTTCAGTCTTAATAAGATGATGTTATATTTATAAAAGGTTGAAAATTCCGGCGAGAAGTAGGAGTCGGCGACCAACACAAAATGTTAACAAAAGTTACATAACTATAAGTTGTGTACGTTGCAGTTCTGGAAACACATAATCAAACTAGGATCAGTTGATTGTCAGGGTTGTAGAAATTGATTAATTACGAGAATAAATTATAATATTTCATCTCGTGTATCTTATCAATGTCCTACCATATGACTTGGCTACCAAGCAATCTCCCATTTCTCCTTTTTCTTCCTTGTACTAATTGTTAGCACAACAATCGCAAATATGGGTTACCCGCGGATACTCGTTATCCGTACTGTACGGATAATGGGTACCCATTAACCCGTACGAATTTGGGATATGAAATGTAGTTTGATCTCCAAATGGAAACGGGTACCCGGTCCCGTCCCGTTGCCCACCCTATTAGGTCCAATACTCAGCCCAAATTCTCCTGGTGCTTGCTCTATGTGGACTTTTTGTGGAGCCTCTCTGGCGCATCACGCATAACAAGACGTCCTAGAGAAAGGCCCGTCCTAACAGGCCCAATGTTTAAGACGTCTCTTAATACTTCCACCGCATCAATTAAGCCCAACTAATCTGCCTGTGCCTGCTGCTAAGTACAATTTGTTTTCATCATGGACAATTATTGATACCCGAAATTAATAGATTTCAATATATAGTACTCAAAATTACTTTTTTACACATAAGTCCTCAAATATTGATAAAATTTTACATTTTAGTACCTACAATTTTTTTTCCTTACATTTTGATAGTTGAACTTTTTAAAATTGACAAATAGATCAACTATAAAAAAACTTGTGATGTATTTTATGAGAGACTTGTGGTCTGCTTCATAGAACTTGTGGTGTGCTTCAAGAAACTCGTTGTATGCTTTTTTTAAATTTGTTGTGTAGCGAGGTTGTGGTCCCCCATCCCTTCCCAATTTTTAATGCTTTAATACGTTGGTCTTCTCTTCCTCTCTCAATTTTTTCATAATGCCAAATGTGCCCCTTCACACCTTTCCCCTCTCATTAGTTGTAATCAACTCATTTAAATTGAAAAGTCAGTCAAACTTCTAAACAAAATCACTCAAAATAAAATATTCTTAATGGCCGAAACAAGTTTTAGCACCATACTAACAAAGAAAATGTTAGCATACTAGCCCCTCCCTTTATCACCTATCCTAATAACATTCTACACACAACTAATTGTTCTGATTTTTGAAGTGAAGGGTGCCCATTTTTAGAAACACTCATCTTGTCCAAAATCACTAACTATTTGGACTACAAATCAGTTCAGTTTATCCCCTTAGCTATCATAGTTCAACCTAGGTATAGCAAGGAAAAACTGCTCATATCTTGGCAAAAAAAAAAAAAAAAAAATCTTCTTATCGTTCGATCGACTTCTAGTCAACCAGTGTCCCTTTCATTCTTCTGTTTTTTGACTGACCCTGTAAATAAGGTCCATTGCATTATATCGTATCTTCCTATACTTTTATGATATTTAAGAAAAAAAAAATAATCTTAGAATTTATTGAAATTGGAGTACAAAAGTTGGGAAGACAACTCCATATTGGACTTGGATATTGACCACACGTTATATCCACCTCCAATAGGGAATTAAAGAAAGAATTTTTGTATCATCACAAAACAAAGTAAAAAAAAAACAAACGTTACAACGATTCTTGTACCAAGGAAATCGACCGGGGCTCCTTGTGCTTGTTGTTGTCTTGTGGGAAAACCACCACTCTGTCAATGGACCTGACTGCAGGGTCGTTTCCCAGAATGACTCCTTGCTTTCTGATATAAGCCCATTTGTCCTGGAAAAGATACAAGAGAGCCAGCAGGCAGACTTCAACTGTGAGAGCTGCAATCCATTTTGTTATGCTTCTTGATGTCTTCTCATGGTATGCTACTAGTCCTGTGTAGACATTGATGATGCCAAGCAGGCAGACTGTGGTTCCAATCATCCAGTGGACCAAAAACCACAAGCTCCTTCTCTTCGACCCCCTGCATGTATAGTGGAAAAGTAAAGGATTACTCTCTTTATATTCTCTCTCTCTCTCCCCCCTATTTTTAGGGTAAGGGAAACCGTTTGATCTGGTCCAGACCGAATCACACATGCGGGTTATGATCCAGATCGAGAAGTTGAAGTATAGATCAAAGACCAGATCAAATAGTACACGGTTCAGACCAGATCACATTTATGTCGTCTGGACCATGCATATCACATTGAGAGAGAAAAAAAATGAACAGCTTGTTTAGTCAACCACACGAATTATCGAACCAATGACCAAGAAATAATTTTGTTTTTTTCCCGCTTGAAACATAAATTCTAACACGCATGCATAATTTTGATACCATAAATCCAATTAAAAAAAAATACAAAAGTCGTAGAGCAATCCAACTTGCACCATCTATAGTCACAAACATTGACATTATATTATATGGAGACACAAATATCTCTACTTGGTGGCGGAGTGTGATTTTGTGAACGAAGGCGAGGGGACAAGATACACAAAATTAGGTGTGAGACATGGGTCTCGTTGAGGAGTTGGGAGAGTTGTCGAGTGAGCTGCTAACACGAATTGGAAAGTGGGATGGGTCCATGGTTTGGTCTGGTAAATCGTGGTCTAAGACCAAACCAAAAAATGAATACATGATGTTGATCATAGACCTAACCTGATCAAACCATTTTCAATGGTTTATGATCCGGACCAAACTGTACGGTTTAGTTTGTTCTACAATTTTTGCAAACAACCTAATTTTCTAACCCTAGTTGTTTTGATGGGGGGCAATTAGCAGTTAAGATATGATAAACTATATCATTATCTTACATTGAAGGCAAATGTGCAATGTCCAACCACCCTATATCATGAAGTGCCAGCCTTTCTTTACTTTCCTAGAAGGGTCCCAATTAACACAGTGATAATGGGATTTTTGGGTGCATGATGGCTTACCTTGGAGGCCTTATGAACCCTACAACTGCTTGTAGCCAAATGATGCCATACAGGGATAAACCGATTCTTTGATGATGGTTATTGAAGGAGTTACTGAAGTTCTTGAATGACAATACTGCTCCCGCCGTGGAAAGAAGTAGAGCAACAATCTGCATGTCGACAAGAACATGATTTAGCCACTAGATCCATCATTTTTGCTATGGGAAAGAAAAGATTAATAAATAAAGAAAAGGTGGTTCTAACTTCTAACCCTACTACTGACTGGCATGATGATGCTTTTAGACCAATGGTTTTGGATATAGAATCATATCTTTACTTCTCTCTCAAGGAAGGAGACTTTTGATTAACGAACCAAACTGTGGGCTGTGCCCTATATCCATAAACTGATTGCAAGATAAGGAAAACCCACATGTTTACTTTATCTATTGTTACTTTTTTTCTTCTTCTTTCTCTTCCACCATCATTAATGGAAACTAAAATGGTGATTAAGCCCATACGCCAGCAGACTAAAAGCTTTAGCTTTTATCAAGTTTGTCAAATCGGTTTATAGTGTTATCCCGGTTTGACACGTGATATGGTTCGACCGGTGATACAATCGGTTTATACTAGTTCATGTCGGTTTTAGCAAAACATGTAGGAAAGTGGAAAACCAGTAACACTAAGTGAATTCAACAATATATATAACATATTGAAGACAATTAATCTCTCAAAAGTCTACATCCATATTTAAAATAAAATAATATTCCAAAGAAAATGAAGAATACTCATATTTAAAAAAACATTTAACCCCAACATTCAAAAGTCTATACTTATTCATAAAAACATCCAAAAGTTTATACTTGAATCTAACAAATAATATTGAAATCTCACAAATAATATTAATATTCAGCTTTCAAATTCAAGAAACAAGTAAAATTTTTATTTCTTTTGTTAATTAAATTTACCAAAACACCATCATTTCATTTAAATGTCAAAGAAGCAATCTCGTGTCGATCATTCTGGGGAACGTCGTTCCAACAGCCAATTTTATAACCAATACCGATTGAACCGAACCCGGTTGTACCGCCCGACATGCCACCCTGATGACAACCATGGCATTGATTCCTTCTCGCTATTCTTTCTTTTTATCATTTCAAGTGCAAGTGGGTAGAAAGGAAAAAAAAAAAAAGGTTATTGAGTTGAGAATTGTGAGCGAGCGTGATGATGATGAGGGAATTAATGTAACAGGGTATAACGGCAAAGAGTTACAGAAACAGAAAAAAAAGGATGAAAAAAAAAAACATGCCTGTGAAATGGAATGAAGATAGAAAAGAATCTTGAGCCTTGTTCCGCATTCCTCTCTGTGTGACAATCTGATTGCCAGCATCCCAACAGGCGCCAAGAACCCCAATGAAGCCCACAGCAGAAACCCATGGACTGTTATCTCAAACAGCAGCTTATTATGGTCATGATCATGGTGGTTGCTTATGGAGTGGCCGTTTCTGGGCTCGGGGTGACCTTGGAATGAACTAGCAATAGGCACAACTGTGATGAGAAGAAGAACGACCAAGGTCGTGGCCGTCGAGGAAGCCAAGCTTTGCACCATCATCTCTCTCGCTCTCGCTCTCGAGAAGAAAAAAGAAGAAGAAGAAAGGGGTGGTTTTGGTTAGTGATTCATCCAGGAGATTGATATAAGCGGGAAGAATTGTGGGGCCGCACTATTATGATGATTATTGCTATTATATTCGAAATGAAGAAAAAGGAGTGGCCAGCTTTTGCACCCACTAGTACTGTTCAATCAGGCTCGTATATATATATGCTGTAGAAGTGTCCTGTTTCGGCTCGTCGTTTCATCGGTTCTCTGGGGCCTTGTTTCCATTTTGCCACTGCAGTACTGCTGCTGCTCCACAGCCATTTGTGTGTTTGTTGATTTTGTTTTTGGCGCTTTTGCTTGGTTGAGGGGACCTGCCAGCCTCTGCAGGGAGCAGTAGCCCCCGTGCCTGCGCTGCTCAGTTTCACTAACTGGTAGTGGGAGAGAGATGGAGGTTTGCCGGGTGGATCACTGCGCTCCTTTTTTTCTCCTTCCACTCTGTCTCCACCGATAAATTTTTTCCAAGATTGGGATCATAAATTGACTCTTCAACACGTCGACTTTAGTTTTAGGTTAGATTCAACGGTAGCCTAAGGTACAATTGGACTTAGGTGATGATATATTATATATATATATGGGTGGGTATCTCTCTGCTGATACTCAGTTTCATGATAGGTTGCATGCATCTAAGTTCAGTGGCGGACCCAGAAATTTTTCATAGGGATATCCTCTTTTAAAAAATAAATTTAATAAAAATAAAAATATTTAATAAAAATAATATCGTAAATATGAAAATACCTACTGGTTAAAAAAAGTCCATGATGTGTTTTCATATTCGAAAATAATTGTAGAATACACTTGGTATTTATAGTGTTAAAAAAATATTCTCTATATACCCTACTAGACAATCATTCAGGAACTTATCGCATATTCGATTTGTAAACTTGTTCTTGATGTAACCCAAAACTGAAAGACTCTTCAACACTTGTCGTACAATCATAAAATCAATACAAATTAAGGGTAGATTGAAATTAGTTTAGATTGAAATAATTAGAGATAGGGAATGACTTTTTACTATTACACATTGTTCAAAATCGAACACCAAATGAGTTGTAGCTCAATGGAAATTAAGTTTATTAGTAATAATAGTGTTCTAGATTTGAATTACCCAACCTACCATTTATATTTTTATACACAAATGACAAGTAGGATAATCATTTTGTCTATACGTAAATTATCACCGGGGTTGGATAATCATTTTCCCGAAATTTATGGGTGTCCGGAGACACCCCTAAAACCCCCTGGTTCCGCCCCTGTCTAAGTTACATAATTTATACAGAGTGTGGTTTGGAATAGATTAGGGCTGGCATTTTGGTTTGCGGTTAACGGGTAACCGCCGGTTTTAACCGAAAACCGACCGGTTACCTTGACGGTCGGTGGTCGGATGGGAAAAGGAAGGGGTCGGTTGACCGAGTAACTGACGGTGATTAACCGCGGTTATCCGACTAACCGGACCCAATCGAGACCCACTTAACCTTCGCCAAAATCCTGTCCAGATTCATCTCCATTCCCACATCTTGAATCAAAAAAATTTCCCAAATCCAAGAAGAAGAAGAAGCAGTAGCCTATCTAAAAAATTTCTCAAATCCATGAAGAAGAAGAAGCAGTAGCCTATCTAAAAAAATTCCCAAATCCATAAAAAAATTCCCAAATCCATGAAGAAAAATTTCCCAGTAGTCTCTCGACCGGCTAGATTCGACGGCAGGGCCACCACCACTAGAGCAGCCGACGCCTCCGCCTTCTCCCCCCTTTCTCCCGTCACGAACCTCCAGCACCTTGACGCCAGCTCGACGTAGGGGGTCAAAACGCCGCCGTAAAAGACGCCGATCTCGCAGTGGGAGAGCACAGAACCGACGCGGTAGTGGGCGGCGAGGGCGAGAAGCCAGTGCTCGTAGGGGGTGGCGTCGAGGAGGGCGGCGTCGCGGTGGTGGAAGGCGGGCGAGGGGAGAAGTGGGAGGTGAGGTGGTGGAGGGAGGAGATGAGGTGTTTGGCGACGAGGTGGGTTTTTTGAGGGAGGGAGAGGGTGAGGGAGTAGGGGGGGGGGGGGGGGGGAGGGGGGGGGGGGGGGTGAGGAAGGCGGAGAGGCGGCGACGAGTGTCGACGAGGGAGAGGATGGAGGAGGTAAGGGCGGTGAGGTTGTGGCCTGTGGGGAGGGAGGAAGGAGAGAGAAGGATGGAGAAAGGAAGGAGAGAGAAGGGTGGAGTGGTGGGAGGATTTTTGGGTTTTTTTTATTTAATTTATTTTTGGAGATCAGGGTCTGCGGCTAACCGAACCAAAACTGATACCCGACCGGTCGGTGGTTGGCTAACCGCAGTGTCCCTCACGGTCGGTGGCCGGCAGTGGGAGGTGGTGGCTCGGTTTAACCGATAATCGAGAAATCGATTTTCGGTTAAACGGAAACCGACCGACTGACACCCCTAGAATAGATTGATCCATATGAAATTTAAAGAGAAAACATTAGAAATATTGAATTTTAAAAAAAAAACAAACTATAACATGACTTAAAATTTTTCAAAAAAATTTGAGTTCCTCCCCTATTTAAAAAGTTGATGTAGCTACTATATGAGGTAATAAAAATAAAACTTCAAGTAATTTGAGTACAGTTACATGTAATTTCAACGATAATGGTTCTAGAACGGGGCGGATCATGTCAAGGAGAATATTTATGCCCACCTCGCCTACAAAACATGTATTAATCCACCTCATAATAAGTCAAACACATCGAGTGAAACTGATCAAATCATAATTGTCATCGTAATTTGGCCAAATATTTTATGAGACCAAACCAAAGCTTCATTACAGTGAGAGTTCAGGGTTTGATTGATTGTGATTAAATTTGAGGGAACGAAAAGGGTACGGTTAACATTCTGCCGCTCACAAAACCTCGACCACCGCGAACTCTAGCAGATGAAAAGAGATAAAATGGAGCAAATTAAGGGGAACTGTATCCTTCGCACGTAGAAGAGGAACTCGGAGGACGAACGAGAGAGGTTCAGCCAGCTCAACTAAACTAAGAGTATCACAACGTAGTGAAGGTATTGGTTGTAGAACATTATACAGGTCGAAAGTCGAGAAAACACAGGCAGGTTGAAAATAATACTTGGAGATTTGAAGTGAAACGACGACGAAGAACGTCCTGTATCTAACTGGTTTTGACAGTTTGAGTTGTTTTGGGTCGGCTTGGTAGCTAGGCCCAGTTTTACTAAAGATACTACTACTACGTTGGGCCAACTTTTGTAAGTGAATGTCACCCACAATTAGGGCTGTTAATGAGTCGAGCTATTCGTAAGCGGCTCGGTCTTGAACTCGATAAAAGCTCGTTCGATTAAAAAAAAGTTCGGCTCGTTAATAAATGAGCCGAGTTTGAGCTCTACCTTGTTCGGCTCGTGAAGCTCGTGAACTAGCTCGATTAGGTGGCTCGTTTAATACAACTCATGAACTGTCTCGTTTTGAGCTTATGAGATGTCCCAACATTGTGACTAGAGAGCTAACTCAACTACAACTTATGAGAAAATCAATCTATATTTTATGAGTTGGTTTGTTAATGATGCATATAATTATTAAATTGTATATATCACCTCATATGGTGTTTAATACATTGAGTATATGTAAGCAAATACGTCTCATATATGACATAACACTAGGTAATCACTTGTATCACATATGACATATAAATATTAGGGTATTTATATTATAGATTATCTTAGAGTTGAGCTCGAGCCGAACGTTCGATCTTAACGATGTGTCAAGATTTAATAAATGAGCTGACTCGTGTTCGACTCGACTCGGCTCGTTAATAACTGAGTCGGGCTCAAGCTCGGCTCGTTTATAAACGAGCCGAACATGAACAAGGCAAAGCTCGACTCGGCTCGGCTCATTAACAGCCCTACCCACAATGGCCACAAGGCCGATCAACTTTTTTTCCCCCGCCAAAAGATACTTCATCTAGAACGAGACTAGCGTGGGACCCGGCCAGTTGGTCGTAGGAAGGTGAGGTATGAAATTTGATAATGTAATGGGTGTATAACTTATTGTTGTATAGTTTTTTTTAAACACGTGATACAAATAGTGAATTTTAGCAGGAAAGAGACATGAATGATGCAACGAATCAAAAATCAGTCTTATGAACCAAAATCAAGTACCTGTTACCTCGTGAAGCAATATTGTAATATGATGAGGTGGAGTAAGTTTTATAGAAACCGAATTCCAGAAAATTGAATAAAAAATTGCCTATCCCGTCGGTTTTCGGGAAATGAGCATCTCACAATCGTTGCTAGCTTTTACTCGGCCCGTTGGCCGATTAATTTGCTTTATAAAACTTTCATCTTGTCGTCATTGTGCTTTCTGGTTTTTGTCATGCCATGATAAAATCTAAGGAAATCAAGAACGAACAACACGATTTGGGATAGGAACCACCGTTGTCGTATCCCTAGAAAATGGTGGTAAACACGGGCTCACCTGCCAAACTGGTTTGGATTGAGATTTTTATCGGGTATCAGAGAACCATGTGATTATAAATTAGACTTGATCAAAACGGGCCAAAACTTGAAATTCAGTCTGTTTGACCGACCCATACCAAATTCTAATTATTCTTTACTTTTAAACTTTCTATTTGAAAATAAAAAATAGTGAAAGAAAAGAGATGACTGCAATTCCTCATTTGCACATCACTTATTCGGGAATAAAACCATAGAAATTCAAAAGGAATTGAAAATATTTAGGATCTTTTTAATGTTTAAAATAACCAAATAGATCTTTCTGTTTAGTTTTTTACTATCAAATACCAAACGATTCCCTATAAAATACACTATAATTTGATCATTATGATATCAAATAATTATATAATATATATTTAAAATGATACAAATTGGACCAATTGGGTTGGTCGAGGTTGAACCATTGAATAACTTTAAAATACATTATATTTTAGCCACTAAGATATAAAATAATAGCATAATATATATTATGCCAGAGAAAATAGCTTGTTTTAGAATGGCAAACCAATGATGTTCATTTGTTTTACTTGATGGCCAAATCCCGTGTAGGTCAGGCCCATTCAACTCTTTTATTTTATGGTTAGCGGTTAGCCCATTAGATACCATGCATTAGTTTATTGTTAAATTTTTTATTTTTAGTAATAAAAGGGAGTATTATTTTTGTCTTTTTATATATATTTTATCACCACGGAGAAATAAAAGGGTTTAAAGAAAAAAAAATTGACACTCCTGGACCCGTTAAAATCCGCATGTGTACGGTAAGTTGGCCTGTTCCACAGAGGAAAGAGAAAAAAATTGACACTCCCTATTCTACCCTTCCTACAAACGCTTGTGGAGCAGAGAATTTGAAATGGGGGGAAGGGTTTTTTCCTCCCTGCTATTATATGTTTTTAATTTAAAAAGATACAACAAATCTACTTAGTGTGATTGGTTATGATCCTTGCTTTTCTTTAAAATGGTCATGGTTTGAATTACAGTACGTGTCTTCTTAACGAATAAAAAAAGTAATTGTGAAGACCAAAATATCCTTCCTACTTTCACTCTCTTTGCAGGAAATTTGAAATGGGGCTCCTGTTTTTCCCTCCGGCGTATTATATTATGTGTAGATAACCAAGATACAGTAGAGTCAGTTGGTCGACCAAAGCCAGTAACGAAAATCGAACTCTATCAAACTAGGGAACAATAAAAGGGTTTTTTTTACCATTATACGGGCCGCCCTATTGTGAACACGACCAACAAAACAAACACTAAATTGGTGGAAACATTGTCTCAATAACTTGATCTCGCTCAAAATCGCCCCACCACGAGCATCCGAATACCAACCTTCCTTAACCTTGTCCAGCACCACCTGAGCATCTTCGGCAAAAACGACATTCTGCATACCCATCTCAAGCGTCCAACGGATCCCATCGCTCAAGGCTAGAAGCGCACCAAGAAAGCATCTTGGACGTTCAGGTACAAGCAGGCTTCATCACCGAGCAGCGTTCCTGAGGCGTCCTGCATCACCCTGCCATCTGCACCATGGAAACCCGAACTATTGACCCCATCCGTGAACACCCACACTGCCACCTCCCTGGCCCCCTCTCAGCCCGTTCCTAGGAGGAGGAAAATGTGTAGACCCATTGGTCAAAGCCACCACCTCCCACTCCACTTTCTATCTATTGAACTGAGAGAGCAACACAAATGACGTGAACAACATGGAGTCAAAAACCACCCAATTTCGACCTTTCCATATATGCCAGAAGAGGGCGAACACACACATAAGCATCTCTCCCTCCAAGTTTTCTTGGTCAAGAAATCTTCGCCAGAAAACTTCCATCGAGCAAGTTGGAAAATAATCACGAAGATAACCAAGCCCATAAGCCTCCCAAACAACCCCAAGCCAATCTACAATGGAAAATAAATGTTTAGCAGATTCCACCTCCCATAAACACATGGGCACAGAAATACCCCTCCTGTGGGGAGAACTCTCCGCAACAATTTCCAAAGAAGAATTGAAACTTAGTTGGCATCGAAGCATCCCAGACCTTACCCCACAGAACAGTATCGCAAATCAGAGGCTCTTGTTTAGTTTGAACATCTCGACACCGCCTAAGGTCCGAAGCTAAGTGATATCCCGAACGAACCGCGTAGGAACTAGAGATCTCATGGTGCCAGACAAATCTAGCCTGTACCGGATGCCTTGGCAAAGGGATAGCCCGAATTTGTACAACTGTGTCCCTCTCAAATAATTGTACAACAAGCCCAATCAACTTGTTATGAAGGGATCTGAGAAAGTAGGTGTGGGTATCGATGGATTAGTCCAGAACGAGATCGAAGTGAAATAGGACGGGGCAGGAAAAAAAGAGGACCATAATTTAATCAATAGCGTGTTTAATTCATTTGATTTGGTTAGATCAGGTCCAAATTCAATTTTTTTAATTTTTCTTCATACTTAAAATAAGACATAAAACCAAATCGAATTATATTCGATATAATCTAATTCGGTCCAAATATTGATTCAATACGATTTAGGATCCGGTGTAAACCGCGTCGTTGCCAACCCCTAACGACAAGTGACATGCAACAGTTTACTAAGGTCTAAGAGCATAGTCTCTATTGGGATACATATGTTTCCCTCATAGTGCGTCGGGATCCCTTCCACTAAACGTTACAAAATCCGAGAAGATCTAATTATAACTCATATACGATGACGTCTATATATCGGGAGCGGATCAGGTCAGTAACTCTTATGGTGAGTAACCATCAGCAACCTATCCACATCAGCATGACATCAGCATTTCCTCTCTCCTGGAAAGTCTTTTATCTTTTCTCCTTTAATCTTTAACGGACGATTTCTCTCTCGTTTTAAGTCGAAATTTAAATTTTTTTGCACAGATATATCAGATTAAATGTGCTCTTTAAAATGATATCCACTTTGATATATTTTTAGTAGAAAAAAATTGAATAATTTTTTACCAGTCATTACCATATGGTATGCTCATATTTAATACCATATGGTAAGAAAACGTACCATGATGGTATGAACATACCAATATGGTAAGAAAGTTGAATATATGATAGTAGGAGTATACTCACTGTCATTTACGACTTTCATCATTGTTTATCGTAAGTTACTACCCACATACCATAGTGGTAAAGTATGGTAATTTTTAGTCCAATATTTTTTTCACCCAGAAATTTGTAGATCCAATAGATCATGATAAACTCGTTCCTTATGAGAAAACGTTTTCAATAACGACTTAAAAACGAAGAAGTTACCATATGGTATGTAGTTGATAAAAAAAAAGTTTCTCGAAAAATATTGAAACTTGATCTCATTTTGTAGAGCACAACGAACTCGTTCCATGTGTGTAAAAAAATTGAAATCCGAGTTAAAATGAAGAAAATATGAGCCGATTATGAAAACTAGGAAAAATAAAATGTCTTTAATTGACAACACTTAGATATGAATTTTCCGGACCTACTTAGATCTAAAGGTCCAGATTTAGTTTCTCATATGTTAGTAACCAATGGTTAGTGGTTACTCACCCTATCCTAAGCCCTATATACATGACTATAGTTAGAAATCAGTAAGGTATCAATATTTCAGTGCAAAATAGTGAAGTTTCAAATACCAAAGAGTGTCATAAATCTAGTATCATTTTCTAAATAAAATTGATATCGCAATCCCAAATTATTTTCTGTATAGGTATATACCAAATAATAAATGAATTTCCTTCAAAATTATCAAACAAATTTATAAGAGCAAATAGTTCTCATCTGCCATTAGGTTTACAAATCTTCTTAAAATATATAAAAGCAAACAATGGTGCAACACTCATGCAAAATAAATGGGGAAAATATCAAGTATACTAACAACAAGCTAGGAAAATGTGGTTTGTAAAAAACATGTTAACAAACTAAAACAATAAACTTAAACATGGGACAATTAAGCAACCCATAAACATACTATTAATAATGAAATGAGGTTGGTATCGGTCGTCAAATAGTGTGGGAATGAGTTATGTATAAATATAATTAAGTGGTTATTTTGACGGCCGAAGGTCTGGTAGCAATGACTAATGAGTGTTGGAGCCTAGTTGGAGGGAGTGAGTAAAATATACAGTAGCTTATATTTTGACATTGAACGATTTTAGGTATATATCGATTCCAATTCTGTAATCTCAAATATCAAATAGAACTTGAAATTCAATCCTAATCCCATAAAATACAATGTATTGAGTAATACCAAATATCAATCAGTATTCGATATATACCAAATACTGGTACCAAACTACCAACCATGTACCTGACCCGTAATCTTTAAAGTTTGACGTATCATTCAATATGTTGTTTTCAATCATTTTTTTTAGTGTGTTATCAAGAGTATTTTGAATTCACCTCTAATGTATGATCTATTTAGATTAATAATAATAAATAAATAATTATGTCAAAAATAAAACAAATATTTTACTAGCTATTGAAATACTTTTCATAATTAATTTATACTAGCAATTGAAGACTAATGATCGAAGTATCCAAGTAAAGTGACAAACATATGATACTTAATAAGGTACTAGTATCTCAACCATGAAATAAATCGAGTTTATAATACAATATTATACTCTAACCTCTACTACTAAATAAACTCCAAATTTCAAAATCAATTTAACAAAAGATGATATTCAATAGTTGTAGTTTGCTAAAATACTACAAAATAGATGTAAGTTGTAACTATTAGTTCAATTAGAGTACAATATACCTCATGTTTTAATTCAATTTGTCAAATGTTGAACGTTCAATGATAAAGTCCAAGGAGACCAAGTGACCAGAATTTGATATCCCGGTCACTTTTGGTAATTAATATTTTTGTGAACCAGTCCAGCCAGCCATCAGGCGACTTAAATATTGAAATTGAAGCCTTCTCCGCAACTAGACCATGATTACGCACTTTGATTCTGATTCCCCCCGCATTAGCTGGCCTCTTCCACCTTCCACTCACCTGCAATCATATTTTGTCAAAAAGAGTTTAAAACGTTACGAATAATCAACGAATTAAAGAATCCACAAAAAAAAAAAAAAACGAATTAAAGAATCCACATAAATAAATAAAAATAAAAATCAAACGGCCAACAAATGAAAGAATAGTCGACACGGGCGCTCGATACGTGTCAAGAGAAGGAATGGACGCAGCGTTCCATCCCATACGTGTCAAACGCTCAGAAACCGCCAAAAAAGCACGGCACCTCCGCCATGTCCTGAAACAGCGGGACCCGTCACCACAAACGTGAATGACTGCTTACCACACAACGGGAACGGGCAGCCTGTCAGCTGCGGCGGCGACGGAAACCTAACGGTAGTATCAAATTCGCCGTCGTGTCAAGGTACCGGAAGTCGAGAATTCGACGAAACCGGCGATGATAAGAAATGGAAAATTTCCGAAAGTTCGACAGACGAATCAATCACACGACACACAGACGAATCCAAACTTTCACAAATTTCGTCGTCATCATCATCATCATCTCATCTCGTATCCAAACTTGTATAACCTAATTTGACTAATTTTGTTTCATTCCAAGTCAATCATCAAGTTCTCGTTCTAATGCCGAACCCTGCCGCAGCGGGCATGATTCTGCGTTGTCCGATTGGAAAGCGGGGACTGTAATTTCCACGAACTCCGCTGCGGAAACCAATCGGCGGAGTGTGGCAGCCGCAACGCGATTGGCGGTAGTAGTAGTCCGGCGCGAGAGGAGACGAATCCCCACTCGACGGCGGGGAGACGGTTTTGAGCGATTTCGGCGGCGATAGGACCGCCCTAATCTTGGAACCGGGACAGCACCTGTCGTACTCCTCGACGAGGCTCGCCAACTCCTCGTCGGACTTGATCAGAACCAGAGTCTCCAGATCTCCGCCGGGCAATTGGCACCTCAATTCCACGGACTGGCCACAGAATTCCCCCAGCTTGACCATCAGCTCTGCGATACAATCAGAGATTCTAGTTCAATTTCACGAGGAAATTGGATGGAAGGCGGAGCTAGCTAGTTGAGTTGCAAATCAAGAGCGAGGAAATTACCAGCGGAAGACACGGAGCGATGCACGGCGAGGACTCTGGTGAGACCGCCGACGTAGCGGAGCTTGCCGTCGCCGTAACGAGGAGCTATCTTCCCGCCGTAGCTACAGAGGAACTTGACAGTCTCCGCCGCCGCGCCATTCTTCCTCGACTCACTCACCATGGCTTTTTTGAGGTAAGGAGGCTTCTAGAGACAGAGGAGGGAGGGAAGGAAGAAAGTGGAGAGAGAGAGGGGAGAGAAAGGAAAGAGAAGGATTTGTTTGGAGCGTTGTTTGAGTTTCAAACGGCAAAGCGAAGTGAATTGGAGGTCAATTTATAGATTGGAGATCAGGAGGGCCGGAAGAGGGCGTTAAACGGGTTTTCGGGGGGTGACGTGAGGAGTTGGGCCGGGGGCCCACGCGGAATTGGGGACGGGTCGTTAAAAGAGGAATAAAGGGAGGGAGTGGAAACAGGGAAGGAAGCGGCTTTTCAAACAAAAACAAAAGAGAAAGGAAGCGGGCGTAGGAAAACCGGAAAAAGGCAAATATTCGGATATTCGATTCCTCGAGAAAAGGAACCGGGTAGGAAAAGAAAGAAAGATTAGTGGGGCGGGTGGGCCAGACAATCGGGTATAATTCGTGGCCCCGATTTGTTGGGAGCATGGTTGTCACGCCGACCGGCGTGCCACTGGTTGAACCTGATTTAACCTGTGTTGGTTATAAAACCGGTATGACACTACTGGTATGACCGGCACGATCGATATACGAATCTCCAAATAAAATTATCTTATCTTAGTGAATTTAATTGATAAAAAGTAGTTTATTATTTGTTTTATGTGTTAAAAAGTTAAATGTTGATGTTATTTGTTGGATTCAAGTACAAATATTTAGGTATTTACGTTAAATGTCGTGTTTAAATATAAGTATTTGTAAATTATTTGTAATATTAACCGGTATGAACCGGCACGAACCGGTATGTACCACCGGTCGAACCATTCCACTTGGTAAACCGGCACACTGGTATAAACCAATTTGACAACCTTGTTGGGAGAGGGTAGCAAACTAGTAATTATGTCAGTATGGACTATGAATATGATGGTGTACACACCACGAATTCCTTTCTTATGCATCCAGTATTCCAATTATAGGTTTTGAGTTTTTTCCATAGTTAAAAGCCAAAATTAGGATTTTTCCCCACCGGAAACAAGTAAATACTAAAAAAAAAAAACTCAAGAATATTACACTACTACTATTATTTTCTAGTCTACATAAAATTCGATAAAATCACTAGCGTATTGCGAAACTGAAAGAGATGAAATAAAACGGTTCAAGAATGTAATGATTTATGTCTTTAACACCAGCGAAAGAAGCTGGTCAAAGTCATTATCAATGGAAGAGGCGGTTATTATCATGATCCTACAGAGATTTATCGAAATTGAAAATATGAGTCGCGCGATTTAAATTAAATGCTGGTGTGAGATGGGATTGAGTAAAGTGTTGCAACTCTCCACGATTTCTCTCTAATGTTGCTTTCTACCCCCAAATGGCATGATAGATAAGGGTGGATTGATGGATTCCCTATCATAAATCGTTTTGAGGGTTTAAAGAAAAATTTGTTGGACCATCCAACCATTTATGTGCTCAAACTTGCCAGAAGCAATTATTCCCCAACTCACCCCAGCTGCCTTCCTTTTCACTTCTTTTCTTCTCCTACCCAGAAAAAAAAAAAAAAAACTGGCAACAACATCCTCCTTTATCTCTTCCTTTCGGACTAGGATTTTGAATTTAGGTTGTAGGTTTGATAAAAGTTTGGAATTTAGGTTATATAAGGGCTCGGATTTAGATTGTGTGGTTTTTTGGTTCTTTATATGATCATTAGTTAATCTAAATTGAAAAAATCATAGGAAAGTTCAAGCTAAGTATTCAATCAAATGGTGGAATGACGAAATTTCACTCTAGGATTGATTCATGAGGATGGGTGAATCCACTGATATGAGGACGGACATCAAATTCACTTGGTATGAACTCTCTAAAATTTGCGAGGAACAAACTTCTATAAATGTTCTTCAGAGAGTTCGTAAAATTACCTATCGGATGCCAATGATGAACAACAACGTATGGTATACAATGAACTATCCTCTCCGACAACGGAAGCATAGATTCGATGTATAGTTTATGGTTGAAAACAAAATATGGTATGCCAAGGTTTATGTTGAGACCAAGGAGGTAAGTGGCAGGGAGAGACTTATAAGTATCGTGATGGTCGAATTAGCACATAAGCATGGACACCAAGAAGCATCGTGCACAATTTGTCACATCTTTGCTTGGGGAAAAGCAAATGCATAAGTCAAACTCATAGTTTCTAATAGAACTAGAATAGATAATTTCTGTTTTCTGGTCACACGAGACCATATCCTTACTTTTCTATCAATGTCTAACTATACCTCTGACCAATATGACATGATCATACCGCAGTATAAACAAAAATTCTATTACGGTCCAGTTTGACATATAATAGTGTCCTAATTTAGCAATTTGTATACCCTCATTTTTGTGTGTTATCATGTTCACATTGGCATGATTGTTTCAATACCATGACATGTTAGTCTAGGAAGTTACCATATTTTAATTTTATTTCAGAAAATATAATTTTCCTTCATTTGTATTATTTAAAAATAAAATAAATTATAAAATCATATTATTTAACATAAAAGAAATCTAACAAGATCCATTTTGACTAATTTTTATTGTTTAGAATTTTTATTCATATTTTATATTATAAGTCCTTTATAGTCATTTTACACAACCTCTTATATTAAAAAACACTTCTAATAGTTTTACAGCCAAACACTTAACTGCTTTTTTTTAAAGTACTTATCTAAAAGCTCCAGCCAAAAGTTGCTTCTGCAAAAACTACTGCAGGACCAAACTAAGCTTATATATTGTTGTCCACGCCAAATTAAATATAGTATCATTGGCGGAGCCATGTTGTTGGTTGTGGGGTCAATGGACCCCATTAGCAAGGTAAGGCCACGTCCAAACAGTACAAATTTTCAAGGGAGGAAAAAGAGAATTGAACTTTGGACACCATGCTCCAAACTAAACACTTTTACCATTAAGACATGAGTCGTATTTGATTAATACTTGGACCCCACATTACTAATTTTCTGGCTACGCCAATGTATAGTATAGGAACAACAATTAACTTTATTTTTTTATGAATCCGAAAATGGATGAATGTTTGACTCTTGAGTGGTTATACAAAGTATGAGTATGTATTGTATAATATATTATATATATGTCGTATTCCTAATTGGTTAATTGATTTGATCGGTTAGCAATGTCCGAAACCAAACCACCTAAATCAAATAAATGAAAAAGTTTAACAAAACTAAACCGAATACTGATGTTAAAATGATTATCACGATACGATAACCAATCAGTTTGAATACCCCTACAAACTACGGTTGCCAATGTGATGATGGCCATGCTAGAGAAGTTCTCCCCGGAGCCTCCATCTCTTGGAAGTTGGAATTCAACTCATCTAACCCTCCCTCTTATTGCTGCATGCTACATGCATCCACATTTTCCTTCGCTTTCTTTGCCTGCAAATTTGTTTTCATTCAAACACATTCATCAGCTGGTTACAGAACTATTCACTTCACACTGCTCAGAAAGTGAAAAGCAATGAATTTACTTCGTCTTCCCAGTCGATGCTGACAGTGACGACGAGGAGCAAGATGACCTTGACACTACTCCCAGCTATAATTCCAAGCAAAAAACCCTGCCAAGTTTTCATGCAATCAAAATTTAGTACATGATCCAAAATATTGTTAGTAAGTGGTATATATTTGATAATGGTACATCTCTTATCAACTCGAGTTATTGGTATCAACAAATTCTTAACACGGTATTAGAACCTTTTAGACCGAGAGGTTTTCTATTCGAATCACGATCACCCCATCCATTCTGATAAGCACATGATATTCTGACCCGTGCAAACTTCCAGCCCAAATGAGATGGCTTTCGTTTGAGAGGGGATTGTTAGTAACTGGTAAATGATCGAGAACCAGTTGATTCCAATAACTCGAGTTGTTGGGAGAGGTTCAATAATAAATCTTATACCACTCTCACTAATACGCCCTCTCAAACAAAAGCCAATCAAGTCATAAGAGTTTTTGTTTGCACATGTTATGAATATGAGAATACCATGTGCTTTCCAAACGAGGTCATCGAGATTCAAACAGAAGACCTGTCTGTCACAAAAGGCTCTAATACCATGCCAAAAATAACTTATATCAATAATAAATCTTATACCACTCTCACTAATACACCCTCTCAAACAAAAGCCAATCAAGTCATAAGAGTTTTTGCTTGCACATGTTATGAATATGAGAATACCATGTGCTTTCCAAACGAGGTCATCGAGATTCAAACAGAAGACCTGTCTGTCACAAAAGGCTCTAATACCATGCCAAAAATAACTTATATCCTAATAACTCGAATTGATGGGGTAGATTATTATGGATCTTATACCACTCTCTTGGAGTTCCTTTGCTTGTTGGTTTTGAAAATGAGGGTTTTGAATTTTGATAACCTTTGGATTTATGATGAATTTATTGCATTATGGATTTGAAAGAGTACTTTGTTTAGTTGATTTTTTTATTATGGATTTACGATGGATTTGTCTCACATTTTTGCTTCCCATGATCAAATTCCAAATAAAATGCGAGATTTGCAAATCCATGAGATCCACGAATTCCCGTCTCTCAACAAACAGTGAATTTACTTCAATTTCATGATACCTTAGATTCCACATCGTTATAAGCTTACCTCTCCACCGTAACGCCAAACGAATGCAAAGAGCAGAGCCACCGGGATGCCGACGAAATAATACGCCCCCAGGCTTATATACGCGCCGCAGTTCTGCCACCCGCACCCTCTGACGCAGCCAGACAGGACGCCGTGGATCCCGTCGATGAAGTTGCACACCGCGATCTTCGGGGCGACGACCGATAGGTAGGTGATCAGGATCTTGTCGTCGGTGTAGATGCATCCCCACACGTGCCGAGTCGCCGTGGCGATGGAGCTCGCCAGCAGGCCCTGCGAAACCGCCAGCAGCAGCACGACCCGCACCGCCATTCGGGCTGCGCCCGGGTTCCCTGCTCCTAACTCGTTGGAGATTCTCGTACTGCGTTTAAAACACGTATATATATCGTCAGATTAGTTAGCCGTCCAGATTCGACAGTTAATTTTGTTGGGACAACTAGTATTTGTCAGATTAGTTAGCCGTCTTGTCCAGATTCGACAGTTAATTCTGTTGGGACAACTAGTATTTGTCATATTAGTTAGCCATCCAGATTCGGCAGTTAATTCTGTTGGGACAACTAGTATTTGTCAAGAACCAGTTGCTCCCAATAACTTGTCCAGATTCGACAGATAATTATGTTGGGACAACTAGTTTACACAGGTCCGAAGACGAGAATACCATGTGCTTAACAAATTGGGGTCACCGAGAATCGAACACAAAACCTCTCGGTCACATAAGGCTCTGATACTATGTCGTGAACCAGTTTCTCCCAATAACTCGAGTTGTTGAAAAATATTCAATACTGAATCATATACCACAACACTAACCGTATTAATCTTTTTATTATTACCTTACAGCGCTGCCAAGGCTATTAGGGATCCGGAAAACCACGGCGGCAGTGTTGAGGCTGCGAGGGGCAGAAAACAACAGTCCAATTGTTAATGTCTTAGTCAGTTTTGTCTAATTAACAAGGAAAGATTGATGATTAAAATACTACGACTGTCATATATCAGGAAAAAATACAAAACAAATTAACCAACCTACAAGTCTATGGTTTGAACACAAAACTAATATACTCTGTTTTGTAGTTTTGGTTAATTAAAAAAATGATACTGTTGGGAATACGTCTCTGTCGAAAGACATGACACAGAAACTATTGATCACAACGATGTAATGGAGTTACGTGTAGTTTAGCATGGGCTGTTTAGTCGTGAAAACCTGCTGTGACGTGTTATTTTCGACTCCTCTGTTTCGATATTTAGATCGTTTCGAAATTCAAAAATTAGAATATGTCGCTGAAAATGTAACCCGTTATAGAAATTACGAACCTGATCAACATCATGGACGTCTCCAGCTCTGCATCAGGAAGAAGTCCAGCTAGCACAATGAAAACCTGAAAAGACCAAAACTCCAAGCTATCCCCCAGCATCCAAATCCAAAAAAACAACAACGACACAGGGGGAAAACATTATCAAACGACACGGTAAACGGCAGGAGAAAATCAAATCAAAGCAATGAAACTCGACTCACCACATCATGAAAGCTGAAGGAACACCCAACTTGAGGAACGAAAGAACCCCTCTAGCTCCCTCCAAGCTGAAGCTCTTCCATGTCTCCTGACACGAGCTCGAGACCTTGATGTAACCCGCCAGAACGATCACAATGACCCAGTAAGTCACCCCGTTCGCCAGGCACGCCCCGCTGTTCCCCATCTTAAGCTTGTCCACCAGCACCCAGCAGACCACGCCGTGGACCAAGCAGCCCACGGCGGTGGTCGCCATCTGCGGGACCGTGATTCCCTGGGTCTGCAGGAATCGAGTCTGCGACTGCAGAATCCCGAACGGCAGAATGCTGGGAATCAGCCACGGGGCCGATTCTCCTGCCATGGCCGAAATCTCGGGGTCCTGCTTCAGGACCCCGAGAATCGGGCCCGTGAATATCCACAGCACGGAAATCGGGATGCTGAGGATCCCGAACACGAGCATTGCTCTCTGCGCGTGGACCCCCAGCATCGCGTACTGCTTGGCACCGTAGGCCTGCCCGCACAGCGTCTCCAGCGCGGAGCCCATCCCAATCTACAGAGACAACCAAAATTCTAATCAAACAGTTGTTCATCAATTTGATTAGTGAAAAATGTTTTTTTTTTTGTGCGGGCGTGACGAGCATCATTAATTACCATGACGGTGTATCCGGTGACACCTGCGATCGAAGTTGTGAGGGAAGAAGAGGCGAGGTGGAGCTCTCCCAACCGTCCGACGAACATGACGGACAGCATCTGGATGCCGAATTGCAGCAGGCTGACGAAGAGCATCGGGCCGGCTAGTTTGAGGAGCTTGTCTAGCTCGACCAACATTTGGGGGCTGTCGCGGCATTTGTCTTTCGTCGAATCGGGACGAATTGCTGGGTGAGCTGCAGGATCGGGGATGGCTTCAGGGTCGTTCATTGTCGAGATTGAATTTTGGGGAGGAACAGGTACGTCTGACTTTTGCTGTGTCCAGTTATTATACAATAATAATGGGAGGAAACGAGTTCAGCAGTTCATGGAAAGTGCAGAGCAAGGAGATGTGTGGAGCCGTACGCATCTTGAAAACTAAAGAGACAGAACATGTCGCTAGCCGTTAGGGGGTTAATTGTTTATGTTTGGGAATAATAATATGCTTGGATTTAAATTTTAGGGTAAACAATTATTTAATAAAAAAAGTAATATGTTTAAATGATCCTAGTATAAAACAACCATAAAGTAAGGCTTGAATATGTATGGAATCAATCGGCTGGTACATTCCAAATTTGGCTTATACAACTGTTTAGTAGACAAACGGATACGGTAGTTCATCGGGAAAAAAGGATGGAACTTCAAAGCTTGATCCGAGAGTTGGAGGTAGCGATGTCTAGGAAATAGTGGTCGATTCAAGTTACAACAAAAAGCCCATGAAATGGTTTCATATTTTTGAGAAAATTGTAAAATACTGTGTGTATAGTGTTCAATAAATTTCTCTGTATTATTAGATGATTATTTATTCAATTTCGAAACTTATTTATGATGTAACTCAAATCTGAAAGGCTCTTTCAATACTTTTTCGTTGAAACTGGTAAAATCAATACAGTTTTGGGAAACTAGTAAACACATGTATATGATAGAATGCTGGGGAATAAGGGTAGTCTGTAATTGCGTTTAATCGGTTAGGTTTTTAGAAAATAATTGTGAATAAAAAATAACAGTTTTACTATTAGACTTGTTTTTGAAATATAACAACAAATAATTTGTAGATTAATGAAAATTATATTTACTAATAATAGCAGTGTCCTATGTTTAAATCAGCCAATCACTTATTTAATTGATCTAATCAACTTAGCTTGGAAGACTGAATGCATGTAGTTAATGGTGGAGTAATGATGATATTAATTAGTTTAATTAAGTGGCCACATACTCTCATTTAATTCCATGAATGCTACTGGTAACGGTTGGTAAACAAACAGTTCGTATTCTTTTAATAAGGGCTGAAAATTGCTCCGACTTGTCTCTGATCCGTCCGTGACCCTATCTGAGTTGTTACTGAAGGGTCAAGATGTATAACTGACACGTCTCGTCCCGTCCCTGTCTCCTTCTTGACCATGTTTGACCTTGAAGGGTTGGTATGGGTCGGGGCAGTGGGTCGACCCTTAATCAACACACTACATTTTTGTAAATCACATTTTGGTACCCAAATTATTTTTTCTTAAAATTTAGTACCTAAAATTTATTTTTTTACAAATAAGTTCATATTTTATGGTAAAATTACGTTTTGGTACCCATATTTTTTTATTCTTACAATTTATTACCTAAACTTTTAAAACTTTACAAAAAGGTCCAATGTTGTTTTAGATATTTGTTGTTGTTAAAGGTCACAGGGCTATCAGAGTCCGATCAAAGCGAGCAAGAGATAGAAAAAAAATCGCTCATAGATGTGAATTGAGAAAGCAAGCCCAAATTATTTTTAATTAGGCTCTATAGTCTGGTCCCTGTACCTGGTAAGGTCTTATTGTTATCTGTAATGTTTTGATCCGTCCCTACCCGTCCCGACCCTTAGAGGGTCAACAAGAAACCCTACATAGATGTCTTCATTCTCCTCTTGTTAAAACACTAAAAACAAAATCAGAATTGTATGATTTTCGTCGTTTGTTGCATTTGTGAGGTTCCGAAGTTTGCAATACAGACACACGTACAAGAATGGTAATCCGTTATATCCTATCCTGAGAGGAAATGTTCTATAAACATTGGATGCCTAGAGTGGAGAACCTATGAACTAATATACCCAAGAGGAAATAGTATCTACCATAGGCTCATATTTAGTTTGCACGTTGGTGTGTTTTTCGTATTTACAAGTTATCTATTGCATGGCAAGATATAGGTAGTGGCTTTAACTGTTGCAATTTCCCTCTAATGTTCAATTTTTCACATGACAAGTTCCGAGAGTCATCCTTTTTCTCTTTATCCATAAAATCCGTAAGGTGATATGCATTAACCTCTGCCTAGTTTTTTCATGTCAATCTTGAGACAATTGAACACCTCTTTTTTACGTGCCCTCTAGTCCCATCTTTGGGCCCTAGTAGAATTCGAGATATCTTTTTTTTATAGGAAACCTGAGGAATTATATTAACGGAAATCAGTTTGGCCCAAGGAGCCATGCCCCAAATCGGCCTCAATGAGAGAACAAAGCAACAAAGGGGGAGAGTCCACCCATACAATCTGTTGATTCCAACCCAAACCCGTATGAGCCAACCAGTGGGCCACTGAGTTGCACTCTCTCGGAACAAAACTCCACCTCACCCTCTCTCCAACCAAAGATTCATTCACCTTTGCAAGCGTTCTCAGTTCATCACTCCAGATACCCATTTCCGTAAAATCCTCTGATCCATTCTTCAAGAGATTGATTAGTACCTGACAATCGGACTCCACAATGAGAGGACCCAGAGATCTTCGATTTGCTTCTCTCAATCCCAAGATCAGGGCTTTCGCTTCAGCTACAATCGGCCGGAGAGCTCCCTTTTCCCTTTTAGCCAAAGCACCCACAAATTCGCCTCGACCGTCCCGGAAGATGCATCCCATACCAACTTCCCGATTCTGAATGACGCCAACATCAGAGTTCAGCTTAAAGAAACCCTCGGGAGGAGGAGTCCAGTGTCGAAGAGGGAGAGAATGATGCCGAGGGGCGGAAGCAAAGGAACTCGGATCTGGGGTTGCATTTGCCGCCAGGAAAGAAGAAAGCCAGGCCAAAGCTCGCGGAACAATCTCATCCTCATCCAGCTTCCGGTTATTGTACTTATGATTGCATCTCTCTTTCCAAAGGTACCACAGGATCGAACTAAATCTTTGGATTTTGTCTTCCGTAAAAGTTGTGAGAACCTCCTTAATCCATTCGTAGCAAGATTTTCCTTCTCCCTTCTCAAACATTTCCGCTTCTTCGCAGCCTCGCCAGCGTCTTCTGATCCAGTCATAATCAAGAAGAGCATGCTCCCGAGTTTCCGGGAGGTTGCAGAAAGGGCAATTTGGCGCCTCATTTTCAATCCATTCCTCAATATGAGAACCCACCGGTAAGATGTTCTTACAAACCTTCCAAAGGAAACACGAACCTTAGGTTGGATATGAAGCATCCATAGGGCCTTCCACAACTCCATCTCATCAGTGTTAAGATTGTGAACCCGAGTCTGGTAGTGAGCTTGCTGTTTACGAATGTAGTGATATGCTGATTTTACTGTATAGGCTCCATTTTCAGAATCTTTCCAAACTCTCGGGTCCGCTCCAAGAGGGAAACAGAGAGGGATCTTAGCGATAAGGTTCTGATCCTCACGAGAGAAAAGCATCCTCAATTTCTCCTCCTTCCAAGTACCCGTAACAGGGTCAATGAGAGAACTGACTTTTTCTTCTGGCATATCCCCTGAGGGGGCAGGGTCAGCTTGAAATTTTTTTTTACCTGGGATCCATTCGTCCTTCCATATACTGATCAAGCTTCCATTTCCAACTCTCCACCTGAAGCCCTCTTCAGTTTTCTCTTTTGCTTCCATTATACTCTTCCAAATGAAACTAGGCTGATAACCTGTTTTTGCTTGTAAAATGTCAATTTTGGGAAAATAACGGGCCTTGAGAACTTTGGCCATGAGAGAGTTTGGTCTTGTGAGCAAATTCCAGACCTGCTTTCCAAGCATCGCGTAATTGAAAGATCTTAGGTCTCTGAAACCCATCCCACCATCCTTTTTTCCATCACACAGCTCATCCCAATCAACCCACTGAATTTTTGATTCTTTCCCCTTCTGCCCCCACCAGAAATTTGAGATGATGTTTTGAATCTCCTTGAGAGTGCCCTCAGGGATTTTAAAAACTGATATGGGATAAAGACATTGAGCTTGGGCAATAGCCTTAATCAACACCTCCTTGCCAGCCTATGATAAAGTCCTGCTCTTCCAATCTTTTAGTTTTTTCCTTACCCTTTCTTTTATTTCCTCAAAGATGATTTTCTTTGATCTTCCCACCACAGTAGGAAGGCCAAGGTATTTCTGATGCTTCTCAACTTCCTTGATGCCCAGAGTGCCACAAATCTCCAGTCTTCTACTGATTCGAAATTTTTTACTGAAGGAAAGCTCAGATTTTGTGAAATTTATGAGCTGCCCTGATTCCATAGAGTAAGTATTCAGAATTTCCCTGATTTGATCACATTCCTTAAGATTAGCCTTTCCAAAAATCACGCAATCATCCGCGAATTCGAGATATCTTTGATTTGTCATCTCGGAAAACTTTAAAATTTATGTCATCCTCCAACTGTTTTTTTTTTAAGAATCTGAAAGTCTTGCTATGCCTCTTTTGAAGTGAAGTTCCAAAACTATGTTTGAACACATTCGGAACTTAGTTTTACGGATTTTACAAAATCATATTTATTAAATTATTCAACATGTAATTAGTCACTAATATAATACCAAAACAATAAATTAATCACTAATATAAAGTGTCAAGAACCAGTTGGTCCCAATAACTCGAGTTGTTGGGAGAAGGTTTTGCTGGATCTTATACCACACTCTAACAGTGTTACCCTGATTTGTAATATGGCTCTTTTGGGTTCAGGCGATGAGGTCCAGAAGCTGGCGTAGTCAGAAAATTAGTATTGTGGGGTTCAAGTATTAATCAAGTAAGACTCATATCTTAATGGTTAAGGTGTTTAACTTGGAGCATGGTGTCCAAAGTTCAATTCTCCTTTTCCTCCCTTGAAAATTTGCATTTTTTGGATGCACTATTTAATTCATTTCATGGTGAGAGACAACGGTGAGTTACTCCATCATTTAGGAACAGAGGAATGTTTGTTTAATTCTTGTACAAGAAGGTGATAAAGCATACAATTTCAATTGTATATTTGGTAAAAGAGCTCCACTTCCTTTTCCCACGTTCAAGCTTTGGCGTGCACAGCCCCAAGTAACCGGAGAACGCAATTTATAAATGTCCAAGTTAATTCTCTTCAACAAACGGAATATATATTTGATAAGTATGAAATGAAAATATTTAATACATTTTTTAGTATGAATAGAACCAGCATTACTTATTAAAAACCGGAGGAGATACCCTGCATATTTATTTGGTAAAAGTTGTCACAACTCACAACGGCAAAAATTGTTGTAGTTTTTGTATATTTCATTCTCTGATTTGTATAATATGTATTTATAGTTTGTACACTTTTCTGTTTTGCTTTGTAAATTTTGAGATGATACTTTATCATTTTTGTTCAGTTTATTTTTTTACGAAACGATCACTTGCATTAGACTTATGTATTTATTTATTTTTTGTCGGATCTACATCTATTAGCCATTTTTATTTAATATATAAAAGGCTAACATGTGAGTTACTATTTATTAGTGGCTCCCGAACTCCTCCAAGTGCAAGTGAGGAAGTTTCAAGTCATTCTTTTATCCCACTCTCTCATTCTATAACCTATGTGTTCATCTATTGTCCGTCGGGTCTACATCTATTAGCCATTTCCCCTGTTGTAGTAATTATCGATTAGGTTTTCGTCTATGATCTTTTGCCCAAATCATCGCATTGACCCACTAATTCACAACCCATCTCGAAAACACTATCGGCAAAATCAATGAACAATAGATGTCACGGCCGCTATCGAATATCACGACCGCTGCCAAATATACATAACATATCTATTATGCACAATCCTCGCCTTCGCCACTAAATTCACAACCATTCTCCAAACATTGTTGGCGGAATCTTAAGTTGTACCCATCCACCGTGTGTCCGTGTCTCAAGACCGCTACCAAAAATCCATACTAAATCCGCTATGTGTTGCCGAGTTTTGTATCGGGATCGAATTTCATATTCTTTAGTGTTTTCTTATTTCTATGTCTCCTTTTGGTTAATCATGACAACTGAACTCAAACTCATGGGTATCCAACCTAATTCGACCAAGTCAAAGCGACTCAAACCTGACATTAGTATTTTTAAATTTCTAATTTTTTTCCTTTCGTTGAGAATGACAATTGAACCCAAACTCATGGTATTAATGAGTTTTGTATCAAGAGCGAGTTTTATCCGCTTTTGTAGTAGGCAGGTTGGGCCCAGTGTGAATTTGCTAAGAACCCGATTAGACCAGTTCAAAGTGAGCTAAACGAGTTTTGAATCGAGAGTGAGTTTTGTCCGCTTTAATGATTTTTTATTTCTCCTTTTCTCATGGGTATCCAACCTAATTAGACCGAGTCAAAGTGACTCAAACCTGACATTAGTATTTTTAAATTTCTATTTTTTATCCTTTCGTTTGGAATTACAATTGAACTCAAACTCATGGTATTAATGAGTTTTGTATCGAGACCGAGTTTAATGCATTTTTGTAGTTGGCAGGTTGTGGCGAGTGTGAATTTGCTAAGAACTCGATTCGACCAGTTCAAAGCGAGCTAAACAAGTTTTGTATCGAGAGTGAGTTTTGTCCGCTTTAATGGTTCTTATTTATCCTTTTCCTTTTGGTTGAGAATGACAATTGAACCCAGACCAGGTGCTAACGAGTTTGGTATCGAGAGTGTGTTTTATATTCTTTTAGAATTGGCATGTTGAGCCGAGTGTGAATTGTTAAAAACTCGGTTCGAACCAGCCAAGGTGAGTTGAGCTCGGTGTGTAAAGTTTTTGGTATGGCAACCTCCCTTATTAAAGTTCATCGCTGCAGCAACTACATGAAGTTGTAGATGACAAACCCTTTACTTTTGGGTCAAAATTCGAACTATCAATTTTAAAATATCACATACTTGCTCAGACGCGAAACGATAGCGAGCGAACTTATTCTAGTCACTATAAAAATGGTTGCATTAATTTCCCTAGACATGGCTTCAATTCTGAAAAATTGAAGTACCACAACCTCCACCTATTTTCCTACGAGATCTCAGTGAATATGGTAGAACTCATTTGGAAACCCATCTGTTTCACGGGCCTTTGTCCTCACTCATCGCTTTGAGCTCATTTTGAATTTCTTCTCTAACTAGTTGTCTGTTCACACATACCAGTCTTCAGGACCAAATTTATTCTATAATAACTAATAAGTTAATAACCCTATGGAAAACTCCACAGGTTAACCATCCACTTCAGTATTAACTTCCCCAATCAGTTATTTTCAAGGTTGTCAAACCGGTTTATGCCAGTGTGCCGGTTTAGCAAGTGGAATGGTTCAACCGGTGGCACATACCGGTTTGTGTCGGTTCATGCCGGTCAATATTACAAATAAAATTATAAATACTCATATTTAAACATGACATTTAACGTCAATACCTAAGCATTTATACTTGAATCCAACAAATAACATCAATATTTAACTTTTATACTCATAAAATAAATAATAAAATAAATTCTCTAAAATAAAGTCATTTTACTTAGAGATTCGTACATCGATCATGTCGGTCATACTGGTGGGGTCACGCCGGTTTTATGACCGGTACCGGTTGAACCCGGTACAACCGGTGGCACGCTAGCCGGCGTGACAACCATGGTTATTTTTGCTCATTTACATTTTTTATGTCACCTTTTTTACTTCATTTTTATTTCTTAAGTTTTACTCGAGTTAACCGTAAATGAACGAAATAATAATAATTATTAAATTCGAAACCACAACCTACAAGTCCTAAATGATAATTTAATTAATTAGATAAACTCTATTTGACTACACTAATCATAATTGTCATGAACCAGTTGATCCCAATAACTCGAGTTGTTGGGAGAGGTTCAATCGTGGATCATATACCGTTTGCTAACACCCCCCCTTCAAACTCAAGCCATTCAGATAGGCTTGGAGTTTGGACAGGCACAGGTCCGGACACCGTGTGCTTAACAGAAACAAATGGGGGTCACCGGGAATCGAACAGAAGACCTCACGGTCACAGAAGGCTCTGATACCATGTCATGAACCAGTTGATCCCAATAACTCGAGTTGTTGGGAGAGGTTCAATCGTGGATCATATACCGTTTGCTAACAATAATGCCTATAAAATAATTAATGATTTTAATCAGAAAATTCACTAGGAGGAGACCGTTGGCCAGAAACATAGCCAGTTAAATGAATCTATAGGAGTTGAACGGACCCGCACTAGGAGAGGAGCGCGTGGACGTCATACCATGGAGCTAGACCTGGTAATCAGGTCGGGTTGTGTAATTTCGGGTTAGGAACTTTGGTTACGGGTCGGGTCATAATTAGTTGGCTTATTTGGGTCAAATTTGACACAACCCATTCGTTTCGGGTCGGGTTACAGGTCATTTCGGGTTATGAGCGTTCTCAGAAACAATATCAAACATGCTTCATATTTTCTTAAAGAACACAAATTTTCACATATGCATGACAATAATTTACGTAACACATGTCAATTAACATATTCTCAAATCCTCCCACGCTAATGAAATGAAATATAAATTGCGTAAATCGTCAAAAAACAATCACAAGGGTAATACTACTACAAGAAACACATGATATTTGATTATCCTTAAACTCCAAACATGTCATTCAAATATTTGTGATTTTTTTTTTAAACATCTCACCAATTTATTAGTGATTTTATCATATTTTGGGAGTAATATATTAAATGGAACGGGTCTAACAGGTCGACCCGCTATCCCACCCAACCAAACCCAAAAAATCACGGATTATCTGGTTCGGATTACAAAAATTTATAGTTTTCGGGCGGTTTCGGGTCCGGTTGTAATTTGCCAGGTCTACATGGAGCACTATTTTTTTTTAATGGTGCATAAGCACCACTACCTCTTAATCGTTAATATAGATCGAATAACAAATCCACTGACCGAGTTGTACAGTAACTAATGAGCAACAGTAGAGTTTGATTGGCACAAAGTGTGAGTTCCAAGGGCTAAATCATGCCCCTATGTGGGCAAGTCTATCGGCTAAGAAGTTGGTCTTCATATAGACATGAACTAACTCGTAATCCCAATCCCTTTGATGTAGCTCACGGAAAGCAAGCACCAGGTTTGCATGTTGCTGATCGCGCGGTGGGAGTCGATCATGTGTTGAGAAGGTGATGTGGTTGTGTGTGTGAGTCGAGTTGGAGTTCGACTTTCCTATATCGAGTGTCCCTAGCTACGGGCCGGCTCAACCCTTCAGTACATTATATTACTAGTGATCGTGCACCTTCCCAGGTTCATTGAGTAAGCCCCTAACAATCGACTATGACCGTCACTAACCGCCGCTTCCTATAGCGGTAGACCGGGGAGCACCATAAACACAACTAAGAGGTTTAAAGTCCTTTATGCATCAAATGACGTTGTTGGAGATGAAAAGTTCACCCACGTAAAAGAACAGGGTTCGAAATAGGCAAAAAAAAAAAAAAAAGAACTGGGTTCGATAGTTAGACAGGAAATAAATGTGTTGGTCGCCTGGGTATATTGGATTTACGCGGTTGATATGAATCTATGATTATATGACAGAGACAGAAAGACTGAAGCATTAGATGCCAACTTCATCTCCTCCACAGAATAAAAGATGTCATCTTTCTTGCCCTATAAATGGCGTTTCGTCGCCATACCAAACAAACAACAAAACAAACATATAGGAAAACCACAGAGAAATGGACAGAAACTCCCATGAATACCACGCCCATATATCGACCATCTTAAAGGCGCCCAGCCTTATCCATGGCGCTCCTCAGTACCCAAACGTCCACAAGGCCTTCAACCACGACCACAGAGCTTACTACGAAGATCTGCAGCAGGCCAAGCCCAAGAAGCGGGTCCAGTTGATGGATCCAGCTGCTGGTCGTGTGACGTACGAGGCGGAAGTTGTTGATGATGATGAGAGTAGTGTTGATTCTGAAGCTGATGGGTTCATCCAGCAGAAGCACAAGAACTTCGAGCTCTGCAAATGGAAGACTTTCAGGCTGTAGTACTGATATATATGTATATATAGCAACGTCTGATCTCACGGTCTAGCATACTTAAAAAGCTGAAGCTGCTACCTGCTGAAAGAGTGATTGACGACGTTATTATATAATTTTCATAACTTACTGTTGACGTCGTTTTTGTTGTTGAGAAGACATCATGATGGTATGGTAGCTGTTTCTCCTACTGTTGTTCGTGACGAGCTTTATACAGAGTGCTGCATTTTATTTAGCTCTAGTACAACCAAAAACAGATCTGCTTCTAATCTCCTGCATCTGAGAGCTAGTGGATACAGAAAAACAACATAAACCAATTTACAGTCATGTTGTACAACTCAGCTTGAATACAGTTAGTTATGATAGACAATCGTACATTAAAATTCTTCACATATGAAACAACCACCCACTAAGGTGTTTTTTTCAACCAGAATAGACAACTTGTGTAAGATAAAACCCAATTACGTGACACTGTGACAGTTTACTTGGCTAAGGTTGCGGTTTCACCCTTCTTTGCCGAGCCAAACAGCTTACCAGTTCGATAATGCTCGCGGACATGATAAGGAAATTTGTTAAGCAGATCCTGTGCCTCAGAATGTCTGCCCTCCTTGAAGAAAGATTCAAGAACATACTTATAAGCTTCCAATGATGGATACTGTTTACTACTCAATGACTGAAGGAGATCTGCAGCAGCTTGCACTGTCCCATACTTGGATATGTATTGAACAAAAGGCTCGGCATATGGAGGGTAGTTGTGCTGTCTCATCAAACGAAGGAGATTCATGGACTCTTCAAGTTTGCTTGCTCCTAAGAGGCTTTCTATAAGAAGTTTATATGTAGCTAGCCAAGGTGTCACATGAGCATTATTGATCATCTCGACAAGGAATGTGTATCCACCATCTATCCTCTTTTGATCAACAAAGCCCTTCACCAAAACCTCCACCAATTCAGCATCAGCACAACCATCTTTTCTCATCATTGTACCAAAGCACATTAGTGCCTCTTCAAGCTGCCCAGCATTACAGTGGCCTTGAATTAAAATGGTCCAGGTCTTGATATCCGGCGGACATCCATTTGCTTCCATATCATCCAAGACTTTAGAAGCTTCTTCAAATCTTCCTGCTTTGCAAAGACCAAAAACCAAGTTGCTGTAGGTGATATTATCTGGCTCATATCCTGCAGATCTCATAGCATTCGCAATCTGGTCTGCTTTTGCGAAGCTTCCTGCATTCACAAGCGACCTATATAGCCCATTATAAATAGCTTTCGAGAGAACATTCCCACTCGCCGCATACTTCCTCGCAACTCTGAAAACTAAACTCAGATCCAGCTTACGGCTTGCAGACATGTTTCTAAGTAGTAAACTACAGTCTTGCGTAGAGGGTTTAAACGGACTATCCATCATGAACTCATAAAGGGTTACTGACTCCTCATACATTTCGTACTTACGGAAACGCCCCGAGATCTTCATATAGCTATCAATATCAATATAATAACCAGCACTCTTCATCTCCTCAACAATGATCCAGAATTCCCCCATTGTATCTTCCTTGCCAAGAACCCTTGCCATTGCATTGTAAGTGACGGTGTTGTGCTTATAACCCTCGCACGTAGCAACCCAATGGAAAAAGCTCAAAGCTTTGGAAGGATGATTCTTGAGCTCCCTCAACACTCTTATCACGAAATTATCGGACAACACAATCTTCATATCCTCCAACCTTTTCTTAACCTCATCACCCCACTCTGCTTCTACAATAGCGCCAGCCACCTTCTTCGCCACACCATCCGTCGCATTTTCTCGAATCATCCTGTCATAAAATTGTTTCAACGCCACAGCATCATTCTGCATTTGATCCTTCTTAAACACCCCCAAAAGCGCACTATACGTCTCCTCATCCAAACAAAATCCATGCTCCTCCATTTTCCTTAGAGTGATCCAAAACTTCTTCATGGAATCCTTCTTAGCAAATATTCTAAGCAGCAAGTTATAAAGCGAGGAGCTTGGTACAAACCCATCTCTCGTTGTGACCCAATTGTAAAAACCCCATGCCTTGTCTGGCGCTTGGTTCAGTTTCTTCACGATATAAACAACCGTCTCATGGGTAATCGGGAAGTGGGCATTCTCCAACTGGTTCGTCAACTCCGTAGACCAATGATTTCCTAACAGTAGCTCTACCACAGAGTTCGCCGAGGAGAGAAGCAGCGCCTTTGATGGGCGTGGAAAAAGTGAGACTCGGACTGAGAAATTTGAGAGAAACTGGTTACCTGAGAGAGCAGGGGCACCCGCGGAGCAGGGTGAAGTCTAGTAGAGCAGGCAATTCTGGAGAGCTTGATGGCCGAAAGAATTAGCCTCGCTCGATTCATTTCTATTGACTGTATTCGAAGTAATCCCTGTCAGGGTTTAAGTGTTGGCCTCGCTTGAAAATGGAATAGCTGTAAATCTCCGAGCAAGGAAGGCATTTCTTCAGGGCTAGGGTTTAAGGGGCGGTTGGGTGAACAAAATTACCGTAGATCCACCCACCCGTCCAATCCGATCCAACATATTTGTATGTAACGCTAAAATTAAGGTTTAAGATTATCGTATACAATCATATATGTGAGGAAAAATGGATAGTGTCATATCAAATGTATTTGATATAAGGTATGGTTCATGTTGTTTGTTTGTATAAATTTTAGAAGAATAACATATTATTGATGTGTTAGTTTATAATGAATAACGTCTTTAGTTTATTTTGATAAATATTTATGAAAGATACTAGGCATATGTTGAATGAAATTGCACTTCTTTAAGAGCCAAACAACCACTTCTATGCATTTTATATTTTTCACTTTGTTTATTTGCTAAAATTTAATTAATTGTATAATTTTGTTAGTGTTGGGTTGGATTTGTACTTAAAATTTTAGCCCACCCAATCCAACCAAATCATAAACAACCGTAGATTTATAAATTTTTTGGTATCTATGAATTAGTATTTTCAAATCAAAGTGTATAGTATGGATGATTAAAACGACTAAATTTGAACCACCCGATTCATATACATTCCTACCAGCGAGTTCCTTTAAAGTTTAAACCCTAGAAAGAAAGTGAACCCTTGACATAGATGAGAATGTGGGACTAGGGATGTGGCTTACTCGATTTTGGTTTCCGCTAAACCGATTAAAACATGGTTAAAACCAGGAATGACAATGTGCTATGTTAAATTGGTGGTATGTTGGTTGATACATCTGGTAGCAGACACAAATTGGTTGGAATACCTTGTCATGAAGTGTTAGTCAATACTTAATACCAATCAATTCCTGAAAACCCCGATGGTCCAATAAGTATGACCAATTCTCGGCTCTAAATAAAATGGTGTTGTTTTTGGTGAATTTCATGAACAAATAATTGTGTATTTAAAAAATGAAGATTTGTCATATTGTTTGTAATGTTGTATTTTATTTAAATATGGATGTTGTGTTATTTGTTAGATTCATGTATAAATGTTCGAATGTTGACGTTAAAATTTGTATTTTATTCATAAGAAAATCGTATTTAAATATGATAATCTATCTTTTTGTTTGTAATACTGTATTTAATTTATACACGAATGCAGTTTGTAGGAAGATTGTCTTGATGAGATTGTATTATATATGCGTACTTCATTTGGTGTTACTAGTTTATCACTTTTCGTACATATTTTGTTAAAATCGGCATAAGCTGACAATACAGATTGTAACCCGATCGTGTTGTAGCATTTGTTAAACCTGCTTAAAGGTATAAAACAGTTTCAAAACTTTGGCACTGTGCAAGTAGGGGGTGGGCATTAGATCGAGTTCAAATCGGATATTTTTACTTAAGATGTAGGTGATAAAATATCTACTAATGAGTATATATTTAAAGAAAAAAAATTATTATAAATTTGCTAGATAATTGTTTTTTTAACGAAAGATAATTGTATTGATTGAAAAAAGATCACAAATTAGTGAAATTACACGTTGGACCCAACCCAGGCACGAAAATCATACAAACGACACGAAGCCGAATACAAAGAAAGGGCCTTCCTAGCCACTGAATGGGCTACCCTATTGCTAATCCGACCCACGAATCGACACAGAAACCACTATTCAAAGCCATCAGACTCATAATCTCTTGGATAATAGCCCCAACACGACTATCTTGCGCATCCTTGGCATTAATCTTATCAATGAGCACCTTCGCATCACCCTCAAACCGAACGTGAGGGATGCCAGGATTCTGACACCACTGAATAGCTTCATGGAGGATAATAGTCTCCACCACAAGAGGGTTAACAATGTTTTCAAGAACCATTCCTCTTGCTAAGAGCACAGATCCTCCTCCATCCTTTATGATCAGCCCCTCGTTGAATGTGAGTCAGCACGTACCGCACCATCCCACATACAGACGATAGATGTCAAATCTACCACCTCTAGATTGTGTTCAAAGGAAACCGATCCCGGACCAACCTATCTGCTGGTAAGGACACCCATTCATGGAGTTGCTAATGGTATTGGTGCATCAATTGAGTAATCAAGGACTGCTTGCCCTCAAAGCAGCCCAATTTGTAGATTTCCAAATACGGCATAGGAGCGCCAAGAGAGCCATAATCTGAGTCGGCTGGGTCATCCTAAGCAAGCACATTTTGAGGAAAAGAAGGAAATGTTTGTCGCGGCAAACCGTGCCCCAAATGCTCCAATCCTGAATGAGTCTAGAGAGATGTAGTGATTGGACACTCCCAAAAGAGATGCTCCATCGTTTCAGATTCTGCCTAACACACCCGCATCGAGGCAAAATCTGGACTCTTTTCCCAATCAAAGATTCAGTAGTAAGCAGGATACAGTGGAATATTTGCCATAGGAATAGTTTTAGCTTAGACGGGATCTTGAGTTTCCACAGTCTCATTGAACTTGCCCTATCCATCCAACTCACCATAGGGCGCCACACTCCAACCTGTCTTTCCACCAAAACCGCCAAGTGGTAAGCATATTTGACAGTGAACACTCCATCACATGTATCATGTCATACCAATCTATCCTCTATACCCATACGGGGCAAAGGAATCGCCATGATGACACGTACTACATCGGGTGGAAACATCTGCTGAAGAGATTGTCGACACCATCCTCCCTCCCTATGATCTATAAGCTCAGCTATCTTTGGGTTATTGCCCTCCGGAATGACATGAGGATTACACAGAAGAGGGTGCAGATGAGTAGACGGGATACAACTAGAATGTTAGATAGAGGCCTGAAGCCCATTCCTAGTCTGCCACCGAAGTCCTCATTGGAGGAGGAGGAGGCCATGGAGAATACTCTGCCACCCCCACTATGGGCGAGACCGCACAGTCGTTGTTAGGAATGTACCATTTGAAAAGTACTCCAGTCTTAGCCAAGAGGTTTGTTGAGAATACACCATCCAATCTTAGCCAAGAGGGTTTAATTAAAATGCTCAAACTGCCGAAATCCCATCCCCCATCATGTTTACTCGTGCACAAATTCCTCCAGTAAGTCCACCTAATTCGAGGGCGACCCCCTTCCACCCCCACCAAAATCTAGCTACATTCTTATTCATAATGCGACATAGTGAAAGAGGGAGTTTAAAGAAGGACATAACATGGAGCGGCAAAGAGAACACAATCGATTTAATCAACGTCTCCTTAGCCGTTCCATGTAGCCGTTCCAACAACTTCTCCAAATAACGTAAAGTAGCCATCTTGGACGGAGCAATCAAGGTGGGTAAGTCCAAATATTTATCATGAACTCCTACCGCTCCAACGCCAAGCCAGAGAGAAAGGGTTTCTTGATCCACCAGCAGAATATTCTTACTAAAGCACACTGCAGATTTAGCCAAGTTGACCCTTTGCCCACTAAGCTCATCATATTCATTCAAGACCTCCAGCAGGTTATCACATTCTTGCATCGATCCTCTGAGAAATAGATATGAATCATCGGCAAAGAACATATGAGAAACATGCGGGCCTCTAGGACTAACTCGAACGCCTACTAGCTTCCGCTCCTCAATGATCTTGCATATGAGCGCCACAAAACCCTCTGTGCAGATGACAAAGAGGAGGGGAGACAAAGGATCGCCCTGCTGAAGTCCCCGAGTCGAGTTAAAATAACCAGCTGATGTACCATTCATAAGAATAGAAAACGAGGAGGAACGCAAGCATTCCTCAATCCATTGCACTCAAGTCGGATTAAACCCCATTTTTCCTAAAACTGCAAGTAAGAACGACCATTCGACTCTATCATAGGTCTTCTCCATATCAACCTTAAGATCCATATACCACTTCTTACCCTTAGTCTTAATCTTAAGGTAATGCATCAATTCGTGATCAATGGGAACATTATCCACTATCTGTCTTTCACGAATAAACGTGTTCTGTCGCGGCAAAATTATCAGGGGGAGGAACCACGCCAATTGTTTAGACATAATCTTGGCAATGATTTTGTACACGAATTGACATAAACTGATAGGTCTCAACTGGCGCATATTCTCCAAATTATCCACTTTGGGAATAAGCGTTATCCAAGTGTAGTTAAAGCTTTGTAACATCCGTCCTGTCCGAAAAAAGAGAGCATATAGCTTCCACAATTGACTCACCAACGATATCCCAGAATGCGCGAAAGAATTTCCCAGTGAACCCATCCGATCCCGGAGCCTGGATGCATCCAATCGAGAAGACTGTTTGCCGGTTTTCTGACACCAGAACCTCAGCGGTCTGAGCCGCATTCATCTCCTTAGTTACCATCCGAGCAATAGGTAGATCAGCCACACGGGCCTCCATATTCTCGACATGGTTCACAGAGGTAAAGAGGAGCTGGAAGAAATCAACATAAATATATGCCTTCCTCTGCTCATCGATGATCCATTCATCATTCCCACTCCTCAACGCAGCCACACGTCACTAAGCAAAGATGTTGAACTTGTGGGAGAAGTAAGAGACAAATTCAGGGAATCAAGGGAGAAGAATAAGCACAAACTGTCGATAATGAGTATGGATCTTTCTCAATATAATCCTCGAACTTGAAGTTCCTATCAAAGAAAAAAAAAAGATCCAGTTATAGGCTAAATGATGTCTCTTATTATACCTCCTACTTGTAAGCTTTTAAGTAGTTTGATTTATGCTTGATGTATGCTTTACTTTAACTAGTTTGGTTTATGATTGATGTATGCTTTAGTTTGAGTGTAATGTTTTAACTAGTTTGATTTATGATTAATGTATGATTTATTTCTAGTGTAACTCTTTAATTATTAATGCAACTACTTTCTTTATTAAAACACTACAACAAGAGAAAAATGCATCATATAACACGGGTGCATGAGAAATACGTTAATAAAAATCAAAAAGTACATATAGTAGAATTAGGACATATTACATATTCAACTAATATAAGTGCAAAAGCTAAGCTTGGGACTCATCTCTTCTCTACTAAGGCAAAATACATATGTATAGCCATAATTATTGACTTTGTGATAGTAATAACCAAATTTTCAGAAATACACAAAATATCTAATTTTGTCCAAAACTTTAATGGAGTCATTTTAGATGATGACTGGACTAACGGTTTTGTTGACTTGGCGATGCTCAATTAAAAAATATTGACAGGTGGAATTAACTAAATTCACTTGCATAGCCATAACTATCGACTTTGTGATAATAATAGCCAATTTCTGAGAAATACACAAAATGTCCAGATTTTGAAACATGTTGGACAAATTTAGCCATTTTTCGTTAAAAACTTTAACGTGATTATGTGAGTTGCATTAACAAGATGCTGCCATGGATCTCATCTTGATGCACAGGTCAGCAAAAAATTGGCATTGTCAAGTAAGCAGAACAGTCAGCATCTAAAATGATTTCGTTAAAATTTTGGACGAAATTGGACATTTTGTTTATTTATGAGAAATTGTCTGTTATTGTCACAAACTCGATAGTTATACCTATACATGTGTATTATGTCATTAAAGTATGATGTGACATCCTCGTCAGCATGTTGATGTAACTTACGAAATCTCTAACAACGATAAAGTTTTTAACTAAAGTGACTAAATTTGTCAAACCTATTTCTAAATTCTGGACATTTTCTGTATTTCTCGAAATTAATTATTATTGTTACAAAATTGATAATTATGAATTTTTCAATAAATAATTGACAAATTATCTAAATATATACTTTTGAAGGAATTAGAATGTCAAATTTAACCCAATATTTGACTCGAAAATTATTTAAAGAACAAATATGTATAACGAATAAGAGAAAAAGACAATTTTACGTGTCAACCATCCACGAAGTAGCTTCTTTATCATTCATAGCGAAGCTCTTTTGTTTTTTTGGTGGAACAGAGCAAAGCTTTCAATGTCAGCGTGCATTTTGCAAAGCGGAAAGCCAGAAAAGCATACTCCATTGGCGACCCAGAACCTTTCCCACTTCCCACCATAGTCAGTTAGCCACCGCGGCACCGCCGGCCGGCAACTCTTACTTTCGCATTAACACTCACCGGGGGGAAATTGAGCTGATTCGTCGCTCCATGGATTTCAACTTCTGGAACTCCAGAGTCCATTCCGCAAAGCACTTCTCCCCTGTACAAGCCGCCAAACAATACTACTCCGGTACTGTACTTTACCCCTTTCTTGACTACTTGGGCGCTTCTTTTCCATGCTAAAGTTGTCATCTTTCCGGTTGTTTCTCGATTTGTTGGGAGATACTTCCAGTTCTAATTTGTTTAACCTCTGAATCTTAGCATTAGCTGTGTGATTAGGAACAATCTAAGAAGCTTTTCATGTTCCTTTTCCCAGTATCTGCTTGTTTAGGTATCTGATGTCCAGAAGGTTTCCTTCTTGCTTGCGGATTTCGAGCTAAATGATATTGATCTTTGTCGAAATTGAGGAGATGGGTTTGCGAAATTTGTTGTCTTTTTTTTTTTTTTGGTTGTCCTCCTGGTAAACTCGGAAAGTTATGGCTTTTAAGGCAAAAAATTAATGCTCCTGGATTACACTCTGGGAATCAGAAGGAGAGGCACTACGTGGACAGTCCCAGGCAAAATCCAGCGTCAGAGTTGAGCCGTTGCACAATTTAGGTTAGTTCATAAATCTCCATCCTTAATTTTTTCCAAGTGGTGGTGTTCGATTAGCAGAACACGATAAACGTTCACTGGTTTACTTGCCTAGTATGCCAACAAATGCCAGATTTCTACCGGGGGTTTTATAAGCCGTCGTCAGATATTTTAGAGATGGAATTAGGGCTAGAGAAAGCAGCAGCTGCCGCAGCATCTAGCCTGGAGAGCAGATTTCGAGGCTGTGATGTTAGGAGCGATTCTTTTTTGAGGGTGGGGGGTTTCTAAGCCAGGGGAGAAGCAATTTGCTATTGCTTGAAGAATGTCAAGTTATAGTGTTGTGGTTGATCAGAGCGGTGAGTATCATGGATTGGATTCTGAAAGTGAAGATGAAGACGTGTTAATTGAGAAGATGATGGAGGCACTCAATAGATGGGACATGGGACTGCCTCATGAGGTCGATTCCGACAATTTGGCAATGCAATCAGCCACAAACCAGCAGGGGGATGGCGTTGATGCCTCGGATGTGGGTAGTGAGGGTGATTATGATGGGATGATACCCCAATATGATAGTTTCCCTGATGAAGGTGCTTTTTCAGAAGTGCTGTTTTCCCCCTAACTATGCTTGACCAGAATGATTTAATCTGTTTTCAAAAATTAGATGTGAATTTTGTTTCAAGGTGTGGTTGCTTCAGCTATATTCTTGTACCAGAAATGGTCCACCGAAATGGAAGCTTGCTTCCTCTTTATTGATTTACTGGAACTGTTTCTGGATCTGATTGGAAAGGGTCCGATTAAAGGTAGTTTGTGTGGATTGTATGATGGAATGGTAAATGCTTTGATTGCGAGGTCCGCTAATATATGAGCGATTTCATGACTCCTTGCTGCTAAATGTGTGTAGAGTTTTTTTTTTCTGATTCTGTTTCTGCTATTCGGCTCATAGAATTATGGTTGCTCATCTTTAGTTTACATGTCAAGTTGTCTGTGCTCATCTCTTTGAGTCTTTGTGCCTTTGAGGGCAATTGTGAGGTTGTTCTTGTTACTTGTAATTCATATGCCCTGCAACCTTTTGCTCTCTAGGTTGAATCATGTCCTAACCTTTGGCTGCCTTCTTTTTCCTCTAATATCAACAGATAATCATCTGGGACTGGATGAATCCGAAGGGGAAGAGGATGCCAAAGCTTTCTTTCCGTGCCCTTTTTGCTATGTGGATATTGACATTCATGTCCTGTGCACCCATCTCCAGGATGAGCACTGCTTCAATCTGCGAAATGCTGTACGTGCTTCTTTTTCTATTGTATTATTATATACTTCAGTACTTTGTTTATTGTAGCTCTCAGTGTACGTGCGTGCGTGCATGCATTTGTATGGTGTAATTTAGTCGTAACGTCTGTAATTCTGATACGTGGCATTGGACATTTTAATTCTTTCGCTTCAGGTATTTAAGTTAGCACCATCGTTATTTATTACATGTTCTTTTTATGGATTGATTCTTCCATGTTAGGGATGACCCCTGTCCGTGAGCACGTCAATCTTTCAGATTGTGCATATGAGCGTGATCCTTTCTGTTTGGTCATCTGAACAAAGTGGATTTGCAAATGCTAGTACAGCTAGGTTTTGCTATAATAAGATTGTGATTTGAATATAAAAAAGGGGGGATTTGGCCAAATTGGTAGACGCTACGGACTTAGTTGGATCAACTGATTGAAAGGACCAAGTATTTAACATATGTAGCAGTCACTGCTCATAGCTTGTGCGATGAATAAACAAGTGGTGGACATGATTGAATGCTCTATAACTTAACTTTTCTGTACTCTAGGTGGGAAGGATATAGTTATGCAATTAGGGATGCTCGTTAACCTTTTCCTCCCTTAGTTTGCTTCCTTCTAGAGGGTTGAAAATAAATACAGTGGTTCATCAGCTAGTATATTATCTTCTACTTGAAAACTTCATTGATGTCAGAATGAAGTAAATATTCATTCGCTCTGCATTTTGTTCTTTTAATGATGTGCTTGAAGTGATTATTCAAATGGTCATCTCCAGAAACTAGATGATACAGCTATTATACTTCTCATATGACATTTCTAGTGTTTTGCCTTGGCTTTGTGGATTACTTGTCTCATCTATCTAGTTTCCTTATGACTACACTTCTCATTGGAGGAAGAAATGAAGTCTGTGATTGATTTCTGCTCCCTTTTTCTAAATCTGTGTATGTAGTAGTTTACTAATTTACATTACGACCTTGTATATGTTTATGGAAAGCATAGAAGCGGCTTTAGCTCTGAATTACTACACAAAGGGTGACAAGAACGAGGGTTGTTATCATGAGCACACACTTAAAACATGGTAAATCGTTCGTTTTGCTTCCTTCTCTTATGAAACTGAGTGGCGTGTGTCATTTTCCAGGTGTGCCCCCTCTGTGCAGCAAACCTTGGGAACGATGTCATTGGACATTTCATAGTGCAACATGCCAGCTCATTGAAGGTAGTATTATATCTATGTATTTCAGGATTTGCTTGCAGACTCTAACATTAAACCAACAAATAGTGGTGCCTTGCGTCTTTTATTTTAAGTCATATTATCATTTGTGAACTGTAAAACTGGAGTTTAACTCAATGGAGCATTTGGTCCTATCTTCATGTTGTTCTGTGCAGAAAAGAAGAAAATCTCACAGGCCTGGCCCATGGAGTGGTGGTAACAACTCAGCTGTGTCTGGCAGAGCACTGAGCTCATTTGGTGGCTCGTCAACAACTAGCAGCATTGGAAACATATCCGAGTTGGCCCCTGATCTCTCGCCCTTCTTGGGCAGTGTTCCAGAGTTGGACTCAAGGAGCTGGCAGCAGCAACAGCAGGATTCATCTGAGAAACCTAGCTCTGGAACTCATTTGAAAAGGTACGAGTTTGACAGTGTGTCATTTTAGGATATCAAGTTTGCTGGCATGACAACTGAATACTCACCCAAAATGAAACGTTTGTGGGCAGCAGTGGAGGCGAGGTGTCCGCCGATGATAGGTTGGATCGTGAAGAGAGAGCTCAGAAGGCTGCGTTCATTCAGGAATTGATTGCATCGACAATCTTCTTCTAAGCTGGCGGGTTCGTTGCTCCTGCAGCAATGATATTATGATGATGATGCCAGCAACTGGTTTTCCCCCTACTCCTGAGTCTCCCTGCTGAGGATTAGGTATTTAGGAAGCTAGAAAGGTGTGAGCCGGGTGATAGTCGAGGTCGAGTAATGGGGATGATGGCCAGAAACATCTAAAAGATCGGCAGTTATATATCGACATGTAGCTGTATCGTTGTTTGTTATAGCATATATGGCTGAGACTGATTACCATTCCAGAAACAGAAACAATCTTCTTCAAACTTAAATGCGAAGAAAGCAATTTAGCATGATATGATACTATTGATATCTCTCCTTTTTTGCGCTATCAGATCCATGATTTTACTGATTATGTTTTGAGACTTTGAGCCACTTGCTATAGCCTTGCAATCTGGTCGCTTCAATAACTAAAAGGGAAAGGCTTTCCTATTAAAATTAAAAATATGATAGGAAATCCTTCTGTTCAATAATTTATCAACCAAATACGGTAGTACTAAGTCGATATGATTTTTATTTGTTGATGTAAGGAATACATATTCGATTCAGTCAATCAAGAAATAATTGTCTTTTTGTCTAAACTTATCATAAAATTGTATTGCAAGTACCCAACATTTAACATACCAACTAATAATAGTTCAATATCCTAATTTTGACTCATGTCCTCAAACCTCAATGGAGGTTGCGATTTTGTTGAGATTGTTACTATACATGTATTGTTTAGAATGCATCGTTTTTTTATCAGAAACAATGCATGGATTGTTTCTGTGATGTGACAGAAACTATCACTCAAAATGAGTGATTGTTATATCTCAACTTTTCGTTGTAATTGTTGAGATAGTTGAGTTGAGATTGTTTTGTCTCAGCTTTTAGATGATGTGACATAAACAATCAGACATACCAAACGTTGTATTCTACAATGCATCAAATTAAACAATACATGTATAATATTATACATGTATTCACAACAATACATTCATTTAACAATCACAACTTCCAAACAACCCTCTTAGGGGTCCTTTGGAAGTTGCGATTGTTAAATAGATGTTTTGTTGAGAATGCATGTATAATATTATACATGTATTGTCGAATTTGATGCATTGTAGAATACAACGTTTGGTATATGTGATTGTGTATGTAGCATCAGCTAAAAACAGAGATATAACAATCACTCAAAATGAGTTATAGTTTCTGTCACATCATAGAAACAATCCATGTATTGTTTCTGCTAAAAAAGCAAAAAAAAAACGATGCATTGTAAACAATACATGCATAATGACAATCTCAACAAAACAATCGGCAACTTCCAAACAACCCCTTAGTGTAATATCTTGTGTCTAAGATTTTTTAACCAAGATATTCAGTTGGTTCTATTATGCAATATGCACCAATCTATCATTTTAAATATTTTGTCTAGTCCTTGTATTAGAAAGACCGAATAATACACTAAGAAGAATGATCAATGACCCTGACTCTTCGAAATTCGAAATAAATCCATAGCAAAGCCCGCCACTGTCTAGGATTGAGCATATACAAGTGATTAGTGTTACTCTAATGTGTTGAAATGAAAGTCCTTGCAATGGTATGAAGGTCCTCCATTGTTGAACATTGTTCACCATTCTAAAGCCCAAATGAGTCGCAAGTCTCAACAGACCAGTCAAAGTCTCAGAGATCAGAACATCAAATGGTAAGCCTAACAAGAATCAGCTACATGAAGGCTGACGACATATTTTTGTGTCTGACCTGATCATCATCTATAGGATAACCCAAACTAAATGGTTGAGCCGTCAAACACAATCTCGAACCATGAACCCGGAACAATAAGGTAAAGATCCATCGGGGATGGAGCGAAAAAACGCGAGATAAGTATCACAAGGACATCTGCAGACAACATGATCCAAGGCTAGAGCACCATCACAATGAAATGGTCTGCTTAATCTCCTCCTAGACAAGAAATAAATCATTCTGACTTAACATCCAACACTGTGGACTTCTAAATTGCTTATCAGGCAATCTAAAATTGGTTATGCTAAGCAACTGAAAGGGTCACAAAGGTCTGCAGGTGTTAAACCAAAACGACAGTCAAACAAATATCCAGAGAAAGAGGCATAATCCGACATTGACAAGTCACATTTGAATCATTGCAAGAATTTCCATCTAAACTAAGCATCATGGGAAAGGTGCAAAAGAAGAACAAAGCTGCAAAAAAAAGTATATGGCATGGCATTCAGTGTTCTCAAAAGTTGTTCCCGAAAATGATCAAACTGACTTGCATACAGTAGAGGACATAGAGGAAGGAGATCGAATTCCTCAGAGAAGAATCGAATCGAATCCATTTCGGTCCTCTTCCAAAACTAATCTTACTCAAGGATTTTCTGGATAACACCAGCTCCAACGGTCTTCCCTCCTTCTCTGATAGCAAACCTCATCCCTTGTTCACAAGCAACGGGCATAATGAGCTCCACCACCAACTTCACTCGATCGCCGGGCATAACCATCTTCGACTCCTCATCCTTATCGTTCATAATCGACGAAACCTTCCCGGTGACATCAGTGGTTCTCATGTAAAACTGCGGCCTGTAACCTGCAAAAAACGGGGAATGCCTCCCTCCTTCTTCCTTTTTCAAGACATAGACAATGGCCTCAAATTTAGTGTGGGGAGTAATGGAGCCTGGTTTAGCCAACACCATCCCTCTCTGAATATCAGCCTTCTGCACACCTCTAAGCAACAACCCTACATTATCCCCAGCCAGGGCCTCATCCAAAATCTTCTGGAACATCTCAACTCCAGTAACAGTGAAATTCCTAGTATCTTTCAAACCCACAAGGTCAACAGTCTCGCCAACCTTGACCGTTCCTCTTTCAACCCTGCCAGTGGCCACAGTGCCACGACCTGTGATGGAGAACACATCTTCCACAGCAAGCAAGAATGGCAATTCAGTCTGCCGCTGTGGGATTGGAATGTACTCGTCCACAGAATCCATCAGCTGATAGATTTTATCAACCCATTCGTTGTCCCCTCGTTTAATGGCTGGATTGGCCATCAAAGCTTCCAATGCCAAAAGGGCAGAACCAGAGATAATTGGGATATCATCACCAGGAAATTCATAAGAAGACAACAGCTCACGAACCTCCAATTCGACCAATTGCAGCAGCTCCTCGTCATCCACCTGGTCCTGCTTGTTCAAGAACACCACCATGTTGGGAACGCCGACCTGCTTGGCGAGCAAGATGTGCTCCTTGGTCTGGGGCATGGGCCCGTCTGCGCCGGAGCAGACGAGGATAGCCCCGTCCATCTGCGCAGCGCCGGTGATCATGTTCTTGACGTAATCCGCGTGGCCGGGGCAGTCGACGTGGGCGTAGTGGCGGTTCTCGGTCTCGTACTCGACGGTGGCGGTGTTGATGGTGATGCCGCGGGCTCTCTCCTCGGGGGCGGCGTCGATCTCGTCGTACTTCTTGGGCGCGCTGTTGCCCATGGAGGCGAGGGCCATGGTTAGGGCGGCGGTGAGGGTTGTCTTGCCGTGGTCGACATGGCCGATTGTGCCGATGTTGAGGTGGGGCTTCTTCCGCTCGAACTTTCCCCTAGCTGCTCGGACTGTGAAGGAGGCTCCGCCGCGGTGGCGGGGGAGGGAGGTGGTGGTGGTGGTGGTGGGGAGGAAAGGGGAGATGAAGGAGGAAGAGAGGAGGGTCAATTTGGTAGGTTTCGAGGCGAAGTTGAAAGTAGCGGCCGGAGAGGAGGGGGAAGCGGCGGCTGGTGAGTAGACGGCAGCTAGCCTCGAGGAAGAGGAAGCTGTGGCGGAGGCGGAGATTGCCATGGCGGAGGCGGAGCAGAGAAGAAAGGAAATACAGAGAGTTTTGGGAGGGGATTGGGTTTGTTATCTGATTGGGGATTGGGGCGTTTGTATCCACTCCACTCCTTTTAGACTTGAGTTTACTAGACGCCCTCTCGTCCCTTCTCGAGTTACTTAGCTGAACGCCGTTTTTTTAGTTGGGGAACGAGAAGATAAATTGGGATGCGGTATGAGTGTGCAACGGTTTGGACCGGTTCATGAAAGTTGCGATTTAATTGTGAAAAATATTTTTGAATTAAGAATTGGGCTAATAGTGTATTTTATCGTATTTGATCTGGTTCAAATATCAGTTCGATCTTTTTTCAATATTTATAATATTTATGGGACTACGAGATTACATTATATCAATTCGGTATGGTCAAAATGTAGTTTGGTCTAGTGCGGTTCAATATGGACCAAACTGTTGCACACTCCTAGATGCAAGGTGTCGCCCTATATACCATAACAACCAGGTAATATGATGCATCTGTCCCCCCCCCCCCCCCCCCTCCCACCCCCACACACACAAAAAAAATCACTCGTATTACCATGAAAACAGCAAACAGCCAGACACATGAAACTCACATGACAAAAACAATCAAGACGTAAAATCGAACCCAACAAAGGAAGGGAACAAAAAAAAAAAGATTTTTTTGCCACCAAATGAGCAACCCTTTTACAACGACGACCCACAAATTGAACTTCAAATTGTTCAAACTCATTAACCAACTCCAGAATATCCTCCGATATCGCACCACCCCGTGCGTCAAAGGCTTGGCCTACTTTGACCTTGTCTAAGACCAACTTGGCATCTTCCACAAAAGGTCATTGACATGAGATTTCTCGCTTGACAACATCGCATCGTGAAGCGCAAGCAACTCCACTAATAAAGTATAAGATATACCACAATTCAAAGTCGTGGCCACCACCAACAATGAACGTGGCTTATCCTGCGAAATTCAAACCTCAACCTCATGGGATCACCTGGACATAGCCTCGTCCACCAAAAGAATGAGATCCCTCGAAGAGCCTTGCTTGATCAGTAAGTCCCAAATGTGCCTCACAACACAAGCTTAATTCGCGGTATAAAGATCACGAAGTCCTATACCCCTTATTTTGTAGGTTAACAGATTTTACTCTAAGCTACCACTGCTATCTATTTCATTTAGCTCCTACTCCCTACAAGAAGTCACTACAAAGCTTCTCTATCTCCTTGATCACATTCTTTGGCATGATAAAAATTCCCATCCATAATTAAGCCAAGATGTATAGGACTAACATGACTAGCTGCAGTTTACCTGCACAGCTAAAAACTTTGATCCTCAACTCTATATTCTTCATATAATTCTATCAATTAATAACCGACATGCTTTAGCTGAGAGTTTACCAGGAATAAGTGGGATCCCTAAGTATGTCACTGGCAAAGTGCCCAGTTTGTAGCCAACCCTCTTAGTCATATTTACTTTTCATTCATGAGGCAACCCTCCACAGTAAAACTTACACTTTGAGGGGTTAGAGACAATAGCATATATAACCCTAAACTGTTCTAGGACTCTCTCAATTCATTGGATTTCATAATTAGTGTCATTCGAGAAGAGCAAAAGGTAATAAGCAAATGCGTTAATCTCACCCTTTTACACATTGGTTGAAAATGTAACATGTTCTCGTCCACTGACACTCCCATTAAGCAACTAAATACTTCCATTGTCATTTGCCACTGCAAACAAGTAGAGGGACACAGGATCCCCTGTCTGAGGCCCTTTTGTGCATATAAGTACCTAGCCACGCCTCCATTAAACTCACACTAAGCTTGAGAGTAGTGATGCACATAAAAATCCATCTTAGAACACCAGGAAACCCCATATCCTCTATATTGAAAGCAAGATCTTCCAGTCAACAGAATCGAAAGCCTTCATTAAGCTGACCTTTACAATACTACAAGGGGAGATGTGTTTGCAGGTATACTTTTGCACTATTTCATGAGCAAGAAGAATGTGTTCACCTATTACCCTTCATTTGACAAAGGTAGTTTGGTTCTCACTTATCAAATAGGGAATACATTCACTAAGCCTAATAGAGATGATTTTAGCAATACACTTATAAAGTATATTATAGCATAAAATAGGTCTAAAGTACTCCATCTCTTCAGGGTTCTTAGTTTTAGGAACTAAAGCTAAAATACTTGAGTTTACCTCATGAGGAAAACTGGATTTGTTGAAGCAATATTTGATTGTTGCAGAGATCTCTTCTCCTACTATGCTCCAGGCAGCATGGAATGTTACACCCCGTTCTTTTCTTAATCCAAAATGACTGTTATTTCCTTTCTAAATTTATCAAATTCCATTGCAATATCGATGAGGACTCAAAATGCACTTTCGATTCAAACAGTGTCGAGTTTTGACGTAAAATGAGGAATTTATGAACGTTTAATTTTTGTGTGAAAAATTCATAGTAATTAGAACCATTTCTAAAGTTAAATTTGCAATTTCGGACACAAAATCAACCTAGCTCAGTTGGTTAAACTGTCAAGTTGGGAACCATGGGTCACAAGTTCAAATTACTTTCCCAACATCGAGTTCATTTTGTTTGCCACCTTCAACCTTGGGACAAACACATATAGGGTTTTTGGGGCCTTCGATTCAGGGGGTTAGGATACAATTTTGGGTTTGATTTAACCATTGGAAAGAAGGTGAAATGTTCTTGAGGGCTAGACCAAATCGAATCCATGAATCAACCATTAAGGCTTTGAACGAAGCTTGCATAGTTGGAATCTCAAATATGTTTTTCGGAAACTGAATTTTCGGGTTTATAGGTAGGTTTGTTCATGTCAGTGTCATGCCAATTGAGGGAGAGTTGGGGCTTGATTTTTTTATCAAAGGGAAGAGGAAGAATCCTATTATAGTTCTCAACTATGTTTCAGATCAAACTCACCCGAAAAATCCAATTTCTAAAGGCAAAACTAGGCTGTCGCGATTACCTTTTCTGTAGAGCCTGAAAACCCAATTCTTCGATGTCGGCCACTTCGAGCCAATCACGGATCAGGTAAGCCTTGTTTAGTGTCCATGGGAGCTTCCCACAAGGTTTCGACCTTAGAATCGTGCTAAACCTCAATTTTGGGGTTTTTAGTTCGCGACGTCGTCATCAGAATCCGACTACAAATCGGTCGGTTCAAATCACCAACCTTGTCGAGAAAGGTAATTGAACCTTCCCCCTAGCTATTCAGATGGCTTTCCCTAAGTTCTGGTCCCTAATTCGAGCTTTTCCCTTTCCGATCGAAGCTCGTCGGGGTCGATGAACTTGATTTCAAATTCGGCGTTTCGAGACAAATCAAAGCAAAAGATGGTAACCTTTTCCCTAAAGTTTGAGTTCGATTTGCGTCCATATTTTGTGCAAATCACGCCTCACTGGAAAGTTGGGTTTGGTGGCTGGTGGTGACCCTCCGGCGAGGTCATAATTTCAATTTTGATCCCTATAGTTTTTCCCGCCGATTACTTGGGCCTTAATGATTTAAATTTTGACAAATTTGCCCAAAAATCTTATTTCTTTTGGATGTGTATATTTTTCAAAGTTAAAATTAAAGACTTAGATCTTGTACAATGAGTATTTTCAGGATTTGATAATTTTATAAATTATAGGAAATTCATATGATGAACTAGAATTAAAATTGAGAATTTTGGAGATGATTTTCTAGTTTAAATATTCATTTTTGTAACACCCCGAATTTCGGGTTATGGTTCGACCATAATACATGACCGATTGGGTTGTTAGTTGCGTACAAAAAATTGCAATCGCGGTTTAGTAATAATAATAACAATAATTATTATTATAATTATTATTTTATTATTTAAAAAAAAAGAGAAAGGTGCATGGTGGGGGCGGTCACTTAACCCCGCCGCCCTTCCCAAATTTCCCCAGGCCATGTTCTAAACAAAAAAATAAAAAATAAAATTAATAATAAATAAACCCCAAAACCCGCTAGCTTTCCCCACCACCGACCCTGTCCATTATTTCCCCCAACTTTTTTTTTCCAGAGAGCTTAAACCGCCGCCTCTCTTAGACTTCCCAAACCCTCACTCTCTCTCTTTCCCAAGCCCCGCGCCGATCAAAAGAAAACCCCACCAACCGCCCTCTTTTCCGATCGCTAGCAGTCCCGCGAGAAAGGAAACCCCACCAGACGCCGCCAATCAGTCGATCCCATCCCTCTCGTGTTCTAGGTAAAGATCACAAACCCCTTCGCGATTTCTAAACGCGATTTATCGTTAGACTAATTCGAAGCTCGGATTTTTATTAGCGGTGGCGTTGAAGGTGTGATCAGCGAGGAGATCAACGTTCCGGGTCGTCAAATCTAGGTCTAGGCACGTGCTGGAGGTAAGGGAACTCGATCCATTTGAGTTAGATCGATCGATTTGGTGTTTTTCTTGAGGGTGCAATTTTGTGGTTTTAGCAACAGGCGATCATGCCTTTAGTGACAGGGTTTGGGTGGTCACTAAAGCTGCTGGGAATTTTTAGAAAATTGGTTTTGGATGGTTTAAATTTTTCTCGAGTCCCTGCAAGGGTTTGTTCTTGCGTTTAAAATTTTGATAAATTGGGGCAGGGCTAGGAGATGACTGTAAATTAATTTGGGAATTTTTAAGATGTATTTACAATTTTAGAAATTGTTCGAACATTCGTTTTAATTAAATAAAATAATTCCGAGGAGTTTATAAGGGTTTGATAATTTTCCAAGGTATAAGGATTTATGTTTGTTATAGGAAAATTACTATCAAAATTTTTGAGAAGGTTAAAGGTAGGTGGAAAATTCGTCCAAGACTAAAATAATTAGGAAAAGTGGTCGGTTTTGAAGGGATTGGTTTTAGAAAATTTTTAAAGTGGGTTAGGAGACCTTGGGAGCGAGCCTCAAAGACTGGACGTTGAGGAGAGGATGTCCTAGTGACTCAAAAGGGAATTCTAAACCGAGAAAGGTCAACTAAAGTGGTGACTTTCTTATTAATAGGTTCACCGAGATAATTCGGCTAGGGGGGATTTCTTCGAGTAAAGAATCGAGGAGTCAGCTTAATAAGGTGAGTGTAAAGGGGGTAAATTCTACGCCTTACGTGTTCTTTCAAGAGTTACAAGTTTTGAGTATTTTGCTAAAGTGAATGTCGTTGTTTGATTGTGCTTATGATTGATGATATGTGATTTTGTTTGAGCTATGCTTGATGAGAAGGTGCATGAGTTCTTATTTAAATTTAAGCTTAAGTTGATAAGTGATTGTTAAAGTTAAAAAAAAAAGCAAGTCCTTTTTAAGAAGTAACTCGCCTTCAAGAAGGTGAAGTCGTTTTAAGTGTTTTTAGTCACTAGCGCCAGTCCGTTGCTTTTGAGACAGTTTGAGATAGAGCAGCAGTTATGCTCTTGAGATTTTAAGATGGGCAGCAGTTATGGCCTTGAGAATCGTGGTGAAGAGCCACCACGATAAGTTTAAGATGTTAGGGGGATGAATCGTTACGACTTCCCTAACCAAGTTTAAGTTTAAGGAAAGCCTAGGTGGCTTCTCATACGTATGAGTTGGCAACCGGAATAGCTAGTGAGGGATCCCAGTGTCAGTCAAAAAGATTTAAGTCAAGTTTTGAGCTTTAAGAAGGGAACTTTAACTCCCGAAGAATTTTTGAGTTATAAGTGTTACGAGTGGAAGTACAAAACAACTTCCACTAGTAGAAGTTAAGTGTTTAGAGAAGAATACTAAAGTACCATAGATTTTATCGTAAGGGCGTAGACTGACCCCAACTCACTCACCAGATCGTAGAGGAGGAAATCCTAACCAGCCAGTCCGTGAGCAGCAAGCTAGAGGGACTCAACACCATCGTCGCTGAGAGATGTCGAGCCAGGCGTCAGAGTAAGCATCAGAGAACTTCTTCCAGTTATTAAGTCTTTATGGTTGAGAGTTAAGGATTGGAGATTCATTTCCTTTGGACAATTTGAGTTTTGCCAACGTGTTTAGGGCTTCGATTTGAGATATTGAGATATTTAAGTTTGGTATTTTATTTAAACTTGTGTTATTTTAGATTTTTAACTATACCCCGGGGTAGAAATGTCTTTTTTCAAATTCAAAGAGGTGGGATGTTTCAATTTTATTTAAACTAAATATTATACGAGGGATTTTGGTTGGTTTGATAATTTTGTGTGTAACTATGATTACGGTTTGATGCTATTATAAAATTATGAACATAAAATTTAAAGGATGTAACAAGGTAATTGAGTTATGATTTATTTTAATAAGGTAAAGGGTTATTTTATAATTACAATTTTAAATAATTTGTTGAATTACCTAAGATAAGAATTTGAGGTTTTAAGTGGAAAAGAAATTTTGGAAATTTTTTGGAGCAATTTTTGAGAATTTTTTCAAGGGTTATTGAGTTTTTTGAACTATTTAAGCCTTGTAAAATGTTTGGAAATTTTTAGTTTTAGGAAAAGTATTTGAAAAAGGAAAATGGTCATTTTCAAAGAATTTTGGGACTAAGCATTAAGTAGGGGGAAACTTCAAATTAAGTTAAGGGGATTAAGTTAAAGGAATACTGACTAAGAAGGAACTACTTTCAGTTTATAGGTCTAAGAGAGCAGTTGAATTAAGGGTTCTATGTCAGAAGAATTAAGGAACCATCAATAAGAGGTGAGTGGTTCAAGGTGGTAAATTCTACGTGTTACGAGTTGGATTTACTCAAGTATGTCATAGCTATTAAATGCATGCTCTCCATTTGAGTTATTGTTGTGAGGCGTTTACTTATGAGCTTTCAATATTTACTAGGGGTGGGCATTTGGTGGGTCGGGTGGATTTTGACCATAAAATGCACCCACCCGCGCTTAAACGGATTAATAATTTTTAACCCACCACCCACCCACATTTAGTCTCGGGTTGGGTCGGGCGGATGGTGGATGATGCGGGTGGGTTTGTGGGTTCACCCACATCACAATGTATATAATATAAAGGAGTCAACTTGACATGATAATAGGTGAAGAGAATCATCGAGGGAAACAAGAAGTTGAAATAGGGCAAAAAATGTTGAATTAGTTCTTAAATGGGATAGAAATTCTATTATGAAAGAGTTTTTTACAGATTGAGACGATTATTAGGTGCAAGGAACTAAGTAAAATAATTCAACAAAGGAAATAGCGATGATCTAGGCACAAGAATTAGAGGAAAAAGTAAAGGGAAGAAGAGGGGATCTCTATTCGGAAGGTTGGCTTTGAGGTTCAAACTCCAGGAGCAGTCCGAGTTTATATCTAACGTCTCCACTCTCCTCTCTCTAGCGCCAACGACTTTGATCTTTTTGCGGTTGGGTTGAGCGGGTCACCCGCACACTCATCCACAACCCACCCACCACCCGGCGGATGGCTCCCAGCGCAACCCGTCACCCACCCACAGACCCACCACTTAACGAAATTCGGGTCAAATGCGGGTGGGTCGGCCCAAACCCGCGGATGATCCGCCCGCATGCCCAGCCCTAATATTTACTTTAACACAGTTAAGTTTCTGTCTTACTATTAAAGTATTTATGAACTTTAAGAACAAGTATTAGTAGTACGTCACCATTATATAAATTAAGGTGAAAAGGTTAAGAAGTAGTTCAATAACGTCAGTCCCTCGCTCTAGCTAAAGTTTAAAGGAAGCGCACAAAATGCTCTTAAGATTTATGGGGATGAATCAATAAGACTTCCATAAGGATAAGGATGGGCCTAAGTAGGCCCTCATACATATGAGTTGGCCAGGTGCACTAGTTAGTGAGGGGATTTTTGAGTCAGTCAAAAGTTTAAGTTTTGAAGGGTGGTGAGTAACAACAACACCCACATAATGAGTGTTTAAGTTAAAGGGTAGAAGTTACAACAACTTCCACTGTTTTTAAGGAGAACTTTAAGTGAAACCCCTTTAAGTGCTTTAAGGCTTTTAGTAACGGCGTAGACTGACCCTAACCTCTTTAAGTGCTTTAAGTGCTTTTATGCTTTATGTATATATATGAGTAAGGTTGGAGGTTAAGATTTTATGGTTTAAGATTTGTCCAAGTGTTAGCGCTTAGTTATATATTATGACGATTTATTTTCAGTATTTATGATTTGATAGCAGTGCTATTTCAGTTGATTTAAGCAAGTTATTTCTTTTCTTTCACAAATTTTAAGTATGCTCTGGAGCAAAACCGTTATTTGAAGGTTTTTTATACTAGGGTATTTCATGTAAAAAATAGGCAGTGTACTCACAGGGATTTTTTCCCTTAAAGCCAAATATAGTTGTCTTGATTTCCTCTAAGGTAACTGGTCAACAAAGATTGAGGACTTGTAAACTCTAGAGCTTCTTCTTCAGCAAACCCATGAACTAGTCAACTGACTTCCCCTGAACCAAGGACCTTTTCGCCCTAACAAATCATAAAAGGAGACTATAATATTACTCATAGTGTTAGTGTCAATAACTCTTTTCCCTTCATCATTTAGTAGTGATCTGATTGTGTTTTTCTTCTGATGAACTAGAAATGATATATGAAAATAGGAAGAGTTTGAATCTCCTTGTTTGAGCCATATCTCTCTTGACTTCTGCCTCAAGAACGATTCTTCTGCTAATTTCAATTGCTTTAGTTCTATACTTTTCTCTTTCTGAGTATCAAAAGTATCATGAGAAGGGTTAGTGAGAGTTGTTGCATGTGCATACTGAAGCTCTAGTTCTTCCAACTTGACTCTCTCCCTTATATCTGAAAATTCCTATTTATTCAAAGTTTTCAGCAACTTCTTTAAAATCTGCTAGTATAGTCACTAATGCACCTTAACCCTGATAAGATCTTTATAGAATTGCTTCCTTCCTGCTTCCTCGTTAGAAGCATATACAAATGAGACAAAGAGAGGAATTCCTGAACTCTTATATCGAAATGAACCGGCACAAACCAATTGTACCACCAGTTGTACCATTTCACTTGCTAAACCGACCCAACGACATAAATTGGTTTGAGAAACCTTGTGATTGACTCAATTAGAAGTACTAGGAAGCTCTAATAAAAGACACTTTAACAACATGTGGGGTTTCTGCAAGGTTTAGGGAGTTTTCCTTGAGTTAAATGAAAGAAGAGGAAGATGCATGAGAGTGTTGAAATAAAATATTCTAAGGATGAGTGTTTCTATCACAAATTTACTAAACATTTACAACTTTGCTTATGAAACACCAACAGATTATATCGAACTTATTCAAAATTGAACAAATTTATTGATATTTTCGAGGCAAAACTTTGAATTACAAGCTAGCAAAATTTAGCATTGGCATATGCCAAAATAATATTATTTGACTATTGATTCTAACACAACAAACACAAACATATGTGTGACTCTATGACTTATTCATATGATAATAATAGTGTTATATAATTTTTTTATTTAATGTATTTAGAATCCAATTAAATGACTTATCTTATACGTATTGTACAATGTTTATGAAATATTAGCGAAGATTAAAAATTATATTATCTTTTCATATTTCCACATAAGTTCGATACGAATGAATTTATCGGTATTTGAATTGCCGGACTGTTACTTAAATGATGATACATGTTGCATCATCCAAAGGCCAGGGCCTCTATACAAGTGAGAAAATTCATATAAAATCAATTCGAGTTGAGATTCACCTCCAAGGCGAAAAAAGGGTAAAGTATATTTCCATTTCACTCGTAGACAGACCAACTTCTACAATTAAATTCCTCATCACATGTTATTGCTCCTAGGAATCCTTGATTTAGGTAGTTCTAAGGTACAAGTGCTCAATACATCCCTACGAATTCCAGGAGAGAGTTCACTTAAGAAGTCTAAGATGGCTACTTCGTGTTTTCTCTTTAGTTCATCCAATTCCTCATGCTGTTTTTGCAACAAATGCTTCAAATTTTCACCCACTACCTTAACATCTAATTCAACTGCAGTTGCAATCCCAGTAGAATCTGAATCTTTACGTTCATGATGGTCATGTTCATGAATCGAGTGAGAATCTTCATGATCTGCTAAACGAGATGGTCCAGCAGACCTTTTTGGAGAGCTTAGTCCGAATCCCTTAGGAGAATCCGACCAATATTTCCTCCCCGAAGGCAATATTTCCAGCGCAAGGGCACTTGATGAGCAAGTTGATTCGTTAGAAAAGGGAGAGCCTTCATCCTTATTTTCATCATCATCTTTGGTCTCATTATCAAATATCTCTGCATCTATAGTGTTTCCACCCTCATGATCATTTGGCTCAGACGATGCCCAGTTCGGAATGTGAGATCGAATTTCGGTATCGATCATTTCAGCGATCATCGATACATCCTGATCGGTTAAGTCCAGCTCCTCAACCATTTCACTTGCAACGGCAAGAGCCGTATCCACTTCAATATCAAAAGGGAAATGGATATTGCGAAAATGACCTGAGAAAGAATTAGGGGTATTAATTTTTTCAAATATATTTGTTAATAAATTGTACAAAATTAAAAAAAAAATGTCAAAATAAAAAAAAACTATCTCTTGTGGGAAGGGGTGAGAGAGTGAACCTGTAGAGTCTGCAATTCGTAACTTCAGGAATATTGTATTTACATCTTTCCTCTGGCCTTGTACAATGAAGTCTCTAGTGTGATCACTTGAACAATCTCCTCCAATTCTTAAAAAATTGGTTTGATCAATGCTTCCACTCCCAGATTCTTGTAAATGGAAAACAACAATATCACATTTATTTTTATTAAAACATGAAGGACTAATTTCATCAACAAGTTCATAAAAAAAAACAAGTTCATCTATCAGCCCACTACCAAAAGCTTGACAGCATATGAAAATAACATTAAGGTTGAATATGCCACTTTAGTCACATTGATTTGCAAAGGAATGCATGAATGTATTTATTTCTTATACTATTTCAGTAGTATTTCTTCAAGTTTCTCAAGACATTGACTTTCTGAGAAACCATGATGTTGGGTTTCTTTTATTTTATTTTCTATTTCTACCATAAATTTTAAAATTTCAACATTCATCTAAGTGGCGAATGAAAATAAATTATTGCTTTAAGTCCTCCATGTTACCATCGACTACATGAATGATGTAATTGTAATTCTATTCCGCAACATGAATCATATTCTCACAACTCGTTAACAAACTAAAAGAATAATTTCAGATGATGATTTCTCCTCTAACGAGAAAGTTTTTACTACCATTTCAGTTCATTCACGACTGTACCATATTTGAAGGCTTAAGTAGTCAAACGCATCGAAAGAAATATCAGAGAGAAAGATACAAAAATGAAAAGAGAAATAAAACATTGCATAAACCTTGCACATATCATATTATGAGGTCGGTGAAAGTACCGGATAAATGGGTAGCATTTGATTGTATACCATGAGCTATAGATTCAGTTTCTTCATCTGATCGGAGAAACGGATCAATTAAGAGTTCTCTAGCAGATAATCGATCGGAGACACTTGCTATGCACTTTTGAATAAATGCTTTCACACTCTGATCTTGTACCTTTGCTAATGATGCTGGTTTTATACCCTAAAAAAGTAACCAAAATAGTAGTTTCAATTACAACACTAATGAAAAGAACTAATGTACTTAACTAAATTTTTGTTATGTATATAAAACAAAAATGCACATAAAAGCATACAAATCAACCCTTACCGATGTCACTTTCTTATATATTTGAGCAGCATTCGAACATTCTACATATGGATACTCAAATGTGACCAGCTCCAACAAGCACATGCCAAACGCATAGATGTCGACAAGCTCATTGTATTCCTCCTCGTACAACTCAGGTGCCATGAACTCAGGTGTACCTAAAAACCAAACAAAGTAATGAGCTTTATGATTATCAACAAACAACCATTATCTCACATTCTTAGAACACATAAAAACCGGGAAAATATGTTCCTAACCAATGACGCTATGAGCTGCTCGAGCCTGCTGAAGAATAGCAGCCAAACCCAAGTCCCCAATCTTCACTTCACCTTGGTTTCCATTAACAAAAATGTTGTCACACTTCAAATCTCTGTGGATAACTGGTGGGTCGTGACTGTGCAGATACAGAAGTCCTTCTAAAATTTGTCTGGACCATTTCTTCAAGGCTCTTATGTCAACGTGCTTATGTTTCTTGCGGTACCTAGTTTAGCCAGATCCAAAATTACAACCAAGTTAAAATCAAAACTACAACCTGTCATGAACCAGTTGATCCCAATAACTCGAGTTGTTGGGAGAGGTTCAATCGTGGATCTTATACCACTCTCTAACACAACCCACATCCTTAGATTCTATAAGTTGGGAAAGGATCAGGGAGAGCTTACTGCCGCAAAGTCCCAGAAGTGAAGATCTCTGTGATGAAGTTGATGTTCTCATTTTTGGTATCAACCCATGAATTGTAGAACTTGATGATGTTCTTATGCTTTAATGTCTTGAGCAAGTGAACTTCAGAATACAAACGCTCCAAATCCACGGAGTTGCGCAACAAATCTGCCACCTTCACCTGATTCCAAGCTACCTCTATACCTTCCAATTCATCAAACGCTCTGTATCTGATTTCTCCCCCCCCAAGAGTTTAGTTAAGGCATCAAATATCATGAAGCCATAGCCAACAATAATTTGAATGTAAGTTATTAAATAAAAGCTATGACAACGATTAACTAACAAAAAAAGGATACACTTTTTTGCAAGCACCTTTTCCTAGAATCTCTTTGTACTGCCAACACAGAAAGAAACAAGTGAAATGATTATTGACAATACATAAATACACAATGACATGAGATTGAAAGGGATCTTAACATTTGGGTTGCAAAATCAGGAAGAAATCATAACCAATCAGGATGATAAAAACATTTGAAAGGGTGATTGAGAAAAGGGAGGAATGCATACGAACCCGACCATAACGACCAGTGGGATCGACTTCGACGAAATCAACATCGGAATCTTCAAGTTCTTGCTCAGATGACGATTCTTGTGTCATCCTCTAGGCCTGAGGGCTCTATACACGACGAGCCAAATTACTACAGGCCGATCAAATATCTGAACAACAATTACAGTGGTAATGAGAAATTGATATGAGACGATTTTCGTAAAACAAAATTTCCAAACAACAACGTAGAAATGAGAAATCAAAAAAATGGGGTTGGGATTTAGAAGATGATAGATGGATCAAAGAAGGGAAAAAAGGGGAGAGAAAGCAGGAGAAACGAGGTGAGACAGGAAAAGGTAAAAGCAAAAATGTGATAATGAGAAAGGGCATTATTGGGTATCTTTGTTTCTTGACTGAGCACAAAAAGAAGAAATATTAATTTATTCATCGAAGGGCAACGTGAATGCTCAATCAACAGAATTTTGAAGCTGGATTTGGAGGTCCTTAGAGTTTTGAATTTTGATTAATAGCAATAGGTCTTAAAACTACTTTGTTTTGGTCATCTCAATCCCTAGACTTATTTTTATGGGTGAATTAAGTTTCTAAACTAATACTTGTGGATCTATTAATTACCAAGTCTTTGTACCATAATGATTTAACGACTAAATTGGTCACTCAAACTATAATCTTTGATCATTATTATGAATACATGACAATTAAAAAAATTAAAAAAATTGATTATTTTAATTTTCCACCTCATCACTCTCACACAAACACCACTACCACCATCACTGTCATCTACAAGCTTCATCATCGATGTCAGCAACCGTCGCAGTCCTCACCTATGTAGCCTTCATCCATAGTCTTAATCCCTCTCCCTCGCTCTCAAGTGGCTCTACCATTCCCTCTCAACGAAGGATGCCACTTTCATCATCTGCATAGCCTCCATCCACACACATATTCTACACTTCGGTTTCATGTCCATTGATGACGTCGTCCCGCCTTCCAACCCTTTGAGTTTTGAGTAAGGACTCGCTCACCAAATCAAACTCACTAAATCGAAAATTGCCTTCGCTACTTCTCAATCAACCGCAAAGTTTGCTTCTTTCTTGTTCTCCCCTTCCCTTCGCCAACAATATCATCGACTTCCACAATTCCTCTTAGTATTGATTGAATCCTCAATATTTTATTGTTGATTAATGATGGAGAAAGTGAAGAGAGTGAGATTGAGCCTTCAGAAAATGATTGCACTAACCTCGGGGTACTACTACAGACATCCTCAGTATATGATGGAACGGCCAACCCAACCTTATCAACGTTTGTTCTATTAAACTTTACTTTTCTATAACATTCTATTTGGACTGCAAATTCATTCATATGCAACAGTTGAAACGAGACGATGAACATGTTTGTTGTATTGAAACTATGAAGGGAAAGTATTGAAGTTGCTGAGAGGTTGGATGTCGGGTAATTGGGTTGCTCGATCACGCATTTAGGACTTATTTTCGTATAAAAAACTGGTACAACACAAATTTATTACAATCCTCACTAATTAATACTTCAAAAAACAATATTGAATATAGAAACCGACAACCTTTTTTCTAGCAACCAACCAAATGAATAAAAGATAAGAAGGATTCGACAAATTAAGACTTCAACAAACATGGCAATGTCTTCAATATCTATATATGACTCTACACAAACTAATTCGAGAAGGAGAAAAGAAAAGGGCGTTGGTAAGTTGTAAACTTCCCAACTTCATTACTTTCCTCCAAAGCCAAACCATTTCGAGAGGAAAGACTTGTTCTTTCCGCGGGAGGAATCATTAGGCTGTTGTTGTGCTGGTGCTGGCTTAGGAGCTTGTTTAGCTGCAGAAAGAACGTAAAAACATAAGATTTTGTGCAAATTCATCAACTTTATTTTGACAATTAGGAACCTCTCATCGAAAACCAAGATAGATTTCGAGGCACATACCTGTTCTTGTTGTATCCCCTTTGGTCTTGGTGTTGGATTCATTTTGGCTGGAATTGCTTGAGCTCTTCTCTGTTCTTCCACCTGCATTATTGTTTCAAACTGTCACTACTCAACTACAAGAAGCACAGGAATTTCATCTGTTCACTCTTCTTATTCTAGCTGTTAGCATCATCATCATGATCACGGATAGTATCTTACTCTCGCTGCTCGGGGGCTTCCCATAGCTATGCCGGAAAGCTTCGAAAAGGGCTTGGTCTTTCTGATCTTGTATCACTAGAGAAGGAAAAACAAAATCAAAAAGCACAAGCAAGAAGGTTAAACAGCTGAGAAGTTGCAAATTGCAATTACACCAGAAACCAAATAAAAAGCCTGACGAATACAGGAACGATTCCATGACATGCTATAGTAGCAGGTTTCCTAGGTCGCATTCGCGGTGTGAAATGCAATGATACCATGACTACTTAGCTTTCACAGAGAGCCAAGAACAACATACATTGATCATAGATGTTAGTCCTGTAGTTTGGAGCAGACCCAGCTAGGAGCAATTGGACTGCCTCTGAGTCTCTTGTTGTGGACAACTCCACTGCTGAATTCAGATTCTGGGTGTCTAGCAGAATCCCAGCAAGCTGAGAATTTAAAAAAAGAAAACCCATGAATGAAATGCTAGTCTCTTTGCTGAATTCCACGAAATTATGGTTGATATTAAGCTCTAGGGCTTGGGGAATGAAACTCAACTCACCAGAAGCTTTTTCAGCATGGGGAATTCCAGCAAGTCATATGCATCCTCACAGTAGTTGTCTGTGAGAATGGTGCATTGAGATCCAACCTGAAAGAAGCCAGAAAAATAAGCCAGCAGAATTAGTTTAGTTACTTGTTCTTGTTATCGTCTGGTAATTTGTTAGGTGTAAGAATAGACGTGAACAAGGGTTTGATCTAGTGGTAATTAGTACTAGTATTGAATCTGGAAGTCATATGTCTGAATCCTTTCGGTAGTATCTAACTATAAAACTCAAACTATGTCACCCTTATAAAAAATCGATAGACAAGACAACTAACCTCGCCATTAGTCCGAAGGATATCTTGCCCCACCACAAGAATGTTCAGCTGTCCCGACATCATTAGGTTCTCAAAATCAACCTGAAATCCACAGAGAGTGCAGACTGGATTAGTACGATATGGTCTGCTTTGAGTTAAACTCGTAAGAAATTACAAAGATAATTTGATCAAGGCATAGGAAAGGTACCTCCTCGGCAAATAGCAAAGATTTGGCATCAAGGCCAACATGGTGGAACAGCCAAGCTGCCTGCCTCTGCTTCCACATACGACCTCTCCTAACATTCATCACCGGCACCACCACGAACGGTGTCTCGCCATCGCCGCCTCCATCTTCCTTACTCTTCCTCGCTCTGTTCTCCATCAACCAGGCATGGCAAATCGCTGCCACCATTGAACTTGTACCTACAAATCACACAACACATTACCACACCCCAGCTATTTGATCAACCCGTCATTTGATTTTTAAAGGGATGATTTTTACATACTGTTTGAAGGTCCAGAGAGGATGATCTTGGCCTTCCCTTCAACCTCTTTGTTCATGATCTGCTCAATCTTGGCCCTCTGTTTTTTCAAGAACCCATTCAAGCTCAGCTCCTGCTGCTCCCCACTCAGTTGATCATCTTCGCGCCCGCTCGAATTCGGAGCAATTTTCTCGATCGAACAGGTGGACTTGGAAATAGACCGCCGGTGAGCAGACTCCACGAGATTCTTCGGTGGAGACAGCATCTGACCTGTCGGCTCCGGCACCGGAGCCTGCTTGAACCTTCTCGGAATATCCTGCGGCGAAGAAGCTGGCGGCAGTGGAGGCTGCGAAGGCTTCGGCGCAGATCGGAAGCGAGACTTCCTGATTGTCGATTGCCGTGGAGGCAGAGGCGACCCTGCATCGTTCGCCGGAAAAATCAGCGCGCCGTTGTTGTTGTTGTTTGGTGATTGGTATTCAGGGGAAGATCCGTTTGAAGTTGGCGGCTTCAGATTATTGGAGATCCACTTGTGAACTTGCGATGCAGGGGACGAGTCGACCACTGAGTCGGACCCGATCGACCCGTTCCTGCTGTGCCTAGCTGACCTCGTCAGGATCTCCTCGCTGAAACCTTCAGTTGCTCTGTTTCTGAAAAATAAAAAACAGGGGATTGTAAAAACTCGGAAGAGATTGAGATTGTCAACGTCCTTAACGAATCAAGTGAACAGGGGATTGTAAAAATTAAGTTTCTCTGTTTCTAAGAAGAAGAAAAACAGGGGATTGTAAAAAATTCGGCAGAGATTGAGATTGTCAACGTCCTTAACGAATCAAATGAACAGGGAATTGTAAAAATTCAGTTGCTCTGTTTCCGAGAAGAAGAAAAAACAGGGGATTGTAAAAATTCGCAGAGATCATCAACGTCCTAACGAATCAGTCAATGTAACTTAAAGTGGTCAATAACAATGATACCTTCTGGCGGAGCGGGAAAGAGGGTCTCGCTTGTCGAGAATCGACCCCGTCGAAAGCCTCGGTGAAGCGAACCTCGGCGAGCCGAGCAGCCTGGCACTAGCAGGGGAGTCGCAGCGGGAAGGAGACGAGGCGACCATCCGCCTGGCCTCGTGCAGCCATTCCTGAGTCAGCTTGCTGCTGTCGCTCCGGATGCTGTCGTCGAATCCTCCTTCGTCGTCGTCATTGTCTTTGTTGTCGTCCCATCGGTTCCCGGTGAGGTTGTAGGACTTCTTGGCGTCGTTGTTGACTGTTCCGAAGAACATGTCGTTCATGAAGTCGGTGAGGTCTGCTGCCGGCGCAGGCGCCGGCGCCTTCTTGTGGTGGGCGGTCATGGAAGTTTTGGCTGATCCACGGCTGAACCTCGTCCGATCCATTTTGGGGTTTTCCGGCTTTGGGAGGAAAGATCAAAGATTTGGGAGAAAAAGGGAGGCGAAGAGAAGTGAAAATGGTAGGGGAAATGAAGAGTTTTGTGAATGGAGGAAACCTTGTGGGGTGTGGGCATTGGGATTGTCGCGGATGCTGAGTTGAATGATCGGCCGGCGAATTGGCCGGCAGCTCTGTCTTTTTGTGCGGAGGATCGACTTAGCTTTGGCTTTCGTGTTTTTAAAATATGTGTAATCTTCGGGGATTCCTGTAAACGGTATATTTGGCATTTGGATTCGAATTCGGACAAACCGATGGCAAAGAATTGGTAAAAGCAAAGTTGGGTATATGCTTGGACGGGTTAGGATTGTTGTTTTCCGGTTAGCGGCTGCCGGCTGCCTGCCGGACTGGCCTCGCCGGTTGCTGGTCTTGACAGGGGAAGGCTACGCTGAAATAGTTCTATAGTAATCAGTAGAGAATTAAAAAGGAGGGAATAAGAATTGGGCGTGGCAATTTAAATATTATGGAATTTAAATTTTTGAAATTATGGAAATATTATTATTTAAGTGCAAAGGTTGGGGAATAATTGTGTTAATTTGCCATTTGTAGCTTGTAGTGGTGAAATTGATGAATTTTATCTCGAATAGAATTGAAATGTAGAAATTGGGGGGGGGGGGGGGGTGAAGTTCTAATTGATTTAACTTATCACAAAAAAATGAATATTCTAATTGATTTTACCAACATAAAAAATTTATAATTGATTTACCTTCTCATTTTTATCTAGGGATGGCAAAAATATCCGTAACTGTGGATATCCTCCCGAATCCGACCTAATCATGTAGGGTAAAATCCGAACCCAAAGGACTTTTAGTGGGTACGGGTAAAACCCGAATATTGCGGGTAATGGGTGGGCATGGTTTTCGCACTATCCAACCCGAACCCGCCCGATTATACACATGCATATGTATATTATTTATAAATAATCAATATTTTTCTCTAACATATTTTATATTTAACATATAAATATTTTTTTATGAAATTGTATTGTTTTAATTAATTTTCTTCATTCTAGTGAATTATTGTCATACTTTTTGTCTTAACTAACATAAGAATACGTGTAAATATTAACATATTGGTTGGAGTTATAAAGAAAAATTGTTACCCATGGATAATCGTGGATACCCAAAACCCGAACGTGTATGAGCATGGTTTGGATTTTCTACCCGTTTGTTATGTGGGTATGGATATGGGTAAAACCCAATTTACTTTAGGAAGGGTAACGGATATGGACTATTCATACCCGACCCGACCCATTGTCATCCCTATTTTTATCCATTAAAGTGGTGAAATGTATTAAATTCCTCGGTTCGATAAAATTTAATGTAATTTATTTAATTCTTTCATTTAAATGAATCCATAGAGTCCCGGCTACATATTTGGTACTTATATTCAAATATTTTTAGCAACGCGGTAACAAGGATATTTTCCGAGAATTGCTTATGTTAAATTTAATTTCACAAGAAGAGTATGTGAGACTTAAATGATAGTGTTTATCAATACCCATTTTAGCGACATTTCACCCAAATTTGGACATCATTAGTTGTTTTACTATGGATTTGCCTTCAAATTAAGTTCTCTATGTGTTTGGACTCCTCTAGGAGCACTTTGGTGCTTTTGATACCTTTTATAGTTTTTTTTTTTTTTGAATGATTTTCATGTCTTGACTTCAATTTACCCTACTACTTCAATCTAAATGAGACATACGCATATCCACGTGTACATAATAGAAGTAATTAATCTGAAGAGAAATTTTACAATGCTATATAGTATTGGTCCTATAGGTTTTTACCTTTATGGTACAACTTAAAATTGTGCATTTACGTTATGGTACAACTTCAGATTGTACCTATACTTTTTGTACAAATTCTTTTATGGTACAACTTGAACTTGTACCTTTATATGATGGTACAACTTAAAATTGTATATTTATGTTATGGTACAACTTTAGATTGTACCTATACTTTTTGTACAAATTCTTTTATGGTACAACTTGAACTTGTACATTTATGTGATGGTACAACTTCAAGTTGTAAAGTTGTACCATAACATAATGGTACAAATTGCTTTATGGTACAACCTAAACTTTACATTTAATATTATGGTACAACTTTGAGTTGTACATTAAAGCACCAATGCTATATAGCATAGTAGAAGTGCTCTTAGTCTGAATTGTGAGTGTGATCTCATTATACATAAGGCAATTGTGAAAGCACATATATCACAAGTAGCATGTAGGATTAAAGAACTCAAACAATCTCTCGACTTGTTGATCTCGTGATTATCCTAGGCGCATGGTCTCGTTAAACCTATAACAAGCTTCAATTACTATTTCAGGTACATGTTATCTGTAGAAGCAAGTAAGAAAGATAAATTACAAACATAAGCAATTCAAATGATATAAACAATGGGTGTTTAAATCTATAATGTTGAGGTTATAAAAACTCTTAACTGCATCAAATACATGTTATCTTTAGATAAATATCAATCTAAAGTATAGACACAACTAGGATCCACTCACTAAACAACAATGGGTGTTTAACGCAACATAGAAAGAAAACGTCACCATGATTAACAAAGTCGACGATGGAATCCTATCTCCCAAACCCTAGGGTGTCATTACAACATAACCTAGGCCCTCTATTTATACATTTTACTTAAAACCCCAAGAAACAAATTAAAATATGATAAATGCAGTTAAATTATTTTTAAAAAAGTAGGTTCTCGCATATTTAGAACTTTATTGGAGATTAATATGTTGTAATAAAAGTAAAATTATAAGTAATTTGAATAGAATTACATGTAATTCAGGCAAAGACGGGTCGAGAATGGGGCGGGTCAGGGCAGGTCGAGTCGAGGGAGAGTACTCATGCCCGCCCCACCTCACCTAACGGGCGGGTCGTACCAGCTCCAAAACAGGTCAAACAAGTCGGGTAAAACGAGTCAGGACAAAACACGCGTAAGGTCTATTACTCACATATTTTATAAATAGGTAACCTTTCCATTCTTAAACCTCAAAAATTGTGTTAAATATACATGAGTTTAGCAAGGAATGAAAAAAAGAAGAACAATAATTTTCAACTGTCGTCAAGGTCTATACAGAAACGAGTGGGCCGGGGAGAGAAACCAACATGGTTGTGGTGTCAACTCTACGCAAAAGACATAACTTGTTGCTACGAAGCAAAATGGTGGTATAAAGAAAACTTGCCCACTTTGCAACTTTGATACAATTAATAGTTTATAATTTGCATTTCGATATTTTATGGACATTCATTGCATAGTAACCAATAATAGTAGTCCAAAATTATTCTTTATTCTCCACATCTTTAGAAGCAGATGATTAGTATTTGATGCAGTTAAGAGTTTTTATGACTATTCAATAATATAAACAAACAACGTTTTGACAATCCAAATAATGTGAGTAGTTATCAATTAACAATCCACCTATTACGATTCGAATGATTTGAATTATTTGCGGGTTGATCTGCATGGATTAACAACCCACAATAGCCACCCCCACCGCCAGTTTCCAAAAGATGGACGACATTCTTTTGAGAACAATAAATACCCCAAATCAGATCCAAGTGAGGACTTCTTGGAGAATGGAGACAACAAGACTTCATTTGTACCACTTGGGACACTTCTTAAGCGAGTTTTGCTACATAGATAGCGCTTGTAACTTGGTAGAATTACGCAGCGGCTTTACTATGCTTTAACGTAAAATTTTAAGTTGTATTATAATGTTAAAGGTAGGGTTAATTGTATGATTGATTACTGAAATTACAAAAAATATTCAAGTTCGGTCACTCGAAATATTTAAATCCATTGGAGGTACTTCTGTTTACTGAAACCGTTCACGTTTGGTCACTCTCCGTCCAACTCCGTTAACTTTGACTGATGTGGACGTGGCAACTAAAAATTTATTAAAAATAAAAAAATAAACTTTATATTTTCCACCTCATTATTACATGCATTAAAAAATAATAAAAAATCTAATTTATTTTCTACAAACCCTCGTACCCTACCCGACCCAACATCCATCGCCGCCACAGAATTCGACCACCGTAGCAACACTCATCACCACCACCCGACTCCGACTCCTGCCCGATCCCCGTCCCCGACGCCAGCTTCAATCCCTCCTCCCACTCCTCCGCCGCCGCCGTCCAACTCCCGCACCTATTCAGCCCTGAACCAAAAGAACACGATTATCATCATCGGCCGGTCGGCGACATGCAGAAAAGGACGAAACCACATCAGTAGTAGCTAAAGTTTACTTACCGGCAAGCTTGGGGAGAGCTCTCAAGCTGCCATGGCCATTTTTCTGGATGTAATCCACCAGCTTCTTGTCCTCTTCTGGAGTCCACTGACCCTTCTTCAGCCCATCCTCATCGCAGCAAGGAGACCTTCCCATTCCCTCTCTGTGTTAGTTTGTGGACATGGGTTATGCTTCCTTTGCTCCAACCAGCTGCAGAAACCGATGGCCGTAACCAATCCAACACCAGAACACAACCCCACCAGCTTCTCAATTGAAATGGGCAGTAACCAAAAAAATGAAATTACCCACAAGTAAATCTAGCTAGAAAACAGGGGAAAGCCAGAATAGCCAATATCAATCACTCTTCTCCTTTAGATTTGAACGACAGTACCCCATCTTTAGAGTTTGAAGTTCCGCGAAATAATGATGTTGTTCTTATTGGCTTATTATTCCTCTAACCCCTTTTCTTTCCATTTACACCTCCCTTCTCGCTTGTTGAATTTGTTGGAATGTGCGAGAGTTGGATGGCGACGGCGGAAGAGTGGGAGGAGGGATGGAAGCAGGCGCCGGCGATGGGGATGGGGCAGGAGTCGGAGTCGGGTGGTGGTGGGGAGTGTTGCTACGGTGGTCGGATTCCGTGGCAGCGGTGGAGGTTGGATCGGGTAGGGTATGGGGTTTGTAGAAAAGAAATTAGATGTTTTGCTATTTTTATTTTTAATGAATGTAATAATGAGGTGGAAAATATAAAAAATTATTTTTTTATTTTTAATAATTTTTTAGTTGCCACGTCACTATATTAACGGTCAACTTTGAGAATTGACTGCCACATCAGTCAAAGTTAACGGAGTTGGACGGAGAGTGACCAAACGTGAACAGTTTCGGTAAACTGAAGTACCACCGATATATTTAAATATTTCGAGTGACCAAACTTGAACGTTTTTTGTATTCTCAGTGCCAATCATGCAATTAACCCGTTAAAGATACAAGTTAAAGTTGTACCATAAGGGAATTTGACATTTATGTGGTGGACTTGTGGTACAACTTCAATTCTGCAAATTGTACCATAACTTAAATGTACAACTTTAATTTGTACCATAATATTAAAAATACAACTTCAATTTCTATGCTTTAAATTAGGGTAAATACAATATATTAGCCACAACTATTATGAAGCGGGGAATTATAGCTACAACTATGAAAATTCAAATATTAGCCATAACTATTGTTGCGGGTCAAGATATGGCTAATTGTCTGTTACTGTTATTGAATTTTTGACGGAGAAGGTCATGTGATCGGCCACGACAGCGGCCACGACGGAATGCTTTTAATTTATAACTTTAAAACATAAAAGTTAAAGTCAGTATTACTAACAAAATTATTAACAAATAGTTAACGTTTGGCTAATAATTTGAATTTTAATAGTTGTGGCTATAATTCCCCGCTTCATAATAGTTGTGGCTATTGTATTTACCCTTTAAATTATTGTAAAATTCCTCCAAAATTAAAATTAAGTCATCAACAACAAACACATGGCTCTGCTGCTGTTCTTGCCTCCCTTCCAGCCCAGGTGGGTTAGGAAGGCTTGAAGAGGCAGCCCAAAGAGCTTCTCACTAGGGGAAGAAGCTAGAATAGGCCCAAGCCCACTTTATTAACTCTCATTATATCACAAAATTCACCACCGTCACCACTCACCAACAGCAATAACGAAGGAAGAACGCATACGAGCAGAATCTTGATGTAGAACTTAATTAAGTAGAATTTGAGAAAGAAGCACCCCAAGAACAATGACAGAGAGGATGAAGAGGGCTGTGAGAGTTGTGAAAGTTTGGGTTGTCGATCGATATTGGCCATTCACTGGAGTTCCTCCAATGGTTTTGAGAAGCCAAATTTGGTACCATGGCTAATGAGTAACACTTCCCTGATTATTGTTTTACATAATCGTCGTGGTTAACAAAATGATACCTAAAATTTGCTTTCATATCTCTTCATTTCCCAACACCATGTCTCGTCTGTCTGTTTACATACGTACATCCACTTTTTCGGATAACTCATACATCTCTCTTAACTAATCTCGTGACTCTCAGACAATAAGAGTCCAACATGTTCAATTTACTTCTTTTTATCTTAAATTCTTTCAATGAGGTCATGTAATGTCATATTTCGCTGAAACTAACCTCATATATATAAACGTTTTAGCGTATAATAATAAAACAAAACAACCAAGGTAAAGAATAATTACTAATGAAATTGACATATGCAATTTTTCTGCAAAAGTTAGGTGACCAGCCAACTAAAACACTTGTACCATCATCTCTAGATTGACTCCATCAAGGAGGGCAGAGATAACCCTAAAGAAAAGTCAGCCAATTGTTCATCCAAACACTAAAGCAAGGATGGTTCTTAACAATGAAAACAACGAAAGCAAAATTTCGATTCGGATCTCTTGATCATAACGGTAAAGGTGTAGGTTCTAAATTTTATGTTACTACAACCTCCTCAACATGTTCTTTCTGTATCTTATTCTCTTTACTCTGCACATTTACAGGCAAACCTACAAGCTCAAGTTTTAAATACAAAAAGAAAATTATTTAAACCTCTAAAGTAAGCAGGTGATGACCGATGACTCAATTTGCTTTCAGATCGCTTCATTCCCAATGTATATTGTCTCGCATGTTTATACATATCCATCCGCTTTTTTTGGATAACTCGTACATCTTTCTCAAACTTATCTCGACTCCTAGAAGATAAGAATTCAACATATCCAATTCGTCTGCTGATCTGATGTCATACTCTATCGTGGTCATGATTCGATTCCTATCAATCAATTACCCGTAATGCAAATACGCTATGTCTCGTATATGAAAGTTTACTGCAAAGGGTAGGAGCCAGCCAACTTAACACTTATACCATCATCACAAGAAGAGAGAATCTTTAGTCAAAAAAAAAAAAAAAAAAAACAAGAAGAGAGAATCGACACGGCGACACCTCCAGAAATGATGGCAAATCTTGTTTATCTAAACTCTAAAGAACTAAAAATAGTATCGCAAGTGTCTCCCCTGAAGCTGAAAGGGCCTCAAGCGGCTCTTCCTCCGGCGGTTGACTGCACAAATTGCGAGCCTTTAGGAGTCTTCTCCTCCGTCGACTTAAATTCACCGGCCGCCGCTTCCCAGTTCGTTTTCCGGCTATGCCAGGGGACAGAGCAAGCAAAACAAATTTAAGCTGTTTAAGAGCTGGAGAGAGTTGACTTGGTCTGATATTTCCATGTTAAATAAATAATCACATCATCATTCCATCCAATATGGTGACACTGCCCCCACCCTTTCATCATTCTTAAGGGACAATTTTAAATTAATCCTTCCCACCGATCCTTAATCTAATGGGGATTATCCAATTTCTCTCATCCACTAATTGGCTTCCACATTTTCTCAACTCTCCCCCCCACTTGGAGAGCTGCAGCAGGCAGGGTATATAAACTCTTCTGGGCAAAACAGATCCTTTCAATCAAATCCTTCCTTCAAGCAAAAAACAAGAAAGAAAAGGAAAGTCCTGAAAAACTTGAATCCGATGGCATCCACGGCGGCGCGTCCACTTCTCCTCCTAGCTTCCGCCGTTGTTCTCGCCTCTTTCCTGGCCACCGCCGCTCACGCCTCCGGTCTCTTCTCCACCCTCCCCAAAACCCTCGTCGTCACTGCTTCCCCAACCCCAGGTCAAGGTAAATCAAGATCGAAGCTTTCATGGAAGATTGCGATACTATGTCCAGAATCAATTTACCCAGATAGTTATATTATCGGGCAGAGCTTTTTTTTTTTTTTTTTTTTTGTAATTCCTGTTTTGGACTGTGTGTGCAGTTGTGAAGGGAGGAGAGGACAAAATCAAGATCACGTGGGGATTGAACAAGAGCCTGCCAGCTGGCACCGACGACAAGTACAAGACCGTCAAGGTGAAGCTGTGCTACGCGCCGGTGAGCCAGAAGGACCGGCCCTGGAGGAAGACCGTGGACCATCTCAACAAGGACAAGACCTGCCAGTTCAAAATCGTGGCCAGGCCTTACGCCGGAAACGACAGCATCGACTGGACGGTGGAGAAGGACGCCCCGACCGGCACGTACTTCGTACGCGTCTACGCTTTCGACGCCATGGACGGAGAACTCGGGTACGGGGAGACCACGGATGCGAAGAAGACGACTAACTTGTTTCAGGTGGAAGCAATCAGCGGCCGCCACGCCACCCTCGACATCGTCTCCATATGTTTCAGCGTCTTCTCGGTTGTCTCGCTATTTGGCTTCTTCTTTAACGAGAAGAGGAAGGGGAAGGCCGAATCCAAGTGAAGGAGATGGCAAACCAACCAACATCGTAAGGTCGAGGTGGGAAGGGAACGCATAAAACTGGCGAGTAGTAATATCGTTTCTCGCTTATTATTAATTAGTTCTATATATATGTTTGCTTTTTTCTTTTTTTGTGTTGAATTTTCCTCTTTTCTTCTCCCTTTTGGTTGCTTGAGACTTGAGAGAGTGGCACATGACATGAGAGATGGATGGTAGGTCGGGTATGGAAGATGGAAGGATGAATGAGAACCTAATACTTAAAATGTTTGACTTTGTTGAGTTGGCAAACAAGAGAGATCTCATTGGATACATTTTCTCTCTTTTGAATGACACTAGAGAAAAAAAGTCACCTTCGATCATAGGAGTTTTCGTGACTAAAGAGACACTTAGTTTTACTGAAAATATTAGTTAGTGGTATTTTGTCATGACAAGCATGCCAGTAATTAAAGGTCAATTATCACACAAAAAAAACTCGTGATTATAGAGATACAATGAGAAAATTTTCATGCCAAATTATCTATTATGTCATCGTTATTAAACACGAGAAAATTATCATGATTGAACTATAAAAATAAGCATAGGATTTTTCCGTGACTAATTCAGTTATTTATCACGGGATTTTGTCCAATAGTCATATGCATGTTGGGGACATAACCATGCTAGAGCAACGGGTTTTGTTTCAATGGTCACGGGAACCCGTGATTGTTAGTTCTTACTAATCACAGAAAAATTGCCTGAGAGTTAATTGTTACCGGTGATTGTTATTAAACTTTTAGTCACGGCTCAAGGGAAAGTCAAGTCTTGTGACTAGTCACATGAAACACTGTGATTTATATAAGCTGAAGTAACCGAAAAAACCGTAACATGTACGAGATGAATTTTTACTTGAAACAATTAAGAAGTATGAGCAATATATATCATTTACACATCAACGTTAATATGATTAAGAAATCTATTTCTTGAAGCATTTTAGTCACATGAAACCTATCTAACTAATCATATCACAAAATATGAACGCTTCAACAAAATAAGCTAGACTAATTTCTATCTTTCTTCAAAACAAAATTACCATTACACTCAACAACGTGCAAGGTTGAACTACTCTTCTCGTGCTTTACCCTTCTTTTTGTCACCCTCATTATGTTGCACTTCTGAATTATAAAAGAGAAATTAAAAATATTAGAATCGTTAAACAATACTACAATCATGTATGAAGTATTCTCCAAATTCAGATCGAGGAACTATTCCGAAAACAACACCAAATTTGTTCTTAACGATTAGGGCATTGGACGTCTCTGCTGACCATTAAGTGTAATTCAAATTCGTGAGTAGATCTCCGAGAAGAGTTTACCAGGGGCATCAGATAGATGCAAGTAGAGAGGCGACCCAAAAGCTCATTAGTAGGGGAAGAAGCTTAGAATAGGCTCAATTTGTAAGAAAATAATATCCAAAATTTAACTAATATGGCATAGTGGCGGACCCAAATTTTTTGTCAAGGTATTCACAAAAATAAATAATAAAGTAATTTAAAAATAAAAATAAAATGTTTAATTAATAAAGTACATCGATTCATCGCTTCTCATAGCGAACCACGACGTGTTTTCATATTCTAAAATAGTTTCTATAATACATTCATCACTTATGTTGCGACTCACGCCTTTTTCAATAAAAGTGACCACACAATCTCTCATAAATTGATCCCCCATACGATTTCGAAAATCGTTCTTGACAAATTTCATTCCCCAAAGAGGAGAAGGGGATTTAATAAAATCTTAATGGGCTTGGCCACTTGGATTCGTCATATTGTTAGGAGTTAATTAGAATCATTATATATTTTTTAATAATTCTATAACAACTATTGGTTAGTGTCTTAGTGGTTGAACGGAAGTGTAAGCAATAAGCATTGTCAAATTGGGAAGGCCCAACAATAATACTATTTTTAATGGGCTGGTTTGATCTAATTATGTAGTCTAAGGTTTGTCAACTAACTAACCTTGGGTATGAATAGGTCCGCCACTGACATGGCATGACCTTTTGTTAATGATCAATAATTTTTTCTGGTAATGACTCAACATGTGAGTATACCTACAGTTTCAAGAGGCAACCCGACAACAATAACGATGGAGCACTCCCTATCATTCGACAAGACCTTCATTGAGCATAATCTTGATTTAGAACTAATTAAAATTTGATAAAGAAAATCTGAAGAGCAATGATAGGGAGGAGGAAGAGAGCTTTGAGTTGTCAATTTTGATATTCATTAGAGTTCCCCCAATGATTTTGAGAAGCCAAATTTGGTAGCATGATCAAGGAGTAACACTCCCATGATTATGCATATTTAAAAGGGAAAAAAATACAACACTAACTATGTTTCTTTGGTAATACAAATGAAATTTTGTGTTTACATAATCATGGTTAACAACAACAAAAAAATGATGAAAGCAAAAGTTCGATTTGGATCTCTTGACCATAGGTAAAGGTGCGAAGTCTAAATTTTATGTTACCACAATCTACTCAATATGTTTTTTCTGTATCATGTTTTCTTTACTCTGCACATTTACAAGCAAAACCCACAAGCTCAAATTTTAAACACAAAAATAAATATTTAAATCTCTAAAATAGGTGATTTGATGCCACATTCCGCAGTCGCCATGGTTCTTATCTATAAATTACCCGTGATGCAAATGTCTTTTGTTGTATACTCAATAAAAGAAAGATGAGTTAATAATAAAACCCCTCAATGTGATGTGACATATGAAAGTTTTATGCAAAGGGTAGTAGCCAACCAACTCTTGTTATAAACACGCTGCTACGGATCGGTAAATCGCTGGAATTGACAAAGTAAGAATACGAAAGCGAGAATCGAAAACACGACACACGATTTACGTGGTTCACTAACACGATGTGTGTTAGCTAGTCCATGGGCGAGAGAGAGCCAGTTTCACTATATCGAGGAGATTATAGATTACAGAGGAGTATGAGAAGTATTTATTGTACTTCTCCTAGATCTAACCCTAATCCAATCTGGTAAAGGAACTATTCCAGTCGTAGCGAAACGCCCGACTATTCCAGTCGTAGCGAAACGCCCGACTATTCCAGTCGTAGCGGCTAATAGTGATTCAAGTCACATCAACAAAACACTTGTACCATCATCAAAAGAAGAGATCCACAACTCCAGAAAGGAGCGCATAAATTACCCCTCAAGAAAGATGGTTCTTAACAACGAAAACAATGAAAGCAAAATTTCGATTCGGATCTCTTGATCATAGGTAAAGGGGCAAATTGTAAATTCTATCTTACCACAATCTACTTAACATGTTCTTTATGTATCACATTCTCTTTACTCTGCACATTTACAAGCAAACCCACAAGCTCAAGTTTTAAACACAAAAAGAAAGATAATTAAATCTATAAATAGGTGACGACTCAAATTTGCTTTCGCATATCTTCATTCCCAATATATCTGATCTCACTCGTTTATATATATCTATTCACTCTTTTGGATAATTCATACATCTCTCTCAAACTTATCTCGAGACTCAAGGGATAAAAGTTCAACAAATCCAATTTGTCTGCTGATGTGTGTCACATTCTGCAGTCGCCATAGATCTTATCAACAAATTAACCGTGATGTAAATGTCTTTTGTCGTATAATCAATAAAAGAAAGATGATTTAATAATGAAACTCCTCAATTTTGACATATACAAGTTTTCTGCAATGGGTAGGAGCCAGCCAACTAAACACTTGTACCATCATCACAAGAAGAGATCCACGGCTCCAGAAAGGAGAGCAAAAATTACCCCTCAAGAAAGATGGTTCCTAACAATGAAATCAAAATTTCAATTTAGATATCTTGATGATAGGTGAAGGTGCAAATTCTAAATTTTATGTTACCACAAATCCACAATCTATTCAACATGTTCTTTATGTATTCTATTCTCTTTACTCTGCACATTTACAGGTAAACCTACAAGCTCAAGTTTTAAACACAAATATATATATATATATATATATATATATATATATATATATATATTTAAACCTCTAAAGAGGGCGATTACTCAAATTTGCTTTCAAATCACATCTTTATCAATTTATATTTGTATCACCTGTTTATACATATTCATCCACTTGTTTGGCACAATTGAAGGGGGTGCATGCACCCCCTTGGCTTTGGGCATGGTTGATAATGAGAAATCTTACCATCTCAACTAGGAGTTTTTCATTTATAATACATACATATTTAATTATATCAATGTTAATTATCTGTCCTAATATCAAAACACAAAACTCTAATCGTCGATCCCAACAATCCCCAGTTACAATTTTGTTCTTCCTCCACCCAACAGTAGCAGAGGCGCTGCGAGTTGCACACTGAGCTCGCCAAACCTCCAAGCTTTCCATCCTCCAGCCTCCAAGCTCTCATTCTCCAGCTCCAAGCTCGCCGAACCTCCACCCACCACCCATATTTCCGGCTCCTACCCAACAAATCCAAACTATCTCCAGGCTCCAGACTTTCGTTCTCCGTCCTTCACCTTCAAAAACCCTTCTCTTTTCAATCGTGAGCAGGGCTGGGAACAACAAGCCAGCAACACAAAAATTACTTTGTTTGACATCATCAATATTTAACAACAAGGTAAAATCTAAGTTTAAATTTCAATTAGGCAAAATACAGTTGTATATTCATAACTATCAGGTTCGTGACAAATATATCCACAACTATCGAAATACACGAAATATCCATTTCCGTCCATTCCGTTAGTTAACTTGATGACTGGACAGACGGTGGATGCTTAATTGGCGTGTTTCTGACCCCACTATATGACGTGGATTAAAAGAGAAAAAAAATTTAGGCAAAATACAGTTGTATATCCACAACTATCAGGTTTGTGACAATATATCCACAACTATCGAAATACACGAAATATCCAAAAATCGGAAGGTTGTGTGACAAATCTATCCACTTTCGTATGAAACTATAACGGCGTGTCAGACGACGTTAAATTGACTAACGGAATGATGAATCGATGCCATATCACATTCCACATAAGCCAAAAAGCAACCAAACTTTACACCGTTATCTGTTAGACCCCGCTGCTGCAGCCTTCTCTGTTGGCGATTTGGTTAGATTCAAGCTTTTTTTGTTTGAGATTCAAGCTTGGTATCACCATGGCGCCAACTGCATGGAAGCCGTCGGAGTAAAAGGGAGGCAATGGTTGGGGATTGTGGTTGGAATCGAAGCCTTTGGAATATTTGGCTATCCAGGAATGCTTTCATCTTTGACAGTAAGGCCCCTTCCCCGGCCTCTTTGGTAATTAAGTCGGCCCGTGACATCCTTGAATGGGAAGAAGCTCGAGTCTCGACACCTTCTTTGATTCCTTACCGGCCAACTCAGTTACCTTCTCAGTCTAGGGGTTCACGTTTCAACACTGAACCACCGCCCTGTACCTGAGTGATGTTCTGTGATGGGTCGTTCATCTCATACTCGAGTCCGGCGGCATATGGGATTACTATTGCTAACTCTCAGGGTCACGTGTACGACGGCAAGACTGAGACCTTCCTTTGTTCTCAACCGATTCAGGCGGAAGCTTTTGGTCTTCTCAATGCTATTAGGGTTGCTTCTCAGGATAACATCCCAACCTGTATTCGTACAGATTGTCAGGTGCTTTCCCTTGCGCTGCATCAGGAACCCTCGGCATGGCCTTGGATGTGTCGGGCTACCATTGCGCAGATGGTTCTCCTTCTCAGGCTTGCACCATCGATTCATGTTGAGTTTTTTCCTCGACGTTTGAATCGATTAGCGAATTGGGTGGCACGACATGCTAGGGCGGGATCGTTACCAGTGGATTGTGTTTTAATTGTCAATATTATTGCTCCACTCCTGTAATGTGACCACGGTTTTCTCGGTTTCTGATAGAATAAAAGGTTGCTTATTGTCAAAAAAATCTCTTTCAAACTTATCTTTGACTCTCAGAATATAAGAGTCTAACCTGATCAATTAATCTGTTGATCTTATATCACATTCCGGCTTCCGTAGTCGTCAGTTGCATGATTCTTATCACTAAGTTATCCGTAATGCAAATGTGTTTTTGTTGTATGATCAATAAAAGAAAGAAGAGTTAATAATGAAACCCCTCAAATGTGACATAGGAAAGTTTTCTGCAACCATTAGGAGCTAGCCAGCCAACGAAACACTTGTACCATCATCACAGAAAGAGATCGACGACTCCAGAGAGGAGGGCAGAAATTAGTCAAATTACCCCTGAAGCTGATAGGCTTGAAGCGGTGGCCCTTCCCAAGTCCAAGCTCTCCGGCGGTTCCCGGCAGTTGACTGCACAAATTGCGAGGTTTAGGAGTTATCTGGCGTCTTCTCGGACGCCATAAATTCACCAGCTGCCGCTTCCCAGTCGTTTTCCGGTCATGTCAGGGGACAGAGCAAGCAAAACACAAGTTAAGAGCTGGAGATAGTTGACTTGGCCTGATATTTTTGAGGCGTTGAAGATTAAGAAGAAGCACATACACTGCCCCACCGTTTCATCATTTTTTTTTCCCCGGAGAAAACCCTTCCATCATTCTTAAGGGACAATTGAAAATATCCAATTTGCCATATACTAATCGGCTTCACATTTTCTCAACTCTCCCCCACTTGGAGCTGCAGCAGGGTATATAACTATTCTGGGCAAAACAGATCCTTCCCATCAAATCCTTCTTTCAAGCAAAAGAAGAACGAAAAGGAACCCACCTACCTAGCCTGAAAACTTGAATCCGATGGCATACACGGCGGCGCGTCCACTTCTCTTCCTGGCTTCCGCCGTGATTCTCGCCTCTTTCCTGGCCACCGCCGCTCACGCCTCCGGTCTCTTCTCCACCCTCCCCAAAACCCTCGTCGTCACTGCTTCCCCAACCCCAGGTCAAGGTAATAATTAAGCCCTTTCCTATTCCATCTGGTGATGAATTGATGATCAAAGATCGAGGCTTTCATGGAAGATTACCAAAAACTATGTCCAGAATCAATTTATCCCAATGATTATATATCTTGGGCAGAGCTTAATTCAGCCTTGCAGGCAGCGCTTCAATTAAGCTTTGTGGTCTGTGTGTGTGTGCAGTTGTGAAGGGGGGAGAGGACAAAATCAAGATCACGTGGGGATTGAACAAGAGCCTGCCCGCTGGCACCGACGACAAGTACAAGACCGTCAAGGTGAAGCTGTGCTACGCGCCGGTGAGCCAGAAGGACCGGCCCTGGAGGAAGACCGTGGACCATCTCAACAAGGACAAGACCTGCCAGTTCAAAATCGTGGCCAGGCCTTACGCCGGAAACGACAGCATCGACTGGACGGTGGAGAAGGACGCCCCGACCGGCACGTACTTCGTACGCGTCTACGCTTTCGACGCCATGGACGGAGAACTCGGGTACGGGGAGACCACGGATGCGAAGAAGACCACTAATCTGTTCCAGGTGGAAGCGATCAGCGGCCGCCACGCCACCCTCGACATCGTCTCCATATGTTTCAGCGTCTTCTCGGTTGTTTCGCTATTTGGCTTCTTCTTTAACGAGAAGAGGAAGGGGAAGGCCGAATCCAAGTGAGGTGAAGGCAAATCAACCAAAATCTCCATATGTTCGCCTGATTTTCCTTTTTTGTTGAATTTTCCTCTTTTCTTCTCTTTCTTTTGGTTGTTGGAGAGAGTGGCACATGGGAAGGAGGGTGTGGTGTGGAAGTTGGAACTTGAAAGGATGAATGCCAACTTAATACTTAATATATTTGACTTAGTTCGGTCGACAAAAAGGAATTTGGATACGTTCTCTCTTTCTAAAGACGATATAGGAAAATTCACTTTCAATAACAAGATTATTTTATGTCTAATAGTTTTTTTCATGACTGAAGGCACTAGTTACAAATATAAAGTCGTGACAAGCATGTCCACGATTGAAGATCAATTATCACGGGAAATCTCGTGACTAGAAAGATACAATAACAAAAAAAAAATTCAATGACAAATAATCTATTTTGTCATGGTAATTCTTGTGACTAAGTATTAAACACGAGACAAATATCATGACTAAGATATAAAATAACTGCAGGAATTTTCTGTGACTAATATAGTTATTTGTCAAGGGATTATGTCTAAAGGTCACATGAATGTAGGAGACATGACCAAGTAAGGGCAACTGGTTTTTGTCTCAATGGTCACGGGGGAACCAATGATTGTTAGTTCTTACTAATCCTGGCAAACTCGAGTGATAGATTATTGCTACTATGATTGTTATTAAACATTTAGTCACGGAAAAAGTCTTCAGACTAGTCACAAGAAATATTGGGATTGATATTAGCTAAAAGTAATCGAAAACTACGATAGTTATGAGATGGATTCTCGTTTGAAATAATTAAGAAGTATGAGAAATATATATCAGCCACTCGTTAATGTTAATGTACAATTAAGAAATATATTTCTTGAAGCATTTTAGTCACATAGAACCAGTATAATTAATCATATAACAAACTACCAAAACTAGTCTAATTAATCATATAACAAACTACCAATGATTGAACAAAATAAGATAGAGTAGCTTCTATCTTCCTTCAAAACAAAATTATCATTACACTCGACAACGTGTAAGGTTGAACAACTCATATCGTGCTTTATCCTTCTTTCAACCGCCCTCTTTGTGTTGCACTTCTGAATTATAAAAGAGAAGCTAACATAATTAGATTCGTTATACATCACTACAATCATGTCAAAACTAACATTAGATATAACACATTCATGCATATACTTATACATTAGGGAGCACAACAAAAATAAGTCTATAGGCAATAAAAAGCATTAGCACTCTCTAACAACAACAAAACAATTACTCAATAAAAACCATGAAACGAGTATTCTGGATATGCTTTCATAAGCAACACCTCTCTCCAGACAACAACAAAAACGGCAATGCTATAAAGGACATGAATTTTGTGTTACAAAATTGCTTTCGTAAGGAATAACACTATAAACGACAACAAGATATAATAAGCTCTATAAAGGACATGAATTTAGTGTTCTAAAACTGTTTTCCTAAGCATCCACTCTCTCCAAAAAACAACATAACATCAACTCTATAATGGATAGGAATTAAGTGTTATATAAAATGGCTTTTATAAGCAACATCACTCTCCAAACAACAACAACACAACATAGATAGGAATTTAGTGATTTAAAATGGCTTTCATAAGCACGAGCACTCTCCCAACACAACAAAAAATTACCTCAATAAAAATCAAGGAATTGTGTGTTCTCGAACTATTTTCATAAGCAACAACACTCTTCAAGTAAAAAGAAAACAACAACTCAATCGAAAGGCCAAGACCATGCAAAAAAACAACAACAATTATATGTTGTACACTTAGTTATTTGCTTCCTTACATTACAAACAAGAAGTAGCAGCAACAAAAAAGCAAGTTGTATTCTAAGGGAAAGAATTATAAGTACCTAATGTTTGTCTATTACTACTTTCGAACATCTCTTGCCTCTTCTTCATTTGAGCCTTCAAATCGATCAAATCTCCAATATTTTTCAAATCGTACCCGTAACTTTAGTGACAGTTTATTGAAGAGCTTAATTTTCTTCAAGTCAGAATGTGTTTTCAACGTATCTTTAGTCTTCCCTTTCAAGTTCATGATTGCTCTGAGCACATTGTCACAAACGTTCTTCTCTATGTGCATCACATCTAAGTTATGACGCAATAGATGTGTTCTCCGATAAGAAAGTTCAAAGGATATGCATGATCACTTTTTTTCAAGGTGAATAACTAAAGCAAGTGCATCTGTCGATAAATAGCAATATAATGCCAAGCAAGGTCGTACCCGACAAAGACGCTGACTACTAGTAATGAGTTATATTTCATATTATCAAACCGGTTCTTTTTTATGGATTGTTTTAACTACTAAGATTATTAAAGAATCAAACGACAACAACACAATTTAGCTGAAATAAAACGGATAAATGCCACATTTGATCACTAAGATTACTAAATCGTGTCATGTTTAGTCACTAGAAAAATTTAATACAATTTTGGTAACTCGAATTACTGAAATAGGTCACATTTAGTCACATTCCCGTTAGCATCCGTCCAACTCCTGTCACTCGAATTACTGAAACATGTCACATTTAGTCACTCTCACGTTAGTTTCCGTCCAAATCCACTAATGGACGGAAACTAACGAGAAAGTGACTAAATGTGACATGTTTCAGTAATTCGAGTGACCTATTTTATTAAAATGTTATATATGTATAATAAATATGTCGAGAATATTAATGATTGTTTAAAAATAAAACATATGCATGTGTATAATCCGACAAATTCAATTTGCATAGTATACAAATCATACTCATCAATTTTCTAATTCGACTTTTACCCCTACACATTAAAAATCTTTCACAGATTTTACTCCACTCAATTGAATAATACTCACACAAATATCCATGAGTATGATTATTTTTGTCATTCTTACTTTTTTTTACTTTTCCGTTTTATTTAATATTCTGTTTTATTTAGTAATTCCATTATTTTGGAAGCTACAACCAACAGTTACAGGATCATTGTTTTACTGATAAAATTAAACTAGATCTAACGGTTCGCATGCACTATACCACATTGGACGGTGGTGAACACATAAGAGCATTGGTGCTGTGGAGCATAGTAGTAGGGCACCAACCCCAACCCGAACAGCTTATCCTTATCTCTCCTATTCTTCTGTTTGTTTCTCGTAAAATTCCCCAGAAAATTTCTCTCGGTTCCTTCATCGGCTTCCCGGATCTGCTTCGGTAGCGCTTGCGATCATGGAGATGGAGCGCGTGATCGAGTTTCCCCACACTCATCTCGATCGGAGGCCCCGAAAGAGGGCGCGTCTAGGCTGGGACGTCCCTCTTATCGCAAAAGTATAATTTTTTCCCCTCTGTCGAGCTTAAGCCTTCCTTTTTTTGTTAGATCTGGCCATAGGCTTTTTGATTCTACGCTTTGGATTGAGAGATCTTCGGGTTGGACTGTTGTATTGGATTTACTCGAGAAAATCTATGGCGTTCTTGCAAACTTTTGGTGTTGAATTTGGTAGCTTTTTCCTGTCTTCAGATATGGGTAGATCTTAAGTTTTCAAATTGATCTGCGACCTGTCTAGTTTATTTTTCGAGATCGATATTTTGACTTTTTTTTTTCTCTTATTAGCCTATGTACCGCGTTATTTTGTATCTAGCTGTTCTGGGATTTTCTAATCGAATTGAATTTGGGTGATAATTGTTCAAGGGTTATGCACGTATTGAGACAAATTTTGTGTTTTGTGATGATGTTGAGTGTGGATGAATGGGTGGATGTGTGTAGGCTCAGGTAGGGATATATTGTGGGCAAGAGATTGGTGATGTAACAAGCTTTGCGCCTTCAGGAGCAAACCCAGATTATACCATCAATTATAGTTCTCTGTTTGATAAGGATGTTGCTCGAAATGGTTCTCCCCCATGGAGGGAAGATGACAAGGATGGGCATTACATGTTTGCTATTGGAGATAATCTAACTTCTCGCTGTAAATACACTTTCCTCCACCTGTACCTCTTAATGGTTATGAAGCATGGGAAATCTTGACTTGGATAGATTTTTATTTCGTCACTGTTTGGAATTTCATCTATATAGTCTAGTAAGGATATGCTTTGTTTCTTGTCTATGTACTGAGTTGGTTTCTTTTTTCTCTTATTTTGTTCTTGCAGATAAGATCCATAGCAAAATGGGCGAAGGTAGATCATCTTTCCTAGGTGTATTTTTCTCTGTTCTTTCGTGAGATTGTATATTTCAGCTAAACTGTTGTCCTTGCTTTCCCTGTTTTTAGGTACTTTTGGCCAGGTCCTAGAATGCTGGGACAGGGAAAGGAAAGAAATGGTAGCTGTGAAAATTGTTCGCGGCATTAAGAAATATCGCGAGGCAGCTATGATAGAAATTGATGTGCTGCAGCAACTGGGTAAACATGACAGGGGTGGCAACCGGTGAGTGATCTACCGCTCTTCTAACCAGGCTCTGTGCCTATTTCATGAATTTTTTTGTCATTGGTTAAAGATGTTTATTCCTTGCAGTTGTGTGCAATTACGGAACTGGTTTGACTATCGTAATCATATCTGTATTGTAAGTATATGGATGATGTGCGATGGATTAATTTCCCCAATTTATGAATAACTCTGGGGTTAAGAGTTTTGGTGAATGCAAATGATGTCGACAGGTCTTTGAGAAGCTTGGACCAAGTTTATACGATTTCCTACGCAAAAACAATTATCGGTCCTTTCCCATTGATCTTGTCCGTGAGATTGGCAGACAACTGTTGGATTGTGTAGCATGTGTGTAAAAGATACTTGAGCAATTTTTCCCCGCATTGCATTTCATTTTTCTTCTGTTTTGGTATTCCTAGATTATGCCATTTTCCTTCGTTCTTAGCATCAGCATGAAAAATTAAATTGATTTGCATCATGGTGCTGTCACAGTTTTGTGCCTATTTTAGCTAATGTCCTGCTGTGTCTTAAAATTGCAGTTATGCATGACTTGCGGCTTATTCATACTGATTTGAAGCCTGAAAACATTCTATTAGTTTCATCAGACTATGGCAAAGTACCTGACTACAGGGTGAGTCCGTTTATCATGTCTCGCTACCTACTTGCACTATTTATTCTCTTTCAAGATGCTTGACTTCTTTGTTTTATGTGTATCAGGGTTCATCTCGTTCCCCAAGGGAAAGTTCCCACTTTAAAAGGGTCCCAAACTCGAGCGCAATCAAGGTCATTGATTTTGGTAGCACAACATATGACCGTCCGGATCAGACCTACATTGTGTCAACTCGACATTATCGTGCCCCAGAAGTTATCCTTGGTACCTACTATTTAGTTTTTTTTTTTTTTTTTTTTTGCTTGTGAGTTCAACGTCATTCTTCCTTTCATGATTCTCAACTCCCAAATCCTTGCAGGTCTTGGTTGGAGCTATCCATGTGATGTTTGGAGCATTGGGTGTATTCTAGTGGAGTTGTGCACTGTATGTTCCTCAACTCTGAATCCTTTTGTACAGTTAGGTCTCCTTTATGCATTTGCCTGTAACTGACTTGCTTTCCTCTTGATTTGCAGGGTGAAGCATTGTTTCAGACTCATGAGAATTTGGAGCACCTTGCAATGATGGAGAGGGTGCTTGGTCCTCTACCCCTGCACATGTTGAAAAGAGCAGAGTATGCAACACCACCGTCATGGTTAATTAGTTGCCCACCAGAGTTTTTTTTTTTTGGGTGCTAACTATTTGTTTGTTTAAGCGCTGCAGTCGACATGCCGATAAGTATGTCAGAAGGGGAAAACTGGACTGGCCAGAAGGGGCTGCATCTAGGGAGAGTGTTAGGGCAGTAATGAAGCTACCTAGACTGCCGAATTTGATAATGCAGCACGTCGATCATTCTGCAGGGGATCTTATCCACCTATTGCAAGGTCTCCTTAGGTACGATCCTTCGGAGAGGTTGACCGCTCGTGCAGCTTTAAGGCATTCCTTTTTCACGAGGGAGCATCCTCGGAGATAAGAAGCTGCGAGCGCCCTGTCTGAAACGAGTTCAGGTTGTTTGTTGTTAGGGGCTATACCCGTATGAGTTACCCGACTAACCAGCGGGGGGCGCTGCTGCCTCTGTTAAACTCATGTAAATATGTAACCCTGGTGTGCTTACACGAACCTCTAATACCCAATTCATTTGTCCAAGCTGTGAAAAGATATTGAAGTCATCTCCTGCCATTGTGATGTATGAACCTGATAAGTGCAAGCAACTTGCTGCTCTCTGTTTCTCCGTTGTCACATGTTCTGCCCCTGGTGTAGCTAATGTAGCACCTCCATTGTTTGCCATTTGGTGAGGGTGTTGAAAGAAACTTGACGTCTGTGTACCACAATCAGTAACCGGCGACAATGAAAGGCTCGCGAATTCAACATTTCTCTTCCTCGGCGGATAGCCTACGTCTATCATATGCAGTGAGAAACTGAGAGTGACGAACCCTTGCGAGTTGCGAGTTTTATGGTCTTGTTTGACGAGTTAAAAACAAGATCATAAAACTCTTGTCATCACGTTAAAGTTAAAGAAATCGTTGACAAAACCCAGGACAAATGAAGAAGATTGCTTGGAATCCAACTTCAATCCTGTGATTCCTGTCTCTACCAAAGAAAAAGGGATTCCGGGAATGTGATTGGAAATTGGAATGGCAATTGGGAATCGGCGACTGGCAAGTGGACATTATTCCCCATAAGCATTCAGATTTGTTGAGCCTTTCAGAGCGCTGAAAAGTTTTCTAATTTTATTATTTTTTTGACGACTTTTTATTTTATTTTATTTTAGTGTAGTCTTTGTTTTTATATAAAAAAAAGAAAGAAATATTCTTTTTGGATGAAAAAGGAGAAATAATAATAAGTTGCATGGTCCTGCTAGAGTTTAGCTGCCAATTCTTCTCTTCTCAGTCCGCGCAACTCACAAACACACATTTTGGCGCCTTTACTTTCGTGGTGGTTTCTCTCTCCCCTTTTCCCCTCTTTATACCCTAAGCTCCCACCCATTCCCCGTTCGGAGTAGTTACCAGCTCAGCCGCCAGCCACCGCCAGCGCCGCCGCCTTTGCCCTCCCAGATTTCGATATGGCTTTCTCTGTCTCCACGAAAGCTTCGATTTTTCCCACTCTCCCCTCTAATTCCGATCATGGGTACTCGCGGAAGCTCTTCTTCTCCAAACCTCCGTCTCTGTTTCAGCCGCCGTTCCTTAAATCCCTCAAATGCGTCCAATCTCTTTCCCCTGATTCCAAACCCAGTCCCAGCTCTTCCCCGTTCGCCTGCTCCGCCGTCTCTTTTCCCTCCTCGGCCGCCGCCGCGGCCGAGCTCGTGCCGGCGAGGCTCCAGCAGCTGATAACGGAATACGGATCCCTCACCGAACCGTCCGACCGGGTCAAGCGGCTGATGGGTTACGCCGCGCTGCTGCCTCCGTTCCCCGACGCGTCACGGGTCGCTCTCAACCGGGTCATGGGCTGCACCGCCCAGGTCTGGCTGGAGACACGGATTGACGAGGAAGGGAGGATGAGGTTTTTGGTCGACAGTGATTCGGAAATCACGCGTGGGCTCTGCGCTTGTTTGATCTGGCTGCTCGACGGGGCGGCGCCGGCGGATGTTTTGAGTTTGAAGACAGAGGATTTGGCGGTGCTGAATTTTGGATTGCCTGGTACACAGAGGTCGAGAGCGAATACTTGGCTGAATGTGTTGGTTAGCATGCAGAAGAGAACTAAAAAACTGTTGGCTGAAAGGGAAGGCAAGATGTTTGAGCCTTTCCCGTCTTTGATGATTACTTCTGATGGGATTGATGCGAAAGGCAGCTATGCTGAAGCTCAGGTTGGGGCCTCATCTCGTTGCTCTTTGTTCATAGCAATAAAACTCTTTTTGTGTGTAGTTTATTCATTCTGAGTTTCAGAATTCTAGTTTTATTGCAGGCAAGATTTCTGTTCCCAGATGAGAGTAAGGTTGAGGAACTTGTTAATGTGCTAAAGGAGAAGGAAATCGGCGTGGTTGCTCATTTCTACATGGACCCTGAAGTTCAGGGTGTCCTAACTGCCGCACAAAAGCATTGGCCTCACATCCATATCTCCGACTCCCTGGTCATGGCAGATAGTGCCGTGAAGATGGCTGAAGCTGGATGCAAATTCATAACCGTTCTTGGTGTGGATTTCATGTCTGAAAATGTCCGGGCTATCCTTGATCAGGCCGGGTTCGCAGAGGTATATATCACTTATGTAGCTTGTGCGCGTTATACTGTTTGCTAGTGTCGTGTAGGTCACTCGAAGTTATTGCTCATCTCGTGATGTTTGTTTTGCTTATGCGAATTGTTGCAATGCAGGTCGGTGTATACAGAATGTCTGAAGATCGTATTGGATGTTCATTGGCAGATGCTGCATCTACCCCTGCTTACATGAATTATCTGAAGGAGGCTTCAATGTCTCCTCCTTCTTTGCACGTTATCTATATAAATACTTCGCTTGAGACGAAAGCTTACTCGCACGAGCTTGTGCCTACAATAACATGTACTTCTTCCAATGTTGTTCAAACTGTTTTGCAAGTAAGCATACCAAGTACTATAGCTCTTGCATATCTAGTTGGTGGATGTTAGGAAGTCATGTAATGTACTCATTCTTCTTTTCCCTGATCCCTTTTATGGACAGGCTTTTGCTGAAATCCCAGATTTGAAGATATGGTATGGCCCTGACACTTACATGGGGGCTAACATAGCAAAACTATTTCAACAAATGACGTTTATGACTGATGAAGAAATCACTGAGATGCATCCAGCACATAATGCTGACACTATTAGATCATTGCTTCCTCGTCTGCATTACTTTCAGGTCAGTGTCCTGTTTTGGTGGCTTATGGGCATGGTCTGAGGAAAAAAGTCTGATTTAGTGGAATATTCTTCCAGGATGGATCATGCATTGTCCATCATCTATTTGGACATGAAGTTGTGCAGAAGATCAATGACATGTATGGTGATGCTTTCTTGACTGCTCATCTTGAGGTTCCTGGAGAAATGTTTTCCTTAGCAATGGAAGCAAAGAGAAGAGGCATGGGGGTAGTGGGTTCCACACAGAATATACTAGACTTCATAAAGCAAAGAGTCCAAGAGTCACTAGACAGAAATGTTAGCGATCACCTCCAATTTGTTTTAGGCACAGAGTCGGGAATGGTCACTGCTATTGTGGCTGCAGTCAGGAAGTTACTAGGCTCCTCCACAACATCTTCCGAAAAAGCAAAGGTCAAAGTCGAGATTGTCTTCCCAGTCTCGGCTGACTCAATATCACAAACATCAACCAGGTCACCCCAAGGAGTAGAATCGGTACAGCTAGGGGATATCATTTTGCCTGTTATACCTGGTGTTGCTAGTGGTGAGGGTTGCTCTATCCATGGGGGATGTGCTTCCTGTCCGTATATGAAGGTCAGTACATTTCTTTTACATCATTTCTTGTTTTTCATTTTTTCCCCCCTTGCAATCAGTAACGGTTGTCTTGCTTTTTCTGTAAGCAGATGAATTCTCTGAACTCCCTCCTTAAAGTATGCCATCAATTGCCAGATGAGGATAACATCATTGCCCCTTACGAAGCCGAAAGGTTTAAAACTCGGACGCTCAGTGGGAAAGAGATAGCAGATGTTGGTTGTGAGCCTATATTGCACATGAGACACTTCCAGGTTTTCATTTTGCACATCCTTTTCAATTCATTGCAACATTAACATGTGCTGTGTTTCTTCTTTTATAATTCACGACTGAGAAGTTTCACAACACATATAGGCTAAAAAGGAAATGCCGGAGAAGCTCGTTGATCACATCTTGCACCAGCATGGCAATCTTGGTTCATGAGGGGATCCAGCGACTCCCGAGTAGGCACCCATATGGCCCAAAAATAATCTTGTCCTGCTGTGAAGCTAGCTTTAGCTGACAATCACTCAGTTTTCTCGGTTTTACTTCCAAGTTTTCACTTATAGGAATGAATGAATGGATATTATATATAGCTCCAGCAAGCCATCAGTGGTCAATAACCCCTTCCATGTTAAAAATACACGAGAAAGCACTTCCAAAGAAGTCATGATCTTCTTCAGTAATCATGAGAGGTGCACTTCCTCATGCCTACAGGCTACAGGAAGGAAACTTGCAGAGCATTTTGTATACTGAGGTTATTCTTTACCATTTCGATTTCGATAATGTAATATTTTCGATCCGGCTATTGGCATGGGGTTCTGTATGATTTGATTGGGGTGGCCACTCAATGCCCTATGTCTGAATTAGAGCTAGCAGTGCCTTTTAATCGTCCATTTTGCAGAAGAGAAAAAGGGCATCGTAGACCACTCCTCGGATAACAATGATACATGAAAATGAGTTGTATAATTTATAAATTACTTGGCTTCTACGCCATTTGCAGCTATCAGGATTCAGGCACTGATACAGAACGATAACAAACTCTATTTGCGCCAAGAAAAGAGAGTCTCGGTCACTTACAATTGTTTGAGGGAAGCTGTGGTGCTAAATGATCCCCCACACAAACTACACAACACCATCTTCACTGCATATGGATGCACCCAGGCTAGCAAAAGGTGTGGTGACAAATTATCTTACGGTTAGTATAGAAGTATTAACCTAACAAAAATTTATCACAATGGTATGGATTAATGAATTGTTGTGTTTGTTGGAATTGACTTAGTCTTTTAGCAATTTTCACAGGCTGAAAAGGACCTTGCTTTCAAGTTTTCGTCCAACATAATGTATGAGATTTATCTAAATTAGGCGGTCATATGTTGTGGTCTACACTCTACATATACAAATATACATTATAGGAACAATATCAAGCTTTATATTTTATGAGTCTAAAAGGATGAACGTTTAACTCTTGAGTGGTTATTCAAAGTATTAAGTATGTGTATATATTAGATATATAACTAATTATTTATCTGGTTAATTTGGTTTGGCTGGTTAGGAGTGTCTGAAACCAAACCAAACCACCTAAACCTAAAAACTTTAACCAAACCAAACCAATTAACCAAACCAAATTATCCAAATAGTACTGGTTAAAACGGTTACCATGGTAACCACACCGTTTGAACACCCCTACTCATTACGTATGTGGAGTGAGCTTCAAGGAACCATTACATTATTTAGTCACTAAATCTTTGTTCTTCTTCCATTCTTTCTTTAATTTACTATTTACTTTACTCGAGGACCAATTTTTGGATTTGGTCACTTAGTCTATAACTTGGGGCATAAGGAGATATACGGCACTAATAAAATTTGTATTATTATTTCCTTACATTGTTGATTGCGGCGAAGATCAACTCGTTAGAAGTGACGTTTGCTTATGATCGCCATACCCAGCTGGCTGACGATTCATAAATTACATTTTAATGCAAGTGATTTGATATTATTAGTTTACTATTAAGATCTATGCGATCGTTTCGGATGATGGATTTCTGAAACGAGAAAATTTGACCCAATTGTCTCATCACACAATTGCTATCATTTCGAAATATATACTTTTCCCTCCTCCCGTCAATTCGAAATGCTACAAAAACGAGCCGATTCAAATTGTATCGATCAAAATGGGTACATCCTGATTCTGTGTTGCCGGACGAAGTAATTTGACCCAATAACTTCATTTTGATGCAATTAGACGCCTAATTGCCTCGTCCAATTCCATCCCAACAACAACCTCTATATTTTTCCTTTGAATCGATCATGTTGAAGTGAAAAACGGTAAAAGTAAAATTATGAGTATACAAGGGGATTAGCTTATGGAGCTAGCTAGGTAGGGCAGCTATTAAGAGAAAAGGGGGTGTGATTAAGCCATATATGCTATGGGGCAACAATGTGATTGGAGGCTATTGGAGGCTACAGTGCTTTGCTTCAGTGCTAAGACCAGCGTGCTGTCGAGAAGATGGCTCCAACTGTGGCGACGCTACCCTTTCTTCGAGTTCCCGCTCTCAAACGCCAAGCTCCGCAGTTCTAGGAAGCTGCTGCCGCTGCCCTCAAACACCAAGTTCCGCAGTTTCGTCGCCTCCAGTTCTAGGAAGCTGCTGCTGCTGTCGCTGCCGCCGCCGCCGTCGTCTTCGGACTCGGATCACATGACACAAATTCAGGATTTCAGTATCTCACTTCGCGAGGAGGATGGTTTTCAGAAGGAGGATCTCGACCTGTTGCTCTCGTTAATTGGGAATCATCATGCCGATGGATTTTTTTATATCTCCAGTTAAGTTTGTGCTTCATGTCAACACATTCTCTTCTTATCCCTGCTACTGCTACAGTTTGCGGCGGGTTCCGAATTGGAGCCGCACAAAATCCATCACCCTCAGTGGTTGCGATCTCACCTCTGCTGTTGCTGCTGCTCTCGCCGCCGCCGATCACAGTAGTAGTAACGGTTTGGCTTATTATCTGGGCAGCCTCGAGCGCCTCGCTCTGGAATATGTCAACCTCGGCGAACAACTTCTCCACAGATTCCTGGACAATGCTCCCCGCCTCGTGTCGTTGAGTCTGAATGTAGTTTATGGGATTGATAGCCTGGAGGTGGTCTCTTCTCCTCTGCTCCAATCGTTGCGATTGCGATATTGTTGCAGAGGCCAAAATCACTCCGACAGAATGCGCAGGCTGAGGATTTCGTCTCCAAAGCTCAAGAGCCTGTCGATGTGGTCGGGGCTGGAGGAGCTTCAGATTGATGCTCCTCATCTCGTTACTCTCTCCTGGACTGTTTTTCCTGATGACCCCCTCACCAAGATTAATCTCGTCAATTTGGCATCTACTTGCCGGTCGGAAATTCGCTTGTGTTCGCCGTCCGTCACATTTTCACCACGGTGGTTGAGGGCGTCCCTCTCCGCCGCCGCATTCGGTCGATTGCAACGTCTGAACTTGGTTTTCGACTTTTTTAAATACCTATCACTGGAAAAGGTGTGGTTTGATTTAAGCCAAGCCGAATATGATTCCGCACCTCGAGCAATTGATCAAGTGGAATTTCCGGTACCTTGGTACTACACTTTTTGTGATGAGGTAGTTGGGCGGTTTTTAGAGCTTTTCTTTTCAATTTGTCATCCTGAATTCATGTCGTTCAATGTTTGGCGCAACAACGGCAATCGGCGGATTGCTCAGGTATGTGCACCACTCTTTGTTATTACATATGTACGCGTGAATATTGCCATGATTCATTCCTTGTAATGACTGTTTATATTAATTACCAAACGCTCTTCTCATTATTATTTGTGTTTGGTACAGTATATGTGCCATGAGTATATGATGACTGGATCTCTGGATCGTTGCGTGACTGTTGTCGCATCGTGGAGGCATCATTTGAAAGATATGAAGATCGATGATGAAATTACTGGTGGTATGATGGAGATTTCCGAAGACGTGATTTCATCCCTTGCCAATCGAAAGACTGTTCGTTTTATGTTTACGTGGTCTTAGCTTAACTTTGAAAACTTATCCATTATAGTTTAAATCGGTTGATTCTTTCTCTTTATCTTAATTAAACATCTACAATGAAGATAGATAGTTATGACTCACTAGTTTCATAGGAGCAGGGGGGATGAAATGTAATGAGTCATATAGAAATTGCCTTCACCTTTCATTTTATTCGGTCAAAAATTTTGAGTCTTGATTTAATTATCTGTAAATAAAGTATCATTAGTAATCAACCCACACTTTGCAGCGGGAAATGCTTGACTTGAGTAATCTTTTGGTACTGTAATGCAAGGTTGGGGAGAATGCACAAACGAAAACAATTTTACTAATATTTGCTAACTATTGAGACTACATGTTGATCCGACAATGGTCACAGAATTCTGACCTCAACATATATACACACATGGATCATACAAAGGGTGCCATTGTGAATCTGACAAAATAACCAAAGGAATCACAAAATAAGTTTGCTGAAAATGCAAAAGAGCCTACAAATTGCAAGAGCATATAGACAAAAATTGTTTGAATTGTTGCATGGAGCATTTGAAAGTTCATGGACATGGATAGCGAAAATACAGACTATAATTCAAGGAACTTGCATGTATGAAAATACATCCGAGGGTAAGAAGGAAAAAAGGAGAAGATTTAGTTGTACATAAACACACTTGATTGAGTCTTTACAATAAACTCTTGAACTTAATTTCATTTGATTCTCCTAACTTGCAACAACAACAATAAGCATTAGAGAGCTGAAGCTTCACCAAATAATAACCCAAGCATGAAATGATACAAAAGGTTTACATGTAGATTATATTCGGGATATTGATTATATTAAGAATATCCGGAGCAAACAAAATGAATGACTTTACTTGATATCATATAAACACACAATATTGAACCTCTAAAACAAACTTTGGACTATCTTTCATTTAGATTCACTAAATTGTGGCAGCATTAAGAAGCATTTCACTCCGTGGATGGCTGAAACAAAAATAACATAAATACGTAATAATATAAAGTTCCATGAGTTTACATGTCCTCAATTTGCTAAAGAACTCACGTGCTCACATCAACACTACTTGATCTTGTGGAATTTCCAATGTACAATTGAACCCTCTCTTTACCACAATTCCTTAATTTGCTCAGGTGGCCATAGTTTCTCTTCGTGGATGGCTGAAACAAAAATGGGGAGAGAAATATTTGATGTATTAGCCACCAATTACAGCTCAAAATGGGGAGAAGTCGAAAATAAAGCAGTCTGTGAGCAATCCAAGCTAAGAAATTTGTGGAGTTTTACATTGAAAACATATAGAACTGAAGCAATTTCAGAAGTCAAAACTAACTAAAATAGGAGTAATATGCAACTTATCGACAATAATATAACTAACAGACTCTCAAAGAATCCTCATCCATAAAGAATCCCGAAATTAAACCAGCCTCTCTTAACTTTTCAAGCATCATTGAAAGGATGTTCATGATAAGGTTGAAGAGGAAAGGAGACGTAGGAAAATTTTAACGAAAGTAGCCCCATATACTCATAGCATAAGAAAACATAGGCTTTTCCTAACACCATAAACTCTAAACTCCAAAATAATCAACAAAATTGGAGTGATCAAATATAGTTAAGATAATGTTTAATTTTATTAATTCATTTGTCAACTTATGAAGTTAAATATGTTTCTTTAAACATTATTCTACATCTAAAATTTTTATCATAAAAAATTTGAACACGTTAAAAGTGAAGTAAAACAAAACAATGTCTTAATATGTACACAACATTTGTCTCTCAACCACAATATCATTAACTATATACATGAACTTTTCAATATTTGCACTAAGCATCAAACTCTAATATCATGCATAGACGGATAGTAAGCACCTGAGTTTAACATAAAACTAAAAATATTTATAAAAAATGCACCAAAGACTATTGATAAACTGTAACATTAAACATACCTGTGTGTGGTTTTGGACAGAAAATATATATATTCAATTGGAAGATTGAGGGAGCAAAAAAGCAGGCGTTATGGTTCTGGACAGAGGAGGTCGTAATGTGTTTAGTAGAAGAAAATTTTTTTTTTTTTGGTCAAAAGATATCATTTATTGATCCAAAACAAATAGATAATTACATCCTGGAAAACAGCCAGGCCCGAAAATCAAAGAAACGACACATAGTCAGATACAAAGAGAGGGCTTTTCTAGTTATCGAATGACAGATCTAAGCTCTTCAATTCTTCCAATCCAATCTCAATAGTCAATACCATTTGAAGAGCAAACTATTCAATCTTGGGATCAAAATTACTCCGGACAAAGTGGAACACAAAAGATTTACATTGAGATTTCGGAGAATAAGATCTCTAGGAGTTCGTTCACTGTTATATCAGACAAATGAATTGGTGAGTTTCTATACTTTTAGAGACAACATGATTCTCAGTCTCAGGTCGTCAGACGATATTTGGATATATCAAGAAATCATTCTTTAGAGGAGTTTGCAATTCACATTCAGGTATGCATAGCTCAAGCATGAACCGCAATAAATTGGAATATGAAAGTTTTGACAAATTCTTTTATTGGGAATGCTTGTAGAACGAACACCATGCTATATGACACTTATATAAGTTTTCTATTTTAAACTACATAAATAATTAATTGAATTTTATTGAAAAATTATATCATCGATGTTAAATAAATGAGATATAATACCTTGAAAAGTAATAAGAGACGGATTACATACTTAGAATTATTATAGATATAATAATCTGATTGTAAACCAACAGTAATCTAGATTACCTATCCTAATACAAATTGAACTCGACTACTTATAATAATACATAATAACAACATGAACAATTAAAGGACGAAAAAACCGAAAGACTTTTTCGTGGAAACCCAAATGAAATAAGCCCGCGGCAAAACATAAGAAAAAACCCTAACCTAAAAGAATAATCAACCCTTCCGTACTATGCGCATTGAACATGAAAATTTGATTTGGGTGGGTGCTGAAATAGTATCTCCATATATTTGTTTACTTGGTCTTATATTTACTATTTAGAAAATTCGGGAGGATTATATTGGTACTACCATCAATTCCATGTATTAGTGAGAGGATTTATAATTGATCATATGTCATTTGTTTTATATTGGATTTTAATTTTTTTATTTAGAAAATTCCAATTGGTTAAACTATAGAAGATGACATCATTTTGATATATTTTTTGGAAAAAATAATTTTTTCTCTAAGAGAATTGGCCCTTATGGGTAATTCATTTATTTATTTTTAATCCATAAGTGATTAAGTTTGTAAGTAAAATTCAGTCAATTTAAGTATAATCTTCAATAAACCTTATATTGCTCTTCTAAATAATGAATCTCAATTATCAGCATTTTTCATATTTGAGACCCAACTCTAATGGTAGATACTACCAATCAATTACCAATCAATTACTAATGCTTTTAATATTTAAGTTCCAACTTGTGTTTTGGATACTACAAAATATAATTTTGTTGTCTTTCGTCATCAAGAATTCTGATTTTTAGAGTTAATGGTAAAAAGCTACTGAAAATAGTGGGAGAAGGATACATCCTCTCCCTAATGTCTCATTAAATGAAGGAATGTATTGTTATAAAAAAGAATTGAGGTAGAAGTTTCAAGTTTAGTGATTACAACATCATAAATCCCATAAACGGGTTAATAGTTTCGAAGATAATCAATAGTGGAAAAAATTAACCTCTAACAACATTTGTAAGTAAAATTATGTAAATTTTCATGAAAATTACATTGCATATATGATCATGTTTTGTGTTTGAATATGCTTCACAAAAATACACAAGATAAAAGTGAAGATAATGGAGTCAATAATGAAGATTCTTGATGAATAAACTGATTACTTTGGAATACCTATAATATTGTGACATTAAGTTCAATATAAGTTAATATACTCTTGCATAAGACTTACCTTTTGAATTTCAACAAGAATCAATATGGAAGGCAAATGTTGTTAATTCACATGTTGTTGACATATAAGCATGGCAAGAATATAAGGGAAGTGGAGATTACTGATATTTAAGCTTTAAAGAATTACGGCAATCATATTGCAACCGGCCAACGGGTCGGGGTACAATCTAGTATGTAATGAATTGAGGAATTGTAATTAATTTTTTTACTAGTTACCTTTTCGATAGGGGGGATTAATGATAATAACCGGTCAAGTGTTAAATGTGTCGTACTAAAATTAACTACAACCCGACAATTATTTCACTGGACGTGGGTAAATAATTATGTGGAGCAAGTGGGTTAAAGGCTACGGGTTACTGAACAGATCCGCTCTTGTGGCAAGGTTGGCGTATGGCAAACCTATGCTAGGCTAAACCTATATATATATACACACACGAGGCTTGTATATTAACAGTAATTGACCAATTTGTGATCTAAATTGACTCAAGAAGCCTTATTGTTTCATCTCCGACGATGATTGAAAATGACTTTATGAAGAATGCGAAAATTGAAAAACTAATAGATAATTTTACAAGAAGAGAATACTACTACTTTTCAGGCCTTAAATAAAAATGCTATTTTTTTGGTAACATAAAAATGCTATTATTATTTTCAGTTTTTTTTTATAAATGGATGCGACGCATCTCAACTTTCATTCATAACACAACGAGGCTCGGAAAGGCTTTAACAGTCGTACATGAGAAGGTGGTATAAACCAAGATCAGAAATAGGAACAATATGAGAACCCAACGGGAGGGAATGCCATCTACTAGCACGATAGTCGGCACACTTATTACCCCTCTCTATAAATATGGTAACACGAGACTTCCCAGTTCCATGAACATAACTCCCGGAATCGATCAGTAATAGAAGCATGATGGTGGTCGCTGTTCAGGCCGTGAAGAAGCTGAACGGCGCACTTAGAATCCAGCTCAACAAAGACCCGACGATTGCCTCGATCCCAGGCCAACTGAAGCCCTTCTACAGCTCCTCTCAATTCTGCTTGGGTGATAGAACAAATCCCCAAGTTACTAGCGAATTTATTGGAGGGGTTTAATCTTCAACTCTATGTTTGGAAAGAGGTGCAAAGGGGAGGGGTAAACACGGTTTCCAAGACATTTGCACCCGCTTGGATAATTTGTAACAGTAGAAGGTGCAAAACGGGGATGCAGAATTACTATTTCGGCTTACTCCCCGAATTGGGGTGCAAAGGAAGGAAGGAAGGAAGGAAGGGGATGAGAAAATTATGGATTTTTTTAATTATATTATAATTACATAATAATTAACATTATTAATTTTTTCTTATAGCTATAATTATTGTAGACATTGTTCGGGGTTGAACATTTGACTTCGAGAGCAAGTTTGTTAATCTTCGTCGTCAAATCGATAACTCTTGGTTGACTCAAATTTGCATTGAAAATTAAAGATAAGAAGCGTTTGTGGAAATGATAGAGAGGAACAGTTTAGTTGACTAAGTTTACTTAATTAAATAGTTAAAACTTACAGATTCGAACATGTTTGACTAAGTTTGACCATATTCAACTTAAATATAAGCACGAGAACCCCTATAGGAGAACCAGTTACGAGTTGGGTTTCGAGGTCGCTCGACCAATGATTATTATTGTTGTTATAAGCAAGGTTCTAAAAGGCGCTAGGCGTAAGGCAGGCGCTCGGCTCCTGACTTGCGCCTTGCCCGATTAGGCGTAGTCTAGGCGTGCCTAGGCGTTCAGAGCATAAATGGAAAAATTCTCAAATATTTCCTGTTTTCTGGAATAATTCATATAATCCAAGTGCATATAAAATTAGCAATGCCTAGTTCTTAACAGTAAACACTTAACATAACAAATAACAAGCAAATAGTGACCAATCATCTGCTAATAGGTGATTATAGAGGCAAGAAGCTTGTGCTACGTACCGAGGAGAAGGAAGGAGCAACAATTGGCGAGTTTCGATTTTATTTCCCACTATAGCAGCGGAGCGGTGTGAAAGCGAGAAGAGTGATCGATGACTTTTTCCTGCGGCCGCAGAGAGCAGCAAATGGGGTGAGAGCTAGGGCGGCAGGCGGTAGCAGATGGGGCGAGAGCTAGGGCGGCATGCGGCAACAGATGTTACTTCCCGTGTTTCTGATTTTCTAGGGGAAGAGGCAAGTTTCTGATTTTCTAGGACAAAACGAAGAGTATTGGGTTTAACCGCCTAAGCTCGCCCAGGAACGCCCAGGCACGCCTTCTCTCCATTAGGCGCAAACTAAGCGCTATTCCAACCTACTAAGCAAAACCAGCGCCTTTTACAACGCCTATGGCCAAGTCAAAGCGATCCTCCACCGCCTAGCGCCTAATTGAGTCTAGGCGTGCGCCTAGGCGCGCCTTCTTGAACCCTAGTTATAAGTAATTATTATTTGAGCATTATTATAAAATAATTATTTTTATTAATATATATTAATTATTATTATATATTGAATTTTATTTTTATTATTTTATGATAATATCTTATAAATGTGATAAATCTATTTTATAATAATATAATTACTTTTCAGTCTATTTGCACTCCCTAGTTTTTCTATTTTTCATTCAAACAACAATTTACCCCTCCACTTCCACCACCATCAAGTTGCACTCTTCAACATTTTACCTCTCGAACTTACACCCGTCGAACTTGCATCCTTATTGCCAAACATAGTGACATCATAGAGAACATGGTTGGTTTGAACTTTGAAGGCGTGTGGAGTTTGTGAGGTAAGCGGGGTATTTTGGTAATTGTGGTTGATAAAGTAAATGGTAACAGAACAATAGGTTACATTAGTCTAGGTACGACATCAGTGTAAAATAATTGCCGACTTAGACCGAATTGTAGAATAACAATAATATCTTAGATTTTCTCCTTTAATCCACTACCTAATTCTTCTTCATCCTCTTTCTATGGGATGGGATTAGGTGCTAACCCTTATAGGAGTTAGCACCGTGATAACTAGCAAAAAACGCTACTAAAAATAACGAAATCACTACGAATTATTATAAAATCAATACAACATCTAAGCTAAATCACTACTAATTCAAACTAGTAGTAGTTTTTCCCTTGGTTAGGACGATGCTAACTATTGTACAATTAGCACCGTAGCCGTTCCCTCTTTCTATCCTTTTGTTCTCATTCAACCGTCTATTCCATCCCCATATTCTACGGCTATACTAGAATAGAGAGTGAATCACATTGGGTTTAGGGGTGGACAACGGAAAACTGGTATTTTGATATATTTATATTCGTCTTGTTTTTTTGGTTATGGATATTCAAATACCCATTTTTTAACGGGATGAAACTTTGGATTAATGATTTCTATAATGAATATCCACGAATTACCCGTTAATATTTGATGGTTAATATTAATACTTGTAATACCGTGAAGAAAAATTCCTACAAAATAGACATTACATAGCCCTGCCCCAAGGCCAACTTGAGTCCAATTCCAGCCCCATCCCGCCCTAGCGGCTCAACCCCAACCCACCCCACCCAACCCAGCCCAGCTCATCACCGGCCTCCTCTCCTCTGAGTTCTAACCTCTCGTCCTCTACCAGACTCCCTCGAGTCTCGACCATCAAGTTGCACTCTTCAACATTTTACCTCTCGAACTTACACCCGTCGAACTTGCATTGCCAAACATAGTGACATCATAGAGAACATGGTTGGTTTGAACTTTGAAGGCGTATGGAGTTGGTGAGGTAAGCGGGGTATTTTGGTAATTGTGGTTGATAAAGTAAATGGTAACAGAACAATAGGTTACATTAGTCTAGGTAGGAGTAGGACATCAATGTAAAATAATTGCCGACTTAGACCGAATTGTAGAATAACAATAATCTTTTAGATTTTCTCCTTTAATCCACTACCTAATTCTTCTTCATCCTCTTTCTATCCTTTGTTCTCATTCAACCGTCTATTCCATCCCCATATCCTACGGCTATCCTAGAATAGAGAGCGAATCACATTGGGTTTAGGGGTGGACAACGGAAAACTGGTATTTTGATATACTTATATTCGTCTTGTTTTTTTTTGTTATGGATATTCAAATACCTATTTTTTAACGGGATGAAACTTTGGATTAATGATTTCTATAATGAATATCCACGAATTACCCGTTAATATTTGTTGGTTAATATTAATACCTGTAATACCGTGAGAAAAATCTCCTCTGAGTTCTAACCTCTCGTCCTCTACTAGACTCCCTCAAGTCTCGACCCTCGGCATCACTCTACAAGATCGAGACACAACGCCAAACACCAAACCCCGATTCGGCGACTCGGCAAGACACTATTTCCCTTCCGACGCGGGTCTTTCCACTCGGTCTCGACCTCGAGTCGCATACCTAAATCTGCCTCGATTATTGAATCTTTTTGCTGATTATTGAATCATTTTGCAAAAACTACCATTTGTCATTTTAGGTATTTATGGGTTACCTGTGGGTACCCGTTATCCGCCTCGTACGGGTAACGCGTACCTGTTAACTCGTAATGGTTTTGGGACATGAGATGTAGTATCCTCTCCAAATGGGGCTGGGTATCCGTTTTAAACGGGACGAGTACCTAATTCCGTCCCGTTGCTCACCTCTAATTGAGTCAGTAATCATGTATAATTATACATTTATCTTTTATAGAAGGTAATTAATTTTTTCGCTAATTTTAGAGGATTATCTCTCTTTAATTGTAAGTTCTAATTTCTTTTTGTGGAGATAAATTATATTAATTGTGTTTTTCAAAATGACATTCACTTTGATATATTTTGGAACAAAAAAATATAGACATTTATTACCAGTCTATATCGTGGTGATAATACTTAATAGTACATAAGATTATCTTATGTACTATAAAAGTATATCATATTGGTATGAATATACTATATTTTAAAATAATTATATATATGATAATAAAAATATACAAACTATCATTTATGGCTTATTTACCTCTTCTTTCAGTCCTCAAACGATCTTTCATCGCCGTCTACCACAGATTACTACCCTCTACCAAGGTGATATATTTTGTCCTGAAAATGTTATTAAGAATAACTATTAACTGTTGTTCATATCCATCCATGTACGCAACGCCCTATAGGCCCAAGACACGTACGTACAACACGACGAAAGCAGTGTCGTCGGATGTAAACTAGCCTGTCAAGAGGAATTTTACAATGTTATATAGTATTGGTGCTATAATTTTTTTACCTTTATGGTACAATATGAAATTGTACATTTAACGTTATGGTACAACTTCAGATTGTACCTATACATTTTGTACAAATTCTTTGATGGTACAACTTGAACTTGTACTTTTATTTGATGGTACAACTTCAAGTTGTAAAGTTGTACCATAACATAATGATACAAATTCTTTCATGATACAACCTAAACTTATACATTTAATGTTATGGTACAACTTTAAATTGTACATTAAAGCACCGATGCTATATATATAGCATAGTAGAAGTGCTCCTGCCAAATGCCAATCTATCGAATTCACGATATAATAATGAGTCTTTTTCAGGTTCTAATTTGATTAATTGAACACTTCTCCGTGAATACTAATCAACGGAAATTTTTATGCAAAAACTAAGAAACTAGTTGACTGTCGCTTCTTACAGTGAATTCAGTGAGCTTCAGACTGATGAAAAATCATGGCCATTATTTTAAGTCATAGTATTCTGTTAATTTAAATTGGTTAAATTGCTCAACTAAATTTGTTTAGTTGGTTTGGTGTGATTAAAGACCCTGCTAACCGGTCAAACTAATTAGTGATCTATATATATAGTTATATACTATACTGTTTTGCTTAATATAATATATGCAACTCATGATATTGTCCCAATCCAAAAATGTATGTATCACATGGTTGATATTTTTGTGACCGATCTAAATTCAGTTGCCTATAAACACAATCAAAGTCGAGTGAGACGACTTTCGGTAACTCCTCCATTGTGACCTATTATTAATTTCTCATTGAGAAGAATGAGCATGCCAGGGCGACAAGTATGATTGAATCTCTTAAAAAAACTCGAGTGATTGGGATCAACTCGTTGAACTCTACTCGTAACTACAGTAGTTAATTATTCATTATATTTATTTTATTCTCTAAAGAGAGCATTTTTCATTGTGGATTGTGCATTAAAAGAAGAAATTTTTATGCAATATAAATCCATGTTGGTTAATCATTAATCAATTATTTAAACCGATTAAGTTTAATTTGGTTGTTGTAATGATAATAATTATGGTAATCATTTGAAAGCTTCTAAATGTATTAATGAAAATTACACGAGAAAGTTCAACCAAAAAATACTAATACGCTTGAGAGTCGGTAATTCAATTATAAAAATTGCCAATTAAAATAAAAAAATATATATTTTAACTTTTATTTTTGTAATCATTCGTTTGTAAGAATGTAAGTATGTGCAGCATAGAGAAGGAAGAAAACAATGCTCTAACCCTTTCTTAAGTCAAATTTGAAAATAGTTAGTCTCGGTTTTCATTGTGAGCTGGACTGTTGTCCGAGAAAGAAAAAAAAATATATATATATTTTCTGTATGAAAATAAAATTAATAAAGTTTTTTTTCATTGATATAAGATTCGAATCGAATCCGCGACTAGGTTAGTAAAACCACTAAACTAGTTATAGTATCGGTTCAGTTTATTTGATTGGACAATTAGGGATGTACGTAACGATTTTTTATGATTTGACATGAAATCAGATGAACCATCCTAGTTTGACTACCACTAATTCACAATTTTAATCGAAAAAATTAAGAATTTTTTTTTTATTTCAACATGAATTATGATTATCCAACCTCAGTCACCAATTTTATTTATGTTTCCTTTTCTTCATTTCCAAACCTCCTTGTCAGCTTTATGTGGTCCACTACGAATTGCCTTATTGTTTACTAACTTGAATTTAATATAAAAAATTATATTGTTTGTGTTTGAATATTTTGTTACAACTTTTTGGTGATGGATAATATAGATTTTTGAAATTGTTTATGGTTAGTGATAATTCCACTCCTAAATTAGCATATTATATATGTCTTTTATGCTACAATGCATAAACGGTTATGTCAACGATTTTATAACGAATAGAGTTGTCGGGCTGGTTCGGTTCGGGTAACCGACCTGAAACCCACAAAACCGAAACTCGTTATCATTTGAAAACCGAATCTGAACCTGATAAGAGATTTTTTTTGTTTTGGTTATTGGGTTCGGTTAAGGCAAAACCGAAACCCAAAAATGAAAACACCTTATGGGATATGAAGCGTCTTTATCTTTAGCTAACTCGAAACCAAAAACCCGAACCCAAAACCAAACCAAAAACCCGATAATACATCTTATCGGTTTTGGTTCGGTTAAAACCCATACCCGAACTCGAATTGACACTTCTAAATTAACGATTAATCGTCGAACCATGAATCACTAACTTTTCAGGTACAACATCCGGCCCGGTTCTGAAAACATTAGTTACTTTTTTTTATATCTTCTCCACAATAAAAAAAAGAATTTCAAGTTTGCAGTCCGGAGAAATCGACTGGATTGTCTTTGTACGAACAACAAGTAGCCCTATGTGGACAATTTAGTTCCTATAAATAACGAGCACAAATGGAAACGCAACGGAAACAAACTCGAGAACCTGATAAGCAAAAAAGAAAAAATGTATGGCCTGCAACAGTTCTTCATCTTCTTCCTCTCCCACCCTCTGCAACTCGCTTCACTTCTCCTCTTCCTCTTCCTCTCCGCCAAATTCCTCCTCCTCTTCTCCAACAAGAAGTCAAACTCGAACTCGCCACCTTCCCCGTGGAAGCTCCCCATCCTGGGGAACCTCCACCAACTCGGCACCCACCCTCACCGCACCCTCCGCTCCCTCTCCCTCACCCACGGCCCGCTCTTCCTCCTCCGCCTCGGCTCCGCCCCGACCCTCGTCGCCTCCTCGCCGGAATCCGCCAAACAGATCATGAAAACCCACGACCTCGTCTTCTCCAACCGCCCTTACTCCGCCATCTCCAACCGCCTCCTCTACAACTACAAGGACCTCTCGCAGACCCCTTACTCCGCCTACTGGCGCCAGATGCGCGCCATCTGCGTCACGCGCCTCCTCAGCGCCAGGCGCGTCGACTCCTTCCGCCACATCCGCGAGCAGGAGGCGGCGCTCCTGGTCGCCACAATCGAGGAGGGAGCGTCCAACGGCACGCCGCTGGACCTGGGCGAGCTGATTTCGAGGATGACGAACGACGTCGTGTGCAGGGTGGCGTTCGGGCGGAAGTACGGGGACGACGACGACGGGGAGGAGGAAGGTGGGAGGAAGTTCAAGCTGATGCTCGAGGAGTTCGGGGCTGTTCTCGGGACGGTGAACGTGGCGGATTTTATTCCCTGGTTGGGTTGGGTCAACCGGTTTAACGGGTTGGACCGGAGGGTCGAGAAGGTTTTCGCAGAGTTCGACGAGTTTCTAGACCGGGTCGTGGAGGACCATCGTCTGACGACAGAGGAAAAGAGTGAGGAGGAGGAGGAGAAGGATATCGTCGACGTTCTTCTTCAGATTCAGAGAGAGACTCCTGATTCCGCCGTCGATCGAGACACCATCAAAGCCATCGTCCTGGTAATCCATATTTTTACTGCAAGTCTAGGGGACGGCTAGAACTTTTTTTTTCTTCCAAGGATTGAAAATTCGTATGGAAGGTTATGCCGAAAATATCAGCGCGACATAATATTTTATGTTGAAACCGTAGTTTAATTTTGGTTTCAATCATAAAATTGTCATGGTAAAATAATACACATATCACTACAACGCTCGCAGAACTATTTTTTTCTGGTTTGTTTTTGTTTCCACGAGGTGAGATTTTTTGTTGTTGTGTGTGTTTTTTATATAGGACATGTTCGCGGCGGGGTCGGACACGACGTATACCGCGTTGGAATGGACGATGACGGAGATACTACGTCACCCGAGGGTAATGGAGAAGTTGCAGCAAGAGATTCGAGTGATCCTTGGTGACGAGAGGAACGTAAGGGAGGAGGTGATCGAGCGGATGGACTATTTAAAAGCAGTGATCAAAGAGTCCTTCAGACTGCACCCGCCGATCCCGCTCCTGGTGCCGAGGGAATCGACCCAGGACGTGAAGGTACAGGGTTACGACGTCCCCGAAAAGACGAGGGTGATCGTCAACGCGTGGGCGATCGGGAGGGATTCGAAGAGGTGGGGGGACGATGCAGAGGAGTTCAGGCCGGAGCGGTTCCTGAACAGCAAGGTCGATTTCAAGGGGCAGGATTTTGAGTTGATACCGTTCGGGGCGGGGAGGAGAGGGTGCCCCGGGATCAGTTTCGCAACGGCTTCGATGGAGATCACGTTGGTCAGCATGTTGCACAGGTTCAATTGGTCGGTGCCCGGCGGAGAGGAGGGTGGTGGGTTGGACGCCGACGAGGCGCCGGGGCTGGCGGTCCATCGGAGGACGCCTCTTCTTGCCGTTCCAACTTTGTACTCTCCGTAGTGGTGGGAATTGTTTGGATGGTAACCAGGAATTAGTCAAACGGGTCTTTGTTGCGGCCAAAATTTGTAGCCTGCTTTAATTTAATGGTTTACCTACCGGTTTGGTATTTGGACACATCGCACTGATATTGCAATTGCTAGAGTACAGTCCAAAGAACGTAACTGCTTTTAATATAATGCCGAAGTGGGAAGTGGGAACGTTCTTGCCCGCGTATGGTTCATTCGTGTGCTAAAAGTAATTATTTCGACGTTGTCATAGAGAAGTTGATGAGATCAGTGTTGCAGTGTGACAGATACAACTCGTGGCTAACTTGTCTTGCTCAAGTTCTCATTATTCTATGTTATCTGATCACCTGCTCTACAAGGAAAGAAACTTCGCCCACATCCCCACTTAGATCTCGTTGCGAAAGTTTGTTTTTATTGTTAACTTCTAACTTCTAAGTAAGGTTGTCAAATCGGTTTATACCATTGTGCTCGTTTAGCAAATTTCTTCAGTAAATCATTAAAAGCAGTCAAAGTATAATTGTGCATGCCTTCATTTGCAATGGTGTCTTATTGACAATCATACGGTTTAATAAAATATGTAGAAATGTGAAAAATGATTAACACAAATGAATATAATTGTATTGATCTTGTTGACCCTTCAGTCTCGGACCATTGTCCCATCTTCTTAACCGCCGATAGCTCTATCAAATCTCTCCCTTAGCCTTTCAAGTTTTTTAGGTTTTGGATGGCTCGTGAGCATCTAGCCTTTTGGAGTTGGTTGAAGAGGCCCGGTCTAGTGATGTTGTTGGATCTCCTCTGGGAAGAATCTGCAAGAAACTTAGAATTTTAAAAGGTTGGCCAAATAAACTTGTGTAGTCAAAACTTTGATGGTTTTGCCAAATATAGCCACGTTTGGCGAAATACAAAAAATAGCCGCTTCTGTCCAATTGTTTGACGATGTTAGTTAACGTGCTTACTGGACTAACGGAAAGGCTGACGTGGCAAAATTTTTGTAAGTAACAATGCCACATGGATTAACTTTAAAATATAAAAATAAAATGAAAAGTAAATTATCCCTCTCTCCCTCATTTTCTCCAACCCTCTTCTCCCCTTGATCCCTCTTCCTTTGATTCCATCTTCTCCCCCTGATCCCTCTTTCTCCGATCTCATTTTCTCCCCCTTATCCCTCTTCCTTCGAAGGACGACACGTCCACCTCTCTTCTTCCCCATCCCTTCCCTAGCCGAAACTCTCTATTCTTTAAACTCTCTCGATTATTCTATCACGACTGGATTCTTCCCGGAGCTCTTCACCCTCTCCTTCCACTCTCTCCACCTCGCACCACTCACCCCCGCCGACACTGCTTTGTCCTCCTAAATCTCCACTCCGCCGTCAGATTCTTAAACCCCCAAACCATATCTCCAACGCTTTTAACAAACCCAGATTTTGGATGGGGATTCATTTAGGGATTTGATGGGCTCCGCAATGACCATGGATTTTCAGAAGGTGGCGCCCGCATGTGTGATGGTTCGATTCACAGGCAAGACAACTCGGAAACAGGAAGAGAAGCAGTGGCGTCGGAGTTCACCATCGACAACGATGAGTCTCTTTCCTCCTCTCGGAGACCGGGCGACGAATCCTTCTTTCTCCTTCATATCGGGCTCGATGGCTGGGCTCAGCAACTAGAGGAGAATGTTGAGTAGTGTTTGGATTGGAATAGAGGTAGGCGATGGATTAAATTCTGGGAGTGAAGACAGGGGAGGGGAGTTCGATAGGGGAAGAGAGATTTGGGAGCTTGGCAGCGGTGGCGAGGACTGACCGCCGGTAGCTGCTGGTTTTGATGAAGTTGAGAAGGAGATGAAAAGATGAGATAATGGGAGCATAGGGTAGAGGGCAGATCGAGATGGAGGGGAATCTTTTGCGTGTTATGACTATTTTACTGGGGATCTTTTTGCGTGTAAGGGGAATACCAGAGGAAAGAGAGGTGGAGGATTCGAGGGAGAGATCAACAATGGTGGCGTTGAGGGAAGATTAGAGGTCACTTGATGATGCCTTGAAAAGAATGATTTCAAATCTCTGGGTTTTTTAGATTTCTGTTTTCTTAGCTGCAGGAGAAAGAAGAAATCGAAGGATGAGGAGAGTAGTATATGGGAGAAGAAGAGGGGTATTGGAAGCAGATTAATGGTGATTGTCTGATTGACGATGGGAGGAGGGGCGGTGGGTTGCTGGAGGAGAAAGAAGAGGGTTCAAAGAGATTAGGCCATTAGGGATAGGGGGATTTTTTTTTGTAACTGACGTGTCGTTTGAGTGCCGAGTTGGAAATGAAAGAGAGGGTGAGTTGGCAGCCAAGTTAGCGTTCCGTCAATTTAATTAACGGTGTCACTGACGCTGTTAAATTATGTAACGGAAATGGCTATTATTGTCATGAAACTTTCAAAATTTTGGTTATTATTGGTATTTCCCCAAAAGTGGCTATTATTGTCACAAACGTCAAAGTTTTGGCTACAGATTTTGCCTAAAAGGTTTGCTCAAAAAGGTTAATCGAGAAAAATATTATTACCTAAGGGAAAGAGTTAAACTTGAGGAAGGGGAGTTGATGTTGGCGCAAGCTGCTGCTTTATGCCAGCCATCTGATAGTTCTTTTGGGGAAGAGAAGAAGATTTCAGGAGAGCATAAATTGCTAAGGGAGGCTGAGGAATATTTCTACGTCTAAAGTCAAGAGAAATCTGATTGAAGGAAGGTGATGCAAACTATGCCTGCTTTCATAGATCTATGAAGGTTAGGCAGAAAAGGAACATGATAAGGTCTTTATTAGATGCAGAGGGTAACACAGTCACTAAAATAGACTTAATGAGCAAAGTTGTTGTGACTTTCTATGAAAATCCTCTAGGTAAGGCTGATCCTAATGTTAGCATGAATTAGTTGACTATTTCCTTAGCATTTTGCCAAAGAAACTAGAGCCAAGGCAGGTTACATCATTATGTGGCCCAGTTATTGCTGGTGAAGTAAAAGATACTATTTTTGCTTTAAAGGGGATAAAAGTCATGAACCAGAGGGGTTCTCAGCCATATTCTTCCAATATACCTGGTCTATCATAGGTGCAGAGATTACAGATATTGTCCAACATTATTTCATACTTTCATTCACTCTTAATACGATCAGAGGTAAACTCAACTTTACTCACTCTTATACCTAAGATAAACAGTCCTGAGGAGATGAAGTTCTTTGGGCAAATTGCTTGTTGCAATATTATATATAAGTGTGTTTCTAAAATCCTAGCTAAGAGACTCATGTATGTTCTTCCTAATGTTATCAGTGCAAACTAGTATGCATTTGTTAAAGGTCGGTCAATAGGTGAAATATTATGTTGGCCCATGAATTAGTATAAAGTATCACTAGAAAAACATCTCTCCTAGAAGCATCATTAAGGTGGAATAATGAAAGCCTTTGCATCTCTGGATTGGGGTTACTTATTGACTGTTGTGGAGGAAATGAGGTTTTTTCCAACATTCATTGCATGGATCAGAATGTGTGTCAGTGTGTGGCCACTCCCTAGTTCAGTGTGGGCTTCAATGGTGGTACGGTGGTTTTTTTCCAGCTAAGAAATGTCTAAGGCAATCGAATCCTCTTTCCCTTACCCTTTTTCAATTGCCACAAAAGTTTTTTCCTATCTTATGCAAAAGGCTGCTTGTGATGACTCTCTCCCTTTCCATCCTCAATGTAAAAGACTAAACTGACCCATTTTATGTTTGCTGATGACCTTCTTCTGTTCTCTGAAGGGTCTAATCATGGTCTTCAATGTATTAAGCAAATCATGTGCCACTTTCATTCTCTTTCTATTCTGGTGTCTAATCCCTCCAAGTGTGAGTTATTTTGTTGTGGTCCTTCTCTTGAATGCCAACTGAATATGGATGAGAGAGTTGGCTAAAAATTGGGGACTCTTCCAGTAAGGTATTTGGGGTTACCCCTTACTTTAGGGAAGCTATTAATTAAAGCTTGTAAGCCATTAATTGATAGATTAACTTCAAAGATCTCTAGATGGAGATCAAAGTTCCTTAGTTATGCTGACAAATTACAATTGATCATGATTGTGTTGTTTAGTCTTACACAATACTGGATGTCAACTCTTATCCTTCCTAAAACTGTTGTTAAGGAGATTGAAAAGTTATGCAGTGACTTTCTGTGGGGGAGGGGGGTTGGAGAAGGTGACAGGAAGAAAGCAGTGGTTGCTTGGAACTTCAATACTTTCCCTAAGAAAGAAGTAGGATTGAGAATTAGGGACCTCTCTAGTTGGAATATAACCTGTGTGTTTAGGCATATTTGGACAATACAGTTGGTTCAAGGCTATTTAAAGCACTCTGATTCTTGGTCAGTCACTAGGAAGGCTGGTTCTTGGATCTGGTTGAAGCTCTTAAAGTATAGGGAGAAGGTTAGTCCATTTATGCAATTGAATGGGGATGTCCTTCTATGGAATGGCAGTCCTATGTTGAAATATAACATACAGAGGGTTTGGGAATTTTTTCGACCGGCCAAGAGAGGTTGTTGTCACATGGCACTCTTTTAGTATGGTAAAACCCAGAGATACCAAAGACCAGTTTTTAGATTAGCTGATTATTTCAGATCATATATCAACTTGTGAAAAGATGATCAAATGGGGCTATGATGGTCCTATAACCTATCTCCTAAGGATTGGAAAACCATGGATCACCTTTATGCAAAATGTCATGTCTACATATTCTTGTTTGTAGGGTTATTCTCTGTTGCTTACTCTCTCAGGAGGCCTAATGACCAGGGGAAGAGTGAACTTCAGTGGGCCATCAACAACTTCAAAGGTCAGACATTAGCTGCACAAGGTGGCAGAGTGATACGGAGGGCTATGATCAGTGCGATATGGCGAGAACGCTGTCTGCAAGATATGCTGGTGGCAAGATATCCAAGGAAATATCTTAATTCAGCTATAAAAAAATTTGGTTGTTGTTTTAGGTGAAGTGATTACCTTTGGATTCTGGACAGTATCAGATTCATGAGTCCATGTCTCTACTCGTGGCTTATAGGTTTTTGTTTTGTTTCCGGTTATATATACTTGTTTTTTTTACATAAGGGCATTGCATTTTCATTACTTGTGGCAAAAGCCAAGGGTTACAAGAGGGGAGCTACAACATCTAGAACCTGTAACCATTCAGATGGCAGTTGGTTCTTAGTGCATGATCTAGCTACCCAATTCGCTTTCGAGTTACTCTTACGACCAATGTGATTGATCTTGATCAAAGGATGAGTCTCCAGCGTCTGCCTGATAGTGCCAAGCCATGTTGCCGCTCGCCACAACCATGCTTTCTGTTGGCTGTGAACTGCATGGACCAAGGAAAGGCAGTCCGAGGGGGACCAAGCAGGGCGACCGTAACCCGGTAGCCATAAGGGAGCCTTCCAACAAGGCCTTGGCTTCAGCTTCAAGAGGGGAAAAACAATGCAGTGCCTCAACTTTACCATCACACTCTTGACCATGGTTGTTCGAGATAACAACGCCATATGACGCCTCCTGGGAATCGTTAAAAATTGATCCATCACAGTGTATCTCAAAATCATGAGTAGGGCTGCAAATAAGTCAAGCTACTCGCGAGCAACTCGAGGTTCGAATCGGGAAAAACTCGTTCGAAACTCGATTTGTTTACTGACGAGCCAAGATTGACCCTAGCTATGTTCAGCTCGTGAAGCTCGCGAGCTAGCTCGACTCGGTGGCTTGTTGAGCTCAACTCGTGAGTTGGCTCATTTAGAGCTCATGAGATGTCTCAACATTGTGGTTTGAGGGCCAACTTGATCACTGACTTATGGACTAATCGATCTAATTTAGACTTTCATAATTCATAGGATTGTTAAATTATAATCTCACATCATGTGAAGTTTAACATGTTGAACATGTAAGAAAATATGCCTTATTTTTAATTCTATAAAGAAATTATGTACAAAATTGTTTCGATACTATGAAATAACATGATTTGAACTAGTTAAAATTTATTAACTAAACAATACGACACCTAAAAATTATAATATAAGATTAATTAATGTTGAACATTTGATTATTTTTTTATCGCTACATCAATCACATTTATCATACTTGACATACAAAATGAATGTATTAAATACGATCTAAGAATTTAGTAAACAAGCCTAGCTCGAACTCGACTCGGCTCGTTAATAAATGGCTCGGGCTCGAGCTCAGCTCATTTGTTAACTAGTCAAGCTCAAGCTGGGGTAAAACTCGGCTCAGCTCGGCTCATTTGCAGCCCTAATCATGAGTACTTGGCGGTGATGAAGAGTGATCCGAGGGTGGGGAGAGCTGAGAGGATGGTGGAATTGTATGATACTTTTTGGGGTAGGTGATCCACTGCTGATGAGCGTTGGTTACCTTCGTGATCGTGGAATGAGGCCAAAGAGGTGAATTCTTGAAAATTCTTTCATTCCTCGTTGATGCTTGGTCTTATTGGTGTATAGACTCAATTGGCAGGGGTGTTATCAAATGCCAATAGGTACTGATTTTTGATGATATATAGATTCCCATTCATAAAAAAAATTATTGGAAGATAATCTACTTATAATTCTTTTCATATTTAAATAAAATATGAATTTTTGGATAAAATAACAAATATTCATACTAAAATATAATATTTAACGTCAAGTATAAATCCAACTAATAACATAAAAATTTAACTTTTAAATTCATAAAATAATAAAATAATCTCATTAATTAAATTCACTAAAATGATATCATTTTGCTTAGAAGTTTTAAATCGATTATGACGATTTATATAACAAACAATAGAGTACAAGTGATGTTTTTTTGGATAGTTCGAATCTTGTAGTGGTTAGTACTTTCTATAACAAATAATCAACCACTGCCGGTTTTCTAAAAACATGACAATTCTCTTTCCAACTCGCCTTCTAGCTGCTTCACCTCATTCTATTAAGGGTTAAGCGTGAGGGGGGAGGAAGAACTAAATCCCTTAAAAATTACAAGTTGTCTATTTGGAAGAGTACATACATCTCTAATGTTCTTGTAATTGCAAACGTGAAAAGCACACCAACGGTTGAATAATATTCACAAGCGAACGCGCAGAAAAGTTACGACTCAAGAGTCAAAACTCGCAAACAAAAATTAAATTAAATAAAAAAATAATCAATTACTACAAATTACTACAAAAGTTCACGATATGTTTTCATATTCTTAATAAAATTGTAAAATAGAGATATACTATTTATAATTATATTTATGTTAAAATTACTTATAATAAATGAAGTATAGTCAAATGAAAAAAACATATCATGAGTTTGAATCACATAGGCTACCATTTATTTTATTTTTCATTTTTTCCATACTCAAACTACTATCAGAGTTTCGTTAATATTTTCAACGAATTTTAGATGTGTTCCAGGACACTCCTACCCACCACCTGTGTCCGCCCCTTTATTACAGGGTGCTATTAGAGGTTGAAAGAGGAGAGAAGTAAGCATCGTTCCTGAGATTCGAAGTTGATGGTTAAAGGCTGAAAACCAGCGGTACAACCACTCGATCACGACTTCATTCGCTCGCTACAAGATTTTGGTGAAGACAGGGAGATGCTAAACTCAAACGACAACACGACAACATTTCGTGAACGGAAATAAATAAAAAAACTAGTTAGTAGCATAATTTTCCACTTCATTATTTATTTGTTTTTAAATATATCTACTGAATATATACCTTTTAGTTTATAGTCATTCTAGCTTAGGGATGGCTTATCTGAATCCTTAATTTTAAGTGGGGTCGGAATAAGTACATGGCGTTGGGTCGTGCTTGGGCCGGCATGTCACGGACACGCTTCAGGCACATTTATTTCGTGTCGTGCTTGGCACGGCCCGTCAGTTTTCGTGTCGTGGCGAAAAAATCCATTTGTTAACTTTCCTAGGCCCGACCCAGGTCCAAGCACGGCTCAAATCGTGTCGTGCCTATTCGTGATCGTGCCGTGCTCGTATTCGTGTCTAATTAAAAGGAAGAAAATAAAAATGAGAATGAAAAAGATGGTGAAAAATTGGACGGAGAAAGATAGTATTAACCGAGAATGTTTGAGAAAAGTAACAAATAAGGAGGAAAAGAAAATTGGAAATATAGCGGGTGTGATTTGGCTTTGTTTAATTCTTCGTCCATTTTTACTTATGATAGTAATTACATATATATCTTTATGACACGTCTAACAACAAATAATTATTTTTCTACTTGTATTTGTAATATTTGAACCTATAATTCTTTCTATATTTATTTTCTATCAAATAAATGTTATTTTTGTGTCATGTTCGTTCTTATACTCAATAAAATCTCAAATATATTAGGCCCAACACAACCCACTTATATACCGTGTCGTGCCCGTGCTCATGCCCGTGCCCATGAATTTTAGGCCCGACACGACCCATAAATTATTCGTGCTCGTGTCGGGCTGGCCCATTTATTTCGTGTCTGTGCTCTAACCGTGTCGTGTCGTGCTAGCCCGTGGGAGGCCCGGCCCGGTGCCCACGTACATGTCAGATGTAAGAGATGAAAATTAATGATTTTTTTTATTTTTCACGTATTTCTTAATCGAGTTTTATTTTTTCGTTCTAATTTGGAGTTTAAAATTTTTACAATGATAGAATGAGTGTTTATGATCTACAAAATGATAGTCATTTTCAATATCTTTAGAGCAAAATTATTTTATACCACTCATTACCACCCTGGTATCACTTGGTAGTTGGTACCACCTTGCTCTAACTCGAATTTTGAAAAAATTATCAAGAAGAAATGAATTCGTAGATCTACAAATTTTTGCGAAAATAATTTCGAGAACAAAAAGTACCACCCTGGCTAGTACAATGGTGGTAATTGGTGGTATACGTTGAGAAATGTGATAAATAACAGTTAATATATTTTCATCATAGATGCAACTTGTTTGACCCGGATTAGTACCGGGGGATTAGAGTGGAACCTTGATCCGGACTCCCTCGTCTGATCTCCTCGGGAGTGGAAGAATCCTGTGGAGAGTCGGGGGCGGCCCCCGTGATCTACACTCCGACGGTCAAGTTAGAATAGGATATATGATAGAGTGTAGAGAATGTAGAGAGAGATAGGGTTTAGAGAGAGAACCATAAGTGGTAGAATGTGGGAAGGGAGAGAAGAAGTCCCCTTGCTTGGAGGGTCTGGCCTCCTTATATAAGAGTCGGAGGCATCCTATGGACGCCTCCCTTCGATGGACGCCTTCCGGTGAATGGACGCCTCCCGGTGGTGGACGCCCCCGGGTAGGCTGGACGCCTCCCGGTGTACTGGACCCTAGAATAGGCTTGGGCCCAAGGTGAGATGCTTTGTGGTGAGCTTGAGCCCATATTAGGCGGTTAATACTAGACCCAACACAACCATTCTACACTTTGGTGCGTTCACACCAGCATGATTCACTTATATATCAAGATGTATAATCTTACGAACGTACCAAACAGTACCCACCCTGATACAAGTCTCAGTTTTTTTCATTCCAAAATATATCAAAGTGGGTGGCATTTGAAAAGGACTAAATTTAGCTGTAACCGGTACAGTAGCCCACCGCTCCAACCTTCCACATGGCATTGATTGGTTCAGTAAACTAATAAATTCTTAAACAATAATTTAATTCGGACTGGACGGAGAAGCATTTGACGGTTTTGGTTGCTTCACCCTTTGAGTTTTGTTTTGGGTAATTAGCAAGGTGGGATAAAATCATATTTTGAGAATATTCGGCGTCGAATTCGAATATTGCGGGTAATAGGTGGACATGATTATTTTATATCCAAACCGAATCCGTCCAAATTTCACCCTTTTAAAAAACACAATAAATCATATTTTTCTGTGATTTTTTTTCCCGTGATTTTGATGCCGTTGAGGCTCCGGGCCGGGGTCGGCGGTCCATCTGAAGACGCCGACTTTGCACTCGCCGCAGTAGTGGGATCGTGAGAGTGGTAACCGGAATTAGTCAAAAGGGTCTTTGTGGCGGTCAAATTTTTGACTGCTGGCCTGCTATAATATAAAATATTTGCTAGGGTACTACAAATATGAAATAACTGCTTTGTTAGCCGTTCACGTCAAAGCATTGAACTCGGTCAAGGTGGGAACCGTTTTTGTCCGCTTATGGTTAACTCGTGCGCAAAAGTTTTGATGCTGTCGTAGAAAAGTTGATATGAAAACATGGGACATGAGATCCCAATGGGTTGCTCCGTTATGAATGTTTACTGTTTAGGAGCCGATGTTAGATTACTGGTTGGATCATGGTGTAATTGGGGTTTCTGAGCCTCGCATGATTAATGAAATGTGTTAGAGCGTCCAGTAACGCTCTTCTTTTCACACAAAAAAAGAAGAAGTTAATACATGTGTAAAGTGTGGCAGTGGATTACAAGTTTGTCAAAATCGGTTTATATCGTTGTGTGCTTGTGTTGGTTTAGGGATGGAATGGTTTGATCGGTGATATTATCGATTTGTGTCGGTCCAACAAAATATATAGAGATGTAAAAACCATTAATGTCAAATAGATTTATATCATATATAAAAACATATTTGAACTTTGAAAACAATTTATTTACAGTCCACATTCATATTTAAATAACATATAAGATTTCAAATAAAATAACAAATACTCATATTTAAATACAAGATTTAACGTCCATATTTAAATATTTATACTTGAATCTAACAAATAACATGCATCAACATTTAAATTTTAAATTCATAAGATACATAATAAGTTACTTTTTTAATAATCAAATTCACTAAAACGATGATAATTTGTTCAAAAGTCGTAAGTCTAACTTTTCGGTCATACCGATGGTGTTCAAGGAGGCTTCATTATCGACATCGGTTAAACCAAATTTAACCGGACGACATTCCTATAGCGTGACAACGATCACAACTCATGAGTACGTGTATTTCTCAATTATCGTTCTTCGTTAGTGTACCCGATGACGAGCTCCCGGAGGAATGAAACTTAAAGTTTTTCAATCACACTTGAACTCCATTAAATCTTAAAACGAAATAATTCTTTCCTTTTTCTGGAATAGGAATAGGAAGCAAAAGTAGATTTTTTCCTCTTTCCAACATCTTATATCTTATGAAAAAATTCTTAGTTTTTTTTTTTACAAAAGATATATATTAATCAAAAGAAAAAGATAGTTACATCCTGGAACTCAGCCAGGCCCGAAAATCAACAGCACGACAAGCAGCCGGGTACATCGAAAGGTCCTTTCTAGCCACCAAGTGGGCTACCCTATTACTACGCCGACCTACAAATCGAATACTCAAACCAGGATGGAGGGCAAAAATTTGCACTACCTCGCTAAGAACAGCCCCCATCCTACTATCATCTACTTCCCTCCCCGAATTTTATCGATAATTACCTTGGCATCCCCCTCAAAGCGAATCATACTAAACCCTTGAGCTAAACACCACTTCACAGCCTCCCGAAGCGCCAGGACTTCAGCAATCACCGGATCATCAATAACTGGGAACTGAACCCCAGCATCCCTCAGGACCCCATCCTCTGAACTGAGCACCATGCCCCCCGCAGAGTGGGAGCCTGATTTCGTCGCCCCATCCCACCGACAGACAAGACCAGCATCCCCTTGCGGAGCCGGATGACTTTGCAAGCCACCCGTAGCCAAACCAGGGGAAGGGTCCCCAGGCAACCGCACCCATTCATCCACTTGCTGCTAAAACTGACGCACCAAGGCCAAGAAGGCAAACTGTTTCCCCTCAAATACCACCCAATTCCGGGATTTCCAAATCCTCCAAAGGACCGCCATCACAGCCATGAATAGAGAAGGTTGATGGACAAGGGCCAATAACCGCTTGAGGAAGAGAGGAAAGGTCTGCCTCGAAAGTCCCTCGCCCATAAATTCCAAACCAGAATAATCCCACATAGCTCGAGCAACTGGGCAATAAAGGAACAGATGCTCCAAGGACTCTAGCTCATCCCAGCAAACTGGGCAACGTGGCAGAACCGACACCTTCTTCTCAACAAGGGCCTCCATCGTAGGGAGAATGCGATTAAAAATCTGCCAAGCAAAAATCTTAAGCTTAGGCGGAATATTCGCATCCCACAAACGGATCCAACTGCTCTTATCCATCCAGCTAACCATATCCCTCCACCGTCCCGACCGTTTATCAAGAGTGACCGCAAGGTGATAGGCAGACTTAACCGTGAAAATCCCATCCGACGTTCCATGCCAAACCAGTTTATCCTCCACACCCTGGACCGGGAGAGGGATAGCACGAATAGCCTTGCACGTAGCCGGATCAAACCATTGATGTAAGCTATCCACACACCACCCCCCTCCCCCCTGGCACATGACCGCAGCTACCCGCGGCTCCCGATCTTCCGGCAACACCCGAGGGTTAAAAACAGGAATTTCAGGATGTACTCCAGGTATCCGGCTGGAATGCAGGAGCGGAACAGTCTGGCCATTCCCGATTTGCCATCGCAAGCCAGCTACCAAGAGCTCACGCCCATGGAGGATACTCGTCCAACCCCACGAGGGCCGCGAACGAGCTTTGGCCTCAAGGAACGTTCCCTGCGGAAAATATTTACCTTTATAAACCTTCGCCAAGAGGGATTGAGGGTCCATCAGAATACGCCAGCCAATTTTAGCAAGGAGAGGCTGATTGAACTGCTCAAACCGGTGAAACCCCATTCCACCCTCATGCTTACTTCGACAGAGGTTCCGCCAAGACATCCAATGGATCTTAGGCTGCCCCTCATTCACCCCCCACCAAAAATGGGCCACATGTTTATCCAGAATCCTACAAAGGCCCAGATGGAGCTTAAAACAGGACAACACATGTAACGGCAATGCCATTGCAACTGCCTTGATCAATGTCTCCTTGGCCGCCCAGGAAAGCGTTCGCTGCTTCCATCCCTGCAACCTCTCCAACAACTTGTCCTCCAGGTACTGAAACGTTGCCATCTTGGATCAAGCAATTAACGTTGGCAACCCTAAATACTTATCGTGCACCCCCACCGCCCCTACTCCTAAAATTTGTGCCAAGAACTCCTGATCTGGCACCGCAATATTCTTGCTAAAGCAAACCGCTGACTTAGCCAGGTTCACTTTTTGGCCACTTAACTCCTCATACTCGTTCAAGACCTCAATCAGGTTTTCACATTCTTGGAGAGATCCCCGCAGGAACAAATAGGAGACATCAGCAAAGAACAGATGCGAAATTCGAGGAGCGCGGGGAGCGACTTTCACCCCTTCTAACCTTTTTTCCGAAATTGCCTTACGAAGGAGAGCTGCAAACCCCTCTGTGCAAATGACAAATAGCAGCGGGGAGAGCGGATCACCCTGCCTCAGTCCCCGGGAAGGGGCAAAGAACCCTGCTGGGTACCATTCATGAGAACTGAAAAAGAGGCTGATCGCAGGCACTCCTGGATACATCCTCGCCAGGTAGAATTAAACCCCATTTTATCCAAAACCGCTAGGAGAAACGGCCATTCGACTCTGTCATAGGCCTTTTCCATGTCAACCTTCAGAGCCATAAACCCTTTCTTCCCACGGTTTTTGATTTTCAAGTAGTGCATCAATTCATGCCCCAGGAGGATATTCTCCACAATTTGCCTCTCACGAATAAAAGCATTTTGACCATCCGAGATAATGACCGGTAAAATGACAGCTAATCTAGCAGCCATGATCTTTGAGATAATTTTGTAAACAAACTGACAAAGGCTAATGGGCCGCAATTGTTTCGTTGTTTCCACATTATCCACTTTAGGAATCAATGTCAACCACCTGTGATTAAAGCTACGGAGCATCTTGCTAGTTGCGAAGAAGGAAATAACCGCATCAATCACCGAATCACCGACAATGCTCCAAAAAGCTTTAAAGAACTTGCCAGTAAACCCATCCGACCCAGGTGCCTGTTTGGACCCCATAGCGAAAACCGTGCGGCGAACCTCCTCCGGAGAAACAGGAGCTGTTAGGCTAGCATTCATCTCCGGCGTCACCGCTCTGGGAATTGGGAGTGCTTCCACCCGAGAGGCCATGTTTGGAACCTGATTCTCAGAGGTGAACAGATGCTGGTAAAAATTGCCTGCAATATCAGCTTTACCCGCCTCCTCCGTGACGCACTCACCTGTTTCCGTCCTGAGTCCGTGCACAAAATTCTTTTTTCGACGAGTGCGCGTGACTGTATGAAAGTAGGACGAATAATTATCACCTCTTTTCAGCCATCGAACCCTGGACTTCTGTTGCCAATACAGTTCCTCCGCCTCCCACTGCCTACTAAGTTCCGTCTCAAGGGTTCCAATTTCATCCCAATTAATCGGGCATACAGCTTTTATCCGCTCAATTTTTGCTTGAAGGGTGCGAATATTCCGCAGAGAATTCGTCGTACCCGCCCTACTCCAATCATATAGGAGATGTCTCAGCTTCTTCAACCGTTCCCATAGCTGGTACATAGGGGTACCGGGGACATTTTCACTCCAGACATACGTCACCATTGCTTTTACCTCTGGATTATCAGCCCAACGGGCATCAAATCTGAACAGGGGCCGACTATTCCTGATGTAAGGTTTATCTGCCAGCAGCAAAGCACGGTGGTCCGATCCTTGATCCGTAAAATGTTTAACAATGGTATTCGGAAATCGTTCCAACCACTCCGGGGAACACAAAGCTCTGTCCAACCGTTCCCTAATACAGGCAGGCCCCATTCGTTTGTTTGTCCAGGTAAAAAGATCACCTTGATGCCCGGGATCATGGAGTCCAAGGTTATGAACAAAATTACGTAATGCAATGGATTGGGAAGCATTCCACGGGTTACCGCCATCCTTTTCATGGGCATGGAGAGTGACATTGAAGTCCCCCAGCACCACGTAAGGAAAATGGACCGCCTCACAAATCTCACCAAGTTCAGCAGTTGGTTCAGGCGAATATTAGATTGACAACTGATGTAAACACAGAACACAACGTACTGAGAATCGACTTCATTAATTTGAACACCAATACAAAAGTTTGAATGATAAAACACCGAAGCGTTAACTTCGGGGGACCAAGCAACAACTAACCCACCCGATGCATTAACAACATCAACAAAGAAACAATGATCAGCAGAAAACCCCAAACCCCTAATACGACGAGAGACAACACACCGGCCCGATCGAGTCTCAGAGAAGAAAACAAGATCCGGTTTATTCGATCGAACTAACCCTACAGCAGTTTGGAATGTGAGTGGTGGTCCAATTCCCCTCACATTCCAGGCCAGAAGCTTCATTTATCCGGTTGGGGCCACTCGCAGCTGGCTTCCTCCACCGAATCATTCATCTCCTTCTCTTCAACAAATTGCCTTTTGGGTGTGGGCGACTCCTCCAAACCCCCTACAACCTCCTTCAAGGACCTCTTGCGATCCCCGATCGTTGGATCCAAGAGGTTCGAGCCATATTCATCCAACGGAGCCCTCGAAGCGCCCCCTTCATCCAGAGAAAGACCTCCCAATTTCACACTAGCTGGGTGTACGATCTCCGCCGTAATATTAAGCCTTGTTTCAAAAATATCAGCCACTTGCCGGACCCGGCCCTTCATTACCCCCACACATCGAGGCCCGCCATTCACAGGATCACAGCGTTTAATCTCGAAATTACCAGCATCATCGTTCGAGAAAGGGCTCAGCGAAGCTGTCTCATCCGGGACTCCATCATCATTTAAATCCGCCGCACCCTGCATCCCATCATTAATAAGATCAGTGGCCACTTGCATCTTGGTGTCATGGGAAGAAGGGGCCACGTCGCGCTCCTGTCCTGCCTCCACCTGCTTCTCCTCCACGCCTTTCTTTTTAGACAGGCGCTTCCTAGGTTTCACCGCCTTCACCTCAGTCAGTTGGACCCCACCCGCCACCTTCCCAGCCTGCATGGCATACGACACAGCCACCTCTTCCTTAACCACCATGTTAGGACGTGCCTTAGCTTCAATCAGTCAAATGTCATTTTTTTTTATTAATGAGTTTATCTTTGTTTTTATATTTTAATTCTTGATTCATTTAGTATAATTAAGAACATTAAATATTAAGAAAAAAGAAAGGTGAGTCCACCAATAACAAAGCAACACGTGGATGGTTGGAGCTTCTGTGTACAACCAATGTTGGAGTTAAGAATTTTCTTATCTTCATAATTTATGAATCACGGTAATAAAACAAATTTTGGTACATGAAAATCATAAGTTGATAGTGATACTAATAAAATAGTATTTTATTGAAAGGTTTTAATTAATTCAAGAAAGACGAGGGAAGGTTTGTTTTGTTGATGGTGTGTAAGAAGAAAATGCAGCTGCTAGGGGTTTTCTTTTTGGTGTGGTGAGAAGATGCTGTTGTAATTATGACCTAACTCCTAAGTGAGGAATACCGAATACATGTATGGCTTGAAGACCCTTCTTTTCGGTTTGTTACGTATAATGAACGTTATGTCGATTAAAGATTTAGCTATCTCAGTTCTCTGCCTTCGTCGATAACAACAAAGTAGGAGAGAAAGAGAATGAAACCCTAAAAGCTTGTGTTTTCATTTCACCATTCTGCCTTTTATAGGCAGATCCAACAGATGAAGACAATCACCATTACAAACATTGTTTTGTAGCTTGGAAAGGAAACCAGCATACTTGCAGCGAAAAGTAAAAGACAACATAAAAGGAAATAAAAAACGACAGCGTTCCAGAGCGGCCTGATGTCTCCAAAACGCAGCGAACAACCAACATCTTCTGAACGGATCAAAACGTCGTCGGAGCAAAAGGTGACCGTTGCAATTGAAAAAGGGGTTTTCAATCTGTTATCCCCCCCCCCCCCCCCCCCCCCCCCCGCGCAAGCTGGTGGGCAGATATTGCGCACACCAAGCTTGGACAACAATGTCAGAAATGGAGAAGGGGAGAGTGCCTTTGTAAAGAGATCTGCAGTTGGTGGGCTGAGGAGATGTGCAGAAGCTTGATTGAACCGGATTGGATCTTTTCTCGGACGAAATGACAGTCGAGCTCGATGTGTTTTGTTCGCTCGTGGAAGGTTGGGTTTTTGGCGATGTGAATCGCACTTTGATTGTCGCAGTACAAAGCTGCAGCAGAGGATGATCCAGCCTGGAAGTCTTGTAGAAGATACTGGAGCCATTGTATTTCACAGGCTGTGTAAGCCAGAGCTCGGTATTCTGCTTCACAAGATGACCTTGAAACAGTTCGCTGTTTTTTGGTCTTCCAAGAAATGAGGGATTCACCCAGATAGATGCAGACACCAGTGGTAGAGCGGCGAGTTTCCACACAAGCCGCCCAATCAGAGTCTGTAAAGGCTTTGATTTGAAAGGTGCCTGTTGATGGGAAGAAGAGACCAGTAGCTGGTGCTGATTTCAGATATCGCAAGATACGAAGAACAGCTTTGAAGTGGACAGTTGTGGGGGCAGACATGAACTGGCTGAGTTGCTGAGTGGCATAGCATATGTCTGGACGTGTTGTAGTCAAGTAGATGAGTTTGCCAACAAGTGTTCTGTACAACTCTGGATCTTCGAAGGCATTGTCTGAATTATTGGTGAGGTGTATTTTGTAGTCCATAGGAGTTGAAACAGACTTGGAATCTAGAACTTGTGCTTCTTCCAAGATTTCCAATGTATACTTCCTTTGAGATAGATGAATTCCTGTCTTGCTTCTTGACACTTCAATGCCTAAAAAATATTTTAAATTCCCGAGATCCTTGATACTGAATTCTTTGTGCAGCATGTCCTTGAGATGTTGAATCTCAGTAATGTCATTTCCTCCCAAAACAAGGTCATCCACATAGATTAGGATGCATGTGTAACTGGTTTCAGTTACTTTAAAGAATAGGGAATGGTCTGCTTTGCTCTGGACATAACCAATATGCTGTAACTTGTCTGTCAATTTGGAAAACCACTGTCTGGAAGCTTGCTTTAATCCATATAGTGTTTTTCTGAGCTTGCAGACTGGATTTTCAATGCCTGGTGGTGGGTTATAACCCGTGGGAAGGGTCATGTAGACCTCTTCTTCGAGGTCTCCATGTAGAAATGCATTATTCACATCTAGTTGATGGATATGCCAGTTTCTCATTGCTGCAATAGCTAGGAATGTCCTGACTGTTGTCATTTTTACCACTGGGGCAAATGTATCCTGAAAATCAACACCTTCTTGTTGTGTGTTGCCTTTGGCAACAAGCCTGGCTTTGTGCCTTTCTAAAGAACCATCTGAAAGGAATTTATCCTTATAGATCCATTTGTTGCTGACTGGTTTCTTTCCTTTTGGTAAAGAGACCACATCCCAGGTATGGTTCTTCAATAGAGCTTTAATTTCAAGCTGCATTGCCTCATTCCAAATGTCAAGTTGGGAGGCTTCTTTGTATGACTGTGGTTCTCTATGACTGGAAATGTTGAGAAGGAATTGCTTGTGGGAAGGAGAGAGATTTTTATAGGAAATGAGAGAAGAAAGTGAGTACCTTGGATCTGTGATCTGTTGCTGACTTGAGTGATTGATGCTGCCAGGTCCTTTGGTCAGATAACAGTGATAGTTTTGGATGAGGTGAGAAGGCCTTTTGATTGTTCTATCAGAACGTCTTACTGGTTGATTTGGTGGGGGAGGGGGAGGAGGAGGAGAAGGAGAAGAAGTAGGTGAGGAATGAGATGATGGTGAAGAAGCAGGAGAATTGAGTAGAGGAGAGGTGTTTGGTGAAGTGGGAAGAATGGGAGGAATTGGTGATACTGAAGGAGGAGATGGAGGATCCTCAGGATCAAGATGGGAATTTGGAGATGGAATGGGAAATAGGAGAGAATTCTCTGTGTCATTGTTTGCTGGTGAGGTTAGTTCTGGTGAGATGGAGTGAAAGGGGAAGTGATTTTCATAGAAAATGACATCCCTGGAAATGAAAAATTCATGGGAATTGAGGTCATAAAGTTTGTAACCCTTAATGCCAGATGGGTAGCCAATGAAAACTGCTTTTCTGGCTCTGGATTCAAACTTTTTTCTGTGGTTTGCAAGGGTGCTGGCATAACAAAGGCAGCCAAATACCTTCAAGTCTGTCAAATCTGGTGGTTTGTTTTGTAGGAGCTAGAATGGTGTTTTGTTGGAAAGAACAAAGGAAGGGACTTTGTTTATGAGATAGACAGAATGTTTAACACAATCTCCCCAGAAGGAGTTTGGTAAGGATGATTGAAACTGGAGTGCCCTAGCAACAGCAAGAATATGTTGATGTTTTCTTTCAACCTTGTTGTTTTGCTGGGGTGTTTCAACACAAGACATTTCATGTATTATGCCTGTGTTATTGTAAAAATCATCCATTTGGAATTCTTTGCCCTGATCACTCCTAATGGTTTTGATTTTTGTTTGAAACTGTCTTTCCATTTGGTTGCAGAAGGAAATGAGTTTGGGTCTGGCTTCTGACTTAAGGTGTAACAGAATGATCCAAGTCATGCGAGAGTAATCATCAACTACAGTTAAGAAGTACTTGAAACCATCATAGGTTGGTACTGGATTTGGTCCCCAAATGTCTACATGTAGCAATTCAAAAGGAAAGTGGGTTACAAAATGACTGGTAGGGAATGGTAGTCTTTTCTGCTTGGCAAAATGACATACATCACATGGTTGATCCTTGTGAGTGGTAATGGAGGTACAGAATTGATTGAGAAATGGAATTTTAGAATGGGAGGCATGTCCTAATCTAAAATGCCATAAGTCAAAGGTGGAGGTGGAAGCAGCAGAAACCAGCTTTGGGAAAAGAGAATCTTGAAGATAGTAAAGACCATTCCTGAGACTAGCAGAACCAATCACTCTCGTCTGCTTCAGATCCTGTATAAGACAAGTGTTTGAATGGAAGGTTAAGCATAAGGAGTTATGAGAGGTGAGTCTGCTAACTGAAATCAGGTTGAAAGTGAAATGGGGAACAAACAAGGCATCATAGAGAATCAAGTCTTCATTGCAAATTGCTGTGCCTGAATGTGTTGCTTGAATATGCTCTCCAGTAGGAAGAGTGATGAATATGTGGGATAAGGGTTTGAAATTGTGAAGATAATCCAAGGAGCAAACTATATGATCTAAAACTCCTGTGTCAACTATCCATTTTGGTTGCATTGAAGAGTATGCATTCAGAATGGGTAGTGAAAGAGATGGGGAAGGAATAATGCCTTTCTGAGTGACATAAGCAGCAGCTGAGAAAGAGGTAGGACTCTTTTGAGCATTCATCAAGTTCATCAGTTTGTCATAGTCTGAACGACTGAGTTTCACTTCATCATTGGAGGAAGAAGCAGTGGACAAGTTTGCAGAAGGTCTGGCTCTTGGAGGACCAGAAGATGGATTTCTAGGAACAAAATTAGGAGGGTATCCATGTTTCTGGAAACATTTGTCCTCAGAATGTCCCTTCCTTTTGCAGTGATTGCAGATGATTGGTAGATTAGTGGTGGAAATTGATGGTTTGGACATTCCAGGAGGCCAACCATGTTTTTGAAAACAAATATCTTCAGTATGGCCCTCTCTTTTGCAGAAAGTGCAGTAAGGGGGTTTGTTGCTCTGAGAAAACCTTCTGTTTTCAGGTTGGAAACCTAGAACTGATGAATCATTCTGCAGAGAAGCAATCATCTTCCCAGATTTAGTGCCATAAATCTGTCTTTCATGCTGCAACATGCGTTGAAAGACTCTGTTGATGTTTGGTAGTTCATCACCAAATAAAACTTGGGCTCTGACCCCAGAAAATTTTTCATTCAAACCACGAAGAAACTTGATGACATAGCTAGTTTCTTGGTACTTTAGAACTTTTATCATAGCAGCACAATCCAGATGACTCGTTGGAGTACAAGAACAAGGTAGAGGGTTGGTAATTCTCTAGTTCATCTCTAAGAGTAATTACTCGATCATAATACTCTGTCACTGTTTGATTACCTTGCTGCAGAGTAGATAAAGCCTCTTCCAGCTCAGCTATGCGAATGAGATCTCCTGAACCATAGCGAGTTTGCAGACTTTGCCATGCTTCAGTAGCTGTCTTGCTGGAGAGAATGGTTTTTCTGATCTCAGAAGAAGTGGCCTGTTGAAGCCAACTAAGAACCATGACATTGTTTCTTGTCCAGGCTCCATGACGTGGATCTGTAGCTGCTGGTTCTGGTATTGTACCATTGATGAAGCCAGTTTTGTTTTTAGTTGCAAGAGCATTGAGCATGGCTCTGCTCCAGTCATTGTAATTTGTGGGGGGTGAGGAGGTCTCCAACAAGGAGAGTCCCAGGTTGATCGGAACCATGAAGAAAGAAGGGGTCGGATAGAGGGTCATTTGGAATTTGTGGGTGGATGTTAACAGGCTGTGCATTTTGAGCTGCAGCCTGTTGAGGATCTGGTTGATTATCAGCCATTGTTCAAAGGGAAGAAGGGTGGCGGCTAGGGTTTCATTGCAGGCTCTGATACCATTCCTATATAAAAGCCTTGGTTGTCACTACTGTTCATTAGTGGCCCCCAATTTCCTTCTCTGCGATTGGGATACGTCCAAGTGTTTGCCCTTTGTCAGTCACCAATCCCGCCTCCCAAGACCCTGTAATTGTGAGAGCATTCTATTGTCCCACTCGCCTACTCAGAACCTCTAGATTCATTCATTATCCTATGGGTTTGGGTGGTGTCCTCTCCTCCCTACTCCTGGCACTTTCCCACTAAAAGTTGCTTTTCAGCAACAAAGACAAGCTTTCTATATCTCCTTCCACCCCACACGCAAGCTACCCCTCCTCCATCTCCTTTTCCTCTGTTCTTTTTGCCTCTTATTTGGACAATTCTTTTCTTTTCACATCCATGAATTCTCCCTCCTTCCTCTCTCCGGGGAAAACAATCTTCTCTTCGTTTCAAACCCTCCCAAATCAAGAACCCTTTTCTGGTCGATTCACTGCCGTGCCGGAACATGCATCCTTCTCAAAAACTCTCTGTTTGAATCCCAGTTCCGAAGCTTGCCGGCTTAATCTCAGTAACCCTCCCCCGCAGGCCGCAACTCAACGGCTGAATCCCACCTTTGAAGCTCTCATGTACCCGCGGCGGCTGAATCACGGGTACTCCTCTGAATCCAACCGTGACTCATCATCTTCAGCCCAGGGAGATCCATCCCTTAATTTTCTATTTCTCAGCGTTCTTTTTGAAATCATCACTTCCCCAGGCTGCTTTTGGGTTATTTGGTTTATATGGTTTCTGGTTATTTCCATGAAGGTTGGATTGGGTTTTCATGGAAGACTTTCAAGTGGCTTGGTGGTTCGTGAAGCTCTCCTTTGCCTCTGCCACTGCCATTATGTTGTGGTAAGAAGCCATTTTATTTTGGGTTTAATTTGTTTGTTTATGTAGTTTTGGGAGTTAACTAATGGAGTTCATTAGTTTGTTTATATAGTTTGTTAACCAGCTTGGAGTTGTGGTGTATACTACTGTCGTTGATTATGATGGTTGGATGGCCATAAAATCAGCGGTGGCCGTGCGATTAAGTATTGTTTGGTGTGTGGATAGAGGCAGGGATTCCAATGACCTCTGATGGGCGAAGTGGTGAGAGGAGGTATGTAGAGGTGTTAATCTCATAATGAAAAATTTTCTCAATCCACCATTTCCGTTGAAATCCAACACCTCTCATATCTTTCCTCTGTCTCAGCGGTAGTGTTTTTGATTGTTTGAGAAGCCACCGCAAGGGAGACCCCCTCGGGAGCAATGGCAGGTCTCTCTCTGGCTTTCTATCTATTTTTCCCGTTCATTTGTGATTTAGTTCATTCCACGAGTCTAGAAGGGAGCAATGGCAGGTCTCTCTCTGGCTTTTTATCTATTTTTCCCGTTCATTTGTGATTTAGTTCATTCCACGAGTCTAGGTGTTTTGCATTCCTCATCGCTCATTGTATAAATATAGAACTGTTCTGATTTGTTTGGACATGTGGGTTGCTTTTATAAGTACTTTGAATGAATCCATGATCAACCTTCATAGTTCTATCCAATCTAGAAGTTAAAGTGGGTTCCAATTTCTTTATCTATACCCTATATGATAGCAATTGTTTTATGAGATTGTCACACATGGGTGTTGGCGAGGACATAGCTCTCTGATTTGGGTTCTTTCCCCCTTTCTCGGCTAGCTTTTATCTCATTCATTGTCACATAGAGTCATATATCCTGCCTTATTAAGTCTCCTATATACTGTTGTAGCCTTCTTCATCGTGCCTTTATTCTCAATTTCACAGGGTTTTATTGTGTTCGGCAATGTATCTTGGCTTGCTGGAATGTTTTGTAAAAGTATTGATCGTACTTCTTTTTCATCTGCATGTCCTTTGCATTCGATGCAGCTCCTAAGGTGTAACATGGTTCATCATCGATTTACTCTCAGATTGTTTTAAGTTGAATCCTATAATCATAGCTTAAACTTCCACAGAAAATCATTCCAATCGACATCAGCCGGCAGTGCCAGACAACCTGCTCCTCGAAGTCACTGACAGTGATGGTATTATGCCTCTCTATCTTTTGGGTCTTTTTAGGACATGTAGTTCTTGGTAGTGAAATGGTTACAAACTTACAATTCCCATTTTACTCATTGATGAGCGAGATTGTTGTCCAGATTTAAGCACATGTAGGGAACTCCAATACTTGCTGTGGTTGATTGATCTTTAAGGGTTATGATTTGTCTATTATGCAATGTGTTTGCTGCCAGCAGGTTGTAGATTTATCTAAGGCTGCTATTGCAGTTTAAATTGTGATTATGCATGTACTTACAGGATTTATAATTAGTGTGATTCGATGGCCAAATTTCTTGCTGCCATTTACTTTTTATGGGATGATGCAACAGTTCATTCATTCCAACTATCAACATATTTCATCATGCTTTAGCAACCTTTGCCATAATAATTTAATAGGATTCATGGGTCTTTCCTTGGTGATTTTGATAGAATTTTATTGTAGTGTGGTTTAAGGTGATTAGTGTTTAGTTGACAAAATTGCAATGTGGTTAAATGTTTGCAAAGGTGTGATTCCCGTTCCAATACACAGTAGCATATTTTCTGAAGGTTCAGTGAAATGAAATAGTTGATCCATGCTAATCAAACATTCTCTTCTTATGGTTGATGAGCCTTAAAAGACAGTGTATATTGCAATGTCTTTTTTACTACTAGGTTTTTTTAGCTCATTTGCAGCACGGTTTGGGTTGTTTTCTTTGTCTTTTGCTTATTTCATGGCCTTCTTCTGCAGTATGGAATCTGTGATTTCAGGGTCACCTTTTCTATTCCTGTGTTTGTTATGTCATTTCTAGCAACTCATTGGTTCCTTCTGATCACATGGCCTATCCATTTGTTCTGTTTAATATCTCCATTAGATATTCAGTCAGGATTATGCCGAAGAACTATAGCTTTGTAATTTGCTAGCTGAAATTGATTGATGCCCATTCTTTCCATTGTGAAAACACAGTGAGCTTCAAGATTATGTATAGACTTTTTCCTTTGGAGTTGGATGCCACTTATGGATCTTCAAGAGTGTCCTATTGCTTTCCCTATGGATAGTGACCAGGTTTAGTTCTGAATTTTAGAGTTCATCTCTGTTTATTGCTAATTCTAGATAACATTCTTAATGCGCCAAAGCACGACCTCCTTGGTTTGAGATACATATTGGTGTTCTGCTGCCTTTGATTCTTTACTATTTTTTCATGCCTTTCAGGTTTCCAGGGCAGAAAATGTTTATTTGGTACCACATCTATGCTGCTTATTGTACTGTCGCTTTTCTCTCGGCATTAAATTGTAGGGTTGAGTTCATCTAGCCATGTGATTTGAGTTTTTTTTTTTTTTTTTTGCTTCTGGAATTAATCCAAGATTCATGGAATTGCAATCCAGGTTTAGTAACATCAAGTGTAAGTTGTTCCTTCCATCTATGTCTATGCCTTTTGGTCATTTGAGTTTTGACCTTCTTTGTCATCTTTACAGCACTGATTTTTAGTGACTTACTATGCATGATTATGATTTCAGTATAGAGAATGAGATACTTTGGATTCTGTGAGGACTATTTTTTTTTTATAATTTTTACTTTAAAAGTCCATACACAAGACTCATCTGATTCCACTAGCCGGCTCAATGGTCATAATGTAGAGTGAATAAGGGTTAGGGGAATTGAAGTGATTAACAAGATCTTTTTTAAATACAGTCACAATGTGTTGCAAGGGATTGTGATTAGAGATCCACAGTTGGTGAAAGGAAGTTTCCTTGTGATTTGGAGGTAAAGGTAAATTGTGGGAACCATTGTTGCTCTGTCGCCGACTCAGTTGAAGAAAATCCAGTTCCGATGGCGTTTCTCTCCACTACTTTGCTTAAGACGGTCAGAGAAACGATTCAAGCACCAAAAGACAATCTTCATTTAGCCTCTGAGCGATTCCATGGCAAGGCCATCGCCATAACAAAATTGGAAAGACAGATTATATGCATCTTCTAATAGCAAGTGTTCCTTTTCTCAGATTGCTTCATTTTTACCAGCCATTCTGCTGTTGAGAAACTATTATGTCTACTTTATTATTTGATATCGATTTAAGTGACATCTCATCCAACAAAGTTTCTTTCAGTTTGCTTTCCACTTTGAAATTAGTATTCACCTTTCTTTTTTTCTTAATTATTGTCTTTACGACTTGGCTACTCTTAGAGGCCAACTGATTTGGCTTTGTTCGAATTGCCTTAATATTATATCGATTTTTCATTTGCGCGAAGCGTAGCGAGCGGGTCTTTGCTAGTAACAACAAAGTAGGAGAGAAAGAGAATGAAACCCTAAAAGCTTATGGTTTCATTTCACCATTCTGCCTTTTATAGGCAGATCCAACAGATGAAGACAATCACCATTACAAACATTGTTTTGTAGCTTGGAAAGGAAACCAGCATACTTGCAGTGAAAGGTAAAAGACAACATAAAAGGAAATAAAAAACGACAGCGTTCCAGAGCGGCCTGATGTCTCCAAAACGCAGCGAACAACCAACGTCTTCTGAACTGATCAAAACGTCGTCGGAGCAAAAGGTGACCGTTGCAATTGAAAAAGGGGGTTTTCAATCTGTTAATCGAACCCTAAACCAGAAGAAAGAATACTAAAGAAGGACAAGAGACAGTGTTTCGCCAAAAAAATTTGCGGCATAAATAGTAAAGGAGCGTGTTTGTTAAGCATGTCCAACCGACATGAACACATCAATCACTACTCAAAACTGGTGCAGAGTCGCAATGGCGAGAAGTGGGAACTTCCGCTGGACAGCCATCCCAGGGGCCTCACTCATATCCAAATCCTCCGCTTTCGCTCCGCCGGGGAAGCTCCAATCAACCTTGTGCAGCACGGCAACCATCGCCAGCTCCAGCACCGCAGCTGCAAAAGTAATCCCAGGACACCCTCGCCTTCCAGCGCCAAACGGAATCAATTGGAAATCCAATCCTTTGTAATCGATCGAGCTCGACAGAAACCTCTCCGGCCTGAACTCCTCTGCATCCTCCCAAGCCGCGGGATCCCTCCCGATCGCCCACGCGTTGATCAACACCCCTGTCTTCGCCTTCACGTCGTAGCCCATCACCTTCGTATCGTTCGTTGCCGCCCTCGGAACCAGCAGCGGAATCGGCGGATGGAGCCGGAGAGATTCCTTGATCACCGCTTTCAAGTACGGCATTCGCTCTATGTCGTCCTCGTTTACGCTCGGCTTGTTCCCGGCCACGCTTCTGATCTCCTCTTGTAGCGTTCTGGTCACTCTTGGGTGCTTTAGCACCTCTGTCATAGCCCATTCCAGCGCCGTGAATGTGGTATCGCTTCCCGCACCGAACATGTCCTGCACAAAAAAAGTTCATAAGAAATTAGCGGGATAGTTTGGTGTCATTATGTATAAAATTTTAATTTTTGATCATAATGTATACGCGGACTATGCTCACCAGAATGATTGCTTTGATGCTGTCGCGATCCATCAATTCGTTCTCCTGCTGTGCGTCGAGCAGGACATCGACGAAATCCCTCTGCTCCAGCTCCTCTGTTTTCTCATTCCCCTGCCTCCCCCTCGCAGCAACATGCTCGTCCACAATTTCGTCCAGAAACCGATCGAACTCTCCGAAAACCCTCTCAACCCGATCATTCAACCCGTTGAACCGATTAATCCAACCCATCCACGGCACGAAATCGGCCACATTGAAAATCCCCAGCAGAACCGCCATCTCCTTCAACATCTCCTTCAGCTTCCTGTACTTCCTCCCAAACGCAACTCTGGAAATCACATCCTCTGTCAGCCCAGCAAACAGCTCCCCTAAATCGACAGGGGAGCCCGAGCCCGATCGCGCTTGGATTAGCCCGGCCATCAAATTCGCCTCCTCTTCCCTCACAGAACGAAAAGACTGGACCTTTTTGGTGCTCAGGAGCTGCATCACGCAGATGCTCCTCATCTGGCGCCAGTACTCGCCGTAGGGCGACAACGAGAGGTCTCTGTAGTTGTAGAATAGCCTCCTGGAGATGATGGAATCGGTCCGGTTGGCGAAGGTGAGGTCGTGGGTTTTCAGGATTTCCTTGGCGGATTCAGGGGAGGAGATCACCACCATGGGGGCGTGGCCGAGGTGGAGGAGCATGATCGGGCCGTGGCGCTGCGCCATGGATTGGAGGGAGCGGTGCGGGTGGGAGCCCAGCTGGTGGAGGTTGCCGAGGATGGGGAGCTTGAATGGAGATGGCGGGGTGTTGTTGGTTTTGGGTTTTCTGAAAACTATGAGCCATGTGGAGATTAGGAAGAGCGGTAGCAGAAGGTAGAAGAAACCGGGAATTGGGACATCGAGCAGGTTCAACATTTCTTTTCTTGGTTTGCTATGGATGATTGATGATGAACTGGGTGTGGTGGTTTCTTCTTCCTCCGGCCATTGTTATAGTCTGAGGAGCCTGCAAGTTGATGACAAACCCTAATAAAGAATGGAAACTACAGTACAATGTGCAAGTTGAGGTGAAATTTTGGGCATTTTGTTTCCTATGGAGGAAGGAGGACTCACATTATTGTTCATTCAAAGATATTCTATCCTTCTCTGCTTTGTTGAACATTGTTTTTATTGCTACTTTCCATTAAAATACATTCCATGTTGATGTCAGGTTCTGGAAGACAGCGGCGGCTAATTAGTAGTTAGAGGCTCCAAGGCAGAAGTTTCTCGTTTCAGGGTGGGTAAGCTTCGGCACGGAGTGCAAGTACTTGGCCGACAGTTTTGACGAGGCCCAGCACAAAGTGCAACCGATAGGGCTGTTAATGAGTCTAGTTTTGCTTTGTTCATGTTCGACTTGTTTATAAACGAGTTGAGTCGAACACGAGTAAGCTCATTTATTAAATCTTGACAGATTGAAAGTTCGGCTCGAACTCAACTCTAAGATAATTTATAATATAAATATCCTAATATTTATATGTCATGTGTGATACAAGTGATTACCTAATGTTATGTCATATATGAGACGTTTTTGCTTACATATACTCAATGTATTAAACACCATATGAGGTGATATATACAATTTAATAATTATATGCATCATTAACAAACCAACTCATAGAATATAGATTGATTTTCTCATAAGTTATAGTCGAGTTGGCTCTCTAGTCACAACGTTGGGACATCTCATAAGCTCAAAACGAGACAGTTCATGAGTTGTATTAAACGAGCCACCTAATCGAGCTAGTTCACGAGCTTCACGAGCCGAACAAGGTAGAGCTTTTTTTTAATCGAACGAGCTTTTATCGAGTTCGAGACCGAGCCGCTCACGAATAGCTTGGCTCATTAACAACCATAGTGTTACATAATAGCAATGTCTGAGATGTTTGAGAAATGCTACTGCTAAATCATGATTTTAAAACATAATACTCTGCAATTAATTTTTACGATATAATATCTGGTACGGTTTCACAAACCTTGCATAATAGTCATTGTTTAGTGATCTAGATGAAATTATTTTCAGAAGATATGCAATATGTATGAATAAAATATGTAACAACTATTTATTTTCATAAAAACGTGTTAAGGCCTAAATGTTGAGAGCGGATCCCATGACTAAGGGGGGTCCTTAGTCATTAGATCTGGACACTTCAATCCAATGGTTAAAAAGTGGGAAGGGCTATTTAATTAATGACAGGGGTAGTTTGGGTATTATGGAAAATTACGAAGTATACAAACCGGATTTACAATCAGAATCAGTACAAACCATACAAACATACGAACAGTACAAACTAAAGCGACAAAACATACAAACAGATTTACAAACATTACAAACGTGTGAACTGTACAAACAATACAAACTAGACCGACAAACAATACAAACCATACAAAAAGAAAAAACAACCTGGTTGACTTTGTAGGCTCCATCCCTATATAGAGGGGCTCCTTCCCAAAGTCAACCCGGGTGTTTTTTATACATACAAACATAGTGGACAAAAATGACAAACTAGACCAAAAATTCATACAAGCTGGAAAAACACCCGGGGTTAACTTTGGAGGCTTCATCCCTATATAGAGGGCTCCGTCTCAAAGTCAACCCGGTTATTTTTTAGACATACAAACATAACGAACATGGTGGACAAAAATGACAAACTAGACCGACAATCCATACGAACTAGAAAAAACACCGGGGTTGACTTTGGAGGCTCCATCCCTATATAGAGGGGTTCCATCCAAAAGTCAACTAGTGTTGTAAAATAGCAAGGAAGAGCAATAGACATAAGAGTAGAGACACAAGTAGAGTGGGGGACAAGAAGAGTGGGGGAATAGAGCTTTCTTATTAATGTATTCCTTAGTACAATGAGATCATCTATTTATAGGCACACATCACATAACCTCTACATTCTTACAGTCAATATACATGAATGTGAGAATGAATGTGAAATAGAAATGGGGTGGGGGGTTACATGTAACACCCAATTGTGCATCTAATGTGTCATATGAAGAAATAAATATAAGGAGATGAGTTACATAGAACTTGTAACATACCATGGAGCATCTAATGTTGGTCATCCATAAAGATAATAATATTTTCATAACAACTAGGTTGTTTTTTAGACATAAAAACATTACAAACATGGTTGACAAAAATGATAAACATGGTGCACAAAAATAACAAAGTTTACAAACATTACAAAAAATCTCGACAAACATTACAAAATAACAAAGCGTACAAACATTACAAAATAAACCGACAAACAGTACAAAGCATACTAACCGTACAAAATGTCACTAAAAATGACAAACAATACAAACCGAATCTATACAAACATTACAAAATAGGTCGGCAAACATTACAAAATATGTCAACAAACATCACAAAGCACTGTCGCTGGGAAAAAAAAATTCCGAACAGAAAATCTCTCTCTCTAGGTAAGGAAAAAAGTTCCCAATACAATTCTTTTTCCCAAAACAATTGCACCTCTCTCTCTCTGTCTGCACGTAAGGGAAAAAGTTCCCAAAACAATTCTTTTCCCCAAAACAATTGCACGTAAGGGTTCCCAGCCAGCAGGAATTGCGAAAAAAATTCTGGCCGGCGACAGCCTGCCCGGCGGGGAAAAGAAGAGATGAGGCGCACGGCGGGAGGGAAGAGTCAGAGGTCAAAAATATTTAATAATAAAAAATAAGAATAATCTTGCAATTACTATATTGTCCTTCATTAAATTGGATTAATTTGAACTATTGGATTTTAATGAGGTGGAGATTCACTTAGCCATGTGACTAAGCGACCCCCTAGTCACCTGATCTTGGCCCCCTAAATGTTTACTTGGTAATGAGTTCGTGGACCGATTACATTGGGTGGTGATCTACTTGAGAAATAGTTGGGCCTAGAGATGTGATGATCTACGCGAAGAAGAAATTAAATACCTTGACAGAAAATGGGCCTGTAGTACAGTAAGCGTTTCAGTGGGCTAATTGCATTGGATACCATTTAATTTTAATTTAGTTGTACGCTTGACCACTTAATTCTGTTTTATCGCAATTAAACTACTTACATCCAACTTTTGTTATACCATTAATTTTTCCATCCCAAAACTTTTAATGGTAGGTAACTAGGTATGAAATAATAATTTTACAGGCTAAGAGGGCAATCCACCTAAGGCTGAGACGCTGAGTTGTTGAACCATGTGCTTGAAAAATACTTTGACCCACTTTTATAAACGTCAAACTAAACAAATTAAACAAACAAAAACAAATGCACATGCTTTCATTCCACCCAATTTGTAAATTAGACGTGAAAACATGGAATCATACTCATTTGAAAGAATCCGAACTTGGAGAGTAGTAAAAAGGACGTGGTTCATTGAAGAAGAAACAGTCATTGCCAAATTCCCCTGTTTTGATAATGGAGAAACAGAGCATAAACATATATTGAATGGTGACACTGACACCGCATAAAGGGCATGATTGTTTGTTCTAATAAAAATCCTTGATAGGTGGAATCATCGCAACAAAACATTCAGGTATTGTTATTTCCACCGGGCGACGAATTGCATCGAAGAATCTCGGATGCTCTGCCGAAGATGGAGAACGACGAAGTGTTGTAGCAATAGACGTAGACGTGGGCGTTAAAGGGGTTGGATTCGGTGGACTAGCGATCGAAAGAGCCGGAGTTAGGACCGTCAGCGATGTCTTATATGTGTTTGTATGATAAACCAAAAGAAACCGAAGGTGGCGGCTTCTCCCGTTAGGCATGAAGCGATTGCGGCAAGAGACCAACTAGAAATTGTGCATCGGAGCATAGCTAGGGATGGCAATCAAACCCATGCCCATGGGTATCCGACCGCCCCCGACCCAGTCAACGCGGGGAATCCCCGCATTGACCAGGTATGGGGCGGGTATGGGTAAAACTCGCAAAAAGTTTGATGGGTATGGGGCGGGTATGGTTTTAGCCTCTCCCGCCCCATACTCATACCCATACCCGCCCCACCAAAAATATTTCTTCACATATGAAAAATATGTGAATCGATTTGTAACCTATCAATAATAGTGAGTATAACTCAATAAAAATATATAGTAGAAATGCAATTAAGTGACCACCCAAATCAAAATCTAATTTATTTGTCTCAATTTTCCCTTCACTCTTTCACTTTTTCCCCTTGTTAACAAGATTATGTTAGTTAATTATTACTTAATAGATGTATCACAATAGAGAATAATGATTTGAATGACATTGTACTCTACTTTGATATGGATTAATGGATGCTTTAGGATAAGATGCTTTGAATCGTATTAAAAATGATTGTCTCTTTGTAAACTTCATGATATAGTAGGTGCGCTTAATGTTATAATTGAAAATCTACATGTAAAATATTCCGTATTATAATGTTGGATGTACGGGACGGGTATTACCCATGGGTACCCGAAACCCATGGGTATGGGGATGGGTTTGCAAAACCTTCCCCCGCATGGGTATGGGGCGGGTATGGGTATGGATATTTGAAAGCGGGGATGGGGATGGTTTAGGCAAACCCGCCCCAAACCCGCCCCATTGCCATCCCTAAGCATAGCCACATCAGAATTGGGTTGACAGAGAGTAGAGTCGATAAAAAAGAAATCAACAAATGGAGATACGATTTCTCCTCCTTGTGCGACTGAGTTTTCTTCTTTAGTTTTTATTTAGACTTAATCTATTGTAACTCAACCACTCAGGTTGAGTTGGCTAGGTTGCATGGGCTGGAAAATTATTATTTCATACCTATCGTTAAGTTTTGAGATGGAAAAACTAATGGTGCAACAAAAGTTGGATGTAATTGGTTTAGTTGCAACAAAACAGAATTAAGTGGTCAACGTGCAACTAAATTAAACCTTAAGTGATATCCAGTGCAATTAACCCGCATTTCAGTTTCAGTTTTTCATTTTTAGAAATCTTGCAATAGAAATATGATAATCAGAGGTGTCAATTCGGGCGGGCTTCGAGTTGAGTTCAATCGGGTTACGGGTTAATTGAGTTTTAAGTTTATCGGGTTGCAGCTCAGTTGAGTTTGGGTTTGTCAGATTGCGGGTCAATCAGCTACAAATTCATTGTTGATGTGACTTGAATCGGACTATCAGCCGCTACGACTAGAATAGTCGTGGGTCCCGCGGTGTATGGGCTCAATGTTATTTGGGTTCAGGTTTTGGGCCTGGTCTGTAACCGTTTCCTTTACCATATTGGATTAGGTTTAGACCCACATGTAGAAGTATAAATACTTCTCATCTCCTCTGTAATATGTAATCTCCTCGATATAGTGAAACTGGTTCTCTCTCGCTCGTGGACTAGCTAACACACATCGTGTTAGTGAACCACGTAAATCATGTGTCATGTTTTTTGATTCTCGCTTTCGTATTCTCGCTTTCTCGATTCCGGCGATTTCCCGATCCGTAGCAACGCGTTTATAACAAGTGGTATCATAGCCGCAGTTAGAAATCATACTAGGGTTTTGATTATGAAGAATGACGTCGGTGAACATGAAGATCGAAAAGTGTCTGAGGAAGAACAATTTTGGTATATGGCAAATTAAGATGCAGATGCTATTGAAACACCAAGGGTTGTGGGGTCCGTTGTCCGAGAAACCGAAGAAGGCAGGGATCGATGACGAGGGGTGGATTACCCTGGAGGATAAGGCTCACTCGATCATCATGCTATCGTTGTTTAATGACGTCATCATTGAATTCACCATTGAGAAGACTGTCGCGAGCTTGTGGCTGAAGTTGGAGAGTCTTTACATGACGAAGTCCCTAACCAACAAGCTGCATCTCAAGCAACGGTTGTTCAGCTTGAGGATGCAAGAAAGTACGCATTTGAGGGAACATCTCGAACAACTTAACTCTATTTTGCTTGATCTGCGTAATATAGATATTCAAGCTTATGAGAATTTCGTTGTCATAGGTGGAAAGGGAAAGAAGAAATCTGGTAAAGGCATCGGGTTTGGTTGTTATAGGTGGAAAGGGAAAGAAGAAATCTGGTAAAGGGAATTCGAACAAGAATTCTAAGGATCCCGATCGACAGCCAAGTGATGCTTGTCACAACTGTAAGGAAGTGGGGCATTGGAACTACAACTGTCCCAGGAGAAGAGGGAAACAGAAGAAACAAGGTTCAGTTGTCATGGCAGAAGTGGACAACAGTTCTGAAGACGATCTCGCCTTGGCTGTAGATGAGAAGGCACATTGTGGGGATGTGTGGTTTCTAGGTACTGCAGCCTCATACCATATGTCTCCGAATGGGGGATGCAAGTTCTATCGAAAAGGGATCTTCTTTGCAGGCACAAGGTGCAGAATGTGGAGTTCTGTGAGCATTTTGTGTTTGGGAAGCTACATTGCAACAAGTTTCCCAAGAAGGGTATCCACCGGACGAAGGGGATACTGGATTACCTCCACTCCGATTGTTGGGGTCATTCACGAGTTGAATCCATTGGAGGCCGCAGGTATTTTCTGTCTATTATTGATGATTATTTGAGATTCACTTGGATTTTCATGATGAAGCAGAAAAGTGAGGCTTTCACAAAGTTCAAGCAGTGGAAGACATTGGTGAAGAATCAGACCGGGAAGAAGATCAAGAAGCTGTGTACGGACAATGGTTTGGAGTTTTGTAATTCTGAGTTCAACGAATTCTGCAAGGATGAAGGAATTGCCCGTCATCAGACCGTTAGAGATACACCCCAAGAGAATGGCGTTGCAGAAAGGATGAACCAAACATTGTTGGAGAGAGCACGGGCATGCTCTCTAATGCTGGACAGGAGCGAAGATTCTGGGCAGAAGCAATAAACATGACATGCTTCCTGATCAATCGTGGACCTCACACAGGTATAGAGTTTAAGACTCCTTATGAAGTGTGGTATGGTAAGCATGCTGATTACTCTTCAATGAAAGTTTTTGGGTGTCCTGTTTATTATAATGTGGATGAGGATAAACTGAACCCAAGGGCAAAAAATGGTGTATTGGTGGGTTGCGGAGATGGAGTTAATGGATTTCGAGTCTGGTCACCTTCTGAGCATCGAGTTATACTCAGTATAAATGTGATATTTGATGAGAAGTCTATGTCTAACCCCATGTTGAAGGTTAATGTTGTTGAAGGTAGCAGAAATGTTGATAAGCAGGTGGAGCTGCAAACTCTCAATGAGAGTGAGTTTGAGCACCAAGGTGGAGATGATCAACATGAGGATGTTTCTGCATAGCTAGAAACTTCAGAGTCCAGTGCAGGAGCTCAACAGTCTATAGCTTCCGATAGACCGAAGAGAGCGACTGCAGGAGTACCTCCACATAGGTATGGCTTCGAGGACATGGTGGCGTATTCATTTTAGGTTGCTGAAGAAGTGGATGCAGGTGAACCACAGTCTTATAGAGAAGCCGTTTCGGGTGGCGAAGCTGATCAGTGGCTTGCCGCAATGGGAGATGAGATGGAATCCCATGACAGGAATCAGACTTGGGATCTAGTCAAATGACCACAGGGAAGAAATATTGTTACAAACAAGTGGATCTACAAGAAGAAGGAAGGAATCACTTCTGAAGAGGGCATTAAATTTAAAGCTCGGGTGATTGCACGAGGCTTCTCGTAGAGGGAAGGAGTTGACTACAATGAGATTTTCTCACCAGTGGTCAGACATGACTTGGAGCTCGAGCAGCTAGACGTGAAGACAACTTTCCTACATTGAGAGTTGGAGGAAGAAATTTACATGACTCAGCCAGAAGGATTTCAGGTTCCAGGAAAAGAAGACTATGTTTGTAAGCTGAAGAAGTCCTTGTATGGACTTAAGAAATCTCCGAGGCAATGGTACAAGAGATTTGACAGTTACATGCTTGATTTGGGCTACAACAAAAGTCCGTATGATTGTTGTGTGTATCACAGCAAGGTGGAGGATGGTTCAATGATCTATCTTGTTATGTATGTGGATGATATGCTCATAGCTGCGAGGTTGAAGTTTGATATCCAGAAGTTAAAGGGGCTTCTCAGTGCTGAGTTTGAGATGTAAGATTTAAGAGCTGCTCAGAAGATCTTGGGTATGGAGATTTACAAGGACAGGTTGAAGAAGAAGCTTTTCTTGTCGCAAAAGAGCTACATCCAGAAGATATTGTCGAGATTTGGCATATCTTCCTCAATGCCCTTAAATACTCCTAGTGCTTCAAATGTTCATCTATCCTCAGCTTATGCACCGCAGTCAGAGGCTGAGAAGGAGTACATGTCAAGAGTATGATATGCTAGTGCAGTAGGTAGCTTGATGTACGCTATGGTATGCACTAGACCTGATCTTGCACATACTGTTAGTGTTGTTAGCAGGTTCATGATACAACCTGGGAAGGAACATTGGCAGGCTGTGAAGAGGATCTTCTGGTACCTTAAGGATACACCTGATGTGGGGATTAGCTTCAGAAGTGATACAGAGTGCTTGGTGTATGGGTATTCAGACTCGGACTATGCTTGAGATGTTGACACGAGGAGATCGATGACCAGTTATGTACTCACTCTTGGGAGTTCTGTAGTGAGCTGGAAGGCAACTCTGCAGTCGGCGGTGACATTGTCTACTACTAAGGCAGAGTATATGGCGTTGACAGAAGCTGCTAAGGAGGGAATATGGTTGAAGGGACTGGTTGGTGATCTGGGTCTACATCATGATCAGACAGTGGTGTATTGCGACAGTTTGAGTGCAATATGCTTGGCCAAGAATCAAGTCCACCATGAGAGGACTAAGCACATCGACGTGAGGTATCATTTCTTGATGACAAAGAAGAGGATTAAGGTGAAGAAGGTTGGCACCGCGGATAATCCTGCTGATATGTTCACGAAGCTGGTCCCACATGGCAGGTTCCAACACTGCTTGGACTTGCTGAATGTCTTGAGTGGGCGACTCCGCCCTATGGGGCATTGATGGCGGGGGGGGGGGGGGGGGGGGGGGAGAGGGATAGAGAGAGAGAGAGAGAGAGAGAGAGAGAGAAGGAGCAGAGTACATCAGAGATTTCAGAGGAAGAGGATTCAAGTCAAGGTGGAGATTTGTTGATGTGACTTGAATCGGACTATCAGCTGCTACAACTGGAATAGTCGGGGGTCCCGCGGTGTATGAGCTCAATGTTATTTGGGTTCGGGTTCTTGTTAGGTCTGTAACTGTTTCCTTTACCAGATTGGATTAGGTTTAGACCCACATGAGAAGTATAAATACTTCTCATCTCCTCTGTAATCTGTTATCTCCTCGATATAGTGAAACTGGCTCTCTCTCGCCCGTGGACTAGCTAACACAAATCGTGTTAGTGAACCACATAAATCGTGTGTCGTGTTTTTCGATTCTCGCTTTCGTATACTTGCTTTCTCGATTCCGGCGATTTCCCGATCCGTAGCAGCGCGTTTATAACATTCATCAAATTATGGGGTTGGATATTTTAGACAATTTCTTTTAGATGATTGAGTTATTGTAATTGTATGGCATGCCACTTTCCATGTAATTAATTACACGATCTATAATATAAAATACCCTACATTTGAGATAGTTCGAGTGACATTATTGAGATAAGATGACTCATGATATGTTTCCAAATCTATTATATCAATTATGCATGCCCTATATGCTATATAATAAGGTTTACTATAGACAATATCTTTGTCACTAAATGTTGAACTCCTAAACCCTTATATGCGAACATTGTGATAATCAAATTGATAAGTATTTAAGTGTATGATCGATAATTTAAAATAAAATGCGTTTGAGATCGTTCGAGTTATGTTTTATAGAAGATGAGATAACTCATGAAAGGTTCTCAAATATGATATAGTATACAATCAATTAGTCATGTCTTCCACATAAAAATTCAAGATTCACATTTTAAAAACTAAAACTTTCCCTTCTTTCTTTTCCAAAAAACTTGAAAACACCAAAATTTTCGCCGTTCTTTCTTTTCCCATAAACTAATAACACTCAAATTTGTGATAATACTTTTTTATCACAATATTTATATAATCCACCCTCTCAAACATGGACTTTTTCCGGAAATACCACTAAAACGAAAAAATATATATATATAAAAAATACCACCCATTTCCGAAAATTTCCAAAAATACTACCATTACTCGAAAACTGCCTGGTGGGGGCCCTGTTTTTTTATGTAAACCGCATGGGTGGGGGAGCGGTTTTGGTGACCGCAAGGGGTCGGGGCGGTTTGGTCCAAAACCGCTGCCCCATCCAGCGGTTTGGTACAATTTTTTTTCCAATCAATCCCAACCTAGGTGGAAATTCAAACGAATGTATTTTTGTGCTAGGGTACCTTATCGTTGCGAAATGTTTTTTATTCCGCATAACTTTTCGAGATCTTGCAAGCCGTAAACTGTCCCGCTTTTGTCCCAAAAATAAGTCGTTTGCTACCAGAACGAGTTTTTTTCTGATTTCTCCCAACTTTGGACGACCATATGTAACTTTGTGCTCCGCACTTTGAGCGTCATAATTTTTTTTTAAATTTCACATAACTTTTTAAGGACTACATCAAAAATCGCGCCCCACCAGACGATTTTCGAGAAATGGTGCTATTTTTGAAAATTTTCGGAAATAGATAGTATGGTATTTATGAAAAAAAAATATAAAACATGGGTTCATAGTCCACCTATCTTTCTGGCCGAACAACTGATACCTTATTATAGGGCATTGCTATTCGTCGCCCTAAAATTCCTTATTCTTCGCCCTAATTAAATCAAATTTCATTTAATGCCCTTTGTTCATTTATTTAATCAAACAAACAACAAAACAAACTCGTATACCACCAAATAACAAACTATAATGAATCAAACAACAACAAACCAGAAGAAGAAACATAAACATAGGATATAGATTTTAATTGGAGGTCTTTCTGAACAACTTTGTTTTTCACTTCCACTCGACCACTCCATTTTGATACAATATGGTAATCATATACTTGTCAGTGTCGGCCATAGTGGAACCGGGAGGCCATCCACTCTCCGAACAAACGCCTCTCTGTACTCGCAAATGTCCTCAAAGCATTACTTGATCCTGCCACGGACCCCGGCAACGACTCTCCAACTCATCGTCGGCGTCCTCCCTCCTCGGCTTCAGCAAACACGAGATGGAAAACTTACCGATCACCGCCACGAGGTTGTCGGATTTCAACTCCCCGTCAATCCCGTTCACGATCACGTGGCCACCATCGTCGTACAGATTCCAATCCACGACCTCCGTGTGCAGGTACCCCTTCTCGGCCGCCGCCAATTCCGCGACGCATTTTAGGTTGACATTAGAACTAGGGGCAGGAATGTCAATTCGCTATATTTTAGGGCGACAAAATTTAAATTTTAGGGCGACAAATAGCAATTCAGTTATTATAATTCTTTTGTTACTACTGCTAATTAAAAAAATGGGTTCATATACCATCCCCCAAGTTTTGACAAAATAGTTCCTGCTACCAAATCTCCATGATTTGATCTCAATCGCCATCACTCGAGATGACTTTTTACCTAGTTCCTGTCCAAAACCCTCTTTTACATGCACGTTTGATGTGTTTTAACTTGTTAAACTTTGAACAAGTCCAGGGAAGAGAGGACAAATAAACTCCATCGCTAGCTACCCTGAAAATGCAAATGGCAGCCGGTCGCCAGAGTTAGGTTGCATTACGCCAAGCAGCACGACGACAAACTAAGAAACATTTGCAACCCACATTCCCGGAGAATCAGACGACGACCGATGATGCCAACATGTATAAATATTACCGATGGAATTGCGCGCCAGCTGATTGTTTGAAAAGGTCTCATTTAGCTCTTTCCTCGGCGTTTTAGGTAGTGGTGAATGGTGATCAGTGGGTGGTTTGATGAGTATTTGCGTGAGCTTGGACCCACCCATTACATGGTGGGTGAAGGAAAAAATGGCATACACTCATCCAACATGCAATTGTGGGTGGTTGGGTTGAGTTGATTGAGTGCGGATGGTGGGAGGTTGGGCGGTTTTGGTGAGTTTATAACATACATTTCAAATTTAAGTCCACCCGCATTCACGCAAATCTTAGCGGGTCACCTTTTTTAGAACCCACACTCACCTATATGAACCGTCTATAACATAATGGGTGGGTCGATTGTGGGTGGATTTGTGTGGATTGGTGGGTTCAACCACCAAATGCTCACCCCTAGTTTTAGGATGCTGATTGTCTCTTCATCCCAATTTTTGTTAAAGGTTTGTTGCATGGTTCACGCTGACTTTGATGAAGGTAGTAACAAATCAATCAAAATCGGAATTTTACGTAAAATAAATAATGGGGTAAAATCGGAATCGTAATATCGTAGGATTTTAAGGTCCATATAATAATGAAGACCAAATAATATTAGTAAGGAAAATCATGAATAACACAAAAGCACATAACACTTACAATGATAATTTTTCAATGTTAATGTTCCAATTTATCAAGGTTAATGTTAAGAGATGGTGAATCGATGATGATTAATACGTTGATGTGAATTAATTATAGTCGATGGTGGTTAGTGTACGTGAGAGAACTAGATGATGTTGGTGGAGGAGAAGAAAAAAGGTATAATTTTGCAAATTCTTGGAAGAATAAGCAAAATTGACTAAAAGATTTAAATCGTAAAATCGTAAGAATTTAAAGATTTTAAAATTTTAAATCATGAATAGTGTAGGATTTTTAAGGTCCATAGATTTTATAGTGAAATCGGAATAGGTAAGTAAAACCATAAAAATGTAGAATTTTAGGATTTAAATCGGGATTTTAACTACTATGGGTAGTAGATCACGGATAAAATTATTGACAGCGACCACGATAAAATAATGTATCTTGATTTGACTTCTTTGAATGACTCTAGAACACTGCTCAAACCTCTTTGAAGTTGAACAAAGTTCAAAAGAGGGTGTTTGACGGAATATGTTACCTTGCTAACTCACATAAGATTAGGACTTTACTAATAACATTTTCAACCGTTAGAGGAAAAGCTAATCCAATGACAGAAAATTAATGAAGGTTAAATTAGTAAAAATTCACATCTGCACTTACCAAACCCTAATATATATTTGTTTGCACATAAAAATAATTTTGTACCACATTGATTATTTACAAAGACATCTATTGTCTTTAAAAGGACATATCAAATATAACAAGTAATGTTTAATTAAATCGGGTCTCACAGTACTAGATTTTTAAGCCCAAAAGACTAATTCTCTGAGAGGGCATGTCGCGTGGAAATATACCAAGTATAGATCTAGACCACGTTGATCGTGAGATCTAGACGGCGTTAGAGGAAAAGCTAATCCAATGACAGAAAATTAATGAAGGTTAAATTAGTAAAAATTCACATCTGCACATACCAGACCCTAATATATATTGTTTACACATAAAAATAATTTTGTACCACATTGATTATTTACAAAGACATCTATTGTCTTTATAAGGACAGATCAAATATAACAAGTAATGTTTAATTAAATTGGGTCTCACAGTACTAGATTTTTAAGCCCAAATGACTAATTCCCTGAGAGGGCATGTCGCGTGGAAATATACCAAGTCTAGATCTAGACCACGTTGATCGTGAGATCTAGACGGCGTTAGAGGAAAAGCTAATCCAATGACAGAAAATTAATGAAGGTTAAATTAGTAAAAATTCACATCTGCACATACCAGACCCTAATATATATTTGTTTACACATAAAAATAATTTTGTACCACATTGATTATTTACAAAGACATCTATTGTCTTTATAAGGACAGATCAAATATAACAAGTAATGTTAATTAAATCGGGTCTCACAGTACTAGATTTTTAAGCCCAAATGATTAATTCTACGAGAGGGCATGTCGCGTGGAAATATACCAAGTCTAGATCTAGAACACGTTGATCGTGAGATCTAGACGGCGTTGGTCGTCAGATCTAGACGGCCTTAGGCGCGATACTAGACCACGTTGGTTGCGAGATCTAGACGACCTTTGTCACGAGATAAGACCACGTTGGTCGCGAGATCTAGATGGCCTTCGTCGTGAGATTAGACCGCGTTGGTCGCAAGATCTAGACGGCCTTCGTTGTGAGACTAGACCATGTTGGTTACGAGATCTAGACGCCCTTCGTCGCGAAGTTAGACCACGTCGGTCGCGAGATCTAAACGGCCTTCGTAGCGAGATTAGACCACTTTGCTCGCGATATCTCGATGACCTTCGTCGTGAGATCTAGATCTAGACCACGTTGTTCATGAAATCTAGAAGGCCTTAATTGCTAGATTCAGACAACGTCTGAGATCTAAAACAATAATTGGACGCGAGAGGGCAAGCCAGGTGGGGAGATGGACGCGGGAGGACAAGTCGCGGGGGAGAGGGAAGGCACGAAATAAGACTAAAGTTCGGTAGACCACGTTGGTCGTGAGATCTAGATCTAGACAACCTTAGTCGCTAGATCTAGACCACGTTGGTCGTTAGATTTAGAAGGTCTTCATCGCGAGATCTCGACAACCTTAGTCGTGAGATCTGAGAATGCTGGGGATTTTTCCAGAAATAGCACTGTTTAAAAAAAATCCAAAAATAGCACCCAACTCCGGAAAATTCCAAAAATAGCATCTTTCCCATAAACCGCCACCCGTACCAGCGATTTAGGCGAAGACCGCCACCCGGGGGCGCGTTTTTCTATGAAACCCGCACTGGTAGAGGGAGGTTTTGCAAACCGCATGGGGTCGTGGCGGTTTGGTTGCAAACCGCACCCGCACCATGTGGTTTGTTTGCAGACCGCACCCCTAGCATGCGGTCTGTTTTTTATTATTTTTTTATTTTTTGAAAAATCCTAACCTAGGTGGAAACTTCAAACGAACGTATCTTTGTGTTTGGGTATCCGATCGTCGCGATTTTTTTTATTCCGCATAACTTTTCGAGATCTTGCAAGCCGAAGACTACTGAAGGTGGTTTGGTCCCGCCTTCGTCCCAAAAAAATGTCTTCTGCTGCCCCAAACGAATTTTTTTCTGATTTCGTCAAACTTTGGACAACCATAACTTTGTGCTCCAAAATCCAAACGACATGAATTTTTTTTTTCGCATAAATTTTTAAGGAATACAACTTTTATCATAAACATAATTTCAAAATGTACGTGGATTGCTGAAAAGGGAAGGTAAGCTATTCCCAAAATCCTGTATATCCAAAAATAATTCGTGTTTTGAAAATTCATTCCTAGTAAAAATTGTAGTCAAAAGTTATGCGAAATAAAAAAAAATCATGAAGTTCGGATTTTGGAGCTCAATAACTTTAAACAACCATAACTTTGTGCTCCAAAATCCGAACGTACATTTCGAAAAATTGCGCCCGCTTTTTGGATATACAGGATTTTGGGAATAGCTTACCTTCCCTTTTTAGAAATCCACGTACATTTCGAAACTATGTCTATGATAAAAGTTGTATTCCTTAAAAATTTATGCGAAATGAAAAAAAAATCATGTCGTTTGGATTTTGGAGCACAAAGTTATGGTTGTCCAAAGTTTGATGAAATCGGAAAAAAGCTCGTGCGGGGTAGTAAACGAAATTTTTTGGGACGAATGCGGGACCAAACCACCTTTGGCAGTCTTCAGCTTGCAAGATCTCAAAAAGTTATGCGGAATAAAAAAAATCGCGACGATCGGATACCCGAACACAAAGATACGTTCGTTTGAAGTTTCCACCTAGGTTAGGATTTTTCAAAAAAAATAATAATAATAACTGACCGCATGGTGGGGGTGCGGCCTGCAAACAAACCACATGGTGGGGGTGCGGTTAGCAACCAAACCGCCACGACCCCGTGCTGTTTGCAAAACCACCCCCCACCACTGCGCTTTTCATCGAAAAAGGCGCCCCCAGGTGGCGGTTTTTGCCTAAACCGCTAGTACGGGTGGCGGTTTCTAGAAAAGGGTGCTATTTTTGGAAAAAAAAAATTAACAGTGCTATTTCTGGAAAAATCCCAAAATGCTGGTCATGGTAGAGAGAAGACAAGCACCAAAACTTCAGCTCCAACAAGAGAGAGATGTCTAGGCAGTAGAGGGAGCAACTGCCACTCATCTCACGTCTGAAGACACATCCGAGGAAGAAGGGAGCAATTCTTTTTGGAAGTTACTCAGCAGACGGTTCTCCAAGGCAGTTATCTCCACATTCCTATAAATAAGAGAGATGGTTGATAGAGACAAAGGTTACCAAAACCAACACTTGACACAAATGTCAAGTTTTTCATTTTTTATTTTTCATTTTTCTATTGTGTAACCATAGACGTAGTTTTTTAGTTTCGTGCTCTCACTGAACCTCCATAAGAGTAGAGTAATTTAACTTAGTTTTTTGCAACCATCAATCGAACACCCTTGTTCAAACTTTGTATGAAAAGGTGTGAGTTGTGTCTGAGAAATCGTTTTCTAGATAAGTCAAAGGTACATTAATCTCAATTGAACCCAAGTTTTCTCCCCAGAAAATAATATTTCATCTCACCCTCTCAACTCAACTTCAAACGAGCCAGCTTGATGAGCCGACTCTTTAGCAAACGAGCCAAGGTTGAACTAGACCATGCTCAGCTTGATAAGCTCATGAGCTAGTTTGATTTGGTGGCTTGTTGAACTAAGCTCGCGAGCTGGCTTGTTTAGAGCTTGTGAAAGGATTAAGTACTCCTATGAACATGAAGATTAACTTGTTAATTCGGATGTGTATGGAAGTTAGCTATTATTTATAGTTTCTAGTGTTCTTTTTATCATTTAAATTCTTATGTGTACACATTTTTCAGCGAGAATGATTTCAAATCAAGCTTATCTTGAGTTGAGCTTGTACTCAGCTTGGCAAACTGTGTTAATGAGCATTTACCGAGCTCTACCGAGTCAAGTTCAAGTTGGATTATTTTTAATCAAGCCGAGCTCGAGTTCGAGTTGGATTATCAAAATTCGCGTTCGAGCCAAACTCGAACCGAGCTCAAACTAAGTAGAAACTCAACTCGACTCTACTCATTTGCAGTTCTACTTAAGCTAGATCAACACTAAGAAGGAACAATTGAGGACTAGGATGCAATTTTGGATTATCATGAGCTGACCTACCACCATAGCCCTTTCAAAAGGAGATCGCGGCAAAATAAAACACTTCACCACTTCCAAAAGGCCAATAATCTTCTCGAGTGAGAAGAAAAGCATAATTAGAGACGTATTTCTCCTTATATATTGGGGCAGACAAAGGGTGAGGATCTTGCAAAATAGCTTACCAATTTTAGCTAACAATGCTGGATTGAACACTTCAAATTCGTCTAACCCAATTCGTCCTCTCCCTTCTCATACCCGCCAACACATTTACCATTAGAATCGCGAATTACTGCTACAAATCGCGAATTAAGTCCATTTAAAGGAATTTCATTCTATGTGAATACTTTAGCCCAAAAATTACTCCCCACTTGAAAAGAATACGTCAATACTTAGCTTGCCTACACTTAAGCCGTAAATGAGCCGAGTCAAGTCTGTTAGAGAGTGATTTAAGATTCAGTATAACCTTCTCCCAACCACTCGAGTTATTGGGAGTTGGGACCAGCTGGATTATGACATGGTATTAGAGCTGGATTGGCCAAGTGGCCGTGTGTTCGAATTTCCACGACCTCCAATATTAACAACTGATTAAAGCACAAGGTATGGTGGGCCTGTGCAACCTTCAAATCCATGAGTTGGCTTTCGTTTGAGGAGGTGTGTTAGAGAGTGGTTTAAGATCCAGCATAACCTTCTCCCAACAACTCGAGTTATTGAGACCAACTGGTTTATGACGCAGTGGAGGTTTACCCCAACTTAAGCTTGGCTCGTTAATAATCGAGTTCAGTTTGAACTCGTTAATTAACGAGCTGAGTCGAGTCACTCGAGCTATGCTTGTTTACAAAAATCTTGATTCATGTTTGATACATTCATTTTGTATGTTATGTATGATAGATGTGATAGATGTCATGTTAAAAAAATAATCGTCAAACGTTCAACATTATCTAATCTTATGTTCTACTTTGTTAGTATAAACTATTTAGTTAATAAATATTATCTTGTCTAAATCTTGTTATTTTATAGTATCGAATTAATCTATGATACATAATTTCTTTTCATAATTAAAAGACACATTTGCTCACATACTTAACATCTTAAACATCATATAGGATGAAATAAAAAGCTGGTAATATCTATTTATTATCCAAACCTTTTCAAGATTCTTTTATTTTATCCAAAACTAGAAAAATTCTATTTATTATCCAATTGCTACCCCATCGTTTAAATGTTTCGTTAAGTTTGTTGACTCAACAGCATAAGTCCGAGTTGGAAGCCAACATGGCGGTCAAAGAGGGCATCTATTTTTAATTAAAAAAAGGTAATGTCTATTTATTACCCAAACATTTTACGGATTCTTTTATTTTATCCAAACCTATTGGAATACTATTTATTAACCAAACGTTAACTTGCCGTTAACAATTCTGTTAATATTATTGACTCAACATCACGAGTGTGAGTTGGATGTCAACCTGGCAGTCAACATCCCATAATTTTTTATTTAAATTTAAAAAACTAATTAAATCATAAAATAGATGAGAAAATTAAAAAAAAAACCTTCTCCTGCATATTCCCCGACCTTTGATTCCTCTTCTTCTTCGTGCACCATGATTGATCGACGAACCCAACGAGCTCATAAGACCACCATCCCCTCCATCGATCAACCCCTTCATCCACTCCATATCACCCTTTGACCGCGTCGTCGCTGGTAGAAGAAAAATGGATGACATTCGACGCGGGGGCGGCAGGGACGACGACAGCGTCGGCGACGAGTAAGAAGTCATCTCCGCTTCGCCCTAGCTCCGCTCATCCCTTCAACTTCCTGCTGAAGCAAGGCCAACAACATCCATCCCACTTTGTCCTTGTGCCCGGTATGGCCACCAAACCCCGCTGTCGATAACTCCTGATTCGCCAATCAGACTCACTTTCTTATCCCCCAACATACCTTACTCGTCACCGCCTTTGATTCTCGTCACTTTGCCTCCATCGCTTGCTTCTTTGCGTTCCTCCACAAAGATATAACAAAACCTTTTGGTTTCTGGGTTTTCGGATCTAACATATCCTTTGATAGAGGAGGCGATGGAGGAAGTGGAAATGAAGATAGCCAAATTAAAAATAAATTAAAATTTAAAATTTGATGAATTTCTGAGATGGATGCTGAGTTGGTTAGTTACAATACCTTTGGTTAATAAATAGTATTCCAATAAGTTTGGATAAAATAAAAGAATCTGGAAAAGTTTTGGCTAATAAATAGACATTACCCTTAAATTTATAATAATAAAATATATTTAAATATTAATTTCTGATGTGTACGCTGACGTGGATGATTACGTGGAGCTCCGTTATGAAATAAGTAACGGTAACAGAATGAATGCACAGACTTTGAGAAGTTACAATACGTTTGGATAATAAATACAACTAGATAATTGGCCCGCGCTTTGCCGCGGATGGTGTGAATATATAATTGAAATATTGAATTAGAATAAAAGATACTTTGATTGTAGATTGATTTTATATCGTTATCTTTGATGAGTTGGAAGTTTACATAAATTCATCATATAATATTCAAGAAATTATCAAGATATAAATGCATGACTTTTGCTCATGAAAATTTGTAATACTATATCAAGGATAAATTTTTTCAATAGCATGAAGTTATGATGGTCAAATCACCAAAAATTCATTTCATATATGGTGAAAAGAAGCATGGAAACCAAAAAATGTGACAATTAAATAGTGTTTATGAATATGTAGACATAGAATTGTTTAAATACTATAAAATTTAAAGCATTAATCTCATCAATTTAAACTGGGATACTTATCAACTTCTTTACTAATCCTCATACAATATTTGCCTCACGTGGCTCTTATTCATAATTAGCCATAGGTGTGGGCGATGAGTGGGTTGGGAAGGGTTTTGGCATAAAATTGACTCACCTACTTAATTACTTGCGAGTTGGTATAATTGTAACCCGTTATATCCACCCACATTATTCTTAGGGTCGGGTTGAGTGTGTGGCAGATGGGTGCTATTGGGTCGTGGGTTAATTAACAGATAAAAATTATTCTCCAATTAACCATTAAGAAAGTTGACTAATATTTATAATAAGTTTCTAGCAAATTATTAAGATTGTATCAATTTAGACACTTCCCACTTGGTCTTAAGTGAATCCATGTAGTATTTGCATCAAAATTTTCATATCAACCAATTGTGTTGAGAAAACTTACGCATTTTGCGATTTTGATAGGATTAATAGTTTATAGTTTGTATCCGAATCTCTAATGGATATTAACCAATAATTTGCATCCTAATATCCAATATCTCATGGATATTGTACAACACAATAACGAACAATAACATTCAAAACTATTCTTTATTCTCCGCCTTTGTTTATAAGTAGAAGATTGTTCGTTTGTAGCGTGGTTCGAAAATATGATGAATATTCATTAGTATAAGAAACAACATTTTTTTCCATGTGAAAATAGGGTGCGGGACATTCCGATCACCCGCAATCCACCCACCAGCCCCTCACATAAGTGAGGGTAGGAGATTTACCAATCCGCAATCCACCCAAATCCACTATTTGATGTTCGGATTATTTGTAGGTGTATTGATATCAACCGCGAATTAACCACCCCACGTGCTCAACCATTAGCCATTATAAGTTGTAACTCCTAATCTCATCCCCGTGGATAGCATGATTTTAAGGCGGTAACATATATCAGTGGGTAGTCTTCATTGTCTGTACATATGGGAGTTATCAATTAACTAAGGAAGCAAGAAGGTGAATAATGAGGCAACTAAAATGAAGAACGTTGGAGATAAATGGGGTAAGCAAAGTTGGATTAATTAGTTACACACTTACACGTGTAGCCTTCATCCCACGCAGCAAATGAACCTCAATCTCTTGATTTCCCTTATCCTTCTCCCTGCCACTCCATTACTTTTTGTTGTTTTCTCTTAGCCACACCAAATTAAAGGTCCCCTTATGCATTAGATAGAGATACTGAGAGGAAGAAAAATGTGATTGAGGCGGAGGTGAAATTTTGAGTAATAGTTTTTCCTTTATTTTCGAGAGTTACTAATCGTCGCCCTAAAAATTTGAATTTATCGCCCTAACCTCACGCCAAATTACTCTACTACCCCTACCGTCTTTATCGCCCTAACCTAATCGCCACCCTCTGCCAATCCGCCGATCAAGTACGATTGAGGGGGAAGGAGGATGAAGATGGAAGTCGGCGCCGCCCGCCGGATGCAAATCCATTGCCGCCCAGCTCTCAAGGCAGGTTCCCTGCCCGCTTTTGTTGATTTATAGTAGTTTATGTACCAATGTGTAATTGTCCATTATTAGGGTTGAGTGGGACTGGCGGCCAAACATATATATATTGGCCTTTGTATCTCTGTAGAAACTAACGAAAACGAAAGATTAAAAACCTGAGAGGGAGATCCTCTCCGTGGACTAGTGTCACATTGACGAAACCACGTTAAAAAACTTTGGTGTTCTTCTTTTCTGCTTAGATTATTTGACATGGTATCAGAGCCTGCGATCTGAGATTTTTTGCAATCGTATTTCGCTAGGTAATTGTCTGATCACCATTCGATCTTTCAGCCAAGGGTTTTCTTTTCCTGGCGCCATTGTTCCTGGCGCAGTCGTTGGTTATTTGTGATTCGGCGGCCGGTTTTCTGATCGCCGCTGCAGCAAAGGGTTTTTTCCCTTTGTCTTGTTCCTCGTCCCCTGCTCCCCGCAACAGGTGATTGCGTCCCGCGTCTTCGCCCGGTGTCAATCTCCCCGACGCCCGGTGCCCATCTACGCGCCCGCACCAGATTCTCTCCGCGCCCGGTGCCATTTTCTCTGGCGGCGCGTCCTTTCCTCTGGCGGCGCTCGGGTTCCTTTCATCAGGTGGCTTCCTTTGTCTTCGGTTTTTCCACAGCTCGTCGTAGCTCTTGTCCGGCCCTTTATTAGGTGGATTAATTGTTTTTCGGGCCTCCTCTCTCAGCTGCTAGTCCCCGCTGTTGTCTGGTTCGTAATCAGGTTGTCATTTTTTCTCACGTATCTCATGGATTCTAACAGGATGGATGGTTTTTCGGCTAAGTTTGATGGCAAGAACTTCCCTTTGTGGGAGTTTCAGTTTCGTAACTTTGTGGAAGGAAGACGCTTGCTTCCTATTTTGACAGGTCAATCCCCACGACCAGCTGCTGGTTCTCCTGCGACGGACATTGCTGACTGGACTGCAGGTAATGCACAGGTGGTCACCTGGCTCGCTTCTTCGGTTGACATGGCCACGGCTCTTAGCCTTCGTCGATTCACCGATGCCAGTGACATGTGGAAACATATATGTTCGACATATACTCAGAATGATGCGTCTCGTCAGTTCGAACTGGAAACTCAGATTGCTTTGCTCAAACAGGGCGACATGGATATTCGTTCTTATTTTCAGGAGATCACCAGTCTTTGGACCGAGTACGATCTCCTTGCTGCCTCACTTGTTTCGACTGCTGCCTCCGCTGACATGATGGCGGAACGATCTCGCTCTCGCCTCATGCAGTTTCTCATGAAGCTCCGTCCTGAATTTGAGCCGATTCGTGCTTCTTTCTTACATCGGCAAGTGGCAACTATTGATGCAGCTCTTTCTGAGCTTATACGGGAGGAGACACGCCTTCGTAGCCAGCATCAGCTCGACCAGCCCTCCTCCGCAGTTGATTCGGCCTTTGCGGTTGGTCGCGGAGGGTCAGGTAAGCCTCAGTTCCAGACAAGTGATACAAGTCAGCTTACATGCCATTTTTGCCACGAACTGGGTATCATTCAGCCGCATTGCAAGAAGCGAAATGTTTGCATTTATTGCAAACGTTCTGGTCACATTATTTTGGAGTGCAAGTCCTTGGCTCGACGTAATCGCAGCGGTAGTTCGTCGTCTGGTGCCGCGCGCTCTGGTAACTCTTATGAGCGCCGCGGTGGTTCTGGTTACTCGGTTGAGGAGGCTTCTCCTCGTACCACTTCTTCTGGTAGGGCCAATGCTGCTCCCTTGACTGCCGACGTTGTGCGTCGCTTGGTGGCTGATGTTCTTCAGGAAACACTTCCCGGGGCATTAACTTCTGCTTTTGCCACTGGTGGATCGTCAGGTAATTCTCGGTGGTTGCTTGATTCCGCTGCTTTTAATCATATGACAAGTACTCGTTCTAGTTTTTCTTCTCTTAAGTCCTCACCTGTATTGTCATTACAAGTGGCTAATGGTGCTCGTCTTCCCGTCCGAGGTATTGGGACGGCTACGTCTGGTCGTTTGAGCTTGGATAATACTCTATTCGTTCCTCAGCTTGTTCCTAATTTAGTCTCAGTTGGGCAGTTGACAGAAGATGGTTGTGAGGTTCGGTTTGATTCTCATGGGTGTGTTGTGCAGGATCAGAAAACAGGGAGGGTGATCGGGAAGGGTAAGAAGGCAGGTCGTGTCTTTGTTCTAGATGAGCATGGTGTTTCGGCTGGAGACTCGCCGTCGCAGCTGCTTTCGGGGATGGGGACACGTGGAGTTCAGAGTTCTTTGCCGCAGATGTGTAGTGGGTCGGCCAATTTAGCTACTACATTAGCTGCTTCAGATTCTTTGAGACATAATTCAGTTTCAGTTTTTGCTGTAAAGCCTTCAGATTCTTTGGATTTTTCCAAACATGCTACGTTATGGGATTTGTGGCATTGTCGCCTTGGTTATCCCCACAAGGCACGCTTATTGGATATGTTTCGTCGCAGTTTGCTACCCGATCATTTGTCTTCCCAATTTGCTGTGTCTGATTCGTGTATTAGTTGCATTGAGGCCAAAACTTCCCAATCACCCTTCCCTAACAGTGAGACGATTTATAATGATCCGTTCGATTTGGTACACACCGATTTATGGGCCCCTTCACCTGTTGAGTCTCGCATGGGTTTTCGTTATTTTGCTCTTTTTGTGGATCATGCTACCAGGTATGCTTGGATCTACTTTCTGCGTCGGAAGTCGGAGCTCATTACTCATGCTAAGCATTTTGTTGAGATGATTCGCACCCAGTTTGGCAAAACAGTCAAGGCCATTCGTTCCGATCCTGGGGGCGAATTCAGTTCCACTCCTCTGCTTGATTTTTATAAGTCTTATGGTATTCTCCCACAGCAGTCCTGTCCTGGTGGGTCTCAGCAAAACGGACTAGTCGAACGGAAACAGCGTCATGTTCTGGAACTAACTCGTGCGCTGCTCTTTCATTCTCGAATTCCGCGTACCTTCTGGGTTGAGGCTGTGAGCACCGTAGTATATCTCATTAATCGGCAGGTTACCCCAGTTCTTGGCAATCACTCTCCTTTTCAGAAGCTCTACTCGAAGGTTCCTGACTATTCTCGGCTCAGGGTTTTTGGTTGTCTCTGTTTCGTGCTTCTTCCCAAGAAATCTCGAGATAAGTTGTCTCCCAAGACAGTTCGTTGTGCTTTTGTTGGTTACAGTAGTCAGCACAAAGGCTACTTGTGTTATGATCCGGTTGCTCGGCGTATGCATATCTCGTGTCACGTGGTGTTTCTAGAGCAAGTGATGTACTATCCGGTGGTTGAGCATCCAAATGCCTCGGACTTGGATTTTTTGAGCTCTCTTCCGGTGTTTGACTCTGAGCCTGTTGTCCCCCGGAATGATTTTCAGGGAGGGACTTCTCTTGAAAATCATTCACTCGATACGAATGGCCCTTCTACGGGGAGTACATCCTCGTCGCCAAGCACAGTTGGGAATACAACAGCTTCTTCTTCGTCTACGTCCTCACCGTCCTCGAGTTCGGCTTCTGCAGGCTCGACTACCGCCTCGCAAGACAGCTCATCTTCCTCGTCTTCTTCTTCTGGTCCTGATGACAGCGGGGGAGGGTCCGCGAGCTTGCTACATGAGTTGACCACTCCTCCACCACTTCCACAACCTCGCCGTTCCTTGCGTACTACGTTGGGACAGCCCCCCAAAAGACTGGAAGATTATGATTGTTTTTTTTTGGCTGAATCCATACCCATACCCAGTCACTATCGATACGCTCAAGGGAACATTAATTGGGAGTCTGCCATGAAAGAGGAGTTGCGGGCTTTAGAAGAGCAAAACACATGGGATTTGGTGCCACGTCCTCCTGGTGCGTCGGTAATAGGTTGTCGGTGGGTTTATACAGTGAAAATGAAGCCTGATGGTACATTGGATCGATACAAGGCCAGGCTAGTAGCTCAGGGGTTTAAACAGGAATATGGGATGGATTATGATGAAACCTTTGCTCCAGTAGTAAAGATGCAGACAGTTCGTAGTGTGTTAGCTGTGGCAGCAATGAAGAACTGGAAGCTTGTACAGTTTGATGTGAAAAATGCGTTTCTTCATGGAGACTTGAAAGAAACAATCTATATGCAATGTCCGGAAGGGTATGATAAGGGAGAACCAGGGATGGTCTGCAGGCTGAGGCGCTCTCTTTATGGTCTAAAGCAAGCACCACGAGCTTGGTTTGAAAAATTTCACAAGACCATTGTACAGATCGGATTCGTGCAGAGCCAGAATGATCCATCGATGTTTACTCGTCAGACGATTCATGGAAATACAGTTCTTCTGCTGTATGTCGACGACATGATAGTTACCGGAAGTGATACTGAGGGTATTCAGGAATTAACTCATTCATTGCGAGCAGCATTTAATCTAAAGGAGCTAGGAGAGGCATCTTATTTTCTGGGTTTGGAGATACAGAGAAGTGAGACAGGTTTATTTGTGAGTCAAAAGAAGTACATTAATGATCTATTAGCAGCAGCGCAATATACCGATAGTAAACCATGCTCAACTCCAATGGAACAGAATTTAAAGCTCAGTCGTGACAGTGGAGTTTTGTTAGAGGATCAAACTTTCTACAGGAGCATTGTAGGAAGTCTGATCTATCTGACTCACACCCGACCGGATATTGCATACACAGTACAGGTATTGAGTCAGTTTGTGGGAGTAGCATGTACTACTCATCTAGATGCTGTTCATCGTCTGTTGCGCTATCTAAAGGGCACTAGAGACGTTGGTCTTTTCTTTGCTGCTGATGGGGATGCGACAATTGAAGCTTTTGCTGATGCAGATTATGCAGGGTGTTTGGATACTAGGAGGTCTACATCAGGATGGTGTGTTAAGATAGGAAGGTCTTTTGTTTCATGGAGGTGTCGAAAACAGGATAAAGTATCTAAGTCATCGACAGAGGCAGAGTACAGGTCGATGTCAGAAGTTAGTTCAGAGATGGTATGGTTGCAAAGGTTACTCAAGGAACTATGAGTTGATTGCCGATTACCTATGAGGATCTATGGGGATAATACTAGCGCCATACAGATTGCTGTTAATCCAGTACTACACGACCGGACAAAACACATTGAGGTACATGTGCATTATATTAGACAACTCGTTGCTGAAGGAGTTGTGCAGCTCAGTTACCTATCTACAGAGGATCAAACTGCAGATGTCTTGACGAAAGCAGTTGGTTCAAGCAGGCATTGGTACCTATCTACCAAATTGATGTTGCGCACCCAACATCAATTTGAGGGAGGGTGTTGATTTATAGTAGTTTATGTACCAATGTGTAATTGTCCATTATTAGGGTTGAGTGGGACTGGCGGCCAAACATATATATATTGGCCTTTGTATCTCTGTAGAAACTAACGAAAACGAAAGATTAAAAACCTGAGAGGGAGATCCTTTCCGTGGACTAGTGTCACATTGACGAAACCACGTTAAAAAACTTTGGTGTTCTTCTTTTCTGCTTAGATTATTTGACAGCTTCCACCCTTCGCTAGGCATATTCCCTACCTAACGGGCCTGCTCGTTAGAAGGGTTGAAATCCCGTCATAGACCCGTCTCGACACCGCTGGCGACGAGATTTCAACTCGCCCGGCGAGCAGCACCCAGAAGAAGAAAAAAAAAACAGGCCAGGAGGATTCTGACCTTCTTCCTCCTTCCTCCTCAACGGCGACGAACATCCTCCGCAGCCGAAGAGGTTGGTGGCGATGGGAGGATCAGAATTCTGACCCATTTGGGAGGAACAGAGGTGGGCCGCTGCGGCAGTGGGTGGGTTGAACCAGAGGTGGCGGCTACAACAATCAGCGGGGCAGAACCACAGGCGGCGGCGCGAGCATCTACATCATTGTCCTAGAGCGGCGCATTGGCATCAGAAGTGGCCGGCGGGTCTGAATTAGGGCGAAATTGATTAGGGATTAAGATTAAGTTAGGGACAAAATTGTCCGTTTGGGTAAGTTTAGGGCGACAAATTTAAATAGTTAGGGCGTAAAATAGGAATTCAGTTATTTTCTAGGGCTATCTCCCCATTCAAGTGAGCTGGTATCAGTCTCAAACGAATCATTATGAAGGAGATAAAAAACTGATATTGGCAAAGCTCAGTGTGTTCTCGTCTTCTTCGATCGCATGCAACTTCGGAGCAATATTAGAGAAGAACTCCCCAGTGCAATTGCATAGACATGTTTCCTATCTATGTTTTTGAAAGCATCTCGATCAATGTGAGAATGTCAATCCGAGCTCTGCATGTTAATGATCCATTACTCTTAGTGGATTGCACCGAGCTCTGGAACAACTTTCCCTATGATTTTGACCTCCACCTTGTCTAACATGCAGATCCCACAGCGGGCAAGAAGGAATGGACTTCTGTTTAGAAAGGAGCCAGAGGTGAATTATACTGATTGGAGTCGAACGGCTAGCTCCACTGAGGCGGAGGTGAGTCCAAAACCGAAACCATCTTCTCAACTCAAAGAGGGAGTGGGGATCCATTGGAATCGAACGGCAACGAGGCGGAGATGAGCCTAAACTGAAATCGAAACCCTCGTCACCAAGTTCAGCCTTCTGCCCTTTCACCCTTGCCTCGAGATTGTGACCCTTTCCTCGCAACCCTTTTCCCGAGATTGTGCACCATTCCCTTGCAACCTTTTCCTACGAAGCTTCTCACCGCCAGCCGGTCGACGGGGGAAAGCCAGAAGCAGTTGGGGCAATGCACGCGCGGGGAGAGGGGAAAAGATGAATAGACGCATCGGGAGGCGAGGATTCAACGGCCGGGATCGCGTCTCAGCAAGTATGCGGATGATGAACAGCATGGTCTACAGGAAGCGTACGGTATACCGGCCCACTCCCCACAGGACCCCTTATACCATTAGGCGCTATTTATTTCTTAATTAATAATTTCTATAAGTTAGGATAAAATAAAAGAATCTTCTTATGCCATTAGGCGCTATTTATTTCTTAATAATTTCTATAAGTTTGGATAAAATAAAAGAATCTTGAAAATGTTTGGATAATAAATACACATTACCCTAAAAAGTTTAACAAACCTATGAATGATCAAAATTCAAATCATTAGATGCAAACCGATTCGTTGATAAGTTGGTAGACGGGTTGCATCTCTAGTCACAATGTTAAAACATTCTATGAGCTCTAAACGAACTAGCTCACGAGTTGAGCTCAACAAACCACCGAATCGAGCTAGCTCACGAGCTTCCTGAACTGAACAAAACTTAGCTCAACCTCGACTTATTTGTAAACGAGCTGTGTTTCAAATAAGTTTTCCTCAAATTGAGTCTCAAGCCGCTCGTGATCAGTTTGGTGCATTTGCAGCGTCGCCTGCACTATACTAAACACACGTACGGCACCCGTATCTAACTAATTACTCCAATATACATATTTTTTTTCATTACCTGACTAAGTCTTTCACAAGTTAACGAATTTCAGAATAAATGGTGGCAATTCTTGTCTGCGTGCGGTGCCTCTGGTGCTGTCTTTTTGTCTTCTTCTTGATTCTTTCGCAGCTCCATTACACCTCTCATTCTATAAAAGGGAACGTATACACAAGCAACTCTTACACAGCAAAGCAAACGAACCATCATCACTTACTGAACTCCTCAATATGTTGCAATTCATCATCTATGGCTTCCTTCTCCTCTGTTTCTCAATCCACCTGATAAAACTATCCCGTCCAACTCCCACCACCAACAACAACAACAAAAAGCGCATCACAAAACTGCCCCCTTCCCCTCCCAAGCTCCCCGTCCTCGGAAACCTCCATCAGCTCGGTCTCTACGCTCACCGCTCACTCCAAACCCTCGCTCGCCGCCATGGCCCCCTGATGCACCTCCGATTCGGCACGGTACCCGTCGTCGTAGCCTCCTCGGCCGCGGCGGCCAGAGAGATCATGAAGACCCACGACCACAACTTCTCGGGCAGGGTGGAATCCGCAGTCGCCGCCAAGCTTCTCTACGATTACGAGGACATCTCCACCGCGCCGTACGGCGAGGGCTGGAGGCAGAGGAGGGGCGTCTGCGTCGTTCATTTGCTCAACAATCGGAGGGTTCAGTCGTTTCGGAGAGTGAGGGAGGAAGAGACGGCGATCCTGATGAAGAAGATGAGAGACCAGCGGGTTGTGGATTTGAGCGAGAGCTTTGCGACTCTGACGAACGATGTCGTGTGCAGGGCGGCTCTGGGGAGGAAGTACAGCGAATTGGGGAGCAATGGGGGAAGGAAGTTCAACGAGCTGCTGTTGGAGTTTATGGAGCTTCTGGGAAGCTTCAATGTTGGCGATTTCATCCCGTGGTTGCGTTGGATTAATATCTTTACCGGTTTCAGTGTCAGGGTCGACACTATTGCCAAGGAATTCGATGACTTTCTTGAGGAAGTAGTTGACGAACATACCAGAAAGCTGGAAAACAGAGCAAGCAGAGAGACAGAGGAAGATCGAGAAGAAGAAGAAGATTTGGTGGATGTTCTTCTGAACCTCCAAAGAGATAAATCGCTGGGATTCCCTCTTACTCGAAAGAATGTTAAAGGCATCATCTTGGTGAGAAACTCCCTCTCAATTATTTCATATAATAAACGTCTCTGTTTCCTCTGTTTCCCCTGTTTCCCCTGTTTTTGCTTGTAATTGGAATAATCACGAAATTTGAAATTGTTTTTTGCTGGCAGGACATGTTTGCTGCGGGGACGGATACAAGCTACACGGTTCTAGAATGGGCGATGACGGAGCTCCTCAGGCATCCAAAAGCGATGGAGCGATTGCGAGACGAGGCGATTCGAGTTGGGAAGGGGAAAGCAGAGATTGACGAAGACGACTTGGACGAAATGTTGTATCTCAAAGCAGTGATGAAAGAGACACTACGAATGTATCCACCAATCCCGCTCTTGGTTCCTCGAAAACCTTCACGGAGCGTGGAGATCGAAGGCTACCACGTTCCTGCCGGAACGATGACGATGGTGAACGCGTGGGCGATAGGGAGGGACCCGGGGATTTGGGAGCAACCAGAGGAGTTCATGCCGGAGAGGTTCTTAAATGATGGTCGTAAGGTGGATTTTCGGGGGCAGGATTTCGGGCTGATTCCGTTCGGTGCTGGAAGGAGAGGGTGTCCTGGGATTTCGTTCGCCATGGCGACGAATGAATTGGTGCTGGCGAATATGGTGAATGGGTTTGATTGGAGTTTGCCGGAAGGTATGAGAGTGGAGGAACTGGACATGGGTGAATGTCCAGGACTCACTATTCATAAGAAGGTTAAATTGGTGGCAGTTTGTACACCGCGTCAACTCCATGCCTAAAAAAATATTGTTATCATTGGTTACACTAGTTTTGTTTCGTACTTTTCTTTCTAGGAGTACAAGGTGTCTAAACACACTATATAGTTTGGAGTTACTCTTATGATACTAGTTTTGGTTCAACATGTGTGGTACAACTGTTTTGGCCTTCATTGCCAAAATATTTAATCGTTGAATGTCGTCATAACTGGACTTCAGCAGTAGTTCACAAACCTTAATCAAAGTATTTTTTTTTTTATGAATTGGTTGTAATATTGTATCATCAAAAAATTGTACTTGGCAACACGTCATGCCAACTAAGTGGCAACATACTACCGAAAAACTAGTTTTGGGGTTGCCAAAGTAGGGGGTTTTTTTTTATAAGGTGAACAGTGGCATGTTTCGGTCCTCTTCCCATTACTTAGAAAAAGTGAGCCACCGGTTCAGGTACAAGAGACTATCATTACCACCTGGACAATTAGACATCCAACCCGTAATCGCAACGACCCAATTGCAAGAGCGGAGCTCTACCAACTGAGCTATATCCCCCCGAGCCAAGTGGAACATGCATGAAGGAGTCAGATGCTTCTTCTATTCTTTTCTTGATAATTAATTAATTAATATATTAAAGTCTAGGTTGTGAGTTACTATTCATTAGTGGCTCTCACACTCATCCAAATATAAGTGGGGAAGTTTCACGTCGTTCTTTTACCTTACTCTCCATTCTACAACATTTGTGTGTAGTTATTGTTCGTTAGGTTTTCGTCTATGACTTTTTGCACAAGTCATCGCCTTTGTGTTTTTTTATTGTTCGTTAGGTTTTTGTCTATGACTTTTTTCACAAATCATCTCCTTTGTGTTTAGTTATTGTTCGCTAGGTTTTCGTCTATGGCTTTTTGCACAAATCATCGCATTTGTGCAATGTTATTGTTCGATAGGTTTTCATATATGGCTTTTTGCACAAATCATCGCCTTTATCCACCATTTTGCAGCTCATCTCAAAATATTGTCGACGAAATCCTAAGTTGTTCCCCACCACCGTTTTCCAAGGATGCTACCACGAGTTTTGTATCGGGACCGAGTTTCATCCTCTATGATCACAATTAAACCAAAAAGGCATCCTAACTTGAACACAAATCATCGCCTTTGCCCACAATTCTGCAGCCCATTTTTAAATACGGTCGGCGGAATCCTAAGTTGTTCCCCACCATTGTTTCCCAAGGCAGCTACCACGACTTTTGTATCGGGATCGAGTTTCATCCTCTTTAGTGTTTTTTTCTTTCTCTTTTTCCTTTTTGTTGAGCATGATCACAATTGAACCCAATGGTGCTACCGGAAATTCATATCATATCTACTCAATGTTGGCGAGTTTTGTATCGGGACCGAGTTTCGTTTGCTTTAGTTTTTTTTCTTTCACTTTTTCCTTTTTGTTGGGGTCATGAGCGAGTTTTATCCGCTTTAGTATTTTTTTTTATCCTTTTTTCTTTTGGTTGAGAATGACAATTGAGTCCAAATGCATGAGTATACAACCTAAATTCGACCCGACTAAAGCAATTTGAACCCAATTTTACAGGGTTTTCGACGAAAGCGAGTGTTATCTGTTTTTGTAATTGGCGTATTGTGTCAGGTGTGAATTTGTCCAAAACTTGGTCCAACCAGGTCAAAACGAGTTGAACCTGGTGTTGACGAGTTTTGAGTCGGTAGCGAGTTTTAGCTTTAGTGTTTGTCATTTTGCTTTTTTCTTTTGTTTGAGAAAGACAATTGAATCCAAATCCACGGGTATCCAATACTAATTTGAAAAGATACAGAGAAGTTGTTTCATTCTGCAAAAGTTATAGCAGGATCAACTACTAGCCATACATATTGAAATATTGGCGTCATGAAAAAATTTTAAACATAAATAATCTATTCGACGACCCTTGTATCTTATGCAAGTTCATCGACTATATGCTATTGTAAATAACAAACCTATGAAAATAATGATTAAGAATGAAATAAAATTACTCACTTTTGGATCAACATTAAAACTATAACTTTTTAACATATTTATTTTTCGCGAGCGGGCTTTTCCTAGTTACTTTTACCTTCCCTTCAAATGCAAGCATGCAAATCTTCAATAAGTCTTCCAAATCATGCAAATCGTTTTGAGCATTTCTCCCTCATATACTGCTCAACACACTGCTCAACACAAGTCGCCAGTTTTGGAGTAGTAGTTTTCCTTTGAAAGCAGTTATTGTTCAAGTAAGTTCATATGCCCACCTGTCCAGTGGCCACAAGTACTCTATAAGTGAATACAGAGAATAATACAAGGTATATATATAGCAAATACAATCTTCAAATAGGTGTTTCTTAGGCTCCAAGGTCTCAAAATAGAGTGCATAACCATGAGTTATCATTCATCAATAACCAAATCTGGACCCTTCATTTAGAAAATCCAGATCTAAGGATAGAAAATTAAAAGTCATTTTTATTTTCCCTAGCTTTCTTAATTGACTCATATATTTTTTGTCTTAACTTGGATTTAAAATTTTTTTTTTTTTGCACAAATAGAACGAGTTAATCGTGCTCTACAAAATGAGATCAATTTTCAATATTTTATGAGAAAAAAAATTATGGCCTCTCGGTACCAACTGCATACCATATGGTATCTTCTTCGTTTTTAATTCGTTTTTGAAAACGTTTGCACAGAAGGGACAAGTTCATCATGATCTATTGGATCTACAAATTTCTGAGTGAACAAATTACAGGACCAAAAAATACCACACAATACCATACAATACCACCCTGGTACGGGGTGATATCTTATGGCATACAATGTTAAAAGTCGTATTTGACAATTAATATACTTCTACTATCATGTATTCAACCATCCTACAATCTTGGTTTGTTCATACCACCATGGTACGCTTTTCAAACCATAGGTATGCTCTTATTTCAATATCAGTCAATACCATATGGTATAGACTGGTAAAAAATGACTCAATTTTTTTTGTTCGAAAAATATATCAAAGTGGATATCATTTTGAAGAGCACAATTAATCTGATCTAACTGTGCAAAAAAAAATTTGACTTAAAACGAGTGAGAAATCGTCCGTCAAAGATTAAAGAGGGGAAAATTAAAGGTTTTTCAGGAGAGAGATGATGTTGATGTCATGCTGATGTGGACGGGTTACTCATGGTTACTCACCATAAGGTTACTGACCTGATCCGTTCCCGGTTCGAAGCCTTGTCAACATAGAACACAATTAATATAGTGTTATGATGTTGATATGACAGTGACGTGATGTTGGTATGAGATTATATGTTTTACAAAATAAATTAATGACATTATATCACTGTCTTATTACAGTATAATAGTCATATGCTGTTGGTATGAAGTCTTATGTTAGAGAGAATAATTTTATGGTATCATATCATTGTCATATCATGATACTGTCATTATATTATAGTGATAATATCATTATATGATAGTATTATGACGTAAAGTCAGTCTTACCATAGTGGGAAGATTATGATATGACATATATGACAGTGATAATATTACAAGTCTACAACCAACACGTGTTTTGAAGAGTTATTATTTTTTATTTGCGCAAAATATAACAAAATAGATATATTTGTCTAATCTTAATTAATGCATCAATGTTGTGAAATATTTTTAAATTTTGAGTTAAAATGAATTAGATATGATCCAATTAAGAAAATAGGGGATTAGAAAAAGTTTTTCTCTCTCATCTGTATCTGTGTCAGAAAAAAATATAATAAAAAATGTTGAGGGTGTGGTTGTGCGGAATTACTAGTCCGCCCCTCCATGTTTTTTGTTAGAAATAATTTTGGACTATTAGATGTGATTAAAATAGATAGATTCAGACTAATTTGAGTTTTGTAGTGATTTTGTAAAAGAGCATTTTGTACGCTATCCTTTCCCTATTTTAATTTTAAACCACCCCTATATTTTCTATTTTCCCGTTCTCCTTTTTTGTTTTGTCAAAAATAATAAAAATAGCCCCCCCACGCCCAATTTTTGTGGAACCAAACATACTGTAACACATTAAGCGAATTCCACATCAACAAAGCAAGAAAGAGATCCATGGTTCATAAATAAAAAAATCGACCTTAACTTACTAGACACGTTTTGAAAGTGAAATGGAGGACAACAATGATGAGTGACATTATAGAAAGTCACCTTGATATACAACCTAAATCAAAATCCGTGAGAATCTTGGGGCCAAACCGAACAATATTTTATCGGAAAAACGTATGTTCATGATGTAACATTTCCTTAACACTTATTAGGAAATTTCATGCACCCCATTTGCAAAACTTATTAGTAAGTTTTCTGGATCGGTTATTTAACTTTCGAGGTCGCATTTGTAAATGTCCTTTCACCCTTCTCAGTCATGTGGAGTAAGCTTTTGGCTTAAATAGTCACATGATATAGACTCCAAATTATCATCTTGCAACTATTGACTTTAGCTATTTTGAAATTACATGGAAAACGAAAGTTACCTTATACATGGGATGTGATAAGGGAATAAATGCATTGTAAATCATCAATTATTATATCATTGAAATGTGACTGCCAAAATATGTTTTCTTTTAATTTGGTGACATATTGGTGATTTAGTTGATTGTTGTCGAGCGACCATTTACTATTTAATCGTTTGTTAGGGTAATCGTTAACCGCCAATTACCGGTTCGGTTACGGTAATATCAATCGTTGATGGTAATATCAATCGTTGTTCTGTATTTGGTAATGAATAGGCCTAGAGGTGACAATTCTCAATCCAATCCACCAACCCGTTAAAAATATCCACCTAATCCAATCCATTTAAATCCAATCCATTTGATCCAAATGACAAATTACGGTTTGGTACATATATACTTTTTATATTTTACATTTTGGTACCCAAAATTTAATTTTTTATACGAAAAATATCATTGGAAAATTACGTTTTGGTACCTAAAATTTTTCCTTATGGCATTTTAGTACCTAAACTTTTCACATTTTTACATATTGGTCCTTGGTTGAGGATGTCATTTGGATTCATTGATAATCCACCAATCCACTTGATCCAATCCATGAATCCACCAATCCATTGGATCCAATTCATTTAATCCACTAATCCATAGATCAATCCATTTGTCACCTTTAAATAGGCCCCAATCTCCAAATTCTGCCTCGTGGGGAAAGTAAAGGTAAAATTAGAAGGATTACTAGTTCCCTTTAAAAAAAAAGAATGACTAGTAATATTAATGGGCCTGATCAAGTTTCTTAGCAACCACCTTCTACAACACAAAAAGCATCCTAGAGCCCCCACACTGATCCACAACATAAAAGGCCCAAATGGCACTACGATTCATATAGTACAAGTTCAATTTCTTGAAACCTCTCAAAATTTGACGAACAAAGATAAGTAGAATTAGCACAACCTACTAAACTGAGCAGAAGCAAGGAAGTTCTCTAAATAGAAGCAAGAAAACGCCCTTAAGAGGACCGCTAAAGAAGACGAGGAAGCGCCTAAAAAGCAAAGAGCTTAACGCCGAATTTTGCTACCAAATCTCTAGGGATTTACTTATGCGGAAAGAATGAGATCGAAATCTTATCGATAACCATAGATTCTGACAGAAAATAAACTCACATATGTTGCAATCGTTTAAGACTTTAAATACTTCTCTTTGCCTTTGCAGTTATTTCACATTAAAATTCGTTTCTTACACGATTTATTTTTCCTCCTCTCACATTGATTGGTAAATTTGTCCACCCTTTCATCTTCCTTCCTATCTGATTCCTCTACCCACTCTCTATCTTTTTCTCTTGGCTTTGGCTTCTCTTGAATAAATAAAAAAACTGATGCTGTTTATAGCAGAAATTCGTCCATCAAAGGCCTTTAATACATCTAGAGTAGATGGTTGCTTGCCAGTTGCCAGCCTTCCATTTTCTTTTATATTCTTCAATATAATGATGTAAGCTACCAGAACAACTCTATTTATGTCCAAAAGGCTGGTTGAATAATTAATTGGTTCTCATGTCATCTCAATATATTAAATCTCAAACGTGCAACAGCAGTCAAATGACCGGATATGGTCACAATCCACGGTTGTAAGTTTTACAACTAAGGGTAAAATGAATAGTTAAAAAAGAATCTTATTAATTATTTTGCTTTTTGTACAAATTACATTTTGGAAATTTATAACCATATTAAATACATTGTTTTATTTTGAAATTTAAATTCTACCATAAATATATTTCTCTCTCTTCCTTTTCCATAAGCCACTTCACTACGACCGGCAGACTTTCTCCGGTGAAATCTTTCAATCAGACTCGTTCGACCAACTGCAAAAAAGTACCACTTCGTTAGTACGCTAGTGGTAGTGATTTTCGTCTAGCGGTACGCTACCACTACTCACTAGTAGCACTACGTTACCACTACTCAATGGTAGTGCCACCACTAGACGAAAATCACTACCACTAGAGACTAAACAAAAACACCAGATCTGGAATCCGAAAAAAGGGGATGCGGAAAGGGGGAGGCAGGAGAGAGGCGGTGACCTCGTGACGGCTGCGGTGGTGGGAAGCAAAAGACGCAACAGGGGGCGAAGGGATGCTGGAGGGCTGCGACGGGGAGAGGTTGTGATGGTGGCACTAGCAGCGGCAGCGGTAGATGGGAGGAAGAAGAATAAGAAGAGGAAGAAGAATGGATAACTGGTGGCAGTGGCGACAGAGAGAGAGAGAGAGAGGAGGATCTTATTTAGGGCTGGCTATTTGGTTCGGACTGTTTGGTTTTACCCGAAATCGGACCGTATAACCCGGAACGGGACCGGACTGGGATCGGATAGCAAATAATCCAATATCATATTCGGGCTTAGATTTGAGGTAAAAAAAACCCGAATAAAGACCGGATAAGAGACCCCCAACACGTAAAATCAAGATCAAATTGGGACCAGACTGGGTCAAGACCCGACCGAATCAAGGTCGGACTGTATCCAATCCAATCTTTGGTCCTTATATTTCCGAAAAGACCGGACTGGGACCGGATCAATTTGGTCCAATTTAACTGGACCGGACCGTATAGCCACCCCTAATCTTATTAGGATTTTTAGAGAGAGTGAAAGGATATGGAAATTAATAGGGGTAGTAATCCTGTGTGGTAAAGAATTTCATTCCAAAATTATCATTTGTTTAATCTTAACCATCTATTTGAAAAAGACATGAGAGAGAACGTATCCGGTGGCTAGTAAGTGGGTTGTGAGTCTCACAATCCCCTTAGTGGAAAGTGACGGTATCTAACCCTTTTATAGCATTGATCATAGCATATACTCGTATTTTGAATCGATAGAGACACCATCGGTAGCAATTGAGAAAGGATTTGGAGCTTCAACAAGGAAGAGATGTAGAACTCATTGCTTGATACACGACCGTGAATTTCTTATTGTATGTCATGAATTCCCCCAAATCTTTTTTCAATTCATGACCTAAACCACAAAATTCACAACCGTGAATTTCTTATTGCATGTCATGAATTCCCCCATCAAAACGGACAAAATCTTTTTCAATTGATGACCTAAACCTCAAAATTCACAACCCTGAATTTAAACATGTGTCGGGATTCGGGAACTCGGGATTAAGAGGAGATCTTCATTTTTGCAAAAGGGAGTCATCCTAGCGAGTCATTCTAGAGTGCAAAACAGAGTTTTCGAAACCCCTAGTTAAAGAGTCATATAATATGAAGCAAATCGAGTTGAGAACCATCGCACTTGTCAAAGAAAGAGCTTGTTCCCAATGTCAGAACATAAGCGTGCAATCGATAATCCCAACCAAAACGAACGAACACAAATTTAACGTGGTTCACTAACACAATGTGTGCTAGCTAATCCACGGGCAGGGGGGACAAATTTCACTAATTTGAGGAGAGTACAGGTTACAAACCAAATTCCAAACCAAACAAACTAACCCGACTGACCTTACTACAGACTAGGGTGATGAAGAGTATTTATAGAACTCTTCTCCTAATCTCAAACAGAAAACCAAATACCTTTTCCCAAACATACAAGGAAAAGGTCAAACAAAATCCAATCCCAAACCCAAACAGAATAGGCCTAAAACACAAAACAAACCCAAATCAAATTCAAGTCATATTCTAACAATCTCCACCTTGACTTGAATTCTCTGTCAAATACCAAATGTATCAGACGCAACCAAAGTTGCCAGATGTACCCAACTCCTCTAAATCAGTTGTACCAGAATCTCCCCTGCCTTCAAATGCCCCTAAGGGCGATCAACAACTCAAACCATTTGGCAAGTCCAACCCATTATGAGACTTGCCATTCAAAACTAGCTTGGTGCACTCATCACCAATAGAACATGTCAAAATAGAACCTTGTGGACTATACAAGGCACCCCGCTTGACACCTTTCAAAATCACCTTAGAACCCTTGTAGACAGACAACACTCCACCTTCACCTTTGAAACTAAAACCCTTGCTGTCGAGTAGACTCAAAGATATCAGATTCTTAGTCATCTCTGGAATATGTCTAACATTGTTCAAGGTGCGAACAGAACCATCATGTGTCCTCATCCTGACGGAGCCTCTTCCAACAATCTTACAAATAGCACCATTGGCCATAGAAACATGTCCTCCATCTATCTGCTCATAAGTTGAAAAACACTCCCTGCTTGGACACATATGATAATCAGCTGCAGTATCTAAATACCACACATCCTGATGATGTACCTGTTCATTCACTGCTAAGGCTAAACCATCTTCAGAATCAGAGTTAGTTTCTTCCGCCACAGCAACAGATGATTCCTTCTTCTCCTGATATTTCTTCAGTTTAGGACAATCAAATTTCCAATGTCCTTTCCCCTTACAGTAATGACAGATATCATCTTTCAAACCAGCAGAATTCGAATTTGTATTCGCCTTCCTATTACCAGATTGTTGTCTCCTATTAGTAGTAGCAGCCAACCCAGATGCCTGATTTTCCGAACCTGAACCAGATGCCTTATGTCGAACCTCTCTAGTATGTAGAACATATCTGACATCTTCCAAAGACAAACTATCTTTCCCAGCAATAAAAGAATCCACAAAATTCTCATACGACCGTGGCAAAGATACTAACAGAATTAAGGCAGCATTTTCATCATCTATTTTAACATCAATATTCCGCAGATCTAGCAAGATAGTATTGAGTTGATCTAGATGATTCCTGAGAGACGTACCTTCCTCCATACGCAAACTGAACAAACGTTGCTTCATATGCAACTTGTTGGTTAAAGACTTTGTCATGTATAGACTTTCAAGCTTCAACCACAAACTCGCAACAGTCTTCTTAGCAGCAACCTCAGTGATGATGTCATCAGCCAAACAAAGCAAGATTGTAGAGTGGGCTTTCTCCTCCAAAGTACTCCACTCTTCTTCATCTATACTTTCCTTCTTCGATTTTCCAGACAACGAGCCCACAAACCTTGTTGTTTCAACAGTGCTTGCATCTTAATCTGCCACAAACTGAAACTGTTTCTTCCGGTAAACTTCTCAATTTTCATACTGATAGCAGCCATTCTTACTATCAAACAAACTCCAACCAAACTTCTCACCAAATACCAACCAAATTATTCCAAAACAAACCAACACCCGATCCAAATTTGCGCACAATTTCCCGAAAACTCAACCGCGGCTCTGATACCACTTGTCAGAACATAAGCGTGCAATCGATAATCCCAACCTAAACGAACGAACACAAATTTAGCGTGGTTCACTAACACAATGTGTGCTAGCTAATCCACGGGCAGGTGGGACAAATTTCACTAATTTGAGGAGAGTACAGGTTACAAACCAAATTCCAAACGGACAAACCAAACAAACCAACCCGACTGACCTTACTACAGACTAGGGTGATGAAGAGTATTTATAGAACTCTTCTCCTAATCCCAAACAGAAAACCAAATACCTTTTTCCCAAACATACAAGGAAAATGTCAAACAAAATCCAATCCCAAACCCAAACAGAATAGGCTTAAAACACAAAACAAACCCAAATCAAATTCAAGTCATATTCTAACACCCAACTAACTGAACCATGAATAAACTAGCCTTGGAGTCATAATGGCCAGAATAGTATCAGTTGCAATTTGCAAAGACCATAGCTTTGTACTCATTTGTAAGGGTGGCTAAACAGTCCGGTCCGGTTAAATTGGTCCGAATTGATCCGGTTCTAGTTCGGTCTTTTCGGAAATATAAGGACCAAAGATTGGATTGGATACAGTCCGGTCTTGATTCGGTCCGGTCCCAATTTGGTTTTGATTTTAGATTGAACTTGTGGGAATTTGAGTGGCCCGAGGCCTCAAAGGGTGATGAGTTGGTTAAGTTTTGCCTGTTGGGGTCTCTTATCCGGTCTTTATCCGATTTTCGATCCGGTCCCAAACTGTTTTTACCTCAAATCTAAGCCCAAATATGAGATTTAATTGCTTGTTATCCGGTCTCGGTTCGAATTATACGGTCGAATTTTTATAAAACCAAACCGTCTGGAGCAAATAGCAATCACAACTCATTTGCCAGCTTTCGAATCACCGGATCATCGGTAGCTTTGTACTCATTTGCCTCCCTCCCTACCTCTATTAATGGCTGTCATATCACAAATTTAGTTTCCTTCAGGTATCATACCGAGCAACTTACCTTCCGGTAGGTAAAAAATGTCAAGGTTTTCGAATCCAAAGCTTGTCTGCATGTTGAATTTGTTTATTATCCTAATCTAACTATAAGTGATTTCCCCTGCCACCACGCCACACCTACCTTTGCTATTGTATCCAAATAATGTGGACCAAGTGTAAACTAACAGCTTCAATTTCTTCTTCATCATCTGCCCAAGTCTTCACAACTTAATGAAAATGAATTAATGGCGGCAATATGTTTTGGCACAACCACCGCCGAGCGAAAATACTCTGTTTTTCCTTCACAAATTTTGTCGCTGTGCTCATTGTAGCTGCCTTTGGTCTTCGTCTTGACTCTTGACTGTTGAATGTTGATCCTTTAAGAAGCTACTACATTTACACCTCTCATTTTACGATAAGGGAAACATATGCAAAACCTCTCAGCAAACCAGTATCCCAATTTCCCAAACTCAAAGATGCTGCAATTCATCATCTATGGCTTCCTTCTCCTCTGCTTCTCAATCCACCTGATAAAACTATCCCGTCGTCGAAATCCCACCACCGAGCACACAAAAAAGCTACTACCCCCTTCCCCTCCCACGCTCCCGGTCCTCGGGAACCTCCACCAGCTCGGTTTATACGCTCACCGCTCCCTGCAGCTCCTCGCTCGCCGCCATGGCCCCCTGATGCACCTCCAATTCGGCCAGGTGCCGGTCCTGGTCGCCTCGTCCGCCGCGGCGGCCAGAGAGATCATGAAGACCAACGATCTGATTTTCTCAGGCAGGGTAGCATCCCCAGTCGCCGCCAAGCTCCTCTACGATTACGAGGACATCGCCTCGGCTCCCTACGGCGAGGGTTGGAGGCAGAGGAGGAGCATCTGCGTTCTCCATCTGCTCAGCAATCGGAGGGTTCAGTCGTTCGGGAGAGTGAGAGAGGAAGAAACGGTAACCCTGATGAAGAAAATGAAAGAGCAGCGGGTTGTGAATTTGAGCGAGAGCTTTGCCGCTCTGACGAACGACGTCGTGAGCAGGGCGGCTCTGGGGAGGAAGTACAGCGAACAGGGGAGCCATGGGGGGAAGAAGAAGAATTTCAACGAGCTGCTGTTGGAGTTCATGGAGCTTTTGGGGAGTTTCAATGTTGGCGACTTCATCCCTTGGCTGGGTTGGATCAATATATTTACAGGCTTCAATTCCAGAGTCGGTATCATTTCCAAGGAATTCGATGATTTTCTTGAGGGGGTAGTTGATGAACATGCCAGCAAGCTGGAAAACAGAGCAGGTAGGGAGACGGAGGAAGAAGAAGCAGAGGATTTGGTGGATATATTGCTGAAGCTCCAGAGAGATAATGTGCTTGGATTCCCTCTTACTCGAAAGAACGTCAAAGCCATAGTCTTGGTAAGTAAAAATCTCAAATTCATTCATATCATAAATCTTTCTGTTTGCTCTGTTTTCTGGTTTCCCCTGTTTCTGTTAGAAAAGCAAAATCTCTTATAAAACCAGGCTTTGTTTTGGGGCAGAACATGTTTGCTGCGGGGACGGATACAAGCTACACAGTCTTGGAATGGGCGATGACGGAGCTGCTCCGGAACCCAAGAGTGATGGAGCGATTACAAGTCGAGGTGAGGCGAGTTGGGCAGGGGCGAGCAGAGATCAAACAGAGCGATCTGGACGAAATGGTGTATCTCAAGGCAGTGATCAAAGAGACGCTGCGAATGTATCCACCGATCCCACTCTTGGTTCCTCGAAAATCTTCTCAGAGCGTGGAAATCGAAGGCTACCACGTTCCTGCCGGAACGATGACAATGGTGAATGCGTGGGCGATCGGGAGGGATCCGGGGATTTGGGAACACCCAGAGGAGTTCAAGCCAGAGAGGTTTTTAAATGATGGTTGTAAGGTGGATTTTAGGGGGCAGGATTTCGAGCTGATTCCGTTCGGTGCTGGAAGGAGAGGATGTCCTGGGATTTCATTCGCCATGGCGACGAATGAATTGGTGCTGGCGAATGTGGTTTATGGGTTTGATTGGAGTTTGCCCGAAGGGATGAGAGTGGAGGAACTGGACATGAGTGAATGTCCAGGACTCACTATTCATAAGAAGGTTAAATTGGTGGCTGTTTGTACGCCGCGTTAATTCCCGGCTTAGATTGATGTTGTTTGTTATTGATTTTTGTTTGGTAGATTTTTTATTTCCCCACGTATGTTTGGCTTGACAGAAGTTCTATGGCATGACTAGTAATTTACTTTTCTTGTTTTTGTTAGTATCTCTGGATATTTGTTCGCTGGAGATTTATGAATTACTAGACAAATTAGTTTGTGTTTATGTAGCAATTGGACATAAAACGTTCAAATTTGTCACAATTAGTTCAAATTCTTTCAGAAGTTAATGCTTTAGAATATCCAATTCTTGTAGTAGTCACTCTGATACGAATCTTGCTCCTCTGCAATTTTTTCACTCGTTTCGTTCAGTCAGAGTAAGATGAATTGTCAAGGAAAAGTAGCGATGTGATGTCTCTTGACTAAGACTACCTTACAAGCATGAAAGAAAAGTAAAGCTTATAGATTCTCATGTTATACAATACAAGAATTTGCAAAATCGTACTCGAAGTCATATAGAATTGTTGATGGATTATCGTCTCTAGCTACCTCTATTAATGGTTGTACTCTCACAGATTTATTTTCCTTTCATAATTAATGATGATTATTTTTTTATTTTAAAAAATTATATAAAAAAATTTATTTTAATTAATTAATCTTACTTATATAAAATAATTTAGACATTATCTGATTAAAATAATGAAATCTACAATAAATTACATTGTCATAAAAATAGAAAGTTTGACACTTACACTCTAGTACTCTTATTGGAGTAAAACTCAATTTAGAGAGTTAAAGTACAAAATTAATTTTACCACTTAAGCACTCTAGCTCTCTTTTATTGGAGATGGTCTTATGAGGCCAGATCTAAGAGATGAGAAATAATTAATTTTTGTTTTTTCTAATTTTTTAATTGACTATTATCTTATTTGTTTTAACTTGAATTTCAATTTTTTTCAAAAATGCAACATGTTTATTGTGTTTAACAAAATTATATTTATTTTCAATATATTTAGAGAAAATATTTTCATACCACTTGAAACCGCCTTGGTACCACCTAATATCACTTGATACCACCTTCATTTTAACTCGAATTTTTAAATTTTATGACTCGGAAGGAACGAGTTCGTCGAGATCTATTATATCCACAAATTTATTGGGAATGTTTTTTTTAAGACCAAATATACCTCCCTGGTATGTGGTGGTAACTGATGGTATACAATGACGAAAGGTGGTAAACGATAATTATTTTTACAAGGATGATATAACTTTACCTTTTGTTTTTAAGCTACAACTTAAGATATTCGAACTTGGAACTTTCAGGTTCAAGACTAGTTGTATTACTGCTAGACTAAGCCACTTGTTCGTTGGTAAGTGACGGTTATTATATTCCTACTATCATGTATGCAACCCTTCTACACTCTGTTATGTTCATAGCACCATAATAAACTTTCATACAACGTTGTATTTGTATCATATTATGTATTACCAATCATTACTACATGGTATGTAGGGGTGGGCAACGGAAAACGGGTATTTGGGTATACCCGTACCCGTCCCATTTTTTTAGGGTTACGGGTACCCAAATACCCGTAATTTTTTTACGGAATGGGACTTGAGATCAATAATAGTTACTTCGGGTACCCGCGGGTTACCCGTTAATACCCGTTTGGATATTACGGGTACCCGTTATACCCATTAGTCCAAAAGTCTACAACCCAAACCCACTCCAACCCCCAACCAACCTCCTGTTCCCCTTCAATTTCCCAAACGGCCAAATCCCATGCCGAGCAAATTTCATTCTCTGATATAAGAAGACGAAGTCATACTTCATACATTATAGAAGGGGAGGGGTATATATTGTATACAGATACAAAATGGGATTTCATTTGTTTTTTTTACAGAGACCTCTTACTCATGAACAATGCAGGAATGGCCATTGTTTTAGATTTATCACAGAAATTTCAATTACCCAGTTAGTAGTAATCAACACAGTTTTCGTCTTTCATGTTGCTGGTGACAAATACAAAGATGGTAGAACTCATTTCTTTTGCTGTGTTAGCTATGTTAGGTGTACAAATGGTAAAGATCAAAGAAGAAATGGAGAAGCTCTACATATTAGTACGCAAATAGTACAGAGACACACAGACACAGAAAATATATAATGAAGTCACCATGTGTTTCATAAATTCTGAACAATATAGCTCTAAGGTGGAAGTTGGCCGGATTGGACGGGTATTTACGGGTAGTACGGGTACCCGTTATCCGTCCCGTATGGGTAATGGGTACCCGTTGACCCGTATGGTTTGGGATATGGGATAGAGATTGCTCTTCAAATGGGACTGGGTACCCGTTTCAAACAGGACGGGTATCCTGTCCCGTCCCGTTGTCCACCCCTAATGGTATGGACTTAATAAAAGTCTCAATTTTTTGTTCCAAAATATATGAAAGTGAAACTCATATTGAATGACACAATTGATTTGAGTTATCTGTGAACAAAGTTAAATAACGACTTAAAATGGAAAAGATATAACCTGTTAAAATTAATTGATCGAATATTAAAAACTTTTCATAAATGATAAATACAGAAGTTGTGGATGGTTATTGTCCATAAAATTATCTTTCTTATCGACGTTGCTGCTAAGTGCTACTGGTCTTTGGATTTTTTCCCCAAAATACACGCGTTCTTGAAACAATTTCTCAAAATACACACGTTTTTTGAAAAATTCTCAATCTACACATGTTTGGGCTTCACCATGACTAGGGTTGCAAACGAGGCGAGTCGAGTCAAGTTTTTGCTTAGCTTGAGCTCAGCTCGTTCTAAATTTTTTAGCTCGAGCTCGGCTCGAATTTGAATATTGATCATCCAGCTTGAGCTTGAGCTCGACTCGATTAAAAATAATCCAGCTCGAGCTCGACTCGATTAAAAATAATCCAGCTCGAGCTCGGCTCGATAGAGCTCGGTAAATGCTCATTAACACAGCTTGTCAAGCTGAGTACAAGCTCGGCTCAAGATAAACTCGATTTGAAACCATTCTTGCTGAAAAATGTTTACAAATAAGAACATTAGAAATTAAAAATGATAAAAAGAACACTAGAATTAAAAATAACATATAACTTCCATACACATCCTTATACACAAGCTAACTTTTATTTTCAGAAGAGTAATTAATCATTCCACAAGCTTTAAACAAGCCAGCTCGCGAGCTTAGCTCAACAAGCCACTGAGTCAAGCTAGCTCATGAGCTTATCAAGCCGAGCATGGCCTAGCTCAAGCTTGGCTCGTTTACTAACGAGCCGGCTCGCCAGCCTGCTTGTTAAACAACAATGTCTAATGAGTTTTTTCCGATTCGAACGCCGAGTTACTCCCGAGCGGCTTTGCTCATTTGCATCCCTAACCACGACCCTCAGAAGCGGTGAACTGCTTCATTGCGGCCGTCAAAAGTGGTTAATGCTTCATTGCGGCAGTCAAAGGTAGTGAATGCTTCACCAAGGCCGTTAGAAGCGGTGAATGCCTAACGTAGGCCAAAACTTCGAATGAACGTAACTTTACGCTCGGTTATCCGATCGTAGCAATTTTGTTTTGATTCCGCATAAATTTTTTGAGATCTTGCTACTGCAAGCAGATAGAGGCGGTTTGGTCCTTCCTTCTTCCTGAGAAAACGTCGTTTGCTATCCCAAACGAGAAATTTTTAGATTTCGCCAAACTTTGAACGATAATAACTTTGCCTATATTTGGCCCGACCTTTAGAAGTATTTTTCGGCTTCAAAAGCTGAACCAGGGCCAAACACCTCTAAAAGCTCGACTTTTGAAAAGCCGAAAAAATAATTTTGTATAACATAAAAGCAGCAGCTCCGATTTGGAGCCTCTGCAAAAAGCTGTTTTGAAAATACAAAATTATTCTTATTATATTATATTTTTATTTTAGAAAATATATTTTTATTTTATTTATATCACTTTAAAAATAAAAATATATTATTTAATGTAAAAGAAATCTAACAACATCCATTTTGACTACTTTTTATTGTACAGAATTTGTATTCATATTTTATATTATAAGTCATTTATAGTTATTTTACGCAAACTCTCATATTAATAAGCACTTCTATTAGTTTTTTAGGCAAACACTTAACTGCTTTTTTGAAAAGTACTTCTCTAAAAGCTACAGCCAGAACCTGCTTTTGCAAAAGCTACAGCAGCGCCAAACTAGCCATTTGTGCTCCACAACCTGAACGTTATAATTTTTTTATTTCGCATAAATTTTTAAGGACTAATTTTTTTTATCATAGACGTATTTTCCGAATGTATGTGGATCTGTGAAAAGTAAAGCTAAAGTTCCCAAAAATCCTTATATACAAAAATATTTCATGGGTTGAAAAGTCATTCCTAGTAAAAGTTGTAATCTTTAACAATTTATGCGAAATAAAAAAAAGTCTTGTGACGTTCGAGTTGCAGAGCACAAAGTTATGGCCGTCCAAAATTTAGCGAAATTTATAAATTGTTCGTTTGGGATAGCAAACGACGTTATTTCGGGACGAAGGCGAGACAAAACCACCTCTTGCTGCTTGCTACTTGAAAGATCTCGAAAAATCATGAGGAATCAAATTTTTTTGATACGATTAGATAACCAAACACAAAGTTATGTTAGTTCGAAATTTTGCCCTAGGTTAGACGTTCACCGCTTCCGACGCCGACAATGAAGCATTCACTATAATTTTTTTATAGTCATTTGTGCTTCACAACCATTTGCAGCAGCGCCAAACTAGCCATTTGTGCTCCACAACCTGAACGTTATAAATTTTTTATTTCGCATAAATTTTTAAGGACTATTTTTTTATTTATCATAGACGTATTTTTCGAATGTATGTGGATCTGTGAAAAGTAAAGCTAAAGTTATTCCCAAAACTCCTTATATACAAAAATATTTCATGTGTTGAAAAGTCATTCCTAGTAAAAGTTGTAATCTTTAACAATTTATGCGAAATAAAACAAAGTCTTGTGACGTTCGAGTTGCAGAGCACAAAGTTATGGCCGTCCAAATTTAGCGAAATCTATAAATTGTTCGTTTGGGATAGCAAACGACGTTATTTCGGGACGAAGGCGAGACAAAACCACCTCTTGCTGCTTGAGACTTGAAAGATCTCGAAAAATCATGCGAAATCAAATTTTTTTGCTACGATCAGATAACCAAACACAAAGTTATGTTCGTTCGAAATTTTGCCTTAGGTTAGACGTACACCGCTTCCGACGCCAGCAATGAAGCATTCACTAGTTTTGACCGCGGTAATGAAACAATTCACCGCTTCTAACGCCTGCGGTAAAGTCCAAACATGTGTAGATTAACAAGATTTCATAATACTTTGAGAAATTTTTGTAAGGTGTGTACTTTGGGAAAAAACTTACCGGTCATTGGTGTCCCAAATTACTTCCAAGAAAGAGGTATAGAAGGCTACAATCCCCCGTGACCAATAATGGACGTGCGTCGCGTGTGGGGCTGTGGAAGTGGGAATACGACTGGCAGACGGCAGTGACCGAGAATCAAACGCCACTGCAGACAGAGCACCGCAAAATTTACTCCATTCTGCATTGTGGGCGGCTTCTCGGAACCATCCACCTTCTCCTTCAGGCCTTCACTCACTGGTTTTACTCTACTCTTTCTAGATTCCCTTTCACCCACTGTCCCTCTACCTTCCACTCTCCCCCGCTGTTCCTTCTTCAAGCAGCTGCAGACTAGATTGATTCCTTCCGAGGTAATACTTCTCTTTTCAACTTTCCACCCGTCTTTGTCGTCATTTCCAGCCTCAAAGTTCTTGCCTTTGCGATCTGGGTGGCTGGTAAAATAAGAGAATTTGAATAAGAGAAATCCCAACTTCAGACCACGAGGGTTTGAAGTTTATGATACCCCAAATTCGCTTCAGTTCCACAGCGAAATTGAAGTTAATTTTCTTAATTTAGAAGCCAATACGAACTTTTGCGCTTCTAGGCCGCAAAACTGCGATTTTTTTTGTTGACTTTGAAAGAATTTTGGTAGCCCCAAAGTGGGGTGATGGCGAAGTAGTGATAGAGACAAATTTGATTGCTTGGAATTAGATTGCGCATTGACAAACAAAGCCATTTAGTGGCTGTTTTTGCTTGTCATTATTATGTACCACTGTATTTTCTTGTTGACACCTTCTGTTATTGTGTGGTTTGTCAGACTTTATATAGGGTAATGATGACATATGCAAAACCTGACAATTCTGTTCTCTGGACTCTATTAACTGCGAACTGGGTCGCCCTTATTTGTTCTTGGATGTAGAGTTTTGCATTAGATTGTCATTTGACAGAACGTGCTTGAGTTGTGATTGCAGTGCTGATGGGTGGGAAACTCTCTAAACGATCAGCACAGAGACAACCTTCTCGTTCATATTCGCGGGGCATTCCCAGTTATTCACAGTCACCATATAATCAGGGTTATGCACCATACCAGCAGCAATATCCAACACCTCCACCTCAAAGTTACAACAATCAAGCCCAGGGTCCTAATAAGAGGTTGGAAAGAAAATTCTCAAAGATAGATGATAACTATAAGACGCTGGAGCAGGTGAAATGCTGTTCTGTAGTGGTCATTCTTGTTTATAGAAAAGCTTAAAGTGGCGTTGACATTATATGGGATCATGGTCGCTTACTGGTGATGGAATGTTAATCCCTGCAAAAACTATCCTCGCAGGTTACTGATGCTCTTGCACGTGCTGGCCTTGAATCATCGAATCTCATAGTTGGAATTGACTTCACAAAGAGCAATGAGTGGACGGGTAAATCCTCGTTTTAAAAGTTGTGAATATGTCGGAAGTCCCCTTGTTATGCTGAAAATGTCTCATGTCTTGCTAATATCAGGGACTAGATCATACAACAGGAGAAGTCTACATCATATCGGAGAGGAGCAAAATCCTTATGAACAAGCTATCTCCATCATTGGAAAGACGTTATCTTCTTTCGACGAGGACAACTTAATCCCTTGTTTTGGGTTTGGAGATGGTAACTTTATCTTAACAAGTCCAGCTAGTCATTGACCTTGTAAAAAATTACTTCAGCCATCTTACAGTTTGTACATTGTTCTGTTGTCCAAACTGGTAGCATCAACTCATGATCAAGAAGTTTTCAGCTTTTACCCGGATGAGAGGTTTTGTAATGGATTTGAGGAAGTTTTGGCTCGGTATAGAGAGATTGTCCCTGAATTAAAGCTTGCCGGTTTGTGAAAAGATTTGCATATGATTCCTTTCCCTTTCCTGATACCTATATGCTATGATCGTTGTTTCTTACTTCTCACTTTCTATGACAGGACCAACATCGTTTGCTCCTGTAATTGAGATGGCCATTACTATAGTCGAGCAAAGTCATGGCCAGTATCATGTTCTAGTGATAATAGCTGATGGACAGGTAAAACTCTCCAGCTTGTGACGCTCTAAAGCTTATATTTTGCTGCCATGTAAGTTATGTCATTGGCTGCTTGTCATTTGACGAAGACTTAACTGAATGAGGGTTTTGTTTAGGTTACCAGAAGTGTTGATACTGTCAATGGTCAACTTAGTCCACAGGAGATGAAAACAGTCGAAGCTATTGTCAAAGCAAGGTAAGACAGCAACAAAGTTCTTAGCAATTGCTTTTCAACTTGCATAACTTCTCAACAAAATGCTTTACCTTTCAGCGAGTATCCATTGTCAATTATCTTAGTTGGGGTTGGAGATGGACCATGGGACATGATGAAGCAGTTTGATGACAATATCCCTGCCCGTGCATTCGACAATTTTCAGGCAAGTGATTTTCCGGTTTGTTAACTTAGACGAAATTCTGGACTAATGACTAAACTTAGAACTGCTGCCTGCCTTTTGTAGTTTGTCAATTTTACTGAACTAATGTCAAAGAATGTAGACCGCACCAGAAAAGAAGCAGCATTTGCTCTTGCAGCTCTGATGGAAATACCTTCTCAGTATAAAGCTACACTTGAGCTCAATATTTTAGGGTATGTAATAAGTCAATAACTGATTTCCCTGACCAATACCTTAAGCAGCATGGCCATCCATAAATACTGGAACTCAAACTTTTTGCTTCTTTCAGTGCCTCCAGAGGGAAGGCCATAGATAGAATTCCACTGCCTCCTCCCATGTATGGTGCATCATTCAGCAGCTCAAAACCTTCACAATCAAGCAGTTTTGAACCAAGTGCTCCTTCTTATGCTAGACAGAATGAGTCTCACTCTGCAACGCAACCTCCTCCGAGTTCTGCAGATACTAATGTACATGAGATCAGACTGTTTGCTTGCAACTTATAGTGGATTACTACTGCCGTATTGAGATTAATCTGGATGCCTGATTCTAACCTTGACGCGCTTTCTTAACAGGTATGTCCCATTTGCCTTGCTGATCCAAAGAACATGGCTTTTGGTTGTGGACATCAGGTAATGTACTCCCAATTCCGTTGTTGTGTCTTTGTGCACCAATCAACATACATCTGGAGAAGTGCAAAGGGGAAAACTCTATGGCTCCATTCTTAACCAATTGTTGCTGTGTTACAGACATGCTGCGACTGCGGACAAGATCTTACGTCATGCCCCTTATGCCGAAACTAAGGCTGTACTAAAAGGCTATAGGCCTGTTGCAGCAAATTAGCTGCATCAGCTCGTAACATGTTTGGCATAAAATGACAGCTTCAAGCCTGAAACAATCTTGCTGATCCCATTTTGTGCCTGAACAGGATGGTTTGAATCAACCGTGTGAATCATCCAACCTGTCAGTTATCTATATCACTATATGTAGCTCAGTAGCTCCATTCTGATGGAAGGGCAGAGCGCTCGATGCACATTTCTGTAGCCAATGGACGCACATGCTTCTTGTTGATATTCTATATATATATCAAGATTTTGCTTTGGGATTCCTGTAAATCCTAACCGTCTTCCAAGTTCTGAGTTCTCTGTGATGAAAAATGACAATCATAACTTGATGTTGCCAGGGTTATGCCCTCTTCTAATACCCACATGTGCCTGCAACCACAGCTTGTCCAAATTGCAATCTGCTGACAAAAGCTCGTGGCGCCCTCATCCCTACTATCTTCCCTTTAATCGCTACCCTTTATCGCTAAACTTGCTAAGTTAAGAGACTCATTGGTTACTACTCTAACTCTGTAAGTTCATCCGTGGCTATGGACAAGGTTAGTTTCATCAAATGACACCAGCTTGGTTAGCTGACCGTTATTGGGCTGCTGCATGGGCTAACTAGTCACGTGCTAAATTGATAACTTTGTTGGAAAGCGGCACCGAACCGAGCGGTAGATGTCATGCTGGCAAGAACTTATCTGATGAACCATTCCTATTTCCGACTCTCAGTTTCTTATTATATAGTTTTGTTTTCCCTGGAACTTGATCGTCACCAATTGCTCTATCCCAACTGCTGAAAGCCTGAAACAGAAAGAAAGCTTATTTTTCTTCTTTCTTTTTACAGGTGAACAGAATGAAGTCTACGTTATAGTTGAGCAGGTGACCATGTTCCAGCGGTCAACTGGATTCCGGTGTGGGTTAACATGGTCAACTAGTTATATCAGGTATCACAATACTGGTTATCACAGAGCTTTGTATATTTTGACCTGAATGTACATGAACGCTAGTTATGTTACAGGTAGTTTCATTTCCTACTTGAAGCAGCTTAGCGTGTATATTGTAGAAAGCTTCAGAACTCAGAAGTAACTGTCAGGTGGATCTAGTTTCATTCTGGACCTTTCTGAAGGATATATGTATGGCGGATGAAGAATAGTTTATATCATTACTTTATGACGGCTCGAGAAAGAGGTTGGAGCCTTAGAGGGTGGGGACATCCTAGTCAGATTCCGAGCTGGACACAACCTCCAAGAATTCATATTATATTTGCAGAACACTCAAGATGTGAGCTTCCAAGTTTGTAGATGTTCAACAACGTTCCAGAATCCTATCTGTCATGATACAAGACTGATTTGCTATGTGTAATCTGCTGACTAGATGGTCATTTTTCACCGTCTGGGATTGGTTATAAAACAGCCTAAAGGTGTAGCCCATCTGTTCTTAAGAAACTCTTCACAGGCTAGAGGCTGCCGTAAGCAAATGACAATCATCAGAACGCAAACAGTTAGCAACGGTTGTCTCGCAGTTGAAGGTAAGGTGATCCTAACCGGAGTTCCAGAGAATGTCGTCTGTACTCCATTAAGCTCTGCCTCAGCTTTCCTCGGAGCTAACTTGGGGAATCCTAGTAGCTACTATCATGTTTTCAGCTTGGGAGTTCTAGAGTGAGCAGTTTGCTTCTTGTTTTTTGTATTTTTGTTTTTGTTTGTGTGCTGGTCTTGAATCAGCCACTACTAATTTTCAGATTTTGAAATGGTTAACTGATCACAAAGCTGCTTATTGCTGTGGGTTGACTGCAGGAGGTACAGGTTCATGTGCTTATACAGATTCAAGATCTGGTGGATGATACCGAGCTTCGGGGGATCAGGGAGTGAAGTTCCAGCTGAAACACAGCTACTTCTTCTGGAAGCAAACTGTTGGGATGATTCAGTTGATGATAGTGCACCAGCTGATCATGACGACGATTCTAGCATCCGAGAGAACAGCAGTCGATCATATATTCTGTTTTTGCCTGTGTTGGAGGGCCAATTCAGGACAAGTTTGCAAGGAACATCTCTGAATGAGCTTCAGCTTTGCGTGGAAAGTGGTCGGAATATTTCTTACATAAAAAATCTCTATATGTATTTTTCTGCTTAATTTAGCAGTGCTCAAGCTTTTGTTTTGGTTTTATGATTTGTACAGGGCACCCAGATGTTCAAACCTCCAAAGTATCAGAAGCACTTTACGTAAGCTCAGGCAAAAACCCTTGTCAACTTATAAAGGACTCAGTCAAGTATGTCACTAATGTTTATGAATTTAAATCATGTAAAAGACTACAAATGAAGGTAAATGTTACAGTACCCACCTGTCTTTTCTCAGGTTTCTGGAGAAGCACAAAGGCACTTTTAGCCATATCGACAATAAGAAGGTAGAAAACGCTTGCTTAACAAGGAATTGCCAGAGTTGTTGCTGAAACATTGTTGATCTGTACTAAAGTTTCCTACAACTACCATCTGTAGATGCCCCCACTGCTGGACTGGTTCGGGTGGTGCACCTGGGATGCATTTTATAAAAATGTCAACCCTCAGGGCATCCAACAAGGACTTGAAAGGTTCATACCAAGCATAACGTTTCTTCTTCTAATCCAGTTGTTTGGTTATTTATAATTCAATTGTTGTTAATCATAATTTTCTGCATGCAGCTTTGTTAATGGTGGCACTCCACCACAGTTTGTCATCATCGATGATGGGTGGCAAGATACACACAATCCATTCTTGAAAGATGGAGAAATGCCCACAAATGCTATTGAGTAAGATCCCTTTCCCTAAGAAAATTTTGACAATGTTGAAGAGAAGAAGACACTGATACATTATATCCTCTTAATTCTTGATGTGTCAGGTTTGCAACACGGTTGGTGGATATTAAGGAGAACAAGCAGTTCAGTGACCTGGAAGAGTTTATCCACACCATCAAGCAGAAATATGGGATAAAGTCGTACCAATACCTCCACAAATTCACATTGAGCGTGTATAAGTAATGCAGTACAATTAACTCCATACGTCTTGGAATATTTGCAGGAATGTGTATATGTGGCACGCTTTGGTTGGTTACTGGGGCGGCTTGGACCCACAATCCGAACCAATGAAGAAGTACAGCCCTAAGTTGATGTTCCCAGTGCTGTCTCCTGGTAATAAGAGCCATGTAAGATGCAAAGCCATGGAAAGCTTGGTGAAAAATGGTGTTGGGATGGTCGATCCATCGAGAATCCATGACTTCTACAACGATCTCCACACCTACCTTGCCAGGTGTGGTGCAGATGGAGTTAAGGTAGACATCCAGAACGTGCTGGAAGCCCTGGCTTTTGGCTACGGGGGACGTGTAGTGCTGATGAGAAACTACCAGGAAGCTCTAGCTGAATCTGTCTCCAATTGCTTCCAAGACAATAACTTGATTGCCTCAATGAGCATATCCACAGACTTCTTGTACAGTGTGAAGAAGTGTGCAATTGCAAGAGCATCAGAAGATTACATGCCAAGGATTCCAACACTTCAGGCATCACATGTTGCTGCCATTGCTTTTGACAGCATACTTATGGGGGAGATTGTGGTGCCTGACTGGGATATGTTTCAGGTGTGAGAAAGATGTAAACATTGTTCAGCTAGCTTTGCTTGTGAATCAAGTTTGTCATCGAATTATCACCATTCAATCAGGTTCTTATTCCTTCCTTCACCTCTGTATGTAGAGCAACCATTTCGCGGCAGAGTTCCACAGTGCGGCCAGGGCAGTAGGCGGCGGTCCAATCTATGTCAGGTGTGGTAATCAAACTGGATAAAACCTGAGAGAATGTATTGTTTCCCTATCTTCTTCCTTGAATGACGAGCAGAAGTATTATAATTGCATGGCTTGCAGTGACAAACCTGGGGATCATGATTTTGAGATCCTGAGAAGGCTAGTTTTACCTGATGGTTCGGTGCTAAGAGCGAGATACCCTGGCCGGCCAACCCGGGACTGTCTGTTCAGTGATCCCATACTTGATGGGAAGAGGTAAGAAACACCAAATCAAAACCAGGGCTATTTCCATCCAGAATAGTAATTCCTAAGAGAAATTTTTATTATTATTCCACAGCTTGTTGAAAATCTGGAACTTGAATAAGTTGAGTGGGGTACTGGGTATTTTCAATTGCCAAGGAGTTGGAAGCTGGCCATCAACTGTAGTTTCTGACAACGAGCCAGTAGCAACAACTGGTCCGCCATTCATAACGTGCCAAGCCAGTCCCCAGAATGTTGAGTTCCTGGACGAAGTTGCAGGCGAAGATTGGAAGGGAGACTGTGCAGTATATGCCTTCTTTTCAAGTCAGACTTCACCTCTTCAACACCACTCTCAGAAACTGTTTTTGTTGTCTAAATTAGCTAGTGGCTCTCAGCAATCACAATCTTTCAACCTTGCAGGAAACTTAACTACGTTACCAAAGAATGGAAAACTTACAGTGACCCTGGAATCCCTGAAATGTGAAGTGCTCACAGTCTCTCCAATTAGGGTCAGTGCAGGAAGAAAAAAAAAGTGTTGGTTTTTCTTATATTCTGAAATCACTCTTCCTTCACGTAAACTAACATCATCTGGGCAGGTATTTGAATGCAATCTCGAGTTCGCACCAATTGGGTTGCTGGACATGTACAATTCAGGCGGAGCCGTTGAAGGTATGGAGTACATGAAGGATCCATCAGGTTCAGGATGTAAGATAAAGATCCTGGGAAGAGGAAGCGGTCGTTTCGGAGTTTACTGCAGCAGAGAACCCAAGTGTTGCAGAGTTGGTGGTGAAGAACAGGAATTCAGCTACAATTCTGGTGATGGGTTGCTCATAATGAACCTCCTCTCGGGTGGAGGTTGCAGGTCAACAGAAGCTGAAATCACATTTTGAGCAGGTTCTATATGCGTATTCCAATACATTCATGTCGCGATACATATGGTTTGATTGAACAAAGTGACAGAGTAAGATATTGGCTTTTCCGTTTTGGTAAAACTTGACAAGTGTAAAAATATAGGTAATTACATGTTAACCTAGTGTGTTAGCAAACGCCAAAAAAAGATTGGCAGGATGGAAGGTGAATTCCTTGTCGTAGTCTGGTTGTATTATGCTGGCTCATTCTATTTTATCTTCACTGCCAGCTTTATACGATGCAGACTTCATTTCTAGCTCCTAGCTTCTGTTAGTGTTCGTTTTCCATTGTCAGTGTTTTGGAAAAAAACAGTGCCAGTTTCAGTGTTCGTTTTCCATTGTTTGTTTCGATCAAATCTCTTTTTTCTTTTTTGGTCCGACGTGTTAATAATAAACCTTGAAACCTACGTCGTCCAATAAAACAAACGATCATTGAACGCCACATAATTAAAAAGAATTCTGAAGGGGAAAAAAAAAACTTTGAATTTCCTCTTCCGATCTTCTGCTTTTAAATTCTTCAGTTCCACAATCTTCGTTTATCTCCAAACTCTTCCTCGCCGCTGGGAGAAGAAGAAGAAGAATGATTGACAATCTCACAGCGTCACAAATGCTTATTCCCATGGCTCTCTGCCTCGGCTTTCTCGGGGCAGCTTTGGTCATCTTCCTTCACAAAATGCTGCTGAAGCCACTCCTGCTCCAGCGCCGGCTGAACTCACTAGGAGCCAGAGGCCCTTCCTACAAGTTCTTCTTTGGGAACACTCTGGAGATGAAGAAGCTCAGACAAGCATCCATGGCGAAACCCATGTCAGGCCTCTCTCACGACATATATTCAAGGTTGCAGCCTCACCTCTCCGCTTGGACCAAGACTTACGGTGAGCTAAACAGAAAGACCTCTCAGTAATAAAAGGCTTTGATATGATGTCAAAAATCAATATACAATAATGTTTATTATACCATGTTACTAAACAGTTCTGGTCTATTAGGAAGGAACTTCACATTCTGGTTCGGCCCTCTGCCTTTCTTGGTCTTGTCGGAGCCGGAGCTGGTGAAGGAAGCCGCGGCGGATCGGGAGAAAGCTTTCCGGAAAGTGGAGCCCGAAGGTGTCGTGAAGAGGATGCTTGGAGATGGGCTGGTGACATCTGATGGTGAGAAGTGGGTCAAGATGAGGAAGTTGGCCAACCATGCTTTCTTTGGCGAGAGCTTAAAGGTCTGTTGTTTGGTTGGTTGGTTATCTTCAATCTGCGCAAAAGATTTCCACTTTTCAGCTATACTGTTTGATTGGTGACTAGCTAAGTTCAATGAATCTGTTTTAAGTTATTTCTCTGGGGGGGAAATCGGTATAACCAGTGAACACTACTGTGTTTTCATATGGCAGAACATGACTCCGGCCATGATTGCTAGCACGGAAATGATGCTTGAGAGGTGGAAGAATCGCGTCGGCGAAGAGGTTGAGGTGTATGAAGAATTCAGGTTCTTGACTGCCGAAGTCATTTCCAGGACTGCTTTTGGGAGTAATTTCGCTGAAGGGAAGCGCATTTTTGACTTGTTAACGCAGATGGGCGAGCTGGCTGTAGCCAGTGCCTTCAAAGTCAGGCTTCCTGGAATCAGGTATTTATTCACCATGGACAGCATGAATTTTTGACCGCCTACTCATATCAACTCATTCAATGAATTGAGATTTTAACCTCTTCGCCCACTTGAATTGGTTGCAGCAAGATCTACAAAAGCAGAGATGATACTGAAGCGGACGAGCTTGAACATGGCGTACGAGCCGTGATATTGAGAATGATGAGGAAGAGAGAAGAGACGGTGGCGAATGGAGAAGCAGAAAACTTTGGAAGCGATTTCTTTGGTTTACTCCTGACTGCTTATCATGAAAGCGACGAATCGAAAAGGATTTCGGAGGATGATCTCATAGACGAGTGCAAGACAGTGTATCTTGCTGGACAAGAAACAACCAATACTCTGCTGTCCTGGATTATGTTGCTTCTGTCGATCCACACAGATTGGCAGGAGAAAGCGAGAAAGGAAGTTCAGACCCATTTCGGCGACAGAGCTCCTGATGCAGATGGGATTTCAAAGCTCAAGACGGTAAGGCCCCTTTTTGGATGTAAAAATAGGTTAATGTCAATGAACTCGAATGAAACTGGGTTAACTTAACCCTTCTATCTAATTCGTCTCACCCTGCAGTTGAGCATGATAATCAACGAGACCCTGAGACTATACCCTCCTGCAGTTGGGATGGCTCGAAAGGTTGTGAAGGAAGTTCAAATCGGGAAGCACGTACTCCCGAAGAACACGTACTTCACCATCGACACTCTAGCTCTCCATCAAGATCCTGAAATTTGGGGGGAAGATGCCCTGCAGTTCAATCCAGAGAGATTCTCCAACGGAGTTGCCAAAGCGACGAAGAACAATGCATCTGCATTCGTCCCCTTCGGTATAGGACAGCGAGTTTGTGCAGGAGCCAACTTCGCAGCAAACGAATCGAAGATTGCACTTGCCATGATCCTTCAACGCTATGCGTTTACGCTCTCGCCTGCTTATGTGCACTCTCCACTTCAGATCGTCACGGTCCGGCCGCAGAATGGAGTTCAGGTCATCCTCCATGCTCTGTAGCAGTGATGTGTTATTATTGGTCTGCTTGATTGTGGAACATCTTACTCCGTGAGATATAAACTGGGACAAGGGCTGGAGAATGTATATGTTACCAGAATAAAGGATTAACACTTTGTCGTAGATTTATGGTGTGAGAATTATGATGCTTCTGTAAGCATTGTTCATACATATTAGAAGTTGTTTGGATTGAGTATTTATCAGGCTTATTATATGGACCAAATATATTATTCTATATCATTTTGGTATAAGAAGTTAATCGGTGGTAGACCGTGATGATTAATACATTTTATTATCATTTTGGTATAGTCATACAACCACAATACATTTTCATACTACTAAGCAAAATCTTATCTTTTATGTGTTGCAAAGCATTACCAACGAGGTAAACACTGACAATATATGTCTTAATTTTTATGTTTTCAAATATATTAAAGTGAATACTATTTTGAAGAGCATGATTAATCTTATTTTTCTATGTACAAAAGTTGAATTTCCACTTAAATTAATAAGATATAATTTGTTAAATTTAATGCAGAAAAATTTAAACATGACCAATACACAACGGGATCCACTCCCCATATTCAATCATCATTAATACAACTTTTTTTCATTTGTTTGCTATATATTGGCTAAATTATTACATAAATCTTTCACTTTTGTCACCCGAATTACTTTTCTTTCTTATTAGCCACTAACTTTATGAATTGTTTCACCACTAGTCACCGACCGTCAGTCTCTGTCAGACTCTGTTAGCGCCGTCAGATTTTTTATGACGTGACAAACATAAGTGCTGACTGGGCTGAAAAAAGGCTGAGCCATGTAGTTTTGACTGCCTATTCAGCCTCGACCCAGCAATTGAGGGACTCATTTTTACATTTTCTTTTACTTTTACTCCTTCGGATTAAAAAAAGGAGGGGGAGGGTCAACTTTACATTATCCTCATTCTGCTCCGGATTGTAATCTCTAATAAAAAATATAGCTCCAATGGAAGTTTAACTCCTAAAGAAGCACTTCATGAAGCTTCCCGGATTTTATTGAGAAAACATTTTGACTTTAGTTAGACCAAAAAATTCGGATGGTCGTTGATGCTCCTCCTTCGTCGACTCCATAGTCAATCTCCCTAGTTTCAACCGCCTTCTACCACCATTTTGTTCCGTCGCCGACTAAATCAATCCGCCCCACTTTTCTGCAGCTAGTCCATGTCTCTACTCTTCTGTAAACAAAGAAGCAAGCTTACCAGAACCCCTGGTTCGTCATAATCCAAAACCCCTAAAAGTAACTCAAATATGGCGTCCTGACCTCAACCATTATACACCAACGTTTTCATTCAATTATGGGTTGGGTCTGGGGATGTTGAACGACGACAAGAAACAAGGGCGTTGGTCGCTGATCTCTGCCGTCATTTCTATAGTGTCGGTTCAGTTTTCGGTGCCGGGACAACATCATCGATTGGGTTTCCATCTTCTCTTCCGTCGAAGAAGGAGCCCTCATCTACCGACCTAGCAATTGATGATCTGGCCGCGAATTCTTGCTTCCGGCTCGATTCGACCTCATTGATTATGGAAGTCGACGCCGTGTAGCTTGATTTACCATAACGAATGGTAGAACCCTTGTCATTCAATCCAGCTGGAACTAGGTGGCAGAACCCTTTTCACATACAACAAAATTACCTTATTCACTTTTCAATCGGCCCTCTTCAAAGGCCAACGCTGGAGCCCATGACCGATTCGACCCTGAGACAACTAATCTGGAAGCCCACACCGCACAAATGGCAAGCTCCCTCTTTCGATTCGACCCAGAATAGTTGTCGTCACCTCTTTGACCATCATCTTCTGACGAGGAGGCCATGGAGGAAGAAGTTGTTTATTCTTCACCTTCTTCTTCTTCAGTCGTTGAGTTGGGGGTAAAGAAACGACCTCATCTCGGGGACGGCGGCGGAGTGGAAGGTTGGGAAAAACCCTATTCTCAATCAGCTGCGACAACGCCAAAATGCAATGAGTTTTATTTTCTGTTTTGTTTAATTTTTGTTTTTAATTAAAAATTCCATCTCAACCTTTTTCAGCCCAATCAGCACTCTCGTTTGCCACGTCATCAAAAATCTGACGGCTTTAACGGAGTCTGACGAAGACTAACGATCGATGACCAGTGGTGAAACAATTCATAAAGTTAGTGGCTAATAAGAAAGAATAGTAATTCGGGCGGCAAAAGTGAAAAATTTATGTAATTCGAATGATCAATCATGTAATTTAGCCGCTATTATATATCACTGAAGTACTATTTTGAGCAACAAAAGCATGTTGAAAATTTTCCTATTTGAATGTACTCTATCTTTCACTTTCACCCTTTCTATTCTTTTTTAATTTCTTTGTCGCCACATTTTCCTTTCACAGTATTAATTATCATTATCTTTTCTTCTCTGGTCGGATGTTTTAATAAATTAAAAAATTAACGTCGTTCAATCAAGGTTGTTAAACCCCTATCGAACCCCCCAGTTGGACCCGGTCCGACCCGAGTCGGGCTTCAAAACGGCCTCCAGAAAGCCCTCGGTCTAACCCCTAAAGAGGGAGAAGAAGAGTGGGGGAAGAGAGGAAGAGGAACGAAAGAAGAGAAATGGTGGGTGGATCATGGAGGTTAGGTATATTTATTTTGTTGAAAATAAGTTTTTAATATATATATGTAAGATAAGTTTTATTTCACTCATTAAATCTTTAATTACTACCTTATTTGTATATATAATTAGAAAACGTCTAAAACGGCTCAAACCAGCCGAACCCCGATCAGACCATTAAACCTCAAACCCCTTGGTTGACCGGCTCAATGACTTAAACCGGTTTGACAACCTTGCGTTCAATAGAACAAAACAACGGTATATTATATTATAATTTGTCATTATTGTATGACTGTATTAGCTATTTAGCTAGAATAATTGACTTTTCCTTCTGATATCCTGATCTTTTTATGAGGAAACTCGAACGCAGCCCAAAGTTTCATTAGCTCTATCCCCTCCCTCGCCACTGCGAGAATAAGAACTAGATTTAGACCCGCCCGTTGGCCGGATGAATTTCAATAACAGTATGGATTATCCTAATAATTATTCGAATCAAAACCTGTTTTATTTCGTACCATACGAAATTCCAATTAATTTAGTTACTGGAAATATCAAACTCGTACAATATATATAGAGGAAGTTTACAATGTTTCATATCATTGTGTCTATACATTTTCGGATAAATTTCTTCATTGTATGATATAAATTTAGTTTGTACTATATGTTTTCGTACATATTCTATACATTTTCGGATAAATTTCTTTATTGTATGATATAAATTTAGTTTGTACTATATGTTTTCGTACATATTCTATACATTTTCGGATAAATTTCTTTATTGTATGATATAAATTTAGTTTGTACTATATGTTTTCGTACATATTCTATACATTTTCGGATAAATTTCTTTATTGTATGATATAAATTTAGTTTGTACTATATGTTTTCGTACATATTCTATACATTTTCGGATAAATTTCTTTATTGTATGATATAAATTTAGTTTGTACTATATGTTTTCGTACATATTCTATACATTTTCGGATAAATTTCTTTATTGTATGATATAAATTTAGTTTGTACTATATGTTTTCGTACATATTCTATACATTTTCGGATAAATTTCTTTATTGTATGATATAAATTTAGTTTGTACTATATGTTTTCGTACATATTCTATACATTTTCGGATAAATTTCTTTATTGTATGATATAAATTTAGTTTGTACTATATGTTTTCGTACATATTCATCTGCGATACAAAATAAAAATGTACTTTTAACATTGTGGTACAATTTGCACATACACATTTTCGTACAAATTGCTTTATAATAAAAACTAAACTTATATCTTTACCGTTATTGCACAAATTCAAATTGCATTTACACCAATATTTTAAAATATAATAAATAAACTCATATATAACATGTTAATAAAAAAGGATGTCCTTTTTTTTAGTTGGAGTCCGGATTTTTTAAATTAATATGCTGAGTGTTTTAAGCCCACAAAATGACCAAAGAATCCTCTTACTATGCGGAGAAGCCAGGAAAAAATCATTTGAGTTGGTTCTCAAGCGGAAAGTCTGGAGGATGATTGACAATCTCACAACTTCACAAATGCTTCTTCCAATGGCTCTCTGCCTCGGCTTTCTCGGGGCAGCTTTGATCATCTTCCTTCACAACATGTTGCTGAAGCCCCTCCTGCTGCAGCGTCGGCTGAACTCCCTAGGAGCCAGAGGCCCTTCCTATAAGTTCTTCTTCGGGAACACTCTGGAGATGAAGAAGCTCAGACAGGCATCCATGGCGAAACCCATGTCAGGCCTCTCTCACGACATCTACCCTCGGCTGCAGCCTCACCTCTCCGCTTGGAGCAAGACTTACGGTGAGGAAAAATTAGACATCAAATGGATAAGTTTGTTTTGGCAATTTCCTTGTGCTGATGAAGGTTGGGTATTGAGTTTTGGTTGATTAGGCCGGAATTTCACGTTCTGGTTCGGCCCTCGGCCTTTCTTGGTCTTGTCGGGGCCGGATCTGGTGAGGGAAGTAGCGGCCGATCGGGAGAAAGCTTATCGGAAAGTAGAGCCCAAAGGTATTATGAAGTCAATGCTTGGAGATGGGCTGGTGACATCTGATGGTGAGAAGTGGGTCAAGATGAGGAAGTTGGCCAACCATGCTTTCTTTGGCGAGAGCTTAAAGGTTTGTGGGCTAACCGTTCGATGAAATGCCTGAACCACTGAACGGTTATGAAGCTTGTGCTTTTTTCCTGGCAGAACATGACTCCGGCCATGATCACTAGCACGGAAATGATGCTTGAGAGGTGGAAGGATCACGTGGGGAAAGAGATTGAGGTTTATGAAGAATTCAGGTTCTTAACATCCGAAGTCATTTCCAGGACTGCTTTTGGGAGTAATTTCGTTGAAGGGAAGCGCATTTTTGAAATGTTAAATAAGATGGTCAAGCTGGCTGCAGCCAATGCCTTCAAAGTTAGGCTCCCTGGAATCAGGTAAGACTTACCTAGGAATGCTAGATCATTGATTCATTACCTAAATCAAAGACTCTGCAAGGGAGTCAATTGTGATTCACCTCTTTGCGCTACATGAACTTGATTGCAGCAAGATCTATAAAAGTGGAGATGATATTGAAGCGGACAAGCTAGAACAAGGAGTACGAGCTTTGATATTGGGAATGTTGAGAAAGAGAGAAGAGATGGTGACAAATGGTGAAGCAGAAAACTTTGGGAGCGATTTCTTTGGGTTGCTTCTGAGTGCTTATCATGAAACCGATGAATCCAAGCGGATTTCGGAGGATGATCTCATAGATGAGTGCAAGACAGTGTATCTTGCTGGACAAGAAACAACCAATACTCTGCTGTCCTGGGTTATGTTGCTTCTATCCATCCATACAGATTGGCAGGAGAAAGCAAGATCGGAAGTTCAGACCCATTTAGGCGACCGAGCACCTGATGCAGATGGGATTTCAAAGCTCAAAACTGTAAGAACCCTTTTAATGTAGCCCTAGTTTAGTGGCTAAGAATTCCAATGAAATTGTTTCTGTCGGCAGGTGAGCATGATAATCAACGAGACCCTGCGATTATATCCTCCTGCAATTGGGATGGCTCGGAGAGTGGTGAAGGAAGTCCAGCTCGGGAAGCACACACTGCCAAAGAACACATACTTCACCATCGACACTCTAACTCTCCATCAAGATCCTGAAATTTGGGGGGAAGACGCGCTGCAGTTCAATCCAGAGAGGTTCTCCGAAGGAGTTGCCAAAGCAACAAAGAACAATGCATCTGCATTCGTCCCCTTCGGTATAGGACAACGAGTTTGTGCAGGAGCCAACTTCGCAGCACACGAAGCAAAGATTGCACTTGCCATGATCCTTCAGCGTTATGCGTTCACGCTCTCCCCTACTTATGTGCACTCTCCACTTCAAATGATAACAATCCGGCCGGAGCACGGTGTTCAGGTCATCCTCCATGCTCTGTAGTCTGTAGTAGCGATGTATTTACTATGTTATCGTTGACTGTGGGATATGCTATAGAATGTATATGTAAGTGGAATAAGCCAATAGGGGTGTGGGTGTGAAAAGTAAGGCGTCATGTAAAGCATGTTTGAGGTGTATCTGTGTTTATGCAAGTGAGATTTTGGTGGTGCTTGGAAGATTTGTTGATCGAAGATTTATCTTTGACTAGTTTCACCTAATGCGTTTCAGTCATAGATGGTTTTTTTTTAAATAAGATTCAATCATAGATGGTTCAATCTTTTAGAAATAAGGGAGAAACCACAACAGCCTGTTTTGCTTAAGAGGTCCAGTGGGCAACGGGCGAGTCTACTGTAAGTTCCCTGCAGTCTAGCGAAACACCGTCCGATGCATCATAGCTTGTTAATCTCGACCCTTGCTTTCTATGCATCTCCGATTAGTGTCATCAACTGCGTGCGAATCACTGCCCCATTTTTTTTATTTGGTGATGGTGAACGTCAAGGATGTTTGCTTTTCGGAAATCCAGCCCTTGTCTTCGTGACAATCGCTTATTTTGGTCATTAAGAACTCACTACTTTTTCTATGGCGTTCTTGAACGGGATAGTATATCACCGACGGCGTCTGTAACATAATCACTACAGAATCACAACAAATCTTAGAAACACTAAACCATAAGAATCACTACTAATCAGTAAATACTATTTGTAGAATCACTACTAATGTTAGATCCGAAGACACTCCAAGGTCTTGTAAAAATTGGAAAACACTACCAAAATCATGCCAATAAAAAAACACTACCACCATAGATATGAAGAAAAATGCTATGATATACATAAATAGAGAACACCACTTACAGAATCACTACTAATTATAAAAACCCTAGCCAGCACATACAGAATCACTACTAATTATATATCTGCAAACATTACTAGGTCCTGCAAAAATTGGAAAACACTACCAAAATAATGTCAAAACAATAATAAAAAAATACTACCACGTATAAAAATAGAGAACACCTAATTAATATTTCATTTCCAAACTTACAAAACGCTACGAAGTAGAGCTGGAAACCACTACAAGTCTTTGAAAATCACTACTACTCTAAATATGACCAAACAGTAGGTGAGACATATTCCAGATATGAAATCCTAAACCTACTTGATGCCCTCCAATACACAGCTTCAATCCACCATAATCGAGATGGAGCAGGCAAGGCCAATTCAGACGACAACGTCGCTGGTGAGGGCGGGGGAGGCAAAGGCGCGACAGCAACACAAATGAGGGCTGTGGAGGGGTAGGCGATGCAGATAACGTCGATGCAGAGGACGACGCCGAAGGCGAGGTCGTTGTAGAAGACGGCGACGCAGGAAAATGAGGCTGAAGACGGCTACGACGATGGAAGGGCGGAGATAACGAGGACGGAGACTAGAGAAATTGGATCTGGATCGTCAAATATTGGAAGAGAGAGAAGAGACTAGAAAAGAAAATTTGAGGAAGAAAAGGATATTGGTTGGAATGGAGGAACAAAGCCTATATTTATATACAGAAGGAGATAAGAAGGGAAAGGGAAAGTAACCTTCCCAACAGTTGTACAACGGTAATAAACTGAAATCAAACTACCTACCAATAAAACAGAGACACGTAGCTATAAACAGTAAAAACGGAAAGGACTGCAGCACTAACATCTACGACATCGTTTCTACTCAGCTCCTCTATTGCTTCTGAGGGAAACACGACGTCGTACATGGAGTTCTTCAGTGCTGCTTCATTCTTCGACCAGTTCCTTCATCTGCACTTCAGGTTTCCTTCATCGTCACTCCATCATCATCAGTTGATCATCATTACCTTCAATACAGTTGTTGGGTTTGACCCCTTACAAATCTCACACGCTTATTCCCAAGGGTGTGATCACATGCATAACTTGCCAAAATACCCCTTTTATCAAAACCACCCTTAGATTGAATTAATTATAAACGAATGAGATGGGAAGGGTTACTACGATACTAAGCTATTAGGTGGTTAGCATCCCATCTCATCCCACAAATCACTCTACGCATCGACGATCAATCACTGATCGTTTTGCCCATCAACGATCAAGTACAATCGATTTCCAGCTCAATGATTTTTACACAAATCACTTTTAATCTAAGCAATCAATACAAAACATGTGTAGTTCAGAAATTCGATAAAAGAACTATTGTATTTTAAAAATATTATGTTTAAACCTAATGTACTTTGGAGAAAATCGCAAGGTCTTGAAATTTAAGTCACGGCTACCCAGTACCCACAGATATATCAATTGAGAAATAAGAGGAGCTTCTTACCAGGGATTCGAGGATTGTGAAAAGCTCGCATGGATTCTTAATTGCTAATTCTCCAAGCAATTGATGTGATCTCAATGGAGATCAATGACCAGAGTTACACAGCTAAACTCGATCAATCAAAGAGTTTGATTGATCAATGAAACTCGAACCAAGAACAACTCAAATAACCTAGCTATTTGGGTCGGACAAGGATGGAATTGAAGTGCAACCTCACATCTGGGAGAAGGCTCTATCAATTGGGGTAGATGCTCGCCACAATCAAGGGTGAATTACTTGATTGATAAACCACAAACTTTACTGAAGTTCTTAGTTCCATGACGAACTCTAGGAAATCCCCAAAATTCAAGTTTGAACAATTCAAGCTTCCATCTTCCAATCCACTGCACTTTCGATCTTGCTCATTCTTCGAATTAAAATTCCCGAGTGAACCCAAACATCGACTAGCCTTGATAAGCGTCGACTCGGCCCTCAAAGTTTCCCCCCAAAGTTGGATTTAAATTTTTTCAACTCCAGATTGTCGAATTCCAATTTGGGCGTTTTATTCTCGTTTGTCTAGAGTTGCTGCTATGTGGGGAATCATTCTTGGGCCTCCCAGAAACTCGTTCCAAGTGGTGGCAATAGTCGAATAGTCCTATAGTGCCACGACGACCTCATCAGAACTCGAGTTCTGTTTTTTCGGAACAAGGGCGACCTACTTTAACCAGCTTCATGTTTGGAACTCCTCACATAGCAGTCAATAAGTATTGTCGAGCTATAAATTTGGCCCCACTGCTTTTCTCCAACTTCGAGCTACTCGAATCACTCTTCTCCTTTGCTTAGCTCAGCTACAATTGTCGTTGATCTTGTCGGACTTCGGCTGGAGTTAGTGGTTTGAGCATAATTTTTCAGCCTCCTTGCTTGAACTTGTAGCAATTGTCTCTTCCTTTGTGAATAACTCTACAAATGTATTGCCAATTTTCCATGGTCTGTCTAGAAATAGATGAGTCGCCTTCATTTATGCAACATCACACCACATCTCATCTTTATACCCACCAATTTCAAAACAAACATTGGCTTACTTGGTAACTTTGATAGCTCCATAGTCATTCACCCAAAGAAGAGTGTAAGGCTGAGATCGTATCCAATCCTTGTTTCCTTACGGTATCAAGACTCACCACATTGGTACAACTAACACCATCAATGACGACATAAAGCAATATCTCATCAACCATACAACGCGTATGGAACAAATTGTCGAGTTTCTCTGTCTCTGATTGAGCTTTGATGGCCAGCACTCGACGGTTGACTCCGAGAAATTTACCTGTTGCAGGGATTTCAGCAGTGATGTGATCATCAACACCACCATTAGAATCGATTTATGCTTCCCTTGGCTGATCTTCTTCTTCCTCGGAGAAGTACTCTTCATCTCGAAGTACTAGTACCTTTTTGTTGGGGCACTGATTTGCTTTGTAACTTCGTCCCAATCATTTTAAACATCGAATGATGTTCGATGATCCTCCTGGACCTTTTGGAATATATGAGCAGTGTTCCTGGGAGCTGGCTTAGCTCCTTCCGAACTGAACTGATGGGACTTGGCCTCGTAAGTGTGCCCTGTAACAGTTTTAATGGAAGGTAAATACCTTCTTCCGGACATCAATTTCTGCTGCTTTTCCGCCTTAATTTGAAGGTGTACCATCTCCTTAAGCTCCAAAAGTTGACCAAGCTCCATTTGATGCTTGATTTCTAGATTGAGTCCATGCAGAAATCTTGTCCTCCCTTACGTCTTCCCTCATCAAGAACAGTTCAAGCTTCCTGGAATACTCGACAACAGAACTCAATCCTCGAATCCCTTGCAGCGAATCAAAGAGTTCTCTTTGATAGTATCCAGGCACAAACCTCTCTCTCTCTCTCTCTCTCTCATTATCCCTCTCAATTCAGCCCAGGTTGCCACATCCGGATGCAAATTCCTCTGACGATGAAGTTGTGTATGTTCCCACCAAGTTGCAGCGTAATCTGTGAACTCGTACGTAGCAAGCAAAACTTTCTATGATTTCGTGTAATTATCACATTGAAAGAAAAGGATGATCTTCCTCTCTCAATCCAGGTAGGTGGAAGCATTGTTAGTTCCTTGAAATGAAGGAATCAAGAGCTTAATTCCTCGTAAATCAACAACTATCCCTCTCGGTAGTTTCTGTGGCCTCCTATCATGATCGCTAGATTCGTGATGGTGATGCACTTGGTCGTGTAATTCGTGGTGATCAATCTCTACTCCAGGTTCTGAATTCTCTCGTCAAGGGCTTGATTGGTCCTAGTAGGAACACCTCAATCTCGATTTCCCTCTGGAATTGGATTGCGCTCAGCATAATTGTTTCGTGGGTTTGTCTTTGTCGCCGACGAATTTGTGAATTAGGAATGGGAAGGATTACTCGATTTAAGAAGATTGAATTATCAATCTAAATAGGGATTTCTGGATTTGAAACTTAACGAAGAAAAGAACATTGTATTGATCTTGAAATGAGTACAACAACGAGTTCACTGAACAAAGAAAAATCCGAACTAGAACCAAACATAATGGTTCTCAACAAAGCACCTATCTACTTCCCAAGCTCAATTCATCCAGTACACGGAAACTATAAATTGAGCTACTTAAGCAAACAACAATGGACCCAAGGTAAAAAGAGACACTCAACTTTTTCTCACTACAAACTGTCAAGTTCAAATAACATGAAAGCTACAGAATATATAGAGGTCGAGGAAGATGACTTTTTACAAATAGAGATGTTTTGGCTATCATGAGTTCTAGCAGAAGGGCGACTGCTTTTGGAGAAGAACGAGAAAGATGTCGCGAAGCTGGGAAGATGAGAGAGATGCGTTAGGATGTTGCTGGAGACTTAGAAGGACGACAATACCAAAACGATGGCGTAGGAGAAAGAAAGAGGAAGAAGTCCAAGCGGGTAAAACCAATTATGTCGCTGTCGTCCCCCAGCCTGCCGACCCGCCTGTTTCCCCAACATGTTGACCTGCTTCTATTACTTTTTTATATATAATCCCAAGTCCCAACGAACGGGTTGAAAACCCGTCGTCGGCGAGCTCAAAAAGGTAGCCGACCTGTCCAGAGCTCTCCGGCGACGGGTTTTCAACCTGTCCGCTGTGTTACATGGAGCATGCAAAAAGCCAGTCCGAGTTTCGTGTAATTTTTTATTTATTTTCTTCATTTCCTGTAGTAATGGTGCAACATTGATGGGTGAAACATGAAGCAAAACTTCCTAATCTATTTTTATTTGTTATAATTGTTGTCGTATAAAACTCAATTTAGATGTTTAGGGCAGCAAAAGATAAACTAAGAATATTAGAGTAAATTTAACATAATTAAGGCGACAAATAAAGATTTTCAGAGTAACAAATAGCAATCCTTAGAATAATCGTTGAAAAAACCCTTTAGTGAGTAGTTTGTAAAATCATTTTAAAAGATGGTGTTAGTTTTATAAATAACTCATTACATCATCATTAATGATGATATCATTAATCATATCGTCATTGCTATTATTATATGACTGTGTTAGCGCGAACATTACCATCACAATGTCCACGCCATTTTAAAAATTGTAGAACTACTACTACAGTACTTAAATGGAGAAACTCGAACGCAGCCCAAAGTGTTTTCATTAGCTCCATGCCTCCATCCCCTCCCCCGCCACTGCGAGAAGAAGAAGAATGATTGACAATCTCACAGCGTCACAAATGCTTATTCCCATGGCTCTCTGCCTCGGCTTTCTCGGGGCAGCTTTGATCATCTTCCTTCACAACATGTTGCTGAAGCCCCTCCTGCTGCAGCGCCGGCTGAACTCCCTGGGAGCCAGAGGCCCTTCCTACAAGTTCTTCTTTGGGAACACTCTGGAGATGAAGAAGCTCAGGCAGGCATCCATGGCGAAACCCATGTCAGGCCTCTCTCACGACATCTACCCGAGGTTGCAGCCTCACCTCTCCGCTTGGACCAAGACTTACGGTGCGCGGAAAATAAGATATCAATGGATAAGTTTGTTTTGATTGCTTTTTGTGGCTAATGAAGGTGGCTATTTTTTTTTTTTTTTTTTTGGATTGATTAGGCCGGAACTTCACATTCTGGTTTGGCCCTCGCCCTTTCTTGGTCTTGTCGGAGCCGAATCTGGTGAAGGAAGTAGCGGCCGATCGGGAGAAAGCTTACCGGAAAGTGGAGTTGTTTCGTTGGCGAAACTCGCGCGTTCAATGCGCTCTGATTTCAAGGAAACAAAAAACCCAAAGTCAGCGAAATCGTCAAATATCCGCCGCCGATATCGGCGTCGTTGATTTGATCGATTAAAGTAGAAACCAAGACGATCGTCAAATATCCGCCGCCGGTATCGGCGTCGTTGATTTGATCGATGCACCTTTGACCTCTAATCAAACAACCGTTACTCGGTTCACCACCTCTCCAAACTACGTTCGAACGAGGGTGTTCACGAGAAACGAGAAACCAAACCGGGAGTGTTCTAAGTTACGTTACCTCTACTCCTATGGAGGTTCCTCTGGAGAGCTCCGCAACTACGACTACGACTACTACGACTCTGCAAAGGAGGTCTTTGACAGAGAGGTTCTACAAACTAGAGAGAAAAAGATAAATCTGCGTAGGTGCAGTTTGTGATTTGATTTTGCCGTCTCGAACTTCTCTCTCTTCCCAATCTTTATACTTCGCGCTTCTCCTCGTCGTAGTAACCGCCTTCGCGCCTTTGTCTCCCACGTCTTCATTCCTGTCAACCGTGCAGGTAACTTCCTCCTTGTTGCGTGATAATCACGTGCCCTCGAAACCGCTCTTGCTTTGCATAAACTTGGCGAAACGACTCACCACCTTGTCCATGTAACGATGACGTTTCACCAATACCACGACATCGCCTTTCACCAACCGATGCCGTTTTATGATCCAACTCAACTGCCCCGACCCGGTTTAACCAACGGCATTGTTAGTCCATCAAACAACGTCGTTCTATACTCTTGCGACGCCGTTAGGCTTGGTGGGCTGCATTCGGCCGAACTCTTACCACTACCGCGATGTCGTTTTACTTTTTCGCGGCATCGCTTTTCATTAAACGACGCCGTCTAAAATAATCATAAAATCCACTCGCCCGTCAAACTTTCACCCCTCGGCGTCGTTCCTAGTTAAACAACATCGTTTCCTTGTCCCGCGATGTTGTTGAACTTTTGAGCTTCGCGACACTGTTTTAATTTTAAACACTGTCGTTTTAACTGTTGCAGCATCGTTTCGCCTACTCGCGGCACTGCTTTGTAATCCGCGGTGTCGTTTCTTTCTCTTGCGGCATCTTTTTCAACTAAACGACACCGTCCCAAACAGTCATTAAAATATTAATTGATCAATTCGGCCATCACAAATCAAATACGCGTGTTGACCAACGACATCATTAGCGCCAAAACGGCCCCGTTTGCTTTTCCTTTCGCGGCATTGTTTATTATTTTAAACACTGTCGTTTGCTAATCCACGGTACCGTTGGGCTTATCGCGGTACCGTTTTTAGTTCCGCGGCATCGTTTTAGCTCTCCGCGGTGCCGCTTCTCCCTATCCAACAAGGAGTAAAAATTAATAATAATTAATTAGAGTAAACAAAACTCATTCCTCAACACTCAACTAACGCGCGGCCCCTCTTTTGTTTTTTGGTGACTGGTGTCGCGGTACCGCTGAGCTTCCTTGCGGTACCGTTTTAATTCTCCATGCGGTACCGATTTTCCCCTTCCTACAAGGAATAAAGGTAATAATTAATTATAAAACTCCCTTCTCCAACCCAACTACACGCGCGGCCCCGTTTTATTTTCATTAAGCGGTGTCGTTTCCCATGCCGCGGTACCACCGAGCTTCCTTGCGGTACCGTTTTAACTCTCCGCGGTGCCACTTGTCTCCATGCGGTACCGCTTCTCCCCTTCCCACAAGGAATAATAATAATAATAATAATATAATAATAATAATAATAACTCCTTTTCCAACACCAATACTATGCGCGCGACCCCATCCAGTTTTCTGGTAAACAATGTCGTTTCCACTGTCGCGGTACCGGTGAACTTCCTTGCGGTACCGGTGAGCTTCCTTGCGGTACCAGTGAACTTCCTTGCGGTACCGGTGAGCTTCCTTGCGGTACCGGTGAGCTTCCTTGCGGTACCATTTTTCTGTTTCGCGGTACCGTTTTAACTCTCCACGACGCCGCTCAACTCCAAACGACACCGTTTTTTACCCGCGGTATCGAATTAAATGCCGAGACTAATTAATGCGGCATTTAATTTAGGCCAAATTAATTTTAGGTGTCAACAGGAGCCCAAAGGTATTATGAAGACAATGCTTGGAGATGGGCTCGCGACTTCTGGTGGTGAGAAGTGGGTCAAGATGAGGAAGTTGGCCAACCATGCTTTCAATGGCGAGAGCTTAAAGGTTGGTGGGTTACCTTCAATCACATAAAAGATTTCACTTTTCAGCTTTACTGTCAGATCACTACCGCATTTGATGAATGGGTTTTTTGGGTGTATTCTCTGCAAAAAAAAAAATGTTTATTTAAGGTTTTGAACAACTCCTGTTTGTTAAAATGCCTGAACCAGTGAACGGTTATGAACCTTGTGTTTTTTCCTGGCAGAACATGACTACGGCCATGATCGCTAGCACAGAAATGATGCTTGAGAGTTGGAAGAATCACGTGGGGAAAGAGATTGAGGTGTATGAAGAATTCGAGTTCTTAACTTCCGAAGTCATATCGAGAACTGCTTTTGGAAGTAATTTCGTTGAAGGAAAGCGCATTTTTAACTTGTTAAGTAAGATGGTCGAGCTTGCTGCAGCCAATTTCTTCAAAGTTAGGATTCCTGGAATCAGGTAAGACTATTCCTTACCTTAATCAAATACTCTGCAAGGGAGTGAATTGTGATTCGTCTCTTTGCGCACATGAACTTGATTGCAGCAAGATCTACAAAAGCAGAGATGATACTGAAGCGGAAAAGCTAGAACAAGGCATACGAGCTGTCATACAGGGAATGCTGAGAAAGAGAGAAGAGATGGTGGCGAATGGTGAAGCAGAAAACTTTGGGAGCGACTTCTGTGGGTTGCTTTTGAGTTCTTATCACGAAACCGATGAATCCAAGCGGATTTCGGAGGATGATCTCATAGATGAGTGCAAGACAGTGTATCTTGCTGGACAAGAAACAACCAATACTCTGCTCTCCTGGGTTATGTTGCTTCTATCCATCCATACAGATTGGCAGGAGAAAGCAAGATCGGAAGTTCAGACCCATTTGGGCGACCGAGCACCTGATGCAGATGGGATTTCAAAGCTCAAGACGGTAAGGACCCTTTTAATGTATTCGTAGTTTAATGTCTTAAGAGTTAAGAATTTCAATGAAATTTGACTAATCCTGCTACATATATATCGTCTCTCTCGGCAGGTGAGCATGATAATCAACGAGACCCTGCGATTATATCCTCCTGCAATTGGGATGGCTCGGAGAGTGGTGAAGGAAGTCCAGCTCGGGAAGCACACACTGCCAAAGAACACATACTTCACCATCGACACTCTAACTCTCCATCAAGATCCTGAAATTTGGGGGGAAGATGCGCTGCAGTTCAATCCTGAGAGGTTCTCCGAAGGAGTTGCCAAAGCAACAAAGAACAATGCATCTGCATTCGTCCCCTTCGGTATAGGACAGCGAGTTTGTGCTGGATCCAACTTCGCAGCACACGAAGCGAAGATTGCACTTGCCATGATCCTTCAGCTTTATGCGTTCACACTCTCACCTGCTTATGTGCACTCTCCAGTGCAAATCATAACAATCCGGCCGGAGCACGGAGTTCAGGTCATCCTCAATGATCTATAGTAGCAACGTATTCACTATGTTATTGTTGACTGTGGGATATGTTGTAGAATGTTTATGTGAGTGGAATAAGCCAATAGGGGTGTGGGTGTGAAAAGTATGGCGTTATGTAAAGCATGTTTGAGGTGTATGTATCTGTGTTTCTGCATATTGAGTGAGATTTTGGTGGTGCTTGGAAGATTTGTTGATCGAAGATTTATCTTTGACAAGTTTACTGCGTATGTTTTCAATCATAGATGGTTCAGTCGTTTGGAAATAGAGGAGAAACCACCACAGAATGTCAGTAACAATGCTTAAAAGTAGATGAAATGTGGGATAAAAATTCTTACAAGCGGAACATGACAAATTCAGCAGACAAGCAACAAGCACACAATAAGTAGATGCACAAAAATACACAAAAATAAGCAAATGAAACTTTAAGCTCAATGTTAACCACGAATATTTGTTATTTTAATTATTTGGACTTATTTATCGTTTATTAATGTTTAGTGACATATAGGGATTGTTTGGTGGGTTTTGTGAATAATTAGAGAGTATTTCGTTAAATCGTATTAGTGGGGTGTGAAAAGAGAATTTATCGAGTTATACATTAGTAGGATTACTCATTAAAAAATTGCAGAACAAAAATTATAATATCCTAATCGGTCCTAGCTTAATCAAGGCAACAACAGGCAATCTAGCAGGTACCCGGACGCGAGGCGAGAGGCAAGGGAAGGACCATGAGGGTTACCCCGACAATGATGACATGACAGGGCGAGGTGCCAGGGAGAAAGGCGGCTATTCCAACCCTCGGTATGGGGCAATGGAATCGGAAGGTACGGTAGTTACAATCCTATGTTTGATGGTGATGATGAACTGGTATTCCGGGCTAGGCAACCAACCATTGAATTTTCCAAATTCAATGACCGGTAGGATGCCGGTATATGGTTGTATGTTGCTGACAAGTGATTCAAGAATCATCTGACTAAGGAGGAGACGAAGGCACATACGGCGTCCTTCTACTTAGAGGGTGGTGCCCTGCAATGGTGATAGTGGTTTGAGAGGTCATATGATAACGCGAACCAGAATAGTGGCGGAGTATAGAGCAGAGTTCCTCAAGTTGGGAAACATGTGCAAGGGCGTACTAGAAGAGTATCTGGTTGGATTGTGCATGGCAGGTCTACGACCTGAGATCGTCACAGCCTTTAGCGTGTTTGAGTCTAACTCCTTGAGAACCGCTTTTAGACTTGCAGGTCGCAAGGAAGAAGAGATAACAAGTAGGAGGAATTCTATAGGCCGGTACAAGAAGCTTAGTGGAGGAAGAAGTAGCAGCGTCACTACCAGCAATGGAGGAGGATTCGTAGCAGGGAGCAACGCTAGTGCAACCCTAATCGCCGCAACTCGACTGGGACTTCAGGCTCCTCCAAATGGTTTTGTCAAGTTGTTGCCAGCGGAGATCGAGTAGAAGAGGCGGGAAGGGAATGCTTCAACTACAATGAGAGATACACATTCGGGCACCATGTCGTGAAGCCCGACTTGATGATACTGGTGGACGCTAGGAGGATGAAGCCAATGATGAGGCGGAGGAGGCAAGGAAGATGAACCAGGATGCGGAGGTTGAACGTTGAGGGCAAGGTTTTTCTCAAGGAAACAGGATGTTAGAAACACAAATATTTGTTATTTTTATCATTTGGGCTTATTTGGTGTTTATTAATGTTTTGTGACATTCATGAATTATTTGGGGGGTTTGAGGAATAATTATGGAGTATTTCGTGAAGTCATATTAGTGGGATGGGAAAAGGAAATTTTTCGGGTTATATATATTATGTAATTAGTTATATGCAATTACAGAACATAATTTACTAAACCTTACTCTCTCTCCTGGAGAGACTTCCCTCCCCTTTCCCCAGCTGTTGTCGCAGGCTCGCAGCTTCTTCTTCCTCTTTCCTTCCCAAACACCCAATCTCCTTGCTAAGCCCTAGTTAGATCAATTCCTAATTGATCTAACTAATTTCCCAATCTTCTACATCAATTCAGGAGCACCTAGATCCTGGTTTCTATCACTCAATCACTACATATTACCCCCAGCTCAATTATAGGTGCCATTCACTAACAAATTTCACTCCAACTAACAAGGTTTCTACACATTCCTCATGGACGCACCTAACATTTTTTATCATCACTTTATACGATTCAGTTTTAGTAGGATAAAATTTGACCATTAGATCAATGTAGTCAAAAATCGTATTTTAAAATTTGAAAGTTTTCGCTCTTACGCTTCTAGTTCACCAAATTGCTTCTACACATAACCACGTTTTTTACTTATGCAACCCAAATTGTATTTTAAAATTTACGATTTTACGCTTCTAAATCATCAACCCACTTTTACATTGAATCACCCTTTGAACTGCATTGACACATAACCAAATAACACAAGCACATGAGAATTCAATTCCATTCCATTCCATTCCCTTTAATAACAGTCGATTAACTAATAACTATAGGTAATCTTCATTATAAAAACCAAAACTAGAAAAAAGTCTTGTGACTTGTGAGCCCCAAAGAAAGGAGAAAAACTCACAGGCCCAAAGAAATAAAAAGCATAGGGCCCAAAACTTGCAGGCCAGCTGGAATTTGGACCGTCACAACAGCAAGATTTTTCTCTTCTTTTTTTCCCCCACAACCAAACACGCCATTAAGAGGCACACCTCTTCTCTTCTTCCTCTCGCCGCTAGTCTACCTCTTCTCCTTCGCTCCCTTATCCTCTTCTCCTTCCTGCTTCCTCCTCCCAAATTTCAACCCCAAACCCTCTTCCTAAAACCTTCCCCTCTATTCCCTTCCAATGACTTCCTCTTCAACCTTCACCCGCGCATCCATGGCGGAATCCTGCCTCCTGTCACTTCCTTCCATCCTCACCACTCCCAGAACCCCTCTCCTCGCTCTATCAATCCCATCTCGACCCTTCAAACTCCATCTCTCGCACTCCCTCTCTCTGAAACCCACTACCCACCTCCATTTCCCCTCTCTTATCCCCTTCGTATCCCAGACCTCCGATTGGGCGCAGCAGGATGAGCAGAACACTACAGCCACCATTGCCGACTCGGAACAAGAAGAAGAAGAAGGCAGCAGCTGGGAGAACGAAGGTGAGGATTCGGCAGCCGAGGAGGGCCCGGTGGCTTCCTACGCCGCCGCCGAAGATGGGGATGATGCAATTGAGGCGCAGGAGCCGTCGGAGGACGCCAAAGTGTTCGTCGGTAACTTGCCGTACGATGTGGATAGTGAGAAATTGGCTATGCTGTTCGAGCAAGCTGGAACTGTCGAGATTGCTGAGGTTTGTTTGGATGGAATAATTTAGCTTTTTTACTGGGTTTTGACTTCCATTTTGCAGCTTTGTGAAATCTTCTTTTGTTTGTTGGCAGGTGATTTACAACAGGGAGACTGATAGCAGCCGTGGTTTCGGGTTTGTGACCATGAGTACTGTTGAAGAAGCTGAGAAAGCTGTGGATAAGTTCAACAGTTATGTAAGTCCGACCGTTTCTTTGCCATCTGTTTTTGACAATTGATTGCTGGTGTAGTATGGGGCTGAGGATAGTAGTGTGAGAATGAAAACAGTGCAAGGGTTTTAGCTATTAGCTAAACAGTTTGGGCCTCTGTCAGTTGCATTGAAAGATTGAGTCTTTACTGCTGAAATTCGACGAATGTTAGCTTTTAGATTGATAATCTTTTTGGTTTGGCTGGAATTGGGGTTCTATGCATTTCTGCTTTGAATTGTTAATCTTTCTCTCAACTAACAGGTTCGGTCCGTTGAAACTTGAAAGCGGGTTAAACAGTTGCTTGAAGTAATAACTATGTACTTTCAGTTTCTGGTCTATACTTCTGTGCTGCATTTCAGTGAAAGGTGTTATAGTGTGGAATGTTCCACTCAGCCATCATTGACTTGTCTTTATGTTAGTAGGATATGCATGAACTTTTGAACTTACGGCATGCCTCTGAGCAAACTCGGTTTGATATACCTTCAACTGAGTTCAACTTGGTGATGTACACAGGACATGGGAGGTAGGTTCTTGACAGTAAACAAAGCTGCTCCAAGAGGATCAAGGCCGGAGCGTGCTCCTCGTACGTTTGAACCTGGTTGCAGGGTCTACGTTGGTAACCTACCATGGAGCGTCGATGATACTCGCCTCGAGCAAGTCTTCAGCGAGCATGGCAAGGTCACAAATGCTCGAGTAGTCTATGACAGGGACAGCGGCCGCTCACGTGGGTTCGGGTTTGTGACGATGGCTGATGAGACGGAGATGAACGATGCCATTGCCGCTCTTGATGGACAGGTATAGGCATCTTTGCATTTACGTGATATATTTTGCTGGTACTTTGTAGACTGTAGGGATAAAGAGTGAGGTTCTTAGTACTGTTTCTCTTCCTTTTTGCAGTCTCTTGATGGGAGGGCAATCCGAGTGAATGTTGCCGAGGACAGACAAAGGCGATCCTTCTAATCTCTCTGCAGATTATAAGACAGGACAGGAGGGTCACCATAATTTTTTCCTTCCTTTTTGGGACGGTGGTCTGGCTGGTTTGGGAAGACGAGAAGATGAGAGTGTCTGAGTTTTCAGTTTCATTTATCCATTAGCTATATGATTTTATCCAGGTGGTTTCTTCAACATGCTGTATAAAAGAATTTTTACCTATTGAATGTTGTTTCTCGTCAGATTTCTTAATGTATGCCCCCCAAGGCATTTGTGCATTGAGCAGCAGCAGCATATTTTACCCTTCAAGCGATGAAGGTATAGCTACTTTTCGCAAGCCAAAATTGCATGGTTTGCAGCCCCTCACTGTATAATTCTAAAACTGAGCAAATTGCAGACTGGTTATTCAAATATTCATAAACTATTGAACATTGTCTGGAAAAATGATTAAAGGTCTGCCATGATTCTGGACTGCTGCCGGTACAAACATTTTGCTGGAATCGGTTGTATTGAGAAACCATACCGAACAGTCTAGTAGTATAAAGCTTAGCACAGCAATTTATATATATCGATCGACCTGGTTATTCAGGATACCTTCAGCTGGTATCAAAAGGTAATTACAAGCAAGCACACTATTCAATGCCTACTAAACAGCTCTGATTCATTAGCACAGAGAGAGCTGGACAAGGCAGTAAGATAGCGCTCAAAGTCACAACTAATTTATTTACATAACTAGAGCCAGAAATTTAAGCGATCCCTGAGTTACAACCCAGCATCCTAGAAAGATCAGTTGCCCCTCAGTTGAGCATCTTTGCTAGTCAGAGGGACGTATCGCACTGAAGTTTCACTCCGTACGCTGATGGAGCCATCCTGGTTCTTGTCAACAACCTTCAGGTCTTGGAAAATGCTGCCAACTGGAATCACCATTCGCCCACCGGGCTTTAACTGCTCAATCAGTGGCTGTGGGATTTCAGGTGCAGCTGCCCCAACATGGATTGCATCGTAGGGTGCAAACTCTGGCCAACCTTGCCTTCCATCTGTGTTTAATAAAGGGCATAACGTTCGTCATGGGATCAAGATCCGTAGTGTTAATGTGAAACTACTAAGTTCTTTTCCCGAGTCGCAAGTTGCAACGTACCTCCAGCATGCAGTTGGAGAGAGCCATCTTTCAGCAAAGAAGCAGCAGCACTTTTCTCAACATTCTTGATCGATGTTTCCACGAGTTCCGGAATATGATCTACACCAATTGCACGGCCCTCTGGGCCCACCATCATGGCAAAGCATGCTGTCAAATATCCAGTTCCTGCACAAGAAAGCCAAAGCATTTTCCATGCAAGAATTCTATCAACATCTCAAGCAAGCAACCATTGTGTCTCAGTTCTCTCCTGAATGACAAAAACCAGAAAATCAAAAGAGAAAGGAGCACCTGAACCGACATCCAGAGCATGCATCCCAGGCTTCAGATAGTCCTCCAGCAACTGAAGACAAGTTGCATGCATATGAGGTGCAGAGATGGTGGCATTGTAGCCAATTGGCATGGGGGTGTCAGCATAAGCAGAATTTCCATTCGGCACAAACAGAGCCCTGTCGATGTTCTCCATTACTTCAGCTACCTTGTCCGAATTGAACACTCCATAACGCTTCAGATTGTCCACCATAGCCTTGTTCTTGTCAATGCTATTGCCAGACCAAAACCGCTGCAGACATTAACAAAAATCAACAAGACAGTTCATCATACTATAGGCGCAGCACAAAATGTAGAATCTAATTGCTGCGGAAGCCAGTGTTCTATACACCTACAGGAGGACTTATAGGAATAACTTAAACAACCCAATCACAGATGTCCATATGAGGAACTACAAGCACAAGCATGACCTCCATATGAGGAATGGGTTCAGGCCAATTTTGAGGCTTCAGTTCCAAATCACGAGAAATTGCGCAAAATTGAGCACCGTTTGCGAGTAAACAGGAGCCATAAACGATGGCCAGAAGAATACAACAACTCCACCAAGCTTGACACATAATACCCTGAAAACAGACGCAGCAGATGATCCAAAAGATAGGCCTGACTTACATGAACCCAATCCCCAAAATTCTCCCACTTTTCGAAATACTACCCTGGCATTATTCAATTCACATCGACAAGAAACCGAAGTCCGAATCAACCCCTGAATTTCCCCAGTGATTGAGAAAAATTGACAGCAAGATAGAAAAAAACCCATCGCACAAATTACGCAAATTCTGGACACCGGAATCAAACAGTAATTGATTACAACTATCAAAAGCTGAGTAGAGTCCTCAATCCTTCCTTTCTCTCAGCAAATCAGAATTCAATACAAAAGGAACCCGAAAACCCAGCATCTCAATTTACAGAGGAAGGTGGTACCTCCATCTTGAGGAAGGAAGAGTTCCCCGTGAGGAACAAGCTGACGTTCTGAGGGAAATGGAAAGAACGGAGAGTTGGGCAACGAGAAGAACACGGCGGCGCCTTGGCAGCGGTGACGGAGGAGGCGAAAGCGCGGAGATGGCGGTGGTGGATGGTTAGGAAGAGACTGTTGAGATGGGGAGAAGGAAGAAGAAGAAGAGACCCACTGCTTCGGACAGTGTACGCAATCACTCCACCACACCCTTGGAGTATTGGTGGTGGCATAATTGTCATTGACGAGTTCCCTTCTTTCCCCTTTTTGCTTATTTTCCTTTTTTTTTTTTCTTTTCCGTCCTTCCCACTTTCTCCATTCTTCTTCTCCAATCTCGACCTCCGCCGCCGCCACGATGGGTGGCGTGGCGGCCGACCCGTTTCGCGTCGATTCTCCGGATGTAGCGTTCTGCGCTCGCCACGTGTTCTTAAGTGGCAACCGAGCGCAATTGGGCTTTGAGTCGGCCCATGGACTGTTCTTAAGCCCGGGCCGGACTCCGGAGAAGGGGAATTCGGTGGGTGCATTTACATTTTATGGACTGATGCAGACGTCCATCTTGTGGGGTCAAAATATCTGATCCAACGGCCCGAAATGGATTGAAGACTTGCATAATTTCCTTTCAGTTGACTTTGACTTATTGAAAATTAAAGGTCTGGAGAAATTGGATACAAACGCCTCATATTTTCAATCTTGAAAGTGAAAGCAGTTGATGGGTGCGCAACTTTCCGGTAAAGTCCGGATTGAACCAAATTCAGTAGGATCGCGGTCTACTTTGGCTCGGTTGGTCGGTCCAAATATTAATTTTTGTTCATTTTCTTCAATATTTATAAAATTTATAGGACCAATAAATTATATAATATATTCGATTTGGTGTAATTCAATTCAAGTATCGATTTAACTTGGTATAGTCTGACATAGACCAACTCGTTGCACACGCCAAGTTGATGGTGAGATCCAGAGTGGAGCCTGCAGCTTTTGCGATTGGGCTAATCTTCTTTGGGTTTACTTTCTTGACCCAAGAGAAAGGGATGATTTTTTTGGCAAAATATATATATAAAAAAAGAGTAAAAAAACTAGGCCGAATATTTTAGCATTTGCTTTCAAAATGCTTAAAGTTAAAACATATCCTCACTCCTCTCTTCAAGAGATAAGAAGACGAGAGATATAATGATGTCCTATGGAACGGAAATATATATAGGATCATCATAAAATATAGCCAAAAATGGATAAGAAGAAAATTAATATCATTTTGTATATAACGACATAAAACGTCATTTAAAATAATCAAATTCACTAAAAAAATAACATAAAGTTTATGATATGTTATGTTCAAAACGAATGATTATACTATGAACAAAAAATTAATCATGTATTTTAATGTGCAACATGTTTTTCAATATTTCCAGAACTGAATATGAATGTCTGTCTATGTTAGTGTTTAAAAAAATTAATTAACAAACTAGATACTCAAAAGGAATCCTAAAATTACGAATTTAAAAGTTGGAGAATTTAACTGATCTAGTGTCAAAAAGTGTGGCTTACCAGTAGGGGTGGTGATTGGTGAAGGTGAATGGGCGAATTGGGCGGGTTTTGGTCTCAAATTGAGTCACTCGCTTATTAGAGAGTTGGTATAATTATGACTCGCTATTACACACATTTTTTCTTCGGGTTCGGTTGGGTGGGTGGCGAATGAGTGCGATTGGGTTGTGGGTTAATCCGCAAAATCAATTCTCCAACTAGACAACTAATATTGAGAATAAGTTCCTCGCAAATTAGTAAGACTCTAGCAATTTAGACACTTCCCACTTTGTCTCTTGTGGATCGTGTAGTATTTGCATCAAAATTTTCATTACTCCATCAGCCAAATTGTGTAGAGAAACTTGACGCATTTTATGACGCTAACAGTGGCTGGTCTTGGGGTGGGCCACGGCCCAGAGCTCCTCCGAGTCCAGAGCTAGTATAGTATGTATGACTTTTTCAATTTTAGGTATTCGGTCCACTGCAATTTAAAAGTCTCTCCAATGTTATTTGATAAATATTTTTTAATTTGTAAGTAGGAAAATGATCCAGATGAACATATACAAATCACTACTCTAATTTAACTTAAATATTCTAGCCCTAATAATTTTCATTTGAAAAAACTTAAAATAAATAGTGAATCATAAAAGTCTTACATGTAAAAGAGTATAATAATAAAGTTTCATTGATATTAAAAAAAAACTCTAGACTAAACCTCACCCTTCACTGTCAGAACTCAAAAAAAAAAAACAAAATAAGAACGAGGAGACGAACAGACCCAAAACAAATTTCTCTACCAGTTTGTCGGGCATTGTTTTTTTTTAGTCTATTGATTAAGAAAATATGTTGAGTTATCATTTAGACTACTTCAGTTTAGTGTTGCACTAAATCCTAAAAGTTCTTTCTGGTCTTTTGATGAAGAAAATATTTACAAACTTGCTCAAGAGTTATCGTCGAGACTTAGAAGGCTATTAGAAGCATTCTTTAAAGAATGAGCTATGATATTATGTCGCTCATGTGGTTCATAGTCAGTAATATGAAGTTTCTGCCCTTGCAAGATTACTAAAGAAACTGGCAGAAACATGGATGAACACACAATACAAATTGATTTGTCGATTGATTCGTCTAGTGTTGACCTAGCCCATTTCAACGGCTACTACGGAGAGATCGATTCCAACAATTTAACATGTGAAAACTAATTTGGACAACAAAATAAGCGATGAATTTCTCACTGATTGCTTAACTTTTTTTAGAGAGTATGTTATTGGTATGGATGAAGACTCCAAATTTATAATTTTCTATTCAATTGAGGTTCAGTGCTCTATTATGTCCTACATCTGCCGTTGGACACTGATACATTTAATAACTTATAATTGCATCCAAATATCTAGTAGACACTACACAACATAGTAATCAATAATAGTAGCCCAAAAATAATTGATACCCTGCATTTAGAATTCGATTGTCGGTGTGTAGAGCGGTAAGGAAATATTATAAATATTTTATAGTATAAACAAGAAATAACTTTTATCATGTGATAATATGGGACGGTCACTCGGGTGACCCCAATCCACCCACCACTCATCCAACTAAGTACGGGTAGGAGATTTATCAATCCACAATCCGCCTACATTAATCATCCACTCACTGTGTGTTTAGATTATTTATGAGTTAATCGATTTCAAATTGCGAATTAACCACTCATGCGTCCATGCTATTTTGGAGCAACTTAATGGAGTTATCAAGCAAACTTATCACTAAAACAGGAATGAGTTTTACATTGTAACTATGCACACAAATATCATATATGAATAAAATTCAACAATTCTTAAATTTATAGGAAGAGTTGTAACCCTCTTTTCACAAAAGAGGGAAAATATAGGGTGGGAATTTTTTTTGGAGAAAATATAGGGATTCAGAACTTTTCCTATGTTCATAAGTTTTGCTACAGTATAGAGGAGTGATTATTTTGAGGAGAAAGCTATTGTAGCAGTTGCCCCCTAATTTGGGGCGAAAACAATTGTTGTCTCTTATTGAACATCTTTTCCCTTCAAAATTGAACATCTATTTTCCCCTCATTCTTTCACTATCCTCAAATTTTCACTCTCTCCAAATTTTACTTTCCCTCCCCAATTTTCCCCATCTTTTGTGAACGGAGTGTTAGAAATCATCTAACTACTAGCTTTGCCCGTGCTTTCTAGCCAATTGTCATACGTCATATTAGAGTTGTCTCCTCTCTTCCCTACCTCATTTCTTTTCTATGGTGTGATACCGCGGTCTCCTCTTGTTTCTCACCTCAATGCTTATATTTGTTTTTCTTCATTACTTTCTATACATGAATCCGTGTTTCAGAAACCTTACGGTAGCGGTCAGTCGGAGCGAATATATCCGATACTAAATCACAAACGATAGGCGATTTTAGCAGTACAAACCAGTTGAACTACAATTCAACCATCATTTTAGTACCAAAATACTCTATCACTCAATTTGGTACAATTTCACAATAATTGAGATGAATACTAAAGGTTACTTATAGGATGAGATTGGGTCGACTCATTGGGTAATTAGACTCAATTTTCATTGCCCATATGAATATTAGGTTGGACCCAAATGAACCTATATGAACTCTTAATGATTTTGAGTTGATTTTGGATTGAGTCTAGTTTAAGTAAACTCATTTGAGTCCCATCCAAATGGGTCTATTTGGATTCATATACTTATAAACACAAAAAAAAAAAAAAAAAACGGTCGATCAGCTCACTATCCGCCTTCAATCAATTCCCACCTTCAATGTTGGTGTTTCCACATTTATGCTTATTTTAGAATAAAGATCACATTAGAGTTAGGTAAGGATGTGCAACTGTCCAGGCTGGTCACGAGAATTACATTCCAATACCGAAAGACATCTTAGGTCCAATGATTCGACGAACAACACATTCGATCCAGAATGGTCCGGTCCAAATGTCAATTCGATCCATTTTCCTTCAATATTTAGAAAATTCATGGGACCAACCACAGGACCATACTATATTCGGTTCGATATGCCTGTTCTGATACAACTGTCGTTTGTTACGGTGCGTCCATTACGGTTCAAACTTTTGCACACCCCTAAAGTTAAGTATCCATTTTTTTTTGTTACCCTATGTAAAAGATCTAATTTAAACTCGAACTAAAAAATTGGGTACAATCTATCCAAAAGTGATATTATCTAAATTTGATTTTCACTCGCTAATCCTTATTAAGTTAGCATATAGTCCATAGTGATAATTGTCAAACACTCCACTTGGGATGCTCAGGTAATAGTGTACAAGTTAACAAGGCAAGTAATGGTCTAATGGATGATGTATGTGATGGGGTGATTTTGTGCGAGATAGTCGGCTTATTTGAACAGTTTCACTGAGTTTGTGTATACATTTCAGGAAGCGAATCAGACTGCTCATTATGTAGCACAACAAATCTTATACTATCTTTATCATTCTAATGCATTTTTTTTAATGTTTTCTCATATCTACTCTATTTTTTAGTGAGTGATATTGAGTACTGTAATGATTGTGTCGCATTCACTCTTTATACTTTCAATTTTCTTTTCCCCCTTTGTTGTGACGTTTCTCAAATATTCTTGGTTAATACTTTCATTATCCGTCCAATTTTCTCCTTCTTTTTCATTCTCTCCTTTACTTTCTTCCTTTTTCGTTAAACACAAATATGAGCATGACACGAGCACGAGTAGGCACGACACGATTCAGACCGTGCCCTGATCCGGACCTAGTCTTACAAAAGTAACAAATGGGCTTGTACGACACGACACGAAAACTGACGGACCGTGCCAAATACGACACGAAATAAATAGGCCTGAAGCGTGCATGTGTCGTGCTAGCCCAAGCACGACCGAGCGCCCATGTACAGTTTATCCCCAAGGATATGGATCACAACGAAGATATTGTCAAACACTTGTTGATAACACCGTCAATCAACAAACACCATTACTAAGTGGGCACCGAAAAATTAACGAACCTCGAGCTCATTCACTACTAATGGTGATCCTGCTGTGAAAACTGAGGCTTGGAGTGCTAATAAAGATGTGGAGAGCGAAAAATAAGTATCGTTCATGAGATTCAAACTCGGAAACTTAAAACTGAAACCCAATTAAACAATCACTCGGCCACAACCTCATTCGCGACAACCACCCACTAGTTGGTTTCCGGTTTCCATATCAAAGAAGGAAAAAAAAAAACCCTCCAATTTGGTGGGCGCCATTGTTATTGGTGTCCTTCCCAGTCCCACTGGCCAGGCCACTACTACTCTCTCAAGAGTCAAGTCTCATCCTCGTCTGAATTTTCTTTCTACTCTTTTCACATTTGGTTTCCGCCTCGCAACCATTTTTTTTCCACAGCTGACGGATGATGGGAAAACGAGACCATAAAAGCCGGCCGGCCGCCACCCTCTCCCCACTCCCCAACTACAAAACCCCTCCATCCCCCACTCCCTTCCCTCCCAAAACCAAAAAAATGGCTGTTCGTCACAATCCACTCCTCCTCCTCTTCCCCCTCCTCCTTCTCTTCTCCTCCGTGAACGCGCGCCTCCATCTCAACCGCTCCGACCACCGCACCTTCTCCGCCCTCCGCCGAGACTTGGGTTTCACAAACACCACCACTTCCTCCGTCCCCCCCTGCAACCTCCACGGCGTCTTCTGCGAGCGCCGCACGTCTCCCTCCGACGAGCTCAGGATCACCAGGCTGGTCTTCAAATCCCAGTCCCTCTCCGGCACCCTCCCGCCGGCAATCGGTCGGCTCACCGAGCTCAAGGAGCTCTCCTTCCCCAACAACCGCCTCGCCGGCCCAATCCCCTCCGAGATAGCCAATTGCAGGAAGCTCGAGATCCTCGACCTCGCCGGCAACCGATTCACCGGCGAAGTCCCGCCAGGGGTTTCGTCCCTCCTCCGTCTGCGCGTCCTCAATCTCGCCTCCAACAAATTGACTGGCGATCTGGGTTTCCTGAAGCACTTCCCCAATCTCGAAACCCTCTCCCTCGCCAACAATTTCTTCACCGGGCAAGTCCCCAAATCGATTCGCTCCTTCCGCAACCTCCAATTCCTCGACCTCTCCGGTAACCGGTTCCTCCAGCAGCTGGAAACCGACTCGCCTGCCGCGCTGAAATCCAATTACCCGAATCGCTACATCTTAGCCGAGGACGACGACGACGAAAGCGCGGCAATTCCTCCTAGATCGGCGAATTCCGATTCCCCAGCTTCCGCTCCGACTTCCTCGATGAGTGCCGGCGCGGGAGCTCCAGGGCCGTCCCCTGTGATTCCCCACAGACGGCGCCACAACAAGGGGAAGAAGAAGCTAGCCGGGTGGCTACTCGGCTTCCTCGCCGGAGGCATCGCCGGGAGCATATCAGGGTTCGTGTTCTGCGTCCTGTTCAGGATGATTCTCGCCGCAATTCGAGGGGGAGGCAAAAATGGCGGCCCCGCAATCTTCAGCCCCATGATTAAGAAATCGGAAGACCTAGCTTTCCTGGAGAAAGAAGACGGTCTGGCTTCATTGGAGATCATCGGCAGAGGTGGATGCGGCGAAGTTTACAGAGCGGTGTTGCCCGGCAGCGACGGGAAATTGATCGCGATCAAAAAAGTATCCCAACCGTCCAAAGACGCCGCCGATTTGACTGAGGAGGACTCGAAGCTGATGAACAAGAAGATGAGGCAGATCAAATCGGAGATCGGCACCGTGGGCCAGATCCGGCACAGAAACTTGTTACCACTTCTGGCCCATGTAACTCGGCCCGATTGCCACTATCTGGTCTACGAGTTCATGAAGAACGGCAGCTTGCAGAACATACTGGAAGAGGTGTCTCAGGGGAGAAGAGAGTTGGATTGGCCAGCAAGGTACAGGATTGCTCTAGGGATAGCAGCCGGGCTCGAGTATCTTCACATCAACCACAGCCCCAGAATCATCCACAGGGATCTGAAGCCGGCCAATGTCCTTCTCGACGACGACATGGAGCCTCGGATTGCTGATTTCGGGCTGGCGAAATCGATGCCCGATGCCAACACGCACATCAGCACGTCGAACGTTGCAGGAACGGTGGGGTACATTGCGCCCGAGTATCATCAGACGCTGAAGTTCACTGATAAGTGTGACATCTACAGCTTCGGGGTGCTGCTTGGCGTTCTGCTGATCGGAAAGCTTCCATCGGATGAGTTCTTCCAGCATACCAGAGAGATGAGCCTGGTGAGGTGGCTGAAGAACGTCATGACGTCTGAGAAACCCACTCAGGCGATCGATCCGAAGCTGATGGAGAAAGGGTACGACGAGCAGATGCTGCTGGTGCTCAAGATCGCGTGCTTCTGTACCATGGAGGACCCGAAACAGAGGCCGAATAGTAAGGATGTGAGGGTTATGTTGGATCAAATCAAGCACTAGTGTGTCTTCTTAGTTACGGTGGTCTGAAAGTGCCTGCTACTGCTCGAATAAGGCGCTAGTTTGTCTGTTAACTTGTGTCTCTTGCTCTTTGTTATTACTCAGTTCAGAATGCTGAAAGACTCTGTACAATTTGGGGTTTTCTATTTGTAAGATGTTAAATATCAATTACAGCTTTTTAGCTATGATCCACCAATTGGGGCAAAATGCTCAGTCGCCAGAAAGCATATCCATGGTGGACAGACGACTCTGTCTAATAAGTCGGTTGTATCGCTACTTTACTGACTTGAGACTGGCGTATGGAAAAAGGTTACATTTTTAGTGGAGCCTAGCAAACCGTAGGGAAAAAGGGTAAAAGGAAGCTGAGACGAAAAACACAGTGACCATGAGAAAACAAAGAAGCTCCCTCTCTTGTTTTTCCCCCTACACTGATCAGAGACCACTTCCTACTTTCTAAGGTATCTAAAGCTGCCGGACAAGTGGGTTAAAGACGGGCAGATGGCAGAGAATTTTCGGCCCTGCAAAATGGAAGGGATCAACATAGGGCGCCCTGAACCAAATGCTTACAAATGGCAACAGCTATGTCTAAATAACAACAAATGTCGCAGGCCATTCAAAGTGTTTGAAGCTTGCAGACCTCAGAAATCCAGGAGCAACTGGGGAAGAATCCGTTCGAAGTGGGTGGCCTCAATTTTGGACTCTCCCTCTGCCTCAGCGATTGCTGCTGCACGCTGCACTGCCTCTGCAATCAAATCGAAGACCCAGTTCAGATTAAGCAATTGAGCAATGGGATTTGGGAGTAATTCCCAGTACAGTAAGTCACAGTAACCATGGATCAAAGGCTGAACCTGAGATGAAAATACGGATGAGCTCCGCGCTCAGCTTCAAGGCATTGGAGTTAGCTGCCAAGATAGGTGGAAAAAAAAAAAAAACAGAACTGTTATCAGAAATTAGAAGAAAGACAGGTCAGTTCCACTAACAGAAAAGAAACAGCTGTGCGGCAGCGGATACCGGAAGTAGGGCGATTCTTCTTCGATGTCCCGGCGCCGCCTACAGTGACGAAGTCGGCGTCCGTAGGAGCTTCATTGCGTCCGTTCTTCTCCCGCTCTGTAGAAATCGAAAGAGAGACTTCTCAATTGCACGAAAATTCACTAGAACGACGAAGTATGATACTGGAGTGAGAGAGACAGAGAGAGAGAGAGAGGAAAGTGTACCGAGGGCTGTTCTCGTCCAGACGTGCTTGAAAATCTCGTGGATCAAACCCTAAAAACACACAGCAAGAAGCGAGTTTAATAAATCGTCGCCGGAGAAGAAAGGATTCACCGCAGAATAGCTCCGGCGATTAACTGACATACAGGGTCGATATTCTGTTCGTCCATCTCAACCTCGGCTGTTCGCTTCTCCGCTCCTCCAGTTCTCTCCACTCTGACTCAGGCACTCAGCCCATGTTAATCTCTCGGATAAAATTTATTGATAAATTTTTTATTACAAAGAAAGTTAACATTCAACAGCCCTTATAGCTCAGTGGTAGAGCGTCAGTCTTGTAAACTGAAGGTCCGTAGTTCGATCCTGCGTGAGGGCAATCTAATTTATTTTTCACTTTTGCGGATTGTCAACCGGGTCGGGTTTAGCCCATAAAGCTTTGGTGCCCGGTTTGGCTACAGTTTCTCTACCATTTTCCATAGCAGAGGTTTTCTGATCGCTCGGTTTTCCTTCTGCGCTGTTGCAGCCAGCGAGTTATTTCGATCCGATTTGCCATCCAGACAAGGAGTGGAAGAGAAAACAAGATCGAATCTTTTCATGTAGAAAGCGATTCTCACCGAGAATGGCGAATCTAATACCTAAGATCCTCCGAAGAACTTCGCCTGTCGCGGCTGTACTGCACAAACCCTCTCCTCCACACCCGGCGACCTACGCTCCACTCGCCGGCGCTGTCTTCGCTCAGCGATTCGTGCCGGACCTGACGACGCCCCGGCCAATTCCATTCTTCGGCATCGGGACCGCGGAGAAGCTACCGTCTCCATCGGGGTTCGTTTACCCTAGTTTCCCATTTGGGCTCGGCTTAAACCCTATTCCAGCTGCTGGGTTCGATTTCGTTGAGACCGAGGACGAAGTTGTTGATCATGATGACCGGACCATCCGTGCTGATAGTGTGAAGAAGAAGAGGAAGAAGAAGATGAACAAGCACAAGTACAAGAAGCTCCGAAAGCGTCTCAGGCGAAAGTCTAGGTCGTGATCCAAGGCGTTCGTGATGATACTGAATGTTGGTAGGGTTGAATCGACCTCTTGTTTCTCCTGTTACTTGAATTTTTGGTTGGAGTAGCCAGGTTTGATGATATAGCATCACCCCCCATTGTTTTAATGGATTGAAATGGTATTGGTCAATGCTCTGGAAATAATTGCTGACCTCAAGCTACTCTTCTTTTTTTTTCTGTTTGAATTTTCGATCTTTCTGATCAGTTGAATTGAGGTAGACATGGTTGTTGTTATGCTGGTTGTCTCTTGAGTATGGGCATGCGATTGATACCTTAGGATATGCTGTTCAATTGCTAGACAGTGGCCAGGATAGCTGAAGTTAATGCATATTGCTGGTTGTTATGCTGGTTGTCTCTTGAGTATGGGCATACGATTGATACCTTAGGATATGCCGTTCAATTGCTAGGCAGTGGCCAGGAAAGCTGAAGTTAATGCATATTGCTCGGGTTAACTTGCCATAGACCACTTCCATTCTTTAAGCTAACTGCACTTCAGGTGCCGGAGACTTGTTAGCTTAGCTTTCAGACCGGGCAAGATGGCTTGCTTTATGTAGTTTAGTTAGTAACTTAGTATGGTAGCGTGATGAGTTATTCTTACAACAGTTACAGCTAGTCACAACCATGTTTAGTTGCAGGGCTGAGCTAGAAACTTCTGTTACTAGGTCTTAAGTATCGATGAATGCTGTATTAATGATCCAATGCTATGTCGGAGGTGTGAAGTAGCATCAAAGAGCTTCTGCGTTTTGCCAAGAATACTGGTTTCTTAGTAATAAGTGGAGGAATATGTTTTGATCAAACAAGGATTGTGCTGTGTCCACTTTATGTGCTGAATACTCCTGTTAGGACTAGCTTAGATAACGGAAGCTGAAGGATTCTGGTATTGAAACTTTTTTCGGATGTCACTGAAGAAGACATGGTCACTAAGCTGGCTACTTATTTTGAAGAACAGCAGAGGTTTGAAGCGGAGCATATTCTTTTTTTGCGTTTCTGATGGGGATGGCTTGCTGTTGAGTTTCGGAGGATACTGTTTCTGTACCCGGTCCGGTATTGGTGAGTAGGAATCTGCTCAGGACAAACTTATAAATCTCACCCCATGTTGGCCACTGATAATGCAATCTAGGAGCATGCATATAAGTTGCTTATAGGATTTGCTTTTCTCGGCCAGGCTCCCCCTTCTTAGCCAGTCTATTTCAGGCATGACACGATTAGAGCATGCTTGTTTTCCAGTGACATAGTTAGGAGTATACGATCCCCAGATGACGAACAAGAAGAAATCAGTTGTCAATCATGGACGTGGAGTTCATTGAGTGATAGAGAATGGTCAAGAAGTGACCTGGATTGAACGGCAGAGTGGAAGAAAGAAGAGAGCCCAAGCTTTTCAACACTCACATTTGTTTTTTTTAGACTGAGGAGGTAACGTACCTAGCTATCTCCACCACCCTACTGCACTATCAGTAACGCTAAAGAAGTTACACCATCAATGCAAAACTCCTGCAGCCAGCAACAGACGAAAATGGGATAAGATAAAAGCAGAGGAGGAGAAGCGCAAACCTGACAGCCAAAGCATCTCCGCTTATCTCATCAAAAAATGGCTCTTCCTAACAATTCCTCATGCTTCTTCACCATTTTCTTCGCCCTCGTTGCCGTACTCCCACTTCTGCCCGCCACCTCCTCTGCCACCGGCCACGGGAAAAGAGACGGTGGTCACTTCTGCTACGAGGATTGTCTCCGGCGAGCCTTCGCGCTATCTCCGCCGCCGCCGTCGAGCAATAACGGCGGGGTGATCTCACGGTCAGTTATCTGTAAGGACAAAGGACGTGTTGTCGTGGACACCGTCAAACTAACCGGCAAGCTTCCCCGGTGGTACCTCCAAGCCCTGTGCCACGTGTTGAAACACGAGGACAAAGTCGAGGCGTACGTTGAGGAAACGTTTCGGGGTCAAGATGCGAAACGTCTTTGGGATGGACAGTCATGCAAAACGGTAACCGCGGGGAAGCCGGATCGCTGTTCGACCGGTTGAGTTTGAGACGTTTTCTATCCGACTTGTTCTTCTCTCGTTTTTTGTTTTTGCTTTCACTTTTGTCTCTCTGGTCGTCTTGTGTATGATATGTTGAGTGATGAATAAATCAAGTGGGGAAGAGTAGAGATAAAATTTGGATGAAGCTTTTCTTGTTTCGATGTTGGTTTCGAGAGAAAACGGAGTATATTTGAGTTTGAAACAAATTTCTGCTATGGCGGTTGTTTGAGCGAGCCTTGCTTTATTCTCCAATCATTGATTGGCTACTTGACATATATTCTATACATGGGTTATTTAATTGGGGTTTAGGTTTCCTACTTTCTTTACATATTTGATTAAAATCGATAGGGGTGTGCAACACTTGGTCGGTATATGACCAAGTCGATGTTTGAGCCGGAACATACCGAAACATAATATAACGCGTTCCGGTTCATGATTCCGTGAATTTTATAAATACTGGAGAAAAATGGATCGAATTGACATTTGGATCGAACCAAACAGGACCAACACATGATTGAATACAACGATGGTCGAATCTTTGGTTCTAACTTCTAAGATGTCTTTCGCTATAAAACCACAGTTCTCATGAGTTTGGTATATGATCAGTATAAAATTGAATGTACTTTGATCAAACCATACGACTTACTAAACCAGCTTGTAACAATATAAACAAATTTAACAAACTTTCCTCGAATTTCAATAGATGATGCATTTCTTTCCTTTCACTTTCCAACGTGAACCAAATAGAAAATATCGGTGACCTCTAGGATGATTTACCCTAGATTCCTACTTAACACTAATTAAACTAACTAATCCTACTTAAGTAGCCACATGCACAACTAATCTTCTCATAAACATATATTCTTTCCAGATTCCTTCAGCCTAACACTCCCTCCTCCCCCACACTCCACTTCACCACATCATGTCTCTCTCTCTCTCACACGCGCTCTCGAGCCAAAAAAAAAAAACCCCAAAAAGAAAGCCGGAAAAAGGAGAAATAGAGAAAAAGGCAGAATGGGAAATCAAATGAGCTTCTTCTCCAGCTTCTCCCCCTTCTTCTTCTTCTCCATCCCCAAAACGATTCTCTGTTACTGAAGGAGCATCTACAGTTTCGCTTTCGCTATCTGTACATATTCTTCGCCTGCGTGTAGAGAGGCTGCTATTGTCGAGGAGCGGAAATGGGAGGGGTGACATCCTCCATGGCTGCCAAATTCGCCTTCTTCCCTCCCAGCCCGCCTTCCTACAAGCTAATCACCGACGATGCCACCGGCCTTCTCCTCGTCGACCACTTCCCCCACCGCGAGAACGTCGACGTCCTCCGCCTCCCTACCCGCCGCGGGAACGAGATCGTCGCCGTCTATGTTAGGTACCCTATGGCCACTTCCACTCTGCTCTACTCCCATGGGAATGCAGCTGATATCGGCCAGATGTACGAGCTCTTCATTGAGTTGAGCATCCACTTGCGCGTTAATCTCATGGGGTAAACTCCACTAACTCTCCCTCACCCCTATTTTTCCTTCCCAATTTTTTTTTTTTGGCCCTGGATCTTTCGCTCAGTTTTAGGATGATGGTGAATCAGAAACTCAATTCGAGAAGCATTGTATGTGTTTTCCCCCTTTTCTTTTACCTCGTGTATGCCTGCTTGTGAGTTGAGGACTACTTCAGTTTGTGGTTGGCTGCTGATTGAATTCGTCAAACCATGTCCCTTTGTTTACTCGAGTGGGAATCGCCTGAGTTAGGTCGACATTGGATTTGGGCGCTCGTATTTTTTTTCACCTTGTGAAATTAGTGGGTTCGATCAGAGTAAATACTTGGAAACTGGGTAACGAGATCCCTTCTTTATCTTGCAACCGCTAGTGTAGGAAGGAATGCTATCCCCTTTGCTTGCTTGTGATTGTCGGTGTGCTTTGTGAGAGATGGTGATGGGGGAAATTCACTGTTCTATGATTTGGTTTTTTTGTTGAGGCTGGCGGGGTTAACTTCAATGAAACATACATGCTCTGAATCTGTATTGCTAAGTGTACCATGAAGGTCAGCAGATGTGTTACCTCAGTGATTTTCCATATTTGGTTTTGGTTTATTTTGGCATTGTCAATGACCTGAAATAGAAAACTTCAGTTGGAAGGTCATATCTTTAATTGTACTGACGAATGGTAAATCAGTGTATCATTTGTAATTAAACGGATTGCAATTAGGAATTAATAATTGTAGTTAAAAAGATTCTGGCTTGCTATTGCTTGCAAAATTATATGTGTGGGGTTCGGTGCCAGCCTAGCTTGGTTGTATATTCTCTGCAGAAATGGATTATCTATTTACCTTAGCCATGTGAAGGAAGCTTGATGAACATTCAAAGCAACATCTCTCAAACCATTATTGAACATCAATGGATAGAGTTCGATGAATGAGTATATATAATATCACCCCTTTTGTTTTTGAGGAATGCTTCTCCTTGTGGCTTGTTGGAATACAGCATACTGATTGTGAGTGACAGGGGACTGAATGGAGAGGACTATGTCTGACAAGTCACTAACCAGCCAAATGCTTACTGCAACTTTTTGGGTTTCTGTAGTCTATAAGTATTGACCTAGAAAATGTACCTGATCCTGGTTCTTGTTTATATTACTTATTCAGGTATGACTACTCTGGCTATGGACAGTCAACGGGAAAGGTAAGCACTATTTTTATACGTCCCTTTGGTGGTAAAAGATCTGTGTAACTAAATAATAACATTTGCCATTCTTGCTGTGGCTTTCTGCAGCCTAGTGAGCATAGTACCTATGCTGATATTGAAGCTGCTTACAAGTGTCTTGAAGAAAACTATGGAGCCAGGCAGGAAAACATCATTCTTTATGGTCAATCTGTTGGGAGTGGCCCTACCCTTGATCTTGCTGCACGTCTACCTCGACTGAGAGCTGTTGTCCTGCACAGTCCTATACTGTCAGGTTTAAGGGTCATGTATCCTGTGAAACGGTCCTATTGGTTTGATATCTATAAGGTCAGACATGTCTTTTGCTTGATCTGCTTGTTCAATATTTTCAATATTATTCTCTGTGGAGAGGATTTGCACCTCTATAACTTATACATTTTACTTGGATGTTGTACAGAATATTGACAAAATCCCGCTGGTGAAGTGCCCTGTGCTAGTAATTCATGTAAGTCCGTGGATTTTTGTTTTTCTGTACGTGTCCTTGTAAGTATCCAAACGAAGCATAAAATGTTAGGTCATGAAATTCCAACCTTTTCTGAAAGTTATTAGGGGATTTTAGTTATTGTGTATTGACATTCAAGCATCCAAAGAAGATGTTCAGAAGAGCGTAATATCCCTTAGCCCCTAATCTGGAAGATAGGGCCTCTTTAGGAAATTTTGTTAAAGGAGAGTGAAGTGATATTGAAAGTTGCAAATGGCAATATCTTGAACGAAAATCAAAAGTTAACGGATTGGTTCAATAATGATGGCAAGTATTGATTGATGTAGTAATAAGGTATGGCGCAAGAAGAGTTCCTACAAAGGTTTCTCAGAATGAATAGGTCTAGTAACTGACCAGGAATTTATAATAATCAAAACCAGGTACAAGAAAGCTTGGAAGGTGGGACTGGCTGACAATAGTTCTGATAATTTTAGCTCAGTTTCTTGTTCTTGTTTTCGCTCTGATAATGATCGAACACATTTCCTGAGTGTTGGTCCTGATTGTCTACTTATTTATATTTCTTCCTTACAGGGAACTTCAGATGAAGTGGTTGATTTTTCTCATGGGAAGCAGCTTTGGGAACTCTGCAAGGAGAAATACGAACCGTTATGGCTGAAGGGAGGAAATCACTGTGACCTGGAGTTGTTTCCAGAATACCTCAGACACCTAAAGAAGTTCATCATATCAGTTGAGAAATCACCTTCCCGAAGAAGCAGTGCCAGGAAGAGCGTCGATGGGATGGAACAAGCCAGGAAGAGTACAGATCGCTACGACGTGTCTAGGAAGAGTACAGATAGGAGGGAGAAACCCAGAAAAAGCACAGACCGGCCCGAGAAATTGAAATTCCATGAGTACAAGTTTACCAAGATTGAGAAGTTGGACAGCAAGTTTAAGCTCCCGTTTGAACAGTTGGAAAGATCAAGGAGAAGCGTGGAGTACTATGAAAAACCGAGAATGAGCATTGATCATCAGCTGGAGAAGGGAAGGAAAAGCGTCGATTGGTTGGATAGAATCAGAGTTGGATAATCTGTTGGGGGGGGGGGGGGGGGGGGGGGGGGGGGGTTAAACAAAACGCGGTGTGATGTTGTCGTCCTCGCATGTAAAATTTGTTCAGGATCTGTTTCTGGGGGGAAATGTGACATCTAATCTGAAAGAAACTTGAAGAAACTAGATAACAAGAAAGAGGATTTGGGGCATTTTTTTCTTCTTCTTTCCTTTTTCTTAACTTAAACAAGGGTGTTCGGCTGTGTGGTGTGGTGATTGTTGGAATGTGATGAGGATTTGTAAAGTTTGGTTCATGTTGGTCTGGGATTTGTTGTAATTGATAATTGGGAGTTTGGGATTGGTAAAAAGGAATGACAACGTTCTCTCGCCTCTTACATGTTCTTCTGTTCTTCCAGTTCTTGTTTTGCAGCTGGATAATGAAGTGGAGAGAAGCTGCTGCTCTTGGAGTATCATACTTGTAGTCTTGTCCAGTTGTACTGAGCAACTAGCTAGTACTCGCACCCCACTCGTTTCAAGTCTACAAAGACCAATAGCCTAATCGATGCCAATGGATGTAGGAACGAGAATTGGTAAACTCTTTTGGATAATTTGAGTCAATTATGGTGATTCATATAGATATTGAATTAGATCTAGATGGACTCATGTCGATTTATCTGGGTGACTGAGTCTAATCATGACACAAATAGATCTATTTGAGTTCAAATGATTGTACACACAAAAAAAAAAAAATAGTATCAATCATCTTATTAATTGCCTTTAACAGAATAAGTAATCTAATGTTGGTGTTTCCACCTTTTTAATTTGTTTCGTAACAAAATAATAATAATAATAATAATAAAGCAAAAATAACATTAGAATTGGGTAGCCATTTTCTTTGGGGCTCAATATTATGGTCCAATTTAGACTTAAACTAAAAAGTTAAGTATGAATTTACCCAAAAAAAAAAAAACAAAATTACTCAAACTTGATTTGACCCATACTAACATAAGACGAAACACGAATTTGTGAACCTATAACTTATAAGTCGCCCTTGCCTTGGTACTGAAACACGAACTCGTGAACCTATAAACTATCAGTCGCCCTTGTCTTGGTATGGGCTACTAAAAATGTGAGTAGCATCTCGAAAGAGGCACGATGAGACATCACAAAACATTTCGAGTTTTAGCAGTAGAGAGACAAACATTGATAATTGACGGGATGAGAGCTATAAATCCCTCAACCAAGATCCTAGTGATTTTATATTTCTAGACTCCGAGCTAAAAAAGTAATATCTTTCTTACATTGTTTGAAATAAAAATTTGTACTATATAAGATATCAATTTCAATTGTCTATCAGAGCTAACTAATTAAGACATTCTTGTGTTATTTTAGAGCACAAATAGAACTTCGATAACACAAATAAGACAATAACATTCAATATACATGTTAAAGTGCGGACACACTTGAAATTTTCCAAGTTTGTTTTTTTTAGCAGAACGAAATAAATATGAATGTTTCTTTATAATGAAATAAATCATTACATTGCTTGTTACCATAAAAAAAAAAAATACTGGGGTAAGAATTGGGATCCATAATTTTGGCCACCCTTAAAATTTTTCGAGTGACCAAAATGTAGAATGTTACTGAACCAAGGATCAAACGTGAGATTTTAATGTGATCAACATGTAAAAAGTTACTGAACCGAGGACGTAATCGGAATTAACCCAACGGAGAAGAAATGTCAAATGCCCGCAGGGATCTTCCTTCCCTATACGGCTATACCATCTTCCCTCGTTCCTTCCCCTCCTTCCGCAAGTGCCAACCTCGTCTCTTGGCAAAACCCTAACAAGAAATCCTGAGCCAATTCGATTCAGTTACAATGTAAGTCGGGAATCAGATCCCACAGCTCCCTTTACTCTCCTTCAGTGGAGAAAGATCAAGACCTGAATCGTTATTCACCAAACAAATCGTTCTTTCCGATTAAGCTGAGCTGAGCTGATCGCGACTCCCAAATTCTCCTTTTGAGTGTGTGGATGGAAGCTTACAGCTGCGGAATTGTTACTGATTTTGATGGGTGGTGGCTGTTTCAGGTCGCAGGAGGAGATTGCGAGGGAAGCCATAAAGCACGCTATGAAGGCTCTTAGGAAGCGCCATTTGATGGAAGAAGGCGCACATTCTCCTGCTTTTGTTGCCCTTTCCAGGCCCATTATCTCCCAGGTCTTTACTCTTTATCTCTTCCCACTCTCATGTTCAATGTGCTTTTGGAACAACGAATTTGACATAGAAATGTGAGGTTTCAGAGATAGGGTTGTGTGAAGTGCAAATTGAGCTTCTTTGGCGTCGTTAATTTGGCGTCAATTGGGTTACTTATAGTTTGTGATTTTTTGATTTACTCATGTGAAAACTGGTGTAGTTAGCTGCAAACAAACTGTAACTTTCTAGGTGCTTAGCCTTGTGATTCGATGAACAACATTTTAGGGGATCTTCTGTTAAACCTTGTTTTAGGGTATGATGCTTGAATGTGTTAGCTTGTGGGTTTCCTCGACACTGGCTTGTTGCTGTTACTTGGCATCGTAATTAGCTCTGCCCATCTCATGTTCATTGTGCATTTGGAACAACGAATTCGGGTTTCAGAGATGGGGTTGCGTGAACTGCAAATTGAGATCCTTTGGCATAGTTAATTTTGAGTCAATTGGGTTACTTATGGTTTGTGATTTTCAATTTACTCATGTGAACACTGGTGTAGTTAGCTGGAAAAACAAACTGTAACTTTCTAGGTCTCTACCTTGTGATGAGATAAACAACATTTTATGGGGTTTTTAGACCTTGTTTTAGGATATGATGCTTGAATGTGTTAGCTTGTGGTTGCCTCATCACTGGCTTGTTGCTGTTACTTGGTATTGTAATTAGCTTTAGTCATGGGTCTCATGTGGTTTCTTCAGGGCTCAGAATGGAAAGAGAAAGCAGAAAACTTGGAAGTTGAACTTCAGCAATGCTACAAAGCTCAATCTAGATTGTCTGAGCAGCTAGTGGTTGAAGTAGCAGAGGCCAGAGCAGCAAAAGCTTCACTTCAGGAGAAAGAAGCCACTATTGATGATCTACAGAAGGAATTGACTCAAATAAGGTTCTTTCTCTTAAATGCTTACTCCAAGCTCTTCCATGGTTAATTTTTTTGTTTTATTGACTTGTGGTCTTTGCAGGGCTGAATGCTCCCAACTAAAGGTAGATTTGGAAGAGAAGCTCAAAGGATTGGAACTAATAGTTGGTGAGAATCAGGAGCTGAGAAAGCAGTTGGAGGAGATGACTACTAAGGCTAAGAATGCAGAGGCAGAGAACAAAATGTTGGTAGATCGCTGGATGCTGCAAAAGATGCAGGATGCTGAGCGCTTGAATGAGGTAACATCTTTAACCAACTCAGTATTTAATGAAGTTGAGGGATCTAGGCTTTCTGGTAACGTTAGCAGACCTGGCGGTTGTGTCTTCTTCCTACATCACAAGCTGAAGCTTCATTATTTTCTGGCCTGAAATAAGTTTATTTATTTGGTTATGTGAATCAGGTGAATTCACTTTATGAAGAAATGGCTGATCGACTGAAGGCAAGCGGCCTAGAAAAACTAGCTCGGCAGCAGGTAGACGGAGTGGTCCGCCGTAGTGAGGACGGGGCCGAGTACTTTGTCGAATCAAGCATTCCTTCTTCATGCACACACAAGATCACGGCTCACAACGATGGCTGTGGCTCTATCTTATTCGAGTACAATTCGGGCAAACTGATCACTGGCGGACACGACAAGTCAATCAAGATTTGGGACACCAACACTGGCGCTCTCAGCCGCACTCTCAACGGCTGCCTAGGCTCAGTTCTCGATCTCTCCATCACACACGACAATAAATCTGTGATTGCCGCCAGCAGCTCTAACAAACTCTTCGTTTGGGACGTAAACTCGGGTCGCCAGCTCCACACTTTAACAGGCCATGTGGACAAAGTATGCGCAGTGGATGTCAGCAAGGTTTCCAGTCGTTATGTTGTCAGCTCGGCGTATGACCGGACCATCAAACTGTGGGACCTGCAGAAAGGTTACTGCACAAACACTATCATGTTCCACAGCAACTGCAATGCCTTGTGTTTCAGCACCGATGGGCAGACGATTTGTTCGGGTCATGTGGATGGGAACCTCCGGCTTTGGGATATCCAGTCTGGAAGGCTGCTGAGTGAAGTCGCGGCTCATTCTAGTGCTATCACGTCGTTATCATTGTCGAGGAATGGGAACACGATACTGTCAAGTGGGAGGGATAATCAGCACAACATCTTCGACATCCGGTCTCTTGAAGTTTGTGGCACGCTGAGAGCGAGTGGGAACAGGGTGGCGACGAATTGGAGCAGGTCATGTCTCAGCCCCGATGATAAGTATGTCGCTGCTGGCTCAGCAGACGGGTCAGTGTATATTTGGTCTGTGTTTAAAGGTGATATAGTCGGCACTCTGAAGGAAGATACGACTGCGGTGTTGTGCTGTTCGTGGAGCGGGCTAGGGAAACCGTTGGCATCTGCGCATAAGAGCGGGATTGTTTGTATTTGGAAATGATGTTGGAACTATTGGATATGTAAATAACAACTATATGTTAGTTACCTTCTGGTATTGTTGCGGGATGTGTGAAAAAAGTGGGAACTTACCTTTGGTAGGTTCTATGGTAGCCTAGCAGGGGATTTGTTTCAGTTGCACAATGTCTTGTGAGGTCGACGATTGGTGGTGTAAAGAGGCCATGTTGGTTGATTTCATATTGTCGAAAGAAATGATCTACTCTATTCATTTGGTTCAAGAACATGTATATATAAGGTTGTTAATGACCAAGTCAATCATGAACATGGACGTTGGTTGTGGGATTTGGGTGATAGATTTGGTACCCAAATTTAGGGCTACAAATGAGTCGAGTTGAGTCGAGTTTTACCCTAGGTTGAGCTTGACTCATTAATAAACGAGCTGACCTCGAGCTCGAGCCGTTTATTAACCAGCCGAGTCGAGCTCGAGCTCGAGCTAGGCTTGTTTACTTTGTTTTGAATATAATGTATGATACATCATACATGTGATTGATGTCATGGTGAAAATTAAATAATAATAACCAAATGTTCAATATTAACTAATATCATATTATACTTTGTTGGTATCATATTATGTAGGTAATAAATTTTAACTAGTCCAAATCATGTTATTTAACAGTATTGAAGTAATCTATTAAAATTTATTTTTAAAATAAAAATAACATATATTTGCTCACATACTCGGCGTTTTAAACTTCATATATGGTGAGATATATAATTTAACAATCATATCAATTAAACTCATAAGGTATAGATCGGTTCGCCAATAAGTCGGTAATGGAGTTGGCTCTCTATCCACAACGTGAGACGTCTCATGAGCTATAAACGATTTAGCTCACGAGTTTAACTAAACAAACCACCGAGTCGAGTTAGCTGGCGAGCTTCAGGAGCTGAACAAGAGTTAGCTCCCGAGTCGAGCGCCGAGCCACTAGCGAGCAGCTCGGCTCATTTGCAGCCCTACCCAAATCCGAAGCATCATGGAATTGACACAAGTCCATTGTTTGTTAAGGGACACAAATCCGTGAACCCCACGGATTTGCAAATCCCACATTTCATTTGGGATTTGATAATAGAAGGCAAAATGTGATACAAACCCCTCATGAATCCATGATAAAAATAAACTAAACAAACAATGTACTCTTCCAAATACATAATGCAACAAATCCATCATAAATACAAAAGTTTTTAAAACTCAAAACCCTCATTTTCAAATCCAACAAGCAAACGAGGATGTTCGATTTGAGCTCTTTCCATACTCGACTTGTCTTTCTCCTAGTCGGCTTGCCATCAAGTTCGTCTCGTTATAAATTAGTCGAGTTCGAGCCATGACATGTTCAGCTTGATAGGCTTGCGAACATACTCGATAGCATTTAAGTGTTTGCTATTGGTGTCTTGTCAGCCGAGTTCAAACTCGAAGTTGAGCTACAAGCTACATTTTATCAGCTGAACTCGATTTTTACTCGCTAATCTCATTTGGCGAGACGAGCTCAAGCTTGTTTTGTAAATGAGTCAAACTCGCACTTGCCTATCAAAACTCGTGTCAAACTTTAATCGAGTTCGAACTCGAAATTATTTTAAAGAGTCGAGCCCGAACCTTGGCATAGCTCGGCTCATATCATTAACGACCTTCACCTTGCGAGTTGCTTTCATGTGCTCTAATGGGCTCCGCTTTCAAAAGTTATGGGCTTGTGGATTCTTGCATGCCTCTATAATCTATAATAATGAATGCCAAGACTACGGTGCAGCGGTAAAAATTGCGGTACCGGTTACACAATTTTTGATTGGTCCAAATGAATTCTTACGTGGCATGGTTGGTCTCACTTAATCTCAAACCAACCCATCTAGCCCAACAGAAACGGTCCAAACGGTAAAGAGGCCATGTTGGTTGATTGCATATTGCCGAAAGAAATGGTGTACTTAGATTCTTTTGGTTCAAGAACATGTATATATATATAGGTTGTTAATGAATCAAAGAACTTATCAACGATTTGACATTCGATTTGAGAAAAACTCGCTATATGCTCGACTCATTTTTATCCGAGCCGGCTTGTCATCAAGTTCGTCTTGTTGTAAATGAATCGAGCTCGAGCCATGACATCATTGACATGTTCAGCTTGATAGACTTTCTAGCACACTCGAAATCCTTTAAGTATTTGTTGTTGATGTTTTGTGAGCTGAGTTCAAACTCGAAGTTGAGATACAAACTACATTTTATCAGCGGACCCCAAAATTTGATCATTAATCTCATTTGGTGACCCGTGCTCAAGCTTGTTTTGTAACGGGACAAGATCAAGCTTGTCTATCAAAGCTAGTGTCAAACTCGAGTCGAGTTCGAACTCAAAATTATTTTAAGGGTAGATTGCAAGATTGGTCACTGGAAGTGCTAGAATATTCATGTATGGTCATTAAAAGAGTTTTATTCCATTTGTGGTCACTAAAAGTGCTTAACATTTCACGATTGTCACTCTCCGTTAGTTTCCGTCAGCCTCCGTTAACACCGTCAGTTTTGTTGCTGACGTGGCTAACACAAAGTCTAGTCACCAAATTTTGATTAAAAAAATTAAAAATTGATCCGCCACGTCACTAAAATATAACACATCATATAACCCAACCCTTACGATTCTTATCGTCATGCAGATCGATTTGGATAACTCTTCCACCGCTTCAGGGGAAGTTAGCGACTCTTCCACCCGCGGAAATAACCTTTTTCTCTAACATATTCATATTTATTTTGTTGAGCCCTAACCATGACATCATTAACAACCTTCACCTTGCGAGTTGCCTTCACATTAGGGATGGCAATGGGTCGGGTCGGGGACGGATAGTGCAAATCCGTTACCCTACCCAAAGTAGTTCGAGTTTTACCCATACTCATACCCACAAGTGAAACATGTAGAAAATTAAAACCATGCCCATACCCGTTCGGGTTTCGGGTATCCGCGGTTATCCATGTGTAAAGATTTTTCTTCATAACTATAACCAATATGTTAACATTCACACGTATTCTCACATTACGTAAGAAGAAAAGTACGACAATAATTCACTAGAATGAAGAAAATTAATTAAAACAACACAATTTCATGAAAATATTATATTTATATGCTAAATATAAATATTTTGGAGAAAAAATGATTATTTCTAGACAGAATACATATGCACGTGTATAATCGGGAGAGTTCGGGTTGGATAGTGAGAAACCCATGCCCACCCATTACCCGCAATATTCGGGTTCGGATTTTACCCATACCCACTAAATGTCCTTCGGGTTCGGGTTCTACCCTACCCGATTAGGCCGGATTCGGGCGGATATCCACGGTTACGGATATTTTTGCCATCCATTTCACATACTCTAATGGGCTCAGCTTTCAAAATTTATGGGCTTGTGGAATTTTTGCAGGCGTCTATTGTATTATCATTAAGAAACGGGTTTAGGAAATGGAAGCCCAAACGTCAGACCCAGGCCCAGTTACCTGGATTGTAGTTCCTTCTTTCTGGTTAATCACCTCGACTCGATGTTTCCCGAGTCTTCTGACTAGCGAGTCTCGAGCGCAAGAGGCATTTTCCCAAAGGAGAAGAAGAAGAGGAAGAGGAAGGCAAAAGATGGTGAAGGTTTCGACCTACTTCTTGATGTCATTGGGTGCGTTCGCCTTTTGGCAATCGATGGATAAGCTTCACGTCTGGATCGCTCTTCACCAGGATGAGAAGGTAATCGATCACCCACCCAAAAGCATTTCTGCAACATTTATCATCTTCATCATCGGATTCTGGTTTATCTGAGTGCTTGATTTGTCCTGACTTATGCCTCACTTTTAGCGCCTTCCGTTTCTCTAATCGAAACGGGCATGAATTTTCATTTGAGTTTCACCATCTTCGCTTGGGGCCAGTGAATGTAGGATCTGTAGATAACCTAAGATAGAGCAGTTTTGAGCGAGGCCCGGAACTGGACCCTTGCAGTGTAGAGGATGTTTGAGTTTCACAAGTTTGGGTACCTGGAAATTCAATGTGGGAGGCAAATGTAGAGTAAAACAAACATGAGATCTTTTGGGCTTGGTTTACAATGCTAGGGTTGGTTGGTCCTGCATTGCATTTCTGTTTCCTTGCTTATAGTTGAACCCAGTGCAATTTAATTGCTATATAGTGTGTTTGGGTTTAACTTTAATTACCGTCAAGCGTGCAAGCTGTTGCTGAAACCCTTGAGTTGATTTGAGTTGGAAGCACTACATCCCAATGTCTATTTTCTAACAATATGATCGCTTGATTCAGTGCAAATAAATGGATGTTATAGTTATAGTTATAGTCAGAGAATCCTGGTGATTCAATTTGGATTGAGAAAATGCTGCTTTTTTTTTTTTAAACTGTGAAAAGGCTGCTGGTTGATGGTTGAGCTGGTCCTATGCGTTGCTGCTAGTTTTGCTTGAATCAGATTCGAAGTTTGAGGCATCATCTACATTCAGGAGTCGTTCCAAAGTCTCGTTTGACGAAATAGATTTCCGTCATGTCGGTGCAAATTAAACTGACGGTATGGGACTTTCACGTTCAGCGAACAGGGTTATTAGATTCGGATTGAGAAAGCTGTTGGTAGATGGTTGAATTTGAATCATGCATCTTTTTTTCCGCTACTATACTCTTGCTTGTTTATGGCAGAACCGCAAAAGAAGATGAAGCTGCCTAATGTATGCTTGTACTTCGTTGACAAGGATGAGCTGGGTTCTTGAAATGTTTCATTTGTCATTTTACCTCTTGGTTCAGCTGAAATGACAGAGGGTTTTGGATGCTCTAGATACGTGTTAAGGGAGCATGCTGAGGAACCAATTGTTTTGGAATATGGTGCTTCTGCACCACGCTTAGCAATTTCCATGAGCACAAGAGGGGCCTCGTGCTGTGTGCACTCTGCATCTCTAAGCTTTGTAAGAAAGCGGTTTTAAAATGGGAATTTATGCTACAAAGCCTTAACGGAACATGCAGGAAGAACCAAGTGTTTTTTAATATGGTTCTTCTGCATCAATCTTAGAAATTCCCATGAGCACAAGATGGGTTTCATGTTGTGTTTTCCATGTTTTCTGGGTTTGAAACTGTATTTGAACCTCACCCTCATCGTGCACATTCGAAGTTTTTTTTTTTCTTTCCATATATGAACCTCAAAACTTTTGCATTCTTTCTCAGCAGAAGATTTCTCAGTAACTTGGGTCTCTCTTGGATTGTTTCAGCAAGAACGGCTTGAAAAGGAAATGGAGATCAAGAGGGTTAGAGCAGAGCTGCTTCAGCAAGCCAAGGACAAGGACACTCTTGCTTGAGTCACTTGTCCAGCCAGCTCCTAATCGCCTAGCTCTCGTATCCTCCGAGGTACCGATACCATGGAAGTAATGTCCCGTAGTGTTCAGTGAAAAATAATTGGGTCGCCAAATTTATCTGCGCGGTTTTTAGACATTCAGCAAACTTTGTGAATTTGATGGATGCTGTATCAAGAAAATATTGAGTAACAACCGAGGATATGATGTACTAAGCAATCTTTTACCTTATTGTAGTCTTTACGTCGATGTAGTGCGCGAGTGTCGGTGGTGGATACCCTGATAATAATACGAAATGTTCGTTTTCGAATCAATTGCTTCAGAGTGTCATTTAAGGAAACCTGAAATCCTGAATAGAGATGTATTCGTGTTTTAGAGTCTGAGATTCAGAGTGTCATTCTTTCTTGCATTACCTTCACATTCACAATGAAAAAGCAGCACCATTTTTCTACATTCTATCAGACAGCAATCAAAGACAGGTAAAATAAGCAACCAAACCAACAACACACTACTGAATCAATCAATAATGTTGCTTGTAAGATGGCACAACAAATTCCTCTGCTTGGACCAACCATAGACGTCGCTTGGACTCTCATGCAACTGGTTTAAAGCAAAGGAATGGGAATTGGAATTCATTCACATTATTGTTGTCGGCTACAAGACTGATTAACACAATGATTAGCGTTTATCTCAAGTTCATTAAGTCACGCTAAGCTATTGCACCAAATCCTAGTTCCCACTTTTCATAATCAGCTGCCACCGCGGATTAGGAACCATTTTCAACTCAGCAGCTATTTACGCTATCCAACTCCAGCAAGCAAACATTTGACTGCTACTGCAGTGACTCATTGCCCATCCTTAGGAAGAACAGCTAGCTCATTGGACGGCTAACAAATTGCAAGAATTGAGGGTAAAGCTTCACAACCAAGATTGAAATTGAATTGCTGAAGCAAGCAAACCTGGTTGAAAGCCACTGTTCCATTGGTGCGGGTGCGGGTTCGGATTCGATCAGATTTCTTAGCTTTACTCACCTTAAAATAACCCCCAAAAGATAAGGGGAAAAAGGTTGGCACTTTCATGTGTAAGTTGTGATCAATCGACGTATTTTCCCACATCCTACGTTCTCTCATTCTACAGGGTAGTAAAAATTTACTTTCTTTCGCCTCGGTTACACTAGATCAACTTGATCACCAGAGTTTTAAGCAGAAACAGAATACGAATTAGAATGATACTAACTCCAGTTCGGATTGATTATGACGAAAAGAACAATACTGCCTTGGCTTCTCAAAAGATTGTAGCTCTTAAATCCCGATTCTTAGATTCCAGATACTAAGAACTAAGAAGTTCAATTTCATTAATGAGCATGGGCTAGTTTCAGTTAAAGGCTATCAAAGCAGTTACAGAACCCACAACCTGACTTTAGTGCCTAACGATTTTCCCCTCCACTTGCCAGAAAGTACCTTTGCTGAAAGGCATAAAGCCCACCACTGCCCTAGGCTGCTCGTCACCTTTTCTGTTTTTACCAGTTGATAATGCCTGGGTAGTTAGCAGCACATAGCGTGTTCTGCCTGTAAACTGAAGGGATGGGTGGGCAGAAAACAAACAAAACAAGGGACGTTCTTCCCTTTCACAATAATGCCCCAAAACCCTCCCATAAGCTTCCTCGAAGAAACCAACCTACCTATCTCAAACAAGCCACAGACCTAACTTCCCCATTTAAGGACTTAGCTTGTATATCCATTTCTCAATATCCCATCATTGTTTCGTTCCCATCCCAATTCTCTATTATTCTAGTTTGTTGATGCCCATAAGGAACCTGTAACTTCCTCATTCATGATTCTCCCCCTCTCTTCAACACTTCCATTCCTAACATCGATCATTTGTTGTCCTATATAAACTCCAACCTTGGAGGAGTTTCTCAGAACAACATTCACTCATACAATTACCAAGTCACATTCGAAGACGAAACACCGAGAAGAACAAAAAAATGGGGTTCGAGAAATCTCTGTTGGTTGCTCTGTCCTTGTTGGCTCTGGTCCTCGGCGTGGCAAACTGTTTCGACTATCACGAGCACGAGCTTGCATCCGAGGAGAGCTTGTGGGATCTGTACGAGAGGTGGAGGAGCCATCACACCGTCTCCACGAGCCTCGACGACAAGCACAAGCGGTTCAATGTGTTCAAGCAGAATGTCATGCACGTTCACGAGACCAACAAGATGGACAAGCCTTACAAGCTGAAGCTGAACAAGTTCTCCGACATGACGAGCCACGAGTTCAAGAACGCTTATGCCAACTCCAAGGTTCACCACCACGTCATGTTCCGGGGAGCACCGCGTGGGAACGGGACGTTCATGTACGAGAACGTCAGGAGGGTGCCGCCGTCTGTTGATTGGAGGAAGAAAGGTGCCGTCACACCTGTCAAGGATCAAGGCCAGTGTGGTAAGTGAAAGTTCAAGAACAGTAAAGTTCAATGCTTTTTTGTGGTGAAATGTCACGTTCTGTCTGATCTAGATGTGGGCATCAATTCATTTGGTGGTTTCCTGATTGGTGTTACAGGTAGTTGCTGGGCATTTTCAACTGTGGTAGCAGTGGAAGGGATCAACTATATCAAGACAAAGAAGCTTGTGTCTTTGTCTGAGCAGGAATTGGTCGACTGCGACACAACAGAGAACCAAGGATGCAATGGAGGGTTGATGGAGTACGCATTTGAATTCATCAAGGAAACCGGTGGGCTTACTACAGAAGACAAGTATCCTTACCATGCTGCAGATGGTAGCTGTGATTCTGTTAAGGTCCCTATTCTAAAACCCCATACATATCCTGATAAACAATGTTCAGAAAGAAGGTTAAAGGTCTATACTTTCCCTTGTATTGTTGTTGTTGCAGGAGGATGCACCAGTTGTGTCGATTGACGGACACGAGAACGTCCCAAAGAACAACGAAGATGCACTGCTGAAAGCCGTTGCAAACCAGCCTGTATCTGTAGCCATTGATGCTGGGAGCTCAGATTTCCAATTCTACTCAGAGGTATTCAACCATTCATTCTATGTCTTTCTTTCTGACTGTCTCAGGACAAAAACCCTCCGGAGCTCTTCAAATCCTGACAACTCCTGAATCTTTTCCCAAATTGCAGGGTGTGTTCACTGGAAGCTGTGGAACAGAGCTGAACCACGGAGTTGCAGCTGTAGGGTACGGAATCACCGTCGATGGAACCAAGTACTGGATCGTGAAGAACTCGTGGGGCGCTGAATGGGGCGAGAAAGGCTTCATCAGGATGCAGAGAGGCATCTCAGACAAGACAGGGCTTTGTGGCATAGCAATGGAGGCTTCATATCCCGTCAAAACCTCCTCCAACCCAACCCCCCATTCTTCTTCTTCTCTCAGAGATGAACTCTAAATTCACTATTACACACCCACACAAAACATGGAGCGAGAGAGAGATATAGATTTCTCATCCTGGTTTCAGCTTTTCCATTCTCAATTTTAGCACTTGCTTCTTCTTCTTACTACATGTATCAGTAACTTAAAACCTCAGCAGTTCTACTTGTAATGAATAATAACAATAACAATATACGAATTAATGAAAACCCACGATTTTCTTCTTGAAATATAGTCGATATCCATTCATTTACTGATGAAAATCAAGATCAAACACAAGCAGAAATGAGAAAAAAAAAAAGTCAACTTACAATTTCCAGATCACAGACCAGGAAATGTTCTTATTCTTCTTCCATAGATAAAGGTAAAAGACACAGCTTTTTACTTTCAGCCGTAGCAACGAATGGGATCGTTGCAACCCTTTGCAGCGGATTGCCTGTTGCCACGGCCGCCGCCTTTCTCCAAATACTGTTGATGGTACTCTTCCGCCCGGTAGAATCTCTTCGCCGGCAGAATCTCCGTCACGACCTTCTTCCCTTCTTTCAGTTCCGATTGCTTGGCTTCTTTCGATTCCTGAGCCAGACGGGCCTGATTCTCGTTGTAGTAGTAGATCCCGGACCTGTACTGGGTACCGGCGTCGTTCCCCTGGCGGTTGAGGGTAGACGGGTCGACCCGGCTCCAGAAAAGGGCGAGGAGATTGGCGTACGGGCAGACTAGCGGGTCGAATTGGACCCGGACCACTTCGACGTGGTTGGTGGTGCCGGTGCAGACGGCTCTGTAGTCGGGATCGGGGAGGTGGCCCTGAGAGTAGCCGACCTCCGTCTTCGCCACGCCGGGGACGCGCTGGAAAGCGAGCTCGACGCCCCAGAAGCAGCCGCCGCCGAACTGGGCGAGCTCGTGGGCCGGGTCGTCGGGTTTGTCGAGGTCCGGGTCGAAAGCCGGGTTGTTGTTGGTGGTGGTGGTCGGTGCGGCCATTGGGAGGATTTGGGGATCGGCGGCGACGACGGAGAGGAGGAGGAAGAGTGAGTAGAGAAGAGCTAACTGCGATTGAGTTATCCGCTCATTTCTCTGCATCTTCCTTTTGTAATAGGTTTGGTCAATGGTGGATGGATGAACCTGGACATTTGTGGACTGGGAATTTCAGAGAATATTACTCTCCATGTCCTTTTCTGTAACTTGCAAATCTTATTGGAAGATATAACCAAAAAAAAAAAAAAGTCAACTATAGGATATTTTATGCAGGTTCAACAGTTTTATATTGCGAAAAATTATCTATCGGTTTAGACTCTGGTAGAAGATTTCTCGATCGAACTATGGGTAGGTACAATTTTACAAACACTGCTATTACTATGTCTAAAAATTCTAGTGAATCGATCCCGAATCTCAATGACGAGAACTCTGTCATCACCCTCAATCCAACCTCGCAACTTCCTACAAAGTTGACAGGCGATAACTTCCCTCAGTGGCGTGCTCAATTGCAAACTCTTCTTCGTGGTCTTGACATTCTGAAATTTCAGAAATGACTCTCTCCCCGAATCTCAATTCTCACGCTTGCTGGGATGCTCTTTCTTGCAATCGTTGTGTTGGGAGAAAGCTTGTTCAAAGTCTCAAAAGGAATGTGTGATCAAAGTCCTCAACAAAGGTAATTCGACATTGTCAGCAGAACGAATTGGGAAGTCTCTCATCAACCAAGATCAAATCAAGATCACAAGGATTGTGCAAGAGAAACCTAACGGTCATAGAGAATAGGAGTATAAAAGAGAGAAAAAGGGAATTGGGTAAGGTAAGCCTTATGTCGATCAAATCAAAACAAAGATAGGGTATATGATCTGTGTTTGAAAAGAAAAGCAAGAGGGTTAGAGATGTCAGGGAGAGAGCTCAGAGAGGTTTGTTAATCAGGTTTGAACCTTGACGGGGAGTCAGGGTTTCAAGGGTGATTCTGATTGTGTGACAGGGAGTCACAGGGAAATCTATTGTGCACTTTGTAAACCGAAAGATAAACATTCATAGTATATAGTCAAAGGACTCAATCAGAGTGCCTTTGACCGTGGACGAGTCGATACTGATTTCTCAGTATCGGAAACCACGTAAAAATCGTTGTGTCAGTGTCCGCATTTTTCAATTTCTAACTCTGCAGTAATCTGTCTCTGTCTTGACTAGAAACTCTGTTTTTGTGCAGGAAGTAGAGCTTGGGATTAGCAGAGAAAAGAAAGAAGATGAGTTAAACGGAGACGTGTTGGACAGGGACTTTAACAGAGAAGCAAAGCAGTCTTCACTACCGTTTCAACCAGAAGGGGGATTTGGGCCTTAAGCCCAAAGGCCTTAATAACTTTATTGAGATAACTGCTTCTCTCTATATGCCAATACTGCGGTGCCGCTATAAAAAGTGCGGCACCGGTAACGCGCTTTCTGATTGGTCCACGTATATATGAGTTGGCACGTACTGGATTAATTAAACCCAATCCAAAACCAATGGGCAATGGCCCGTGACCATGAGTACTAACCCAAATTAACGGAAGGAAAAGTGGAAAACCCTTCATCCTTTGTGACTGGTGTCTTTGTGACTGGTGTGGAATGTGACAAAAGAGGATCATTGTGGAATGTGACAAAAGAGGTGATCCTTAGTAGAACTGGGGAAAGTCTATTAATTGTTCCTTATAGAACTAACATGAGAGGATCATTGTGGAATGTGACAAAAGAGGTGATCCTTAGTAGATAAACTAATCATAACCATCATCCTTTGTGACTGGTGTCTTCTCACTGTGCCGGCCTCTTCCCGTCTATTGTGGATTCTGGTGACCTTCGAGTGCATGCGAACTAAAGAACTTCCTACGGCGCGATCTGCAGTCTCCCATAGAGTAAAGTAGCTCCATCCCTGTTCCTCTGCCGAAAACAAAAAGGACCAGAAATCAGCAGCAAAATTAAACCCCCAATAATAGGGATCTTGGTGTTGGGGGAATGAACGGCGACTCGTAAAAATTCAATCATCCATCATAATTGTTTTATTTTCTAAGCCAGGTATTTATAAGAACTACAAACTAATCCGAAAGTTCGAAGGAAAACGGAGCACCAAAAGATTGAGTGAGCTACCTTTTCGGGCTCATGTTGAAACCTTGTGATTTTCGATGGAGAGAGAGGCACACGAACACAATTGATTCCTTCGCCTCTGTTCTACCGAAAATGTAGGACAATAAGAGGAAACAGTAACAGATTTGATCGAGGTTGACCTTGGAGATGGGGTTGACGACGGACAAGTCGCCGAAGTTATTTTGGAAAGACCGTCGGAGGAGATCGAGAGAGAGGGTGCTTTGGTTCGATAGGTCATCAACCCCCTGTTACTCTGCTTCTGATTATTTTTTTAGAAAGTTTCTGAACGTTGATTTAATTTGATTTCATTAATAAAAGGACAAACTGGGAAAAAAAATGATACAGCTGAACGTTGGACGAAGGAGAAGGATTTTCCTTCCGTTAATTTGGGTTAGTACTCATGGGCCATTGGTTTTGGATTGGATTTAATTAATCCAGTAAGCGCCACGTCATACACACATGGACCAATCAGAAAGCGCGTTACTAATGCCGCACTTTTTATAGCGGCACCGTAGTATTGGCCCTCTCTATAGTATTGTTTGTTCAATTCATTTCGTTCTGAAGCTTTCGTTTTCAATCTCACAAACAGATTAGGGTTCTTCGTCTATCGCACAAAAATAAGGAGAAGTCTCGCGCTCGACTACGCCAACACGTTGCTCTCGCCAAGATCAACTCCTCCTCCATGTGATCCTTGCCTCTATATCTCCTTTTGTCTCTCCTATGTTTCTGATGTTGAGACTTCTCGCAAGCGTGGACTATTATTGAACGGATGTTTGCAAGTCGATCCTGATCCCGTGTTATCCACATGAAGGAAAAGGTTAACCGTGAGAATCAAGGCACTCGGTCAGTTTTTGTGTACCTTCAGGCTATGCGCACAATGGCTACTGAGTTGGCTGTTGTTCAATCTCCCGTCAAATATACAGATCTGATTCTTCATATGCTTTGTGGTTTGCGCGATGAATATGGACAAATCTCCTCTGCTATCCGTGCTCGTGACACCACCATTTTCCTAGAAGACCTCCATGATTGGCTAGTTGATTTTGGGGCCGATTTGCCTGGTGTTCATCGCAATGTTGTATCGGCTCCTACAATGCCTTCTTACTGGACGTGACCGAGGTGGTTCCCTTATCCAGGCTTCCCACAGTTGTGGGCGCTGCGGAATACGAATTCCACCCTTACGTGCAACATTCATTCCCTCCAGTAGCGTTTGATTCCTCCAACATTCCTGTTGGTCATGCCCCGCTGCCTGCTCCTTCTGGTCCATCCATTCTTGGATCTCCCCGTCCTATTTGTCAGTTTTATGACAAGCCGGGTCATTCCGCCAAATAATGCTATCGCATCTGCGGCCGTCCCAAAGCCTACCACACCTATGCTTATTCTTCCTCCTCGACAACGGGTTGGCTAATGGATTCTTCGACAACGAATCACATCACTCCGAATCTTGGCGCTCTCTATATTCCAACTACAATGGACATATGAGGTTCTCACTAGTGATGGGTCAGGTTTGAAAATCACACACATTAGCACCTCTCATCTTTCCTTTTGTGATTCCTCCATGTCGCTCACTGATGCTCTGTGTGTTCCGACTTCCAAACAACACATTTTGTCTGTGGCTAAGTTGTGCAAAATTAACCCCATCTCATTAGAATTCTTTGCCAATTTTGTTGTTGTGAAGGATCTTACCACGGGGGCGCACCTGTTAAGAGGCTAGATTAAGGGTGATGTTTATGAGTTGTCACACAATGTGAAGGCTCTCCGACTTGCTTTGGCTACCACTCGCACCTCCTCTACCGTTTGGCATCATCGTCTTCGTCACCCCAGCTCCAAACTTCTCACTTGTGTCCTTCGCTGTCAAGATCTCCACATTTCGTCTATGTCTGGTACCTTTTCTTGCGATTTTTGCCTACTTCATAAAACACATAAACTTCCCTTCTCCGTCTCTACTTTATCCAGCTTTCGTCCTTTTGATTTATTGTAATCCGATGTTAGGGGACCCTCTCTTGTTGGTTCTTATGACAATTTCTCTTATTATCTTGTGATTGTGGATCATTACACTTGTTAGACCTGACTCTATCCTCTTACACAAAAAGATGATGCCAGCTCCATTTTCTTCACCTTTTTACGCTTGATCGAAAACTTCTTCCACACTAAGGTCTGACGCATGTTCAGTGATGTCGGAGGGAAATTTAAAAAACTTCTCCATCTTTTTCAAACTCACGATATTACTCACCTTCTCACTTCACCTCACACACCCCAACACAACGGCTTAGCCGAATGAAAGCACAATCATATCGTCAAAACCAAGTTATCACTTTTAAATTCTACCTCTTTACCGGCTACTTTCTAGTTTTCTGCCTTCCAGACCGTAGTCTATTAAATCAACCGTCTCCCCTCCACCTCCCTTTCCGATCACGCTCCATACTTCTCCTTGTTCGATGAACATCATAATTACCTCAAACTTCATGCCTTCGGTTACCTATGCTACCCTTGGATACGTATTTATAGCCCTCACAAACTCGCCCCCACCACTGCCAATGCATATTCCTCGGCTACTCTATCATTCAAAGTGCTTACTCTTTCTATGACCCCCTAGATCAATGTGTATTTACTTCTCACCATGTTCAATTCGTCGAGGATATTTTCCCCAGCGTTCCCTCTCATGTCTTGTCATCACCAAATCCCTCCGAATGACTTTCGTCCACCGCTCTTGTTACCTAAGAAATACACATTAGCACTTCCCCCTCCCCACCTTCCCCCCCCCCCCCTCCACACACACATAATCACACCACCACCCATTCATCTTCCCCCACACTAGCTCCTCACCCCACTTTAGAAACTCACACCCCATCACCTGCTGCATCAAGCTCACCCTCTTTTGGCCCCTTCATGGTACCCGCCCCGTGATACCCCCTTTCCCGCAACTTCCGAAGGCACCTTCTCGCCCCTTTCGACTGGTAACTCCCAAGCCAGCACGACATCTTCATCACAAACGCCTCTTCCACACTCAGCTAGTAACTTTACTCCTTCCCTTGTATCTCGAGACTTCCAAATCTAATCTTCGATTGCCTGCTGCTATGCGTAATGAATTGGTTGCCCTCGCTGCCAATAATACTTGTCACTTGGTGCCTCGGACTCCTACCCAGAATACAGTTGGTTGTCGTTGGTTTATCACGTCAAACATAATCCTGCTCCTTTGAATGGGCGATATAAAGCCTCCTTGTTATCAATGGCTTTACTCAGCGTCCCGGGATTGACTTCATGATACATATAGTCCATTATTCAAATGTGTCACCATTCGTACGGTCTTCAAAATTGCTTTGTCACAGTAGTGGCCTATCTTTCAGTTTGATGTCAATAATGTAAGTGATTTCAACCGTATGTATATCATTATGTAATGAAGTATATATACACAAGAAAATAGACAGAATACGAAGATGGAGAAGGAGACTACAAGATACAATAAATATAAGTCCTAGACAAACTAGGATTTCTCTCTGATAAACAACGCCTTTCTTCAAGGCTCTCTTTAGGAGGAAGTTTATATGGAGAAACCGTCGGGCTTTTGTGACCCTCAGCATCCTGATCATGTTTGTTGTCTTCAGCATCCCATTTAAGGTCTTCGTTAAGCCCCTCCTTTTTTCTTTTTTTTTTGATAAGGGTGATATAGGTTTAATTTTTTTTTTTGTGATTAAGGTACTACTGAAAGGATTCGAACCTGGGACCTCCAGGTTTTAGGCTATTGGTATTACTACTAGGCCAAGCCTTTGTTCGTTCGTTAAGCCCATCCTTCTTGGTATACTGAATTATGTTCCTTCCTCAAGAGCGACAGGTTTGTGAAGACTGCATCTTATGCTTCTCTGTTGTCCTAGCATCTTTTCAAGCTTGCCTCTTTAGTCAATTCTCTCAAACACCTCAGTGATATATATACATTACTTCCTCAACCTTGAAGTTTGTCCCCCTCTGGCCGACTATCTTCAATCTCAAGATAAATATATGAAAGACCTTTTAGCCCACTTCCTGATGGTCGACGCCCAGCCTAATACCGATACCACTTTGTTCTTCTTCACAACTCACTATTAAAGATGGCTCCCCTCTTACAGTACCTATTCTGCACTCGCCTTGACGTTGCTTATGTCGTGAACAAGTTATCTCGGTACATGCATATGCTCCGACGCAAACTCATTGGCAATCTGTGAAGCACCTTCTCTGTTATCTCTAGGGTACACAGTCTCTTTCTCTCAGTCTATGCTCCTCTTTGTGATTGTGCTCTTGTTGCTTTTTTTAACCGGACTGGTCGGGCGATCAAGACGATCGCACTTCGACTATGGGTTACTTGATTTAATACGGAGGCAATCTTGTTTCATGGAAGTCCAACAAGCTATTCCAGCACCGAGGCTGAGTATAACCATTGTTATCAAAATTGGGTCGGACCGGCCGGTCATGCCACGGTTAACCGGACTCGGTCACCAATCTGGTTTTGATGACATCAAAACGGGAACAATCCTGCCTGACCGGGTACTAATCGGTTCGACCGGGAGACCCGCCTGACCCGTACCGGTGGTTTTGGAACCATTGAAAAAAACCTAGAAAGATTAAGGAGGTTGACTGAGTTAATATAGACCAAACAAGGTTCGGCAGGAGTGAGCGTCAACGGCGCGGATTGGGCGATGGAGGAGGCGGCGAGCCGGCAACGGAGACGAGAGGTGATGGTGGAGTGGATTGGAGAGGGTGAAGAAGAAGCATATTTGAGACCAGAGAAAGTGAGGAGCGGAGAAGCGGCAGAGACTGGGTTGGTGATATGAGGAATGAGAAGCAGGTGTGTGGCGCAAAATTGGTCGGGCTAAGACGAAGTTACATATCATTGCAATGAGTTGGGGACTGAAATTGATTTGTAGGTAATTAGGGATTTTGACCTAGGGATAGAAGGTTTGAAGGCAGAATAGAGAAGAGATATAGGGTTGCGAGGAAGAAGCCAAAGAAATAAACAACTTTTGGACTTCTGATCATCTTTCTTTTCATTAGAAAATGGGCTCAAGATAAAAAAGGCCCAATTAAAGTAAAAGATAAGATTAATTTAGGTTGTGATGAAAAGCAAACATGCCAATTCTAACTTAAAAGGGCACAATAAATCTTGTAAATGAAAATTTTGTATATTATAGGTTTTGTCATCGGTTTTATACCGGTTAATCAACGATTATTCGATAAACCTTAACCTCTCGTTAATTCGATTTGTAGTTCAATCCGGTGTTTCACTCCCGTATGAAACACGTCGCCCTCGATTACCATTTTATTCGTCAACTCGTCCAAGAATCTTCACTTCATGTTTGTTATATCCCCACAACTCATCAACTTGCCGATGCGTTGACAAAGTCATTGCCCGCAGGCTGCAGCTAGATTTCAGCTCGTACAGTCGAAGAATGGCGTCGTGCACTCCTCCATCTTGCGGGGGCGTGATAGAAAGCATAATGAATCATACTATTACGGCATTTCTGTAATTATATCCTTGGCATTCCGTGTATTTATACCCATGTAATCAATGCCATTAATTAAGTCAATACAACCTTTTACAATGCGTTTATGCATAACTAGATATGATCCAACGATTTTGAGTGGAGTCACACACAGTGAAATTAAATATTTTTTATCTAATTTTTTAATTGACTTATATCTTATTTGTTTTAATTTTAAATTTTAAAAGAAACTACACGGGCGAGGTCTTTGCTGCACAAATGAAACTGGTTCATTTTCAATATATTTTGATAATACCACTCATTGCTAGTTTATCACTCGTGACCACTATGTATCATCTTCATTTTTAACACAATTTTTGAAATTTTTTGCACAGAAGAAGGAGAATCATCATTATCCATTGTGATTCACAAACTTATGGGGCGAGGAAAATTTCAGGACAAAATATACCATCATGATATATGGTGGTAAGTGGTGGTAGAAAGTTATTAAAAGTGATAAATAATGGTGATTCATATATATCCACTATCATTTTACACTATAATATAACCATATGCCACCATAGTACACATTCTTACCACCATAGTATGATCTTGTTATGTACTACCAATGTAGGGTTAATACCTTATTTTGGCCTGAACTATGACCATATAATCAACTTTGGCCCGTGGTCTCAGAAATTAACATCCTAACCTCAACTATGTAACATATAGACTCAATTGGCCCAACAACTAGTTTGACCGTCAATTTGGATGGTCAACTCCATTGACCGTTAGTCAACAAGCCATGTCATTGCCTCATCAGCCTAAAAATCATTAAAAACTATGTTTTTAATTTTTATTATTTATAATCAAATTTAAAAAAAATAAAAAAAATAAATAATTTTTTTATTTTTTGTGATTTGAAAATGATTAATTTTATAAATTAACCAAAAATTATCAAATTATTTTATATATTTAACATTACTAAAAAATGAAATATATAATTTATATCATATTTTTTAAATGTATAAAATTAAATTTGATCATTTTTGGTTAATTTATAAAATTAATCATGTTCAAATATTCCAAAAAATAACATATATTTTTTATTTTATATTTTTAAAATTTTTTTTGGTTAATTTGAAAATGATAAATAATGGAAATTAGGAAAATAATTTGATTTTGATTTTTAAATAATTTTTAGGCTGACGAGGCAATGATATGACGTGTTGACTAACGGTCAATGGAGTTGACCATCCAAATTGACGGTCAAACCAAGTGTCAGGCCAATTGAGTCTATATGGTGCATAGTTGAGGCGAGGATGTTAATTTCTGAAACCACGGGCCAAAGTTAATTATATGGTCATAGTTCGGGCCAAAATAAGGTATTATCCCACCAATGTACTACCAACTACCAAACATCACCACCACGGTATATACCTGCCATATATGTCTTAATATTTTTGTTAAAAAGTATATCAAAGTGGATGTTATTTAAAAAAAAACTTTAATAATCTAATTTTTCTATGAAAAATTTTATTATGATTTGATGAAAGAAATTGATTGAGTAAAAAGTGATATGTCTAACATTAATGATTTATGAGATTATTGGTAGTTATGCAAAAATTACCGATATGCTCCACTTTGTCTTCTTCTTCCGTTCTTCTTTTCCAGGAAATTCCTAAATTTCCAGGCCTACATCTAAAATCAAATCGAGGACATATTCTACTTATGGTAATCAAAACTACAAATTGTACCGCCATATTAACTAACCTATTTCATTCCCGTGGCGGATTTAATTTAGAGGTAGTCACGACTCAATCCTTCTCTGGATCTAAAATTAGTATAGCACCTATAAAAATTTCGATTTTAGATATTTAGCTTAGTACTATTCAGATCAGGACTCAATCCTTTCAGCCTCTATCCAAATGTGACTCGGTTCTCTACTATATACTGGATCAAGTGCAATATTCCAATACGTTTGGAAGTCTCATCTCTTTGTCATAATATTCCACCTACTTGACCACAGGAGGCTAGCATACTTCCTAGCATGCTCTCTAGGAATCAAAGAGTCGTTCAGCATCGAATCAACATATAGTAAACAACAACTTAGTTTGGCCTTGCTGTAGCTTTTGCAGAAACAATTTCTGGCTGGAGCTTTTAGATAAGTACTTTAAAAAAAAAGTTTAGTGTTTGGCTGTAAAACTATTAGAAGTGTTTTTTAATACGAGTGGAAAATGACTATAAAGGACTTATAAGATAAAATATGAATAAAAATTCTAAATAATAAGAAGTAGTCAATTTGGATCTTGTTAGATTTCTTTTATATTAAATAATATGATTTTATAATTTATTTTATTTTTAAAATATTATAAATGAAGGAAAACTATATTTTCTTAAATAAAATTAAAATATGGTAAGGATAATATTGTATTTTCAAAACAGCTTTTCGCAGAAGCTCCAAATCCGAGTTTCTGCTTTTATGTTACACAAAAGCGTTTTTCGGCTTTTCAAAAGCCGAGCTTTTAGAGGTGTTTGGTCCTGCCTTAGCTTTTAAAGCCGAAAAAACACTTCTAAAAGTCGGGCCAAACATAGGCAACATAAGAAATTAATATATCCATGCGTAGACATTATAAATCGGCAGAAGAGTTGTAAAGGACTCGTGAATCGTGATCCTAATTAAGACTGCCGGTTGATCAGATCATCGTCTCGCCATTCCCGTCATATTTTGATTCTCTCTTCTCATTTTCTTCTTGAATTTAAAAATGAGGGTTTTGGATTTTTTTTTAATTTATGATGAATTTGTTGTATTTTAGATTTGTAAGAGTACATTGTTTGCTTGGTTAATTTTTATCTTGAATTTGTCTCACAACTTTGTCTTCCATTATCAAACCCCAAACGAAATGTGGGATTTGCAAATTCATGGGGCCCACGGATTTGAATCTAAAAAAGGATCCAAAACCGTGAGGCCCACGAGTTTGTCTCCTTTAGGAAACAATAGATTTGTGCCAAATCCTTGGTGCTTGGAAATTTGGTGCCAAATCTATCACTCAAATCTCACAAGCAAACGATACCTTACAGACCATTTGGTACCAAATGAATCAAGAATTCATTTCATTGTAAAATAAATTACCGTGTAGAATTCATTGTCAAATTAAATCTTGTGTTTGGTATATTATATTCAAATCTTTGGAAATACAATGAATTGTCGTGTAGAATTCATTGTTAAATGAATTCCTATGTTTGGTATGTCATATGTATAAGTAATTTAGTTAATAAAAGAGGATAATTATATCATTTTATTATAATTAGTAAATAATTGTGGAATTCATTTGGAAATTCCATCTCATTTCCTCGGAATTGCTATAACTAGTTCCAATTTCATAGAATTCAAAATTTAGAATTTAAAATGAATTCTTTTAAATACCAAACATAAAAATGATTCATTTCAAAATGAATTCTTCAAAATTTGTGGAATTCATTTATACCAAACGGTATGTTAGCATTTCCCTTAGTGGTCGTTTGTATGAGTTTTTTTGGTTATGAGGTATTTGTATGTTAAAATAACTCATTTTTAGGTTGTATGGTATTTTGGAAAAATTAAAGAATCAAATATCTTGTTTAGATGACTAAAATATATGAGTAATTTGTTATATGGTATTTATAACAAAAATTTAGAAAATTCCATTATACCCTCATATTTGTAGCCCATATATAAAACAGAATACCCCTTCCCTTGGCAACCCCTTTGAGCTCGAACAGAAAGGGAAAATAGGTTGACTCCTAATTGTAGCTGGTTAGATAGGTTAGTGTGTTGTTGTTGTTGTGTACCTGGTAGTATATTTTGACTCCTAGTTGTGGTTTATAATGGAGCCTCTTTTATTATCTTGTGTTACATAATTGTGAGTTTTATTTGTTAAATGTTAGAACTAGATTAGCCAACAAAAACCAGCAGCATATAAGCAAATAATAATATTCGTAAATAAATAAATAAATAAATATATATATATAAAAGCAAATAATGCTGTCAAAACTCAGCAGCATAAAGCAACATTTTGCTGTCAAAACCCAGCAACATACAAGCAACATTATGCTTTCAAAACCAGCAGCATATTTGCAAGATGAATAGTTGAAAACCAGCAGCATATAAGCAATAAGATTGCTTTAAAAACTTTGTAGCATATAAACATACGATTGCTATAAAAAAAAACCAGTTTAACACTTGAATAATACCTGGACAAAAACCAGCAACGTAACACATCAGCATTAGTGCAGATAAAATTAACAGATTCTCGCTTGAACAATACCCAGGTTGTATGATAGAGTTGCTTCAAAGCTCCATTGAATCCCGATTCTCGCTTCCTTCGACGCCTACCGCCATAGCTTTTGAAACCTCTGTCGCCGGCTTTGAATCCAAAACGCGTTATTTGTAAATAACATAGGCGAAAGGTGTTATTTACAATAACGCGTTTTTGCATTATTCTTAAATAACTTATTCCAAAATAACTCATCTTATATTAATTTAAACTCAAATACGTTATTTGATCCCAAATAACCCATAGCAATGATCCATCCAATTATATATACCTATGAAGTCGTCATTAGTTAGCTAGCTACCGGCCATTTGAGGTATCAAACTCAAAACCACCAAAATAAATGGGTTCATTTGTAGTCGCTCGAGCTGCGGCGACGACGACGACGACCACGTCGCTACAGCTAACTCTACTACTTCTCTGCCTGTTGTCCGCCGCGGCCGCGGCGGACACGAGCTATAAATCACGGTGGTGCAGCGAGGAGAAGTATGCCGCCGGGGGCCCTTACGCTCGCTCCGTGGAAACCATGCTACTCGACCTGCAAGCGATTGCCGAGTTCTTCCCGGATGTCAACGGCACGCTGGTCGTTGACGGCGACGGCGACGGCGGCGGGTCCATCCCTTGCTACGGTTCGCGGACCTGTTCCTATACCGACGAATGGTCCTTTGTTGCCGGATGTCAATCCTGCTTCGCTGAAGCAGTGAAGCAGCTCCGGGCGAGATGCCGGCCGCACAGAATTGGTGCCCAGATCAAGCTCAAGGATTGCTCCGTTCGATACGAGAATGTCCGCTTCTTCTAGCTAGTCCAATATTTTTTTTAGGGCTTGCCGCCAGCGTGCAGCTTACAGTTACAGATCGATCTTCGTGAAATAAAAGCCCCCGTTGATTTTATAGCCATGTGGTTCCGGTTTTATAACTGTTGTTAATTTTTTAAGATACAAACTTATTAAGAAAATTACAGATTATAAACATTTTTTTTAATGTCACCATGGTACAATATTTTCATACCACTCATGTAGTATCTTATTATTACTACCAAACATTACCACCAAGTTATATACTGACAATGTACTCCGATATTTTGTAAAAAAATATATAAAAAATGGATGTTATTTGAGAAAAAAAACATAATTGATTTCATTTTTCTATGAAACTTTGTGTTATGATTCAAAATGAAAGAAATATAGTTCATTAAAATTAATTTAGTAAAATGTTATACTTCTACTCTCAATGGTTGATGAGATTATTGATAGTTATGCAAAAAAAAAAAAAGAGTTTACCGATATGCTCCCCTTTGTCTTCTTCTTCCCCTTTGTTATATTCCTAAATTTGCAGACCTTCATCTAAGTTTTAGTTACATTCACAAATTGAGAAGTGCAATTTTATATAAAAATGTTTGAGTGACATAGAAACGTAAAATTATTAGCGTTTTATCGTAGATTTTGACTAGATTTGTAAAGGAGACGAGTGTGATTCTGAATAGAAGCGTTTTGGTGATCTAAAAATAACGCAAGTTTTTCATCTTTTAAAACGCGATTTCGACTGAATTGATTGGTGATCAAAACTACCAATTGTACTGCCAGATTAACTAGCTAACACAGTTTATTGACAGCGGCGGATTTTGGGGGAAGCTAATTCTGCATAGTTACCGCCAAGCCCTCCTCTGGTTATATAGCTAGTACAGCACTTACGTATTTGGTTTAGTACTTGTTGAATCACGGCTCAATCTTTTATTATGTCTCTTTTCAAATGTGTTGTCGCGTGCTCTATTATGTCCTGAATCAGCCTCGTCCTCGAGTCCATTCCAATACGTTTGAAAGTCTCATCTCTTTCTCATAATATTCCAGCCTCTTCCTAGCATAATCTTTTTATATATTGTACTCCGTTGTTTGGAGAACCTCTCTGGTTGGTACTCGTGAAAATTTCTTCACGTAGCACTCAGACTGAATGATTTTATGAAATTACGTCGACACTTCCACATATATATATTAGGGGTAACATAGGCGAGACATCTCTATTTTTTCACCGGGAAAACTTTCAAATTACCACTGCTTAGCTTTCAATTCGCCTCTGACCATCAAATGAAATGTGAATAACACATCCTCCTCTCTTTGAAACAAGAGGCGCTTCTGGTTCTGTCGGTGCTTGAAATAATTTTGACCAGTATACTACTGTGTCCCGATTAGTATTACGTTTGGAAGTCTCATCTCTTTGTCATAATATTCCACCCTCCTTGACCACAGGAGGCTGGCATCCTTGCTAGCATACTCTCTTGGAATCAAAATAGTCGTTCAGCACCGAATCAACATATATTTAGTAAACAACGTAAGGAAATTATTATATATCCATGCGTGGACATAGTGAGGCAGAAGAGTTGTAAAGGACTCGTGATCCTAATTAAGACTGCCGCTTTGATCAGATTATCGATCTTCTCTTTTTTTTTTCCCCATCATTTTGATTCTCTCTTTCCGTTTCCATTATATATATCAAAACACAAAACCACCAATTAATTCAACTAAATGGGTTCATTTGTAGGCGCTCGAGCTGCGACGACGACGGCCACGTCCGTACTGCTTCTCTGCCTGTTGTCCGCCGCCGCGGCGGTGGACACGAGCTATGAATCCGGGTGGTGCAACGAGGAGGAGTACGCGACGGCGGACCCTTACGCTCGCTCCGTGGAGGACATGCTGGCCGACCTGCAGGAGATTGCTGAATTCTTCCCGGTGATTAACGGCACGCTGGTCGTTGACGACGGCGGCGGCGGACCAAGCCCTTGCTACGGTTCGCGGACATGTTCCTGTACAAACGATTGGCTTTATGTTCCCCGATGTCAGTCCTGTTTCGTTGAAGCAGTGAAGCAGCTCCGATCGAGATGCCGGCCGCATAGAATTGGTGCCCAGATTGCTCTCAAGGATTGCTCCGTTCGGTACGAGAATGTCTGCTTCTTCTAGTCCAATTTTGGGCTTGACAGATCTTCATGAAATAAAGCCCGTTGATTTTATAGCCATGTCATGTGGTTCCAATTTTATAACTAGGGTTTGTTTACTTTCATTTTCGTTTTTTGTTTTTGAGAAAATAGATGTTGAAAACATGTGAAAACAACATTTTGTCGTTTCCGAAAACAGCAGGAAGTTGCCACTTTCTGTTTTCATAGTTGGAAACGAATAGAAAACAGAATGAAAAGTAAACAAATTTTCTCGTTTCGGTTGCCAAATTTATGACATGAAAACAGAAAACAGGAAATGAAAAGTAAACAAATTTTCTAGTTAAAACGAGAGATACAAACTTATTAAGAAAAATAGAGACTATAAACACTTGTTAGAGACCATAAACACTTGTTAATCTCAATCATCGAAATCTGTCACACAGTTGAATTAAAAAACAACTTATTTTTTGAGGTCGGTGTCACACAGGGAGGGACTCTTGAGAATATTTTTAGGAAAGGTACGTTTTGGGGAATTAATATTTATATTTTAGACATTATTTATAATATATCATCAATCCAAATCCAATGATTAATATTAGGTGATAGAATACAAATTTAAGAGAAAAGTGAAAATAAATAAATCCTCTTACCATTCTAGGTGTAATGTTTTCCATACTTTTCTTCCAACTAATATCCAAGGTTCAACAAGGGGCTAGACAAGTGTTGGGGTCATGCCTATCACCTAGGATGCCTAGACGTTGAAAGCGGAAATAACAATTTTCATTAGAAATAACAATTTTATAGAAATTCTTACTTATGTTTCATTTCAAATGATTAATTTATAACTCAGCAAAGTCTCAACGGCAATAATATATATGTATTGCTTTGAAAATGAGACCAAGGCAGTGGGTTGGGTCGATGGGAGCTGGAAAAAATGGAATACGTTGGCACTCGACGACGAAAAGCAAGGGAGCAAGCCAAGTCGACCAGAGTTGGATAACAATTGAAGAAGTTGTGGCCTAGTGGGTTGTAACTTGTGACTGCTTTGCGTTCAATGACGGAGGAGAACAGTACATGAGTTGTAACCTGCTAGACATAGGTGATGATGAAAGGGGAGAGACCACTCTAGTTTTTTGAGTTGTGAGTCGAGTATTGAGAGTTCGATTTTGCCCGAAAATTGGATTCCAATTTCCAAATCGAGAAAGAAAGTGCGAGTAAAGACGTGTCACATACATGGCTCTAAAAAAATTTATTACTCACCAAAATTAATGAATCAACTTGTAATTTCTCTCAAATGAAACATCAATTTACAGAGAGAAAGGGGGCCCCACTTAGTTGTACACTATTATGATAATATACACACGACGACGACACAGTTGTGCTTGATTTTCTTCACGTCTCCACATAGCAATTTCCTACTACTCAGATGTAGCCATCAGACCCAAAAAGGGACAAGTGATAACTAACTCACCCCAATCTAGAACAATCTTTTGAATGCCCATTTTCTACTACTTCAAATCAATAAAAGAAGAAAGAAAATCACAACATTTTCACCCAAACTAGAAGAAGCTAATCAAGACGATTTACTTTGCTTGATGGGTCCAATTCATTTGGGGAGGAAGCATGCGCTCGATGTCTTCTCGTTTCCTCTTGGCAAATGGGGACAAGGTAGACATTACCCTGGCAGACACCACTTTCCTCACTAGCAACTTCCATAAAGTGTCGTCGCCCTTTTCCTCTTGCTGCATTTTCAATCTGAATTGCCTGTACAAAATAAAACAACACCCAGAAAGATATTAAGATTCTGGCATCTGCTAAAGTTCTTGGTAGCCAAACACCAGAAGTCATAGAGGGATAGATCAGAGATTAGAGGATGGAATGGCAACTATTCCAGAGAGAACAGGGGCGGATACATGGGCATGTAGGGACACCCCTAAAATTTGGGGAAACGATTATCCAATCTCCGGTAGTAGTTTCGTATGGGTATATAAAATATAATTGGTAATCCGGGACACCCTAACATTTGAAAAAATGATTATCCTACACTCGATAATAGTTTGCTTATGATTAACAAAATATAAGTGGTAGTCCGTGTTATTCCAACTTAGGACACTACTATTATCAAACATATTCTAATTATGTTGTTACTCATTTGCTATTCTATTTTAAACATCATGCAATAGTAAAACGCTATTTCTTTATCCCCAACTATTTCCAATACCTAATAATTAAACTACGTACACGCTACCCTTAATTTTGAATTGATTTTATGGTTACACGGCAAGTGTTGAAAGAGTCTTTTCTACTTTGAGCTACATTAAGAACAAGGTTAGAAATCGAATATGTGATAACTTCGTGAAGTATTGTCTAATATGATATGTAGATTTTTTTTTAATAGTGCAGATAGGAGTTTATTTATATTATTTTTTCAAAATATGAAAACACATCATGAATTTTAATAAAGAATTTATACAAGTATGATATTTTTAATATACGAATTATTTAATTTATTATTTAATTAAATCTAACTTTTGAAGAGGACACCCTATCAAAATTTTCTGAATCCGCCACTGAGAGAGAAGAAGACTTATCTCTCTTTCTATCCGTTGTGCCAACCAGGAAGGTCACAATAATGAGCAATGTAGTCAAAATCGCGTTTAAATCTTAATTAAAAACTTACGTTTTTATACAAATCAGTAGAATGTGTTTTTTCTATATCAAAATCGTGTTTTTCTATATACAGAGATTTGGAAACAGTGACATAATAAACGCAGGAGGTACTGCCTGGTGGGGTTACAAGCGTTGCTCTCACGAGGCAGGAGGTAGGGACCTTTTTTTACATGATCAGGTTTGCCAATACTGAAATACCAAAAAGGGTCTCTTCCAAATGGTCACATTATAAACGCAGCAGCCTAATAAAGAGCATAACAAGCAAAAGCTTGACGCTTAAACTTTTGCAGCGAAGCAGACAAAAGGTAATGGTAAGGGCCCCTTTTGATTGAAATATCTCCCAAACCACCAACCAAAACAGAATATCTCAGCAACCAATTTGGAGTTTTGGACCCTCAAGGTGGCAATTACTTGTAACGCCGTTTCTTTTTAGGGGCGGCATTATGAGTTATGTCTATCTGTCTCTTTATTCCGGTGGGGAAGGTGAGAGGACGAATTTAGACCAGAGGATGTGCAGCAAACACCAAAATCATGCAAGCTGGTTTTCTCTAAGCAATACTAGCCATTGGAAGAAAAAAAAATAAGGGATGTATTCTACCGTGTAGTGAACACCAAACATCAATTATCCCTCAACTCAATGAAAACCAAACAAACAAAACAAGCCTGCATATGGATCACAAGTTCATTTGACAGGATAATTGAAGAAGGATAAGGGAAGAGCTTATTACCTGCAAAGAGGGACTTTGCAAGAATCATGTTGGTCACAGATCGAGGCATGGAGTCTGAGAAGCTGCCACATCCTTTTACAACGGGAGCATCCTCCATTAACCCGCTTCTTACACGCAGCAAAGTGCTTGATCAAAAGCTGAACCCCTTGACAGGTAGAGAACTTGCTGCAAGGCTGGCTCTTCCTGTTAGGCTCGACATCGTACGGCCCAACACTCGTGCACCCTTCTGTGCATATGTGTTCTAAGCAATCCATCGCCTCCGCGAGCTCCATGTACAACCGCTGCTCTTCCCTGTGCCTTCTAGCTTTCTTCTTCCTCTGCGTAATCAAAGAACCACCACCACCCCCATTTCCAGCAGTTAGCTCACTGATCGATCAATCTCTTCAGAACCAACATTAATTCCACTCAGGGGGTTGACATTTTGAGCAAATTACCAGTTCAGTTTGATCAATGAACTGCAGGATCTCGAGCTCGAGCCAGGGATCATGGTCCTGCATGAACTGCCACCCTTCTGTTTGCTCCACGGGTTTGAAGTTGCTGGAGACCAACTTCATGCACTTGATGTAAAGGTCAGGCGCATCACATAGCCGCGCCAGTTGAAGAACATCCACCACGTTATCAATGGTCAAGTTCTGACCAACCGCCTTGGCGCATCGCTGCTTCAGGGTTGGAACAGAGTAGACGTGTGACAGTGCCAAAAGATGGATCCCAAACTTCCCCAGCTCATCTTCTGCATACCTAGTCACATTGGGCAAGCAATACATCCCTGTCAATTTTGACCATATTCGACCACGAATGAAAGGAATAAACATTTAGGGCTTCCAGTTTCAGAGGAATTGTTAATTGTTAATAACGATTGCGTGACCGACAAAAATAGGTTTAGCGGACAAAGTTATCCTAATCCCGTCGGCGTTTCGATGAAGGTAGCAGATTCGACAGTTTGAGAATAAATTAATCATTATGAACCATAGTATACTAATTAACAATGATCAAACAGTCAGATTTCTCAGCCGTCTAATTGACCGGACGATTCTAATCAAGGCAAGACGTTGGGGAAAAGTAAAAGGGGGAATAAGTCGAAATGAACATTCTAATACCTTGACGAGTATAGGAGTCGGACGAAGACGGCGACGGCGGCGCAGGGAACGCCGAGGATCGGAATGACTCTCTCGGAGCTACTACTGTGCTTGGGCGGACTGTCAACAATACTCTCCAGCACCGGCGACGCCGAGGCCTATACCGAAAGAAAACAGAAACTGGAGCTTCAGATCCCGTGCATTGAGTTTGAAAACGAAAAGAAACGCGATGGAATTGATCAATCTCGACCGATTCAGGAAATGAGGAGAGAGTGAGAGGGAGGTACCAGGACGGCGGCGTGTGCGGGGATGCGGAGGCCGGCGGAGGTGAGGATCTGGACGTCCGGCTGAGGAAAGTCAGGGGAAGCGTCGTCGCCGCCGCCGGCGGATTTGAAAAGAGCGTCTGGAGCTGGTGCGCAGTGGATTGGCGCCTCCATTTTGCGAGATTCGGAGACGGGCGAGAGAATGTAGGAGAGACGAAGAGGAAGGGAGAATAGCTGGCGTTTGGCGGTAATGTTTGGGGTTTTGGGAGAGAAAATTCTAGAGTGTGGGGAGGTTGTTGGCATGGCGTTCGTCGTTGGCTTTTTATAACCAGTTCTCCCTCTCTCTACTCCCCATTAAACAAAAAAAAAAAAATTAATACCACAAAACAAAACAAAAAACACTAATAATCTCAGAAGATTATGACTATACACTATATAGACACGTGACCCTACCGCCGTCATTATTTTACTGCTTCCATTCTTGCAGAATACAAGAAGCAAATAGGCAAATGTTGGGTCTAGTATTAACCTGTCTAATACGGGCCCAAGCCCATCACAAAGCGTCTCACCTTGGGCCCAAGCCTATTATGGAGTCCAGTACCCCGGGATGCGTCCAGTCCACCCGGGGGCGTCCTTTACCCGAAGGCGTCCATCAGACGATGGACTCCGGATCAAGGTTCCACACAAAACCTTGACGGAGAGGAGTGTAGAGAGAGATAGAGTTTAGAGAGAGAACCATAAGTGGTAAAATGTGGGAAGGGAGAGAAGTCCCTTTGCTTGGAGGGTCTTGCCTCCTTATATAGGAGTCGGAGGCCCATTGTAATGGACGACCCCGATAGATTGGGCGCCTCCCGTCGATGAACGCCTCTCGTGATGGACGCCTTCGGGTAAAGGACGTCCCCGGGTGGACGGACGCGTCCCGGTGTACTGGACCCCATAATGGGCTTGGGCCCAAAGTGAGACGCTTTGTGGTGGGCTTGGGCCCGTATTAGGCAGGTTAATATTAGACCCAATAGTATGATTTATTTAACGATAATTTTCAAGTTTTTTTACGCATTTTGCAATTCATTGGAAAATACGGCTAGTCGTTCAATAATAACACAATCATCTTTATTCGCTAAACACCTGCATTTTCGGTAGGTTTTCTTGTGATTTTTCTCCTAGACTCTCTCGATTACAATAGCGGCGGCATTGCCTCATAGCAAGAAAGTCTCGACGGAGAAACCCCCGAACACAAGTTGAAGTCGAAGACTGGCGACAAGATCCTCCTCGCCGGATGGGAAGAGCGATAAGGAAACTATCAACCCAGAAAGCGTGTTCGAGCCATGAACCCTGGAACAAGAAACGGTTGGTTTGAATGGCTCTACCGAAGATCGATCTGATGTCTGGATATCATCAATTGAGGGTGGTAGATGGCTCCATACCTACGACGGCATTCCACACATGGTATGGCCACTATGAGCTCTTGGGCATGTCGTTCGGTCTAATTAATGCACCGACACCTATTATGGCCTTGATGAACTGGGTCCTCCATGAGTATATAAATAAGTTCGTCACAGTCTTCACTGATGATATCCTCGTATAATCTAGGAGCGAGAAAGAGCGCGAAGGACACTTGAGGGTGATACTGCAGAGATTGAAGGAGGAAGAGTTATACACCAAGTTCTCCAAATTTATTTCTGGTTAGGAGAAGTTCTATTCTTGGGGCATATGATTTCTGGTCGTGGAGTAGAGGTGACTCCCAAGAAGATAGAAGTGATGACAAACTGGGGTCCACCAAACAATATTCGTGAAGTACGGAGTTTCCTAGGCTTAGGAGGATATTATCGGAGGTTTGTGGAAGGTTTTTTCAAGTATTGCAAGACCCATGACACAATCATTACAGAAGGCGAAGACATTTGTGTTGGACAAGAAGTGACTAACAAACATTAACCTAGCCCAGCCATATACTAATCCATATCGGCCTCTCAACAAGTCGGATTGTTAAACGGTGAATAGAGACACTTGTCAATAGCTTATAGGTTTATTTTAACTGTTAATAATTGTAATCGACTGTTAACCTGAACTCTCTGTAAATTAGAGTTCTGTATATATTCAGTAGAAAATGGAATGAGAGGAAGTACGCGACATTCCACCAAAAATCAAACCCTATTATATATCTTCTCTCCTTACAAACCCTAAACCTCCATGGCATGCAGCTAGGTCACAAATTTCCTCAAGCCTCAAGTCCGAACAATAATTTCTTAGGCTCCTCCTCCTCCTCCTCCCTAACGACTTCAATCACTTTTTTGAACCATGCACATGTCAACCCATGCGATGTTATCATCTTAAAAAAAACAATAATTAATTTAATTTTCAGCTACCCTAAAACTTCAGGAGATAACTAAAATCCGACGTGTAACGGATAAAGTCGAGTTGGCAAGAATACCCCCAACGAGAGTCTCTATCTCCCTGCCCAACTTGGGCTTTTTGGCTCTCATTTGGTTTGCTTAGCTTAGCATCAAAATGACAAGTGGCACAAGACAACTACACGATGATGACAAGGCGAAATTCCTACTGGACGTGGCTTCATCCCCCAGCCTCGTCCAAACTGTCAGCATGACTAATGGATCCACCACGTGTCCGTGTGTCAACCACGGCGGTCTTAAAATATCTAGGTGGCGGCGAGTTTGACTTTGGGCTGTGCCGAGCTGGAGCCCACGTGGAACGAAAATTGATGCCTGAGATGTTGCGGTTAGTGTTATGTAGGCTATCAAGACGTAGAAGAATGATCTAACCACGTCTACGCGTACTAATTGCACCGCATCAATAGAACATTTGTTGGATATAGATGTAGGTTTGGACTCTTTAGCTGACAACGACGATAACAATAAACAGAAACAATTAGTAGGAATAATTTTGTTGAGTTTTGTGGCAACTAGATGGAGAGAATAATATATGTGTATGTGCATATAAATATTAGACTTACCTTTCACTGATTAATAAAATATCACTTTTCCAAATGTCTCACTTGATCATATTTGATAAAGCGCAACATTAATACACATAATAATATTGACTATTTGGGCACTTGTGTTCCCCAATGGAGTATTTTAAGTGGATTATCGGATGGGTACTAAAGTTAACAGTCAGCTTTGATAAAGCTGATCAGTAGTTCAGTACTATGCTGAAAGGTGTTAATAAATTGTTGTGCCCCAAATTGAGCATTTCAAATTAGTAGATGTACAATAAATTAGAATTACCAATTATTATTTTTTATTAAATTAATCTTCAGTTCGCGCCGTTTATAGAACTGATATTTGGCGTTCATCCATAGAAATTTAGGTATAGTATCATATCTCAAATTCGATTTAATATATATTTTAGATAGAGATATCTCGTCAGAAATGCTCGATATATCGTATACTTCAGAAATACAACGATTTGACTATATATATATACACACTATATGTTTGTGTGTGATGAGTGGTATACTCTAGATGATTTGGACATTATATGTATTTTGAGTGAGCTCCAATTAATCTGAACGGTAGATTTTTGGTTTATTGCATTGATAAATTGAACTTCATTTTTGGATTCAGATGATCAATACTTCCTTAGAATTTAGGGCATATAGTATCACATCTAAAACTTGTTTTAATTTAAAGTTTAGACAGAACTATCTTACAGAGTACCTGGAATATGGTGTATTTTCTCGTGACAAAAATTCCTCTATTGGCCAGCCCGATAGTGATAAAATTGGAGCCCAGCCGCGCAGCCCGTCTTTGCTTTAATCCAACCGGGTCCTTTTCTGGGCCTAGTTAGGCCCAATACAGTAGAAGCCCTGCTCTACAAAGGCTTCATTTTTTTTTTTTTCATACTTTGCCCGACTTAGCCCCACCCCAGTTCTCGCGTTGGACGGCCAATTGTCTCCATAGACCATAGTTGATAGTTATATGCATTCAGAAGTAGGGCTGCAAATGAGCTGAGCTGCTCGCGAGCGGCTCAGCGTTCGACTCGAGAAAATCTCGTTCGAAACTTGGTTCAGCTCACCTTTGTTTAGCTCGTGAAGCTCGCAAGCTAGCTCGACTCGGTGGCTTGTTGAGCTAAACTCGTGAGCTGGCTCGTTTAGAGCTCATGATATGTCTTAACATGTGGCTAGAGAGCCAACTCGATTACCAACTTATGGACGAATCAATCTATATCTTATGATTTTAATTCATATGGTTGTTAATTTATATATCTCACCATATATAAAGTTTTGCACGTTCATTATGTGAGCAAATGTATCTTATTTTCTACTTTAAAAAGAAATTATGCATCATAAATTGTTTCGATACAAGGAAATAACATGATTTGGAGTAGTTAAAATTTATTAACTAAATGATATATGATACCAACAAAGTATAAAGTATAAGATGAGATTAACTAACAAAATAAATTATATGTATCATGATATACAAAATGAAGTACCAAATAAAAGTTAAGATTTTAATAAACAAGCTAGCTCGAACTCGACTTGACTCGGCTCATTAATAAACGAGTTGAGCGCGAGCTCGACTCGTTTATTAACGAGCCGAGCTCAAACTGGGGTAATACTCGACTCGACTCAGCTCATTTTGCAGCCCTATGACCACAAGTGCATATCCACACCACACCTTTGAGAAAAAGTGCATATCCACTATCCACATCAATTTTCAAATTTCCGTGGCCTCTCGAGACACTCCTAAAAGCGAAAACCCTTGATTGATATGGATTAGTCGTGAGGGACAGGGGGAAGGCATGAGAAGGATCCTCGGGAGGTTTTTTATTATTTTATTTTCTTAGAAAATGTCATTTATAATTAATGAGATAGAAAATATAACTATGACATGTCAAAAAAACAAATCAAATCAAGTTATATGTCTCGTGTTGACCGTTGACCACTGACAATCAAAACTAATAGAAATGAAACTTGGAAATACAACTATCATCTAAAAAATATGGGGATACAAATGATAAAAAAAAGCCTGAACTACGAGGTTTAACAATAATAATCATAACAATTAACAGGCTAATAATGCTACAACAATGCATCACACCATACCTAAGATTCAAAATGGGATGGCTTAAAACCCACTTCCCCATCAGCAATCCAACTCCAACTTTTTTTTTTTTTTGTACCATGCATGTGCAATAATTAGGGTAAGTGGAGGGATAGACAGAAAATGGAGTGTGACATTGTTTGGGGACAATGGTGCAACTTTGTCAAAGATGGTTGATATGAAGAGGAAGTTGGAAACAGGCGAAATCCTTTTTGAGAGTCCATTCATGAAAAGAACTTCCATTGCCTTGCATGTGCGTTTGCTCTTTTTTTTATAGATTTCAATGGATTCCCATAATCTCTCGTGGGTCCGCTCCACCTTATTCGATTTCCGTTATAACGATAAAAGCTAACCCTTCTAGACTTGGAGATATGGGAGGGAAAATGACTTCTTGGTTTCCAATTTCTACCAAGGGTTTGGTTGGTTGGTTATGGTGGTTGGTTGGTTGGTTGCAATCCATCTCTTTTTTTAGTTTAATTTCGTTTGGTAAGGATGGTATCAAGAAAGGACAAGTTTTTTGCACTCTAACTAAAGTGGCAATCTGGTCAGAATGTTTACTGCATTTGATTTAACACGTTATTATATCGATGATATACATGTGTGTTAATTTTTTAAATTAATTGTTGTTGTTTGCGGTCGTGAATTATATGATAAATGATTTTCGATGTTAATATGGACATAAGCATCATTAGCAAACTCGTAATAAGGAGGGGGAAGAAGTCAACATAGTGAAAGTACATTAACTGGCCACCAGGGGCATTTTCCACGCAAATGTAAGGCTAATTAGAGGGACGGACTATTGATACCATGCACAGAGATTAGACGCATTACTCATGATTGCAAACGAAAAGAAAATGAAGTACACTATATTTATAACATACATTTTCACATATCAACACTTTTGGACTTGTCTTCCTTCTTCTTAAGTCCTTTTAGAAATTCATCGATTTCATATTCCTCACAACGGAATCTCTTAACCAGATGAATCCTAAGGTTAACAAGCCAAGGTTGTAACTTACTTGACAAATCGGCCAAAAAAACCCAAGAATAAACCAAAGGACAACATTGTGAAGCGGTCAAGACTTTTCATCCCCCTTCAATTCCCCACCGCCACTTTCACAATCATCATTTAATCACCCTCCAAGGCTGTCTCTAACCCAACGAGCTGTAAAATTACTGCCCAGACCCCCTTTTTCTCCAATTCTCCATAATTAGCCCCCACAGTTTTTCTAACTAATAATGAGGCCCCCCCAACTTTGGAGGCCAAATTAATTTACGTATCATCCATCCATCAATCTTCATCCATCGGCTAGCAACGTGAGCCCTTTCTGCAGGTGAGTGCACCCGCGCCCACCGTAATCGAACCCACAAGCGAAGACGGCCTTGCCCCTAGACTCGACGCCTTGGAATAGCTCGACGACGCCCCGGCTCCTGACGCCGTGAAGAACGCCCCGTTCAGCATCAAGTCCCCCTCCGACCTCCAATTCCAATGCCTCCACTCGCTCTCCGGTGCCTCCTCGTATTTCGTCACCTGCGTCGTAAACACGAGTTATGAAATCATCATACAATCGAACCGACGGAACCCATATATATTGAAAAAAAACCCGCATCAATTTCGAGTTTTTCGTAACGTTACTACAAAAATAATTCGAAAAGTTTGAAAAAAAAGCGTAAATCACATCATGTGACTAATTACCTCTTTGCTGAACCTATCATTAGGAGCAACGAACCGGTTCCCTTGGCTGTTGATGGTCGGATTAGCACTCCCTCCAATGGCATACATTTCCCAATGTGTGTAGTCATTGTTCACCACATGGAAGTAACCATGCCTACACCTGCACCCAACATCTTCCATTATGGTCGAACTGCCGGTACGTTATACTTTTTACTAACACGAATCGATTAATTCGATTTACCTAGGCATTCTCTGAACGAGACCTTCACCAAAGTGATTAAACGCGATGGTGACCTGCATGTTCTTATCCTGCGTATAACCATCGCTGTGGCCCAGCAACATGACCTTGTCGTGGTGGGTCATGTAATTGTTCGATATGGTAATCGCCGTGGACCCGTGGATCGCATCGATCAGCCCGTCCCTGCAGTTGGACAGCGAGCAGTGATCCACCCACACGTGGCTCCCGCCGAAGATCGAGACGCCGTCGCCGTCCGACACCGTCCTCCACCCGTAGTGCCGTGGGGAGTCCCGCACGTAAGCGTTCCCGCCTTGCTTGCAGTCGTGGATGCTGATCCCGTGGATGATCACATTCGTCACGTACTGCACCGTGATGCACGGCCCGCCCGCCACGTGGACGCTCGCCCCTCGGCCGTCGATTGTCTTGAACGAGTTCATGATCAGCTCCTCCTTGAGCCGGATGGTCATGTCACGCGCGAAGATGATCCACAGCGGCGCGTCCTGGATCACGGCGTGGCGGAGGGTCCCCGGTTTCGGGTTCACGGCGTCGTCGTCGCTCGGGTCGGTGACGGTGTAGATCTTGCCGTCCCTGCCGCCGATGGCGTTTTTGCCGAACCCGATGGCGCAGTCGGCGAGACGCTGGCGGTTCTTCTCCCAGTTCGGGTCGCACCGCCAGCAGTCGTCGATCGGGTTCCCGGTTCCGCACGACAGGTACCCTAGCTTCCTCCTCGACGCATTTATTGCCCTGCAGTTTAAAAAAAAAATCTTACATTTTAACCATTACACACTTTGTCGTCTAGCTATCGCAGTAAAAAAATAATGCACTTGAATTCTAATGCAAGCTGAGCTGGAAGTTTTGTTGTAATTTTTGACCACATTTGGTGAGGGAATCCTACAGGCTACAACAACGATGTCGTTTCGACCGTGGTGAACATAGCCAGCCAGACATCGAGGTGTTTACTGTTAGAAACCGAACAGAAAATTAGGGTTATCGATTTGGAGCTGAGTCGCGAATTATGTCGCTCTGTTTAAGACGTTCGCGACACTGAATTGGTTAGGAATTTCATTTATAACTTTTTTTGAAAGCTGTTCCTCCCAACATTTACTGTTCAGAGTCTCTATGAATTATAAGCTCGTCATATTACCGTAACAAAAAATGTGTGATGGAGAGAAGGGAGAGAGGGCGAGGGAGCGGGGGTAAGTGTACTTACCGGTGTACTTCCTGTACGACGAGTTCGGGGTCGTGGACCGGGGAGGAGGAAATGAAGGAAGGGAGAAGGAGAGAGGAGAGAGTTAGGATCATGGAGAGCAATAATGTGGGAGATGATGACATTGTGGGTTTGGCTTGTTTGTGGCCTGTGAATTTGGGGAATGAAGGAATGAAATTGGAAGAGAGAAAGTGGGATGGTTTATATAGAGGAAGTAGTAGGAGTGGGGAGGAATGAGGATGTAGGGCACAAAGATGGTACAAGTTAGAGAAGGGAAATAGGCGGGAGAGGTTGGAGGTGGAATTGAACCGAACCGAACCGAATCGAACCAAACCCAAACAAGAGGAACATTTTTTTTGGGTTGGTGGGGTAGAATCATTAAAAGGAAATTGTAGGGTAATGGTGCAGAGGCAGGCTGCAATCACTGCGCCGGTTGTGGATTAGTCTCGAGCTGATTTGCTGGAATTACGGGCGAGGCTTTTTATTTTCACCTTTACCTTTCCCCATATTTTTGTGTTGGACAATTATTCAGCATTATCATTGGTTTGCTGCCCATGTTGGTTGGTTTGTTTTGTGTGTTTTGGTAGTTTTTGGCCGTTAAGTTGGGCGGGAGATGCCTAGAGAAGTGAAAAATTAAAAAAAAAAGTAAAAAGACAAGAAGGAAAGAGTAAAGCTACGTGGCGAACGGTGGAGACGTTTACCGGTCAACAAAGCAACCCCAAATTGAAATATGTTGTACGCTTGTTTGAACTGTACATATTTATATCAAGGATTGAAGAACCATACCGGAGATCGTATAAAAAAAGTCAGCAATAGCATATTTTATGATGAAATCATAACTTATTCGTGGATCAACCGTTTCATACCGCTAAAAAACTGCATACCATTTTAAAATCTAGTAAAACGTTTTCTTCGTCGGATCACTGGTAGGATATGATTATATAAACATGGATATATGTGCACATTTTCTTCGATCCCCTTTTATTTTTCATCATTTAGGGTTTGACTCTTGAGAGTGGTACATCACCCTGATCATCAGATACTACCCTTAAAGCCAGGGCAGGTACCAGTAATTGTGGCGGACTTCTGGTGATAATTATTGGAGAGAATGTGTGAAAAATGGAGAAAGGGTGAAAAGGAAGGAAGATTGCATATCGGGGAATTATTATACATAAATAAATGGTAAATTCGGGATTTTGAGTTAAATTCTCCCTTCACTCCCACGCTATGTTTGGTTTGGGGTAACTGGAGAACGGTAGATAACAAATTTGAGTGGGTGTCAGTTAAGTGAGTGTAAATTTTAAAGCTGACCTAAACTAGTTATTTTATGTTGGTTATAGATTGAATTTCGGATCTACTCATTATCTTCGAGTTTGTCATATCTATTTACTTATTTTTTATAGAGTAAATTACGGTCATCCGTTAGATTAGAAATTGGGATCCATAAACAAGGAAAAGTGGAGATTCTTCTGTTCAGTCTCTATTTGGATGAGTTAAACAAAATTAACATACATGTTGAATTGTATTGCAAGAATGTCATGTGTTTTCAATTTTCATAGTGATCGACATATAAATTAAGTCGATATCGTCGTCGCGCGCTTGATCGCGTGTACAGCAAGGTATCGATGGAGTATATCACGAGGTGTGCGAAAGATTTTGGTAATGTCCCATTGTCCACGAGCATTTTGGTTCGTTTGTTTAAACAAAAATCAGGCGACTCCTAACTCATAAGTTCGTTGGTTTAGTTCCTTATTATACGCAATAGCTATGGGCTTAATTAGGTATATACGCAAATGTCCGATCTCTGCCCCACACCGGAATAATTCTTTCACTCAACGCCGTAACCTCCGGCGGAATCTCACCGCCCAATTCTTCCATCCCTAGCTACTTGCCGGATTCTTTCCTTCACGGGATTTCGCCTTTTTTTCATATCGGGGCCGTTGATTCTGGATGTGGTGCGAAATCGACTCCGTCGGATCGTCGATTGAGCGCAGCAAAACGCAACGTGAAATTTTTTTTTTTTTTGGCCGTCGTCGTGGTGGCAGTTTTGATCGGTTGGGTTGGTGGAAGAAAACAACCTTCCAACTCCTCTCATCCACAGCCTCCCTCTCATCGCCCACGTTGTAGCCCCGGCTTCCATCCACGTGGCCGGCTGCTTTTTTCCGGCCAATGAAATTGCTCAGCTGCACATGTGCCGGGGTCGCCATCAAAAATCAAATCCCCTTCCCCTTCCCTGCTGAACATTTGTTTTCAGTCAAACATTAATTGCTTCTCTCCCTTCCCACAATTTATCAATCTTTCCGTTTCGGTACATCAAAGATTCGATTTTATCAAAGGCGTCCTTTTCAAATTTCAAGTATTAATTTTTTTATATTCGGGACCGGGAAATTAGTGTTCAAGCCCATAAAAAAATTAGTGTTCAAAGATTCTTTTTATTTTATTTTTATGAACAGTCCAAATTGTTCAAAGACTCCTTTTGGTTCCACCGGCAAATTAGATTTTTATCTCCTCCCTCCCTGTGTTCTTTCTTTCTTTTAATACGTGGCTTCTGGCGCCTTTTAACAATGGTTTATAATTCGTTTGGTTTTGGTGATTGGTACAATGCATGCATTGTTTTTTTAGAAATGTTTGCTTGATTTGATACAAACTATCACTCAAAATGAGTGATAATTAAGGGGTCGTTTGGTTTTTGTGATACTTAAATCAATGTATTGTTACATGCAATTAAGGAAATTGATGTAATGTAATTTGCATTGTTTGATTTTGGTGATAGTTATATTACTTCTTATCAGTAATATCACTTTTGCCTTTGCTTTTAATAGAAAACATATATATAACTAGTGGTATAATTGGAACAAAAAAGAAACCCAACAATCTCCTCAAAGATATCTCAACAATCTCAAAGTTTAGTAGAGATATAACTATCACTCATTTTGAGTGATAGTTTCCATCACATCAAGCAGAAAATTCAAAAAAACAATGCATTGTGGACAAAGCATGCATTGTAACTAGGGGTGGCTATATACGGCCCGGTCCGGTTAAATTGGTCCGAATTGATCCGGTCCTTGTTCGATCTTTTCGCGAATATAAGGACCAAAGATTGGATTGGATACAATCTGGTCTTGATCCGGTCCGGTCACAATTTGGTTTTGAAGAGTTTTTTTACCTCCTATCCGATCTTTATCCGGTTTTCGGTCTGGTCCAGAAGAGTTTTTTTACCTCAAATCTAAGCCTGAAGATGGGATTGGATTGTTTGCTATCCGATCCCGATCCGGTCTCGGTTTGGGTTATAAGGTCCGGTTTTGGATAAAACAAAAAAGTCACCCTTAATTGTAACTATCTCAACCAAACAATTACCAAAACCAAACAACCCCTAAATTTCAAGTTTTTTGTGAGATTGTTTAGATTGTTGAGTCTTTTTTCCAATTATGCCACTACCTTTTTATGTGTGGTGCTTTCTTATATAAAAAAGAAAGGGTAAAAGTGACATTTCACCCGAAAAGTAATATAACTTATATAATTACTATAATAAATATCACATAAACCAAACAATGTAAATTACAATACACCAATTTTCTTATATACACGTGTATTATTATGCATGTATTGATGACAATATAATGCATCCATTTAACTATCACCAAATAGGGGTGGGCAACGGGAAACGGGTATTTGGGGTATACCCATACCCGCCCTTTTTTTAGGGTTACAGGTACCCAAATACCCGTAAATTTTTGTGGTCCTCAAGTTTTGCCACCAATTGGACGGGTATATACAGGTAGTTTGGGTACCCGCTATCCGTCCTGTACGGGTAACAGGTACCCGTAAACTCATACGGATTTGGGATATGGGATGGAGTTCTCTCTCCAAATGGGATTGGGTACCTGTTTCAAACGGGACGTGTATCCCGTCCCGTCCCGTTGCCCACTCCTATCACCAAAACCAAATGACCCCTAGTCACTAACAGTAAATGAGTTGAGAGTTAACGATTCGATTGTTTTAGCATGATTTATTTTAGATATATGAAATAAGACATTTTATTGCTAATACATTTATAAATTGTATAAAATTTCATCTCGCATATGAGTAATAACTATAACATTACAACAAACTAACAGTTCGTACTTGAACCCAACATATAGTGAAATCTCATACACTATACACACTCGTATAATATCAATGTTCAATTTAGAATTTCAAAGATGGAATTGGTGCATTTTGCAAACTAAAGAGAAAAATGACGTTGTGTAACCTCCAACCCAAAAACTTTACTACGGGTCGCGACCCGCGGGTGTGTGGCGCCCATTATCCTTACCGGATTCAGGTCAACCCACAAGTCGACTGGTGGTTCACAACCTTGAATAATGGCATGGCATTGGATTGTTGTTTTCATTCTATGGTTTTTATTTTATTGCAATGACTATGGATAAAAATTGGAAACCCTCTTGTTCAACTGAGGCTATTGGTAATCTAGCAGGCTGGTTGTCGAAAGAACAAATTTGATATTCTAAATGGTCACTGAGCTATGCTAAAGTAATAAAGTTGTCATTCAACTTCAAATGGTAACACCAATCAAGAGTTTTTTCTCTGTCTCTAGAGAGCGCTCTGTCTTCTCGCTGCTCCTGCAGTGTGTGACGCTTTGACTTCCCCCAGGGAGATCGTGATCCTGAGGAACTTCGTTCTTTGCTTCTGATCCCTTCTTCTTTTCTTTTCTTCTCACTATTCTCTCTGTGTTCTGGCGGGTAGTTTTCTCTTGTCCTGTCTGATAGTGGCGTGGATTTTTTGCGACCTTTCGCATTCCTGCATTCGACATGGAGGACGAGATTTCCTCCAAACTCTCCGGAATAGACTTGACAGAGGAGGAAGAAGCTCTTATTAGTGTGGATGAATCGGTCATCACTGAAGGTGTTGAAGAAGCTATTAAGGAACTAGGAGTGGCACAGAAACTCATTGCTGGGAAACCACCGTCGGGTAAAATACTGAAAAAGATACTCAGTGAAGCATGGAAACTACAGAAGGATTTTGACGTGCAGGTTACGAGAGATAACATAATGAGGGTTCAACTATACTGTTACGAAGACAAAAACAGAGTGCTAAGGCCCATGGCACTTAGAACGGCAACTAATGATTTTCAAGGAGGTCTCTCCTAATTTAGAGCTGAGTAAAGTTGATTTTCCATGGCTGATTTCTTGGTCAGAGTACGAAAGCTTCCCCTGAAAATAAGAAACGCACATATGGCAGAGAAGATCGGGGCTATGTTTGGAGGTTTTATCCGTTGGGATGAACTACACTCGGGAGTAAGTAGTGACTACATGAGAGTCAGAGTTTCAATAGCAGTATCAAAACCATTAAGAAGGATGATTAAGCTCCAATGAAAAGAGGGACCTGTTTCTTACAGGATTGGTTATGAGAGGCTTTCCATTTTTTGTTTTAAGTGTGGAATTTTTGGTCACTTGAAGAAGTCATGTCCAAAACAACTGGAGGAAGGAAACTCAAATGAAGAACCTTATGGGACGTGGCTTAGAGCTGATTCTCCTTCGAGGAAATTATCTTTAAAGGAAAAAGAGAAATCTCAACAACTGGTTAAGCTATGGGAAGAGGTTCAAGCAGCAATATGTAGTAAGCAGATAGAACAAAGTATTTCAACATAAGTGGAAAATCAAGCAGATGAACTATCCAAAGGGCTATTGATTATCAATATGAGTGACCCTAATTCTAATAAAGTTACGGGAGAAAAGGAAGAAGCAAGCAGATCTAACGAGGGACAACAGGGTCACGAGAGTAGGAGTTTGGAACCTGAGAACTCCACAGAGCTTACTAATGAAGTTGTCAGTGAGAAGATAAAAGATTTGAGTAAGGAGCAGGCTGGGATAGGTTACCTGGAAAGGAAAGATGGGAAGAAATGGCAAAGATTAAATAGGAAAATCTCTCAAAGCTTAGAAGCTGGTGAAGGAAAGATTGATATGGGAAAAAGAAGAACCCCAGATGATATGGATATTGATGATTCTTCTCTTAGTGAAAAACGATCTAGACCTTTCCCCTTTTCTGAATTGGATGGCGATGTGGCGGTCCTTGCCAAAGAGCAAGACCGCCGAGCCCAATAAAGATTATCAGTTACAACTGCCGAGGTTTGGGAAGCTCCTCGGCAGTTGCTAAACTTAAAAAGCTTATCAGGAAGCAAAAACCAGATGTTCTTTTTCTTATGGAAACAAGGAAGGATGAGAGAGGTTGGCAAGAAGTTCAACGTAAATTGGGCTACTCTGGAGGGTGTGGAGTGGCTGCTAGTAATGTTAACGGATGGAAAGCTGGAGGTCTTTGTATGTTTTGGAATGAGGAGGTGTCGGCAGTGAAAATTTCTGCTTCCCTACACCATATTGATGTTCTTTTAAGCTGTGAAGAGGGAGGTTATCCTTTTACGTGGGAAAACAATATGGCCAATGAAGGTTTCATTGAGGAGAGATTGGACAGGTGTGTGGCTAGCTGGGAGTGGAAGTCTACTTTTCCTAATCACGAAGTTATCCATCTAGACAGGTGTGGTTCTGACCACTGTCCAATTCTACTGTATACTGCTGGGAAAGAAGAGGAAGAAATCAAATGGGGCTAGTATTTCAGGATTGAATCCTTCTGGTTAAAAGATCCAGAGAGTGTTAAGATCGTCAACAAGGCCTATAGGGACAATCCTAATGGGAACTAAATGGATATTTTGACAAGGTGCAGAGCCGAACTCCTTAGGTGAGTAAAAGGAAATTTGGAGACTTAAGAAGGAAAATTGAAAAGATTGACAAACTCCTTAAAACCTTCAAGTATAAACCAAAGACTACCATTGTGCTGGAACAAAGAAAGGCTTTAGAAGCAGAAAGAAATGACATGATTCAACAGGAGGAAGAATTATGGAAGCAAAGGTCCAGAATTGATTGGTTGAAAGGTGGAGATAAAAACACAAAATTCTTCCATGCTAAAGCTTCAGCGAGAAGAAAGAGGAATGCTATAAGAGTGCTGAGGAATGAGGAAGGCAGGGTGTTTAAGGGACAAAGAGAAGTCTCCCAATGCATCTTGGACTACTATCGAATCCTTTTCTCTAAAGGTAACTCCCCAGGTTCTGAAACTATATTAAACACAATTCGAAGTAAGGTCACCCCAGCCATGAATGAGATACTGCTCAGGCCCTTAATTGGAGAGGAAGTCAAAATTGCACTTGAACAAATGTGCCCTAATAAGGCTCCCGGATCTGATGGTTTCTCTACAGGCTTTTTCCAGCAAAATTGGAACACTATTGGCCCTAAAGTGATGGAGACAGTGCTTGATTTTTTCAATAATGGGAGTCTTCCCCCAGAATTGAACCATACTCTCATCGCCCTTATTCCCAAGGCGAAGTCCCCTAATACTGCAAAAGATTTTAGACCTATTAGTCTATGCAGGGTGGTGTACAAAATTATCTCCAAAGTTCTGGCCAACAGACTTAAATTGATTCTTGATGAACTTATTTCGGAGGAGCAAAGCGCCTTTGTTCCAGGGAGATACATTACTGACAATGTTGTGGTTACTTTTGAATGTTTTCAGTTTACGAAACAAAGAGAGAAAGCGAAGGATGGTTATTATGCGACTAAGCTTGATATGACCAAAGCCTATGACCGTGTTGAATGGGATTATTTGGAAAAAGTGATGAGGAAAATGAGGTTTGAGGAGAGGTGGATAAACCTTGTTATGAAGTGTATCTCAACTGTGTCTTATTCTGTTCTTGTTAATGGCCATAAGACTGACAGTTTATATCCTACGAGGGGTCTAAGACAGGGTGACCCGTTGTCTCCCTATCTATTTCTTTTATGTGCAGAGGGATTAACAACTCTAATTAAAAAGGCAGAGGGGGACGGATTGCTACATGGCATTCAAATCAGGAGAAAGGCCCCTATGATATCTCACTTGATGTTTGCGGATGACTGTGTGATTTTTGGAAAAGCTACTTTGCAGGAATGTGACCAACTCAAAAGTATTCTGAAAACTTATGCTACTGAGTCTGGACAGCTCATTAACTTCAGTAAGTCGGAATTATCTTTTAGTAAGAATGTCTGTTTCAGTAGAAGACTTGAAATTTGCGGCACATTGGGAATCAAAGAGGTGGATAAGCACCCTAAGTACTTGAGGTTACCTACTGTGGTTGGGAGATCTAAAAAGGTCCTGTTTGAAAGCATAAAGGAGCGAGTCAGAAAGAAGTTGAAGGAATGGAAGAGTAGGACTATGTTTCAAGATGGTAAGGAGATTTTGATTAAAGTTGTTGCCCAAGCACAGTGTCTTTATCCTATGTCTGTTTTCCTGATTCCATAAGGTACTTTGAAGGAAATTCAGAAGCTTATCTCAAACTTTTGGTGGGGGCAGAAGGGGAAGGAACCTAAAATCCACTGGCTTGATTGGGATGAACTTTGTGACGATAAGGAGGAAGGGGGAGTTGGATTCAGAGATCTCAGGGCTTTCAACTATGCCATGCTCGAAAAACAAATTTGGAACGTCCTTACAAGACCTCAATCTTTGATGGCTAGAGTCCTTAAAGCCAGATATTTCCCCAAAACGGATATTCTTGAAGCAAACCTAGGCTACAGACCTAGCTACATATGGAAGAGTATTATGGGAGCTAAGGAGAAGATAGAAGAGGGTTTCAGATGGAGAGTGGGGGATGGAAAATCTATTGACATTTGGAAGGATGCTTGGATCCCAGGAAAGAGCTTCTATCAGGTTGATCCCCCTACTGAGGGTGTTGTAACTGAATCAAGAGTCTGTGACCTCTTTGATGAGGTCTATGGAGGCTGGGATGAAGATAAACTTCAATCGCTCTTCTCTATTAATGATCAAGCCCTAATTGCTAATATCCCTATACGTTTTCCCCTACGAAAGGATTCTAGGGTCTGGATGTACAATGAAAATGGTGCTTATTCTGTTAAGTCTGCGTATAAGTTTATCAGGGGAAACCAACATGATACACTAGTCCGGCTTCATAATAGAAACTCGGAGGACCCTGAGTTCTGGAAGTTCTTGTGGAATATTCATGATTCAACCAAAGGTTCGCATTTTTCTATGGAAGATGTGTAAGAATATTTTACCTGTGGGAGTGAATGTGGAGGAGTGGATTGAAAGTGCAACTCCTGAATGTCCTTTCTGCAAACCTTCCAGAAACTCAAATCCATGCCTTCCGTGAATGCGAGTGGATCAGGAGGAGATGGAAGAATTGTGAAGAAAAGGAGCTTTATGAGATAGGAGAAGGGAAGTCTTGTATTGATTGGTTAGCTCAAATTTTCAGATCTGCATCAATGGAAAGAATCCAGAGGTTCTGTGCTATTCTGTGGTTCTTATGGAAAGAAAGATGCAATCACAAATACAACAATTTGAAGACAGACGAGGAAGAGATCATACCAAAAGCGCTTGGGTGGCTATCCTCCTTCCTGGAAGCTCAAGCCTCTCCATCTTCATCATCTTTTGCTGACTCGACCGGTAATGTAAATGCCAGAACTGACAGATGGCTTCCTCCCCCTGAAGGTGTCTTCAAGATGAACTGTGACGCAGGAGTAATCCAGCAACATGGAGTTGGATTGGGAGCTGTATTGCGCAACTGGAGGGGTGAATTTGTCGAGGCGATGGTGAAGAGAGAGAAAGGGCTCTGCCGACCCATTGTTGCTGAAGCAAAGGCGATGGGACTTCGCGAAGCTAACCACAGATCTCTCAGCCCGTTGATAGTTGAATCGGATTGTCAAGCTTTGGTTAACTTTTTGGACAAAGGAGAGCCTGATTTTACAGAACTGGAAAATTTGGTGCAAGGAGATCGAGGAACTGGCTTTGGAGAATGAGAGGTTGTCGGGACACAAGGTTAGATGGAGATTCTCATCGAGGAAGACAAATTCTCTGGCTCACTGGTTAGCCCACTCTGGGTCAGGATGGAACCATCAAATGGTTTGGGTGGACAACCCACCGAGTAATTTTCTTTGTATGGTGGAGGCCGTTTGGGCCTTGGGCCTTTGGGCCAGAACTGATTTCCAATATTAATAAAATCAGTTTGCCGATAATAATAATAAAAAACTTCAAATGGTAACAAAGCGATAAATTCATGTTTCTCAATTTGTAATATGTTGGGCACTATTTTTTAAGTTTGTGACAATTTTTTCTATTAATTGTGTTCAATAAGCATGTAACATATGAGTGTCACGTAACCAAACACACTTTTTTTTACGCCCAGCTCGACTTCATGACTTATTCTACACTTTTCAACCAGTTAAAACCGAAATTTTCTTTTGAAAACACACTTGATGAAACCCAATTCTATATTTCTCTATCTCATACACAAACCTGCACACACACATTTATTAGAAGGTTGGAGGGAATTAGAGGGTGTGTTCATTTTATTACAAAATCGATATACGTAAGTGACCACTTTGTTACGTTTTGAAATTCAGACTACAATTACATTCAACATATTATATTGATAGGGAAATGGAGGTGGATTGTGGTGCTAACTCATGTCAAAATTTCAAAACTACACGTGTTTTAAACCTCTTTTCTAGCTTGGTTTTCAATACATATATTGTGCGGAAAAAGAACATTTTACACATTTAAACACCCTCATGTACGAGCCGGATTTCCTCGTTAACACTTATCTAAAAATCATGTTTTTTCCCCATAACACCATCCCGCATGTATGAAAATATATATACTAGAAGGGATTGGGTGAACATTTGTGAGTTGTTTTATGGATTTTGATCCATTCAATATTTTATTAATGATGTAAACTCGCACCCATTCAACTATGTAGACGCATGCAACTAAATTACACCGAGAGAAATCATCTATCGTTGTATTGAGTCTTAGATTTCCAGGCAAAGTTTTACGTGTTCGATGAGGTTGTTGCAATAGGTGATACGTGGTTGATAATTTTTTTAGGTAACATTCATTTGTCATTTCTTTATTTTTCGCAGCAACATATTCATCTGGTATCAATAGGGTGGTTTAGAACAGGTGTTTGAATGGGTTTGATGGGTCCTGCCAGTCGTTACTCACCTCATCCTTCAGTTTTGTATTTTGATAATTACAATTTCACTTTTTTACGTTCAAAGAAAAATGAACTTTACTAATATTTTACCTTAAGAAAATCACGGTGACAAGAATCCAAAATTAAAATCTACCCAAGTTCTGTTTACATACTGACAGGATTTGTGGATGATGCTATTTAGTGTCTTTAATTAGGTAAGTATGCATAATAATTAATCACACATTTGGACAAAATCCTCATTTGAAAAGTGGGCATGAATAATGCACAGAAGTTAGAACATAACCATCACGAAAAAGCAAAGAAGTTGGAACATTTATCGATCAACTCGAAGATGGGGAACTAGAGCACATGCAGCTCTGATCACTATCTACAATCTACATCCTCATCCAAGTAAGCAAAGAATTTGACACCCCAAACTAATTAACTAAACTTTGGCCTGGGAAAGATAACTCCAAAACAATTGGACAAGAAGAGAGGATTGTGTTGTAGTCTTATAGAGGTAGGGAAAGAGTGTCCCGAAAGGACCAATGACATAAATGTTTAAAAAACATAATTAATTTTGGTTGGTTTCTCTAAAAACTACAATTCTCAGTCCTAATTAATTTTTCTGTCTTCTCAGTTTTGTAATCCACTTGGTGAGATATGTATTTTGGCTGGATATCCAGTGGTTGAGCACATGTTAAATCATTGCTAATACCATATAGGATCATCACTAATATCTCTCGGTAGATTAGTAATTAATGATTACTACTGAGTCTCGGAATCGTTATGAATTTTACCTTGCTTTAAAGCATTAACGATTTAGATTTTTTTGCCTTTTCGGTACAAAATAAAATTGTACGTATAACGTTATTATACAAATTCAGTTTGTATTTCTAATTTTTTGTGTAAATTTCTCTATGGTACAAACCGAACTTGTACAAATTCTCTTATTGTACAATCTGAACTTGTATCTTTTTTTTTTACAAAAGGATCATTCATTAATTCAACAAAATAGGTCGTTACATCCTAGAATTCAGTCAGGCATGGAAATCAAAGGAACGACTCATAGTCAGGTACAATGAAAGGGCCTTTCTAGCCACCGAATGGGCTACCCTAATACTACGCCGACCTACAAATCGAATACTAAACCCAGGGTGAGAGGCAAAACAAAGTGCTATCTCCGCAATAATGCCCCCCCCCCCCCCCCCACCCCCACACTATCATTGGTGTCACGAAGTTTGATTTTATCAATAACCACTTTTGCATCCCCCTCAAAGCGTACATCCAGGAGGCCCTGCCCTAGGCACCACATAATCGCCTCACGGAGGCTAAGTAATTGGACCATCATTGGGTCATCTATGACCAGGAAGTGGACCCCCTTTGCCATAAGAACCGGCCTTGCTGGACTAAGAATAAACATGCCCCCGGTCGAGTGCGACCCACTCCTTCTGGCTCCATCCCATATACAGACAAAACGCGGGGCACCAACTGTATCCTGGTGTGAAGGCTCAGAGGGAGGAGGATGCAGGACGGAGCTCTTCGACAAGCTGACCCATTCCTCATATTGCTGAATAAACTGTCGCATTAAGACCTGGACCCCAAACTGTTTGCCTTCAAAGACAACCCAGTTACGAGATCGCCAGATTCGCCAAAGGATGACAACAACCTCCATGAACAACGATGGCTGATGTAGCAAGGCCAACAACTTTTTTTAAGAAATAGTGGGAATGTTTGACGAGGCAATCCTTCCCCCAGATAGTCCAGGCCAGAGTAACCCCAGAGGGCACGAGCCACCGGGCAATAGAGAAACAAGTGTTCCATAGTCTCAGAACTATCCCAGCAAACCGGACACCGGGGGTGCACATCAACCTTCTTCTCTATTAGGGCCTCCATAGTTGGCAGGGCACGGTTCAGGATCTGCCAAACAAATACTTTCAGCTTGGGGGGAATGTCTGCCTCCCACAAACGAATCCAACTAGCCTTATCCATCCAGCTAGCGGTAGACTTCCAACCACCCCTCCTTTTGTCTAACGAGACCGCTAAGTGATAGACCGACTTGACCGAGAACACCCCATCTGAAGTATCATGCCATATCAACCGATCTTCTACATCCTGACGCGTGAGGGGAATGGCCTTAATTGCACGACAGGTAGGCGGGTTGAACCATTGGCAGAGTTTAAGGTCGCACCAATGCCCCTCCCCTGGTCTAATTACCTCCGCAACCAACGGGTGCCCCCCTCAGGCAGCACCTGAGGGTTGTATTGAGGAGGATCCAGCTGGAGACGAGGAATCCAATTAGAATGGAGTAAAGACGCGGATCGACCATTGCCAATTTGCCATCGTAAGCCCATCTCCAACAGCTGTCTCCCAAACAGGATGCTTTGCCAGCCCCATGACAGGCGAGAACGAGCCTTAGCTGTGAGGAAGGTCCTAGTCGGGAAGTATTTCCCCTTATAAACCTGGGCCAGAAGAGACTGGGGTTCCGAGAGAATCCGCCACCCAATTTTAGCCAATAGGACCTGGTTGAAGTGCTCAAATCGGCGAAAACCCATCCCCCCTCATGCTTACTCCTGCACATATTTCGCCAGGACACCCATCGAATCTTCGAATGACCTGCCTCGGCTCCCCACCAAAATTGAGCCACATGTCTATCCAACAGACGACATAAAGAAAGAGGAAGCCTAAGCAGGACATCACATGCAGGGAGCTAAGGTAATGGACTTAATCAGAATTTCCATGGGCCTTTTTAGTAACTTCTCCTCTAAATAGCGAAATGTAGCCATTTTAGACCGGGCAATTAGCTTAGGCAAACTAAGGTATTTATCGTGGACACCCACCGCCCTTACCCCCAGAATCGCAGCCCATAAATCCTGGTCGGGCAGTGCAATATTTTTGCTAAAGAAAACTGCCGATTTTGCTAGATTTACACGTTGGCCACTATGCTCCTCATATTCTTTTAAGACCTCGATCAGATTCTCACATTCCTGAAGATTGTCTCGCCGAAATAAGTAAGAATCATCAGCAAAAAAAAGGTGGAAAATTCTGGGCACATGGCACCACTTTGACTCCCTGCAGCTTCCGCTCGGAAATGGCTTGCTTAGGAGAGCCGCAAATCCCTCCGTGCAGAGCACAAATAGGAGGGGGGATAGCGGATCTCCCTGCCAAAGTCCCCCGGAAGGAGAAAAGTAGCTCGACGGGGTACCATTCATATGGACCGTGAAAGATGAAGACCGGAGACACTTCAGGACCCATCCTTGCCATACCGAATTAATGCCCATCTTATCCAAAACTGCAAGAAGAAGAGGCCATTCGACTCTATCATAGGCCTTTTCCATGTCAACCTTTAGAGCCATGTACCCTTTCCTAATGAATGCATTCTGGCCTTCCGAAATGATCTGGGGGAGGAGACAGGCCAGCCGTTTTGCCATGATCTTGGTTATAATTTTATATACAAACTGGCATAGACTGATCGAACATAGCTGTTTCATTGTCTCCACCGTATCCACTTTGGGGATTAAGGTAAGCCATGTGTGGTTAAAGCTGCGGAGCATCCTTCCCGTTAAAAAGAACGAACATACAACTGCAACTACCGACTCCCCCACAATGTCCCAGAAAGCTTTAAAGAATTTGCCCGTGAATTCATCAGATCCCGGAGCTTGCTTAGACCCCATCGAGAAAATTGTTCTTCGAATCTCCTCAGATTGAACCTCAGCCGTCAGACTAGCATTCATTTCTGGTGTAACATTACTAGGGATGGGGAGAGCTGCCACCTTGTCTGCCATATTCGGAACTTGAGATTCCGACGTAAAGAGAGTATGGTAAAAACCAGTGGCAATGGCCGCCTTCCCAGTCTCCTCCGTAATCCACATGTCATTTTCAGCACGAAAGCCAGAAATAAAGTTTCTTTTACGACGAGCTCTCGTAACTGTATGGAAATAAGCACTATTTTTATCCCCCTTTTTTAACCATCGGACCCGCGACTTTTGCTGCCACTAGACCTCCTCGGCCTCCCATTAGCGATTAAGCTCTGTCTCCAGACCCCTTATCGTATCCCAGTCAATAGGGTGAGTCAGTTTGATCCGATCAATTTCTGCCTAGAGAGCTTTGACGTTACGCAGGGAGTTTGTAGTAACAGCCCTACTCCAATCATAGAGCAAGTGGCGTAGTCGTTTAAGACGTTCCCAAAGACGGAACATAGGGGTCCCCGGAATATCCTCTTGCCAGACATAGGTCACCATAGCCTTGACTTCCGGGTTATCAGCCCAGCGGGCATCGAAACGGAAAAGGGGATGACTATTGCGAATGTAAGCTTTATCGGAGAGTAGGAGAGCACGATGATCCGAAACCTGATCCGTAAAATGCTTAACCAGGATTTCTGGGAAGCTATCAACCCAAGATTGGGGGCATAGAGCCATATCCAAACGCTCCCTGATACAAGCAGAGCCCATTCGTTTGTTTGCCCATGTAAACTGATCCCTTGGTAACCTAGGTCATGTAGGCCTAGGTCTTTGATAAAGTCCCGTAGACTGAGAGCTTGGGCCGCTGACTCACTCCTACTGTCACTCTAGAAAATGGCCAAGTGAAACCACTTTCTAAAGCGTAGTATAGCGGGTGTGGGTTTTAATGTCAACACGGGTCCTAGATGTGATGACTACTCAGTGAATTCTTATTATCTAGCGGTAAAACTTAAGTGCAGGTTCAAACAAACAAAAACACAAAGCAAGTTAAACGGTTGTTTTCAAGTCGAGAGAGGTCACCCGGATATGGTTCCCCCTAGACTGCAATTAAGCCGGATTGCAATTTACCAAGTTCAGTTTCCATGAAAGTTATACTGCGGAAGGTTCTTAAACAGTCTGAAGTCTCGACTAAAGGTCTCCAGACCCTCTCAATCTGAGTCTCCAGCGGGCGACTAACCTCCACCGGAGTAAACAGATTGAGGCCCTAACGAACCAAGCCTCCACTACCCAATTGAATTCGGTACAGAATAGCGAATTGGCTCCTCGACTAAAGTCACCAATTCGCCACCTTCAATTAAGGGTGCTCTATCAACCTAGGCAGATATTCTCATTCTAGGTTAAAGCAGAAACAACATGAATTTGATCAGGATTCAAGTCATTCAATCATTCAAGCCTCAATCGAATATAATCAACTCATGAAATCTGTACTTGGGTTCATACAATCAGACCTAACATACAAATCTAGGGTTCTCCATACCCAGATGAATGGGAGAACTACTCCATGGAGAAAGAAGCAAAAGCACATTTAGATGCGGAAACCATACTGTGAAGGATGGGTTTCAGCTCCTGGTCGTCGATCGGCACTTCTCCAAGCTCAAGCCGGGCTCCAATGGTGATGAAGATCAAGCTGGGGCACTTGGGAACTCTTGTTCATCACTTTCTCTCTCTAGGAATCGCTCTGTCTCTCTAAAACTCGAATCCCACTCACTTGTGGCTGGAAATTGGCTTAAAACCAGAAAATCCCGACTCACACGGGCAGGCCACACGGCCGTGTGGCATACCCAGTTGACCGTGTGAGATCCAAAACGCCGCGTTCCGATTAATTGACTTCAGGCTACCTACACGGTCAGGGGCACACGGGCCTGTGGAGCCTCCAGTCTGCCCGTGTGAAGCCTCGCAGAATTCCACACGGCCACTTTGGTTCATGACACGGCCGTGTGGGATTTATTCCTGCCCGTGTGAAGGCTCGCACAATCCCACACGGCCACATTGATTACTTGCACGGCTGTGTGGGATTTGTGTGTGCCCGTGTGACTTCCTCAGCGACTCGCCACGCGTCCGATCTTCGTCCAATCGACCTCGAACTCGCTCCCAAAACTTCATTCATGTACTAGGACCTGAAATATCACAAACAAGCACAACCTAGCGTGAAATCGGCCTAAAACACGAGAATCAACACCTCAAACGGCTCCAGAATAGGAGTAAAAAATGTGCAATTAACGGTTTATCAGCCGCATTCCATGACATACCACTATCTTTTTCATTTTCATGAAGAGTAGAATTAAAATCACCAATGATCACATAGGGTTGGTGGATACTGTCGCATATTTCACATAACTGAGCCAGTTGAGTTGCTCGTAAAGAAACATTGCAACTAATGTAGACAAAGACCACAACATAAGAAAAATCCACTTCATTAATTTGCGTACAAATACAGAAGCTGTAATGGAAAAACACCAAAGCGTCAACTCCGTGGACCACGCAAGAACTAAACCACCCGATGCCTCAATTGCATCGACAAAGAAACAATGGGAATTATCAAAACCTAAACCCCGCATACGGCGGGTAACTACTCGTCGTCTCGATCGTGTTTCCGAGAAAAACACGAGATCCGGTTTATTGGAACGAATTAAACATACAATAGTTTGGAATGTGAGGGATGGTCCAATTCCTCTCACATTCCAGCCTAGGAGCCTCATTTATCCGGGCGGGGCCACTCGAGGCTGGCTTCCTCCACCTTCTCAATTCCATCGTTGTCCTCCACAAATTGTTTTCTCGGGGTTGGGGATTCCGCAACATCACCCTCAAGTTTCTCCAGCGATCGCTTTAGACCCCCAACAGTAGGATCCAAAAGATTGGACCCATAGGCATTAATCCCCAACAGTCCTTCCTCACCTTCTCTCAGCTCTAGCTGTTGCTTTCTTTCGAGAGAACGAGGTTGACGGACCCACTTCCTAGGAGAAGAATCATCCATCATCAGGTCGGCCTCAAACGCCTTAACCACTTGCCGAACACGGTTGGACTGACTTCTTTTAGACTTCTCAACTAGCACCTCTCGTCGTTTCAGCTCAAAGGAATGGGCATCATCCCCAGAGATAGTGTGATAGTGTCCTCCGAGTCAATTGTCACGGATCGAACGGCTGCATGAACCTCGACCAGCGGAGCCATCCCAGGCGAAGCAACAGCACCGGGCCCTTTGGCCAAATCCTCCAGCGTCTCCCCATGTTTGACGCTCGCGTGTTAAGCACAGGGAGCAATTTTCTTGGACCGTTTACGTCCCTTTCGAGTCTTGGTATTAATTTCCAGCCGCGCCTTCCGCGGCGCCACTACCAAAGGATCGAGCAGGGTTTTCTTCTTGGAAGCACGTTTCGCATGCACCCGGATTGAGGCGCAATCGCCACAAGAGTATGACGTTTGCATGGGATGGCCTTCATCGGGTTAATTACCCTCATAGCGGTCAGCCATAGGGACCTCCTGGACAAAGAATTCATCCTCGGATTCCTCCTCAAGAATAAGGCGACGGCGACTAGAAGTTTCCCTTTCGCTAGTCTGGAGTGAAGGTTCCTGAGTTGTGGAGGTGGGTCGAGCCTTCCCATGTGGCACATGCAGCCTCCCGCCGCGAGGCTCCTCTTGGATCTCCTGTCGGGCCCGACGTTTGAGGAAGCCGTCCTCGGTTATCCAACGTGGACGTACGAGAGTGTGCCAGCGGGTGCGAGCCAGGGTTCTTCAACAGAGCGCCCTTGCGGCCTTGCCTTCCAAGTGAAATCCTCGGCCCTTCAGATACTGGGATCCAAAATGAGTTACACACCTGTTGCACTTGGGGTTCCGTTTTCATGAATGGAATTTCCGAGGTACCCATCCAGAGCGGACTAGAATCTCGCACAGGCTGCTTCACTGAGGTCACGACTTAATGCTTAGTAACCATGCACTAATCTTTACTGTCGGGGATGTTACTAAAGGGCATTCAATCTCGATACACTACTTCATACTTTTTGTTCTATCTATAAAATTTCCCTCTCTAAATACTATCTCTACATACTCCATATATAATGCAAACGGACTTCATCATCGGAGTGTAGACCAGAGGCCACCTCCACCTTTCCACAAGTTTCACCATTCTAAAGAAACCAGATAAACAGTCGAACTACCTGGTTTACTTTTGTACTATGTATGACTCTCGAATACTACCTTTTTGGATGTTTATGTTAAAAAAAAGACCAGATAAACAAAAGGTTAGTCTCAAATGGGCATGAGTTGGTATAAATACCTATTTATTTGAGGATGTTCTAACTACACATTGAAAATTGGACCTATTTTCATACAAAAAAAAAATTGGACTTATTTGTAAAACTTGAAAATTTTAGGTATCATAATGTAATGCACAAAAGTTTAGGTACTAAAATTTAATTTTCTATTGATATTTTGAGGACCCATGTGCAAAAAACATTAGTAATTAAATCTATAGATCTATTTAGTTTAGGTACTAAATTGTAATTTGCAAATGGGTATGGGCGCAAACCCAAATCTATGAATTAAATGTCTCACCCAACCCAAATAAATGGGTATGAGTATATACCAATAAACTCTACCAATCTACCTTGTATGCAGGTTTCATACCCCATCTAGGGGTGGCAGTTCGGTTACCGGTTACTGGTTAACCGGCCGGTTAAACTAATAACGGTCGGTTAAACCGATAACGGCCGGTTATCAACTAATTGATAACCGAAGTAACCGAACTTCGGTCGGTTATCGGAGGCTAGTCGAATTGGTTTTTGGTCTTAAAAGTAGGTCGGTTAATCGATAACCGAGATAACCGAGAAACCGAAGTCTATTTCGGGCGGTTTTCGGTAAGGGGAGTGGTTATTTCGATTAACCGATAACCGGCCGATCGGTTATCGGTTATAACCGAAATGCCACCCCTACCTCAACCCAATTGAATTGAATAAGGAAATACTCATGAGTTTGGACAAAATTGTCATCACTAATCATAACAACCCCAACACATGCACCCATTTGTATCTAATCCACAACTTTGTCGACCACCACCACATATTTGCTGAAAGGTGTAGCAACTACAACCAGCAAGCCACCCAATGGGGTGTGCCGGGAGGCCCTCCGGCACACGACCACTCTCATGGGTCAGTTAGTTTATCCAAACCTATATTATATGATGGGTTTGTGGTGTATGATTGAATGCTTACGTTGATACTTTCAAATCTATTAATTAATACTAGTATTATTCGTTGGTATATATTCTCATGTAAATTCATCGTTAAAGTCCTATATATGTTCTGAAAGCCCTATGTGTGTTATCAAATGACACCAAAAATCATTAATAGATTAATGATGATGGTGATGGTGATTGAAAATGATTTCTTGCAGAATACAAAAATGAAGAGTTAATTGATCGTTTTAATTCAAATTATTGTTTAAATAACAATGCCATTACCATTTATTTTATTATCCTAACAAATTGGATTGCATCTCAATTATAGAGTAAGACCTCCATGATTCATTGAGCGGTCCTGACAACCAGCTCTAGCAAATATACGAGTTTGACTAAAACAACCTAAACTTTAACTTCCTAGAAGTCACTCCGATGTGTTGTATTTGAATTTGGACAAGTGTGTGATGGGCGAGCTGAAGATCTATTTTGTTCCACCCCAATTGAAGCAGAAACTAAGGCCCTTCTTGAAGGAGTGAAATTAGCTCAAGAATATGGATCCGAATGTACGGTTCAATCTGACTGTCAGGTGTTGGTTAAAGCTTTGGATAACGATCGCTCTCGATGGCCATAGAGGTGTGCAGCATGGATCGGATCGATTGTTTCTATCCTTAGGACAAACCCTCTCATTAAAAATCAAAGAAGTGCCCAGAACACTTAATGTCAAAGCAGGCTGGGTTGCATGATCAAAAGCTAGAGCATCGCTTCCTGATGATTGGATTAATATTCTTGACCTCATTTCTGATCTTCTTTAAGATTTTGTAATCGAGTTTCTCGTCTTTCATTGAATTGGTGGAATAAAAGTTGGTAATCTTGGTAAAAAAAAAAACATATCATGCCAATAAATTAATTGGGTGAATAATTTGCATCTTAAACTGAAGTTCGAAAAGGACGAAAATAAACAACTCGACAGCCTGGAGAGTGGAGACATGACAAGAGTCGCTACCTCGATACCTAAAGCCATGTATACGTACATATATGTGGCTGTTGTAATCTTGGTGATCAGTCTATTTTTCATCTTTTCATTCACTAATAATGATAATTGAATTGTGATGTTGAGATTGCTACATAACCTCCAGACCCGATAGCACATAGAACCAGAAATGGTTCTGCTTTTTGTGTGGTGTCCATTGATGAAAATGAATCATCATATTAACCTTATGTATATCTATTTGTGTTGTTGCAGAACACAGTAGGGACGCAGCTACAGGTGAGACAGACCATGCATCAAATAAATCCAAGGCATAATTAAAAAGAAAAAGCAATTAAATTGTCTCCAGTAAAGGAATATGTAGTAATTATCGTAATAACTGTTTTTATAATAATTATACTTTTTATCGTTTGGCTTGGTTTTAGTCGTTTATTGGTCTAGTTTTTTGGCCTATTTTATGCAAACTTAGCTTGTACTTCGTTTGCCATATTTCAGGTTCTTGAACCCAATGCTATTAGGATGAGTATGATGATCCTTTCTATCGTTCATCCTAGTGGTATTGTAAAGGATCTGCTAGTCCAAGTTGGTACATTCATTTATCATGTTGATTTTGTGATACTTGATATAAATAAAGATGTGGATGTGGTATTTATTCTAGGTTAGACCCTTTATGACCACCAACAATGTACTAATTGATCTACATAATGGGAAACTCATACAGCGGGTTGAGGATGAATAACTGAAGTATTTTTCACTAATTGATGTACTAATTGATTTTGTGATGCTTGACATAAATGAACGATGCTACCAGGAAATACCATTTTTCACTACCCTTCATTGATCATATGCTCGAGAAGCTCCCTGGTCATGATTTCTACTGCTTTCTTGATGGGATTTCTAGCTACTTTCATATCCCTATTGCTTCGGAGGACCAGGCGAAGACCACCTTCACATGCCCCTTTAGCACTTTCTCTTATAAGTGCATTCCTTTTGAGCCTGTGCAATGCTCCTACCACTTTTCATAGATACATGGTGACCATCTTTGATAAACTGGCGGATGACATTATGGAAGCATTCATGAATGACTTCTCTGTGTTTGGGGATTCTTTTCTGAATATCTCTAGAACTTAGAGAATGTATAGCAGAGATCCGAAGAGATACATCTCGCACTTAGTTAGGAGAAGTGCGACTTCATGGTTCAGGAAGGTATAGTGTTGGGGCACAAATTTCAAAGAAGGGGGTGGGGTTGTGGTAGATTGTGCTAAGATCGATACTATAAGCAAGATCCATCCAACTTCTTCTGTCAAAGGCATTCACAACTTCCTTAGGCACAAAGGCTTTTACTGGCAATTCATCAAAGATTTATCCAAGATTGCTCTTCCTCTTATGAAGCTGCTAGAGAAGGTTCCCTATTTCACTTCACTGCATTGTGCACATCAACTTTTGAGATCTTAAAAGAGATGCTCACACATGTATCAATCATGGTGACTCCCGACTAGAACCTACTATATATTTGAGTTTATGTATGATGCCACTGACCATGCAGTTGGTGCAGTTCTTGGGAAGACGCGGGGCAAGCATTTCCATTCAATATATCATGCATCCAATACCATTAACGATGATGCCCAGGAAAATTATATCATAATAGATAAGGAGTTGTTGGTTGTTGTGTATGCTTTTGATAAGTTCTAGACATACTTGATCCTGTTTCATGTCATCGTCTATGATGATCACTAGGCGATTTGATTCCTGATGATCAAGGTCGACGCCAAGTATGTGCTCATACGATGGATCCTTATTCTCCATGTGTTCGACATTGAGATTATTAATAAGAAGGGATCGGAAAACTTGGTTGCTGATCATCTATCCATGTTGGAAGGACCTTCTTTGGACAACTTTGATGAGGAGATTAATGATTATTTCCCATATGAGAGAATCCTCATGATGTGCTTGTTCGAGAGTGTCATCCCATGGTATTTTGATTTCGCAAATTATCTAGTTGGCAAGCAACTGCCCAAGGGGGCGACTACTCAAGAGAAGCGAAAGTTCTTCTCTGATCTGCGCCATTACATATGGGACAACCCTTACCTATTATGAATCAGAGCTGATGGCGTGATTCGCCTCTGCGTCATGAACGCTTTAATGTAAGACATACTCTCCCATTGTCACGAGGGTCCCATTAGAGGACATAATGGAGAAAACCTCATGGCACAGAAGGTGACATTCGGACTTCTATTGACACTTACTCTTCAAGGATCGTCCTTTGGACAGTCACTTATTCTGGGCTGCTCCAAGTGAATTTCTGACTCATGGTTGATGATGCCTAGTCCTCATACATGATTATCTTCTATAATACCTTTCTCTACAAATATTTTAAAAAATATAAAAAAAAAGATATTAAATGTGTAAAAACTCCTAGAGGCTATCAATTGCTTGTTTGCTCATACAGAAAATAATCAAGTAAACAATGGCTAAAGGTGTTTCAAAATGGTGTAAAATTTGCAATAAGATTGATTGTAAAAATAGCATATTTTAGGTTTCATCATGTTACCCCACAATTTAGACTTTGTTGGTTTTCATATAAACCATACTCAAAAAATTATGCAACTCACTAAATACTCATTATGATACCTGGGTTTCGATTTTAAGTAGTCGGTACTAAGTATTAACAACTTATGAGGTCAACCAAAAACAAGAAAATGTTGACCACATCAACAAGGACATCGCCCTCGTATCAATACAATGCATACTAGTAAATCTAGGAAAAAATGATTGTGAATGAAGATACTTTAAAGCGAGAAACAAAATGGATCATTCTTTTGAACATTTTTATTTCGTAACATCTCAATTTCATGTTTCTTCCATTTTCTTACATTTTCCAAATGATTTTCCTTTTTTTTTTGTTTCTCTATTGTGCTTTATTTTGGCAAAGCTCAAATGGATTTACAATATCTTACAATCTTGTGACTTAAGTAGGAGTAATTGTCACTCTTATATTAAGCCCCTGCACAGGTTCGATGTATAGAGAGGTGTTCGGAGCTCTAGGTTTTTACATGAAACTTCGATTTTATTGAAAACCAAACTATAAGGGAGTTCTGACATGAGACGACGACCACCCCTTTTTTGCATACATTTTAGCTAATTTTTCTTGGTTTTGTTGGTCAAGCTACTGAGTCGGTGACTGATAACCGATGCGATTAAACCGAAACCGCACTGATTATCATTCACTGAAGACGTGGCTACACCGACTACCCCTACTTGGTGATGGGGCTGCCAGATTATCATCCCTAGAGACAATTTCCACTGTATGTATAGCATCTAGAGATGGCAATCAAACCCATGGCCACGGGTATCCGACCGCCCCAACCCAGTCAACGTGGGTAATCCCCGCTTTGATCGGGTATGGGGCGGGTATGGGTAAAACCCACAAAAAGTTTGATGGGTACGGGGCGGGTATGGTTTTAGCCTCCCCCGCCCCATACCCATCCCCATATCCGCCCCACCAAGATAATTTCTTCACATATAAAAAAAATATGTGCGTCAAATTATAATCTATCAATGATGATGCGGATAACTTGAGAAAATAAATAGTAGAAATTCAATTGAGTGGACACCTTAATCAAAACCTAATTCATTTCTCTCAATTCTCATTTCACTCTTTCACTTTCCCCCTTGTCAACAAGATTATGTTAGTTAATTTTTATTTAGTAGATGTATCAGAGTTAGAGCATAATAATTTGCAATATATTATACTCTATATTATGTATTAATGGATATTTTCGGATCATATTCTTTGAACCACATGAAAGAAATGATCGTGTTTTGTTGACTTCATGATATAATATGTTTGTTTAGAGTTATAATTAAAAATTTTCTTGTAAGTTTTAGGTATAATAATGTTGGATGTACGGGTATGAGTATTATCCATGGGTACCCGAAACCCACGGGTATGGAGATGGGTTTGCAAACCCCCGCAGAAGCACGTATGAGTTTGGGTATTTGAATATGATTATGGGGATGGTTTAGCCAAAAACCCCCCATTGCCATCCGGCGTCTCTGCGGCTCGTCACTGTTTAGTTTCACTTTCAATAGACAGACAGGCACGTGACACCCCAAAAACAGAGAGAGAAACATAAACATTTATTGACCTTCCTTCTCCGACCATCTGTCGCCAGAGTTGCAGCTTTTTGGCGGTTTTCACTACTTGTAGCAGACCCAGAAGAAAAGCAAAAGAATAGTAAAAAAGAAGGTAGCAGAAAAAAAGGTAAAAACGTGAATTTGCACTTGCTAGGAGTCAGAACTCAGAAGAACAGAGAAGGATTCATTCAACCCTTTCCGCTAAATTACCAAACTGACCTCCAACCAGCTGCTCACAGTCTCTGGGCAGAACGCCAGAACCTAATCTCTCTCTCCCTCTCTGCAAACGCTCTGCAACAAGAAACAAGCAAAGTCCTGCAACATACAGAAAGAAGGGAAAAAAAATCTAATTTTTATTGATAATTATTAAATTGTTTGTTTTCGAATCTATCTCTATCTCTCATTCACTCGCCGTCCCCGTTCTTCTGTCACATGAAGAATGACTCGTTGGTCTCGTTTAACACACCACCTTCCTTCATCAAATCCCATTTACTGCCAATTATTACCCACCTCTCAATACCGCTGTTGGCTTTACTACTGATACTATTTCTACTTTCTGCTATTGCCCAGAACAGCAGTTCGTTTTTCTTCTTCGGTCGCTGTTTAGCTATACGGTCTACGGCACTCTTCCGTTCAGCTCAGCCTCTACGTAGCTCGGCCATCGAGGCCTTAGGTTTCACGGCGTAGAGGGTTTTAACGTTTATTAAGTCTTCGGCTTCCCAGCTTTCACGCTGCTTCCCGTTTGAAAAAGAGAAAGAATCCTCACGGCGGAATATCGGAATACGGTGTCTGTGGGTGGGTGTTGGGACAAATCAAAATTTATATTTTGTTGGGTTTCTCAAAGTTTTGTCCTTTATTAGTTTTCAACATTTCTAGGGGGGAAACCAACAAATTTACCTGCTTATTTTAAGTGGGTTTCTCTTTAATCTCAATCAAATGGTTGTGGTTGGATTCTCTTGGTTTCGGTCTGTGTGTTTTTGTTGTTGTTCAGTGTTTGGACTGGGTGGGAGGAGAATGTGCTTTGCTCTGTATGCTGTGGCCTGTGGCTCTTTCCTTTGTACTTAACTAACGGGTGATTTTGCTGGGTGTTTCTGTCTCTTTCTCTCCTTTTTCTTCTCTTTGCCGTTCTGCTCTTGTTGTGAGCTCAAAGTTGGAGGAAGACAGTTTCCCTTTTCTGGGTTTCTGACTAATACTGCTTATGGGGATGGCAAGTTACTGCAATGTATGTGTTGTTTATGCCTTCTGTTGCTTCTATTTCTCTCGTGTTCCTTTGTTTGCATGTTGGGTTCATAGTGGGTCTCCTCTTAAATCAAAGTTAGGGCTTTTTCGCGCTAGAACATTTCCCCACTACTCTGGAAGCTCTGTATAAAAGCATCTATCTAAAAAGGGGTTTTGACTTTTGAGGATGAGAGTGATTTTCAGATTTGTTAGTGAACTGGCGAACAATGCCTGATTTACTGATGTGGTGTCTGAATGCTTGAGCTTACAATGCTACTATTATGATTTTGCTGTTTGTTATTAAAGCATTGCACAAGAGATTGATGTGGAAGCATGTTTGTTCATTGTTTGGTGCAGGTTGGACAATGGGACTGATACATATTATTGGATCATGAAACTTTAGGCGTAAAGGAACTCAGCTTTGGATAGTAATATACGTACTGATAAAGTTGAGATGATGGATGGAAGGCGACATTCAGTTGACATTCCAATCTCCAGGACTCTTGTGGCGCTTAGGCGAGTCAGGTCGCTCAGGGACCCATCAACCAATTCCATGAGCAAGTTTTCCACTTTACTTGAAAATGTCAACTGGGAAACTACCTCCTCACACGAACTTTCCTTAAGATTCATGAATGATCGTGATGCAGTTGGTTCGTCACCAGTTGGGTTTCCTGGATTTGGAAATGTGGCTCTTGAGCAACACAAGGAGGATGAAGTTACTGATATGGGGAACCTAGCTGCTTATCCTGGTGGGAAAGTTGCTGAAGAATTGGATAATTGTGAGTCAAACCCAAAGGAGATTCTTGTAAACCAACCTCTGATTGATAGATATGAGAGACAAATGGAGTTGGCGTGTGCCTCGCCTTTGGAGGATGTGGATTCAACCAGCGAGCCAATGGAGACCAGAGATCCTCCTGCTTCAAGAGAGAAATCCAGGCACAAATATCATGTACAACCATCTTCGTTGGGAGGTGATATTTTGAGCCGCGTGGGAAGTCCCAGCCTATCCATGAGTGAGGCTTTCTCTAGTCGAAGTGCATCGTTGTATCAAGATGAAGATGCCAACTTTGCAGTTCAAAGTGAACGTGGATGTGGGATCACATGTTGCTGGAGTAGGACTCCTAGGTTGAGAGAATCTTATCCTTATTCTTCTGGTGGAGAAAGCTATCCTTTATTGTCAAGGGATGAAGCAAGCCCTCATGGGCGCTGGAAATACACAAGTAATGAGACTCCAAGAAGTTTGAGTCAGAAGTTCAGGCCAAGGTCTTTTAACGATATGGTGGGACAGAATGTTGTGGTGAGATCTCTTCTAGGTGCCATTTCTAGAGGCAGGGTAACTTCCTTCTACCTCTTTCATGGTCCACGTGGTACAGGAAAAACATCTGCTTCCAGAATTTTTGCTGCTGCTTTGAACTGCATATCGCTCGAAGAGCACAAGCCATGTGGTCTTTGTAGGGAATGCCTTGTGTTTTTCAGTGGAAGGAGCCGGGATGTGAAAGAAGTTGACCCCACGAGAGTAAACCGTGTTGATAGAATGAGATCCCTTATGAAGAGCGCAGAAACCCCACCTGTTTCATCACGGTTCAAGGTTTTGATTGTTGATGAATGCCACTTACTAGATGAAGAGACCTGGTCAACATTTTTGAACAGTCTGGAGAACCTTTCTCAACATGTTGTGTTCTTGATGATCACCCCTGATGTGGATAAGCTGCCAAGAAGTGCAGTAGCCAGAGCTCAGAGGTATCATTTTCAAATGTTGAAAGATTCTGATATTGCTGTCAGGCTAAGAGATATATGTGTTCAAGAGCGTCTGGACTTCGAGCAAGTGGCATTGGACCTCATTGCTGCTAAATCAAATGGTTCCCTGAGGGATGCTGAAATGATGCTTGATCAACTGAGTTTACTTGGCAAAAGAATCACGGTGTCCCTGGTCTATGAGCTTGTGAGTACTTCACTTGTATATAGCACAGGTAGATAGCTTAGTGCATTTTGTTTAAGACTGCCATTTTAAGAATTGTTCTTGTTTCGCTAATGCAGATTGGGGTTGTTTCGGATGATGAGTTGCTTGATTTACTGGACTTAGCACTGTCGTCTGACACTTCAAACACGGTTATCAAGGCCAGGGAGCTGATGAGGTCCAGGATTGATCCTACTCAGCTTGTATCGCAGTTAGCCAATCTTATTATGGACATACTAGCAAGTAAAGGTGAAGAAGATAATTCTGAAGCAAGAAAAAGGTTTTCTATGAGACATGCTTGTAAGTACCCAATACTCTGATTTCAGGCCTTCGCTTGTGGTTCCCTAGAATCAGATTAAATGATTTGATTTCCAAACATTGACATGAGTTTTCCTGCAATCAATTGTCTATTCATTTCTCACTTGATTGGTTTGTCTTATGTTGCTATTCTTTGTCCCTTCTATGTATACTCAGCTCAAGTGTAATTACTTATGATAGTGAGTTTTGTCTTACAGCTGAAGCAGACATGCAAAGATTGAGAAATGCACTGAAAATACTCTCTGAAACTGAGAAACAATTGAGGATGTCAAAAAGTCAAAGCACTTGGCTCACTGTTGCTCTTCTACAGTTGAGTTCTCTTGAAAATTCTCTGGGTGCAAATGATTCGAAATCATCTTGTAGGAGTGCACATGAAAAAGGCAAGGATTTATGCATATTAAACTTACATAACCTGGAGGTTTATGATATGCTTCTTTTTTAAATTTCTCTGGTGAGTCATGAGTGCATTTACTATAATTAGACTTTGTTTCCTTGGCATTCAGAAGGGGACTTCTCAAGTACATCATCTGCTGCTGAAAGGGAGAGTCACAAACACCTTATCCCTTGCTCTTGTGGAAAATTGCATCAGTTGGGGATAGAGAGGGACTGGGAAGCGACATTAGAATCTATATGGGATAAGGCTACGCAGTTGTGCCGATCAAATTCTCTAAAGAGTTTTCTAAGGAAACAGGGGAAACTCTCTGCTCTTTCAGTTAATCAAGGTGAGTTATTGCTTCACTCCTGGTTCCTGAAGTGTTCAAACAAACATCAGATGACAAATGCTTCACCACAGGAACATTGTAGGTCTTGAATTTGTTTATTATGGTTTAGTGCTACTTAAAGGTTAAACGTGGAGGCATACTCCTTGTTGAAGACAGGTTGCAGCTATTCTGAATGCATCTCCTGAGTTTCTAGTTGCTTGTGTTCGAAATGTAACCGTTATTAAAGCATTCTGCTTCATGGAAAAGCTGTGTTTGATTCCATTTGGTTACTTGAGTCTCCCTTTTTTGGGTCTTCATGCATGTTCCACTCAATCTGTTAAGGCACCAAAACATTGGTGTCTCTTCTGATTATTTCATATTGTTGTTGCATTTATTTCAGTTCACCAATGATAACTCTATTGGTTATATTTCTCAGACCTGGCTATTGCTGAATTACAATTTCATCATCGTGACTCCGTCTCGAAGGCTGAAAGGTCATGGAAGCTGATAGCAAGTCTCCTCCAATCAATTTTGGGATGTAATGTGGAAATCAGAATCAATCTTGTACTCTATGCTCCCACGTCGAGGTGTGCAAGACTGCGGAAGCTTTCTTTTGGCTTGTTCAATTGTTCTCGCCGAATTCAGCAGAAGAAGGCCAAATCATCTCTTCCATATGGAAGTAGCGACTCTGATTATTCTGATCTTACATCCGAAAAGCCTATGATAAAGGACAAAGTTGTTTTACCAGAGAGTTGTCATCACAGGCTGGAAATGGTAAGGGCTCTACGAAGCTCCGAAGGAAATGTGCTGAGCATGGGGACAACTTCATCTCACAGATCATTAGTACAGGACAATGCTGCGCCAAAAACCCCTGGATGTGGAACTGAGTCTGTGAAAAAAGAGTGGGAGAGTAACCATGACTGTGGTTTCAGTCAAGATTGCAAAGAGGATCAATCACGCTGCTTTCCAAGAAAGCTAGGACTCCAGAGAAAGTCATGTTCGCCTGAAAATAACACTCGGGTGATTTATGTGGGTAACAAGCTGCAGGACAACAGCCTTCAGTTGCCTATATCCAATTCAGAATCTGCAGGAACTTATGCCTGTATTGACGGTGGTACTTATGTCCGTGGCAGTGACTATGACACCAATAACTCCCAAAGTGAGAACGGGTAACGCCTATTCTCTAATTATTATCTTTGTATAGTCATTAGTCATTACCCTTCAATCTCAGAGAATCGAGTAAGAATCGATACTTCAGATTAGTACTAAGTATGCGAGTATGGTGGAACTGTGTAGTGTAGTTTGTCTTTGAGAATAGTCTTGGGACTAAACATTATATGCTTATTCACTAAAGACCTTCATACTTTCGAGATGTGAAACTGTTGATGAATACATGGAAGAACTTAATATGCAATGTATATGCTCTGGATTCAAGTGGTTCATTCTTTCTTTTCTCTATCAGGCTGAGAGATCAGTCAGCTACCCTTTGCTGGAGAACGCCAGTATCCCCCCGACGCAAGGTAAATGATGCTTCAGCTTTTCATAACGTTTGGTAGCTGTTCGAAAATGTTGTCGACAATAGGAGATATGCTAACCTCTCGCGGGACATCTGCAGGAATGGTGGGTGCCTCACGAGCGTCAGAGGTCGCCCTTAGTAGGGTGGGTTCTTCCATGTGGCACGGCCAAGTAGTTGTATGAGTAGTAAGTAACTGCGGTAGGTGATGCATTCATATCTGTGAAGAAACATAAATCTTCAGTTGGAGACGGGGAGAAGAAGAGATTGAACACAATAGCTCGTGCATTTTTGTGTATGTAGATATTCAACCACTAACTCATGGACCAGAGTCATAATATATGGATTTGTAACCCAGTTCAGCTGTAGCAGCAACAAGCATTTGCTGAAAATTCATTGCCTTTGATGTTGGCCGAAATTGGATGATGTAGCAGTCACGTAAGCAAATTTTCATGGGTAACAAAACATTGATAAGATTAAAATAATTGATTGCTAATGTTGATGAAACAAATCTTTTTGAATTAAATTTGTCAAAAAAGACAGTCATTTAGTTTTAGGAGGTAAAACATTTCTAATGCCAGTCATACCAGGGACATTCCAGCCGATTGTACAATCGATGTGAATTGAAATCGATTATACCAGTTAACATGCCACCGGTTTGACAACCATGATATATTTTGAAAATTCCAGCTTTGGAAGAAAGAAAACTTCTGGTTTCGGAGTTAAAGCTAGATGTTATCTGCTATGCGGCCAAGGATGTGCCCGCTTCAAGTTGCTGTTTCGAAGCACAAAAAGATGGTGAATGGGGGAATGGTGCGGTTGGAAGAAAGCTGTTGATAGTAAGGGAAAGATTTTTTTTTTCTTGCACGATAAGTTCTATAATCTTCTGCTTCCGCAGCGTCCAAACATGGTTTAGCTTTTCTGATCAAACATACAACCTGAAGTGAAGATTTTGGTTGCTACGTAGTGGTTAAATGGATCTGTTCGTGGCAGATATGTTCCCATTGTTATTTCCATTATTTCTGGGTTGAGTTTGCTTTGAGAACCAGTGCGGGCGATGACAGGGCGACAGCTAATGTATCACAGCAGTGTGGTAATATATGACACCGAGACGAAAATCTTCACTTCTGTATATAACTGTTATCTAGCTACAATACAGTACCATTTTGAACATGGTAACAGTGATGTGCAAGGTTTTATTTTCCCCATGCATATTAAACTTAGATAGCAAAAAATCGAAAGAAGACAACCCTAAGATAAACAACTAGAGGCATTTTGTCATGTTCAATGGACAACTCGATTAGCAGAACGCTTAGCAAAACGCTAAAGGAAACACAGCAGTCGAATGAAAGATCACAAAAGGTGATAGTCTGCTTGGAGAGAACAATGAACCGCACAACAGTAGACCTAACACTCTGTCAGGGGGTGAGTAAATCTACAAGCAGCACAAACAGCAAGTCAGGCAGCTGATTTGCTTTGAATCAGAGAATCACCAACTTAAATTGAGGAATGAAGATGTTGCTCTCCTATCAGCTGATCTGCTTTGTCAGCTACTTTCCGATTTATTACCGTATAAAGCCCTCTCAAGGGATGCTGCATGAACTCGATCAATGTCATGACTTACAAACACAGTGCTCCCCATCAAAGTTCAACACTTACCAAGTGTCACGGCCTGCTGGGACAGTCTCTCAAAGCTACACAATTTCACTTCTGTTTCTTAGCGAAGAGGAAAAACAATGCCTGCACAAGAAAACACCAAGAAAATAGATCTGGTTATGTCAGGAACTCGTCACTATCGGTTCACTGTAGCCAAAACCGATTCCTGGCGAGCGGATCGATCAGAAGATGAACACATAGAATGAAAACTGATGCTTATAAATTGTTTCCTGTGGAGCTTGCTAACACAGACCACAAGCTTTTGTAAGTAAGTTGTTGCTTCAATCACAGCAGCAAATGAAGAACACCAACCATATCAAGTATGTATTAAGGCTGCTACAAATTCCTTGAGATTGGTTTAATCAAGCAATCATTCTGAGCCATCCCTATTGGGGGCACTATGTACCCTGTTACGAAGCCCTCAGAAGGCATTAGGGAAGCATGAATTAAAAAAAAGGATCCTTAGATAAAAAGATATCTCGATTCATTCTAACTCAGTACAACAAGAAGCATCCGAGTATGTAAAGCTCATTGACCGACCAGCGACTATAAAATACAAAAGATTGCTCATGTCACTTAATGCTGGTGACTTAAGGACCATACATATTAACTAACAATAGCTGCTCAATGATTTCTCCTAACTACTCACACAATCTCTAGAGTGAGGACCAAATAGAACCATAGTGGATCACTCAATCCAGAAGGCGTGCTGGTAAAGTATAGAGAACTCACTTTTGTCGGGCCTTGCATTGTCCAAAGCCTTACTGAAACTACAGTTCATGCTTTCGAACCAACCGCCGAGAGAACAGAAAGAGCCCAGCACCCGATAACATCATTATACTCTATAGTCAAGCAAAGAGAGTTATTATTGAATTCGTCCCCGAGTTTTGGAACTCTAGTTGTTCTCGTTAGCACCATCCGCTATTTGATGCTGACCTAAGCTCAGTAGGCAACTGTGGAAATCTAGCTCCTCTCTCATTGGTTGCTGCAGCATTAGAGTCGAGGCAATGTATGGATGCCACAGGTACCTCCAGCGACTAGAAAGAACGCTGGTAGCGGCTGCCTGTTTCAGTGTCAAGAAAGACAGTATATGACACAGGATTTCATCGTGCAGTTCACTGATCCTGTCACTCGGTTCATCAGATCTCTTGGCACAACGCTGTAAAGAAAAAGAATGAACTGAATCAAGATTCATGAGCATCTGTATGAATACATGAACCCTAGATCGGAAATTGGAGCTACAAAATTAGGAGGCAGCGATATAGGGTGAGGGAAAGTCTCAGACTTTCCACCACAATGATGCAGCTAAAGGGATTGAGCCTCTCCAAGAAATGAACAAAGGCAGAGTTACCCATCAAATCGAAATTAAAGATTTTAGTAGCCATTCACATATTGGCCAGCCATAACCGCAGATTCGAGATCAAACAAGATGCAATGATCAGATGAAAAGGCCCGATTGTTTTGGTGCAACAATATTTGAAACCTAACAATGGAGAAATAGAAATGAAGGCCTAGGTCTAACTTGCAAAGAAAGTTCACCTGGTGTTGTGAAGGAGCGGCGGCACTTGTCCGGGCCCTATCCGTCATTGGAATATGAGAGACCGTCGGAAAGTGAGCTTTCTCGTGTGCACAAGCGAATTTCAATCAGCGAGCATGCGTTGCTTGTGCAAGTGGCGGAGCTTGATTTTGGCCGGAAAGTAGGGACGCTCGGCGGAGGCGTGAATGCGCACGGTTATGCGGCCGCGGTTATATACAGCTAGCAATTACGGAGACAGCGACGGAGAAGGCGAAAAGAAGAAGAAAAAAGTCTAGCAAGCTGCTGCGATGAGAAATAATTGGATTACGAACGGTGGACGATGAGGCCTGGAAGTACGATGACGCACGGCGGCGGTGGCCGGTGAGTCTGGTGGAGCGAGCCGATTTTTTTTTTTTTGACAAAGGAGCGAGCCGATTAAGCGGAGATGGTTATCACTTTATTCACTTCTCATAGAGACGCGTGAGATAGATTGTGAAATGGAAAATCGTTTGGTTTTGATGATTGTTTGATGGAGCGAGCCAATTAAGCGGAGATGGTTTTCAAGGTTGTCAACTCGTGGGTCGACCCACTTTGACCTTGACCCGGTGAGAAAAACGGGCAGCATGCACTCGACGGGTCGACCGCTATGAGATATCGGTTTGGAGGTCAAATTGTGTCATTTTTTTTTTCTTTGTTTGCGAAATGTACCTATTTTCCGATTTTTCTTTTCGCCTAACTCAATCTTTGGAATCCTTAATTGAACATTTGAATATTGATGTTATATAAGTGTGTGTGAATTTTCACTAGATGTTGGATCTAAGTACAACATGTTACTGTGGTGTAATGTTATATGTTATTAATCATATGTTAGATGAAATTTGATATAATTTATCATAGGCCTGACTATTTGGTCCGGGCTATTTGGTTTTACCCAAAACCGGACCTTATAACCCGGACCGGGACTAGACCGAAACCGGATAGCAAACAATCCAATCCAATCTTTGGACTTAGATTTGAGGTAAAAAACCATTTGAGACCGGATAAAAAACCGGATAAGATAGCCCAACACCCAAAACTTAACCAACTCTTCACTCTTTGAGTCCTTAGGCCACTCAAATTCCCACAAGTTCAATCTAAAATCAAGACTGAATTGGGACCGGACCGGGTCAAGACCGGACTGTATCCAATCCAATCTTTTGTCCTTATATTCCCGAAAAGATCGGACTGGGATCGAATTAATTCGGGCCAATTTAACTGGACCGAACCGTATAACCACCCCTAATTTATCAGGATAAATACAATATAATGACTCTTTTCATATTTTCGGGCTAAAAACGGGTGATCCGTTAACCCTTGACCCACTAGCTCGATCGGCTTCCTTTTTATGTTTCATGGGGAGTGGTTAGGGTGGAATTATGTGGCTATGCCTTTATTTTCTATTAAACGAGTCTAGGAAGAATTGAGACCTAGGCAGAGCACATCATTTTTTGAAAGGACTCTGTTTGGCTTTTACGGGAAAAGTTACTTAGACTTCACTTATAAGCTATGGGCCCGTTAAGTATCATTTTGTTGCTGTTGTGGTTGCAATGGTGTTGTGTAAACAAATGTACAACCACAACAGGAAAAAAATAGAAAACACAAACTTGTTTAGTTGATAAATCTGAAAACGCGTTTAGTTACTACATAGCTGACATGTTGTTGTATAGTTGACGTTGAACTCTGTGAGTGATAGCTTAACCCCAAAAGTCGAACCTTCTTCATGTTCATAATTTTCATATTCATGAAATAGTCCATATCTTATTATTAATTGATGGAAATTGGGGAATTGGACCCTTTGGTGTGAACGAAAACCCTAATCCATAAGTGTTCTACTGTTTAGGTGGATTGGGAAGGGAAAGTTGTGCTTATACAATGTGCGAATGCAATGAGAGTGCAGAAATACATGTTCTATTCAATCCACAATTGTGACAAGCATCCCGAGGTTCCATTAATGGAGATCAAGTATTGCACAGAGAAGTTCCTCAAGGACTCTGGATTGCCTCACATCACCATACAATTGTGTGGGTTCATGCAAGTAAGATGGACAACATTCATAGCGCTGAGGAATGAGCAGATCATTGGGAAGCTCCTGACTTTTGTCGGTCCTCTAGCTTGGAAGACTCAGGAGGTAAACAAGAAGGCGACAAGCGTCGAGGGAGACGGAGGATTGGAAGAGGTCGTTGACGGGGGGAGGGACGAGTGGAGAGGAAGAAGTGGTCGGTGAGGGAGAGGGTCGGCGGCAGGGGAGTGGCGGTGCGAGGTTGGGCGACGAGAAGGGAGCGGTCATCGACCTTCCTCTTGAGAGGAAGAAGTTGAGAGAGGGAGAGAGTAGCTGGGCGGCGACTTGGCTAACATGAGGAGATGTTTGGCCGATTTAGAGTTTGGGGGTGGGGTTGGGGATAAACTTTTTTTGTTGCTTAAGATGGGACTTGAACTCATGGCTGGTTTAATGAAATCAGAGTCCCAACCAGGAGGAATCTCGCGTGAAACATGTTTAGAAATCAGATCCAAATCAATAAATTGTTGTTTCTCTGATTTGGGTCCGGTTGTGTGAATCTGATTCACAACAGAGAATAGAAACCCAACTAAACATATTTTTTCTCTTTGATTTCTCCAATTCTTAAAAACACAACAGAAAACAAAAACAAGCAACAATACTAAACGATGCCTAAGTTTGGAGAGAGCGTTGCAAGAAGAAGATATCATGTGATGCTTTATCTACCGAAGTTCTGTTAGCTCAAATCAAAGAAGAGGTGAAGAGTAGTGGTGGTGGAACTGCCCATTTTTCGATGTGGACTGGATGGGAATAGTAGGCAGAGTGTGTGGATTTTAGGCTCTAGGTATACTGGAAACACACAGCTAGCCAAGGTTGTTAATAGTACACACTATTTATTTTTAATGAAATAATACAACACCAATTCATAATAAAAACAATGCCAACAAAAAAGTAAACGAGACATTTGGTTCTAACGCAAAACTCAAATGACTCGTTTTCCACCCAAAAATTCCAGCTATGTCATTGCCTCTTTTCATAAATCAACTTCCACCATGTCCTTTATATTATTTCTTTCCTCTGTCATTGCTTAATCTCCCCTAAATTTATTTCTTTCTTTCCCCCAAATTTCACAAGCAACGAAGATAGTCATCCATTTCTCGTATCCTCAAATTTCACAAGCAATTGACCCAACCTGGATGGCCTCTCTCTCGCTGGTCATCTACTTAGCATCACATCTTTTTCATTCACAAACACCACCCTATTAGGAGTTGTGCCACAACTCTTTATAATTAGGCTGAATTAGAGTTTGCTTGAATTTTTCCCCTTGTCGTGTCGTCATTCAATTAGGTTAATAGATTGAAAGAGAAGGTGAAGAAAAAATCTCAAAAGTTCAATTGTGATTTTCCAAAACCCCAAGGAGAATGAAACTTTCGCATTTACTAACCTACTTAGTTATATGGAGCCATTTGAGGTTAAGGTAGGTCATTTGCACCACCATGGCACAAAATTATAGTAGTGACTTTTTTTTAATGTAATAGTGAATTGATTAAAAGATCTTCGATAATTAGGATTTTTTTTGAAAAACATTGTTTTATGATCTTTATTTAACTTTTAATTCATACATTATGTAACTGAGCTTTATATATATACAAAAACTTTGAAATTCAGAGGTGTTTGTTGCTATCGATTGGCATTACAAGTTTTAGAGGCACACTAAGAATGGCAAGTTCTCATTAAGCTATGCATATCACGCCATCCATGAGCAAGTTAGGCAATCCCCTGTTTGTGTTGGATCAGTTTTTTCTAAAAAATATAATACATCCTACATATTCCGATCTCAAACAAACTAGGCAAAATACAGTTGTATATTCACAACTATCAGGTTTGTGACAAATATATCCACAACTATCGAAATACATAAAATATCCATTTCCGTCCACTGCGTTAACTCCGTCAGTTAACTTGATGACTGGACAAACAGTGGATGCTTAGTTGGCGTGTTTCTGACCCCACTAAATGACGTGGATTAAAAGAGAAAAAAAAATAGGCAAAATATAGTTGTATATCCACAACTATCATGTTTGTGACAAATATATCCACAATTATCGAAATATACGAAATATCCAAAAATTGGAAGGTTGTGTGACAAATCTATCCATTTTCGTCTGAAACTATAACGGTGTGTCAGACGACGTTAAATTGACTAATAGAATGCTGAATCGATGCCACATAAGCCAAAAAGCAACCAAACTTTACACCATTATCTGTTAGACCTCGCTGATGCAGTATTCTCTGTTGGCGATTTGGTTAGATTCAAGCTTGGTATGACCATGGCGCCGACTGCATGGAAGCCGTCAGAGTAAAAGGGAGGCAATGGTTGGGGATTGTGGTTGGAATTGAAATCTGGGCTTGGGGTAGGGTTATTTGGGGGTGAAGGCGTTGATCGGAGGAGGATCAATGGTTATCGGGCGTATTTCTGGGTTGGAGTTTTAGTCTCGTCGTCTATGATTTTTAGGGTTTTTAAATTCTTTTTTCTCTTTCAATCCACGTCATTCAGTGGGGTCAGAAACACGCCAACTAAGCATCCACCGTCTGTCCAGTCATCAGGTTAACTGACAGAGTTAACAGAGTGGATGGAAATGGATATTTCGTGTATTTCGATTAGGGGTGGGCAACCGGTTCGGTAAACACGAACCGAACCGAACCGAAACACAACCTTGTCGATTTTTATGGCCGTCTGACACGCCGTTATAGTTTCAGACGGAAGTGGATAGATTTGTCACACAACCTTCCGATTTTTAGATATTTCGTGTATTTCGATAGTTGTGGATATATTTGTCACAAATCTGATAGTTGTGGATATACAGCTGTATTTTGCCAACAAACTATTAGGGTTTTAAATTATTTGGATGGGTTTGAATTGATATTTACAAAATCACTGTATATGAGTTAAGTGATTAAAATGATTAACTAATTAGGGGTTGTTTGGAAGTTGCGATTGTTTTGTTGAGATTGTCATTATGCATGTATTGTTTACAATGCATCGTTTTTTGTTTTTTTAGCAGAAACAATACATGGATTGTTTCTGTGATGTGACAGAAACTATCACTCATGTTGAGATAGTTGAGTTGAGATTGTTTTGTCTCAGCTTTTAGTTGATGCGACATACACAATCACACATACCAAACGTTGTATTCTACAATGCATCAAATTCGACAATACATGTATAATATTATACATGCATTCTCAACAATACATTTATTTAACAATCGCAACTTCCAAACAAACCCTAAAAATAAAATACAACAAAAATGTATGGCTGTCGAGGTTAATTTTCCGGGCAAGCAAGCTGCAAGCGGGGTAAATGGGTAATTCTGGGTGAACTCCGTTCACGGAAAGCTAGAAACCCTAACTCTGGGGGGCGCCCGCCGAGTGTAAAGCCAGGACTCGCCATAAAAATGAAGAGAGCCAATGCCACGTGGACACATTGGCAGATAACGTCTCCCAAAAACCTCTCGATGACGTGTACCTTGTAACCGCGGCCTCCATATAAATACCACACCATCTTTTTCTTTCCCTCTCATCGTTTTTTTTCTCGTGCTCATCCATTCTCTCTCTCTCCTTCTTCACTGTCCATTTTCCTCTTCTCGAATCGCTATCGAACGGATTGGGACGAACACTTTTTCCTCCGGGAACTCTTGCTCTGCTGATTTCTCGCTCCTAGTCTCCTTCTTCCGGCGAGCATTACCCGGGAGCCTGGAGGAATCCGGAGAGATCCTCCCGTTGATCTAGGGTTTTTTTTTCTTCTTTCTCTCCAGATTTGAATCGGCCGTTGTTTTCGTTTTTTTTTTTGCGCGCTCTGATCGGAAGTTCTGTCTCGGCGTGGAGGATATCCTGATTGTTTCTTCCTGGCTTGGCTCGAGATCCCGGGCCAAGCACAGAAGAACCGCTTCACCGTTTCCGGATTCACTTCCCTTCTTCGCTCCTCTCTTCAGGACTCGGCAAGCCGACTGCGGCAGAGGTATTAGTTTGCATTTCTCTCAAAGTCTTTTCTTCCTTTTTGTTTAATCTGCTACTGGTTTTCTTTATCTTGCGGTGGTTAATCTGTATGGTTGCTTGAGAGGGGGAAAATGCGAGAGCGCTAGTCTGTTTTAGTGGTCGAGACGTCGAGTGTTTTTGTTTTGGCAAGGTGGTGAAGTTCCAGATGTTTGGATATCGTGTTGAGCTTCAGATCTTTGCGATTCGAGAGTCCAGGTTTATGATTGTTCATTGTAGTTTCACTGTGTCCGCCACGATTCTGGACAGGAGTTTTAATTGTTGGCGATGGTGTGGATGCATCGAAGACGTGTTGGTGATTCTAGAACCTAACTGATTTCTTTCTGTTTTTTTTATTTTGTTTTTTTTTGAAGTGCAGAAGGCATTGTACAGGATTCGTTGTGTAAATGGCGTCGAATGAGGGATTTCTAACTGATGAGCAAAGAGAAGTGTTAAAACTTGCCTGTCAGAACGCAGACAATTTGGCTTCACCGCCTAAAAGCTTGTCGTCTTCACCTAAATCCCCTTCAGGGTTGCGTCCTGAACACTTCGTGAGAGTTCCTGGTGCTGGCAAAGCATCCACAGGTGGGGCTGGTGGCAGGCATGTAAAGCGATCCCACTCTGGCAAGTATGGGAGAGCAAAGAAGGGTGAGTGTTCATCACTATGATTTGGCCAGTGTGATTTTGTTACTTACACGGACACATAGAAAGCTGCCTGTATTATGATTTTGTTGCTTTTTATGCTATTACGGTTATCAATTATTAGTAGGGTTCTGGAGGTGGAGTGATTCGTCATATTTTTCAGTTTTTGGTGTGGCCTGAGATTCATTTTAATTCAACGAAAAAGAGGTTTATTTTATTGTTTTTCTTTCATTTCTAGTTGAGTTGCTTCTTGTGAAGTGATTGAGGCAGACAAATCTCTACATCTATTTGTGATCCTCTCTGTTGTGGAATTTTATGCTTTTCCTACTACTTGCTTGATACAATTTCCAGTTATTTCTGTACGGATGTGTTAAAACTCGAAAGCTATTACAATCACACTCAACTATTTCTACTATTGAGTGGTGGGAACAGATGGTGCTGGTGGCAAGGGAACATGGGGGAAGCTTCTTGATACAGAGGGTGATATCCATATTGATCGCAATGATCCTAATTATGACAGTGGAGAGGTAACTCATATGTTGATCTATTCGTGTGTTTTTGAAGTAAAGTTATGGGATATATTCTTCCCGGCATTCTTTATTTTGACCAGGAACCTTATAAACTCGTTGGGGCTACATTATCTGATCCCTTGGATGACTACAAGAAAGCGGTTGCTTCCATAGTAGAAGAGTATTTCAGTACCGGGGATGTAGAAGTTGCAGCATCAGACCTCAGAGAACTTGGAGCCAGTCAATATCATCCATACTTTATCAAGAGACTCATCTCCATGGCCATGGATAGACACGACAAGGAGAAGGAAATGGCTTCTGTTTTACTGTCCTCACTATATGCTGATGTTATAACTCCTGCACAAATCCGGGATGGGTTCGTCATACTTCTCGAATCTACTGATGACCTTGCTGTAGATATCTTGGATGCCGTAGATGTCCTTGCTTTGTTTGTAGCGCGGGCCGTGGTTGATGAGATACTCCCACCTGCTTTTCTCCCACGGGCAAAGAAAACTATTCCTGAAGCGTCGAAGGGATTTCAGGTTCTATTGACTGCTGAAAAATCCTACCTTTCAGCTCCTCACCATGCCGAGCTTGTGGAAAATAGATGGGGTGGTAGCACTCGTAACACTGTTGAAGAGGTGAAGAAGAAGATTGCCAGTCTGTTGAGGGAATATGTCGAGAGTGGACATGCTGTTGAGGCCTGTAGATCCATTCGAGAGCTAGGGGTTACATTCTTCCATCATGAAGTTGTGAAGAGAGCTTTAGTTCTTGCAATGGAGATCCAAACTGCTGAACCACTCATATCCAAGCTCTTGAAAGAAGCTTCCGAGGAAGGCCTCATAAGTCCTAGTCAAATGACCAAAGGCTTTGCTCGGTTGGCAGAGAGCCTTGATGACCTTGCACTCGACATTCCATCTGCTAGACCCCTTTTCCAATCTATCGTCTCTAAAGCCATCTCAGAAGGGTGGCTGGATGCTTCCTTCTCAAACACTTCAGGTGAAGATGGGCAACCACAAGCTGAAGATGCAAAGTTGAAGCGCTACAAAGAGGAGGTTGTTTCTGTTATCCACGAGTACTTTGACTCCGATGATATCCCTGAACTGATCAGGAGTTTGGTAGATCTCGGTTTGCCGGAGTACAATCCGATATTCTTGAAACGGCTTATAACCCTTGCCATGGACAGGAAAAACAGGGAGAAAGAGATGGCATCTGTTTTGCTCTCGGCGCTTCACATAGAGATCTTCTCAACAGAAGACATAGTTGATGGCTTTGTGATGCTATTGGAATCAGCTGAAGATACCGCGCTCGACATCCTCGATGCTTCAAACGAGCTGGCCTTGTTTCTAGCTAGGGCTGTGATAGATGACGTACTGGTACCTTTGAATCTCGAGGAGATAGGAGGCCAGCTGCCGCCAAACAGCAGCGGGAGCGAGACTGTGAAAATGGCCAGATCTCTCATCACTGCCCGCCATGCCGGCGAGAGGCTCCTGAGGTGTTGGGGAGGCGGGACCGGGTGGGCCGTCGAGGATGCGAAGGACAAGATCACGAAGCTGTTGGAGGAGTACGATAGCAGCGGCGGAGTGGGCGAGGCGTGCCAGTGCATCCGCGACTTGGGAATGCCCTTCTTCAACCACGAGGTGGTGAAGAAGGCGCTGATCATGGCGATGGAGAAGAAGAACGACAGGATGCTGGACCTGCTCCAGGAGTGCTTCAACGAAGGGCTGATCACCACCAACCAGATGACGAAAGGGTTCACTCGTATCAAGGAAGGGCTCGACGATCTCGCTCTCGACATACCGAATGCGGAGGAGAAGTACGCCTTCTACGTCGAGTATGCCCAGAAGAAGGGGTGGCTTCAGGCATCGTTTTAGACCCTAGATGGCCCTTTTTTACTTGAGAAGCACGCACTATGTTTCGGATGTTATGTATTTCTTTCTCCTGTTTAGATAGACGAGTATGAGAGATGTATTAGATTCCTTTGATACGATTGTTTCTCCTTGTTGTTTTCCTTATCTTTGGTCCTGGGTTTTGTTGGTGTTTCAGGAAAGGGTCAAACGAGGGAATTGTTTTATGATCCAAGCCAATGTACAAAGTTGGTTTCTCGTCTTTACCAAGTAGCTTTTATCTTCACACTTAAATTGGGTAATTAGCAACGGCAAATATCATTATATCAATCTCATAATACGATCCTTCAACTTTATTATCGATGACAATATACAATTATTATACCTGGTATGAAGTACGTAATTCAGAAAATTGCTTCTAAAAAAGTGAATGGAACGGTCTAGCTCACATATTGCTTCTCCAGCAGGCTCCCACAGAAGGCCAAGTCGAAACGCTCTTCTGGAGGGTCTCCAATGAAATCAAACACAGCATCAGCATTCAGAAAGTCCTCATCGGCTGTGTATCTGCCACCACCAAAACATCTCATCTTTCATCAAATACATTACCCAACATTCAGTTGTCAAGCCGTGAACTTTCGGTTGTTGATTGAAGCGTATCCTCAGAAAAAGAAAGAAGAGAGAGAGAGAGAGAGCCTGGAAGCTTCAGACTTAAAAGAGGGTCAAAAAACCATTAGCAGGAACTTACCCGCTCTTAGTGATGATACATTTCATTCCGGCTGCTTTGGCAGCAGCAAGCCCGATTCCACTGTCCTCTACCACTACACAGCTGCAGGAAAAATTTCCACTTGTATGAGCATTTCAGGTAAATGCTGGCAATGTAGAATGAGATTATGATTGTTATTTACTACCTTGCCGGATCTACACCCAAAGTGGTGGCAGCTAGTATGTAAATGGCCTGTCAAGAATGAAGCACCAGTTTAAGGATCTGTCTGAAGTGTCAAGCTGATCAGAAGGATTGAGATATATGGTATGATATCAATGGGACTGGAAAATAAAGGAGCACCGGGTCTGGCTTCTTGCGAGGAACTACATCTCCTGCAAATATCTTGATCTTCTCCGCACGCTCAGGTCCCAACAAGTAGGAGACTATGGCAGAAACCTTGAATCAATGTAGCAAAGCAAATGACAAGTCAAGATCATACTATTTAGCTCTTGATGATAAAGAGTCAATACTAGCTAATGAAATTGGCCTATACACACCGCTTTCTCATTGGAAGTGCTGCAGACAGCAACAGGCACCCCTTTTCCCAAAGCTTGATCAACCAACCTGAAATGTCAATGGCTGAACATTCAGCTTAAGGCAGCTTGGAGTTGAATTCGATCATACAGCGTACTACCACCATCGAGTTTCTTCAAACACAAGTTGACGTGGTTAAAAAATAATCAAAAGTGCTAATACGAGTTCTAGGAGACGCACTTTGCAACGCCAGGGCGAAGAGGCAGCAGTCTCTTCTCGATGAGAGCCATGAACAACTCTGTCTTCCTTTTGTGAAGTGAAGCAATGAAAGCTTTCCTTTCATCTTCACTCTTGGGAGCATTCTCTGGCCATCCAACTTTATTGAAGTATGCTGTCATCCTGCAAAGTTGCTAGGTCAGCACATAACCCACTTCCACATCATACATTGATCAAATCCCTATAACAACAACCAGACATTGAATCCCACAAAATCTCATCATCAACTCGAGGAATAGGGAGATTGTTTTGTAGATTATCTGAAATAAGAAAATGTACCTCTCTTTCCCACCTCCAATTTTCAACAACTCTCCATACAAATCCACATCCCAAGTGACCCCCAATTCCTTCTGCAAAAATCGAGCAATTTCAATTCAATTCATTACCCAGCAATTACATCCAAATTTCAAACGCAGACCAAGTGCAGAATACTTTACTGTGAATGCCATACTTCATCGAAAGTATCGTTGAAGGAAACCCTGTGGCCGTCCTTCTCAGTATCAACAAGCACGCCGTCGCAGTCGAATAGAAGCGCGGATGGCAAAGCAGCCGCCGTCGCCGCCGAGCAAGTTACAGCACCCCTGCCCCTGCTTCTTCCCATTCCCAATGCTGCAATTTCCCTGTTCCGTCTGCTGACACAAATCCTCGTGCCCAGCAACGAAGACGATGAAGTCGACTCATGGGTCCTGCTAAAAGTGGCTATGGAATAAGTCTTCGGCTCCTGGGAAGCAACAGTAGAAGGAAATGGCGGCAAAGCAAGAGAGACGGTGGTCGACGACGCCATTATTGGTGGCAGGATTTGTTTGGAGCCCTTCCTCTGTCCACCAACGGTTTATTTTACTTCGTGGTGACGCAGCTTATCTAGTCCACCGTGGGGCCCAGTGAAATCTGGCCTCATTCGGCCCATTAAAATTTCTGCTCGCTTCAGGCCCAGCCCAACTCTGTTACCTCCGCCGGGCGCCGGGAAACAAGGGAGATACTTAAGAAGAGGGAATGAAGGCGGTTTTGTAGCTTGCTTGGACAGGAGGCTACAAAAGAGGGAGAGGAAATCGGAAGGAAGAAAAAAAAAAAAATTCAGAAATGGCGGGAACCTCAGGGCCGATTCCAAACCCTAAGTACGAGTTCGACACTCCAATTACCGCGCAATGGCTGATACACTACTCTCGCTTCTTCAACTTCCCTTCTCTCCACCAAGCTGCTTCATCCGGTTCCAAACGCCGGAAGAAGAACACTTCCGGAACATGGCTCTCTTCCGCTTCCATGGCCTGCCTGCAACTCCTGCAGCATCAAGCCGATGGCGTCCTCCTTGTCTCTTCTCAGGGAAAAATCTACGTACGTGTGTTCTTCTTCTGTTGTATTCTCTATCCAGTTGTCTCTCCTCTTTCGTTGCGTTTATTTGACGGCGGTATCTGAAAATGGCGTCTCCATTTTATTAGGTTTCCCGATTTAGGTTAGGGGAGCTGGTTAGAGTTTGCTCTGTATCGTTTGAGGTTTCCTAGGACTTCTGTGAACTTGGGGGGGAATTTGGTGAATTATTCAGGCTTTGTGATCTGATGTTGATTCGGTTAGTTTGGTGGGCCTTCAAGTTCATCGTTTACTGCCAACAGATTGAACCGAAACTTCGAATGATTGTAACAGGAACAACACCGGATCTCGAAGCTGCAATTCTCCTGGCCTCAGGTTTCATGTCTGGATATTTGCCCTCTTAGAGGCAGCAGAGCTGTATTTGCAAGTTATGGGGATAATATGGACCAGGCAAGTTTCTGAATTCTGTACTAAATCTGGGGTTTCAAGATCCTATAACGATTCCGTTTTGCTCCTCAAAATCGAAGCTGAGTGCAAGTGCAAAGCATGTGGCTTATGGATTATGAGTTATGTTTTTTTCGTTGTCGTTATAGATACGCGTGTTCATGTTTTTGGTAAGGCTTGTCTTGTCTGTTCATGAAGTGTACCCTTTTGGTTTGCCTGCTGAATTTGCAGGTCCAAAAGTTTGCAATGCGGTTCTTGTCATCTTCTGATGCACAAGCCTTCATGTGCTCTGTAAAGGTGAGACCAACCTTCCTTCAGGTTACTGTATATGTACAGAAACAATAGTTGGATGTAAAACCTTGGACCAAACCAATATAGATTTTGTTTTGTGCTGAAACCCATTGATAGAAGTCCAGTCTTCATTCTGTTCTTTATTCTTCCGGCCTCGATTTAAATAGGATTTGATCGATGAGTTAACCTAGTTATGCTGATTACCAATAAGAGATTCCATTTGTTTCTGTTTTCCTCTCACTTCGGCAGACAAGCTTGAATGCTGTTACAAGCGGGATTACCGGTGCTAGAGTTGGCTCAGAACTTTTGTCTACATCTAACTTCCTATCATCAGATGGAATAAGTGATAGGTGATGATAAAGTTACTTTTCATGTCAGTTGGTTTTGGCTAGTTAGAAATAGAATTCATGAAATAATCTGTTCCCATCATTACTGTAACTAATGCTGGGAAGAAACAATGCTGCAGTACGTCTCAAGACATGAGCAACCTGAATCCTGTTGGAAACTATTGGCCGGAAATGCAGCTTGCATCAGACCACAAATACACACAATACACTGATGGAACACATTCTACTCATCATTCAGTAGCTGGAGCTACCCCTGCACCTCCCAGCTTGACTACTCATCTGCCAGACACTTGCAATGATGGACATAGAGGTTTACTTGCTCTGACTTTATCAGGGATTACCCTCCATTGTCTCGAAACTGTTTGTCTCATCTGGACATGTAATGTGAAAATTTTGCAGAGCTGCTGAATGTACCTGAGCTTTTCTACCCCATTCACAAGTCTACAGAACAGGTATTTCCCGAAACTCAGTGATCCAAAAAGCAACTCATTGCCAGAGCTATTTGGCTGTGGCTGGCTATCTTGTTGTACATATTCACTCCATGATCTACTCATCTTGGTTGGATTAATAAGATTGTTTGGAATTATTTTCACTCTTACCCAAAGCTTGCTTCTTGTTTATTCCTAAGCTTTTTCTGTTCCAATTTCATGCAGGCTGCCGTTGCAGATCCTTGTTTCTTCGGTTAGTACATCTCTTCTTCTGATCTCTTGTTACTGCTTTACGCCCTTCATCTTGCTAAGTGATATGCCTCTGAACATAGTGAACGATGCTTGTCCCGTCCCATCAATGCCAAAATGCATTGTACCATCTATGCTCTTTCGTTTTTAGGCTGATACATTGATAGTCTTCATGTTTAACAATTGAGCAGGTATGCTGACGGGGTTGGAGGTAATGCTTATGGAACTAGGAGGCGACCTGTCATTGTAGGTGCTACTATTCGTCTTTTTGCAAGCACACTGAAAAGCAATTTCCACACAGTAAAGTACTACCTCGTATGGCCTCAAGCTGGTCAGTTTTTGTTTTTGTTTTTGTGAAGATTCCTCTGACCCAAAACATGAGCTTTCGTCCATCATATACCATAGCATACATGTAGAGCTTTCTTGGTGCAACCATTGAGTAGTTGAAACCTCATTCATGCATCAATTCTCCACGGTGCCGATTTGATGCATGAAAGTAGCAAAGTTTTGTCGCTGTCCCCAGGCTGCTTTTCGGGGGTTTCTGAAAGGTTTGTTGTAAACAGGTTTTGTGGAAATGTTTCACTCGACACGAGATGATTCTTTTTTCTTTTTTTAAGGTCATGGCAGCACATGGATAGGAATGATTTAATTGGAGGTAAAGCTTGTGGAATGATATTGCTTGCTATTCATATAGCTCTCTCGATCAGGCAGGCAGGAAATGGGTAAGAATTGAGGATTGTAACTGGAGTTTGTTCTGGAAAAAGTTAGGGTACGATTGAAACTGTGGTTTAATTGTTTCATACAGCTAAAATCGTCTACTGGTTTCCATTCCGTATGAATTTTTTTTGGGTCGAACTACCGATACGATACGATTTTTTAAACACTTGTTTTTAAGGAATGAACAAAGAATGTGGATGGTCTGTGTATGTTGTTGCAAATTGGGTGTACGATGGTGAGGCTAATGGAAACAGTCTCTACTCTCTACCTAGCTTTACTAGGGAGAGGATGGGTGGAGGCAGAACATAAAGCTTGGAAGTAGACAGATAGCCCAGTTTGGTTGGTTGGTTGGTTGGTTGGTTGAATTGATATGATTTTGGTTTAGTCCAGTCCCCTACCTACGGGCTAGGGCTACTTGCGTTCGTAACAGTGAAATATTTATGTCTGTTGAGTGTTGAGCCCGACCATTTTCTCAGAGTTGCTAGATGAGCGAAATTCATCGGGAAAGATTTTGGTGATAAAGAAGGGCAGCCTGATCAAGTATACCAATGTATGTTTCGTATTGTCAATTCTCAAATAACCCTTCATGTAGAAATAAACGATGAACGTTTCGGTGAATGCGAGGAATGGTCTTCCAAACAGGATAGAGTAATTTGTAGCCTTGTCTATGACGAGTACTTCAAACTCGAGGGAAGATGAAGGGTAATGAAATTTGAGATATATCTCGATAAGTCAATCTGGGCTTCATATAGGTATGGACTTAGAAGTTTGTGATTGATGAATCGTAACCCACGATTCAAACGACGTAAAATGTCGAAAGACTATTTTTAGGTTTATTATTCGATAGCCCGGAATAACGCCGAACTTATATATATATATAATATCCAAACCCTACCACTTAACCTAACTATGGCCGAACCAGCTTCCCCTAGCTAGCCGACGTGACTAGTTACAAAACTAGACTCCCAATTGGACTGACTAAGCCCATGCATTAACAACGTAAACAACTAATACAACCCTTAATAATTGAACAAAAGCACATAAAGCATTAACCCCAAAGCCCAACATTTATTCTCATCAGTGATCTAAATAAGTGGGTTGTGAAACTTCTCATTGGGACATGGATCACCAAAGAGGCTTCTGGATCGCCATGGTTCACAGCCACCGGCTATTGGATGTGTGAAATGAGGTTTCTTTACCTGGTTGGTGGTAAGATCCATCTGGTTCAAGTCTACATTTGTTCTTTCTTATGCCTTAGTATGAAATTCATGTAAAACTACCTTAAAAGACATCAAAGGTACCGATAGAGGCTACAAAAATGTTCAAAGGAACAAATATGAAGCAAAATCGCAGGAGAATTGAGTAAAGATGCATCAAATAGCGGATATTTCGCTAAGAAAAGGATATGGAAACATTACTTTTCCAAGTGTCATCAAGTAATCTCACACATTGGACTATTAAATGTTAGTGTTGTGGTATATGATTCATGATTGAACCTCTCCCAACAACTCGAGTTATTGGGATTAACTGGTTCTTGACATGGTATCAGAGCCTTCTGTGACAGAGAGGTCTTGTGTTCGATTCCCGGTGACCCCCATTTGTTAAGCACATGGTATTCTTGTTTTCAGACCTGTGCAAACTCCAAGCCCTTGTGAGTGGCTTTCGTTTGAGGGGGCATGTTAGTGTTGTGGTATATGATCCATGATTGAACCTCTCCAACAACTCGAGTTATTGGGATTAACTGGTTCTTGACATTAAACGCACATTGGAACTAAATGAAACAATCCCTAAGTAAAAGTGGCTAAAGATATATAAAAAGGGCCGTACTAATATAATAGGTTATGAAAGTAGCATACTTTAAGCGTCATCAATGTGCAAAACTTATAAGGCATATAATTACCCCCCTTCCAGTTCAGAAGAGGAAACAACATTAATCACAACTTTTATTGGGTTCTCCCCGTAGCCAGATGCACCCTTTTCCTCAAAGATCATTCTGAAACTTTTGGGGGGTAAACATGGGATGTCAGAACTGTCAAAAAGCACCATTCGACAGCTAGAATCTACGTTTCTCTATGTTTCTTCAACCAGGAGTGGCTAGTTCATGTTGTTGTTTAGGTTTGTGGAACCTAGAGGTTCAAAGATTGTTTATGTCGATTTTATGATGTTGCATGCATGCATTCACACTTCATTGTTGTGCTTCAATATACTTTGACGAATCAAAATTATAAATTATTTTTTATTTATCAAATTGATAATATGTTTTGGGTTTATAGAATTATAGAATATGGCTTGCCAATTGAAGGTTACAATATAGTATCATTTTCCAAACTCCGCTGCTTCTCGGTCCAAATAGTAAAACTCGTTGGATCGTATGCTAACTTAACAATATATATATGATGAAGGCCAGTATATGCTCGGCTTATTGAAAAGTCTCAGAGACAATCTGGAAATTAGGTTTAGAAAGGGGAAAGACAGATCGACTGTGAAGTCGCGAGAGGAGAAAGGAAATGAATCCTTAGACAGGGTCTCGGCTGATCTGAACAAAGATATGGGCTGAACTGGACTTGGGCCCAAAACTAAATAACCCAGATCTCTTAATCAAATAGCCCAATCCAATTTTAATACTCAGCAGTGGTACTGAATTGAGAAACAGAGAACTCGAGAATAGAAGAGAAGCAGAGTTTTTCCAGAACTTCAAAACACCAGACTGATAGCGAGAAGACTAAAGAACACAAGACACACGACGTTTTTAACGTGGTTCACCCAAGTGCGATGGTTACTTCCACGTCCCAGAATGTGGTCTGGGAGGCCTTTTATTGGTTGTTTCAATTATGACAAAAGAAGAAACACAGTACGAACAAACTATGAAAACAAGAAACAAAGAACAAAGAACCAGAAAACAATAAATCCAGATCAACCACTGATCTGTTTCAGCCTTGATAAAAGTTGAACCTTTGCCTCAACTGTTTATCAACCCCCTTTTTGTAATCCTTCCACCAAGTCCTTTACCACTCTAGCTCTTTCAAAAAGGTGCTTGTACAAGTACAGGATCAGTCAAATAAATAGTACCAAGATGAGCTAGCCGTTGGGAGCAGCTAAGGAAACTCAGTCAAGTTTCCTTAAGAGGATTCATGTGATTGAGCAACGGTTATGAACTGCAAGCTCAGACTTTCCACAATTCCTTCTACAATCTCCCCCTAAGTCGGAGATTGCAGATTGCTTTATGACCTGCATTAACCAAACAACCTTTCCACACAGGATCAAGCAGCACAGTTCATATCAAAGGAAACACAAGACATAATTGAGAAGCAACACAATCACTGAGTTCAGCCAAAAACAGCCAGATCCTCCCTCACATAAAAAACAATACGACAGGACAAACAACGCAGTACTCCCCCTGAGTACAAGAAACAAAGACAAACGATCCACACGAGAAAAAGAACACTCAGACTAGACTAGGGATCTGAACTTTCTTCAGAAGACACAAGATCATCCAGTGCAGCTGCCGCGGTAGACTCAGAGCTTGAGCCATAAAGGTCTTGGAGCGCAGCTGCAAAAGACGCAATAGGAGCTTGATCTTCAGGAGCTACTTGTTCTACTGAAACTTCCCCATCAACAGCTTCATCTTCTAGTTCTGAGTCACTGCTGATCCAGTGGACAAAAGGGCCATCATCCTCCCCCTCAACTGCAATCCCTATTTCGTTAAGGACGTCATCCGCATTGAGCCACAGAGTCGGAGACTCGGTACGATAGGCTGAAAGATTTAGTGGCAGAGCAAGCAGAAGACGAGTAATCATGGCTCCAAAAGGGAGAGGAGCATGGAAGTTGTGATCAATGAAAGGGAGAAGGGCTCCGAACAACAGATGGAAAAATCTAAAGGTACAGCAGCCACAGCATGGGCGAGGATCCAGAGATCAAGGGGAATGACTCTATCAAGAAGGATAGAACGAGGGAGGAACACCCTAGTGAGCAGATAATGGAAGGTTTGTAACGAGGGTGAGAGGAGGGCTGAGGAGAAGGTGAGGTCATGATCAGGTTCGTGGCCAGTAAGGTGAACAGCCCCTGTAACAACATTGAAGTTGAACATAGGCAGTTCAGCAGGATGAGCAAGGGCTTCCCCAAAAGCAGGGATATGAAGAAGGCGACGAAGATCATGAAGGGGAAGGGTAATCATATGGCAATGAACAGGAGATGACAGAGTGCGAGATTGAAGGCCAAAATACCGAAGATTGGAAAAGAAACATCGTACTGCCTCAGGACAAATGATGGTGGAAGACGCTTCAGGTGAAAGCAAGAACTCCCAACCTAAATTCTGAACGAAAGGCAATACATCTAACCCTAAAGGAACAAAATCCGGGAGATGAAGGACAGTGGTAGGGCTGATGGGACGGTTGGCGAAGGACTGAGTGTGGCGATGATAGTTGGCAAGGACAGGCTCATGGAACCAGGTTCTAGAGTAAGTGAGGGCGAAGGCATACACCATGATTGACTCTGGAAAGACACTTACACAGGAAACTAAGAGGAAAACACTCAAAACAACTCGATGAAATCAATACAGGGAATAAGCAGGAATAAATAGACTCTGGACAAAGCACTAAAAAGGAAACAATCAAAGAGCAATTAAGACACATAAAAAGGAAAGCCACACACAAAACAGACGAAAGGAATTCAAAGCAAACAAAACAAGGAAAGCAAGAAAAGAAAAAGGTAGCTTACAGAACTAAGGTTCTGAGACGGAAGAAATAGAGGAAAGAGATCGCAAACCGATTTCAAAACAGAGGAAGTTGAATCGATCTGCCAGAAGAGGTTTAGTAAAGATATCCGCAAGTTGAAATTCTGTGCTAATGTATTGCAAATTTATGATTCCAGAATTAATCAAGTCGCGTATAAAATGGTACTTAACATCAATGTGCTTAGTGCGAGAATGTTGCACTGGATTTTTGGACATGCACATAGCACTTGTGTTATCACAGAACAATGGAATAGAAGACTGTGTTATGCCATAGTCTTGAAGTTGACTTTTTAGCCACAATAGTTGAGCACACGTGCTGCCAGCAGCTATGTACTCAGCTTCGGCTGTAGAGAGAGCAACAGCTCCCTGCTTCTTACAAGACCATGAAACTAATGAAGTACCTACGAACTGACAGCTACCTGAGGTACTCCTTCGATCAACCAGACTTCCAGCATAGTCAGAGTCGCTGTACCCCATTAGATCAAATGAGTCATGTTTGGGGTACCATAGTCCTACATCCATAGTACCTTTGAGGTATCTAAAGATTCTTTTGACTGCTGACATATGACTTTCCTTAGGATCTGACTGAAAGCGAGCACACAAACATACACTATGTTGTATGTCAGGTCGGCTGGCCGTAAGGTAAAGCAAAGATCCTATCATCCCTCTATACTTTGATTGATCCACTGACACACCAGTTTCATCTCTATCAAGTTTTAGATTAACTGCCATAGGTGTGGAGCTAGTGTTTAAACTAGCCAAGTCAAATTTTTTAAGCATAGAGGAGATGTATTTGGACTGATTTATGAAAGTACCATTGTTAAACTGCTTAATCTGGAGTCCGAGGAAAAATTGTAATTCCCCCATCATGCTCATCTCAAAATCAGCTTTCATAGCATCACAGAATTCAGAGCACATATCTTTACAAGTAGCACCAAACACAATATCATCAACATAGATTTGAACCAGAAGAATGTCATTAGATTTTCGTTTAATAAAAAGTGTTTTGTCAACTGAACCCTGATCAAAACCATGTTCACAAAGAAAGGATGTAAGCCTGTTATACCAAGCTCGAGGAGCTTGTTTTAGACCATACAGAGCTTTCTTTAACTTGTACACATGGTCTGGAAACTGAGTATTAACAAACCCAGGTGGTTGAGAGACATAAACTTCTTCCTGAATAATCCCATTTAAAAAGGCACTCTTCACATCCATTTGATAGAGAGGAAATCCCATATGACTTGCATATGCACATAGCAAACGAATAGACTCTATCCTAGCAACAGGAGCGAATGTTTCATCATAATCAACCCCTTCCTCCTGTGAATATCCTTGAGCCACCAGTCTGGCTTTATTTCGGATAATGACACCAATCTCATCAGACTTGTTTCGAAAAATCCACTTAGTTCCTATGACTGACTGATTTAGAGGGCGGGGAACAAGATCCCAAACATGTAATAATTCAAACTGAGCTAGTTCTTCAATTATGGCAAGTGACCATTCACCATCTTTAAGAGCTTCTATATAGTTCTTAGGTTCAAACTGAGATACATAAGCATATTGTCCAGGAATGTACTTACCTCTAGTTCGAAGACCATCATTTACATCTCCAATGATTTGCTCTGCTGGATGTCGCTTCTGGATGTGTGGGGGTGCTGATGTAGCTTTGACAGGAGGTTCAGTTACAGTACTTGGCCCTGCATCTTTTATATTAGAACTTTGCTCTCCTGAGTTATCCCTACTTGATTCAGCTGCTGTTTCGACATGTTTTCTCATCAATTCCAGCATGTCATAGACCTGTACTTCCTGCTCAGAGTTCTTACATCCGGTAAGAGAATCATTAAATATTACATGGACAGATTCCTCTACCTTCTGAGTACGTTTATTGTAGACTCGAAAAGCTTGACCTTTTATGGAATATCCTAGAAATATAGCTTTATCTGACTTGGCATCAAACTTTCCCAGTCTATCTTTGGTATTCAAAACATAACAAGGACATCCAAAAGGATGCAGATAAGAAAGATTTGGAGTTTTGTTTTTAAAAATCTCATAAGGAGTTTTATTCAAACCTTTTCTGACCAAAACACGATTTGCTATATGACAAGCTGTACTGACTGCCTCGGCCGTTGTATTCGAGAAGCAAGGTTCTAGCGCACTCAATAAGTGTCCGATTCTTTCTCTCAACAACTCCATTCTGTTGGGGTGTTCGAGGGGCAGAGAAAGTATGAACAATGCCAATCTCATTGCAAAAGACTCGAAATTTTCAGAAACAAACTCTCCACCATTATCGCTTTTGACGGTTTTGACTCTATCCGAGTACAAAGAGATAAAAGATTTAAACTTTGAGAAGGTATCATCCTTTTGAGCAAGAAAGTATACCCAAGTATACCGAGAAAAATCATCAACCAAAACAAACACGTAGTTCTTTCCACCCAGGCTAGTGACATTACAAGGACCAAAAAGGTCCTTGTGGATTAACTCAAACATTTCATGAGATGTAATGTCAGCCTTGGGTTTAAAAGATTTTTTGGTATGTTTACCACTAACACACGTTTCACAAAAGAAGTCAGTTTTATCTTTCAAAACAGGAACTCCTCTGACACGCTCTGATTTAGTTAGGCTAACCAGTTTAGGTAAGTTGATGTGTCCCATCTTACGATGCCACAGAAGTTCTTGTTGGAAGGAAGATATAAAACATAACTCATTGAAGGCACTAATATTACTTAGATCAATAACATACATGTTGTTAGATCGTTTACCCACAAACATGACCTTTTCATCTTTATTTCTTTTAACAACACATTGGTCAGTTTCAAATATGACATGATACCCATTACTGCATAGTTGACTGATGGATAAGAGATTATGTTTTAGCCCTTCCACCAGCAAAACATCTTTGAAGGTGGGATAGGGTTTTTCTCCTACAGTACCAGTTCCAATTACTTTACCACACCCATTATCACCAAACCAGACCTTTCCCCCACTGACTGACTTTAAAGATGAGAATAGAAACTTCTTACCAGACATGTGGTGAGAACAACCACTATCAAGATACCATTTGTGATCATTGTTCATGGAGGTAAGCTCCATTTCCTCTCCTTCAGATTCTGTCTTAGCCATGAAGGCTTCATCATCAGACTCAAGTTCTTCCTGTTCTGATTCAAAATCACTCCATGTGGCCTTCATTGCCTTTTCTCTTGCCTTTAAGGTTTGTGGACAATGGGCTCTGATATGTCCCACCTTGCCGCACTTGTAACATGCTTGAGGCTCCTTTTCCTGCTGACCTGTATCAGATTTTCTGGTCTGCTGGGGTAGCAGCCTGACTTGAGAGAAATTTTTAGTACGATCATAACTATCATTTCTATTGTCAATACGTTGCTTTTGTTCATTTTTGAATTTTAACATCCTGTGAAACCTCTTACTTACCAACGCAAACTCCTTATCAAAATCATTTTCCTGATCACTATCCTGATCATAATCTGAAGCAGTAGTTCTAAAAGCTAGATTTTTATTACGCTTATCATCTTCTTGACTAACCTGCCTCAGCACATGTTCATGACTTAATAGAGATCCAATCAATTCATTTATAGGTAAAGTATTCAAATTCTTTGCTTCCTCTATCGCAGTGCGCTTAGGAAGCCAATCTCTGGGCAAAGATCTAAGAATCTTTCTGTTAAGATCCTTAGTTTGATAGGTTTTTCCCAACCCTTTCAATTTATTTATTAAAATGGTAAACCTAGAGTACATTTCATGAATCCCCTCATTTTTATTCATGTTAAAAGCTTCATATTCATGAACTAAAAGATCAATTCGAGACTCCTTAATATTAGATGTACCTTCGTAAGTGCTTTCCAATGCTAACCAGATTTCTTGGGCTGTCGCACAGTGTTCCACTTGATCAGCCTCGTCTGGATTCATCGCCGACTGTAGAACATGCATGGCTCGTTGATTTAATTGAGCGTTCTTCTTCTGCGCCGCCGACCAGATGTTCTGTTCATCATCATTCATCTCGATCAGGCCGTTTTGCACAACCATCCAAAGCTCCTCATCAACTCCCCACAAAAATTGTTTCATTCTCTTCTTCCACGCGGTATAGTTAGAACCGGTGAAGATCGGAGGATGATTAATGGCCGCTTGGCCGAAGGAGCTGGATGCCATTGGATCGACAACCTTGGCAGTAGCTAACTTCGTCAAGGACCGGCGCTCTGATACCAATTGAAAAGTCTCAGAGACAATCTGGAAATTAGGTTTAGAAAGGGGAAAGACAGATCGACTGTGAAGTCGCGAGAGGAGAAAGGAAATGAATCCTTAGACAGGGTCTCGGCTGATCTGAACAAAGATATGGGCTGAACTGGACTTGGGCCCAAAACTAAATAACCCAGATCTCTTAATCAAATAGCCCAATCCAATTTTAATACTCAGCAGTGGTACTGAATTGAGAAACAGAGAACTCGAGAATAGAAGAGAAGCAGAGTTTTTCCAGAACTTCAAAACACCAGACTGATAGCGAGAAGACTAAAGAACACAAGACACACGACGTTTTTAACGTGGTTCCCAAGTGCGATGGTTACTTCCACGTCCCAGAATGTGGTCTGGGAGGCCTTTTATTGGTTGTTTCAATTATGACAAAAGAAGAAACACAGTACGAACAAACTATGAAAACAAGAAACAAAGAACAAAGAACCAGAAAACAATAAATCCAGATCAACCACTGATCTGTTTCAGCCTTGATAAAAGTTGAACCTTTGCCTCAACTGTTTATCAACCCCTTTTTGTAATCCTTCCACCAAGTCCTTTACCACTCTAGCTCTTTCAAAAAGGTGCCTGTACAAGTACAGGATCAGTCAAATAAATAGTACCAAGATGAGCTAGCCGTTGGGAGCAGCTAAGGAAACTCAGTCAAGTTTCCTTAAGAGGATTCCTGTGATTGAGCAACGGTTATGAACTGCAAGCTCAGACTTTCCACAATTCCTTCTACACTTATATTATACGTTTGCATTCATACTTATTAGATGTACTTCTATATATTTTTACGAATCAGAATCGTCGGTTATTTTGCTGTAGATTAAATGAATCTTATGGTTTGAATTATATAATTAAAAAAAATTTAGTTCACCCATTAGAGGTTAGAGCATAGTATCATGCACCGTACTTCGGTTAATTCATGGTCTAAATAGCAAAAATCGGTAGTCTAATTTTGAAAAAAAAATATATTATAAATAATAATCGACGATCATGATTCGTCAACATACATCCAACAAATTATATGCACCATCTTAGTGTGTAGGGGTCTATGATTTATAATAACTAAGATCTAGAGTTCACTCATCAACGATTAGGGTATAATATCATGCCATAAAATTAATTAATTCGAGATCTAGATATTATTTCCATACCTTAAGTATATGATACCCTAGATTTATCATTAGGTACGTACGATAGACAACACCATCTGTATATGAAGAAAAGGCTAACAATCGTCCATCATATAATATTCAAATCGTTTCAATATTAGTTTTAGAGCTAATTATTTATTCTCAATCTGCATGAAGTTTCAAGCCCTAGCCATGGTTTAGATACCTTCGAAAGATTATTTTTCCCCGTTCATTAGAATAATCTGAGTACCACTACCTATAATTATGATGGAAACAAATTTTTTTTGTAATGAATAAAAGTGTATTGTGTATTGTTTTACGGACAAATACACGAATAGTACAAACTCTTCTGTCTTCAAAACCCATGAATTTTACTGGACATCAAACCCTTTGTCAAAAAAAAAAAAAAAACCCAAGCTTGGGTCAAAAAAGGTTGTGGTGCGGTGATTTTATATATTCTATTCCCATAGGGTTCTAATGGAAGAGGAATTAGAATGTTATGACAAAATAAAAGGAGGTCGCAGCGACTAACCCAAATGGATTCACAACCGTCGTCCCTCCCACTCCCACCCACTATAATACAATAAGAATAAAATAAATTAATGAGTGATTAGAGATTATGGTAATGATTATGATGATGATGCATTTCATACATATTAATTAATATATATGTACTTGATGTAGTGGAGGACTATATATACATATGTTGAAGTCGGAAGGGGTTATAATCTCGCTCAAATTTAAAATTACATGTAAGATTCGTAATAAATTTAAAAAATAGATTAGCTGGTAAGACTTTAGCCCCTTCTCCATTTATCGCAGTTCAAATCAAACTTCATCATTCAGATTTCCAACTCCACCAAATGAGTAAGCAAATAGGAGAATGATGAGGGAGAGGATGAACTAGGGTCTCACTCTCACACAACCAAAAAAATAATAATTCATCTCATTCATTCCCCTCTTTTGTTCTTTTGTAGAGAGTGCCCCCTCTCCATTTATTGCCCATCTTCTCTATCCCTGTCCTTTGCTTGCTACTTAGCTCTCTCTTCTTCACCCTCCATTGCTCTTTTCAAGCCAAGCCCTCCTCTCTCTCTCTCTCTCTCATTGCATCCCACCCTTTCTCCATTCCCATATTCAGTCCATAGCTAGCTTTGTTTTGAACATTTTCAATTTCTTGCTAGTTTAGTCCCTAGCTGCTGGAGCTTGCCTTCCTCTTTCCCAATTAACCCACAAAATTAGGGTTAGTTTTCTGCTGTTGGAGTAGCTGATCTGAATTAAAGGCAACAAGCTTGGACAAAGCAGGCACCTAATACAGTCTACACAGCTTGGGCTAGCTTCCATAGAGGTACAGCGAGTTATATTTGGTACCCAAATCCCTATTTAATTTTCTGCTAAAATTTTTCACTGCTTCGTGATGAAGAAGGTGATCACTAGGTATTAATTTCTACATATACCACGTACGTAAATAACAAAGTAGATCTTTTTTACTTCTTCTTCTTCACCATACCATGTTGGTGTGTTTTTGTTGATTTAGGGCTTGGCTACATAGTTGTCTGTCTGTCTTCATACCATGATATCATGTAGCTAGATAGTGAGACTAGCTATTTACAGAAACAAAAGGGATATTTGAACACTGTGTTTGGATGGGGAGCGAAAGAGAGAGATGAAGACATTGAAACTGTTGAGATCTCGTGCTAGCTAGCTTAATTATGAACCTTCACCTCATCTCATCACAAGGGTTTTCCACCATGTCCCCCGTTCTTCTCTGTTCTCTTTTTCGTTTGAGTTTTTGTTCAAAGGATGTGAGGCAAGTTGACTCGAGAGAGAGAGAGAGAGAGAGAGAGAGAGAGAGAGTGTGATTTGAGATGACAAAAGACAAACTCTGAGAAGAGGGCAAGGCAGGCTGCAGAGAGTGCGTGTAAGTAAAGGAGGAGAGGGGCAGACTGTTAGTTGCTTGCTTGCTGCAGCAGATTTCAATTCAAGGACGAAGGATTTGGCCGGCAACCCAACCTAGAAAGTAAAAACCACAAATAATAAGTAACAGGAATAAAGAAAGAAAAACGTATAGCTGCAGTGTTAGTACATGATCAAGGTTTTCGATTTGGTGTGGAATTCAAGGTTGATTTCCCATAAGGTCACCCATTCTCGTTGTACTCCACACTGAACACGTTTAACTTCGGAGTTCTCATAATAACTCTTTCATTTCACCCCAAAACACGTCATGTCAGTTAAGATCGGTTTCTTACTTATAAACCATGGATCTCTCCCGTACTTTGTCGATGTGGGATTCGCCTAAGGTGTTACACAAACACCGTGTGTCAGATCAGAAGGCCAGCTTTAATAATTAAGGTTTGCAGAAAGAAAAAAAAACCATACATGGAATTCAATCATGCGTATGATATATGATATATCCACTGGGTTTCTATCTGTGTGAGAGAGAGAGGATGGATAGATTGAAGAGAGGAAGGAAGGGGGTAGAGATCAGATTCAGGGTCGCAGAATTTGTCAAATTATGCATCGATCTTGTACATACGAGTCTGACCCATATATATATATATTTTCCTTCTACCGTCATCCATGATTTTACTTTCTTGCTTCCTTTCTTCTCCATTGGTGGTGAAGCTTTTGTTTTAAATCAGGTAACAATTTCAGGAAGAGGGTAGTCTAGTCTTGTGTGTTAGAGAGTGGTATAAGTATATAAGATCTAGCAGAAACTTCTCCCAACAATTTGAGTTATTGGGACCAACTGGTTTATGACATGGTATCAGACCTGGTTTGACCAAGTGGTCGTGTGTTCGAATCTCCACGACCCCCAATATTAACAGTTGATTAAAACACAAGGTATGTGGGGCCTGTGCAAACTTCAAGCCCGTGAGTTGGCTTTCGTTTGAGGGGGCGTGTTAGAGTGTGATATAAAATTCATCATAATCTTCTCCCAACAACTCGAGTTATTGGAACCAACTGGTTTATGACATTGTGTGTAAGCATAACATTTGTAGTCAAACCCACCCAATCCGACAGAGAAGAACCGAATCTGACACACATTTTTTTCTTTTCTTTTGGGAATTGAGATCTCGAACCATGTTTCCTAGTTCGAGTATCAAACTAGGGGTTTCTTCTATTTTTAGGAATGAGGTTAGGGTGTGTCTAATAATAAGTCATTTTTGCTAATCAGATATTGGTCTAGTAGTAATTAATATCACTAGTATTGAACTAAGAGGTTTTAGTTCGAATCCCTTAAGCATATATAAGAGAATTGAAAAAATTATCGGAATTCGATGAATTTGCATTTTTAGTAAACAACAACAACAAAAAAATAAACATATAAAGATGTCCTTGTACCGTTGTTCGTGCTCAAATTTTGTACTCAAGATAGAGGAACTACATCAAGGGAGTTGCCTTAAAAATTAAAAATGATAGGACACATAGCTAATTGGTGTGAATGTATTATTAATTTATTATACATGTTAAATGTCTTTGTTATATATAATATATATACGAGACTCGATGTTTTGAACTCGTCGAGATGTCATGTTCTCATCTAATATTATCATCCGATTAATTTTCTTTAATCTTTATTTAGAAAGTGAAATAAAAGTCAGTATATAAATTGTTTAAAAAAAACAAATACACACTCGTAGTAATTAAACAAGTTATAATAATAAAATAATAATAATAAACGAGAAAATGAAAGAAACAAAAGTAAGTTTTACCTTGTCGAAGAATAATGAAGAAAACTAACAAAGGTCGCACTTAACTTTGCACACGTTTTTTTTGTTTATAGTTTTGATCATCCAACCCCTGCAATGGCGGCTTCATCCTCATCAACCTCGGCATCCACAAGCAACAACAGCAACTCATCGTACAACTCGCCGTGCGCGGCGTGCAAGTTCCTCCGCCGGAAGTGCACCCCGGGGTGCATCTTCGCTCCTTACTTCCCGCCGGAGGAGCCGCACAAGTTCGCCAACGTCCACAAGATCTTCGGCGCCAGCAACGTCACCAAGCTCCTCGCCGACCTCCCACCTCACCAGCGCCACGACGCCGTCGCCTCCCTCGCCTACGAGGCCGAGGCGCGTGTCCGCGACCCCGTCTACGGCTGCGTCGGCGCCATCACGTTCCTCCAGCGCCAGGTCCACCGCCTCCAGAAGGAGCTCGACGCCGCCAACACACACCTCATCCGCTTCGCCGCCGCCACAACAAACGACGTCGTCATCCCAGCTGCCACGTTGCCGCCGCCGCCGCAGCCGTTTGATCCCTTGGCGGTGATGAGTAGGAGGAACGTCGGAGGAGGGTATTATGGTAATAGTAATAATAATAATAATAATAACATGGGGCTGCCGCCGTTTCCTTACGGCGGTGGTGGAGGGCTTCCTTGGAGCGATGGGGATCATGGTGGTGGTGGTGGGAGTATGTGAATATATGCTCTTTCCTTAGATCGTGAAATAATGGGTAAGAAAGTAGCAGCAGAGCAGGTAGGGTTTTCGTGCCTATATGGAGAAGAAGGCATGGGAAAGTCTACATATTCAGCTCAGCTACTAGTACTGTCGTGTATTTATATATATTTCATAAAGTCTTGTAGCAGCACATGATGATGGACTGCCATTTTGCTATGCAACTTGTAATTTGTTTATATAATATGTTTCCGTATGCTGCTAGAAGAAGCTCAAACGAGGGCTAGCTAGTAGGGGTGGCTATAGGGTTCGGTCCGGTTAAATTGGTCTGGTTTTAGTTAGGTTTTTTTTTTTTCCGGGAATATAAGGACCAAAGATTGAATTGGATACATTCTGGTCTTGACCCGGTCCGATCTATTTTCGGTCTTGATTTTAGATTGAGCTTGTGGGGAATTGAGTGACTTGATGCCTCAAAGGGTGAAGAGTTGGTTAAGTTTTTGGTGTTGGACTCTCTTATCCGGTCTTTATCCGGTTTTTGATCCGGTCTCAAATCTAAGCCCAAAGATGGGATTGGATTGTTTGCTATCCGGTTCCAGTCCGGTCTCGGTCCGGGTTATACGGTCCGGTTTCGGATAAAACCAAATAGCTCGGACCAAATAGCTAGCCTACTAGCTGGGGCTGGCTATTTGGTCCGGGTTTTTTAGTTTTATCCAAAACCGGACCGGGACCAGATAGTACACAATCCAATCCAATCTTTGGGCTTAGATTTGAGGTAAAAAATGATTTGTGACCGGATCGAAAACTGGATAAAGACCGGATAAGAGAGCTCAACACCCAAAATTTAAGGGTAATTTGCATAAACGGTCACAAACCTTTGCACTTGGTACAAAACTTAACCAACTCCTCACCCTTTCAGACCTTAGGTCACTCAAATCCCACAAGTTTAATATAAAATTAAGACCAAATTGGGACCGGACCGGGTCAAAACGGGACCGGATCAAGATCGGACTGTATCTAATCCAATTTGGTCCTTATATTTTCAAAAAGACCGAACTGGACTGGATTAATTTGAGCCAATTTAACCGGACCGGGTCGTATAGCCACCCCTACTAGCTAGGTGATTAATTAGTCTGCATGAGCAATAACAGACTCGCTACTAGAGAAGCATGTGCATGTTGGGGCTGCTGCTAAATTCTCTATTCTTCTTTTTTCTGCTGTATCTTTTGGTTTGGGGAATAAACGGAGATGTGGTACGCAGTTTGATTAATAAAGGTGGCGTGCTGATCGATTCTCTATTTCGGCCGAGTCTACTGCTTATAGCTATAGTATGTATGGCCTTTACAGTTTACAGTTACCTTTTTTATATATATTCTTGCCCTTCTTTTGTGGTTGTTTTTCTAAACACTTCCACTATTTTGTAAAGTGCAGGGGATAACATGCGTCAATAACCATGTAGGGCTGTTAATAAGGCGAGTCGAACCGAATTTTGTTTTGTTCAGGTTTAGTTCATTTATAAACGAGCTGAACGCGAGTTCGGCTCATTTATGAATGAGTTGAGTCGAGCAAGGCAAGAGCTAGCTCAATTATTGAATTTTGGCTCATCATTAAAATCGAAATTTCGATTCGATCTCAACTCTAAGATCATTTATAAATTAAATACCCTAATATTTATATGTCATACATATATGGTACATGTGATTAACTGATCTTCATGTCATATATGAGACATATTTGCTCAAATACTCAAATTATTAACATCACATGAGGCGAGGTATACAATTTAATAAATCTATACATCATTAACAAACCAAATCATAAGATATAGATAGATTTTCTCATAAGTCACAATCAAATTGGCTTGCTAGTTACGATGTTGAGGCATCTCTTGAGCTCAAAATGAGATAGTTGGTGAGTGGAACTCAACAAGCCACCTAATAGAGCTACTTCACGAGCCTCACGAGCGGAACAAGGTTGATCTCAAGCTCGGCTTTTAATAAACGAATCGACCTTTTATATTGAATCAAATGAGCTTTTATCGAGTTGGAGATCGAGCCGTTCGTGAATAGCTCGACTCAGTAACAACGGTTTATGAAAGATCTCTAACTTTACTTCAAATAATTTAATGAACAATTTTTCTTTCGTTTGAAGTCGTAGTTTTCCTTTCTCAGAAAAATCATATTAATTGTTCTCCTCAAAATGAAATTCACTATAATATATTTTGGAACAAAAAACCTAAGATATTTATTACCAGTTCATGCTATATATGTGGTAATGTTTGGTAGTACATAAGATTATACAACGTGACATGAAAGTGTATCATGGTGATATGAACATACCAGAGTATAGAATGGTTGCATACATGATAGTAGGAATAAACTAAGCATCATTTACCACGCTTCATCACCGTCTACCACCATTTACCACCCATACCAGGGTGGTATAACGTGGAATATTTAGTTCTGAAATCCCCCCCCCCCCCGGGACAAAGAATATATAGATCCAATAGATCGTGATAAACTTGTTCTTTCTGGCCAAAAACTTTTGAAATTCGATTTAAAAACGAAGGTGGTTCCAAGTGATACCATGTGGTACGAGTGGGCCAAATTGCACATTTGGTGACTCGAATTATGCAATTCTTTCATGTTTGCCACCTAAATTACTTTTGTTTCTTATTCGCCACTAACTTTACGAATCGTTTCACCATTAGTCATCGGCCGTTACACTACGTTAATTTGTCCTACGTGGCAGTCAACTATAAAATTTGAGCGTTAACTAGATAACGTGGAAATTTAAAAACAATAAAAATTTAATTTATTTGTCCACCTCATCATTCCACTTACTTTCTATATATTATTTATCATATTATTTATCTAATAAAAATTAATTAAATTACAAAAATAATTAATATGATTAATTTATTCTCCACCCATCAAGATCCAATGGACGAGATTGCCTTGTAAGCAGCCGCCGATCTCGGTCCATCTTCGGTGTCATTCATCTTCTTCTACCCTACCACCGGACCATCCAAATCACAGAAACGCGAGGAAACAAAATCAAGAAAAGTCAGGTGGGAATTATTGAAGAACATTATTTATCCAAATCGTTTACAACAAGATTGAACAAAGTTGGCTCGATGCTTCCGAGCAATCAGCAATTGAGAAATTCCAATTTCACAGCCAAACTAAATCTCAACGAATGGCGAAAGAGAAAAGGAAAAATGAGAACTGTAGGCGGTAGCTCATTCGGTTCAGTCTGCCGACATTTTCATTTTCCCGGTATGGATTCTATATACCTTCTGATCTCGCCGAAATGGAGTCCGAGCGAGCAGAGATGGAGCTGAAGAGGGGAACAGAGCCGCCAGCGAGAAAGGGAATGAGTAAGGCCAGCGAACGAGGCTTGAAGGAGATTTGTTTATAGAGTGAGGTGGCGGTTAGATTGTGAGCGTACGTACTGCCGCCGACAATTTTTTCGTCTGCCTTGGCGACGGTGGCCCAGAGTTATGAAATCGAAAAAAGCAATGTTGTCAGAACCGAACCAGAGCATGACCCGGTAATGCGAACGGCTTGCACTTTAGTGGTCCAACCGGTATTAGACTGTTTAAAAACCGTTAGAGAACCGGTACCTAATAAACGTTATCAGTATAAATAGTGGACATTTCTTAATCAGAGCTCATCTCTTTCCTTCGAAATTGTGAAATGGAAATAAGGATTCAATTTGAGAGCCCGACGTTTTTGGTTTATTTCAATTTTCAATTTTCTACAATTTTTTTAATTAAATTTAGTGGTTGAATGGCAAAAACCGGACAACCGGCTCGATCGGCTCGAACGGCTAACCGCCTCGGCCGCTCGCCAACCGCTACATAAAACCTGAGCGGCTTTTAGACTGTTCCAAGCCGATTTTGTGATCGGGTGACGGTTTTACCGGTCGGGCCGAGCGGCTCGGCTTTAATAACACTCAAAAAAGTGTGAGCGTCGACAATCTTGTGCAAGAGACAAGCCCCGATGGCGCCGGAGCCGCAGAGGAAGATGGTGGCCTTGAATGCGATCTGCAGTACCGATTCAATGACCAATGGTTGACGGATGAGGAAGGAAGGGAAGGGGAGGAACTGGTGGAGCGAGTCAAGTTGGGGTTGCTTGCTGAGAAACAGAGTCATGGACATGGACGGGTACTCGGCGGATGAAAACAGAACACCCTCGTCTTCGCAACGGACGATGTGAAGCGAGTCGGTTGCAGATTTGGACAACCTTCCGGCCAGCAGGTAAAAGCGAGTGAGAGCCTTAGGGAGTGACGATTTTAGGGTATCATACGAGTACTTCAAAGTACAAGTTTAGTTTGTATCATAAAAGAATTTGTATTTTTATATTATAATTAAATTCAATTTGTATCAATGTACGAATACACTTTGTATAAAAGAAATTTTAAAATTAAAAAAAGTTTAGATTTTTAGAAAAATTATAATAATAACGGAGTTAATTTGTAACACAAACCATACTTTTTAAAACCAAAGCGTGGATGCTATAAAGCATCCCTAAAATTTATCCTTTATTTTACCTTTCTATGCAACGTTAATGCTCGTAGGCTCGAGGGATCATCAGGACCACGTTCACAATATATCTGCACTCTAACTATCTAATTCTCTCCGCCGCATCTTTGCAGAGAAGACTCTTAATATCTATCAATATTAATTTGGAAGAAGCAAAAGAGAGATCTATCAAATCTTCATGTTCTTTATGGCAATTTAGAATATTAATCATTCAGTCACTTTATTGGGGAAATTCGATTAAGGTATCAATCGAGTATTAATATCCGTGGGCATACGAATAATAACAATAATAAGAGTAAAATATAATTTATTAGGATATTTCCAAAAAAAAAAATTATTAGCCGAATTTTTGGTAATACAAAGTGTTGGGGTGTTACAGAAATACTCCGATTCAGACTGAGTAGGAGGGGGCACAATCGACAATGGGCAACACTCGATACCCGCTACATGTATATAAGGGCTTGAAGCCCTCCAAAGATGGGGACTCCTTCTCTCTCCTCACTTCCCACTTTCTACTATCTCTCAACACTTTATCTCTCTATCTGTTCTCTCAACTCTCACCACAAACAGACACTAACTTGATCGTCGGAGCTTAATCCGGGGGGCAACCCCGACACTTTTCACAGGTTTCTTCCCTCCCGACGAGATCAGACGAACGAATGGCGAGTCGACCCACCAACAAATATCATTGTTCATAAATGTTAAATTTTCGTTAGCAATTTTGTTAGTATTGTTGATTTGACAAATGATTTTGAGTTGGAAGAGACAAGTGACAATCAACATTCAAAAAAATTAGTATTTTAATTAACCATAGTTATAAAATTATTAACGGTAACAAAATTTTAGTATTATAACATGCTTAGCAAAAGCCAAGTCTTCTTCATGAAAAAAAACTCGCTTTATTTAAATCGGGGAAAACATAACCTTTTGGGCCTTTCAATACATTCAAATAGAAAGCACCAAGGGCGCCATAATCTATGAGCCCAAACTATTTGATTGCATAAATCCTCCCGCGGGTCGAGGGCTCCTTCTTCTTCTCCTTCTTCAAACTCCAATTTGTATTTTTCATAGAGAAATTTCTGATCGAGGATAGAATAAGATCAATTTTTCATTATATCTAAGGGACTCCTTGGTTCTGGCCGAAAAAGCAATGTCCCTCGATCATTATCAAAATAACAGTATCTTTTTCTGTTTTTGAGGATCCCACTAAAGCGCGTTGTAGTTCTAATAGACCATGAACTAAATCAAAATCATTCTCAACAAGCCTATAATAAGTGATACCATTTTTTCATTGGGTATGGGTAGAGACAAAAAGCTAATATTTTGATGCTCTACCAAAAATTAATTAATGCTTTATATTTTGAAAGATTTGACTAATAATTTAAAATGTTTGAAAGATTTGACTAATATATTGTATTTACTCTTTTATATCATCTATGTTTGTTTTTATTAAGTTTTTTTAGTGGTAAACAATAAGGTTTCGAAACTATAAATGCTATTTGATAATTATTTAATTAATCTGTACTAATATCGAATTTTCCTACTTTTATGTACAGAAAACAGTGTACCTACGTAGCTAATCCGAGTAGATAGTAGTTGTACAAATTATATATACCACATATTGACCATCTCTCATGCCGTTGGGCGTTGTATTATACCTGAGAATCATTAATATATATAAAAAGTGAGTATACTTACCTCACTTCTTCTTACATTTTATATTTTGATACCTCAAATTTAATTAAACTACAACCTAGTCACTATAATGTACATTTTAAATTTTGATACCCAAATTTATTAATATATATAAAAAGTGAGTATACTTACCTCACTTCTTCTTACATTTTATATTTTGATACCCCAAATTTAATTAAACTACAACCTAGTCACTATAATATACATTTTATATTTTGATACCCAAATTTAATTCTAATGTAAAATCATTGAACAATTAGGTTTTGGTATGAGATTTTCATACCTACAATTTTTTAAATTTACATACTGGTTCAATGTTTAGATTTCACTTGAACTCATGAATCTAATCCACCAATCCTTGTGAACCAATCCATGAATCCAATCCACAATAACATAAAAATATGAATTTAGTTTGTACCATACAATATGTTGTATCACTCAATAGTAGGAGAAGATTCGACCATTTTATATTTGCTCATTATGTGAAACATAAAATAAATGATTATAGAGAGACGGCTCTAAAATGTTGAAAAAACGAATTTATAAACTCATTTAGTACATTTACGGGGTACTAAACAAACTTCTACTAACTACGTGTAACCAAATATGCGACATCTACATAAGCAAGTGTCAATAAATTGCTACGACGAAAAGGGTTGACTGTTGTATTGACGGCCAACAAAAGAATTGGTCAAAACCTTTCCATCATCTACTTCCTCTTCGTTTCATTTTTCACTCGCCTTCCTTAACCCTTTCTTTATTTCTTTCTTTGTCTTCTTCGTCCAACACTAATTAGTATACTATTATTTTTATGCATTCTAATCACAAGTATGAACTAGTCCATGCACGACTGACCAACAGTCTAGAGAATTAATAATTGAACCATGAACCACTAACTTTTTCAGTTCAATGTCGAGTCCAATTAAAAGCAAATATATATGGTTATGACTTATTACAAAGTCGTCATTTTCCACTATGCGATTTGAAGGCGTGAAATGTTAAGCGAGTTCCAGTTTGTATTCATTTTACTTCTCTCTAGAGTTTTTCTTTTTCACCCGGGCTAGAATTTTCAACAATTATACATGAAATGTTTATTAGGTATCTACACATATTAGATAAATAGTTTCTATTTTTATAAAATACTAAATAATTATCATCTTAAATACACCACTATAAAAGGAATTAAGTCTCAACTATGCATATTACAGTTCAATACCTAAACATAATAGATCTTTAGATTCATAACCTAAATTTATTTATTTGGCATATTGTCCTCAAAATATTGATGAGACATTACCTTTTAGTACCTATAATTTTTGTGTATTACATTTTGGTACCTAAACTTTTGAAGTTCTATAAATAGGTCTAATTTTTGTATGTGTAATTAAAACACTCTTGAATAAATGGGTATTCATACCCAACTCATACACATTTAGATTACCTACGCAAACACATCTACTAACGTTCAAACTCATATAAACGCCACTCATACCCGCCCCATAATCAATGGGTTTATTTGGGTTTAGGTAAATATCATTTATTAGCCAAAATTTAAAAAAAAAGGATGCTGACCGTCATATTTCTCAGTCAATATTACTAACAAAACTGCTAAAAAAATATTTTTAGACTAATAATACTAACAAAACACTATAACGGACCACATAATACATATCCATATGTCATCTCCGCCCCACGACAAGGCGCAACATCTCCACCTAGTATATAATATAATCGTGTATTTTGTTTTGGTTTTATTATCATTTAATAATTTTTTTATTGACTTATTTCTTTTTTACATGCTATTGTGGGGGGGGGGGGGGGGGGGGGAACTACGAGCCATACACCTAAAATAATAAATCTCCAAATAAATAACCAAACGATTACATCATTAGATCAAATTCTGGTTCTCCGGTAAATCGTTAATAGTATTTTCTCCCCCATTAGAAAGTAGATTCTCGATCAATAAGTAATAAACTGTTAATGAGCACTTCTACTATGCTATATAGTATTGGTGTTTTAATGTACAACTCAAAGTTGTACCATAACATTAAATGTATAAGTTTAGGTTGTACCATAAAGCAATTTGTACCATTATGTTATGGTACAACTTTACAACTTGAAGTTGTACCATCACATAAATGTACAAGTTCAAGTTGTACCATAAAAGAATTTGTACAAAAAGTATAGGTACAATCTAAAGTTGTACCATAACATAAATGTACAATTTTAAGTTGTACCATCAAGACAAAAACCTATAGCACCAATACTATATAGCATTGTAAAATTTCTCACTGTTAATAGGGATTTGGTTTCTCTTTTTCATTTTCCGCTTTGTTTCTTTGAACTTTTTCATGATCTCTTTTATGGCTGATCACGGCTCTCTGTAGACTCTACCCTTTTCTCCCACACAAAGTTTTAATAGAGCCGCCTGGTCAAAAGGGAAATTTATATATATAATGTAAAAGGAATATAGGAATCGCCACCGTCAACATACACTACTAATGAAAAGGACTACTGAAGATCATAGTTTACTTAATTAGGTCAAGAGGAAATTTGACAGAAATATAAATAAATAGTATTTGATGGATGATATTCGTGAGAGCGGCGAATTTCCTTTCCAACTTTTGGCGCTTCAAACATGCAAAACCTATATATAATAAAATCCTTCTTTGTCTTCTTTACAAAGCTCAAATCTTTTGGCACCCAAAAAGAGAAATTGAGAGGCGCAGTCTCACGATGTGCGTCGGCTGTCTTCCCCGATTAATTAATGAAAAATCAGCATGGTTTAATTTATTACGGGTTATGAGTTGGGGCAAATCGACCTAGTGGATATGTAATTTATATGAAAAACATTAGAAATATTTATTATTTTTACTATAAGAATTAAGAAAACAAACAATATTATAATAAATGTAGTTAAATTATTGAAGAAATTGAGGTTTTCACTAATTTATAACTTTATTATAGCTAAAACATGATGTAATAAAAGGAAAATCATAAGTAATTTGACTAAGATTACAAGTAATTTAGGTAAAAACGGTCAAGAATGTGGCGGGTCAGGGCAGGCTGGGTAGATGAGAATACCCATGTCTGCCCCGCCCCGCACCAAAACAAACCAAACAGGTCGGGTAAAACGGGTCAGGTCGAAATTGTCATCCCTAATTGGAGGATTAGATTGGTGGAGTTATGTGACGAGTTAAGTTAGCACCATGTTTGAAATTTAATTCCTTGCACTAGTGTAGTATTTTTGTAGTAAACTCCCTTTGTATCTGCTTATTATGCTTTGAAATCCCTCATGTCAGTTATACTATTTTTTTTCTTCTATTTTCTTGAAATGCAATGTAATCTACTAGGTTCAGTAATGGCCATATATATTACTAGTTGCACTGGCTACATACATTCTTAATGTATTGTTATTATTCATATGTTAGCCTTGCACACCCATTTTGCCTAACCAGAAACTATCATTTTTTGATATAATTCTCCTAATAAAATAGTGACCTCCTACAGTAACTTGGATATAATTTCAAGTTTGGTAACTTGTATATATCTAAACCGTTAAAATCGATCAAACTTATTTTAAACTATTGATTAATGAAATAAAAAATAAAAAAATAAGAAAAAAAAATAATTGGCAATAGGGGGTTGTCGGTCACCACCCACTTAACTTACCTTTCTTTGTTTTTTCTTTCCTTTTTCTCATTTATTTGCTATCCTTATTTTAATTAGAAGCGTTACGTAAGGCTTCCATAATAACTTAGCACTTTACGTAACGTGAGGTTAATACTCATTACGTAAAGAGACCTTCCTTTACGTAAAGGTTACGTAATGATAGTTATTTCTTACGTAATAGTGAAATTGGAAGCGTTACGTAAAGCTTTCGTAATGACTTAGCTCTTTACGTAACACGACATTAATACTCATTATGTAAAGAGACATTCCATTACGTAAGGCTTCCGTAATGACACTTTACAACTATTACGTAAAATACACATTCATCACGTAAAGGTTACGAAATGATAGTTATTTCTTACGTAACAATTAAATCGGAAGCGTTACGTAAGGCTTCCATAATGACTTAACATTTTACGTAAAGCGAGGTTAATACTCATTCTATTACGTAAGGCTTCCGTAATGATCTTTTACAACTGTTACGTAAGATTATCATATGTTGCGTAACCATTACGTAATGACTATTGTATCTTACGAAATGCGACCTGTGAAACCTGCTATCACAAGTAAAAAAATTCAAGTTACCTTACTTCAAGTTATCGTAGGAAATCCCAATAAAATAAAATAATTAATTAGTAACCCCGTAAATGTATTGAATCAACACTTCTCGAGCACGATCCAAATCCAATCTCGGGCCCTTCATTGTTTCAAGGCAAAATTTATCTTTAGACAATTTTTAGGCTTGGAGTAGAACCTTCAACTAAAGAAACAACTAGATGGATGTTTGTTTAAAAATAAGTTACTTGTAGTTGTAGGTGTTTGAGAAAACTGGATACTAGGCACTTTTATAGGGCAGATGTTTACAAGGCGGGAACGGTTACGGTGCTAATTGTACAATAGTTAGCACCGTTCTAACCAAGGGAAAAACTACTACTAGTTTGAATTAGTAGTGATTTAGCTTAGATGTTGTATTGATTTTATAATAATCCGTAGTGATTTTTGCTAGTTATCACGATGCTAACCCCTATAAGGATTAGCACCTAATCCCATCCCTTACAAGGCAAGTGAATATGAACTGAGAATGACTACAATAATGAGAAGATGAAATAACTATGTCCCTTGCGATGAAGTTGTCTTACACATTTTATATGCTTTACGTACAAGGTAGGTTTTATTTTTTAAAAAAAAAGGAATATTACGCAATGTTGTTGTTGGTTGAGAAACTTTTGAAGTCAAGAAATTTTTTCATTTATTTTTTGACACCAAGATTTTGCATTCAATAGAGCGAGCAAATATCTATACTCCTCTTCGAAATATTATGTCTACTTAAGATATTTTTTTATATTGTTCATACTACATAGGATTAATACGAAACTTTTTGTCCAATGAATGGTTTGAATGTGAATGTGAATGTGAATTTGAGTGTGAGCTATCATTAAAATTAAAATGAAGTCTCGCTTCAAAAGCGAAAATCCAAAGACTTTTTGGTAGGGATGGAAAAATACAAAAATGATATATAGTATCATGTTTCCCAGCTTGATAATACTCTTTTTTTTATCGTAGTAACCAGTGACGGAGCTATGTGGGGAGCTGGGGGTGGGTTTGGAAAAAAAATTCAGCAATTAGGAATTTTGTGGGCTCAAACTAGTGATTATTTGAATATAGGGAGACTTCCTTGTCATCTCGGCCAAGTAAATTTGCTATGCAACTTGTTTTCATTATTATTTACATTAGAGAACTGTCTTGAAACCTCCTTTTACGTCCCACAATCTCTAGGACCCTAGCATTTTATTTCTTATTCTTTGCCACTATCGTTGATATCCACAGCCGAGAGGACGAGTCGACATCCTCTGTCTCGTCCAAGCCCTTTAGTCTCCAATTTTGGTCAATGGTTCGCCGGATTTCCACTGCCGCACTCGTCCAAGCCACGTCGTCTCCAATCCGGCCAATTACAAGTGTCGAGATATCATTTTCGTCAATGAAATATATCAGACGTTATCTTCTAAACTAGATGAATGATTAGTGGTTGAGCGACACATTGATGACATATATTGAACAAGGTTTGTGTGCTAGTTTGGACAAAAAATGAGTTCTAGAATGCTTTAAAATATGAAATATCTTCGCAGTTCGGTGTAAACGGTGTACGTCAAACTATTATTTTGTAATTGAATGCATTTTGAGTATTGTGTTGTTGACTTTTTTATTTCATTTAGAGTTCGGGTTTTTTATTATATAGTTAATTATTTTATGATATGAAAAAGACACTCCCTTGACCAATTTTCTGGCTCCGCCACTGATAGTAACACTATGTTTGTCATTCGTTTTTATTTAACGAATGAGTGAGACTCGAGTATGGTAACACAAATAGGTGCCAACAAATGGTTACTTCATAAGGATCGAGAAGGAGAGAAAAAGAGGAGCAACAATAATGGTGCAAAGCAAACAAATCAATAATTTTTTATAATGAGATGATGAGATATCTCAAGGTGCCTGAAAGATGATAATTGATGATGATCTGTGTAATGTTGAGTAGAAACTATGCCAATAACTTGCTTGAGATGATTATGCAAATTGGAGTAACACTCTTCATGGCCAAATTTTTCAAAGTAATTAAGAAACGTATGCTAATCATTCTAAACACTTCTTCCTCTCAAAATCTCCTCCAGCTCCCCCTTCCCAAAATAGAGGTAATGGATCTATTATAGATCCTAATTACCCGTTCTAAATTTAAGCGAAATCATAGTGATTATTCCTAAAAGAGTTGCATTGTATGACCACATTGTTGTTAGATTTACAATGACACGAGTAATAAATGACATGAATAATGATGATCATAAGATACAAGAACAGATTAACTTGGATGATTAATTCTGCCGATTTGAAACCCCTTTTGTCACTCACAACCAACAGTCAATGGATTTCAATTCATCGCTTGGATGATTAACTCTCTTCTTACGCTCATTATTGGTTAATTTTCTTCGTTAAATTGAATAACAACTCCTTGGATCCCCCCTCCTCTCATAGAATTCTTTGTTCTTCCGATTCTAGTCACCTTTCATCTCGTTATTGAAAAAACAAACATTACACTCCTTCTCCGATGGCCGGCGCCGCCTCGGCGCTTTTCCTTCTCGACATCAAAGGTCGTATCCTAATTTGGCGCGACTATCGTGGAGACGTCTCCGCCTCTCAGGCGGAGCGTTTCTTCTCCAAGCTCCTCGATAGACAGGTACATTGCGCACTTTCACCTCTCTTTTTTTTTCTCCCTCTCTCGCTTTCTCTCGAGAGAACAATTGGATCGCGGTGATTGTACATGTTGGAATTTTTTCGCGAATGATGTACATATGATTTCTTCACAATCTAATTAGACTCATCTTTTTTTTTTCCCTCCCTTCCCTAATGATATGGAAAATAGATTGATCTACAATCTCAGGATCCTGTAGTGTATGAAGATGGAACGACTTACATGTTCATACAACACAACAACATTTACTTGCTCGTAGCAACCAAGCATAACTGCAACGCGGCCAGCCTTCTTCTCTTCCTCCACCGCACAGTTCAGGTTTTCAAGCATTACTTCGAGGAGCTAGAGGAAGAATCTCTCAGAGATAACTTCGTTGTTGTGGTCAGTTTATTATAATCACAGTAATTAACGCCCTAATAACTATCTCTTAATTACTAGCTAATGACTAATAACACTATCTCTAACACATCACAGTATGAGCTGCTCGATGAGATCATGGACTTCGGGTTCCCACAATTCACTGAGGCGAAGATCCTGAGCGAGTTCATCAAGACGGATGCGTACAAGATGGAAGTTGCGCAAAGACCTCCCATGGCTGTGACGAATGCAGTCTCCTGGCGCAGTGAAGGAATCAAGTATAAAAAGAATGAAGTGGGTATATTATGTGTTAATGATGATGATGATCATCATTTTTTTGGCTAATTAAGCCCCCACACATTAAAACAATAACCGAAATCTTGAAGCTTATGTTGTTTTTAATGATCAGGTGTTTCTTGATGTGGTGGAAAGCGTAAACATTCTTGTGAATAGCAATGGGCAGATCATACGATCCGATGTTGTCGGGGCATTGAAGATGAGAACATATTTAAGGTTCGTTCGTACATATCAAACATATAGTTGGTTCGTAATATCTAATATGGGTTTTGAGTTTCTTGTGTATTATAAACATTTCATTCATTCTAATGTTGTGGTAGTGGCATGCCTGAGTGTAAGCTTGGCCTAAACGATAGAATGCTAATGGAGGCTCAAGGTCGAACGACCAAATCCAAATCGATCGATCTCGATGACATCAAATTTCATCAGTGTGTTCGTCTGGCTCGATTCGATAACGATCGGACGATATCCTTCATACCTCCAGACGGTTCGTTCGACCTAATGACATACAGGCTCGGCACCCAGGTTCATCGATCCTCCTACCCTTTTTCATCCCATCTTTGTTCTTCAAACACATTAGAGCAAATCGAATTAAAACATGTCGACTTAACATATGTGATTTAAGGTGTCAGGTGAGACCTCTTATCTGGGTAGAATCGTTGGTCGAAAGACACTCCAGAAGTCGTGTCGAATTGATGGTGAAAGCTCGTAGCCAGTATAAGGAGCGAAGGTGGTGACTTCGTTTTTTTTCCCTTTTTAGATTCTTACATTCAAGATGAACTCTTAAGAGTGAAGTAGCGTAACATTGTTTTGACATGATTCGTTGCAGCAATGCAACCAATGTGGAGATAATGTTGCCGGTTCCATCTGATGCTACGAACCCTAATGTTCGGACATCAATGGGCTCGGCGATATACGCTCCGGAGAATGATGCACTTATATGGAAGATCAGATCCTTCCCTGGCAGTAAGGTAAAAGAGATACAATTTTTAGACTTTTAGATGACCAAAGCGCTTTTATATATAAATGCGCTTTTGACTACATTGTGCAGGAGTACATGTTGAGGGCTGAGTTTGGACTTCCAAGCATAAGAAGCGATGAGGATGTGTTGGAGAGAAAAGCTCCAGTCAGAGTGAAGTTTGAGATCCCTTATTTCACAGTGTCTGGAATTCAGGTAATTAAGAGAAAGAAGTTTGAGATCATGAGTTTTATTTTTTTTTAAGTCTGCTGTTGTGACTGCAAATTACGTATTATGAGTCAAGGATTGAAATACGGTACCGGAAAAGTCAGCGGTAAGGTATTTTATGCTTAAATCGTGGTGCAACCACTTTTATATCGGTTTAGTCTCCGATATGGGTTTTTTCTGGTCAAACCGCCAGTATAGTACGGTATTTCAATCCTTCATATTGTGATACCTAAGTAGCCACCCAAACAACAAGCTAACTAGATGATTATTTTTTTTTTGGTTTGAAGGTAAGGTACCTGAAAGTGATTGAGAAAGCTGGATACCAGGCACTTCCATGGGTTAGATATATTACAAGGGCAGGTGAATACGAATTGAGAATGGCTTATAATAATTAGAAGAAAGATAGAAAGTGCAACTATACGTCCCTTGCGATGAAGTTGTGTTCCACATTTTAAAGTCGTAAGGCACAAGGTAGGTTTTTCGTAAAAAAATTAAGAAAGGGGGAAACGGGGCAATGTTGCTGGTTTAGAAACTTTTGAGATCAAGTAATTTTTATTTGTTTATTTGTGGATACAGTGAGCCAATATTTATTCCTCTCCAATATATTGTCTACTTAGAAATAATTTTTTATATTGTTCTTACTTCATAGTATATATTATCCAAAAACTTATTTGAATGTGAATGTGAATGTGAATGTGAATGTGAGTTATCATAAAATTAAAATTTTCTTTAAAAGAGAAAATTCAAAGATTGTTGTGATAGGGATTGGAAAATCCAAATTATGATAATTAAGGTAGGAGTATTTTACTTTTCATTAGTATTTTAACTTTCTTGTGATGCATAAATGTTTCTCAACTCGATGGCATGATCTGTTTTATCATAGTAACTAGCATCTTTGCCAGACCCGTTGATCGGGTTTGATTATTTGATTAAACATCAATTTAATTCTTGAGTTAGTTTTTAATCTTTGATGATCTAAAAAGGTTAAAAACTAATACTAAAAATTTAAGATAATCGAAACCTAAATCCTTTATAAGCAAGCAACATAAATAAAAATAACTCACTAAAAGTTGAACAATCCGTGAGGGATCCCATACGGCAAGTGGTCTGGTTTTAGGAGAGGGGGGGGGGGGGGGTGGGTGGGGTAGAGCATGGAGTAATGTATGGCGGTCTTACGATGCTTGTAGAGTTATCGACCTTACGAGATGCTATCCAGTGGTGCCATCAACGTAGTTTGGAGGTCGTTACGATTGAGGGTGATGCGAAGATTGTTATTGACAAAGTCAACATGGGTGGTGTTCATGATGATGCTGGTGGGGCTTTATTTGAGAAAATTCGCCATCTTATTTTGGCTTCACCTGGGTTTAGGATTCGATTTGTGGGTAGACAGAATAATAGGGTAGCCCATGTGATGGCTAAGAAGGCCCCTGTCTTTGTTTCCTACGAGTTGTAATGCTTTTGATTTCCGTGCTTGGCTTTGGTCAGAGCCAGGTCATATGTAACTTTGTTTTCTTGTTTAATGCAAGCTATCATTTCGTAAAAAAAAGCCACTTGTGCAAATGAGCGGAACTACTCACAAGTGGCTCGTCGTTTGTAGTGATGGCAAACGGGTGGAGTGGACGGGTATCTCAATACCCATATACGCTCCAAATCAAGGACGGGATGAGGTGAGTACTACCAGTTCATATACGGGGTAAGGCTGGTCGACCTTAGGTAACAAATTCGTGAAGTGAGAAATTATATATCATTAATTGTTCATATACTATTTATTATTAAATAACATAATATGAAGGATTAAAATTAATAACTAAATTATATTATACCTAAATTCTAGTTGATCTCGCGATCTAATTAATGAGTCTAGCTCAAATAAAAGTGTAAAACTCATTAATGAACCAAACTCGAGTAGAACTCAAATCAAACACTAGGCTCAATTTAGATAAAAACTCCGGCTCCACTCTTTCCCTTTAGCACTGTATTCGTACTCAAAAGAAAAAACCGGTTGCTGCTGACGGTTGAGTGAAAGCAGAGTGAGCCGTAGTCGTACAACATTCCAGATTGAAACCACTAGGCAATAAGTTTGTGTGTTGTCGTCGTCTTTTTCAAAGTAGATGGACAATTTCTACCCAGAGAAGGAAACTACATGGAGAAGCGAGTCAGGCCACTTTCCGATTCCCACATACGCAGCTTCTTCGACGACGACGATGACGACGACGATGAAGACGTCGCTGGACTCGGCGGTTGCTACGGAGGTAGCCGCTTCGAGTTCCGTCCAATTCCACTCCCGCAGTCGCCAGATAACGCCCTCTCTCATCCTCCTTTCAGAGTAATTCTCCCTCGCTGCCGCCTCTCTTTACTACTCTTCTACCACCTGCAACTTGGCAATTTGAGATGGTTTCATGCTTGCTTTTGTTGCCGGACTGCTCAGGGTTGGGATTCTGTTGAACGCGTTGACGATTTTGATCTGATTGCCGAGATGAACCGAAGGATGGATGAGCACGCAGCCGCTTTGCTGCGATCAGTAGAGAGTCTCAGCAGGCATGTATCTCGGATGGAAATCAGAACGCGGCAATTGGAAGGTGCCTTCGATGATTTGAGGGATTCCATGGAGTTTTATCAGGGGAAGACCGGTGGACAGCTACAGCATCTTCAGAGTATTCTAACGGAGGTATGCCACTCAAAATTTGATTGCTCTTAGGGTTTCAGAATCGTTTTGAGAAGTGAATGGTACTGTGCTATTGTGTGTTGCATTGCGAACAGTGATTCGGTAGAAATTCGAAACTCAGGTCGAATGACAGCTTAGTGAGTGACTAGTATTGCTCTCGGAGGGGCATATGAACGAATTACTGAAGCTGGACTGATCTGTAGACTTCTCTTAGGTTTGATTGGGGCTTTCACAATGAGGAGGAGCACTTCGTGTTTACAATTGTCACTAGGGTTTTAGACTTGATCTGCCTACTGATTATTTGCAGTCACTAGGATCTTGTCTCATAGCAAGTATTGTTGATGCGAGGCAATGGGGAAAAGTTCAGGATACATGACAGTGTTTTGAGGGGAAGAGCTTGCTTAAGTATGGGATGTCGTAATGCGTAGCAAGTGTTTCAGAGGCATAGGAGTTAATGTTGCTCTTCGATCTACAGTGTCTCCCTGAGCACTGTATCAACTGGATCATAGATTGAAAGGTTGAGTAAAATCTGAGTACTACCTTTATGAACGGCATTAAACCTTAGGGACCCGTATTTCTCAGTGCCACTGTACCAAAATTTCTTGTGTTAGCTTCGGTGGAATTTATTGGTGATGACGGGTCATAGGCATTATGTTCAGACCAAATCACATGCATTCTCAAATACTTTTGAATGCAGCAGATTGGTGTCCGGAGAATGCTCGTGGTTTAGGAGCGAGTTAAGAATATTTGATGAGATCTACATGCAACCCCTTGCAGGTTCAGGATGGTGTCAAAGACTTGAGAGATAAGCAAGACATTGCAGTGGCACAGCTGCATCTTGCCGAAATTCACAAATCGAAGGATGTCTCTCAGTCTACAAAGAGAACCAACACCGTCCAATCATGCTCAGGCGATCAACTCTCCTCATCGATGGCTCAGCAATTCCACCAACCACCTTCTAATAGCTTCACAAACACTAGACACCAGGGTTCAACTGAACTTCCAACAGCTGCAAGTCAGCCTCCTCTTTTACCTCCGGGAAACTTCCATTCACCTGCCTCAACATCCCCACATTATACAGTCCAAGCACCCTACAATGCCTCTATCCGACAGCATGAATACTTCCCACCGCTGCCCGATTTGCCTTCAGAAACTTCAAATCAGCTAGTCCGTTTTCCTCAAACCGAGCAACTACAGCCATCATTCTACGCCCAGCAGCCTCACCAAGAGCCACCTCTCACCATGGTCAATCCTCAATCCAATTATCCGTCCACCCACCATCCTGGACTAGCTCCTTTGTCCCCCTCGCATGGAAGGTCATTCCATCGCCAACAGTCAAATAGAGGCTCGGGTAATGAGCTATCTCCCTCACATCGTCTCGGTGCCTCTCCATTACCTAGTGGTAGACCAACTATGAACTCTTGGCAACCCGTACAATCATCTTCAATGGCAGCGCGTGAGAGCGACTTCTCAGGTTTACCAACTGCTCAGCTATTGCCACGTGCAATCCCGACTGCATCCGCCATTGAACCTTCGTCGGGGTCCTCTAGTGGGAACGTAAGCAGGGTACCTGTGGATGACGTTGTCGACAAAGTGGTGGCGATGGGGTTTCGGAGGGACTTGGTGAGAGCAACAGTGAAAAAGCTGACGGAGAATGGCAAGGCAGTGGATCTGAATGTGGTGCTGGACAAGCTGATGACCAGTGGATAAAAATGGTGGGGAGTGGGTCAATAGCAGCACGAACGCCATTGTTCATGCGGTCCAGGTGATGACATTTGCGTACAGTTCGATATCTGGTTTGCGTACAGTTCAATATTTGGTTTGGGAATATTTTAGTGGTTGTGTGACAGGAGAAATCGTTTGGTAATATCATTTTGAACCCACAATTGTTTGCTTCTTGTTGTGGGGTTGGGTTGCTCTGTAAATCTTGTAAAGGTTAAACTTCTGGGAGTAATCTTTCTGGGCAGATTTGGTCAGCTTTGTGTGAGAGTGAGATCATGTTCATGGGTTGGATGTGTAGTTAGATTTCGTGAGTTGATTGAAGGGCAGTATTCCACTCTTCTGAAACCCAAAAAAAAAAAATTCTTCTTTTGCTTATTTTTATGAATATATGTGTCTCTGTTTCTGATGTTTATTTTGTTACGGTTAGGCTTCTTATAAATTTTGTATATAAGTTAAATTATCATATCTTACTATATATATATATATTTTTTTTTATATAAGGGTGATATAGGTTTTTTTTTGTAATTAAGGTACTACTTAAGTGGATTTGAATCTGGGATCTCCAGGTTCTAGCCTAGTGGTATTACCACTTAACCAAGCCCTTATTCGTCAATAGAATACCTGTATTACCAAGAAAAAATAGATTCCTCGTTCATAAAATCGACATTATCGACGTTAGCTACGCAAATATCAAAACCTAGCACATTATTGGCGAAGGTGATTCTGTCTATTAAGTGGGCAAAGCCAACGAATCCCAAAATTAGAATTGACCGAGCAAATCAGACGAATTTCCTCCAAAATTGCTCTATCTATTACATCACAAATTATCTCATTGTTGACCTAATCAATAGCACATTTGGCATCCCCTATTGGCATTTTTTGCTCCATAATGCATTGGTTGTAACCAAGAAAGCTTATGTTCGAATCCTTACGTTAAGCATATAGTACCCGGACAAACGTCAAGTATAGATAGCGATTTTCGTTTGAGGACTTCTTGAAGAAATAACAGCATTTCAATCCGTTTGAGGGATAAGTGGAAAGGGGTGAAGAGAAGCAAGCCTGTCAGCAGAAGGATTCAGATATGCAAAATATGAGTGACTCGAATGATTCGACCGACATGCTGGTCATCTAGCTATACAAGTAACCTTCCATTGATTAACATGTCTTAGAAGTATACGATCAGGATGTCGAAACTAAAAGCGTAACAGGCATGTAATTATGTAGTTGATTTTACAGCAAGGATGCGCTCTTCGGGTTGGCAAAGAAATGGTTTCTGTAAACGGATTTTGGCTTGCTGAGGTTGTTCCGAAGCAAGCTTCCCAATAGAGCAGGAGGCGCATTTGCTGTTGATTGATGCATCTTTCTCACATTGAGGTGACCGTCCAAGATCATCAACTCCAGCAATCTTCTGCAACTCTGCAAGCAAAAACAGAACAAGAAACATTGGTGGTGCATGCTAAATCAGCTGTAGGGCTCCCAAACTACCATGGCTATTTGGTGCATTCAGATTAGATTCAAACGTCGACGCAGTCCAGTTCGGTTCGATAGGAACTGGTCATGCCCGGATTTTCAAGATAATTGAGATGAAATTGCCTACCTGCGGATTTAGCACATCCATTCGTTTGATAATGTCCTCCTGCAACACAACCAAAAAGGACTATGAGGCGAAAAACCATTGACAGACCATACTAATTCTTCACATGAATTCTGAATCTCTAGCCAGTGGTCAATACAAACTTCTGTTGAAACACAACGAAACCAATTTGCTACTTCCGTACCCTACAAAAAGACTCTCAAAAGCCAGCCATGGGGACTGCTAAAACAACAGTGACTCGCCGATTACTTACCTCAACTATCCCAGGATTTTGCATCACAGTTCCAAGAGCACGACGGATGAGTCCCCTATAGACAACTTTGTTCGTGCTACCATCTCCATTAATCCAGGGAAGTAACGGAACAGAAGTTTTACCATCAATACGATGCTCAGGGAAATCCACTACGTCATCTGGGTCTTGAGGATCACTTTTCGGCGAAGCGCTACTTTGTGGTTCAATGAGAGGCACAGCACCATCTGGGAGATTAAGAATAGTAACTCTATGCACATCATTATCGCCCTTGATTGATGCTGGTTCCATTGTAGCTTGGAGTTTAGGATCAACATCATCATTGGTTTCGGGTTGGACCACACGGTCGCTATCATCACTTCTCCCTGACGACTCTGGGGCTGCAGGTGGTTTAGGTTCGCCATCCAAAGTAGCCTTCAAGGTCAAACAGTACTTGGACCGATACAAAGCATCAACGACACGAACCGAGTCAAAAGCATTGATCTGTAACAGAAAGCAAAAGGATGTCAGCTTTTTTCTCAAGGTCCAGGCATTAAGCAGCTGAACTTAATCAGCCTCTTTTGTTATATGGACCTTTTATTATCTTATATAAGATGCAAGAGTAGCTTCTTCCACATTGGGCTAGCAAGCTGGACTCAATGGTGAATAGTTTAAGTGTTCCATAAACATTCATTCGTATTCATTCGTTTAGTAATTTTTCGACACACTTTCACTTCTACTATTTGTTTTGGTTGGTAACCTCTTCAATAGACCTACAACCAAACCGAGTCAATGATATTACTAAAACAATGAATAACAAATAAAATGTACCTTTAACACTCTTCCAAACGTCTGGAGCACATCGACAACGCATTCACCCATATCTTCTCCTGGGACGAAATGCCATAGGACAACCCATTAAGAGAATGACAAATGTTTATGAGAAGGTCCAGTCTAGAGAGGCAAGAAAATTGATCACAAATACCAAATGTATCTTTGTACAACTAGGGGTCTGCAACAATTTTGTCCACACTAAACCAAATCGATCACCGAACCAGACTAGATCAAACACATTTCAGTTTGTTTTCAATTTTCATATTCAATATTTTATTGTTTCAATTCCGTGAATCATACATCTACAAAGCAAAGAAACAGGTGGGCCAAATTGGACCGAAACACCTTTGATATCCTCTTTTTTTATCCGGTCCTAGCCAACATCGGCCCATGTTGGACCAGGCACACACCCAGCATACAAACATAAGATAGCTTATTAGTTTACACACCTGGCATAGCGAGAATCTTGGAAACTTCCTCAATACTCAAGCCTTGATCACCAGCATTATGAATAGCCTTGTAGGAAGCCCGGAAGACCTCAGCACTAAAGAAACTTCCTTCTGTTGGGCTGTAAGCATTCCCATGGAGATAACTAGCATAGCCTGTCATAGCTTCCCAGGAAGACTTACCAGATAATCTTGCTGAAGGAGTAATGCTGTCAATATCCATTATATCCTTCTGGGAACTATCTGTGCCATTTTCACGATCATCTAGAGGTTCCAAAACATTGTCTGGCAAGATTGTGGCACAACGAATGGATACTCTTAGACCGGGAAACCCTTTTTCCCGTCGAGAGAAGAGTTCACTGTCTCGCATGGATATCAATTTCTTGGACTTCTCACCATCGCAAGGTTCATCATCATCATCAATTTTCCGTTTGGAGCTTCTTGGGGCATCAGCCTCTCCCAGATCACCGTCTGGCACGCATGGAGAGACTGCCATTTCACCAGAAGAAACTAGAGCAAACAAGTGAAGAATGTCACCACACTGCAAATCGTCTTTCAGAGCAATGCCTCCTCCTATTAGGTGATCTTTTGCTTCACGAAGCCAGTTAGAGAATCTAGCTGCCATTTTTCCAGTATTGGAAGGAAATGGAGATTTGGAAATATTGTGCAGAAACTGTTGAGACAGCACAAAGGGACCACCATTGCCCCCAATCTGCAAAATAATAGTGTGTAAGAGGTCAATGGACAGAATAATTTGGGAGCGTTAGTTTCTGCTAAAAGATGAGTACCTAAAAAAGTTGACTTAAAGCTCTGACATATCCATCATGAATTCAAGTCAAATTTACAACTCAAATGATCAGTTATAATAGGTACATTCTGCATTCATGAGCAACTTTTCCACAATGTGAATCGGTTCTATTTGAATGAAGTTCTCTTATTGGCATTTTTTGATAGCTCATAAAATGCATCACGTCTTAGGAAGCCCCCTAGAAATCCAGGTTATCAGTATAAATTGGCAATTACTAAAAAACCTAGCTTAAGAATTCTACCCAGACAATGGAAATAAATTCCTTACCAGTATTTTGTTCGCCCTGAGATAGCTAAAGGCAGCAAAAAGATCATGTTCTGAATAATGCCGTAAAGTCTCTCCCAGCATGCTCTGAAGATCTGGCAATGTTGAGGAACTCAAGAATACCAGCTTCAGCAACTCCACAGCATTAGAAATAGCAACAGACTTAGACAGCTGTATATCGACACCCGAGCTCTCATTTAGACACTTCATAAACTTCTCTTGAAGCTTATGGTGTTTTAGTCTTTTTCTAGATTCACTGCGTTTACCATGCCCAAGGTTTTGAAGATTGCCACTAGGAGTGCTTGGTGAAAATGGTCCAAATTCTCGAACATTCTGCCAAATCAGAAAAGAGAAAATTAGTCTAGCAATGAAGAAAGCCTCAACAGAAAAATAAAACCATTAAAAACATGTGCTCCATCTAATGAGTATATGCGTGTTCAAATCTTAGCCACAGTAAGAGTTGAATGTGGCTTTTCTAAGAACCCCATGGATTAACTAAGAATGAAAGGACAAGAAAGCTGAAGTTCAACAGCTAGAGCGAGAGAATCAGAAACATACACATCCTTCACTATCTCCTTTTAAATTGGACCATTCCTCAGCACCCTTAGAAGCTTTGGGAGTCACTTGCTTATATAGGATAACGTCGTCAAAGGCTTCCTTAATATTTTGCTCACTGAAATCATCCCATTGTTCTTCATTGGAACCTGCTGCATCCATATTGCTGACACCGGCAGGCTGTCCTCCATCAAAACCTCCCACTGTCGAGTGACGATGGAGAACTCTGGTCAAATGACCATTCGCAAAAGCACCCTGGTTTTTCTCCAAGTGCTTCACATAACGCTCACTAAGTATGTTACACAGCTTCATCAAGGCTTTTCTCAAACTCTTGTTTCTTTTGAGGGTCGCCATTCTTCTTGCGCACGTTTTAGGAGGTCCAGGTAGGCCAGGAATTTGATTCCAATCCACACGATGGAACCTCGCCCCGAGAATAGAACGATGTCTAGCATACTGGATAATCAACTGCCTGCCAGATGGTTAAAGAACAGCAAAAGCAAAGCAGATCAGATCAGATCAGAACTGTAAGCAAAATAACCTACTAGTTTTTCCTTCATTACCATTTACCAAAGAAGAAATGAACTCAAAGCGTACTTGGCCATAAAACTACTACATCATCAGAATAAGAAAGAACAGTATATCTTGAGAGTCAAATGTGAAGAGTGGAAAAAGAATCTAACAGACAAAAGGATGCCAGTAGAGTGCATAACTATTGGAAACAATACTTTGTAACCAAAAATGAACTGTAGGATTCAGACTCAATGACAGACTAACAACAGGCAATGATTATATGAATCATGGCATACTTAAATATCTAAGAGGTCTGAAGATGAAGCCAAACTAGCTAGCTAGATGAGGTACACCTTGGTAAGAAGGAGATCTACTTATTTCCCCTTAGGCCCTTACGATGTGGGGTGATGGAACATCCATGTCCAAAGGGAAGGGAAGTCAATTCAGAGCAAAATGCTTGCTCTCCTATGAGTAACCAAATTTACTAAACTAGGGCCCAACACTAGGATTCATGATTTCATGTAGCTTATATACATTTTCCAAGAACTAGTTCATATATAAACGAATTTGCTCTGGAAGCAAAGCCCAGAATTAATTTCTTCTTACCTATCAGCATCATCTGACCATGAGAACCTCTGCTGCTCACGTCTTGGCATTATCTTGGAAAGTGCATACTCACTCAATTTACTGCTTTCTCCATTAGCTGTATTGATGACATTTTCTGCAGGGGCATGTGCTTGATCTGCTGCCAAATTATGATCATGCTCTGTTGCGGGCAAAGGACTTTGCCCTTCCATGTCATGACCAACACCATCAGATAGTTCACCAAGCTCTGGTTCAACTAACTCTTCGTCTGCAGGTCGACCTTTCTTTCGTGAATTTTTTTGCAATGATTTCTTTCGTTTTCGGGATTTCTTTTTGTTATCTGATGGCCCAGCATCCTCGCAGTTGGACTTACCTTTCGTTTCCAGAACTCTATGATGCTTATCATAATAGAAATGAAGCACCTGTGCCAGTTTTCCAAAAATGCAAAGAATGTAACAAAAGTTGTAGTTTTATGAACATTGGAATTGAAAGAAAGCCGAGAACGACAGCCAGGACACAAGGAGCCACAAGGGCTTGCAGTAAACACAACTAACCTGCTGTAAGGTCAGATTCAAATCCATTGCAATCGTTTCACACTCTTTATAACGTATTTTTTGCTTTGTGCTGTCATTCACAATTCTTTTTAACAGCTCTGCGCGCTGCTCAGCAGACATAACCCGGGTAGATGTCCATGAACGCTGCGAGAAAACCTAAACAAAACCACACAAGATGTGAGCCTCTGTATTTGTAACTATCAAACTACTTTCTTAACTGCGGTCTGGGCAGTGTTCAGGATGCAGATATCAGAAATCTCTTGATGCTAGGGGAACAAAGTGGAACTAGTAAAATGCTTTTCAATTGGCTAAGGTTTGCCTGAAAAGCCAATAGCTAGAGGATGGATGAGGACTACACTGATCAAAGCTTAAGTTCTAATTGACCCAGATAATTACAGCAACAATATTAGTAGAGCTCAGAGAACAATGGAAGGAAGATGGGAGTGTTGACCAAAAACCCTTGGTACTCAAAGAAAAAGACAACAAACATTGATATTCAAAGTTTAAAGAGGCCTGCAAGTCGGAAAGTAAGAAAAACAATTCTGTTCCAGTTAACACTTTTGCTCACTCACAAAAGTATGATAGTTTTCACTCCGATTTGTTTTCTTTATATCTGGTGGTTAGAGACATCCTTATCCACATCAATAATCAAATAGTTCGTGATAGAAACAATTTTGACACATAATTTTTTTTATTGAAGGAAGTATACCCAAGTGGAATAACTGACGGACAGACCTCAGGAACAGCAGATCCAGGGAATGCATGAAAAGCAGCGTTTGGATCAGCAGCAGCATAACAAAACTCCAATGTCTTCCAATAGTCCTCAACAGCTTCTCTATTTGACAGGACAAAATCATGCCGATATCTTGGGCGAAGATCAAGAGACCTTGCAACTATTGGTGGTGGTTCTTCTATGTAAGGTTTAAATTCCATTGCATCGGTGAACATTGCATGTGGAAGCATGCTGCCATCCTCTGAATGCTCAACAGGTATAAGTCGAATGAGCTGCAGCATAAAATCAATTACAAGAGCGTGATACAATTGAGCTTTCTGAGAAAGAATTCTTAGGGATAGTACTTATAGATACAGAAATTAGAAGATAACATTTAGCCACCAAATGCAAAAAGATACTGTTGATAGATATTGGCAGAAAAGTTTGAACACAAAGGAATGCATGCACCAAACATATCTGCATTAAGAATTCATCGAAAATAGTACCTTCAATCGCCTCAATACATCAATGACCAGTGAAAGCCTACCAGTTGCCAGAGTATCCATCAAGGATCTGTATTCTTCTGCAGGAAGATCACTGAGACGCAAACCCAGCTTGCACTTCTCAACCAAGTTATCAATCTTTTGAGTAGACCCAGCCACTTGCAAGAACAGCTCAAGTGGAATGGCCTTCACAGCTGCTTGTAGTGAAAACAACTTGAAACCAGATGATAGAATATCATCCCATCCATCTGAAGCACTCAAGAAATCCCAGAAAAACGTATGCAAAAGCTTAGCTCGGACCATTTTTGCCAAGACAAACCCGTTGGTCCGCATTGCTCCTGATCTAGATGCTTGGTCATCTGAATCTGCTGGTATCTGACTTCTAGTGACACCACTTAATACCGGAACTGAATCATTAGCCCTGCACCTGGCTGATCCCTGACGAGACAGCTTTTCAAATTCCCGAAATTTATCATATACTTGCTCGGGAAGAACACTTTCAATGGATGAATGCAGAATGACATGAGCCATACGGCTACGGCCACAGTTCGAAACAGAAGGTACATAAAAGGTCACACATCTGCAATGCCCTTCTTCCTGGAGCTTGTTCAGAATGCGATCAACAGTCCGCCTGTCCATGATAGATCCTTTTCTCTTATCCTTCTCAAGACTTACAAGCCATTTGTGCAGCACAACTCTAAGAACAATTTTCTCATCCTACAGATGGAAAAAATGTAGTCTTCGGATTAAAAAAAAAATATAAATGCAAGGGATAATTTGACACATATAAGTCACAAGTCATAGTCATTTAAGTAAACATTGGAGAACCTGCAAGCGCTCCAGTACACGCTGCTCCCGGAGTGCACTATCTGAAGTTAAGGGTGTTTGATGTGAAGAAGGTTGCTTCAGCAAAGTAATCTGGGATGTTTCTGATGAAACACCATTTGATTCGATATCTACACAAACCATATCAAGTCCTCGACTAGATGCTGCTCCTTTTGATACATGGTCAGTGCCTGGCACTTGGCCAGAGTCCACGTTAGCATCATCCTCAAAACACTTGGAAGTTTCTGTATCTATTCCTCCCTCATTTAAATTTCTCTGGTGAACTCGATCACCTCTAGAAATCAAATGGTTATTCATTGAAGATATTTCAGTAGATTGGTTAGGAACATCAAGGCAGACAGCTTCAAATGCTGATGCTGCCACTCTGGAAGGAGTTTCTGATTTACCAATACCAGCAATTGATGCTCGCTTGTTATAATTAGCAGAAGTCCAATACCTATATATAGCGGTTTTTTTGTGGCTTTCTGCCTCAATATGCATCCCAAACCTATCGACCAGATCACGAAACCTCTCATAGGTTTTTTTCTTATCAAGGCCAAGTCTCGAACACACCTGCTCCCAGAAGAAATTTCAAGTCAGAAAAAAGATGGTTAATGGTCGAACGTGTATTCTTCCAAGAATACACATAAAACAAAAATACATTAGTCTCCAAGCAATCATTAGAAGACTGAACAGAAGGCATGAATTAGAGGGCAGGCCAGAAAAACAATCATGGAAGAATATGAATTTTCCAAGGCATTAGCTCTTCGCTGCTGTTGCTAGAAATGTATGAATGCTACTTACAGAGAAACCGTATGAACCAAGCAGCAGAGAAGGTAGTTGAAGAACGAAAGAAGCACAGTGGTCGAGGAAGCAAAGAGAAGAACTGGACCCACCTCTATACCTGTAACCCCTTCAGTTCCTTTCCCATCAACCATATCATATATTTGCTGGTTAATGGGGAGTTCTAGAACTTGTTCATTTATTTTAGGCCTCCTCCCAAACTTCATCTGTCCATTTTCATCACATCCATGACTACCTGCAAGTGGTTTGGTCTCGAAGATCTTTGGCGAAAACTTCTTCAACAGATGTATGCAACGCTCAACCTGCAATTATAGGAAGAAAGATAAGCTGTGAGCAAAATGTAGATCGCATGCAAGACACTTCCATTTCTGATGAACGGTATGCATCTTGCCAGAACAATTGGTGCGGACAAAGAACTCTGTTCAGAATTCGGATTAATTTTTGAGACATACCTTATCATTTACTTTCGCATCAAACTCCTCAACGAGACCAGCTTCCTTCAGCTTTTGAAATATCTAAATGTAACTTGTCCAGTGAGTATACACTACAGCAATTCAATCTTTTCACTGCAATAGTCTGTTTAACTTACATGCCTCCAAGCTCTGTGCCCAGTGCGTCCACAGTAACCCAGATTCCTTTTAACATCTGAGATAACAAGCACCTGCAGGAAAAGGGTGATCAATATGTCAAGCCTAATATGAACACAGAAGAAACTCAAACAATCTTACATTGCCATTGGCACCATCCAGTTTATCACAAATGGCTCGCATTGCAGGTAAGTTGTCCTTCACTAGGACATCATCCTTCAAGCCATCTCCAGCATAACCGTCCTCATTGACATCAGCTTCTTCTGCATCACCAAGATCTCTTTCTTCTTTGTTGATTTCGAATCTCTGCTGAACGCCTAAATGCGTTGCATAACGAGACAAGTACATCAAATTTGTACTGACCGCACTTTTGGTTTCTCCGGCACCCCCAGCTTCCTTGGTCTTCACGATTGCCGGTTGCCTCACAATCAAATTTCGACTCTCGAGATTTTTCACAATGTAAAAAAAGTTCTTCCCTTCCATGTTAAATTCTTTGGCTAGTTGGCTTTGTGTGATACCATCTTCTCTGCACACATCAATATCCAAAGCAACTATCAACTAATGCTATTGAATTCGGCATCGTCTCACATTCTAGTTGACAACACTTGTGATTGTAGCAACAATTTGGTCACTATTATATTATCAAGCTGAGAATCCCTCCTACGAAATTAGGTCTCAAAATTGCCTATTCTCTCACAGTGATCAAACTGATTCAGCACAATTACAGAAAGCAAACCTAGCAATGGCGATTCGCTCAAGAGCCCGTCGTTCACGAGGGTTAACTCCAGTCGAAGGAACATCGTACAGTCCAACGAAGCAATCCCTAAGATGCTCCTTAGCTACGATCTTCAGTTTGAGCTTCTCAGCATCCTCTACCCGCTGGATTTTGGGATCCTCTGGGCTCAGCGGCTTCTCCTTTCCTCCCGCGGAGAACTGCAAGGTGGGAATCAAGAGCAGATTGCTCCACAGAGAGGCTTTCAGGGAAGGAGACGGCGGCGGGGTTAGTTTGCCCCAGAGGGAGGGAAGTGCGACGCCGGCTTCGCCTCGGTAACAAATTTCTTCGACAGCTGACGATATTAGAGCGTCCATTGCGCACCCGGCATGTGGATGAAGGACGTGGAAGACGACGAGAATGGTTTTGTTTCGTCGCCGGTGAGAAAAAGAGAAGTTCTTTAGGTACTGCCGTTCCCGGGTAAACTAATAGTGGCGGAGGGAAGGAGAAGACGGAGGAGCGACAGATCGGGCCAATTATTTTAAAAATCTGGATATTTTAGGGCTTTTGAAAAGTTGAGTCCAAACTGATAGTGGCGGTGGGTACAACTAGGTTTAACTAGTATTTGTTACAAATTCATCTATAATGTTTAGTATGATCCGTATGATCGATTTCTTCATTCTAACAAAATGATTATATTTTGGTGAATTTAATTCATAAGAGAAATAAATTTTTTATTTGGGTTTTTGAATTTGAAAGTTCAATGTTAATGTTATTTGTTAGATTCAAGTATGGATACTTACAGGTTTATGATATTTGTTAAATTTAAGTACAAAATTCTGGATATTGCATTTTAGAAAAATTGTCTTCAAATATGTTATATATGCCCATATTCATTTAGTGTTAATGATTTCACACGTGCTTATATGTTTTGCTAAAACCGGTATAAACCAGTTGGACCATACCACTTGCCAAATCGACATAACAATATAAACCGGTTTGACAATCTTGTTCTACCTTTTAAAGAAGTAGATGTTTATGAATATGTGTGCATCGTGGTAATTAGTATAAAAGGTCAATAATCTTTGCACTTTGTATAAAATGGCCACAAAACTTTGATTTTGTGCCCAACGAAAAAGGATCAATAATTTGCTTAGCATTTGAAAATGGAGTGGAAAAAAACTTAACAAATAGGGGTTAATTCTACACACTTGCTCTCAGCTCTTAACCCCTCATGAAAAAAAGTGTTGGAAATGAGCTAGACCCAAATTGATTAAACTAAAGAAGTAGATGTTAAAAGAAAAATTAGCAACTGTTCATTTACTTTTAAATAACCGATGTTCAATCCATTAATTTATCCACTTGATGCATTAGTTTGAAACGTTTGTATTTTAGTGATTTTTCCAAAAATAGCACATTTACAAAAATTACAAAAATAGCACCCATTTTTAAAAACTGCATCCCCTGGTGCGTTTTGCATGTAAACCGCACCCCTCTGGTGCGTTTTGTAATTAAAACCACACCCCCAAGGTGCGGTTTAGCTTTCTCGGCCAAAACCGCATCTTGGCCATGCGGTTTGCGGTCTGACCTAACCAAACTGCATGGCCCAAATGCGGTCTAGTCCTGACACCGCACTTTGGGGATGCGGTTTTGCTTCTCCAAAACAAACTGCACCCTCAAAGTGCGGTTTTGGCAACACAAATCGCACCCCCCATGCGGTTTGTGTGTCAATTATTTTATGACACCAAACATGCAGCCATGCGGTTTGTGTGTCAATTATTTTCAGAATGAACTTGCTGCTATGGTTACCAATTTCTTCACAAACCTTTACACGCAAGATGATACTCCCTATGAGGACAGGCTTCCAAAGGGCTCCTTCCCACGGATTACTCAATCGGAGTTGATGGCCCTGCTTCGGCCTTTTACTATAACGGATATCCATAGGGCTATTTTTTATATGAAACCATTTCAGGCCCCCGGTCCGAATGGTTTCCAAGTTGCTTTCTTCCAGCATATGTGGAGAGTCGTTGGAAGGAACCTCTCGGAGATGGCTATTGACTTCTTCTCCACCGGGACTCTGCCAGAGACGGTATTTGAGTCACCCATGGAGCTTATCCCGAAGGTGAAAAACCCAGAGCGAGTGAACCAGCTGAGACCCATCTCTCTTAATAATGTGAGCCTCAAAGCTATCACAAAAGCTATGACGAGTAGACTGAAGCCCCTCATGAGGAAGCTAGTGTCTCCCAAGCAGGGTAGCTTCATTCTGGGAAGACAGAAGACAGACAACATCATTGTGGTCCAAGAGGTTCTTCATTCTCTCAGGCATAAGAAGGGAAAGAAGGGGGTCTCGTTGTGAAGATCGACTTGGAGAAAGCCTATGATAGGCTTCGTTGGGACTTCTTGCGGGACACTCTAAAGAAAGTTGGCCTCCCTAGTTCCTGGATCAGCTGTATAATGCACTGCGTGGAGCAAAACCGGATAAAAATCCTTTGGAATAGAGAGCTTTCTCAACCCTTCTCCCCGACCAGGGGAGTCTGCCAGGGAGGCCCTCTTTCCCCTTATCTCTTTGTCCTTTGCATGGAGCGTCTTTCCCACTTGATTGATGAGTTTGTGGTTAGTGGGGATTGGAAACCTCTTAGATTGTCTCAGAATGGTCCGCCACTCACCCACCTTTTCTTTACAGATGATTTGTAGCTTTTTGCAGAAGCAGAGACACGACAGATAGGGATTATCAAACGGTGCCTAGAGGACTTCTGTTTCAGCTCCGGCCAACGTGTGAATTTTAATAAGTCTATGCTCTTCGTTTCTCCCAACGTTGCTCGCCAGAAAGCTGAAAGGTTGAGTTGCCGATCAGGCATTCCTTTGACGGCTGACCTGGGGAAGTACCTTGGGATCCAGACGATCCACGGGCGTATCACTAAAGAGAGATACCAGTCTCTTCTTCTTCGAATTCAAAGGAAGCTGGCTCCTTGGAAAGCCAGACGTCTCTCTTTTGCGGCTAGGCTTACTGTTGCTAAATCGGTTTTCGCGTCCTTACTAGTCTATCATATGAATACTGAGCTAATCCCGAGTGGTGTTTGCAAGAGTATTGATAAAATTAACAGGGATTTCATATGGGGAGATGAGGAGAACAGGAGCAAGATGCACTTAGTAGCCTGGCAGAAGATGACGTTACCTAAGACCATGGGTGGAGTTGGCATCAGACCCACTAGACAGGCTAATCTGGCCATGTTGGCGAAAAGTGGTTGGAGACTACTCAAGGAGAATGATATCCTATGGACCCAGTCATGTATTCTAAGTATGGGCGTCAGCAAAGACACCTAGACATCCTGCAACCTTCTTAGGGAAGTTCCTTTACCTGGGCAAGCTGTACGAAGCTGTCACCCTCCTGAAAAAGGGATGTGCTTGGAATATTAAGAACGGTAAGCACACTAAGTTTTGGCTTGACCCCTGGGTTTTGCAGGTTCCTCTCAAGGAGGTAGCTATTGGCCAGCTGCCGACGGGGAGTGAGGAGGCGGTTGTAGCGGATTATGTTCATGATGACGGGATCAGGCGGATGGACTTGTTCGAAGGGCTCCTTCCTCCAACTATCTCCCAAAAGATTCTTAGCGTGGCGGTGGACAAACTCTCCACATATGATGACACTCTCTTCTGGTCGGCATCCTTGGACGGAAACTTCTCTGCCCAGTCAGCCTATAACCTCATCAATGACCACCGACAGGACTTGGATGAACCCTTTGGAAGGCAATTTGGAAGCTTCCGGTCGCCGAAAGGGTGAGAAGTTTTACCTGGCTAGTCGTCCTGGGGAGGATGCCAATAATGGTTTACGGCACGCTACGAAGGTGGAGGATGATCCTTCATGCTACAGATGCACTGGTCAGCCCGAAACAGTCCTCCACACCTTGAGGGACTGCCCGCCAGCGAGTTTCTTCAAGTCTCGTAGAGTGCCACCCGCCCTCCAACTCCTTCTTCAGCTCAAATCACAGGGACTGGTTCCGGGCGAACATCTTGAGTAAGGACAGCATGGCCACCGGTATGCAATGGTCAGCCTTTTTCTGCACAGCAATCTGGCTCATTTGGAAGAATTGGTCGACGACTTGTTTTAAGGGTATGGGGGCAGCTCTATCTCCGAACTCTCTTGGGCATGCTATCATGGCGAAAACCAAGCTTTGGCATGATGCTTGGAATGCCCCGTCTCGTCTTCCCAGTAATAAGCAGGCTCCGGCAGAACGAGTAATGGCGCACGTCGGCTGGACACCCCCCCTGAGGGATGGCTGTCTCTTCATGTTGATGGTGCTTCGACGGGTAATCCCGGCCCGGCCGGTGCTGGTGGTATCCTCCGAGACCCGAGTGGCAGGTGGGTAGCGGGTTCTGTTGCAAACCTTGGTGCAGCGACGACCGCCCTCTCTGAGCTTTGGGCCATTAACTATGGGTTCGATATCGCGCGGAAGGCTGGCTGTAGATTCCTCCAGGTGGCCTCGGACTCTCAGCTGGCGATACAGTTGATTAGTACTCGTCACGACCCAATCCACCCCTATGCGACCTTGTTAGCAGCTATAAGAAGAAAGATTGGCAGCGACTGGGTGGTGCGCATAACTCATACATATCGGGAAGGGAATAGAGTCGCGGACTGGCTCTCGAAGAACAGTCTCGTCTATCCCTACGGTATGCATGAACTTGCAAATCCACCCAATGGACTGGCCCCGATTCTCCGAGATGATATGTTTGGGACTACTTTTGAGCGTCGAGTTGTTGCTCCCTCCACCTCCTCACTGTAATCCCCCCTGTAACCGTTTCTTTTTCCTGGCATCGGCCTCATTTCAAGGCAAAAAAAAAACTAAAAATTTTAATTTGGAAACCAAAACTTCTCCTGTTCAAACTCACAACCAAAGGATAATATAAGCATTCCCATCCACTAGACTAGATTATCTTTCTAGATACTAAACACAACAAAAGTTATACTATATTTAGTGAATACGAAATTTTCGAGAAGCTCGTCGGGTTTACACCTAACTTTCGTGATTCTCGCCCCCTCCCCCCAAGCCAAGTTGTAGCTCCGCCCCTGACTGTCAAAGTCGGTGAGTCCCACAAATTTGTTGCCCCCTGTAAATACATAAAGTAAACTTCGAACTTTGAACAAAATTCATGATAAATCCAAATCCATCAAACAAACAACACTATTTTCTCCGTTACACCAAAGATTCCGTTACACCAAAGATTGAGAGGACCCATCATTTATTACACAATCCTAGATGGAGGACCAAATTTGTTAGTTGGTATCTGCATTTTCCTAGCTTCCTCCTAGCAAGTAGCAATGCTACTACTACTCTCTCCCAATCCAAATTGCGCAAAATCCAATCTAGTGGAAGGGATTGCCATGACTTAGCTCTCAACGCCATTTATTACTTGTGAAAAGAAGAGTTCTTTCTTTGCATTTGCATTGCTTTGGTCCCCCAAGCCTTCCTCTCTCTCTTTCTCCAAGACTGCTGATTTTGTGGACCCTCTTTATTAAATTACATAATAACAACAACAACGCACAACGACGAGTGAGAACGAAAGAAGGAGCCCCAAGTTTGAAGCATAAAGAATTTTGGGTGTTTTTGTTCGATTCATCCCTTTCAGCTTTGATTTTTATTCTGGTTCATCAAATATTACATATATGCTGTAGAAAGCAACAACACATTGCAGCTTTCTCTGCCAGAATAAGCGAGAACAAGCAAAGGAGCAATGGCCATAGATGAGGGTAAACCCAAGACCTTTAAAGAGCTTCTCAAGTTTCAACCTTTATATAAATTACTAAGTCGTGGGGTTTCAACTCCAAGTTTATTAAAAGTAGAGAATGTTCGAATGAAGCTAAATAATCGGCCACAAAGTTCACCTCACGATAATCACACTCTAAACGAACCTCTCCTTGTTGCGCCATGAGTCATGGAAGTACAAGTATGATTAAGGTCTTGCAGAGCTCTGAATTAGTTATACGATTAATTGCTTAATTGGGTGGCCACATAAAGGACTTTACATTTTAAGTCCTATATGTGGTACCTAATTTCATTTCCTCCTATTAGGGTTTGTCTTCCTTGATCCACAAGTTAAAGGAACCCCGTCTCATTCATGTTATGGGGTTGATTAAGTCCATCCTTATCCAACTATGATTTTTCTGACAATACGATTGAAGGGCTTCTTAACCTTTATGTATTACTTAATCGTGAGGTTTCAATTCCAAGTTTATTAAAAATACAACCAGTATCCTATGAAATTACTAGGTGAATTAAATATATGTTCTGCCATTGACAAATAATGTTCAAACGAAGCTCTAAATAGTCATCTACAAAGTTCGCTTGGCTATAAACACGATCTAAAATAACCTCCCGTTGTTGCGTCATGAGCCATCGAAGTGTAAATATGATGGTCTTTCATAGCTAATAATAGTTATACGATTAATTGCTTAATTGGGTGACCACATAAAGGGGTTTACATATTTAGCCATGTGCTACCTAATTTCATATCCTACTATCCTAGCTAGGGGTGATGATGGGGTTGGATTGGATTGAGTTTTTCGAACCCGAAAAAACCCACCAGGTGATGGAAGAGAGAAATCAACTTAACACATGTACTTGTAGGTGTATGTGCACCCATGGTTAACGAATATAAGAAGTTGTTTTTTTTGTAGGATTTTTCAAAATGAAGGATTTGGGTAAAACCCTAGATTTTATGATTGGAGAATTATGTGGGACTTTGTCATATTGAATTTGTGTTAGAATTTAAAAAAGTGTTTTTTTGTTTGTTGGATTTCATATTGAATTTGTGTTCTTGAAATTTATTAGTTAAAGGTTGAATTTACAATTTTATTCTTAATAATTTGTTTCGATTTTTATGAACAATTTTTGGTGTACGTTGTATTAAATGACCACTCCTCCCTTTGTACCATTCATTTCGACTCCCATCTCTTTGGCCATCACCAAGAGCAGAACACCACCCTCTACCATATACAAATGTATATCAATATAATGAAGGCGCGGTTTTACTAAAGAAACGCGTGGGGAAGCAGCGATCAAAGCTAGGGCAGCCAACAAACCGCCTAAGGAAGCGGCGGTCCGCTGAACCGTCGGATTAGGAAGCGATCCAAGGGCGGACCGTGAGCGATCCGTGTCACGGATCGAGAACCGCAAGGGGAGGGAGCGGTTCTGGCCTGGGAAAACGTAAACCATGGTTGGAGAGGCAGTTTTTGTGTTTGCAAAATTACAATACTGCCTCCCAGCAGGCAGTCTGAATCCTATATAAACCTCTCCCTCCTCCTTCATTCTTCGCACCAAAACTCATTCTTCTTTCTCTCTCTAAGATTATCTCCCTATACATCCCCCTCTCCGCCCAAAATTCTAGGAAATAGTGGTATGTTGGTTGCGGCTAAGTCCGAATTGTCATAAAAAAACATTTCTTTGGTTTTTCCTACAAAACCCGTCGAATCTCTGTTCGGCTACCTGCAAAAATGGCTGATATTTTCGAAGAAGAGAGTATTTATTATGATGACTATCAAGCAGTACATACTGGTTTTATCAAATTTTTGTTGTTGTTATAATTATTTTAGTTAATCTATATACTAAATAATTTATATTATAGTTATGCTATCGTAGGTTGGGGAGGATGTGGATATATGCAACCTAAGATATTATGTTGGTCCCCTAAATGGGTGAAACTTTGGTCCCAAAAGCCATAATCCAACACCAGTTTAGCACCAAACATGAACTTTGAGCATAATCCCATGGGTGTGGGATTTTGGACCAAAATCCTTTATCAAAATCAAAATCCCATGAGAAAACGATAAGCACAAATAATTTCTCCATACATCCACATTCTTATATGCCATAGTCTTATCCATTACTTATTCCATATAGGGTTGAATGAGGCAAGATGCTCACGAGTGGTTCAGTGTTTGTCTCTGGAAAACTCGTTCAACACTCGACTCATTTACTATCGAGCCAAGGTTGAGTTAAGTCCTGTTCAGCTCCCAAGACTCGTGAGCCATCTCGACTCGATGGCTTTCTTACTTCAACTCGACAATATGGCTAGCGAGCCACCTCAATTAGAAACTTCCTGAGTGAATCGATTAATAGCTTATCATTCGCTCGTAGATAATTCATAGGTTTGTTAGATTACATATCTCGCCACATATGATGTTTAATAATTTGAGCACGTTATCAAATATGTCTTATTTATCTATAAGTTAAAAGTGAACGTATGTACCATACATTGCTCATATACTTATTACAATTAAACAATATGATATGAATTGTTAAAATTATGAACTAAATGATATGATACTTGACCTCGAGCCGATCTGGCAAGCTAATTAATGAGTTGAGTTCAAGTCAAACGCAAGCCAAGATTTTTGTAAACAAGCCAAGTTCGAGCTTGAGCTTGTATCATTTCTTAACAAACCAAGCTCCAATTAGATCAATGCTCGGTTCGACACGACTCATTTGCAATACTACTCCAGATTTTAAATCTCAAATTGTTATAACTAATTCAGCATATAAAAATTAAAAAGAGAGGACAAATGCGGGGTAGTGAATCTATAGCTTTATATACATTTTTTGAAAGAGAAGAATCGGGGGAGGAGTCGAGCTGAGTTGTGAGTAGTAAATGTTACTTGTTCGAGATCTGCCACTGATTGGGTTCCAAATTTTTGCTATTCTTCCCTTTTTTTTGTTATAGTCCCCGAAGTGCTACATATCAAACTGAAAGTAGATCATTCCATTCTCAATAGGCAATCAGTAATCCAACTAGTGCCTTGATCATTGCTGATCTTGCCAAAAGCCATGAGCCAGCTCATCACAGTATTCACAATATATTGTGAAAGGGTTCCGAAAATCAGACCTTTATCCTTGAAAATACACTGATTACGTTCGATCCACACATACCAAAGTATAACATGAAGACAACAGTAGACAAACCAATCATCAATACAATCGGGTCTTCTCGAAGGTCGATTCCTAATGGAATTCTTAATATCATCGTTTGGATTTTCAATAGTAGTACATCCTCTTCGAATGGAGTTCCAAACGTCATCAACATAATTGCAGCTAACAGATTTTGGTCAAAATGATGTTGTGAATGATGCACCAGATGAAAAAATAGATTTTGGTGGGAATAATGTGCTTCCAAACAGTTGCAGATGGGAAATTTGGAAGTCGAGAAATTAAGTCTTGAATCTGCGACCTATACATGGAGGGAATAAGGAAACCATAATCTGGGTTTGGGGACCAGATCAACCTACATGGACGTTTAGCCAACTGATGACAGTCAAGAGAACTGAGAAGCAAAAAAAGATAATTTCTTTCCCTTTCAGCCCCCTCCCTCTTAAAGTGAAATTGAGATTCAAATTCCAAGAAGCCCTCTCACCTGAGAATGATAAGATGTCAGAGATCCGTGCATCAGGAGAAGATGTGGCAGCAACGATTCGGGGGGAAGACTTTGACAAGTGTCATACCGAGAATTCATGTATAGTGCCAAAAAGAGACAAAATTTCCTCCTCCTTTATCGATATAAGCAAGTTTCCAAAAAATGTCATATTCCTTGGTGATATTTGCCCTGACAGAATCAGCGAAACCACTTCTAACACGACAACATGACATCGTATTATGATATTTGATATCAATGAGATTGCGCCACCATTTATCTCTCTCGTCGGCAAATTTCCACATCCATTCAGCCGGAAGAGAGCTATTGAAAGTAGCTAAATAAACAATTCCAAGCCCGCCGCCATTAGCTTTAGATGCTTTGCACGTATACCATCCAACAAGAGACATCTTATGCCTGTCCTCTGCGTCACTCCACATGAATTTTCTTTGAATTCTCTCCATGTTGTACACAACTTTCTTCGGCGCGCCCCCGAATAAGGAAAACTAGTTCGACCTCGACTCATTTGCGGTCTACTCTGGATTTCAAACCTCATATTGTTTATTTTTTTTTAGGGGTACCCCATATTTTACAGCATAAAAAATAAAAAAGAGAAGACAAATGCGGGACAGTGAATCTATAGCTTTATATTAAACAAAGAAAAAGAGAAGAACTGGGTGAAGGAGTTGTGAGTAGTAATTGTTACTTGTTCGAGATCTGCCACTGACTGGGTTCCAAATTTTTGCGATTCTTCCGTTTTTTTCTTTTGTTACAGTCCCCCAAGTGCCACAGTTGGTGTTCACTTCACTCAGCACACGTTACTTCTTCTTCCCTTCTCTCAGTCTCAGTCTCTCTCCGTCCTGAGTTATCATTATTCAAATCAGAAAAAAGTCCACTAACCCCTCTGTTTATATTTGGGGCTTCATTCCCTTGTTTCTCTTTCTTTTCCCCTGTTCCCAAAAATCGAAATGCAAGAAAGCAGCTGTTTTCTACTCTGAAACTCGAATGTTTTGCCTTTCCCTCTTCTCAAAGCCCAGGTTTTCGATGAAAGCCTTCTGCCCATAAATCTGTTCTACTCTCTCTCTCTCTCTCTCTCTGTTTCTCTCAAAGGGCTCTGTTTTTTTCTTCCCATCCCCTGTTTTTGCTTTCACAATGGGTGGTGGGTCTTTGAATGTATTCTCTGCAAGACACCTTCTGGTGGCTTCGCTGGCCTTAAACGCGAGCCTGCTCTTCAGGGTTTACATCGGAGGTTTCAGCCCAGCTCTGGACCTGCTCTCCCTCTGCTCACTCTCTGTTAGTAAGGGTTATGAAGCTGCTGCCCCTGATGTTGATGCTGCTTCTCCGGCCGCCGTATCAGTTCTTGCTTCTTCTTCTAAAACGGCAGAGCATAGATTGGTGGACCACGGCAGAATCATCAACCTTGACCAGTATGTTCCCTCTCTTTTCAACTATTTTGGTTTGCCTTTTGCTTCTGTTTGCTCTGCGCATCAGCTATTGGATTGAATGGGGGGCGGAAAGTTTGAAGCCCAAAATAATAATAAAAAGTTGGATATTTTCACAGCTTAGTTGGGTTTCTTCTGTTTCATAGTTATCAATCAGGAATCGATGATTCCTGTGCTGATGGTGGGTCGGAATCGGTTCTTTCCCCTCATCTTTAAGCTCTGTTTCAGTAGTAGCTTTCCCTTTCTCTGCTTTGTTTTGATTCAGTGGTAGCTTTCCAGTCTTTCTTTACTCTGCTTTGCTTTGGGGTCTGTTGGGATGGCCGGGGAATGGGATTTTTCAGTGTTTTGGCCTTTGCAGTCTGGACAAAGGCAGCTCTTTTACTATATCAAATTTTTTATCTTTTTTCCTTGGGGAAAATGAAAATGATTTTCTGTGGTAGGCTTTAGAGTTCAATTTGTTGGGGTTGTTTGCTGATTTACAGAATACATGGTTCTTTCCCTCGTGCAATTGCACGAGTATATGTTAATACGATATCAACAATTCATTCAATTATACGAGACCCGCATCATAATTCTTGTCAATCAAATACCGTATCATGATATCAAAATTCATGTATTCTACAATACATGTTTGCCAAAAGAAAATATCCTACTTTAAATCAGATGTTGTGATATTTAGGAGTTGCAATGTTGCATGTTTATGTTATGTTAAGTTGTAGTTAGGGATGATGAGCTTTGCTTTGCTAGTGCTGCCTTCTCATTGTTTGGTTGGGACCAAGGTTGTCAACCCGCGGGTTGACCCGGACCCGGTTGAGCTAGTGGGTCAAGGATTAATGGGTCAACCGTTTTAGCCCGGTTTAGCCCGGAAATATGGAAAACGTCATTATATTGTACTTATTCTGATAAATTATATCAAATCTCATCTAACATATGAGCTATAACATATAATATTACACCAAAATAACATTTCGTACTTAAATTCAACATATAGTGAAAATTCACACACACTTATATAAATAACATTAGTATTCAAATGTTCAATTTAGGATTCCAAAGATTGAGTTAGGTGAAAAGAAAAATCGGAAAATAGGCGCATTTCGCAAAACAAAGAAAAAAATGACACAATTTGACCTCCAACCCGGTACCTTGTGGCGGTCGACCCGGCGGGTGCGTGCGGCCCGTTTTTCTCATCGGATCAGGGTCAAAGTGGGTCAACCCGCGGGTTGACAACATTGGTTGGGACACTTCCAAATTGACCAAATTGTCTTTTCTCTTTTGTCATTTTCATGTTCCCAACCTCAAGGGATGGGTGACTCATCATCTCCATATACACTTACACCTCATCCTTTTTATATGGTGGGTTTTATTAATTTCTTTTTTAATAAAAAGAAGAAAACAGAGGGGTTGGTTGATTCTCTTTTTGAGTTTGGGAATCCTTTTTTGCAAGTGAAAATGGGGGGTTCAGTTCATTGTGGGAAGAGGGATACTCAATCACAGCTTTGACTTTATGAGTTACATCCTATTCCTTCCTTCCTTCCTTCCCATGAATGTGGCCAGTGCGCCTATGTGGACCTATATCTATATAATAGAAGAAAGAAGCTTTTAGTAAGGAAAAAAAGGAAATGTGCATTCCATTTTTGCTATAAATAATGGTCTAGATTGAGAGACACCCAAAAGCTCTGTGTCAGTAATGGAGAGCACATTGGCACCACCTCCACCACTTTCTGGGTTCCCCCTTTCCTTCCTCTCTTTGTAGTAAAGATGCAAACTTTCTTCTCTTCTGTTGTTGGGGGCCATGTGGCTTGGATACTGCAACTGTTATTCCTGAGTGGGTGATTTTCATTTCTTGCCATTGGGAAGATGGTAAAGTTAGGGGGGGTCAAGAAAGAAAGTCATAAACAATTGGAAGTTGGCTTTCACTGGATCTCAATAAATCAAAAATTAGTGGGGTCATAGATCTGCATATTCTTTAAACATTCATTTCATTGATTAGTTGGGTATTATTTGGACATGATGATGGATGGGTCTTTCCTGCCCATGCATTCTGAAACCAACAACTCCCTCCCTTGTCCTTTCCCAACTACCCAATTTAGTGTTTTATGAATCTGGACCGTTTCGGCCGAAATGGGTAGAAGTAAGCACGTTGTTTATGCCCTTCTTGAATCGATCGATGATTTGTTACGAGACGGATGAATCTAAGTCTCGATTGAATACAATGTTTTGGGAGGTAGGATGAGTAAACAAGTGTCAAATGTTTGTTGGGAGAAGAAGAGAAGATTCACATATTAAGAAACCAAACACTTGAATCCATGTTCAATTTTATATCCGATGTACCCTTTTCGTTTTCGAGGCAAGTCATACTTTTTTCTTTTTATTATCTTTGTTAATGGATGGGATGGGGATGGGATGGTCTTCCTTGTTTAGATCAAGTCCGATTTCTTTATATGCAATTAGCTGACATTATTATTCAATGACTGACGATCATGGCGGATTGTTCAACTTGTTTGTTGTTTGTTTGTCCCCTGCAGCGGCGACCCAACGATGTACGAGAAGTTCTGGCAGGGAACCGGAGACAGAGCCACGATTGTGATCCCAGGCTGGCAGTCAACGAGCTACTTCTCTGACCCGGGGAACCTCTGCTGGTTCCTCGAACCGGAGCTCGGTCGACAGATCGTCAGGCTCCACGGCATCGTCGGCAATGCCGTCACCGACGGCCGACACATCGTCGTCGGCACAGGCTCCACGCAGCTCTTCTTGGCCGTCCTCTACGCTCTCTGCCCGCAGAATGTCACCGACCCTGTTAGCGTCGTTTCCATGGCGCCCTTCTACTCTGTAAGTCAAAAGGGTCAAAAGCTATAGTTTTTTTTTTTTTGTAGTAGAGATTCTTTCTAATTATCTGCTCTGTTGGTTGAATTGATTGATTGATTGATTGCAGTCGTACCCTACGACGACGGACTGCCTGAGGTCGGGTTTGTACAGGTGGGCAGGGGACGCCGCCTCTTTCGACGGCGGCGACGGGCCGTTCGTCGAATTGGTGACCTCGCCGAACAACCCAGATGGGTTCTTGAGGGATCCGGTGGTGAATCGAAGCGGCGGGGTTTTGGTTCACGATTTCGCCTACTATTGGCCGCAGTACACTGCCATGACCTCGCCGCCGGCGAATCACGACATTACTCTGTTCACCGTCTCCAAATCCACCGGACACGCTGGAATCAGGATCGGGTAAATGAAAATTAAATGAAATAAATTGATCCCTTCATTCTGAACTAGATTTACAGTCTGACTCGGCGTTTTTTTGTTTTTTTTATCAGTTGGGCGCTGGTGAAGGACGCTGACGTGGCGAGGAAAATGACGAAATTCATCGAGCTGAACAGCATCGGCGTGTCGAAGGACTCGCAGCTGAGAGCAGCCAAGATCATGAAGGTCGTTTCCGACGCGGAGGAGGACGGATCAAAGCAGGGCGATCCGCCGGCGGTGGCAGCTCGTTCGCTGTTCGAATTCGGGTTCGAGAACATGGAGGAACGGTGGCGGCTGCTGAGGGAGGCGGTGAAACAGAGCAGTTTGTTCAGCTTGCCGGACTACCCTGCCCAGTTCTGCAATTTCAACCGCCGATCCTTCGGGAACCAACCCGGTAAAGTCCAGTCCACTCAAGCACGTGTTAACATCGTTGGATTGTCCGTCTCCGCGTCAATATAAACAACACAGTTGAATTTGAATTTGGTTATGCGGATACTGATTTTGTGTGTGTGTGTGTGTGTGTTTGTGATTGCCGTGGGCAGCATTTGCGTGGTTGAAGTGCGAGGGGGAGATTGAAGACTGCGAAGGGTTTTTCAGGGAGAAGAAGATACTGACGAGGAGCGGAGTTCATTTCGGAGATAGCCCCAAGTACGTTAGAATAAGTATGCTGGATCGTGATGATAATTACTTGGCGTTTATAAAGAGATTGAGGAGCTTATAGCTACAGAGCATGGGTGGGTTACTGTTGCTATGGTGATGGGGACGACGACTATTTTCAGTGACGGATGTTAATTTTAGTTTTTCTTTTTCTTTTTGGTACGAGCTTTGTATATTCTTTTCTTTTTTATTAGGGTTTGCTATCTAACAGTTAGTTACAACAGCACATAGTTGGATGAATCAATTTGGTCTAGGTTGAATCGATCGATGTCCACCCCTTAATTAGCTAGGTGTTAGATTGGTGTCGGATGAGTCTATGCAACTAAAGAAAACAAACTCGAACGGTTGATTTCTTTGTTGAGTGAACGAGAGAGAGGGCAATAACGTTTTGATAAGAAAGTTGCTAGAATTCAAACGTTGGATTTGGACGTTCATTAAGTTCTCTCTACAACCAAAGTATCGTTCTACTACAAACTCAGTTGGTTCTAGGGGTGGCTATTTGGTCCGGGTTTTTTGGTTTTACCTGAAACTGTACCGTATAACCCGGATCGGGACCGGATAGCAAATAATCCAATCCCATTTTCGGGCTTAGATTTGAGGTAAAAAAATCGTCCGGCATCGGACCGGAAAACCGAATAAGAGAGTCCAACACCCAAAATCTAAAATCAAGACCGGATTGGGACCGGACTGGATCAAAACCTGTTTGTATCCAATCCAATCTTCGATCCTCATATTCTCGAAAAGACCGGACCAAGACTGATCAATCCGAGTCAATTTAACAACTGCATAGCCACTCCTAGTTGGTTCTATAAATCAAACCTGGCTATTACGCTTTGTTCTTGAAAATTTCATAAGCTTTTGCATCACCTACCCCAATCCACACAGGCTTTGAAAGTTTTGAGCCCACACTTACCCATTGAAAATGGGCTGGGCCGGCCCGTTGTCGCTGGACGGTGGCGCGGAATTCGACCGGCAAACTAGAAGCAGCGAACGGGGAGGCCGAAAACAGAATTAGCAGTAAGAGTACGGGGGATCCTGGGAAATCGCCTCCTAGTGGAGAAATTGAGGAAGCCATGGAAAGCGAAGAAGCAAAGGACGCCGCAAGGGATGATTGTTCTTTCATCTGGGACGAAACAACTCAACTCTATTATCATGCCAGGTATGCTGCTGATCGTGCTGGTCGCTACGCCAACTTTTCTTTCTTTGTCAGGAATCTCTTTTTCCCCCCCTGTGTCTTGTCTGTGAATTATTCTCGAGATTTCTGTGGCTGAAATTAATTGAATTCTTCTCTTAAAGCTATAAAAAAAAAATGGATGCAGTAGTGGATTCTATCACGACCCAAATGCGGGGTGGTACTACAATAGCAGAGATGGGCTCTACTACAAGTTTGAGAACGGGAGCTATGAGCTTTTGCAGTCCGATCAGGTGCCAACCGCTTTGTTTGTTTTCATGGATAATGTGGGATCAGGAGGATGGTTCTTGGGTTCTGTTATTTTCCTCAGTTTCCTACATCATTTGCTTAGCTCTCGTAATTTTGTTTCTGGGCTTAAGGTTAATGGATGTGAAGCAGAAACTGGTGGAGGAATTGTTGCTGATGCTTCTGAACCCAACTTGGAAAGGTCAACACATGCTGAAGAAAGCAATGTTGAGGGGGGATTTTTATCTGGTTCTGTATTAATGGCTGATGAGTCGGATAGTTGCCAGCATGGAATAAGTGAGCCGCTTACTAGTACGTAGCATACGTTGGTTTTACCACCTTCCGTATCCCCTAGTCGTAGTTAGTTCTCTTCATCGCGCACTCTTTCGTCTAAATCCAGGGGGATTGTTGGTTTGTTTGGCAGGAGATACTGGGTGTGGCAGCTCTGAAGAACCTGAGTTTCCACCTCCGCCTTCAAATTGGTAACCTACATCTCGAGTGAACCGCTTTTAGGTTGCTAAGGTTTTTATTTTTGTGGTCTGCTATCTAAGAGTTCTACTTCCATGATCCAGGCTGGAAGAAACACTTATCAATCTGTACTTGTCTGGTTACAAGCAAAGAGACGATGCTCATCATAACTCCATAGTGCCTTCAGAAATGGATGGTGGAGATGGTGTCTACTCTTCAGGTGTTGTTTTTTCCCCTTCAATGTCCTCGCGTTTTAAGTCAAAGGGCTTCCCATCTAGAAACCATCTAACTGTCCTCTCATTTTAAAGCTGGAGGAAATGAGGATAACAACATGTCACAACAAGAAATGATAACAAACGTTTCTAGTGGTTTAAGTGATCCTGGTGAAAGCAACATTGATGAAGGTACTGCCAGTTCTTATATCATGTATGCCTCATGGGCATGGCTTCTTTAACCCTAACGCAAAACTGCATTCTTTGTTAATTCATGTTCAGTTCTTTTTTCTCAATTGCTCTATATGTTGATCGCCATTAGGGCAGTACAACAATCTAACTAAGTGCATTGTGGAACTCAATGTTTCTTCCCTAGCACATGTATCGGCAGAGGAAGAGAGCTGGCGAGCTCAGTATGGCCAAGTAGTCCATGACAACGAAGATAGAGTACAGGACTGTACTGCCACAGATTTATGGGATTGGACTTTGATCACAGGTTCCAAAGTGGATGGCCATAGTAAGGTGGCTAGACTGGTTGGTCGGTTGGTGAAACGGTCTGCTAAGCTTCACCCTTCCATGCACACTGGTGGGGGTCTTTTAAGAACTGCTCCAATATGTGAAGTGCATCTTGACCTGGTACGGGTTAAAACAGGTTGGGATTTTCCTTCTGCTGTGGTCTGTTAACATATACTTCAATTATCTTGTTTGAACACTCTCGCGGTGAACTGTTGATAGTTGTCATCGATGTACGAAGCTGATGAAATTTCTTCCTTGTGCAGGACAAATTTACAAGTTGAGAAATCCGAGTTCGAAGTACTTGGCTTCTTTGTCAACTTACGATTCTTCCAACCCAACTAAAGATTGGTGTTTCCCTGAGCTGTCAAGTAGTATTCAAGATGATGGACTGAAAAAATCAAGAGGATCAAGTGATGGAGCTGCATCAAAGTCATCCGATCAACTCTTGAAATCCACACAGGTATGTAGTTTCCATTACAGTGACGATTGTGTTTCATGTACATTGGATACATACCCAACATCCAAACTAATTGTACTAGCATGTGGCGAACCAAGGATTTCGGACCTTGTGATGTGGCAGCAATTTTCTTCTTTCCTATTGGAATTAGGATGCTCCCATGACATAAATGCTACCTCAAATTGCCAAATTTCTTTAGCAATGGATCTATCCATCACTTGTAGGAAAGTCATGCATATAGGGATAGAGCTGCCGAGAGAAGAAAATTGCATGGTGGTTATGGTGTGGGTCCCGGTCAGAAGATTCCATCAATTAACAATCCTGGTAGTTCATCACCTGAACCAACAGCTACTGATGAAGTTGAACCTGACGAAGGCATCACACCATTTGGAGCCGGTAGTTATGCTAGAAAGATTCTTGAGGGCATGGGTTGGAAAGAGGTATATTGTTTCATAAACCTACTTGATGTTTTGGAAACATACATACTATGTTCAGAAACATGTGAACCATCCACGATTTTCTGGCGATTCTCAAGCTTGAACCAACCACGCTGTTGGAACATGTGCAGGGAGATGCTCTTGGCGGCAGCAGGAAAGGACTGGTTGAACCAATACAGGCAGTTGGGAACACTGGCAATGCTGGTTTGGGTTGGCCGACAGGCAACAAAAGGAAGCATCGATGAAACACCAGAAGTTTTGCAGTGCAATTAGGACTCTTATGTCAGCTTAACACATAATATCGAATTAGGGTATTGTACAAACTACCCTTCGTAGAGAGTATTTGTAGCCCTTATTACACCAGCAGACTTTTATGATACCTTCAGTTTCAATCACCCAGACTCCAGAGAACAAAAATGTGTGGAAAGAATAATGACTAATGAGATATGTTTAATGTACACATTGCACATACAAGGAAAATTTGACTGCCAGCAAACTACAAAATCTTCTTCCAAAACAGTTTAATCAGCCTCAGTTTCTTGTTTTGGAGTCATTAGTTCATCACTGCTAACTGCTTTCTCTGGAGCTAAATCGGTGGGTGGCTCTGGTTCTTCTACAGAGGTCTTCTGTTGCAGGTCAAGCTTCTGCTTCAGTTGGTTGATCTCCCCATCCTTCTCCATAAGCTTCTCTTGTAAGATGAGCACCTGTACAAAAATTAGTGCCTCTTTGTTAGCAATAATGAGAAACACTTGCGCAAAAAAATGGCAGAAAGATGAAGATGCAAGATAGCTAACCATTTCATTCGACTTCTCAACATCATCTGTTAGGCCCTCGATGTGTTTGTACAGGCCTGTATAAGCCAGGTGAAATCGATGAAAAAATCTTCAGAAGGGGTAAGCTGTGGAACATATAAGATAATCTGTTGTATGCCTAACCTTCATACTGATTTCGGAGCTCAGCATTCTGAGATTTCTGCAAGGCAAGCTTCATTCCCAACTCATGGATCTATATATCATATAGCACGAGGGATTAACATTGATCTAATGGGCATAGTAATAGATGATTGAGGAACTACCAATCAAACTGCGTTTCCCCTCCATATATGAAGATGCATAAAATAAATGCTTGTATTACAGGCACAAGGCTATACCTTTCCTTCAGCTGCTTGAGCACCAATCTCCTCATTTTCCTCTTGAAGAGTCTTGCACTTTGCCATTAGCATCTTCCCCATCTTGCTTTGTGGAGTAAAATTCATGGCAGCAATGTTGTCCTGTAGTTCCTTCACCTTTTTGTCCTTCTCTTCAATCAAATTCTAGTGCAACACCAATTTTTGAATTAATAGGTAATGCAGCAAAAGGCCATTTTGCATTACCATTTCTAAGGAAAAGGCCAGTGCCATGAAATGCAATAAAGGTCTCTGATAATCAGAGCCCTATCTTACTCTAATGTAACTTATGTCCCACCCATAAAAATGAGAAAAAAGAGCATATGCACATTATCTCACCTGATCATGGAATATTGATGGAATATTGATATACTGTTAGAAGCGACTATCCGTGAACATATCAAAGCCAAAGATGTCAGAACACAAACCTTCAAGCGAGTAAATTCCTCATGAATTGCTGGATCAAGTAGCAATCTCCTTGCCTGACAGATTGGAAGAAAAATGTAAATCAGAAGCAGCAACTACACCACAGTAAAAGAACTCACAACAATTCCTAAATCATATAAAATTCAGAATAGGGCTCTTTAGCATGTTTAAGTAACAGTTCATCCAAAAGAAAGCATGGAAAAGCTTATGGAAACAAATCTCTGAGACACAGTTAGGTACAAAGATACAGGACAACAAAGCACATGGATCAAACGAAATCCCAACCATAGAAGTTATATTCAAGGGATCAGTTTCAGAAATTAAGTACCTGCATTGATGGTGGCTTCAGTTGTGCTCTCAAGTCCCGAACTGCAGACTGGAAACATTTGGAACAAAGAACTTATCAAACGCATGAATAGGCATTGCAAACACTAGGCATACAAAAGTGTTTCCCCATCACTAATACAATCAGCAAGCATGAAAAGGAAACAAACAAATCAAACTATTAAAGTAACAAAATGCAGAATAAAAGAAAGCAAGAAGACGCAACCTTCAATTCTGCTATCTCCTGCTCTCGTTTGGCAAATGTAACAATGAAGGCTGCTTCCTTTTTCTTTGCTTTCTCAAGCTGATAAAACGAATGAGAGACCAATGAGATTGAGATCAGGATTCATGAGCTCTCAGAGCAGAGAGAATTCAAGCACGATACCTGTTCCTCCAATGACTCCTCCGCTGATTTCAGAGTCTGAAGATAATTGATGACTAGTTTAGGTTCTACAGAAGTAAGAAGAACCCAAGTTTTAACAGCACGAGAGAGAACTTGTAGAAAGGGAAAATATACATAAATATGAAAGAAATATTAGGTAACAAAACCCTTAACAAAGACCAACCGGGAGATGCCCCTGAGGGTATGAAAGACGAATTCTCAAATGCAGAATGCCACTTTCGAATCTCCAACTTTGCCGCTTCAAGCTCCGTCTGCAATCAAGACCACATTTAGAGTACATAACTATCAGTACGGTATAATTCAACAAAAGCTATAGCAAAGTCATAACTTAAGTATAATTTAGCAGCAGCAAGCTGTAATCATGAGAAATTCAAGCAAGAAGTATAGCCAACCACCATAGAGACAGTTCTAGAATAACAACCTAAAACTAAACCATTTACATCTCTTTGTTTCATACTACAATGACGACAAACGAAATTTAAGCTGCTTCTCATCTACAAGAAGTTTATCAAACAAAAACAGTGATGCCAAAAATATCGAATATTGTGTTGTATGCAAGTTCACATTGTACTAGCAACCTAGGGAAAATATAGCTGAGGCTGCTGGGAGCCAGAAACCTCATGTAAATTGAAAACTCAAACAAATGGATATTCTGAAGTCAAAAGTGAAACTCATACTTTATACAATAATGCACAAGCCTAAGGAGAGAACTCCAATATGCTCTTTGTTTTTGGAAATAACCAATTCTACAGAAACCAACAATCTGCAAAGCATGGAGGCAGAGGATCATACTTGGCATGTCGCAAGATCGTTCCTGCAGGTATCAAGGCTGTAAAAGGAAAGACCCAGAAATAAGTTGTAAGAATCTTAATTGGTTACTAGCAAACAAATATATACTCGATGTAGTTCGTTCAGGAATTAAGTCACTAAATCCATAGAATACCTCTCACGAAGAGACAGAATCATTGCGGTTTCTTCCACCTTCGAATTACCCTGCAGTAATAAGATTACGACTTCGCATTATCCCTCACACAGTTTCCACATTCGAAAAGTCAAACTATGCCTAAATCAAAGTACTAAAGGATCTAATATCCCACCAGAAGATTCACAGAACCCTATGAATCACATTCAGGTTATAAAAACATCTCCAAATGAAATCCTCTCGACAACGCCTTTGATAGTTCCCAGTTCAAATTCTCTGAATTTCCCACATAAACTCACTCCAAAGAAGAGCAGGTTCACTCAACAATTAAGTTTGATACTTCTGTATATCCAACAACAGACCGTCCATCGAATACCCTTCAGTCTACCAAGTCAAGAGCTTTACCTTCTTCGAACTAAAGAGATCGTCCTCATCGTCCTCAAGATCCCCAAAGCTTCTCTTATTACCCGAACGCCTTCCGTTGTGGGTTCCACTGAAATCGCCGCCGAAGTCATCGTCCTACACAAATCACACAATTTTCACAAAACCTTTCAGCCCAAAACAGAACAAGAAATGCCCTAAAGACGGACCCCGATGACCTGAAAAGAGGAAGGAAGGAAAATAGGGCTCACATCGTCGAGATGGTTGCGAGAAGCCATTCCGCAATGGGATTGCCGCTTGCCAAGCCAATATAAACCCTAACGAAAGTTTTATCAGTTCAAATCAGCGGTTTTGCTGATTGTCTCTCTCGCCTCTGGTTCTCCTTCTTCTTCCTCCTACTTTCTTCCACACAAAAAAAATTGCAGGAGTCCGGAAGCAGTACCGATCCGACTGGAAATGTGGAAAAGCCCCCAATCCATTATATGGGCCTAACTACTGTAAGAGAAACCACACAATAGAGTAATCGGCCCATATATCATGTAGTCAAACTCGCAGTGGGCTTATCTTATCTAAAGGATGGCAATGGGTCGGGGCGGGACGGATAGTGCATATCCGTTACCTTATCGAAAGTCGTTCGGGTTTTACCCATATCCACATAAGAATTGGATAGAAACTTAAAACAATGTCCATACCCGTTCGGGTTTCGGATATCCATGGTTATCAATGGGTAATAATTTCTATTTATAACTCAAATCAAAATGTTAAAATTCACACTCACATTATATAAGTGGAAAATACGACAATAATTCACTTGAATGAAGGAAATTAATTTCAAACGATACTGAGAAAATCATACACACCCATTACCCGTAATATTCGAGTTCGGGTTTACTTGTACCCACTGAAAATCGTTTGGATTTGAGTTTTACCCTATCCAATAAAATCGAATTCGGATGGATATCCACGGTTTCAGATATTTTTGTCATTCCTAATCTTATACTAGTTTTTTACCCGCCCGTTGGGCGGTGCATTACATTTGATTATATTAGAATTCGTTATAGTATTATAATTATTATTATCATTTATATTTGTTGATTTAATATACATGAAACTGTAAATCTCACTTACCTTATTTAAGTAATGTTTCATACTTTTATACCTTTTTTATTTATGAAAAATTTAATTGTAATAACTGAGCTCTTTGTAGATCGTTCTTTATTGATTTAAAATATTGTATCGAACTCAAAAAAGTGATAAAGAAGTTAAAATTTTTAAGGTAAAAAACGAAGAAGTTATGATAAGAAAATAGGATTCAATTAATAAAAAAAATAAGTGAAGAACTTTTCATTTTCTTTCCCTTCTCCTATGTTGTATATGATAATAGAGAATATTCCGATCTAGATCTCACGAATATCGTGTATTGTCAGTTACACCTGCAATTCTGGAATAATGATGAAATACATTAGCATCCACATCCATCAGTCTTCTGGATACTCAATTAATTTATCTTGTCAATGTTCTAGCAAAACCAACCACAAACAGAACTATCAGTTGTCACTAATTTATTAAAACAATATTTTCAACAAACTAAACTTCATATAAACACAATTTATAATTTATAGAGAGCTGCATATCTCCTAAAGGAAAAAAAAATAGTGTTTTTTACCGAATAACAACATAGACAAATAATGAAAGGAGCATACTTCAATACAACTCAACTCATTCTATCTTGCATATTCCTAATTTGTGAACTGAATCTATGCACCAATCAAAATAGTAGTTGGTAAGAAAATAATCATGTCAAAATCAAGCTTTAGTTAAGGATTTAATGAGGAGAAATTCACCCTAATGAAACAAACAAATATCATTGCAAATGTGTAGAAATTGAAAAAAACATCAAAATACACAACCGAGGAACCGCCACAGTCATTTTCTTTCTTCTTCACGACCTTTATAAAACCCCTCAATTATGTTCCATTCTACTTATAATCCCATTGCTACCTACTAATTATTAACCAGATCATCATCTTATAGCTAGCTAGTAGCATGTCAATCATGAACATAAGGAATATAATGAAAAACCCTCACAACTCCACTTTCCATTTCAACATCTAAAGAATCGGGTTGCAATAGGCATTTAAGTAAAAATCAATTATTCAATCAAAGGACATATGCTCTAAGTCCAACCAATTATCCTTTCTAATCATATATTACCTATTTACATAAAAGTATATGACGTAATAGAGAACATAAAATAACTCCGTGAAAACGAAGAATAAATACATTCGCTCATCAAGTAGGGAAATTTACCATCCAACAATTTTAATTTGGCAGAAATTAAGAAAATAATGGAAAAAAGAGTGAGCAGTTGCGAGCTTCAGATCAAGGAGGAAGAGGGAGCAGTCGACAATCCTCGGTTTGGTTCACCTCAGTGGCGGAGGGAGAGTATAACAGGGTGGGTCCCGGGACCCACCCTGACTCGGAAGGAAAATTGTTCAATTAGATACAATAGTTAAATTATATAGAAAATTAGGGGTATTTAATTGAGAATAGTTGATCGAAAGATTTTTTGTTCGAAATTTTGGCGACCTCATTTGTTAAGTACACGATATACAGATTTGTGCAAACTTCATTTTTCTATAAGTTGACTTTCTTATATGAGGGAGCGTGCTAGTAAATAGTATAAGATATATTATTGAACCTCTTCCAACAACTCAATTTATCGATTCAAAAAGATTCTTGACAAATAACATCATTTGTAAGAGAATGACTAACCAAATCATGAATTATTGTTTGGTGTAAGATTTATTATTAAATATCTCTTGACAACTCGAGGTATAGATACTAATGGTTTTTTATAAAGAACATCATACGAAACCTAACGACTAACTAAATCATTAATAATTGTTTGGTATTTAATATTCTTGATACTTTCGACAGCTAATCTATTTTACTTAACAAAAATTTTCTAATATAAGATTATGTCATGAATGACTCGCAAAGTTAACAAAAATTATTTTACCAGGTGTATTTTTCTTCTAAGTGGACCCACCTTAGATGAAATCCTAACTACGCCACTGGTTCACCTCGTCTTCGTAATGATAGGATGAACTGCTTTTATCAACAGGCAAATATATGTTACAACTGCTCAAAAAATTTACATCTAATCGTTTCCTCGTGTACCTCCCTCCTCCTATTCTCCTACAAAGAATAAAAAAAAAACTTCATATGCATTACAATTTCCTTCTTTATCTAATTTCTTATTTTCAATGTTGGATTTTATTTCTAGAGAGACAATCAAAATGTGGAAATGGTAGAGATATATTAAAAGGTTGTATTCATAATTAATATGTTTTTTATTTAAACGGAATGAATAAGAAGCGTTTTAAAAAAATAACAATTATTGCTATGTCAAATTTATCTTCAGACCTTTTTCTATATAAATTATACTTGTTTTATTTTATAATTATATTCATTAGGAAGAAGTGAGTGTTTGATAACAAAAAATATATAGTCATGTAGTTCATTTTTCAAAAACGATTGATTGTCAAACGCTCATTTTCTCCTAGGCCATCGTTTAAATTTTGTTTAATTGAAAAATTATTATTATTCATATGTGTGCTTGTTTTTTCCCATCAAAATGTAACTTATTATAAATTTTTAGTGAAAATGATAGAAAATTTACTTAATGAGATTTAATAAGATATTTTGGGTTAAATTGTCACTCTCTATTTTCATTTTTATAGTTTGTTTAATTGAAAAAAAAGATTATTACTTATGTGTGTTTGTTTGTTTAAATGTGTCACAAAAAATGTACCTTATTTTAAGTTTTAGTAAAAATGAGTAGAAGTATTAAAAGAAGAGATAGATAGCTCCATAAATAGATCAATAAATAATTTTTTGTTTGTTAAAAAATTGTCCACATTGGCATCTTGTGAATTCACCAAGTACTTATGTGGCAAGAAGTTACTTTTGAATAGCCATAATAGTAAGTATAGATTTATGATTTATGAATTATGATCATCAACCAAACTTTCCGTTTAAAAAGTTTCAGACTCCGTTTCCTCTTAGGATCTCGTTTATAATGATGTCTAATTGTCTATTCTTTAATGGATGGACCTGTTCACACAGAAGAAACGGATTGAGACTGGAAACTTGAGATGCAAGTAATCAGAACGTCTAGAAATTATTTAATGACGATACGAAATTGTATAAAGTTTACCCAAGTGAACTTTTTTTTTTTTTTTTTGACGTCGTAGTGAAGAATATCGACAACACATTCCTACCAATCTTAGTGGACTGGCACAAGGTTTACGAATGGTAGTGGAATCCAAAACCTGTGGGTATCCAACCCGTAGGGTGTAAGTTTGACCCTGAAAACCTACTGACCCGTCTCGTTTGTGAGGTTGGGGACGAGTCAGTTTGTCTATGGGGTCAGTTTAATGATGTGTCAGCTTTTGACTCTATAAGGGTCGGGACGGGTCTTTTTTTACTCTGTGACCCTTAGCAACAACAAATATCTCATACCACATTGGATCTCTTTGTAAAAGGTTTAAAAGTTTAGGTACTAATTGCACAAGTAAAAAATTTTGGGTTCCAAAATGTAATTTTATCATCAAAATTTAAGGACTTATTTGTAAAAAATAAATTTTAGGTCCTGAATTATAAGAATAAATAATTTTGGGTACCAAAACGTAATTTATAAAAAAGTAGTGTGTAGATTAGGGTCGACCCACTGTCCCGACCCGTCCCATCCCTTGAGTGTCAGACAGGGTCAAGAAGGAGACAGGGACGGGTTAGTTATACATCTTGACCCTTCAAGGACTGGTCAGGGCAATTTTTAGCCCTACTAACCTGGTTAAACCGGATATTAAAATTTACCGTTTGTTGGTTTTGGGTAGCTTATTCGCGTAGAACCTGATCCGTACCTAATACCCGTGTTGTTGGATGAGTGCGTGCAGTGGCGGAGCCAGAAATTGGTTAAGGGGGTGCTTCATATAGTAAAAAATAAATATAATCGTAGAAAAGTCTAACTATAATGAAAAAATTCAATAACACAATACTCAATATTAAATACAGGTTAAAAATAAATATTCGTACGATTACATATAACAGTTCAACGCACGTTGCTTACAATGAAAAATGATGAGATTTCATATTATAAGGCAATGTACAACACTTTTTTTTGTTGTTGTTGCCCATACTAGCACACAAATCATGTTTAATATATGTTACCAATACATTGTTCATCCACTCACGTTCGTCTGGTTTGAAAAAATTGTTCTTGATATATTTAACGAATAAAAATGATCTCTCCACCTGTTGCAATCTAGTGTCAACTTGAGAAGTAAACAAACATAGTGAGCTTATTTATTCCCACCATTTTCTATATAACTCATCGACCCCTTATTATTTTTTGAACATTTCAATGAATTGTAGTTCACACATATAAAAATTAAATTGATGACTAACAAAGTAACAATTCAACCGAGTATCGACCAAATGACAATAAAAGGGCAGTAATGTGTTGTTGGGGATGAAGAACTCTGCCGTGGTAAGTTTAATTTTAGGACAAATTACTTTATAAATGTAAAAGAAGAAATTGTGCGTTAGAAATGACATTCTTGGATTTTGGGTTTGCCCTTTCAATAGGACTGCAAGCACCCCCATCTCCTTGAGTGGCTCCGCCACCGCCAGTGAGTGCGTGGTGGCGTCAGTGAGAAGAAAGAAGCAAAAACTTTGGGTCAAGTAACAGAGTGAAGGGTCCTGTGATTTGGACCGCCTAGTTATTCAACTAATCTGAAGATTCGTTAGTATATACTAACTAATATCCAAAATGTATGAACTAATATCCAAGTATGCTGAGTATTTAGATAACACATACTAGTATTCAAAACATCACAAACTAGTATCCAGATAGCATATACCAACTAATATCCATAATCAACCAACTAGTATTCAATATGAGTACTCTTATATGTTATATGGATACTCTTATGTATTATATGGATACTAATTATGTGTTGTATGGATACCATTCTGTGTTATCTAGATATTAGTTTGTGAATTTGGGATAATAGTTGATTCATGGTGGATATCAGTTAGCAAATTTTGAATACTAGTCTGTGCTCTCTAGATACTTTAGTACTTGGACATTAGTTCATCTATTTTGGATATCAGTTAGTATCTGCTAACGAATTTTCAAGTTAGCAGATTAACTTTTCCTGTATCATGCGGGCGAGAAGAATTGCTTTACCGGAAAAAAAAAATTCAACAAAGCACGTATTTGTATGGACGGGAGGCCGGCAAAAAGCAAAATCTGGGTGCGGGAGGAGTAGGGATGGCAAATTACCCACCCATGGGTAATTATACCCAACCCCAAGTAGACCCATTGATAATGGGTTGGGTATGGGTGAAGTGCATATGGATTTGGGGGTTTATAGATGGGTTTGGGTTTGGGGCTTCCTTAATCTAAATGGGTATGGGTTGGATATGGATATCCATTTACTTGAGGGTGTTTTAACTACACATGCAAAAATTGGACCTATTCGCAAAACTTGAAAAGTTTAGGTACCAAAATGTAAGACCAAAAAAATTTAGGTACCAAAACGTAATTTTCCATCGATATTTTGAGGACTTATATGCAAAAAAAATTAAATTTAGGTACTAAATATGCATGTCTATTAAGTTTGGGTACCAAACTGTAATTTGTATTTGGGCATGGGTACAAACCCAAATCCATTTGATATAAACCCAACTCAACCCAAAATAAATGGGTATGGGTACAAACCCATCAAACTCTACCCATATCCATCTATTTGGATTTCATACCCAACCCAATTAGGTTGGATAGTAAGAAACCCATGGGTATGGGCAAAGTTGCCATCCCTAGGGAGAAGGGACATTTTTTTTACTAGAATGTATGTCTACCACTTTTTTCTCTTTTGGTGAGCATGCCATGAGTGATGAGAGAAACGCAGCAGAAGATTATTATTATTATTACTAGCTTATAACCCGGCCCGTTGGCCGGAATTTCATATTTGATTATTTGTATTTTTATGTTACATTTAAGTCTATCAACCCGTTTAATTTTATTGACAATTCTTCGATCTAGATGATATATAAAGAAAGAATATATAGATCGAACTTTTGGAGAAATAAGAATATAAAATATAAAAATGATCGATCTCATTTTTATAATGATAATTAAGCCCCAATTAAAATGCTATTGGTTAGTTGATTGTCAAGAAAGATAGAGTACAAAAACTCATTGGAATTCCCACACACCATAGATAGTTTGAAACACAATTTTAAACCTCACAATCCTACATAAAGGGTTCAATGCACTCCTTAGGAACAATATGCCACTAATCAAAAAGGAATGGAGAGTTGTTGATTCAAGTCAACTATATACTAACAACTCAATTAAGAGGGGACCAATAAAACTTGAGAGCAAACGACAAAATTAGGGTTACCTCCAATATGCTAATAAACTCGATCGAAGTAATAAGACACAAAATTAGACACTCCGTATCTATCAGTTCCAATAGGTAGAATAAAGAATCGACCTAGCTGCAAAAACCATAAACCTAAAGGTCCAATAGTCACCACTCTCTGCTGCAGAACCAAATTTTTATCTCAAGAGACATATGTTTCAATAAAAAATTCAATCTCTAATCCTCCTTCTACAACTCCATTTATTGAACTCCATTCTATTTGTCATGGATTGATATCGGAGTTGAAATCTTCTACTTGCCTAGCTTAAATCCCGAATAATAAAATCGTAGTGCCAAGAGATACCAAAAGATTGATTTCAAAGGCGGCCTTGTATTGAAAAGTGAAAGGGGCGTAAACTATTGCACGATAGAGGGAATTTCGGAGGAAGTTAAAAGAGATAAGAACAAAGATAAAAAAAAGCACTAAATTTAAATTTAAATTGAAAATTTCAAGGATACAACACGCAGTAACATAATTAGTTTCTTCTATGGTAGCCAATTATCAATCTACCTTTAGCAAAAAAATTAAGGCGAGAGCAAAAAATTTAAAATTGAGAAAATTACATGAAACTCTAGCTACTATGAAAACTGAAGTATCAAGCACCATAAAAATATATACGGTAGACTTAGTGGGCTTGGTAATCATGATGGAAAATTCATCCAATTTTCAGAGTCTAACTTTGTGTATGCTTTGTACTAAAAAAGATACAACAAATTTGTTTAGTGTAATTGGTTGTGATTGTTGTCTTTGTTTTAAGAAACTCGGGTTCGAATCCTCATATTGATATTTTTATTGAGATAAATATTTAATTGTAAAAACAAAAATGTCCTTCCTACTTTCATTCTCGTTGCAGGAAATTTGAAATGGAGAAAAGTTCACAAAACTCTACCATATATTATTGGATTATTATTATTATTATTATTATTATGCGCGGTGGGAAAAAAAAAGGAGTTCAACGATGTTAGTTATTAGTGCTGGATTAGGTTAAACGTACGTTAAAGTGAAGATTAGGACAACCAACTTGAATTACAAAAGTCAACTATTGATTCTGTTCAAATTATTATAAGCACTTTCAAGTTTCACACTTGGTTGGCGACGATGCCACCCTTCAAATTTTAATTTTTCTATTTTCTCTAACGAATGCCAAAAATATACCAAGCGAGCTGTCTCCCAACAACGAAAATTCAACAAAATTTTTTTTGGAGTAAATGAACATGCGTGGAAAATACCTAAAGGGTCGTTTGAAAGTTGAGATTCTTCAAATATGTGTATTCGATAAATAGATGTATTGTAAATACAAATATTGTAAGAATTAGATGATTGGAAGAATGTATCATTTGTTTGTAACAACTCAAAAAATTTAAATAAAAGAAAAAAGCACTTTATGAGCTAAAAGTGGAACAAATTAAAGCTCACAATCTCAAAAGAAGAATCTCACCTTTTTGTTGAGATTTAAAATGAGTGATTGTGGGTGAATTGAGATTTGAAGGCCCACCTCAAATGCATATATTGAATAATGTTTTGGGACAAAAAACGGATGGTTTCTCCATAATACATTAATTCAAAGAATCATTCATCTAGAATCACAACTTCCAAACGACCCCTAAATGTTATAGGATTCAGCGCTTCGTAGAAAGTGAGAGATATAACTGATAGTTTAGATGTGAAAAGCGAGTCTACTTTAATTTGGATTAGTACTCGTCATCAACATCTATGGTGGTAGTATAGTAGGGCCTCTACCGCTCCTCCCTAAACTCGAAAAAAAATGTGAAATTATATGTAAATTTCATAACAAAAATTTGAGAAATAAAGCGAACGTAGTTGCTAATGCTATGTTTGGCAACAAGGGGGGTGCAAGTTCGAGGGGGTACAAGTTGAGGGGTAAATTGTTGGGGGTGCAACTTGGTGGAGGGTATAAGTGGAGGGGTAAATTGTTATTTGGATGAAAAAGTAGGGGGTGCAAATAGAGTAAAAACTAAAAAGTAAGTAATTATATTATTATAAAATAGATTTATCAATTTATAAAATATTATCACAAAATAATAACATGAAAATTCAATATATAATAATAATAAATAAAAATAATTTTAATAAAAATAATTATTATATAATAATGCTCAAATATAATTATTTATAACAACAATAATAAACATTGGTCGAGCAACCTCGAAACTCGAAATCCAACTCGTAACTGGTCATCCTAAGGGGGTTCTCGTGCCTATCTTTAAATTGAATATGGTCAAACTTAGTCAAACACGTTCGAATCTGTAAGTTTTAACTACTTATTAAAGTAATTCGAGTTAACTAAACTGTTCCTCTCTATTTTTTCAACAAACGCTTCTTATCTCTAATTTTCAATGCAACTTCGGGTCAACTAAGAGATATCGATTTGACTAGGCGAACATTGACAAACTTGCTCTCTGAGTCAAACGGTCAACCCCAAACAACTTCTACACTAATATAGATATAAGAAAAAATTAATAATATTAATTATTATGTAATTATAATCTAATTAAAAATTCATAATTCCCCTCCTCCCCCTTCCCTTGCACCCCAATTTGGGGGGTAAGCCGAAACAGTGAATTTACGCTCACGTTTTGCACCTCCCTACTGTTACAAAATAACCAAACGGGGATAAACACCTTGGAACTTGTGTTTACCCCCCAAACTTACACCCCTTCCATTTACACCCCTTCCCAAACATAGTGTAAGACTTTACCTTCCTGATACGTCATCATAGTTTGATTTCCTTGAGCGACGAATTGCAACACCCAACAACGAGATTTAAGACTCCGCCCACTGTTCAAGATAGACATTATCATCATTAACCCAAGCACCAAATGAGGACACGAACCGATCGAGGTAAAGTTGATGAATGAGATTGTTGGAACGTGAATCAACTATTTGAACAAGCAAGGAGTAAGGCAAGGAATGAAATGAAATGATGTAGGTAAGGAGTTAGTTGTGGGGAAATTTGGGGACCAGAAGGGGACCCAAACGCTACGTTTAGCCATGTTTCCTTCCACACCTTTCTCTCTCTCTATCCGTGGTTGAGGTGGACAGGAGTCAACCTCATTGCTCCGCCATTTTCTTCTAGCTAGTCCTCCTATCTTCTCCATCCAACAATGGCCATCAATTCCCTCCGTCTAAAGTGTCTAAAAGCTACGGGAGAGAGACGACAGACAGACAGACAGACAGACAGACATGGAGACAAAAGGAAAAAAAGAGAGAGCACCAAAAAGAGGGCAGAGACGTGAATGACAAGGGTCGGTAAATTTTTGGCAGAGGATGGATGGATTTTTTTTCAGGGCAACAGATCAGAATGTCTGCAATTTCCTTTGATTACAGTTGTTTTTTCCGATTCTGTTAGTGTTACTTACTGCTACACGACCTAGCACGGATATGGGTTTTAATTCTTTGCGGATTATAGTATGCGTGTCTTTCCATTCATAGTTACTGGATGAGAAAGTTTCTGTAAGTATTTTAACGTTTCGTACATGAAATGATTATGAATAATAATACTCTCGTATAAAAAGGTTCAAAGCATGCAAACATCATGGACAATTTGCGGGTAGTTGCGCGACTAATTTTGTCTGTTGTTTAGTATGATTTGATAGTATGTAAAAAAAAAATGTAGTGGACATTAATGTGGATTATCAGGGGTTTTGTTGACGGAAAAAGCATCCTAATCAACACGATAATTCCAATACTACTATTGAATATTGATGTTTCACTTCAATGGCATGTAATAATAATAATACTAAAATGGAAATGTAACATTCACTTTTGAACAATGAAGGAGGAGGTCATTACATCTTTCATCATTCAAGCCCAGCACACGTGTGAACTCTTGCTTCATACATGCACAATACTATAATGTTGTTGGCCACTTGATGACTTTGTTGAATTTGCTAAACTGAACAAATAAACGACAAACAGATTTACGTGGTTTCCCCGATAACGGGACTAGTCCACGGGAGAGTTTTACCTCTCCGAGCTGAGAATATTAGGTTTTTTTCGTAGTGTGACGTTGGTAGGTTACAAAATCAATTTATACAAACTTCTCCTCTTCTAGCCCTCTACATACGTCGGCTAGGGCTCTACTGGGCTACAAACCAATACTACATACATGGGCCACACTGACCAAACCCAAATCCGCTAACAACCCCCCCCCCCCCCAAATGATGACTACTCCGTAGCATCAATTTGTCAGAGAGGAACCAATGGCGAGCACGAGAGAATGGCTTCGTAAACAAGTCCGCCAGCTGGTCTTCGGAGATCACATACTTAAGTCGAACAACCCCGTCGCGGACAAAATCTAGAATGTAGTGGACATGAATCTCAATATGTTTCGTACGATCATGGAGTACTGGATTGGCCGCAATCTGTATCGTACTCGTATTGCCCACATACATCGTGAGCGGAGAACTACACTGCACCGCCAGTAGCCGCTGTAACCATACCAACTCGGAACCTACATCGGACATAGCCCGATATTCGGCGTCCGTCGAGGACTTAGACACTTTGTCCTGCTTCTTGCACCGCAGTTAATAAAGGCACCCCAAAAACGAATTTGGTTGTCCACGAATAACATGATGTTGCACTTTGTCCTGCTTCTTGCACCACATGTATTAAGGGTGAATATGCTAACCGCATAATCACTAACCACATTAAGACGCGTGTTATCCAGTAAGACCCGTGTTACTTAATGGCCAACAATATTTGGACTTTAAGAGGCTAAGAAAATATGGAAACACACATGAAACATTCTAAATAAACCATCCAAATTATCATCCAACAACACGAAAAAATAAACAATCCAAATTACCATCCAGCAAATGAAAAATAAACAATGCATGTAACTTCATGAGTTGATAACATGAATTACTGAAATAAATTAAGTAGTAGTTAAACTTTATGGATATCCTCACTTCTTTATGAGTAATTGATTAAAATGGTCACACAAGTTAGAGCTTGTAACAAAATGGTCACAAACATTTTAAACGTACAAAATTGTCATATACATATAATGATATAACAAAATCATCATTTCTACTCTTTTTAGCCATATTTTCATCCAAAATAACCAATTAGCTTGTTGACAAAGTACAAAAATAATAAGAAATACCAGACACCTAAACAATTCGAAAAATTCTCTTTTATACAAAGCAAGCTAACATACTATTTTGGATGGTAATATGGATGAAAAGACACGTAATAGTTATTTTGTTATATCATGATATTTATGTAATCATTTTGATCTTCTAAGGGGCCCTCCACCAAAATGGTCACACAGGTTTGGCCTCTAAGGTGTTCTACACCAAGTCCTCATCAAATTGGCAGCTTATCAGCTCAAAATCCTAGCTGACCAACCCCGAACTCCAAGATTACACACTTAGTCTTGGGAATCTAGGTATTGTCCATGACGGTTTGGTATCTGGTTGGGTGGCCACCTCAGCTAGCCACCTTGTCACCTTGCTACCCCCTTGATAGCATACTTAACCAAATTTCATGTTTTGGTACCAAGCCGGCCCTCTCGGCTAGCTACCAAGTCTGTATTGTTTTCATACTTAGTTTTTCCCCCTCTTGGCTCAGTCAAATTTCATGTTTTGATACCAAGCTTGTCTTCCTAGCTCATTTAATGATTAATGTTGAGCTGACCATATAAATCCATTAAATTTCTGGTTAGTAATCAATATGGTAGAAGTTAATTTTTTTATGGGTAAACCAACGCTCCATAAATGTAGGCATAATTGAAATGCTTAAGATAAAAGTAAAATGATGAAGAATGAATAATTAGTTAACCACTACGTACCTACTCGAAGCAATAACATATTAATATATTCTTTCTACATCGATTATGCAATGAGAATGCCCACTGCTTTACACACGATAAATCAGTCACTTTGCAATGATTTTTATGGACTGGACGCGGAAATGGTAATGGGGAAGTGGTTGGCTTTGCAAAGTTTGTTGAGTTGAGAGTTGTGTTAATTAGCAACAGTGTTTCCGGTTTTGAAGCCACATACCATGCCCTTGAGTGTTTCAATAGTAATTTATACTTGCATTAGGATAATAATTGACAACTGGAGATCTATTATACGAAATTGTTTTGTAGTAGTGCAACATCATGTTATTCGTGGACAACCAAAACATCCACGAAGTCTTGACAAAAAAAGAAATATTCTTTTAATGCTTATAGAATAGACACCGAGAAAAGCAAAATGATACGAGATTCTTGGACATTGAAGATGGTAAAATTGTATACCAATGATACCCTACTTTTTTAAGTCTCTCCATAGACCAACAATAGCAACAAGCATGCCGCTTCATCACAGGAAAACTATACGATTACAAAAATAAGAAAAATTCGGATTTGAAGGAAAGATGGAAGTTTCTATAGAGTAAGTCGAATCTAAGATCCAGAGCAGAGTCCTCATTTTTATATTGGAAGTAATAATGAATTTAGAAGAATATTTTACCTAAATTTTGAAGAAGAAAAAAAATATTGACAAAATTTTCACTAAATTGTTTTGTTATAATTAATCAAAGTAATTAAAACATACATCAACGGTTAATTCAAAATACTTAAAGCAACACACACTAAAAAAAATCACAATTCACAGTACTTAAAAGAAATAGTCAAACTAAAGTATACATCAAACTTCAAAGATTATAAATCGAGGCTATATACATAATCGTATAGTCTATAGTTGGATTCTCTCAGAGTTTGGGTCAATGGTACACAACCATGATATTATCTTTATCATTTTTTGCATTGGCCATTGGGTACGTACCACACTTTAGTTCGAGAGCTGAATTGAAGAAGATCTTATTCATTATATCTTGTTCGTATTTATTATATTCCCTGGCTTCCCTCGCCATCTCACGTTCCTAACGATTGTCAATCTTGCATGTCTTGCCAAAGCAGATGTTGTTTCGTGCATACTCTGTGAGAAAACCTCCATTGAATTATCTACAGCTCCTCTTTTGTCTATCCCGACCTTCGGGACAGTTGATGGCATAATGAACAACACTGGCATGAAGATTGCTCTCATTTCCATAGGATAGTCGATCGATGAAGATCCTTACATTAGTGGAATGGGTACTGTATGAGCAATCCATTGTTGCATAAATTTTGGACAATATAGGATACTCTGTGAGAAACCTCCATTGAATTATCTACAACTTACATCAAAAGTCAAGAAAATATCATCAAAAAATGAAAGAGGAAAAAGAAGAAGAAAAAGAAAGAACAAATTTAATACAACGACGATAGATATTTAATCACCCTGCCCCAATTCTCAACAACTGTTGAAACTAGTCATCAGATATTAGTCCAAAAGCTCGCAACCACCTGCCGACTATCTGAACAATCTTACTGCAATCCTCGTTAACTCCACATTCCTCCTTCCACTTTAGTTAGTGATGATCTTCAATCTAGATTGCAATGCATCATCTATACGAACAATGACATCTTCTTTATTACAATATTGAGCTGCAAAATTTCAACCAAAAACTAGTACAAACAGATTTCCTCATGCCTTTTTCACTTAGCCCCTATTGCACCTTCAAGTGAAAAAAAATCCACTTTTTCACATTTACCACCCCACTATTTTTTCACATTTACCATCACACTATTGTGGAGACTGGGGAGCACTTCTACTATGCTATATAGCATTGGTGTTTTAATGTACAACTTGAAGTTGTACCATAACATTAAATGTATAAGTTTAGGTTGTACCATAAAAGAATTTGTATCATTATGTTATGGTACAACTTTACAACTTGTAGTTGTACCATCACATAAGGTACAAGTTTAAATTATACAAAAATATAGGTACAATCTGAAGTTGTACCATAACGTTAGAGATACAATTTCAAGTTGTACCATAAAAGCAAAAAGCTATAACACCAATGCTATATAGCATTGTAAAATTCCTCATATTGTGGGTGATTTTACAGAGTTCTTATTGGCTTTGAAGAATCTATGCCTCTCCTACTTTCTTTTTTTATGGGATTTTTGTTTATGGGAAATGCCTCTCCTACTTTCCAAACCAAACCATTTTACAGAGTATTCACCATTATGAGTGAGTGATTTCCACGTCTTTATTAAAAATTTTGCACCTAACAATAAATAAAGTTAACTTTCAGAGATAAAAGTTAAATTTACGTTGATGGGGGAATTATGGGGAACAGGTCAAATCCGACCAACCAGAATAGTTTATTCACTGTTTAAAAGTCAATTTTCCCCCCTCACTTGATTGTGTATCAGTAGGTGGCTTTGAAATTCTTTCTTGTGCTCTTTACATTTTTTTAAAAGAGTTGTAATTTCTTGTTGAATTTAGCAAAATAATTGACGGAGTAATAGCTTAATTACTCGTCTCGTCGGGCCACCTACAGTTTAGTAAGGCGAGTTCATTTTGACGAGGCTTTCGTTACAAAACACAAACTTAATAAATCTCTTGTTTTATCATTGTTGATATGATTTTATCGCCCCTAATAAAATCTATATTAGAGTTTGTAATAAGATATCGAATTTGATATGTTTATAGTAGATTTGAGTTTTGTACCAAATTGTTTTTCGGACCTTTCACGGACTAAAACATAATACAAAGTCAGTAGGGAACATATAAACATTTTCATTCATTTCAAATTTACATAGTCAAAAGAGTTAATTCAGATTATGAGTCATTTGAGCCAATTTAACTCATCAAAATACTACATCCAAACGAGATCACTGAATTTAAACAGAGAATTCACTATTCCTAAATTATATTTTAAACTTATAGTGTCATTATTAATGATGGATATTCTAAGAGCTCTATGCTAAAGTTGATGTTATTTTTCTGGGATTGAGTGCTTGCTATAATCGCCAATATAATTATGCAAGAAATGAAGTTGGAACTTGAGAGGATCAATCATATTTATTAACTCAAGTTTTGTTTAAAAATTAAAATATAGAATGAGATGCAGCTAGTTAAAGTTGGTAGCTCGTTGAGGCAGTAGCCCAGTTATAAATTTTAGGCGGAGTTAGAAATCTCTAGCCACGATGTGAGACATCTCACGAACTCTAAACGAGGATCATACAGACAAAATATGGATCTCTCACAAAATATTCGGATAAAGCGACACACCTCCCTAACACATGAATCCACCCCTATTCGCAAATAGTTTGGTTCATTAACCGCCCCCACCACTGAGACGGGTAATTCCCACATCCTCTCTCTATATATTTACTTCCGCACACGCCCAAACGCGCACGTAACATAAAATAATCAAATATATAAATATATTTGTGGTGGTGAGGTCAGTCTGTCGCCAAGGTATAGCCTACACACAAACAGTCAAACACAACACAATAAGCTTATTCCTAGCAGCAGCTGCTTCTCCTTCTCCTTCTCCTTCCCTTCTTTTCTTTTGTTCTTCCGCCATTAAATAAGAGACCAGATTTCCTTTAATCTCTGGTTGGTCGGCGTTGGAGTGTGGGAATGAAAGGAACAGTGATGTACTTGGCAGGAATTGCAGGCCCAACTGGGTTCGGCTCCAAATCAACAGCACAACAAGTCACCCAACACTATCTCCCTCCTCCTCCTTCTCCTTCTTCTTCCTCGCCAACTCCTTTGACAGCCATCATCACCGGTAATTATTCATCATCATGCATATTTCCTTCCTCTCCTAGCTCCGGCCAACGTTTTTGCTGTAAGAATTCAGATGTATGCATGCATCAGCTTGCGTCTATATTCTAATTCTCTGGCTATCTCCTTTTTTGTTTGGTTTGTTATTGGGATATGGTTTTGTCTCATCTCTTCCAATCTTGATTCTGCTCTGCTCCAAAAATACTTATTTTGTATGTATGTTTTTATTCCATTTTTCTACTTGTTCTTTCCCCCCTTTTTGACTAATATACGTGAGCTACTCATTGGTCATACCAAATCCCAGATATCAATTCTTCTCCTTCTTCTCCCAACATTACTTAATTACCAAAAATGATGACATGTGCCATTTTTCTTCTTCTTCTTCTTCTTCTTTGATTATTATAAAATTGAAGTGATTATTATTATTATTAATAATGAGTGATATGGACTTAAAATGTAGGGGCGACATCAGGGATAGGAGAGGAGACAGCAACAGTGCTGGCCAAGAGCGGGGCCGTCAGGGTCGTGATTGCAGCCAGAGACGTGAACAAAGCTCTCCGCCTGAAACAGAGCATCCTCCATCACTCTCCTGATGCACAGATCGTGGTGCTGGAGCTTGACCTGAGCTCTCTCGCCTCCGTCGCCTCTTTCTGTCGCCGGTTCCTCTCCCTTGGCCTCCCGCTACACATTCTCATGTATGTAATGTAACCCACCACCACCATTGTTTCATTTTTGGCCTCTCCTTTTTCTTCTTATAACTTGGATCTTCCATTCTCTCTTCTTTTTGACAGAAACAATGCTGGGATTTTCTCTCATGGGTTGGAGTTCTCCGAGGACAAAATCGAGATGACTTTCGCTACGAATTACTTGGGTACGTACAAATTCAATAGAGAAGATAAATGGTTTTCATAGACAGAGATGTTTGTGGCAGAGGGGGAAGGGAGAGGGACTCTGTTTCTGTTAGCAATATCCGTACGTGCGCTTTTCTCTATTTTTTTTCCTTCCTTTTGTCGGGTGCTCTGCTGCTGTCGGCTGTCGTAAAGCTAAGGGTGCAAATTTAACTTAGGTAAAAAAAAAAAAAAAAACAGAAATTACAACAGACATGCATCAAAGACGACTGCTTATCCATTTTCCTTCGACATAATGAGCACGCCATCATTTTTCCCCCCCACCACTTTCATGATGTAAGTACAGGGGGGTGTAGTACAGTGGCGGATCCAGAAATTTTATATAGGGGTGTCCTCTTCTAAAAATAAAGTATAATTAATAGTTAATAAAAATTAAATAACTCTTAAACTTTTTTCTTGAGGTAACTCAAAGTCGAAAAGACGTTTTCAACACTTGTCGTACAACCATAAAATCAATACAAATTAAGGATAGTTTGTAATTACTAATTAGATTAATTGTTAGGTTTTGAAAATATATTAAAGTAGGGTTTTGTTATCGCACCGTGTTTAGAATAGTACCCCAAAAAAAGTTGTAGCGTAATGGGAATTGTTTATTAATAATAGTAGTGTCCTGGGTTTGAATTACGCAAACTATCGATTTTTCAAATTTCCATTACTACAAACTACAAACGAGAGTAGAACAATCGATTTTTCAAATTTCAGGGTGTCTCGGAATTAATTATAATTTTTTTGTCCATACGTAAATTACCATCAGGATCAGATAATCGCTTTCCCAAAATTTAGGGGTGTCCCGAGACACACCCAAAGGTCCCAGGGTCCGCCCCTAGGTGGGGTGGTCTGGGTTTAGCCATTTTAATCACCCGACCCATGCACTACGGTTTGAAAAAATATTAAACTCAAACCCACCCAAAAAAATTAAAACCCTACGGTTTGTTTCCAATTGGGTTGGGTCGGGTTGGCGATATTCTTAAGTAAAAACCAACCCCAACACAAAATATGCAATTATTCTACACCATAAAAATATTTTATAACTAATTAAAATTTTAAACGAATAAACCGAGTTGAAAGGTATCAAAATTCACAAATGTTATTTGAAATTTAATAAAATGTGATTTACTTCAACATATGTCTAGTTTTTTTTTCCACGATATTTGTTTAAATAGGCTAAAAAGCTTATAAACGAACGCATCCATAATATGTTATTCTATTACAATTGTACACAAGAAATATGATTACGTGAACCATAGCTATATTAAATATATGTCTAAACTTAAAACCGAAGAATGCATTGGATTAGAGAGACAATGAGAGAAAAATATGGCAAAATATCTTAATTTTCTCATAAGTATAACTATATACGACATAACTATTTTTTGCATACGAACTCATACCAATAGTTGGAACACGGGTTGGGTCGGGTTCTACGGGTTGTGTAATCCAAAATCCAAACACAACCCAAAAGAGGCGGGTTGTACAAAAGAAAACCTTCACCCTACCCAAAACCTTAATTTTAACGATAAATATGAGTGAGTTGGGTCGGGTTGGACGGGTGGATCGGTTTACGGAGGTGTTTGTTCACCCCTAGATGTAACCTTTACCAGTAAAAGAATTTTTTTTTACTCAAAGGCCTCCTGTTTCCACTTCTCAGCCCATAACATTTCTTCCCCTTCTTGCTCTGTTTCCCCTTGTCCAACTACAGGGCATTTCTTGCTGACAGAGTTGCTGCTGGAGAAGATGGAGGAAACAGCGCAAGAAAGCGGGAAGCACGGCAGAATCATCAACCTTTCCTCTGCGATCCACAGCTGGGTGAAAAGAGACTCCTCCTTCTCCTTCCAAAACATGCTCAACCCAACCAAGTAAATGAATCACAAGCTATATTTACACAGCACCACCAACCAAATTGCTAACAGCTTTTTAGCTCATGTTACTGAATTGTTCATGGTGCAGCAGCAGCAGCAGCAGCAGCTATAATGGGACACGTGCTTATGCTCAGACCAAGCTGGCCGCCATTTTGCATGCCAAGGAGCTCTCCAGACAACTCAAGGCAAGAAATGCAAAAGTGACGGTTAATGCAGTACATCCAGGCATTATCAAGACTGGCATCATCAGAGACCACAAGGGTCTCATCACAGGTCCCCTCTCTCCTCCCTTTATATACACACAAAACATTCGTACTACGTTTAGTACATGCTAACATCGCGTTAGATTGTCCTGCGCATTTGTTTCTAGTCCTCACTAGGCAATCCAACGACATCAACACGTGATGAATGATGCATCAGCATAACAACACATTGTTCCTCTCTACACATTTTCTTCTCCTAGCTATCCCCTGAAAACATCTTACCGAATCCTCCAAAAATTGCAGATTCAGTATACTTCATAGCCTCCAAGCTGCTGAAATCTGTATCACAGGTATAGATGACCAAAACTATATCTTCTCATTTCCTTTATTACCACTCATGTAAATGGTGTAAACTGAACTTGTACCTTCGACCATTGTAGGGCGCAGCAACCACATGCTATGTAGCTCTGAGTCCTCAAATAGAAGGAGTTGGAGGGAAGTACTTTGCAGACTGCAATGAGAGCAACTGCTCAGCTTTGGGGAATGATGAAGGTGAAGCTCTCCAGCTGTGGGAACACACCCGTGCATTCATTCACACAAGGCTGCTGCTTCAACCAACCAGCTCCACTTCCTTCAGATAACAGGGCTTGGTTCACTTTTGCTTCTGCTTCTGGGGATTATATCTCTTTGTAAATTATGGAAAAAGGGGTTGGGAGTGGGATGAATAAGGCGCAGCCATTACAAAGTTAGTGATTATATAAAATGTCCCAACATATATGTGAATAAAAAGTGGTTAAGTATTGACAAAGATATCGACAATGAAATTAAAGTTGTAGTATAGTAAATTCATCAAGTACATGATGTTGTACAATATCCCAAACTACCACACAACAAAGGCCACATTCGGATTTTAATTAAACAGGAGCGATGAGAAAAGGGTACGTCCAATTTACTAGCAATAATCTCTCAGAGAAACTCGAGAAGGTACATAAGTTATGATTTGACACGGTCCGTCGACGGTTTCGAAATCTCTCAGTTCTCCGGTCTCGAGATCGAAGACGCTGACGCGTTCTTCGTGACCATCCTCGTCTTCAGTCTGCGCAGCGAGAAAACATAACCTCAAACTCCCGAACGACTCGACGGCTTTGAAAATGTGCATCACAGGAGACTCCATAACGACAAACAGTTTGATCCACGACTCCGTTGCCCAGCGTTTCAACAGCATCCACACCTCGTGAGAAGTGGCGACGATCCTCGAACTAGAGAAGGAGAGAAGAGCCACCAAGGATTCCTTCTTGTCGCTGAAGAAACATTCAGAAACGTCACTCAATCTCAATCTGCCGCGACCATCACCACCCTCTCCTCCTGCCACCACCTCGGGGAAATCCACCTCGACTCTTTCAACATCCTCGCTGCTAATGTCAACCGAATGAAACAGCAAACTACTCTTACGGTACTTCTTCTCCCGCCAGTACAGCTTCCCCTCGTGACAAGTGGGAATCTGGCCGTGCGAAGGTCTTCCTATGTAACACCACCCTTCTAAAATCCTCCAAGAATTTTCCCTCAAGCTATAAACCTCCATCACATAACCATCTTGCTGGAAGACCTTATAGTCGTTCTTCTCCGAATCGAAACCGAACCCGACCGGCTGAAACCACACTTTGTGAGGATTGAGTAGAGAGGAAGGGAGGAGCTTGGTCTCGGAGGTGGCCGGATTCCAGAGAACCAGTCCGATTTTGATCACGGTGGAGATGACTCTCAAACAGAAGAGACCGTTGCAGCATCCCGCGACGTTGACGTACCTGACGTCGCCGCCGTGAAGAAGGTCGGTAAGGTGGGACGGCGATGAGGAAGGAGGGGTTCCAGTGTCGCCGGAGAGTACCAGCCGTAAACTTGCTTGGAGTTGTTGCAGTAGTGGTTGCCGCAGCCGGAGACCATGATTTGGTAATCAGAAGGAGGAGAAGAGTGCAGTGAATGCCGGATCAGGGAAGGACCGGAGAGCAGATGGCGCCATGCTCTGCAGACGCAGCGGCATCGAGCCAGGCAGGCACCGTCGCTGATCTTCAAGAAGATTTCATTCATGAGAAGCTCGTCGGGGATCTCGGCGCCGTCGGCGAAGGTTAGTGGGTTTGGGTTTGGCATTCTTTTCTGTTTCTTTCTTGGGAGAAGGTTTGCCACGGGGATCGACATCGTAGACACAACGCAGAATTGAAGTTCTAGCATTTGTGTGCAAATACATATATAGATGGTGGAGGACGGGATTGATTAGGTGCTAATTATTCTTTCCGATTGCTGAGGGGAAAACAATTAGTCTGATTAATTGTTTTCCCAGCTCACGTGGAAGAGAGTCAGATAAACCTTCCATTGGCGACATGCCAACTCAGTTTATTTGTATTGAGAGGAAAGGAAGGCGTAAGTTCTGATTTCATGAAGGCATAATTCTTAGCACTTTGTTCACACACACAACTTGCAGACTAGATATTTGCAAAGCTACCGAATGCCTTGTATTTACAGGATAAACTGCAACAAAATGGATGATACCAATACATTACGTTGGGGCGGATTATGAGGCGTACCGTTGAATGGCAAGCCGAGTCTCAGAACTCCGGGAAAACGTTCACTTGCTAGCGTACTTTGATACCGAGTCCCGGAGATAAGGAGCTTGATGAATGACCTAAAGACTGAAACATATGGTGATAAGAGCAATCAACGGTTAAGCTGACAAAGTGAAAAGAACTGGGTTAAAGAGCCGGTAGCAACATAATGCACGTACCATTTCGTCAGGATCCAAGGTGAAATACTGAAATGAACTGCATTGCCATCATCATTTCCTGCCCTGTTCAATGATCTTCTGTTAAATTTCGATAAAATTTGAATGTTCTAATACATAAGCAATCCAGCAAAATAAACCAGACTCATAAGTGTTAAGACTCGGTACGAGGCGAATGAGTCACATCAGTACGAGGTTCATGCTTATTGACAATTAAATTAAGAAGGCCATCCGGTTCCAGCTTCTGTCCCAATCAGATAGCCATGGGGTATGCATAGACGAAACTGAAGATGGTTTACTCTTTCGTTCATTAACAACATAGGCTTATATTGGTATAATAATAATTCTCAAAGAGCTCATATCAGAATTTCAGGAGTTGTCTTAGACTCTTGGAGATACCAGTAAACGAGGGGATTGGCGAATAGACTCAGGTGATAATATTTTTTTTCTGCCCACTCTTCCACGGTTGGCTTTCTTTGGGTGCCTCCTGGCATCATCTGAGCACTCCTCTCCCTGAGTCGGAGAATCACTATGGTCAGTGTAAACTGACAAAACTGGAGCGGATGCTGATATCGTGGACAGCTCTTGCTGTTCAGGAGCTGAGGATTGAGGCAAAAATCCTAATGCAAAAGGAGCATATATCAATTACTGGTGGGAACAGTTTTAGTATAATTTGCCAACGCAAAAAGCATACAAGTTTTTACTTATTTATAATAAAAAATGCTCAAACTTGTCTACGATTCCATGCTCAAACCAGACTGTAAAAAAAAAAAAAAAAAAAAAACAATTGACAGCGTGAAAATGAGGGTCCTCGCTTCTCCTATTATGCAATCATCAACGAGAAAGAGAACACGAAACGTAAGAAAGCACTAAAATACCAGATGATGCGGCTTCTTGAAACTTTTCCCTCATTGTTCTGACAAACTTGAATAAGCCATTGGTTCTATTCAACTCATGGATCAACTCTTTGGTATCATTCAATTGTGGATCACAAGCCAACACTGGACAGTGGACAGTAAAAGAGGAAAGTATACATGATTAAGATTGGAACTCAACACGTTATTGACAAAATACAGATGTTACTTACAGCTGTATGTATCATTTTCATGACGAACAGTAAAGGAGTACTCTTCAGATGGATGTTTCACATTGATGTTTCTGAACGTGAATTTAACACCTATACAAATGAAAAATTATTCAGCATGCAAACCATACCATAGACAACAAAAACTCAAGAGTCGTACAGCAGTGATATTTACCATGACCACCTTCGATTTGGAGGCCTAGAACCCTATTGTACCATAGCAATGCCTCTTGAGTTTCTCCTCTAAATTGATTGTCCTGGGCCCCTTTGTCTTCATATGTCGCACAAACAAAAGATGGAGTATTCCAAAATTTTAGACAGGAGAGACCTTTAACAGAAATATACTAAATTGGTAGAGTGATTCCAAGACAATCAACTCATTCAGAGTACAGTCATCCAATGTAGTCAGAAGTCAAGAATGAGAGGCATTACGACATAATCACATACTGTGAAGGGATATACTGTTCATCCAGAAACTCACTTTCTTTGTGTAGAACGCAAAGCTCATAAATACTAGATTCTGACTATAGTTCTTTTTATCCTGCTTGTAGTTGATGATGGTATCCTGTTATATTGTAAAGCTCAAAATTATACTAGGTTTAACTATAGCTCTTTCTTATCCTGCAGGCGAGATATTGACTAAGCTGTGGCCAATATCATTCTAGTGAAGCTCGCAATATAAAAGCAGTAGGAAACATCATACAACTACATGAACAATCTCCAATTGAATTCCCTCAGTCCTTCATACATCAAGCACATTGATATGGCACACTCAAACCTCACACAGCAGTGATCATTATGTTCAGCCATTAAGTGGATGATTAGTCATTTATACTCACTAACGTGATCGTCCTAACGATATCGGGAACCTATATGTGAATATGTGATTGCCAGCAAACAACGATGGACAGTAGATGCACTGATTCATAAGACTATTTGAATAGGCAAGTATAGAAACAGCGAGATAGGGAGAAGAAAAGCAAATCACCAAGAGATAATTGAGATATAATTCCAGCATATTCGTCCCTCCTTGATATTTGAGTTTGCACAGTCTTTCTAAGTTCTTCTAAGCTATCCCTTACGGCAGATACGGAGTCTCTTAGTCGCATCTGCTTTGCCTCTTTCTGGGTTTTCACTGCAGGAAAAGACAAGTTCGGGACATTACTATAAAAATCCATCATTTCCCATCAGGGCAAACTACTCAAGATATGAGACGGACCTGATAGCACTTTCACGAATTCATCTTCGGCATCTCTCAAGTTGGACTTCAGCTTCCATAATTTCCCTGCACCAAGTCGAGAAAATTTACGCAACGATAGATCCCCAACCGCACATTAGACCAGAAGCAGCCTCCAAAACCCTAAACCCTAGCGGCTCCCAAGCTCTCTCTCTCTCTCTCTCTCTCTCTCTCTCTCTCTCTCTCTCAAGTAGCTCCGAAAGAGAAACGCGAGAATACCAGCAGTTTAGCTTGCTTACCTTGAGTTTGGGCGGTGCATTCGGCTTTGGCCATGATTGAATCCAGGGAACTGGCGAATTCTTCCTCAAAGGAGTCCATTCTCTCCAGCGCACGGGGTATGGTTTGGTCACAGATAAGACGGAGCGACTCCATTTGCGCCCGTTGCAGTGCCGCCGGGCGGCCGAAAGAGATCGGAGATTTCAGATGATGAGATGGAGAATTGGAGATGGAGATGGAGGTAGAGAGAGAAACGCTACGGCATTTGAAATGAGAAATTTTGATTTAGCCCGCCATCTTTTCCTTTTCATTTTTTCCTTTTCTACCCCTGTTTTCTGCCGACTAGAGCAGAGCAGAGAGTAAAGACTAAAGACTAAAGACTAGAGAGTAGACAGAGACTAGAGAGCAAGGTTGGTGTAATTAGCATAAATAGTCATGAATTTCTGCACTTCGTATAAAATGTTCACAAATTTTTAATTTGTCGTAATATGGTATCAGAAATTTGTACTTTAACAAAATGGTCACAAATTAAACAGTGTGAGCATTTCATACAAATACGAACTTTTGTTACCGTAAGTTCAAACTTTTGTTACCGTGTGCTTACAAATTAAGCTTTTGGTGATCTTTATGTACAATGTTCAAAGTTTTGAACGATCAATCACTATTACAGCTCGCTCCAGTCGAGGTATGGTGAATTTGTTAATTTATGTGAATGATATGTAACAAAAGATGGCAGTACTCTAAAAAAACAAAGAATGACAGTGAGGAATTCAAAGCATCACAAATGGGTTACATGCAGTTTTTTAGTTAAAAAACTGGACCTACTTTCATACTTTATCGGTTTTGAAATTGGAAGGTAAATAGAGAGCAATTTTATTCGGCAAAGCAAGTACATCGATGAACATAGGACCCGGCATCTCATATTTCGTTCAAGTGGTTAGTATCATATATTTGATAAACACACTATCCAACCTCATAACGATTACGAACCTTTAATTTGTAATGGCGCGGTAACAATTTTTTGCAATTAATACAAAATGGTCACAAATTAAACAAAAGTGACCATTTCAAACTTTTGTTACCGTATCGTTACAAATTAAAGATTTGTGTCTGTTTTGTACTAAGTGCAAAGGTTTGTGGCTTTTTATGCTAATTACCCTATCTTTATGTCGGTTTGACAAATGGTTGGTTTGACCTGTTATACAACCGATTTATTCGAGTTCATGTTGGTTTTAGCAAAATGTGTAGAAGTGGGTCAATAGCACTAAATGAATTTAGGCATATATAACATATTTGAAGACAATCTCTCTAAAATCTACACCCATATTTGAATAAAATACACCATTTCAAACAAATAAAAAATCAAATATTTAAAGACAACATTTACTGTCAATATTCAAAAGCTTATACTTTATTACAACAAATAAGATAAACATCTAAATATTCATACCCAAATCTATACAAATAACATCAACATTAAACTTTCAAATTCAAAAAATAAATCAAAAAGTATTTTCCGCTAATTAATTCACCAAAAAAGGCATCATTTTTTTTAAAGATCGGACACCGATCATGTCGATCATACCATATAGGTTTTTGCTAGTATTATAACCGGAATTGGTTGAACTCGGTTGTACCGACCGACATGCCACCCGGTGTGACAATCATGCTATAGAGCGTCCGCTTTCGATGATCTGAAGAGTGAGGGAGTGCATTGGGAAGATGGGTCGAACCGAGCAAGGACATTGAAAGCCTATTTAAGTTGTGGGCTTGCGAGCAAGCAAAGAGCAATTCTAGAGGATCAATATTACGATGTCACTATTAAAAGTGCAGCCTAATGCATACTCTCTTAATTGGTCCACCCCAATGCCCCACATTGAGGAAATGACGTGAACTAATTTGATATGAAAAGGCAACCCAACCGCCCATTAATCGATACCAAGCTGCCCAACTTTGTGTTTTATTTCTATCTCGTTCGATTTGTTATCTTTTATCGAACTCCTTTCAAGTTTCAAATTTATTTAACATTTTACTTAATTTGTTTTTATCCAGAAAAATAACAAAAATGAAATGCATAACCAATCTCGTCTTCTTCCTTTCTCTCCCTCTTCCAGTGAACTTGTCATTCCCCAATACAAATCAAATTACTAATTCCAGCATACACTATACAATACTTCCACGAGGTCTAATGTATGCTCACACCGATAACTCATAGATTCAATCTATATCGGTGTGGGATCCATCGACTCAATTCCAAGTGAATATGAAGGGAGGCAACGAGAGTCAAAATTTTTAGTTTTATGCCCACATATCCAACAAAATATAATTGCATATTCAAGGAAATTAAGAAGGTGAACGAAGGATGTGGTTGGAATGTTCGAGCTACATTGTTGGGTGATGGGGATTTTGGGTTATTCGTAAAGTGCAAAACAATCATACTTGCAGTTCTAATACACTTGCACAAGACCATCACCAACTTGATTCAAGCTTCGTGGTTGATAACATCATACACTTGGTGAATGCACAACCAAACATAGCCATCAAAGTGATACAAGCATAAATTCAAACACATATGTCATTCACACTCAAGTACAAGAAAGGCATTGCATGGAAAACAAAAATCCATATCATAAGCATTTGGTGATTGGGTCAAGTCGTGCATAGTATAAGGGCATGTTTGATAAAACGTCATAGTAGATGAGGCATGTTATACCTATAACCCTTTATTTTATATTAGAATATTGGTTTTGTCTACAACAACAACAAGTGTGGTCTTCCAACCTCGCAAGAACAAGGCCAAAATGAAAGGAATGGGAAAGATATACAAGGATGGTGCAATTGGGCAGTGAATAATTCTCAAGAATGTTGGACCTTTCCCAAAGATAATGGTGGAGCTATATGGTAATAGCCCCACCAAATGATGCGGAGAGCATTAATAGTGTTCCAAGGCATTCGTGCAATGCCAATCTTCGCTCTGTTCACATCAACAAAAACTAATAAAAACTAATAGAACAAAAATATTCGTTCTGTTCAACACACATTGGAGAAACAATTACATATTTTGTTGACAGAACGAATATCGACATCCAAAAGAGCCACATTGGTCAACCATTTATTGACTCATGCAAGAAGTTTTTGGAGTGCTTGAAATCCTTCATTAATATATGATAGAGTTTTGTGTAATTTTCTTCATTTAAAAAATAATAAAGTTAATAATTTATTTCATTCAATACGGATATTAAACATGTAATACGAGTTTTATACGTGTTTAGTACGGGAGCATTCAAATGAACAAAAACTAATAAAACAACTTGAGAATAGTACGGATACGAAAATTTTAAACAAGTAAAATATGTACAGGTACATAGGAGTATTTACTTATCACAAAACAAAGAAAACGCAGCGCACCATTAGCTCAGCCAAAAGGAAGTAACCCGATGGGAGAAGCCTCTGCCACCACCGCCGCGACGGCCGCCGCCGACGAGTATCTTCTCAAGAGCTTCTTCGCCGAAGTCGGCGAAGTCGAGAGGGATAACGAAGTCCTCAGGTCTCCACTCAGCTCTTTCCTCCTCCTCTTCCTCTTTTCCCCCCTGATATTCCCTGTTCCCAGCCGAACTATTCATTTCCAATTCAGTTGAAATTGATCACGCGGTTAGGGTTTCGGAGCTGCTTTCAGGCTGATATGGATAATAGCTCGTCAAAATTTTCAAAATTCTGACTGGCATTTGTGATGAAATTTCGGGATTTTTTAGCAGAGGATTCCTTGGTGCTTTCTCGTGGTCGTGTTTCGCCATTATTTATTTTGGTAAATTGTAAAGTTTGGTTCTTTCTTTGTGAGAATTGAGGTGTGTTTCTTTGTCCAAAGATGAGAAGACATCTACATTATGAACCAAGTTGCTGAATTTTGATAACTTAACGAGATTGATCACTTCCATGGTTTCCTATAACTAATGATTTTTGGTCTTATGGCTTACTTATTGCCTTCTCGCTAATTTGATGTATTTGGGAAATTTTGACTCTGCAGGATCCTTTCTTGCTTCAAATTAAATCCATTTGAGCATCTAAACTTATCATTTGATTCATCTCTAGATGATGTGAAAAAGCAGTATCGTAAGGTAACGTTCTTCCTGCCGTGGAAAGGTGGTGATATTTTGCTTCATTAAGTTGCTATGATTTAACTTGTTGCATGTTATGAACCGTGCAGCTATCTTTATTGGTTCATCCTGACAAATGCAAGCATCCGAAGGCACAAGAAGCTTTTGGTGGTATGTCCGCTACATTTCGTTTTAGTATTGTTATCAGGATGGCCTAAAGATAATCCAGTAACTTAATTTTTTTTATCCTCCTAGTCTTGAGATCACTAAGGTTTGCATGTCTTCTCACCAATTTCAGCGTAGAAAACTAGTTGAGGGTCTCGATCCCAGTATTAGTTGATCGGTTGTCCATAGAGAGATTATAAGCTTTGATTGGGACTTGCAGTGATTATATTCTTCCTGAATGTTTGGACACTTCCAATGAAGTGGTCACTTTTCTAAAGCCTGTTTCAGTTGAGCCAATGCCTCGGTAACTGTGGCTATACAAAGGTTTCACCTTGTAGACATAGACACAGAAATTGAGATACTTTTCCAATATTTTTGAGTCTTGCACAGGAGATCAGAATTTGGAAACAAATTGCTAAGTCGACCTGTGAGTTTCTTTGTTATGGGCTCAAAGACGATCTGCATCACCCATTTTGCCAGCACGAAGCTAGTTTAGTGATTCAAAATCTTTTTCTATGCTCATCCAAATTAAGGGATAAGTAATGCAGACCGTAAAGGACAAATGTCGACCCTTACCTACTTGGGCTAGCATTCTTGTGTAGAAAATTGCAGAGCAAATATCATTGGCTTTCTAATATAATAAACCTCTCATATAAACACAATAGTAATTGATCTTAGAACTATTCTGGTATCGTAACTTCTCTTTTCATTCATTCTGACATCTAGAGTACTACTAATTGCTGCTCAATTGGATCTTTGGCTTGCGAACAGCATTGGCGAAAGCCCAAGAGCTATTACTTGATCAGCAGGAAAGAGACTATGTTCTCAGCCAAGTACAAGCAGCCAAAGGTCAGAGTGATGTGATTACTGTCTGATTTTGGATAAGCTTTGCCCAGGTTGGTTGCATGCTAGGTGTTTCATTTTCGTCATTAATATTTAATTTGGAGCTTGGTGTGAACTGCAGAAGAACTTCGAGCAAAGAGGAGAAAGCAGATGAAGAAAGATGCTGCCAGCAAAGCAAAGTCGTTAGTTGATGAGGTGTGTAGTCTTTTTTAGGTTTGCATTCCTTTCTGATAGGCCAGTTTCTTATTAAACAGTTTCAGGATCCGGTGTTCTGGCCTTGGACTGTGGCATGCACTGTTATTAGCTTTCCTTATACTCGAACAATATAATTCTGTTATTTGTCCAGGGGAAATACGAACAAGAATTTGAGAGGTCGGATGAGTTCCAACAGCAGCTAAAACTGAAAGTTCGGGAAATATTGACAGACCAGGAGTGGAGGCGGCGGAAAATGCAGATGAGGGTATGCTGAACTGTGTTTCACCAACCAGTTGGTAATTTAATATTTTGTAATAAAACGAACAATTTCATAGTCGGCTGCATCTTTTGTTGTCATCAGTTATCAGAAGAAGAAGGTAGACTGAAGAAAGATGAGGAAGAGCAAAAAGAGGTGTGGAAGAGAAAACGAGAGCACGAGGAGCAATGGGAAGGAACTAGAGAAAAAAGGGTTTGACTGGTTTCCCATTTTTTTACCTGATAATACTTACCATCTTCGCTGACTCCGTTCTCATCTTTTGTTTCCACTGTTGACCATCAGGTGTCGAGCTGGAGAGATTTCATGAAGACGGGGAAGAAGGTGAGTACAGATACGTCTGTAGATCTCTCTCTTGTTCATGTGCGGTGTAATGTAAAAGGATAAAGATGGCGCTACTGTACCTGTGCAGGGTAAAAAGGGAGAGATTCGCCCACCAAAGCTGAAGACAGAGGATCCCAACAAATCGTATGTTCAGAGACCGGTGAAGAAAGGCTGAGGGGTGCGAACCTGCCGGGGAGGAATTGATGATGGCTGTGTCCTCTTGCTGTTTGGAGGGTCAAGAAATATGTACTTGTGTATCAATTTAGCTATAGGAAGGCCATCCATTCCAAATCGATTTGAACAGCCACTTCCATATTTTCTTTTCCTTGTTGGGTCAAACCCGACCCTTCCCCTAGGCTCAACAGAGGTCAATCCAAAAGGAAACCAAGGTGTAATGCACAAACTGTCTGACTTATGAAAAGGTTGCTGTTTGTGGAGCTTATAGCCAGACCTGAATATCAGAACCTCTTGTGAGATGTGTTCGTAGGTGGTAAAAACTGATCCAAAGAATGATAGGTATACCTTGAACCCTCATTGAGATCACAGAAGTGTACTATCTAATTGATTTTTCTGGTACATTACTGCAAGGTCATGATTTGAAGTCAGAAATTGTTGCTTGCCTGGATCATCGCTCAATGGTTCACGACTTTCGAAGGGAGATTGTTTTTATAGGAACTCAAAGCTTGACGCTGACTTGTCATTCGAGATCTTGTACTTGAGACCCTGCAGAAAATCCAGCATAAGCACATGACTTGAGGCCAGGTGCCGCGAAAGGGAGATTGTTTTTATAGGAACTCAAAGCTTGACGCTGACTTGTCATTCGAGATCTTGTACTTGAGACCCTGCAGAAAATCCAGCATAAGCACATGACTTGAGGCCAGGTGCCTGGTGCTAAGGCGAAAAATCCAGTAGAGGTCCATGGTCAAGATTCGTGCATCAAGCTGTAGATCTCAAGGCGAAGGCAAGTCTTGGCTTCATGCAAGACCTTGGTCGATAACTTGGTTTACGAGGCTATAACTGAAATGCTACTGCCAACTGGGGGCTCTTGTAAAATAGCGTATGAACCAGTCGATATAAGCAGTTGGACTGTTGCTAATAGCATCCTATGCAATTCACAAAACAATGCTTCATCAAGATATTAAGAGAGATATGCATCACAATCCACAGGAGATGCCCGAAATCAATCACAAACACCTGCAATTCCCCGCTATAAGCTTCACCACGAAGAATGCTACATTACACCGTCACCAAAATTTTACGAAACAAACACTTCTGAGAATGGCAAACGACAAGCATAGAAACTTACACAAAACACCTCTATGATACAAAGGGTAAACCCACCAAAGGTGTTGTAAAGGAAAGGGTTAACTACATATATCTCGCCATCACATATGAAGGACCTTTATCTTTGCCCCCTTTTAATTGGCAAGAAAAATCTAGGCCTAAAACAAGAAAACTCGGGAAACTTGAGAAAGATTATATAACAACTATTGAGAAGAATTCTCAGCACCACTACTAACTCTCATCAAATTGGGCAAGGAAAAAACACCAACTCTTGCAGACATTCTACCTGCTGCTTCTTCTGGCTTGATATACAAATGGGCAGGGCTACCCGAGGAAACTTGTGTCTTCTACAACATATCAACCTAACAACTGCCAGCGCCAACCACAGCTCTGTTCCTCTCCCTTGGAATTCGTATCGACCATTGTCAATCATCTTAGTCATCTCATGGCCCTGCACAGTTTTACCAGTGAAACTGGAAAATTCACACAAGGCCTTCACAGACTTCTATCAGCAACAATGGTCAACAAGTTCGAGATGTCTCGACTCAGGCTCTATACAGAGGCCAACCATAAATCCCATGGTGGTGGCACAAGTAACTGGAACACTTGGCAGGTGGTGGGTTATATCCAATACAGTAATATAGCATCTATTTATATCCAAGCGAGAGAGCCCCTGTCATTCGGTACTTGAGGACGACCCCTAGTTGGTGTAGGGGGGCGGTTAGCATTCAACTCCTGCTTTCCAAGAATAACATGGGAACAGGATAAGCATCATATAGAACATATTAAAATGAGAGCTAAAGGTAGAAAGACAAGTACGAAGATGCAACGTCACCTGCATCCACGTATCTTCAATATGTTCAGGCGAAGCTTCTGGCGAAGACATGGCTGGTGGTAAAGGATGTATGAGTTTTGGAACCACAACGAGATCTCTTCCCAAAACTAGGATTGCCCCGGCATTATTTGCAGTGCCTGCATCAAAGTGAAAAAACGATGTCTTGTAAACATGTTGAGTCATCCATGTAGGTTGAAAGATCGAACAAGTTCAAGGAACCTACCACAATAATTTGTGGCAGAGAAAAGTGTGATGAGATGCCCTTGTGCAAAACGTTCAAAGCCATCCATAACGCACTCATGCGCACGTACAATCAACTGAAGATCATTGTTACTGCAGAACTCCATGACTCGATCCGGCTGCAGTTGCAACTCGGTGTCAGAATAATATCGATAGTCCAACAAACGATACTAAATTTCAAAGTATGGTGACAATACAAAGACAGCCTGATACAAATAAAGAAATAATGGAAGGCTTTGTGGGTACGGCCTCTAGTCTCAAAATGTTGCAAATAGATTGGCTAATCAACAAGCACGTGAATTGTTGTTTAAACCTGGAAAGAGCACTAAGAAAATGTATCGTGATTATTATCTATCAAATGGCAAAGTGATAAATAAAGACAGGCCATTTTCCAGAAAAAGGGGCTAAGCCAAACAAGACTATGAAGTAAATTATGGGGTGTATTCATTTGTTTTCGCTAAAGCAAAAGTAGATTTAAAAGTCAAAACACAGTTCTAGATATAAGTTTTTAATTCACTCTGAATTTTGCAAATAATTAAGCGAAACGCAACATCATCAATAAAATTTTATTTTCAATTCCACTTTGAAATAAAAACAATTTTTTAACGATATCTTCAATCATCTTCTCTTCAATTCTACAGAGACTCAATTTTAAGCAAAACTAAAACGAGCACATCCTATTTGTCAGCAATGAAACAAGTTCTCACCCCAAAGGTAACCAACCCAGGGCCTCTTGCATTCGGTCTCAATCCCTCCACACTGTCATTTTCAGTTGGGTCAGACCTAATGCAGAGAAGCGAACCCATTAGTCCACCGACCAGAAGACAAAATAATGATATCCATCATCATAAACAAAGAAACAGAATTAAGATACAAGCACAAACCATAATAAATCCATGAGCACTATCGAGCCAGCTTCCATGGTAATAGGACGCTGAATGTTCTCGATCTGTTCAACGTGATTTATTGAGCGACCAATACCGCCATGCATACAAATGATTTTCTTCTCGATCAATGCAGCCAGAGGAAGCCAATTGAATAAACGATTGATCCGATGCCAAACCCAGATTCCGTCTCTCTCACCCTGGTTCAGTAATCCATTTAATTAGAAACTAACAATCAGTAGAGAAAGAGAAGAGATGTAAGGTTTTTGGGACAATACCATTCGTTCAATGCACTCAATGCGGAAGCCAAAAAGGGCATTGATATCTGCAGCTTCATGGTTCCCACGAATTAAATGCACATTGTTTGGATACTCAACCTACAAATGAATCTAGTTATAATAGATAACAGAAGGAACAAGAAAAGGAAGCCAAGGGGCCACTACATTTCAACATACCTTCAAAGCAAGCAACAGGCTAATAGTCTCCAGACTGTGTTGACCACGATCAACATAATCTCCTAAAAAGAGATAATCGATGTATCTGACAGACATGAAATATATATATAGCATTAAGATATCACATGAACGATCACATCATTCAGCAGTGAATACAATTAGCATAAGATGTTCAAGACATGATGGTATTAACAATTTGAACTTCTACAACATCATGGGCTACTGCTGATTTGGAGCTCACACAAATTGTACAAGTAACATCTCTTAGTTCCTTCTTTAACCACTTTGAGTCATATTGAATCATCAATTAACAAGCATGCTCGCTACCATTGTGACAAAGCTAGACTCTTCATCACAGCGCCTGACTACACAATAACAATACTTCCAACAGTATAGATAGTCCAATTCAGTATAGAAAAGTCCGAATATGGATGAGCCCACATTAAACAATTCTGTAAATCTAGAAGTTTCGTCTGGGAAGACCATAAAGCATCAGAACTAATCAGCTTATAAGGATCTTATACTATTGCCCATAATGTCATTGCCAGCTTCCTGGAGCCCGGATCATTTGCTCTCAAAGACAATCACCTCACAAAATAACTTTCCATTTGCACCTTCTCACCCCAACTCATCCAGGCGGCATTCTCTCTAAAATTGCAAATTGCAGTCTGATTTTGAAGCCTCTAGTATTAAGTTCATTATATTTCTTTTCAATTCTTCAGACGGCCTAGCATAACAGGACTGAGGTTATCAGCAGTTCAGAACTTGCAACTAATGTTTCAACTTCCTTTCCTTGTTTACTTACTCATCCAATATCTTAAGGAGTTTACTGTGCATTAATTCCAAACAGTACAAATTTCAGACACAAGCTCTCCATGGTTCCTCCTTTTCAAGTTGGGTACAAATATAATAATACACGATCCGGTTGAAAATGAGAATTACCCTCGAGACAATCCACAGAAAAATAACAAACTACCACTGAATGGAAAAGAAAGAAGTAAAAAGTAAAAGCACTTACGCAATATCACCAGCAGTTGAAGGGGCGCCATATTCGTCAAACAAACGCATAAGATCACCAAATTGTCCATGCAAATCACCAAATATCTTTATTGGAGCTCTAAGTTGCAAAACACTTGGCTCACTAGAAAATATTCTCTCAGCGCTGTCACATAAATCTGCTATCTCATTGCAATCTAAGAAGAACTGCCGACGAACTGGGGGTTTCCAGCCACGAGGCTTTAGAAGATGGGCAACGACCTGGGACAAATATAATGGTAGAGACTGCATTATTAAAATCCAGCATCCTACAAGTGCCATAGAGCATTGGTGCCTATTTAAACCACCAAGGGATAAATTAACACCACATAATGCCTCTCAACAAAAGCCCACAGGGAACCCAACGTAACATTGCAAGAATTGACAATGAATCATCATGTGCAAACAAACCCAAGGGACTACTAAAGATATCTATGTATGTTAAATAGATTTAAACTCTGATGGTGACATAGCTGACCGGGTCCTTATTTGTCAAAAGATACTAAGTGAGAAATATACGTTGTCCAAAAATTTCTTTTAGTTCAACCAAAGGATAATGATATCAAGCCATCTGTCCAACATTGTTTACATCTTCTACACAGGGAGAATGTACTGTTTTGAGCGGGACCAGAAGACCAAACAATAAGCGAAGCCAAGCCCACCTAGTAGACAGGCATTACCAACTCTAACAAGGATGTTCCAGTTTCCATAAGAGAAAACTGTATAATTCAACATAAGTAAAAGTGTAAAACCTAGCACAGAGAGCATTCTGGTTACCGTTTCCGAACATTTATACATTGCAGAAGAACTCATCTAGCATCATTATAGAGCTATCTACAATTTCTCGTCCAATGAATTTCATGAAATATTATGTCTACCTTTTTGGGCACACTGTTGATAGACATCTGTCTGTCCAACAATTTCCTTGCTGCAGTTGCACTTTCAGGAGTCCCATAGCTTACCCTTCTACCTTCATTTTCAAACTGATCAATGGACAGTTGTCTAACCATGCCACCTAAAGCTCCACCAGTCTCAGCAGCTATAACAACCTGGTAGCAAATTAATATATAAAAATCATACCACAGAATATGCAATTGCCTAACAGTTTAAAGTATGCTAAGACTAGCATATGCTCGAACTCAATACTAATATAGAAATTTACACTGACCGCTCTGTGATGTAACCGAACTCCAGCAGGAGGAATGCTATTTGATCCAATGGAATCAGGTTTAATCATTGATAACTGTTTGCCACTAGGGGTGGCCTCGGCAGTACGCTCCCTATCTGGCAATTCAACTTCACCGTTCGATTGTCGAGCCTTAGCAGCGGCCAAAGTTGCAGTGATAGCCTCAGCTTCTGCTGCTGATGCTTCAACTAAATATTCAACACCTTTGATCGTTCTCCTGTATACCAATGCACATTCAGTAGGCTTTTCAATTATCAAGGGGCACACTCATGCACATTTAATAGCACCAAGAACACATAAAATAGCTAGCTGCCTTACCGTGTTCCTTGAAGCATGGCATTCTCTGTGCTTATATCAGTGTACATATCGCCATTTACAGGGGGAGCTACAGGATTCCCCAGGACAACGGAACCATCTGCTGATGCTTCAGACATTGTTTGCCTCCTTTCGTCAATAAACCCGTACCTTCCACCCATCCTTGCTCCTGGTACATTAGATGCAGCAGCTGCAGCTGCAGCATGGGAAGCTGCACTAGTTGTCTCGGCAGCAGCAAGATCTTCAGCAACCAGTAGATCATCAAGCAAAACCCCTAAAATCATTAAAGAAAATTTTATCACGTCATCAGCATTCAGCAGAGAATATGAGTTCCATCCAAGACGTAACATCTTTCCACCGGACATATCAAACATGGCTTCCATAAGAATCCTAATTCACTAAACCAAGTAGTCAAATAATGATGTAGTAACTAGTAAGAAACTGATCTGAAAGGAGAATTGCCTTAATATGATAGAACCCGACATAATCAGGTAAAATCTTTAATAAGGGAAAGATGAAGCATCTATTCTTCTCCGATCTGTTTGTTTGTCTTTTCCGGTTTACCAAAAAACAAATCACCCGGCCAGATTCTTCCGAATCCCTCACTTTTTTTAACACCCTGACACTGACAAAAGCTAATCAATCCGCTCATAGTAACAAGGGTGTGACACTCATAGTAATTCTAAGAACCTTCCTTCATCCCCTTAACATGAAATTTCAGACGAGAAATGGTCATGTCAATCCACGTTCACTTTTCTCCCCTTCCAATACAACTCATTCCTGTGTGGTTCAATATGACAAGCTTTTCACCATAAATCCCAGAGGTGGTCAAGGAATGGAAAAGGTAACTAACAAGTTACTTCTCCTTCAAAAGAAACAGAGAAACACAGACAGTATTGCCTAATAAGTTTAGTTCTTACCACCACGTAAACCACCATAAATGAATACCAAGTCACCAACTGCAGCAGCAGCATGCCTACAGCGCCTTGTTAACTCAACTGCAGCATCTCCACCGGCAGCATCAGCACTGTATCTGCCGGTCCTTGGACTAGTAATCACAGATTTTGTATCACACCAAACTCCAGCCGCAGTATCCAGCACTAAAAGCAAAAGAATATGACATGCTTGAGAACAAATGATTATTAACAAAGTTCATCAAGTGTTCCTCAGCAGTCAAGAGCTATCTAAATATTGCGCCAAAGTGTAAAGACAGACCAACCAAGAACTATGTGGGCTAGTTTCCCAGGCACACCTTATCTTACAGATACAGAAAACAATGATCAGATTGCATACCTGCAACACTTGATGAATCCTCTACCATGCGACCTCCACCAAGAGCCCCTCCCGACACATGAAGTCTAGCGTTGACAAAAACCTTGTAAAAGATAAACCTTGGTTAGTTATTCATACTTTAAAACACATAGTGAAATGAAATAACATTAGAGTAACCCACAGCTGCATGCTGGTATCTCGAAGATGGAGAAACACCAGGAGCAATTGCCCATTCCCAGCGGCCATCCCTATGCTTAGCAAGTCCATATGCACTTGCTAATGGCTGCAAGTTACAAAAGAGACAGTAATGTGAATAATGATGAATGCAGAAAAGAATAAAGATACATGGATTTACAATAAGTAGCAGAATCGGTAGTCTACTTTAAGAAGAAATACAACCCCACTTGTGACAGACCAATAAATACGACCACGCTGATAAATAGAGAGAATGCATCGATGAACTGAAGAAAAATGCCAAAAATAGTTTCAAAATAGTCTAATTCTACCCCAAACAAAATCAGAAGAAATGAAAGCGAGAGGTCAAGAATCCCAAAAATTTAGAGTAAGAATAAAAGGCATAATAATTAAGATGGAAGAAGACGAAAAATTGGCCGTTTAAGGTAAATTTTATTTTAGGATGCAAGACACAGAGGTATGAACCATCACATCTGTAACCTCAAGTATATGCTGTACAACTAATTAAGATTCCAAAAACAAGCCACCATTTTGCATAATTAGGTATCAACTGAGTCCCGGCTATCCGACTCAATGAGGGCCCACCGGAGGAAAAATAAGCCATTATCTCTCCAAATAATTGGACAAAATGCATTAAATGACTCCTTCATGCATAGAAGGTAACCAAACACCGCATCTGTATTGTAAGACAAAGAAACAGAAGATAAGTCCCACTATACTAACCACACTGTTTGCATCTCTCCCCCCACAAAGCAGCAGAAGACCGTCTGACCGAGCACTTGCAGTGGCATACCTAGTCAGCAGAAACGAACACAAGAATAGCGTGTCATGATAAGCTAAATCAAGAGAAGAGTAGGAAAAGCTAAAGAAAAGGACCACCAATGATCATATTTGTTTATATGGCTTGTATAGTGAATAATAGCATAATACAGCAATATTTTGTTAATAAAGTAAGAAAAACATCTGCCGGTTCAATTAATGCGAAACCCTGCAGCTATCGTCCTTAAGGTAATTCTTTTTATTTTCATCGGGATTCATTATAAGTATCATTGCATGAGTTTCCGTTTGCCTTTCTGTTTAAACAAACAAAAAAAATTACCCTATCCATATTCGACAAATCCTAGTCCATTAGACCATAGAGACTCAACCCATTACTACTAATTAACTAATGAATGTAATTTGAAAAAATGAACAGTGTCTCAAATCAAATGAGTGAGCAATTACCATATTCCTAATTAAAAAAAACGGAATTGACAGATAGCTCAAACATCCTAGTTAACATGTCATATCACATTCCCATTTGTGAAAATAACGGACTTTAGGCATCCAGAGAATTTTATCGTAATCACTTAAGAACTCTTGTAACTTTTTCCCCACAAAAGAAAAACTCTCCTAATTAAGAATATTTTCTTCTTCTGCTATACATGAACAATTCGCTCCAATCACTCGAGTTCAGATTGCTTCAGGAAGACCTCCACCATTGCCAACACAGAAGCCAAAACAAGTTCAATTTCCAAAATTCTATAACAAGCTGAGAACCGTAATAAAATGGGATATATGTGGCCCTTGTCATATGCAAAGGTGATTAAATAGTGGAAGACTTTTACATGCATGGTGGTGGACCTTCCCCTTCTGGCTCCAGCTTCCGCCACTCATAAGGCTTTGCTGCTGTGTCAAGGGCCCATACATCAGACAAAGGCCTTTTCCCTGAAAAGGAGGGAGAAGAATGTTATGGAAATGAGATACGTTATGATGGAAATGGTTTACGTATCATAGACTTAGTAAATAAATACACTCACCATCATTCCCTCCAATCGCCATGAGATACCGTTGACCCACCAATGCCATCACATGGCCATATCGTGGCCCAGGCCCAGGGCCTTGAACAACAACTCTACAATAGATGAGAAAGAATTTCAATAAAAAATCACATACTAAAGAAAACTAATGAGCAACCACGCAGTAGAAAGTCCAACCTATGCCATCGTGGACGTTGTTGTGTGAGGTCGAGAACGTGAAGATCTTCAGCAGATAAACCAGCTGGACCAATTCCACCCTAAGTAGGATTACAAGACTAGTATCAACTTATACGTGACATACAAGGGAATTAAAATTAAACTCTGACCTAATGTTCTGCAGCAGGATAATATCTAATATGCTGACCTGAATGACAACCATGGTTCCAACAGCAGTTGCTACATGAGCAGCCCTGGGTGTAGGTGGTTCTCCGATAGGTGTAATCCTGATAATAAGCTTATAATAAGCATAAGAAGAATGTGGCAGAATGCAAAAGGATCCTCAAGAGCATAATAAACCATTACCCCAAAGACAATGATTACCTCGACCATTTATTTGACAGTACATCATAACAATGAACATCAGCAGTGGCCCCTGACAATCCTGAATCCGAGCAAAACAAAGTAAAACAAAGGAGTGAAACTTTGACACTCAAAGACCTCAGAGTTCATAATCAACACTAGTCGGAGCAACTAAAGAAGCTTGTTGCCATATTCTGAAGCAGGGATAATGCTAAAATATGGTATATACATAAAACTAATGGCACAGGTGAACAACTCTATAACTATTCAGTAACTCGACATCAATGAATTCATACCACACTAATGGTTAGTTAAATAAACATGAGCTGAGCTCAAAGTACGGACAATGAATAGACTGTTACATTCCGAAGGAAACCATAATACATTCCGAAAAAACAGCTATGTGACGAGTCCAGAAAGCCAGACCCAGTAATGAAGGAATCAAAAAAGAAAACATCACTAAAATCATTTGCCAGACACATCCAATTTCTAGCTTACAAGATACGGCTAAGTTGATCAGAATGTTTTTCTCACAACTAAACCCGTACCCTACTCTGAAGATGCTAGCATAACTATAGCAACTAAAATTCTGCTACCTTCCTATAGCGTTGAACACCAATATATCCACCCTCTAAATCGCCTCCCAGCCAAATAAAAACTGCTGCTGTTGACATATTAATTTCCAATGCAAGCCAGAGACAAATGAATTAACCGTAGGCAGCTTCCCTAAAACTCCTCTACCTAATTCAGAATTTCCACAGCCTAATAAAGAGTTCTGCCTCATGTTCCTAAGACCCATGAACAAATCAATCGCAGAGATTGCAACCTGGGTGGACGGAATGTGCATGGAAAACCGAAATGGAAAAACTTAATAAAATCTCAATACATACGGATGCCAGCGCCCCCGGCAGAGGAAGGAGTCCCCGTGGTGGCAGAATTTCCCTCCAGCCCCGTCGCACCACCAAACAAAATCAACCTCGGACCAATGTAGCCAGGCGTCCCCTCTTCCCCGACAGCGGCGACTGCGGTCAAGGTGTGACCACACCTAGGCCCGGGGCCGTCTTCCTTCTTCTCTATAATAGCAGTCACCACCGAGTACGTTGGTGCCGGCCTCGGACCCACCACCGGGCTCTGTTGCTGCTGCACCTGAACCTGCGCCGGTGCAGCCGCCGCCGAAGGCGAAGGAGAAGACGACGTCGCCGCGGCGGTCGGAGATCCCACGGCCAGCGGGCTCTCCCTGTCTATAGCAGGTGGAGCAGGCAAATCGTTTTGCTGCGCGGCTGGATCTTGATCGGGCTCCGACCCCATCGACGAATCTAAATCCATCGCGTTTCAAATCCCCTATTTTCGAGCCCTAACTTCAAGATCGGAGCTGGAATTACGCCGAATCGGGATCATTAATCAACATTTCTTCAACGAGGAGGAGACGATTATCCTCCAAGCACACCACCCCAGCCAGAAACGAAAAGAGAAACCCTAGTTTGGATCAGTGGACTGGGGAGAATCCCGAGAAAATGGAAGGAAGAGAAAGAAAAAAAAAGCCGAAGCTCGTTCGCGGTTTTTCTCTTTCTTCTTCCGGGAAAAGAGAAAAGAACAGAAATTGTTCGAAAGGGAGACGGAATACGAGAGAGAATTGAAGATTAGGTTTTAGTGTTCGACCGAAAGAAAAGGGAGGAAGGAAGAAGACGACTGGGAAACGGGACGGACTCAAATCTGCAATAATAGTATTACTTAGTATAAAAAAGAAATTACGAAAATCTTCAAAAAAATCTTTGCCTTTAACTTCCTCTCTCTCTGCCAATCATCTGGAGTTCGGGACTTCCTCTCTCTAGGGTCTTTCTCTCTCTACAAAAAATTTGTCTATTTTTTTTTTTCTCTGAAAGCCATGGAAGGAAATTGCTGATGCTGTGCTGGCGTTTTTTTTTTGTTGGGTCAACCGGAATCGAAATGAGTACAGCGGCCGATCGCCGTCGGGCTGTGAATAATAAAATGAACGTCACCGGAATCTCCGAGAAGGGGGTTTTCACTTTCTCTAGTTTTCTTTTCCTTTGGGTGAAGTTCTTCTTTGGTCACTCAATTCTGGTATGGTGTTAATTTCAGTCCCAAATTTATCCCTTTTCCGTCTGTCACAACCAACTTAACGTACTTGGACTTTTAGAAACATCGGCGATTGAGCTTTTAATTCATTAGAAGGAATTGAACGTTCATGGGATATTCCCACGATATCATAATAAAACCAATAGCTTAACCCTAGGTTGCGGACACATTGAAGAGAAGTGCGTCGAAATCAAAAGAATGACCATTATAGCTAGGTGGTCTTCAACACAATTTAGACTCTTTATATATATATATGAGATATAACTTGACAATCAAGGCTCAAAAGAATCCTAAAATGCGTTGACATAAACTCGTGATTATGGTCATCTTGTCTGCAACTCGCAATGATAGCCACCATAGTTGTTGAGCCATATTCAACGATACTTTCTTGTATCTCATTTTGCATGGCATCCTTAATTCCTCGACAACTCGTTTTTAATTCTTCCTTTGTGATTGAGCAAGTTCCTAGATAACACACAAACGCCTCACTACACCTACCAAAATAGTCTCTAATGAGGCCTCCATCAGCAGCACATCCATATGGGGAAAGAACCAATCCATTAGTCGAAATTTGGATCCATGCTTTTTCATGCTGACTGCTAGTTTTTATGCTTCTTGGGTGGTATGTTTGTAGTTTGTATGATGCTTTGATGTGCTTGGACGTTGATATTGAACCATGCTTTGGTCCCAAGGAGAAGACCCTGCTCCGAGAACTTGCAATTGTCCATGACTTCTTCATTCCCTTGTTTGACAGGTTCCAACACACAAAGCCAGAATCCACCTCGTCTTGTCGTTCATAATGTTAGGAATTAACCAGTCATGGAAGGGGATATTTGGGTCTCTTTCTGACACGTTGTATTTGTGTTTGTCCCAATTGAAGCAGCTTTGCCACATTCGCGAATGATGTATTTCATTGTTTCTTCCTCCGCATTGCAAAAGTTATAGTAACTTTGATCAGTGAACTTCCTTCTATTGTGTTCCTTGTTATTGAGGAGGCGATTGTGGCACACAAGCCGCAAGAAGTGTTTGATCATACTTGGCCCTTTCCACTTTAGCTCGATTTTCCTTTCCTCTTCGTTGACTGCAAGATTGTAAGTCGATTTGAGCTGCAATCTTATGCCCCCTTTCCAACACCCATATCGTTTTATCCTCCTCCAGTTTTGGTTTCAGAGTTTCCAAACCTACACTCGTAGCAAGTCCAATCACACTCACCTTCCTCGATAACCTAGTTTGCAACCAAAGAGGAGTTGCTTTCACTTTTTGTGAGCTTAGTGAGGTAGTAATTCTAGAAAAATGACTTCACTTTTCAGTCATGGGTGTAACCAAAAGCTCGTTGTATCCCCGTTATTGATTCCAACAAGAGGCACTTTTCGTAAGGGGCAAATATTTCACAATTGCTCTCCATAAACTCGAGTGATTTTTTTATCTTCATATAAACGATTTCCTCCTTCTTATACTCAAAATACTTCCCCTGCACCTACACCCATAGATACACCATCTTACTAAGCATATGCGTGCATGTTTAATCATGTATGTCACATTTCAGCTACGAGTTGTTTTAAGCCTAAGATCCCTCGTGGTTCTTTGGTTAACAGGTGGGTCTTTCTCTTCCCTTCTTGGGAACCCCAAACAAAGCTTATCTATTTCTTATTAATGGCATCATAAACAGAGGCTGGTAACAACGTGGCTTGCATGACATAAGTTGGAATGCCATTCAATGCAAAGAGGGTAAGAGTATCTATGTTTGCAATAGACAAAATTATAGTTTTCCATGAAGATAATTTACGACTTTTTCAAGGATATACTTGTAGGTATTTTTTATATTCTCTATTATAAAACAAGAACTTGAACACCTAAGTATCTAGCTACGTCATTAGTGGCTTGAATGCCCAACAAGTTGGAAATCTCTACTCTATCCCGTTTATTCACATTTTAGAGGAAAAAAAACATGATGTTTTCCTTGTTTATAAGTTCCCATGGTGCAACAAAAAAATTGTTCTAAATAATTCATCACACTATCAGCCTGTCTGGGACTATCTTCTACAAACAACACAAGGTCGCACACGAAGAAGAGATGAGAGAGCTCAGGCCCTCATACTGAGAGCTTCATGGGCTTCCAACTTCCATTCCTAACTTCAAGCTTGATGTAGTGATTAAGACGCTCAACACATCATGTAAACATGTAAGAGGAGAGGGGACATATTTGTCTTAGCCCTTGTGAAGTAACAAAACTGTCAATTTCTCCTCAATTCCACAATACCCGAAAACTTGTTGTAGTCACACAGAACATGATAAGCTTGGTGCATTTGGCTAGGATATGAGCAATCCTAAGGGTTTTTTCAAGGAACTGCCAGCTCAACATATCATAGGCTTTGACAATGTTCTCCTTCAAGAGCATGTGCCCCTTCCCTTTTATTGTACATAGAGTGTGTCGACTCTTTCAAAATTATGATATTGTTATTAATAATGTGATAAACCTAAGGAAAAAACTAGACTTGTTAGACTGAACTGATATAAGATTTTTAAGATCATTAGCAATGCTTCTAGCCACCACTTTGTATGTCACATTCCCTAGGCTAATTGGTCTAAAGTGATTCATAGAATATGGGTTGTCCACTTTGAGAATATGAGAAAGCATTGTTTCATTGATGGTTTTGTCCTTTCTAGTTCCCCGAGACAATACGTGATCAAGTTAACAAAGTCAATTCCAATATTTGCACCTTTTTTTATATAAAATTTTGCATGAAAGCTATCTTTTCCCGATGCTTTTAATCCATAAATGTCCATGATGATGGCCTTAATCTCGACAATGTTGAGCACTAGCCAAGCTTTAGGCCAACTAAAAACCTTCAATTGCCCCCATATTTCTTCACATGAGTGTTGAAACAACTCTCACATTGGTGAGATAAGCTCCGGGTGTCGTTTGTTTGGTGTATTTGCAAATGAGACATTTTCAAATATGTTGTTTGTTAAAAAGTTTTAGATGAGTCATTTTTATAATATTACCATTTCTACTTGTAATATGTTTCATTTTCTTGTTTGTTATCCTAACATGTTTTATTTTCTTAAATGATAATTTTATCTTAACTTTCTTCCAAGATTGTAACAGTTAGAAAGTATATTATTTTGCAACAAAAAATAACCTATATTTGAAACCGGTCTTCAAAATAGTGACAATTATTTTACTAAACATAATTGAAAAGTAAAGTGAAAAATAATTAAAAAGTATTGATTGAAAAATATTAAGCTTACGATAAGGTTGTCAATCCGTTGGCCCGTCTAGTAAGTGGGTTAAGGGTTAATGGTCTGCCCGATTTAGCCCAAATATATGAAAAAGTCATTATTTTGTTCATACATTTATTAATTATATCAAATCTCAATCTAAAAAATGAGTGAACACATATAACATTGCACTATAATAACATGACATACTTGGAATGTTCAACTTAGAATTCTAAAGATATGGTTATGTGAAAAGGAAAACCAGAAAAGATGCACATTTCGCAAATAAAAGGAAAAATGATGTCATGTTACCTCCAACCCCTCAACCTTGCAGCGGGTCGACTTTGCAGGTGTGTGTGATCCGTGTTTCTCATCGATTGGTATTTGAGTACATGGAAAAGAAGAGAGTTAAGATTTGAAAGTCTTGATGGAAAACGAGTCATTGTGATAAGTCATTTGCAAAACTTCCATCCATCACATCATCATGTCTCCATAACTTCCATCCAGAGGAAACCAAACCCATGCTGAACAACTCTTCCTCTTTCGGCACCATTTCTACATTAACCAGAAGTTCACTCTGAAAAGGAAAAACTAGCAACCAAAAAAAAAAGTCACTTTCTTCTGATCAAAAACCAATTCGTCTTTTTAAAGCTAGAACCATTCTTCGTTATAACTTTCATCGCCGTCACCCAGGTCCCAGCTGCAGGTAAAATACATTACATACAATCACAAAAACATCAATATCATGCCGTCTTCGCAGGACCTGTATTGAGAGGTTTCTGGAAGACTCTCACCACCGGCATCCCATCGACGTCGTCGGTCTTCGTCCTCCACGACCTATCCTTCTTCCTCTGAGGCTTCTTGTGCTGCTTGAATGACTCCTTGAACTTCTTCTTCTCCGTGGTTTTCCTCGACGCAATCCCATTCGCCACGTCAAAGGAGTTCAGATCATCCAGCACATGCTCCATCGCAGGCCGCGGATTCTTCTCTCCTCCTTCCTCGACATCCGACGAATCAGACTCTGTCAACTCAGACCCACTGTAATCACTATCAGCATTGAAATCCTTGACTTCGTCAGCAAAAACTCCGGGTGGCAACTCATAATGAGGCAGCTTCCCATCTATATAATCCTTCAGAATCTGACGTGCAGCCTTGGTCTCGTCGGGCAGTCCGCTCGATGCAACGTACCCTCGCGAAGCGCAGTATGCTCGTAGAAGCTCCGACGCCAATGGAGGCCGAGACTGCGGCTCGTATGACTTGGGCTTCGGCAGGGCTATCCTGTAGACGGCCTCAATGACATGGCGGGGGACACGGTTTGCAACCACCTGGACGGCCTCCCTGTGCTCGGTCATACGGTCGATTGGCAGGACTCCAGAGGAGATCATTTCGTATTTGGAGCTCGAGAAGGAAGGGAACACCAGACCGGGGCAGTCGCATAGGGTGAGCTCCTCGGACATTATCAGCGTCTGGAAATGTTTTGTTTTGCCAGGAGTTGATGTCACGCCAGTTCGCTTCTGTCCGACTAGGGCGTTGATCGTTGAACTCTTGCCGACATTGGGGTACCCGACGAATCCCACTGTCACTGATTTAGCGGGGGAATTATTTCGATTCCTCCTTGAAACTATGGCTTCTGCCTCGGACTGCAGACGAGATAGAAGCTCTTCCCTGCCATATATTCTGGTATCAGTATCGTCCGCCTGTTCTTGTCCGCTAGGTCCCATCAGCTTTTTGCCCTCGAGGAGTGCAGTAGCAGCCTTGGCTGACCAGAAGACATACAGAATATTGTTTTGGCGGAAGTACTCGGCCCATTTCTTCCTGTAGTGAGTAAAGAGAGGTCGAAGTTTGTGAGAGGTGGTAGATGGGGTAAATGCAATGGAGAGAGGACATATTTTGGAAATGGCTGACCTGACTGATAAGGGCAAAAGATCTGCCTTGTTTACTAGGAGTAGTGTCCTCTTATGCTCATCGATTTCTCTTGCATATTCCTGTAAGAACGTGAGAATCTTTTAGTTTCCTTCATACACCATATCTGACAACTTTGAAGCCTTTTCGACTTCAAAGGAGAAGCCCTACTTTTCTTCTCAGAAAGCAGAATTGCGTCAGAAAGAAAAGGAATTCATACCTCAAGATCAGGACAACGATAGAACAAAGGATCTCGTGCGTCGACAACCATCACAAGCTGCCAAGAATTTAATGCAATCAAAACTTCAGTTAAAACTTTCATATCGTCATGGAAATATTGATTCAGGAGTAGTCCAAAGGATGATAGTTCACAAGGGTTGGCAATTTCAAAGATAGTGTTCAGAAACAAACAGCAAACAGAGAGCACAGGTGACCCACCAAATGAATCCACAGAGACACTAATTTCGGATACAAATTACGGTACTACAGAAGTCTAGGACACTGGAATATGTATGAAACTCTGTTTAGCATGATAGTCCAATGTCATGGTGCTGATGCATCACTTCAGATTAGTCTGATCATTTTTACTAACTTCACGAGAAAAGCTTGTAAGATTACTAGCCACATGTGTTTTTGTTTCACTTTCAAAGCGATCAGAGTGCATCTGCTATATGATTCTACTATAATGGTTTAGTTGTGAATCTCTGTGCTACCCAGCTGGTTAAAAACCAATTAATCCAGTTAAAGACGAATATATCAGATAAGAGAGCAAGCACGGGAAGAATCCTGAAATTTGCTATTCATTTCAGCTTCAAAACTGGATATGAACCAAAAGAGATAGCTTACAAGATCACTGCGCTCAAGCACCCGCCAAAGTTGTCTCCAGATATCCAAATTCTTTTCAAATGGTGTGAGAACCAGGTTCTCATTCTCCTCTAAGCTGAAATCATCAAGTGCAAACTGTAAGAACTTATTGCAATCATCATAAAAAAATCTTATAAACGTCCAAAATTATGCAACGATATATATAAAATAAAACATCCACACTACTAATCCTTATGCATTATGTTTGCATCCACTTGCTTTTTTCATCATTGATAATATACCCTAGTATTGGATATCATAGACGAGACAGCCTGAGTTTAGCAATCCTAAAAAATAACACCACAGTCCATACAACTCACGACAAACCAAAACGTTTCCCATAAACTTCTGCAGTCTGGTTTCTTTTATCATGAATCAGTAACATCCATGTCAAACCTACTCATAGATGGTTATAGGCAGGGTCGATAAGTCGTCATTTGTGTACTCTCTAAACTCGAAACTCAATCCCAGGTGCCCCAAATCTTAGACATAGTATTCCATGCCTCAATACACTGGATACCTAATCAAAGCAACTTACAGTGATGTTCAAGCTATACATACATCATATTAAGCAACAGGGTTTAGCTTGAACTTCAATTACATATAAACAGAAAACAGGGGCAGGCACTTGGCTACAAAGTCCAAATAGGCTACAGCCTCAAGGCTAACAGAAAAATCCAACTACCAGCTCTGGACATCCACAACCTTAATTCCGCCTTCTTGTTCGAGTTTGCATGTGCTCGTTAGCTAACTGCTACATTTACTTCACCACAATTGACACATTCCAAAATGAAAGGTCCAATGGAGGATTGAACAAACCTTGCAAGGCTTCGCCGCCAGATTAAGAAAGCTTGTCTTTCGTTGGAATCAAGTAGCTCCACCGACATCTCAGGATTCCACGGCGGCCTATTGAATTCAACAACACACCATGATGAAATACAAGCAAACCAGAAATCAAATCATAACAAACACAAAAGAGAAACAAAGGAGGCTCGGCGGCATACCTGCGAGGGACTCGCAGGCTATTAGCATGCAAAGACTCCGCTTCCTTCTGCTGCGCCTTCCTCTCCTCCGGCGTCATAACACTCGAAATCGAGGCCCCATCCCTGTTCCAAAACACCACCACCAGAAAACCCAGATTACTCCTCGCGCGAAATTAGCAAAAGATGAAAAGTGCTGCGGGAAGCTGAGATTCGGTTCGAGAGACGAACTCACAGACTGATAGGGAGGTTGGGGGCGGGGCGGTCACCGGCGAGAAGGAGACGCTCTTCATCTTCGGCCTGCTCGATGACGGCGTCGACGTCGTTCACGTCGGTGATGGATTCGAGAACCCTGTTCTGCTGCCTGTAGAACTGGCCTTTCTCCTTGGATTGAATGATCATCTGGTTGTGGTGCTTCACCAGCGCTCTCCCTAACCCCGTCTTGCCATCGCTCTTCCCCATTTTCTCCGGCAGGGATTTGCGGAGCCGAGGGCGTATCTATTCGTCTTTTCTGCGTAAATAGGCGGCGTTTCGTCGACAAGTTTGAAACGGCGGTTGAACTGGAGAAGGGTTTAGAGTTTACACTACTCGGGAAATTATTCTTCGGCCGCCAGCCGCCAGGGAGAAAGGTGAATTTAGAATCAGGTCCCTAGAGTTTTCTGCTTTTACATAGCAGATGCTTAGATTATAAGAGAAGGAACAATTTGAAAACGGAGGCCCAATTACATTTGGGTTCGATCCAATTAGAACCCAACATATATGAGTTTTGTAGACGGAGGCCCAAAACTCTCATTAACTTGTAGATGCTTTGTAGGCACTATTTTTGGAAACGATATGTGAATCTTTACGGGGCAATGTGAAGAGTTTGCTTAAATCAATCCAATCTCATTTTTTAAATAACCAAATCTATGCCCATGTAGTGAAAGATTTTACAAATTCATTATCATACCCATGATTTTCGGATATCCATAAGTAATAGTAATCCGATCAGCTATTCACCATTAATAAAAGAATACGGTGACAAATATGGATACTACGCCCAAAATGACTGGTAAAAAATGACTTAATTTTTTATTTTGTTCTAAAAATATATCAAAGTAAATATCATTTTAAAGAGCACAATTAATCTGATTTATCTGTGCAAAAAATTTTAAATTTCAACTTAAAACGAGAGAAATCGTCCGCTAAATATTAAATGGGAAAAGGTAAAAAAAACTTTCCATGAAAGAGAGGGATACTAATGTCACTCTGATTTGAACAAGTTACTCTCACCCTAAGGTTTCAGACATGTTCCCCCACTCACTCCACCCTAGGCCCTGATCACTTCCATTTTCGTTTCCTGTTTTCATGTCATAAATTTGGCAACTGAAATGACAAAACCTGTTTACTTTTCATTCTGTTTTCTATTCGTTCCCAACTCTAAAAACAGAAAGCGACAGCTTCCTGCTATTTTCGGAAACAACAAAATATTATTTTCACCTGTTTTCACCATCTGTTTTTTCGAAAAACAGAAAACAGAAACAGTGAACTGCTCCCCACTCAGTGAAACCAAAATAGCAATTCATCGAGGTCCAGGACAGGGGATCATCTAAAAATACATATAAGCATTTTCCCAAACTGCAGTTTAGAAATTTAAATTCTCTTCTCATTCATGCTTCCACGTCATTACTTTATCTCTCCTCTAATTCTGTTCCATTTTTCTTTTACCTTTTAAGTTTTAACCCTTTGGTTTTGGACTTTTGCGGTTTGGGCTTCCGCTGTTTTTTTTTTTTTGTTTACAGCCTTTTTATTGTGAAATGCTCTTTTCACCGTCTTTCTTTCATTTGGGGTTTGTCATAAATCTGCATAATCAACAGAGTTTATACTGTACATTTATATGTTTTGGAATACAAAATTTCTATAACCAATCAAATTTTAAAATTCAAAATTAATTTACAATGATTATAAATTTATTGTTCAAATAACGCAATGTTCTACATTCATCAAAATTTTATGGTGTTATTGCATACAATAATTGAATTAAAGTGTTTATACTTAAAAGTTCGTCAAACATCAATAATCATTGATCAATTTATGTTGCTAAGATAACTTACAATACAAGTTGGGATTAGTAAATCTTACCATCATAAGTAGGTCTATAAAAAAATTTGACACCTAATCGTGTGTAAGAATGTTGAAGAATCCAACCATCATTAAATGAATGTTCCGACTATTAATATGGTCCGATAATATATTTAGCTAAGAGTCAAATTGATCGACTAAGAATTGAATGTATTATTTACTTAATGTATTACAAATTATTGATTTAGCTGTAGATGTTTAGCTAAAAAATTAGCTTACAATGAATTATGTTTTCTTGAAGGGGTGGTTTGGAATGATCAATTGAAAAACGAGACAAGTTGTTCAATTGTCTCATTTTACAAAATGAATCATTTAAAATGAGTCAACTCGAATTGTCTGGTCTCATCCCAGACAATTTTAATTGTCTCAAAACGAGTTAATTTGAAATTACTCAAGCATCATTTAAATTTTGTGATGCCAAACAAATCAATTTGACCAAACGAAACAATTGATTCAAATTGATCCGTTAGAATTCCTCATCCAAACTATCCCGAATTTATATTGAGATAACACACGAAAGATCATAATTATTTGTGAAAACATTTAATAATACTTAAATATAAAATTAGACTCAAATTATAAATGAAAAGAAAATTCACCCGGCCGACGGGCCGGGAACATAGCTAGTAATTAAATTAGATCATTAACTCTAAAACAAGGAAGAAACGGAACGCGCTGCTTTAATTTAATTAAATTAAACACCTGAAATAATCACATTCCAAGAGGCAAGAAGGTACAAAGGGCTTCCATACATAGAAACTAATTAACTAACAACAAACGAATCGATGAGAAAGGAATACAAGGGAAACATTATATCAACAAACCCAAAAACATATCTCAAACCTGCCGAAGAATTTCGTCAAATTTTTCTTTTTTATTCTCCTTCTCACCTGAAACTCACCTGAGTGGGAATAGTAGTATGAAGGAAGGAAAAGGAATGATCGACTCTGACCGACGGCATCTTCTCCAAAGATACCCTAATATATAAATACATATACATACAATCTATATTATGTACAGATAACAGAACTGATACTTCGAGACGCTCTTCTGTAGCTTTCTAAACTTCAACAGCTGATGGTGCAACTGCAACGGCTGCATTGGCGTTATTCGACGAGTCTGCTTTCCCGCTCATCTTCTTCACGGGCTTCTTAGACGTTGCAGGCGACGAGCCTTTCGCCAGTCTGCCTTGCCTGGCTGCATCGGTCCCTGAATCTCCGCCTGTAATACAAAATGGAGAAGCCAGAATGAGGAACTGATCACTTGCAGGAGAGAGGGAGGGAGGTGACCTTTATTGGGAAGAGATAGCCTCTTCTTCACGGGTTTGCCAGGTTGAGCGGTTCTCTCTTTCGGGTTGCTGTGAGATCTCGGGGCAGTCCCCGGTGGTCGAGAGCTGGCTTCTTCAGTTATCAGTCCAGCAACTTGCTTAGGCTTTGGCTTCGTGAAATGCGTGTTTGATGGCGCCTCCTGTATGCCTGCTGGTTTGCTTGTAGGTGAGGAGCTGCTGGCATTGGAATGAGAAGGACCTGTTTTCTGACTAGGGACGTTTGCCTGGGCAGCTGGTTTCTTGCCCGTAGACTTTGCCTGAGGTTTGGAGCCATTTTTGTCGTCCGGTTCATTCTCGTGGATCGTCACTCCTTCCTTGATGTCGAGAAACCGGTTCTCCCATGGACGGACGGCCATCCATCTCTCCAACCAGTTCCAACCCCAACTGCTCTTGTCCGGAACAAACCCCGAGGGAATAACCTGCTGCCTAGGCCCTGCCTGCCACTGTGAAAAACAGAGAGATTTAGCTCAAGGGATCAGCCAATTGTAGGTACCCAGTGACATGGTTTAAACATACATTCTAAATGTTTGAATCGATAACTACAACCCGGAATGATTTTATTAGAACTAAGTCTCAAGAGCGGCTTGTGTTCAGCAAAGCTTCAACTTGGTAATACCATCTATATAAGACATAAGTCTGCAGGTTGTTGCTGAATTAGCCAAAAAGCTGGAACTTAACACTGATTTGAAAAAACAACCCTTTTATTCTCACCTCTTTCATTTAATGTTAACTTGAGAGTGCTTGGGTGTACGTAAGTGTGCTTAGACTATGATATTCTGAAAGGGTTCAGGCTACTCAAGCAATCCAAGAATTGTCTGCCGAGCCTTGCTCTAAGTATTTATTATCAACCATGAGTATCATTTCTCTAGCATAAATGCATGATGCATCCACAGAGTAATATAAACCTTCCTAGAGTAATATTTATTCCGTCATCTTTTTGAGCATTTCTAGAAGAAAAGGCAACTGATCCTGTTTTCTTAACCAGCCAGACTGGAAAAGCATCTTGACAATGATATGCTTTGAAATGAAATGAGACAAGTCAGACAACTTACAAATGAAAAATAAACTGCAAACCACTCTTCTTCTAGAAAGATCATCCTACTAGGAACAATACTTAACAGATGACTAATCATGTTCCGATTTATCCCTCTATCACGATTCAATTCAAACCAAATCATAAAATAATAGAAACTTATGCATTCAAATGATCTATAAGTTCTTCTCGACATATCTATTGCCAATGGACTCTGATGTCCAGAACACTGGTTCTACTTGCATTCATAAATCAAAATCAACATAATACTAACACTCTACCTGATGAGAAATTGCATATGCGATAGCTCTTTCACGCTTAGCTGCAGCCTCTTGTCTCTTCAGTAACTTTGCTTGAATTTGTTCAACAGAACCTATACTGTCACACCACCCCTCCTGTGTAAAACCGAATCATATGAAGCACTTTCAAGAAAGAGAAATCTGGAGTCATTGCCTTGCCATGATACATATATAAAAAGTCACAGCACTTCATAAACGACTAATATATTTCAACTGATTTGAACAGCCAAAAACAGCTAAAATATCGTATGAGATTGTCATCCACATTCAATGCTAGAGACCAAACCTTCCAAGAACAAAGGATAATTGCCATGACAGGGAGAGAGACATATGCAATAAAGAGAAGTAGGATATGATCTGTCTCCATCTATGGTCCGTGTTTTTCTCCTAACTTATTTAAATCATAGCTTAATGGCACAAGAAACAGCTTCCAAGTTCTCATTTTCAAGTCATCTTAACCACATCTGAAGAGAAAGGAGGGAGGAAATACAAGCAAAGACAGCAGAAAAACTATAACCAGGACAGCAAATTGCAGCTGTGCATCAAATAGTTGTTCTGTCAAAGCATACTGCAGATAGACAGAGTCGTTAATTTAATTATCAGCATAGCTTACTTCTATTTCGCGAACTCGTGCCTCATCGACAATTTGTTGCTGAAGTTTTTGCTGCTCTGTTTGATTCTCCAATGCCAAACGAACACGTCGTGCCCTTACGCGAGCCTGAACCCTTACCAAAGCTTGCATACAGCGAAGAGTTATGGCAGCTTGCTTTCTTACAGCATGGCCTCTCACAAGTGCTTGAAGCCTCACAAGCCCTTTCAAAGCACGCAGCGCTCTTCTAGCCTGACATGTATGTCAGATCAATATTAACTGTTTATACAAGCTCATTCATCTAATGTATAGTGAAACAGACATAAACCTGAATAGAACCCAGTTTAATGAGACCAAGCAACAAATTCATTCATACTGCTATATGTGGCATGTCAGCAAATTACAATTGCCACAACCAATTCAACAACCATGTTTTATCCTTAGCGGCTGAGATTCCAACAACCCTGACAGATGGAAAGAATATGTAGCCTTACAACAAACACAAGCCTCCATGCTCATCCTTTCATAAAGACCCATTGAGAACAGTAGGTTCACAGTTGACTAACCAGTCTGAACTTAAACTACCAGACAAATTGTTGCACATGACAATTTCATAGCTGTCTAACTAAGCAATGCGAGGATATAAAGCTGGCAGAAACAGCAGATTCTTAATATATTTGTCTTATAAAGTGGCAAGTAAATACCAGAAACCCCCGAAATGCTGTTTGAATGCGGGTGGCAGCCCATTCTTCATGTAATCTCTGTTGATTATGATTGACATCATGTAGCTGACTTGAGGTAGCGGGAGATCCTAAAGCCTCTGGTACAGAGTCACCAGTTACTGCTGCAACATTGTGATTTAGCTCCTGCTGAAGTATATTGTCACCAATCTCCACCGAGTTCTTTCTACGATGGCGAGACTTGCTGGCAGATGTTCTCTGAAAGACCAAAAACCAATAGATGTGTTTACAAGCTTGACCTGATACTGTTTGAAAATAAGGCTACCTTCAGTTTATGAATTCTAAATGTGGGAACCCCATAGCCTAATCGTCAAAATATACCCAAAATTTCCATGGTAAAAGCAAAACAGTTTGAATATTAAGTATGGAAAGGATAAGGAGAAGCAACTTAATCCTTGTGAAATTGTTTGAATATTTCTATGTTGGGCAAAACTAGTGCTGAAGTGAAAAGAAGTGGAAAAAATCCCCAAAAAACAGAAAAAAATCTAAGCTACAAATCATAAAACCCACAGGCAAGAGAAGAAGAGCACTAGCTGTCATTTGCCAGAATCCACTTAATAATACTTCTAAAAACATCTATTCTATAGTTCCGGATTATTCACTTCTCTGAAACTTGCATTTGTTTTCTGTGTAAATAACTATAAAGACAAATGTATAAAAAAAAAAAAAAATCATAACTTGACAAAAAAACAAGTCTAAGTTGAAGTAAAACTGACATTTTCAACTTTCTCTGAGGACTGAGGCTTATCTGGCTTCTTCATTCCAACCAATGCTTTAAGCCATTTTCCCGAGACCCCCATTGTGCCAATGGGATACACAGCACTAACCTGCCACAGAATAGCAATTAATATATCACACCGCAAGCTGTAAATCAAAGCAGATTGATTTCATAATAGGACCTACTTATATATGCTGAAATGCGTGCAGAGAGGGGTACGAATAAGAATTCATAAGAGAAATGGCAGGCGCATATCTAAGTCAACACCCTTAGCATACAAATAGAATCATACAGCTGACCTACTAAAGACAGCAAAAGAAGAAGGAGAATGAAACAGTGCAATTCCGGGTCTGATCTAAGAAATAGTTGCAGAACTCTCATCAACATTTGGCAACCAAGTTCGCATAGTAATAAAAGGGAATCAAGTATGAATTCCCCGATCGGTAATCAACAAAGTCCTGCTGTCATCGCAAGAACTTACTAAGAATCCAGAGTTTCCACAAACTCGAACTTCATAGAAGAAACGAATTAGAAAAAGGACTGAAGCAAGGTTCGATTGGGTAGCTTACCAGTTAAAAAAACAACTTGGGCAAGCAACCTTTGGCCGAGTGCGACTGTACTGACTCGGACGGGCTGGAAGCAGGAAAATAACAATGGCCACAGCGATAGAGTCGATTGTCCTAGGAATCAGAAGCAGAAATGGCGAAATAGACACGCAATGATAAGCATTTAATACTGCAGGAGGAGGAAAAGGTTAAAAAGCCAACGCAAAACCCTAAAGGGACCATGATTACGATACCATAACTAAGTTCCCATGGAGGTAGATACCAGCGAGAAAAGTCCAAATTCAGCGATTAAAAAAAATGAACCGAAAGAAACACTAACCACTAACTACTAACGAGTAGTCAAACAGGCAATTCAAAAATGTTACCAGGTGGAAACGTGGAAAAACGAAGCAATTGAACAGCCAATGCCAGCAATTTCAGAGCCGATTCACAGATCCACCTTCAAGTCGCACCTGAAACGAACACCGCCGCCGCGCCGAGCGAGCAAAATGCCACAACAAAGAAGAAGAAGAAGAAGAAGAAGAAGAATCGACTGCCTCCGGCGGAACGTTGATCGGCGAAACGAGTCCAAAACTTCACTCACTCAACTCGAACTGAAACTCCGGCTACCGAACAGTGGGAAATATCAAGTTGCGACCAATCGGAATTTTGAAGTTGAAGAAGAAGGAGCAGCCAACTCTCTCTCTCTCTCTCTTATCTCTACTTCGCCAGCTCTTCCTCCATCTTACTTTCTCTCCCCTGGAATTTGTTTTCTGTTGTTTTATGTGTAAAAGAGCCGGCAGTAATCGCGGCGAGAGTTGAGAAAGCGAGGATACAAAAGGGAGACTGGAAGTGGAGGGTCCGGTGTCGGCTAAAGTACACCGTGGGAGGAAAGGAGAGGAGGTGAGGTGAGGTGAGAAACGGCGTCGTTTGTGTATTACTTGGGCCCGTTCAGTCACGGCGCGTGGGAGAGAGAGTCACGGTACGGAGGTGGACTGGTGTGTTTTTATGACGACGTGAAGAGACATTTTCGGCGTCGTATCATTAACTCTGTCCCTCATGTCATGTGTAACGGAATTGGAGGGGACAGTGGCACGTCGCTGTTTTGTGCGTACGTTAGCGGGTGTGGCGTCGATTAAAGACAAAACAAAGTTGGAGGGGAAAATTTAGACCTTTGCCTTTACCTTTTTTTTTTTTTACTTTCTTTCGAGTTTCTCTAGTTCAATTTAAGCTCTCGACTTTTGAGAGTATGGTGATTAATTAAAACTTTAAAAGTAATCCAAACAAAGGGAAACGTTAAAAGAGGTGGATGATTATTCAGAGCCAAATATGGAAAAGGGTACTTGTGAGTTAGGTGTAGGGGTGGGCATGCGGTTCGGTTTTATCGAACCGAACCGAACAAAAATCGACCGAAACCAAAATAAACCTTATTAGGTTCGAAATTCGGAGGGGAATATGTAACATTTCGGGAGCCAGGTTCGTTTGAACCGAACCGAAAAACCAAACTGCCGACCGAATTTCCAAAATTTAAATTAGCTACCCAGCCCAAAACCCAAGTGCCCAAGCCCAACCCTCTCTGCTCCTAGCCCAATCCTCACTGACCCAATGCCCAGCCCACCCACACCCAACAAAACAACTCCCTTGGCCCAAATCCCAACAACCCAACTCCATTCTATTGTTGATTCTCCATCTTGAGTCCTCAACCCTAGCAATTTCTAGGGAATCAAACGGAAGGGAAAGGAAACTTTGACAAAAAAAAACGAAAGGGAAAGAAAGAAGGCAAGAATTTCCGACGCACTTGCAGCGCCGAGTGCGACTCCTCCTCCACTGCCCGAGCACGACGACGTCGACGGCCCGACCTGAGAGAGGCTGCTTCGTCTTCCTCTCGAGTCGACTCGATCCTCACGCCAGGCACCGGTCTCCAGCTCTCCGCCTCTCGCAATCCCACCCAGTGGGTAGTGACCCAGACCCAGCCACCCAGGCAAGCACTTGTCGCCCGCCGAGTCTCCTCCCGACGTCGACGCCGAGGCAGCACAGCAGGCAAAAACGGGGTGGCACACAGCAGCTGTGTTTTTTCGGTTCTAGGCATTCGAGTTGAACCGAGTTATAATTCGGTTCGGTCAAACCGAACCAAATTTTAGCTCGGTTCGAATTTGGTTGGGGCGTTGGGCATATCGGAAAATCGGGATGTCCTGGTTCGGTTCGGTTCAAACCTTTTCATTTTCCGTGAAAAATAACATCACATTTTCAATGCAGAACAATCATCCAGACAAGGTAGAAGCCCTAGTTGGCTAGTCACATTCACGGTAGAATCATCCACATATTGCTGACCACACTAACCACTTAATCAAGTATCTCAGTTCCCATCCAATCTTGTCACCAAACATACTCACAATCAAAATGGAGATCATACATCAACCTTAACATACAATGACTATCCCCGATTATGCTAACCTTTTATGGTGACAATCTCAATGCTTGGAGCTCGGTTCCACTGATACCTCCTTACGTCTTGAGCTCCCTCTACTATATACTATTCAATGAACAATACAACCCAAAAATCATAGAGATCCTAATTGTTAATAACTTTATATTGAACCCTTGTTGACGTAACTGACTATTAACTCCATAGAGAAATCTCCAAATAGATCAATCTGTGGTTTTGGATTCTAAAATTATATTACGCGACAATGTCCTATTTCTCATGTATTTGGTTTCAAGCTTTAGACGTAATTGATTAACTTAAAAAATTTATCATAATTTGCACAAATACAATGGAGAAAATATGTAAAAGGAAGTGTTCACGAATTTGATCATTAACATATGAATTTGATCTACCTTGAATCAAGTAAAATATTCCAACTTGCAACGCCAAAAAAAAAAAACCCTTCTGAATGACTTGATTTTTTAGTATGCTATTGACAAGACACTATAAGAAGGTTTAATGATGGTAAGACCAAGTCCTTGTTTTAGATGCAATTCAAGGCGTCACAAAATAAGGTTCCTATCTCTTGCAACAAAGTTTTAAACGACACAAAAATTACTTATAGAGATTAAAAATAGTGTTATCAAGATCTAAATCAAAGAAAGATTCTCAAATTATGATTTTAAAGGATTCGAAACTAGGGATTACAAAACTAAACCCACAATTATGGTTTCCCCCTTTTTCTCCCTTCCTTATTTCTGTTAGCTAGCCAATCCCAAAAGGCTCTTTATTTTTCCTTAGATTTACAAACTCATAAATGGATGAAGATAAGGATTCTAAGTGGTTGGAGCTCGTTTATAGAGGTAAGCACTCATTTACACACCTGAGTCTTAAGCACGAGGTGTAAAGGACACTCATCTCCCCATAGATTTCAAGATTACATGATATAGGGCACTCATCTCCCCATAGATTTCAAGATTATGGGGAGATGAGTGCCCTTTACACCAAAGTATTTGAGATTCCATGTCAAATTATGCGGGTTCTACCATCAACTCATGCAAACCAAACAATGTATTTTAATATTTTGTACTCTAGCCAAAGATTCATATTTATTCTATCTTTTTTTTTTTTTGCGTTACAAGGAGGCCGCAGCCAAGCAGAAGAAAGGTGTTACATGGGGGTGGATGAAGGGGAAGAGGTAGAAGAGGTAGCAACAATGCGACGCTCAAAAGTAATGCCCATGCTGTCTTCCAAGAGAATGTTTCCTAAGCCTTGAGGTGGGTTCGCAAGCTCATGCATACCGTAGGGATAGACGAGACTGTGCTTCGAGAGCCAGTCCGCGACTCTATTCCCTTCCCGGTATGTATGAGTGATGCTCACCAACCAGTTTTGGCTTAGTTTCCTGCGAATGGCAGAGATGAGAGTAGAGTACGGGTGCACCTGATCATGTCGATTCTGAATGAGCTCAATAGCTAGTTTGGAGTCAGATTCTATTCTTAAAACTCGGCAACCTCTAGTCCAAGCTATCTCCAGACCATGAAAGAAAGCCCAAAGCTCGGCTAACGCTGCTGTGGCCGATCCAATGTTTCCAACAAAGCCAGTGATCCACTTCCCTGAACTATCTCGAATGCATCCTCCAGTTCCTGCTGGTCCTGGGTTACCACAAGAAGCTCCATCAATGTTGAGAGAGAACCAACCTGCAGGCGGAGCATTCCAGCCAATGCTAGCCAAGACCCGCGTAGCCGGTTGGACTCTGTTGTTGGGGAGAAGAGTTGGAGCTTCCCATGCCTGATGCCATAGCTTGGCTTTGGCCACAATAGAATGAGCGAGAGTCGGAGGAGACAGAGCCGCTGAAGCACCCTTGAAAACGAAGGTGCATCTATTCTTCCACAAGCACCACACTGCAACACTGAAAAAAGTAGCCCACGACATCCCTAGGCTGCCAATATCGGTGTGGGCGAGGTTAGCTCGAAGCCAACTATGTTGGTCAGCACTGAAGAAGGTGTGCTGCTTCGGGCCCGGCACATGCCTTGTCCAAAAGAAGAGAGCTGGGGGGCAGTCCCTAAGAATATGGAGAATGCTTTCGGGCTGCCCTTGGCATCGCACACAATCCGAGTTAGGCGCCAATTTCCTGGAAAAACGAAGTAGATTAGTTACTATTTTCCCAAGGAGAGTCACCCACATGAAGTTCCTGACACGCTCAGGGACAGGTAGCTGCCAAATTGTCTTCCAATGCTTCTCATCTGGATCTGCAGTATGTTGATTAAGAAGGCTATAGGCCGACTTTGCTGAAAACTTTCCATCCGAGGAAGCACTCCAAAACATCGTGTCACCCTCCGTCGACAGGTTGTCCACCGCCGTGCTGAGAATTTTCTGCAGAACATCCTGGGGAAGAAGGTCTGAGAAGAGTTCGGTCCGCCATGTTCCTTCTTGCGTCACGAAATCCGCAACCACAGCACCTTCTATGTCACTTGGGATCGTGCTCACAGCTACGTCTATCAAGGGTACCTGCAAAATCCACACATCCAGCCAAAACTTAGTGTGTTTACCTTTCTTTATATTCCAAGCACAACCTTTTCGAAGAAGATTAGCAGCTCTAGAAAAGCTGTTCCAAGTGAAGGAACTTCCCTGAATAGGTCGGATGATGTTTAAATCTTCTTGGCCTCGGCCGTATTTCTCCCTCATCACCTTGGTCCACAGGCTGTCCTTCTCCTTAAGAATTCTCCATCCACCTTTTGCCAGCATAGCTAGATTTGCTTGCCTAAGAGATCTGAGGCCGGCTCCTCCTTGCTTCTTAGGGAGAACCATTTTATCCCATGCTACAAGGTGCATTTTGTATTTTTCCTCCTCCTCTCCCCAGATAAAGTCCCTGTTTATCTTGTCTATATTTTTGCACACACCACTGGGAATAAGTTCAGTGCTCATAGTATAGGTGGGAAGTGATGAGGTTACCGAACGAGCAATTGTGAGCCTGGCTGCCAGGGATAGACGACGGGCCTTCCGGGGGGCCAACTTCTTCTGAATTCTCAAGATTAATCCCTGATACCGCCCTTTAGTGACTCGACCATGGATGGTATCAATTCCCAAGTATTTTCCAAGCTCCTGCTTAAGAGGGATTCCTGCTTTCCTACTCAGAAGAGACGCCTTGGCTCGGTCCACATTGGAGGAGATATACATAATCGACTTGTTGTAATTGACTCGCTGCCCCGAACTATAACAGAAGTCATCGAGGCACTCCTTGACCACCTTAATCTGGCGCGATTCTGCTTCAGCAAAAAGAAGCAGATCATCTGCGAAAAAGAGATGAGTTAGAGGCAGGCCTTCCTTAGTAAGATGAATGGGTTTCCATTTCTTACTAAGACAGGCTTCATCAATCTTATGAGACAGGCGCTCCATACATAAAACAAAAAGATAGGGTGACAAGGGATCTCCCTGACGAACGCCGCGGGTGGGAGTGATTGATTGAGAAAGCTTCCCATTCCACAGGATTCTCATTCTGTTTTGCTCCACGCAGTACATAATACAACTTATCCAGGAGCTTGGGAGGCCAATTTATTCTATCTTTTGATATTTACTAGAGCAAAGGCAAATTGATCATGGTGTCTTAACTCTGAACCAACTAGGCAGGAAAACATGTTGACAATGATATTTCTTGAAATGAAATGAGACAATTTGGGTAAGTTCAGCGTTTTGTGGGTCTGAATTAAAGAAGCAATGTTCATGGGCTTTGGTGTAGAATTGGGCCAGTTATATGGACAAGCGAGTGGGCCTCTGCCACAGACGTCACCCAGGTGATGCCAAAAATGTTTTTTTTTTTCTCTCTCTCTTTCATTTTCCCTTCTCCTTCGCGGAAAATGAAAAGGAAATTCCCCTGAGCCTACCCACAAACGAAGCAATTCCCATGGAACAATCTAGAACCACTATTACATCATCACCAGCTGAATCCTACGGTCCAGATGAAGCCACATAGGATCGAGAACGGCATCAGCAGTTGATTCTAGGGCCTTCTTCAAAACGAAGACCCAAAAGGAAAACCAAACCCACGAAGGATCTCCTCCGTCCATCAGGATTATCGAGCTCTGTTAATCTCATCCCTTTATATAACTACTTTCTCTTCCCACATCTGTCTCTCAGCATCGCAGGTCAGAGAAAAAAAGCTTTGAGAACCCAGAGTCCAGAGACCGTTCGCCGGTGGATTAAGCTTCCCGATCTCGACGGTTTCGAGGTCTTACGATTTGTGGATCGGTAAACGAGGTAGAGAGAGGGAAAAAAGGGAAGATGTTTGGGAGAGCGCCGAAGAAGAGCGATAACACGAGGTACTATGAGATTCTGGGAGTGCCGAAGACGGCCTCACCGGAGGATTTGAAGAAGGCTTATCGGAAAGCAGCGATCAAGAATCATCCTGATAAGGGCGGCGATCCCGAAAAGGTAAATTTTTTTCTTCTTCTTTCTATTCACTCCTTTCTTGCTGAATTAGGTCGAATTTGAGATCTTTTTTTTCGGATGAGGGGCGAGATAGACTTTAGGGTTGATGAAATATTTGTCTGATGGTGGATTTGTTGATTGGGATCTGCAGTTCAAGGAGCTCGCCCAGGCGTACGAGGTGTTGAGCGATCCCGAGAAGCGGGAGATTTATGATCAGTACGGCGAGGATGCGCTCAAGGAAGGGATGGGCGGTGGCGGCGGCGGCGGCCATAACCCGTTTGACATCTTTGAGTCTTTCTTTGGCGGTGGTGGTTTTGGAGGTAAGACGGTTCGTAACAAGTTTTGGGGTGATGAATCTAGGATGAATTGAAAAGGTGGGCTTTGATGGTAATGATCGTTTCTGTGTGTTTGTATTTGCTAGGTGGCAGCAGTAGGGGAAGGAGGCAGAGAAGGGGAGAGGATGTTGTTCATCCATTGAAAGTTTCCTTGGAGGATCTCTACATCGGCAGATCGAAGAAGCTTTCATTGTCCAGGAATGTAATATGCTCCAAGTGTGACGGGTGAGATTAAGGTTCCTGCTTGTGTGTTACGACAGTTTTTACTTGCCTTGAATGTCAGGTTTTAAGGGTATGCCTTATGTATAATGCAGTAAGGGGTCAAAGTCTGGAGCCTCGATGAAATGCTCCGGTTGCCAAGGCAGCGGCATGAAGGTGTCAATTAGGCAACTTGGTCCGGGAATGATTCAGCAGATGCAGCATCCTTGCAATGAATGTAAAGGAACCGGTGAGTCTATCAGCGACAAGGATCGCTGCCCTCAGTGCAAGGGTGAGAAGGTTGTCCCGGAGAAGAAGGTGTTGGAAGTGATAGTGGAGAAGGGGATGCAGAATAATCAGAAGATCACCTTCCCTGGGGAAGCAGATGAAGCTGTATGTTGTGGACTTGCTGTTCCTTAGTCTATGCATTCGATACCGTCTATGTTCAGCTTTAGTAGATGACTGAGCTTATTGCTTTCTGATTGCAGCCTGATACGGTCACTGGCGATATAGTCTTTGTGCTTCAGCAAAAGGAACACCCTCGGTTCAAGCGGAAGGGGGATGACTTGTTTGTGGAGCACACACTGTCCCTCACTGAAGCCCTATGTGGATTCCAGTTTGTTATCACACATTTGGATGGCAGGCAGCTCCTGATCAAATCACTTCCTGGCGAAGTTGTCAAGCCTGGTGAGTCATGAATACATGAAAGATTATAGTTGTATTTCAATAACGCTCGTGTTTGGATTCTTTTGACATCAACTTTCTGTATGTTTTTCAGATTCTTTCAAGGCGGTCAACGATGAGGGAATGCCATTGTACAGGAAGCCATTCTTGAAGGGGAAGCTCTACATCCACTTCACCGTTGATTTCCCTGATTCATTGACCCCAGATCAAGTGAAGTCACTTGAGACAGTTCTGCCAGCAAAGCAACCGAGTGGCTTGACCGAGATGGAGCTCGATGAGTGTGAAGAAACTACTTTGCATGATGTCAACATCGAAGAGGAGATGAGGAGGAAGCAGCAGCAGGCTCAGCGTGAGGCATATGATGAAGATGATGATGAGATGCCAGGTGGGGCTCAGAGGGTGCAATGCGCCCAGCAGTAGAAAACCTTGAAGCTTTCGCGGGCGATTTGAATTGAATTACAGTCTTCAGTGTGTCTTACCTTACGGTTTAGGCTTTTTATATAGCGTCTGTAACGGAAGTTTTGGGAACTTGAAATGCTGTTCTGATCACTTGTATCTTTTATTTAAGTTAAAAATCAAATGACGCTATAATTTCTCTTGCCATTGTTTTCATTCCTTTATACTCGATGGCTATAAGTAATGGAAGAAGAGCTTTTATTCATGTCAATTCATATTGGAATTTCGACCTTCTGATGAAGGTACCTGAATATCTGCTGAATAGAAAATTTAGGTACGTAACGCGATCTAATGCATTCTCTAGCCACAGCCAGAAGCTTTCTCAGCTCACTGCAGTCGTAACTATCTCCTAGATCAGGATCTATCATCCTGTTGAACGAGCTGCTCGAACAACATTCTTGAATCCATTGAACTAAATCCGTGCCCCCTTTCTCACTGTCCTGTCACCAGCTCCAGTATCAGCAAGCCTAACTGGAAGATGATATTTTCACGCCACGATGGGGTAGGATCTTCCGAGTCAGAGCGCTGGCGTATCAAAGCGAAGCTATTCGCGGCAGAAGTATCCAGGCCAATGTCAGAAAGCTGTCAGAGGAACAAACGGAAGTAGGGAACTATAGTCATTCTAACATCTAATTAGGATTTATGCAGATGATGCAGATGATGCCTTGTGCTGTAAGTACCTTGGCGTTGAAGTTCTAGTCAAGCATGACTTTGCTGGAGCTGATGGATTTTGGATGACTGATGTCAGTTTGTCCGTTTGCAGTCAAGAACATGCTTACCAATGCCAGCTGCCACGCCAATGGCTACCTGCAGCCTTGTCTTCCAATCCAAGGGAGTCCTCAGAGGATCTATCATGTAGACATTGTACAAGAACATTAATGTTCGAATATCCTGGTACGAAAATCGCCTCACAAACAGAGCCAACCGACCTGCATAAATCAAGATTCCACCCACTGATTTCCATAAGGAAAAAAAAAAAGGACACAATACCCTCGAGTTCTCGCCATCCCAGTTGCGAATCTTCAGAATTGAAACCGGTAACGAGCAAAGATGGTTTCTTTTTTTACCAGTGCGGGATCTGTGGAGCCATGAGAGGAGACGAGGCCGGAGCTTTTGTATCACATCATTCATTTCGCTGTCGCTGGCTTAGCTGGAAAGACGTTCTAATTTGGTAAAGAATTACTCAATTCTACCATTGTTAACTGTTTTTCCTTTTACCAGAGAAGCATGGCATCACTGCGGCGACAGGTAATCTTTCCGCATCCCCAACTCCCTCCGTTTGCACCATTGAATACCAATGTTGTCATAACCGAATCGGAGCATGACCCGGTAATGCGAACGGCTCGCACTTTAGTGGTCCAACCGGCATTAGACCGTTTAAAAATCGTTAGAGAACCGGTACCTAATAAACGTTATCAGTATAAATAGTGGACATTTCCTAATCAGAGCTCGTCTCTTTCCTTCGAAATTGTGAAATGGAAATAAGGATTCAGTTTGAGAGCCCGACGTTTTTGGTTTATTTCAATTTTCTGTAATTTTTTTAATTAAATTTAATGGCTCATGGCAAAAACCGGACGAGCGGCTCGATCGGCTCGAGCGGTTAACCGCCTCGGCCGCTCGTCAACCGCTACGTAAAACCGAAGTGGCTTTTAGACTGTTCCGAGCCGGTTTTGTGACCGGGTGGCGGTTTTACCGGTCGGGCCGAGCGGCTCGGCTCGGTTTTAATAACACTGTTGAATACGCTCTAAATACTTGAAGCAAACAATGAATTTTGGACAAAGTCTATCATGGATCCAAATCCATCAAGCAAACAAACCCTTATGCCAAAGTTTGTTAATTGAGTTTACTAAAATGTGTCATATTTAGTCATTGGAAAGAATTAATATCAATTTTGGTCACTCAAATTACTCAAACAATCAACGTTTGATCACTCTCAGTTAGTCTCCGTCCAACTTCGTTAAATGAATACGTTATGTGCTGATGTCGCAAACAGAATGGCCTAGTCAACGTCATTTTGAACTGGAAATAGTGAAACCCGACCCGCCATGTCATATGCCCAACCTAACCCGATCAATGAACCAAACCCAAACCCACTTAAATCCAAAAAGTGCAAAATAGATCGGTTAAGGGGCGATTTTCAGACCGATTCCTTTCTTCTTCCTCGCGAACCCCGTCCGTTCCTCTACCATTGCGACATACCTAAAAACCCCACTCAACCTCCAGCCCGACCTTTTCTCACAATTTTCTACACCGTTTTGTCGTTACGCGCCCTATATCCTCATCTTCTTCATCATCGATGATGCCGTCAATCTCCCTTATTCCCTTCCCAATGCGGCGGTAGCAGTTGTCCAAACCCCAATCGTCCTGGTACGGCGGCATTAGCAGCGGCTTCGACATTAAACCACTCCCTCCGGCGCCGGCGGCAGCAAGAGACTTCGCTGTGGAGGAGGAGAAAACCCTATTCCAGATCTGGGAGAAGGCACGGTCGATGATGCTGTGGTGGTAAGGCAAATTGAGCTGGAGGAAGCAGTTGAGGAGCTCTCTGAGGTCGTCCCGCGAGTAAATATGCTTCTCCAAGATCATCTGCAACATCGACTGTCAAGGTAAGGGTCGATAGAGTCCTTCTCCACCGCCTCGCTCTCCCCGTCCAAACGCCCGAACCCTCTCACCGTCCTCCGACACGATTCCCCTCGTCGTCTTTGTCCGTTGCAGCAGCGGGGGAGAAGGTCGCCGCCGTGGTGGCAATGCTGCTGCTGTACGATGACGTGGAGGAAGAAGAGTGGTAGTAGTAATACGATGACTGCGTGTTGGCGGCGACGACGATGGAGAAGTAGGTAATTTTGGTGCTTGCGGTAAGTTGTGGGTTTGGGCTTGGGGTGGAAATTGGAGAAGAGGTGTTTTTTGGGCCTCCTGCAAATGCTGGCGTCGCACCCAAGACGAGGACGAAGGAGCTGAAAACCAGCTTTTTTTGTGCCGGTGTCGGACATTGTGTGGTGGTGTGTTATTAGTGGGGGTGGGGGTGTTTGGTTGCTGGGAAAATGGAAGATAAAGAAAGAAGCTTTTGTAATTCGTGGCTTACACCCCTTTAAATAGGTATGGAAAATACACCCAATAAAAACACCAAAAAGAAAAAGAATTCTAAATGAAAAAGGTACTAAAACTCGACAGAACCCGAAACCCGGTCTAAATACCCATGTATTCTTCTCTCGCGGCTCACATCAATCCCTCCTCGTTGAAGAAGTTTTGCCCTCGAAGCTTTCCATCCTGGCTTCCAAATGAAATTTCCTGTATAATCAGTACCAAGAAATAACAAACATCCTCCACAATTCCATAGAATCAAAAGCTCAAACAACCGATCAAACATGGGATCCAAATCATGAACTTGGAAGCTCAACTCGTCGTAGTCCACCCCTTGAGTCCTCCATCCGGGTTTCCAAACGAAACTGGCTTCTTCAATGGCATTCAATCTTGAATATTATCATCCAAAATCTCCATTCCTCACTAGACTCAAGCCACAACAATCTGTCTTCTTGCATCCAAAGCAATCAGTCCTCAAAAGTAAGCTATGAAAACTCAAAGCTTGAAGACTCCTGCACGAGAATTCATCATCATAATAATTGTAAAAAGGATAAATGATCGGCTCCCTTTTCACCACGACCATCTCATAGAAATCCCCATCTTCCTTCTGCGGCTGTGGATAGTTGATCGACGCTTTCTCTGCTTCCAGATTCGCCTCCTTCTCCTCCTCCTCCTCCTCCTCAGTACTCAAACTCTGTTGCTCCTCCTCATTACACGGACGGTCGTTGTTTGAACTAAGACAACCAACGTTTTCTGTATATCCTTCCAAAGACTGGTGTCGACTAGCCTCTTTTCGCCTTAGACAAACGTGTTCATGTCCGCCGCATACTTTGGATCAATCATGGCTTGAAGCATAGCTTGTGATCTTCTTCTCATTGCCACTCATATCACCGCTGAGTTTGAACGGGGCTCTGATACCATTTGATGTAAGCAGAATCCGGGAATCCGAACTCGCTCACGTATCAGAATACGCAGCTCTCAATCTTTAGGATTTTTTCTGGGATTTTCTCTCAACAACGCAAAAAGTAAAGGATAGGGCGGAATTGTCGTGCAACTTCAACACAAATCGGGAAGAGGCTTAAACAATATAAAGGTAGCAACTCGACCACAATCAAGGGGAATACCTGATTGATACAGAGCTCGCTCGAATGCTAGAGATTTACCAACAAACAAGGACAAAATCCACGAGTAAAAACTCAATGAACCGAAAAGGGTTTTTCCATTATCAAAGTATGAATAATCTGAATGGTCTCCTAAAATTCGTGGCTTACAACCCTTTAAATAGGTATGGAAAATAAATCTAATGAAAACAGCAAAAAGAAAAAGAATTCTAAACGAAAAAGTTAACAAAACTCGGACTGACCCGAAACCCGGTCTAAATACCCGATCGGATATTTAGCTGTCCTGGCCGGGGAAAACCAGTGGACACACCCCCTGGTCACCCTCATTAAATCCCCGGTCATCATATCAAGAAAGCAAATATTCCTTCTCATGTGATCAATTCATTTTTTTAGACTTTGAAATTAATTTTTTATTGTATTAGTTTCATAATTAGAACTCAATACATTATTTTTTTATGTTTTAAATTTATAATTAAAATACAATACTCGATAGAGTAATTAGTATTATACATAATATAGGCTCTGCACATAAGACCCCAATAATTTGAAGCCCGTGCGTGGGCCTCCCCCCTCACTACAAACCCATAGAACTAGGGATGGCAATAGAACGTGAATTCGCGGGTAGCCTACCCGATTCAACCCGATCAACACGGGTAAAACTCACTTTGACGGCTTGCGGGTCGGGTTCGGGTTTAAACCCGCTATACTCTTTGCATATTGAGTTTGGGTTTAGACATATCCAACCCGAGGATACCCAGACTCAAGTTTTTACCCCCAAGACCCATAAAACCCTTAACTATTAACTATGATTTCTAAATTAATTTCTCACATGTTCAATTAATCATATTGTTTGTAGATGTTTATCTTTATATTGAACAATAAGTATGAATGATTTGTGAGTGTGTATGTAAGTAGAAAATAGTAGTGAAAACTAGTGTAATTGCATCTTTGTACATGAACCCTTGGGTACCCATAAATCCGCAGATACCCAGCAGGTTGAGTTTGGTTTGAGTTTTCCAAATCCAATGGGTTTTATCCCGGATTTTTTAATAGATAAACCAATGAGTTTGAATTTGGATTTGGCATAACCCACCCCATTGCCATCAATACATAGAACCGGTCCAGCTTACAGTTCCTACTTATTAATTAATACTGATCGATGAGTGTACGTAACAAGGTTGTCAACCCGCGGGTTGACCCGGACCCAGTCGAGCTAGTGGGTCAAGGGTTAATGGGTCAACCGTTTTAGCCCGGAAATATGGAAAGAGTCGTTATATTGTACATTTCCTTATAAATTATATCAAATCTTATCTAACATATGAGTTATAACATATAATATTACCCCAAGATAACATATCGTACTTAGATCTAGTATAAAGTGAAAATTCACACACACTTATATACATCAATATTCAAATATTCAACTTAGGATTCCAAAGATTGACTTAGGCGAAAAGAAAAATAAAAAAATATGCGCATTTCGCAAACCAAAGAAAAAATGACACAATTTGACCTTCAATCCGGTACCTTATAGCGATCGACCCGGCGGGTATGTGCGGCCCGTTTTTCTCACTGGGTCAGGGTTAAAGTGGGTCGACCCACGGATCAACCCGCGGGTTGACAACCTTGATACGTAATGATATGATCCCATCGTACGTGTTCCCATTGACCTGCGGGTTGACAACTTTGGTACGTAATGATATGATCCCATCGTACGTGTTCCCATTTGTCTAGTGATCGATATATAAGTGCAAATGGCGATGCATGCATGTGTATTGTCCCTCTCATACGTTACACTTTATGATTAATTAATCAATCAATCAAGTCCTTTCTATTATCAACCAGCAACGTCACTCAACCGAACTCGGGCTAAGTTCAGGTCCTTAAATCCTCTTTTTTAAGGAGGGTCTTAAAGCATTGTGATTGGCTGATTTAGAATTAGGTAGTTAGTGGGAGTTATTAGTTATATAGTTGTTAGGGTTATTAAGGGAATTACAATTAAATTAAAAACCGTAACCCTACTAATGTATATACCCACGTATCCTCCTTTTATTTTTCCTCCCGCAAGTCAAAACTCTTCTCTGGTCGTCCCTCCCGCTGAGCTCTCCGGCCGACGATTCTCCTTCTCCGCCGACTGCATCCAGCACCCGTTGCGGTCGTCGTTCTAGTCCAGCAACGTCGCTCGCCATTCTTCTGTTGTTGCCGTCGATTTAGCTCCCCTCCCGCGCTGATCTCCGGCTGGTGAAGTAGCTCCCAACCAGCGTCGGTCCAGTTCTCCCAGCTTCCGTCGCCCCATCTTGCCGGTCTCCTGCTGTCAAGGCGGAGTTTGTTAATAATATTATTGTTTACGTTGAAAAACGAAGAAAATTTCTGAATAATGAATTCGTCATTTGTTGTAAATTATGTATGAAATGTTAATAATGATATTGTATATTGTTAATAATACCGAGCAGAAAAGTTGATAATAGCGTTACTAAAAATGTTAACAACACAACAAGTAAATCAAGCTTCAATTTGAATGAGAATGTTAATAATAGCGTCACTAGAAAATGTTAATAATGTAGGTGAAAACATTAATATGTACCGTTAAAACGTTGACATCTCGGTTAAGCTGCTTTAAAAACCTCAAATCAGAAGCTCATATTGTGACATCATTTTAGCAACTGGTTAATAATTCTGATGATCTAATTAATAATAATGATGTGGTAGGTTAATAATGTTTACAACACGGTCGGTAAATTGCATTTCGATTTGATTGAGAAGGTTAATAATAGCATCACGGAAAAATATTAATAACGTATGTGAAATAACTAATATGTATTGTTGACAACGTTGACAACTCCGTTACGTTGCTCTAAAAATCTCAAATCAGAGGCTCCCCTTATTGTCACATCATTTTAGTTACTGGTTATTAATTTCAGTAATATAATTAATAATAGAGTCGCAGAGGTTAATACTATGGACAATACGACCACTAAATCACATTTTTTTATTGATAATTCTAGTAGCGTTAGTAAAAAATGTTAATAACGTATGCCAAATCATTAATATGCACGGTTGAAAATGTTGACAAATCCGTTACATTGCTTTGAAAACCTCAATCCACCAGCTGCTCAATCCACAAGCTCCTCCGTTACGTTGACAACTCCGTCGCGTTTCTTTTTGATGGCAAGCGACGGACGTAGCGGGCTGACAACAAGCTTGTTCTTACAGATCTTGGATTGTGGTTTATTGTGTAGCACTGCAAAAAAATTGATAATTACATTCAAAATATTACTAATGCTAAAAAAATGTTCAAAAAAAATTACAAACGTAAGCAAAACACATTACAAACATAAGAAGAAAATATAAAAAATATAAGAAGAAAACATTGATAAAGACACTTGAAAAATTAGCAAACGTAAGCAAAACTCATTACAAATAACATAATATAAGTTAAAAATAATTATAATAAATTTTCAACACGTCACAATTAATAGGGTTAAGCCCATCTGACCCTTTCCGCCACTTTCCTTCTATTTAATAATAATAATAATAATAAATAATTATAATATTCCAGTCTTACCCTTGGACGCATTAAGTAGGTAGTTACTTAATAATTACCAATAATTTTCTCTCTCCTTCTCCTATTGGTTGGATGGGTTTAAGATTTTTCTTAAAAAACCGGCCTTAAGGACCTGATCTGACCCGACCAAACTCCTATTCCTCAGCTCGCAAAAACACGAGTTTGATTCAGTTCTTAAGTATAAAGTTGAACAAGTTTCTTAAGTTTTTCTTATCCAATAGAAAGAGGAGAAAGAAGAGTGAGGTCCTATCATCTCAAAATGTTAATATGGTATAGCAATTAAATATTATTATTTAATATTTATTGAAAATTCGACTAAAAGTGTATATTCAAAATTTATATATAACATGTTAAAAATTTTAATTGTTATAACTGTGCTGCTACACATCGAGAAATCTCCGGAATCGAGAAAGCACACGACAAACGATTAAATATTAATATGGTATAGCAATTATATATAACATGTTAATATTTATTGAAAATTCGACTAAAAGTGTATATTCAAAATTTATATATAACATGTTAAAAATTTTAATTGTTATAACTGTGCTGCTACACATCGGGAAATCTCCGGAATCGAGAAAGCACACGACAAACGATTTACGTGGTTCACTAAAACGATGTGTGTTAGCTAGCTAGTACACAGGCATGAGAGCCAGTTTCACTATATCGAAGAGATTATAGATTACAGAGGAGATGCGAAGTATTTATACTTCCCCATGTGACTTCCAGTCGTAAAGGCTGACAGTCCGATTCAAGTCACATCAACAGTAATTATAAATAAAAGATGTCCACTCTCCATTTCTCCGTAGCAACTTACAATGACATTATTAACGTTTTGAAATGACATTATCAATGTTTATTAAATAAATTATTACTAATAATTATTAACGGTTTTAATATACTTATCTATTCTATACTATTACATTATTAACAATTTCATATGAATTGTTAATGGTTTACATTTTCATCATCAACACCCATCCCCACCCAACCCGTGGGGTGATCTCGTAAAGGATTAAGAAGGATATTAAAGTTATCACATCATCATTAATGGTTTGAATAACATTATCATTGATTTACAACATCTTTGTTAGATATTCACGTTTTCACATTATGTTTACGACTTAATATAATGTAAGTAATCTGTGAAGAGTTTTATAATAACCTCCTTGTTATCATTGTCCAGGAGGCTAAGATGGCTTGTCATTTGGACGTCTAACAATGCGCAACACATTCCACCTCGGCGAGTCATCTTAGACTTGTTCACAACTATAAAGGTCGATGTCAACAATCAGATGAACTGGTTACGATAACTCGAGCAGGTAAGCAAGAGGCCACAAGCAAAGGTGTCAGGAAATATGTTGGGAAATCACGATCTTACATTAAGATGGAGTATGCCACTCTGTTGTGCATCTCTCATTTTAAAGGAAGAAGCCACGTGATGTATGGATGGCTTGTGTGGTTTGATCAATGGAGTTGGCAGTGGGTGTATACCTATGTGTCCTTAGTTACTACTAAGGGTTAGGACGTGTGGTTATGCTTCTCAACTCTTGCAACAAAAATATAGAATAAAATAAAAATAAATAAATTAGCGAGAAAGCATCCAAGTTGACTTTTGGATGGCGTGACTCAAGTAAAAGGACACCACCCAATTTATGGATTATGACTGGTGGTAGCTTCAATTTATAGAGGAGAAATTTGGTGTGTCCTTAGACCATCTACAAAGAAGTGCTAAAAATTAGGGCTAAAGTGCCAAATTTGCTGAAAATTTCCCACCAGGATCTCTCTCTTCCTTCTCTCTCTTCCTTTCTTCTCTGAACGTTTCGCGTGAGATCGATGGCGGCCGTCACCGGCGGATCCAACTCAGGTGCCGTCGGTGACGGGCGCACCTGGGCATCTCTTTTCTCAGTCAGTCCGGACTTCAAGCTCGATTACTATGAGCCGGAATTCGTGAATGGGTCTCTTAGGATACCTAAATCGGTGATTGATGAGGGAGAGAAGCGATGGGTGAATAGCTTGGTAGGGCAGTTTCTGGATCGGCCAGCGTCGCTTTCTTCAATTCACTTCTGGGCGAATTGGATATGGGGGCGGGATGGATTGGTTAGGGTGTCGTGGTTAGGGGAGCGTTTGGTGCTGTTTCAATTCCCGACCGCAGAAGTGTGTCGTTGGGTTTTTGAAGGGGGGCCATGGCATCACAGGGAGAATATGGTTTTGCTTCGGCGATGGGAACCAGGTATTCAGCCTCTAGCCATTGACAATTCTGCTGTTCCAGTCTGGGTCCGATTATCAAATCTGCCTTCTGAGCTAGCTTCTAAGGAGGGTTTGGGGCGACTTGCAAGTTCTTTAGGGCGCCCTCTTTGTATGGATTATCCAACAAAGCAGGGGACCAAGTATGGTGTTGCTAAGGTTTGTGTCGAGATTACTGCCACGACTAACCTAATTCAAAAGCTGAGTGTTACTCCTGAGGGGCGTCCTGAGATGCTGGTGGATGTGGAGTTTTGTCATGTGCCTCGGAAATGTGAGAAATGTAGAGTGTTTGGGCACGACTGTGCTAATCCAGGAGGGGCGGTGAAGAAGGTATGGGTTGTTAAGCAGCCAAAAGTTGTGAAGGTGGTATCAGCCAGTGACAAGGGTAAGGAGACAATGGTCGAGCAAGTTGTTTCTCAGTTGAGCATTGAAGCAGCTAGTGAGCAAGCTGCTGAACAGGCAGTGGCTAATGCGCAGATAGTGAATGTAGAACAGAGAATTGAAAATGTGAATGTACCTGTTGGGTCAGAGATAGGAGAAAGTAGCACTGTGGTGCTTCCTGTGACAGCAGTGGTGGGTGAGAGTAGTTCTACTCCTGACAACGAGGATGGATTTCAAGTAGTTACTAGACATAAGAACAGGGTTAGGGCTCCTGATCCTGCTTCTGTTGCTAAGAGCCCCTGGAATCTTTTCTCTGGTCAGAAGAAGGTGCAGTTGGATGACAAGGCTTTCCCCTCTTTAGGTAAGCCTGTCTGGAAGATGAGTGCTGAGCCGCCACAGCCTGCTAAAGGCAAGGGGCGAGGCAAGAAAAAGAAATGAAGGTAATGTGTTGGAATGTCAGGGGCTTTAATGCTTCTGAAAAGCACTCTGCAGTGCTCCACAAAATACGTATACATCAGCTTGATATTATAGCAGTTATAGAAACTAGAGTAAGAGTTGATAATAGTAAGGATATAGTTAATAGAAGGTTTGGTAATTTTGGTCATTTGAATAACTACCCTAAGTCCCCTAATGGTAGGATCTGGTTATTTTGGAGGAAAGGCATTTCAGTTACAATGTTGGAGTTTGGCAAGCATTTCTTGAAGGTCTTAATTGGTGGTACTGTGTCAATGGTTCTAATGGTGGTATATAGCCCAAACAAGGAGTCTGAGAGGGTGGAATTGTATGGTGAGTTATTGTGTCAGAATGAACATGTGCTTCCTATGGTGGTGATGGGAGACTTCAATGCTGTTAGAAGCCCTGATGAAACCTCAAACCTTGAGGCAGTTTCTGCTAGTATGGAGGAGTTTCAGAGATGGATTCAGGAAATGAAACTGGTTGAGCATAAGGTGGCAGGGAGTTGGTTCACATGGTGGAACAAACAGAAAGAGAACCCTATAGCCAGGCGCTTGGATAGAGTGCTGGTTAATGATGCCTGGCTATCTGTTTTCTCTACTAGTGTAGTGCAAACTACCCCCCCTGGGGTATCTGATCACTGTGGTATGTTACTTGCTCCTACCCCTAATGTTAGTAGTTTGCCTAAGCCTTTTAAGTACTTCAAGTTTTGGGTGAGGCATCCTTCCTATATGCAACTGGTAACTGAAGCATGGGGGAAAGAGGTGACAGGCTGGCCTCACTATGTTTTTTATGGTAAACTAAGACATGTTAGAATGGGGTTGAGAAAATTAAACAGGGAAGTTTATTCTGATATATCTGTTAAGTCTAAGGCTGCTGAAGGGAGGCTGGAAGCCTTGCAGGCTGAGTTATTGCTACATCCCACTGCAGTTTTGATAGAGGAAGAGGGGAAATTAGCTAAACAGTGTCTGGAACTGAGAAGAGCAGAGGAGAGTTTCTATAGACAGAAAGCCAGACTTCAAAGTGTACAGGAGGGGGATCTTAATACAGCTTATTTTCATAAGACTGTGAGGGTCCATAATCATAGGCAACAAATTTCAAGAATTTTGAATGACCAAGGTCAGGAGGTTACTGATATTAAAGGGATTGGTAAAGTGGCGGTGGACTTCTATGCAAAGTTAATTGGCACAGTAAATACAGAGGTGCAGCTTCAGCCAACCAGTTTCTTTCAGCAGTTGAAGCTCAAATGCCTAGATCCAGATATGGCAAATTCTATGATTCTTCCTATCACAAGGCAGGAGATCAAGGATGTCTTCTTCAGTTTAGGGAGGGATAAGGCCCCTGGACCTGATGGATTCCCCTCTGAATTCTTCAGGCTCCATTGGGACTTGATTGGCTCTCTTGTTGAGGGCGTGGCTCTTAATTTCTTCCAAACAGGGGTGATGCCAAAGGCAATTAATTCTACTCTTTTTACTCTGGTGGCAAAGGTTACAAATGCTGAGCGAATGAAGGATTTTCGACCCATCTCTTGCTGTAATACTATCTACAAGGGAATATCAAAGGTACTGGCAAATAGGTTAGCCACTGTTCTTCCTCTACTCATTTCTAAGTCTCAATCTGCTTTTATTAGGGGCAGGTCTATCAGTGATAATATTCTCCTAGCGGCTGAACTGGTTAAGGATTATCATAGGAAGAATATTACCCCTCGTTGTGCAATAAAAATTGACATAATGAAAGCATTTGACTCGGTTAGCTGGCTGTTTCTGTTTTCTGTGCTTGAGAATATGGGGTTGCCTAAGCAATTTATAGACTGGTTGAAAGCCTGTATTCAGAATCCTCGAATCAGTGTGTGTCTTAATGGTGGGATTTGTGGGTCATTTGAGATGGCTAAGGGTCTAAGGCAGGGGGATCCATTGTCCCCATACCTTTTCACAGTAGCAATGGAAGTCTTAGATGGTATGTTGAAGTTAGCAGCAGATCAAAATCAGATTCCATTCCATCCTAGGTGTAAACCACTGTCCATCACTCATCTCTGCTTTGCAGATGATTTGTTGGTGTTTACAAATGGATCTATCAGAGGGGTTGCTGGGATCTGTCGTGTGTTGGATGCTTTCTATTCTATATCAGGTTTGAGATGCAATCCTGATAAGTGCCAGTTGTTTTGTGGAGGCATTCCAGTAGAGGAAAGGGTTATGATTTCTGAGTATTCTAAGTTTCCCAATAGTACTTTGCCTGTTAGGTATTTGGGAGTTCCTCTGCTTACTGGAAAACTTACTAAGGCTGAGGCCAAGGTGCTGATTGGAAAGATAACAGGAAAAATTACTAGTTGGAGATCCAAATACCTCAGTTTTGCAGGTAGACTTCAACTGATTAACTCAGTTCTTACGAGTGTGTTGCAGTACTGGATGGGGATTTTCCTGCTACCAAAATATGTTATAAAAGAAGTGGAGTCTATCTGTAGCCACTTTTTGTGGGATATTGACGAAACCTCATTGAGAAGAAGAGCAGTGACTGCATGGCAATTCATTGCAAGGCCTAAAAAAGAAGGAGGGTTGGGTATAAGAAATTTCTCCATCTGGAACAAAGCTTGTGTTTGCAGGCACCTTTGGGCGCTCCTGGCAGCAGAGGGGTCTATTTGGGTTGCGTGGATCACAAGATATAGGATAAAGCAGTCATCTATATGGGATTTGAAGGAGAGTGCAGCAGGGAATTGGATATGGAAGAGGCTATTAAAGTGTAGACAACTGGTGAGGCCTCATATCTCTGTGGTAAATTCTGAGCTGCAGTGGGATGGCTTGGTTATGTGCCCCTACTCTGTTTCGAGGGTGTGGGAGTCATTAAGGCAGAAAGAGAATGAGGTTAATTGGTTCCATTTGGTTTGGGATAAGTATGTTATACCTCGACATGGATTCATTGCGTGGTTGGTGATAAATGATAAACTAAAGCTTCAGGACAAACTTATCGCATGGGGGAAACCATTATCTGGGTGCTGTCTGATGTGTCCTGGAGGTGTGGAGACTCGGGACCATCTGTTTGTTCACTGTTCTTATATACAATACTTATATATGCGTGTGCTGGGGGTAGCCTTGCCTCCTGTGCTTGATAGTTGGGGTTCCATGGTGAATTGGTGTGTGCAACAGTGGAGTGCTAATACCACTGTGAACTTCCTTAACAGAATGTGTTGGAGTGCTTTGATTAGCCTTGTGTGGAGGGAGAGGTGTGCAAGGATGTATGGTTCTGCTGCGGCGAGGAGTCCTTTGCAGCTGCAGAGTGTTGCTCGAAGATTCATTAGAGGGAGATGCCTTTTGAACCAAAATTTGATTGACTGTTTTGTAGAAAGGGGGCTTGGGGTAGATAGGTAGCTATCTTTTGATTTTGTGATTACCATTTGGGTTTGATGTACAGGGACTGTCAGTTTGTGAGGGCTCCATAGCGATTTGCTATTGGTGCCGGGGTTTAATGCAATTTTGATTTAACCATAAAAAAAAAATAAAGTGCCAAATTTGGCACTTAATAAAGTGCTTTTGGTCCAATGGAGTAGAGTCAAATGCCAAAATGCTATATTTGTGCTTTTTTATTAGTTAGTTTATTGTATATTTCATTGTTTTATTTATATTATTCTGAATTATTTTTATATAGTTAGTCATAATTAGTTAAAATGAACATTATGATGTAATTTTTTAATTTTGATATATATTTTTTGTCGATAAATACGACGTCATCAATGGCGAAAAACAGTGGCTGGGGCCAATGTAGTGAGAGATTAATTTTGATGAGGGAGAGAGAGAAAATGTAGTTTTGGTGTAATTAGAAGTGAAGTATGTGGTGGTATTTATAGAGAAAATTTGAAAAATATAGTTGTTGGGTAAAAAAAAATTGTCGGGGAGAAAAGAGCCGTTGGAGGCAAAATTGGGGTTTGTGGAGAAATTTTCGAAACTGATCAACAATTTGGTAGATAAAATAATGAAAAAAAGAACAAAAAGTGGAGGGACGTGTGAGTGAAGTGAACGCACCCCTCTTTCCCTCCCCCGACTAGTTTTTTATTTATTTTGGCACTCTTTGTCATTTTGTGAGCCAAATTTGACCCCCAAACTCATAAAGTTTTAGACTTCCCCTTTTTAGCACGGGCCATTGCAGCCCAAAAGTGCTAAACTTTGGCACTTTAACCCTCCCATTGTAGATGGTCTTATAGGTCTATGTCTTCTTTTACTAGTATCAGTATGATAAGTATTAAGAGGATGTGTCTTAGTCTCTTAGATAAAAAGCAAAATACACTTGTATAGCCATAACTTTCACGGTTTTGACAAATATATCCATATCTATTCAAAAACACGAAATAGCCAAGAAATTGGATGGTCGTGTGACAATTCTGTTAATAACTTTAACGGTGTTTGAAACTCCGTCGGTTAGGTTAATGTTAGGATGACTAGGATGCCAAATCATCGCACACGTCAGCGACAACTCAACCACACTTGCCACGTAAGTGCCATGTCATATTTTAATTTAAAAATAAATTAGTTCATAAATTAATAACTAATTTGAAAAACATAATTTTTTTGTCCTTTTCAATATCCAGTCTCCTCTCCCTCTCTCCTCTCCTTCGTCTTCCCCATCTGTTCTCCGATGGACTCCCACACCATCTCTGAAACCGCCGCCGCATCAATCAACTTTACCACCACTGTCGCATCAATCGTCATTTCCAACTAGCGACCATCGCTCCCAACCAGCGACTACCCCCCCCCCCTCGTCTCCAAACAAATCCCCTTCCCTGCAACAAAAATCCCAAACCCAAAAATACCCAAAATCTCTAGAAATACCCAACCCCTTCCGTCTCCGATTCAGATCTGCCTCACCGTCGCTGTTGTTGCAACGTCGACGCCTTCAGATCTTTGTTCACGACGATTATTTAATGAGATCCAGCTTCTCAATCTCCGTATCCAGAACTTGCACTCTTTCCCTTAATTTCTCAACTCGCACAGCCAGGCCCTTCAACTCCCCCTTCGCCGCAGCCCTCTCCGCCTTAAGCTCCTCGTACCGGCTCGCCTTCACCATTTCCCCTAATCGAACAAGCATGAAGCCGCCGTTCATCCCCATCTGCTCTAACCCTCTCAACTTGCTCTCTCACATCTTAAAATCCCTACCTCATCCCGCGGAGCCAACCACGGACGAAGCTGCCATGATGGAGCCTGCAATGCTGGCCGTTTCTGCGATCATGCATGCAATGATCTTACCATAGAGGCCATCGAGCAGGTGCAAATAGGAACCCTGGCTGCGGCAGAGGTCAAGTTCAGATTTCCATTGGTTTTGTTGTTTTGGAGTGAAAGCAAAATCCGCTCCAATGGCTTCAAACAGGTGGCTTAAAGGGAAAAGAAAAGAGGAAAAAATGGGTAGTTTAGGTTACGATTTCTAGAGGTTGTGGATAGCATAGAAGGAATTAGCGGAAGAAGAAGAAATTGATTTGTTCGATCTCTTCCCCAGTTGCCCAAGTTGCTTTATGATTTTTTATTTTAATTTTTGATCTCTTCCACAGTTGCCCAAGTTGCTTTATGATTTTTTTTTGTGTGTTAATGGTGGGGATAATAAATTGCCAACTCAGCATCTTTCGTTAGTGCAGTCATAACGTCTACTAACACCGTTACCAAAATGGACGGAATTGGCTATTTTGGGTTTTCGAATAGATATGAGTATATTTGTTAAAAACGTGAAAGTTATGGCTATAGAGTTGTATTTTGCCTATATAAAAAGAATTTGTATTCCTTATCTGAAAAGGAAAAGTATTATTTAAAGCCACGTTTTTTGGTGGTTTGGCTATTTAGGGATTAATTAATTTGTTTGGCTTATTATTGATGGTAATGTCCAACATCGTGGATACCATCCAACCTCTAATTGGAAGGTGTCATACAAAATCATGGACACCATCCAACCATCCATGTTATGTTATGGTGACCATCTAGTCTCGTTACCATCCATGTATGGTTTTCTTAGTCAACATGGATACCATCCAAGTTGTTTGGTGTGTGATTACCATCCAATTGTTCATCCATGGTACGAAGGGTTGATGACCTAGTGACAGACAAATCAAACCACAACAAGTCTCGTCAAAATTTATCTTTTCTCTCTAGAACAGTAATCTAAACACTAGCACCAGGGACCCTCCACGAGGCTTATCTGTTAGTTGTAGTCAGTAGTTGCGGAGCTCTCAAGGAATCTCCATAAGAGTAGAGGTAACAATAACTAGATCCTTTGATTTATGTATCAAACACCCTCGTTCAAACAGTAATTGAAGAGATGTTAACCAAATAATATCGTTTTTTGTTTTCTTGAACTGAGGGTGTATTAATCACGCGAAAATTCCAAAAAGCAGTCACTTACCGTTTGTTACTCAGATCCTTCCGTTAGCACCTATTTTCCCTATTTTCTCTTCGCCTGCACGATCAGCTCAGGTACTGATGTATTTATCTTCTAGTTATATAAAGTACAAAAGACTAATAATGAATACAAGTAGAATTCTCACAAAACTTCAATACATACAAATACGTCATTTTTTCTAGGGTAAGCTCAAACGGCATAGTATAAAGAGACTTAAAAAAAGAACCAACGAAACTAAATGCGATGGTTCATATGCAATCGAACTATCAATAAAATAATCTGTCTTGCTCATGCATAAGCAGTTCTGTTAAAATTCAATGAAGTAAAAGACACGACACTGGCAATTTTTTCCCCTCTATAAGAGACATGACACTAACTAGAATCAAGAGAAAAAATGAATTTGTTCTTAATTATATGAACAATTGTACATAATATAAAAAAATTGTTATATGAACAATTAACCGTATGTTTGCGAAAAATGAGCTTGATATAGCGGTAATATCACTAGTATGAAACATGCAAATTCCATATTCGAATCTTTTAAATAGCACTCTAAAAACAAAAAAAGTAAACCTATATCATTATTAAAATAACAATTAATTTGTATATGTTTCCATCGTACGTGTTCCCGTAGTGATGTGTAAGTGCAAATGTGTATTGTACCTCTCCTACGTTACACTTCATGATTAATTAACTAAAAACTAATGAGTCAAGTCCTTTCTATTATCAAACCACCACCAACAACGATTACAATATTATTAATACAGAGTAGGTAGTGACAGTGAATATTCAATTGCATCATACACGATTAATTAATGCACGTATGTAAAGTCATACTAGTAATTAGATATCAGTCAGGAGAGAACGAGAAAAAACTAAAAATGATAAACATATGGTAATGTTTAAATGATTAATGAATTTGATTAAATATAAAAAAAATTAGAACATAAAAAAGGTAAAACTCACTCCACTCTTCCATTATTCTCAACACGACCCCGTATCTTCCACTTTCATCGATTAATAACTTTCTTTCACAAACGATAAAAAAAAGATGTTAACAATACGATTGCATATCATTAATAATTGCTTTCACAAATATTGCCTTGTATGTTATTAATAATTTATTTTAAAATGTTAATAACAATATTGCACGCTATTAATAATTTCATTCACAAACATTAATAAAAAATTGTACCGAAAAAATCAGAAGTAGAATATTTTATGCTGAAATAATAGTTAAACTTTCATACCACCAAATCCCACCGATCGGTATCGGTTATTTTCTGGCCGAATCGTCGATAAAGTATGATTTTTCAAATCATTTGTAAAACGTCGATCCGTGAGATATTTATCTCTGACTATTTATACTTAGTAAGGTCTATTATTATCTTTGTTTTCGTAATCGGACCGGAGGGTGAACCGGAAAAGTTAGTGGTTTAGGGTTCAGCGGTTAATCGCTACAAAATCATTGGTGAACCGTTGATAGAACCGTTCATGATATATAACATATAAGACTTCTATATCACACTAATTTAAAAATGAAATTATCATTGACCATAAACAAGTTCAAATTCATATAATCACCAAAGTATCTGACAAATCATTCCAACCATCTCACAAAAGAAACCACATTTTTTAATTCAAATTAAATATTAATTACGGTTCTAGTCGGTAGTAGAAAACGTAAAGTCGACAATAAGGTTAAGGAAGCATATATAAAATTAACAATTATAATTTGATGGTCTTAGTTTATGTTAAATGATTTTTTTTTTGTTTTGTTAAAATAGTGAACCAGTGTACCAGTTAAACCGTATTGGTTCATCTGTTTTTTATATTGAACCATGAAAAATTATTTGGTCCATCAATAACCGTTCAAGCAATGAATCAGACATGTATCGTAACTGGTTAGCCCGATCGTTCATCGGTTCAGTTTTTATAACAATGATTATTACCCCCTTGATCGCCTCTCTCTATATACAGCTAGCTATAGCTTCATTACTACTCATCAGCAACCAACCAACCCACCAAGTCGATCTTGTTTTAAGCTTTCATATCAAACCAATGGCGGCGCCGTCGTCGTCGTTCTCCGTCTTACACCTCCTCGCCGCCGCCATCTGTCTCATCCTTCTGCCTGATTCTGCTCACGCCACCCCAGTAGATTTCCAATACTGCGGTCAGTGATCTTCTTCTTCTTCTTCAGATCTTCTTCTTTTTTTCAATGGGATGACGAATTAGTCGTTGCATGCATGCAAATGCAGTTGACGAAATCTTGTATAGAGTGAGTGTTTACGAAGTTGACATCACTCCCGATCCCGCGGTTCTCAACAAGCCAATTACTTTCAACATCTCAGCATCCACTGGTACGTACGGCTAAGGCTAATCTCGATATAGAAAAATTACGATATTGTCATTCATTCGACTTCAAAATAATGAGAATATCTTCGGACAAGAGAATTAGAAATTTAGTTGTGAGACTCACTAATAATTTTTTGGTGAATTTTCTAATAAAAATATTAGTCTTTATTTTAAGTTTATAAAACATTAATTTTTGTTCTCTCGAATTCGAAGGATATTGGAGGTCATACATGATAAGTTAGTGGCAGGGTATTTGTATTTATGTCGTGATCACTCAATCGTTTCATACCAGCTGCAAAACTAGGTACCAATTTGAACGCGCCGCTATGCAAAAAAAATTCGGTCGAATTGTCGAAATGATATGATTTCGCAGATGTTTGGACATAACTTAACATCTCCCAACAACTCGAGTTATTAAGATCAACTAGTTATTGACATGGGTATCAGAGCCTTCTGTGATCGAAAGGTCTTCTGTTTGAATCTCGATAAACCCCATCTATTCTGTTAATTACATGATGTTCTGGCCTGTGCAAAACTTCAATCCCTTCTGAGGTGGCTTTCATTTGATCAGAGGGTGTGCATTAGTAAACAGTATATCACCTCTCCAACAACTTGAGTTATAGGAATCAACCGGTTCTTTTGACAGTTTAGGGCATTCACTTTCGTTCGTCTATCAATATTTTGCAACAGTTGTGAATATCCATGCCGGAGAAGTGGAGATGGAGGTTTACGATATTGGAACGATCCGTCTCTATGCGGGAACTACAGAGCTCTGCAAGGGCGATATCCACTGTCCTATTCTTCCTGGCTACTTCGAGTTATCTGAAGTCCGAAATATGATGCTCCCATCAGTAAGATTTCTTCTTCTTGAGGAATTTGGATCTCATGCATGCATGTACGCAATGCAGTCAAAATCGCGCTTTAAAACTTAAGAACTTACGATTTTACGCTTCTAGTTCACCAAAACGCTTTACGTTTTTACGCTTTTAGTTCACTAAATGAGTATTCTTTTCATGAAATTAATTATAAAAAATATATTTTAAAAGTAAATCACCAACAATATAATACATTTGAGATTAGAATATACATATCAGGTACTTGGATGCATTCTTAACTTCAATAGCGTAATCTAATTCACCTGCTAGACTTTTCCCAAATTCATTAGCATAGAAGGAAAAGTGGCTTATTGTTAAAATTTATGTTTACGAACTTATTATTAAGATGCTATAAGTTGCTCTACTTTAAGCATGAATTACATGTATTTATTAACTTATCTAAATTCTGTGCATTCATATTTTATATAGTATATGTCCTATTCAATAGATTTTTAATTATTTTTCATTATGCGTAAAAAACTTACGCTTTTACGCTTTGATACTACGCTTTACGATTTTACCCCTTTTTCACTTCTAGGTAGAATCGCGCTTTTGACTGTATTGCATGTAGGTAGCCAAATCGGCGTTGTTTTCTTCTCATAATACGATAATGGTTTTGCGATCTTCTTCTTCTGATGAAACAGGGCACTTTCTACACAGTGAAGATGACGTTGAGGGAAACTGGTAGATTTGATCTGACTTGCATCAGCTTCAAACTCCCACTCGGTTTGTTCCCCTCCGTGCTCACTTACTACTGAGAGAGAGAGACCCGATCGAGTTCAGTGAATAAAGTGGGCCGATCCTGCTTCAGCTTTGCATGGATTGGTGGGCCCTTAACGTGTTATTCCGTAGTCGGGCTTATTGTGAAGCCCATATACTAGGAAATTAAAGAAGCCCGGCCCGAGTGGGGAGGTTTGTCCCTTCCTCTACAAGTTTGGTCGGTTGATTCTTCTTCAGGTTTACTTTCCTGGCTCTTGGGATGTTGATCGCTGATTACTAAGCAATAAAATAAAAAATATGCATTCGCATATTTTTCTTATAATATCACGACAAGTCACTGTCATTCTGCAAAAGTTTGTGTTCTTTTTTTTGTGTGAAATGATGATCGAACAAAAATGAAATGCAAGGGCTAGATCTTGTTGCTTAATATAATTAGGAAGATTAACGAAAGTGAATTTGATTTGAGTTTGTTTTGTTTTTGGGCCTATTTTGTTTGAGGTTGTTTTTTTGACCTTTTTTCCTTATATGTTTGAAAAAGATGTTTGGTTTTCTGTTTGGGATTAGGAGAAGAGTTCTATAAAGTATAAATATTTTTCACCACCATAATATGTAGTAAGGTTAGTTTTGTTAGTTTGTTTGGTTTGTGCTTTCCGGAATTTGGTTTGTAACCTGTACTCTTCTCAAATCAGTGAAATTTGTTCTCCCCTGCCCGTGGAATACCTAACACACATTGTGTTAGTCAACCACGTTAAATTCGTGTTCGTTTGTGTTGATCTGAATTATCGATTGCACGCTTCTGTTTTGACAATTACAAATTAACAAACGTATCCCTGTACTATTTTTTTTTTTTTGCACAAACGTACCCTTCTAAAATCGCAACGTAACAAAAATACCCTTCTGTTAAAAATTATATTTAGTTGCGCCAAGACCCACTAACCTACACAAACATGTAATTGCATAATTGGTCTGATTGGTTAGTAGTGTCTGACACTAAATCAAACCATCTAAATCGAACAAACCTAAACATTTTAATCAAACCAAACCAATTATCCAAATGAATCATATCAAATTATCAAAAGACTACCGATTAATGATTACCATGATAATCATTCCGTTTTTGAGCACCACTATCTGGAAGGATATTTTGTTGGTTAGGGGATAAATTTTCTCCCATACTTTCAAATACCTCAAATATCTAAAAAAATATGCCTCAAGAATTGGAGTTGATTTTAGTGATTAATCACTAACCACCAAAATTGTGATTAACCAACAAAAAAAAAAAAAAACCCAAACAGAAGTCAGACCGCTATTTAAGCTGGGGGAAGGAACTGCCACATCGATTCAGTTCACTGTCCTGTTTTCTCTGGATTTCCCACAACTTTCTCAGAGACCAAACAGATTCTCGTCCGCAAAATCAATGGCGACCTCGTTGTTCTCCTTCCTCACGGCTAAGCCAACCCTCTTCGTCCTCGCAGCCATCTGTCTCCTCCTCGCACCTTCCGCTCGCGCCACCGATGTCAAGTACTGCGGTTAGTCAATCAGCCTCTCATAAATTCATCATCTCTCGTTGTTTGGTCCGCTTCCCCTCTTTCCCGGGGAAAATCAGCTATAGGCTTATCCTGAGCTCGCCACTGCTTTCGTTTCAATCGATTATGCAATTGAGCAGTTTGATTGATGTGGGTCGAATTGGTTCTCTGGGTGATAATTGACCGCAGATGCCAAAGCCAACTATGCCGTGAAGGTCGAAGGAATCAAAATCACTCCTGATCCTGTGATTGCTGGCAAGCAGGCTAATTTCGCAATCTCAGCTTCCACTGGTACTCACTAAATCCCTTGCCCTTTCTCTTATTCGGGTTTGTTTGTTTGTTTGTTTGTTTGTTTGCGAAGTTAATCAGAAGATTTCTCGTTTAGGGATTTTGACCCTTGCTTTGACTTGCCGCCTAAGCGACTAAGCCCTTTTGCTATAACCGCTGACTTGAAGTAATGAACGGCATTAAGTGATATTCCATGTTGATTCGCCATGGTTCCTTCTCGATCATGTTATTCATTGGGGGGGAGCTCTGTTGGGTCTTAATTTGCTCTAGCGAAGTAGCTATCTGACTATCTATTTGAGTTGATATGATATGAACATCAATGTCATGTGCTTTATTGTAACAGCTGAGGCTATCTCTGGTGGGCAAGTGTTGCTTGAGGTTTACCTGCTTGGGTTCCGTGTTCATTCAGAGACCAGAGACCTGTGCGAGGATATCTCGTGCCCTATTGCTGCTGGCGATTTCCTGCTCTCTCACTCGCAAAGTTTGCCCGGATTCACTCCACCAGTAAGTAACATTCTTTTAGACCTCTCAGTATTCTTCAACACTGTGGTGTCCATAGATTTAAGCATCCGAGTCCCTGAGGTCTATCAAAGTGTCAATGGTGCTGTTTTACTTTTCCCACTAGATGACTAGAAAGAAGATGTGCATTAGTCCCGAGTCCATGAGGTCACTTGGTTTATCAGTTTACTTCCTGCAATTTTTAGTTTGACAATGATCACTCTTTTATCGCAAGATAACTGGTTTCATCATCGGTAGTGCGTTACTCTATTACTCCTTGTGTTTCCCCTGAGAATTTACTCATTGGAGAACATTTAGTCATCTTGTAACCAGTTTTTAGCGTTGTAGGAACTTTGAGAGTCGGCGTGAATGTTAAAAGTTGAGATACTGCATCTTCATCGAACGAAGAATGATGAAACGAGTTTGATGGAGAACATTTATGCAAAACTTATGCACATCATATTTAAGCCATTGGCTAAAAAAGAACATTCAAGCCGTAAGGCCACGAACGCTGCAATCCTTATTATCTAAACGGGATCATCTGGTTGATTGTTTTGCTTGTTTATCCTAACAGGGCTCCTACACACTGAGGATGACGCTGAAGAACAGTAAGAAGAAGCAGCTGACTTGTGTCAGCTTCGACTTCAGCATCAGCTGGTGGGCTTTGGTCGCGGACTACTGAGTTCCAGTTCAATGGCCAACCTTGTTGAGTAGATGCATTGATGGCGCTCCATGTTTCGATCCGGAGTCCAGTTTTATGAGCCAAATGCGATCTCTTCGAGAGGGGCTTTCATGTGTTTGTTTATAAGATGAGACAATTGACGATGAAAACTGTTTTATGTTAAGCACCTGTGAATCTTCGTGTTGGTTCTGTGTTTGTATCTCGAGGCGCCGAATTGGTATTCCACTAATCAATACCCGATCATCATCATGTTGTCATTGTCGAACGATTCTAGGAGCTACTTACCTATTACTGGGAAATTTCTATTTCCTACACCCATAGTGAGAACAATCAGTGTGCTGACTACCTCGCTCGAGAGGTCAGTCCTTACATTTGGAATTTCTTTCTATTTTGGTTTTCGATAATGTTCTATGTAATATGATTTTGTATGACAATTAACGCCTTTCTGTGCCTTATTTTGTTGCGAATGAAAGCGAAAATGCTTTCACACCCACAGGTTCAGCTTCTATCAATGAAGCTCGACAAGCGAATGAAAGAAAAGGACGAAAAGCAAATGCAACTTTCATTTTTGTTCAAGGTTATCACCCTCGCCAAGTCCAGTTCTCAACAATCTCCACCAACCATTCTGGCTTCCTGGTGCCGAACATAATGTAGGCGGTCGATATCCCAATCACTAGTCCGCATCCATATCCCGCCCCTGCGAAACCCCAACTAAATAGCTCTCCACAAGATTCGAGTTCAGGTTCGGAATCCTGATCATGATCACCATCGTCATCGCCTCCGCCGCACTTCTTGGACAACGGAACCCCGCACAACCCTTCGTTTCCAGCATAAGAAGCAGCATTGAACGTCCCGAACTGGTTTCCCTGAGGTATCGGCCCAACTAGCGAATTTCGCGATAGATTCAGGAACGAAAGGTACGTCAAACTCGTGAGCTGCGATGGGATCTTCCTCGAGAGTCGATTGGAGGAAAGATCCAGCGATTCGAGCTCTCGCATATTCCCCAACGAGGAAGGGATCGGGCCAACGAAGTTGTTGTGTGACAGGTTCAGGAACAGGAGCGACCCGAGCTCTCCAATTGCGTCGGGAATCCCGCCTCGAAAGTAGTTGTTCGACATATCCATGGTGGTAAAGACCGTGGGAAATTTGGTTACCACACACTCTTTGCCTTTCACCGTCAGAACAAACGAAAACCGATAGTTTGCCAATCCAATGTAGTATTCCGTTCCCACTTTCTCGGACTTATCTTTCAACATCTTCATCGCAGGGAACTTGTGAAACAAACTTGCGGGCAGAGAACCATTGAAATGGTTGTTGGAAAGGTCTAATATCAGCAACATTGAAAAGCTGTTACTCGTCATGACAGCACCATGGAAGCTGTTGGAGCCCAAGATGAGAACTTTGAGACGTGGAAGGTTCGACAACCATTGTGGGAAAACATCATCAATATTACGATTCCTTTGCTTATTTTTGGTGATGTAAATAAGTTTAGGGGTCGTAATGTTATTAGCCAATCCTCGGGTTAATTGTTGTACGAGGATGACAGTACTTAAGAAAGGGCTTTGCCGCCGCAAACCCTAACTCTCGAGAATCATCATCAAATAACAAAATCCTGAGAACGTGAGTTCTCCGTGGAATAGTCTCGTTCAAATTGAACGAGGAAACCACATGAATTCTTGTGTCGTGTGTTCGATTTATCGTTTTCTACATGGTATCAGAGCCTTCTGTGACCGAGAGGTCTTGTGTTCGATTCCCGGTGACCCCCATTTGTTAAACACATGGTATTCTTGTCTTCAGACCTGTGCAAACTTCAAGCCCTTGTGAGTGGCTTTCGTTTGAGGGGGCGTGTTAGTGTTGTGGTATATGATCCACGATTGAACCTCTCCCAACAACTCGAGTTATTGGGACTAACTGGTTCTTGACATGGCAGCATCCAGTGGCTCATTCCGTTCGTCAGGCTGTAGACAGTTCAACATTATGGCATGCTCGACTCGGTCACCCTTCCTTGGCGAAGATGTCTATTCTACAGCGTTTTATCTCTAGTCCTATTATTCAGCAGAAAGATTCATGTCTTTCTTGTTTTCGTGCTAAACAGACACGTGATCTTTTTGTCTCCAGTTCGATTACTACTAAGGATTGTTTTGAGTTACTCCATGTTGATATTTGGGGTGGATATTCAACCCCTTCCTTTACTGGGGGTCGTTATTTTTTGACCATAGTGGATGATCATAGTCGTGCTGTTTGGGTTTACTTGCTGAAGTTTAAGTCCGAGGTTGCCCGTTACTTGCTCCTTTTCTGCAATATGGTGCGCACTCAGTTTCACAAACAGGTCCGTCGTATACAGGCTGATAATGGACAGGAGTTTTCTACTCACAAGTTGCGTGACTTTTATGATCAGTCTGGTATCATCCTCCAGACCTCTTGCACGGACACACCACAACAGAATGACGTTTGTGAGCGTAAGCATCGCCATCTTTTGGATACGGCTCGCGCCTTACGCTTTCATGCAAATCTGCCGGTTACATTCTGGGGAGAATGTGTGTTGACCGCTGCTTATCTTCTAAATCGGTCTCCCTATCAGGTCTCCCTATCAGGTCATTTTCGGCAAGGAACCACCCTATGAGCACTTGCGGAGTTTTGGGTGCCTTGTTTATGCTCGAGATAATCGTCATGGGTTGGATAAATTTAGTGCGCGTGGACGAGCAGGCATTTTCGTTGGGTACCCTGCTACTCAACGTGGCTACCGCATTTTTGATTTGGAGCATAAGAAGCTTTATACGTCTCGTGACGTCAAGTTTTTGGAGAATGTCTTCCCATATCGTCTCTCTACTGCTCCCAGTGCAGTTGACCCTCTTTGTCAGGCTTCACCACCCATTTTGAGCTCCCCTTCGCCTCCTTGTTTGGATGATAATGATAATAGTGATGAATCTCCTTTATTCCATGCAGCATCCTCGCCGGCCCCAGCAGGACGTCGACCTTCTTCCGCGTCCACCCCTGCTGTTCCCTCTCCCCAGCTCACGTCTTCCGCTTCGCCAGCCAAGTCACCCGACCAGTCCCCGCCATCGCCTGGTCCGACTTTTGATCAGGCCACTCCTTCGCAGCAGTCTTCATCAGCTCCCACTTCTCCCGACACTGATCCCAGCCATCCGCCTGTGCTGCCCGATCCTCCAAATTCTCCAGCTCCGCGACGTGGAGATCGCTCTCGCAAGCCCTCGACTAGGCTCGCGGGCTATGATGTCGCCATGCCTTGGATGGCACATAAGGCCGAGGCCACTTATCCTTTGGAGGATCATCTCGATTATAGTCGCCTCTCTCGGGCGTATCATGCTTTTGTAGCAGCTGTGTCCTCAGTCGATGAACCTCGCTATTACTATCAAGCGGTGCGTCATGCTCATTGGCGCGCTGCCATGAAGGCTGAGATTGTTGCCTGGTTGCGAATGGTACTTGGGAGCTTTGTTATTTACCTCCGGGCAAACGTGCTATTGACTACAAATGGGTTTATAAAATCAAGTTTCTTCCATATGGTTCTGTGGAACGTTATAAAGCTCGTTTGGTCGCGAAGGGTTTCACCCAAATCGAGGGTATTGATTATCACGATACGTTTGCACCAGTCGCTAAACTTGTCACCGTCCGCTGTTTGCTGGCTGTGGCTGCCCAGCGTGGTTGGATCATTCAGCAGCTCGACGTTAATAACGCCTTTCTTCATGGTGACTTAACGGAAGAAGTTTACATGCGTATTCCTCAGGGTTTCTCTCAGCCTGGTGACACTCGTGTCTGTCGTCTTCGGAAATCGATTTATGGGCTTCGTCAGGCTTCTCGTAACTGGTATCAAAAGTTTACTCAGTCTCTGTTGTCCTTGGGTTTCTCTCAGAGTCGAGCCGATCATTCTCTTTTCACCTATCGCCATGGGACTACTTTTGTTGCTGCCCTCATTTACGTTGATGATGTTATTTTGACTGAGAACGATATGACTTTCATCCAACGGGTGAAAGATTTTCTCCATGACAGGTTTACTATCAAAGATCTGGGTGATTTACGGTATTTTCTGGGCATCGAAGTGGCTCGTTCTCCGAAGGGCCTTGTACTAAATCAACGCAAGTATGTTTTGGATATTCTTTCTGAGGCGGGTGTCACAGCGTGCAAGCCGAGTCCTACTCCTATTGAGCAAGGACATCACCTTTGTCGTGATCCCTCATCTCCAGCGACTGACCCTGCCGGTTTTCGTCGCCTGGTTGGTCGTCTATTGTATCTTACAGTTACTCGGCCTGACATCGCTTATGCCGTTAACTTCCTGAGTCAGGCTGTCCACTCTCCTACTCAAGCACATGTTGATGCTGCTACTCGCATTCTTCGCTATCTGAAGTCTGCTCCCGGCCGTGGTCTGTTTCTCCCCTCCTCGGGTAACCTTAGTCTTACTGCTTACTGTGATGCTGATTGGGCCGGCTGCCCGACGTCTCGTCGTTCCACGACGGGTTACTTTATCACCTTGAGGTCTTCTCCTGTTTCTTGGCGCACGAAGAAACAGTCTGTTGTTGCTCGGTCTTCCGCGGAGGCAGAATATCGGGCTATGGCCACTACTGTTAGTGAGGTTCTTTGGCTTCGTTGGCTTCTTCGTGATTTGGGCGTCCACCATAAGGGTCCTACGCCCCTTTTCTGTGATAATCAAGCAGCCTTACACATTGCTGCCAATCCCGTTTTCCACGAACGGACGAAGCACGTGGAAATGGACTGTTATTTTGTGCGGGAGCGGGTTCAGTCTAGCGACATTCTACCTCACAAGATAGCCACCGCGGAGCAACCTGCTGACATCTTCACAAAGGGGTTGAGCGTTGATCAGTTTCATCATCTACTGGTCAAGCTCGGTCTCCTTGACATCCATTCCTTCGCTTGAGGGGGAGTATTACGATTCCTTTGCTTATTTTTGGTGATGTAAATAAGTTTAGGGGTCGTAATGTTATTAGCCAATCCTCGGGTTAATTGTTGTACGAGGATGGCAGTACTTAAGAAAGGGCTTTGCCGCCGCAAACCCTAACTCTCGAGAATCATCATCAAATAACAAAATCCTGAGAACGTGAGTTCTCCGTGGAATAATCTCGTTCAAATTGAACGAGGAAACCACGTAAATTCTTGTGTCGTGTGTTCGATTTATCGTTTTCTACAATCAACGTTGTTGTTCCCGACATCCAATACTTCTAACATCTTGCAAGTCGCCAGTGATTGTGGCAGTGACCCTCCCAATTTGTTCCCGTTCAAGTCCACGTGTGTTAGCTTGCTCATATTACCAAACACCGACGATGGAATCGGGCCGTGGAAGTTGTTGGTCCTCAGATTCAAGACCGACAATTCGGTGAGGTTGAACAGACACTCAGGAATGCTGCCACTCAAGTTGTTGTTGGACAAGTCGATGACCATAAGCGAAGCGAGGTAGCAGATGTAGTTCAGCATGATCCCCGATAACTCGTTCGAACTGAGGTCCATCCATTGGAGATTCCAACGCTTGAGTGTCGTTGAGCTTGTTGGTGCAAGGCCGGATAATCGGTTGTGATCTAGATAGAGATATCTCAAGGAACTCGATCGGATTTCTGGGATTTCTCCGGTGAGTTGGTTATAACTTAGGCCCAATATTTCCATGGATGGTAGGGCTAACAACCATGATGGTATGGTCCCATTGAGAAAGTTATCATCTAGGCTCAAAACGCTCAAGGACTTGAGATTTCCAATCGAATCGGGCAAAAATTTTCCAAAACAATTCGTCGAGGAAACTTCTAATACCTTGAGTGAGGCAGCTGACCAGTTTGATCGTGGAAGCTGAACCAAGAACTCTTTGTTCCGTTTGAGACGTATCGATTCCATGTGTGGAAGACGAAAGACGCTCTCTGGAAACTTCCCTGCTAGTCCACAGTCGGAAACATCGAGATGCTTCATGGAATGCGATAAGTTGGAGAAGGAGGAAGGTTTGATGTTTGACATATTCACCTCCTGAAGCCACAACTCGCTCAGATTCGTGGCGTTCGCGAGCACGTTGGAGTAATCTTCATCTCCGTTGAAGGCGACCTGGTTGAAGGAAAGATAGAGTGAAACGAGTTTTTTGAGATGACTGAACTCGGACGGGATTTTGCCGGAAAATCCAGTATGGGAGAGATTAAGACGAGTCAACTCGGTTAGTTTGACGATATCGGAGGGAATTGTGGAGCCATTGAAGTGATTGTAGGCCAGATTGAGCCCCCAGAGGTGGGGGAAGTACTGGGAGATGAAATTGTTATGAGGCAGAGTACTCTGGAATTGGCGACAGTATCGAAAATCGGGAGGGGATGATCCATCCATCTGCTGACAGCTGATGTCGAGGTCCACGACACGACCGGTCGAGGAGTCGCAAGTAACACCTTCCCACGAGCAACAGTCCGTTCCCTCGTTCCACGACGCCATCTTGTCATGGCCGCCGTCTACGAGGGAGGAGGAGAAGGACTTCTTGAACTGCATCAATGCGTTACTCTGATGAGGACGACATAATAATGGAGGTGGTTGATATTGAGGCATGGAGGCTTGGCAACATGGTTGCAGCGCTAGTAAGAAGGATATGGCTAATATTGTTGCTACTGGAATCTCTAACTTGGGCATTTGATCGATTTTTCTTGTTATCAATGTGCTCTACAAAATGGGTTTTAGCTAGTTACTATCATGCTACGAATGACAATATATAGATTATATAGAGCCAAAGCCCAATTTCGACTTAATTCTCTTGTTCAAACGTGGATAGTGGGAAAAAACAACCAAAGTGGGAAAACTAAACATTATTAGTTCTGATGTTCCCAACTCCGATCCTAACCCGTTTAGTATTGTTGCCTGTTTTTGTTTTCTGTTGTGTTTTTCAAGATTGGAGAAATCAAGGAAAAAAAAATGTTTAGTTGGGCTTCTATTTTTTGTTGTGTATCATATTTGCACAACAGGGCCCAAATTTGAGAAACAACAATTTATTGCTTTGGATTTGATTCTTGTACCTGTTTTACACGAGATTCCAGTTTGTTTTCATTAAAACAACCCTCACTTCGAATCCCACCTAAAGCAAAAAATTTATCTTTATTTTTTTAACTCCCAAACCCGCCTCCAAACCCTAGTCGGCCAACCTTATTCTCATTTTCTCCCAAACCCGCCGCCCAATAGCTCCCTCCCTCTCTCAATTTCTACATCTCGAGACCCAGGCCGCCGATATCGTCAATCTCCCACTCCTCGTCGATTTCGTCCCTTTGCCCCCGCCGCCTCCCTTTCCCCTGTCGCCTGACCTCGCAACCCCTGCCGCCTCCTCCTCTCGATTCCCGTCGCCGACTTCGAATCCTTTCCCCCCGCTGCCGCCTCCTCTCTTTTCTTGTTTTTATTCTAATAGTAGTAATTGAACGCGTTTTTGTTTCCATTAGTGATTACTTATTTTCTATAAAATACTAATCATTATTAATTAGCGCTATGACATTACTACTACAGAACATCAAATAGCTACTAAAAGTGATCAAGTGAGGGGGGGAGGACAAAGTGAGAGAGAGGTGAAGTAGGGTAAAAACAACATAAATTATATTGATTTTAAGGTGAAATTTAATTAAATTTAATTTTAAAATTCCAAAACTATACTTTTTGGAATTTAAAAAATGAAGGGTGAGTAATGAGATTAGCATGGTGCTAACCTTAGAAGTCAGCAAGCCATATGATTCCTTTAGTAAATAACGGGTAGTTGTAATTTCTTCCCCTTCGATACTCCCATTTCTCTATGCTCTTGCAATCCTATTCAGACCGGATGCTCCATTAATATGATTTTGTCTGATTTAGATTGAACCGCACAAATTTACTTTTGGATTTATAGTCAAGGTTATTTCATAGTATTTTTTTTATGTGATACTTGAATTGTTCCATAACAATCCTCCTCTTAAGTCAAGAAACACATAATTTGTGTCTTCCTCTCGACGATAATTTTGATTCGCCGGACATCTATTTTTGACAGACTCTTCAACACCAGGATTTACCAAATGCATATATCATTCTCATTTGAACAGCAAGACAGAAGCTGATCTCCATTTGATCTGCCAGACAAAAAGACAAATCTCAAACTCCGAGATTAACGAATGAGGGTCCACAAAATTGACGTCCACTGTCCCAACTTTGAATGCACTTCAAGTACAAACTCTAATACCACTTGTTGAAACTGAAAGGTTATTGGATTGACAATGGAAGAAAATTGCGAAGAGAATTAATTTCCAATTAGCTCCTGTTGGGGATATGACTCGGATCTCAACACGCCGAAGAAATACCCAAGGATGCTCACGTCAAAGCCAACGCGCGAGTCGCGCCAGGGCTAAGCGCGAGTGTAGAGACCGGCCCCAAGGACCGCGCATAGACGCCAAACCACGGCGCTTTGGACAAGCGCGGGCCCTCACCGAGAAGTTGTAGAAGCAGCGCCGCGTCACCCGAAGGGTAGTCAACATCATAGTCCTAGGTATAGTCATGGCTAAGGGTCTTGTCACCCATAGGGATATGGTCTTTGTCCCTGACATGTCAGAGGTCATGTCACCGTACCGTAGTGGTCACGTCATCGTACCATCATGTAACTCACCCACCACCATGTAGCCTATAAATATGGCATTTACTCCGGTGGGTGAGGGGATCGGATTTTTCAGACTCTATCTCTAAGATCATCACTTTCTCTCACTAAACACACTCTCTCTTTCAGCTCTATCTTCCCTCTCATTTGTCTCAAAGTCCTTGTTCAACCAAGCCGTTCATTCTTCTCGACCCATTCTAGTGAACCTCACTCCTACACTCAGTTAGGTTCAAACAATTGGCGCCCACCGTGGGGCCTGAGGAAAAAATGACAGAACAAAACTCCAACATACCCGGCGAGGTAACCCCCATCAAGGCAATGACGGATCCTAGGGTGTTCGCGGGAGTCGCGGAAGCCAGCAACCGCGACGCGGTACTCATCGAGGAAGAAGAGCCCGAACTAACGGCCAGGGAGATGAGGCAGCTGGTGACGAAGCAAAACGACGTCATCGCCGATATGCAAAAGCAGATGAGCCAAGTTATTGCGCTCATGATGAGCCGAGTAGCTGCGGCAGCGCCGAGTGCGCCGTCTGATGCGTTACAGCTAACGCAAGGAGGGACATCAGGCAATGACCCGCCACCACGTCAGGCAGCGGTTGAGTTGACCGCGCCTGAAGCCCAGCGGTACGAACCGCCCGGAAGAGCGGACCTCAGCTTTTTGGAGCAACACCTGTCCCCACAGTTCCGCCCCAATCCGCCTAGAAAGGCCTTACATCAACCGTTGTGCGCGAAGATCATGGCGGAACACTTGAGCGGGACGCCACCCACCCTCCCCACGTACAACGGCACGACTGACCCTGAGGACCACGTCAGCACCTTCTGCCTACGAATGCAACTCCAAACCAACTCTAACGCGGCACTGTGCCGGACGTTCCCATCAACATTCTCCGGGATATGCCTCGACTGGTATAACCGCCTCCCCAATGGAATCATCCGCTCTTTAGAAGAGTTCATACTCCTGTTCACAACGAAGTTCGCGTCACAAAAAAGAAGGCCTCTCCACCTCAAGGCGCTGATAGACATCCCCCAGAAGGATGGAGAAAGCTTGCGGGCGTTCTACGCCAGGTGGTCCAGGGTGGCAATGGCTGTAAGAGATCTCACCCCGGAAACCGCCGCCCATCACCTCTTGGACGCCACCACTAGCATGGAGCTCAAGAGAGCGCTAGCAAAGAGACCAATCACACTATCTACGGAGCTGGAAGTCAAGATTGAAAAGGGATATCACTTTGGAAGAGACATTGGGCGCGGGCTCCATCAGACGTTTCGAACCCGCCAAAATGCCCAAAGAAGATCAAGCTCGTAGGCAGCTTCCCGTGCCGCGAGACCAGCTGTTGCAAGCGCACATCGGCGCCAAACGCCCACCACTTCCTCCAGAACAAGCCCATCGGGGGCGGTCGCCAGATAGGCGCCCGCCAAGCTATACTCCCCTCAACGACACGGTTAAGAACGTCTACCACGTTCTGCGAGAGAAGGGGTACAAAATCAACTGGCCCGCCCCCATGAAGACCCTCCCGCACATGCGCGACCCCAAGAAGCGCTGTGAATTCCACAGGGACACGGGGCACTGGACAGAAAACTGCAGAGAATTGCGCTATGAGATCGAGGGCCTCATACAAAGGGGACTCCTGAATGAATTCATTCGCGGAGCGGAAGAACCGGTGGAGCGCCCTGTGGAACCCCCACCACCGCCACAGGCTGACTACGACGACGCCTCGTGCTCGTACGTAGTGTGAAAGGAAATTGAGGTGGTAACTGTAGAAGGGGACCGCCCGAAGAAAAAGACCAAGCGCGACCGCGCCATAGAGTGCGCGGCGGCGGAAGCTCCGCAGAAGTGCAACTTGAGTTTCGACGACGCTGAACTCCCTGGAGGGGTCCCTTCGGAGGACCCACTCATCATCACCGCGCTCGTCGCCGCCTGCAAGGTTCGCCGCCTACTGATTGACGGGGGCAGCGCGGCGGACATCCTTTTCAAAAGCACGCTCGACCAGATGGACATCGACCCGCGGCTAATCAAGCACGCTTACGGGAACCTAGTCGGTTTCTCCGGCACGAGGGTCCCAGTTATCGGTGTGGTCACTCTTCCAGTCGTGCTCGGGGACTAAGAGCCGCGCGTCTCGAAGCAAGTCGAGTTCACGATAGTCGACTGCAAATCCCCCCACAATGGAATTTTTGGCCGCCCGCTCTTGGCAAAATTCATGGCTCTCCCGTCAACATGCTACCAGAAACTCAAATTCCCCACTAAGGAGGGGAGCGGCGAAGCGCGCGGGACAACATGGGAGGCCCCAAAGCTAGGAGAAGTCCGCCAGACCAATATCGTTGACACAAGGGCAGAAGAACCTCGCCCGGAATCAATGGATTCTGACTTCGAAGTCGCCCTTGATCCGAGCGAGCCTACACGCAAGGTACGCGTTTCAACTCACGTCCCTGCTGACGCAATTGAACCGTTGATAAAGCTGCTGAAAGAGTATAAAGAATTATTCGCGTGGTGCACGGAAGACATGCCGGGGGTACCAAGAGAAGTCGCCCAACATTCCCTTGGGGTCCCAGTCAGTGCGAGGCCAAGACAGAGGATGATCGACGCGGTGTTCTCGCAACAAAGGGGGCGCAACATTGAGGCATACGTGGATGACCTCATTGTCAAGACCAAGGCAAGGAAATCACATCTGGACGACCTGCGCGAGACATTCGAAGCGCTCCGCAAACACAGTCTCCGCCTGAACCCGCTGAAATGCGTGTTCGGAGCAGAGGCCGGAAAATTCTTGGGATTCATGATCACCAAGCGCGGCATCGAAGTCGACCCAAAGCAAATCACCGCAGTCCAGGGCTTGCGCGCACCAAGAAACACGTTGGAGATCCAGTCTCTGAACGGGAAAATTGCGGCACTAGGAAGGTTCATCCCAAGGTCAGCGGACAAGTGTGCCCCATTCTTCAAGACACTGAAAAATGGCGCGCGATTTGCATGGACCAAGGAGTGCGAAGCGGCCTTCCTAGAACTCAAAGCCTATCTTGTTTCCCCCCCTGTATTGACTGCCCCAAAAATTAATGAAGAGCTTTTTCTGTATCTTGCCGTGTCCACAAGAGCCGTAAGCGCAGTACTAATATCCAAGAGAGACGGTCAAGGCGAGCGCCCGGTGTATTATACGTCGCGAACTCTAGCCAGCGCAGAAACAAGGTATTCCCCTATCGAGAAAGCAGCATTAGCACTGGTTAGCGCGGCGCAAAAACTACGCCCGTACTTCAAGGCGCACCGAATCACTGTCCTAACCAACCTCCCGTTAAAAAAGATCCTAACCTCAATGGAGGTATCGGGGCGGATGGTAAAGTGGGCCGTCGAACTGTCAGAGTACGACATCCAGTACGCTCCGCGTCCAGCAATAAAGGCGCAAATCCTGGCAGATTTCATTGCGGAGGGAGTAACCCTGGAGACAGCACCGGAAGGAGTGTGGGAGGTTTATGTAGACGGCGCGGCGAGCAAGCACGGCGCCGGCGCGGGGGTAGTCGTGCGCACACCCACAGGTGTTGTGCACGAAATAGAGATCCGATTCAGAGCCCTGAAGACAAATAACGCCGCCGAGTATGAAGCCATCTTGGCGGGAATGGTGGTTGCCAATGACTTGGGCGCTAGAACAATCAGAGTACTCTCCGACTCATCGTTAGCTGTCAACCAACTGAACGGAGCCTTCGATGCCAAAGAAGATGCACTCGCGCATTATATGGAGCGCGTCAAGCAACGAGCAACCACCTTCGAAGCGGTGACATACGTGCAAATACCAAGGGAAGAAAACATGCACGCCGACGCGCTATCCAAACTGGCAACAACAACAAACTTCGAGTCTACACGCCTAGTGACAGTACAAAAGGAGGAAGAGGAAACCAACCAAGAGGCCACGGTAAATACCACCCAAATCGCGGAAGATGACTGGAGAACCCCGATCATAAGGTTCTTACAAGACGGCGTGGTGCCAGAAGATGCCAAAGAAGCATGGACCTTGAGGCAGAAGGCGGCCCGATGCACAATAATTGGCCTGGACTTATACCGACGATCATACTCCGGAGCATATCTCAAATGCATCGGGAACGACGAGGCACGCAACATGGTGCGGGAGATGCATGAAGGAATGTGCGCGATGCACGCCGGGGCGCGCAGTATGGAGCGCACCATACTGTTACACGGGTACTATTGGCCGCGTGTGAAAAAAGACACAAAGAAGTACGTTGACGAATGCAACAAGTGCCAATTACATGCGCGCCAGCACCACCTCCCATCGACCGAGTTCCAAGGCAACCTGAGCGCCCGGCCCTTCGCGCAATGGGGAGTAGACCTTCTGGACCCATTCCTAACAGCAAAAGGGAAGCGCAAGTACATAATTGTGGCGGTGGACTACTTTACCAAGTGGATCGAGGCGGAGGCGCTGGTTTCTATAACGGCGCACCAGGTAACCCGCTTCTTAAAAAGTAATATCCTGGCGCGCTATGGAGTCCCGAATGCGTTCATCTTCGACCACGGAAAACAATTTGACTGCGCGGAGGTCATAGACTTCTGCGACCAAGTGGGAACCATCGCGAGGTTCGCATCGGTAGCCTACCCCCAGGCCAACGGCCAAGCGGAGGCAGCCAACAAATCCATCTTGCACGGCCTCCATACGAGATTAGACGACGCCAAGGGCAACTGGGCGGAAGAGCTCAACACGGTGCTGTGGGCGCATCGCACCACCTACAAAGTGGCAACGGGCGAAACCCCATTCGCGCTCACCTATGGCACAAACGCGGTTATACCCATAGAGGTGACGTTCCCAACATACCGAGTCATGACGTACAACGAGGCAGATAACGATGAGGCACGCCTGTTGGACCTAGAGCTAGCACAAGAACGGTGAGAGTTGGCAGCAATCAAACTAGCCGCGACGAAAGCGCAAGTAGCCAAATACTATAACGCGAAACTGGTCCTGCACAAATTGATTCTCGGAGATCAAGTGCTACGCAGGAACTTCCGCCCCGACCCCAAACATGGCAAGCTCGCTTCAACATGAGAAGGCCCGTACCTGATCCGAGAGGTTGTCGGCGCCAATACCTTCAAGCTCAGCGAATTGGGTGGCAACAAAATTCCAAGAACATGGAACGCGCAGAATCTCAGGAAGTATCATAGCTCAAGTTAATGTAACATTTGTGCACGGCCACAAGAAATCAGCAATAATATTGACTTCCCAGTTACTCGCGCTTTCACAGTTCGAAAGAACAAAAAATAGCAATAACTACGAGTTATTCGCGCCCCTCTTAGTTTGAAAGAACAAAAACTAGCAATGACTACGAGTTATCTGCGCCTTTACAGTTCGAAAGAACAAACAATAGCAATAACTAAGAGTTATTCGCGCTTTCACAGTTCGAAAGAACAAAAAATAGCAATAACTACGAGTTATTCGCGCCCCTCTTAGTTCGAAAGAACAAACAATAGCAATAACTAAGAGTTATTCGCGCCTCCACAGTTTGAAAAGACAAACAATATCAATGACTAAGAGTCATTCACGCCACCACCACTCGCGCTAAAAGGGCAGTACCTAAAAGTTATGCGGGCCAACACATGAACGAAATGCAAGTACTTTGGATTTCCTAACACGGGAACAAAAAAAAAACGCGCAAGAACGCGAATAAAAAAAAAAGAGAGAAGGCAGACAAACACAAACAAACGCAAAGCAGCGCTTCTACACTTAAGCCTACGACGAGGACTTCTCAGCGGTAGTGACGGCCACATCCCCATCCGCTGCCGCGCCCGAATCTCCCTTATCCTCCACCGCAGCTTCCTTATGCGCCTCACCGCCGTCATCTTCCTCATCCCCTTCTTCCCCCTCCTCTCCCTCCTCATCATTTCCTTCCTCATCGTCCTCAGAATCCAACTCCAGTGACTTCTTCTCACGCAGCCAAAACTGTACATGCTGCACCATACTGCGACTGTTCCACCGGTAGCTAGGAACCTCCGGCCGCACCTTCTTGCCAACTGCTATGACCGCTTTGGTCATCGCATCCGCCAGTATCTTCCCAAAGGAAGGTGAAGATTTGAACTGGCGAACCGCCGCGACCTGCGCTTCACGCACAGCTTCCGATTTGGCCACATCGTGAAGCCAAACCAAATCCCTCTTCTCCTTCTCAAAATCCTCCCGAGCCTGCTTCATCTTTTCAGCATGATCCTTCTCTAATTGGCTCTTCTCCCGCTCCCGCTCCTCCGCCAAACGTTTCTTTTCCCCTTCAAACTCCTCCCGCAGCTCCCCTCGGACCCGAGTCCGCACTGCCTCCAATTGCTCTTCCAGCCGGCTCTACAAAACGCCCAGCTGCTCTAGAGCATCGTTGGCCTTGTTGGTAGCCAACTCAGCGCGGCCCTCAGCTCCAGTCAGCTTACCTTCAAGCTGCACAATCTTCGATTCCTCAACCTTCATCTTCGCGCGCTCTCGACTCCGCTCCTGTTGAGCGCGGAAGGTCGCCAGCAAACCCTGTACCCACAACACCACAGGACTTAGTAAAAATAAAAAGAAGTGAAAAGGGGGAACTCCCGCAACTACGCCAATCTTACCGCGAAGTGCACTTGCGCAAGATCCTGAAGCGGATCAGACTTCTCCAGTCGCGACGGGACACTCAGAAGAGGTCCTAGTGCCCGGAGGGCATTGTTCGCGGCCACAACGTTACATGCCGCGCCCGTGTGGACCGCAGATCGCGGAAGTAGTCAATGGCGCCACCAGCCATCTGGGGCAATTTCTGCTGAATTGTGGCCCCAGATGAGCCACCAGCCGCGCTACTTTCCGGCCGAACGCTCCTGTCCACTGAGGCCGTCGGCTCAACAATTACAAGCGGCTGTTGTCTCGGTGTTTGCCCAGATTGCTCCACAACGCGAGCAGCCTTCGCAGGTTTCTCTGCAACCACAGGCTGCTCAACCTCTTTCCTCTTCGCGCTCTTGGGCCGTGCGACCTCTTTTCCCTTCTTCTTCCCAGCGCGAGGTGCCTTCACAATGTCATCAACTGACATCATACTTGCCAAGCTGGAAAAATCAACACCTGCGCCAATAAGCCGTAAGAGGGCGGTTAATATGATAGAATGCAAAATGAAAGAAGCACAACTAACCATCGGCAAAAAGTTCTTCTAAACAAGCTTCGCGGACTCCGCCATCGTATAAGTTGAACTTCTGATGCATGCACGCTTCGTATTCATCATCGAGCTTAGCGTAATGCCCCAGGTCCGATTCATACCCATGCGTGCCGCCCTTCTTCCACTCGGTCGGCTCCGCCATAAATTCACTCGCCCACTCCCCGGGGGGCTGGTTTAACATAAAAGAAACGCTCAAACCAAGTCTTTTTCAACTTGGGAGACCCTTACACGAAACCCTCAGGTCTCTTGTCACGCCGCTTGATAGAAAGGCAGTCGCTCCTCCTCGTGGGATCCTTGATCTTATAAAATTTACGGAATAAGCCGTAAGTTGGCTCAATCTTAAGCCTCTTGCACGCGAGACGGAGGCAGCTCGCGTGCATTATCACCGAAGGAGAGAGACGCCCAACTGAACAATTGAGACGCCTGCACAAAGCGCATAGCAAAGGGTCGATGGGGAACTTAAACCCCATCACCCAGTACTCGGTGTACACCCCAAACCAGCCCGCGGGACAGTTCCCAACCATACTTCGCGCGGACGGAACCGCGTACTCCCAATGGGGGGGGGGGGGGGGGGGGGGGGGGGAAAGCCTAACCCACGCACTATGTTCATCACGTCCTGATACCCGTAAATGGACGCGTGATCAGGTCCCCTAAGAAGATTGTCACAGGGCGCGCGCTGATCGCCCCACATCTCCGCCCAGTCAATCACGGTGTAAGCCGCGCCCACACCTCGGAAGCCCAATCGGCTCATCGCTTCAGTTACGCGCGCGATACATCGCGGTTCTGACTGAGTATCGGACCCTTCGCGCCTCTCCGAGTCAGCCACCCCAGATGCAACGCCTCGAGGCCGCCGGATAATCAATACCCCACGCGCACCGGCGCTCGCCTGGCCACTCCCGGACGCAATGATCCCCTCGTCGGGTCCCCAGTTTGCATCGACGTCGAGCGACGGCGACGCCGCCAAAACTACATCGCCACCGTCGGCTCCACCGTCATCCCCATGCCCAGAATCATCCAGATCCAGTGAAGGATCGGTAGAAACACGTGAAAAAGAAGAGGGATTACCTTCTTCGCCCTGCACGACCTCGGTCTCGTTGATGTTGGTGCTATCCATTATAATACTTCGAATCAGCAACAACAAGATGAGAATCGAGGTTGTAAAAGAAGGAGAGGAATCCCAGAGACGGCAAGAAAGCACAAAGAAACAAACAAAAATTTTCTTTCACGAAAGCAAAGTGAGTTCCGACTTCTGGGCAGAGATGAGGTATTTATACTCGACAACGGAAAGCTGAAGGGTTAAAGTTGCATCGAGAATCGCAACCGTCAGAGCCTTTTCAAATTTCAAAACGGTCGCCAAAACCGACCAACCGCACACATACACGTGGCAACCTACCATCCCTAGGCACTAGCCGCTGACGTCATAGGTTCCGCACAGCGCCTGGGGGGCAGGATACGCCCACAAAGGAAAAAAACACGCTAAAAAATAATACCAACTAGAAAAGCGTCACGCACAACCAACCCAGGAGATCTCGGACACTCGCGAAACATCACACTAGGGGGCAACGCGAAGACAGAGGCTTCACGCGCAACCAACCCAGGAGATCTCGGACACTTGCGGAACGTCACCGATGGGGGGCAACGCGAAGACGGCGCGCACAACCAATCCCGGAGATCTCGGATGGACGGGAATCGGGCAAAGGATGCACCAGTTGTGCGCGCCACCGACGATCACGCGAAGACCAGAGCAGACACTAACTTACCCAGATCGCGCCAATCATAATCAACAGGCAGAATCGCGCAGATCCAAGTCGCTCGCATGAAGATCAAACAGGCGGCATTCGCGGAATACCCCCTGATGGGGGGCAATTGTTGGGGATATGACTCGGATCTCAACACGCCGAAGAAATACCCAAGGATGCTCACGTCAAAGCCAACGCGCGAGTCGCGCCAGGGCTAAGCGCGAGTGTAGAGACCGGCCCCAAGGACCGCGCATAGACGCCAAACCACGGCGCTTTGGACAAGCGCGAGCCCTCACCGAGAAGTTGTAGAAGCGGCACCGCGTCACCCGAAGGGTAGTCAACATCATAGTCCTAGGTATAGTCATGGCTAAGGGTCTTGTCACCCATAGGGATATGGTCTTTGTCCCTGACATGTCAGAGGTCATGTCACCGTACCATAGTGGTCACGTCATCGTACCATCATGTAACTCACCCACCACCATGTAGCTTATAAATATGGCATTTACTCCGGTGGGTGAGGGGATCGGATTTTTCAGACTCTATCTCTAAGATCATCACTTTCTCTCACTAAACACACTCTCTCTTTCAGCTCTATCTTCCCTCTCATTTGTCTCAAAGTCCTTGTTCAACCAAGCCGTTCATTCTTCTCGACCCATTCTAGTGAACCTCACTCCTACACTCAGTTAGGTTCAAACAGCTCCCGTTTAATTGTGGGTTGTACTTTAGCGTATTTCACCAAATCGTACTACTACGAACAGATTTCGAGAAACACTAGGGGATTGGTTGATTAGCTTTCTTCCTCCTATGTTTGTACTTTGTAGTGAAGCAGAACGACATGATGAATACATATGTGTTAGGTTTGATTGTTTTGTTCTCTTTTCAAACGTTTCAGGAGAAGGAACTTACATCTATAAACAGAATCACCGTCACAAGATATAAAAATCGGTAGACAAACGCATCAATGAAACTGTATCGGAGGTTGTATCAAATAAGTCAATGATAGTGTATTTTGTGGTTAAATTATGATTTAATGGTAATTAATGGAATCATTTCACCGAGAACCTTATACTGATTTGGACTCTTTGAGACCGTTTTTCAATTTGAGTGTCAATACGACACGTTTTGCAAACACGACAATGAATCTTGTAACAGAGTATTTCAGAGTTCATCAAGGTTATCAACTCCCTGTTTGGCCCGATTTGACCCAGACCCAATGAGAAAAACGGGCGCAACACGCTTGCGGGTCGGCCTGTAGTAAGGTTCTCAGGATGAATTTGTTTGAATTTTCACTATTTCATCTAAAAAATGTTCACTATATGATGATATTTGATATAATTTTTAAATGTATGAACAATTTGACCATTTATTCTCAACACACTTGCTCGACCGGACAACCAAACTAAACCGTGGAATTCATAGGTGCATGAGCAACTCCTTGTGGGGTGTGACTATGTGAATGACATCTGAATCCATCATAGTGTGAACTAGGGTTGGGAAACGGTACGGTCTGGTCCAGACCAGACCATATATACGGTCTATGGTCCAGACCGAGAGGCTGAAGTATAAACCACAGACCAGACCACAGACTATACGGTCTGGTCTAGACCACGCCTGTGCGGTCTGGTTCGGTTTGGTCTGGTCTAGATAGACCACACTCAAAGAAAAATGAATAATTTATTTAGTCAACCATATAAAAAATTGAACCAATAACCAAGAAAAATAATTGTTATTTGCCTTAAAACATTAATCCTAACATACATGATTAATTTTGATACCCTAAATCTTAGTACATAACAAAAATACAAGGTAAAAGCATCCCAACTTGCACCATAACGTTATAAACATTAACATAATGTCATATGGAGACACGATCATCTCTACTCTCTGGTTAAATGTGGTTGTGAATGAAGGAGGAACGAGATTCTCAAAATTAAGGTTGGGACTTGGGTGTCGTTGTGGGAGTTGGGAGAGTGATCGAATGGGCTATTAGCACGTATTGACAAGTCGGTTGGGTCCACGGTTTGGTCCGGTAAATCGCGGTCTAGACCAGACCAGACCAAGAGATCAAAAACATAAAATAATACAGACCATGGACCAGACCAGACCATACTTAATGGTCTACGGTCCAGACCAAACTGTGCGGTACGGTTTGGACCACAGTTTTTCTAACGGTCTGGTCTATTTTCCCAGCCCTAGTGTGAACGTACAAAATTTATTTGGACCGAGCTGCCCAATCAACACGGGTAATTGGGCTTTGTTCGAAAAAGGAAAGTTGAGGTTTAGCACTAAACCATTGGAAAATGTTTCTAGCCATTGGATACTTGAGAGTTTTTCTCCCCAGAGAGTCAAGGTCAAGTCGTAAGATATCGTAGACTTTTAATTCTTAACTTTATACCCTACCAATACCACTACCATGACTTTTGCTTGGTGGGATACATACCAAATTTTAATAAGGAGACTCGTTATTGGGCTTTGACTTGGACTCTATATATTCTCCATCGTATAATATGATAGTAATTCATTTCATTCAAGCCATCTCACATTTGATAAAACAATCCATCCATGCCCAAATTAAAGATTCCAGTTGTACAAGTACTACTAGTAGCCATATCCTTCTTACTAGTGCTACAACAATGTTGCCAAGCCTCCATGCCACAATATCATCCACCATTGCTCTCTTCAAATCTCTGTCTTTCTGATCAAAGTGATGCATTGCTGAAGTTGAAGAAGTCCTTGGCCATCCATGCAAATGGCCACGACAAAATGGCATCGTGGAATGATGGAGTGGACTATTGCACGTGGGAAGGTGTTACTTGCGACTCCTCCACTGGTCACATCGTGGGTCTCGACCTCAGTTGTGATGAAAAACTATCTGGTACACCTATCCTATATTGTTGTCGTCAGCTTCATGAGCAACTTCAAGGAGACTTCATCTCTCACTTGTCGTACCTCCAGAGTCTCAATCTGGCCAACAATTGCTTCAATGGCTCAATGATCCCCTCAAGTTTTGCCCGATTAACCAGTTTGACTTATCTGAATCTCTCGCATTACTAGGTTTTCTGGTGAAATCCCGTCAGGATTCAGCCATCTCAACAAGCTTGTTTCACTTGATCTTTCGTCTAGCTTCGTTTCGTTTGCCAAAGATAATGACTTCTCGAAGTTGCTGGCTAACGCGACAAAGTTACGAGAGCTTGTGCTTCAGAATCTAAATATGTCAAACATCAAACCTTCCTTATTCGCCAACTTGTCCTATTCCATGAAATATCTGGACCTAACCAATTGTGGATTGGTAGGGAGTTTCCCAGAGAGTGTCTTCCATCTGCCAAACTTGCAAGTGTTTATTCTCACAAAGAACTGTGAGCTCTCTGTTCAATTTCCACTCTCAAATTGGACAACTAGCCCCCTCAAGATACTACATGTTTCCAGGACTAACACTTTGGGAAAAATCCCAATTTCCATGGGAAATCTCACATCCCTTGCTCATTTGGACCTCTCATTCAATCTTTTCTCAGAGATATTTCCTAGTACTATTTCCAACCTAGTTCAACTAGAATACTTGGATCTCACCGGAAACAACTTTTCTGGGCCTTTTCCTGACATTTTTGGCAACATCACTCAACAACTAACAACACTTAAAGTTAGCCAAAACCATTTCTATGGTCATGTTCCAAATTTGATCTTCAACCTGCCAAAACTTGAGGTGCTGGATTGTGCACAAAATCATCTTGTTGGTCCGCTTCCAACTGAGGTAGTCCATGATAGCTTAAGTAATCTTCTACAATTTGTCGACTTGACAGGTAACTTTCTAAACGAGTCTATCCCATCTTGGTTATTAGCCCTTCCATCCTTGAAATTTCTGAGTCTTGCTCACAACCAACTATCTGGAGAAATCCCGGAGTTGAAATTGAGATCCTTGGAACACATTTATCTTCATCACAATCAGTTATCTGGCCTTGTACAAAACTCCATCTTCAATCTCATCAATGTCACCGACATTCGACTCGAGTCGAATAAGTTAACAGGGGTCTTCCTCTTGGAAACCATCATGAAGTTTAGAAATCTCCGAAACTTGAGTCTTTCAGATAACAATATTTCAGTCACATCAAATGACAATTTACATGATGATCAGTTCCTCCCATCCCAGCTTTTAGGTCTGGAGTTGTCTTCATGCAACATAACCAACATCTCAGCCACATTTTTCGAGCTGCTTCCGCATCTGCTGATCCTTAATCTCTCCCACAACTTTCTGAGCACCATGAGTATTCTACCATCAACCATGTCCGAGCTTGGTGTTCTTGACCTAAGCCACAACTCGATACAAGGTCCACTTTCAGTCTCGTGGAGTAGTCCCCAACTTACATACTTGTCAGTGGCAAACAATAATTTGTCTGGGAGGATACCAAACCACATTTGCAATCTCTCCAACCTTCAAGTCATCAACTTGTCTAAGAACAATTTGAGTGGCAACATTCCTCGGTGCTTGGATAAACTTACCCAGTTGTCCGTCTTGGATCTTAGGACAAACAACTTAAGTGGTCACATACCAACAACATTGGGGAATCTGAGCCACCTAGAGAATGTGGACTTAAATGGCAACAAATTAGGAGGGTCATTGCCACTATCTCTAGGAACATGCAACAATCTTCAAGTACTAGATGTCGGGGACAATAATATTGATGATGTTTTTCCCACTATGGTTGTCATCTCTTCCTCAACTACAAGTTCTCGTCTTGCACTCCAACTTTTTCCATGGTCACATCAAGATCGAGAGTACTATGGATCCCAGGTACAACTTTTCTATGTTGCGAATATTGGACCTTTCCAACAACTACTTCAATGGCTGCCTGCCCGCAAGTTTGTTTCACAAGTTGCCAGCCATGACGATCTTGCAAGAGTTTGAGACAGCGGGAATAAGCTACTACATTCAATCGGGGAGTTATCACTATAAGTATTCGGCTGTTCTGACAGTGAAAGGTTGCAAGATTGAGCTGGAGAGGGTGTTGACAATCTTGACAACCGTGGATCTGTCGAACAATAATTTTCACGGCCAAATTCCAGATGCAGTTGGAGGGCTAAATTCTCTCATATGGCTTAATCTTTCACACAACCACTTCATCGGCCCGATTCCATCTTCGTTGGGCAATTTGGCCCAACTCGAGTCCCTGGATCTCTCCTCTAACCAACTTAGAGGGGAGATCCCGTCGCAACTGGCGAGTTTGACTTATCTTGAAAAATTGAACCTCTCGCGAAATTCGCTTCGAGGGTTGATACCTCGGGGCGGACAATTCGACACATTTGAAAACACTTCTTATGTTGGAAACGAAGGGTTATGTGGGTTTCCATTGTCCAAGAAATGTGAAGATGATGATGATGACGACGACGACGAATCGAAACCGAAATCCGAATCTGGTATTGGAGCATTGTTTGATTGGGAATTTGCAAGAGCAGGATACGGGTGCGGGCTAGTAATTGGAATATCGGTCGCCTACATTATGTTCACTATCAGGAAGCCCCGATGGTTGGTGGAAATGGTGGAGAGGTGGACTTGGCAAGACGAGGCTAGAAGGTGGAAGCGGGCCATAACATTTTAAGTTTTGCTAAACAAAGTGAAGTTAGTGCAATCTTGGTAGAGATAATATTGCTCCCTAATATTGTTTGTGTAATTAAACTTGGATTGAATAGTATACATGGTGTGTGTCTTCCAAATAATGATGGTCATCCAATATTGTTTGTGTAATTAAACTTGGATTGAATAGTAAACTTGGATGACCAAATAATGATGGTCATCCAATACACGAAATCAAGTAATGATGGTCATCCAATATCGATTGAACCAAATCTAATGATACTTAACAAATAGTTTTTTTTTTGTGAAAAAGATACTTAACTTACAGTTGGGTGGTAATTGGTAAGTCATTGTGTGTGTAAATTTCTATATGTAATGACCTTTAAACTTGGACAACGAACATACTATAATTGATTTGGCCAGAACAAAGCCTACTAATGAAGTATAACATGAAGTTCTTGTGTGAGGTCGTGTGAATAGTGGTCAGGCTAATTTAGCTACTTTAATTCATTAGTAGTGTTTTTTTTTATTTAGACAGTGGTTGGTTAGGGGTAACCGAAAGTTACTGGGCATATTAAATCTGATTAAGGGATGAAAATACTTAGTTATTCCATGTAACCATGTCCATGTGCATATTAGTTGTATCCCTATATAATGAGTAGTGATTAAGTTTATTAGTAATTAATCATTACTTGGAAAGTCAGCGGCCAACACCCAAGGATTGTCATATTTAAAATATTGTTCCAAACTAGGGGTGGAAGTTTGGTTTAACTATTTGGGATCCATCAAATATCACACAAAATTTATCAATATTTAATTTATTGATTACTGAGTTAATTTTTTGGGTTTGTGATTGACATTGATTTTTAAGTAGTATTCAATATTCTAGATATGCAATGGGAATTGATATATACCAAGATATCGAGCATTTCCAAAAACTTTAACATGATATAATGTACCTTCCCTTATCTCACAGAGCTTCAAATTGCCCTCTCAAATAAATGAAGGACATGGTTTATCCTTAATAACCAAATATATAATTAACTATATGATTGTAAGAAATGACTAATTCTTATTGACTTGTGTGTATGCTCTATCTTAGAAGAATGAATTGCTTAGTTGTATTGATGAGCAATTATAGTTAAACTAAATTGAGATTTAGAGAATTATAAGTGATTTAATAATATTGAAGTATAAGTTCTGTACATATGATTGTAATGAATGGCTAATTCTTATTAACTGATGTTTATGTTTACGATGAAATATTTTAGAAGAATGAATTATTTAGTTGTATTGATGAATGACTAAAGTGAAACTAAATTTAGATTTAGAGAATCATGAGTTATTTAATAATAGGGAAGTATAAGTTTAGTCAATTGAACATAATACCCCAGTATTTGTATGTTTGGGAGTATAAGCTGCTATACTATTAACATATGAAACTATTTCAGATTGAGATTGATTTGGTCGGTATTTAGCATTTGAGGTACCAATAAACTTATTTCTCCTAGTCATAGCAAAGTCCATACACCAATTAATGACTAATGACATGTAAAACTTGCAACTAAGTATAACATTTAATTAGTCACGAATCTAAGGCAGAAAAATGAGGTACCAATATACGTGTATTCAACGGAGTATTTATTAAGGCTCCGGATACTATAACAACACCTCTTTTGTTGTTATAGTAACAACAAGGGTAAAAGGGTCCATTAACACAATATCTAACAAATAAAAAAAATTAATATCCAGCTGCAGCCGTCTCTGGATCTCCTCCTCGCGTGTATCTTTCTTCCTCATCGGCTTTTTCTCCTCCAATACTCTCCCCGGTGCCGACGCCGTCCAATCTGAACCTTCTAACCTCTCCACGTGGTCTCGCAAGAACAGCAAGCGCTTCGCCTGTGGATCGCGACGACGACGTTGCTGACGTGGAAGGCCTGGCGCTACACGAACCTCACGACCGACGGCGGTGTTATTTCCCCACTGTTCGTATGTTTCTCCTCTCTGCACCGATCAGAAACCTCTTCTTAATGCCGGTATTCGTTTTCGCCGCCGCCGAAAATGCAGTTACCGACTCCGACGCCGGAGGCCCCAATCCTCCTCTTTCAATTGCAGCCAAATCTCGCCTCGTTCTTTATTCTGCACTTTGGCCCACTATGGTACTCGAGAACATCAAGGATCTGGATTCTACCCAGCCCTAATTCTCATCTCCGTCGGCACAGGCGGGATCAGAACATATTGTGAGCTTGAGAGTGGATATTGATGGCTCTGCCCTCTTTTGCTTTTGCTTTTCAGCTTGAGATTGATATGTATAACAACCGATCTGAACCCTACATGCAAAAGATGACGCTAATTTCAGCAGTAGATAGAGAATTTTGATGTTGGAGAGGTCCCGTTGAAGCTGCAGGAGAGACCGCAACGAAGTGAGGGAGGAAGCAGTGGAGTAATGGCTAAAGTGAATTAGGATTCAAGCTTCTGAACTTGGAAGCAGAGATTGGATTGCCCCTTTGTACAGGTGTGTCAACTGAATCAGATATGACATGAGCATGGTCTGATTTTGTAGTCGACTTGCATGTGGTATTTTTTGGGTGATCTTTAGTTGGTTATGAGTTTGGTTGTGTGGTCATCTCCAAGAACAAAGTTGAGATGTCTGTTTATGTTGCAAAAAAGATAATTCCAAGTTGTAAAATTCGTGAGATGGCTGGGTGGAGTCTTGTGATTGGATTGTGATTTAAGTTATTCAATTATGAGTAGTTCAACATGGAAGAGCTTTGTTACAATTATTGGTTTGTGATTCTAAATGGGGTTGTAGCTTTGTAACAGTTTTGCATTCTTTTGTTAGTTATCATTTCATAAGCACACTAGAAACTTCTCAATACATACGATAAATCACCTAAAATAAATCAGAAAAGTTAGAAAGCAAACCACAAATATTTTATAAGCACATCAGAAACCTCCTAATACAAACCACAAATGCGATAAAACAAACCACAAAAGCATACCGGAAACCTCCTAAACGAGACCGCAAATGCTCTAAAACATACTGGAAACCTCATAAAGCAAACCACAGAATTTTCAAAAACACACCAGAAACCTCATAATCCAAACCACAAACACGATAAAGCAAACCACACAAACAAACCAGAAACATCCTAATGCAGACCAAAAATCTATTAAAACAAACCAGAAACCTCACAAAGCAAACCACAGAATTTTCAAAAACACACCAGAAACCTCATAATGCAAACCACAAACACGTTAAAGCAAACCACAAAAACAAACCAAAAACCTCCTAATGCATACCACAAATCTCCTAAAACAAACCAAAAACCCCACAATGCAAACCACAAAGTTTTTGAAAGCAAACCAGAAACTTCTCAATGCAAACCACAAACACGATAAAGCAAACCAGGAACTTCGTAATGCAAACCACAAACGCGATAAAGCAAACCACAAAAGGCATACAAAAATGTGAGAAACCAAACCATAAATCTCACAATGTAGACCATACATCCGGTCTTCGTTGACCGGTCAACGAAGACCGTTGACCGGTCAACGAAGTTCGTTGACCGGTCAACGAAGTTCGTTGACCAAACTCCGATGACCGTCAGTGACCGGATTCCGGCGCCGATAAGCATATTCCGGACCCGGTGACTAGATTCCGATGCCGGTAAGCATATTCCGACGCCGGTAAGCATATTCCGACGACGGTGAGCATATTCCGTGACAAAATAGCATATTCCGGCGACAAAAAAGCATATTCCGGTGACCGGCGACCAGATTCCGGCGACCGATGGCCGAATTCCGGCGACCAAAATTTTGGGCCGAAAATAAAAAAATATTTTTTATTTTTTTATTATTTAAATATATTTTTCATAATGACAATTATACCCCTGCTTTGATTTTACACTAGGTCAACTCAGTTCATAAAAAGTCATCACAATCCTAGATTCCTATTGGTTGGAGGCTAGTGTTGTTACAATAACAACACAAGGAGTGTTGTTACCGTAACTGATCCCATTTATTAACTATATATGCTATTGTTTTGGAATCGCAACTATTTTTTGTAAAACACTGCTATCTTCATGCATCTTCATCAGCACAATTGTTACATACATTCCATGCAATATTGCAACATAGATATCTCAACAATTAAGCCGCAAGCACATCTAGCATACATACGGTCCGTTATTTCTAATCATTATATGTATAATAATACTATTACAGTAATCACATGATGCTCTCCACCGTTCCATAACCACAGATCCTCTCTGTACTTAAATTAGCTCTCTCACTCAACGTTTACTTTTTGAGTTCTCGAAACAACTAATCTCACTTCATAATCTTAATTAACGACCCTATATATACGTATTAATCATAATTAAATTCTAGAGCTCGTACGTCATGCCAACCTTAAGCATGCGCTTGTGCGGGATATCAAACACCTTCTCACTCTGCCTCACATTCCTCTTCAAGAAATTGTAAGCATAATCGATCAAAACCCTCTTCCCCATCCCCGCTCCTTTCCCCGCCACCACCTCGTTCTCTCCGATCAAATGAACCACCCCGGCCCTCCACGCTTTCTCGATCACCTCCATCTCCTCCGCCGCCGCACCACCACCATCCCCACCGCCTTCCTCCTTCTCCCAACCGCCGACGACGAACTCCTTCAACTTCTCCACCAACATCCCCTCAAACGGCTCCTCCTCGTTCCTCACGTCCGTGTACCCGTACCTGTTATAAACCGAACAGGAAAAATTAGGATTACCGAATTTTCTTTTAGTTATCTTTTTTTTTTATTATAGCTTTCAAAATTGTTCATGCCAAGAGTACGTACCTGGCCACGCAACGGAACATGTTGAGCCCCTTGGGCTCGACGCGGCGGAACAGGAACCTCTCCTCGCTGGGGACCTTCCCTATGGGGAGGGACTTGATGGAGACGAAGACGAGGACGGAGTGCAACGCGGGGACGTTGCCCACGTAGTGCTCGAAGATCGGTGGGATCCCCTGGACCAGCCCCGAGTAGAACAGGGCCAGCCCGGGGAGCCTGCTGACCGACTGTACAGTCGTGTCGGTGACGATCTCCCTCACTTTTTCGAGGGAGATCTTATGGTCGAGCTCGTAGCGGTATTTCCTCCTGTACACGTCGTTCCACACGAACATGATGGACATGAGGACCGCGGCGATGGCCAGTGGGAGGTAGCCTCCTTGGTTGAACTTGTAGAGGACCGAGCTCAGGTAGAGGAGCTCCACGCTGCCGATGGTGAGGACGAAGGCGATGACCAGGAAGATGTTGGTCTTCCATATCATGAGCATGATCAGGACCAGGAACGAAGAGGTCAGGGTCATCACGAAGACCACGGCGATTCCTGAAATACGTATGGTAAAAGTCAAGAGATACGAAGTAGAAAGTAGTTTTCTAATAAAATGCGGCTCGGTGCTCTACTGTGTCCTGGATCCGCCGCCGCTGTTTACCATATGGATTATGTAAAAGTAGGGCTGAAACTGGGTTAGATTCGTCGCACTGATATGAAACTAGTATATGTCGCGCTCTTGTTTTCTCTCCTTGATTCTATCTAATCTGTTTGGGCGTGGCCGAGCCAGTAGATCATAAGATCAATAAGTGATGTGACCGACAATCCTAAATTGACCCGACCCGTACAGAATCAAAGGATGACTCAATCCTAAACTGACGTCATGGATGTTAGAGTCAGACGAGTAAAGTTCGGGTCAGCAAAATAAAAAATTACTCATTTTATTTTTTCTTACTTACAGTACCTAAACTTTAGTTTTTTTTTACAAACAGGTCCAGATATTTTGGTAGTCAAAATTATGTTTTTGTACTTTTAATACTTTTGTGTTGCATTATAATTAGTGTTTCTAAACCATTCATGTCCAATATGTTGGTACTTTGTCTTCTCCCAATTTCAAATCACTAATAATTGTTATTACAGGTTACTGGATCAAAAAATGATCCGGACAACGCTAAATTGACTCGACCCTACCCAAATTTTACAGAGTCAAAAAAATACTACTACCCTAAACTTACGTTATAGACAAACCGACCCAACTCGACCATCAGATCAGGTGGGACCATACCAGTATTTATCTAGGATCAAACTTACTTCACTAAACTATAAAGAGCACAAATGATCATAATTACCGTATGCATTGCCGATCTTGGCAGTAGTCTGGAACCCAACGGTGACTCCAATACATGCCAGCATAAGAAGATAATTAACCTCCGGGATGAACACCTGTCCAGCAAACTTCGTCGAAGTATGCACGATCTTCACTCGAGGAAAACATCCCAGGGCCAAAGACTGCTGGATTATCGAAAACGTCCCCGAAATCATCGCCTGGCTCGCTATAATCGACGCCAGAACCGCCACCACGAACATCGGCCAGTACAACCCACCTATACACCGACACACACGCCGCGAATCAGTAAACCGTAGTGCGAGTCAACAACAACCAGTCGGTCCCAATAAATCGCAAAAAATTATTTCAAGGTTTCGGGAACCTGGAATGGATTTGTAGAAAGTGTCGGCGACGAGGTGGGTGTTCTTGCTGAGGAAGGAGGCCTGGCCCGTGTAGGCGACGATGAGGGCAGGGTAAGTGACGCAGCACATGCTGATCTGGATGGATCGGACGGTGAAGTGGCCGACGTCGGCGAAGAGGGCCTCGGTGCCCGTGGTGGCGAGGACGACGCCGCCGAGGGAGATCCAGGCTTGTTTCTTGTTCCTGGTGAAGTAGTCGACGATGTATTTGGGGTTGAGGGCCTTGAGCACCGTGGGGTCGTAGGTGACGAAGTTGTAGAAGCCGATGCCGGCGATGAGGGCGAACCAGACGCAGATGATCGGGGCGAAGCTGTAGCCCACTTTGTCGGTGCCGAACCGCTGGACCGTGAAGAGCGCGATCAGGATGCCCACCGAGATCCACACGACCATCTCTGCAATATTGGGTTTACACAAACAAAAAAAAAATTAAACAACATATAATTTGATTTTGGGAAGTGAGAATGAAAAATCAATGTGGATTAAATTTGTTTCTATGTTTACCACTAACAATTCTTTTTTTAAAGGATAATAGACACTAATTTAATTTATTTGGAAATGTTAATTCGTGATATTAACTTGTCCTCCGAATTACGGGTGGCTATACGGTCCGGTTAAATTGGCCCGAATCGATCTGGTGTCTTTTTGGGAATATAAAGACCAAAGATTGGATTGGACACAATCTCGTCTTGATCCGGTCCGGTCCTGTCCCAATTCGGTTTTTGATTTTAGATTGAGCATGTGGGGATTTGAGTGGCCTGAGGCCTCAAAGGGTGAGGAGTTGGTTAAGTTTTGGTGTTGAGCTCTCTTATCCAGTCTTTATCCAGTTTTTTATCCGACCTCAAATCTGAGCCTAAAGATGAGATTAAAGTGTTTGTTATCCGGATCCGATCCCAAACCGGATTATACGATCCAATTTTGGGTAAAACCAAACAGATCGAACCAAATAGTCAACCCCTACTCCAAATTCCATCACAAAATTCGCGCTTAATTTGCTTGTGGAGTTCAACTTAAAAAGATTTGGCCCAATATTGAACTCTTTTTAAGTCCACTCCCAATCGGATGCAGACTTATACTTAGTGGCGAACGGAACTAGATTGAAGTATATATAGATAAAATTGCATGTAAAATATGTAACAAATTTAGAAAACTAAATAATCGAATCAGCATTTAACCCCTTTTCTCAATTACCACAATTCAATTTACTAGTCTTTAAATTTTTTTTAACTCTTTTGATTTTAAATGTCTGAATTCGTCGCTGCTAATACTTGAAGAGTAAACATATTGAATTGAGGGGATATTACGTGTGCTTTTAATTTGTTTTTTGTCCAAGACCTGTGGTGCTGAAGATTGAAATTGATACATTTAGCTGTTTTGACTATATATAATGTTTTTTTGTTTCAAAATATAATTACATTATTGAAAGGTGAGAAGATTAGCTTTAGTGCATGCGCGTACCTTGAGACATGGACTCTTCCGCCTGCTTGATCCCTCCAACTGCAGATAAAACTGCATACGTTTTTTTTTATATATATAACGTCGTTAGAATAGTGTTTCTAGTAAAAGAAGTAATTAAGCAATTGGAGAACAAATAAATAAATAATTCAAACTAAACCAATGCAAAATTCTCGACCAATTTCACTTGTAAAATATTTTCCGTCGCAATACAATTGTTTTGAAACTACAAGCGAAGTTGAGCTGTTGTGAGCGCAGATCGAGCCCCAAATTCAGTTTTGCGGTTTTTATTTTAACCGAATTTCGTGCTTTCCAGTTTTCCAACTTACCGGTTCGATTAACCGAACCAACGGCGCTAACATTGAGTAAACATGAAGTGGTGACATCAAAGACTAGAAGGAGACAATAATTGACCCTGTTTAGTAGGAAATAATGTTATTCTGGCCCGTAATAATACTAATTAACCAAAAAAAAAAATCCCTTTCTCAAAGTCCAGAAAGTAACCTGACACCTATGACACACCACTCGACGGAATCCGCATGTGAACGTTACCTCATTTTTTTCCAAAAAGAAATAAGGTTACGAAACCATATTCTATGCATCCATGATTCTCAGACTCTTGACTTTCTGGGCTGCCAAAATACAATACTAATTTCTCGAATTAAAGTGGGCAGTAGCTATCGTCACATGAAAGACGACCAAGAATCAGAAGTATGTATCACTGAAAGGTTCCGTTCTAAGTATGAACTCCACCAGGCCAGACCATTATATTATGGTCAATAATGACAACTTGAAGAAGAGGAAACAGAAACAAAAACAAAAACAAAATAAATAAAAAAAGATTTACCACCTACCCATTATTATTTAAGGACTTCACAAGTTACCCTCACATGAAAAAAAATCCATCGACCACTTTCGAAAAATCGGTAGATTAATTGCTTCTGATAAATCGTCGACCGTATTTTGGAAGCGACCGATCGATCGTTTGTCAGAAAATCGTCGGCAGACTACCATTTGTTGGAAAATGCCAATTGTTTTTTTTTTTCATAAACCAATCAGTCTTAAATAATTCGAGCTGTTGAGAAATTCTCATGTATGATATTGAGCCACACTTTCTTACAATTTTCTGAAAAATGATCATCAAATCGACCTACTGTTTTCTCCAAATCATTAAATAACTCAGGTGTTGAGAAATTCTCATATTGAGCCACACTTTCTTACAATTTTCTGAAAAATGATCATCAGATCGACTGACCTATTGTTTTCTCCAAATCACAATAACATTTTTTAACGATCGAATCAACGCCGCAACTTATAAACAATCGACCGATTTTATAGATGGGATCGATCGTTTTCTACATGTCACGATGACTTGAAAGTCACTATAAACTTACCCATTATTAATTAATAATTCCCGGCTTGTAAGAAGTATCACGAATATCCCATGCGCACACATGATAAAAAAAAAGCAGCAGGAAAGAAAAAAAAGGAAACAACAGAAACGAACACACGTGCATGACCAAGTTGTAAGAATAGTAGCTAGTAGTTTTTATTTTACCAGAGATGCAGGGAGTGAGAACGCCGTCTCCAATGACCATGGAAGTGCCCAGCATGGTGGCGAAAAGCAGCACGTATTTCGCCGTCCAACTCTGCTCCAGCTTTGACTTCAGCACCGACGCCCTCCGCGAGGTCTTGCTGCTCGGCAGCTCCAGCTGGTAGTTCGACACCTCCCCGTCCTCCGCCTGCTGGCTCGGCGTCAGCCCCACCCTCGCGTATCGGCATATCAGCGAGTACAACGCAAATGTCCCACCTGCGCGCGCGCACGCATATATTATTCGTCGTAATATATGCTTTATAAAGAAAACTTCAAAAAGTGAAAGGTGTTTTTTTTTTAAGAGAACCAACGAGATCGGGATAGAGTCTGAGTTTATTCGTCTCTAATTTAGCGTTGAATTCTCCGCCCTCAAATGCAAAATTGTGTGTTGTGAATCATTTCTAAGTACTAATAAAATGTACTTTTATTTTACGTCAGAAACCAACCTCAAACTATTGAAAAATAAATTTAAAAACATGTTGTTTGGCATTTCTTTTTTATTGGATTTTTATGAGCAAATTTTTCCCAACAAGAGAAAAAGTAAAGAGTTGTGTCGTGTTGTTATTAGTGCTGAGAGAGAGAGAGCTCTTTCCAAAACAGCAATATCTGACTTGGAATTTTGCTGACTTCATTACATTAACTATCAACTCCTTGACCGGCCCGATCCAGCACCTGCCTAATTACTCAGCTGCATCATTTTTTTTTTCCCAGCGGCAATGTCACATATCCGGGACGGATATCTCGATATTCATTTTCGTCTTATTGTAGGTCGGGTTCGGGGTGGGTAATTTATAATGAGGCGCGGGTCGGGGCAGGTCGATCCAAAGGTATGTAATTTATGCAGCAAATATTAGAAATATTCGTTATTTTCATTAAAAGACCAAGAAAGAAACCATAATATGATAAAATATAGTTAAATTATATCTAAAATATGATGTAATAAGAGGAAAATCCTAAGTAATTGGACTAAAATTACATGTAATTTAGACAAGAATGGGTCGAGAATTGGACGGATCAGAACAATTTGGGTCGATGAGAGGTACTACCCATGCCCGCGCCCGCCCCAAAACAAGGTAAACGAATCAGGTAAATCGCGGATCAGCTCGAAATTGCCATCCTATCATTATTTCATCGATCATCGGAATCTTTGATTCTAGGCGAAAGCATGCGTCAAAGTTTTCGGTTTCTTAAGTGCTTTAACTATTAGGCAAGAAACCAAAACTCAGTCCATTGACTTTATTCACGTACGTTGAAGAGAGATACTTACAGTACCCTAAACGTAATAACAACCCTTGTAATGAATGCATACTCTGCACCCAGTTTTAATATTAGTTTAAAGAAATTCAACTTTGAATTTTGATAAGCAGTATTAGTTTAATACAATGATATTATATAATCACATATAATCCATGCATTACCCTAAATTCTGAACATAAATTCTAATTAATAAATCACTGAACTATGGATGCTTCACAAATTGTCTACTCAAATTGATAATTATAAGGTCAATGCATAATAACAAATGACAATATATAAATATATATATATTTATGGTTCTATTGCACCTTGAGTAAAATCAAATGTATGACATAAATTAAGTAAGAAAATGATATATGAACTTTGAATTGAGCAAGAGTTTTGGGACATGATACTATCCCCAATCTTAGTAATTCGATCTATATCATTTTTCTGACAAGAACTGAAATATTTAACTTCTTTTTCATCGAATGACTATTCATCTGTTTATGTTGATATAAATAGCGACAAAGGGCAAGAAAGCTCTATGGAAAAAGGGTGGATCAATTCGATGTTGGCTTCTAATTCGGCGAATTGTGCCAATTCCAACTTTAATTTACCAGCTACCTGTTTCATAGCTTTAATTTGAGTTGCGGATCCGACTCGGGAGACTGAAATACCCACATTAATAGCAGGCCGGATAAGAAAATTTGTCCATCCGTAATAGAAATTACATTGGTAGGAATATAAAATATTTTCAGGAACAAGTAAATCATAATCTTTTTTTTTTATATTTCCAATTCTACTTTGATCTCGTTCAATAGATTCGGGAAATCTCTCTATATTAACATAATTTTTTTCTTTGTATTAAAATCTAGATTATAATTTGTCACGTTTGCTCTATAAAGTCGAGATAGATGCATGAACAAAGGAATCCCGTTATATTATTCGAGCTAGCTAGCCTAGGAGACTTCATTGATTAGAGCGTCACCCATCACCTAATAAACTAAAAAAAAAAAAAAAATGAGTTAGACTTCATTTCCCTAACACTTGCTTTCACGTGCTTACCAGCTTAGTAAGACAAATCCGAGGTTGTCTTTTTACTAATTTTCTTTAACAAACTCTAGCCCGGGAGACTTCAATACAAATATTATTAATTTTTTTCTTCGAATAATTCAATACAACAATAAAATTTTGGATTCGTTTTTGGATTCGTTCATCGCCTTCCCTGGCCGGTTGATTCGGATCTAATGACATTAATTAACCAATTAATTGTAATTTACTCCCCAAAATAGCATATATTTCATTGTATAATTGTATCCACCTAACTTAATTAGTCCCGACCCTCCAACAAATAATTATTCTTTCCCCGTTCCCACAAATCAAATCAGCTTTTATTCGTGACAAATTGCCAGCCCGGTGGAGGAAAATATTGTTTTCCGTTTTGGACTGTAGTCGTAAGAGGGAACAAACGAGGAGGAGAAGGAGCAACTGTGAACTGTCCACCAAAAAGATGGAAGAAAGAAAGAAAGGAAAAGAGAAACAGACTGAAAATGGCTTTCTTGCAAAGACAGTAGCGCAGACTTAAACACACAAATTGAAACTGTTTTTACTGTTAAGCTCCACCTTTCTCCAGATTTACACGCAACCCGCACACAGTCTCTTCTTTCCCCCCAACTTAATTATTCCGCGTCAAAACCTAATCGTGTCTTTTTGTCCAGTTGCATAGATTATCCGTAAAAAAAAAAAAATCGGGTTAGATGACTCACCGTCGCCGTTGTCGTTGGCGCGCAAAACGATGAAGACGTACTTGAGGAGAGGGATCAAGGTGAGCGTGTAAATGATGAGCGAAAGGACGCCCAAAACGTCGTCGTCGTCGTTGATGCCGTTGGTGAAGGTGCTGGCGTAGACGTACAGCGGCGAGGTGCCGATGTCGCCGTAGACGACGCCGATGCTCTGGAACGCCAGCTGGAGGATCACCGCCCAGCTCGCTTCCTGCGGCGACGGCGGCGGCGGCGGAGGCGGGCCCACCACTTAACTGATCAGTATACTCTAAATACTAATACTAATAATAAATAAATAAATAGGGTGTGGGAAATAATTAATTTTAAGTAACGGACCCTGGAGCCGAGGTGGTGGTCCCGACCGTTGAACTGGCCGGACTCGACCTCCAAGGAGTCGTACCGCCGTAGCTTTCTGATGGACAGCTTCCTGCCGTTGAGCTGCTGCTGTTGTTGTTGCGGTGGTTCGGGGTCAGGGGAGATCTGGTCATCATCTTGGCGGCTTTCCTCGCCGTCGTCGTCGTAGTTGGTCGGCAGAGGAGGAGAGGAGATTATACGATCGCTGCTAGACATGCTTGGTCGGCGGAAAACCTATTTGGTTATGCAGAGACAGAGTAGAAACTAGAAAGCGTAGGAGAGATATATATATAGCGAGAAATGACGATGGAAGTGGGCCGGTAGGTGAGGGAGTGGCTCGAAGCTTCGTATCCTCCTCGGATGTGAAATCAAATCAATATCATAATATTCATATGCATTCTATAAGTTTTCACCATGTCGCGGTGAATTAATTTAGCCTTTACAACATTAGTTTACACCTCACATTACAAAATATTAAAAATCAAATATCATGAAATTAACATACCGTTTGGTATAAATGAATTTCATAAGTTTTGTGGAATTCATTTTGAAATGAAACATATTTGTGTTTGGTATTTAAAAGAATTCATTTTCAATTCTAAATTTTGAATTCTATGGAATAGGAACTAGTTATAGCAATTCCGAGGAATTGAGATGAAATTTCCAAATGAATTCCACAAATATTTACTAATTATAATAGAATGATATAATTATCCTCTTTTATTAACTAAATTACTTATACATATGACATACAAAACAAAAAAGTTCATTTGACAATGAATTCTGCACGACAATTATTTTATTTCTAAGGATTTGAATATGACATACCAAACACAAGATTTCATTTGACAATGAATTCTACAAGGTAATTCATTTTAAAATGAAATGAATTCTTGATTCATTTGGTACCAAACGGTCCATAAAGGTAAAACAAAATATTGTTAGTCTAATGTAGTTGTAGTGGATTTTGTGGATTAATTGTTGTAGTTAGACAGTTAGTAGTATATCAAACAGAAGTTTATTTGTCTAATGAGGTTTTTGTGGGTTAGTCGCTGTGGTTAGTGATTAATCACTAAATATAAAAATTATTATTTTACTAACCACACCCAACTCACTACCCACAACTTGTGAGTTTGGTTAAGCACAGTATGTGCGGGTTGGTACGATTTGCGGATTACCCACAAACCAAACTTCCACCGCTAATAGCATTAGCGTTTTTCCTGTGTTGAGAAAGTGGTAAAAATTTTCAGGCTAGTGGATTGTTTGGGAATCACCTTCCCCGTGGTAGTATTTTTTTAAGAATTTTTTTTTTTTTTTTTGCCTAGTTTGAGTTATTTTTTAAGATTATTTATTCTCGTTTACAAAAGGATCTTTTTCGTTGAATAAATTTTTTTTATCTTACCACCATTTTAACTCAACATTTTTTTGTGTGTCGAAATTAACTCAACAATTTCAATAGAGCCAAAATGACAACCGATTCCAACACCACAGCCGAAAGGAATTCCAGCTGAGTGCTAAGTAACATCGCCTCCTTTGGATTATAGAACAGAAAGAAGAATACGGCCGGCAATAAAAAAACAAAACATATCTGGTTTAAAGTTGCATGGAAAGCACCACCGCTCAAGAATGTAAGGCAGAGTTAGGAAAATCTACAAATATATTACAGCCGAGTGGGCAGTATTTCAGCATTTCAAATTTTTCGCAACGAAAGCGAAAGTAGGAAAGATAATTATGTTTTCACAATTATTATTTATTTTTTATTTATAAGAAAAAAATATATCAATTTCGGGATTCTAATCATGGTCTTTCCAAACTAAGACAATAACCATTACCACTTACGCTAAAAAACTCTTTTGTATTTTTTTAAGTAAAAAATCTGATTCAGATCTTCAGGGAAAATCCGGGCTTTACTGTGCGATTTGTAGGTCAGGGTGACAATAGGGTAGCTCATTTGGTAGCTAGAAAGGCCCTTTCTTTGTTCCCGACTACGTGTCGGTATTTTGATTTTCAGACCTGGCTGGCTTCCAGGATGTAACTATCGTTTTGCTTCGATCAATATATGATTATCTCTTGTAAAAAAAAAAGTAAAAAATCTGAAAATTGAAACTCAAATATCATTGATTCGAATATTATTTCCCGTAAGTACTTTCTTTGTTATTTGATATTTGAATTTTCATATTATCATTATTTTAATTTGAGTTTAATAATAGATTTAATGTATGTCTATCTTATAAATGGATGGTAATTTTAAAATTGAAACTCAAATATCATTGATTCGAATATTACATATTGAATTGCAGTATTGAATGTGTAGATTTTATGTAGAATTCTTAACTTGGTATTAATTTTTAAAACTATTAAAACAACGATATTGTTATGCAAACTGTAAGTGACCAGCTTTTTTAAAATTTTAGTTTGGTTTACTATTAAATTCTCACTCTCTTGATAATATGGCATGACTGGACAAATGGGTGAGTTTAAAAGAACACAATTTCTGAATACCAATTTTTCTAGATGATTTCAATTATTTAAATATTTTATCTGATATGATAATTGACCATATGTATCATTTATAGTTAATTAGTTTAATATAAAATAACCACAATACAAGACAAATCATGAAAATCAAGCTGGAGTTTTCATGGATGCATCAATGTGGTCATATGCATTAGAAAGGTAGGTAGGGATGGCAATGAGTCGGGTTGGGTCGGGTTTTGCCAACCCAAACCCATGGGTTTATCCGTGAGAAACCCGGGGTAAAACCCACTGGTTTGAAAAACTCAAAACCAACCCGCTGGGTATCCACGGGTTCATGGGTACCCATGAGTTTTTGTCGTAAAAAATTTACAATAACAAGTTCCTATCAAAATAAAAGTCAAATATCAATCTCTCAATACAAATTATCCATATATAAAACGAGCACTTCTACTATTCTATATAGTATTGTTGCTTTAATGTACAACTTTAGGTTGTACCATAACAATAAATGTCTAATTTTAGGTTGTACCATATAGGAATTTGTATCATTATGTTATGGTATAACTTTACAACTTGAAGTTGTACCATCACATAAAGGTACAAGTTCAAGTTGTACTATAAAAGAATTTGCACAAAAAGTATAGGTACAATTTGAAGTTGTACCATAACGTTAAATGTACAATTTCAAGTTGTACCATAAAGATAAAAACCTATAGTACCAATGCTATATAGCATTGTAAAATTCCTCATATAAAACACCATTCTAGAAAATTCAAGCAAATCACAAATTAACCATACAAATTGTTCAACACCAATCTAGAAAACTCAAGAAAATTGAAGCAAATCTCAAAGTATCCATAAGCAATTTGATTAATTGAAAGCTTCTTCCTCATTATCAATTAAACTTCTTCACTCTCCACTCGATAATATCAATTTCATTCTATACAATTAGAAAGAAAAAATTAGACATGTCTTCATAAACATAAAGAAGATTAGTTGTTTAGAATATTAAATATACCGGAAAAATTAATTATATGGATGTGGGCAGGTACCCATGGGGTGGGTTTACCTAAACCCAAACCCAACCCAACCCGGTGAATATTGAACATATTTAAACCCAAATCCAGCCCAAAACCTGTCAACACGGGTTTTACCCGTGTTGACCGAGTTGGATCGGGGTAGGGTATCTGCGGGTTTGGGTTAAGTTGTCATCCCTAAAGGTAGGTACCACAAGATAGGTTTAACTTTTTTGTTGAGTGAATAAGATTGTACTTCAACTAAATTTAGAGTATGTTCGTTGATAAAACATTTTTTCATTGCATAGAGTATGGATGGAAAATGTTATTTTCTTTCTAATTTTGTTATTATATTATGCAGAATACTTTAATGTTTAGATACTATTATATATGTATTGTTTCTCAAGCATAAGAAATAAATATTGAGTAAAGGTTATGATCACGAGTTTCCTATTTATGCTACGCTTTTTTAGACAAAATCTTTTTTTGTTATGTCAATTTTCTTTTTAGAGTGACTACATCATTAAATTGACAAGTTATGAATGGTTACTCATGAGTGTTATAACCAAGGTTGTTACACCTCTACTGGGTGGCTGGTTGGACTAGGTCCAACCAAAGTCGTGTTCCAAAACCAGCTCTACAAAACCAAGTGTCTGATCGTTAGACAGGGAGAAGAAGAGAGAGGGAAGGGGGAGGGGGGGAGAGGCAAGAGGATGGTGGGTGGATCTTGAAATAAGTATGTTTTCTTATGAAATTTGAGTTTTTAATAGATATAAGTTATTACATTCCATTTCAGTCACTAAATTTCTATCTTATATGTAAATATATTTAGAAAAGGTGTAAAACGGCTCGAACAGGTTGGACCTCAATCAGACCATTAAACTTCAAACTACTTGTTTGACCGGCTCAACAACTTGAACTGGTTTGACAACTTTGGTTATGACAATTAAGCTTACAATGTTCATCATTGATGAAAAGTTATAAGAATTTCGAAAAAAAATTATGTCATGTAAATGTCATACGAAATTCAGCATTTCAAGTAATTTAAAAATTTTAAATACACATCATACGTACATTGTATTCAATGACATTCCGACAAACGGGTCGGACAACAAGCTGGTAGGGAATAAATTGAAGTTGTGATTCGATTTCCCTTATAGACAAACTTTTTTCTGGAGTTTCTAATTAATACACAAGTTTTTTTTATTGTTTGTCAAAAATTCTTATGATAGGCTAAAGTCAGGGGCGGATCCAGGTGTAGGGGTTGGGTGTCCCGGCTAAAATTTGGGACAAAAATTAATCAACCCCTGATTGTAGTTTGAATATAAAAAAAAAGAAAAAAAAGATAGTGTATGTGATTTGAATCTATAACATAGTAGTTATTACTGAACATCTTTTCTATTTGAGTACAATTCGTTTGTTGTTGTGATTTTTTCATATATTCTCAAATGTTCCAAAGTCTAAAATCAAACCCACAAACTATCCCTTGACCCTATCGTTTCTAATGGTCTATTTGCTCCTCAAAGTTGTGTTGATTTTATCATTGGCAACTCCAAGTATTGAGACTTAAGAGAGCTTTTTCAGCTTTGGGTTATATCAAGAACAAGTTTCGAATAGAAGATCAGTTCATAAATGATTGTCTAGTAAGATATATTGAAATAGATGTGTGGAGCATAGTAGACAATGAGTAACACATCGTTGACTTTTATTGCAACTTGTATTAGTCGAATAGTTTCTTTATTAATATTTTTATTTTTTAATTTAACTTTTGAGTGAGACGTCCTTATATAAAATTTATGGGTCAGCCACTGTTTGTAGTAGTCGGTAGCAGTTAGTGTTTTTGTGTAAATTGCAGAATTTTGTAGGCTAAAATGTAAAGACCGAGAAATAATTTCCTTTTCCAGGTTGCTGCATAAGAGCTTAATGAAATCTTTTATATTGTCCATAAAAAAATGCACTTGTTTCTTTCATCCCAATCTCAGTTTGAAAAGCTTCAACTTGCATTTATCCATACATTTTTTCGATAAATACTTCTCCCCCCACGCGATGAAGGTCGTAACTCGTAAGCACGAGCCACATCCTCGTCCTCCAATGTCAACACCTTCTTCTTCTCTCCCACCCAAAAAATGAAGCAACCCGAAGTAGGATCATAATGCTCTATCATTGTCGACAACAGAAACTTATTGGTGTCGCTCATTGGTATCTCCAACAATCCATCGAATCCCGCCTTCTGTAGCTCCTTCTCACATTCTTCAGTGTAAGCCTCATCCTGCTTCCAGAATTCCACAACACTCAACAACGATGATGTGTGCAATCGATGTTGCGTTTCATTTGCTTTCTTCCCAGGTTCTGCTGCTTCCTTGCCCTTCCCAACACCTTTCTCAACACCTTTCCCAGCACCTACCCCTACATCTTTCCCAACACCTTTCCCATTTCCCTTCCCAACAGCTTTCCCACCCATTTTCCCAGGAGGAGTGTCACTAGCATCATTACCACGCACTTTAGAAGCAACACCATTGCCCGTTTTTACAGCACGCTCCCCATCGTCATCACCAACATTATCTATAGGAGGAAGACCATCTTTTGCAACAGGACAATCTTCTGAAAGAGGAGGATCCACTAAGGGTTTACGGTCGCATTTCGGAACACGCTTCTTCGTTCGTGCCATTATTCCAAACCTGTCCAACGCAAACTAATATTCAAAAAAGGGGAACAAACACAACACAATGAAAACAAGTAATATTCAGGACTGAAACAAGAAGTATTGTCAAACTACAGACCATCAGTACACAATGAAGACACACCTAATATTTATAACCAAAATAATCAGTATTCTACAACTACAGACTCAACATCAAGGAAGACACAAGTAGTATTCGGAACATTTATACAACAAAAGTACAATCCCATTAATCACAAACTAATATTGAGAAACTAAAGACGAACACAACACATCGAAGATAATTAATATTCAGAACAGAAACAACCAGTATTGTCAAACTACAAACCACTGGTAAACAATGAAGACACAACTAATATTCATAACAAAAAGAACTAGTATTCATAACACAAAGAAAACCATTAGCAAATAAAAACATCACAAACTCAATAATCAACTAAAATGGAGGATTTAGGTAACAACTACTTTTTGATACACTCACTTTTAGTGATTCTAAGCAAGAAGTCATAACTCCCAAAACACGCCCACACAAGTCGCATTGTGAAGAAGACCCTTCAAATTGACTCCATTTTTACTTGTACAAAAAAAAACCCAACTCGTATTCAAGAAACCGTAAACACCCAAAATTTCAATCAAAGTGAGAACCCATACCAAGAAAATGAGGGAGAGACGGAGATTTGTCCTCGCCGATATTCAAACGTGCTTCAGTCGAACTAGGGAGAACTCAGCTGAGATAACTCTTCCTTGTCGAAGATGTCTTGGTTTTGGGGTCGCCTGGTCGTCGCGTTCCTCCTTCCTCTTCGTTGCCTTCCTTGTTCCGACTTTCTCGTCGTCGTCGCCTTTCTTTGTGGGTGGTTTTTGGGTCAAGAGAAAGAGAGAAAGAAAAAGAAGAGAGAAAGAAGAAGCAGAGAGAAAGAAGAAAAGAAGAAGAGTGAAGGACGGTTCTACGAGACAATTTCTTTTTATGAATTTTTTTATTTATTTTCAAATTCCTTCTCTCACGTGCCGAACCCACCTAATGTCCCTCGGCTCAGTTTATCCAGCTAAACTTTCCCCTTTTCTCACACCCTCAGTCCGTCCCAGCTCAAATCATTCATGGCCAATCAATTGAGGCTTGGGCGACGTGGCCCAATCAATGTGCTTTGAGCAAATGCACACAGTGACATAGAAAATGCTGATTAATTTTGTTTAAGAATGTAACCTGGTTCCGGGTTTTTATCGATTGGTGGAATAAAAGTTGATTAATCTTATAAAAAAAAACATAGAAAATGCTATGTGCACCATAACTAGAACAAATGAACAGCAACATTATTCTCCGAATATATGGTATAATTTTAATTAATTATTATTATTTAGGTTTCCTAAAAATGTGAATTTTCCCTCTTCGAATCCGCTTCACATAAATAAAAAAGGAAAAAAAAAGGAGCCTTTTCTTTTTTAATAAAGACAACAAAGCCTCCCCTCCCTTTTGTTATGAGTGGCTTCCTTCCTTCGTTCACTCTCTCTCTCTCTCTCTCTCTGCAAATCCGCCATTGTCGTCTCCCTGTCTCCCTCTTCCGGGAGACTGATCTCCCGCCCTCTCTCTCTCTCTGCATTATTCGCCCCCTTCTCCATTGCCCTAAATCTAATCTCTCCATTCCTTTTCTCCCCTTTTTCGCAAAAAATTTTCCTCCTTTTTTATTTTCTTTTCTGTTCTCTTTCCCGTTTGATTTGGGAGGTCGCCGATAGTTAAAATGGACAACGGCGTGTCCGAAGATCTCTCAGATTCAATTCAGCGACCAGAATCCTCCGACAATGACCAGCGTGTTTACTTCGTTCCTCTCAGGTCTTCTTTCACTTCCTCTCTCTCTCCCTCTCTCTCTTTCTTAGATTGCATTTCTAATCTGCGGAATCTTCAACTCGTTCGTCACCTTCTTGTTCCCGCGCATCCAATCTGTAAAGGTTTAATGCCCGGTTAATCAAATCTCGGAATTTGGTCGTTGCCTCCATCTGTTATGAGGGGAGTTGAATGTGTAGATGTTGGGATTGATCTTGCTCTTCATGGTCGTGCTTTTAGGATGGATTGTATATATGGGGCTACTGCGATTTGGCGTGGCTGATTTGGGTTTGAATTGGGATCTTTTTAGGTGGTGGAAGGAGACGAACGATGCTGTTGCTGAGGAGGAATCAGATGGGAAGAAAGGGGTTTTGTACACCGCGAGCCAGGCGTCGTCTTCGTATGTGGGTCCAATGAAGCTGATAAACAACATGTTCAGCTCGGATCTTATGCTCAATTTGAGGGGAGAAGAGGAAGGTTTATTGCCCAATGGTGGCGAGAATAATGAAGTGGGTGTCTCCGGGAGGGACTTTGCGTTGGTGTCTGGGGAAATGTGGGTGAAGGCACTGAAATGGTAAGGGTTAGTGAATTGTTCTGTTTGGAAATTATGGTTGGAAGTTGATAGGGATTTTGGTAGATAATCGTTCGTGATCGATGCATTGTGTTTGAGATTTTAGATCAATTGTTACTTTGACATTTGCTTGCCCTGTTTTGTTTGGAACTGGTTAAACTGAGCCATTGAATTATGTTGTCAAATAAAGTGATAGTGACGAGCTTATACACTTGCCCCAATTTTGTTAGATCTTTGTGAACTGGTATCGCGCGGTCGTAGAAGTTCTCTTTTTCCATGCACGTAATTCATGAATGAATTAGAGCTCCATTAAGCAGTTATCTAGCATTAACTACAGAGTGTATTCAATTGCTTGACATTTATAGATAGGTTTTTGTGTGAAGAGGCGCTCATGATCTTTCAGAGAGATATTATGATATGCTCTGCTCCTTGCATGCTAATTTGAAGTAGGTTTGCATGGAGAATTCTTCCATTTAATGAGATAGGTGTTTGTGAGAGTGTAATCACGCTGAAATGATTTCTTGACTGAATCCATAACTGAGTTGATTTACGGCATTAGGAGTACCTACACGTGTCGTTCCCAGAGATAAATTTGACTATCTGCTGAACAGGGCATCAAACTCTACTGTTTAATGTTAACCTTGAACCTTTATGGTGTTATACACACTTGAAAATATGTTCATTTTAAGTTCAGTTCCTCCGAGACTTTGATGATGCCCTTGCCTACATGGTAGTTGTGATTATACAGACTTCCAAAGCTATTATTATAAACCAAACATGGATAGGTCATAACTTAATGACCGAATCGTCTTACAAACTTATATATCCTCAATAAGTTAGTTTGTGAGATGTATCCTCGTCTGCGGAAGCTAATGCCAAATCCTGCGAATTACCTTATTAGTGACGTTATCCTTTTCCATAATGGGGACCCTGAAGATGAGAACAGAGCTTTGGTTTCTTCTGTAGTAGTTTCATATATTATGTTGTCGCTTCTTTCTTTTCAGAGGAAGTAGTTCTTGATTAATTTACAATAGAGATGCTATCCTCTTAGAGTCCTTGTGGCCTGAAACCAGTTGTCTAATTCTAATTTCATAATTTACCATCCAGGCATAGTGATGCCAAGGTATCCGCAAAGAAAACGAAGACATTTCTAGCTGCGGAAGATGACATGTCAGATGTGTATCCTTTGCTACTCAGACTGTCGGTACAACCGGAAACCAGTTCATTGGGAGTGAAAATTACCAAAAAGGTGAGGAAAATGGGCCGTCATTTTTATTTATATATGTATATTTTAATTTCAAGGACAGTCAAAGGGTAATGGATGTTGGATTTGTCAGCAAAAACGACCCATTAGCGCTGTCAAGCAGTCATGTGAACATAAATATTGATACTACACATACGATACAACTCAGCAGTTGTTTGTTGTTTACTGATAAAAGTCCAAGAGTTAGAAGCCCGTGGGATAAAAGTTATCAGTGCTCGAGCTTACAAGCTAACAAAGCTCTTCCAGCTTGTTTGCCCTACCCCTCTCAAACCCACTACTAAAGTATGAACATCTATTGACAATCGTGATGGTGACAATCAACTGAAGTTGGCAGTTTATTTAATTGCTGATTCGCTGGGGTTTATTATTCCTATGTTGATATTTCGTAATAATACTTTCAGGACAATGGGCCTGAATTTTTCAGAAGAGCGTATAAGATCTTCAATGCAGATTCTGAGATGGTAAGTAAGAATTTCAACTAGTTGATATATTTGATGAGATGCTTCAGTGACTAGACTCTACTATTGTGCAGTTGCGGATTTGGGACTTTTCTGGACAGACAGCTCTACTTTCCATGGTTGGCCAATGTAGATCTCCAAAAGATAGTCCGCGACAGTCAGATGAGGAGGTATGTGGCTCGTAACTTTTGGTAGATCCTTGTTATTGCCGAAATATATGCATGATCATTTGATGCTTTATACTGCTCAACTAGAGGCACACAATGACCACCATTAGAGCTTGGCCAGTACTACGCCCGATTAGGGTGTGGGGTTTAGGGTTATTGTGTATTATATCCAGATTGCATTTGTATAATCTTTTTATTCAAAGCAGCTCTCTTTTCCTTCTATTCGAGACAGTACAAGCTGCAACATGCGTTATCCTTTTGTGTAGGTTATCCTGGAACTACAAGTATATGGGTTATCTGATAACACTAAGTCTAGAGAAGGGAAAACTGGGGCTGCACCGTATTCTAATGGGACATATTCTTCTGTTCCACTCATGAATGGCATGAATGGTAGCGTGTCCACCGGCATGTTTCGTAGCAACTCTGCCATCTTTGGAAGATCCAGTGAAGCTGGATCATTGGGTTTGACGGGATTGCAGAATCTTGGAAATACTTGCTTCATGAATAGTGCCATCCAGTGCTTGGCACACACACCAAAGCTTGTAGACTATTTCCTTGGAGATTATTGTAGAGAAATAAATCACGACAATCCTCTGGGAATGGATGTAAGCTACCATTTCATGTGTCATAATTCTGTTGAGTTATTATAGCTGTTTGGGTGGTGATACCCCACCAACAATCTCTATGCTTGAATATTAGTGTACGAGCATTACAGTATAGTACAGTGTAACAATAGGAAAACTGTCTTCACCAGGGTGAGATAGCTTTAGCTTTTGGAGAGTTGATACGGAAACTATGGGCTCCTGGAGCAGGCTCAGTGAATCCAAGAACGTTCAAGTCAAAGCTGGGTCGATTTGCTCCTCAGTTCAGTGGCTTCAATCAACATGATTCCCAGGTTTTTCAATCTCTCTAATAGTCTCTGCAGGTCATATGTCTATGTTATATGTTTGACAACATCTTTTGTTGCAGGAGCTTCTTGCATTTTTATTGGATGGCCTTCATGAAGATCTCAATCGCGTGAAATCCAAGCCGTACGTTGAAGCCAAGGATGGAGATGGACGACCGGATTCAGAAGTAGCTGATGAGTATTGGCGCAATCATCTGGCTCGCAATGATTCCATTATTGTTGATATTTGCCAAGTAACGTCTCCCATGGCTCCTTATTTTTGTGAATATTTTCTTTTTAATTTGCATCTGATAATGAAATCATAATGTTTCCTCATTTCAATCCAGTGTTCTGCTTTGGTTGAATTTATGGAATATGGACAAATTGACTGGTTTGATAGTCTGATAGAGATAGTGTATATAGCGCTCGGACTTTTTTTAGTTGCAATTTTAAGGGATGCGGAATTAGCTTCTGGTAACATTGTAGGACTAGTATCTGTTAATATGTGTTATGGTCATGGATATCATAGCAAGAGATTGTGAACACGAGTAGCTACAGAACTAGGCTATTTCAGTAAAGGTGCAATTTGAGCTGCTATTTTTCTTTACTCTTAGGACTTCTTTTTATCTCACATTTGAAGTTAATAATTATCTATGTGATGAGTGACCTGCTTAATTTTTCTTTGCAGGGACAATATAAATCAACATTAGTTTGCCCTATATGCAAAAAGGTTTCTATTATGTTTGATCCATTCATGTATCTATCTCTACCGCTGCCCTCTACAAGTACTAGGACAATGACTCTGACAATTATAAGTACCGATGGAAGTATTCAACCTTCCCCATGTACAATTTCTGTCCCAAAGTTTGGGAAGTTTGAAGATCTTATCCAGGCTCTAACTGCTTCATGCTCTTTAGGAGACGATGAGACTCTGTTGGTGGCGGAGGTACTTTATTTTGCTTTTGTAATCTATGAATCCCTTAAGTTACTGTAGTTGCTTGTAATGTTGTCATATGGTTGAATAAGAATTATTTGGATGTTCTACTCTTCTCTCTCCAGGTATATAACAACCGCATCTTACGATTTCTGGAGGATCCAAGTGATTCCTTAACTTTAATCAGGGATGGCGACCGACTTGTTGCTTATCGGGTAAAGAAAGATTTCAGCAGTGATGGCCCTCTGGTTATATTTATGCATCAACATGTGGAGGAGTAAGTTCTCTTTGCTTTTTACACCGTGCATTAAATTTTGCAGTACCGTGAGAGCACTATTCCATGTCTGGATAATTTTTTTCCCTGGTTGAAGAGAGTCCGTTGCTATATGGTTGATCTTGATTATGGTGTTTAATTATTTCAGCTTGGTTCATGGAAAATTGCTAATACTTTTCACTTGTTTGTTAGAATTTGTGAGGTGGCGATCCCACCTCACTATTTTACTCTACAAGGTCCTTCACGTTTGTTTTTTTTATCTTGTCCAAAAATGTTAGATTCTAAAGCTTAAATTGTATACAAAATATAATAATATAGTTACTGATAAGGTTTTAAAAAAAGTAGATTTGATAGGATGTGATATTTTGGCAGATAAGTAACCTTTGAGATGTGAGATATTCTGTACATGCCCAACGTTTGGAAAAAAATATGAAATTAATGATGTTTGTATAATGACTATAATGAGCATAATGGATTCTCTTTTGAACAGGTGAAATGGGAAACACATTTTCATTTATTAGACTACTTTATAGGCTAACAGTTTGTAGCCCCACCTTTAAAGTTACTTGTGTCTTAAGTTTGTCTTTTTTATATTGGTTAAGAAACATTTTTGTTCGAGTTATATCGACAACTGAAGTTTTAACATCTACAAACGAAGATGAAATGAACATAGAATGAGAAGCAAGTTCTTTACTTGTCCAAAGAAAGCGATAGAATTTTTGTCCTCTCCATGTTCCAAAAGCCAATACAACTCCTAACAGATTTCCAAATGTCAGGCAGTTCATCCATGGGAAACAGACTTCAACAATGAAGCCATTTGGGATTCCTCTTGTTGGGGAGAGCTCTGCCTCTTTCACTGGATCTGACATCCATAAATTGTACTTGAAGTTGCTCGCTCCGTTTCAAAGGCCTGCTGAGGGAATACTGGATCAAACTGCCGACTGTAAAAGTATTACTCTTAGTGAGGAAGTGACTGAGCATTATAAAAAAGAAAATGATGAAGCGACTGAGAGGCAGGACAACAGTGCTTGCTCTAGTGGAACTGCTGCAGATGACTCTCCTTTGGATGCTGAACTCTACTTTTATTTGACGGACGAGAAGGGGTTTCTTAAGGACACTAAGATAGTTATGGATGAGCAATTGCCAATTACTGGGACTCCCAGACGGTTCTTTGTGATTGCTTGCTGGGCTGAGAAACAAATGGAAGAACAGTATGACATATCCCGTCTCAGTTCATTACCAGAGGTTTTCAAATCTGGATCTTTTGCAAAGAGACAACAGGAATCAGTTTCACTTTATAGCTGCCTTGAAGCATTTTTGAAGGAGGAACCTCTTGGCCCAGAAGACATGTGGTTAGTGAATATGATTACTCAAAAACATATTGTTGAAGTCTTCCCTTTCTGATGTCGGTTACTATTATATATGCCCTTTAGGTACTGTCCTGGATGCAAGGAGCATCGTCAAGCCAGCAAGAAACTGGATCTCTGGAGGCTACCAGAGATCCTGGTAATCCATCTAAAGAGGTTTTCATACACCCGGTATATGAAGAACAAGCTAGAGACGTTTGTGGACTTTCCTACTGATGATCTTGATTTGGCAACCTACATTTCTTACAAGAACGGGCAAACATCTCACCGCTATGTCCTCTATGCCATCAGTAATCACTTTGGAAGCATGGGAGGTGGTCATTACACTGCATTTGTCCATGTAAGTGATGCCTCTGGTTAATAACTTACTGTCATCTATTTTGCTTCTTGCACAACAGCTCAAGTGAAAATATGGCGAATTATTGGAAGTTCCAATGAACTTCGAACTCTGATATGCATTTCGTTTGAACTTCCCATGAAGAAGATTTGGAGAATGTTTTATAACTTAAAATGCTCGTTTATGACTGAGGTATGTGCATAATATCCAAAGTTGGTGACTGTGGAAGATATATCTTCATAATTTCTTTGCAGCATGGAGGTGACCAGTGGTACGACTTCGACGATAGCCACGTTCATCCGGTGAGCCAGGACAAAATCAAGACTTCAGCTGCTTATGTTCTTTTCTACAGGAGAGTTGAAGTGTGAGAGTGTGAACTATGTCCGAGAGCAAACATAGAGGCTAGTGTCATCATTAACAGTTTTTTTTCTTCGTTTTCTCTTCTTAGGACTACAGATGGAAACCCAATTCTTTTGTTCTTACCATTATTTTGTCGATCTTATCGAACATGAGAGGATATTTAACCCGAAATAGGTGCTCATGAGATGACTGTATCATAGGAACAACCAAAAGATAGACAAGCATACATGAAAAGGGTGGTCTCTTTTCAGACTTATTATACCCGTAGCCAACAGAGTTGATTTTAGATCCTCTTTTAAGTGTGGTTTAGTTGCCATTTTTTTTTTCTCTAGTGTTGCTTAGTTTCTACTATACCTGTACAACTCGTTATCTCTGAGTGCTAGATAATTTTGGACATTGGTGGGTGATCACTTATGTGCCATTTCATAGACTGCACTTGACACATTATTAATGATATAAAGAACCAGATCAAGGGGGCAGAAGGTTGGAACCTTTGCCCAAATTTCATGGTCTTGTTTTGAGGTAACTCTGCTGAAGTTGCCAAAGATGAATGTTTCTTTGGTGGTTAATTTAGATCCTAAAAATAGGTCATGAATATGACGTGTTAAATTGCATAACGTTGATTATGGTTGTATAAGAATTATGAACCTTACTAGCTTACTGGCGCGATCTCTGATACGATTTTACATACCTAATTCGGAAGCTCCTGATAGAGCAGAAGAAATTTGGGCCCACCTAGGACAGAGCTGAGTTGTTTTAGAGGACGGCAAGATGGCAAGATTTTTTTTTTTTTTTGACAGTGGTAAATCATTGTTACTTTTATTCCTCAAACCAATTGTCAGGATACATTAGAAAAGAAAGGATCCAGCAGATTCAGAACGGTAATCCAGTCTTCGGGGAGGGATCCCTGATTGAAAGACCGAGCAATCCAGTCTGCCCGGAAGTTGTTCTTTCTAGAGAAGAACTCAACCTTAATTCTTGGCTCACTGTCAAGAATGGCGGTGACAACACTTAGTCTCGCCGCACAAGCCCACGGCCAAAACTCAGGCGTCCTTGCCATTGCGTTTACAAGGGAGAGACAGTCGGATTTTACATGAACTGTTGCGTTCAATCTTTTAGCCGCAAAAATAGCCTCCTGAATAGCCATAGCTTCCGCTTCAATTGGTGAGGAACAGGTAACAGGACCAGCCGCTCCATCGCAAACCTGTCCATGGTTATTGAGGATCACATAACCATAAGCCGCCTCCTGGGATTCATTGGAGAATGAACCATCACAGTGAATCTCATAACTGGGATTGCTTGGCGGTGGATCAGGGTTGTTCTGGGTGTGATTGCGCTGGTCCGAGTGGAGTCTCTGCTGTAGGGGGACTTTCGGACACTCTGTCCACTGCTTTTGATCACGAGTAGCATTGGAGCATGAGCGAGGTGGCCATGGGGTGACATTGTCGAACACCTTCTCGTTTCTTGCCAACCAGATAGTCCATAAGAGGTAGATGATGAAGTGAGTTGATTGCTCTGGGGCTCCTTTTTGGACCTGAAAAAGCCAATCAAGAGGGTTTGTGAGAGGAGGTGGTGTAGACATGTTTGGGAAGCACGCTTTCCACGTCTCTTGGGCATGGCCGCATTCAAACAGGCAGTGGTGGATGGTCTCTGGGCAGCCCGTGCAAAAAACTGAAGTGCATGTAGATGAGTAAATAAGAAATGCTGAAAAGCATGGTGGTGGTGAAAGCTTGAAATGAAGGGTCGGGATATGACCACATTAGTAGTCTTTCCTATTTGTGCAAAAAACTGATGTTACCTGTACCTAAGAGTGGAAATCGGTGTGGTATCGGTATCCCAATATCAAGTATCGAAATTCTGAATATCGAATTACACCTTAAAATCAATCACAATCTCAATCCCTAAATAATTTCGGTATCCCAATACCAATCCCCAAATATTTCGGTATCCCAATCGGTACTTCGGTATCCCAATCGGTATTATCAAATACGAAATTAATTACATTTGCAATTAATAATTAAATATATAAATTATATTTTATTGTCTAATTTAGGGCAAAAAGACTGAGCAAAGAGTTTGCCTAGAGCTAGGATATGGATAAGGAGAATGGAGGAGAGGTGACATCTCAAGTAGGGATGTCAACAAAACCCGAACCCACGGGTACCCACCCGACCCAACCCGGTCAAGGCGGGTAAAACCCACGTTGACGGGTTTTGGGCCGGGTTCGGGTTTAAACCCGCTACACTATTCACCGGGTCGGATTGGGTTTGGGTTTAGGTAAACCCGCCCCATGGGTACCCGCCCACACACATATAATTACTTTCCTGGTATATTTAATATTCTAAATAATATATCTTCCTTAAATAACTAATATTCTATATGTTTATAGGTATCAATCGGGCGGGTTCGGGCTGGGTTCAATCGGGTTCGGGTTCAAACGGGTTGCGGGTTGGTCGGGTTGCGGGTTCATCGGGTTCAGGTTCATCGGGTTCGGATACAAACGGGTTGCGGATTAGTCGGGTTGCGGGTTCATCGGGTTCAGATTCAATCGGGTTGCGGGTTCATCGGGTTTTGGGTCGGGCGGGTTGCGGGCGGGTCGGGTTTCGGGTTGTTCGGGCCAGCGCATCATGTAACTTAACTCATTACTCATTACCAACTTACACATTTTAAAACACTAATTTAAAATATTTTCTCAACTTTTTAACCAATTTATTTCTACCTCGTATATATATACTTTACTTTTTTGAAAAAACTAGTCAAAATGTTAAATCAATTTGTATGACTTGCAAACTTGTTATGTAATTAATCATAATTGGTAAAGTATTATAGCTAATAGTAATGGTGATATCAATATTTGCAACCAAAAGACACCGTTAATTGTTTATTTGCTAATTGTTATACCCTAACCATATATCCTATACTTTACACCACATACCTTGTACCCTAACCACGTACGATAAACATAAATTAAAAAGGGATCTCCTGCCATTAAAGACTTCAAATGACTTCAAGTGAACATATGTTAATAAAAAACTTAGAACCGTCAAAACCATCAATATCTTATACCCTAACCATATACACCCTAAACCATATGTACCTTATACCTTATACCCTAACCATATACTTTATATCCTAAACAACGAACCATCAAAGATTACTTATCAAGTTTAGAATAAATTGTTGTAACTAATGGTTAATTTATTTAGTAGTCCATAAAAAATTACATACATATATACATATTAGCCTTCAAAGCATATAAGAATAATTTTAACTAGTCATGCCCTCCATATAAAAGTTAAAGATTTATATTTCAAAAGCTAAAATCATGAAAAATCAAAAAATTGAAAACAACAAATTTGTTTCCTTCTTTCTTCTCACAAAAATACTAAAATTTCTCTCCTTCTTTCTCCTTCCATACATTAGAAAAACTCAATTTTCCCTCCTCTTTCCCTTCCATAAAATTGAAAGAACCAAATTACCCTCTTCTTTCCTTCTACAAAAAGTTGAAAAGTCAAAAGTTTCCCTCCTTATTTCTCTTTCATAATCAAAAGAATCAAACTTTTCCACTTCTTTCTCTTCCCACATATCAAAACCACCAAAATTCCCACTTGTTTCTTTTCTAAAAAATCCAAAGAACCAAATTTCCCTCTTCTTTCTCTTCTCAAAAATTTGAATACATCAAAATTTCCCTCTTCTTTTAAAAACATCAAATTACCAAATACATTACTTTACTTTATTTATATTTAATTGATAATTTTACTGAATAGTTAAATTAACCAAAATTTTAATTTATATATTATATTAATATTGTCATGATCTCAAGTGACCTTCATGTTTCAATTTTTTTAATTTTCTTAAAATACGTAATATCAAGTGAGTTTCATATTTTTAAAATTTCTTATACGAAATGAAAAAATAATTGTACTTAAGTTTAGAATGGAAAAATTTATTTTTAAAAACTATGTATTGTATATTTTTATAATTATTCAAGTGGATTAGATGAAATTCGGGTTGAGTCGGTCGGGTTACGGGTTAGTCGGGTTCGGGTCAATCGGGTTCGGGTTAATCGGGTTGCGGGTCAGTCGGATTGCGGGTCAATCAAGTTCGGGTTAATCGGGTTGCGGGTTAGTCGGGTTGCGGGTTAGTTGGGTTGCGAGTCAATCGGGTTGTGGGTCGGGCAGGTTACGGGTTGTTGAGTTTTAGTCAATTCGGGTTGCGGGTCGGGTTGATCGGGCGGGTTAATCGAGTCGGGCTATGTTTTGACACCTATATATATGTTTGTGGAGACATGTATAATTTATTCTTTCTAATTGTTTAGAATGAAGTTGATATTATGAAGTGGAGAGTGAAGAAACTTAGTTGACGAGGAAGAAGCTTTCAATTAATCTTATTGTTTATATATGTTTATCTTTAATTTTGAACAATTTGTATTGATCATTTGCGGTTTGCTTGTATGCTCTACATTGGTGTTTTTTGTATGATTAATTTGTATGAGAAAATTGATGTTAAACTTTTATTTTGAAAGAAACTTGTTATTGTAAATTTTTACCACAAAAACCCACGGGTACCCATGAACCCGCGGATACCCAGCGGGTTGGGTTGCGATTGAGTTTTTCAAACCCAACGGGTTTTACCCCGGGTTTTTTTGGCTGATAAACCCATGGGTTTGGGTTTGACAAAACCCGCCCCAACCCGACCCATTGCCATCCCTAATCTCAAGTTCTTGTCATTGGTAATCTAGTGTTTAATTTGACGAATTGGATGTTGAGAGACGACTAATACTAGTGTGTTGCATTTTGGTGTTATGAAAATTACAAGAGATTAGGTGAGAGAAGAGAGTTACTTAAATTGGAAAGTCGAATTTGAGTTGTATGGGGACTTCTAAGTTGTGAAATAGTGATGGAATGATCTATGTATAATTAAATGAGACTCTTGGTGGTTGAGGGTCGTGTAGTAGTGAATGAGAGAGTCTAGTTGAGAGAATAAAATGAACAATAGCTTATATTTCGATATTGATCGGTATTTCGGTATATACCGATCCCAATCCTATAATCTCTAATACCGAATAATAATTGAAATTCAATCCCAATTCCAATCCCAAAAAATAATACGTGTATTCGATAATACCAAATATAGACAAATTCAGTACGACATTCGATATATCCCAAATACCGATACCAAACTTCCCGCCCTAATTGTACCATACTACTTCTAGATTGGCATTTGTCAAGCTGCCCCATCAATGACCATCTCTAATTTGCTTGCAACCATCTATCGTATGTAAAAGATATATTTGATATGTTAGATAAAGAACACATATATCACAATTATCAACGATGATGGATGTAATTTTGTATGTAGACACAATCATGATGATTCCATGCAGAAGTGCACGACGAGCAGGTCTGATTTTTTTTAATATAGTTTGCTAAGATATCGGCTAATGTTGGTTCTGGTCCCAAACAAAATTTGGTCTCGAATCACATGACAATCTATCTTAATGTGTTTTATGTGTTCGTAACGGGATTGTTAGCTAACTTGATAGCAGACATATTATGACAAAATAATAGGTATAGGTGCAATAAGCTCTATCTTTAAATCATGCAGAACATAATAAAGCCACAAAATAGACTGGTCATAAACATGTATTCGGCCTCGGCAGAAGAACTAGAAATACTTTTTTGTTTTGTTTCTTAGAACGCCAACATATTAAAGAATTATCTATCATGACAAAATTCAGTAGATTTGCATGTATTAGGGCATTCTTTCCAATCACTATCACAAAAATATTATAGTAGAATATCATAATTTTTTAGAGAAATAGAGACATTGCCTACTGTACCTTTAATATATGGTAAACCTTTTTCAGCATCATGTATATATGAATGTTAGTGGAATAGTTTGAGAAGTGTGAACTGACTTAGCTTATGGATAACATAAGTCATATTAGGTCACGTGTAACAAAGATACAATAAATGACCAATTTTAATCTCTTATAAATGGAAGGTTCAAAAAGGACAGTACCATCTTTGGCTGAAAGATTAGAGCCAGGAATCGAAGGAGAATCTGCAGGTTCTGCACAAAGGATCCAGAATATATGAGTTCATCCAAGCAAACTTTCGTTGATTAAGGAAGTACATAGACAAGACAACTCAAGATTAAGGAAGTAGTTTAACTCTCCTAGATCCGTGACGGTAAAAGTTTGATCTATTCTAGATTTAGGATTTTCAATAGCAACAAGATCATTGCTAGCAACAATGATGTCATTCACATAAACAAGAGCAACTGTAAAAGAAGATTCTAACATGCAGTGATCTTCCATTGGATACCCTAATAGGAATCATAATCACAAGGCCGAAAGCGAATAGTCTATTGAATAAATGGTACTTTGACTATGGCGAAGCGCAATGCGATTAGTGTCGGTATTTTACGTGACTATGGCGAAGCGCAATGTGATTAGTGTCGGTATTTTACGTAAAATAAAAAAAAATCTAGGTATAATATGAAACATAAAATCCTAAAATTTTAAAGTCCGTAAAAATGGGAACGGATCAGGTGAGTAACCATGAGTAACCCGTCCACATCAGCATGACATCAACATCCTCTCTCTCCTAGAAAGTCTTTAATTTTCCACTCCTTAATCTTTGACGGACGATTTCTCACTCGTTTTAAGTCGAATTTTTTTTTGCCCAGTTAGATTAGATTAATTGTGCTCTTCAAAATGATATCCACTTCGATATATTTTTCGAACAAAAAAAAATTGAGCCATTTTTTACCCGTCTATACCATATGGTATTGACTAGTATTAAAATAAAAGCATACCTATGGTTTGAAAAGCGTACCATGGTGGTATGAACAAACCAAGACTGTAGGATGGTTGAATACATGATAGTATAAGTATATTAATTGTCATTTACGACTTTTAACATTGTGTACCACAAGATACCACCCCGTACCAGGATGGTATTGTATGGTATTGTGTGGTATTTTTAGGTCCTGTAATTTGTTCACCCAGAAATTTGTAGATCCAATAGATCATGATGAACTCATCCCTTCTGTGCAAACGTTTTCAAAAACGAATTAAAAACTAAGAAGATACCATATGGTATGCAGTTGGTACCGAGAGGCCAGAATTTTTTTTTCTCAAAAAATATTGAAAATTGATCTCATTTTGTAGAGCACGATGAACTCGTTCCATCTGTGCAAAAAAATTAAAATCCGAGTTAAAACAAAAAAGATATGAGTCGATTAAGAAAGCTAGAGAAAATAAAAATAGCATTTAATCCTCTGTCCTTAGATCTGGATTTTCTAAATGAAGGGTCCATATTTGGTTATTGATGGGTGCATAACCATGTGTTATGCATCCTATCTTGAGCCCGTAAATGATATTAAGTGTAAACACTAATTATTAGCCAAACCTTTCTCACATTCTTTTTAATTAGCCAAATCTATTGAATTACTAATAATTAGCTAAATGTTAACTTCCAATTAGCAATTTTGTTAGTAATATTGGCTTGGCAACATGATACTGACTTGAAAGAGACACATGGATATCAACATTCCAAAACTTTAGGAGTTGTGTGGTTTTGTTATAGTTTGGTTGAGATAGTTACAATATATGTACTGTCCACAATGCATCATTTTATTGAATTTTCTGCAAACACAATACATGCATTGTTTACTTGATATGACACAAATTATCACTCAAAATGAGTGATAGTTAAATCTCAAGTTTCCGGTGACATTGTTGAGATTGTTGGGGTTTTTTCTTCTTCCAACTATATATGTCACTACCTTTATTACGTGTGTTGCTTTTTCATATTAAAATCAAAGGGTAAAAGTAACATTTCACTCAAAAAGTAATATAACTTATTCAAATAGTACAATAACTATCACAAAAACTAAATGATGTAACTACAATACACCAAATTTTTTATATACATGTATATTATTATTTATGCATTGATAACAGTGCATCAAATTAACTAATCATCAAAATCAAATGACTCTTTAGTATTTTAACTAAGAAAAAAGTTACAAAATTATTATTTATCACGTAAATGCCTAATATTTTGATCCATTATAAAAGATTTGGCTAATTATTAGTAATTCATTAGGTTTGCCTAATAATAAAGAATGTGAGAAAGATTTTGCTAATAGTTAGTGTTTACCCAAATATTAACAAGTCAAATCATGAATAACACAAAAACACATAACATTTAAAATAATAATTTCTCAAGGTTAATGTTGTAAGTAATGAATCAGTGATGATTAATAAATGAAAGTGAATTGATGATGGTCAATGGTGGCTAGTGACAGAGAACAAGATGATTTTGATGGAAATAGTGAATCTAACAAAAAGATCAAATTTTATTCTTTTAACTCAAGTCGATTTTATCCAAGTTCAATCATTTCAACATGAACCTTAGTTAAAATCATTAAAATTGTTGAAAATCCTAAGATTTAATAAATTTTAATGATTTATATCGTGAGCATTGAGGATTTTGGTCCATAGATTTTACAGTGAAATCAGAATTGGAACAAGTAAGTAATATCTTAAAGTCACAAGATTTTAAGATTTAAATAAGGATTTTAACTATTCTATAAAAGAGCCAACTTTTGCAATCATTCACGACAAATGTTGTGGTAAAAAGAAGACTATACCTCAACTTGGAAACAAACATGTGTATGTTGGTAGCTTCCTTGAGACGTCCACGTCCTCCAGCATAACTCTTCTGACTAGGGTCATATAAAACAAGATCTAATGAAGCATCCACAATTAACTCATGAACTAAAACTCTTATATGATATTAAAGATTATAGAAATATACCTTTCGGATCCAGCAAAAACAACATGGTTAAGTTGAGCAAACAGGTGGTGAGATACACCTTGTGATTCCCATTGACAAGAACCAAAGAAAAGATTATAGTTTGTCAAAGTAAAGCAGAAAAATAGAATCGAGTTAGTATGAAGGTTTGTCTGCACAATGTAACAACCAAAAAACTTGCATTCAACATAAGAGAGAGAGAGAGAGAGAGAGAGAGAGAGAGAGATTCTATAACTATTGTAGAAGGTAAGTTAATCGGAAGAATTGAAGGCAACCTGACAAACAGTAACGAGAGCAAAAGTATAGTGAGAGTCTGGAGGTCGGTATGTCCATGATATTTGACCTATCTCTTGAGGATTTAGCAGGAGCAAGATCACCTCCCAAAATAGGGACAATTAGAGAATGCAGAGAGGAAACAAACTTAAGCTAGGGTAACACAATTCTGATGACTCCATATGAAAATCCAACAATCAACCCACCTTGCTGACCTTCCAAAAGGGTTGGTTGGGATTTGGCGGAGGGGCATGTGGGTTGTCAAGTCTCTTGCTTGCTTGGATAACGTGTTTGGTTTGGTCAATCCTATTATGTAACGAGTCAGGCCGAGTCAATCCTAGTGTATTGAATTTGTGGGTCCACTTTCAAATTCAAGACTCCTAAAACACGATTAAAAGTATACATGCCCAAAAATTAGGAATTGTGGATTATAAGGCTAATTAATCATCCCAATAGTGTATGCATGCGTACAAATAGATAATTGTGGACAAGAATGAGTATGCTTATTAATATGTTTGTAGTGAATGGACATGTAAAGGAAACACATGTTCATGAAAGATAATATCACGAGAATAAAAAACATCATTAGAGACCATATTGTACAATTTATGGCCTTTAATATAGTTATGATATCCAAGAAGGACACAAGGGTCAACTCGAAAAGAAAATTAAGGTATGTTATGTTGTAAAGTAGAGGCAGATACAAGATATCCAAAGCCTTTAAAATCTTTGTAAGAAGGATTAGATTTAAAGAAGATTTTATAATGAGATATGTGTGGAATAGAGGAGAAGGTAACCTATTAAATCGAAAAATAATGTAGAACAACATAACCCAAAAAATAAATAGGAAGAGATGCTTGAAAGACTAAATACTTTGCTAAAAGATTAAAGAAAATCTACACTCTGATACCATGTTGCATTGTAGATTTTAGATCTCCAAGGAACACTGACGGGCAGACTTCTATTGATCAATCGTTAAAAAATTACATTATCCATTTACACGATTTGTTCATACAGGCAGCGTGGTTATAGTAGGCCAGCCATGCAATTCGTACTGCATGGCGATATTATTCTACCACTCTATAAATGGAGACTCGATAAGTGTCTTCACTTCATCAAATTCAAATCAAAGAAATTGAGTAATAACACATATGGCTATATATAGCTAAAGTCCTGGTTAGTACTTGAATTAAATAAATTTTACATTCACAACCTAAAACATATTACATTTGCAAAAAAATAAGTGCAGATGCAGCAAGCTCAATCTTTAAATCATGCAATACATACCAAAGCCACAAAATAGATTGGTGATGGACATGTATTCTGCCTCAGCTGAAGACCTAGAAGCAATATTTTGCTTCTTAGAATGCCAACATATTAAAGAATTACCTATCATGACACAAATCCAGTAGTATATCTGTATGTATCAGGGCATTCTGCCAAATCGCGACTATAGTAGAATATCATTTTTAGAGAAAAAGGGACCTTAACCTGATTTACTTTTAATATAACATAAAATCCAACAATCGAATCACCTTTCGACCTTCCAGTTAATGGTGATGAGCAGCCAGATTAGCTGCCTGACTGAAGGAGTTGTAACAGGTGGTGCATTTGAGGGTAAATTGCATTCGTGTTTGGACACATAATGACTGTATATCCTGCCAATCATCGGAAGCTCTTGGGACATAAGTTACATTGAAAGACGAGTGTTAGCGATTAAGCTTGTTGGTGGCAAGAAAATGTGAAGTATGATAAGAATGAGGATGCTGATTAATCTTTTCGTAGTGAATGGTTATGTAAAGGAAACACATGTCCGTGAAAGATAGTCTCATGACACTAAATCCCGTAGTAGATCTATATGTATCGAGGCATCTTGCCTAAATCACTATCACAATAATATTGTAGTAGAATATCATGATTTCCAAGGATGTCAACCGCATTACTTATCGTCATCCGGTTGCATATCTAAAACTAGGCAATCACAATCGTGTTACATATCGTAGTCTGAATCCATGCCTGATCAACTACTGCATTACGATCGCCGTCCGATAGTGATCCATTGTGAATGTGGATAGATAAGTGTGTTTAACTTGTTCTAACTTATTAACTTATTGTTCCTTGCTTGCTTAACTTGATATCTTATTCTTTATTAAGATAATATTCCACGCAATTAGAAGATAAAAGCCACTTGTATTTCCTTGTATCATAAGTATCTTTCATGTTTGCTTAAAGTATGAATTTGTTTCTTGCATTAACATATAGTTCTCTCACGAATGCAATGTAATGCTCAATGAACTTAACAAAATTAACATAATTAAACTTAACTTAAACTTAAACATAAAACTTACAAGAGCAACTAAAGTACGTATATGGCATAAACTAAAGAACATAAAAATAACGTATAATGGAAGCGAACAAGAGTTTAGTCCAGTAGTAACACCAATGATTTTGAATATGGAGGGATCAGTTGGAATCCCTTAAATAGCACCTAACCAAAAATCAAAATGTATATCACCCTTAGAAAAACCAAATTCATACTTTAAGCAAACATGAAAGATACTTACTAGTCCCCTTCAACCAACACATCTTATTAATTTAAGTAGGTTTTTTTTTTGTAGAAAACAGAGCGCATGGGGCGCTCTAACCCTTAAATATTAATAATACGAGGCGTTTGAACGCCAATAGAGTCAAACAATAGCCAGTGTCTCAGACTCGGTCCCGGGTTATCCAAGACATGCAGCCCCGGATTCAAAGAGTGCCCAACATTCGCCAAAAAATCAGCAACATAGTTCCCTTCCCGGTAGACATGCTCCAGCGTGGTCTCCCATTCCCGTCTCAACAGTTCTCTTATAGCATTTGCCAATATACGGTGGGGGTGGCTCTCCCTTTCCGACTGAATGATAGCTAAAGCCGTCCTCGAGTCAGTCTGGATACGCACTTTCCGGACTCCCGATTCCCAAGCAATACACAGACCATGATATATCCCGGCCAACTCCGCGTGCGTGATTGAATGATCTCCCAAATTTGCTGAGAAGGCTCTCAAGAGCCTGCCGTCACTGTCCCGAAGCACCCCACCTGCCGTGGCACTTCCCGCGGATAGAATTACGGAACCATCTGTATTCAAAGCAGTCCAACCAGGAGGAGGCTTTTCCCAGCCAATCATGTCTTCGGTCTTCTCCCTTCCATCGCCCACGGCCTGTTGAGTTTTAACAAAAGCTAGGTGGCACTGATACTTCAGCTCCACTGCTCGGCGGGCAAGCATCCAGGGAGGCTCCAAACATTTTTCAAACACCCAAACATTGCGGTTCTTCCATAGCTTCCAGCAGAGAATTGCAAATAAGGAAGCATCGATCACTTTGCTCTTGCCCGCCAGATAATAATGTATCCATTTTGTGCTATCTTCTTCGAAGAAGTTCCCATCAGGCTCATCCTCAAGTACTTCCGACCATACCGCCCGGGCGTACGAACAGTCCCTTATTACATGCAAAATCGTCTCCGGGCCGCCACCGCAGACCGGGCAAGTGTCCGTCTGAGCAATATGTCTCCTGCACCTCTCGCCATTAGTAAGTAACTTACCTTGTAGCACCAGCCAAAAAAAGGAGCGAGTTCTCTGGGGTCCCTCTATTCGCCACGCACGCCGCCAAACCGGGTGAGACTGGCCAACCTCCTCCTCCGCTCTCAGAAGCTCGTATGCGGATTTAACAGTGAAACGGCCCGAGGGTGACAATCTCCAGATTGGGACGTCCGGGTCTCCCTCTGTCGGCACCGGGTGTAGGGCCAATTGCAGAACAAGTGCTTCGGGGAGAAACGCTCGCACGTACTGCAGATTCCACTCTCCATTCAGTACCAACTCGGCTACAGTGAGCCTCCTCGCCTCATCAGGCAAACCAATGGCGAAATCAGCTAGAGGTGGCCCGTCCTGCAACCAACAATCCTCCCAGAATCTCGTCTGCCCTCCACTCTTGACATTCCACATCGTCCCTTGAGGAATAAGGTGAAGGATCCGTAGCACTCCCTTCCACAGATTAGACATCCGACCCGTCGTTCGGGGCAGCCACCCATCATCGGTCTTCTTCAGGTACTTGCTTCGCACAACTCTCGCCCATAAGGAATCAGCTTCCGTCATAAGCCGCCAAGCTATCTTCATCATGAAAGCCTCATTCATATGAGTTTCATTTCGCATGCCCAGCCCACCCTGGTCTTTCGGCTTACAGACGGTCTCCCAATCCACCAGATGGATCTTGCGTCCTTGCTCGGAGCTCCCCCAGATAAACCCTCTTATCTTCCTATCAATATACTCCCGTACGGAGGCAGGCAAGAACGAAGTCTGCATCGTGTAAGCTGGGAGCGATGACAGAACTGACTGTGCTAACGTGATCCTCCCTGCCAGAGACAGTGTCTTGACTTTCCAACCAGCCAGCCTTGCATCTATCCGATCAATGAGCTCTGTGAATGTTGCTTTGGAGACCCTGTCATGGATCACCGGGACACCCAAGTATCGCCCTAGATTTTTCGTCTCCAGGATGTTCAAAGCATTGCTAATTACTCCTCCCTCCGCCAAGTTGACATTTCGCGAGAAAAAAACTCTTGACTTGGGCCTGCTAACTTGTTGCCCTGATGCTGCCCCAAATTCTCCCAGACACTGAAGGATAACCTGGACCTGCTCGAGGGAGGCAACACTGAAAAGTATGAGATCGTCAGCGAAAAATAAGTGTGAGAGAGTCGGTCCGCGGCTCGACAGCTTCACAGGCTTCCAATCCCCTTTCTCTACAGCCGCCGATATGAGGTGGCCAAGCCGTTCCATACAAAGGGTAAAGATATACGGAGAGAGAGGACAGCCTTGGCATAATCCTCGAGATGGTTCGAAAGGCTCAGTCAATCCACCGTTCCACTGTATCTGCATAGTCGGTGCGGAAATGCAGCTCATTGTTAAGTCAATAAAACTCTGGGGCACGCCTGCTGCCTGCAAAGTGTCACGAACAAAACTCCACTTGATCCTGTCATACGCCTTGGCTAGATCAATTTTAAGGACCATCCATCCCGTCTTCCCTTTCTTAGCCCTCATCGAATGAACCACTTCCTGCAAAATGCAAATATTATCCGTTATATGTCTACCGGGAACAAAACTCGTTTGAGTTTCATGCACCAGCCGAGGCATGATTGGCTTGATTCTCTCCGCCAAGCACTTCGTAAGCATCTTGTATGTAACGTTGCAGAGGCTGATCGGGCGGAATTGATCGATTATAGCTGGTTTTGCAACCTTCGGGATGAGTACCACGATTGTATCATTAAGATCCTTCACTCGCAAAGGCTGGGACCAGCAAGCTTGGATAAACTGCAGTACCGCAGGGCCCACAAACTCCCACTTCCGCTGGTAGAACAACGGATTAAGGCCGTCTTTGCCTGGCGCCTTAAGCGCGCCCATCGCCTTCACCGCACCCTGAATCTCCTCCATTGAAAACTGTCGTGCTAAGGGTAGCCACAACTCCGGAGGGACCTCGTCAAAACAGGCCTGCAACACGACACTAGCACCATTTTCATCAGTGTATAAATCCTCATAAAATTCCCTTGCCATATCCAACAGGGAAGTCTGTTCCGTCACCCATTCCCCATTATTATTCCTCAACGCCGCCACTCTGTTTCTCCGCCTCCGGCTCATGGTTCTTAAGTGGAAGTACTTAGTGTTGCTATCCCCTGACACAATCCAAGTCGACCGTGATTTTTGGTACCAGAGTAATTCTTCCTGTAAGAGGATATCTTCGAGCTCGGATCGAGCTAGACCGAGTCTCGGATCATCCGAGTCACCCCCACCCTGCACCTCCAGTCTCTCTATCCGTCGCAGAATAGCATTCTTCTTCCTGAATATATTCCCGAAAACATTATGGTTCCAATTTTTTGCATCCTCCGTAAACTCTGCTATAGAGTTGAGAAGGTCCGTCCCTCGCTCCCATGCTCCCGTAGCCATCTCGTGAAAGCCCTCATGCACCAGCCACGCCGCCAAGAATTTGAAAGGTTTTGGGCCAGCTGGCTGGAACATGGGGTTCAAAGTAGCAAGGATTGGGCGATGGTCGCTTCTCAGTCTAGGAAGGTGATTAATCACTGTATCCGGGAACATGGCATTCCAAGCAGCATTCGCCAAAGCCCTGTCGAGCCTCTCCTTAATACCTGTCCTGAACCACGTGTAAGGAGGCCCCGTGAACCCCAGATCGAGCAAACCAGCATCCAAGACACAATTTTGGAAATCACGTGCCCGCGCCGCATCAAAGGGTGCACCGCCCTGCTTGTCATTCGGCTGTAGAATGGAGTTGAAATCTCCCGACAAGATCCAAGGCTTCGTTACCTCATCCGCCATCGTACGAATAGCCTCCCAAAGCTCCCGACGCTGGATGAGCGCTGGGTTAGCGTAGATAGCCGTCAGCATCCATTGCTCTTGGCCGCTTTGAACTCTAACGTGAAGAAACTGGTCCCCTCTATCAACCTCAGTAATAGATGCCACCCCGGAGTCCCAGAGTAGCCAAATTCCACCCGACCTGCCTACTGCCTCTACCACAATGTGCTTGTCATATCCCAGATCTCGAATAACCTCTTCCGCTCTATTTCCACTGATTTTCGGTTCCACCAGAGTAACTATATTTGGTTGATAACGCCTACGATACTCCCTGAACACTCGCATGAAGCTTTTGCTCCCCGCCCCCCTACAATTCCATGTAAAGATCTTTATCATTGATAACACAGAATAATAGGGAACCTCAGCATTCTCTTGGACACTCAAAGTGAGGTAGCCTCCTCATTGAGGCCCCCTCCTACCTTCCCATTACCGTCGCTTAATACTTTCCCTTGTTGGCCATCCGTCCTCGTTGGTATGTCCCCTCTTGGAATGTTCGGAACTCTGGGATCCGGTGGCTTCTCTTGTTTGTTACCACCTATCCCTTTGCTAAGCTTCCCCATGTCACCTTGGCCCAGCTCCATCCACATGGCATTGCTACCCTGGCTTGGTGGGGATATGGTGCTAACGTGATTTGTTACCGTTTGTGCTATCGGACTAGGTCGGGAAGAGGAATACTGGGGGTCCGAGGGTGGTTGATCCACCGGCGGGTCTACTTTTGTATTGGATTTGGACTGCTCACAGTTGGTCAGGTTCACAGCCTCCTTCTCTTTCTCCCACTCGTTAGATTTTCCTTTATTTTTATCCCGTTCTTCAGCAGAATGCATGGGTCGTATTTCCGTCGAAGCACCCCCCTCGCCCCCTATCTCTTCCACCTCTAGTACATTAAATCGAGACCCATTTTGTCTTTCCCTCTCTTGTACCTGATCTCTCCGCTTTTCTTGGCTTCCCCTTTCCGGCTCTGAGGTCGGCCTACGAGACCTTGGCTTCTTCTTAGCGATCATCCACTCCCCATACACTGTATCTGGTTGCTTAGGCTCAGTCCTTGTAGGGGTAGCAGCGGGTTCCTCCACCTCCATTTCCTCATTCCTCCCCATGCAAGAGCACCGAATGCGCTCGAAATACGTACCACACTGCAAACATATTTTGTCAAGCCCCTCATATTGAATGAAGTACTTCTTCCCGTGGATAGTAAATTGGGATAACAAAAGTCGAGTTAAATCAACTTGGACGCAAACTCGGGCGTAGTCGCTTCGCGCCCCCGAAGTGTTGCATGGTCTACCCGCATGGGTTTCCCTATACGTTCTCCAATCCTCATTACCGCCACCGGGTGGAAATAGTGGATCGGCAGCTCCAACAGTCTAGCCCAAACAAGGGTCGACGAAATCTCATGTTCGTATGGATTAAAGTCCTTCGTCCATGGGTGTACGGTTAAGTAGTTATCACCCACTAGCCACGGTCCACCTGTTAAAGCTCTCTCATAGTCTATCCCACTCTTGAAACGAACGAGGAAGTAGCCTTTTTTAACCGACGTTACTTGAATCGATCCCGCCTTCTCCCAAATGCTCTGCAAACGCTTCAGCATCATCGTGTATGAGACTGTTCGCCCTAGCGCCTTCACCACAAGGGCTGATCTCCATTGACGACAGAACATTCTCTCTTCCGCCGCGGTGTAATGAATAGCCGGGCACTTAGGATCACCCTCGCCTTCGCCATCATGCTCCAAACCATCCTCACGTATGCTGGCCATCACATCTTCAGAGTCCGAATCTGCAATGTACCACATCTCAGACCGAGGCGCCTCGCTGAAAAGCCGTCTCGCCGCCCCTTTCCCATCCCCCCATGCCGGGGTTTTGGTACCGGCCGGGGGTATCGTTTGTTGCCTATCAGCTCCAACCTTCTCCGCCAATCCCCCTGCCTGACTGGATTCACCTGGTATCGGAACCGTTTGTTTCACCCTTTTCTTGGACTGCTGCGCCTCTCGTTCGCCCTTAGGGTTTGGCGAGGAGGTCTCGGTCGGGGGTCGCCTTTGTCCGGTCACCGTGTCTTCATGCATAATAACATCGTGGCCGCCCCCGGCCAGCGGTGTAGGCACCGGCGGCATGGAACGCTAGCTCGGAAACCCTACTGCTCGCAAGGGAGAATTTTCCTCTCTCCGAACTTTTCGGAAACCCTCCAGCCTTAATTTAAGTAGGTTGACACCGAAGGTAGGTGCTCCAAAAGGACAATCCCCTTTGTGAACCTCAAACGAAAATCGAGGTTAGATAGGTTGGATTTTGGGATCTTAGCAATGATTTTATCAAATTGGGACTACTTTGCAAGATGTGCAAATGTATAGGGGCTTGCTGAAATATCATTAATTTAATTACCAAAATTTGGTCCCTTAATTAAACTTAAATTCCTCCGATTTAGTCTATTAACTTAACTAACTTGGGCTAGTTAATTTATCAATCGTTAAATCAAATACTTATATAATTCTGGTGGTTTGAAACTTATAAACTTAAATGTAACCTAACTACGAAGATTAATCTAGCTTCCTGATCACATTAAATATCGTTTAATTTAAATCGACATTATATTCTACCCGGCCAAACTAATATTTCACTAGTTAAAAGTTAAATTATCTTAACCTATTAACTTGTGCAATGAATCCTCTTAATAAAATTATTCATATTATTGGATCAAATTATTAAAGTATCTATTACTTAATTGACTCATATAAAATCATTTTATATGATTAACTCAAAATTTTCATTAAGCTCGGGTAAAAACTGAGAAATTCTCAATTGCCTCTCAATACAACTTTTCAATCATAAATCTCTAGGGATTGGCCTAGTGGTAATGTCGAGATGAGAACATCTATCACACTCTAAGACTTACCAAAACTTCTAATACACAATACTATACCAGTAATATCAAACTAAACAAAATACTATCTACTCATCTAAACCAAGCGAAGTCAGACTCTCTTGCAAAGTTGGATCACAAGAACTTCAACAATAGACTATACTTTAGCTTCTCAACATGACATGACAGGCTCACGAGCAGCTTTATGACCATACAATCGTTTACATCTATCTCTCCATATGAGACACAATCACAACCACAGTAAACAACGTAACTTACTTGACAATAACTTAACTTCCTTCCCACTTCTCAGCACACCAACTTACTAACAAATCTCAATCCACAAAACTGGAGGGCCATGGTCTTGCAAACAAGACTGCCTATCATTGCAAATTAAGAGCATTGCGAAAAGAGACGGATCCGAGTTTCTATCCCTTTTGGACATAAAAAGACACATACAAGACACATTTTTACCCCATATACCACTAGTTTATCTTGAGTGACTAGTCTGTTTTGTTGCGCTAGCCAAAGGCGAAATCCATTCTTAGGCACAATTCCATTGCTCCATACCAAATGATAGTGCTACTAATGATTGAAGAGACCAACTAAATCTAGCCTGGGTAGCTAAGCTGCTTGGCTTTCCAACTCCTCAATCGTTGAGTTATATTGTCAATAAAAACTTGAAAATCTCTTCTTGTAAGCTTTCTAGTGATAAGTGGGACTTCAAGATACTTGACATGAAGGGTTCCCAACGAGAAACCAAAGGATTCAAAAATATAAACATTTCTTCCCTTGAGATTCCAGCGTAGAACATCTGACACTTCGTTGGGTTGCATTGAAATCTGGAAATGTGATAGAACTGCTCCAACAACCTTTTAAGCCTTGCTACTCCATGAATCAATCCATTCGTAAAGACCGTTAGTTCGTCCACAAAGCAAAGATGGGTAATGTTAAGAGGTTCGCATCTTGGATGAAAATGTAGCTGCTAGCTCTTCCTTAGTTGCCTTCTTCGTTAGGCTTTCAAACACTTTTATGACCACTATAAAGAGATAAGGCGATAAGGGATCGCCTTGCGTCGGTCTTTTGCAAGCTACAAAACTCCAACACAGACCACCATTGATAGCTACACTAAAATTTGGAAAGTAATGCATGCATTAAAAGTTATATAAAACTCTCTGTAAACCCCATCGCTATCAAAATAGTGAATAAGAACCCCCAATGCACTTAGTCAAACACTTTCATAATGTTTATCTTGACCACACACCTAGAGGAGATGGAAGCCTTATGATAAACTTTCACAAATTCTGAAACCAATAGAACATTATCACTTATGAACCAACTTCTAATAAATGCAGTATGCAACTTGCTTATCAACTTACGTAAAACTAGAGCAACTTTGTTGGCTAGAATATTCGAGATACCTTTGTAAATTGTGTTGCAACATTAAATGGAGCAAAATTCTTGCATCCTTTCGGGGTTGGAAGCTTAGCTATCATTGTAAATATTGTAGAGTTCACCACTTTAGGATGTGTCTAGTAGAGAAGAATCCAGGACCACTCTTTCTACATCTTCACCCACAATATCCCAATTTGTTTGGTTGAAATTAGCGGGAAAATCATCAGGATCTGGAGCTTTATCCTCACTCGTCTCCTTAAAGACTCCTCAAATTTTCTCCCTAGAGATCCCTCTCATAAGAGTATAGAATAACCTTCATTAGAGAGCTTATGTTATCGTAATAATTGATAGTACTCCACTAACTTCACCTCAATTTCACTGTTGGCTGTACCATTGAGATTTTTATAAAACTCAATTGCTACCGCCCAATACCTTTCACATCAGTAACCAACTTTCCATGAGAATCTATCATACGGGTAACCTATTGTCTTTGATTACGAATTTTAAATGTCTTGTGAAAAAATGTTGTGTTTGAGTCTCCTTCAAGAATCCACTGAACCTTGGTTTTCTGCTTATAAAACAGTTCCTCAGCCGTTCTAGTCTCTTGAAACTTTATAACCAACCGCTTCTCTTTCTCTATCAACACCTCAGTTGAATTTGCTAACACTTCCAACTAAGCTTACTCAAGTGCAAACTTCATCAACCTTGCTCTACTAGATATGTTAAAATATTGTTCCTTCTTTGCCTTACTTAGCCCTTTTTTTTTGTTTTTCTCGGTTTCATAGCGCATACATAATAAGAACCCCCAAAAAACTATTGTCCTCCATGCTTCACGAATAATGTCTAAGCAACTCAGGCAAAAAAGATAGTATTTGAAAGGTTCAGGCAGGGAATCCGGAAGAGGGGAAGACCTTAACAATATTCCACAATGAATCAGACACACCTGAAGATATAGTATGCGTAGAACTCTCAAGGAATTGCTCTAGCCACACTTCATTAACCAACAATCGATCCCATCTTTTAGCTATATGGTTAGCTTTTTGCTTATTCCATCATGTAAAGAAGGGGCTTGTTACCTTGTGATCAATCAAACATATCACTAATCCATCCTCTAAAATCCTGCATACTCTCAGTAACCATATGAACATGGGAAGCTTCATTCACCTAAGCGATTGCATTGAAATACCCCCCCCCCCCCCCCCCCCCCCGTTCAAAAAAAAATTGCCCATGCTATTTTGAGTCTCCTGTAATACAAGTAATTCCAGATAGAGTCTTACTCTATCTTGCTCTTTATTTTGTCTATAAACTAACATAAAGACCACCGTGAGCTGCCCTTCTATAAGAATATTCAGATAGTGCTCCATTTATGCTAAACAAGTGATTTTAATCCTCGGTCTCCAGAAGATCCAAACTCTAGTAGACTTTGCTTTATAGTAGTTATTTATATGTTTTCATGAAGAAAAAACACCTGAAATTGTTGCATCACTATTCTCTATAACCAACCAAGTTTCCAATATCCAACTAGATCTCTTCTTTACCTATTGTCTTTGATTACGAATTTTAAATGTCTTGTGAAAAAATGTTGTGTTTGAGTCTCCTTCAAGAATCCATTGAACCTTGGCTTTCTGCTTATAAAACAGTTCCTCAGCCGTTCTAGCCTCTTGAAACTTTATAACCAACCGCTTCTCTTTCTCTATCAACACCTCAGTTGAATTTGCTAACACTTCCAACTAAGCTTACTCAAGTGCAAACTTCATCAACCTTGCTCTACTAGATATGTTAAAATATTGTTCCTTCTTTGCCTTACTTAGCCCTTTTTTTTGTTTTTCTCGGTTTCATAGCGCATACATAATAAGAACCCCCAAAAAACTATTGTCCTCCATGCTTCACGAATAATGTCTAAGCAACTCAGGCAAAAAAGATAGTGTTTGAAAGGTTCAGGCAGGGAATCCGGAAAAGGGGAAGACCTTAACAATATTCCACAATGAATCAGACACACCTGAAGATATAGTATGCGTAGAACTCTCAAGGAATTGCTCTAGCCACACTTCATTAACCAACAATCGATCCCATCTTTTAGCTATAGGGTTAGCTTTTTGCTTATTCCATCATGTAAAGAAGGGGCTTGTTACCTTGTGATCAATCAAACATATCACTAATCCATCCTCTAAAATCCTGCATACTCTCAGTAACCATATGAACATGGGAAGCTTCATTCACCTAAGCGATTGCATTGAAATCCCCCCCCCCCCCAAAAAAAAGTGCCCATGCTATTTGAGTCTCTGTAATACAAGTAATTCCAGATAGAGTCTTACTCTATCTTGCTCTTTATTTTGTCTATGAACTAACATAAAGACCACTGTGAGCTGCCCTTCTATAAGAATATTCAGATAGTGCTCCATTTATGCTAAACAAGTGATTTTAATCCTCGGTCTCCAGAAGATCCAAATTCTAGTAGACTTTGCTTTATAGTAGTTATTTATATGTTTTCATGAAGAAAAAACACCTGAAATTGTTGCATCACTATTCTCTATGACCAACCAAGTTTCCAATATCCAACTAGATCTCTTCTCTACCTTCTCAATTGCGCCAACACAACTAAGTGCTTATCTGGGGAACTAAAACTCATGATATTCCAACTTAAAACATTCATTTACTCTTACGCCTTCCTCCCCCCTGCCTTTAGGTGGAGAAGGAGGATGAGCTAGAATCTTAACTACTTAACTTGACCTTGGTAAACTTGGGAATGCCCTATCATCCAATGTGATATGCTGTTGGATCGGATGTGCCTGTAGGGCAGCGAATTGAGTAACCAATCTACCACTACTTGACCATTAGTTACATTATTAGAAAATTTCCCTTTAGGAGTCTATTTGGTTTTGATGATAGTTAAATTTATGCATTGTGAACAATACATGTATAATATTATCTATACAGTTAAAGAAATTAATGTATTGTACTTTACATAGTTTATTTTTGTGTTAGTTATTGTATTATTGAAATAAGTTATACTACTTTTTTGGAGAAATATCACATTTATTCTTTGTTTTTAACATAAAATAGTAGCACATACAAAAAAATTAGGGATGTAGTTGAAACATAAAATAAACTCAACAATTTCAACCAACTATCTCAATAATCTCACGAAAACACATGATTTTAACTAGGGGTGAAAGTTTGGGTTGCGGGTTGTGGATATTCCGCAAACCGCACCAACCCGCATCCGTTGTGGGTAGTGGGTTGGATGTGGGTGGCAAAATAATAATTTTTGTGGTTAGTGGTTACCCACTATCCATCGTGGTTAACCCACAAAATCAATAACAACCACACTAATTATATTTATTTACTAAAAATACTTTATAATATAATAGTATATAAAAAGTGGGAGACAAAAAACTAAGGGTAAATACAATTTAATAGGCAAACCTTTCGTTTTAAACAATATAATAGCCAAATCTTTTCGAAAACAAATTAATAGCCAATCCGTTAACTTTCTATCCATTTGACCATTAGTTGACTTTGAGGTGTCAGAAATTAAGTGAGCTGGATGTTTTTTTTCTGACGTGGCTGTGACTAAAAGAAACCAACATGCCACATGAATTTTATATTATTTTCATTTAATTGATTATTTATAAAATAAGGAAAAAAAATAGAAAAGGGTAAAACCTTATCCGTTCTCTCTCTATTCTAACCAGACAAAAACCATACACCAAGTCGACTTTCCCTACTCTGTCGAATCCCTCTCCGACGAAGCCCTACCCTTCGATAGCCAGCGACCTCCTCTGCATCACGTTGCCCCAGTTTCTTCCTACCGCTCCTGCCGACAATCCCCCTTTTTCTCCCTGGAGAAGCTGGAGCATTCCATCTTTTGCCTAAGTAGAAGGCTGATATGAGCAAAGAGTACCCAGATCTGAATATTTCCGCCTGACATCGGCCATTGTTGCAAACCACCTCCATTCCGGCCCTCTTGTTTATCAACTGCCTCGGATGACTGCTAGCCTCGGTGAGAGGGTAGCGGGAGAATTCTGGGTCTACATATTCCACTTCTCCCTTCCCCAACCGAATTCCTTTGTCAGAACCGGCACTACGGTAGGACGGCATAACAAGGAGCCGGCTTGCCCCATTTCCTGGATCTCCTGAATCGAGAAACGAAGGCAACGACGGTCCCCTGGATCCCCTGATCTCCTCCTTGCACTCATCATCATTCTCCGAATCTCTAGCTAGTAGCTACGGTCTCTGAAAGGCTCCATCTTGTCGACAAAACGAGATCCAGAGAAACGTAGGTGAGAGAGGGATTGAGAAGTTCGGGTGCTGGCGAGCGCCGCCGGCGACCGCTGCTGGATGGTGCGTCGAGATCCCCTCTTCCTCTTCCCCACTCCTCTTGTCCAAAAGGTCGGGGCGAGGTTAATAAGTCATCATCGGCGTCCTAGATGAGAGAGAATTAGGCAGATATGTCGTAAAATGTAGAGGTTTGTGATTATGTATTTTGGCCTGTGATTTCTTGTTGATGGTGGCGGAAGCAAGTGGAAGAGACGCTGGATAAGTGGGGGAAGAGAGGCGCTGCCTCTAGTTAGAGATAGGTTTTACCCTATTCTATTTTTTATTTATTTTATAAATAAACAATTAAGTGAAAATAATATAAAATCCATGTGGCCTATTGTTTCCTTAGTCATAGCCACGTCAGAAAAAAAAACTTTCAGCTCACTTAATTTTTGACACGTCAGAGTCAACTAACGGTCAAACGGACGGAAAGTTGATAGATTGGTTATTAATTTGTTTTCGAAAAGGTTTGGTTATTATATTTTTTAAAATGAAATGTTTGGCTATTAAATTGTATTTACCCAAAAACTAAAGTAGCCACATAATCAAATGCGCTTTTAAGCAGTTTTAAGTGATAATTTTTTAGTTTATAAAACACTATAATAAAAATAGTGGAAAATAATCGATTCATTAAAATTTGGCACCTTTAGTAACTTTTATCTGTATGTTTTTGTTTCTGTGAAAGAAAATACAATATCATATATGAAATCACAACTCACTGACACAAAAGTTAAATACCAAACTCGAAAAGAAAAAATCTCCACGTTGAGTAAGATATATATAAAAAGTATACCTCCACGAATGGCACAATTGTATATCTCTATAGTCTTGCTACGAACAACAAATACGTTGGTAGCGGCCTCAACTTCATACTTGCATAGATGGATTTTTGCGGGTAACCACACCCAGCACGCACCAACCCACAGTGGGTAGTGGTTACCCACTAACCACTACGGTGTGGGTTGTGGGTAGCATAATTTCAAATTTGTGGGTGTGGGTACTCGCAAAACCCGCCCCAACATCCACCCTTAATTTTAACCATCGCTCATTTTGAGTGATAGTTTATGTTACATAAAAAAATTTATATTATTTGTGTAAAAACTTCACAAAACCAATGTATATAAACAATAAAAACATTAATACCAAGAAAAATTCTATAATATGAAGGCGCAAACATCCTACAAAGAGAAGTATAGTTCTCCTCATAAAACTCGATTTCCTTCTTAAAATTCAATAAATATAACCCTTTTTACTTCCGTCATTTTCGAACACAAATGTTTTTGCCAAACCATTTTTCACCGGACATAGTCATAGAGATGTCCGCTCTAATTCGGTTCTTCGTTTTGGTCTTCCTTGTTTTCTCAGTATCGCGCCTTGTACTACCTGTTGGTGGAATCATGGTTGATCACATCAGCAAAAGACAGCAAGAGCAGCAGCAGAAGGCGGGAAGAACAGAAGGGGTTTGAATGTTTGAAGTCTTGGTCTAAGTTGAGACTGTGTCGTTTTTGGTTTATTGCAATTGAGTCTTTGAGTTTGTAAAATTGAGTCAGTAAAGTCCCTGCGTGGTTTGAGGTCAAAGGCAGCAAGTCAGTAGCTTAGATGTCAAGTCAGTTAGCTTAATTAAAGGGTCGTGGGGTTAAGGGTGTGTTAGTGGAAGCCTGATTTGTAGGCTGAAGCTTAGTACTTATTGTTGATGAGATGCGTGGAATAAGGTTGGTCAGTTTACCAATTCTTTGAAACTATATTGTGGTATCAGAGCAGAGAGTAAACTGTAACCACAACTGCGAGATCAAGAGTGATTTGAGTGAAATTGATACTGATTCTGGGACAGGGAAACACGAGAGATACGAGAGAGAGACTGTTTCAAGGTTTTTGTGAGTGAAAACATGAGTGAAAGCAGCAGCTTTGCACAGGTCTGTCTTCCAAAATTCGATGGAGATTATGACCATTGGAGTCTGCTAATGGAAAACCTGCTGAGGTCCAAGGAATACTGGTCTGTTGTAAGTGATGGTTTCAAGGAACCAGCTGCAGGAGAAGAGTTGTCAGCAGTTCAGAAGAAGGATCTAGATGATAATCGTTTGAGGGATCTCAAAGCCAAAAATTATCTGTTCAGTTCTATTGACAAATCAATTCTGAAGCAAATCACTCAAAAGGCCACAGCTAAGCAGCTTTGGGACTCTATGAAAGTCAGGTATCAGGGGAGTGAGAGGGTGCAGAAAGCACAGCTTCAAGCTTTGAGAAGAAACTTTGAGATTCTTGCCATGAAAGAAGGTGAGACTGTATCTGCTTACTTTGGAAGGGTTATGGTTGTTGCAAATGACATGAGAAACTGTGGGGAAGTAATGCCAGATGTCAAAATTGTTGAGAAAATTTTGAGAACCTTGACTGAAAGATTCAACTACATAGTTTGTGCCATTGAAGAGTCCAAGGACATAGATACTCTTTCTGTTGAAGCTTTACAAAGCTCTTTGCTTGTGCATGAGCAAAAGTTCACAAGGCAGACTGTAGAAGAGGATCAAGCCCTCAAAGCTACACATGTTTTTGGAGGAAGGGGAGGCACTAGAGGTGGTGGTCGATTTTTTGGTCAAGGAAGAGGAAGAGGAAGGGCTCGAGGCTGGAACAGAGATGCTGTGCAGTGTTTTCACTGTCATAAGCTGGGCCATTTCAGGAATGAGTGTCCTGATTGGTTCAGTCAGCAAGCCAATTATTCCAGTTTTGACTCATCCAACAAATCACAAGATGACGTGAGAGATGATCTCCTGTTAATGGCTCAAATTGAAGAAGGAGGACATGCTGGTTTGATGGCTTTCCTGGAAACTCAGAAATCTGAGAAGAATCCAAGCTGGTGGTTTCTTGACTCAGGTTGTAGCAACCATATGAGTGGAGAACGACAGTGGTTTATTACTATGGATGCTGGTTTTGAATGCCATGTGAAGTTGGGTAATGGCAACAGGTTGAAGGTGGCTGGCAAGGGTTCAGTAAAACTGTTGGTTGATGGATTTCCTATGGTCATAAGTGATGTGTTCTATGTGCCTGATCTGTAGACCAACTTGCTAAGTATTGGTCAATTACAGGAAAAAGGTTTGGAGTTTCTGATCAAGAAAGATGTCTGCAAAATATTTCATGAAGTAAAGGGTTTTCTGATGCAGACAAGCATGAAATCCAACCGGATGTTTGTGCTAAGTGCAGAACAGGAAAATAGAACATAGGCTGAAGAGATAATGTGCTTACAAACATCTTTGCAGCTCTGGCATAGAAGGTATGGTCACTTGAATCAGAGAAGCCTGCTGGAACTTCAAAGAAAGGGTTTGGTTCAAGGCATCCCTCAGTTGAATGGAGATCTGGGAGTCTGTGAAATCTGTCAAATTGGAAAACAACACAGACACAGTTTTCCAAAGAAGAGCAGCTGGAGAGCAAATCAGAAGCTGCAACTCATTCATGCTGACTTATGTGGACCTATCACTCCTGAGTCCAATGGAGGAAAAAGGTATATCCTTACCATCACTGATAATCTCAGCAGAAAACTATGGGTTTATTTTCTGTCTGCTAAGTCTGAAACACTAGAAGCATTTAAGAAATACAAAGCCATGGTAGAGAATGAAACATGCAGCACTATCAAATGTTTGAGAACAGATCGAGGTGGAGAATTCTTGTTACAAGAGTTCAAAAATGTGTGTGATGAAGCTGGCATAAGGAGGCAGCTTACAGCTGCTCTTACTCCCCAACAAAATGGGGTTGCAGAAAGGAAGAACAGAACCATAATGAATATGGTTCGATGCTCCTTAGCTGATACAAAAGTTCCTGCTGAGTTTTGGCCTGAAGCAGTGGCCTGGACCACCTATGTGTTGAACAGGAGGCCAACAGCAGCCAATGAGGAAAAGACTCCACATGAAGTCTGGTCTGGTAAGTCTCCTTCAGTTGAGCATCTTAGGATCTTTGGTTGTGTAGCCTATGCTCACATCCATGAAAAGAACAGAAAGAAACTGGATGCAAAAAGCTTGAAATGCAACTTTCTGGGGCTGTCTTATGAATCTAAGGCCTACAAGCTCTATAATCCTACAACAAAGAAGGTAGTGATTAGTCGAGATGTAGTCTTTGATGAAGATAAGGGTTGGATCTGGGAGACTGAGCCTCAGAAAGATGTGACAAAACTGGTTCTAGAAGGAGAGGATGGGAACTGGTTAGATTCTGATACTGAAGAAGAAGTTCAGTTACCTAATGATGAGTCAACTAGTCAAGCTACTCCTGTGATCACTCCTTCAAGTAATCAGGAAGAAGAGGAAGAAGAAGAAGGTACTGATCTGTCTACTGGTAGCCTTGGTTTGCCATCACCAGGGAACTTGGGGCTTGGACATCGAGTAAGAAAGCCACCAGGATACCTGAATATCTATGATTGCAACTGGGCCAACACAGACTGGTGGGCTATGATTGCTCTTTCTGATGATCCTTTGACATTTGAAGAAGCTGCAGTTGATGAGAAGTGGAATGAGGCTATGAGGCAAGAGATGATGTCTATTAGAGATTATGACACATGGATACTTACTGACTGCCCACCAGATGTTATTCCACTTGGACTGAAGTGGGTTTACAGGACAAAGTTACAAGAGGATGGAAAAATTGACAAGCACAAGGCCAGGCTAGTAGTCAAGGGTTATGCTCAGCAACATGGCATCGACTACACAGAGGTTTTTGCCCCTGTGGCAAGGTGGGATACAATTAGAACAATTCTGGCCTTAGCTGCTCACCATGGGTTTTCAGTTTTCCAGCTTGATGTGAAGAGTGCTTTCCTCTATGGTGAGCTTTCTGAAGATGTCTATGTTGAGCAACCACAAGGATTTGTGGTTGCTGGGGAGGAAAATAAGGTTTATAAACTGAAGAAGGCTCTCTATGGGTTGAAGCAGGCTCCACGAGCATGGTATAGCAGAATTGAAGCATATTTCTTGAAGGCTGGGTTTGAGAGAAGTACACATGAGCATACCTTGTTTGTCAAAAGGTCTGGATCTGATTTCTTGGTGGTAAGTGTGTATGTAGATGACTTAATGTTTACTGGCAGCAGTGCTGTGATGATTGAGGAATTCAAGCAGTCAATGAAGGAGGAGTTTGCTATGACAGATCTAGGGAAGATGAGATACTTTCTGGGGGTTGAAGTCAATCAAACTGACAATGGTATTTTCATATGTCAGCAGAAGTACATAAGAGAAATTCTGGATAGATTTAACTTGAGTGAGTGCAATCATGTGCACAATCCAATGGTGGCTGGAGTTAAGTTAACTAAAGATGGTGATGGGATTCCAGTTAATCCAACTGAGTATAAGCAACTCATTGGCAGCCTTCTATATGTCACAGCCACAAGACCAGATGTTATGCATTCTGTGTGTCTGTTAAGCAGGTATATGGAAGCACCAACCAAACAACATATGTTGGCAGCTAAGAGGATTCTGAGGTATTTGAAAGGCACCATGCAACATGGGATTTGGTACAGAAAAGAGCAAGAGAATAACTGCTTAATTGGTTACACAGACAGTGATTATGCAGGAGATTGTGATGACAGGAAGAGTACTAGTGGGTATGTTTTTTTCCTTGCTGGAGCAGCAGTCTCATGGGCTTCCAAGAAGCAACCAGTGGTGACTTTGTCGACCACAGAGGCTGAGTATGTAGCTGCATCATTCTGTGCTTCACAGTGTGTGTGGTTAAGAAAGATTCTTGAGCAGATGGGATGGCTTAAAAGCATGGAGGCTGCAACAACAATTTGGTGTGACAGCAGCTCTGCAATCAAGTTGTCAAAGAACCCAGTTCTTCATGGACCTAGCAAACACATTGATGTAAGGTTTCATTATTTGAGGGAGCTGGCAAGTGAAGGAATTGTGGAGCTGAAGCACTGCAGGACACATGAACAGATTGCTGATGTGATGACAAAGGCATTAAAGTTGGAAGCTTTTCAGCTGCTGCGAAGTGGACTGGGAGTGGTGGATATGCTGGAGTTCAGGAGTGGAAAATGAAGGCTTGAAGAGGTGAACTGAAGCTTTGCTGGTGAGCTCCAGTTCAGGGGAGGATTTGTTGGTGGAATCATGGTTGATCACATCAGCAAAAGACAGCAAGAGCAGCAGCAGAAGGCGGGAAGAACAGAAGGGGTTTGAATGTTTGAAGTCTTGGTCTAAGTTGAGACTGTGTCGTTTTTGGTTTATTGCAATTGAGTCTTTGAGTTTGTAAAATTGAGTCAGTAAAGTCCCTGCGTGGTTTGAGGTCAAAGGCAGCAAGTCAGTAGCTTAACTGTCAAGTCAGTTAGCTTAATTAAAGGGTCGTGGGGTTAAGGGTGTGTTAGTGGAAGCCTGATTTGTAGGCTGAAGCTTAGTACTTATTGTTGATGAGATGCGTGGAATAAGGTTGGTCAGTTTACCAATTCTTTGAAACTACACTACCCACTACCGAACCCTCTTAAGTTCTTAACAAACTTTTCCTTTTCTCTGTAGATGCGAAGGTCTTTGTGGCTGGTCAGCTCTCAGCGCAATAAATTTGCTCGTTTCCATGGCCGACGTCGCTTCTTGCAATCCTCTCCATTCTACAAGACCCACCATTCGGGTTTTGGCAAGCTACAAAACTTAGCAGTTCACTCTTCACCTTCCAATTTCCTTCCCAACTTCACCGGAGAAAAAGCCTCCCGCCGGCAATGACGCCGACCAGGATTTTCGCCGGACTGTTCCTTCTCCTCGCCCTCTATTGCGCCCTCGACCCATTCAAGCACAGCGCAATCTCCGATTTCCCCGATTACGTTTCCCACCCCGTGGAGATGCCGCCGTGGTCGCTGGTTCCCACCGAGAGAGATGAGCTGAACTCGCTGCAGAAGTCGGAAATCAAGTTCCTGGGTCAAATTCAAGGCCCCGAGAGCTTGACCTTCGACCCTCTTGGCCGCGGGCCTTACACTGGCATTGCTGATGGCAGAGTCGTGTTCTGGAATGGCGAGAAATTTGTTGACTTTGCTTACACTTCCAGCAATAGGTCAAGTCAAACTTATGAATTCGAATTGGGGGGTTTTCCTAAATTCTTGTGGAAGGGAAAAAGTTGGTGCCGTTTTCTGGGTTCTTCTTGGATCCTTTGGGGCGATCTATTGAAGGGTTTCTGTTAGTTGAACTGTGATCAATTTGTTTTCAATTTTGAATGTTTTGCTGGTTCAACTGTGTTCTCTTGATGCATCGGCTTATGTTCTGGTCTGGATTTTCAGGTCAGCAATATGTGACCCTAAGCCTTCCCCGTTGGGATACTTGAAGAACGAGCACATCTGTGGCAGGCCATTGGGGATCCGATTCGATAAGAAGACCGGTGATTTGTACATTGCAGATGCGTATTTCGGGCTGATGAAGGTCGGACCTGAAGGTGGAGTAGCAACATCGATTGCTACCGAGGCAGAAGGAGTTCCATTCGGGTTTACTAATGATCTAGACATTGACCAAGATGGCAACATCTACTTCACTGATAGCAGTACCAAGTACCAGAGAAGGTAAAATAATACACCTTCAAATTTGAAGTTCATCACTTTCTCTGATTAACAGGTTCTTTTGCATTAGATATCCAAGTATACCGTTAGAATGGCTGCAGTTCTGTATGTTTCATGTTGTTCAATTGCAAAAGCAAATGACTTTGCTAGTGGCTATTGAATCATCTTCTTGTTGTCCCCCATGAAATGATGCTTTGGGAAGTTATGATGTGTTTCAGGAACTTCATGCTGCTGGTTTTCTCAGCAGAAAACAGTGGGAGAGTTCTAAAGTACGATCCAAGCACGAAGAAGGCCTCTGTCCTTGTGAGAAACCTTCAATTCCCAAATGGGGTGTCTCTAAGCAAAGATGGCTCCTTCTTTGTCTTCTGCGAAGGAGCACTCGGCGTGTGAGTCTTTTCTTCAATAGTAACTACCAACCGGTTTATACGTATAGTAGCTGACACAACGCTACTCTTTTTTGCCCTTGCGATCTGCCAGATTGCACAGGTACTGGCTAAAAGGAGAGAAAGCCGGCACTTCAGAGATACTTGCAGTTTTGCCTGGATTTCCTGACAACGTCAGGACTAACAAAGACGGCGACTTCTGGGTAGCAATCAACTGCAGAAGATCCTACTACATTAACCTATGCGCCAAGTTCCCAGCTTTCAGGACATTCCTGTTGAAGCTCCCGATTTCAGCCAAGGTTCACTTCCTGCTTCACATTGGATGCAGACCACATGCCTTGGTCGCCAAGTACAGCCCAGAAGGCAAGCTGATGCAGATATTGGAGGATCGTCAAGGGAAAGTGGTGAAGGCGGTTAGCGAAGTGGAGGAACGAGACGGGAAGCTGTGGATGGGGAGCGTGTTGATGCCTTTCGTCGGAGTTTATAGCTTGGAGTAAGTAGTAAGATACAGAGAGGGAGTTGAATGGTATAGAATAAGGTTGGTTTGTGTTTGTTCTGCCCCATATAGGAACTGAAAATCTTCTATTTCCCAGAATCCTACTATAAGGACTTGTTTGTCGAAACAGGAAAAATACAGGGACTATTGTGTAAATTACCATGACCATGTTTTGATAGTTGCGTGAAAAACGGGGGAAAAAGGAGGCCGGATCCGTGCGTGTACAATATTATTAATTTTTAAATTTTAATTCTACCTTTTCCTTATAAATCGTGGGCACTATTACCACTAATTTCGCCCCAAGTAACTCCACGGCCGAGCTTTATAAAGTAAGTAACAGAACAGAGGGGAAAATCCCGAAAAACGAAGAACAGCAAAATTCCTTCTTCCCTGTCCCACTCCGATCATGGATGGAGAAGATTACAGTGATTACATGGACGACGGCGACGACGATGAACCCAGTGATTACATCGACGAGGACGACGATGAACAAAGTGATTACATCGAGGAGGACGACGACGATAGAAACACCAAAGCCGCCGCCGCCGCCGCTTTCTCGACGCTCAGCAAAGTCGACATCGAGCGGCGCCAGGAGGCTCTGATCGCGGACGTTTCCACCCTCCTCTCCGTCCCGAGAGCCGTGGCGATCGCGCTCCTCGTCAAATTCAAGTGGGATTCGGACACGGCCCAGGAGAACTGGTTCTCCGACGAGGAGAAGATGCGCCGCTCCTACGGCCTGACCGCGGAGGCGGACGGTGGTGGTGGTGGGGTAGAGAGTCGTGACGAGTGTCAGATCTGTTTCGAGAGATTCGAAATCGAGGAGCGAGCCTCGCTCTCCTGCGGCCATTCCTTTTGCAGGATCTGCTGCTCGACGTACATCGAGCTGAGCATCGACGACGGCGGCGCTGGATGCCTGACTCTCCGGTGCCCGGAGCCCAATTGCCCTGCCTTGGTCTGCCAGTCCGCCGTTGGAACCCTAGTCAGCGACGGCCGGTACGTGGAGAAATACGCCAGGGTCCTCCGCCGGTCCTACATCGAGGGGAAAAAGGGGCACAAGTGGTGCCCTGCTCCCGACTGCGAGACGGCGGTCGAATTCCAGATCGGCGAGAAGTCCAACTACGACGTCGTGTGCGATTGCTCGCACGAGTTCTGCTGGAACTGCGCGGAGGACGCGCACCGGCCCTTGAATTGCGCGACGGTGGAGAAGTGGATCCGGAAGAACAGGTCCGATTCGGAGAACGTGAATTGGGTGCTGGCGAACACGAAGCCGTGCCCTAAGTGCCGCCAGCCGATCGAGAAGAACCAGGGCTGCAACCACATGTCCTGCAAGTGCCGGTTCGAGTTCTGCTGGATGTGCCTGGCCGACTGGTACAACCACGGCGGCGGCGGCGGGGGAGGGTACTACGCCTGCAATTCGTTTGCGGTGCAGCAGAAGGCGGGGGGGAAATTGGGCGAGGAGGAGACGAGGCGGGAGTTCGCGAAGCGGCTGGTGGACCGGTACGCGCACTACTTCGAGCGGTGGGGGGCGAATCGGAAGGCGAGGAAGAGGGCGGCGGAGGATCTGGAGAAGCTGAGGAGGGAGCATTTCGCGCAGCTCGTTTCCGACTACGGGCTGGCGGATTCCGAATTGAATTGCGTGGGCAGGGCGTGGATGCAGATCAGGGAGTGCCGGCGGGTGCTGGAGTGGACCTATGTGTACGGGTACTACCTGGCGGAGGAGGTGGAGGAGGAGGAGGGCGGCGGCGGAGGGGGGAGGAAGAAGGTGAAGAAGGATTTGTTTGAGTTTTTGCAAGGGGAGGCAGAGGTGAGCTTGGAGAGGCTACATAAGTGCGCGGAGAAGGATATTTCTCCGTTTATTAAGGCCGCCGCCGCCGGCGGGGGAGAACGAGTGGTGGAGGAGGCGGAGAAGCAGGAGTTCTTTGAGTACAGGTTGAAGCTGCAGGAGCTGACCAGTACGACGGGGAACTTCTTCGAGCGGCTGGTGAGTGGGTTGGAGAATGGGTTGGACGTTGGAGGATGTAAAGCCGTGAATTAGAGTTAGTTTAGGATTATTGTTATTATCAAGTTAATTATAGCAAAAATCCTTTTTGAAGGTTAGCAACATTTATTTTTATAGGACTTTTTTATGATTTGAATTCGAGTAAGCGTTTTAGTTTGAGTATTTATTTGATCGATCATTGGTCAATAAAATGTGAATTTCAGGTTAAACTAAAAACAATGGTCGATTTGAGTTTTGAGGCTTTAAGACGAATTTGTCTAAACCATCACATCCTCGATTTAGATTTCCAAACTCATACCCGCTCCATACCCCCATGCGGGGAAATTTTTGCAAATCCATCTCTGTACGCGTGATTTTTGCATTTTTGGTACCCATGGGTAATACCCTCACCGCACATCTAACATTATAATATCTCAAATTTTTACATATAAAATTTTAATTATAACAATAAATGCACCTACTATATCATAAAGTCGACAAAGAGACAATTGTTCTTAATTCAGTTCAAAACATCTTATCTTAAAACAACCATGAATCCATTAGATAGAATACAATGTAATCTCCATCGTTATTCATGCAGGCGAGTTGCAGCCTGCAATATTCCGAACCGAGGATGCGCTTTTTGAATTAACTCACTCTCACAAGAGCGCTTTTCGGACTATATTTTCTCTTACTCCACCCATTTCATAAAGTATTATGCCTGGTTTAATGACTACTACCACACATCTCCCTCCATAGCAAGCTAATCAGCAAGCTCCATATAAGTCTCTCCACTTTAGCAACTAGTTTATTTCTTGCAAAAACCTGAACTGCCTAGCTTATGTAGCTGTTAAAGTCAGGAAGCACTCTACAGGTCTGTTGAATCAACTTCAGACTATCTCCCAACACAACTTACATATAATGACAACAAAATAATAAGTGAAATCGAGTTTGTTGGGCAATTCAACACAAGTTACACAATACACAGTTATTAATAGGGATGACGGTTCGGTTACAATCGAACCGAAATTCATTTGTACTCGAAAAATAAAAAATGCAACCTCTATAAACCGAACTCGAAACTGGTAAGGAGAATTTGTACCTGAAACCCAAAATTCCCGTTATTTACTTCGGTTTCGGTTAAAGCAAACCCGAAAATCGAAAATATGTGTTGCCGGAAGCTTACACATTTCTTGGATCCTTTTTTGGTTTTTTTGGTCCTTATCGGTTTTTTGGTTCTAAACCAAACCAAACCCGTTATAGAACAATTCGGGTTGAAACCGAAAACCCAAAATTGACAGCACTCTTATCGGTTCGAGTTTGGTTTAAACCGAAACCCAAAACCATTATCCCATCCCTTGTGGTGATCAGTTATTTATCCTATTATTTTCATATATTTGATAACAAGTCAAACGAGATGTTCTTGCTCTGTGTTGAATTTAATGATACTCTAAAAAACTATGATGTTCAAACGAGAAATCAGACCTGCCGAGATTGCAAAGCTCAAGACGATCTCCTTTGCTTTGGAAGTGGTGGAAATGAAGGGGTATTTCCAGGTGGAGATTGAGTCAAATTGCCTGAAAGTGGTGTCGAAGTTGAAGGGAGACAACGCATCGCTGACGGAGGAAGGTTGGCTAAGTGAGGAGATTAGGACCCAAGCCCAATATCTGGGCCACATAAAGTGGATCTTTGCAAAGAGGGAGTGCAACAAGGCAGCCCATATAATAGCCCATACACTTTGTAATTAAGACTCCCATGAAATTTGAGAGGCTAGACCTCCAATTCTCCTAATCCCGCAACTAACGTGGACTGTAATCCTGTGATGGCTAATTAATAAAATTTTCAGGTGTTTTTATGAATAGAAAAGACCCATGTAGTGGGGGAATACACATTCCGAGGCCACAAGCCCAAACAGATTTAATGGGATATGTAGCATTTTTTTTTTTTAAGATGTGTTCATTAGGATAAAACGATTAGGCCGAACCCACAAAGGAAGTGTACAAGCTAACAAATGCAGAAAGGCTAATATTACGGTGCCGCTATAAAACTGCGGCACCGGTGACGCTAATTCTTATTGGGCCACATGGAGCTGATGTGGCATTGACTAGGTTCATTTAACTCAAGCCCAAATATTAACCGAGCAAGCTGCCCGAACCCGACCACCGTCAAACTAACGGGATGCCTCTTTGTCCATTTAGTTTTTCGTTTAATTACATTCATTTTTCTCAAGAAATAAACAAGCAAACAGGGGAATTTTTGGCGCCTTCCTCGATCTCTCGCCTTGCGACTGTGAACTGTTCCGGCGAACTCCACCGTCGCCGATCAAACTCCAAACCCTCTTCTCGTTTAAATAGAAGATTATAAGAAAACTGTTTGAGCCTCAAACAAAAACCGTTAACAGTAAAGGGTGAGGATAAAAATGAACTCAAAAAATGAATCGTCGTCTCCTCAATCTCCCTCTCCGGTGACGGATGGCCTATCGAAATCACTTTTGACGACTCCGTCGTTGATCAAATCCCAAGGTCCAACGAAAGAATCTAAGGCTGATCATTCTCTGTTTCCTTCATTTATTCTGCAGAACATAGCCGTCGATTCCCAGTCGTCACCTGTCACTCTGTCTCCGTCGAGCAAAACTTTGCCACGATACCAGATGATCCCTAGTCAAAGAATAAGATAGCTAACTCCCGCTGCTTCTTCCCCATCGCTGTAAACCGTCCCCGTCAATTGAAAATTACTGGGAGTTGTTTTTACCATGGGCGGTGCCTTCTGGTCTGTTGCCGAATGCTTGGATTTTATGCTCGTGTGTTGTTTTTGGGGGTGTTCTTATGTTCTGTCATACTTGTTGTGTCTTGTCAGAATAGTAAAGAGTTTTAGTAGGAACTAGGAAGACTAATTATCACGAGTTGCAACAAGTTCATGATTCGCAGTGAGAGGCATACGAATCTGGACTAAGTAGCATTCGTTTTCCAGGTTATATTATGTTGATGGATTCGGTGTGTGGTTCGTTACATGTCTTAGCAATTCAGGAAATGTTTAAGGGTAAGGAGAATCAACTGCCTAGACTGAATTGGTCCCAGCATGCAAAGATATACACAGAATCCTCAAGTTGGATTAGTAATGCCCAGAAGCCAGGAGTCAGAGGTCCTGTTTTCCTCTTTGTTTAATGAACCGGGGCTTGGATCATCCATGTTATAGGGTTCGTTCCCTTTCCTAAATGCTTGCGTCGAGGCCAACACGATGAATATGTTTGTTCAGGTTAGAAGCGGTTCAGCTCCACCAAACAACCAATCCACATTGGACGAAGAAGTTCCATACTACACCTTTGATGTCTCAAACACACCACAATTTATTATCCGGACATTAGCTAGAGAGTTAGGCCTCTCAAACAAGCGATCGAATTAGAGAAGTCGGTTAAAGGTTATTGTTGATGCCAAGCTCCGAGGAGTTTTGGGTCCATCAGTTATAATAAATTCCAGCTAGAATTGCACATTCATCCATCATTCAGAACCTATGAAGGAAGAAAAGCAGGAGTGATTTGCAAACTTGCTTCTCGATTTATAATATTAGAAAATTCTATTGAGTTAGACAAAAAAGGTAGAACTCAGCCTGAAGGAGTGAAGGGTTAGCTCTGTGTTTCTATACATCAGTTCACTTACTAGTAACTCTGCAAACAAAATCACTGTTCAGAGTCATTCAGTAACAACTCCTACCCCAAACTGTCATTCTTGAACCCCGCCACTTCATCGCTGAGCTGACTATGCACTCTCTTCTATCATTTAGAACGAAACCATTTTCAAGGTCTACCCTAGGGACGGATGAGCAGACACCCAAGTCTGGTGACTGAGAGACACTGTCGGGTTTTCGAACACCACCAGCACTTGCAACTCCTGGCCTAAAAGTATAAAATATAAATCAGTAATCATCAAAATAGTACATGATCATGTCATACAGCAAATTCTGAATTCAGTTAAATAAAGACTAAAAGTCTAAAACAAATTGACTTGGGCTTATCAAAATGAACTAAGAATCAAGCATGGAAAGTGGACAATTACTTCTGATAATATTTGGTAAGCAGACTGCACAATTACTCAAACACCTTAGTAAGTATCATTGTCCACGTTTCAGAACAAACCGCGATTCTGGTAATTACTAGAACTTTACAACCCGCCAGCATGATATACGCCACGCAAGTAAAATCTTAACTGAAAGTTCTTTGTAGTCCAGCGCCTAAGATTTGTAAATGTACCACAAAGTATAGAAAATTGAACTATAAACATGATCAAGAATTCAAAAAGCACCTTAAAATTGCATCATAATATTATGAGGATCTGTAGCTAAGGTGTTTTCACTCTTCCTGTTAGGCACCATTACACTTCTCTTACTGCTTCAAGGCTAAACCAGAGATGGAGACCATGGAATAAAGAAACAAACAAGAAGGGGCACCACTATTTGAATCAAGTCTAACAGATACGAAAACATTCATCATTTCTGCTTTCCTCACTGTTTCTGCATATATATGTAGATTCAATCAAACAAACATTATCAAGTAGGTTGCCGAAAACAACTGAAGAAGGGACCTCAAGTTTCTGAACAATTAACCACCAACTTAACACCTTAGTTATTGATGTATGCGTAAACAATAAACAGACCCAGTTGCACACCTGAAACCATGAGAGTCGCCGTTCAACCTTGAACGGGCGTCAGTGCAGCCCCTCTTTGGGATCACGGTATAAGTCAGTGGGCTTTGTAGGGACTGAACTTGAAGAAGCATCAGGTTTAATCCCAGAGCGCTTCTTCTTCATTTTTGTCTTTTCCCAACCATCAACATCAATTGATAATGTCTGTTCATCAGTCTGAACAGTGCCATTACTTGCGAGCCTCAGTGCTTCCCTATCTCGATCAACAGTACAGGTGCTCGGGCAAGGGCACTACTCTGCACATTAAAGTAAAAGCCTAATTTCTTTTTAATGCAAGCATATGCAGGGAAGGGCACCTCCCCTTGAGAGCTAACAGAGAAACTAGTAAAAACCTATTAGCGCAAACCCAGAATGAAAACTAAATAAATCCAAAACACCACTTTGTAGAGAATATGACCAGATATCTGAGTGATCAACATGGATACCAGAAAAAGGGGAAGTAGTGGTTCACAGGCAGAGAGTGGCATACATTTCCGGATAAGGTACTCAAACGGAAATTACAAGTCAATTAAGATGGTGAAACAAATGGGAATCAACATTTCATGTATACAAGTAAGGTGATAGAATACAAACCCTCACGTCCCTAAACTGTCATTCTGACTGAGCCTTCTTCTCCACTGCCTTTGTGGGGTGCAATTGAGCCAATCGAGCACTTCATGTAGCACTTTCTCCTTTTGTTTCTTCCCTGAACAGCTGTTTGTGAAGAAGTTCGTAATGCCAGGATTCTTTGACACTGGATTGACAATCTGGATTGTGGAGCCCTAGAACTCATTAAGGGAATCTTGGGTGGAGAAAACCTTGGAAATCGAGTTGAAATGGTTGGAACGAGAGGATATGGAGTGGGTAATCGTCGTTGGGAGCGGGAGGAGCGGTCGATGATGCCGATGCCCCTAGAAGCCGGAGCCCGGAGGAGCTGCTCGCTGCGTGTGTGGTAGATAACTTCGCCGGACACTGCACTGTTTTCAGAATAAGACGAGCGGGAGATGGAGGAGACGTTTTTGGGTTTGCTTTTCGCATTTTTTTATCGTTTTTAATTTTTGGAGAAAAATAATTAAACGAAAACTAAATGGAAAAATAAAACATTGCCAAAAAAATAGAAAAAATAAAACCAAAGGGCATCCCGTTAGTTTGACGGTGGTAGGGTTCGCCCAGCTTGCTAGGTTAATATTTGGATTTGGGTTAAATGAATCCAGTTAATGCCACATCAGCTCCACGTGGCCCAATAAGAATCAGCGTCACTGGTGCCGCAGTTTTTACGGCGGCACCATAGTATTGGTCATGCAGAAATGAAAAGAAAAAGCCCAAACAATAAGGCCCAAAGGCAAACCCGAAAGCCCAATAGGGTCCGGGCCCAGAGCCAAAACAAGAAAGAGCCTTTCCCGAACCCTAGCCGCCAACGTGCCCCTCTGAACCTCCGCCACCACGGCAAGCACCACCACCGCTCCCGACAAGTCGTCGCCACCCATCCTTTGAGCGTCGTTGTGAGCCAAGCTCTGGTTTGGGTACCCACCAAACCCGAAAGGCAAGATGAGGAGGAAACAACCACCGAAACATCTCATCCCCGAGCCGATCGCCATGCACATCTCGTCGATCACCACGAGAACCGAGCAGAACAACCGGACGGCCGGCGGAAGCAGAGAGTTAGAATACACCAGTCTTCAAGCTCATACTACATCTCTACACTATATATGAATATGATAGTGGAATGTAAAAACTATTGTTCAAGACCAAAGTGAAAAGTAGGAAGGAATTCATAAAAAAAAAGTGGGAAGGATACATTTATCTTCACAGTTATTTATTTATCTCATGTAAACTTTTTCCAATATCAGGATTTAAATAAGGGTCTATTCGGACAACACTAGCTTGTCGGATTTGGGTCATGGATTTGGTACCCAAATCCCAAATTTGATGGATGTAACATAAGTCCATTGTTTGTTGAAGGGTGCTAAATTCGTGCGGTCCTCGGATTTGGTCTTTATTTTGGAACCAAATCCGTGGACCCCACGGGCTTGTAAATCCCACATATTGATTTGGTATTTGCAAATCCTTGATGGTTAGTTATTTATTTAACAAATCCATCACAAATCCATCATCAAATCTATCATGCAAACATTAGACTCTTCAAATCCACAATCCAATAAATCCAACATAAATCCCAAGGTCTTTATTGGCCAAAACCCTCAATTTTCAAATCCAACAAGCAAACGACCCCTAAATAGATTTGTTGTAGATTTATAAATTAAAAACATACACTAACCTAAAATATGACAAACATAAGACATTTCAATCACGGTTAGCTAGTCCACTGAATCTCCTATAATTATTTCTATGGTGTTAACATATCAATTTTGATTTTATAATTATTTTAGTTGAAGCTTTCTCAGCAATTAAGAACATTTTTTCTGATTTATAAATGAAGGATAGTCTTAAAATTGCAACTCAAATATCATTGATTGTAATATTGCATATCAAATTGCAATGTCGAATACACATAAGTGATGCAGAATTCTTAAATTAATATGAATTTTCAGAACTACCATGAAGCAACACTATTTTTGTGTAAACTATAATTGATTAACTCTCTAAACTTTTTAGGCTGGTTATGTGCTAAACCTTAAACCTTTTGTTATCCGACATGGTTGGACCCAACAATATGGACAATATATTGGGTTTGATGTGTTATTTATTTCACTGTTTTTGGATTTATTAATGAATTTGTGAGCAATGACATACAAATGAGTGATGATGAACCCGATTATACTTTTTTCCTCTTTATATGAATAAAATCGTTTAAGACATGATCTAACCTTATATTCATTCGAATGATGGGATGAGTTTGGTTTTATAATTTATTTTAATTAGTTTATTCAGAATATTCTATGCTTGAAATTTTTTATGTATGATTTAGAAGTATACTTATTATCTGTGGTATTAGTGGTAGTCGATTCAAATGTAGTATTTCATCAGGTAATAAAAAATTGTGTACTGAATGCATTTATTGAGTATCGTTTAGCTTGGTATTAGAAACGTGTACAAACTTGTTTATCATTATGCATATAGCTAGACCTAGGCACCGGTTCAGGCCGTCCACTGGCTAGTACGACACGACACAAGTAGGCACAACATGAATACAAAATATATTAGTCGTATTGGTACAATCAGAAATCCTTCATTGGGGCATACTAAACTTAAACTTAATGGGCTCGCGCACAAGTACGATACAGTCTATAGTGGCAAACTCAAGATTTTGTTGGAGAAGTCATTAGTTGATAAAAATAAAAGCTAAAATTGAAATTAAAATTACAAATAAAAAATTTATGCCCCCTCACGTTCCATTAGTAGTCTGCGTCCGGGCTGATAAAATATAAAAATGGGTTGACATAGAACGACACGAAAACCGACAGACCTTCCAAAAGCACGATATGGGATAAACGAGACTAAACCAAACCCTTATCATGCCGGCCAAATTACGGTTCAAACTCAGGTACATGTATAGCTGTGTGATTTAATTTTTTTTTTATTTCGATAAACAATATTTACATATTCTCTAACTTTAAATAATTCATCCAAAGGATGTGCTCAAAGATAGTAATCTCTAAATCAACTCAAGAGTGAGCAAATTCATGTACTTAATCAAGGATTCTTCCGGAATTAACTATTTAGTACGGGTTCAATCCAACCCGGATCAACCCAACCCACGTATCGAAATCGAAGGCCGAGCGTATTAAGAAGACGGACAACTGGACAAGAAACACCGGGCCAACCGCAGTCCGCAGAACATTCCGCCTCTCAACGCACCGTATCCTCCTTCACCGTTTTCCTTCCTTCCTTCTCTTCGTCACAGGGTGGGGGACTGGGGGAAAGTTAATCTGCTAACTTGAAAATTCGTTAGCAGATACTAACTGATATCTAAAATACACGAACTAATATCCAAATACTAAAGTATCTAGAGAGCACATACTAGTATTCAAAGTTTGCTAACTTATATTCACAATGAATCAACTATTATCCTAAATTCACAAACTAATATCTAGACAACACATAATAGTATTCAAACAACACATAATTGGTATCCAGATAACACATAAGAGTATCTAGATAACCCAAAAGAGTATCCATATTGAATACTAGTTGGTTGATTGTGGATATTAGTTGGTATCTGCTATCTGAATACTAGTTTGTGATGTTTTGAATACTAGTCTGTGCTATCTAGATACTTAGCAGACTTGGATTTTTTTTTTTTGTAATGCAGACATGGATATTAGTTCATTCATTTTGAATATTTGTTAGTATATACTAAGGAATTTTCAAGTTAGCAGAATAACTAGGTTGGGGGACTGAGCTGGAGGGCAGCGGCAAAAGAAAGCGCACGAACGACAACGGAACGGAACCCAGAGGCAGAAAGTAAAACTTCTTCTTGCTCGGACACGAATTTCCTTGGCTTTCACTACACTGTTCCAAAGAATCCCCGACCTTCCTTCCGGTGCCGGAAACAGAACTGGGTATACCCCGCAGTCTGGAAAGGTTTCTTCTTTCTCCTTTTTTTTTTTTTACCATTTTATGGCTGGCATATAATTCTGGTAGAGTGTTAGACTGCTGGGTAGCCCAATTTTTTGCATGGGGTTTAGTCCAACGAACCTGAATCAGCTTGCTGAGTCCGACTCACGAGTTGACCGAATACCTCTCTTGGTTCAGGAGTGGATGGTCTCTCTCTATTGATCACATTGCCCGTGAGCTCGCTCGCCGGCGGTGCCGAAACCCAAGTCAGTTAAAGCATGGTGAGTCGTTAGGTTTACTGAATTCCCCCCCTTTCCCCTGTGAGCTAGCTCCCTTGGTAGAATCTGATTGTTTTGTTTGAACTGCATTTTTGGGCATTGATCAAGCAACGAGACATTAGAAAGTGGCTGATGAAGCCACATGACAAGAGCAACGGCAGTGCAAATCCAGCACAACCAGCAAATGTCCCTTTAGATATTTTGTATTTTTTTTTGTCCAGCTAAAGCTACCAATGCTACCCCTTTTGTGAACAAGCAAAGAGTGCATCCTCTGATGGTTTCATTGTCTACCATTTAGTTGGAGGGTGAACAGGAAAGTGCTGGTCGAAGGAAAACCAGCAAATACTTTGCGGATAAACAGAAGCCGAAAGAGGAAAAAGAGGTGGTGAAAACCCCGGCAAAGAGAAAGGCTCAGAGTGATGGTAATCCATCTGTGAAAACAACACCTCCTAGGAAGGTTCAGAAAGTTGATGATGACGATGAAGATGACTTTGTGGTGCCACCTAAAAAGGTCACTGTTGAGGCCACCCCTAATAAGAAATTGAAGAGTGGGTCTGGAAGGGGGGTCAGTCAGAAGGCTGTAGCAATTGATGGAAGTGACGACGATGAAGTTGAGGATGCTGAACTACCTCCTAAGGTTGGTGGAAGAGGTCGTGGTGGTAGAGCGGCAACTGGGCGTTCAGCTGGTGGAAGAGGAAGAGGGGCCAGCCAGAAGGCTTTAGAAAATGATGCGGGTGACGAGGATGAAGTTGAGGGCACTGAACAACTTCCTAAGGCTGGTGGAAGAGGTCGTGGTGGTAGAGGCCCAGCTGGGACTTCAGCTGGTGGACGAGGCAGAGGCAGTGGCCGTGGTGGATTTATGAACTTCGGTGAAAGGAAGGATCCTCCACACAAAGGAGAAAAGGTGCAAAGCATTGAAAACTATAAGTCTTTTGTGCTGTTAGTTATGGAGTGTGATCCACTTACGTTATTGGTTTTTATTTATTTATTTTAGGAGGTCCCAGAGGGTGCTCCCGACTGCTTAGCTGGTTTAACATTTGTAATAAGTGGCACTCTTGATAGGTACTCGCCCTTATTCAGTCGCTCACAGTCTGTTTTCTGAATTCAGAGTTAGCTCCTTATGCTTGTTTCATATGTTAAAGTAACACTCTTGACACTCACTCTTGTTTACTCCCCCCCCCCCCCCCCCCCCCCCCCCTATGTCTCGTGTGAAGGTTTGTATTTCTTCTGCTTCTCATGTTTGCTTTATCTGTCATGAAATTTGCTCTGTTTACAGTTTGGAAAGAGAAGAAGCAGAAGATTTGATTAAACGTCATGGAGGTCGCATTACTGGATCTGTCAGCAAGAAAACGGTCTCCCCTTTTCTATTTTTACTATGTACCACTGTGTAGTCATATTGCCATGTTATTGATGATGTTCATTTGCAGAGTTTCCTTCTGTGTGACGAGGATATCGAGGGGCGAAAATCTGCCAAAGCTAAGGAACTTGGGTATTGTAATTTCACTACTGAATATCTCACTTTTGTTTTTCAAGTTTCTGATGTTTTCCAAGTTGACTGATCTGAGGGCTACATGTGCAGCACTCCGTTCCTTACGGAGGATGGTCTTTTTGATAAGATCCGCTCATCAAAACCTGCAAAGGTGCCAGCAAAAGAAGGGCCAAAGGGTTCTGCGGAGAAAGCTGCAACCCTCCCGAAGAAAAGTCCTCTAAAAGCAGAAGTGAACGGTATCAGATATTGAAATTCTTTCCCTCAATCTTTATACCAATTGATGTTTTCTGTCATTCACCTGTATATCATATTTGTACCGAAATTGTTCCATCTCTAGATAGGTAGATTGTGGAACTAACTTGTTTCTTGAGGACGGTGCTCGTGATGATGGTTCTTAATGTCTAGAACTTTTAACAGTTTAGCATAAGAACTGCATTAATGTTTCTTGCAGTGATATGCTAACATGTTGCTTATTATATCTGCTTTGGACTTGGTCCATCTTTCCCATTGTGTTCGTGGTATTAAGAGGATTAAATCTGAATTATGGTGAATAGAAGATGTTGAACCCTATATTTTCTTTCTGAATCAAACTAGAAACCCTGGTACTGTTAGCGTGTCTCTCCTATTCATGCTTGCTTAAAGCTACATGTTCTGCGGATGGCTTTTGAGTGGTTTTATGTGTTCTCAAGAAGATGTTGCTTGGAATTTCCTTACTGTCTTGTTTGCTTGACTTCTTGATGAATGAAAGAGGAGATTCTTTGCTCCCCTGTTCGCTCTCCATCATTTCTTGGGTGGTGATGGGTGTGATTTTTTTCTGCTTCGTGGTCAAACTTCTCGTACAAATGCAGTAGGTAATGCTTTGCCTTCTCTTGTTTATAGGAAACTCTTTAGCACATTGTTCAACTGGTAAGGCTTCAGCCAAAGCTGTTTCTCCTGCAAAGAAAAGGCAAGTCGTTGAGCACTCCTCCCTGCCATGGACAGAAAAATATAGGCCTAAAGTTCCGAATGACTTAGTTGGAAATCAATCTTTGGTATGACTCTATAATATCAGATGTGTGCATTCTACATGTCTCTCTGTATGATTGGGGTGATGATTATCGTTCTTCTAAACATGAATAGGTTAATCAGCTTCATACTTGGTTAAAGAGCTGGAATGATCAGTTCCTTGGAAATGGAAAAAAACTTAAGGGTAAAAACCAAAGTGATTCTAGTGCCAAGAAAGCCGTGTTACTAAGTGGAACACCGGGCATAGGGAAAACAACGTCTGCAAAGCTGGTCTGTAAGATGCTTGGTTTTCAAGCAATTGAGGTGACTTATCTTTATCTATCTTATTCCTATTGAACTATTTTTTTCCTGTTTACTCCTTTTAAGGCCAGCTTAATTTTTGCATCTTATTCAGTTGCTTTATCTGATGCTTAGGTCAATGCAAGTGACAGTCGTGGAAAGGCAGATTCCAAAATAGTCAAAGGAATTGGTGGAAGCAATGCAAATTCCATAAAGGAACTTGTCAACAATGAATCTCTGGGCTCTAAAATGGACAGGTTTATCCCATATTTCACAATGGCAGTATGAAAGATGTATTGTTTTGCTGCCTCCAACATGAGATTTATTCTTCTCAAATTGCAGGCTACAACATGAAATGACAGTTCTCATCATGGATGAGGTAGATGGGATGTCTGCAGGAGATAGAGGTGGTGTTGCTGATCTTATTGCTAGCATAAAGATCTCCAAAGTGCCTATTATCTGTATCTGTAACGATCGATACAGTCAGAAGCTAAAAAGTCTTGTAAATTACTGCCTGCCTTTGAACTTCCGCAAACCTACAAAACAACAGGTTATGCATTTCTTTACTCTCCATATTCTGGTCTAGCTACTGTTTATTTTATTATCTTATTCTTGGATCATCTAGAATTTTTAAAACTAGATGGATCGAATTTGAAGTGTCCATTCTGTCCTAGCTAAAAAGCATGTTGGGTCTCCATTGGAGATCTCTTGTTTCTTCCTTAACCTTGGCTCGTCATGCTTGGTCTTTCTGTTGAACTCACGTGATTTTGGTACATTGATAGATGGCAAAGAGGTTAATGCAGATTGCAAATGCCGAAGGACTTAAAGCTGACGAGGTAATGCTCTTATGTTGCTTTTTGAATTTGTTCTAGTGCGGATGCTATCCCGTGAATTTGTTCAGCATGTTGCTTCTGCAAATATATTTTTGACTAGGCATTTGGATACTTGGTCAAACTCAAATTTTCTATATGTTCAATTAATGAGTTCAATTTTGTTACCTTGCTGCTATGTGTCGATAATGTGATCACAAGTCTCATTCTACCCAAAAAAAAAAAAAAAACAATAAGCAGTTCTTAAATATTTTTTTATAGGGTTGGTTTGTGTTTATTGTTAGGTGCTACATAGGGTGACATAAGCAGTTCTTAAATCTTCAGCATTCAGCAATCAATTCTTGGTGATTTCACTTACTGTTGCATTTAACTTCTGAATGACTCTTTCTATCTTTGTGGTTCTATCCACCTTTCTTTACCAGATCGCCCTTGAGGAACTCGCAGAAAGAGTGAGCGGAGACTTGCGGATGGCAGTAAATCAGTTGCAGTACATGAGTCTTTCCATGTCGACTATTCAGTACAGTGATGTGAGGCAGCGCCTTCTAAGCAGTGCAAAGGATGAAGATATCTCACCATTTACAGCCGTTGATAAGTATGTGTTTCATGATCCTTCACCTAGAATGTCTGATACCTTTGGTTGGAATCCTCTCTTTTAGCTTAAGCACGTGAAAAGGATGCCACTGATTTTTACTTGTGTGTTAGCGCCTATGGGCGTAATCAAAGAAGAAATGAATACATTGGGCTTTCACCACTTGAAAATGCCTGACAGTCATTCAAGATTATCTGCATTTTAGTAAGTGTATGCAAGAGACGCAGTCATAGTATTAGAAATAGCAAGTTCTCCATCATATCTAAGAAGTTAATTCAACTGAACCCTTCGCTGCTCTTTTTTGTGTATGCAATAGACGCAGTCTTAGTATTAGAAATAGCTAGTTCTCCCTCGTATCTAAGAAGTTAAAGCAACTGAACTCTTCGCTACTCCTTCTTCACCTAGATGGTCTGATACCTTTGGTTGAAATCATATTCTTTTATTACATCTTTTGCTGGCTAACCTTCAAACTGAATTTACCAAGAGGTTTTGCTATTCACTTGGGGTTTGCAGTGTTGAGAGAATTGAGTGCATGGTCGGGCCGCTTTCTTGAGCTTGCCAATTAATAGTAATTTGTTTCCCAGTCCTGTATTTATTTCTTAGAATTTAGAAACCTTGCACTAACTCATTGATGACGGATTTAGGCTGCTTGGCTTTAACGGAGGGAAGTTGCGAATGGATGAGCGGATTGACCTCAGCATGAGTGATCCAGATTTGGTCCCTCTTTTAGTTCAGGTATTTGTATCTTTAACTATACTTGGTGAGAATGTATACAATGTAACTATCAATTCAACGGAAAAAAAATAAAAATAATGTAAGTATCAGGACCATGTCAAATCAGAGGTAGGTTGTGTTATACATGTCAAGAACCAGTTGTTCCCAATAACTCGAGTTGTTGGAAGAGGTTCAATCGTGAATCATATACCACAACACTAACACGCCCCCTCAAACGAAAACCACTCATAAGGGCTTGAAGTTTGCACAGATCTGAAGACAAGAATACCATGTGCTTAACAAATGGGGGTCACCGGGAATCGAACACAAGACCTCTCGGTCACAGAAGGCTCTGATACCATGTCAAGAACCAGTTGCTCCCAATAACTCGAGTTGTTGGAAGAGGTTCAATCGTGAATCATATACCACAACACTAACAATACATTCTTAGTTGCTCCTGGAAATGTTCCAGTTGAGATGTTCTTCTGAATTTAATTTCCCATTTCTTATCTGAGGCCTATTAAAGAGTCTTCTTTAACGCAAAAGCATTTCCTGATGACCCGTATTTCTAGCTTTGTTTTTCACATTGTAATTTAAATCGCAAGGCGTTGGCACGTTAGGTGGAAGTTGGTGAATGTGTAAAATCAACTATATTCAAACTGACCACTTTATATGTAGTCAAATACGTGCAGCTCAGACATCCTGTTTGCTATTGACAGGAAAACTATATTAACTACAGGCCTAGTGTGGCTGGGAAGGATGAGAATGGGATAAAACGGTTGAACTTGATTGCTCGTGCTGCAGACTCGATTGCGGATGGCGATTTAGTAAATGTACAGATCCGAAGGCATAGACAGTGGCAACTATCCCAGGCCAGCTCCCTAGCATCTTGCATCATCCCGTACATAACTTATATGTAGCTCGAACAGTTGTTTTCTTGGCTTTGTTTGCTCTTCGTCTGTTAAGTGTTTCATTATTTGTTGTTTTCCCGTACCAGTGCTGCGTTATTACATGGACAGAGGGAGACCCTTGAGCCGGTGAGTTCTATGTCTTGCCATTGTAGTACGTCAGCCTAATTATTTTCTTATTAGCTTGTAATTAGATCTATTTTCTTTTTTCAGGGGGAAAGGAATTTTAATAGGTTTGGAGGCTGGCTAGGAAAGAATTCTACGATGGGAAAGAATGTGAGACTATTGGAGGATCTACATGTTCATCTCCTTGCATCCGGGCAATCAAACATGAGGAGGTAAAAAACTTGAAGCAGTTACTGTTTTCTCTTTAGTTTGCGTTTTACCATGCAACTGGAGGGGTACTATTGATGTTCTTATTATCTATATCTTCCTTTGTAATGTTTAAATTTAGCTTCTTCTATTCACGTTGTTAATTGTTTACAAATTTTTTGGTTAATGTAATCAAATGAATAAATGACTGATTTTACCAGGGGTGCTCTTCGACTTGATTATATTACTCTTCTTCTGAAAGAATTGACTGATCCTCTACGGATGTTGCCAAAGGTGTGTGCTCCCTTTCTCTACCTTTTTCTTTTGTTGCTATTCTACTATGAAGGAGCAAATTTTAGGCCCATGTATCTAATCCCACCAATCTTTTTGAAACATGATCCAGGATGAAGCAGTAGACAAGGTTGTGGGGTTCATGAAGGAATACTCAATAAGCCAGGAAGACGTGGACACAGTTATGGAGCTGGCTAAATTTAAGGTTGGCACCAGCTACTTTATTGGCGTGCTCGAGCTTGATTATGCTTATTGAACTCTTAAGCTTGTCTTATATCTATTGGCGTCTCGGATCAGGGGAACCCAAATCCATTGGATGGTGTTCCATCGGCCGTTAAAGCAGCTTTGACAAGAGCATACAAAAACAAATCAGGATTGGTACGAGCTGCAGACATGGTCCCATTCCCTGGGATTAAAAAGGCCCCAAAGAAACGCATTGCAGCAATGTTGGAACCATCTGATGAAGGCTTAGGGGAGGAAAATCTTGATGCAGTTGATGCGAGTGATGAAGAGAACTCTTCTGACACGGATGATCCAGGTTAATTACTAGTCTTTTTCGTGTTTGTTGTAGCTATTAATAGCCTGTTACACACATGCAGATAGCTTCCTAAATTTGTTGATCAAGTAGCTCTAACTTATACATGGCCGTCAATTCTGAATTGATTCGACTGTTCTTCATGGTCCATTTACCAGAAAGCACAGTTGATGGGGCTAAACTGCAGAGTAGCCTTCAAAGCCTAAACTCCAAAGGTGAGTCAACCTGTTGGTCTGTGGTCGTTTTTCAACTATTCCATTTTCGAAGTCTTTTCATATTGATCAGCTGAGCCAGATTTCTACAGATTCTTACATATGTGATGAACATTGATGAAACTGCACTCTGTTATTTTCTGCATCGTTGGCTATAATATCATACAGGGATAAAAGTCGAGATGGAACTGAAGGGCGCCCAAAATTCGAACGGGAAGAAGAAACCGGGAGGTCGAGGTAAAGGGGCATCATCGGCTGCTGGTTCAGCAGAAAAGAAACCCTCGGGCAGGGGAAGAGGTGGCGGCGGGTCAGGCTCTTCTGGGACCAAGAGAAAGAGATAGTTAGAGCTACACTGTAGATGACCTGTTGAACACACTACCGAGTCGACGCACCATCCTAGCAATTGGATGCATATTTCGTAGCTTGCTGGCGAACTGTAGATCCATGCGGCATTGCATTGTTCGCCACACCAAGTTTTCACACGTTAGCCATTGCTCTTACTCTACACCGAAAACCGAAAGAGCAGCATGTTTCCAAGAATCGATTTTGGAGGGCATAGCTGATAGATTAACGAGGATAACAACATCCACCACCTCTCTGTTTTAACTTTAGATTCCATAACTGAAAGAGGGTGAACAAATTTTTTTCAATCCAGATTAGAACAACCAATGAATCATTGTTGTTGTTTTGGTATATAAAAGCCACATTTGCGGGAACACTAACCCATTTGGGTAAATTTTCATGGACTTCAGGGTTATTGGCCAAGAAGGTCACATGGCAGCAACTAGTGACGAAAGTGAGATAATAGGCACTCGAATTAGAGAATCTTCGCAAACTATTCTATAGCGCAAAAACGGTACAGTTCATACAGCAACCACCGACGGTACAGTTCGTGACTTCGTGTGTTAGGCGACTGGAAAGCCTTTGCGTCGATTCGCCGGCGGAACGAAGGGAGATATAAAGAGATGAGAGGAGCGTTTCTCTACAGAACCGCTTCGTCGGCGAATTTGAAGATCAGAGCTCGTACAGCAACCACCGCCGGAGCAGCCTACAAGCTCCTCGCATCCGCTTCATTGAGCACGGGCTACGACGGGGAGGAAGGACTGCCTAGCGCTTCCAAGGTCAAGATTTTCGATCGGGAACTCAAGCGGAGACAAGTGTAGTATTCTTCTCTGTTCAAGCGCTCGTCGAATTTTTGAATTGCAGGTTGGTTTCACTTTTGATTTAAAGATTTGCTTCTTCTTTTACTTGCTTTGCTTAGCGCGATCGAGCTGCGTGGTTGTCGACGGCGAAAGATCCTTTTGCAGATGCGGTCGCTGAGAATCTACTCGATCGTTTGGAGGTTGGTAATTCTAATGCTACCCAATCACAGTTCCTACTAGTTGGGGAAAATGAAATGAGCTCCCTTTTTTGTTTGCTCCAATGGGGGAACATGAACATTTTCTATTAGGGTTCTGTAACGGAGATTTAGCGAGCTTAGTAGCTTTTACCATTGTTCTAGTGGTTGAACGTGTTCGTAACGTCTCTAGCATTTTTCGTAGGATTGTAAGAAGACATTTCCGACTGCATTATGCTTAGGAGGTTCATTAGCAGCTATCAGACGCCAATTACGCGGGCAAGGTTGAGTTTTTCTTCTCGTGCTTAAGGTTCGGTAGCGTATTAGACACTGATTTCCCCCCATCTGTGGTTCTCTTCATTGCCAGGGTCTATTGAAAAGTTGATTATGATGGACACATCTCATGACATGATCAAATCATGTAGACAGGCTAATGAGGGTGCATCTAATAATGATAATATCGAAACTTCATTTGTGGTTGGTGATGAAGAGTTTCTACCCATGAAAGAAAGGTGTGTATGTGCTGGCATGCTTGTGTTGGATCTTTCATTTGGATTCAAAGAATTTGTAGAAGGGGAGTTGGATCTTGTGGTGTAATGGTTCTGTGTTTTTGCTGCTCTGTGAAGTTCGGTAGATTTGGTGATCAGTTGTCTGGGACTCCACTGGACGAATGACCTTCCCGGAGCCATGATACAGGTGGATGTTACCGTCTTTTCGTCCTTCTTTTCCTTTTCATGTTTCTCAGTTTTAAACATCAGTTTCCTTACATGTTGCTGTAATTCTTGTTCATTTTTTATTTGACAGTGTAAATTGGCGTTGAAACCAGATGGCCTATTTTTGGCAGCGATTCTAGGCGGAGAAACATTGAAGTATGGTTTTTTGGCTCTTTTGTTATCCATGCTTTTTTTAAGGAGATGCTAAATATATATTAGCATATTGATTCAAATCACTGCATTTGTAACATATAAGGGAGCTGAGAATAGCCTGCACTGTGGCTCAGATGGAGCGTGAAGGCGGCATCAGTCCTCGAATGTCACCTTTGGCTCAGGTATGAATGATCAATTCCTAATCCGGTTTATTCCATTAAATGTTTTAATCTAATCTGCGGTATTGTGTCATAAAGACATGAGATTAAGCCGAATGGTTTGTTTCTGCTGCGTTGTATCAGGTTCGTGATGCAGGTAACTTGTTGACCAGGGCAGGTTTCACTCTCCCTGGTGTGGATGTTGATGAGTACACAGTTAAGTACAGAAGTGGTGAGCAAATTCCGTTTGATGAAATTTTGATTTTTTCTTGAGCCAATTTAAGTTTTCTTGGAAGTATGCTGTCCAAGGGGTATCATCTCTGAAATCATTCACTCTCTGTCTTGGATTTGCAGCTCTAGAACTGATAGATCATTTGCGTGCAATGGGAGAAACCAATGCTCTTCTTCAACGAAGCAATGTAAGAACACTAGAAACCCCTTTTAACTCTTCTCTCCAACATTTCCACTTATTATTATTTGTAAAAAAACCAGATCCTGAAGAGAGAAACAGCATTGGCGACTGCTGCAGTCTACGAATCGATGTTTGGCGCAGAAGATGGCACCATTCCAGCTACGTTCCAGGTCAGCATTTCTCATTTGCTGACACTTCTTCACCGCCTCACACGAATGCTGTTATAGAAGCTCCTGCTCTCGGCTTTGTTTTGGTACAGGTGATTTACATGACAGGTTGGAAAGAACACCATTCTCAACAGAAGCCCAAAACGAGGGGATCCGCCACTGTGTCTTTCCAGGACCTTCATAAGCATTTGGCGACTGATCAAAGCTGAACTGAAGCCTTTTCTTCCATTAAGCAATTTGGTTAAAGCCTTCCAGTTCCGGCTTCTAAACCAGTATTTGTAGATTATACTCTTTCATGTTTATTTTATTCTGAAAACATCCACTTCAAAAGCAAATGTATTATGGATATGTCTGTCTTGTTTATCAGAGCTAGAGTGCACAGAACATAAGTACAAAATAATCAAAAGGTTTACGGTTCACCACCAAATTTCTCATTTCTCAAAACCCAAGCTAAACCTCTTGGGATATTGGAGGTTGATTATAGGGATGAGAGGTTTAGCTTGAGTTTTGGAGAATTATAGGATTTGGTGGTGATTGGTGAAGAAGGTAGCATAAGGAATGAATCGGGCTGAATTGAGAAAAAGGTGGAAGGGTTTGCTTGTTTGAAATCTAGAGTTCTTGATGAAGAGGAACGAGCTGGTTAATGAATAAGTTACCGTCGGTGCCTTTTCGCGCATCGTCGGCTCTCTTGCGCGCCTAATAGTATGAACTGGTAATGTTGAATGTTGTCATTTGTGGGATTCAAGTATGAATATTCATATTTGGATGTTATTCTAGATGTTGTATTTTACAACTTTAAATGTGAGTATTGATAATTTGGTTTGTAATGATGTATGTTATTTATTTGTAAATCTAGATTATTGAGAATTTGAGATTGACTTTGAGATGTCAATGACTCCCCAATATCAACTACCCACATATCCTGACAAAATCGGCTTAATACAGTTCAATTTTGATCCAATCATTTACCTCAAAACCTTTGTCAAACCGGCTTGATGACATAGTCATGTTTAACAACCTTGCAATATCATTCATATGTTGACTTGACCCCAACTTCAGACAAGGACTGAAATGTAGGAAATAAGAGTTTGTGAATTCAATTATTAAGGGGTGAAAGAGGGATGGCTAATTTGTACTTTTTATCTTTATAGCGAATAAGCCGGCAAGGGGAATTTGGAAAGGTCCATCTGGAGAGTGGCGATCGGCAATTCTGCACAGCGGCGTGGAGGATAGCGCTCTGTGATTGAAGACGAAGAGAAAAATCGAAGCGGAGAGAGGAAGAGAGGAGACGCCGGAGAAGAAGAAAAGCTAATGGGATATTCCGAGAAATCATTTCTGATCAGGCAGTGGGATGAGTACAAAGGGTTCTGGGCGGAGAGGTTCTCGTTTCTGGACAACTACTCGAGGTTCGTCAAGCGCGACAAGCCCCTCCCGTCTTGGTCCTCCGATGACGTCCAAGAGTTCATCGCTTCCGATCCCCATCACGGTCCCACTGTAAGCTCTCTTTCTCTCTCTCTTCCTCTTGCCGTCGAAATCTTGCATCGTCCCAGTTTCGAAGCTTTCCTCGCCCTGGTTTGGTAATCTGATTTAGGGCCTCGATTCTTATCTGTTTCATGAAACCTGGTTGGGATTCTAAGGATTACCTGTCATTTTACGATAGGAATTTTGGGAAATTCCTCTAATTAGGAGATGCTGGTAATGACAAAGAGGATTGGAAATGTAACGAGGATTTTAGACAGGGATGTAGTGCTTGTTTATTACAGATTCCATTTGATCGTTTTTGCTGTTTGATTAACTGATCACGTTGGAGGCTGCAACTGCTAGTTATGGTTAGAGATTGTATCCCTTCAATTCCGACACTGCATTCTGAGTCAGAGGAATCTCGAAAATGAGACATTTCAACGAGCTTTCTGTCGTTCCCAAATGTCGATTTCGAAACTCCGTTAGAACAATTAGGTTGAGTTTGTTCCATCCGTAGGCAGAAGAATGTTCTGTTTAGTTATCTTTCGAGTAGTGTGCAATTTCCTTAGAGTACTGGTCAAGAGGATATCAGTCAGCTGGAAGTTTTTGTATGTTTGCATTAGCTGGTTTTTTTTTTTTATGTCTGCTTCAACAATGAAAATCGAAAGATTACCTCCTCTGGTATTGTTCCTTTTTTGCATCCATAAAATCCCATCAAGTTAGCTTTAACAGAACCCAAGAACCATATTTCATTGTCCTTTTGCTTGAGGTATTCCTACAGGTCATTGTAATATTGAGTTATTGACGTTGATGTGTGCTGTGGAAATTCATGGTAACTGAAGTTTATCCTATTTCAGCTGAAAACTGCTAGAGAAGCAGCATCCTTTGGTCTCACCGGGAGCCTTCTTGGAGCAGTATCAACTGCTGCTTTTGCCTGGAAATACTCAAAGAGCTTACATGGTAAGCACATGCTCGTTTTACGATACTGAATTACCAAAGCTGTTCATCTCCTGTTGGTAATCAGTCTTGGTGTAGGATTTCCCTCTTCTAATCCTTTGTTGGGCTTGTGAACAGAATGTTGAAATAATAATGTAATGCTGTTCATTGCCCGAGTTCATCTGTGGATGTTGTAGATGTCTCAGCCTCTTTTGATGACCCCCTTTTTTTCCGCAGGTGCTGGGCTGTCCTTCGTTGCAGGCGGTGCCTTTGGCTGGACATTCGGTCACGAAGTCGCGAATCACTGGTACCAGCTTTACAGGATGGACACCATGGCTGCACAGGTCAAGTTCTTGGAGTGGTGGGAAAAGAAATCTGAAGGGCAGTCGTAAGTTTCGCAGGATTCCCCAATCCAAAATCCATCTCTTTCCCCTTTCCCCCCTTTTTTTGCAAGATCCTGTAACTGCTGGTGGTTGATCTCTCTTACTGAAGATGTTTAGGAACCGGAGAGGTTTTCGCCTCCTTTTTTCTGTCTTTTCTGTAGAGTGGTTGAATGATAACGTTGCGAGCTGTTCTGGGTTGGATTCCGACCTGTCGTAACAGTAATAATAGTAGTAATAGTTACAGGGTGGTTCCTTTCCCTTCTAAATGAGATTGGCAATTTTATCATGCTGTTCTTGTTCTGCACATTTATCCTCGAGCTTGTTAGGAACCCAGATCAGTGTCCTGTTTACCAATTACTCTTTGCAAGATTTGCCTGTTGCAAGATTTCTCTTTAATCTTTGATTACCTTAAAACTAGGAGTTGAAGTCGAATTAATCATGTGACGAAACCCCAAGATTTCCGACTGCTAACCTTCAACTAAATCTCTTTAATCACTTGATTATTATGAATAGTTAACAACACAAGCACCACCAGGCTATGAAATGCAGGCATTTGCACAGCTTTTTCATTCATTCCTATTTCCTCAAGATTTTGACTTGACTGCCACGCCATCTAACGGTTTAACAAGCATATTACTACTTGTAGAGATTGTCAATCTGTCGTTCATATTTAGCAGCCACTCTGTCCCTTCGGATTTTCATGGTTGGAGTTAACAACCCATTCTCAATCTGCAATCGGAAAGGCAACAAATCTCAGTAAGGGTTTCTGCAGCCAAATTGCACAGGGGCAAGGAAGGTTAAAAGGCGGCGTCTCCATTCTATCTTTTTACCGTGAAAGGCTCGTCGATCACCAGCACTGGGCCGACCTGAAACGTGCAGTCTGTTGTCCTGTTATCATTTTACTCAAGGTGTTAGATTACATTACGAAAATGCATCCTCTCAACAGTCAACACTTAATCTTCTTCTGCTTGTGATTCCTAGGCAAGTTACCTGGTACACAATTCATCGTAAATCAACCTTGTCAGTTGATCCTTGGTGAGTGCAGCCGCGTCAGCATCCTCAGTCGAGGCCATTGGAGCAGCCAACAATGCCGCTTCTTTGTTCGGGACGACTATAGCTCCCAGACGGCGTTGATCCTGCAGTTCATTCATATAGTTTTGAGTAGAAAAGTTACGATCTTTCGTTCATAAACCGATAGTAAATACTTTCTTACACGATTGCACCATACCTGACCAATAACAACAATTTGGTGAATAAGATTACTCTTCATAGCCGCTTCTTCAATCTCCAAGGGCTCGACATTTTCACCTATTTGCCATTCAAGAATTAAGCTAGTTAGCAGTTAACAGATCGTAATTTTCCCTAGCAGAAGCTGAAATAAGCAGACCAGTGCATACCCTCCCAAAATGTTATGACCTTACTTCCATTCATACCTGTTGAAAGGACTATGGTATCTTTAGCACGCCCTTCAAGTACAACAATGCCACCGCAGTTTCTGCTCCGCCCTATTGAATGATGAGGAGCAATCCATCCTATATCCCCAGTGTTCAGCCAGCCATCTTTATCCAGGACTTTCTCAGTTGCCCGCGGATTCTGGTCGAATATCAGCAAAAAAACGCACAGCAGTTACAGAACAAGCATTGGAATCTCTCATCTAGCTGTTATTACTATGTTAATACACGAGTTTAAGAGCTACAGATCAACTCCCTTACCTTGTAATAACCTTTCATCACCTGTGGACCTCTGACCTTTACTATTCCCTTTGTGCCAGGTGGAAGAGATTCATCAGTCTCAGCATCTACAATCTTGAACTCCGTGTGACGAATCGGATGCCCAATTGAGCCAAGAACCTTCAAATTAACAAAATTTGGTTAGATGCAGTTTAAAAAGTGCAGTGCCAATGCATAACAGGATGCCTCACATTATGATTAAGTCGTCGAGCTGCAGTAACTGGAGCTGTCTCTGTCATTCCATAACCATTCTGTAAATTCACCCCAATCGCCTACATATTTTCCAGACAATGATAATCATCTAAGACAACTAATGGAACTAACTTGTAGAAACAGAGAGGGGAAATACAAATGATAAAGATCTGACCTCAAAGAATCTATCAACATGTGAAGGTAAACTGCCACCTCCACTAATGGCAGCCTGCAAGTCACCATCGACATAGTAAATTTCCTTAACTCGCAGATACCTCTAATCGTATAAGAATGGACAGGTTACAAGACCTTTCTTATTCCGATATCAGAGTGGAACTTGCTGTAGACAACCTTCTTAGCCAACATATGCAATGGCAGCAATATTGCAGCAATCATTCGTGCGCATAGCCAGTCTAACAAGGCAGCAATATGTGATGGCTGCTGCTCTTTCGGAGTTAGATACATCCCCTATGAATGATGAGTAAAAAAAATAAGTTTCCATGAATATACCACCTGACAAAGAACCCTGACCATATAAATGAAATTCAAAGAGCACATCACTTGTATCCCCCAGACCTCATAGATTCGCTTCATCTCCACGTAAGTTAAGCTGACCCTTATAAGTGCAAGCTCGACAACCTTACGAAGCATGGACTTGGAGTGAATCTGTTTCTGAATCCCTCTGCAGAAAGTACTTCAGAATTAGTTTACTCACCATCAAGTAAAATAGAGGTAGCTACAAAGTAAAGAACTGACCTGTACAGCGTCTCGAATATTAAAGGAACAGATACAATGTAATGGGGCTGGTAACGCTTCAGATCATCCTATCCAATACGCAATAAGTCCAATTAAAGCATCCTGATTGATTGTGTGAAATGTAAAAAGGGCGCTTTACAAGGAGTAACCATTACCTTAAACCTCATTACAGTTGTGTAGACTTGCTCCACACCTCGTGTGAAAATGAAGTACTCGGAAGCTCGTTCGTATGCATGCCAAGATGGAAGCATGCTTAAGAATCTGTTCCCAGGTTCAGCAGGAACCAAGTCCCACAAATTATTAATCTGGAAACCAACACACGAAAATTCATAAACCAGCATATAATTGATTGATAGCCATAGATGAGATCAAATGCATTGGAAAGAATGAACCATACCTGGTGTAATAGATTTCTATGTGTAAGCATGACACCTTTGGGATTTCCAGTGGTTCCACTCGTATACATAAGTGTAGCAACATCATCAGAGCTTATGGTTTCATGTACATACATTGACCCTGCAACCATATTGTTTGCAGTAACATGCAATTGAGGATAAGTTTCTCATAGTCTGACCAAGTCTCGCTGATAATTTGATGAACTTACTTGTATGAATGGAATCAGATAAGGCTCTGTAGCTTTCTTGTCCCAAATCAATGATTTCTTGGTAAGTGAAAACAGGCAATCCCTCTATTCCAAAGTCACTCAGGCATGGTTTCTCTCCCCAAAGAAGAATGACACATTTAACTGTTGCCTCCTTCGTACAAAACGTCCCGACAATTCGACTGAACAATTCAGGGTTGTCCACAGCAAGTGCAGTACTGCAACACATGTAAGACCAGTAAGTAACTCAAATTTGTTAAACATCAAAGGTGAATACATGCATGGCAAGAGAAAAAGAGAGAGTTCCAAAACCTGTCAGAGTGGTTGTATATTTGTAGTAGCTCTTCAGTAGTTGACTTTGTCCCCCTCACAACATTAACTGCTCCCATTGCCATTGACCCTAAGGAGGTAAAATTTTGTACATAACAAAGTATAAGCATGAAACCCTAATTCTCTGATCATTGCAAGTGAAAGTTCCATTTGATGAACCAGGAAAAAGGTAAAGAAAGTACCTTGGTCAGCAACAAGCCACCTACAGGAGTTATCAGCAAAAAGAGCAAGCTTCTCTCGTGGCTCCATCCCCACCATCCTCAACCCTTCAGCAAAATACAGTATTTCTTGCTCCAGCTGCAAATTCAAAGACAATGCAGATGAAAAAAAACAACTCTACAGATCAACCGTTCTTGTAAATCATGGTGGAAAATAATCAGAAGTAGACCTGTTTGTAAGTGAGAGTAGTTGGGGGATGATGGTATGGATCCACCACTGCAACTCTGTCTCCATATTTCTCCGCACTAGACCTCCAAATGTCTGCAACACTTGTCCATTCATCGCTCTCCAATCCAGTCCCTGACAGCAATCTCTTCTCCAGGAATGGTGAACACCTTCTCCTCCCTGCTGTCGCTCTCGCTTCTTCTCTCTCTGCTGCTGTGAGCTGGTCAGAACTCAGACAACGGTAAGAAATTGTTTCTTGCAGCCTCCTCAATAGTTCTTTACAGGGATGAATCCAACAGGTAGCAAATTTTGGAGTGTAACGACAAAGGGGTAACTTGGTGCATCATAAGCTTATTAAATGAAGTATTTACAAACTATCATAAATCGAGTCTAACGAAGTAAACATAAATATGTTTCGTTTTTTGGTAGTTAACTTTCATTGAAGTATTTACAAACTATCATAAATCGAGTCTAAAGAAGTAAGCATAAATGTGTTTCGTTTTTTGGTAGTTAACTTCCATTTCGTGTTTCTGTTTTTTGTTTTCTATTTTCATGTTGTTGTAGTTAAACATATGTTATCATGATTCTACGACAATCATGACAGTATCAAAACTATACTATGAGAGGAGTTAGTTCACTAGTTAAAAGGTAATGTAACCCCTAGTAAAACGTCGGATCTATGTATTTTAATTTCACGATACAATTGATACGTCATTTCTACATGATGAAGTGACTTATCCTTAAGAATTTGAATCAAACAAGTAAGACGTACGATCCTATTTTTTCACAAAGAGCGAATTATCCTGAATCAAACCAGTTAGACCAACGGTTCGTTTCCAGTAAAAACATCAAACCGCTGCGTACCGTGGATTCACAGCGAACCGAGAGAAACGACGTTGTGCTGCCGTAGCATGAAGTTGGCCTTGTACTTATAATCCTGGAATTGGTCATGTTGGGACTGATTAAGGCCAGGGAAGACAGCTGTGACGGCGCCCGGCGATGAAGATCACTACACCGGGAGTTCAAACCAACCGCCGCCGATGAACATGTCGGAGAATGATGGTAGTGACAGCCAGTTAATGCCATTACGAGCTTGATTTTGCAAAAAAAAAAAACAAACTATCGACTCTACCGACGGCAACAAACGTTGATTATGTAGAGACAAAGGCAGAGGTGGTTGGAGGAGAGAGAGATGATTATTGTACATTGATTATGTTCTCAAGGATTTGTTAAGGTTGTCAATTGATCCGATGCAAAATAAACGAGATATCATACTCAGTATTTTAGAAAGAAAAATGAGCAGAAGCATGTTTTGTTAATTGATCCTGGTTAGTGTTACATTATAATTGTTGTTGGCCAATAATGTTTCTTTTTTTCCTTTGTCAACGATGTGCAGAGTTGAGAGAAAAACCAAATGCTTAAAAGAGAGAACTCCTCCTAGGTTTGTCCCGCTATAAGATTGACAACCCTATCTGAAGATCGTATAAAATGAACGTTAAGTCGGTATATAAATTAAATTTGCATACATAGAGTCGAGTTTAACTGAAAATTCAAAAATCACTGGACGATTATTTTGTGTTGTTAAGAGATTTTAAATTGTCATCATTCTGGAAATTTTCATCATTCAAAGTCGTGCTTAGGGTTTTGCTTTCACATGATGACATTTACCTTAGTTCAATTCATCACATGAATAGCTGTTGTGCTAAGAGTTTGTTCAAGATCAAACCATAACTTCTTTTTTTTTTTTATAGTGACCATGTAATTTTATTAAATATGAAACACATCAACAACAGCAATGGTCTGCAGAAATACACAGCTTCAACAACACCAGCAGGCAGCAGACATCAAAATGTAACACTCCTAAACATAATTAAAAAAAAATGAGATTCTCTCCAAAGACACAAATTAAAGTTCTATATGCTCAGCTTATAAGTATCCTCAAGACACCATCTCTAGATCAAGAATTCTGCAGCACATATCAGTCATATACACATACAAAACACAACCACTGTTAATTGCAGCAGAAGCCTCCTCCGAAACCGACTTGTACATCAAACTATCCACTATTGCTTGTCAATATTTCAGTATGCTCAAGAGACAATCAAGATTTCCAAGATTTCTGCAACACCTTTTCGCAAATATGTTCTCATCTAAAACATCCTCCATTACAGCAGAAGTCTCCTCTGCAATCGACTTGCGCATCGACAACAACCACCTTGTGCATCGACAAAAATTACTGTCTCTAATGTTAATGATGAAAACAGATGCTCAACTCCACAAACAGAAAGAAAACTTCAGCTTAAGCCACAACCTATCTAAGATTGATTTAGAAACTCCCATCTATCCTTGAGCAAAGCTTAAAAGTGGAGAATTTGGTAGAACTCTGAAACCAATCACCTCAAAATTATTGTTCGAGCTCCCCTCAAAAGTTACATTGTTCAGCCATTAAAAATGTAACATTTTTCTTAATGAATTCATGCCAATGGAGGAAAATTATAAATAAAATATTCGATTCGAGTCACGAAAAGAAACGATACAGCATTATTTCTTTAGTATCATTAATTTTTCTTTTCAATAAAATGGCCAGAGCTAAGATATCACCATAAGGCTTTAAAATATCATCTGGGTATCAATTTCTCTGAGTATCATCTGTGGTATCAACCACTACAGGAAGTAAATACTAAAAAAGAATTATTTACAACAGAGACCACCACCAGGCTTGTAAATACCAGAATTTGCAAGCCTGCTACAAAGAAGCAGAGATGACAATTTTAAAGAGCTTTTTCATTCCTATCTCCTCAAGATATTGACTTGGCCGCCACGCCACCACATGGTTTGATAAGCATATACATATTACTGCTTGTAGAGATTGGCAATCTGTTGTTCATATTTGGCAGCCACTCTGTCCCTTCGGATTTTCATGGTTGGAGTCAACAGCCCATTCTCAATCTGCATTCACCACAAAATGGAAAAACCAACAGATCCAAGTAATGGGTTAGACTTTCTTCTGCAGTAAAATCACACAGGATGGTAAAAATGGCGTCATCTTTCTGTATCTTGTTACCGTGAAAGGCTCATCGATCATCAGGATTGGACCGACCTGAAACGTGCAGTTTGCTGTCCTGTTATCATTTTCTTAAAGGTGTTAGATTACATTAGAAAATGCACATCTCTCGACAGTCAAACACTAAATCTTCTTATGCTTGTGATTCTTTAATCATAGGCGAGTTACCTGGTACGCAATTCATCATAAATCAACCTCGTCAGTTCATCCTTGGTTCGTGCAGCAGCATCAGCATCAGCGTCCACAATCGATGCCATTGGAGCAGCCAACAATGCTGCTTCTTTGTTTGGGACTACTATGGCTCCCAAACGGCGTTGATCCTGCAGCACATTGATAGAATTTTGAGTAGAAAAAGTTAAGATCTTTCATTTACAAACTGATAGTAAATACTAAATACATTCATGGACAATTGCACCATACCTGACCAATAACAACGATTTGGTGAATAAGATTGCTCTTCATAGCTGCTTCCTCAATCTCCAAGGGCTCGACATTTTCGCCTATTTTTCATTCAAGAGTTAAGCTAGTTCGACTTTACCATAATCATGAACAATTAGTTAGTTTCTTTAGCAAGTTACGAACATTTTCTCCCCACTTATATACCTGTAGAAAGAACGATAGTATCTTTAGCACGCCCTTCAAGTACAATAATCCCACCGCAGTTTCTGCTCCGCCCTATTGAATGATGAGGAGCAATCCATCCTATATCACCAGTGTTCATCCATCCATCTTTGTCCAGGACTTGTTCTGTTGCCCGCGGATTCTAGTAAGAAATCAGCACAGACAAAGAAAAAACAGCTCAAGCCTAAAACAATGACTTGAGGCACTAAATTTACTTCAGAGTGATTCCCTTACCTTGTAATAACCTTTCATCACTTGTGGACCTCTAACTTTTACAATTCCCTTTGTGCCGGGTGGAAGAGATTCACCAGTCTCAGCATCTACAATTTTGAACTCTGTGTGACTAAGTGGATGTCCAATCGAACCAAGAACCTTCAAAGTTAAATTCGCGGATTATTCAATGATCCATCACTCAAAAACTAAAGGAAAAATCAAGGGTTGATTGGTTCCTCACACAACCAGAACAAAGTAAAGGAAACAAGAAAAGCCTTCAGAATTTGGTTAGGTGCAGTTTAATAAGTGCAGTGGCAATGCATAAAATGATGCCTCACATTATGGCTAAGTCGTCGAGCTGCAGTAACTGGAGCTGTCTCTGTCATTCCATAACCATTCTGTAAATTTACACCAATCGCCTGCATAATTCCAGTCAACAATATTCATCATAGAAAATTAATGAAAGTGACTTGTAGATACATAGAGGGAAAAGATAAAAATGAAAAAGAACTGACCTCAAAGAATCTATCAACATGTGAAGGTAAACTGCCACCTCCACTAATAGCAGCCTGCAAGTTACCAACAGTTAATATTTCCCAAGTAATATAAAGGTAAAAACAAGCGAAAACCATTGACTCTTTATCGACAATGTGCGAAAATGGAGGGGAACAAGACCATGCTTATTCCAATAGCAGAGTGGATCTTGCTGTAGATAATCTTCTTAGCCAGCATATGCAGTGGCAGCAATATTGCAGCAATTATTCGTGCCCATAGCCAGTCTACCAACGCAACAAGACGTGATGGCTGCTGCACTTCTGATGTTAAATACATTCCCTGATAATGATATAGAAGGAAACAAGTCAGATTCCATCATATGGTCATCTATAAAGTTTCCAGAATTGACAGATGAAAGAAGGAATTCAAACAGAGGAAAGAAACTCAAAGAGCTTTAGAACTGTATCCCTGAGACCTCGTAGATTCGCTTCATGTCCATGTAAGTTGAGCTGACTCTTAGTAGAGTAAGTAGAACAACCTTGCGAAGCATAGAACTGCTATAAATCTGTTTCTGAATCCCACTGCACAAATTAACTCAGATATAGATTACAAAAATCCTTCACCATGCAAGTATAAACTTCTACTACTGTAATTTGTTGGACGACAACTGACCTGTAGAGTGTCTCAAATATTAAAGGAACACAAAAAATGTAATGTGGTTGGTAACGCCGTAGATCATCCTACCAATAAGAGATATGTGCAATTCAAAACCATATCAAGCTACTACATTAAGGGATAATGGTACTAATGACTAAAGGCTAATTACATTAAAAGACGATTTTGTTACCTTTAACTTCATCACAGTTGTGTAGACTTGCTCAACACCACATGCAAAAGTGAAGTACTCGCCAGCTCGTTCATACGCATGCCAAGATGGAAGCATGCTCACAAGTCTGTTCCCAGGTTGAGGAAGAATGATGTCGCGCAGAGAATTTATCTGGAGAGGAAAAAAAATAACAGCATATGAATGTAACAAATCCCTCCAGCTGAGGCCTCGGCTCTCAGCAGTCTAGTAGCATTTGATTGATTTGCACTAGGGATTGAAAAACTAAACAACACCTGGTGCAACAGATTCCTATGTGTAAGCATGACACCTTTGGGATTTCCAGTAGTTCCACTTGTATACATAAGTGTAGCAACATCATCAGAGCTTATGGTTTCATGTGTATACATTGACCCTGCAACCATATTGTTTATTCGAACAAATTTACTTCGCTTGAACAAACGGGTATAACTTCACAACAGTAAGACCGATCGATAAGTTAACTATCGAAAAACTTACTTGTATGATCGGAATCAGATAAAGCTTTGTAGCTTTCACGTCCCAAATCAATGATCTCTTGGTAACTATAAACAGGCAGCCCCTTGATCCCAAGCGTATCCTGGCATGGCTTCTCTTCCCAAAGCAGAATGACAAACTTAACTGTTGCATTTGAACATAATGTTCCCACGACTCGGTTGAGTAATTCAGGGTTGTCCACAGCAAGCGCGATGCTGCACACATGTAAGACAGTAAGTAACTCATAATGTTGTTTAGCATCAAAAGGAAGAGATAAATTCCAAACCTATCAGAGTGAGTGTATATCTGCAGTAGCTCTTCAGTAGTTGATTTTGTTCCTCTCACGACATTGACTGCTCCCATAGCCATTGACCCTTTGGATAAAAGAAATTTACAGGACAGTAAATAAGCTTCAGTAGACAATTCTATCCCAGGACCAACTTCTTCTAATGGAAAGTATGGCAAACACTATGAGCCATCATACCTAATGCTCTACCCATCAGAAGTCAAAGTAATCAACTTTGAAATTAAACAGGATGGAGAACATGAACACATGATAGAGAAGAGTGCAAGAAATCCAGCATGAATAATCATTCACCTAAAAAGGGAAAGCTAGGGCTTTGTAAAGAGTGCTAGCTGGTGTTGCTTACCTTGGTCTGCAACAAGCCACCTGCTGGAATTATCAGCAAAAAGGGCAAGCTTCTCTTGTGGCTCCAACCCCATCATCCTCAATCCTTCCGCGAAATACAGTATCTCTTGCTCCAGCTGCAAATTTCAAAGACAAGCTCCTGCTCTTGGTAATTCTCGGTGAAAAAGTTATGGGGGAAACAAATCATGGTGAGAAATAATCAGAAAGTGGACCTGTTTGTAAGTGAGAGTAGTTGGGGGATGATGGTATGGATCCACCACTGCAACTCTGTCTCCATATTTCTCCGCACTAGACCTCCAAATGTCTGCAACACTTGTCCATTCATCGCTCTCCAGTCCGGTCCCCGACAGCAATCTCTTCTCCAGGAATGGTGAGCACCTTCTTCTCCCTACTGTTGTTCTCGCTTCTACTCTCTCTGCTGCTGTGGCCTGAGCCTGAAAGACAATGTTGATTCTGTTTTACAAAGATCCCCATCATATGTAACAACGAAATTTACGTTAATACGTACCTCAGATTGGCAGCTAACTCGAACATGGGTGATTGAAGGAGACGATGACCTGCCGTAGCATACACGTAATGATGATCTTGTGCTAATCCCAGAGTTGATCTTCTTGAGCTTAATGAAGGGGTAAGAAGAGACCGGCAAGTAGCTCCGGTGGGGACTGCTATTAACACCACTACAGCGGGAGGCCGAAGATAAGGCTAAGGCTGCTGCTGCTGAGGATGATGAACAACTCCGAGAACAACAATAATCGTAATAGCCTGCCGTTTGTGCCATTAAATGTGGGTGGAAAGCAACTAAGCAAGCAAGAAGATCAAGTGTTTTGGTGTGGAAGTGTCATTAAATCATGAACATGTATATATATAAACACTAGCTTGATAAGTTGATCGGCGTTCGGTAACGTTGAAAGAGAGAATTAGCGCGGGAGAAACGAGATTCGATTCAGTGCTTTAAAAAAATGGAACAGCATGTTTTTTTATTACTTATGAAGAGGAAAGGAACAGCGTGTATTTTGCACATTTGATACTGGGAATCATTAAAGTCTCTAACTTATTGCAAGAACAGAGCAAAGCGTTTCAAGTTCCTTCTGGTACTTAGTCAAAAAAACAATTCTTTTTTAATCGTGAAAGGAAGGGAAAAGGGAAATCAAAAAACAATTCTTTTATAGATGTCAATTCTTAAATCATCATGTGTTTAGAACAATTCCTAAAACAATGTAAATGGATAGGATCACGATAACAATTTATGGTACATTTTATTACTATATAAACCTCGCAGTGAGTCTAATGTACAATGATAATAACAAATCTAGCGTTCTATATATATATATATATATATATATATATATATATATATATATATATCATGTGTAGCCTGAGGTATGTCATTCCCAGTCCAAATCCAGAATAGCTTCTTCTTTATTCTGAATCATGAGCTCACTCTCTATTGATCCATCAACAATTGCACTCAAACCGATCCATCCATCCGATGTGATCAATCTGCAAAGGAGAATTACATTGAGTGAAGATCATGGACTCCCATTGCTTAATGGCCGGATGATTCGGATGATCCAGAATGGAATCATATAGTTGTAGGATACTCATATTAGAGTTTAAGAGGGTGAAGTGCATCATACCTGAGAAACCGCTCGAGTTGAAGCAATCGCAGAACCTTTAGTATTCAATTCGTACCAGAAGCAGCAGCAGCCGGTGGAGTATGAGCATTGGTGGCGGTACTCGTTACTGTTAGAATGCGTTCGCTGCCACCAGTTTCTGATATATGTTCATGATCGGTTTCCCGTACTAAATTAGTATCGACCTCTGCGTTTGATGCCGAAGAAGTGCTCGTTATTTCTTCTCTCTCTGTGGAATCCAGACGCTCCATCATGCGAGAAACTGTTGCAATTCCGGCATTTACCTCTCTTCTAACATCAGAACTGATGTCTGCCATTGGAGAGCTGCGAGAAAAAAATCTCTCCTTCCAACTCCTTGTACTCTTCGTAATTGATTCCTTGTATCTGAAACCAATAACAAAAAAGGAACTGAGTTGACCAATCAAGATTACAACACTTATGGAAAGGCAAGAAACAAGGATCGGTAAAAGTTACTTCATTGAAACTGCATTAAGCTTCGATTTTATGGAGTCTGAGATGGATTGGAGTTCAGATGGCCCAGCTCTGTCTTGGCTATTTGGGGAAGACTGACTAGGAGATCTAAAGAGAAGACACAAGTTACGTTTAAAAGGCTAGCAAATAGAAAAATATTGTCTTTGGGACAATGCCAACGGAATGTTGATAAGAGAAAAGTGGAACGAAGCAGTACCCAGTGTTTGAGGAAGTTCGGTGTTGGCTGATACCAACACCAGAGCCAGAAGCGGGTGAACCGGCATGGCCACTTGTTGATAATGGTGTAACCACTTGGGGAGATGCTTCTCTGCTATTTGGAAGGGGAGATGACTCGCCAGCCCCTCTGACTGGAGAAGATGGTGTCGCTAGTGTAGCGATTGGACCTGCTTCAACCTCTCCTCTTTGGGTTGGGGAAGCGCCAGTTGGACCAGTGGCTGGGCCATTGTGATGACTAGAAAACACTACATATTGAGGGCGGCTTTGAGTTTGAGATGATGACCTATTCCGGGAACCTTCTCTACGAGAAACATGACGCCGTCCCATTGCAGCAGCAGCAGCCAGGTGCTGGATTATTCGCTCTTCGAGTTCAGCTTCATTTATACCAACTGGCAGCTGAATTAGCAAAAGAACTTCAGTTTAGAACACACTGCACATTGGCTATGTTTAAAGCGTACGAAGAATTTTAATTCAGCTGGAAGCCTGGAACTTTAAGGAGCTGAAACTTTATGAAGGAACAGACATGTTGCAATTCGAAGTCTCCCAGAGTGGGATGATGAAATATGGCAGAATTCCTTGGTGGATTCAATCTTATATTTCTCTCGCGTTCTACAGCTTCAAGCAGTTCCTGACTGTTAAAGTAAAATAAAAATCAGCAATAGTCTCCCCATCACCAGTAACCCAAGGATGATATGAACAGGAATACAGGAAATGAACCTGGTTGGATCCTTCAAGGAAATGGGTTGCCAGCACATAGGACACTGGGAGCTTCTTTGGCACCTGTCCATGGATAAAAGATTGCAATTTAATATGTTACCATATAAAAGAAACTACCAACACTAAAAATATGAAAACCAAAATATCACATAGTTTAGCAAAACGGTTTTCTACTTGAACATCGCCCAAGACATAAAAATGATTACTGACTACATTCATTAGGCAAATTGTTTTAGGGCTAAAAGGGTTTTCTTATGTGATCATCACATGGCAAAAAAATGCAAGTCTCTTTAAGCATAAAATGACTACCAAATCTAATGTACAAAATCTGAGGTCATAGAAGAGGTCAGGCTTATAATAATAGTAATATGGTCAAGGGTCATTCGAAACTTCGGATGATCTCTACACGTATTATGAGAATACATGCATTCCACAATATACAATGTTCTTCAGAATACAACATTTCTAAAATGCATCTCTTTGGAACTTCTATGAGATTTTAAGAGCATCATTTTGGAAGTTGTTTCCCCCCACCCTTTCAATTAAAGTGATCTTCTCACTAGTCTGATATTACCTCCGCTTTCCTTTTAAGAGAATGACCATTGACCAGGACAGGAAAAAATTGAAGTCACCTCGTAACATCCAAACAATGTATTCTTACAATCAACTGAGCTATTAGATCATCTTATTTGAAAATATACATTCTAACAATCCCAGGTTACAAATGAGCCTCTACCTATTGTAGAAACCCTGTATAATTTGAGTAGATTCTATAACCAACCACATCCCTCCCTCATAATATCATCCAAAAGATTCTAGGGCACCCAACTCTAGGATCTCATATTGCTGCTGGAACAAAATTACAAGGGGCTGGTTTCATAGCAACTGAACACCATCATGAGTTTAACTTTTCACCTCAAGTATCAAATATGGATTGCACACCATAAAGCAAGCTTCTTTCCTCAAATCAGCAGTGTAGTTTTAAGTTTGGTGTTATGAAGTCTAGTTATCAAACAAAGCTGTAAGTTTTAAATAATCTGGCCATTGAAATCAAAATTCATGTGTACAAATCAACGCACCATTCAAGGACGCATTGAAGATGGAACTCATGCTTGCAAGTGGTTAACTGCAAAAGAGAAGAAGACCCCACGGAGAGGGAGGGGAAAATCAATAAAGCTTGCTTCAAGTAACAGTAAAACAGCTTAATGTGTATAAGAAGAGAAAACCCCTAGTAGTGCCTACAGACATACAGTTGATGGATCACTGTCACAGAAGTCTTCCAGGCATATGCTGCAAGCATCATCGCAGGCATCCTGAATGCCTCCTTCCACGAAAGCCGCAGCAGATGTTAAATGTGCTTCCCCCTTCTCGCTCTCTTCCATTCCCTACAAATACCCAACTCAGAAAGTTTGAGCTTTGAATCCTTTAACAGTGCCAGAGTATCCAAATAACATTAGACGATCACTTGGATGTCACAGAAATCATCAAACGATCCAAATCTCCATAATTAAACCCTCACTGGAGTGAAACTCCAACAAGTTCCCATCTCAAGATAAGATTCTAAAAGGGAAAGCAAATCAATATCCCCTTCTCAAAACAGGGTTAGACCATCCATAGAAGGCCACTCTCTTCAGTGAATTCCAGAGCTGTTTTCATTCATCCAGGACTAGAAGCAGAGTTGGGAAATGAACTCTAATAAACAAATGAGCTTGAAATTCTTGATCTCATTCAAACAAGCCGGCCCAATTCAAACAACTCTCAGACCCTATCCACAACCAGTGAAGCCACAAAAGAGAACCAACGCAAAGCTTTACAAAGAAGCGAAATAACAGCAGGCGGAGAAGACAGTAAGTGAAGGGAAGAGGGGTTTAAGGGTACAGTTTACCTCCATGGATGTCGGTTCCGGAATCCGATCAAACTAATTACAGATCGAGCTTCCGATTGCAATCCTAATATAAATATGTACGCAGAGCCGAAGCGGGAAGAGGAAGAACCCTAGAAATCTGAAGAGATGGGGAAGGTAAAGAGGGGAGCAATTGCTTGAAGAGCTGTGGGTAAAAGGAAGAAGAAGAAGAAGTCTTTGTTCTTCTTGTATGTGATGGGTCTTTCTGAGTTTCTGTGAATTCTTTGTTTTTGTTTCTAGTTTGGGTTTGCGTTCCTTTCCGCCCTTTCGGTGGTCTCTGTGTGTGGGAACTGTGACTGTGTGCCCTGACTCGCGTGAGTACGCGCGTGTGATTCACTGCCCTCTCATTTCATCCTAATTAATTATAATTTGCCGAAATTTCTTGTTGGGTCGGCACAGGTCCGGTTCGGTCAGAATGGCTCAGCATGTGTTATTTTATTTATGCATTTTCCTTTACGAAGAGATTGACTAAAAGTTTCTACCAAAAAAAAGATTGACTAAAAGTGGTTAAAAAATTAATTTGATTTTCTTCAATTTGATCTCTTGTTATTTATTTAGTAGTTGGATCATAAAATTGTCAGTAACTTGAAACACCTAAAATATTTTTGGCCTGAATTAAATGCCCCATTAATTAGTCTCGACATTAAATTAATGCGGTGTCACAAGGCTAAAAGTGCCGCTAGTTAAACAACAACGCAGCGGAATCGATGCCGCGGTCGCAAATTCAGCGGTGTTGCGAGTTCGACAACGCCGAAATATTCAACGATGTCGCAAGGCCAAAACAACATCGTGGAGCTCAACGACATAGTGAGCTTGATGGTGTTGCAAGCTGAGCAATGCCGTGAATGGGTTCAACGACGTCGTTATGGAAACTTTGTTGGTGGAGGTGTAAACGACGTCTTGCACGTGAGATTCGGGAGTGAAGAGAAGATCAAAGCGGTTGAAGACTACGACTCTGTGGAGAAGAGTGAAGACACGTGGGAGTTCACAACGGAGCGGTTGAGGAAGCAGTTCCACGGGGCGTGAAGACTACGCAAATGATTTCATATAAAATCACCGGAGCAAGGAGAGAGAAAGTAACCAAAAAATCAACACAGATCAACTCTGTTCAAACTTTACCTTTTCTCTGTAACTCCTTCGTGGAGCTTTCCTTCCAGGAAGGATCTCCATAGTTGTAGTCTTAGTCGTAGTCGCGGAGCTCTCCACAAGAATCTCCATAGGAGTAGCGGTAGTGTAGATTCCTCAAAAAACTCAAACACCCTCGTTCGAACGTAGTTTGGAGAGGTGCGAACCGTAGTAACGGTCGCGTTGGTTAGAAGTCAAAGGTGCATCGATCAGACCAACATCGCCCGACGGTGGATTTTTGACGGTCACGTTGATTTCACCATTCAGAGGTGCAGCGATCAAATCAACATCGCACGGCGGTGGACATTTGACGATCGTCATCGTTTTCAGAAGTCAGTTGCACCGATCAAATCAACAACGCCCAGCGGTGGATACTTGACGGTCACGTTGATTTCAACATTCAGTGGTGCGTCCGATCAAACGGCACCGCAAGAATTTCCCTTACGAAACATCAAATCAACACCGCCTCTACCAAAATCGGCGCCAGCGGTGGGATTTGGTTTTCTCGGGAAACACAAACCAAGTTTTTCTCGTAGCAATGACATAATTTTCATTTATTCAATGATTGTAGTGCGAGTTAGAAGTTAGAACTACAATTTGAATCTATAAAATATGTAAGAATTAAGATATTTTTGACCGCCTTATTGAAAAACCTAGTAATTGCACTTGTTTGAGGCCTTAGACACGAACACAACCTTTATCCCATGATTAGCATGAAAGGTTTGGTGTCTCCAATGGAGCAATGTCATTACTAAGTTTAATCTTGTAGAAAATGTAGTTGCATCATAGAATTGAATGACTCTTGTTCGAAACCTTAAAATCGGATTGAGAAGACATAAGCTTAGTTTGGTCCTGCTGTAGTTTTTGCAGAAGCAGCTTCTGGCTGTAACTTTTAGATAAGTACTTTTCAAAAAAAGCAGTTTAGTGTTTGGCTGTAAAACTATTAGAAGTGCTTTTTAATAAGAGCGGTTGTGTAAAATGATTATAAAGGACTTATAATATAAAATAAAAATAAAAATTCTAAACAATAAAAAGTAGTCAAAATGGATCTTGTTAGATTTCTTTTATATTAAATAATATAATTTTATAATTTATTTTATTTTTAAAATTATATAAATGAAGGAAAATTATATTTTTCTGAAATAAAATTAAAATAGGTAAGGATAATCTTGTATTTTCAAAACAGCTTTTCGTAGAAGCTCCAAATCGGAGCTTCTGCTTTTATGTTATACAAAAACGCTTTTCGGCTTTTCAAAAACCGAGCTTTTAGAGGTGTTTGGCCCTGCTTCAACTTTTGAAGCCGAAAAACACTTCTAAAAGTCGGGCCAAACATAGGCATAGAGTTTGGCATGCTTACAGATGCATTATGTAAAAGGTTTGACTTAATCTTATTGGATTAATATCAAAATAAAATAGGATTATGGTTTTATTTTTAAATTTTGTATTCTTTTTCGGAGTGATAAAGATGACTTGAGAGAGGGGTGATTTATGGCTCACTATGAAAAAGCTTAATATTGTTTCTAAAGAAAAGCTTAATATTGAAATATAACACAATGTTTAATTTTTAGGGGATATACTTGCTAATTATTGATAAAGATTTCAAGGAGTGCTAAATCTAATTAACTGAGAATTAATAAGGAGTGTGTTATTACTCTGGTGCCACGGATTGGGAAATTGCTAGAATCGACAAAGTAAGAAAACAAAAAACAAAAGCACACGATACATGATTTACGTGGTTCACTAACACAATCTGTGTTAGCTAGTCCACGGGTAGGAGAGCCAGTTTCACTATATCGAGGAGATTACAGAGGAGATGAGAAGTATTTATACTTCTCCATGTGGGTCTAAACCTAATCCAATCTGGTAAAGAAAATGTTTACAGATGCCGAACCCAAATAACATGGGCCGAGGGCATTGCCCCCGCCCCCACATCGGCTGATAGTCTGATTCAAATCACATTAACAAATTTTCACCTTGACTTGAATCCTCTTCCTCTGAAATCTCCGATGTACTCTGCTCATTCTCTCTCTCCTGCCATCAATGCCCCATAGGGCGGAGTCACCCACTCAAGACATCAAGCAAGTCAAAGCAGTGTTGGAACTTGCCATGTGGAATCGACTTTGTGAACATATCAGCAGGATTATCCGCGGTGCCAACCTTCTTCACCTTAATCCTCTTCTCTGTCCTCAAAAAATGATACCGCGCGTCAATGTGCTTAGTCCTCTCATGGTGGACTTGATCCTTGGCCAAGCATATTGCACTCAAACTGTCATAATACACCACTGCATGATCATGATGTAGACCCAGATCACCAACCAGACCCTTCAACCATATTCCCTCCTTAGCAACTTCTGTCAACGCCATATACTCTGCCTCAGTAGTAGACAATGTCACCGCCGACTGCAGAGTTGCCTTCCAGCTCACTACAGAACTCCCAAGAGTGAATACATAACCGGTCATCGATCGCCTCGTGTCAACATCTCCAGCATAGTTCGAGTCTGAATACCCAGACACCAAGCATTCTGTATCACTTCCAAAGTTAATCCTCACATCAGATGTAACCTTAAGGTACCGAAAGATCCTCTTCACAACCTGTCAATGCTCCTTCCCAGGTTGTATCATGAACATGCTGACAACACTAACAGCATGTGCAAGATCAGGTCTAGGTGCATACCATAGCGTACATCAAGTTACCTACTGCACTAGCATATGGGACTCTCGACATGTACTCCTTCTCAGCCTCTGACTGTGGTGCATAACCTGAGGATAGATGAACATTTGAAGCACTAGGAGTATTCAAGGGCTTTGCTGAAGACATGTCAAACCTCGACAATATCTTCTGGATGTAGCTCTTATGTGACAAGAAAAACTTCTTCTTCGACCTATCCCTGTAAATCTCCATACCCAAGATCTTCTTAGCAGCTCCCAAATCCTTCATCTCAAACTCAGCACTGAGAAACCCCTTTAACTTTTGGATATCAGACTTCGACCTCGCAGCTATGAGCATATCATCCACATACAGAACAAGATAGATCATTGAACCATCCTCCACCTTGTTGTGATACACACAACAATCATATGGACTTCAGCGAGACCCCTGACTATTCCAGTCGTAGCGGCTGATAGTTCGATTCAAGTCACATCAACAGAGTGCTATGTTTGTTGTCGAAGTAAACTATTTCGTGTCATATTTGTCATCTCAAAGCGTGTGTGTCAGATTTATCAAAAAAATGAGCAAAAATGAATCAAATTACACATAAAATTCATTAGATCACATCAAATATCGTTGTGTGCCCACCCCCTAAATTAATCCTAAATCAACTATTATTTTTAGCCTATAATATATCACTCTCGTAACATTCATTACACCAGCTAGTAATCCTCTGAATAAAGTATAAGGAAGTAATACTAGCAAACCTTTTTTTTTTTAATGCAAAAGTATATACTAACTTGGATGTAACATAACAAACAATTAATCAACAATTACAATTTATGCATCATCTCCATCTTCAGTTGGTCGACAATTTTACTCTCTTATAAATAAACATCGAGAGATAATTAAAAGAAACTCAATTAAAAAAAACTCAGATATGTGTAGGATAAAGTTAGGATTATAGTTTTTTGAACACTTAACACGATCATTGATTTAACTAGCATCCCACTTTGGACCAAACAAAGATTTGATTGGCATGAATTAGGTAGGAGGTGGGTTCTTAATTAAGCTGGATTTGATTGAGAATCAAAAAGGAGCTTCTTTTGGGTCGATTTAGGTTTGTTCGGATCTCATCTCGACCCACCTAGGGACATATATATATATGGGACAAAACCAACCCTAAACCTAATAATTGACGAGAAAGGAGAGGAAATGGTTATGTTCTGTTCTGTGAAAGGGAAGACTGAAGAAGAAGCACTGCTGTTCTGTCCTCCACTCACTGTGGAATGCCCACGCGACGCCCCCCTCTGAGATGTCTTGCTACTTTGACGAGTCACTGGAAGAAACCACAATCAGGTATGGTTTTGATACTATACCCGATTCTTGTATATGTATGAGTAAAACTAGAACTATTTCGGGGTTTGGTATTGAATATGCGCTATTCACCACCTGATCCGATTCGTTGGTATCTCTATGCCAAGTAAGATGACTATCAATGGCATCAAACCATGCCTTGTCACCACTCACGTGGGGTTCCTGTATTCAGAATCTAGAAACCACCAAGTTCATTTTGTACATCTTTCAATAATACGAATTATTGAAATGAACTGATTTTCTATGTAGTATCACTATACTTCACCAAGAGCATTTTAACTCTTTTTGAGTTATCCTTCCTTGAAACAATGTATAAAAGAATAATTATTATTTTTTTATACGAGGAGAAATCCGTCTTGCGACGGCAAATCCCGAGCCCCAATAGATACTCGGCAAATCCTGTGAGCGTTTAATACGAGCTTACATTTCTGCGTGTGGCCACCCATAATATTAGATGTTTTCAGACTTCTGATTGGTGGTGATGTCGATGAATGATATATTGTTGTCACAGGACCGAGATTAATTTCTATGTCTGGTCACAATTGAGTCGAAATTTCAATGCACTGCATTTGCTTCGTGTAAAAATGGAGGACCCAACTTGCGGCAAAATGTGTGGTGGTGGGGAAGAGCTGAGAGAGCAGGCCAGTTTCTGAAATTGGCAAACGTTTATGGCAATTGGGTTTTGACATGCTAACCACCCCAAATCTGAAATCCCCCATGTTAGTTAGGACCAAAACTATACAGAAAATTGTGTCGAAGAAGTATTTACAACACAAAGCAAAACCTAGCTAGCATCTCATAACGCTATTATGTAAGCATAAAATGGAACCAAGGAGTAGTCAGTAGTGGCTCTACCTAGGCGTTGGGCTATGTTTGGGCCGGCACGGCACATGCACGTTTCAGTCTCATTTTATCTTATGTTGTGTTTGGAACGGTACGTTAGTTTAGTGTTATGCTAGCTCAATTTTTTAAATTTATTTGATCAGGTCAGGAGTCAGGCACGGTTTGAATATTATCGTTGTCAGGAATCAGTTGATTCAAATAACTCGAGTTATTGGGAGATGTTCAATGATGTATCATATACCATATACTAGCACACCCTCACAAACGAAAGCCGGCTCATATTAGCTTGAATTAGTTTGCACAGATCTGGACACCATATGCTTAAGAATCATAATCCACCCAAACCATTCATTCTTTCATTCATCATCCTCATTCCTCAACAACAGCAGCTCATCTGGCCCACTACACAAAACCCACATGGCCCACACACCTCCGTTTTGGGCCTCTCATGGTGATAACAAAGCTTGGGCCCATTTAACCAAATTTGTACCCACCAACTCCCTCCCCAAAGTACATATCAGGACACTCCCTCTGGACAAAAAAAAAATATTACTAAAAAAAAAGGCACAAACAAAATTCCCCATCAAAATTATATTCACCAATGTACATAAATCTCTCATCTATACACTTACGATCCATCACCACCGTCCAAATCATCAACAAATCTAACCAATCACCACCGTCCGATGGCGGCGCGACGGGGTCGCAGAACAGATCTTACGTGTCCTTTTGCGACGGGCTCCTCCAGAACCCCGTCCCGTGGAAACGGCTCCACATCTCCTTCTCCAAATCCTCCGTCTTCTTCGCGCCGTCGTCGGCGGCGGCGGCGCCTCCTTCTCGCCCTCGCTCCACCACCTCCCTGACCTCCCTCTCCAACTCCTCCCTCGACCCGCCGCCGCTGCTGCTCGTCGTCGTCGCCGGCGGCGCCAGCAGCCCGCCGTGCTGGTTCTGCTGCTGCTGCTTCTTCTTCCGCCGCCGCCGCTTCTTCGCCTTCCGGCACAGCCCCGCGGGGACCTTGTACACCGCCATCACCACGATGTTCATCAGCGTGCACGGGCAGCAGCAGCAGACCGCCGCGCACTCCGCCGCCGCGCCTCCCGCCACCTCCCCCGCCCTCTTCGTCTGGATCGCGTTCTTCCTCTCCAGCCTCCTCCCCCTAACCCCTCCTCCGCCTCCATTCTTCTCCGCCGCTGCCCCCTCCGTCGGTTTCGGGTGCGGCTTATCGGCGAGCAACGGTTGCTTCTTCCGGCTGCCTAGCGACGGAGGGAAAAGGTCCTTCCGCCCCATTCGATTGAAAAAGGAAAAAAGGGGGGGAGAAAATCGAAAAGAATCGGAATCGAATTAAAGAAGAAGAAGAAGGGCGAAATCGAATTCTCTCCTTCCTCTGAATTTTTTTCTATTTTGCCCCTCGGGCGGCGGTTTTGGTATTTTTCCCCCGCGACAATCAGAGAAAGTGGTGTATCGGTAAAATCAAAGGATCGTCCATGGCGGACGTCGACGTTGTCGTCATCGCCGGAGGGAATCCAGAGGTTTGCGGGAGCGGGGGGAAATTGGGAAATTAGAGGGAAGGCAGAAAGTAAAAAAAAAAAAAAGGATAATGATGCGATTTAGATCGAAGAAGACGGGTTGCTTGATTGGGATTTACACTAATAACAGAAGGAAGGAAAAAAACTGAATCCGCGAAACAGGCGGGCGGGGGACTGAAATTCTTCGTTCTTGTTCATCTTCGTGTCGTTATTAAAAAATTTAATTTATATTTTGGTAGGTTAATCGTTTTTTTTTTCTTCCTGTTTTTATTTTTAACTTTGTTTTCTCAATTTATTTATTACACGGAACTTTTTTTTTTGTATGGAATATTACGCGGAATTTCGAGTTCTGGTGTTCTGCGGGGCAGAGTGGTCATGAAACCGTATCGGAGGTCGTATCGGGAAAGTGGGTATTTTATGACAAAATCGTGGTTTAATCGTAATTCAACCGTTAGTATTGTTAAATACCGTTTACTGATTTAGTCTCCAATACTTGTATTTTTTGGTTGAACTATCGATACGGTATGATTTCATGGACTAATGCATGGCAGACATGAAACTGTTCAGTTTTGGGAGAGGCGGGAAAGTTTCATTTTGGTACCCAGGGCAGGCGGCAGCTTGTGAAATTTCCGCTTGCATGCTTAATTTTGATAGGTCACAACTTAATGTAACTATAAGTTTGGTTTTTTGGTTTCTTTGCTACTTGATAATCCCTGGACGATGATTGGAACGGTTTTTTTTTTTTTTACAAAAGATAATCTTGTATAGATTAAAAAGAGATCGAATACACTATACATTGGACTATCCTATTCTTATTCCAACTTACAAATCGTACATGAAGACAGGGTCTTTCTAGTCGCAAAGTGGGCTACCCTGTTGCTATTCTAACTTACAAATCGTACATGAAGACCATTATGATCTGCCAACAAACAAAAAAAACTTCCTCGAGAATGGCTCCAGATCGATTATCTTGTGTATCGGTCTGGTTTATCTTATCAATGACCATCTTCGCGTCTCCTTCGAATCGAATCTGTGAGAGGTCACAATCCAGACAAATAGTTCCACTAATGGAGGATCATCGATATACTTGATATGCACCCCCCCTAACAAAGACAATCTAACCACTCTGATCTTCTGACATCATACTGCCCGCCCGAGTGTGATCCATTCCTTGTTGATTTGGAAGACTTGAGTGGGATAAATATTGAATGAGGGTTTTTTTTCACTGAGTGCTCTATCATAAGATTTTGAGTCACTCTTCCTACGATAAAGATCTCATCTCTTCTATATTGCAGCCTGTAGGATCTCAAAAGACATACATTAACATCACGAGCGTCAGGTGAGCAATTAATGAGAAAGAGGTTAAAACTTTGTATGAAAGATTTCAGAGATGCAAAAATTGCCCAACGATTAATTACAGCAAGTTGAAAAAGACATTTGATTGCTATGATTGGATATGTCTAGAAAGAAGGTGTGTAACATTGAACATGTTCTACTTACCTTTCTTATAAATGAAATATATATAGATGATTGGAAACTCATAACTGCAATATAAATGATTAGCCAAATCCAGACACATATGGAATGATTGGTTATTTTAGAATTTTTGGTGCTATCTTTATCACTAAAACCCACAAATAGGGTAAGGCTTGGTGTGTCACATGTTATCTCCACCAAATTATATCATTAATGTCTTACAAATCATAATTTCAATACTAAAAACCCGTTTCAACTCCGAACCCAATATTATCCTAAATACGATAAACCCGATAGAGTTATTTGAAATCTATAAGAATAAGAGCTCGATTCGACAACCGAGTAGAACTCTGGGGACTAAATAGTGGGAAAACGCAAAAAGATGAGGGCTTTCATCTGAACTATTGCCCAACAACCTATTCTGCGGTCTCTGCCAGGAAGGGGACTGGTCCTCCAGAAGCTTTTTGACCAGCCGAAGAAACCAAGAGAAACCCAGTAGGCCGTTAATTTAAAGGAATTAATTGACGTTCAAGGAAGCAAGCGATGAATTAATTTATAAAATTAACAACTAAGGATTAAGGAAGTATCTTAATCAGTTTTAAGATATTACATGCGCACTCAACTCAAGCGGGAGGAGACTAAATACGTCCCTTTCTGCTCACAGTAATAAATTGTGGATTGCAATTCCAGATAAAAGACAAACGTACAAGGATTTCATTCATCAAGTGGGAAGGAAAAAGAAGACGTAGTGGTGTCAACTGTCAAGTGTCAAACTGTCATGGATTGTGGGTTGTTTGGATGAGTTACCCAAATAACTCATTTTGAGTTATTTAGGTGCAATTAACCGTTTGTTAATGTGGTATTTGTAGAGTCAAATAACTTATTTATTGTTCATGTGGTATTTCAGTGGTAATTGAAATAAAGTATCTCGTTTGGTTGAACCATGCAAATGTGGTATTTGACATGTGGTATTTTGGTAAAAACAGAGTGATAAAATGAGTTATTTCGAAATAACACATGGGTATAAGTTATTTCAAATAACTCATTTTGAAATAACTCATACAAATACTCCATCCAAACGACCCCGAGTTAATTTGAAATAACTCATACAAATACTCCATCCAAACGACCCCGAGTTAATTTGAAATAACTCATTAATGAGTTATTGTCAATACCTCATAGGGGTAGTTATTGTGAAATAACTCACAAATACCACATTCTCATTTTGTGGGGAATTCCACTTTTATATTAACTCGTTACACAACCACTCGTCCAAATGACGGAGAAATTATGATGGATTATGGAACCATTGTTAGAGCTAGTTTATGAGAATCATATAATGTTTGAATATGATTTGGGTCTTGGGGGAGGCTAGGTTTAGGAAGGTAGTTTTATAGGTGGACTCTAGTTGTTTCATCGATTTGACCACTCAAATTCAGGTTATATGCAATGTAGTCAGAATCGTGTTTTAAAATTTAAAAACTTACGATTTTACGTTTTTAGGTCACTAAAACGCTTCTACACAAAATCTCAGTTTTAACAACTTACGTAGTTAAAAAGTTTGCTTTAAAACTTAAAAACTTACGATTTTACGCTTCCAGATCACCAAAAACGTTTCTACGTAGAAACTCACTTTTGACTACATTGATTATATGTATGTTATAGTCGTTTGAAAATTTTAGTTTTATTGGCGCGTTTGTTTTATTCGTGTCTTCTGTAATGATAACTCTACAATAAATATTCGTACATGTCAAGAATATGAGGAGCCTTAGGCCCTGTTCACTTTTATTTTCGTTTCCTGTTTTCTGTTTTCATGTCATAAATTTGGCAACCGAAATGAGAAAACTTGTTTACTTTTCATTCTGTTTTCTATTCGTTTCCAACTATGAAAACAGAAAGTGGCAACTCCCTGCTGTTTTCGGAAACGACAAAATGTTGTTTTCACCTGTTTTCATCATCTGTTTTCTCAAAAACAGAAAACAGAAATGAAAGTAAACAGGCCCTTAGTTTAGCTTGTTAGTTTTTGTGTGATACTTTTGGGAGCTTTTGTAATATCTTCTGTCATTTTTTCTGACCACCATATTGTACCCTTTGGATTTAATCTACATTTAATCCACACAATTTTTGTTTTCGGATGTATCATGGTGACTTTAGAGTCCTTACAAGAACTTATCCATTCATCCAACATGTCACTTAATATTGTATTGTTCTTTATCCCTTACTTGCATCAGATGTTACATTACACTCCCTTTGGAACTCGATATCCTCGTTGAAATTTGTCTCATCATCATTCAACAGGGGATGCAGAGACGCTTCGTACTCACTTGTAAAATCTCAAACCTTTTCCTGACCAAGATATCGACTATTTTAGGTCTAGATCCGCAATATTAGGATTTGTGATTGGAACTCTGGTTATCACATATACAAATTTGTGGTGGGAATAGGGGGATGATATTGTTCATGGTTCACTTGTTCTTGTTGCCTATCTATAACGTGGCTCCCACTTCAGACCCAAATCTGTGATCGTCCGATTGGTGTCCATTAGTAGTGGCCTTAATATTTTGTCTTTAGAGTTCTAAAGTTGATGGTTCTAGTTTTTTCTGTAACAATTTCATGCAGATGGTTGGGAATTTGAGACAACAAAATATATATGAGGCTGCTATTGAACCATCGAGTTTCCTTTTAGCATATTAAATTTGATAATATTGATTCCACGATTATCAAAAATCTAATAAGAGTATAATCAAGGTGTTTGCTTTACTTTTAATGAAAACAGAATTTGTCACACAACTTATCACGACTCAAATTACTCACAATAAAAAATCAAGGTTCAGGAAATCGTATCGGAGGAATGAATGGTAGGGTATTTTGTACTAAAACTATGATTTAACTGTTATTGAGCCGTTTTCTATCGCTAAAATCGTATATCGTTTTGAGTCCGGTCCGATATTTGCGGTCCGACCGGCCGGTACAGTAGGGTTTCCTAAACCTTGTAAAAAAATGTATCGATCAATCGCGATAAATTTCCACGTGATAGAAATAAAATAAAAAAACAGCTACATAGAGACAAGAGTTCATCCGTTCAAACAATTCATATTACCTAATACGTTATTTTCATGCAACAACAAATTCTTGGTATGCGGCCTAACCATACCATTATCTTCCCCAAATAAGTATAACAAGCCTAACCGAACTCTCCATCCCTAATTCTCATTTCCCATTATTCCCTTCACTGTGTCTCGCTCTTTCAAACTCTTCCCAGGAGCACAAGATCTCTTCCAATAGACACAGGCCTTGCCACATCATTATGCCAACTCAGCTTGCGTCGACTCGAACAACCAACAATCTCGGATAAGTTGAGGAGTCCGGTGAATGGGGTGATCGGGAAACTTTACCTTCCGATGAAGCCAAGCCACTTAAGGAGGATTGCCAAGAGAAGCATGCATATAGCCATGATCAGACCTGGTTTGCCAAGTAACCAGTTCTTCACTTTCTTTGCACCTGCAGCTCCTCTTTGGAGCCTATCCATCCATCTCATCTGTCATAAAAATTTCCATAAGGAACACCATTTTCAAAGAATACCAAACTAAACCGATTTTTTTTTTTTTTAATGGAGGCCAAATAAGAGCCAGAAAGGTATGCACCATTTTGTCCAAGTCTTCTGGGGATAGAGATGACATGGCTTGCTGAGCTTTTGCTGCATCTTCTGGAGAAAGCTGCACTCCAAACTGCTTACTCATGTTGGCAATCATATCCGGACTCATGTTTTGCATCATTGAGGTGAACATCTGGGAGTAAAGAAAATAGCACATTTTAGGATTCGACAGACTGAGAAAATTAAAGTTCAGGACTTTATACATTAACTAGCAACGTGGAATTCTTTTGGTCAACAAATATGCAGTTTGCTCTCAGCAGTTTCCCATGAGAAGCTGGGGATTTCCTTTACATACAAAATCCACCTCTTTCTTTCGTTCTTTCTACGGGTGTAGTAGTTTATCATCATGTTGGACATTAAAAGAACCCAATGTGATAAACAGAAAGGGGATCAAATAAACATACCTGTCGTGTTGCTGGATCATTCATTTGATTTCTCAACTGTTCTTGCAGGTCACCAGCCGAGCTTGGAGAACTTGACTGATCACTCATTGACCTTGAAAAGAGACTGCCAGAGGAACTAGGGTCACCACTACTATTGCCACTTAGAGAATTCATTTCTCGAGGTTCTGTAAAGTTTGAAACTTTGCTTGAACTAGATGCATGTTGACCAGAGGTTCCTTCTTTTGCAGCAGAGTCCTTTCCTCTAAGAGAGGATGCCATTTCAAACATCTTTTGAAGATCTTCTGGTGGCATGTTGCTCATCATTTCAGAAGCAGTTTTAATCATGTCTGGGCTCATGTTTGGAGGAAAGGCACCACCTGGTCTGATACTATCAACACCATTACTAAATGGATTACCCCGCTGGAAAGAAGATGCCATCTGAAGCATTTTCTGCAGCTCATCGGGAGGCATCTTTCCAATCATATTTGCAGCAGTCTTGAACATATCTGGGGACATGTCAGTAGCTTTCCCACCACTTATTGAAGCCAAAGTTTCAGGATCAGCACTAGAAATGAAATTCTGGAAAGACCTGCAAGAGGGGAGAAATGCAATTAAATATTTGGGCAATAGACATGAGTGCCTGAAGTCAAAGAGAGTGTTAGACAGAAATGGATCATCTCTAAACATCATCAAAGCATGGATTAAAACAACATCTCAGAGCTGATTTCCATCAAAGTTAGATTGACCTGTAGAGAATCATAGTATTTCATGCCCCAACTACAGAAAAGGGATCTGTTCTCGAGTTATTTCACAGTTTCACTTACATCCCTCAATTCAAACAGCTAAATTCTCTCAGCTTTTTATACATAGGAGAGGAAATCTCTCGTTCTTCTCAGGAAAAAAAATTAAGTTTTCCTTTTCATTTAAGTTCAAGTAAAACTAACAGATGCTCTTCATTGAAAAGATAAAAAGAGTAAAGCTGTACTCAGGAAATGTACGACAGGGAAATAGCATTGCACGTACAGCAGTTCCTAGGGGCCCTAGAACAAACCTTACTGCTTCCGGGTTATCTTTTAAGGCATGCAAAGAATCTGAACTAGTCATTGAACCCCCAGCATCAGTCTGGCTTCCAGTGTTTGGAACATCCCTACTATGCTGTTGAGGAATTTCACAATTCGCGGAAGATGAATCTTCAGTTATCTCTTCAATTACAACTCCTGCTCCAACATAAGATTATTGTTACTAAAAACCTTTGAAATGAAGCACGGAAAGAGAGCAAGGGACATAGGAGATGAAGAATAATGTACCCTTTGGTGCACTGTAACCCTGTTCACCGAAACTTTCCTCAGCATCCCTGTACAGAAACTTGCAGGAATTAGTCAAAGACACCACGATGAAGTCGGGATGTTCAACAAAATTTGAACAGTCAAAGAGACGAATAACCAGATTGACAAGACAAAGCCCATATTCAGTGACAACAGGTTTGGATGCCAAACAAGTATGTGCAATGACAAGGTACAAGTCAATATAGAACACTAATCAGTTACATATTAGCTTACGAGAGCCCCAAGGCGTCAATACCTTAAGACAGCCGTGATAGTTTCATCATCAGGTGAAATTTCATGTGCTTTTGCCAAATCAGAGACAGCATCCTAAAGTCACGAATATGTTTGACAAGCTAGATTAGAATACGTTAAACAAAACCGATATCCAGAAAATCTCAATAATAAGCTGGAAACTTTTGGATATAGACTTACTCGCAATTGTCCAAGTTCTTTGTAGGCTTGACCTCTCCGATAAAGAGCCTTGACATTCTTACCATCATATGCCAACACCTAAAATAGACATACAGATGATGGTTTTAATAAAAAGGAACTGCAAATGAGCAAATCATAACTATATGTATAGAGTAAAGAAACAAAACCAGTTATTCCTGGCTATCAGGAAACTGTAGAAAAAACTTGTTTTCATGACAAACAGTAAGGAATGAACCAAAAAGACTGTCTTCTAATATTCTCTTCCCAACTATCATACAAACATGGTCCTACTTTTAAGTTTAGTTAGTAATGCCTCTTCCTATCTTCAAATGAATTACAGTGACATGGAAAACGAACTAAACAGAAAACAGTAACTGCTCACTACCATAATATATCCATACCTCTGTTCCTTCCTTAATGCACTCATCAAACTGTTTTGTCTTCAGGTAACAGGACATCAGGTTGAGAGAGCACGCCAATAAAAGTGCACTGCCTTTGGAGGCTGGGTTCCCTTTAAGATTCTTCTTTGCCTAAGATACCAACGAGGGAAACAGAGTCCCATCAACCTCTTGGGAAACATTTCACAATCTCTAACAAAATCTATTCTTGCAGCAGCGGGAACAGTGACAGAGAAAACAGAAAAAGGAGGAAGGGGAGGGTGATACTTACAAGCAAATATTTTTCCGATGCCTCACTGAATTTTCCCTGGTTGTGAAGTTGATTACCCTGCCAAAGTTCCAGTGACAGTTATAAAACTGTTAAGTAGATGCACTCTGTAGTTTGTACATATCTAAGTGTGTTTGACTTTCTAAGAAAAAGACACTTCCACAAACAATCGGAGGGCAAAGATATACAAAAACAAAGGGAAATTATCCATCTTTAAGAGGGCCTATCACCTGTTTCTTCAACATTTCAGCCGCATTCATTTCGTATGTGGCCTGGGAATCAAGCCGAGCACGCATAGTTGCTATCTCTTCAGGTGATGCAGTAGCAATCTTCTCACTAATCTCAGCCATCTCATCGGGACGAGTATGCTTCAATTGCTCTGCCGCCTGCCTCAAGTCTTCTGGTCTCATGTTCTTCATGCTTTCAGATGCCATTTTCATCAAATCTGGATTAGACATCATCTGCTAAGCAAAGAGCAAGTCAACCAATCGATACTGAAAAAAGCATCAATCAAACTTGCAACCAGTAAGTTATCACTACCATAATCGATACTGAAAAAAACATCAATCAAACTTGCAACCAGTACACATGCAAGTCTCGAACCATTCATCCCACCGATAATCAATACCCAAGATCACATGTAATAGGTCCAATTACCAACATAATTCACTCAATGCATGTGTTAATAGAGTAACAATAATACCAATCAACATGTTCCCCAAATTTGAAAAGCAGTAAAATTGGCGTCCAGCAAGAGGGTTCATTCATAATCAGAACATTACGCGAAATCAAAATTCACCCATTGGCCATCACCATTAGACAGAGAAAGATACAGAACTGAAAACACGGCTCAATGAACAGCTTCCAAAATCGAACAATTCGCAGCATTAGTAAAGAGGGGAGATTGAATTGAAGGGTGGGACGACGGAGAACCTGCTGCTGGATCTTGGCCAACTCGGTGGGCGACATCCGACTCATCTGCTCTTGAGCGAGCTTGATCAGCTCAGGATCCATCATTCCGTTGAACATTCTCTCCTCTCCCCCGCCAAAACAATTACAATCCAAACTCGATTCAAACGAAGATCGCCGGGAACCCCGCAAACAGATTAATTACAAGAGACGATCCCAAGAAGAACGAGAGGGGATTACGTATTCAGAGAAGATTTGGAGAAGCACCGCCGGCACAATAACAAAGGAAACAATTTCGAATTCCGTGGACTCTTCCTTCTCTCCTCCCAGAAAACGAAGTCCGTGCAAGCAATACAAGAACAAAAAAAATTAGATGGATGAAGCTAGTCGGGTCGTTATCCAATTTTCCCGCGTCTGCGTTTTTCTAGATCGCCAAACAAAGCCTGCGATTGAAAATTCTCGGAACCGGAATCGTCAATCTGGACGGTGGACGGTGACGGTGGAGGAGATGAGTTTTTCCTTTCTTTTTGTTTTGCTGGGAAAGGAGGAGGAGGAAGCCGGGAAGGTCGAATAAGCGTAGCCTTCTGGAAGGTTTAATTTACTCTTTTGACCCTAATTTGCTGTTTTGTACGGTGGAAAGTTGACGTGGCATGCACAAGGTGGATTTTGCTTCCGGGGAATCAAACTTACATGTCGTTTTGCTGTTGAAGTTAGATCAACAGTCTACACATAATATAATACGCCGAAGGGAAAAACGGGAGCTCCATTTCAAATTTCCTGCAAATTCATTAAAAAGACACGTACTGGGATTTGAACCATGACCATTTTAAAGAAAAGCAAAGACCATAACCAATCACACTAAGTACATTTGTTGTATCTTTTTAAATTAAAAACATATAATAGCAGGGAGGGAAAAACCCTTTCCCCATTTCAAATTCCCTGCTCGAGGAGCGTTTGTAGGAAGGGTAGAATAGGGAGTGTCAATTTTTTTCTCTTTCCTCTGTGGAACGGGCCAACTTACTGTACACATGCGAATTTAAACGGGCCCAGGAGTGTCAATTTTTTTCTTTAAACCTTTTTATTTCTCTGTGGTGATAAAATATATATGAAAAGGAGTTGAATGCATGGTATCCAATGAGCTAATCGCTAATCATAAAATAAAAAAGTTGAATGGGCCTGACCTACATGGGATTTGGCCATCAAGTGAAACAAATGAACATCATTGGTTTGCCATTCTAAAACAAGCTATTTTCTCTGGCATAATATATATTGTGCTATTATTCTATATCTTAGTGGCTAAAATATAATGTATTTTAGAGTTATTCCATGGTTCAACCTCGACCAACCCAATTAGTTCAATTTTTATCATTTCAAATATATATTTTATAATTATTTGATATCATAATGATCAAATTATAGTGTATTTTATAGGGAATCGTTTGGTATTTGTTAGTAAAAAACTAAACATAAAAGATCTATTTAGTTATTTTAAACATTAAAACGATCCTAACTATTTTTAGTTCTTTTTGAATTTCTATGGTTTTATTCCCGAATAAGTGATGTGAAAATGGCGAATTGTAGTCGTCTCTTTTCTTTCACTATTTTTTATTTTCAAATAGAAAGTTTAAAAGTAAAGAATAATTAGAATTTGGCATGGGTCGGTCAAACAGGCTGAATTTCAAGTTTTGGCCCGTTTGTTTTATGCATTGCAAATTTATTAGCATGTTGATGGAAATGGCTTGGAAAAAGACATATAAGTTGTACCTTTGCAGAAATGTCCTCAAATGTTTGAATGCTTTGTGAATCACTTTTCGTGACTTTTGTGATGGTGTATGTGCTTGACGATTGCGATGTTGTAACTGCTTAATTTGAGAGTAAATCTTTTGATTTTCCCTATGAGTTGTGATACCAGTTCTGGTGGTTGCAACATGTTGTCGTTGTTGGCCTGTAAAAGTTGTTCTGCCGTGATGCTAAATACCTTTCTTTCTTTTTTAACAAATTGTGTAGTAGTGCTATGAAACATACCACCCATGAACGCGACGCTTATTATGGTCTGTTCTTATTTCCGGTGGTGAGAAATTGTGAATTGAGAATCATATTCGCCTACCGCACTGTGTCTGGTTGGTGGTTGCTTACTGTGCTCTCTAGAGTTATGAAACAGACTACCCATGAACGTTACCCTTAAGAGTCCATAACTTTGCGAAAAACCAAATTTAGGCAATCAAAGGTGGTGGATGTGTGATGATTTTTTATGGCTTAATTGTTTGTGAATTGGATATCTGATCTTTGTATGATTAGAGGGGATGTTTGCTTAATAGAACAATCTATTTTAATTCATGTTTATTTTTAACATGAACTTTAGCAACTCAAAACCTTCGAGACACATATCACCTACTGCATTGTATCATTTTTCCTGGGTGCTTGTTGTGTTGTCAAACTTCTTTGCTGATGCTGCTTTTATACTAACAGGGGAGTTAAGAACCCATGAATGTTTCCGTTTGACACAAACAGGAGGACTTGCTTCTAAATCGTGCACTAAAGATGATTGGAGGAAACATTTCTGTTGCAGTTGATATACTGCAGACCAGAACAAAAGCAATGTATAACATCAAAACCAACCATATGAACTATTAGCATTGTTGCTTTACTATTTTTTCGTGGTTGAGTCTCCTTCAAAAAATTTAGTTTGATTTTAGAAAATTTTGCTTCTGCAGTCCTGTCTTGCCACCAACGCGTTCAGTAGATGGAGATGGCAGAGGCGAAGCCTATTTTTGTGTTGTTGTTGCTGGTTTAGGGATCGGTTTGTGAAGAAGAGGGAGAAGAGAGGGGGAAAGGGAAATGCAGGAGAGGGGGGTAACTCTTTTCTCCGACAAAAATGGAGTGAAGAAAGGAATTATGATCAATAAGAATATGGTTATCTTACATAACGGTCTCTATTCTATTTGAATTGAGCTTGAGAGGCAGTGATTAGGACGAGCTGCAACCAATTCATAGTGAGAAGAGAGCTATGAACTGTGATCATGTCTTATTTCAAGTTAGAAGGTAGTTTCAGTATAAGGATTATTTAATTTGACAAGTTGCTTCGTCCATTATTCTTGGTAGTTTCAGTGTCATTCTAGCCATTGTTTAGTCTGTAATTTTTGAGAATTGATGTGCGAGTAATGACTTTCGCTTAGCTTCAACTATTATGTGTGTATTTATTGGCATGTGATAGAAATCTCTTTTCCTTTTCTTTGAATTCAGTTTCATACTCTAATTGTATCATTTGTACATAGGCAAATCATGCTCGAGATGACAACTCGCTAATATGGCTGGTGCAAGGAACGAAGCCATCATTAGAATTCAGACCGACAACGGGGAGGGATGCCCAGGACTAATTCAATGATGATTGATGATGGTATAATAAAGACTGCAGTCTGCATCAGCACCAATTTCTAGGCCTAAGTAAAGTTATTCAACCCATAACTCTACTTAGAGCTAAAAATTTCCCTAACCCAACCTTGATCCTGTTTGACCCACTTCTGAAGAGTCAAGATATATGACTAATCCTCTCCGTTCGTATTTTCTTATTGACTCTTTCCGACCCTTTAGGTTAGGACGGGTCGGGAGGAATCGGATTAGTGGGTCGGTCCTAATCAAATGGAATCCCAATCCCTTCACTCTCACTTGCTTTCTCTCCCATTCCACAAGTGGGTAGCATACAGTAATCCGGCCAACGGGCCGGGTAATAAGCTAGTTTTTTTTATAAAGGGGATTTTATTGCACTTCAAATTGATCTCAGTTACAAAGAAAGAACGAACCAATAATTTGGTTTCAACGAGAGGAAGCCTAAAGGCATTCGGTTACAAACAAAGCTGTGTAAGACAAAATGCAGCAACAAAGAACACAACACAGTCTACAAGCCACCCGGAAAGAGCAAAACCCTTGACCGAAAACAGATAATCAAGAAACTTCCTTGCAAACAACCAATCAAAGTGCAACAAAACCACAATCAGCTTATCCGATCATATCGAAATCCATGGTAGTTGAACATCATCACCCCATGTGCCGCTCCTGGGGAAAACTCAAGGGCATCCATCACAGTGAATCTAGTAACTAGACTGCATGGCGGTGGAAGAGGATATAACCAGATTGCTCCAAGCTGAAGAGGCAGAGGAGGCCGAGGCAGAGAGATCAGGTTCGAAGAAGAGCAGAAGCTCTCAAAGTAGCGACAAACCTCCACGAAAACACCGAATCCCAAACGTAACCACCGGAGATGGCCCAACCCACCACCATCCGACAGCTCACCAAGCCACTCATACACCTAGGGAGGTCGGAGAGGGAAAGAAGGGAATGGCTTCACCTTGAAGATGAGGCCACCAACGAGGGACAAACCCACCATCCAGATCTGGAAGAGGCTCCCAAGTTGCAAACTCCAGCTCCTACGACGAGCAAGCCCAGGAACATAGAACCAAGATATGAAAGAATAGCCATAGCTCGACTGGAAAGGAGAAAACTGAAAGCCAGAACGGCTGGAAATCCGATTGAAAACTACTATTAGTGTTGAATCTGAAGATTCCAAATTCGAATTTCTTAAGTAGCCACTAATTAAAAAATACTACATATATCATATATATATATATATAATTAGCTACATTTATGATAAAACTTCATCTTCATTTTTTATTTCGTTATGATTAGACTTAGACTATGTTTATCACTGTGAATATTAATGCAATTATGTTGTAAACCCACAGTTATCCATATCATCTGCAATCACCAAACCCACTCACGCATGCATGCATATGTAGGTGTGTCATTTTGTCATTCATTCACCACATAGAGGCTAGTTCCAAACCAACCCAAATTCACATAAATCACCCACTGCTCAACTAATGAGCACTTACCACTAGGGGTAGGCGATGAGTGAGTTGGGTGGATTTTGGTCGCAAATTGATCCATTCGCTTATTAATGAGTTAATACAATTCCGACTAGCTATCCACCCACATTTTCTTTGAGTTCTGTTGAGTGAGTGGTGGATGGATGCGGTTGAATTGTGGGTTAACCCGCAAAAGCAATTCTCTGACTAGTGATTAGACAAATTGACTAGTTTGTATAATAAGTCATTTGGATGACTGGCAACTCGCCCACCACACACCTGAATAAGTGTGGGTAGAAAATTTCATATTCACAATTCACCAACCTCAATCACACAGTCACCATGATTTGAATTATTTGCAGGTAAATCGATATCAAACTGCGAAATATAATGCGGAGTTGCTCGCCCTACTTACTTAGCCCAGTGACCCGTAACTTGTTTGAGTGATGGGCCGCTAAATCAGAATCTTTGCCAGCCCGCCGCTGGCTGACACTATTCCATAGCAGTTGGTTGGTTAGACAGAACTCGGAAGAAATACTTCGTCGCAGCGAACCGCCACACCTCTTTGCTTTACCACGCAACAAAAAAAATGGCGTCGAGGGTCGCAATTCTGAGAAACATCGTCGGCACTACCTGGTGCTGCACTTCCGGATCCAGGCGTTGGGTACACAATGTCGCCGCCGCCATGACTCCGCCGTTGAGCAATTTCCTTCACCATCCTTCTCTTCCTCCGCCTCTGCTGTTTCCGTGGTCCCTTCCGAATCCGAATAGGGATGGCGAGTGGAGCAACCACGTGGGCATCGATGGCGATTCGGGAGGGCTAGGGTTCCCGGGTTCCCCAGTTGGTGAAGCTATGGAGCTAGCTGTTCCTAAGAGAAAGGTGAGAACTTTCTCTCTGTTCCTGCTTCTTTTCTCGCCTTTGATCCTTACCCTTCATTCGGCAATCCAGTCAGGCGTTGCTTTGTGTATACTTGAACTGAAAGACTTGATTTTTAATGCTCGCAATTGAAGATTTTGGACGGTGACGGAGTTCTCTCTGTCTTATGGAACTGATTAGGGTTTTAGGGTTTATGTCAAATGCTTGGGTGGTTTTACGGTTTAGAACTTTGGGCGAATGTCTAATTAGGATGATAGCGCTACTGCTTGCATTTGCTACCTGATCATGTTATTGATTGGCATGGTCTCTGCATCAACTCATTGCAGGTTTCTCCTCATAAGAGAGGGATAAGAAATGGGCCAAAGGCTTTGAAGCCAACACCTGTGATTATTCGCTGCCGGTAAGGAATTCAGCCTCTCATTGTTAATGATAGTGAGGATTACTACTCCCTAGCTGTATCTTATAATGATTGCCGGAACTTCGAATTTTCATTGGCTAGTCTGAGTTACTACACATGTGGTGTTGGAGCTTGTACAGCATGTGTGCAGAAAGTCAGATTGTTGATTACCATATCGTTTTCAGAATTTGAATCTTTAGGAAACGTTTAAGCTTCTTATTTCTTAAACATCATTGTCATGAATGGGTAAACATAGATATTCGCTTTGAGGTGTTTCTGTTGACTGTTTTCCCCCCGAAACTTGGTGTAGAATGTCAGGAACAACTTCTGCTTCGTGTTTTCCTCTCTTGTTCTTAGAGTTATCACCAAATCAAATGCCACGATCTTTGAAAATGGAGTTAAAACCACAATGACATTCTTTTCTTCTCCGGAAAACTATTTTGCTGTTTGAACCGAGTTTCTTGGCCCTCTTGCAGTGTCAAACTATATCATCTTCGTAAAATCACTGCCTAAAAATTTCCCTGGTCTGATAATAATGGTTTATTGTCCGGTTCATGCAGGGTTTGTGGCCGAGTAAAGCTGCCACACTTCTACTGTTGCAGTGGACACAAGGAGAACGCAAACGAGAAGAATGGCTGAAACAATGGCCGAGTTTCTCTACCAATGAAGCAACTTAATGGATTGAAGATCTCAGAGCTAGAGCTAAAATCTTGTAGGCATTTTTTCCCCCTTGTCATCATTAGATCTCCTGCAGAGATATCACCAATGCAACTTGCTTGCTGGTGGTTGCGCTTTTTTTTTTTGTTCTGTTTCCTAGAAATGCTCTACTTTCAAATTTTCTATCAGTAAGTTTCATCACCTATGAAGCTTAAAGTTACTTTAATACTTTAGTTACAGTTTAGAGTTTCTCACTTAATGTGGAAGCCATTAAAGATAAACACAATTAATCACGAATTAATTGGGATATGATAATGGATATAGACTACATATGCCTAAATCGAGACATTGTCATCCCTGAAGGAGGGAAGGCAAATATTATTATCGATAAACCTATATCACTCTTATAAATAAATGAAATATTTTACAAGCAAAAATAACATCTGAGGCTGTACAAACAAATGCAAGCTTGGGTTGGACAAACGACATGTTTGATAAATGAAAGCCAAGCAGCAATACCTAAACTTCTGCCGTTAGCAACAGCTCTGGTTCAAGACACTTCATCTCTCCCAAAAGCTTTCCTCGCATCTTCTGCAACTGCCGACTTCAGAGCTCTCAACTCCTCCATCCTTCCCGTCTCCACCAACACTTCCTCCTCCGTCATCTTCATCTCGGCCTCGTTCAAATCTACAGCGAACACTGCCTGCTGATACTCAACCACCATCCGCTCCAGCTCCGACCTGCCATTTCCGATCATCTCCAGAACGGCTTCCTTCTCCTCCGCTACCTTGTCGAATGCAGCCTTCATTTCCTCTGCTGCCATCCTGCTTCTCTCCACTTCCAACTGAAGGCACTGCAACTCGACCTCGACCTTGCTCAGTTTCCTGTTTGAATCCTCGGCCTCCTTCCTCATGGAGCCAAGCCTGTCGATGGAGTGCTTCAGCTCGGCATGCACCTTGGCTTTCTCTTCCTCCGACTTTAGCAGCTCCGTGGCTTTGCCAAATGCTCCTCCTCCATCTACTCTCTCGATGTTGTCGATGGCCAACAGGACCTTCTCGTTCTCCCTCCGCCGGTTCTCTTCGTCGAGCTTGGATCTCAAAGCTGAAATCTTGCTCTTCAGCTCGAGTTGGGATTGTTTGGCCTTGTTACCTGTTGTTAAAGCCTCGAGTTCTGTCTTCTCGGCCTGAAGATGGGCAAGCTCGTCTTCCTTTTGGGAGAGGTAAGATGATGAAGCGTTCACTCTTGCCCTTGCTTGAGCTTCTCGCTGATCGAAGTAGGTGAGGGATGAGGAGAAGCTGGAGAGGGAACATCTGAGTGCTGAGAACTTGTTCTCCGTGACTGATTTTGTATGCTGCAATGCCTTGGATTGAAGCTCCAAGGAACTCAGCTCCTGTTGCTTGGCTTCCACTCTACAGGAGACTCTGTCGAACTCGGTAAAAGCCTCCTCCATTGCTGTCAGAATTCGGGCAGAATCCGTTAGCTTATTCTCCTTGGCTGTTTCTAGCTTCAATTTTGCTTCTTCTGATGCATGCAACTTCTTTCTCAGTTCATCCTTCTCGCGCATGGCAGCTTCGTAGAGTCCAAGCAACCTGTCGTTCTCTTCGTGCATCTCTGTAAGCTGCTGCTCTAAGTTCTCGAGGACTGCTTTCCTCGACTCTGAGCCATTTGGTTTGTTGCCTGGGCTGTCTACGCCCATGTTGTCACACGAAGCTTTGTATTTGATTTCAGAAGCTGCACGTTCGTACATCTCGATGAGACTGTTCTTCTCTTCGATCAAGGCCTTCAGCTTTGACTGAAGTTCTTCGTTTTCTTGGATCCGAGCTTCGAGCTTTGATCTCACTTCGGCATTCTCATTAGATAATTCTGCTTCTCGTTGAGTTGCAGCAGCAATTGCAACAACCATGGACTTGAGCTCCACGTGATTGTTAATACGAACTGAGGGCTCCTCCTCCTTTATGTGTTTTCTGGCTTCTTCAAGTTGTTCTGCCAACTCACTGGCATGCCTACAGTAAAGTAAAAGTAAGAGAATCTGTCATTTCCACGATTTTCAGGCAAATGAAGCACAAAAAATAACATTTTCAAAGAAACTCTTTACCTTTCAAGTTTGTCTCTTTCCTCTAGGCAGAAGCTCAACTGCTTATGGAGAGTGTCTATTTCTGCCTGGTTTTGAATAGCCTAAAGAGATGTACCAATTAAGTTGAGCATGTCAAATGAATAACCATCAACTTTAAAGATGATTATTTGTTATAGAAAAGAAAGACAACCTACCTGCATACAGAGGAATTCATTCTCTTCCTTCAAACGCCAAGGGGATCCAGGTTCCTGAGTTACAGAAAGACAGAAGGCAGGTCCACAGGAACTCCATTAAAGTGTGAATTGTAGCTCTTGGAACAATGATATTATTAAGAAAGCTTACTCGACAGAGTTTATAAATTACCTTGCTTAACTTGAAGAAATCGGTATCCTCATCTTTTTCCTTGACTGAATCTTCCTTCTGGAGTGCAAGTACAAAAAATATAGGTCACATGGAATTCAAATTGATGGGTACCAATATAAAAGTTGAAAGTGAGTGCGAGTAATCCAGAACCTGAGAGAAGAAGGTTTCTGATTCATGCATAAGTTTCCAATCAAGCGCCTCAAGCAACTACCAAAAAAAAGTGGGGAAATAGGTTGAGTTTTTCGAGAGTTTTGAGATCAAAATTAGAACGTTAAAACTCTCTCATATGCTTTTCATACCTTATTCTGCAACACTGTGATCTGTTCATTCATAATCTCCCTTTCACCCTCCTCGGAGTATGATTTCAGCCTGCGAGGAACACAAAGAGCCAACAGAAATTATGGTCAAAGATCTACCATAAATACAGATGAACAACAGCGAATGAAAGGGAATAATGACAGAGTAGATTATGAACGAACGAACAAGACATACCTTCTAATTTCTTCCTTGAGCTTCAAATTTTCCATGGCAAATCTTGTAACTTCTTGATTCCGATCTACTTGCGTTCGTAGAAGTTGAATCTCCTTCAATTGTTCCTCCTTTTCTTGCAACAAGTGTGTCTCTGCTGAAATTTTACCAGCAGCAACTGACTCTAAACGCTTGACTCCTGCTTCGCGGAATCGTAACCTCATTTTGAGGCCTTGTATCTCATCTTCTCTTTGCTTAGCCTAATTTTCAAACAAATGCATTAACTTGGTACTAATTTTCAGATGAAACATTGATAATAATAGAATGAAAGGCCACCTAAAGAAGAAAAGAAGAGGGGTATTAGGATCTGCTAACTTCATTATTTTGCGACCTTTGTAGTTTCCAGATTACAAATACTAAATTTTCTTCATGAAAATTGAGTATAAATATGCTTAACAATAGGACGTAATCTACCAAAAGGAAGAAGTTTGTTTCGGACATACCAGTTGCAAGACTGCCTGGTTCTCAGCCTTCAGTGCCTTCAATTCCATGTCCTTATCTTTTTCCCTCCTAATAGCTCCAATAAGGGCAATCTCATAGTCTGGCTTCTGATGAAAAATAATGAAAAAGGAAACCAAGCAGTTAGCTAGTAGCTAATATGTCTTATCTGGATGTGGTCTAATGCTCAATAATTTAGCAAATACCTGAGACGCCCTTTTGTCAGAGACAAAAGGAGTGAAGGATCCAGCACTAGGTGATCCAGCAATGCTTACTGCTGAAGCTTCGATTCCAGCAAAACTGCCTGCTCCATCATTCATTAAACTGCGTAGGTGGGAAACCTCTTTCTGGAAACAAAGATATGATCATTTTTTAAAATTTATCAAGTGGAACACCTAAAAGTAAGTACCGAGCTAATACAAAACTCCATCATTATGGAGTTCACTTGAGAAAACAAGAGAATAGAGATGGTGAATAGAGCCCAGTTACCTTCAGCTGCTGAATTTGCATCCGCATTCCAATCACATCTCCCGAAGTATCTTCATTGACAATTGCCTAAAGGAAGGTAGGACACCAACCTTAGATTACCCATAAAAGAAGGCCACAGTACAAGGACCATAAAAAAAATACAAGGAATAATTGAAGTTTCAAATAATTCAATATCAACAGGAGTCCACGACTTCACTGCTAATAGAAGGATGAGTGTTGATCACTTACATTGTTCTTAATGAACTTTGCACGTTGTGCAAACTTCAATGTGCCTAATGTTTCTAACGAATTGCTGCAACAAGGCAAACAGCACCAAATTTAATCATCACAAATTACAAAAACAATAGACCTTGAAAAGGTGTAACAGCTTCTCGGCGTCGACCAAAGTAGAAAATACCATTTGCAGAAACAAAAACAATTCTGCTAAATTGATGACTGTGAGCAAACTAAGCTACCACGAATTTGGGTGTTAAGTCCATACTTCAAAGTTCAAACAATATTTTATTTTTCTAGTCTTATGCCATGAGAGATCCACGGGTCCAGAGTTCTATATGAGAACGATGTGTGTATCAGAAAGAAAATTGTTAAGTGAGGAAGCTATCCTACATATGCATTTTCTAAACAGCCATATGACCATATCTCTACTCGCACATAAGCGCATTATTGGAAAACCAGCAAAGGCAGAGAGTTAAGGAATTCGCAAAAACTGTGGATACACAGTGTTTTGTTTCCCCTTAAACAAGATAAGTTGGTGACTCACCAGAGAGCTGGACTAATATTTGCAACTATGATAGTTTTTGAATTGCCTCCGAGAGAGTCCTGAAATAAAGGAATCAGTTAGAACACAAAATCCTAGAATATAGACATCCCTCTGCAATGAATGTTCCCACTTGACACAGTTTACAAATTCGAACGTCAGCAACTCGACTTTAGATGAGCTAAGTTTTCAGACATTGGTGACGCAATGAAAATCTTATAATAATTATTACCATCTTTGAATGAGGTTATAATTCCTATGAACCAGCAAATTCTAAAAGTTAAAAATTCAGAACCAACTCAATAAAAGACACTATGGCATCAGCAGTTTGTCAGTATCACAAGTTGCAACTTTGGCAAACCTAGAGATCCAAGGACCAGCCATAATGGAAGCAAATTCTTCAATTGGCTGACAGTACGATGAGCTACGAATATTTCTTCTGATGGAAAACAGAATAGAACTACTATATAAAATTATCTTTCTATTCTCAAGCAATTATGTGCTGTTTGTCTGTTACTCTGTTTCAAAGCAAATCATTAAGAATTTATCATGCTATTCGAAATAGCATCAGATGCTGACTATAAGGCCAACATGTCACTAGAGCAGCAACCAACCTATCTATCATCACCACTCCAAAAGTAAATTTACTGCATGAATGTCTACCTGAAGCAAAAATGTCAACTTTGAGTCTCTGTATGGAACATGGAGTGATTTTCCATTGGATATGCTAACAAGATTCATAATCACAAGGCTGCAAGCAATAAGTGAGATCAGAGAATAGTTTTGTGAATAACTGGTACTTTCACTGTAGCAAAGAGGCAATCTTTCAATCGTCCATGACAAATATTGTGGTATAAGGGAGACTATACCCCAAGGTGGATAGGGACTTGTTAATGTTTGTAGCTTCCTTGAGTCGTTCTCCTTCAGCACCAGAACTCTTCTGCCTAGGGGCATATAGAACAAGATCAAATGAAGCATTCATAATTAACTCCTGAACTAAATCTTATGTTATGCTATCAACATTTAAAAACATTTACCTTTCGGACCCAGCTAAATCAACTAGGTTAAGTCGAGCAAATCGGTGGTGAGTTACACCTTGTGATTCCCACTGATAAGAACTCAAATATCAGCATTAATCAAGCTCATGCAAAATATACAAGATACTTGGATAATAAGGTCTCAGTGTGAGTGAAGGATGATATACTAACCTTACTTTCAATAATGCACGTGAATACACTGTGAGAACGACTACTTGCATGGTTCATATTAGTTGCAGCCACTTTCCTATTTGCTGCACCCTGAAAAATAATGTAAACAGAGCATTAAAACCCATCTCAAGTAAACAATGGTGATATCCATCTCAAGTATTTAAGAAATATAACATCTAGATTTAAGGTTGACATACACTATATTGAGATGAACAATTGCAAGCTACAAATGATAAAATTTTGTGTGCTTTGGTCACTCATATTTACATTGCATTGCAGTTGTGATGGATACCATACCAACTCAAAACCAAGTAGGGTATGGATTATGGACATAGGTTTTGGTAAATGACCAACCGTCGACAAAGATTGAAACAAAGTATTAACTCATTAACCTGTGCATTCCCGCTATGAAAGCTTCAGTATGAATCACACCAAGCATGAAAACTATAGCTACTAGTGGAAAAGAACTTAACGGATCATATAGTACCTCAATAAGCTGTTGGATTACATCTCGAGCGCTGGTGACTTCTACCTCTTTCAAATTTTCGACATATACTCCTTTCTTCACATCTTCCCTTATCTATAACATGCAATGAAACAATTTCAATTTGTCAAAGTAAATCAAAGAAGTGAATAAAGGAAGTGTGATCGTCTGTCTAAACATTGTAACTTGTAAGACAAGAAAACTTGCAACAACATGAGAAAGTTCTGACTATTAAAGCTACAGATACTGAAAAGAAGACTTGAATTCACATAAAATCAAGTTCTCAATATCAAGACTCTGAATATGAAGCGGTAACAATGTAAGCTTAATGTACCTGTAAATTGTTCGAAGATGGGTCCAACAGATCAAGAATCTGTTCATTATATATCTCCAGGAAAGAGCATTTGCAAACAAACTTAAGTTTTTCATCTTTCCGAACATCTTTTTCCTATACAAAAAAAAAAAAGGAAGCAATTAGTCATTTTCTTGAATGATGCAGATGTCAGCATTTGTAGTGCCTGTGCATAAAAAATCTGTGTACACGCAAGGAAGAAAAAGACAAAACCTTCAGTGACAAAACAAGCTAGAAAACAAATGTTGATTGGTTAAAAAAATATGGGATAATGCAAACCTTTTGTATTCTCGAGAACAAGTATTCAAAGACTCTAGGCGTCATCCCACAATGGACACTGTGTCTTCTTGTACCTCCTTCTATGTCTCCGAGCATCGTGTAAGTCTTCCCGCTTCCTGTCTGCATCAATAAGACGGTACCCAAAAATTGGAACCAGTGATGGACAACTCATATGAATGATAAGCTAGTCAAATAAAATTGTATTTACAGTAGAAGATGTTTGCTGAAACTAGTAGTAATACTCGTTGGGACTTCTAGCTCTGGTTACACCATTAAGTTCAGTCAAGGAGTGAGCTGAAATGAAAGGATAAAATAGAATTGACCTAACACTCAGAAGCATACCTGACCATATGCAAACATACAACTATTATACCCTCCCATGCAGTTGTCAACCATCGGCAACCCAGCCACCTTGAACATTTGTTCCTGAAACGAAACACAAAATTAGAGCCACCACATAAAAGTAAGGTAAATTGGAGGTGTGCAGAAAAGGTAAAGCAACTGAGAAGGTGAATCACACTCAACCTGGCTAACATTCTCGTCTGCAACGAGATCGAAAGTATAGCGGGACTCTGGAGGCCCAGTCCAAGCTATCACCTGAGGACTCTCTCGCCGGACGCAAGTTTTATGACCTTGCTGGGAAATTTCTGAACCACTCAGTGGGCGCATTCTTATGATAACCTGCCAAACTAGTAGTCAAACGTTTGTTTCCATCATTCTATCTATGCAAACATGAACACAGGATAAGAACTTCCAGGGAAGCTCCCACTTGAAAGAGTAACCTACATACATAACACAATTCCCATTGCTCCATAGGCATATCCAATGATGACGAATCGATTTCACTAGCCAACCGAACGAAAAATTTACCAGCAAATAAATTCAGTCATGACCTAGCTCAATATGAATTCTCGTTTCAGAATCGCAACCCTAATACACTCCTAAGCCTACTGTAAGTGTCAGAATCGACGAAAAGTTTTCTCAAGTCTCACCTGAACGTTGTTGTCCTTCCAGAACGATGAATCGTCACCGAGCTCGGAGCTCTGACTCGGCAACCCGATCGTTTCACCAGCGTCATCATCATCGTCCCACTCTACGATCCTCCGAGCTGCGGAAGCGGCAAACAGAGGCTTGCCGGATGTAAACTCGTCCTGCTGAGCAGCCGAGTTCAGCAGAAGAGGAGTATTCGGCACGGACTCCGAGGTGTAGCGGTCGTTGAACCCGAACTTGCTCTTGATGGCACTAGCGGCGGCCTCGTAGTTGAAAGGCATTTTTCGCCCCGGACTGGATTTGGCTAATTCTCGCCGGCGATCTTTACTGCTTCCGTCTCGAGCTGAGGGGGAAAGGGAAAGATTAGCAAGTTGCCCGCGGAGGAAGAAAGGGGAAGCGTTTGAAATGGCCGAGTGTTTCAGAAGATGGGGGGAAATACGAGAGGGAGATATGTGAAGTGAAAGGAAGTGATGATCCGACGGTGGAGAAGTGAAGATAGGGTCTGAGATGGAGGGCCGTGATGTGCTGGATTTTGAATTAGTGAACCGTTTGAGGATCTGGGTTATAAAACAAAGAAAATATCGAATAATTTGTTAAGATATCACTTGACTTCACCCAATTACAAAATGGTCACTCAATACTTTTTATGTAACAAACCAGTAATTTCGGTAAACACTCGGGGGTGGTTGTGGTGATCTACACTTCAACGATCAAGTCAATATGGAAGAGTATATAACATGATGAGAGTCATTTCCTTTCATTGGAAGATTTAAAAGTTAAAATCCTGTGTATAGGTTAGGATTTGTATCTTGTCTCGCGCTTTCACTAGATCTCGAAACAACCAATGGACTATGACACATATGTACCTGATGGATACTAATGGTGGTTTAGATCGATTTAGTCATACTGACCTATCATGTCTATATTTTGGATGATTCATTCATAAGATTTTGCATATCACCACTTCGCACGGATCACACCCTTCAATTAATGGCACGCCAATCACTGCCACTTTAGATGAATCACGTTGGGCCTCGAAAAAATAAAAATGTCGTGTTTGATCCAGACATTTGTTATTGATTATCCTGTAATAAAAATTTTCTGAACTTGAATTTATATTACCATTCAGAACACCTTACTACTTTCTAACAAAATAGAAAGTGTTACTGAATTAAGCTTGCACCCATTACCAACAATTCACCCAACAAGATGACTTTTTCAAAAAGTTGTATATTGAAATCTCATAGAAAATGAGAGATAACGGAAGTATGCTTTGAAGAGCTCAACCACCAAGTTCAAGAGGGAGCTTAGATCTGCAGAGGTGCATTGGTAACAAGGAGTTCATGTAAGAGCATGTGTGTTCTATTACTGCAGACATTAGATCGTCAAATTACGTAGTGAAAATTTGTATCTTTGGATTAAAGTTTATATACATCTAAAAGTTAATCGCATACCACTTCGATTAATTATTAGAGATTTAATGGATTTATAATATCAGCTCAACATTGAGTAGTAAATAAGCTAGTTGGGCTTTATTGGCTTGAATTTTTTAGTTTATGTGGTCAAGCTCCTTCTTCTTGGCCTAGGTGGTCGATCGCCCCCATGGCCTCTATAATCGATATCGCCTCTCCCTTGTACCAACCCAATTGGTATGAATTATATGGCTGGAAAAAAAAACTTAATTCTGGAACAAGACAGAATTGGTAGCCAGCCAAGTGGGTACCAGGCCGATATGACAGGCTTGGTACCAATATATGAAATTTAACTAAGTTTGAAAATCAAATAGGCTTGGTAGCCAAGTCAACAAGGTACCAAGCCGACAGGCGACAAGACGAGCTTGGTAAAGAGATACGAGATATGGCTAAGTATGGATACCAAACCGACAACACTAGCTTGGTGGCCAAGCAACAGGATACCAAACCGAGTACCAAATAGGGAGTCGTACAAAGACTAAGTCTGGATACCAAGTTGGCAAACGGGTCTAGTAGCCAAGCAAGAGGGTCCCAAGTCGGCAAGACGCATAGATTTGGTATCAAGTTACCAAACCCCCAAAAACTAAGTATAGAAATCAAACTGGCAGGGTACCAACCCGATGAGGATGTGACAAGATGGCCACCCGTTAGGGTACCAAGTCAGGTACCAACTAGAGAGTCGTACAAAGACTAAATTTGGATGCAAAGTTGGCAAAACAGGCCTGGTATCCAAGCAAGAGGGGTACCAAGTCGGCAAGACGTACAAACTTGGTATCAAGTTACCAAAACTTCCAAAAACTAAGTATGGAGATCAAACTAGAAGGCGTCAACCTGATGAGGGTACCAAGCCATCATGAACACTTCCTAGATTCTCAAGACTAAGTATGAATCCTCGGGAAGAGGCTGGTCGGCCAGGATGCCGAGCTGATATGGTGTCAACTTGATGAGGACTTGGTGTAGAGCCATTAGTGGGCCATATGGAGACTAAAAAAGTCGCAAAGACTAAGTATGAGAGCAAGCCGACAGGGACCAACCTAACTACTTAGTAGCATGGGCTATCAAGTCGGAGAGACGACAAGATGTTAGGTTGATTACAGAGATTTGGTTACAAGCCAAAAGGTATCAAGTTGATGAGACATGCTTGGTAGCAACAAGTACAAGTCGACGAGGAGGACTTGGTGTCAAGTCAGCTAAGTGATAAGCCGACAGGATGAAACCAAGCCCTCCAAGACTAAGTGTGGAGTCTTAATGTGTAAAGGGGCTAAATTTGCATCCCATAAAGATGAGTAACCAGGCCTACCTAACAAGATGCGGAAAACAAGCCGAAGAGGCGTGCTAGGTAACGAGATGAAGATGGTATTGAGTCGACATCAAAAGAGCAAAGTATGAAATCATTAGGGCTATCAGGGTTGTCAAGGAGGCTCGATGGAAGGGCGAATGTGACGGAGATAAAGCGAGGAGACCTCAACCCCATCCGGTTAGGACGAGATGAGAGACCATCAAACTGACACCAACTATCACCAAAGCGGTGATAAGGGCCCTGGGGAGATTGAGTAGGAGGCTAGCTAATTGTTACAAGGCATTTACAACTGATGGCTATAAAAATAGAAGAAACGAATACTGAAAAGGGTTCCACAACCAAACATTTGACACCATATGTCAAACTTTATCATTTCTCTGCAATGTAGCCACAGTCGTAGCTTTTAGTTTATGGAGTTCTCGCTGAATCGCCACAGGAGTAGGAGTAACTTCACTTAGTTTTCTCAACCATCAAAAACATCAAACATCCTCGTTCGACATTGGTTTAGAGTGGTGTGACCCGTGTTATTAATCATTATTCTAGAAATCAAAGGTGCATTCATTGAAATCAAACACTAAAGTTGTCTTGGTGGAAAACAATGTGGAAGAAGGAAATTCACAAAGTATAAAAGGCATATTAAGATGTGATCTAGGCTAACTAAGAGAAGCTATTATGCTTAGACAATAGTTTCTTGATGAGGTATCATTTAGGATGAGATACCTTCACCCTCGCATACCATATAGTACATCGAGCCGGTTTCTTGCTTCATCTTGCCATTTTCGCAGAACACACATTTCGTGCCCCCTTTGATAAAGGACGAAAGAAAGCAAACAACAATCGATAGTGATACAACACGGTTAACTAGACTCGATGTGCCAAACAATGAAACGCAAGGTGAAGCCTAAACATTATCCAAGTTTCACCATTTTGTTGTGAACTCAGCTTTAATGCTCTGAAGGGTATGTAGGTCGTTAACTAAAGCATCTTGCATGTTACCAATGTACTATCTACTCAAGGATATTATCCCTATTAATCCCTAACTTCATCTCCAAGATATTGATTGGTTTTCACATACTCCAATTTACTCTTTGTAAACACTTCAGCATCCATTCTCTTCTCATGCTTCACGATTTCAACAACTGCTCTGTTGGCAAGTTAATTTTCAGTGCATCACACAGACTAACTCTACAACTCTGCACCATACATTCATTTATCCAGATTCCCAAGAGCAAAAACCCAGAACCCAGAAAAGAGGCATATCACCATTTCCAGCAACTTGCACGGCCTTGGCTCCACAGCTCCTGCACATTTTTACAACATAAAACAGATGCACATAACTCCCATCAGCCACTAAAGGGCCGGCAATTGGTTTCTGAGATGGAAATCAAAACCGGCTTAAACCAGCCCTTGTTTATGACAAGTTTGGAGAGAGCAATAACATTTTTCAAGAATAAACTTCACCCCACTGAACTGATGGAGAAGGGAAATCCCTCCAGCGCCTCATTACATTTAGAAGACCAGAAAAAAACGCCAGCCAGCCCAGCCAAGGCCCCAACCAAACCATCCTGACCGACCCCAACCGAACCCACATGCAAAAACTAATAACTTCTCCTACTACGTACTCAAATGATAAGTAAACCTAAGAGCAGCAGCACTAGCAGAAAAAGAAACTGGAATTCCCCTTCTCTAACAACACATACAACCCGACCTCCATGGCTCTCTGTCTCTCTCCCCTATATTTATGTATGCCTAAATAAATCTTTCTAGTATCCTTGATCTGCTGGGCTGTGGAGGCAAGAAATCCTCCAACCGTAAACTGGATCCGGATTTGACCTCATTCAACCCGCTCTCCCCTTTCTCTGCTTTTATTATCTCCAAAGTGCTTCCAAGAACATCTCCAGCTAGCCCAACCTCCAGTAACTGTCCGGCTTCCTCACCGCCTTCCTTTAATATCCGCCCCAACTCCCTCAGGGGCACCACGTTTTCCACCACAACTCGTCCAAAGACGCGTCCCAGGAATTCTGCAGCTTTAGGGGCATCATTCACAGCGTCCTCCAACGTACTTAGCACCAACTCGAACCTGCAAATATATCAGTGAAAGTAAAAAAACCAGCCTTGTGTTCCAGACCCAAAATTCACGACCATTAGTAAGTCTGGGTCACAAGCATTTTACCCTTGAACAAGGTGGCCTGAAGTCAGTGCTCCGTCGTGAGACCTTGCAAGACTTACAATAAGCTTAGCTAAGAGGTCTCTCTCCATGTCTTTCCTCTCAAATGAATCTGTGACCCAGAGTGAGATCATTGAAGGATGGAACCCTGGAGAATTCAGGTCTTTAATGCATAGGACTACTTCTCTCTCATCTCGGGCACTAGAAATCACAAAAGCACAAACAATCAATTACCTTGTCAGATAAGATAGCAGACCGACCAAAACTGCTACTTCAGCTTGAGTTGTTCAGCTTTAAAGAATGTAATATAGATAGCAGAAACCATAATACTTAAAAGTTCCTAAAGCCACAGCAGATCTCATTTAACGAACAACCATGCCCTGAGACTAAAAAGTAAAGTCCACTACATCCCCAAGAGATTCCAGAAATTATATCTCACTGATGGAACCTTAAACCTAGTATATCTGCGGATTGCTTGGGACCAATAATTGGTCGGAATTCACTCAACTGTTCCATTTGATTCTATGCTCTTTTTTTTAGCATTATAGGTGAGGTTGGTCTCGAGCTTTGATTTAGGTTTGGTGGATTCTACAATTCTTTCACAGTAATGGAAATATATCAATTAGCTACATATACAACCCAAGTAACATATGAAGCATGTTCAAGAACAAAATAACAGCACACCACAAAAACCAAGTGCTATGCCGAACTCTCCCATATACATATTAAAAATATTATATGTGTATCCTATCCTGACTGAAGAATGAGGCTGGCAAAAGAGCAACTTAAAAGAGAGACACAAGGAAAAAAAGGATTTCAAAGTTTTATACAGGCGATTGAGGCAGAAAAATAATCTCCTCTGCTAATGAAAACGGCACCTAGCCTATATGGTCTTGCTCGAGAATGACTTTCAACCAACACAAAGGGCTGGCCTGACATGAAAATATTGCCATAATTGGCAAAGGACATCCCTTAACTAACCAAGAACAGGCTTGTCAAAACATTGTCATGGAAACTGGAGCTAAGCTACTAATGTTTATGGCACTGGGAGTGGGACATAAAAAGAACATGAGGTAGTAATAATAATGTAATATACCAGTTGGGCGAAAAACCTTCAATATGGCAATTAACAAATAGAATAGTAAGGATCAAGATGGTTCAGATAACCCAGATAACTTTTCAAGTTAAATAAAATTCACAGCAAGAAGCTAGCAGATCTAGCTACTTAGCAGAAAACATGCCAATGCTGAGTTACTGCTGCATAAAAAGAATGCAACGTACACAGTTTTGAAGGTGAGAAACTATACCTGTAGAATTCTTTGATAGCTGCCATTGACATATCTCTTAGGCGTTCCTCAGGCCATGCATTTTCTGAAGGTGCATTATGGCTATCAATAGGAACCTGTGATGGAGAAGGTAGTGATGCAGCATGAGATCTATCAGAATCACGATCCATATTTCGAGCATCCCTGCTAACATGATTTACATTACGATCTTGGGGCACGTTAGATCTATCAGGAACATATCTCGGCATAAGATCTTCCCTTGGGGCATAAATAGGACGCTCTGACACACCGCTAAAACCATTCAAACCAGATCCCACTCTTCTAGAGTCACTGGGTGATGCAGAAATATCAGTCAAAGGACTTGCTGCAATTGCAGCAGGTGACCCTCTAATCGACATTCCTCTAGCAAGGCCACCTTGTGGACCCAAAGTTATAGAGTCGTCGCCAAGTGGTCTTTGAGGCAAGGGAACTGATAAGGCCGACTGTCTATCATCATTAGTATGCCGAACATCCTGACTTGGGAATCCACGTGAACTGGGGAAACCATGAAAACCACCCATTTGAGAATTTGGAGAAGGGTGCATAGATGACCCTCTGGGGCCAAAATCCATTGTTCCCCTTCTCGCAGGCGTACTAGGATTCCGAGAACCCCTGCCGCCTTGATGCTGTCTTTCCTGAGCAGCATCCCTGTGCACTTCATCAATCTTTTTTGGCCCTTCGACCTTCCTTCTCTGTTGCCATTTGTTCCTCCTAAGATCTATAGCATCCTTCAACATGAATCTAACCCTCGACGATAGTTTCATGTTATTTGATAATTTTGACATCCTGTCAAAGTAAGCATCCATATGCTCCTTCGCTTTCGGATGATCTATCATCTCACCAATGGTGCTCATCAACTTACATAATGCTTCCACATCCTCCTCATCAGGATTCTGATACTGGCCCAACAACTTTTTGATGCACTCATGCATTATTCTCTCTGTCAACATCTTCTTCTTGTATAGCTCTCCTATCAACCGTATATTACCAAGCATTCTTCTTCGAGCATTCACCCTTTTTTCTTCCCTTGCCTCTGCTGACAGTTTGGTCTCTCCCTCCTCATCAGCTTTATTTGCTTCTTCTTCCTCTTTTTCTCCCCTCTCAAATTCCTCCTGACACTTGTTCAGAAGTAGTCTCTTGAATGTTATTTTTTCATTATCTTCAGTGAAATCAGGCAAATCCCCAGCCATATGATAGCAAAAGTTGGCATACATTTCGCAGAAGGTAGGCTCCATCAAAGCTTTGTCAAAAATCTGAGAGATAACGCCTGTTAGAGTGACTGCATTGTCAATGTTAACAGCCTTCACTTGCTCAAAAAGCTTCTCGAAATTTTGAGGTGTGAGCTTGTTCAAAATGGCCTTCAGTTGCCTCTGCTTGGCCTGTTCTTCATCAGTTACTTTACCAACTTCATACTTTCTCTCAGCTCTGTGCATCACCTGTAATGGAGTCTGCGGAGAAGGAATTAATCCCTTCTGGAAATTGGTAGCACGCTGCCACCTGTCACCATCAGGGCTGTTCCTGGACATTCCTTGAGCACCCACTGATTGCATTGGCCCAGATAATATTCCTCCAGCATACTGCATTGGGCTCTGAGCTCGTGGATTCCTCAAGACACCAAAATTTCCAGCTTGACCAGGTCGGACGCCCATATTTGCAGCATAACCTATATCTACACGCAGATCTCTCCCTGAGCCATAATGACCAGGTTGTTTGTTCCACCTGTCGTCATCACCCATGTTTCCACCTCGCCGGTCCATTCTCGATCCACTGTTTGACCTATCCACAACTCTTCCAGAGCTAGTATATGATTCACGATCGACGAGATGAGAGACATTTGGACCCATCAAGGCATCTGCTATATCTGCTGTAATTTCAAAACCCTCAGGAAGATCAGTACATTGTTCAGAAAATTTCAGGAGAAAGTCTCTGGAATATTTCTTGTCTACGTTTCCATTTTCATCCTGCTGCAACAAACTGGCCCCAGGTGGCTTTCCACTGTCAACGCTTTCCAACTTCGGTGTGGAGATGTCAGCAGCATCTTCCCAGTCTTCAGGTTCGGGTTTACTTGATGCTCCTCTATCACTTGGTGTCGAACCCACAGGAAGAGAATCATCAGCAGTTGCATCCTTTATGCTAGCACTAGTGGGCATACCAGTTGTAGTTTCTGTAGAACTGACACTCTCTTGCTTTTCTTCAGGACCTTTATAAGCCATATAGAGGTCAGAAGTTGTACCAGCTGCATCTGCTTTCTGAAGAATTTCTTTCCTCTTCTTCTTCCCTTTACCAGCATTACTCTTCGATCTACTCAATTCATAGGTTTTTTCCACATAACCAGATTGTCCATAGTCATCTCCCTGCTTCAACCCTGACTCACAGTCAACAAGCTGATTCACTGTACTTGATCTAACACCAGAATCGCCACTGTCAGTGGCTATATTGGTATCGTTTACATTGCCCAAAGTTTCGTCACCATCCAACTTCATAACAACTGATGAACTGAAACTACTGGATGAGGTAATATCTTTTTCATCTGCTGTCTTGGTAATTTCTGTATGGCAAGTCACAGGTTCATTCTGTACTTCATGTGCAATTTCTACAGTACGAGCCTCATTGCCAGAATTCATTGACGCCAAATCAGTTTTCTCCTGGGCATTATTCACAATGTCTGCAAACATTGAAGTTGCTGCCGATGACGTAACGGAACTGCTTTCATCCAATTTAGCAACATTGGGTAATTCACTTTCTCCTTTTTCTATCGCCCCTAGAGTCTCAGTTGTATTAAGAAGACTGGGGATGTTAGTTGCACCTCCAGTATCAGAAGTTTCAAGAGGAATCCCACTAGTACCAACTCCAACATTTCCAAACGTGGCTTCTGTAAGATCCGACTTTGAAGCATTTATCATCAGTGTTGATTCCTTGTTTGGATCAGTTAAACCATCAGTGGCTACTGAAGCGGACAAACTCGAAGCTGCAGTAGTTTTCACACCAACCTGTACAAAACGATTGCAAATAGAATTCAAGAAAGTATATAATTTGTTTAAAACAAAATACTATCAATACTTAATGAAAATGCCATCTCAAGAATTAAATGGATTGAGACAAACCTCATGCTGGGGCGGAACATATTCTTTTTTCACTGGCTTTTTCTGATTGTCCTTTATGGAATTGGATCTGCTAAGGTTCTCCTTCGTCCTCACTTCAGCATTTGTAGTGCCTGGTGCTAATCCCTCAGAATGATCAGACGAGGCAGCAGAGAGAGGATTGGGAAACACAACATTACCAGTGGATGAAGCAGGATCTTTAGCTGATACCCTCAATGCTTTAGATCCAGAAGTCTCAGTCCCGAGAGTCGCTTGTTGTAAGGAGCTCCCAGACTGAGTCTCCACTCGAGAGTGAAGTGAGACAACTTCAGAGGGCTTGGATGACTTTTGCAACCCACTTTTATCAGTAGCAGAAAAGCTATTAGCTGAAGGTTGAGAAGCCGTAACAGATGGGTTGACAAATGAGACATTTTGTGGGGCCTGGTTAACAGGATAGCTGAATCTAGGTGGCTGAGTCCCAGGAGGGACTTGGCCACTGGTCAACGGCAAAGAACCTGGAGGGGGATAATATAGATTACTGGCATTAAAAGAGGTAGGGAAATAGTTAATTGTATGAGAAGGTGGATAAGATGGTATAGGCTGGGATTGAGGAGGCATGTTAGGATGAGCCCTCATGCCTGATGTTCCACCATCTCCATATACATCTGTTCGCTTATCCAGCCTCAACTCCTCGTGAGTCTTTGGATCAGTAATTTTCACAGTTGTTTTCCTCGGACCGCCAAACTTCCCTCCCTGCTGTTGTTGATACTGTGGGGACATACCAATACCTAAGTTCCCTAACTGAGGAGGCAGTGGATGACCCATTTGAGTTGTAAAACTCATGCTCTGGCCTTGGTGCATGAGGCCTTGAGCTTGCATTGGGTGGTGTTGAAGACCTTGAACAAACATTGGCTGCTGGACCTGGGGGGAATTTCCCATGGCTAACGGTATGGGGATAGGCACTTGAAGAGAAGCTCCTGTGACACCCTGTGACTGCATTTGAGGGCTTGGCCCGCCAAACTGCACAGGTACCTGTGGCTGGGGAAACGGCATCTGGACGGAGGTCATAGGAATCTGAAGAACCGAAGACTTTTGTGTTTGGCTTACAGGTGGTGAAGGCAAGATCTGTGTGTCCTTCTTGGTCTTGGGAGTCAAATGAGATTCCACTATATTTGATTGGTCAGCAGAGACAGTATCCTTTGGTAGTGGCTGCTTTGGTATTGGATTTGGTAATGAAGGAGCAGATCTATATGCATCATGGCGTGCCTGCAAGTACATAGATTAAAATCGATTTTGTATGTTCGTGAGGGATTCTAGAGAGGCAGATTCCCAAATAAAGTGGGGGAAATCTACAGTACACTACAGTTATAGAAAGATGTAAATTTCATCTAGCAGGAAGCCTCTGTTATCAATAAGCAAAAAAAGTCGGCACTCGCTAAAATCTATTACTAGAGTGAGGGGGGAAAACAAAAGAAGAATGGACCTGGTCGTGCTTCTGCTCATCCAAGTTTGGGGGAGCTGAGTTAGTTCGAGCAGGAATCTACATCACAATGCTTCTTTTCAGACTGGTGCGCAAAAAATTATAAAAGCCAGCACAGCACAAGTGTAGTGAAATACCTGCATCCCGTTCATAAAACCAGGACTTATGGACCCAAACTGAAACGGGAATGACTTGGGCACATCACCTGGAAGCATACGAGACCATGTTAGGGATGAGGAGTGCCAACGACAAACAGAGAGCTGAAGTACGATTAACAGAGCATACCAACTCATAGCATAGAGAACAGATACTTACCCTTGACAGGTGTAGCTAGTGTACCGCTATCGGGGGTCAAGGCGGAAGATTGAGAAGTTGGAGCCTTTGGAACTGGCCGGGTGCTCCTCTGTGAAACTGGAGCCTCAGTTGGCCTAGCAACCTCATTTGCAGCTGTCCCAGCAGAATGACCTGACCATGATACATCAACAAAACCATAAAACAACTGGCAGTGGCTAGAGGTGCAGAAATGAAACAAAACGCTTCGTTCATGATAACAATAACAATTATATATTAACCAACACACAAAAAAGCAGCCAGCTTTATCCCCACTCGTTATTCCTGAAAGTAATTGGCTTGAGCGATCAAACATACCTTGTAATGGGGGTTGAACACGAGCGCCATTCTGCACATTATGGGCCGAAACAGCACTGGCGTAATCGGCAGAATTAGCTGCTGGTGCGTTCACCCTCGATTGTCCACCATGAGCATTGGTAGGTTTTTTAAAACTGATGCCAGAATCGACAAAAGAAAGGGGGGAGAAACAATGATGAGGTAAACAAAGCAGAACTCATAGAAACCCTAACGGATAAAAGCAGAAATCGCTCAGTGAAGGACTTCAACGAACAAATGAACCCATCAATTTAAGGATCAGAAATTGAGAACCGAATGAATAAACAAAAAAAAAAAAAAAAAAGGAAGCAATACAGAGAACACAAACAATCCAAATTCATAACGAGAGGAGAAGAGGCAAGTGAGTGAACCGGAATACCTGCGGTTGGAAGAGAGATTAGATGAGGAGGACGGTGAAGGGGCGGGGCCGGCGCCGCCGCCTCTACCGTGAGGAGGGCCGCCTGAGGTGTTCCGCTGCTGATTGAAGCTGGCGGATCGCCCTGATTTCCGAAACTGGGTATCACTCCTATCCGACCTTGATTGATTGAAGGACATATATCCGTACGCTTAGGAATCCCCCTCGCTCGGTTTTGGTACCTATAAGGGAAAGCAGATCGAGCTAGAGGGATCAAAAAAACCATACCCAGAAACAACATGCGGAAACTGTAAACAGGATGAATCAAAAAGACTGAAAACAAAAGCCAGGTAGAGGGAAACAGAAACCAAACCAAAAAAAAAAAAGAGGAAAATAATTGAACTGAGAAGACGATTCAGTACGGTAAGTAACCTACCTTTCGAGAGTGGAGAGTGAAGATTGTTGTGGGTGGGAAGAAGGGGGAGAGAGAAATTAGGGTTTTAATGGACGGTCATGGGATGGGGAGGGGAAGAGATAGTCGAAGAGGAAGAAGAAAGGGAGGAAGGAAGAAGGGGAAGCCAAAAAAACGAACAATTAGGAGAGAAAAGAAGGAAAAAGGCAGAGAGGTTAGTTTTGGTAAAAGAGTGAGAAGTTTAATTTGGAGGAGAGAGAGAGCGGTCAAAAGGGGCAGTAGGTTTTTTAGGATTCGAATAGGTCGGGTCTCCGGATCGGAGTGGAGTGCTCTTCGCTTATTTCTTCTATTTCTCATTCTCCTCATCTTTCTTCATTTTCCTTTTTCATCCCCCACTCTCTCTCTCTCTCTCTCTTATATTTTTTTGTTTTGTTAATTTTTGGAAGCAAATTTTGGTCCACTCAATTTGGTTTGTTGGGTTGGACTTTTGATTTGAGTTTTATTTTTTATATAGGATTTTTGTATAGATTGTTTGATTGAGTAGTTACTATCAAATTGCAATTGGAGAGTAATGTAGGGATTTGTCGAGAGAGAATTAAAAAAAAAAAAAAAAAAGAACGTTTCCTCCCCCCTCTCTCTTCCATCGTGCGCTGTGGCGAGTGCGAAGTGGGGGTTCCGCCTTCGTGCGCTTCGGCCGTTCCGGGCAAATCGCCGTCGTGCGACGCCGGGTTCTGGCCCTGTGGGCTGGTATGGCCTTTAAATCACCTGGATATGGGGTTCTCCTCTTCCCAATTGCAATTGATTCCCTGATTTGGGAGGTGGTTACCTTTCTCCTGCAAGCACTTTCGATGGCGGTGGTAGTGCACTTCGATGATGCCGATATTGCGGCTGGAGCAGATAGGGAGGAGCATTCACTGATTGGGCGGTTGGTGGGGCTGCCACCGGCGTTGCCTTCGGTCAAGGCAACCCTGGCCCGTGTCTGGCGGCCCGACGGTGAATTCACCCTCTCTCCGTTGGAAATGGGTCTGACCCACATCCTTTTCTCATCGAAAACGGACATGCAGAAGGTTGAAAAGGGATCCCCATGGATATTCCCAAAGTATTTGCTTGTGGTGCGCTCTTGGGTTCCCCCCTCACCGACAGTTGCAGCCTCGCTGCTTTGGGCATCGCTGGAGGTCCAGATTTGGGGTGTGCCGTTCGAGTGCTTCACCGCCAAACTTGCGCAACGGTTAGGGTCTGCACTTGGGGAGACGGCTTCCCCAACTCTTCACCGTTCAGATGTCTCTGGTGGACTATATATCCGAGCCGAACCCGTACTTGATTTGGCGGCGCCGCTTCCAGTCGAGATCGAGGCTGGCCACGTTATTCCGGCGAAAGGTACTTTTATGGCCACGATTAAATATGAACGCTTGCCTGTGTTTTGCTTCCTCTGTGGAATTATAGGGCATATCGGCGCCAATTGTGCACGCAAGGCCGAACTAGAGGGTGGCTCACCTCGCTATGGGGGGTTCACGGTGTCGAAGGAATCGGGACCGGAGATTACGGAGAATATGCTGTCTCGGCGAAAGAAGCGGTTCACTTGGTTGAGGGCGATGTCTCAAAAGCCTTCTTCCTCCAAGGTGGCTGGCGGGTTTAGGATCCCACGTCCTCCAGCAGACAACAGGGTGTTGGTGGCACAGATGGGGGATCAGTTGGGACACTCCTGGGAGGATACTCAGCGGCCACGTCCGGGACGGGTAGGGGAGCGGCTGCAACTGCTCTCCTTGACTGTTGAACCGGCTCCTGTGTCTGATGTGCATCCGGCTAATACTGAAGTGGACGAAGGGATGATAGATGCGGATAACACCATCCCCTCTCCCCCAGCAGCGAAGAGGGCCAAGCACGACAACATGTCTCTGGAATCAAAATCAAGGGTGGAGGCAGCCAGCCCGGACTGGTCCCATGGTGATCCATGAGTATCCTAGCTTGGAATTGTCGAGGAATCGGCTCCTCCTTGACAATTCCAACTCTTGGTGGAGCCACGGGTCGCTTTCGGCCTCATATTGTCCTCCTCAGTGAGACCAGACGCGATGAGGAATATGTTAAAGGGAGATTGGCAACATTGGGATTTAGTAACTGTAGGTGTCATGTCTCTGCTAGTGGTAGGGGGGATTTGGCTGTTGCTTGGTCCTCTAGCACCATATGTACAGTGCATTATCTTTCAGGATTTCTTAGTGTTCTTGAATGTACAGTTGTAGGAGCAGGGTCCTTTGTTTTATTATTTGTGCATTTGTCTTGCGATGCTTCTACTAGGCAGGAGCAACTTAATGAAACTGCAGAGTTTGTTTTGTCGTTCTCTGTCCCAGTGATTGTGTTGGGGGATTTTAATTGCCTCTTATCTCTAACAGAAAAACGGGGAGGTAACCTGCCCTCTGTAGCAGATTTGGATCAATTGAATATGTTTGTGAATGCAACAGGGCTGGTAGATTTAGGCTACCATGGATCACCATTCACATGGTCCAATCGGCGGTCAGCTTCGGCGCACATCATGGAACGACTAGATCGGTGTCTGGGAACTGATTCTGTTCTTTCATCTTGGCCGGAACTCAAGGTAATTCACCTTACTGACTTGGGTTCTGATCATCGGATGTTGTTGTTGCAGCTCACATCTCAGAATCAGCCCACCAAAACTCGTTTTCACTATGACGGGCGATGGGATACAAATCAAGAGGCGGTAGACATTATCAGGCAGGCTTGGGGTAAAGGCATACATGGTACCCTTCAATTCCGAGTCTTCAACCAGCTTAAGTTCGTCCGGCATGATCTGGTGGAGTGGGCGCGCATCGGTACATCCAATTCTGCACGCTCTATCCGTGAATACAAACAGGCTATTGAAGCAGTCCGGGAGGCTGAAATGGTGGACTGGGATCACGTTAAGCAATTGGAATCTCAATTGTCCGAGGCATATAGACAGGAGGAGCAGTTTTGGCAGCAGAAATCTAGAGTTGGCTGGCTTCGAGGCGGGGATTCGAACACCCGGCTGTTTCATTTGGCCACCCTTCAACGGAGGAGGAATAATCGGATAGAGGGCCTCCGAGATGAAGCAGGCGTCCTTCATCACTCTATGGATGAGATGGCAGGTATTTCAATTCCGTATTTCCAAATACTCTTTACATCTAACCATCTTGATCCTACGCCTTTTGTACAGAGTCTACGGCTGCCTAGAAAAGTAACCTTTGATATGAATGCTTCCATCACTGCCCCAGTTACTTTAGATGAGATTAAGCTTGCAGTGTTCAGCATTGGACGGTTACAGGCACCGGGTTCTGATGGATTTTTTGCAGGGTTCTTCCAAGCACACTGGGACATTATTGGTAAGGACATTAGTGCTGCCGTATTATCCTTCTTTGCGTCAGGGCGTCTTCTGCAGAGCTTCAATCACACGTGCATCACTCTTCTCCCCAAAGTCCCTAATGCTGACACGATGAGGCAACTTCGGCCGATCAGTTTATGTCAGGTCTTTTACAAGATTATTGCGAAGATTCTTGCTGGTCGGCTTAGCCGTATCATGCCTGATTTAGTAAGTCTGACTCAAAATGGTTTTGTGCGTGGTCGTTGTATCACTGACAATATTTTGATTGGCCAAGAGGTCATGCATTTTTTAAAAACCAAAGTGCAGGGGCGGGATAAGTGGATGGCATTGAAACTTGATATGGAGAAGGCTTACGACCGGGTCGAGTGGTCCTTCCTCCTTTCTATTTTGCAGGAATTGGGATTCTGTCCAACTTGGATCAAGTGGATACGAACGTGTATATCCACGGTCAGCTTCTCGGTCAACATAAATGGTGGAACTCATGGGTATTTTAAACCGGAACGAGGTATTCGACAAGGTGACCCTATCTCCCCGCTGTTATTTGCTTTATATACAGAGGCTTTCACGGCCAAAATCAATCAAGAGCTGTATTCGAACAACCTACATGGGCTACGGATTCACCGGCGAGCACCTGTTACCTCCCACCTTATGTTTGCTGATGATACTTACATGTTTCTTCGTGCATCTATTCCTGAGTGTGCTCACCTTTTGCATGTATTTGAGGACTATGGGCTCTTGAGTGGACAGCAGGTTAATCTCCAGAAATCCACCATTTGTACAAGTGCAAATGTGGGTGAACAGGAAAAAGAGAGTTTGGCGGCTTACCTAGGAGTAAAGGAAGCGGGTTTGCAGGACAAGTACCTAGGTTTACCTGTCCAGGTACAACGGTCTAAAACCAGGACCTTCCGGTTTTTGGAGGAGGGGTTGGTGGCCAGGATTCGATCATGGAAGTCGAAATCGATGTCATTGGCAGCAAAGGAAACTGTAATCAAATCAGTAGGGTCTGCCTCCACAATTTATGCCATGTCTGCCTTCCGTATCCCGGCGTCCTCCTGTCGAAGAATGAATAGTCTACTGTCACGATTCTGGTGGGCAGATCAAGATAAAGAGAAGGGCATGCATTGGCTAGCATGGCCGGAAGTGTGCCACAGTAAATTTGAAGGTGGGTTAGGTTTTCGGGATTTTGATCGTTTTAACATTGCTTTATTGGCTAAACAGGCATGGCGATTACTTCAAATGCCCGACTCTCCAATTGCATCCCTGTACAAGGCTAGGTATCATCCTTCTACATCACTTCTCACAGCTGAAGCCGGATCTCGTGCCTCTTGGGCATGGCAAGGCATACTTGAGGGGCGGGATCTATTGGCACGAGGGCTTCGTTGGCGCATTGGAAATGGTGCGGCCGTTCGCATTCTTACAGATAAGTGGCTGCCCTCCTCTCCTCCTTCATCACCTTCTCTGCTTCCCAATGTGTCCATGCAATACACGTATGTTTCAGAATTAATCTGTCCCCATTCCCATTCTTGGAAAGTGGATGTTTTGCAGGAGCTGTTTTCAGTGGAGTCAATGGAGCTGATTTTATCTATCCCTTTGCCTAATCAGCTTATCCCAGACAAATTGGTGTGGCATTATTCTGTTTCAGGTGAATACACAGTTAAAACAGGGTACCAACTCTTATCCTCGGAGCTGAACTTGTCCCACCCACCTCGCGATCTACCGTACGATAAACGGTTTTGGAAGATTCTTTGGCAGCTGCCGGTGCCGCCGAAACTGAGGGTATTCTGCTGGAGGGTGACACGGGGATTTCTACCAGTCCGTGCAGTGCTTCACTACAAGCGGCTGGCTGAAGATGATGGCTGTCCAATCTGCTCCAATGGTGTTGAAAGCATTATTCATTTGTTCCTTCATTGTCGTGTTGCAGTGGAGCTATGGGAGCTTGCCGGCCTAGGCCTCCTTCGTGCAAGGTTATCCTCTCTTTCTCATGCGGATTGCTGGAAAACTCTGTTCTTTGAATGCCGTCTTTCTAAGACTGACATCGCAAATGTTGTTTTCCTATGTTGGTGAGTTTGGAAATCGAGGTGTTGGGCGATTCACAAACATATTCAATATAGAGGACCAGCACTACTTCGACAATTCCAAGCGCAAGTGGAGGAATGGCGCGCTGCGACTTCTCCTCTTACACTGCACCAGGGACCGCGAGCTCACAGAGGACCAATATCTGCCTCGCGGTCTAGCCAGGATGGTTTATGCCCCGAAGGGGGAGTTCTAGTGCGTTTTGATGGGGCTTGGCGGCATGGGACAGGGGGCGGCATTGGTTTTGCTGGTTTTGCAGGTAATGGAAGTCTACTGTTTGCTGTAGGGAAATACTATGCAGGTATTGATGATCCTTTTATCATGGAGTTACTGGCGTTACGTGATGCAATAAGCTGGTGTCTAATGCAAGGCTTTCTCGTGGTTAATTTCTGTGGGGACTGCCAAACGTTGATTCGAGCCGTTCGTGAGAGGGTTATCGCGCATGGAAAGGGCGGCGCAATCATGGAGGAGATTCGGGTGGCTGTGTGCTCTTTTTCGATGTTTTCTTGTACTTTTACTCCCCGCAGGTACAACAGGGCTGCCCATCTAGTGGCACAAAAGGCCCTTCAATCGGCAGTTCGACAATTTGTCGACTGGCGCGTTTGGTTGTGTGTTGTCCTCTGACGATTTTATTACTCTATCTATGCCAAAAAAAAAAAAATTTGCAATTGGAGATTTCTACACTTGACTCAAATAGATAGAGCTTCAAAGTGATGTCTTCGGCTGGTAGGCTCTAAAACGTTAGAGCATCTCAAGTTGGATTTCTTTTGTTAGAAGATACTTGTTTCCCGTGAGATTTCATAAATATGCAAAAGCAACTACACACACGGAGCTTAAATGAGCGCAACCAGGCGTCAAAATAAAAACAATAACAGCCCATCAGAAACAAACTGAGAGCTTTCTCGCTACTCCGTGAGCAGCTACGTTCTAACTCCGAAGTATAAAATGAATGCACCACTGACTTCATCCCACTTTAACTTGTCGAGAACTTTGTTTATTAGGTGCCCCTCCCCCAATCAAAATGGTTCTCAACCCCCAATCTTGATACCATATGAGAGCATCCCTCAAAGCCAGAAGTTCTACCACAGAAGGATTGTATATACCCGGATAGCACATTCATCTGGCTGCAAGCAGGCACCATTGAATTGTATCACAAATTCGAATGCCCCTTAAATGACATGTGACCTCAAAGCACCTGTAGGAACCTGATTTTCCTCACTCTTATATCATCCCCAAGGTCTACTGCTCCTAAAACGGTGAGTCAGTGACTACATTTGACTCACTAAGACTCTCAGCAAGTATTGGAAAGGCGGGGTTGCAAGATTCACATGACTTGGAAATTTGATATTCAGGTAATGTTCCTCCTTTCTTCCACTACGCACTTGTCAAATCTTGTTGATAGAGTATGTATCTGATTGAAACATCAGTCTTCTTCCAACATGCAAATCTCAAAGTTACTAGTATGGAGAGTACTGGGTTCATTTCGATTGTATTTTATAATTGTGGTTTTTCCTAAAGAGTCAGTCTTGTTGGGCTTTTACCATTATTCGATTTTTTCTCGAACTGGATCAATTCTCTGGAGTGGTTTCCCGGTGTACGAACTATTAAAGAAGTGTGCTTTTGTTTCTTTTATGGGTTTGTAGTTTATTCAGTTTTTTGGTATTCATAATGGTTTTGTGTTTGTTCTATAGTCGAGAGAATTGAGTGATTGAAATAAATGGATGGCGACTTCAGATGTAACCGGATTCGGCATCAAAACATGTCCTAAGTGAATATGGAGAGATTAATTATCTAAAAACTTATTGCCTTAATTGTTTTGTATCTGGAGTATACTATAACTTTGACCAGTTAAAATAAAGCTTTTAAAGGCTAAAAAGCTAGCCTCTATGCATTCATAACATTTGTTTACAAATTTGGTTGAAGTAATCGAAGTCATTTAGAGGCATGGAGTGGCGTTTATCTACTTCGAGAGGGGAACAAATAAACATAGCCCAAATGCTCAATCGATTGTTGTGACCAATAAAGCTTTCTATAAGCTTTGTGTCGAAGTAACCAAAGCAGGATATCAACCAACTGCATTCACAATAAAAGAAATCGGGAGATCGATCATGGCAGACAAGTTCTCTAAGGTTTACCAGAAGTCATTCACTCACATAATTAAAAAGTAAATGGGATCAACAAAAGAAGAAGTATAGAGAATGGAAGATCATAATGCGCAACGATACTGATATCTCTTACAATTTGGTGCATGGAACTTTTGATGCATTCGAAGAATGGTGAAAAATGAAGATCCATATATTTTGCTAATATTTTGGGGTTTGTTATTTGCTTTTTGGATCATCACTCTTATATTGGACAGTCTTGTTCTTTATAGTGAAGGTCTTTGGAAACTCATCTTGTTATGAGAGTTACAATGCTATGATACACCTCACAAACAAATTTGTCTATGATCTGTTTTATACTCTGCATTCATCGCTTATTACTTAATGAATATGATCATCTTGAGAGTTTAGCATGTTATCCTCTATCTGCTAGCAAATATTTTGTGTTTATTCTTAACTAATTATTACTTCTCGTCAATAATTAACACAATTACACAAAACACATTTCTATAAACAGTAACTAACAAGCGACAATGATTGATTACCAAGCTACAACTCAATGGCATGTTACAACAACTAACTCCCTGGAAACATAAAGATATCCATAAAATAAAATATGGGGATTCATGCATCCACTTTTCTCCAATTTGAATTTGCTATCACGAGAGTGTTTCCTAGATGGAAACCATCGACATTTCACCCCATATTAAGTCACATTGTGCAGTGTTTCAAAATCAATCTCAAAACCAACAACAACATCATTTTAGCTTTCGAGACCAAAAACACTTTATCTATGTTTCTCCATTCCTTGTCACATTCTCGTGTCTCCAACTCTGATGCGACAATTATCTTTCCCTTTCACCCTCCCATCTTCACTATGATTGTGACTCTGCATAATTTGTTTCCTAATCCATTGGTTGATCAAAATCGCTCTTGAATCTTCAGAGCAATTTCACCCTTCAGCGTTGCAACTTCCCTTTGATTCGCATCATCCCCTTCTCTACAATCAGTCGCATATGTCACATCAGGTAGCTCACTCATGTCTGCCGCCTTGCAAGAATTTATCCCCCTCAAGGAAATCCACCCCTTCATATCCTCTATAAAATCTGTTTTCTCATGCAACAATGGAGCAAAAATCTGCATGATAATTGGAATCAGAAGAGGGATCTAAAATGAGTAAATTGAAAGAAATGTAGGAGTAAGCGGGAAGTGCAAAGTGACAACTAGGTCGAACTCTACAATTTCATTTGGAAGAAGAGCAGCATCAGCTCCAAATGCAACTTAATTTTCATCTTCCCCTTTCTCCGTCCACCCCTTATTCCTTTCAATTTATACTAGAACTCAATATGTCGGCCAACATTGGTGTGATTGGAGTCAGATTGATAGTTGGTGTTGTGATTGGAGACAGATTGGAGGTGGATTGAAGTCAATCTTGCAATAAGAGTTCTGAAGTTCGGTGAAAGGAGTTTTGAATGACCAATGGTAAGTGAATTCTTTTGGGACATCACAACAACTCCTCATGCATAATCAAATTGAGCTTTCTACTATGATTTTAGAGTTTAACAAGACTTTAGTTGGATTGGCTGAACTCGAGGGAATTGTTTTGGACTACTGCATGTAGCTATCTTAATACAAATTCATTATATTGCAATTTTAATTTGCTTCACCTTCAATAACTGATTGTTTTGTCTCAAAATTATGAGTTTACGTTATGGTTATGATCTTAACAGTTGATAAGTGACTACCCAACTTAATGAAGTGAGATTTACATGTGTTAGAGCTGTAGGGTGTTGATTGAGATGAGATTTACGTGTTTATAACTGTAGGGATTTAATGAAGTAATTTACATGGTGATGATTATGATTTTGCTCATTATCTTTGAACATTTTTAATTCATTATCTAAGGAGTTCACAGTTTATGATGTTTTCCTGTTGATTGTTTATGGGTGAGTTGCAAGATTTTGGAAGGTGGTGAGAAGGGGCAACACACTAACCAAAAATGTGTGGCACTCATGAGACTATAGGTGAGAGCAAGATAGGTGGCCAATAAGACAATCTTCATCTTAATCTAGTGTCTGATATCGATAGGAGACAAGACGTCACTAATAAGTGAGCCAAAGTTTCTCATTCCTCATCATGTATGCTACACGAAACAACTTCTCCTTATTAGTGCTACCACTTATTTCTACAGACATAGGCCACTTCGTTTGTTGTATTATTTTCCGAAACTTATACTTTTTTTCTTTTAATCAATGACAAACTATGACTCAATAGAAGTGTTTGATTATAGAGTACGTGTAGTTTGTCTTATGATTAACGAATTTGTTTTTAACTATTACTTAAAATGTAACATGAAAAATGACTCGTAAAACAATCATATTGTATAAGTCTTTCCAACCACTATGTTGATTAACTCTATATTTGCCATATTAATTGTTATGTATATTAACAGGTTTTGTGTTCAAGTACTACTCGCAACATCTAAGCGATACTACTAGTAAGAACAACTCACCTTATGTACTCTTGGAGATTGTTGGCATAAATGATGCTTGGATGTGCTTTGCTCTACACCTAGAGTGGATGAAGATCTAAAGTTCAATTTAAGATTTTATATTTTAACGGCAAGAAAATTGTTTTTGAATTAAGTGCACTATGAGATGTTTAACCCTTCCATAGAGTGTTCAACTCATGTGGCTCCTTGATTAATCCGCAATTGTGAAAATAGCTTAGTGAAAGAGACCTTCAAAGAACTAGATATGTTTTATGTTTGTCGAATGTTCAATGTATAACTTGAATTTTATTGTGTACGTTTGATTTAGGACGAAAGAACGCCTTACACAACTCTCGTTTACTGTTGTATCATGTGTGCACCTTTGGATTGTATCATCCGAATTTATTATTGTTATTGTGTTCGACACTAAATGATAATGCATATTTATCAAATTTAAGCAACTTGCTACTTAAGTTGTTGAAGCAGCATACTCCTATTAAATAGGGTGATGATCATCTCAATAATCTAAATGTTTTATGTCCAATAAATGTTTGTATTATTGGGAGTAATGATAGCTTCTATAGGAAACCTTTTTGTCTTTTCCATTCCTTTTTCCTCTCAACAAAAACTATTTTTTGCGCTATCAAAGTTGGTCATCATATATATAATAAAAGAATAGAAAAGGTTAAGTAACAAGTGAAAGTGGAATATGTGGAGTAAAATGTATGACTTTCTTGTTTTAAGTTTAATGTCGAGTTTCATTCCTTTTTTACTTCCTTTTGATTAATTCTTGTTATCTTAATTGACCTTCCATTGTCTTTGTTTAGGCTGAGTTCAATTAAGTTGTTGAAGCAACATACTCTTATTAAATAAAGTTTTAGTTCAATAGATTGAGTCCAACAAGTGAAGGGTTCAAAGCCTTTAACTCGAGGTTAAGAAGATGTTTCTTTTGTAATTGTTCCAGAAAAAACGTCAAGTGTAGTAAGAACTTTGATGTCTTCTTCTTTGTTTAATTTTCTTTTTAATGGTACAAAGACGTGGCCAATAGTATGGACATGAGTTTATATGTGAATGAAATTAGTTGCTAACTAAACTAATAGCCATTATACTAATAATAACTATTTAATCGACGAGTCTTTAATAGACCTATGATGTGCTTTTGTACTCTTTGATGCCATTTTGGTATCTTTTTATGTTTTCAAGGTACAACACGACTTAGGACGATTTGGATCAAGCATTGGACCAAATGAGTTATAAAAGAAGTATATGGAGATTTTGTTATAAAAGATGAGGTCGAATGACGGAGAAGTCTACTAGTAACCACAAGTAGAGCCCAAGAGAAGCCCAAATCGGGCCAATTCTGAAGCAAGAACCAGTGCGGTCCAACATTAGGTCCAACCGTCACTCATGAAAACCTGGATAAATCGCACCCAAATCTGTAGGAGAGTTTGTTCATGGACCAAGGTGGCAAGCCAAAGAAGAGAAGAGACGACGGTCCAAACAGATGCCTAGCCGGCCCCAAGAGGCCCAAGCCCTAAAAACATATCTTTAGACCAGGACTTCAGGCCCAAGTCAAAGAAACCTTGTCCTACTAAGTTTACAAGAGTTTTGACCGAGTTATACCCCTATAAATAGAGGGCTAGAGTCATTAGTTTAATAGGTTGCACAAATTCACTAAATTTTTGTAAACACTCTATTCAAGTGATATCGTGGCATTTGCAGGAGAGGGTGGAGAAGATGCCTTCATCAACTATGGTGGCACCCTCCTTCTTTTCTATGTTGCTAGTTCGAAATTGATTGTATGAGAATGTGAACTTGTTTATCTTTGTATGTATTGATGTTACGATATCATTTGATGCTTGTGTTTATGCTTATGAATTTCGATGCTTGTTATGTATACATGGATGCTTGATTTTGATGCCTATGTGATGATCATTATTGTTTATCTAGTATATATGAATGCTTTCTTATCATCGATGCTTATGACTCTATAGCGTGCTACTATATGCATTGTGCTTAGTATTATCTAGGTTGTCAATAAATTACCATCTAATGATACCCCATTGATGTTACATGAGTTTAGAGGGAATGATCAACCATCTATACCTTGAGTAGTATCAATGCTTGATTGTTAGATAATTATTGATATAAAACATCAATTATGGCTCATAGAGGCCCACACTTAATCATGTGCTATCCTAACTTCCTTATTCTTCATTAATTAGGTAATGACATGAAGCGAAAGCATACATAAGCTAGTTAAATCTCATCGCAAGAGGCACATGCACGGGTAGAGATTGACCTTAGTGGTGATAATACTCGAGATTCACCTTCTTATACAATGACGTATCTTTACTTTTATACATCTATAACTTGAAAAATCCCAAATAACTTTACCTTTCCTTGCTTTCCTTTCAATTGCTTAGCGAATGAAACCCCTAAGATGTTTGTCTATTTTGTATAACATATATGGTATTGGTGTGAGTAATACGTCCATACGACATCCTAGAATTATAACTCGATTATTCACATCAGAGTCAGACGACCTTGTGGACTCCAACTGAGACTTTGACGACTATGAGGGTGTTTCAGATGCGCATGTGCCTCTGGATTATTCTTTTCTTGCATTGCATTGCGTTTCCTTCTTTTCATATGCCTCCTTATATTGCATTTCTTTAAATATGCCTAGTTAACGTGGCTTCATTTTTGCATTGTCATTGAAACATTTATATTTGGGAGTGTACCGCTTTTATAGGTTAAACATGTCACCCGATGTTGCTTTACTTTGGTTGTAGATCGTGCCTCTTTCATTTATGTATCACTTTGTTAATAATAATGGGAGCTCTTTCGTTGACGCTTTATGGGGTAGGACTATATCTAATTAAGAGAATGGTCGGTTGATTAGTTAGCGAAAATGTAAAATCCGTTATTTACTTTATTAATGACTTCAAATGTAAGTGATCTTTTGTAGTGTTATTATTATTGATATCCTAGTTTTCAACTTGAAGGTGCCAAATTTTAATCACAAGGTAACTTGGCATTTGCAGCTTCCTCCTTTAATAGGATTATATATATTACTTGCATGTTTGGTCATTTTGTTTATCAATATGTTTCACGTCTTGCACAACAAAATTCTTCCTTACTAGTCGATGACTTTTAACTCTAATTTCATCTATGTGCATTGGTTGTTCAATTCCGTTAAGTTTATCCTAACAAGTAGTCGGCTATAATATTTTTGCTTTTTAAATGGCTGACGTCTCAATTAAAAATAATATTTTTTAAATTTCTACGTGAGACTAAAATTTAATTAAAAAACATTGATATATATATAAAACCAATCATTAAAAGAAAACCCCGATGAAAGAAAATCCTGTGTTGGATGGCAATACGTATGGATTTAACCCTCGACATCCATACCACCATGGTAATATTTTAAGTACCGTCAAGTATTACCACTATGATATAGATTGGTAATATATGCTTCAATTTTTTATGATCGAAATATATAAAAATGCAAACCATTTTGAAGAACACGATTGACATAACTTTTCTTTGCATTTTTTAGTAATTTCGATTTATATAGAAAAAATAGCTCGTTAACTAATTGGATGACTCAACAGTTCAGTTAGCCACGTCAGCATTTAACTGACGGTGTTAATGAAATTTGACGGAGACTAATAGTCAATGCCCAAACTTGGACTACGAAACTAGTTTAAGTGACCATGAATAGAATAAATTAATTCTAGTGCCAAACGTGAAACGTTTTAGTAATCCTAATGACCAAACTTGCAATTTACCCTGCTAATTTTTAACTCTTGTTTCATTAGACCAATGGTCATTAAAATTGGATATTTGACCATATGCATAAACTATTTCCCAATTATAGTTTACAAGCTATATTTTTTATGACATGACGGGTTTGCTGAGGTGACGGGTCGAGTTTTAATATTTTTTTTTGTTAAAATTGGATGATTAGACATTTCCGTCCGCCACATCAGCAATTAACTGACGGTGTTAATGGACTCCAATGGAGACTAATGACCAATGACCATATTTGGATTATAAAAAAAAATAATAAAAGTGACCGCGAGTGTAAAAAATTAATTCTAGTGGCACACGTGAAATATTTTAATAATTCGAGTGACCAAACTTGCAACTTACCCAAAATCCAGTAATTTGTAATCGTGTCAGAACTTTTTTTTGAATGCCAATAGTGAAATATGCTGATAAACCAAGTGACCAATATTGTAATTTTCCCGCAATGTGAAAAAAAAGGGTTGCGTTTGGGAAGCTAACAGTGCGACCTGATCGGCTGATCCCATTCCTCCTTCGACCCTTCCCTGTCAACAAACCGCTTCACACTTTCCTCGTCCCTCCACCCATCTGGCCTCATCTCTATCCGCTCACCGGTGTCTCTTGCCGTCCTCCTCCTCTTCCACGAGCGTATTCCTCCGCCTGCGGTCCGTCGGAGCCAGTTACTTCCCATCGCAGTTCTTCCTAATCCCCCCGGCCTCTTCCGCCCTATACCGGAATCCCTTCCCGTTCTCGTAAACAGAACCACCGCCACCGTCCTCTGCATAAAGTAGCTCCAAGACAATGAGGAGGACGTGCTTGCGGTCAGCCTTGCGTGCTCTGACGCGCCAGCACAGATGCCCTCCAGCCGGAGGGATCGGCAGTTGCCGCTCTTACACCAGATTTCCTTCGATGGCCTCCTCGTTATTGGGGTTTCCAAGCAATAATCGCTGCTCCGTCTTGAGGTCTTCCTTGTTGGCGGACAGAGGGAGTACTCTTGCAGGTTGGTCTTCTGTTTTCTTTTCCCCCTCCTTTTTGGTTTCTGCTGCTCTTCGTGAAATGCTTTTAGTCAGAAACTGCTTTTTTGTTGCTTATGTAATTTGGACTAGTGATTCTTATTCTATGCGTGCTTTCAAACTGCTCACCTTCAAGTGGCTTGATCTTCTGCTGCATTAGTTTGGGATGGTTGCTTTGTAAGTACGGAACTTTGATCCATGCCGGAAGGGTATAACTCATACTGTTTGAGATTACTTAGGGTGTTCTGCCTGTTGTGAGCATGGGAAATTGAAGGTGCACTGGCGTTGGTTCATTTCTGGATGATTTGAGCTACTGGGTTATGCTTATTAGCTGTTTCCAATTAAGAGTCTGATTGTGAGATGCTCCTTGTGCTGAATTGCAAGTGAAGCTAAACAAGAAGCTTGTTGTTAATGATCTGATTGTGGCAATCCATAGGGCAGCGAAGGACAATGTTTATACAAACTCAAAGCACACCGAATCCATCATCTCTCATGTTCTATCCGGGGAAACCAGTGATGGAAGTTGGAAGTTCTGATTTTCCAAATGCTCGAGCATCCATGACTTCTCCGCTAGCTAAATCTCTGTTTGGTATTGATGGTAAGTTTTCATTATCATCCTCATTTATAAGAATTAGAATGTTGTGCTTTGTTTTTATTTCCCTAAGGATTGCGATTTGAACGCTTGATCAATTCGAAAACCTTAAGTTGATTACTGGCAGGTTTTCCATTCTAGGATAGTAGCTTAGCTGGTTGATGCAAGGGTGTAGTTATAGAAACTCGAGAACTATTATGTCTTAGGTATAGGAATTTTCTTGGCCGCGGTATTCAAAAGAAACCTGCTACTGAAAGAGCTGCTACATTAATATTCATTTTTTAGTTCAGGGAAATTTAAATGCTTTGAAGCATCTTAAGGAATGGAACAATCTTCATTTTGTAAAACTTTAAGTGTTTGATATTGTAACCAAATAGGTGGAGTACATTATTGGACATTAGACCCGAGGAGAGTGGCCAGGGGTTGTATATTAAAGAATTAAGTGGCAGTTTGGACTGACATCAGCTTCTTTATTGCAGGTGTTGTTCGTGTCTTCTATGGATCTGATTTTGTTACAGTAACGAAATCAGATGAAATTTCTTGGGATCTCTTAAAGCCTGAAGTATTTGCAGCAATCATGGACTTTTATTCTTCTGGACAGCCATTGTTCTTGGACGCCCAAACTGCATCTGCCAAAGACACAGCTATTCATGAGGTACACTTCTATAAGTGTATATTTTGTTTTTCTTGAACTTGCTATGGTCATGTTTTGTCTCCTGTTCTACTTTCTTTAAATTGCGCTGACCAGTGTTGTTTTACCCCTTACTTTTCCTGGATTTTGGTTTCCCTGACCGAATGCCACTCATCTATCAGCATGTAGATATTAGGGCCGCATAATGCAGTGGATATAATTCAAGTATTGTAGTTGCTCGTGATTAACTTCTATATGGATGGTTCCATAAAAGTGGCATCTCGTCTTGCTATATTCCTACTCTAATGAAGTTCGATTGGAGGCTTCCATTTCTTTACTTCGATTATGTCCCCTTCAGACAGGCTCTCTTGCAGCTGGCCTGCTTCTTTATTGATTACTTTTGTTTTTCCACTTTATCAACTGCATGCTTGTCATGCAGTTGAACATTGGCATTGAGCGAACCTGTTTCCCATTTTGTGTTATATCATTGTGTTGCAAGTATAGTAAAATTGCAATGCCTGTCAACCTCAGGATGACTCGGAAACCGTTGCAATGATAAAAGAGCTGCTCGAGACCCGCATTCGACCAGCAGTGCAAGATGACGGTGGAGATATAGAATACTGTGGATTTGATCCGTAAGTTTTCCGATAAAAATGACGCCTTGAAACTTCATCACTGTACTTTTTTTCCCCTTTATTTAATGTGGCAGGCAAAATCTTTTGAATTCTTCTGATCGTGTTTTCTATTTTCAGAGAAACTGGAATAGTCAAATTAAGAATGCAAGGAGCATGTAGTGGCTGCCCAAGCTCGTCTGTGACGCTGAAATCCGGTATCGAAAATATGCTGATGCACTATGTGTCAGAGGTAAGTGATCCATGGTCATGATTCCATGAGATTTAATACGGTTTTTCCCTCCAATGACGAAGCTTCTCTGATAACTGAATCATCTATAAATTTTTCCTCGGCACTTTCTGCTGCTTGCTCATGAATATCTCTTATTCATGCACAGGTGAAAGGCGTGGAGCAGGAATTAGATGGTGAAGAAGAAGATGCATCGCTAGCTGGTTAATCAGATGGTAATGAGTATCATAGCTTCTTACTGAATGGGATTAAGATGCAGGACAAGCTGAAGATGAAGTCTATGATATCATCTTAACCTCCTGTGGAAGGAATAAAGGGCTCCAAACATGAATTGCTGGAGCGTGTTAACTATGAACTGCATAGCGCATACAATAATAATAATAGCACAGGCATGGAGTTTACGCGACCGACACAAGCTTGGGATTGGAATATTTTTGTTTCATAATGTGTTGTTTAGGTAATTTAGGTTTTAAATATATGATTAGTAAAGATGAATTATATAAGCCTATGTTAACGATACACCTTGATCCGTTCGTTGCATCTTACCCAAACATTCTATCCATGATATGTCACGGATGGCAACGGTATAGCGAGAACTTTTCACAAATTTAAACATCATGATCAATCTTTTCGATCTATAATTTTGTGATTTCAACTATGCATCAAAATTACGAAATTGACCAAACCCGAGATTTGACCATTATCTTGGATGGTCAAACATGTTGACTAACAGTCAACACGCCACATCAGCATAGACCACTTAGAAAAAATTGGTTTTAACACCTATTACCATTTAAAAATTTTGGGACCCGACATTTTTAAATTTATTTTCCTTTTTCTTTCTTCTTTTGTTCAAAATAAAAAAGATAAATGGTAATAGGTGGAAAATCCAAAAAATTTAAGTGGTATGTGCTGATTTGGAAATGACGTGGCACATGAACCGTTAGTGAACGCGTTTGACTGTCCAAGATAACAGTCAGATCTCGGATTTGGCCAATTTTTTAACTTTGATGCATAGTTGAGGCCACGAAATTATAGATAAAAAAAATTAACCAAAATATTTAATTTATGAAAAGTTTGGATCATACAAATATATTAACCCTAATTAAAACTAGAAGACCAACAAAGAAAGAAAACTTTTTTCCCCAATGAGAACAAAATTGACAAAGAAACCGGCATTACTATGAAAAAAACTTTACTCGACGCGTTCCCGGGCCCAATTGCCACATCAATTTTACATTACAGATTACATTGAAAAGGCCGGGTGCTCTTCCTTTCCCGTCGTCTCCGCCGGGCTTCGCCGCAGATGTCGATCGAAATCGAAGAAAAGAACCGCCTTGCAGGTTGTGGAACATCGCCGAGAATCGAGGGAGAGCGAAGCGAGATAGAGGAATGAAGGCCTTTAGGCGGCGGCAGTAATCCGAAAAAAGCATAGCGGCAGTGATTGAAGAACTCCCGAATTTGGATCCGGGAATTAGTGCCGTCAGTACAAGTAGACTGATCCGTCGGTCATTTCGGACGTTGTTTACTCTCCATCTCCATGGCAAGTCGGCAATCTATGCTGCCGGAGATATGCTGGAATCTCTTATGGTTCTTCGGCGTAGCAGCGTGCGTGAAGCTCCTTCTGATCCCTTCCTACCACAGCACTGACTTCGAAGTCCACCGTCACTGGTTGGCTTTGACCCGCTCCCTTCCTCTTTCCCAATGGTACTCCAACGAAACCAGCCCCTGGACGCTCGATTACCCGCCTTTCTTCGCCTATTTTGAGTACTTCCTCTCCTTCTTCGCTAGCCTCGTCGACCCTCAGATCGTGGACATTCATGAGGGCCTCAACTACAAGGCAGACACCGTCGTCTATTTCCAGAGGATTTCTGTAATCGTGTCGGATTTGTGCCTTGTATATGGGATTTATCGATTGACTAGGAAATTGGAGACGCAAAAGAGAGTGGTGATGTGGATATTGGTGATTTGGTCCCCGGCGCTTGTGATTGTCGACCATATGCATTTTCAGTACAACGGGTTTTTGCTCGGTATGTTGATGCTGTCCATTTCTTGCTTGCAAGATGGGAGGGATTTGATGGGTGGCTTTCTGTTCGCGGTGTTGCTGTGTTTTAAGCACCTGTTTGCTGTGGCTGGACCTGTTTATTTTGTTTACTTGTTGAGGCATTATTGCCGAGGTGGATTGTTTAAGGGTCTTGGGCGGCTTGCTACCATGGGGGCTGTTGTGGTGGCTGTTTTTGCAGCTGCATTTGGTCCATTCTTCTACCATGGCCAAGTAAGATTGCTCCCCTTAATTCTGTTTTAGCTCCTCCATCTTCTGCATCATTATAGCCGCTTATAGTATGGATTGAAATCGCATCTGCTTCTTGGGTAATCTTTAAACCCTGAGAATTGGCTAAAAAGGATTGAGAGGGTTGAATCGTTCAAGTAGTCTGAGTTTGTCTGTCTTGGCTGGAATGGACTGTAGTTTTGGAATGTGTTCTGAGGTGAAAGACTTGTCCTGTGCTCAGATTTTACCCTCTCGGATGCAACAGCGAAAGGGTGGTTATAGAATCCTTACATAGCCTGGCTTGTTGTGTTACCATCTCATCAAAGTTAGTACTTCAATTGTTTATGTAGAATTAACTTAAGAATTACAATTTTGAGACGGCCTTTCTGTCACAATATTCACATGCAACTCTTCACGTTCGTAAAAAGGGAGGCGTGTTTTCCTATGGATCTGTCTGCAATTGTGGTCAATGTGAATTCATCAGTGACCATCAATCTGATGAACCATTTACCTTATATTATCTAGTTTTGATTAGTGCATTTATTCTATGATTCATACTTTTCAGATCCAACAAGTTATCAGCAGAATGTTTCCTTTCGGTAGGGGACTTTGTCACGCATACTGGGCTCCCAATTTCTGGGTTTTCTATATCATTTTAGATAAAGGCCTTGCTTTTCTGCTAAAGAAATTTGGGATTGACATTCCAACACCAGCTGCTTCATTCACAGGCGGGTTAGTTGGTGATTCATCTCCTTTTGCAGTACTACCACAGGTAACCTTGTCTATTAATTACTGCTACAACTGCTTAGGAAAAATGCTTTTCACTCCGTTCATCGATAGTTCTGTGTCTGTTTTTATTTTATTTGAGTCCCATCTATCGTTGCTTGAAGTCAAATACTGACACTTTCCTACTGTTGCCTGACTAAGTACGAAGCAAGGCAAATCGACTCGTATCTACCTACATGAATGAGTAATTGATTGAAAGAAGGCATATTTGTGCTCACTTGGCTGAAACTGAATTGGTGTGCTTCTCTTCGTTGGATTCCATGTTGCTAGATCATAAATGGTAATATATTCAATCACTTGAAATGACAGGTAACTCCCCTGTCAACGTTCATCATGGTGCTGCTAGCTCTATCTCCTTGTCTTGTTAAGATCTGGAAGAACCCACATCCAGGGTCGGTTGCCAGATGGATTTCTTATGCCTATACTTGTGGGTTTCTATTCGGATGGCATGTCCACGAGAAGGCATCCCTCCATTTTGTCATCCCCCTTGCTATTGTTGCAGTCCAGAGCCTGGAGGATGCACAGCATTACTTCTTGCTATCAATAGGTACATATGCTGATTTTAGTCTACACACAAATTAACATAAGGACGTTCTAGGAGAGGAGGGGGTTTGACTACATAACAGAGCCTCTGCGCATTTCCAAGAAGGCTATCTGTCCTTCTACTTCACATTTATTATTCCCGGGGAGATTAGAACTATGTACGGTCATTGCCTGAGCTTGGGCTTTTGTTTGGAATTTATCTTTCGATCTTCACATTAAAAAAAGAAAATGGTCTTCGTACAAAAATATATATAAAAAAGGGAAAACTTCTAAACACGTGGTCTCAAGCCATCGCTTGAAACACAAACTTCATGGTGAACCTCATTTTTTCGAAAACCAAATTTGATTATTAAGTAGGAGCAGAAGAAAGCAGTTGCTGATGGCTGTTCTGTTGAGTAGTTGCAGAGCTAAGTGTAGTTAAGGAGGGAATAATTTACCCTTATTTTTTATCTGATATTAAATGTATGTTTGAAAATATTAAGAAAACATTGGAAGTCGCAGGATAAGCTATATTAGCTCCCCTTTCTGTGTCTAAAATCTAGGTTCAGTCCTACCACTAACGTAAACATGGAGAGCGTAAACATGACGAGTGTGCACTTGGGGAAAAATCATATATGACTGATAAAGAGAAAAACACAAACATGAATCTTTAATAATTTATGTTTTTATCAAATTCTGTTTGGCCAACAGGCCGCACCCAAATCTAGCTACATACATGCAATATGTGAAAAAAGTTTACTTGTGAATCAACTGCCTGTCAGATGATTCATTCTGTTACTATATGATTTAAAATCTGAACTGATAGACTACGTTTTCCATGTACACTTAAATGCAGCAACGTGTTACTCGTTGTTTCCGCTTCTATATGAAGCCCAGGAGTACCCGATCAAAGTGGTCTTGCTGCTGCTGCACTCAATGCTGATGTGGTTTGGATTCAGTGCCAAATATAGCAAGGTCAAGCCACCGACCATTTCTGATAACAAAAAAACTCGGAAGAAGGGAAGCAGCAGCAGCAGTAGGTCAGGGGAAGAGGGAGAGTTCATGATTGGATGGGGAGGGAAGTGTTACATTATAGGTATTGTGATGGTGGAGACATGGGGGCAGCTGTTGCATCCTTACTTTCTTGGTGACAAGCTTCCATTTGCGCCGCTCTTGTTGATCTCCATTTACTGTGGGGTAGAGGTAGTTTACTCCTGGGTGTGGCAGCTAAAGCGGATAATGGCTGACTGATAAAGAGTTTTGAGTTCAGTGAGATTAAGCATGGATGGTGACGACCGTCGCACTTTGCAGAAGAGGTTGCAAGTGGACCGAAGATTCTGAGAAGGAAGATTTAATGTGTTATCTCGGTTTCTTTAGTTTTCTTCTTCTGGAATGCGAATGTGTTCATTTTGCTCCTTCCAGAGTTTGAGTTGAAGGGAAAAGGAAAGGGAAAGAAGATGGTTCAATTAGTTTCTTTTTGTTGGCGTTGTGGGGTTTAAGAATTTGGCTTGAGTAAACTTTGTGGGTTGTGTTAGGAGAAGCCAGGAAAGTTCCCTGCAGAAGATCGAGAAGCAGCCAGCCATTCCATGATCTCTCAGTCTGTTTGCTTTCTTATTCAATTCTCGCTTTAGTTAGTTTGCTTCCTTAATCCAGCGAGAAGAGAAGCGCAGCTGTGTAACTGTGAATGAATGGCAGTCCCATTTTGTGCCTGAAATTGACCTTTTGGATCTCTTTTGAGATCGTGCATTTTTTTGAATCATGAAGAGCTAGTATAGTGATAAGTCTGCAATTTCAGACTAATTCCCTGCATATAGTCAGTCTTCGTCAGGCTATGTTAACGCTGTCGGATTTTTTTTATAACGGGGCAAACGAAAATACTGACTGAGCTGAAAGAAAGCTTGAAAAAGACATCACTTAGGTGTTGACGTGGAATGCGAAACTCCTTATTCCTATTTTTACTAAATATTTGTATGGTTCGGGTTGAGGCACTATTATTCCTACATTCCGACTATAAATTATTTTTCTTTTATTTCACCCTAAAGATATCTTTGTTGCTTTTCAAAATATTTTCCAAAGTCTTATTTGTTTTCTTTTCAAAATCTTGCCTTCTCGAATAGGGCTATAAGTTTGGGATATATCGAATGTCATACCGAACCACTATTTGGTATCATCAAATACCAAGGTAGTTTAGTGATTGAGAATGATTTTGCGGTGTTATTCGGTATTTAGAATTACGTGATAGAGAACAACATATACTGAGAAATATAAAAAATTTACAATTAATTAAAAATAGCCCATAATGTACCCATCTAATCTTAGTTTAGTTTTCAATTTTTCTTAGGTCACTACTCTCCTTTTCACTAAATCTCATGTTGTTTCTATAACACCAAAATGCATATACTCTCATTAGTGGTTTCTCAACCTCCAATCCATCGAATGAAAGATTAACAAGGGGGGAAATTTGTGATAGTGTATGAAACCAAAATTTAATACTTGGAGAAGACCCACAAAAAAGAGTCCAAGAGAAGCCAATGTTTATGGGCAAAACCCTAAGGCTTACATCATCATAGGGAGAGTGGGAGGAGTCTAAGAAGAAGATAACCTCAAGAGACAAGCTACACACTTAACATCAACAAGGAAGAGGTCAGGGGGACACTCTGTCCACCAACAGACACATTCTGATTAGAAGTACAATGTATAGTGACAAAGAGTCCTGAACGCCCGATCACGATATTTATGGTTTGGCAAACGCGTGTACCACATACCTAACATCCGAATGGGCACTTTAATTAGTTTTTGTTTTCTCACCTCAACTTTCCATCACAAAGGATTTCAAATTAGTTTCGTAGCCCCAAATGGGGGGGAAAATCAAGTTGCGGGTGAATCAAGTTACGAATTGATCAAACAATAGGCCAATCAGGTTAAAAGTCAGTCGGATTGCGTGTCAATCAGATTCTAAACTGATCAGATCGAGTGTCAAACGGGTTACACCATTCATTTGCATTACGAGTTAGCTTGGGCGAATCGTTGAATTTTTCTTTTTTTCAATTCATGTTACAAATACATTGCAAATTGGATTAATCGGGCGAGTTATTCAGGTCGGACGCTACTTTGGAGCCTAAATCAATGGTCAAGTGACTTTGACAACCTTTGGTTTATTAAAGCGGGCCTGAAAATGAAACGAGGGAAATTCAAAAGGTTATTGGGCCGAAGGCCCGAAGCTCTTCCTGTAGTAAGAAAAGCAAAGAAGATTCGAGAACTCTGTCCGGTCCAAAGGATAGAGTAGACAAAGAAGACGACGACGACGAGAACGAGAGAGCTATAGCAGCAGCAGCAGCAGCAGCAGCAGCAGCAGGGTTTTAGGCTAATCAAACCCAACCGCCAGCCAACAACTCCATCGCCTTCCCTACCGGCTGCCCTTTCGTTTCAGCTAAGCTCAAGCAATTTAACAATGGCGTCCTGCACATTTGTCACATTCCCCAAACCACCCTTGTCGCTGGTCAACCCTACCACTTCCCTTTCTCGTTCCCGACCCACCCTTATCGGTAAGAAAAACTCCCTTATCTGAATCGTTTCCTTCCACATCGCATTTCTTCCTCACCAAATTCCTTTCCTTTTTCTTCTTGGGGCCGTCAGGATTGAGAAGAAACTCCCTCAGGATTCACGCAGTATCCAAGCAATGGGAACCCACCAAGGTACCTTATCTTTAGCCTCTTCCCAGTCTCTCTTAAATTTTGTTTCTTGCAAAGTTCGCCATTTTTCAATCCCTCGTGCTACTGTTCGCGGTTGCAGGTCGTGCCACAAGCTGATAGAGTCCTCATCCGTCTCGAGGAGCTGGCCGAGGTTTGCATAAACAAAGTCCCCATGATTTCAGTCTCCAATTTTATACCAACTTTCCTATTGGATGCTGTTCTTCCTGTTTTGTCGCATAGAAATCTGTTGTTTGAGATGCTAGCCTGACACACGACTAAGGTGTAGACCCTGCAGCTTTCCGTTCATACTGAAATAGTTTCACCTGCTGCTCGGTTCAATGAATAGGGCGAATGTTTTAGGGTTTTGGCATCAATTGGCATTACTGATAGGGTTGCTGAAGATGTTGTGCATATAATGTGAATTCAATAACTGGTCTTGGCTGTGAGATATACCCTGAAATAATTAGTGTATCCTTTCCATAGTTTGATCTCCTGCTGCTGTTTCCTTCCTTACCAAATTGATATAAAATGAGTTGGAATGTTTGGGGGGTGCAGAAATCAGCTGGGGGAGTGCTGTTGCCGAAGTCAGCAGTCAAGTTTGAGCGTTATCTAGTTGGGGAGGTAACATCCTGATTGCCGAAGTCAGCTTTGTTTGGTTGGTCTCTCTGATATTGTGTGGTGTTCAAATGTGTTGATGTGAATTGTGATCTCTCAGGTGTTGACAGTCGGGGCCGATGCTGGGCAGGTAGAGGCCGGCAAAAAGGTGAGGATGTCAAACCCATATTTTAGCTTAATCGCTACTGCCGCCCATTTCCTCTCAAGTCCACTCGCTTTAGCTTGTTCATGATTGAATCTTTTTTTTCGTTTTGGCAGGTTCTTTTCTCGGATGTAAATGCTTATGAGGTGAGTTTTGCATTAGTGTTTCCCTTTTTTGTTTCGTGAGAAGCTTGTTTTTGCTAGCCAAAACTATGCATGATGCCAAGCTGTGTACAAGTTGGAACAATACTGCGCGAACCATTGGCTATAGGCCCTCTCGCACTTCATTACCTCTTTAGATTGCACTGCCTAAAGTCAAAGAGTTCCCATTTCTGCACCTTGCTGAGTCGTTGTATGAAGGCTAGAGTTGCATATATGCTATGTTTAATCGTTGATTTGCAAGCATGAGGCTTCCAAACACTGCTCATGACGAAAGATAATAAAACAGCAGTATGCAGTTCTTGGCTTTTTTTTTATGGGTTTCCCTTGCGCTCGTTGGTTGCTAATCAAAGGCTGCTTTGAACTGTCCAGGTCGATCTGGGAACGGATGGCAGACATTGTTTTTGCAAGGCTAGTGATTTGTTGGCTGTAGTGGAGTAAAGCTTCAGCGAGCTCGATGCAACTACTCGAAGACATATTGCATAGGCTGAGTTTTTTAAGTTAAGCTTGAAAATCGTGTTCATGAACATCTGTTTTGGCCTTGTGTATTGATTCGTGCACTGAATCGGACTAGTGGCATAATAAGTTTGGTTACTCGGTCTATTAGTTTGTTTCATGTTTATCACTAAAATTTTCATTAATCAGTGGTTGCTTAATTTAAATTCTCATTTTATCCTTGGTCAAAGGCCGTCCATTTTCGACAAGTTTGTCTGATTTTTTTTTTTCATTCAATAGCATGGTTCGCCACGATTCGATTAGCAACAAGAGTATACCAAGATGCTTCATATACGAAGCCAAGTATGTAAACTGTGAAGAGAACCAAAAACTGCAGAGAGAACTCATTTCCATTTCACTGGCATTCCTATTGAAACGATTGATAAACTAAAACATGCGGCTAATCCCCTCTAGTACTTCTATAAAAAAACTATCAATACAATACTTGGATGCAGAAGCGTCATTGCATTCCAGCCGAAACAACAAACAATGTGAGCTAAGAAAATAAACGAGCAAGAAAAAACTAGAACTCAAACAAGCGCAGTTCGATCATCCCTTCTTTTCTTTTGGGAGAATACCAAGCAACAACTTTCCCTGACTTGAGAAGCCTCAGTGAGTAACTCAAGCTATATATCACATCTTCCAAATGTGCGGTCCTGTCCTTCCCTGATGATGGTGATCCCAGTGCAAACCTTGAATCCACTCGAGCCACGATGGGACCGGCAATCTGCAACAGACGTAACTGTGTTATTCACCACACCAAAGACGATCTTAGCTAATCATTTTGGTTGAGTTGAGAATCAACTTCTCACGCATACCTGCTGCTGGAAGATACAACTCAACCGGGGAGAAGACAGTAGATCATGATGGTCTGGATTGCTCTCCGACTTCCGGAACACATTGAAAACCTCCTTGGCAAGAGCTGAAGCTGAGCAGATATCCAGGCGAGCATCCAATCTTGTCAAGTCACCATAGTCCTTTCTAAACTTCCCGTGCTGCAAGGTATAGCAAACCGAGCCAAACAAATCTGCACTCACTGGGCTTCTCTTTCTACTGCTTGCTGATGAATCATCCCCACCACCGAGCCAGGCTGCACAGGTGGCCCCTAGTAATGCGTAGAAGATAAGAAAAGAAAATAATTCAGCAAGTTGTTGTGAACAAAATGCAGCAGGCAGGTTTCCAAGACTGAAAAGTAATTTTCTGCTAGAGAAATGTCATATATATAACAGACTTGGTCACAGAAACTAGTCAAACCTTGGAGGAAAATGACAGGTCTCCAAGTAGGCGATAATAGGATAGAAAGGAAGGAACCATCAGATTGTTAATCACGTGATTACAAGATCAAACATCCAGTATTTGGTGATAAAGCGTAAAGGAGCAATCCTGTTCCAGGATAGGATTTGACAGACGAGGTTAAGTTTTGACTGCTATGTATTTGTAAATGGATGTTAATGGCCTGAACTGCATGCCACTATCTGAATTGCATTTCTAAAACCCATTGCCTGCTTCTGTGTATTTATACATGAAAGATTATGTAAGAAAAGTGGGGAAAAACAAATATGGGAGATGCACTCTACATGGTGTATTTTCAGGTAGTTGCTACCTCGAATATCGGAGATTGCATCATTTTTAAGTATTTGAGATTGAATGTACTGATGTACATTTTCAAACACATCAAAAGTGCCAACGAAATCAATATCTTTGTTCAATAGCATACTATTGCCATTATCACTCTCCAAAATGGCCAATTAAATGTAACAGCAGGACAGGAACTAATACGATTCAATGAAGATAACTGAAAGGCAGCAACATTACCAATGATCCCAGAAATTGCCGAGTGTGGTTCCTTTAGACGCACATCGTAAGGAGGAGGAGTCCAAACAGGGCCTTTATCTGTCATAATGGCAGTGTCCTCCTTGGCATCCTTAACCCGCCAAAAGTCCTTGCTCTTCTCATAAGAACAGGCAGCCTTCCCACATAATCCAGGCATCAAAGAGCTGGGTACCTCACCATTCACTGTGTTAACAGCATCATGAGGCTGCCCGCCGTTTTTGTGTATGCCAAAACGGTATAGAAAACCCGATTCATTGGGGAGGGAAGCCATGTCTAACGATATCGACTCTGGCACATCCCAATACCCTCCTTTACGGTCAACAAACAGCTCAGGAAATCCTGCCTCCAATGTCACGTCGTGGTTAGGAAGCTGCAACACCACATTTCCAGCAATGGTTCAAAGTCACAGCCAATTAGGTTTCCCATAGAAAGGAAGAAGAAACAGAAAGCAGAGAGATTTACCTTGTGGAAGAGCATCATTTTGTAACGAGGTCTCTTCTTGTCACCATGACGTTCAGTAGAGAGCAAGACAGAGGAAGACGGAGATGGGGAAAACTGTGAGTAGAAGCCGAGGGAGTAGAGCGACTTATCCAAGACATGCTTGGCCACATTTCTGAATGCAGGGAGCTCCAACTCACCGCCATTGAAGAACTCTTTTCTGATGGATGAAATTAGTTTCTTGGGTCGGAATTGGCCAACAAGACCAAGCCACCTGCGAACCCAGAAATGGTCAAAAGTAAAGAAACACAAATCGAGAAAGGGGGAAGTTGGTGGGCGAAAGTGGGAGTTTACCAATCGGAGACGGAGAGCTTGAGGAAGGCGGACTGGAAGGCGAGGGAGCCATGATTGCGGGTGGGAGAGTAAGAAGGGATGACGCCGAGAGGGAAGCCATGGCCGAGGAGGGAGAGCTGTTGAATCCGGAGGGCTCGGCTGGCTCGAGATGCGTCGAGGGGGAATGGTTCGCCGGGGACGGAACGGGCGGAGCCTTCTAGGGTTTGAGGGGTTGAGACTGGCTGGTCCCAGAAGGCGGAATCGATTGCCGTCCGGAGGTTCGCCATTTTAGCAGCCTTATCGGTAGATTTTTACTGTTCTTTCTTCCAGCAGAGAGGCAAATGCTTGTTCTTGGAAACCGGTCCACCGGAAAATGAGAGAAATGAAATTGGTGGCGGCCGGCCGGTGGGGTTTTGATGAGGGGTTAAAGCTCGTCGTTAGCTGGCGCCGGAGCGATGAAGACAAAGGCGGCCAGGCCCATCTCACGGATTTGGGCCGAATTGCTTCTTATCGTCCCAATGAAAATGGAATTATTAAAATATTTTATGTTTTGATTACTAAAATTATTTTATTCATTTCTAATCACTAATTTTATACGATCATTTTTCATTCGTCATAGCTTACGTGATAATCAACTATCATAATACATCATTAAAAAATGAAATTAATCCAAATGCATTCTCAAGTCATCGATTTTGATTAAATAATCGCTTTCAATTTTTTGTATTTGAGGGGACATATAAAGTTTAATCAGATGGATGTTCTATTGAAATTGATGTAAGTTTTCACTATAATATGTTATTAATAATCATGACAATGAAATATATTATTTCTATTATGTGGTTTTATTTAATGTAATATATTAATGAGTATAATTAATCGGATCTAGAGATCATAAGTTTAATCAGCCTCATCAAAGCCTTTGCTGTTAACTTGGGAAGCGGGTCTATCACACACGCGGAATTGGCGGGCATTGTTTATGGTTTGCGGATTGCTTGGGAGAAGGGCTTAGGAAAATCGAGCTCCAGACTGACTCGACCACGGCCATTCAGCTGATCCAGGCAGCTCCTCCTCACAGCCCTCATGGTGTAATGATTGCCGCTGCACGAGAGCTGCTGCAGAAAGACTGGGACGTCCGGATCGTGCATGTATTCCGCGAGGGGAATTTTGCCGTCGGCCACCTTTCTTCATTTGGTCACACTTTACCGATAGGTTTTCATGTCATGGACTATCCTAGTCCTACCCTGAGTCACTGGTTGTTGTTGTTCGACAACATTGGGGCCCAATCCCCTCGTATTATTAATGCTTAAGGGTTAGAGCGCTCCCTGCGCTCTGTTTTCTAAAAAAAAAAAAAAAAACTACGCTCTCATTAGTCATTAGTCATTACGCTCTCGATTATAAATTTTTGAAGAAGAGACGCTTTCACACTCTCGCTTTCTCTCCCGCTTCGCTAATTGGTTAGCTAATTGATTTATTTATGACCATAATAGATAGGAATGAGTAAAGGATCCAAATGAAAAGTTATTAACAGTTACGGGTTAACGGTTAATTTTACAAAAAACCATGAAGCAAAACTAGTATAAGTATGCCTCCAATAAAAACTCCGAGTCAACAGCAACTCGGGCATCCCCTCAGCCTACCTCTTTCTCTCTGCGGATCCGGATCTCGATTTCGTCCGTCGATCTCTCCGGCGGCATCAAGGGTCGAACATCTCCGGCGGTATCTGCTATTCCGAAATATTCTCGGTCCGATAGTTTAGCACAGTCTGGAATAATGGCTCCTGTTTCGGCTCTGGCCAAGTACAAGCTGGTGTTCTTGGGTGATCAGTCTGTGGGTAAAACCAGCATCATCACCCGCTTCATGTACGATAAGTTCGACAATACTTATCAGGTAAATTTCCGGCTGGATCCGAAGCGGGATTCTCAATTGTTTTGCATTTCTTCTCCCTGTTTGATCCGATTAGAACTGCTGTTCTCGTTAACTTGCGTGGATCTGATTTGTTCGGTTCATTTGAATGCAGCACACTGCTAATGGTTACCGATTATGCGACCCGATCTGAGTGTGTGTAGAGTTGTGGTTTGTTTTCTTTGATTCGGAGCTTTCTAGGCCTAGCTGTTGTTGCTCATTTGACTATTAGGGAGGAAATCGCCATTCTTCGAATTCAGTTAAGAGCATTGGACCGTGGTTGCAGTTTTCTAGTACTGAAGCTTTTAATGAGCTGTTTAGAGTGTTAGCATGAGCAGTGACATTGGTAAATCGATGATTCAATGCCTGTTATGGTTTCATGTGATTTTATGATCTGTTATGTTTACTTGGTTTGGTTTTGATTCTCATTGGCACAAAGAAGGAATAAGTCCTCCCAAACCCATCTCTTTTTTTGTTCCCGGCTGCTGCTTGGCTTGAACTTATGATCTCTAGATCCGAAGTTAAGGGTGCTTGCTGCCTGCTGAATCACTGTGCTCTTAGGACTAGTATTTTCACATGGACTAATAGAGTTAAGCAAATTGTACAAGTGATTAACTTTAGATATGAGCAAACTGGATGTTGTTTGTGTAACACAATTCTTTTATTCTAATTTTGCCGGACCTTTTCTTGACAACCAGGCTACCATTGGTATTGATTTTCTCTCAAAGACGATGTACCTTGAAGACAGAACTGTTAGATTGCAGCTATGGTGAGGTTTCGGGACTTTATAGTATAGACTTGTTCGTATGACCCTCATTTTGCTAGATTTTTCCTTCATCGACATACCCTATTGTAGACACTTATAATCTGTACATTGCAACTATTGTGTTACCATCTAAGAATCTATCCATTTCTGGAACCTTACTTGCGTCATCTTGGCTACAGCTTTCAGATTAATACACTATTGACTTAAAATTTGTTTTATGCTAGTTCTTGGTATTATGCACATGCAAAGATCGCGTAATGCATGTGTGCATAGTACTTAACATGACTTCTCTGATGTTCTTATGTAATGATCTTAAGACTGTCTACCTTGGCTGCGTCCAACTCCAGTTACTTTAATTCGATTTTCTGTGTGTATACCGCATTTTGAAGGTCAAGGAGTTGATGCGCCAAAAGTTGGGAGTCTTTCTTGGTTAGGTAGAAAGCAATTTCGGATGCTTGTTTTATGCATTCCTTCTTTAGCACCTTTGATTCGAATGTGATCGAAAATGTCCACCTGCACAGTAGTTCCTTACATGGTGTTGTCAGGACTAAAAAAATCCTAATGGGACTTTGCAATAGCCTACTGACGTTGCACAGACTTGCCGAGAACCTCTATTAAACTGTTTATTAATCTAAAGCAGCCTTGAAAATCTTTTTGGCAAGATGATTGATGATACGAATTGCTGATAATTCTTACTGCAGTCAGTGGACGTTCTTTAAATGAAAACACTTTATATTTTACAGGGACACTGCAGGACAGGAACGGTTCAGGAGTCTCATTCCAAGCTACATTAGGGATTCCTCTGTGGCAGTCATTGTTTATGACGTTGCAAGTATGTTCTTTCTTAATTGCTTCTGCCAAACTTCTTTCTCCTTCGCGTATGTGTTTCTTTTGTGTCTCATAGCTCATTCTATCATCTCTCCTGTGGCACTTGCAATTGCCGCTTCCTTGGCCTTCGTGCCTTCACCTTTCCCCATATGTACCTGTTAATTCATTTGATATCTCTACCCTTTTCTACGATTTAGGTAGGCATTCATTTCTGAACACGTCTAAGTGGATTGAAGAGGTGCGTACTGAGCGGGGAAGCGATGTTATCATTGTACTGGTAGGAAACAAGACCGATCTTGTGGACAAAAGGTGATTTTACTTTTTTCTTGTCTTGGGAGTTAATTTTGAAGGGGTTGCTTCCTGATTTGCATGCAGCCTACTAGGTTTTCAAATGGTTGGACTGTATGACTCCATATTGTGGCCTCTTCCTCTATAGCCTTAATTTGTGTAGCAATTGTTCGCTAACAATAAATGCCTTAATTTTTTTCCTGAATTGGGTTTGCATGTGTAACATGAAATTAATGAAGGATTAGGGTATTATAATTGATATTTTCTCTCGCGTTCTCGCTTTTGCGAACCTGTTTAGTAATTGACTACAACTTCAGAAGGTAGTGAAGTTAACTTATCTGGGGTTGATAGGTCATAGGAGGGAAGTGAAGAGATGCTTATATTCTTAGTTCTTACAGTTGCATCCTTTTGAATCATGGTTGCTTAACTAAATTATTAGTGATCCAAATTCTGGTACAATGACAGGCAAGTTTCAGTAGAGGAAGGAGAAGCTAAAGCTCGTGAGATGAATGTCATGTTTATCGAAACCAGCGCCAAGGCAGGTTTTAATATCAAGGTACGGTTGTCTTTCAGATGAGAGGGGACTTCATGGAGTAGCAGTTGACAACCCTTTCCAATACGACGCCTTATTTTCTGGCTCAATTGTTTTGTTCAGGCCCTGTTTAGAAAGATTGCTGCAGCACTGCCAGGGATGGAAACACTTTCATCAACAAAGCAGGAAGATATGGTTGATGTGAACCTGAAGTCCTCAAACGCAAATGCATCCCAGAACCAAGGCCAGTCAGGAGGATGTGCTTGTTGAGAGCTGCTTTTGCGCGTGGCTGGCGGTCTTTATTCAGTCTCTGTAAAGCAACCAGAAGCTTTGTGACTCCCCATTCGTTTCCTCCGATTCGGTTGGTTTTCGCTCATGTTCGATTAAGAAAGTAAATTTTGTAAGAGATGACTGTATTGGGCGTCGGTAGTTGACCTGTATCATATGATACGAGTGGGGATTAGGGGGAAAGAAAAACGCACCTGTGCTCGGAGTTCTTGCTATTTAGTGTTACAATTTACAAAACTAAAGAGAGTTTGCTGTTTAGTATATATAAATTTATGAAGACAAAAAGGCTTTTTGCTCTATAATGTGGTTTTGTTTTGCTTATTGTAGGTGATTGGTACTTTGAGTTTTGACTCTTCCCTATTTACATTTTCTTGAGAAGTAAATTTTGCCTATTTCGTGTGGATATGTTTAAGATTTGATGAAGTTTCCTTTTTTAGGTTGCGTTTAAGCTACAACCCCTACTTCCGAGATGGAACCTCTATTCAGTTTGGTGGTGATAAATAAATTGGTGGATTCTTGGATTAGATATATTCGGGTTGATATTGTGCTATATGTGATTAATTTTTGATACCCTAGGACTTAGAATGATGTCCCCCAGTTTTTGCCATCCGAGTTGTAGCTTGCTCATTCCTACCATATTCTATGCTAGGTTGTGCTTTGTTTCCTAATCACATGCCTAGAATGAGAAGGAAGGGTATATCTTTAAAAGGGAGAAAAGAAGACTCATAGCTAGGTTATGATTAGAGCCACGACCATGACCCAAGTCGTGGTCAACTTCACGACCGAATTTCAGGACCATGAACTCGCTACTTGGTTGTGAACACGAGCAACGAAAAATCAGTGGTTCTGTCGGTCATCTTGAGGGGCACAAAGGGTAAGATAGCCAGATAACCGTTCATGGGGTGAACTGAAGAATCTACTAGTGAACCTGCTACAGATTAGAGCCACAGTCGTGGCCCAAGCCGTGAGCAACAGATTTCAAAAGTTCACGGTCGTAAATTTTGATATGTGCACTAGTATATAAATACAAGGGCTATTTTTGGACAAATGGTGCATCCTAGAAGAAAAACATAGTGTTTTGAGATGGAGAGCGAGAATGAGAACTTGGAGGGTTTTTGAAGAAAATAAATTAGGGGTGGATTTTCGGTTATTTCGGTTATAATCGGTAATTGAACGGTCGGTTATGGTTAGCCGAAAGGCCGACCCCCCAATCGACAACAGACCGAAATGGGTTTCGGTTATCTTGGTTACCGGTTAACCGCACCTCCTCCAGGACCAAAACCATCTTGTCCAGCATCCGATAACTAACCAAATTTCGGTTATATCGGTTACAATTTAGTGGATAATCGGGCGGTTATCGGTTTAACCGACCGGAAACCGAAAACCAGTAACCAAACCTCCACCCCTACTCTAAACCATCCAAGAACAAGAAGGCAAGATCGAATCAGGGTGGATATGATGATTCTACTCATGTCTTGTCTTCTTCTTCCTATTTCTACTCCCTTTCTCTCTCTATGCTTTAGCTCTCTTGTTGCTTATGAAAAATAGCTAATGAATTTGATTTTAGTTTGTATGTAAAGCATGATTGTGACCTTATTTCCTATATTATTCGATGATTTATCATGTTTCTGAGTGTTTGGATTTTATATTTGTTGACCTTGTCAAAAACCAGTTGCTCCCAATAACTCGAGTTGTTGGGAGAAGGTTCTGCTGAATCTTATACCACACTCTTACACGCCCCCTCAAACGAAAGCCAACCCATGGGCATGAAGTTTGCACAGGCCCACTATACTTTGTGCTTTAATCAAAGGTTAATTTTGGGGGCCGTGGAGATTCGAACACATGACCACTTGGCCAAACTAGCTCTGATACCATGTCAAGAATCAACTAGTTCTTGACATGGTATCAGAGCCTTATGTGACCGAGAGGTCTTGTGTTTGATTCCTAGTGACCCCCGTTTGTTAACCACATGGTATTCTTGTCTTCAGACCTGTGCAAACTTCAAGCCCTTGTGAGTGGCTTTCGTTTGAGGGGGCTTGTTAGTGTTGTGGTATATGATCCACGATTGAACCTCTCATAACAACTCGAGTTATTGGGATCAACTGGTTCTTGACAGACCTAAGAGAGAGACCATCTTATTAGGTCAAGAACTAGAATGTACATCAATAGAGTGGAGTTATAATTACATGACTATTGGGTTTTAGCTTCATTTGCTTGTGTTTAAGGAATCTAATTCTAAAACTGTAGGGGATTAGCTCGTTGCATAACCATTGAACCAAGTAGTTTTCCAAAAGTGAAATCAAGTGCACAACCATTGACTTGATTTCTAGCTTATGTTATTCCTAGCAATTTAGAAGACATGGAAGTCTTCACTGACTTGCATTCAACGCACCTCAACCTATTGCTAGAGGGATTCAACCCTAACTAACATCTGTCCTACAGTGATCTCACAAGTAATTAGTTTTGGTTCTTTCCTGTTTGGAGCCTTCTAATCTTGTTAACTAGATGGTAGCTCAAGGCCAAAAGTATTAGTAGACCTAAAGACCCTGTGAAATACAACCTTGTTTACCATTTTACTATTTTGCCAATCTAGGATACGCTTTGTTCTAGATTGGAAAAGTTAGTACTGTTGACAAATAAAATTTGTAATTTGAAAGAGTTGATTTTCTATGCTATCGGAATGACTTACTAGAGTTAGGACAACGAAGAAAAGGAGACTAGAATGCTAGTGGAAGTGTGGCAGGGGAACGGAGGCAGGACGACTGTAAATGGCGGAGAGGAACAATTGTTGGAGGTCACTGGCTCTGTATATTTTGTTGGTAACACAGGAGAAGCTAGGGTGCTAACCCCAATATAAACCGTCCAAATCTATTTATAATCTAATGGTTAAGAAAACATTACGGGTAAATTAGGGATAATCATCATTAAATATTAATTTTCGTTTTGAAATTAAATTTGTTAGTTTTATAGGGGTGGATTTTTAGGGATTTGGGACGGTTAAGAGGTTTTTATTTTTTGAATATGAGTTGAGGGTGTAGTGTCTCCATTTTCATTCGAGTCGTGGATAGCAACGACGACGGTGGGGGAGAGAAAAATCGAAGGCCAAGAACAAAGAACGTCGGAGGTGTCGTCGGCAACGACAGTGGAAATGTTCTTGGTTATTGATGACTCGGTATTTGCACATGTTTTCCCCTTTGTTTCTTGATTGTTTGAGCTTGAATTATTGCGTCTTTGTCCTATTTTATGCTAGGTTGTGTTCCTTTGTCACATTTCAGGTCCTAGCACATAAAGTGAAGCAGAGGCGCAAGTTTAAAATCAATCAGAGATCAATTGACGATTCGGGAGAAGAAACTCGGGCATGACCTGAAGAAGAATGGATTTCTACCTCACTTTATGGACAAAGAATCACGCAAGCTTGTCATGAAAAGAAAGAGGACGAGACTACGAGCGTCTGGGATCAAATGAGGACTGATTCGAAGTCCAGACGAGGGAGAAACGAAGCATTAAACAGAGGCTGAGCAAGCCACACGGGCATCCTGGAATTCCACACGACCGTGTGGAAATCACCGAGCCTTCACACGGGCAGCTGGGAAAGCCGCACGACCGTGTGGCCTGGTCGCGTGATCGGGAATTTCTGTTTAAAACTCGATTTTCAGCCAAAGGAAAGGGGAGAGCTGGGTTTTTGGTTCCCAAACACCCAAGGGACGAACCCTAGAGAGAAGTGACTTGGGAACATTCTTGGAGCTATTTTGGAGGATTTCTTCGCCATTGGAGCTCGGGAATCAAGCTTGGAGATGGAGAATGAAGATCTAGATTAGATTTCTACCGTCTCTCTCTTCTCTATGGAGTAACTTCCCTTCACTTAGGTTTTGAGGAACCCTAGTTCCATGTGTTAGGATCTTTCTTGTATGAAGTTTTGGATGCTATATTGTTCGATTATAATCGATTGAGGCATGATTTATTGAGTGAATTGAATCTTGATCAAATTCTCTTGATTTCTGCTTTAACCTATGATAGATAGAATCTGATTAGGTTAAGAGAACTTCCTTGATTGATGGTGGTGAATTGGTTATACGAGAGTTAGTCAATCTACTGCTTTGTACTGGAATCCAATTTCGGTAGTGGAGTTCTGTGTTTATAGCCTCAGCTTTCTATCCCGGTGAAGGTTAGTCGCCTGCCGGGTAGTTGGACTGAGAGGGCTTGGTCAGCTTAAGAGATTCCAAGCTACTGTCGGATCTTCCGCAGTTTAATCAACAGTAGATCAACCAAAGGTAATTGCAACTTGGACCTAATTGAGGAGCTAGGGGGAATCATACCTAAGTGAGTTCACAACTTGTAATTAGTAGAGTAGTCAGTGGAGTAGTTTATAAATCAATCCTTAATCTAGTTGCAACTTGGACCTAATTGTAATTGCAACTTGGAGTAGTTTATACCTAAGTGAGTTCACAACTTGTAATTAGTAGAGTAGTCAGTGGAGTAGTTTATAAATCAATCCTTAATCTAGTTCACAACTTGTAATTGCAAAGCTAGATCAACCAAAGGCAATTGCAACTTGGACCTAATTGAGGAGCTAGGGGGAATCATACCTAAGTGAGTTCACAACTTGTAATTAGTAGAGTAGTCAGTGGAGTAGTTTATAAATCAATCCTTAATCTAGTTTGCTAGATAATGAACTGAAGCTGAGTAATAGTAACTCTAGAGACCCGTGGATTCAATATTTATTACTTGTGCCACTATACTGCAGTCCTTTTCATTGGTTACACTTGGCCATTGTTAGGTGTTGTGTTTTAGCGTGTCAGTTATGGCGGCGGAATCAGAGGAAGTTCCTGTGATGACCGGAGCAGCGGAACCGGTGCGCGACTTGTCCATCGTCCCGGTGGAAGCGGGAGAAGCGAGAGAGGATATCAGTGATGGTATGATAACGTAGTGGTGTTTGTAGTGTTTTTGCATGGAAGTGTGTGTAGTGTTTTTATTGAGCGATGGTGTTGTTAATTTGTAGTGTCAGTAGTGGTTTGATGGGCACCTATGATACTCTTTCTGCTGAAGTTTGAACTGTGCCTATGTAGTGTTCTCAAAATGGAGGTGTAATATTTTGGTAGTAGTGGTTATTAAGAATGCGTGTGTAGCGCTTTTAGATTGTCGTGCTAACGTTTGTGTAGGGGTTTTGCGTGTGTAGTGTTTCCAACTGAGTAGAGCTTTGTAGTAGTGGTTCGGTTTATGGGATTTGATGTGTACATATGGTAGTGTTTCTGCTGAAGTTTGAACTGTGAATATGTAGTGTTCTCAAAATTGAGGTGTAATATTTTGGTAGTAGTGGTTATTATGAATGCGTGTGTAGCGCTTTTCGATTGTCGTGCTAACATTTGTGTAGGGGTTTTGCGTGTGTAGCGCTTTTCGATTGTCGTGCTAACGTTTGTGTAGGGGTTTTGCGTGTGTAGCCTTTCCAACTGAGTAGAGTTAAGTAGTAGTGGTTCGGTTTGCGTGTGCAGCGTTTTGCAAGTCAGTAGAGTTATGTGCGATTTTGCATGACTGCATGAATGGGTAATGCATTACTTATGAATCCATGTTTTATAATGTGGTATTTTTTGTCCAGCCTCGGAGACTGTAGTTCGGGCAGGGGATAGGAGAACATGAGAGAACTTTTGTTTTGATGATAATGAAGCATTCCTAAGGTTTACAAACCTTACGCCCACGAACGAGGATTCTCGGTTAGGCAAACTGGGGAGCATTGTAGGAGGAAGGCTTATCTCCCAGGACCAATTGTGTATTATTTTGGTGCATGTTGCAGCAAACAAGGATACTGATACCATACCAACATAAAAGGAGTACTAATCAGAACACGAATCACTACCAACCTAAAAGCCAACACTCATTCATTAGGCTTCGTTTGTACTTCGTTTGTTAGTTTGCAAGCCAAAACCCTCATTTATTTGGTGCTTCTTTTGTTAGTTTTGTTACTACTTGATATGGTAGTGTTCTGAACATGAATCAACATCAAATCACTAATGATCAAAACACGAATTACTATCGATTAGAACACGAAACACTACCAACAGAACACTACTAACTACACTAAAAAAACACTACCAGCTGGACTCTTCACCTTCTTATATGCAAACTGAACATAGTCGGAAACCAAATCGGAGCTGGGTTCCAGAACACTACACTCAACCTCCCTAAAAAGCATATCTTTATTCAGAAAATAAAAACCCATAGCCGGGATGGGACATGCAATCACGCCGACAAGAGAAGAAAGATGATTAGCGAGTTTTGACTACTACATGAGGCGGCAGCCGGAACGAAGACGAGCTCGGCTGAGAGTGAGGTCGTCAAAGGCGCCTACGGGCGTGCCGAGGTCGAAGTAGCGGAGGGGGTGAGACGAGGTAGGAGGATCGGAGGGCGGCGACGAGGTGGGAGGAGCAGAGGGCGGCGGCGAGGTGGGGGGACGGTGGATTGTGCAGACGAGACAGCCCCGACGACGGCTGCTGGTGACAGAGCCTTCAACGTCGGGAAGGACTTCAACATATCGGCGGCTTTGCTAGGGGAAGAACTCCGACCGCTACAGAGGAAAAATGGAAGTCCAAAAACTCACCCCAAAAAAGAAGCTTCTCACTGTTGGGATCCCACCACAAAACCTGCATCCGTATCCGCCTGATTTCCTGGCCTGTCATCATCAAATAAACCCATTGATGAAAATACCCCTGGAGGCAAAACTCCCTTAATCAGCTGAATCCCCAAAACGCAGTTGTACCAGTGGGTCAACAAGGTGCTCACGGAGTAGGGGGTAGCACCCCATCCCATCCCTCATAACACAAGTACATGCAAGACATAAGTTATTTGAAAAATTAAGCCCATGACTCTTTTTAAGCTACAACAAACTTCACTATGAACCAGGATTGTCAAACCAATGATATGTCGACCGATACAACTGGGTTCAACCGATAGTGGACAAAAATTGGTGGGAGTAGTAAAAACTAGTAAAAAATGGTGAAAAGACAAATGGAATGGTCAATTTTCAATCTTGAAAGAAAACGACGTTGTATTGGTGTAATTAACTAAAAAGAAGAAATAAATGTATCATATTCAAGCACGAACATTTATATATGATGAAATATCATTTTGTTAGTAATATAGTGTTTTATTCAAATATGAGTGGAGATTATAGGCTGATTGTGTTAAAATAGATTATATAAATGCATAATTCATTTGGTGTTAATTACTCCCCACTTTTTGGTATATTTTTTATAAGGGTGGTATATGTTTGTCTTTTTAATTAGGTGTTACTTAAGAGATTCGATCTTGTAACCTCCAGGTTCAAGAACAATGACAATATCAGTGGATCAAGTCCTTGTTTAAATATTTTGTTAAAATTGTCATAAAACCAAGTTGTACCTGGTAGAACTGTACCATTTGTTAAACCGACATAACGATATAAACCGGTTTGAAAACCTTACTATGTACTAAGGTTGTCAAACCGATTTATGTCGTTGAGTCGGTCAATCAAGTGGTTGAGGTTCAATGGTTAATCAGGATCCAACCTGTTTGAGCCATTTTATACATATTATATATATATATATATATATATATATATATATATATATATATATATATACAAATAAGGTAGTAATTTAAAATTGTCATCACTTATGGAATTTACCTTACATATATCATTTAGTAAATTTACATTTAAGTATATGTAACCCATTAAAAATCTAGTCTCATCTCATTCGGTCATTCCATCCAAAATGACAGCATATTATCGTCGAATCGAAAATCAAAAAAATATTATCTGACCGTCGAATTTTTTCGATTTTGATCGGCTACCAAATAATTTACTAGAGGGTTTCCTAACATTGCCATGAACACAATAAAGCTTTGTGCGTTGAGCAATTCTACTATGCTATATAGTATTGGTGCTTTAATGTACAACTTAAAATTGTACAATAACATGAAATGTATAAGTTTAGATTGAACCATAAAAGAATTTGTATAATTATGTTATGGTACAACTTTACAACTTGAAGTTGTACCATCACATAAAGGTACAAGTTCAAGTTGTACCATAAAAGAATTTGTACAAACATTATAGGTATAATCCAAAGTTGTACCATAACGTAAATGTACAATTTCAAGTTGTACCATAAAGGCAAAAATCTATAGCACCAATTCTATATAGCGTTGTAAAATTCAACTTGTGCGTTTTCTTTCTTGCAAAGTTTGTGAATCAAAGATAATTCAAAGACTTAGCAAAAGCTAGACTCATTAGACTTTGAGTGAAGAGTAAAAAAATATTTATTTAAAAAAAAACCCTATTAAAAGAAAACAAAGACGAGTAAGAGTAACTCCAGACCCGGCCCTTTTCAAATCCATAACGCGCGACGCACTGCACGGACACGGAACATTCAATCTCTACCCGTCTCTGATCTCTGGAGATCCGAAACCCTCGATCTCTCTGGTGGAAAAGCATCACTGCAGGACAATCGCCGGCGAGATCTTTCAATCGGAAATATTCTCGTTCCGATCGTACTGAAAGACGGGGGATCATGGCTCCAGTTTCGGCGCTGGCCAAGTACAAGTTGGTGTTCTTGGGTGATCAGTCGGTGGGCAAAACCAGTATCATCACCCGCTTCATGTACGACAAATTCGACACGACGTATCAGGTAATTTTCCGCCCTGAAATCCCAGCCCGAATTCTTTTTTTTTTTTTTTTTTTTTTTTTTTTTGCAATCGTCTTCACCTGTTTGATCACCATCAGAATGGAGGTTCTCATCCATGTATACGCTCAGCTGATTTGGATCGTGAGAGTATCTCTTATTCATTCCATTTGAATGATCTCGTAAGGTCTTAGTTATAGGTTGGTCGGATCTTGTGTTGATAGTCCCAGGAATTCCTGTTTTATCAAAGGGGAATTGAAAATTGCACGTAGGTTTTCCACACATCTATCTGTTACCCTATCAATTTTGTTGTTATTTCCTTTGATCCAGTGGTTTCGGTGTTTGCAGAGCTAGTGGCTTTTGTTCCTTGATGTATTGAGGATTTTTGGTTGTTCAACGTAACGTACGATTTGCTTTGAGGGTTCCTCTTTTTGATCTCCAATCTAATCTTGGAGGATGAATGTTTTTGATCTGGTTGTTAGTTGAAGCTTCACAAAACATATGATAATCAGCTACCTACAATGTATAAATCTGTAGTGCTGGTAAGTTAGATGATCGGTAGGCGCATTGCGTCTGCATACCGATTGGTACATTCATGATGGTTCTTGTAATCAAAATTTAAAATTTTGTGGGCATGGTTACAAATTTGTAACCAGCATCATAGTGGATGTGTGTTCGGGAAGCCACTGATGACAACTTGTAATCAGCGCGGTGTAGTGTATGTTGGGATTCATAGGTGTGTTTTCGCCTCTGGCACCTCCTTTGTGCTCTCCAATTGTATTGATTCACTTCAAGGCTCATTGCGCAAAGTACATGAGAGTATCCATACCCATACATAAGCCCTGTGGATAGCTCAAAACCCAAGAGCTGTAGAATCACAGTTATAGGTTATAGCTACCATCAAGCTAACTTTGCCCTGTCTGAGTGCTTATATGTTGTGAATCTTGTTCTCTCTTGCAAAAAATTTATTTGGGTTTGAGAATTGGATCTTGTTTTCGTATACCTTTGTGTTTTGATATTGTTGCTTTTTTATTATTATCAGGCTACCATAGGAATTGATTTCCTCTCGAAGACAATGTATCTGGAAGACAGAACTGTTCGATTGCAGCTCTGGTGAGATTCCCCAAAAGCATATTTAGTGTAGACATTTGAACTTTCACTCTTGCAATCTAATCTTTATATCAATTATCCATCCCTTTGACTTCTGGCACCATACTGAATCTGATTTCCAGTTCATTGGAAATATAAGACTAGGTTTGTGGAATGCTGCTTGTTCAAATTATACTACAAAGAGAGAAGCATGCATAAAGCATCTGTGTATAGTCACCAACATGACTATTGCCATGTTAGCGTTTTTAAGTGCATCCTTGCCTCCCTATTTAATTTCCAGTTTGCACTCCTTGTTAAGTTGGAACAGAAAATGTGGTCCTTATTCGTAAAAAAAGAGTGTGGTCCTTGCTTTTAGGTTGAATGCAGACTTCCTGGTTATCTGATAGATTATACCTGTGCTTTGTCAACTAAAATGTTTCTCGCCTGAAATCTGTTTGTTAATTAATATCAGGACTTTCAAAACCTAATGGACTTTACAATGACGCAGTGTCAGTGCCCAAACTGGTTGATACCCATTAATAAGCTTCACTTTGATATTGAGCATTTTTGCAAGCTCTTCTTTGCCTGATGACAAATGATAGGGATGAACATTCCATGTCTTTTTAATATCGTCCGACATCCTTGGAATTTAGTACAGGGACACTGCAGGACAGGAACGGTTCAGGAGCCTCATTCCGAGCTATATAAGGGATTCATCAGTGGCTGTCATTGTTTATGATGTTGCAAGTATGTGATTTCTTCTTGCTTCTGTTGAACTTACTCCTCATTCATGTGCTCATATTTTGTCATTGCTCTATGGCATGCTCTATGTGGACATAGAAAAGCTTCCTAATCCAACACAATCATCTCTCCTCTGTGCTCAGTTTTAGTATCTACCTGTATTCTGTCCCTTTTTTTTTTAATATTTTCTTGGGGTGAGCACGGTTCAGGCAGACAGTCATTTCTGAACACTTCTAAGTGGATTGAAGAGGTCCGCACTGAACGGGGCAGCGATGTTATAATTGTACTGGTCGGGAATAAGACTGATCTCGTCGACAAGAGGTGAGAATTTCTTCTTTCTGTCGAAATTTGATGTGAAAGGAAGATTGCTTGTGATTCATTAAATTTGTGTTTTCGTATAGGCAAGTCTCCATAGAAGAAGGTGAGTCTAAAGCTCGCGAGATGAACGTGATGTTCATCGAAACCAGCGCGAAGGCGGGCTTCAATATAAAAGTAAGTAAGTCGGTTGTTCGTTGAGAGGCAGGTTGTGCGCCACTATTGAATATTTTAGATTTGCAGAGCCATCCTCTTTTTGCTTGCTGGTTGATTCTTCTCCTTGTATTGTGCCTGTCTATCAGCCACTGTTTCGAAAGATTGCGGCAGCCCTTCCAGGGATGGAGACACTTTCATCAGCTAAGCAAGAAGATATGGTTGACGTGAACCTCAAGTCTTCGAACACAAATGCGTCGCAGGCCCAAGCCCAGTCAGGAGGTTGTGCTTGTTGATCTTATCTGGTCTTGTTCACTGTGACGACAGGGGGTGCTTGTGTTCTTGCCAAGCATTGCGTCACGCTGCTGGTTTCGACTCGTTTTATGGTTAAGAAACTTACTGGGAAGGTGATAGTAATGGTGTTAGGGGATCTCGGTAGTCTATACTTGTGGATGGATGGATGGAAGGAAGGAAGTGTGACTAATGTAAATCAGATAAAAGAGGAGATTGAGCTATGAGGGCGTTTGGTGGTTGATGTTGCGGAACGAACTCTTGGCCCGTGGCTGCCTAGAACGAACTTCTTGTTGGTTGACCCATTTGTTGTTGCTGTTCTTACAGAACAAAATAGATATGGAATTTTAATTAATTGTATCCACTGTTTGCTGGGTAACATTTTAGATTTGTGAGTTTAAAAATTGCAACTTGATTATTTGTTCTCCGTAAACATCAATTGCACATCATATTCGTGAAATTAAGTTCACATGATTAGGATATTTAAGTCATTTTAGTGCAGAAGTCGAATGCACTGTTATGAGTTTGGCTTGTCGATTTTGTAGTTTATCATCTTGCAAACTACACATGCAAGAGATAGCCTTAACAAAGGACTCAAGCATGATTCTTGTACTGATGACCTAGTAATTAATCCTAGAAAGCTTTCGCATCAACGGGAGACAAATCATTATTAATCAATGAACATACATGAGCAGTTGACATGTATGAATAAATATATAAATAACATATGATCTCATCAATATATATGAAATATATTTATAAGCAATCAAGAATGGCTGATTCTATATAACAAAAAGGCTGATGAATGCCAAATTAGAAGATTTTAATTTGACGAAAATCTTTCTATATCGACCGTACTCAACAACCCTCACCAATCACTCCAGATCACCTGAGGTCATCCTGACCACCCATGGGGTACATAACTTCGAGGTCACTCCGACAACCCCCATGATTAATCACCCCAAGTCACCTCCCGCCACCCTCAGGTTCCAGTCACCCCTCAGGGCCACTTTCGGTCACCTCTTGCCACCTCGAGGTCCACATCCCGGGTCACCTCCTGCCACCCTCAGGTTCCAGTCACCCCCTCAGGGCCACTTTCGGTCACCTCTTGCCATCCCGAGGTCCACAATCCCGGGTCACCTAGGCCACCCTAGAGTCACTCCGGCCACGCTCGGGGTCCATAACCCGGGTCACCTCGACCATCCCGAGATCACTCATGCTACCGCTAGGGTCAACCACTCCTGGTTAGGGCTGCAAATGAGCCGAGCTGAGCCGAGTTTTACCTCAGCTTGAGCTTGACTCGTTAACAAATGAGCTGAGCTCGAGCCCGAGCCATTTATTAACAAGCTGAGTCGAGTTCGAGCTAGGCTTGTTTACTAAATTCTTAGATCGTATTTAATACATTCATTTTGTATGCCGTGTATGGTACATGTGATTGATGTAGCGATAAAAAAAATAATAAAATGTTCAACATTAATTAATGGGCTAATACCACTGGAAATACCAACCTTTAGCGAAAGTGTCATTTATATTACGTAATTTTCGATATGACAATTGTATACCAGCCGTTAAGTTTTTCGTTAGTTGTTAACAGAAAATACAGTCAGCAATGACATGGCAGCTGATGTGGAAAATTGTAATAAAAAATAAATGTAAAAAAAAACCCAAAAACATTAAAAAAAAAATCAAAAGCAAAGAAGGAAAATGTCTTCTTCATCTTCCTATCTCTCTGGATCTCTCCCCTTCGCCAACCTCTTCTTCCATGCTCTGTTTTTGGCTGCAGATTGGGGGAATGATTTTTTTTATGAGAATTGTGTTAGGACAACCCTAAATCGATTAATCCTCCCACTGTCGAGAATAGACACCGCCTCCCCTTGTCCTCCAAATCCGACACGAACCCTAAAACCTTTCCGTTTCAGTTCTCCCAAATCCTGACCTAGCCACCTTCTTCCCAATCTTTAATCCGCCGGCAGTAGTTAATCGGAATCGCAGGCTATTTCTTCTTCCTCTTCCTCGTTCTTAAGCCACCCAATTGAGCCATCCCACCAGCCACGCCATTTTCATCGGTCCACCATCGCCGAATGAGAAGCTCGACTCACCGAGAAGGCTGGTTTTGGGAGATTGAAGAGGAAGAAATTCAGAGGCAGGGAAAGGCGTCCTTCTTACAGCAGCGGAAAAAAGAAAGGGTGGGTCATTCTAATAGTCTAATCCTCACAGCGGCTCCCACCGTCTCTCCGTCCTCCACTCCCTTCACTTTGATTCTCGCCTTCCCTCAAGCGCAGATCCAAAACACCACAAAAGGGAATATGTGGCGGTGACAAGGAGCCGGAGACAGAGGAAGCTCCAATCTGTTTCAATTGGAGGGGACCCTCCTAATTCCTTGATTTCGGACGAGGAAGCTTATGTTTCAAAAGCTATCGTGGGATATGAATTGAGATTGGGCAATGATTTTTTCTGTTTTGTTTATGGGATTGAGTGAGAGAGATAAGGTTGATCGACGACTGCAGATCGAGAGAGGTAGAGGCAGAGAGATGTGATTGACGCCGACGACGTCTCAGGCCACTCCCCTACCCGATTGAGTCATCTCGCTATCCTGGTCGTTGCCATCGATCCACCATCGCCAAAGGAGAAGCTCGACCCGCAGGAGAAAGCTGGGTATGAGAGATTGAAGAAGCAGAAAGCTGAATTTTGGAGAAAGCTGGGTTTGGGAGGGTTGAATTAACCTTCCTTGGCACCCGACGACATCTTCTTCCCCAACATAATAAAGCTCGCTTCTTCTTCCTCGCCGGCGGCGGCAGCGGGCTCTCCCCTAGGTGGGTGTGGTCAAGGAAAGGGTGGGTGTGTCAAAGAAAAGTTAATTTCTATTCAATTATTAATTATTAAATAATTAATTTAAATGTTAAATAATTAATTTTTTATTAATTTCCAACATGGCATCTATGTGTCGCCTACGTGACAACACACAGGCGCCACTTCATCAATGGTCAGATAAAGGTTGACCACCGTTAGGTCAACCGTTAGATCTAACGGTCAACAGAAATTCACGTAACACAGATGACACAAACCCCTAATACGTTGGAATATTTTTGTGTTTATTGAAAATACGTAATATAAATGACACTTTCGCTAAAGGATGGTATTTCCAGTGGTATTATCTTATATTATAATTTTTAGGTGTTATATTGTTTAGTTAATAAATTTTAACTAGTTCAAATCATGTTATTTCATAGTATCGAAACAATTTTGTATATAATTTCTTTATAGAATTAAAAATAAGGTATATTTTCTTACATGTTAAACTTCGCATGATGTGAGATATATAATTTAACAATCCTATGAATTATGAAAGTCCAAATTAGATCGATTAGTCCATAAGTCAGTGATCAAGTTGGCCCTCAAACCACAATGTTTAGACATCTCATGAGCTCTAAATGAGCCAACTCACGAGTTGAGCTCAACAAGCCACCGAGTCGAGCTAGCTCGCGAGCTTCACGAGCTGAACATAGCTAGGCTCAAACTTGGCTCGTCAGTAAGCGAATCGAGTTTCGAACGAGTTTTTCCCGATTCGAGCCTTGTGTTGCTCGCGAGTAGCTTGGCTCATTTGCAGCCCTACTCCTGGTAACCTCGACCACCTTGGTGTCGCTATGGCCAGAGTCAGGGTCCATAACACCGGGTCGCTCCGCCACCCTGGGGTTACTCTGCCACCCTGAGCCTGAGGTCATTCCAGCCACCCTTGGGTCACCTCCCGTTAGGGGTGGGCAATGGGTTGGCCCATACCAAATAAAATTGATATTTGGACCAGACCACACCGAATCGAATATAATAAGGTCCAATCTTTGATCTCGTGAATTTATAAATACTAAAGAAAAACAGGCAGAATTGACATTTGGATCGACCCAAAGGGGGCCAAATGCACTATTGGCCCCGTCCTTGATCCTAAGATATCTTTCACGATTGGAGCACAATTCTCCTGAGTTTGCTCCAATCCGGTCTAGACCGGACTGATGCCCACACCTACCTCCAGTCACCCACCAGGTCACCTCTGATCGCCTCGACCACCCTAGGTCACTCCGACAACCCTGGAGTCACCTCCGACCACCCCTTGGGTCGCTTCCGTTTACCACTGTGTCACCTCTGGTTATCTCCGAACACCTCCCCATAATCCAGGGTTACCACGCCCACCCTATGATCACTCCGACAACCCCGAGGTCATTCACCCCAGGTCACCCAGCTTCCTTGGCCACGTACTCTCATGATGTGTCTTCTCTTTACCCCCGAGCTTTAGACGAAAACACGTACCCCTTCATGATCGCCCAAAGGCCTCTATAAAAGGCCACTTTGTCTCTGGGTTAAGGTAAGCACAAATTCTCATACCTAGACTCGTGCACTCTTACTATAATTAGAGTAGATATTCATTCTCAACTCCATTCCCTCATCTATCTTTTCGAGGTCATGTTCATCTCTACTCTAACCACTAACTAACTGGAGCGTCGGAGAGTGTCCCCGTCGAGATCGGTCGGTAGAGCTTTTCTGCAGGAGGCAACCAGAGCTTACATCACGAGAGTAGTTCGAAGTGAAAAGGTGACCGTCAACTGGCTCTGGTGCCCAACATAAAAAAATAAAAATAAAAACTCAACATCCACTACAGTCCCAAACATCAACAATAAGTTTTCTAGCCTACTTGATGTTCTTTGTAGATGGTTTGTTATATTTCTTTTGTTTGTATTTTGTGGTTTGCTTCATGATAGTTATGATAAGGCACGAGATGGATAATAAATGAACAACACAAATTTTCATAATGACAAGCGTATCCTTCTTATTAAAAACCATTAGTAGTGGCCGAAACCAATGAGCTAGCAAGCCAAGTAGCCAACCCATCCCAAATAGGCAAATATGAAATACCCCACTCGGCCAGACCAACGGATAGCGCCAACCATGGTTTCAGTAGATAAGATCGAAAGAACGAAAGCCGCCACGCATGGGACCCAACACTATTGAAAACTGCATGACGTCACAAATATTTGAATTTTCCCATTTCGCCACATTCAATTCTGCCCCTGCTACCTTTTACCTCCCTCTCACCATGAACTACTACACACACAAAAGCACAATTATTCTCTCTCTCTCTCTCTCTCTCTCTCGAACCCTCCCTCTCTGTTTGAATCATCTATTCTCGTCTGCAGAAAGGCCATCCATCCACACCCTGACTCTGTCCCTTCTCCCTTCAAACTCTGTTGTTCAAGCTGAGCTTCTCGTATAGATGACGACCATGGAGAGCTTGATAGGTTTGGTCAACAGAATTCAGAGGGCCTGCACAGCGCTCGGCGACTATGGCGGCGGCGATACTACCTTCTCTTCTCTCTGGGAAGCGCTTCCTTCTGTTGCCGTCGTCGGAGGACAGGTAACAATTGTACTCTGCCTCTGCCTCTGCCTTTTACTTCCTTCTCCCTCCCAATTTTAACCCTCTCCCCCTCAATTCCCCCAACAGAGCTCCGGCAAGTCTTCCGTCCTTGAAAGCATAGTTGGCAGGGACTTTCTCCCTAGAGGATCAGGTTTTCGGTTTACTCACCGCGGGCTCTTTTAGTTTTCGTTTTTGGGGGTTTGTTTCTCTGTTGTTTTATGTTTAGGGGTGAGTGATTTGCAGGGATTGTGACGAGGAGGCCGCTGGTGTTGCAGCTTCACAAAACTGAAGAAGGAACAGAGGAGTATGCCGAATTCCTCCACCTTCCTAACATGAAGTTCTCTGATTTTGGTGGGTAATTCTATCGTATCGAGGCTGTGCTCTCTTTCGGTTTTTCTCCTGCATAACTAAAGAGGCTAGGAGGTTCAATGTGCAGCCGTTGTGCGCAAGGAAATCCAGGATGAGACGGATAGAGTGACTGGGAAATCGAAGCAGATATCTCCTGTTCCGATTCACCTCAGTATTTACTCTCCCAATGGTGGGTTGCTTGTTACTTTTTCTTCACAATCACTGCCTACTGTCTGTTGTTCTTTCGTCTTGCTCAAGGATAATACTTGTGGAGAAGCTTTGATACCTTGGTTCAATTTCGGGGTAACCCAATTGCTGACTTGCTTAATTCTACCTTGCAGTTGTTAACTTAACTCTCATTGATCTACCTGGTTTGACAAAAGTTGCTGTTGGTACGTAGCAGAGTCTACTTTCTCGGTGGTTTGTGTTGAGTTCTGCTATGTGTGGAGCTTCTAGTATAATTAGTTTAACATCTCATTGACCGCTGAGAATGATTTTTTTTCTTTTCCTTTAGAGGGCCAGCCTGAGAGCATAGTTCAAGACATAGAGATGATGGTTCGTAGCTACGTTGAGAAGGTACTCTATGAACCCATCCTCCTATGGAATTCGGAATCCATGCACCTTTGCTTTTGGTTTCTTTTTTATTTGTTGAGAAATATTTAAGACGGTTATTGAGAGATAAGTGGCTTTGCGGAGAAGAAGCAGCCTATATGTAATTTAAAGCTGCCACAGTCTGAAGCGAACGACTATCTAAATATTCTCTTGGAGGAATGTTTTTGTGGATCCATTTGCTCAACTTGAAGGGAACATTCTGGCATAATGCTGCTGTGCTTTAAACTTTAAAGAGTAATCTTCTTTTCTTGCTTTACTTACCTTTTCACTTGGTTTGCAGCCAAATTGCATTATCCTTGCTATATCTCCGGCTAACCAAGATATAGCAACATCTGATGCTATCAAACTTGCAAGGGAAGTGGACGCCCCAGGTATTGTAGTTCCGTTCTGATATCGGTTAAGCTCTATATTACTGGACACATTGTATGTCTTGATTTTAAGTTCGTAAGCGCCTAAGAATGCTTCTCATTGTTGTCAATTTTCCAGGTGAAAGAACATTTGGGGTCTTGACGAAGTTGGATTTGATGGACAAAGGAACTAATGCGCTCGATGTACATGCTCCTTTTTGCTCTTACTCCATCTTAGTTCCTTGCAAATTTTGTCTCGGTGCTTGAATTACACGGATACAAACATGTAAACTTAGTCGCTTACTTGTTTTCCATTTTAGGTGCTTGAAGGAAGATCTTACAGATTGCAACATCCTTGGGTCGGAATCGTGAACCGTTCACAGGCTGATATAAATAAAAATGTGGACATGATAATTGCAAGGCATAAGGAAAGGGAGTACTTCGCTACCAGTCCTGACTATAGCCATCTAGCCAACAAAATGGGTTCCGAGTATCTTGCGAAACTACTTTCAAAGGTGCGATTTAAGGATCCTTTGCTGCTTAAATGGGTGCTCATCTTGTACCTTCGTGGGATGTCGTTTATTATAATGTAATCGTGTTTCACCGGTTTTCAGCATTTGGAAGCTGTGATCAGGGCTCGTATACCAAGTATTACATCCATGATTAACAAAACAATTGAAGAGCTTGAATCCGAGATGGACCATCTGGGTAGGCCTATAGCGGCTGACGCTGGGGTAGGTTGCTCGATTTGAGCTCTTTACTTTCCAATTGCTTTCAATGAAACACTGACCAATTTTTTTCTTATTAGGCTCAACTATACCTGATTCTAGAACTTTTGCGTGCATTTGACCGGGTATTCAAGGAGCATCTGGATGGAGGGTGAATCTCCCATTTGCTTTATCAAGAATTTTGTTGTTGTCATGGGTGTTATTCTAGTTCTCACCGTATCAAAGAAATGTGAATTTGTTGGTTGGTCTTTTACCTGTAGCCGTCCTGGGGGAGATCGAATCTATGGGGTGTTTGACAATCAGCTTCCAGCTGCTTTGAGAAAGCTTCCATTCGATCGACATCTTTCAATGCAGAATGTCAGGAAAGTAGTGTCTGAGGCAGATGGTTATCAGCCACATCTGATTGCCCCAGAGCAAGGCTACAGACGTTTAATCGAGAGTTCTCTAAACTATTTTAGAGGCCCAGCTGAGGCTTCTGTGGATGCTGTAAGTTCAGCTCATTCTTGTTTCTGAACAGTGTATACGACATCAAAATCGTATTTGTTTCTCAATGGGTAGCTTCCTCAACATTGCCATTCAGGTTCACTTCGTGCTGAAAGAGCTGGTCAGGAAATCAATTGGGGAGACTCAGGTTGGGATTGTTTCTTGTTTGTATAACCCCCTCTCACATCTGCTGGCCTCCCTTCCTTCTTCTGTGGTCCGGATGAGTTGACATTCTAACGGTGGTGCGATTTTTGGGAGGCAGGAACTGAGACGGTTTCCAACACTGCAAATGGAGTTGGCAGCAGCGGCTAATCATGCACTGGAGAGGTTCCGGGATGACAGTAAGAAGACTGTCGTTCGGCTGGTTGATATGGAGTCATCATACTTGACAGTGGAGTTCTTCAGGAGGCTTCCCCAGGAGGTAGAGAAAGCAGCAAGCGGACCGGGTGGACCTGTGTCCCCAAATGTCGACCGGTACACAGATGGACACTTCAGGAGGATCGGGTCAAATGTGTCATCATACGTCGGGATGGTGTCCGAGACACTGAGGAACACAATCCCAAAGGCAATCGTGTATTGCCAAGTGAAGGAAGCGAAGCAGTCACTGCTCCACCACTTCTACATGCAGATAGGGAAAAAAGAGGTATGTTTTCGAACGGTATTGAGTCGTTTTTTTTAATACATATAATGTCTGTCTGAGTTTACATTATGCTCCTTGTGGTTGTGGTGCCATGTTCAGGGGAAGGAGCTGGCTCAGTTGTTAGATGAAGATCCTTCTTTGATGGAAAGAAGGGTACAGTGTGCCAAGAGGCTGGAGTTGTACAAGTCAGCTAGAGATGAGATAGATTCTGTATCATGGGCACGCTGACTCTGGCGATGATGATTTGTTGTATTGAGGCCTATACCATGACATGTTATATATTAGCTGAGATCAGACGTAGATATCATTCTTTTATTTCCCTAGTTTTGTACTAGGCTAGAGTTTGAGAGTGCTAATTCCTGGTTTTGTGATCTATTTTGTTTTGTAGCTAATGTGAGACAATATCCACTTTTGTTTAACAGGCCGGCAGTTTGGAATTTATTTATTAGGAGAGTGTTTACGTGTGTTGATATTTGTACCGAAAAAATCAACGGTAGGGTGTTCTATGATCTAATAGTAATTCAATCGTTAGTATAATGAAATATTATCTATTGGTTTAGCGTCCGACACTGGTATTTGTAGTTAAATAGCGGGTAGTTTCATGAACCACAGTTTAGGGTGCTAGAAGAATTTCATATATATCTTATTAATCCTGATTCGTTCTAGTAATTTATTCTTATAATATTACAGGTAAAACAAAGAAACAAAAAGAACCCACTCTTCTTGCTTGCCATGCAAGGCACCACCTTCCCTTCTTCCTCCCAAACTGGATCTTCGGAACACTTCACGACTGTTCTGAGGGAAGTGAAGCTCAAGGGTGCAGACTTTCTGAGGTCAATTCGTCACTACTGAGGTTGTCCATCTGAGCAAGCAGGAGATCATGCACCCTCTGTTTTAGCTGCACAACGCGGAGCACAGCAGTAAGCGTAGTCAGATGGTAGCCGGCATCGGCATTTTAATCCTCGAATACTGTTGTAAGCAAAGACTAGAAGACAGTTTCTCTTCGAGAGAGAGGAAAGCCAGAGACAATGGGGTAACAGGGGCTTTCCCAAATGCAGATGACTGGGATGAAACGGTAAGCAAAGAGAGAGAGACCCTAAAATGTTCATGGACATGGCTTAGAACTTTCTCAATTTGGATGAGAGCTCTAATATAAAAAACAGTAGCTATACCCAGGGAACCCGAAAAACAGACTCAGTATCCAATTTCCACACACTACCTTCTTCGTCTAAACCGAGAACCATCATCAGCATGTGGAAAAAATTTACCTCATTCATCCCTTCCTTGGTCTTGATTGATACATGGATTGCACCAGCAGGTCCCATCTTGCGATAACTTTCCGCTTCAGGAGCAGCATTGACCTCGGCATTATTATCATCAGTGATGAAGAACACAGGAGATCCTTGCAATATATCACACTTGGAGACTACATCCAGCCAAAGATGATTGCTATATCTCTCCTTAATCTCCTTGTATATAACAAACTGTATAAAAAAAAAAAACATAGTCAAAAGCAAATTTCTGAAAGCACATCAACCCGTATTTGTTTTTTTCTTTTTCTTTTATCAGCCAATACAATGGATCTAGATTCAAATCTACTGATGATCAACTCACGAACAAAACCAAGCCACTGCCTTAGCCCAAGCTGAAAATGAAATAGACACCCAGACAAACCCGGACATAGTTGAGAATCTCTTATGCATAAGTAAGATTTGAAAGGCCACAGGGAAGGCAGTGGAATAGCTCGAAGGCCAATACTGATTTGCAGCAGTGGTCAAAATCACAATTCTACGTAGAGGCGTTTTGGTGACCTAGAAGCGTAAAAACGTAAGCTTTAAAGCGTAGATTTTGACTGAAATCGCAAGGGAAAAGCACAATTGTACGTAGAAGCGTTTTGACGACCTAAAAGTGTAAACACGTAAGTTTTTAAGTTAAGCGATTTTGACTGCATTGATTTGCAGAAGTGCTTGTCTGGTTCTTTCTAAATTATCTTTACACACATGTTACCTGATCAGAGGGCGAGGTCCCACATTCCCCTGTAAGATCATGAACATACAGAATGGCGGTTGGAAGATGAGATAGGACAGCAAGAGTCAATTTCTCCAAATTGTTCCTGTCCTCTGCAGGGTTCCAAGAAGAAGATTAGATCTGGTAAGCAGAATCATAAAACACACTTTTACAATTATCAGTGATGTATAGGCAGTCAAGAAGTATTTACAAACTACTAACTGTGAGGGGTTGATCTAAATCACATATTTCGTAATACCAGCTTCTCCGACAGACAGATAAATTCTATAGAAAACATCATAAACGTGGTTTTATCTTGTCCAGTTGTCCTGGTAAGTTTGGTGAAAGCATACGAAGCATGTATGATAGGTTTTACTATCAGAGAGAGGAACCAAAACTTAGGCCGAAATCAGACATATTCTCTGGAAATAATTACAGAGTCCAGATGGCATGGTTCTGATTTGGAAATAGTGAGAGCAAGAAAACAACATTGGGCACCTGTAAAACAATCTTGAAAAGCATTTAATAGAACCAAGGCCTGTCACAGCCATATAATAATCCGTGGATTTATTATGCAATTTATTAACAACACCAGATATTCTTCAAGTTTGATCCATCATAGTAAAAGGAGCTGCATGTTAACGAAACAACAACTACAGCATGAATACACAAATCCCATACCGTCGGATCTCTTCAGTAGACCAGGAGTGTCTGTGACCTGGAGAAAGAACAAATAAGAACAATTGAACAAGGTCAGACAAGAAGAGAAAATAACTTGCTAGCCCATGTACCTTTACTGTGTGCTTGGAGTCATGGGAAAGGGGATTGAGGTTTGGCGGGCATTGGAAGGAGAATGGAGAAGGTTGATGAGAAATCATTAACCTGGAAATGCTTAAAGTTTAGCGCAATGTGACCCATTAAAATTCCTCTAGTCGTGAAAGGGTAGTTGCAGACCTGAAAGCACACAAAAGGGAAGAGCCCAAGAATGTGATTATTGAGAAAACCTTAATCACCAAGATTTATCAAATATTTACAGCATGCAATCTAATGCTAAGAGCTGAAATTCCTGAAAATTAATAATTTCAAAATAACAGATCAACCTCGGGCTTCCCGGTAGATAGTTCCCGGACCAATGATGATTTCCCCACATTGGGTGCTCCAACCAGACACAAAGTCGGTGTTTTTAAATCAACCACTGGCATTGCCCGCAGACTCTGTGAAATAAATAACCATCAGAAGGGACTACTCCACTAAAATTTGAATTAATGAGAGCAGCATGACTAGGGAGGACAAATAGCCAAATGCATCTCCAGTTTGCTAAAAAGAGATTACTGAAATAGACCACCAAGTCAATATAATATGTGTATCCTATATTCTGTTTCCCTCTCAAAGCTAGTGGTTCAACAAGTAAACGTGATAGATACTCTGAATTACCTGGCAAAATATATATTTTAATAACAGATGCCCTCATGAACCATTCTAAATAATCTCATAAACTAACATGATGAGGATGACTAAAATCACCAGAAAGGTAAGAAACCGAAAACAACTACTAAAAAGACAAAATCAACTCTACTGGTACCATGATACCTTTGCAATATTCATCAACTCATCAACTGCCTTCCCATCCGACGTGAAAACACCTTCAAGTTTTTCTAGACCCTGCAAGACATATGTAGAGATATACGCATCAAACTATTACCAGGTGAAAAATCGGAAGCGAATGGATAATTAATTACCTCTTTTAAGCTTTCCTCAGCTTCCCGTTTCTTGAGTGTCTGCCAGGAGTCCTATCTCAGTTAGTGAGTGAAGACATGAATTAAACAGGTAAAGCGCAAATGCATTATTATAACCTAATCATAGCACACTGCATTGCTATGTTAATCAGCAGCACAGAATTATAATAGAGACATCATTTTTTTTCAAGATAATAGAGACATCAAATACAAAAGCACTAGATGACAGAAATATACAAGAACCAAGCAGCCAGCAAACATACAAGCAGAAAAGTGCGTAGCATGGTGGCAGCACAAGTTCCCCTTTTCAGCTTTTAATTTATTGCGGCCAGACTGTTGTTATCGAGTTTGAAAGGGCATACTGATGCACAGACTGGATCTATGGCACAAACAAATGAATCTTAAAAACTGACATTCTAAAGGAAGAATTATTTGCATTCACTATCTATTCATTGGATGCACAAAACAATACATTCTCAGAGAGAAAAACTAAAAGCAGATGCCAAAATAGATACGCACAGTTAATCGACTAGAACTGACAAGAGTAACGTGAATGTACAGTGCTGAGTTTGTTAGTAAAGGCTCTAACCTTAGCACAGAGAGAAGCATGCTCTTTTCCCACAACCACCACCTTCCTTTTTAAAGCATCCACTTTTTTCAACACCTGATAAATCCAGCTGAATGCGTAACTGCAAGATGACTCTAATGTCCGTGCATTCAGCATGCTTTGTACAAGTAGCTAAAGAAAGAACACTCAATCTTTTCGAAGGAACAAGTAGAAACCTATGGAAAAAGTAATTCAAATTGCTGAAGCTAATGACCAACATAAAAAGAATACATTTCGAATTCCCACTCTTTCTTTTGACATGCTGCAGTTCTTTAAAATGTGTTGAAGTGAAGAAGAAATAAAACATTCAAGATTACATATGGTTGCAAATTGCAAGACATCAAAGGATCATTTATATGCAACGGATCAGCAAAATACCTCCTCATAAACTCCATCACCAAGAGTCAACTCCACAAGCGATCGTTCATAAGGATGCAAGTACTTCCTCTTCGGAAAATTTTCAAGATATGCCTTCAAAGGAGCAGCCAATTCCTGGTGAGCGTAACACTCGAATAAGAATCCATGTATATTCCGCCCCCTCTATGATTCAAGTAAAATGGAATTCACTCGTCATTTCCAATATCACAGAAGCCATAGGATTGCTCACTTTCATCAACGCATCAAGCTGCTTTGCACCTCGGTTTCTCTCCCTCCTTGCGATGTTAGCGATGCCTACAAACCATAATTTAAAATTGTGATGTGGCAAACATGAGAGAAAAAGCATTGCTAAATTGTAACCAAGACTCACCAAAAGAGACCCTACAAATCGAAGTCAGATGGAGATGAGTTACAAGAATTCATCGTAATAACACTATCAAATGAGACCGGAAGAATGGCCGACTGATAAATCACCTTTGGTTGGTTCGACTCTCCTAGCTTTCCGCAATGCAGAAGCAAGTATATCAACAGACGGCATCACCATGGGTAACTTCTGGAAGGCACCAACCGTATCAATCTCTGGGGTTGGTTTGACCTGAAAGTTTAACAGCATTTTACAGAGAACTGGTAAAAAAAGATGCTTTGTCTGAACGACGGGAAAATTGAAGGGGGAAAGAGGAAGCACCGTGGTTTGAGTATTAGGTTGAACAGCTTGGGAGGTGGGTATGTAGCTACCCTTCACAATCTGATAGGACACCGTTTGAACATTCCGACAGAAGCAGGTTTCTGGGTACTTAACCGTTTGCAGAAGGAACGATCCTGCAATTTTGAAGCAGCAGCAAAAGAAATAAGGAAAAGGGAAAATGAGCTGGAGAAGGAGAAGAGAGCGAGCGAGCGAGAGAGAGAGAGGGAGAGAGAAGGACCTGGGGGGATTCTGGGGGAACAAGTCCGCCATGACTGGAAGAGGGTAGAAGCTCCCTTCATCTCCCTGCTTTGGTCACTCTAATTTAATCTTACAACACTAACAGGTATGTGGTGGTGGATATGACCTATGGGGCCTGTTGGTAAATGGGACGGCGACCGGGGGGCGGCGGGGGACCGGCGGAGGGCGGGACGGTTGCTGCTGCGGCGGAGCCTTGCGGAAAACAGAATATTTTATCTTCTTTCTTAATGTCAAGGAGGGTTCTGTAAACTCTTCCTCCACGCTAGCCGCTTCCCGGCTCCCGTATCAACCCTTAGCAAATTTTTTATTTTGTTTTCCTGAAAATCTATTTTCACCATTTAATTTGGCCACCATTTTCTTCTTTTTTTTTTTTATGGTTAATTTGGCCACCATTTTCCATTACTTATCGTTTATGCAATTTGTGGGACTTAATTGGCATGTGAAATATTTATTTTATAGTTCTTTCACCGAGAAGATGTGTATTAAATATTAATATTTGACGTTTTATAATTCACTCACTCAAAAGAGAAATTTTACAATGCTATATAGTATTGGTGCTATAGGTTTTTGCCTTTATGGTACAACTTAAAATTGTACATTTGCGTTATGGTACAACTTCAGATTGTACCTATATTTTTTGTGCAAATTCTTTTACGGTACAACTTGAACTTGTACCTTTATGTGATGGTACAACTTCAAGTTGTAAAGTTGTACCATAACATAATGGTACAAATTGCTTTATGGTACAACCTAAACTTATACATTTAATATTATGGTACAACTTTGAGTTGTACATTAAAACATCAATGCTATATAGCATAGTAGAAGTGCTCCACTCAAAATTATTGAAAGTGAGAGTTTATTTATAGATATATATGTTGTGATATATTTTGAGTAAGAAAAGGATATTTTGACCCTGAATTGATTGGAGTTTGAAGACATTGTACTATATTCTAAGTTTCTAACCCTTAAAGATAATAAAAAAAAAATCTAAGTCTTGGATCTATAAATCTCATATGCTAACTGCTAAGATATATTCAGTTAGTTACCATAATCGACAGAATGGTTCATCGAAATACACCGAATAAACTACACGCACCATCTTAGTTTTATGATTTAGGGGTCGTTTGGTTTATGTGATTGTTTGGTTTTGATTGTTACAATACTTGTATTGTTTATAATTCATTGTTTTTCTGTTTTTTTTTTATGCAAAGACAATATATGTATTGTTTACTTGATGTTACAGAACCAATCATCCATTATGAATGATTGTACAATCACAGCTAAAAGATGAGATTGTTTTATTCCAACTTTAACCTTCAGAAATGATCTTTTGCATTGCAAAGAAGGGGTTCAAGTGACACTTTCCATTAAAATGTGAATTTCCTTTTTCCCTATTGAAAACACAAACATATAAACCAAACATTGTAATCTACAATTGATCAAATTCAACAATACGTGTATAATATAATACATCTACTGATCACAATACATCGATTTAACAATCATGTTCCATAATCCGATTAATTCTATGTGTAGATAGCATTTTCTTACCAAAAATATATGGTACCATATAATTACTCGGGGTACGATAGAATGCACCATGTATCTATTAACACATAGTGTAGACAGTACATTTTAGAGTTTGGATTCAAAATGTTGCAAGGAGATCGACTTTTAAAAAACTAGTTTTGAGCCCGCCCCTTGGGCGGGTGAGTTTCATTTCATTTTTCATTAACACGAATCAATTTTAGGACTTTGCTACAGTGACATGCATGTTATCGTAACTTGCACTTTTAGGTCGACCTCATATAGGATTAGGTCAACCTAATCTGCACTTTTAGGTCGACCTAATATACCATTTCAGTTTTGTGAGGTTCAACTAGGGGTGGGCAACGGGACGAGACGGGATACCCGTCCCATTGTCCCATTTGGAGACCAAAGTCCATCCCATATCCCAAACCCATATGGGAAACGGGTACCCATTACCCGTACGGGACGGATAACGGGTACCCATACTACCCATAAATACCCAATGACATCACATTACATATCTTAATAATAACATGCTCTTGCGGGGAATAATAAGAACACGAGATGAGCAAAAACATAAATTCAATCTCTATATACACAAGCATTCATTTCAAAACATGTCTCACTGCAGGCTGTTGTCGCCAAATACATGAGCAAAAGTTCGTAATGGCTGTTGCTGCCATTCTCCCACAGTCCCACTGCAGGCTGCTGTCGTACTAGAATGGAGAGGGACTGAGAGGGAGAGCTCAGAGGCGGCGGCGAGCTAGGTTTCGTGATTTCGTCTCTACTCTCTCATCCCGAAGACGACTCCTCCAGGCTCCAGGGACCAGACAGACTCACAGACTTGAGATTCCAGTCAGTCCAGAGAAGCTGCGTGTCGCGTCTGCTAGGGCCTAGGGGTGCGTCTCACGGTCTCAGTGGGTAAGGGCCGAAAATGAATTTTGAATTGGGTTGGGCGCATCACGCATGGGCTGAATTAAATCTGTCTTTGTAATTTGAATGGGTACAACGGGTACCCATATTACCCAAACGGGTATTCGCGGGTAACCCCCGGGTACCCATATTAGGACTGTACAATCCCAAGTCTCATTCGTTTAAAATATTACGGGTAATATGGGTACTCGTAACCCTTAAAAAACGGGACGAGTACGAGTATACCCAAATATCCGTTTCTCGTTGCCCACCCCTAGGTTCAACGACGCGGTTGACCTTTTATAGCAAATGGTCGACCTCTTTGGGAAGCGAACAAAAAGAAAGGTCGACTCAAATACCTCATAGGTCGACCATTTTGATTAACTGAGGTCGACCTCATAAGTACGTGGTCGACCGCGTGCACACCGTATCCGTATTGGATAAGAATTCCAACACCAGAAAGATAACCCTAACTTATCTACCACTTAATTCGACCCATTCTCGTCCTAAATATCTATAAATACGAATATATGTCACCTTCACCGCCACCAAAACTCTGAATTAGGTTTTTTTTTACGGTTAGAGCTTTTGTGAAGAAGATCCTTTACGGTTGCTGCTATACGTGATTCAAGAGGTCGACCACGTGGAAGTTATGAGTCCTTGTTATCATTATTTATGACTGATTATGTTGGTTTGAAACGTAATGTGTACGAGCAAAAGAACCACCCACATCGACTTACATGAGCAGAAAAGACACAGGGCATAAGTTGATTTTTTTGTATTCGGTCGACTACGAAACCAACACTTGATCTTTATTTTACGTCAAATGACGATGGATAAATGGATACAACACTTATCTTTTATCTAGTCGACCTCTTTCTGTAAATGGTCGGCCATTTTGTTAATGACCGCCATCAAGTGGTCGACCTATATACCTTTACGGTCGACCATTTTGCTTCCGACGCCAATGAAAAGGGCGACCGATGTTTTATTGTGGCCGACCAACAATGACAACTTAAACTACAAACGGTCGATTACTACATTTTAAAGGTCGACCATGATAAGTCATCAGGGTGCCCACATTAGTTATTCGGGAACCTTACAAAACTGAAACGGCATATTAGGTCGACCTAATCCTATATAAGGTCGACCTAATCCTATATAAGGTCGACCTAAAAGTGCAAGTTACGGTGACATGCATGTCACCATAGGCATACCCTCAATTTTAATATGACATTTCAATTATTTGTATTGTCATTCTATAACTTTTGTAAATGTGTTATTCAAAATTGTGCGAAGATTAATATATTCCATATTCGTACGCTTTATCATGTAACTTATAGTTGCAAACTGTTCTTTTCATTAGTAGCATTAAAATAGTTTAATTTGTAACCACTCCCGCATGATTAGTCTACACAATAAATAAAAGCCAAATGAGAAAATTTGAAGCCCCATTTCAAATTTCCTGCATCCAGAGTGAAAGTATGAAGGACTGCATCCAGAGTGAAAGTAGGAAGGACATTTTGGTCTTCACAATTACTTTTTTTTATTCATTAAAAAGACACTTACTAGGATTCGAACCATGACCACTTTAAAGAAAAGCAAAGATCATAACCAATCACACTAAGTACATTTGTTGTATCTTCTCCCATTTCAAATTCCCTGCTCCAGGAGCGTTTGTAGGAAGGGTAGAATAGGGAGTGTCAAAAAAAATTACCTCTGTGGAACGAGCCAACTTACCATACACATTCGGATTTAAACGGGTCCAGGAGTGTCAATTTTTTTCTTTAAGTCCTTTTATTTCTCCGTGGTGGTAAAATATATATGAAAAGGCAAAAGCAATACTCCTTTTTTATTGCTAAAAAGAAAAAAAATTAACAATAAATTAATGCATGGATTCTAATGGGCTAACCGCTAATCATAAAATAAAAGAGTTGAATGGGCCTGACCTACACGGGATTTGCCCATCAAGTAAAACAAATGAACATCATGGGTTTGTCATTCTAAAACAAGCTATTTTCTCTAGAATAATATATATTATGCTATTATTTTATATCTTAGTGGCTAAAATATAATGTATTTTAAAGTTATTCAATGGTTCAACCTCGACCAACCCAATTAGTCCAATTTTTATCATTTTAAATATATATTATGTTATTATTTGATATCATAATGATTAAATTATATTGTATATTATAGGGAATTGTTTGGTATTTGTTAGTAAAAAACTAAACATAAAGATCTATTTAGTTATTTTTAACATTAAAACGATCCTAAACATTTTCAGTTTCCTTTCGAAATTCTATAGTTTTATTCCGGAATCAGTGATGTGCAAATGGCGAATTGCAGTCATCTCTTTTCTTTCATTATTTTTTATTTTCAAATAGAAAGTTTAAAAGTAAAGAATAATTAGAGTTTGACATGGGTCGGTCAAACAAGCTGAATTTCAAGTTTTGGCCCATTTTGATCAAGTCTAATTTATAATCACATGGTTCCTTGATACCCGATAAAAATCTCAATCCAAACCAGTTTGGCAGGTGAGTCCGTGTTTACCACCATTTTCTAGGGATACAGGAACGGTGGTTCCTATCCCAAATCGTGTTGTTCATTCTTGATTTCTTTAGATTTTATCATGGCTTAGCAAAAAACCAGAAAATTTCTTTAGATTTTATCATGGCTTATCAAAAAACCAGAAAACACAATGATGATAAGATGAAAGTTTTATAAAGCAAATCAATCGGCCAACGGGCCGAGTAAAAGCTAGCAACGATTGTGAGATGCTCATTTCCCGAAAACCGGCGGGATAGACTATTTTTTATTCGATTTTCTGGAATTCGATTTCTGTAAAACTTACTCCACTCCACCTCATCATATTACCAGAAACAATATTGCTTCACAAGGTAACAGGTACTTGATTTTGGTTCATAAGGCTGATTTTTGATTCGTTGCATCATTCATGTCTCTTTCCTACTAAAATTCACTATTTTTATCACGTGTTTCCAAAAAAAAAAAACTATAAAACAATAAGCTATACACCCCATTACATTATCAAATTTCATACCTCACCTTCCTCCGACCAAATGGCCGGGGGGCCACACTAGTTGTATTTGTAAACGCATCATCATGCTCACTCACTTGATGATAGTCGACATGCTTATGTGTATTAACCCAAAACTTTTGTGTGATCGTAAAAATTGATTAGGTTGTACGGGTTAAACCACGAATTTAGCCTTTCAATAAAATATCCTCCTGTTTGGGTCATAAAATTTAAAACTTGAATTTTTATTTACTAACATGTACAAATTCTTATATGAACAACCACAAACATCTGAATTAAAATGTCTTTGGTTCAAAATATTCATAAAAATGGGAAAATGCCAATTTAGATTTAGTTATAGTAATAACTAATAATTAATAACATAATATATCCTAGCCCATCATGCCACAGGCGCACCCCTCTGGCCTCTATTTCGGTTTTTCTTTAAATTGGTTAATTAAAACTTAAAATTGTAAAAGGAAATGAAAAAGAGAATGAGGGGAATCATTTATATAGTTTTTTCGGGGTAAAATATCTCGGGTGCCACTTAAGTTTGAGAATTGGAGTTGGTATACCACTTAAGTTTGAATATGGCGTCGGGTACCATTTAATTCTATTATATGTGCACCGGGTACAACTTAAGTTTACTGTTAAGTGCATTCCGTTAAAGTTGACAAAATATTTTTGGAATATTCTGTTTTCTAAATTTCATAATTGGTCCTTCTATTTTTCTTATTGTAAAAAATCATTTGGACTTATGAAAAATATAATTTTTTATTGTTTATTTAGAATCCTCTTTTGAATATTTCATACCAAACCAATTTTTGAATAGAAATTTTAGAACCAATTATCATTATAATTATTTTCAATAATGTTCTAAAAAATTGAATTATTTCATGAATGTTGTAACTTTTATAGTCACATTTTCTTTTCTACATTTTTTACTGAATGTTGTAACTTTTATATTTTGGTTATTACTTGGTTATTTTTCATTTCTTTTTTTTTTCTTAATTTTTTCAATTAGTGAAATATGTGTAATTCTTTCTGATTGTGTTCCATTTATTCTTTTTTATTTTGATGTATTGATGATCGATTAGGTTCTATTTTAACTATTTTGTTTTGGTGAAGCTATTTTAACTATTTCTAATGGCGTTTCTAATTGAATTAGGGGTTTTAAATAGATATTCTAATATTTATTTTACCATATTTATTATTACATTTTACCATATTTATTATTCTTCTTGATATTTGTTTACTATTTTTACTAATTTATCTATTTTATTGAAAATATTTGATTAGTCAATCTAGTAATAATATGTTTAGAAGATTTTCTAATTATTATATTAGATAAAACTTGTTGAAATATAGTTTTGCATATTTTTTAAAGTTTTGGGTATCAAAAAGTAATTAAAAGTTTGGGTTGGATAGAAAAGTAGACGGATGTACATTTTGGCAACTTTAATGGTACCCGACGCCTTATTCAAAATTAAGTGGAATGTCTACCCCAATTTTCAAACTTAAGTGGTACCCGAGGTATTTTACCCAATTTTTTCGGCAAGCGTTGCAATCTTTCGGGGTTTTGGAAAACAAAAACGGGAAACATTTGTCTTTTAGTGATGCTGACATGATGCATAATTTTAGTTTAAGACTTATGTGGCAGGGGTCTATATCTTAAAGCCTTTTAATATTTTTATAGATAGATAGAAGATAGATTAACTTATAAATTAGTTTGTCAATTTAGAAATTTATTTTTCAAAATCTTCAAATTTAAAAACTAACTTCATCTCCGCTTCCTCCCCAACACCATCCACTTTCTCATGAAAAGAGTCGATCGTTGTGGGAGTACGGAAAATGATCTTGTAGCTCTCTTGGCTTCTTCTCAATTCTCATACGGTGGAATTAGGGTTGCGTGGTTGGTATTCTGTCATTGGGGTTCTTGGATTAGAACTTCGGGATCGGGGTTTGTGAGTGGGGTTGTGTAAGAAATACGGTTGTTCGGACACATGCGATTTTGTGACAATATACGATAGAGGGGATTTAGGAATTGTGAAGATGAATTAGGAATTTAAAAGAGAAATCATACAATTGAGAATTGAGGATTGAAGAATAACATGATAGAACGACTAGGGAGAATAGATGGGATTGCAGAGGATTGAGAAGAGAAATTAGAGTTAGGGAAATGCTATTCTTATTAATCTATGTTTGATACTGACATAATAACATAAGTACATATTTATATAAAAATATTGGAGAAACTAATTGACGCGGCGCAACTGGAGGACAAAGTCAAGGAAGCAGCTCGGTTGGAGAGGGAGCTGACGCCGCAAGCATGAGCCGACTTGCATTGCTGGACGTTTACTATTCATTATGTTTTTAGTATAAGGTTTTGCTATTCATTATGTTTCAGTATAAGGTTTTGATTTTTGTTGTTTTCATAATCCTTTTCGGAAGGGATTAGTCGGTCTATTTATAGGCAGCATGTAAACGTAAGGGAATTTTTTTTTTTTTTTTTTTGAGCTTTTATCAAATCATTGAGACCTTTGGGTTTTGTCCAGTGGATTCTGGTTTCTTGAGCACGAGTTTGCCGCTTGCAAGCTCCTGCGATCTCGGATTCAGCGTTTGCTAATCCTTTGAGTGTTTTCCGACTGCGTCAGGTGGTATCAGAGCAAGGCTTTTCCTTGTCTCTTTTCGAACTTCATCAATCATGGGAGACCAACCGGTCACGCGAGGAGACATCGAGGGTATCACCGCGGCTTTTACCACGGCCCTTGCTGCTTTGACGACTCAAGTAACAACATTAGCAACGCAGGTAAATGCCATCCATGCGGGAAGGAATAGGGACAGAAGGAATCAACAGCAGAGGCGACCGCGAGGCGGCATTCACGGCCAAGCCGATTCCGACTCTAGTTCGGAGGAGGAGGTCCGGGACGATGAGGAAGATGATGATCATCAGCGTGATCGCAATGATTATCGAGTCAAAGCGGATATTCCGTTGTTCCATGGGACTATGGGCGTTGAGGAGTTTCTAGACTGGCAGATTGAGGTCGATAGGTTTTTCGACGTAATGGAGGTACCTGAGCCCAAGCAAGTCAAGATGGTGGCGGTACGCTTGAAGAGCACAGCTGCAGTATGGTGGGATAAACTCGTCGTGCAGAGACAACGACAAAGAAAGGCCCCGATAAGAACCTGGAGGCGAATGAGGCAGTTGATGCTTGAACGTTTCCTCCCGGAGGATTATGAACAAATTCTTTACAAGATGTATATCGACTGTGTTCAGGGGAGGAGGAGCGTCACTGAGTACACCGCCGAATTCCTGCGTTTTTCGGAACGCAACGAGCTGAGGGAGACAGAGAACCAAAAGGTCGCCCGTTACATCAATGGTTTGAAGGGTTCAATCCAAGAAAAGATCGGGTTACAAACCGTTTGGACGGTGACGGAAGCCTCCACACTGGCATTAAAGGCAGAACTAATGGAGAAATCGCCCAGGAACTTTGCGCCCTTCCGTCGCTTTCCTTCGCCAGGGCAATCCGAAGCATTGATGGAGAAGGATAAAGGGAGTAATCCCAAAGAAATCCATCCCGCCGCTAAGGGACCTCACGACCCTGGGAGCTCCAACGCTAGCAGGGGTCCAGCCCCAAAAGCTGGTAATCCATACGCCAGGCCAACGGGGGATAAGTGTTATCGATGTGGAGGCCAGAGCCATCGATCGAATGTGTGTCCGTCAAGAAAGATGGTTGCGGTGATGGAGGAGAACCCAAAGAACGTTGAGGGTCACACCGAAGACGAAGAGTCCGACGAGTATGATGGGGTCGAGTTCGCGGAGGAAGAGTCCAAGGACGTCGTGAATATCGTCCTACGGCGAGTCCTCCTGACAGGGGCTGACGAGGGCCAACGCAAGAATCTCTTTCGTACGCATTGCTCCATCAACAACAAGGTATGTAACCTCATCGTGGACAACATGAGCACAGAAAATCTAATTTCTCAAAAACTGGTTGCGTATCTGGAGCTGCCAACTGAACCACATCCGCAACCGTATGCATTGGGTTGGGTAAGCAAAGGCCCTCAGGTTAAGGTAACGCAGACCTGCAAAGTTCCTATTTCTATTGGGAAGCATTACCAAGAGGTGGTGGCTTGTGATGTACTGAGCATGGACGTATGCCATGTACTTCTAGGGCGTCCATGGCAATTTGATAATGACGTTACCTATAGAGGAAGAGATAATGTGATAGTATTTACCTGGAAGTCGCATAAAATAGCAATGGCACCTGTGTCCGGCCCGGCCAAGCCGCTGGGGAAGGCGAAATCCAACTTTATTACGTTGGCCCAGGATGATGAAGACTTGCAGATGGCACTTCGGGAGTCCGAGTGGGTGTGCCCAATTGTAGTCAAGGGGCTGCTGAGCTCATCGCAACCTACTGAGCAGGTTATCCCCGCAGAAGTACAAGAGATACTAGGGGATTTCAAAGAGTTGATTTCAGACGAGCTGCCGAGCACGTTACCACCGATGCGAGACATACAACATCACATTGACCTGATCCCAGGATCCAGTTTGCCGAACCTACCACATTATCGCATGAGCCCTAAAGAAAATGAAATTCTCCGTGAACAGATCGAGGATGTCCTCAAGAAAGGCTTTATCAGGGAAAGTATGAGTCCATGTGCCGTTCCCGCCCTGTTAGTCCCAAAGAAAGGCAATCAATGGCGCATGTGCGTGGACAGCCGGGCCATCAACAAGATTACCATCAAGTACAGGTTTCCCATTCCCCGCTTGGAAGATATGCTCGATGAACTGTCCGGGTCAAAGGTCTTCTCAAAGATTGATTTAAGAAGCGGGTATCATCAGATTCGGATTCGACCGGGAGATGAGTGGAAAACCGCGTTCAAGAGTAAGGATGGTCTCTACGAATGGCTCGTCATGCCTTTCGGCTTATCGAACGCTCCCAGTACTTTCATGCGGCTCATGAATCAGGTTCTACGTCCTTTTATTGGATCTTTCGTAGTGGTTTACTTTGATGACATTTTGATTTACAGTAAGACCAAGGAGGAACACCTCGAGCAGCTGCGGCAAGTACTCCAAGTGCTCCATGAGAACAAGCTATACGTCAATCTCAAGAAGTGTACGTTCTACACGGATCAGTTGTTGTTCCTAGGATTCGTTGTGGGAGAACACGGGGTACAGGTGGACGAGGACAAGGTCCATGCCATCCGAAGTTGGCCTGCCCCCACAACCGTGTCGGAAGTTCGTAGCTTCCACGGGTTGGCTACTTTTTACCGCCGTTTTGTCCGCAATTTTAGCACCATCGCTGCGCCCATCACCGAATGTTTGAAGAAAGGGAAATTCGTTTGGGGTCCCGAGCAAGAACGAAGCTTCACTTTGATCAAAGAGAAGCTTTGCACAGCCCCCGTCCTCGCACTGCCCGACTTTGACAAGCTCTTTCAGGTAGAGTGCGACGCCAGCGGAGTCGGCGTAGGTGCTGTTCTATCACAGGAAAAGCGACCAATAGCTTTCTTTAGCGAGAAACTCAGCGATGCTAGACAAAAGTGGAGCACGTACGACCAGGAGTTCTATGCGGTCTTTCGGGCACTTCGCCAATGGGAACATTATCTAATCCAGCGTGAGTTCATCTTATTCACCGACCACCTTGCTTTGAAGTTTCTGCACAGCCAAAAGGTGATTAACAAGATGCATGCCCGCTGGGTCAGCTATCTCCAGAAGTTTCCTATCATAATCCAGCACAAGTCTGGCATCCAGAACAAGGTCGCAGATGCCCTGAGTCGGCGCGCATCTTTGTTGGTTACTCTGGCCCAAGAAATTGTCGGGTTTGAGGTGCTTAGGGACCAGTACGCCACCAACCCCGATTTCGGAGAACTGTGGTTTAAATGCACTCATCAGCACCCCAGCGCAGATTTTCACGTCCGCGACGGCTATTTATTCAAAGGAGACCGTCTCTGCATCCCGAATTCTTCACTACGGGAACAACTCATTCGTGAGCTCCATGGCGGCGGCCTCAGCGGTCATTTGGGACGTGACAAGACCATCGCCAGCTTAGAGACACGGTTCTACTGGCCTCATCTGCGACGTGACGCAGGTACCATTGTACGGAGATGTTTCGTATGTCAAACCTCGAAAGGCCAATCCCAGAACACCGGTCTTTATATGCCTTTGCCGATTCCTGAAGATATTTGGCTGGATCTCTCGATGGACTTTGTTTTGGGTTTACCCCGCACACCACGAGGCGTGGATTCTGTCTTTGTTGTTGTCGATCGATTTTCCAAAATGACCCACTTTATTGCATGCAGGAAAACAGCCGATGCCTCTAACGTCGCCAAACTGTTTTTCAAAGAGATTGTCCGCCTGCATGGTGTCCCTGTCTCGATCACTTCTGACCGCGACACCAAGTTCCTCAGTCACTTCTGGATTACTCTCTGGCGGTTATATGGGACTGCCCTGAACCGGAGTTCCACAGCGCATCCCCAGACTGACGGCCAGACGGAGGTTACTAATCGCACTTTGGGTAACATGATCCGAAGTCTTTGCGGCGATAAACCTCGACAGTGGGACCTATTCTTACCTCAGGCCGAGTTTGCTTACAACACGGCCGTCCACTCGGCTACAGGCAAGTCCCCGTTCTCTATTGTCTACACGTCCCCCCCTCGGCATGTGGTGGACTTGATTCCCCTACCCCCGGCTTCGGTCGCGAGCAAGGCCGCCATCGATATGGTTCACGATTTCCAGGCTGTCAAACAAGAAGTCCGCACCAAGTTGGAGGCCGTAGGCCAAAAGAATAAAGCTGCTGCCGATATTCATTGCCGTTCTAAAGTCTTTGCTGTCGGTGATGAAGTGATGGTGTTTCTACGCAAGGACCGATTTCCTGTGGGTACGTATGCCAAGCTGAAGCCCCGCAAATATGGTCCTTTCAAAGTGTTGCGGAAGATTAATGATAACGCTTATGTCGTCGACCTGCCCGCCGACATGATTATCTCCAACACCTTCAATGTGGCTGACCTGTACGCATTTCATGATGATATTCCCCTATATCCCGATATGAACTCGAGGTCGAGTTCTTTACAGGTGGAGGAGACTGACGCGGCGCAACTAGAGGACAAAGTCAAGGAAGCAGCTCGGTTGGAGAGGGAGCTGACGCCGCAAGCATGAGCCGACTTGCATTGCTGGACGTTTACTATTCATTATGTTTTTAGTATAAGGTTTTGCTATTCATTATGTTTCAGTATAAGGTTTTGATTTTTGTTGTTTTCATAATCCTTTTCGGAAGGGATTAGTCGGTCTATTTATAGGCAGCATGTAAACGTAAGGGAAATTAATTTTTTTTTTGAGCTTTTATCAAATCATTGAGACCTTTGGGTTTTGCCCAGTGGATTCTGGTTTCTTGAGCACGAGTTTGCCGCTTGCAAGCTCCTGCGATCTCGGATTCAGCGTTTGCTAATCCTTTGAGTGTTTTCCGACTGCGTCACTAATAACCATAAAACTAGTATCACTTATAATTCAATAGTATGTTTCTAACAGGTTGTAGACTTGTAGTGATGGAGGTTTTGAGATTGGAGTTCCAAGGATGGTGTTCTGGGGTTGGGATTTTGCTATGTAAGGAAGTGGTTAAGTATCATACATGAACCTCTCCCAACAACTCGAGTTATTGGGACCAGTTGGTTTATGACACTTTGGGATCAAATAAAGCTTGCGATTGAGATCGTGGCGATTGAGTTTTTGGGATTGGAGTTCCAGAGTTAGCAATCCGTGGTTGGGATTTTGGGATCGGAGTCTGCGATTCGAGTTTTGGCATTGAGTTATGGGGATGGGGTTTTGAGATTGGGAGTTCTGGGGATGAACTGGGATGAGAGACGATGAAGAAGAGGAAAATTTAATTCCTCTAGTGAAAATTCATCCCTCCAAACAAGCGATATGGTTCAATAAGATTCATATATGGAGGCATTAGCATGGAGATGATAATAAGCATTCAGTCAAAAGTTTTGCTAGTTTGTTACAAATTAGGTGTCTCGAGAGGTTGCAATGGACATGAAATGGTTCAATTCGTAGGTGTTGATGTGACTTGAATCGGACTATCAGCCGCTATGACTGGTAATCGGGGATCAGCGAGTGGGGTCCAGGGGCAACGCCCCCGACCCACGATGTATGGGCTCAATGTTATTTGGGTTCGGGTTCTGGGCCTGGTCTGTAACTATTTCCTTTGCCATATTGGATTAGGTTTAGACCCACATGGAGAAGTACTATAAATATTTCTCATACTCCTCTCTAATCTGTAATCTCCTCGATATAGTGAAACTGGCTCTCTCTCGCCCGTGGACGTAGCTAACACACATCGTGTTAGTGAACCACGTAAATCGTGTGTCTGTGTTTTTCAATTCTCGCTTTCGTATTCTTGCTTTATCGATTCCGACGATTTCCCGATCCGTAGCAGCGCGTTTATAACAGTAGGGTAATTTGACCTAGTTATCATGCTTGTATGGGTGTTGGATAGGACCCAAATGGATACAAATAGGCTTTTAATAATTTGGGTCTTGATTTGAACTTGGTCAAATTTGGGTCAGACCCTAAAAGGTATTATATTTAGGTACAGATCAATGTACATTAAAAAATAATAATATTGACAATCTTAATAATTGTTTCAACTCAATTACACCTCTGGTGTTGTTGTTTCCACCGTTATGTCTGTTTCATAACGAAGATAAGGCAAAACTTGCATCAAAATCGAGGGTTATTTTGTCTCAATAATACGGGTCCAATTTAGACCTAAACCAAAAAGTTGACTACGAATCCGCCTAAAAAATAAAGTTACACAAAACTTAATTTGACAAATAATAAATTGGGTTTAAATAACACCCAAAATACAATACCTTTATTACGATCCCTAATTCCTTATGGAACCAATCTATCTACGAGACATTCTAAGAATATGATAATTAATTTATTAGTATTATTATTAAACATCGATAATAATTGTTCTTGATCATTACTACACAATGTATAAATAGATTACATTACTAAAAAGGGCATTTTGCAGGAAGTGCAACAAGTGATAGCCGCCCAAATCATCATCATCATAATGCTTGACCATATAATGTGTACGTAATTTATAGCATAATAATAACACGTAGTATGGCTAATTATATGCTACAACGGGAGAATTAGGAGGAGCGTGGAGAGGACGAAAGCCATGGCGCAGAGCTGCTTCCCAAACTTTCTCCACGTCCAACATCCGGTCGCCGCACTCGTGCTCCTCCCACTTCTCCAACGCGTGAACCAGCCCCGCTACCCGCCATGCACTCATCACTCTTCTTCCCAGCCAATTCTGCATAATGTTCGTGCCGTGTGTTACATATGCACGAATCCGCGTAGTGTCTTAATTATTACGAACGAACGAAAGAAGAAGAAAAAAAAAAGTAGTTGACGATTTTGTCGATTAGATTACCTCGCAAGAATCCACGTTCTCGAGGGACTTGGGCGCTGTCAGTGCCGGCGTGGTGTGGTAAAAGCAGTCCTCAGCTCGCAACTTCTTTGGTGGGAACTGGGAGAAAGGAATGAACAACGTTCCTTTCCCCGCCTGCCTCTGCTCCTCTTCACTTAATCCCTCCCCCACTAGCCAAATCTACAATATGCTTTCATTTAATTATTATATACCAATAACTCGAGTCGTTTGGAATTTTTTTTTTCTTCTTTTCAAACAAATGAATATCTAGCTACTGGTTTTTTTACCTTGGTAGAGTGAGCTTTGGAGAGAAGGAGATTAGCGTGGGAAGTGGTGCCGAAAGACTGTCGCAGCCTGTCGTATTCTTTCTTTGTCGGGACAACAACCTTCAGTATCACCCACGACCAACAGCAATAGGAAGGGATGTGAAGGTGATGAAAAAAAAAAAAAACGAGACAGAGTATATATATATCGGTCGGACTAGTATACTTCTGGAATATATGATACTCTGAATATTCTGAGTCATTTATCTCTTGCTAGACCATGAATTAAACCAATTTTGTAGTTTAATACCATACCCTAACCTCTTATGGACAAATCTCAGCAGGACCTTATTCTCTAAACTCAAACTCGAATTCCAGTTTAATTAGAAAAAAATAATTGACCGATTCATATTGATCGGAGGTCACCAAAGTACATCTAATGAACAGATCATCTGGAGTACGCTATACCCATCGGAGTATACCAGTCTTTAGTATATGTGTAGATCTATGATTAGATGTCTTACCTGCAGGCCACGATGGCACAAAGACTGTGCAAGAGCAGAAGCAACCTTAAAGAGGGCAGGGGTGCCCCTAATGGCGACCTGTGTTGTGCCTTTGGGGATGGAGTTTAGGACAACAGCCACAGCCAGGCTGCTGCCGTCCACCAGCTTAGTTCTCAGCCCCGGATTCTTCCTCACGTAAATCTCCCCGTACCCATTCAATTCCTCCCCCTGCAAAGTTTCAACATCATAAAAAAAAAAAAATCAATTCCTTTGTATATATAAGTAATAATAGTATTCACCAACACACCAACTTTTCTCAACTTGCCTGATTCAATAGCCCCAAAGTCAACACCTTGACGCCTTTCCCCTCAGCCTCCACAATCGCGTCCTCTATCAGCGAATTGATCGCCTCTTTCTGCCACTGCATCGCGTACTGCAAAATCACACGTATTTGTAAAGAACTCAACATATAAAAAAACACGTCACAAGTCAGGAAAAATAATTTTTTTCTTCAAAAAGTCCACGAATACACGTATTTTATAAAGAACTCAAATGCAACAACGATATGAAAAAAAAAACGCGACATGATGACAATATCGATCAGGAAAAAAAAACGACTTTTTTCTTTCTTTAAAAAAGTCCACGAATTCGAGAGAACGGAACAACAAAAACGACGACGACGACACGCGACAGGCAGACTCAAGCGGTAAGGTATATAATACGCAAATGCAAACGCAACGAACCTGGATCTTGTACTTGGGAAGGGCCCAGGTCTGGAGCCTGACGTCACCGAACCGGTGCCTCTCCAGCACAAAAGCGGCCCGCCCATAGAGCCACGTCAGGGCCATGGTCCAGAGCGTGACGGGCCAGAGCAACCGGTGCAGCAGCCGGAGTCGGCCGTCGTCGGCGGAGGGAGAGGCGGCAAGGTAGGCGAAGCCGAGGCGGAGGCGGTAGACGGACTCGGGAGTGGTGAGGTGGGTGAGGTGGACGACGTCGGGGGACTCGTCGCCCCGGCTGAGCGACTTCTCGTGGAGGTCGTCGGTGGAGCGGTCGACGGTGGCGTAGAGGTGGTCGTAGAGCGGCATGAAGAGGGAGTAGTTGGTGCGGAACTGGGTGTGGTGGAGGGAGTGGTAGGACGGGGTGTAGAGGAGGAGCTTGAGCGGCGGGAAGACGGAGAAGAGGGAAGCCGGGACGAGCTCGAAGTTGCAGTGGCCCATGTTGTTCATGAGGTCGATGTAGGTGATGTAGCCGGCGAAGGAGATGATGGACGCGGTTCCCGTCAGGATCGTCGTCAGCATTGGGATGGCGAAGAGGGCGAAGTAGGCGATGTGCTCCGCGAATGGGTGGATCACGGCTAGCAGTAGTAACGCAAATCGTCAGCGGCGGATCCAGAACATAGTAGATCACATAACACTTTTTTTTTATCTAACGTTCTAAAAGGATTGACTTTTTATTCTATTTCAAATAGATTTTAGTTATTTATTATGTTCGTGACTTAAAAAAAAAGTTTGGCTATATCTTGGATATTTATTCTGTCGATGTTGTATTTTTTGAAAATGTATTTGAGTGATTTCACTTTAAAATGGATATTTTCCTTCTGTGATGTTTTACCTTCTTTCGTTGTCGTACCAGTAAGAGTACTACTGTTGTATAAATGCTGTTTCTTTGGACCATTTTATTAATGTTTCGGTCAATTAGTTCCAAAGAGAAATTAGACATCCAGGCAGTGTAAAACCTAGAAATCAATGTTGCATCAAGATTAATTATGATGGAGAAAGGAGCTAGAGATTTAATTAGAGCACATAGTTAGCTAGGATGGGATGCTTTATTTCGTTTTCCAGAATATAAATGAAGCGATTAGTAGTTAGAAAGGTAGCTTTATTTCGTTTTCCAGAATATAATAATCCCATTTATGATTCTATTCATATCATAACATAATAATTATTGTACATATTGTCACAAATTTAAGTATTTATTAATCAGAATACTAAATGAACAGCAAACCCAACAGAATACTAAATAAAACAGCAAACAATGTTGTTTGAGTAATGAGTATGTTTGTTTGTAGATCCTAAGAGAAGCAGTTGGAAGGAGAGAGTTAATGGTGGCAGCTAGCTAGCCAAGAAAAGCATGCAACCCCCATCAGGAAAACTAATTGCGACCCTTAACCCACCAACCAACCAACTCGCCCCCTCTTCCCCACCAGCTCCATCTATCGCCGGCATCGAAATAGGTCGACTCATTGGATAATTTGGAACAGTTGTCTTGTCAAGACCCATATGAGTTTTTTCGGTTCAATTTAAATGGACTTGTATGCGTTCTTATTTCTTAATAATTCTGGAGGTTAAACTGGAATTGTATATTGAGTCTAATTTGGACCAACTCATTTGGGTCGGACCCAAATTGATCTATTTTAGTCTATATAATTTGTACACATGAAGAAAAAAAAAAAGCAAATATCAACAACCTCAGAAACTGTCTTCAACAAATTCGAATGTTCAACGTTGGTATTTCTACATTTATGCCTATTGTAGAACAAAGTAAACGACAAATATTCGAATGTTTCAATTTTATCAGCGCGTCGGATAACCACCTTTTATTTGGTACTCAATATAACGAGTTCGATTTAAATCCAAACTAAACAAAAAAAAAATCGAATATGAATATACTCCAAAATATAATGACTTAATTTGACTCGTAATAAATTGTGTTTGGACGCGATACCCAAAATTTCGATGTCTGTTTCCCCATCCCCAGTTCCCCACTACATGTGTCGGACAGCACGTCGACGGGGAGAGCAGTGAGAGTGAGAGTCGGCCCGGCCCAACCCCATACTATCATTATTTCCCCATTTAAAGAATCCAACATTAACCGACCCTTTTTTTTTTGCTAGCTGTTTTTTTTTTTCTTCTTCCAATTTTTTTTTTCTTCTGTTTGATCGGTAATTAAATGAATCGATAGTACGGAGAGGGGGGAAAAAAGAAGGTGAGAGGGATGGGAATTTGAACGTACAGGTGATTGGCTCGGTGGCGATGGAGGAGTGGTGGTGCGAGTGGTAGCGAGAATAGAGGAAGTGGTGGTGCAGCGCTCTGTGCAGCCAGTAGTACAGAAACTCCACGGGGCCGGCGTGCAGAAGCACGGTGATCACCACGCCGTCCAGCCTCCACAGCGGCAGGTGCGTCGCGCCGGTCAGCGACATCGCGCCGATGTAGAACAGCAGGCCGTTGAACACGATCTGGTCATCCCTGCAGTACATCATCATTAGTTGATTAATTAATTAATAATACACTATGATTATTTTAATTAATAGTACACTCATGCAGCTCAGACTCACTCACCATCCGGCCTCGCGGTCAACCTGGTCAAACTCGATCCCTTTGTCGACGATGCGGGTGGTGCCCTTGGCGGTGCGGTAGCGGGAGAAGCTGATCCACAACTGGTTGTGGATCATTCTCCATACGAGGAACGGGAAGATGAGGAAGGTGGAGAGATCCCTCTCTCCACCACCGTTCCCCGTTATGAACTCGTACGTCTTCGGGATCGCCCACGGTGCCAGTATCACGTGCTGCGTCGCGCAAAAAAAAAAAAGGTTACGTTTACGTAGATCTCGAATTAATCAGATTTTGTGGCATGATAGTATACGATAGGCGAGGGGAAATGATCGAACGAAACGAACCTTAAAGCAGCCGAGTGGCTTCCAAGGCCAGTCAGTGAGGAATCCAGGCGTGGTAGCCATCCGTCTTCTCTGCTGCCTCTCTCTCTCTCTCTCTTCTCTACTGCAAAAAAAAAAAAACCTTACACGTACGAGATAATGATATATAGAGAAGAAGAAGAAGAATATTAAGTATTGGTGAGGAAAAGCAGCGGCCTCGCAAAGAGAAAGGCCACACATAACCACGCGCGGGGCTGGCTTGGCAGTTGGCACTGCCACTGGGGGCGGCTATTGGTTGGGGGGGTGGGTTGGGTAGGGACTAGGGAGTGTGCAATGGTTCGGTGCGGTATACAGATCGGCTCGAATTTATGAGCGGCGCGATTTAATGGTGAGAGATTAATTATTTCGGAATTGAGGATCGGATTAATATTGTGTTTCGATTCGCGGTTTGGTTTGGTTTGGTCGGAGTTAAATGTTAACGTGGTCCGTTTTTTTCCAGCATCTATAAAATTCACGGGACTCGAGAGACCAGATCGCATTATATTAAGCTCGATACGATTCGATTCAGGTTTCAGTGTGCGGTCAGTTGCGGCCCCAGTATGGACCAAATTGTTGCACAACGAACCTCGTACTAGGACTCTGCTGCTGGGAGGCCCTCTCGGGCACATGTCCTCTGAATATTTAGGAGGGCCTCCACCTTCCAAATCGTATATAATAAAGGTTATTGTACTTTTAGTGTATGATTAATTATATTGATTGTGAGTTATGTATGATGATTGTTAAAGTCTTATTCATGTGCGGAAAGTCCAATTGGTGTTATAAAAAAAATAAGACACAAAAAAAAGACTGATGAATTAGCTATGATAAGAATTGAAAATGATCTCAAAGAGAATACCAATATTAAAGAATTAATAGATTATTTTATTTTAACAATAAAATAAGTTCGTAGCAAATTAGTGAGACTATCAACTGAGACACTTCCCACTCTGTCTCCTATTAATCCATTTAGTATTGCATCAAAATTTCCATTACTCTATCAACCTATTGTATAGAGAAAACTTACGCTTTTTGAGATTTGCTAAAATTAATACTTTATAGTTTGCATCCCAATATTTTAGGAATATGACAATAATTTGTATCTCAATATTCAATATCTAATAGATATTAGTTTAGTTTGGTCCTGCTGTAACTTTTGTAGAAGCAGCTTCTGGCTGGAGCTTTTAGATAAATACTTTTAAAAAAAAGCAGTTGAGTGTTTGGCTGTAAAACTATTAGAAGTGTTTTTTAATATAAGAGGTTGTGTAAAATGACTATAAATGACTTGTAATATAAAATATGAATAAAAATTCTAAACAATAAAAAGTAGTCAAAATGGATCTTGTTAGATTTCTTTTATATTAGATAATATGATTTTATAATTTATTTTATTTTCAAAATAAAGGAAAATTATATTTTCTGAAATAAAATTAAAATATGGTAAGGATAATCTTGTATTTTCAAAACAGCTTTTCGCAGAAGCTCCAAATCGGAGCTTCTGCTTTTATGTTATACAAAAGCGCTTTTCAGCTTTTCAAAGCCGAGTTTTTACAGGTGTTTGGCCCTGCTTCAGCTTTTGAACCCGAAAAGCACTTCTAAAACCCGGGCCAAACATAGGGAATAGATAACATAATAACTAATAATAGTAGTCGAAACTATTCTTTATTCTTCACCTTTAGAAGTAGATGCTCAGTGTGTAGTGCGGTTAAAAAAATATCACGTATTTTCGATAGTACTAAAAACAACATTTTTGTCATGTGAAAGTAGGGTGCGGGTCATTCGGGTGACCTTCAATCCACCCACCACCCACCCACATTAGTGCGGCTGGGAGATTTATCAATCCGCAATCCACCCACATCAACCACCCATTACTTGCGGGTCGGGTTATTTGCGGGTGGATCGATATCAATCCGCGGATTAACTACCCACGTGCCCACCCCTACTTGTGATATATGATTAATTGATTGTGAGTAGAAAGGTGGATTTACTTTAATTGATTGCGCTAGTCACTGATGTATTCTCATGAATATATGCATACATGAAGCATGTATAATGATTGTTAAAATTCTGCGTTGAAAGTCCAATTCGTGTTAAAATAAAAGATACAAGAGAGTTTGATGAATTAGTTACAGTAAGGATTGAAAATGATATCATGATAAATACCGAAAAATAGAGATCTAATAAATAATTTTATTTAATTAAAAAAACAACTTTAGGAAAATATTAGTTTTAAAATAAGGACGAGATTATCATTTTCATTATATTATACCCCACAAACCTAGTTGGGCCATTTCTTTTCTTGTTGGGAATATTGCGCACTTCTTGTGGGGTGCTTCTTTTTGCTTTAATTTTATTATACAGACATTTAGCTTGCTATTTATTATACAGACCTCTTTTGATTTTATAATTCAATATTTGCAAAATAACAATAGGTGTTCAAACCGAAATTGAATCAAATTTCTCGAAAAACATCTAACCAATATTATTTTCGGGGTAGATTTTAAGTATCCGCACCGAATAAAGTTTGATTTAGACAAGCGGCGGATCTAGGGGGCCGCCCCGGGCCACGGCCCAGTCCTCCCCGGATCCAAAACTCGTATAGTACTTGTAAATATTTTTTATTTTGGGTATATATTTTAGTGCTTATTGGGTTACGGCCCCCAGCCCTCTCCTTCGCTTTTTAAATGCGGCCCAGTACTCTAACCTGTTCTGGATCTGCCGCTGATTTAGACTCACCAGTTTCAATACTTTTGTCATCCATATATATATATATTGTTTTTTTTACTCATTTCCCTCATATTTATAAGGGTAAATACAATTTAATATCCAAACCTTTTATTTTAAACAGTATAATAGCCAAACCTTTTTGAAAACAATCTAATATCCAAATCGTTAACTTTCTGTCTGTTTGACCGTTAGCTGACACTTCAAAAAAGTTCGAAGTACGACACTTCATCAATATCCATCGATATCCTCTCTGAAGAACCACCAACATATCGTAGTTCCAAACCCGAGAAGTCCATGACTCCACCACGATGGTATAGAATATCTAAATATTCAGTCATCCGCAATGCCAAAACAAGAAACAAAGTTGTATTGTGACAATTTCCCCTAAACAAAGCTTTTTTGAAGTGTCAACTAACGGTCAAACGAACGAAAAGTTGATGATTTGGATATTAGATTGTTTTCGAAAAAGGTTTGGCTATTATATTGTTTAAAATGAAAAGTTTGGATATTAAATTGTATTTATTCTTTTTTTTATAAAGAATATCTAAACAAAAATCTAAAAGTAACATCGACGTTAAATTTTACTTTATATCTCAAAAAACTTTATGTATGCATGTAATTATTCCACGGAAATATGTCATTTTACTTCCTCTCTCTATATATTTTGGTCTCAAAAAAGATATTATGATTTCAAAAATCATGATTTGATAATAATGATATACGACAAACTCAGCCTCTCACCCAAAAGCCAGTTGTCAATCTTCAACGAGATTAATCAATTGGCTTGCTAGCTGCTGGCTGCTGCTGCTGATGCCCTTTTTAAACGATGATGTTGATGACGATGATGATGATCCGACGATGTGTTTAATCGAACATCAATCGTTTCACAGCCTTTGGCCTTTCGCCGGCCTAGCTACCTAACTGATCATCTCTCCGGCCATTAAATGTTTCATTTATTTCTCGATCTGCCCGCACCTAACTGCATGTACTTTGCCTTCAATAATTTCTCTCCTCAACCGTCGTAGCATTGCTGCTTTGCTTTGCTTGGTGGACGATCGGCAGCAGGGCGGGACCAAATCATGCACATATAATAATATTATACATACATGATACAACTCGTTGCTGCTGTACGTTGAGATGCGATCTGGGTATTTATTATTTGCCGAACATAGGATGTACATCATGAGATCAGTAGTTTACTGATCTGCAGCATGTAAAAAAGTAGATACGTGTCATTGTTGTAAGCCCCTGACAATTTTTGTTTCGAACTCATGTGACTGTACCTAGCTAAGCTAGCTGCGGTAGTTGGGGAAGTTTATGTTGCTCTCGTAGCAACAACAGAAAAGCTTGGTTGTCTAGTCAAGAGTGTGGGATGGAAAATTGGAAATGACGAGGGTTATGGGTGGGGATGGTGCATATATAGGGTGGGCAAACGGTTTGGTAAACCCGAACCGAAACCGAAATAATGCTATTCGGTTCGAAATTCGGAAGAAAAATATAGATATTTCGGAAATCAGGGTTCTTTCAACCGAACCGAATTTCCGACCGACAAACCGAAATACTACAATTGCAACCTCCAAATGGTGGATTTTTATATTTGTAGTTGTTTTTATACTTAAATATTTGAAATGTTTTATGACTTATGTGTTGAAAAGTTTGATTTTATCATTGATTATGCATATAATTGCATATTTATTGTTTATATTAAGAGTGAAAAATAATTTAAAAGTGAGAATATACAAGTAGCCTCACAAATTCGGTTTTGTGTTAAAAACCGAACCGAATTATAATTCGGTTTAAACCGACCAAACCGAATTATAATTCGGTTCGAATTCGGTTTGAGATTTGGGAGAATTCGGGGACCCGGTATTCATAATTTCGGTTTGGTTGAAACCGAACCGACCGAATGCCCACCCCTAGCATATATATTGGTTACACTATCCAAAATAATTTTGGATTTTACTCGTATATTTAGCTATTCTCACAATTGGTTAGGATATTTAAACCAATACCCGATCAAATTTTGGGTATATATACACGATTATCCACGATAATAATTTGTATTTATAACATCAGCATACATGTTAATAGTTACACTTGCATAAGTTAAAAAGTACAACAATAAATAATAAAACGAAGAAAATTAGTTGAAAATAGCACAATTCATGAGAATATTATATGTGTATATTAACTACAATCTATTGTATGGAAATAATAATCATTTTAAAAAACATACATATGCATGTGTATAATCGGATGGTTTCGGGTTGGATAGTGAGAAAAATCATGCTTTCGCTATAAAAAACCGATGGGCGAGCAGTAAAAATTGGGTGGAAAAGGTTGCTCATTCATTCTCTCTCTCTCCCTAAATTTCTCTCTGCGCGCGCCTTGCCATCCTAGCGATATTGGTGGCATCATCGTCACAATCTGCTCTAGTGGCAACTGTTTGTGGGGGGGGGGGGGGGGGGGGGGGGGGGGGGGGGTGGAGATAAGTTCTTGGACCAAGTTGTTTGAAGTTGCTCATGAGAATCAGATGAGTTGTCGTCCTTTGGAGCGAGTAAACGATGAGTTTCGATTACCTCGTGAGTAGAAGAACGAGGGTGAAGAGCGATTATTTGACTATTTGATTGGTTAGTTTGTGGGTTCTCAGTATAAGATTGCTCAACTGCAAGGTTGGGCTACTAATCTCTAGGGAAGGGATGGTACAGTGAGGGTTTCACGATTCGGTCTAAAGTTGTTCATATTCTAGTTGCCTTCTGTTGTTACTATCAAATGGGTGTTCAAATCAGGACCCTGAAACTAATAGGAGAATTAGGTATTTTTCACAGTTGTGCTCCAAGAATTCCAGAATTAGGTATTTTTTCACCGTTGTGCTCCAAGAATTCCATCGATGACTCCGAAAAGTGGAGACTCTATTGATCAGGGTTAAGATTTGGGGATTGGCGTTGGAATAACACTAATCAGGAGGACTGCAATGAGTCTCAAGTACTCTTGCATCGACGTTATTGAAGGATCAACAACTCATGTTAGAGGTCATCTAGGTTTTGCAAAGGCCTGTGTGGATTTAGCGCATATTCTGGCTTTTCGGCTACTTTTTCGTCTCTAGCCGGATGATGAACTTTCCTTTGAGGTAATGGTAGAGTACCTAAACCTCCATGTTGCCTATGCTTCGTGCCAGGCCTATGGACATGATTGTTTAATTTTGGCTATGAACAATAAGAGGTGGGTGCCAAAGACTAAGTTTGATGGTGAGAAAGTTAATGTGGAACATGAGAAGAATAATTATCAAAATTTGGTTGATAATATAGTGGATGAGGTTGACAATAGTCATGAGTTTGGTTCCTTTAGGTGATGCTAAACGTGAGAATCGAGTGGTACATGTAGAACAATGTAGTATTGCGAATGTAGTTAAGGATATTGAGCCTCGAGGTAATGTTTGCTCACTCCTCCAACCACTGGGAGTGTTACTATGAGTTTTATTCCAGTTGTTCGAGGGTCATCGACATATGTTCGAAGCCTGAAAATGACTTAACAAAAGGTTGGTAGGGGTAGATAACTAGTTGTAACTGTTAGGAGTTTACCTAATTAGCCAAATCAAATAGTAGCAAGGAAACAACCATTGATTAACTCATCAAACAAATGTACAGCTCTAGTTGAAGACATATCTTAGTTTGCTGCTAAAACCAAAGGTTGTTGTGCCTACCCCTACACCGAAGGTAAAAAGAGATGGTACATAGGGTGAAATTCGTTGATGAAGATATCAATTTGGAATACTATAGGGTTCAAGGCCGCTAATAAAAATAAAGAGGTTCAAAAAATAATACATAAGAATAATATAAAAGTACTAGACATATTAGAGCAGAGAGTACAAACTGTTCACTATGGAAAAACTCATTCAAGAACGTATGTTTCCCATATTATGAGTCTAAAGTTGCTAATAAATCCAATGGGTTGGGTAAGATATGGTTGGCATGGAGAAAGGATGTGTATCATTCAGGTACTTCATCGATCTTATCGATTTCTCCATGTAATGGTTGGGGTATCTAATTCATTAGTTTGCTGCTTTTGTGTATACTCCTAACCCCAATATGGACATAAGGAAAATGTATAAAGATATTCAACTAATTAGGGTTATAGCGGCTCCCTCGATCATTGTTTGGGATTTAAATGAAATTGCTTATATGGTTGAAGCCTGTAATGACCCAATGGTGGATACTAGTATGTTAGAATTTTGAAATGGAAGGTGGATTTAGAGGTATATGAACATGAAGTAGTTAGGTCCACGCTTTACTTAGATGAATAAGCAGGAGGCTAATCCTATAGCTCGAAATTTGAATATGAGTTTTCTTAATCCCAAATGGTTGAAAGTCTGCAGTTCTAGCATTCTGCACTCGTGGAGCCTGGAATTTATGATCACTATCCTATTTTGATTAAGACGAACAACTCTACTAAATCCCTTCATAAACTTTTAAAAAAAAATCAGATTTTGGATATATCATCCAAAATTTACGAATTTGATTAAAATTGTTTGGGAGTCATAATTTCAAGATACTCTATTGATTAGAGTCCGTAAGAAACTTAAATTCTTAAAGGGTTGCTTAAAATGTTGAATAGAGAGATTTACTCATATATTAGTTTTTTTTAGAAATCGCTGATGGGGATTCATTGAAGTCAAGAATCAACTACTTCAAGGGCTACAACATCAGCTACCATCACAGGCAAGCTATCACACTCGAAACTAGTTTCATCAGAATCTGACACTAAATGAGCTAACAAATGAACAACATTATTGACTCTCTATACGCAAAAGTCCAGTCACGAACGTCCAGCTCCTCCGTCTCCTTCAAGATATCCGAACATATATTTCCTAGTTCAGTTATGCAGATTTTGCCCTGTTTCAGCAGCTTGACAACCTTCCTACAATTTGATTCCACAACAATAGGTCCAATTCCCTTCTCCTTCACCAATCTAACACCATAAAGAATATCCATACCTTCAGCAAGATCGGGAGTCCACTTGACATTGAATCTTCTGCTAGCAGCAAAGACTGCATTACCCTCCCAATCTCTAAGGACACACCCTAGTCCCACTTCACCTCTGCTGCTCACCCCTGCATCTGTGTTTAATTTGAAAACTCCAACAAAGGGTTTCTTCCATTTTCGAATATCTCTTTGCTAGACTTTGAGGGTGGTTGGTCTTTTCCCTGTACTTCAAGCAAACAATGGATGAACTCATCAGCCCGAGAGAAGACTTGTCACTCCTCTAGGAACTTCTTGTTGAACAGGAAGTTGTTAATGTCCTTCCAGAAAACCACAGTAAAGAACTCAGCTGAGCCACGCACTTCCTTATCAGAATAATTATTAATAACACGAGAGAGCCATTTTTTACATGTAAGACCATCTGTCTTGTAGAAAATATCAGCCAACATCGTTTTGCTTCAAATTTAGCAGTTCCAACTACAATCGAGTGGGCAATGCTTTAGGTTTCCTTAAGACCACAATTTGGACATTCATCCCCCAAAATTTTCACTTTCTTGCGGATTTTGACACCCACAAGTAAGATGTTTTGAGATGTTGTCCATAAAAATGTTTTAAGCTTCCAAGGCATACTCACCTTCCAAAGTTTCTTCCAACAGAAATAATCTTCATTTATTTCATTGTATCCAACAGCCTCCCCTTCTTCTCTTCTTTGCTCGAAAATATACCCAGATTTAACTGTGTATTTCCCGTCTTCACCTTCTTTCCAACACAAAGTATCCTTGTCACTTGTAGAGGATAGAGGAATCGCCAGGATAGTCTGCCTCTCCTTGGAGTAAATATAATTTTCAGCAAGTCTTGTTTCTACGTTCTTGACTCCTGGTCAATTAGATTCGACACTCTTGCATCCCAATCCCTGAACGGGCAATATGAAAAATACCTCAAAATTTTCCAGATTTGGGACCCATTTGTCCCCCCAGATCTTGACAACCTCCACTGAACCAATTCTCCATCTACAACCAGCTTTAAGAAGGTCTTGAGCCCACAACAAACTCCTCCAAATATAGCTCGGACGCCACCCTAATTTAGCTTCCAATATAGAGGTTCTTAGGTGGTATTTTTCTTTAATCAACCTCGCCACAAGAGAGTCAAGCCTGATATGCAGATTCCAGAGTTGTTTTGCCAACATCTCCTTATTGAAGGTCCTTAAATTCCTAAAACCCATTCCACCCTCTTCCTTCTGTTTGCACAACTTTCCCCACTTTTTCCACTGAATTCTTCTTTCGGAACCTTTCTGCCCCCAGTAGTAGTTAGCCATTAGACTATGAAGATCATCAATGATACCTTGCGCTTGGGCGATGCTTTTGATCAGAGTCTCATTTTCTGCATCGCTGAAATACCTACTCTTCCAGTTTGTAAGTTTATTTCTCACCCGTTCCTGTAAGTGCCGGAACACAATTTTTTTTTTACCTCCCCACCACCGTTGGGAGACCTAGGTACTTGGCCAGCTTATCCACTTCTTTAATGCACATTTCTGCACCAAGTTCTCTTCTCTTATCCTCCTTTATGTTGCTGATGTAGTAGATTTCAGACTTGGTAAGGTTCACTCTCTGTCCTAATTCAGATTCGTGTAGTTTAAAGACCTCTTTCAATTTCTTAACTTCACTAATACTCGCCTTATTAACAAGCGCTAATAGACCCTCAAAGCAGAGGAGAAAGAGGTATTTGGGTATGGAATTGGTAATGGGGCTCAACAACAAGCCTTGAGTATGGATTTGGAGGCGGGATCATAAGGAATTTTGGAGAAGGTTGTCGTCGGGTAGGGAAGAGGTGCGATTCGGGTTCCCACGTGTCAGGGTTAAAATAAGTTGATTGGGTGTTTATCTAGACACATCAACAAAAAATTGACGTCGTTACCAGAAATTGACGGAAAGTAACGGAGAGTGACCAAACTTGAAATATGTAACTAATCATTGTGACCACAAATGAAATAAAATATCTTAAACGATTAACCATAAAATATTCTAGGGGTCGTTTGGAAGTTGCAATTGTTAGTGTTGTATTTGTTAAATACATGCATTGTCCACAATACAAAGTTTGGAAGTGTCAAATTGCAAAACAATGCATGTATTGTTTTGTGTGGGTCCCACCAACAATCAACAAAAATGCGGGATTGTACAATCTCAACTAAAAGTTGAGATTGTTGTGATTGTCGGTTTAATAATTGAGCACCTTTACTTTTTCCAATTATGTCCATAGTTCTTTTTGTTTTATATTAAAAGTGGAGGACAAATATGACATTTTCTTATAAAGTAACTTTATAACAATCAATTCATAAATTATAATCTCAACAACCAAACAATGTAATTTCAAAATGTATCTATTGTATCAATGCATGCATTTATATGATAGTGATTCATAACAATACAACGATTTAGCATACGCAAAAGACCCTTTAGTAATTTCAGTGAACAAACTTGGAATTCAACCAATTTCTAATATAAGTTGAACTTCTAAAGAAGAGGGAAAGTGGAGAAGAGCGGCAAACTCCGTGGTTGAATCGAGAAATGGCGCGGAGTGGGGTTTTGGGGCTGATGTAAAAGAGAAGCAACGAAGAAGAAAGCCAAACAGAACGAGAATGTGGTAGACCTAACAACTTATTGAAGAAAACCTCGGCGAAGCTCAGGCTGCGGCTGCCGTCGTTTCAACTTTCTCATAGTTTGGCGACTAGAGTGAATTCGCCGCCTGCTTCGAGGCTCGAGCTGCGTTTCTTCGTCTCCTTTCTTTATCACCGCTTAGTTACCAGGTAGTCTCTCTCTACTTCTGCCGATTATTCATGAATTTGATTCTTTTTATATCATGGGTGTGCGTGAACCAATCGATTTAGTTTCGTTTGTATGCAATTTTATCAAACTCCAGGAGTCTAACCTAATGCGAGAACGACCTACCGATAGGTCGAGTAGGAGACTTGAGCTTATTCAATGGACATGAATGTTGGGTCTTGAGAGAGGCCTGATTTGATTTTTCTTCCGGTATCGTTTCCAGGGGCTTTTATTTTATTTTTATCCAAAATTGTGGCTTGCCTTTAAGTTGCTTGACTCATTTCGGATTTGCATTGGTTGTTCTCCCCGTGTAGTCGTTTCTTAAAGACAAATCGAAAATCTGGCTGATTTGTGCTTGTGAATCGAACTTCTCCTTTGCTGAACATGTTGGTATGGCCGATGCTTCCTTTCGGGTAGTGGTTCGCATCACGACTCTTTGACGGGATGTATTCATGGTTAAGAAAGGAATGATCTCGAGTGCTGAATATGTGAATTTAGATTATAATAGAGTGGCCCTTTTTGTTAGAATCACTAGAAGCATGCTGTTTTTGGAGAAAAAGGTTGTTTGATTCCTGGATTTCTTGTTCAGTATGTGGTCCTAATACTTGCATATCCCAGATGCACGAGATGGTTTGGCAGCCATGTACTTCAGTCAGTGGCATTGAGAGAGAAGGGTTTGGAACCAGACGAAGCTATAGCGCCCTAGCTTTTGATAGATAGGCTTTTTGTTATTGAATGTCAAGACAGATATGAGATATCTCATCTTGATAGTCTTAAGAGGACTTCTGACTCTGGTTAATTCCTCTTTCAACATCTCTTTATATTTGATAGGATAAGTCCTAACATCACTGATATGGAAAAGTTTGTTGATTGTTGATGGCTTTGACGTTGGCCATGGTAATGTAGATACAAGCGCGCTGCATGCTTCTGCAGTACCGAGCTCAATTGTTGGTTCAGTCTTCACCTAGTCATAGGTTATAGCCTGTCACTTGCTCCAAGTTAATTCACTCATTCGACTCCTCATCACTTGCTTCTTGAAAACTATCCTTTCACTAACTCTCCTTTGATCAAAATTTTAATTTCACTTTCTATTGCTTGATGCATTCTGAGATAGAGAGATAGAGAGAGAGAAAAGTGATCGTATCTTGTTGTTCTAGTTCTCATAGATGATTCATTCTTCTGATTTCTCCTGTCTTTGATACCTGCAGCCATGGAACAACCACACTCCATTCTCACAGGAGCTGAAGCTGTGTTGAATATCCAACCAAACTCTTCATTATCTGTCACCTATGACACTCTTTTTGGGTCTTCTCACAATCATATGCTCCTTGAGCTACATGATGAGATGCTCCCTGATCTACTTCACCAGAGGTACTTCGACAACCTTTTGATTACTTTTTGCCATTCTTGCATCTTTTCGTACATTAATGTGTTATTCCTTTTGCAGCATAACATTAAGAGGTGAGCCAAATGAAGATGTTGTTCTATGCACTCTGTCAAAGACCTATGCTGTCAAGTTTGTTGGAACTTCCAACTCTGTATTTCTTATTCCGCCCTCTCGCCATCAATTCACTCAAAACGGGCAGCAATCTGTTGCCTCTGTTATTGAAATTTCACCTGGTAATATGGAGCTCATCGAGACAGCTCCCAGGCTGGACAGGCTCAAAACTCTCCTTGCACAGAATCCTTATAGTTCTATGGAGGCATTGCAGGCAGATGATATGGAGGACGATTCAAAGGAGAGTAAGATGGGATTGTGCACATGGCATGATCTGGTTAACAAGATTCAAGCCAGTGATGATGAATTGAGGAACGGGTTAGAAGCTCTCTCAGCTGTGGAAATCGATGGTTTCTGGAGGATTGTGGATGAAAAATATATGGGTGAAATTCTGACAATGCTATTGCAGAATTCAATTTTAAATGACTGGTCACTTGATAAACTTGATGAAGATGAAGTCGTGACTTCTCTGGTCACCGATGGATTCCCGCATAAGCTTGCCTACCATTGTTTACATGTTTATGGAAGTAAGGTGGATGAGGCTCGAGGAAAAAGCTGTGTGTGGACGCTAGATGAAAGACGAGTGTGTGTGCATTTCGCAAGACAAGTTTTGGGAGTTGGGAAAATGAAATTAGAGCGTTTTATGGAAATGTGGTTAAAGAAAATCCCAGATGGAATGAACGCGAATTTGGAGATGCTGAAAGGTGAAGTCCTGACTGAAAAAGTTGGAATAGAGATGTGGGTTCGAGGTTTCAGTGTTGCTTCCTTGCCTTCAAATCCTGCCGAGCGTTTCTCAGTCCTTTTCAGGGAGCGGCCGAAATGGGAGTCGAAGGATTTACAGCACTACATCAGGTGATGAGAAGTCGATTTAAATTTCTTACGTTCAGTAAGTTTTGGTTTCATGCTTAACGTCAACTCTCATGTATTCCTCAGTCTTTTGATGATTCAGCTGATTACTTCTTTCAGGGACTTGAAAGTACCTGGTCTTTCTTCGGAGGGTTTGCTGCTAAAGTATACCAGGAGAACGCAGCCTACACAAGATGCAGCACCTGTATTTACTGCAAGATAGCGAGACGAAACCACCAGAATCAACCACCATTTGAGTTTCACGATGGCGCACATTACATGTACGGTAACTGATGGCCTTTCAACTCATTTTGTCATGCACAATACCTGCTACATCTGTATGCATTGCACAGTTTGGGTTTTATATGACACCAGAACTAGAACTAGATGATAGAAAGAAGAAACCATGATGGTATTTAGTGTTTAATTAATTATGTGTATCCTCTTACACCACTCACTACGTACACATAAGTAGATCAAAGATTACATAAGAAACGATATTAATATTGGATTTAAGAGATTTTATATCATTACTATTATGTTGCCTTTTCGGTGGTGGTGGTGGTACTGGTGGTTGTGGTGGTGCCTGCAGCAGCGGCAGCATCCACAGGAGTCTGTGTCACAGCCTTTTCCCCGGCTTTGGCGACATGGAGCTGCATTTCTGCTTGTGCCTCCCTCGCCAATCGAACCTCTTTTGCGACCTCCATCCTAGCTTTCGCCACCTCCTGCTCCGCCTGCACAATATATAATTACAGAGATCCTTCATTCTTTTGCGTCAGAAACTGTATGGATTAGCTACAACTGCGTTGGTGGTAGCATACCTTCTCCTCGGCCTTGGCTTCAGCCTTGGCCTTGCGCATGTCCTTCATATCTTGGATCTTCTCCTTGACGGCCTGCATCTTGGCTTACTTGCTAGCTGCTGCTTGTAATTTGTTTCTATTTCTTCTATGGTGTCTCTTTTTCTGATGATGGTCCGCAATCTTGGTTGTTTTGAGTGAAAAACAGGTGAGCAAGCAGGTTTGATCTTTTATAGTGAAAATGAATGATGCTGATGCTTGGGGACATATGGTGGGGGATGAAGCGTTGAACGGGTCATCAAGCTTGATCCTGTTACGTTGCCTTTCTTTTTTTGGTGAATGGCTCATGATAATAATCTAATTAATTTAATACTCTAAAAAAATGTATAATTAATCTAAAGCATGGAGGAAAAGAGCAATGGTTATCAACTTTCCATGTAATCAAATCCCCTATTCCCCTAGTTCTGAATTAATAATTTTCAGCATTAGAGGTAGCCTGTGCCTAGAGCAATTTTGATAAAGTTATTTTTCTTATTTTTTTTTACATATTTTTATATAAATGTCATAGTTTAGCGTTTACTGAGGATTTTTTTGTTGTAAATAAACTTTGAGGTTATTAAGTCTTTTGAATTATATCTTTTTACTTTTTTTTATTTTTTATTTTATTTTCTTACATTTCTACTTCTTTTTATTTTATTTTCTTCATAATTTCCTATCTCCTAATATGTGTTTTTGTTGTTGTTGTTGAAATCAATCGATTTATTTGCATATAGCTTGACATGTTTAGTCATCTTTGTCTTGTTCGAGTTCAAATAGGCTAATTATGGGAAAATCATCTAATTTGGTTAACCTTTCTTAATGATTTTTTTTTGTTCTATTGAACTCGATCTCTTTGTTCGTATTTGTTTTAGCATTTGTACTCATCTCTTTATCGTTCTCATTAAAATGATGAAAGTGGCATTGGAGTCGGAACCAACATAACCAGATGCTACATTCTTCCATCTTTTTTCTCTTTGTTCTTTCTTTCAAACGTAGAAATTTTGTAAATTCTCAAATTAAAGTTGTCTAAGTTTCAAATATATAGATTGTCATTTTTAATTCATAACTTCATTGGTCAACGTGACAAATTACTACGAACTTCTCTCACAACAACTTAGTAATTCTTAATGTTCTTGAAATTATATCGTATTAGTTAAATTTTACTAATTCTTCCATACGACACATTTACAATGCTTTCTTTCACTCGTTGCGAAACGTAAGCGAGCAGGCATATCTAGTATGAATATAAATGTTAGAAAGCAAATAACCTTGTAACTCTCTCTTAATTTAAGAAAAAAAATAAAGGAAGACAAGTCTAGATTAGACAGAGCTATTTTCACACAAAGCTTAATCCAATTCGAGAATTAATTAGGAAAGCCCATATGTAATGTGATAAAAAAATATATAATTCCAATTAACATAGTCAAAATATTTGTTAGATCCACCTTAATAACACAATTAGAAGACATAAGGCTGATAAACGATTATCCTGATCACGGTGTAACCGATAACCGAATTGGAATTGGTGCTTAACGATTACACCGATAACCGATTAAATAGTAAATGGTCGGTTCTTGGTAGTCAAATTTAGCCAATAACTAACCGATGGTTAAACGGTTAATCGACTAACCAATTACGACCATCCTCATAGTTATAGCAAAAAATAATAGACCTCCATGAGCGTCAAACACAGGCAGAAAATAATGGGTTGCTTGAAAGCTTACAAGACCCCTTGCCAATCCTAGTTGTAATAGTGACTTAGACTCAAGTGAGAATAATTCAAAGGAAAAGTTTTAGAATGAGCAAAGACACAGTAGAAAGTTAGACTTGCATACAGATACAGTTGCTCAACAACAATCAGTAACATTAAACTTTCATGTAATTGGGTGGGGTTTACGAGTTGAGTAATTGTTGTTGGGCCTCTTACGATTGTATGGTTCTTTAATAAAGGTTGACAGTAATGTATAATGATATTGTTGTGTACTTGTGTTGATTATGTATTGATATAAATCTATGTTAAATTATGTTTTATTCAATGATAACAACTTAAGAAAATAGCACATGCGTATGTATGAAAAATTATAGAAAATTTCATAATTGAAAAAAGAGATCTTTTGTTGGTTAAGTTATCGATAAGTTATTTCGGTATAACCTTGCTAAATTACTTGATTAACGACTATCTGGTTAACCGACAAAATAATCAAAAACCGACTATACAATTAGGATTAACCGAGTAATTTAAACGGTACGACTAACAATAAGCACAAAGTGCTTAACAGTTAACCGAGAACCGACTAAATAATGGGTTCGATTATAACCGAACCGAATATCAGCCCACATAACTCCACTTACAAACTCTTGTGCGAGGAAGATATTATCCACAATATGTATTTCCTTTATAGAAGCATATTGGCTCGCACTAATTACTGTAGGTAAAACCTGGATTAGCCTCCAAAGAACAAACTCCTGACACGCCAGACCATTTTTTTTGGTTGGTTGTCCATTTTTAGAGATTTATTTGTGAAGTTATTTTGCCAATGCATTGCTCATTTCCCAGGAAGCTGTTGGAATATTCAAGTTGGCTAGACAATCAAGCAAGGTGAAAATTGAAGCATAGTGCTTACAACTTTCAGTTGAGGAGGATCTAGCCTGTTTCTTGTCTTAGTTGCAACTCTATTTGTTCTAGCTCTGGTTCCATTTGGCGTTGTAATCTTTCTTTGCTTGTTTCTTCGTATAAATCAATGGCTCCTTGACTCTATGGGATCGTTTGGATGTGGAAATTTTAAAACGTTGGAATTTGTCTGAATTTCTATGTTTTACAAAACCAAGGAATTGACTTGTGGAAATTGGAAAAAAAAAAACGTTTGGATAGGGTTTAGTTTTTTGGGAATTGATGGTGTGGAATTTGGAAAAAAGAAGTAAGAAAACGTGGTAATGTCAAATTACTAGAGGGAGGTGTAGCATTTTCAATTACCATGAATGTGGTAATTGAAGCCAATTTCCATGGTCCAATTCTCATATCATTTTTGCTCTACCAAACGTGGGTTTTTAACTCAATTACTGCATTATATGATAATTGGGTCCAATTACTGCATTACATTTTCACGTCCAAACGACTCCTATAATTTGATATTTTCTTTGTTGTCCTCTCTTAGCTCGAAAAATGTTTGGCTGCGTAATTAGTGTTAATCTTTTTCTCCCGAGAAAACTAATTTCTGTTTTGCGTATTGGCGGGAAAATGTCTTTCCGTTTCCCCAATTCCCACCCATTTCCATTTTGGTAAAATTAATTTATCCTTTTTCATTTCACCCAAATTCCCAAGACAAAGAGGGAACTCGAAATCCCCAATTAACACGACGTCACTGAACCCTTTAACCATCTTCACCACCGCTCTTCCAGCTCCAAAAACGTATACAGAAAACCCTAACCCATCGGCGGAATCCGTATCCACTGACCGGCGCAGTGGCCAACAACAAATCCAGCCCCGCCGTCTGCGAAATTTGAAGTGAAAGACAAGTGCAAAGGGGCCAATGGGGAAGGACGACGACGAAATGAGGGGAGAGATCGAGGAAAGGCTGATTAACGAAGAGTACAAGATTTGGAAGAAGAACACTCCTTTCCTCTACGACCTAGTCATCACCCACGCCCTCGAGTGGCCGTCGCTCACCGTGGAGTGGTTGCCGGACCGCGATGAGCCGCCGGGGAAGGACTACTCCGTCCAGAAGATGATCCTTGGCACCCACACCTCGGAGAACGAGCCTAACTATCTCATGCTCGCTCAAGTTCAGCTTCCTTTGGACGACGCCGAGAATGACGCCCGCCACTACGACGACGACCGCTCCGACGCCGGCGGATTTGGAGCTGCCAACGGCAAGGTACCATTCTTTCAATTTCTGGGCTATGCTTCCTTTGACTATTTTCCTTTTTGGGGTTTCCCCTCTCTTATTGTTTGTTTTCCGGCTTTCAGGTTCAAATCATTCAGCAGATTAATCACGACGGAGAGGTTAACAGGGCTCGTTACATGCCTCAAAACCCTTTCATAATTGCCACCAAGACCGTCAGCGCCGAGGTCTATGTGTTTGACTACAGCAAGCACCCTTCTAAACCTCCTCTGGATGGGGCTTGCAGTCCTGATTTGAGGTTGAGAGGCCACAACACTGAAGGGTATGGTCTCTCCTGGAGTAAGTTCAAGGAAGGGCATTTGCTCAGTGGGTCGGATGATGCCCAGATTTGCTTGTGGGACATCAATGGTACTCCTAAAAACAAGTCTCTTGATGCCACCCAGATTTTCAAGGTCTTCATTCTTTGCTTAGTGTTTGTTTTCACCTTCAATGTAGTCACTGTACGAAATATCAGGGCGAGTGAATTGTTGAATGCCCCACTTATTGAAACCTCCCTATATGTCCTGGAATGTCTGAATGTGCAGTCTTTTCCCTTTTCAACTTCCTTTAAACATTCATTCAGCTCTGCTCATTTGAATAGGTACATGAAGGTGTTGTGGAAGATGTGGCCTGGCATCTGAGGCATGAATACTTATTTGGTTCTGTGGGGGATGATCAATACTTGCTTATATGGGATCTTCGAAGTCCAGCAGCAACCAAGCCTGTCCAATCCGTTGTTGCTCATCAAAGTGAGGTAATGGCCTGATTCCAGAATTGACTTATTAATCTCCGTGAAAGGGTGTGTGCACACTGCTTGAGAGTTTTGGCACTTCATGAAGTTCCTTGCTCAAAGTTGGCATTTTTAGGAAGGTTGATGATAAATAGATAATTCTCATTTTGCCTTTGTTTATTGCTTCATATTATGGGTATATGTTTAGCATAATATTTGAATTGAGATGTTTGTTTTTGTGACTTCCTGCTAGGTTAACTGCTTGGCTTTCAATCCTTTCAATGAATGGGTTGTGGCGACTGGTTCCACTGATAAGATGGTCAAATTGTTTGACTTGCGCAAGATCAACACTGCACTTTACACATTTGATTGTCACAAGTATGTTCCTCTCAACTTTATTGCATTTCTTATGTGAATGCTGTGGTTTACATAGATTGAAGCTGTAAATATGCTACATATGCGTTTAGGTTTCATCTTGTCGCATTCTTATATACTGGTTATGCTTTGACAGGGAAGAGGTTTTCCAAGTAGGATGGAATCCTAAGAATGAGACAATCTTGGCTTCTTGTTGCCTTGGAAGGAGGCTCATGGTTTGGGATCTTAGCAGGTTGGTTCATTCGCTTTAGTCACCCCGTGAATTGTTTTTTTTCTTTTTTCTTTCAGTTTTTGTTTTTATGGTTGAAAAGCTTATATATTTCTATGACTAACATCAAGTTTGGGTAACTCTCCTACTTCTAGATACAAAAAGAGGATGAATAATATAAAGATCTTCTGATTTGAAATTATAAGTGGATTTTTAAGAAATATACCAGGACAACCATTTATGTTTTTCCTATTCACATGGGATCTGCACTTGAAATTCTCTTGTATCTAACTTATCAAGCAAACAATAATTTACTTCACACTTGGGTAGTTTTAAAGCATTATGCTCAATGTGATTTCTTGAGAACAGAGACTTTTGGTTAAATTTCTTACTTTTAAATATGAAAATCGCAATCGAAAGATCTTGAAGTAGATACTTAACTGTATGGATTCATGAAACATGCTCCTATCCTTTTGGATTGAATGCAATTACCTGAAAGTACCAATGTTGCTTTAAGATTTCACACTGTGTTGGGAACATGTAGAAAAAGAATTGTATTTGAGAACAAACGTACAACTGTACAATTAAAACCGGGGCTGCTGCAATGATTATCATACTTCCCACGTGATTAATGAAAAGCAAGAGAACCTGATCCTTCTGATCACATGGTCACATCTTTTTAGTGCTGAAATGCTTTGAAGTTGCATTAATCTCACATGAGGTATGTGGGCAGCTCTTAAAAAAGAACCAGCAGAAAAGGTCACCTGATAGCATTTGAAACAAGATCAGCATGCCAACCTTTTTTTTTACTGCATCACAATGGTTGCATGCATGTTGCTTATTGTTAGAACAGAAGTTGGGTTTTTGTTTCATTAGTTACATTTGCATCAACCAATAGCTCGGAAATCAGCAAGGCTGAAGCTTTGTCCATACATTTTGGTCTCAAGCATGAGCTCTTTCCTTCCTTGTACCTTTTGATGAATGCAAGAGACTGTAGGATCTCAAACCTTGAGATGCCAGGACTTATGGAACATATTACGACCTGTCTTTATCCCAAAACCCAAATTCACTTTCTTTCCTTTTGTTATGTAGTGGTTCTACCATTACGTGCTTATACGATGATGTTTGACGTCGCATGTGTGTCGTTGCAGGATTGATGAGGAGCAGACACCCGAAGATGCTGAAGATGGTCCGCCGGAGTTGCTCTTCATCCACGGTGGCCACACCAGTAAGATATCAGATTTCTCCTGGAATCCTTGTGAAGACTGGGTTGTGGCAAGCGTCGCCGAAGATAACATCCTTCAGATATGGCAAATGGCAGAGAACATCTACCATGATGAAGATGATCTACCTGTTGATGATCCGACCAAAGGTTCTTAACCTGTATCATTTATGAAGCAAAATTATAGGGCGTGAATTTATTAATTTTAGTTCTTGACAAGCATCTCCTAGTATATTACATTAGACCTTCTGTGACCTGCTCATGGTAATTTTTGTTTGTAATACACAGTTGCTCAACTTTCGTCTTTAATTATAGAGCTTGAAGCGGGTATGTAAATTCATGTTTTGCCTCTGAGATTCTATCATTCTGAAAAGGAAAATTTGGAAATTTTTTATGGGCGAGTGGCTAAATAATTTTCATTTTATTTTGGACCTGGGACCCAATGAATTTAGATAAAGCCTGCTTGAAATCATTCGTTTGGACGAATCCACATGAAAATTTGTTGGAAAGACAATTGTAAGTGTTATTATTTGATTCTTTCCCGATTTTAGATGATGAATTTGATGAAATTACATCTTACGTTTAAGGGGTCGTTTGCTTCAAGGATTGTAAAATGAGGGTTTTTACTTAAATGTGGGATTTAAAAACCTAAGGTTTTATTTGGGATTTGGGGCATTATGGATTTGAAAAACTCCTTTGTTTGTTTCCTCATTTTGATCATGGATTTAATGGTTTGAGATTTAGAAATAAAAATCTACATTTACCTTATTGCCCTTTTTCAACGAACCAATCCCTGCATTAACTACTAAAATCCAGGAACAAACCAATATAATGCCATAATCATGCATAAAGTATACTGATTCGATCATGATCATTGCTCTGTTATTAACAGACAAAAGCCCATACCTAAGGTGTCATATAATGGAACACAGTAAAGTCCAAGAACAAAAGGCATATAGGCAAACCACACTCATGGCTGCAAATCGGACAATGGAGTACATACTGTTAATGACATGAACACATTTGTAGAAAGATCCATGATATAAGTAGCTTTCTTAACTTAAAGTGGCTTTCACAATTGTTTCCTACATGGATATCTACAACGAAGAAATCAATGATCATTTTGCTGTAGAGAACCAAAAATTGCCAATTGGTTTGGTTGCTTCTTCACAAAAGATTCTTGCATTTCAATTGCTCGCCCTTGGAAAAGTACTGCTCATAACAATCATTATTTGTAGAGAGAGGCATATTTGTTGTTTGTCTCAGAGAAGAAATTGTGAGCAGTTAATTGTATGTATATGATTCCTATGATTTGCAAAAGCTCATCAAAGAAAATGGACTCAACGCAAAGAAGGGAGTGTCCTGCTTACCTGGGTTTTGGGTTCAGCGTCGGAGATTGATGCCGGCTGCACGCGGACTCAACGTCGGCCGAAGAATTCCTTTGTTGGTGGGGGCTGCAATTTTCCAGGAAAGGAACCGAAGAACTCTTCGCAGCTTCCTTGGTTTGGTGTGTAAAGAATGAGAATGGGAAGTAGAAGCGACAGATATGGTGGGGATAAAGAGGGCAATTTTGGTTTAATGAAAAAGAATGAGGATAGGAGTGTCAGTTGGCCTCTCGGTTTTTCAGCACATCACCAATTCCCTAATAATCATGTGGGATTTGTAAAGCTGTGGGCCCCACGGATTTGGAGGAAAAAAAAAACCTAAATCTGTGGGGCCCACGGATTTGTTTCAACATTTTTTAACCAAGCAAACAAAGGATTGTATGTAAATCCTTGATAGATAGTTTTTTAGTACCAAATCCATGATGCAAATCCTTGAAGCAAACGACCCCTAAACTTGATTTGAATGATTGCAAACTACATACTTTTGAAAAGAGGTAAAAAACAACTTACAATAATTATACTAGTACAAAATATTGTTTTTCGGAATCCCACTTTGATGAATTTTTGGCTACGTCAATGTAAGCCTAGTATTTTTAATAAGCTGGAAAAAATACTATTTTTATACTTTCATTTCCAGTTGGTAGTAAAATCAATATTAACTATACAAGCATATGGACGGAAAGTTACGATAAATGTACTCTTATTTACACAAAAGTATAGTAGTGAATAATACTTCTCGTCTTAATGTGAAGGTATAACATCGGAAAAAATCCCAAGTTACACATGTTTTTAAAAAAAATTCTCAAAATACACATGTTATGAAAATAATTCCCAATCTACGCATGTTTGGGCCTTCACCGCGTCAGAGAAGGGCAGTGATTGCTTCACCGCGTGAGAGCAAAACGGTGATTGCTGCATCGCATCAGTCCAAGGCGATGATTGTATCACCGCTGTAGAGGAAGGCGGTGATGCAATCACCGCAGTAGAGAAAGGCGGTGGAAGCACTGACCTGCGTCAAAACTTTAAAAAAACGTAACTTTGTGCTCGGTTATCCGATCGTAGCGAAATTTTTTTTGATTCCGCATAATTTTTCGAGATCTTGCAAGCCGCAAACAGCCGGAGGCGGTTTGGTCCCGCCTTCGTCTCGAAAAAATGTCGTTTGCTACCCCGAACGAGCCTTTTTTCGATTTCGTCAAACTTTGAACGACCATAACTTTTGTGCTCCACAATCCGAAAATCATGAATTTTTTTTGATTTCGCATAACTTTTTAAGGACTACAATTTTTATCATAGACATAATTTCGGAATGTACTTGGATTCCTGAAAAGGGAAGGTAAAGTTATTCCCAAAACCCCTCATATCCATAAATAATTCATTTTTTGAAAATTCTCTCCTACTAAAAATTGTAGTCCTTAAAAAGTTATGCGGAATCAAAAAAAAATTCATGATTTTCGGATTGTAGAGCACAAAGTTATGGTCGTTCAAAGTTTGACGAAATCGAAAAAAGGCTCGTTCGGGGTAGCAAACGACATTTTTTCGAGACGAAGGCGGGACCAAACCGCCTCCGGCGTTTGCGGCTTGCAAGAACTCGAAAAATTATGCGGAATCAAAAAAAAGTTTGCTACGATCGGATAACCGAGCACAAAGTTACGTTTGTTTAAAGTTTCGACGCAGGTCAGACCTTCACCGCGGCCGTTTACTGCGGTGATGCAATCACCGTCTTCGTCGACAGCGGTGATGCAATCACCGCCTTCCTCTGCCGCGGTGATGCAATCACCGCCCTTCTCTGCCGCGGTGAATACCCAAACATGCGTAGATTGGGAATTATTTTCATAACGTGTGTATTTTGAGAATTTTTTTTAAAAACATGTGTAACTTGGGATTTTTCCCGTAAAACACCTATCTTCATTTAAAAGTGTTTAGATTTTTCGATGTTCTAATAAAAAGTAGCACCAGATATTGTCCAGAAGAAGAAGAAGAAGAAGGCTTCGGGAATTCAGAAGCAGAACGAACGAATTTTCCCCCAACTGGAGAAAAAATGGCGGAATTCCTGGAGCTGGAGACTCAGGACGGCGTAAGGATGCCGTGGAATGTGCTTCCGGGGACGAAACAGGAGGCGGCCAACTGCGTCGTTCCGATCGCCGCAATATACACTCCGATCAAGCCCTTCCCCAACATGCCGGTCCTGCCCTACGCTCCTCTCCGCTGCCGCACCTGCCGCTCCGTGCTCAACCCTTTCGCAATCGTCGATTTCGCGGCCAAGATCTGGATCTGCCCCTTCTGTTTCCAGCGCAATCACTTCCCCCCGCAGTACGATTCAATCAGCGAAGAGCATCTCCCCGCCGAGCTCTTCCCGCAGTACACATCGATCGAGTATGAATCTCCGGGAGAAAACCCTTCTTCTTGTTCTTCCCCCGTCTACATGTTCGTGGTGGACACATGTATTATTGAGGAAGAGATGGCTTTCTTGAGGTCGGCCTTGTCGCAGGCGATCGACCTTTTGCCGGACAATTCCCTCGTCGGGCTGATCACTTTCGGGACGTTGGTTCACGTTCACGAGTTGGGGTTCGGTCAGCTTGCCAAGACTTACGTCTTCAAGGGCTCCAAAGATGTGTCCAAGGAACAGCTGCTCGAGCAAATGAGCTTTTTCCTCAAGAAGCCCAAACCTGCCACTGGTGTCATTGCCGGTGCCAGAGACGGGCTCTCTACCGAGAGCATTTCGCGCTTTCTTCTGCCCGCTTCCGATTGTGGATTCGCTCTGAATTCGGTAAATGCCCAATCATGATCCTTCTTTGTCCTTCTTTCTGGCAATGGCGAATTCTTAATTGTCTTCATTTCCCCTTTTCGTTGTTTCAACGCACCACACAAAAAGGTTCTAGAGGAGCTGCAGAATGATCCCTGGCAAGTACCAACTGATCAGAGGGCTACCAGATGCACCAGCACTGCTCTGAGTGTAGCTGCTTGTTTGTTGGGAGCTTGTGTTCCAGGTTCTGGAGCTAGAATTATGGCCTTCGTGGGTGGTCCATCTACAGAGGGTCCTGGTGCTGTAAGCCATTCCCTAATCCTTCTCTGATCCCCAAATTGTCATCTTCTCATCGAATTGCCGATCAAATTACTCATCAAACTCATTCTTGCATTGCATAACCTATTAAAAGACTTGCTTGCTAATTGTAACTCTTCTTCAGTTTGTAGTTCACCTTAGGCTTTCTCATTCGGTGCTTTAGCCTGATTTTTTTGGGTGATAATTCATCCTCTTGTCTTTATGTTTTCTAGATTGTATCAAAGAATCTTTCTGAACCAATTCGTTCGCACAAAGACTTGGATAAAGATTCTGCACCATATTATAACAAAGCTGTCAGATTCTACGAGGGACTTGCAAAGCAACTTGTTCATCAAGGCCACATATTGGATCTCTTTGCTTGTGCCCTTGATCAGGTACTATTTTTGACTTGTTCACCATGGTCATTAGCAAATTCCAATGTCAATCTTCTAGTTTTCTGTAGTCGTAGTTTGCTATCAGATGGTCGGGTGGCATTGAGTTTGTATATTTTTCGTTTTAGTTTGTCTATGATTGTATATTCTATACCAGTGTTGAAATATATTCCACTATTAGCCCGGATCTTATGTGATGTCCTCAGCATCCCAGTATTCTGAAACTATGATGGAGTAGTTATATTTTGGACACTGCAAATAATTTTCAGTCGCAATGCAGTGGTGGAAATCCTGTTACTGTGCCATTATGTGTTCTTAGTCTTATTTTTCCAATCAAAGTCCCATCTGATGGAGGAGGCAACTTTCACCTTTTCTATTGCTGTGCTAAAAATTCAATATTTTCTCCCCCCTGAAACTTCATCTTGGGCGTTTAACTCCAATGGATTGGTCTAGTAGTAAATGGTGGATGTAAACGTCTGGTCCACCTTGGTTCGAACTTACGCGCAACTTTCAACTTCAGAAAAATTACTTGATAGTAATGACATACTAAATAACTCAATAGGTCAAGAGTTACTCCTAACTTAATTTGGGTTTTTATTTTATTTGTCTTTCAATCTTGTTAGGTGGGAGTTGCTGAGCTCAAAGTTGCTGTTGAAAGAACTGGTGGCCTAGTCGTGCTTGCAGAAAGCTTTGGCCATTCAGTATTCAAGGAGTCACTTAGACGTGTTTTCCAATCAGGCGACTATGACCTTGGGCTATCATCAAAGTAAGAATGCTTGTTCTTTCTCACTGATTGAAGTGTAATGTGTCTTTGGATTTGTTTTGCTGTGATTCTACTTGCAACCTGTAGGATTGAAGAAGATGTGCTTCCTTAGTTTCCTAGGTTTTATTCGGTATGCTCCATGTACTTGTTTACTCCTTTTTCCGTATGTGATTTGTTAAACTAGTTTGATATGAAGCTTAATCAAGCACCGCAAAGAAACATTTTATACTCTGGATACTATAATTACTCATTGTTTTTGGATGGTTATAATGAGGCAACTACTTAGCTTAATTTTCCTGAAAATGGCCCGGATAAACTGGTTCCAAATCCAAATATTCTGTACTTCCGCACTTAACTGTCTGTTCATATTCTCAGATGATACAAATGAAAGGAACATGGCTTGCTTTATTACGTCAATGAAATATATTTTGAAGATTTGTTCATTTAGATGAGTATCTCCAATTTGTAACTTTCTAAGAGTGAAAATATCAAACTTGTTATGATACTGAACTTTTAAGCTTATCCAGAGACGAGAGGAGTTTAGTCTATGAAGTAAAGTATCTTAGCAAGTATAACTTTGGTCTTATTGTCTATGGTGAAATTAGGGAGCACCCTTCACTTTTTACCTATTTTGTGAAAATTAAAAATGTCAGTCCAGTAAAGATCTCAGGATAATGCACTTAAGTCAATCAAGATGAATAGCTTCGTGGCTGAATATGCATGAAACATCTATGGCTGTGAGTGCAGCTACCTGTGCCTGATTGTAGAGCGGGTAGGGTAATCTAGTAGATGTGACATCTGAACATGGAATGGGAGTGTGCATGGTATGTCCACGGCTCCACGCCAATAAGATGGCAGACGGTATCTTGTATCAGTCCCCTCTAAGAGGCTGTAATTTGTAGCATGACATTCTGCTTGAGTTATTTTTTCTCTTTCTTTTGTGTTTGGCGAATTCCGCAAGAGGTTTGCTTTTTCCAGAAACTTTTTATGCCTTGCCTTGTGCATAGAAATATATTTTTCCAATGGAACTTTCTTCACCTTGAACCTGTGATATAGTTTATCACTTTTTGCGTTTGGTGGTAAACTATTATCATATAGTTTCATTTTATTGGCCTTGAAAGTACACAAGAACTACCCCATTCTCATGCTGTTTTTTTTACCTCTATACAGTCTGATAATTTTTTTATCCTTCTGACGATAATGTATTTTAGGCTGTTGAAGTTGAATGTAATATAACTTTTTCTTTCATTTTAATTCTTATATGTAGTGGGATCTTTGAGATAAACTGCTCAAAGGATATCAAAGTTCAAGGTATAATTGGCCCGTGTGCATCTCTTGGAAAGGTACATATAATGGTATATGGATGTATTCTTTTTCTTTCCTTATCATCGGTTTGATTAAGTTTACTTTTAATTTGCTTTTTGCAGAAAGGGCAGTTATCCTCTGACACTGTCATTGGGCAGGGAAATACCAGCGCATGGAAGATGTGTGGCATGGACAAATCTACAACTTTGTGTCTGATATTTGACATTGTTAAGAAAGAGACCCCAGAGCTTGCAGTTCAACCTTCAAGCAATCAGTTTTATTTTCAGTTCTTGACTTAGTATGACCTCTAAGACTTTGCTTTCTTGAGAGATTGACATACCTAGATGTCCAGGTGTAATGATCCTTGCTTACAATTGTCTTGTGCCACAGTTACCAACATGCAAATGGTCAAATGAGAGTTCGTGCGACGACCCTCTCAAGGAGATGGGTTACTGGACCTGGGACTATACAGGTAACTGCTGTTCCGCTCTTAAAAGTTCATGCCGAGTCTCTCTCAATTATTTTTCTTTGAGGAGTATATTCAAACAGAGTTTTCTTCCCCCGTAGAGACAAGAGTATTCCATTGCTTATCCTCTTTTCTATGATGACAGTTCAAACTTGGAATCTGCTTATAAGAAAGCTCTAGTTTGTTGCAATCGTAGAAGATGCAGCATATGCAGCTGATGTCTGCCTGGATTAGAATTTAATTCTTCATCCTTCTAATATGGTTAAAGTGAAGATTTTCAGGTTGAACCAGATGCAACTCCATAGCTGAAAGAATTGACCCTGTGGATTAGATTGCATGTATGTCCATAAATTTCTCGCGTATTCTCAAATAGGATGATGAAACTTATTGGGGGCAATGAAGTTACTTGAACTTTTTCTCATTTCAATCAAAATAATTAATCTAATAAGCCGTGAATCAAGCCGGAAAAGCAATACTGAGAGCTTATTGCTATAGGTAGTCTAGTTGATGTCTTATTGAGTTGTATGAAAGTAATTCTGAACCTTTGCACTTGCTATCTCAATGAACTCTCTGAAAATGGATTGGTTGTTACTTGTTACAAAATTGATGTCGGTCTTTGGGATGGGTATTAATATTGCAGGCAGTATGACTAGTATTTGGCACGAAAATAATATTGGTATGATTTTGGAGATCTTCTAATCTGAAGTCCCTTGTGATATTTTTGCTGCTTTGTTGTGGTACAGTGCATGTGAGTACTAAAACATTTATGTCCTTGTTTTGCAATTATTAGTTGATGTTGGTCGAAATCTATCCTGTTGCTGCATTGCTTAAGCTGTAGTAGTTTTGGACACAATCTGCTAAAACTAAGTTCCCTCCAGTACAGTGGAGTCGCAGAGGCATAGTTCCACCTGAAGTCAAACATCTTGTAGGGATATGCATTTTGGGCAGGGTACACATACTTTTTGGGGTCATCTCATAGTCTCTATAAGGTATAATTGTTCAGGGTATCCAGGGTTCTTATGTAGAGGTAGCCTTTGACTTCTGTCAAGTCTCCCCTATGATTTTAATCTCGAAGCATGTTGGATTGACCAGTTACAACAATACGTATTCTAATATTTCCTCTGCAGGGCTTGATTTTGAAAATCCAAATTAGGTTAGGGAGGTAGATATCTACCAGAAAAACACATGTTTGGATTAGGTTGGGCTAAACATGGTGCTTGTAGGATAAAGATGATGAATGGCTCTGCAAACGCATTTCACTCCTGAAGTTCTAGATTATCATGTGTGAATGGTGAACAACACTCTTCTTCAAGTCTTCATACTTCTCACTAGTTTGAAATGCTTAGGACTTGATTGCTGGTTTCGACCAAGAAGCAGCAGCTGTGGCCATGGCTCGTTTGGTCTCGTTCAAAATGGAAGTGGAGGTAACTACTGATTCTGATTGAATGTTCTTCCTTAACCTCTTTTTGTTTTCTATTCTTTTGACTATGTGGCATTTTATGATTGTCTCTCCTGAAAATCGTGCTACGAGTTGTATATGTATATGATTGGCAGCCCTCTACTAATGCTTAAAATTCTCTCTTTATCGTTACAAGAATTCCATTTCTGTTCAAGATATTGGGTGAGACTGTAAGTGGCATATATTTGGAATGACTCTTCCTTTATTGTTAGGCTTGGGACTAGGATTAGTCAATGAAATGAAATATTGTGTAGTTATTATATTAGACTATTATCCATTGAACTCATAAGCTCCTTTGCAGCAGTTTTGAGGAATAAAGGTGATGTATTAGTTTGGAAGCCTCATAGTCCTCAGTGAACTTGTAGCTTCCATTCGATTTCATAATAGTCTGTTTAGTTCTCGTATGAATTTAGAAACTATAATTTAAGAGTTGATTTCAAATCCATCGTTTCCTACCAATATAGATTAAGAAGTGAACTATCTACAGTTTTGATTATATTCGTGCTTCAATTGGCTATGATGCTTTCTCTAAATCTGTACTCATAATACTGGTTGCAGGCTGAGTTTGATCCAATAAGATGGCTGGATAAGGCTTTAATTCATCTTTGTTCTCAGTTTGGAGAATATCAGAAGGATAGTCCATCTTCGTTCAGTCTATCTCCACGGCTCTCAATATTTCCCCAGTTTATGTTCCATTTACGGCGTTCTCAGTTTGTCCAGGTAGCAATTCTGTATCTACTTGTTGCATGCATCATCGAAAGATGATTAATTTTGGAGAGTTGAATCTTATAAAAAAAAAGTTTGGAGAGTTGAAATGAAAACCCTGTTTATGACCTGATTTCAATGATCTGCAGGTCTTTAACAATAGTCCTGACGAGACTGCATACTTTCGGATGATATTGAATAGAGAGAATGTAGCCAATTCAATTGTGATGATTCAGCCTTCATTAATCTCATACTCATTTCATTCGGCACCCGAACCTGCTCTTTTGGACGTGGCGGCTATTTCAGCTGATAGGATTCTTCTATTGGACTCTTACTTTACTGTTGTTGTTTTCCATGGTGCAAATATTGCTCAGTGGCGAAAAGCAGGGTACCATAGTCAACAAGAGCATCAGGTACTCTATCTTTATGAAGAGGGCATCCCCTTTTATGAACTTCCATTTAAAATTGAAGCTTCTACGGTGCCAGTTGGATTTTTTTTTCCAGTTGAATCAATTAACAAACTGCTCAGCCAAATTCATCTTCCAAATACCTTTAGAATCTATTTTATTTAAGTTGATGTATACCCCAACCTTTTATTTTCCATACTTCCAGTTCGACCCTTTCTTTCCAAAACTCGAAAATCTTGTAGCACTCTTGTTGGTCATTTGCTCACATAAATTACAAGATGTGCTTTTTTGATCAGCAACCTTAATGCTTCTATAATATTTTTGAATTGTACGTGAAGCATTTTATTGGACTCCATATTATCTTTACTGTTATGTGCTGTAATAATGCTGCTTCCAGCATCTGATTTCTGTCAACTACATTCTCTGCAGGCGTTTGCCCAGTTGCTACGAGCTCCTTCCGATGATGCAGATAGCATTGTAAAGGAAAGGTTTCCGGTTCCTCGTTTAGTTGTTTGTGATCAGCACGGTTCACAGGTTCGTGTCTCCAACCGACTCTGAAACAATGGCGTTTCCTTTCTTGCTGTTGAGATGTACTTGACAAGCTTTCCTTTCCTTTCATGGCTCAGGCACGGTTCCTTCTGGCTAAGCTGAATCCATCTGCCACGTATAATACGGATGCACCTCTGCCCGGCGGAGACATCTTATTTACAGATGATGTGAGCTTCGAGGTCTTCCTGGATCATCTTCAGAGACTAACAGTGCAATGAGAACTAGATGGTGGAATCCAATTTTGTAGCTTTTCCTAGCAATTCATATTCTTTTTTTTCTTGTACAGAGGTGTAGCTTTTAAGCGCTTCTTATAATCATTCCTCGTGGTTTGAAGTTCTAGCTTTTTTGCCAACTGAAATGTTAGAACATTGATAGCACATAAGGAAAACAAAGAAAGAGTGAAACGGGTCAAGTACTCAAGTTTCTCTCGTAGTCTCGTATGCAGTGGCGGACCCAGGATTTATGTTGCTTAAGCTGAACTTATAGGGATCTTTAACGATTTGTGTCTGCCGCGATTTAGGATGGTGTGGTTGTAGACTTGTAGTGTATGATGTTTTTAGGTAGTTTTTTTTTTAACGATTCTCATATGAAACACACTTGGGATGTATTCTGGAGTGAAGATGATGACCATAATGGAGGAAAACCTGAAGGCTAGAAGTAGAAAACCCAACAGCAGCCCTAGCAGTAGAACCCTCTGAATCACCCAAATTTGCACAGAAGGCCAAGGAGAAAAAGATGAGCATGTGGACAAAGTTTCAGTCCAAATAGTCAAATAAGGAGGGGGGAAAAAACACCAGTCTAGCGTATTGGTCACACTGTTGCTGTTTTGGAGGCTTCTGTTGTGACTTGCACGCCAAGAAATCACTTGTACCGCATAAGATGTATTATTATTGCCATTGGCTAATAGATTAGAGTATTATTGTTGTCAATGTATGTTTCACAAGACCACATGCATGCGAGTCGTTCTAGGTAAGACTAACATAAACAACGTTCTTTACTTCATGGTTTCCTACACCGTTTACTTGTTGTTCTCTTTACTGCTTTTACTTTCTGCACTTTATTTTACTGCTAGTACCTGTAATTTGCTTGATTTTTTGTTAGCTTGGAAGAAACGACACTAGCACTTACATAAAAGAACCCTTGTAACGACATTTTCGGGCACGGCGTTTTTGAAATGAGAAAGCTAAATAGTTGTGCCGTCATTTGTCTGGATTGTCGATAAAAGATATTTTACAAAAAGATTAGTGTATGACGTCATTAATAAAGAAAAAGTCATAATACATATATTTTGTAACGACATTTACAAAACAAAATGTTGAAATAACCGTGTTTTATAGCAACGTATATTGTGATAATTTTGATAAATGTCAATTATTCTTACAAACTGGAGTGTCGAATCGAAAAAAACTCGTTCGACACTCGACTCGTTGTTTAACAAGCCGGCTCGCGAGCCGGCTCATTAGTAAACGAGCCAAGCTTGAGCTAGGCCATGCTCGGCTTGATAAGCTCGTGAGCTAGCTTGACTCGGTGGCTTGTTGAGTTAAGCTCGCGAGCTGGCTTATTTAAAGCTAGTGGAAGGATTAATTACTCTTCTGAACATGAAAATTATCTTGTTAATAAGGATGTGTATGAAAGTTAGATGTTATTTTTAGTTTCTAGTCTTCTTTTTATCATTTTTAATTTCTAATGTTCTTATTTGTACACATTTTTCAGCAAGAATGGTTTCAAATCAAGCTTATTTTGAGCCGAGCTTGTACTTAGCTTGACAAGCTGTGTTAATGAGCATTTACCGAGCTCTATCGAGCCGAGCTCGAGCTGGATGATCAAAATTCGAGTTCGAGCCGAACTCGAGCTAAAAAATTTATAAACGAGCCGAACTCAAGTTAAGCAAAAACTCGACTCGGCTCGTTTGCAGCCCTAGCTGCAACTTATCTCCTTAATAATTTTTTTTATATATAAAACAGGCAAATTTACAAAAAGAATTCCCAAAATTAAAGAAACTCTTATTGTAACCAGCTTTTAAAAACTAATTCCCAAACTAATAGCCACTTGCAATGATGGCTCTGAATTTTTGCCTCATATGAGCCATCATATTTTCAAAACAATCCTCATATTATTTAACCTCATTCCATTGAGAGAGCCTCACTGGAGACTCGGAACTCATCAAGGCTCTCGTCCTCGTCTCCATGGTACATTGCTCTAGAAGAAGCGGCCTATGATTGACGATTGTAATATATGTCGCAAAACGAGAATAAATCAATTCGATATCTAACCTCATATTCCTCAAGACCTTCGATAATGTCCCTACTTTAAACCGCCTACTACTAGTGTCTCAATGGTACATTGCTCTAGAAGAAGAGGCTTATTATTGACGATTGAAATATGTCGCAAAACGGAAATAAATCAATCTGATGTCTAACCTCATATTCCTCAAGACCTCCAATAATGTCGCTACTTTAAACCGACTATTAGTGTTTCGAATAACCAACTGCTAATACGATGATATTCAACGTACATACATTGCGATTTGTAGAATCAAACCGTACGATTAATTAATTAATTAATTAATTCCACAGGACAGTAATTCACTTCTCTTTACCAACAAACTCCATCCCCTCGGCAACTTTCAGAAACGCCGGCCGCCCGGAGATATCCTCCCACCACGCCTTCACCCGCGGCCGGCCGCCGACGACGGAGGCCGCCACCGGAGTCTTCATGAGGTAGTAGGTGTACGGCACGTGGTGGAGATCCGCCAGGCTGTAGGAATCTCCGGCGAGGTACTTGCTCTTCTCCAGCCTCGCCTCGTAAACGTCGAGCACCTTCCCCAGCTTCTCGGCGTGGCCGTCGATCACCGCCTGGTCCGGCGACCCGCCCTGCATCGACGCCACGAAGTACTGGTACACGATCGGAGCGATGGCCGGGTTGAAGTGCTGCGACTCCACCTCCGTCCACACTTTCACCGCCGCCGCCGCCGCCGCGGCGGCGGCGGGACCAGCCTCGTGACGTGTCAGGAGGAGGTCGGAGCCCGTGTCCTTGTACTTCTCCGCTATGTATGCTGTAATTGCTCTGGACTCTGTTTGAAATATATAGGTACCAAAAGTGTAATTGTAGCAAGGGGTTTGTGAATTCTAGCAAACCTATAAATATCGTTGTAAACCGTAACAGAAGATTTAACAAAATAATTAATAAAGCACCTAAAACTTGAGAGAGGGAGATCCTCTCCACGCGTACTAACTAGTGTCATACTGATGATACCACGTTACAAAAAAAAAAACGAGTCTTGTGTTCTTTAAATTATGCCTTTCTTGACAGACTCTGTTCTCGTCGTAGAGAAAAAAAATATTAATAATGAATGAATAGATGAAAGGGAACTGCTAAATGTCGTCCTAAATTACTTTAAATCGTCACAACTCAACATATAAGATTGTCTTTGTCCTCTTATGCATTATTTGTTCTAGAAAAAATATAAATACGAAATGTAATAAAAAAATGCCGTTGGGTCGTAACGAGAATGTCAATTTAGTAATTTGCACATTAGAGTTAGGACGATTATAGTAAAATTACTACGAAATGGAGATGGGTGGGAGGGAGGGAGACGGACCGAAGAGGGTGAGGTCGCCGTCCTGGAGAACGGGGATGAGGCCGAAAGGCTGCAAGAAGAATAATGGAGAGATTGGAAAATATTAATTAGTAAAGTAATGGAGTGAAAGGGGGGAAGGAGATTGGGTTTTGCTTACGCTGATGGAGAGGAAAGGGGGGAGCTTGTGCTCGCCGGAGAAGAGGTCGACGGGGACGAACTCGAAGTCGACGCCTTTCTCGTGGAGGCAGGTCAGGACGCGGGCGGTGCAGGCCGACATCGCCGCGCCGTGGAGCTTCATCTGGACAGCTTCAGCTTCTTCTTGCGCGGCCATTGCGAGCTAGCTAGCTAGTTCAGGAGAGTGTTTTGCTATTTCAAAGTGTTAGAAGCGGAAGAAGAGAGGGATGTGCTGTATTAGCCTTGTAAGTGTGTATATATATATATATGGGGTGGCTACGGTGCACTCACTTTTTAGTGCCCCAACTTTAAAAGCGTCCATAATACATTAAATTTTGAATTTTAATTAGTACTCTCAATATAATATGATGATATGACATAGAATCATAACAAATCAATCCATTACCCTAACCCCTTAACATTCAATTTTGAATCCCAACCCAAAATCCCAAATTGTAAACCTAAACCCTAACCGTAAATCCTTCGAATTAAAGTAAATTTTGAAGGATTTTTTTTTCAAATTCATGTGCTTCTTGTTCATAATATCATAAGCAACAATTGATACCGTTTTGACATGAATCGCATGGTCAGAATGACAATTATGAGGCGGGTGCACTCAGTGGGTGCACCAAATACGGGGGAAGAATTTATTTACGAAATTATTAGCTTATTATTGGGGGAGGTAGAATTATTTACGAAATTGTTATCGCGAATTAGTGAATACTGAAAAACTATTCACAAAATACTGGACTAGAGTGGGTCGGTTGGGTCACTGTTGGACTATATTTACATTTGATAAATAAATTAATTAATCTCGTTAAGAATATTCAAGAAACTAAAGTGAGGGGAGAGAGACACACAGACGACAGAGATGCGATAGCTAACCGTTAATTAGCATGTGATCAGTTGGGTATTTTAATATAAAAGTTTTTTCTATTTTCATAATAGCATAATGTTATGTGGGATGATTAGAAGCACTTAAAAATATGATCTAAACTGAAAATTTCTATCATGATATGTTTAACATATATAATTCAATTACCAACAAAAAAAAACTTATTATTGTTTTCAAATTATACCATGATATTTACGGTTATTATAACAAAAATGTGAAAGTATGTAGCTACTATTGTGTAACACTTTAGGCGACTACCGTATCGACAAATCACAGGAGAGATCTAAAGTTAATAAGTATGAAACCGATTTTAACCAACAAGACACATTTTGGGATGAAATGGAAAAGTTCCTGTAAGAACTCCGAAGTTAAGCGTTCTTGTAACGTTTATAAATTTGATTTATTATCTCGACACACCTTTCCAAAAATTTCGAGTCAGTAGTTGCCTGACATACATCCATATACTTAGATGGTTCTATCGTACCTTGAGTAAAATCAAATGTATGACATACCCTAGGTAAGAAAATGCTTAAATTGACCGAAGTTTAGGACATGATATACTATACTCTAACCCTTAAAGATTAAAATCTATGGCTTAAGTTTATAAATCTCATATACTAACATCAATTTAACTAAAAAAAATAATAAACGATCATGATTCGTTTCGTTGATATACACATCCAACAATTTATATGCACCATCTTAGTGTTATTGTCTATGACTCATATAATTAAGACATAGACTTCACTCATAAAGAGTTATTGTACAATATTATGATCCAAAATTCAGTTAATTTGAGGTCTTTTTTATATCTAGATAGCGTTTTCATACCACGAGCAAAATTTTGGGTACCCGCATATCATAAGTTATCTGCGGGCTATTATAGAAGGCACTATATAGGTTATGAGGTAATTAACCATAGCTACAAACTAGATAACTGGGACGTATTCAGCACTATTGAGTATGGGAATCGATCGATCAAATAATTGAGGTGCAACTGCGGCCGTGGAGTGGAATCCTCTGTTGGATCACCAGCTCCGCAAGCAAAGGCAAAGAATAGAATCCTCTGTTGGATTCCTGCATTCCTATTTATTAGGTAGGTTACTTGTGGGAATTTGCAAACATATATATATATGTTTGCAAATTCCCACAAGTAATATATATATATATATATATATATATATATTTTGTACTGTTGCCTCAACACATCGACAATACAATGTTGTCACACAACATCCACATTATATTACTACTTGCGCTGTGCAAAGAGGTGTCCATCTTGTTACTTTCAAGCATGGATTTGTGTTGAGTGGGAGATTTTGCGGCTACTCAAGGGATTCGAACCCGATACTTCCATGTTGAAGACCAGCGCGGTAGTACAACTAGACCAACGTGACCGGATTCCTTGCTATATGTCCCTCGAAATTACCCACTTGTGTTTCGCGGTCGGCAATTTGCTGAAAACATATGTCCCTCGATAATTTATGAGAAAAGATAATATATGTAGTGATTTTATGTTGAATATAATGATCAGTACAAACAAGATCAACGGTTTCCTGAAAATATGTAGCAAGGCCAAGAAAAGAGGGTGGTGCGGGGTGTGATACTTCAGGATTTGGAAACACGTCTATAACGGAGGTTCTTTATGAACGGTATGGATTTGAAGATACAAGGTGTAGCAAAACACAGTATGTTCTTCAACATACCTTTGTTGGTTCATATGGATCCGACTTGTTGGCTCTTTCAAACTATTTCATCTTCATGTGAAGGTGTGCAACGCTTCAGTTTGGTACGAACTAAAAACTAACTAACTGTAAGAACCACTATCCACCATATGCATATAAAAATTAATTGGTTCGCATAATAGTACAAACTAAACTTTTATACTAACCATCTTCACCACCATGTCAGACTCTAAAATTAATGGTGTTCTCATACACTGAGAATGAAAAAAGAGTACAAACTAAACTTTTATACTAGCTGCTTAACAGAATCCCATGTATACATATACATATGTTTTTTTCCCCCTTTTAGAAACAAACCGTGTCAGTTACACAAATGGAACAGAGTTATAAAAAAAACCTTTGTTTTCTTTTTTTCGATCACCTTAATTGTAATCAGGGCAATGCAAATTCATCGATTAAACCCCACCACAGTATGATATAAGTCTAGTCAAATCGATCAATAATCATTATAGTTAATACGCAAAATTATGTTACAAATCAGAAACGGTAGAAGAAACTCAATGCAACCAAACTGAATCACTTAATAGACTGGAAGCACCAGATCGAGGGACTCATCAACACAGTTATTTCTAAGCCTGATACCAATCCACACACACAAGTGAAGATAAAGAAGGTTGAAATTCCACAAAGGAACTCAAGAAGTAATAGATAAATGTTGATCAAACTTTAGATTGTCTATAACTCCAATTTATTTCACAAATCAGAATGTCTCCCAAATCAACAAGACATCGCCAAATAAATTTGAACTTTGAATTTGGAATTTCTTAGCTCGATTATTCCTTGTAAATGCCCTACGAATTTGAGTTGAACAATCGTCTTATTGAATGGCCACCAAACAAGGTTGTTAAACCCCTATCGGACCTCCGGTTGGACCCGATCCAAACTTAATCGCGCTTCAAAACGGCCTTCAGAAAGCCCCTGGTCTGATCCCTAAATAAGGAGAAGAAGAGAGGGGGGAGAGAGGAAGAGGAGCGAAGGTAGCGAGATGGTGGGTGGGTCATGGAAGTTAGGTAGATTTAACCTGTGGAAAATAAATTTGTAATAGATACATGTAAGATAAATTTCATTTTAGTAATTAAATCTTTAATTACTACCTTATTTGTATATATATTTAAAAAATGTCTGCAACGGCTCAAACCGCCGGACCCCGATTATATCATTAAACCTCAAACCTCTTAATTAACCGTTTCAATGATTTAAACCGATTTGACAACCTTACCATCAATCCTTGCTCTAGAAATGTTTTCCATATTTGTTTTGTTGGTTCATTACCTACCCGCACTGCATGCCCAAAGTCCACAGGCAAGCACATGGCACATGGGAACTAGCCAAGTAACTTATTATTTTTGTCAAAAAGTTACACAATTAAGAGGTGGAGGCTATTGTAGTTTGTAGATAGGAAATGAATAATTTGAAGAATAACAATAGAAGAAGAAAGAAATTAAAAGATCCAGTCCAAGTCAAACCTCATTTCTCATTGAAGTAGCTAGGATGGTAAATAGATCCAAACTTTTAAAACTAGGATGGTAAAATAGACCCAAATTATTGGTATTGTTCAAACTCAATTTTACTACTGATCAAATTAGATTTGATAGTATATATGAGCCCGAAGGACGAAGGGAGAAGGCGGAGTTCTCTTTCCAGTGCTATCAATGTAAATAAATAATAAGGAACTCTTTTAGGAATAATGAAAGTTATTATTTTGGGTAGATTCGTATCTAATTTTTTAGTTTGGTCTAAATCAGACTCATTATATTGGGCATTCAAAAGAAAGCGAACATCATAGTCTAATGTGCGTTTCACATTTTCCTTTATTCTCAAACAAATAAAAATGTGAAAACGGTCACCTGCATCAAAGGTGTGAACTGGTTGGAGACCGTTAATGAGATGATTGATATTGCCCTTTTATATATAATTGTCTAGACCCATTTGGATCCGACCCCAATTATACTCAGCTCAAATTTAACCATAAAAAGTGCATATGAGTTCCTTTAATTCCGACCCATTAAATTTGAGTAAAATTACCCAATAAATCAACTCACTGACAACGATAATGGCAACACGAAGACGAAGTTGAGAGCAGTATTAATAATTAAATGATTATAAATTATTATAAATACTAGCTTGTAACCCGACCCGTTGGTCGGAGGAGCTGAGCGGAATATTGAATTATTGGGATAACCCGTAGATTCAACCATTAAGCTAAATTGGTCTAATGGTGAGTACCGCCTAGCATATCCCTAATAATCATACCAAAGTGAATATATTGGAACATAAACAGTACATCAAAAGTTGGTACAACCATGAAGTTAGACCATTAAAGATACCAATGAAATTGAATAGCATCGAAAAACTTCAACTTCATTATATAATTACATGAGATCAGAAAGAGAACACCATTAATTTGATTTATAAAACTTTCATCTTGTCGTCATTGTGCTTTCTGGTTTTTGTCAGGCCATGATAAAATCTAAGGAAATCAAGAACGAACAACACGATTTGGGATAGGAACCGCCGTTGTCGTATTCCTAGAGAATGGTGGTAAACACGGACTCACCTGCCAAACTGGTTTGGATTGAGATTTTTATCGGGTATCAGGGAACCATGTAATTATAAATTAGACTTGATCAAAACGGGCCAAAACTTAAAATTCAGCCTGTTTGACCGACCCATGCAAAATTCTAATTATTCGTTACTTTTAAACTTTCTATTTGAAAATAAAAAATAGTGAAAGAAAATAGATGACTGCAATTCGCCATTTGCACATCACTTATTCGGGAATAAAACCATAGAAATTCAAAAGAAACTGAAAATGTTTAGGATCGTTTTAATGTTTAAAATAACCAAATAGATCTTTCTGTTTAGTTTTTTACTAACAAATACCAAACGATTCCCTATAAAATACACTATAATTTTATCATTATGATATCAAATAATTATATAATATATATTTGAAATGATAAAAATTGGACTAATTGGGTTGGTCGAGATTGAACCATTGAATAACTTTAAACTACATTATATTTTAGCCACTAAAATATAAAATAATATAATAATATATATTATGCTAGAGAAAATAGCTTGTTTTAGAATGTCAAACCAATGATGTTCATTTGTTTTACTTGATGGCCAAATCCGGTGTAGGTCAGGCTCATTCAACTGTAACACCCTACCCCATACGTTTTGCCTAATCATATTGTTCATACAATTGCAGCGGAAATAATCTCGGGTGTTACATTAATTATCAAAATTTACCTAAATAAAATTTCGACATGAATTACTCGCGTAATGAGCTAACAGTTCTTCCATATGATCCTGCAAAATAATTCATCTGAATCCATGCATTCATAGACAAACACATATACTCACAACCATATGCATTGGCTTTTCATAGCCATAGTCACAGTTTCATACTACACAACTGCATACTATACTGATACAAGCCATAATCGTCACAACTTACATAATTACAAAAATATACACATATCATCAACTTTCCACACCTGTGGATATCTCACACCACATCAGAAGCTAGTATGCATATGAAAAACGTTCTCAAAACATTTTTACAAAAAGGTGTGGATCACTGGCCAAAATCCCGAGTAGTAGTCCAAGCACAGAATAGTTGAAGACCATACCTCATCTTGCCTTCAACTCTTGCTCAGCTCCCACCTATACACCTATCTACTGCTGCTGATGATCTGCTTACACACGGCATAAGCAGAGAAGAAGAATAAAAGAGGGTCAGCTCATAGCTGAGTGAGATAATCATAGCATCGTGAGTTCATAACAGAGCATACCCCTATCATACATCTAACAGTCAAGCCAAAACACTAGGATCGGACCTCAGCCATCCTCATATCCCAATAGGCAAAAGACTCAACCACCTTGACTTATGCATATGCATCTTATCATGTTTTAATCATAGGCGCCTGGCTACTCCCATGCTAATAACTCTCCCGGGAAACATACCCCACATCCCGTCGGATGTAGTCATACATACCCCAACATCCCGTCGGATGTGGTCATACATACCCCACACCACTATTGGTGTAGTCATACCCCGACACCGCTCTGGGTGTGGTCATATCTCATAAGAATTCTTCAGTCACCACCACATGAGAGGTGTGACTATCATACATATCATAATAGAGTAATAGCATAGGGAGCCCTAATTACTATGTAGTTGACCGTGAGACCACAACACTGATACTTGGTATCCTTATACATGATTCATATCTCATCTTGCTTAATCATAATTCATTACTTGCACATGTACTTGACCTGGCCATAATTGGCTCGACATAGGTAAATCAGGAGTCGTATAATTGCACTTCCTCGGGGTAAACCCTCGTGCAAGTCATCCTCCTTAAAAATCATAATATCACCAGGGAATATATATTTTCCCACTTGTGCATCCAAATCCAACAATCATGAAAAATCATACCTAACCACCTTCTCGAACCATCGTAAAGCATATTAACCGTCAATCCCACAATTTGCAACATATACACAATCATCAGCATAAACAAGGTTCATATCGATTAGGGCAAGTCAATAATATCATACAGCAATCCAGGGTTCAACATATAGCACAAAGGTCCATACACCCCTAATCATGCCATTCTAGTTCACCTAGGTCAATTCTAAGCATCAATATAATTATCGTGATACGACAAACCCGGTATGCCGTGCTAATCCCTCACCAGTTCTGGTCGTTCAAACACCGGTTTAACCTTCCCGTACTAAAACGTCAATTTCACGAACGAACCCCGAATTAAAATCCGAGACCGTCCTAATATCCCCTGCAGTATCCCCGTCAATATTAGTTCTGGGCTCCGGGTCAAATTCTCGATAAAAACACATCAAACCCTGGCCGGAGCTAAATTCAGCGGTTTGGACCCCGGCCTAAATAATAGCCGAAATTCAGGGATTAGAACTAGAGGATTGATTACCTCGCTGCAGGAAGCTCGTATATGAAATTTGGGCTCAATCCGGCTTCCGGATACTCCGAAACCCTAATTTGGCAGATCGGGAATTCAAGAAATTCCTGAACCAAAAACTCGTTTTAAAGCTCTAAATCGATAAATCACGATGTATAGATGAATTAGGCATTACTTACGGGATTTTTGGATCACTGTAGCTCAAGAATTGAGCTTTGCAATCTAATTCTTCGAGTGCCCTGTGCGCCTCTGTTTCTCGGTCCGAGAATGGAAATATTATGATGGTGATGAGACGTAATGGACGGGGAGGGGGATAAATATATATGCGGCCCGGCCGCTTAATATATATATATATATATATATATATATATATATATAATTATATATATGTATATAATATATATAATTATATATATGTATAATTAATACGTATACTTATCCGATCGATCGATAATCCGATTTTCGCCGAAATACTATCAAAACGCTCGATTTTAAATCGCGAACTTTCTAGCGATTAAAATATGGGTTTTGCCGGAACGGGATGTTACAATTCTCCCCTCCTTAAAAGATTTCGTCCTCGAAATCTAACCTTGTGTCGATAGTTATCTGCTCGTCCCCCCCTAACCTACACTATCACAAATCTTGTTACTACCTGACTTTTAGGTTAGGAGATCTGATGTACATAACTAAACACATAACACCTCAAGTTCCCATGTTTAGGTTTCAAAAACCTATACTGGGCTATCACAACAAAAGCACATCAGCAAGTTCAAAACATAACTTATTAAGCAAGATTGTTAACCTGCAAAGTAGGTTGCTACTAACTCAGGGTACTTCTCTCGCATACTTGCTTCAGTTTCCCATGTAGCACTCTCACTTTCTTGATTTCTCCACACCACTTTCAACATTGGAATTTCTTTCCTGCGAAGAGTCTTAATCTGAAAATCAACAATCTCAACTGGAACCTCCTCAAAAGTCAAATCTGAACCCAACTCGATCTCTTCTGGTTGTATAACATGGGAAGGATCCACCTCGACACCTCTTCCAGAAATTACATGTCCCAGAAATATTACCTCCTTCAGCCAAAACTCACATTTTGAGAATTTTGCATATAATTGTTTCTCCCTTAAAATTTGCAACACAATTCTAAGGTGAGTTTTGTGCTCCTCCTCGCTTTTAGAATAGATGAGAATATCATCTATGAACACAATCACAAACTTATCAAGATATTCATGGAAAACTCTGTTCATAAGAGCCATAAATACCGCTGGTGCATTAGTGAGTCCAAAAGGCATTACCAGGAACTCATAATGCCCATATCTTGTTCTAAAAGCAGTCTTTGAAGTTGCTCCATCTGCCACTTTCAATTGATGGTATCCAGACCTCAAATCAATCTTAGAAAAGACTGATGCACCCTGCAATTGATCAAACAAATCATCTATTCTTGGAAGGGGATAACGATTCTTCACTGTCGCCTTATTCAACCTCCGGTAGTCAATGCACATTCTCATGGAGCCATCTTTCTTCTTGACAAACAAAACCGGTGCACCCCATGGTGAGATGCTAGGTCGAATAAACCCCTTGTCTAACAATTCTTGCAATTGTTCTTTAAGCTCCTTCAGCTCAATTGGTGCCATTCTATATGGTGCCATTGAAATTGGTGTTGTGCCAGGTACCAATTCAATATCAAACTCTACTTCCCTTTCTGGTGGAAGGCCGGGAAGTTCTTCGGGGAATACATCAGGAAATTCCCTTACCACCTCTACATCCTCAACCTTCTTATCATTTACTATAGTAACTTGAGCAAGAAAGGCTTCACAACCTTCCTTCACTAATCGAAAAGCTTCCAAGGCAGAAAGAAAACCATGAGTCTCCTTTTTCTTAATGCCTCGGAATACAACAGGACCTTTATCTGGTGTGCTGAATAACACTTCTTTCTTTTGACAATCCACAACAGCTCCATGTGTTGCCAGAAAGTCCATTCCAAGGATGACATCGAATTCATCAAAAGGTAGCAGAATTAAATCTGCTGCTAGGAAAGCTCCTTCCACACAAATGAAGGAACTTCTAATAACTGAGTCTACCTTCAAGGTATCTCCCACAGGTGTTTTAACACATAAGGTATAACCTAGCTTATCTGGAACTAAGCGTAGCATATGTGCAAACGTATATGACATGAATGAGTGGGAGGAACCAGTATCGATCAAAGCATATAATTGCTTGCCAAGGATAGAAAGCATACCAGTTACAACTTCTGGTGCCACTTCTGCCTCACCTCGAGTCATTGCATAAACCCTCGGTGCTCCCTGTGCTCTGGTACCCTGCGTACCACTTCCTGATGATTGATTTCGACCACCACCTCTACCACCCTGTGAACCACCACGACCACTCTGAAATCCACTACGGCCTCCCTGGTAACCACCCCTGAATGGGGCTCTACTAAATTGCACTGAAGGCTCGGACTGTGTAGCTCTTACTTCTCTCGAATGCGGGCAATCCCTCATGATGTGCCCAGGTTGGCCACACTGAAAGCATACACCAGAAAATCTCCTACACTCTCTAAGATGCCTCTTCTGACAAACTTGACAAAATGGACATTGTGTGGCTGAGGAAATTGGTGCCCTGTATGATGTTCCCGACATAGATTGACTCTGTGTTCTCCCAAAACTGCTAGGACCTCTCCTGGGTGGGTAACGAGGTCCAGCATAATTTACTCCAAACTTCCTCTTCTTCTCCTCTTCTTTAGCCTTGTGTTCCTCTCGGCTCTCAACTTCATAGGCTTCATACTTAAGTGTTGCCTCCTTGATTGTGGCCATACTCTCTTCATCAACCCTGTGGACCTTTTCTTTCAACCCTATGCGCAGACCATGCAAGTATCTCATCTTCTTCTTATGCTCAGTATCCGCCAACCCATCCTCAAAGTAAAGCAGTCGAACAAACTTGATGGTGTACTCAGTAACTGTCATATTCTCCTGCTTAAGGTTGGCAAATTCATTGTTCTTTGCCCTGATAAAAGCTTCAGGGAGAAACTCTGTCTTAAAGGCCTTCAGGAACTCCTCCCAGGTGAACTGAACTCGTTCACCATTAACTCTAGAGACTGAGGACCACCAGCTCCTCGCATACCCCTTTAGGAGAAAAACAACATATTGCACTTTTTCCTCTGGGGTTGCATAAAGATATTCAAACACATCTTCCATCTCTCTCAACCACTCTACTACAGCATCTGGGCTCACATCTCCCTTAAAGTCCCTACCACCCAACCTCTTCATCTTTGCATAGTCTAATACTGGCGGTCTTGCATCAACCGCCCCCACTCCTCTCGACTGGTTAGTAGGAACATTTTCACAACTTCCGTGCGAGCTACAAGGAAATATTGGCCTTAGATTGATCCACACAAAATTCATTCTTCACCAAATCTCTCACTTGGTTAAAAAAAAATTTTCCCTAAATAATTACTTGAAAACAAATACATTCAAAACTCAATTTTGAAAACCATGATGCAGATAATTTCATCCAATATACCAATACACATAATCATGTCAAACTCAATTCCCAGTTTAAGTCATTATGGGGCACTCCCCTCCTTAGGAGTGTTTAACCTCCCATAGGGTATAGTACGCCATAACAACAAAAAGAGGGAACCGGGCTCTGATACCAAACTATAACACCCTACCCCATACGTTTTGCCTAATCATATTGTTCATACAATTGCAGCGGAAATAATCTCGGGTGTTACATTAATTATCAAAATTTACCTAAATAAAATTTCGACATGAATTACTCGCGTAATGGGCTAACAGTTCTTCCATATGATCCTGCAAAATAATTCATCTGAATCCATGCATTCATAGACAAACACATATACTCACAACCATATGCATTGGCTTTTCATAGCCATAGTCACAGTTTCATACTACACAACTGCATACTATACTGATACAAGCCATAATCGTCACAACTTACATAATTACAAAAATATACACATATCATCAACTTTCCACACCTGTGGATATCTCACACCACATCAGAAGCTAGTATGCATATGAAAAACGTTCTCAAAACATTTTTACAAAAAGGTGTGGATCACTGGCCAAAATCCCGAGTAGTAGTCCAAGCACAGAATAGTTGAAGACCATACCTCATCTTGCCTTCAACTCTTGCTCAGCTCCCACCTATACACCTATCTACTGCTGCTGATGATCTGCTTACACACGGCATAAGCAGAGAAGAAGAATAAAAGAGGGTCAGCTCATAGCTGAGTGAGATAATCATAGCATCGTGAGTTCATAACAGAGCATACCCCTATCATACATCTAACAGTCAAGCCAAAACACTAGGATCGGACCTCAGCCATCCTCATATCCCAATAGGCAAAAGACTCAACCACCTTGACTTATGCATATGCATCTTATCATGTTTTAATCATAGGCGCCTGGCTACTCCCATGCTAATAACTCTCCCGGGAAACATACCCCACATCCCGTCGGATGTAGTCATACATACCCCAACATCCCGTCGGATGTGGTCATACATACCCCACACCACTATTGGTGTAGTCATACCCCGACACCGCTCTGGGTGTGGTCATATCTCATAAGAATTCTTCAGTCACCACCACATGAGAGGTGTGACTATCATACATATCATAATAGAGTAATAGCATAGGGAGCCCTAATTACTATGTAGTTGACCGTGAGACCACAACACTGATACTTGGTATCCTTATACATGATTCATATCTCATCTTGCTTAATCATAATTCATTACTTGCACATGTACTTGACCTGGCCATAATTGGCTCGACATAGGTAAATCAGGAGTCGTATAATTGCACTTCCTCGGGGTAAACCCTCGTGCAAGTCATCCTCCTTAAAAATCATAATATCACCAGGGAATATATATTTTCCCACTTGTGCATCCAAATCCAACAATCATGAAAAATCATACCCAACCACCTTCTCGAACCATCGTAAAGCATATTAACCGTCAATCCCACAATTTGCAACATATACACAATCATCAGCATAAACAAGGTTCATATCGATTAGGGCAAGTCAATAATATCATACAGCAATCCAGGGTTCAACATATAGCACAAAGGTCCATACACCCCTAATCATGCCATTCTAGTTCACCTAGGTCAATTCTAAGCATCAATATAATTATCGTGATACGACAAACCCGGTATGCCGTGCTAATCCCTCACCAGTTCTGGTCGTTCAAACACCGGTTTAACCTTCCCGTACTAAAACGTCAATTTCACGAACGAACCCCGAATTAAAATCCGAGACCGTCCTAATATCCCCTGCAGTATCCCCGTCAATATTAGTTCTGGGCTCCGGGTCAAATTCTCGATAAAAACACATCAAACCCTGGCCGGAGCTAAATTCAGCGGTTTGGACCCCGGCCTAAATAATAGCCGAAATTCAGGGATTAGAACTAGAGGATTGATTACCTCGCTGCAGGAAGCTCGTATATGAAATTTGGGCTCAATCCGGCTTCCGGATACTCCGAAACCCTAATTTGGCAGATCGGGAATTCAAGAAATTCCTGAACCAAAAACTCGTTTTAAAGCTCTAAATCGATAAATCACGATGTATAGATGAATTAGGCATTACTTACGGGATTTTTGGATCACTGTAGCTCAAGAATTGAGCTTTGCAATCTAATTCTTCGAGTGCCCTGTGCGCCTCTGTTTCTCGGTCCGAGAATGGAAATATTATGATGGTGATGAGACGTAATGGACGGGGAGGGGGATAAATATATATGCGGCCCGGCCGCTTAATATATATATATATATATATATATATAATATATATAATTATATATATGTATAATTAATACGTATACTTATCCGATCGATCGATAATCCGATTTTCGCCGAAATACTATCAAAACGCTCGATTTTAAATCGCGAACTTTCTAGCGATTAAAATATGGGTTTTGCCGGAACGGGATGTTACATCAACTCTTTTATTTTATGGTTAGCGGTTAGCCCTTTAGATACCATGCATTAGTTTATTGTTAATTTTTTTTTATTTTTAGCATAAAAAGAAGTATTGTTTTTGCCTTTTCATATATATTTTATCACCACGGAGAAATACAAGGGCTTAAAGAAAAAAATTGACACTCCTGAACCCGTTTAAATCCGCATGTGTACGGTAAGTTGGCTCGTTCCACAGAGGAAAGAGAAAAAAATTAACACTACCTATTCTACCCTTCCTACAAACGCTCATGGAGCAGGGAATTTGAAATGGGGGGAAGGGGTTTTTCCTCCCTGCTATTATATGTTTTTGATTTAAAAGGATACAACAAATGTACTTAGTGTGATTGGTTATGTTCCTTGCTTTTCTTTAAAATGGACATGGTTCGAATCCCAGTACGTGTCTGTTTAATGAATAAAGTGAAGACCAAAATGTCCTTCCTACTTTCACTCTCGTTGCAGGAGATTTGAAATGGGGCTCCCGTTTTTCCATTCGGTGTATTATATTATGTGTAGATTATATACGGACAGACAGAGTAGCAGGCAGGAACTATGAAGAACACTTTAATATAATTAGTAACGCGGCGCGCATCACGCACACAGCCACAGTAGTCAAACTTACAATAGATCGCCAGTGACTAAACCAAACTACCACGTGATGATTCTGCAGACTCTGGTTGCTTTGATTTTGTAATTGTTACATATAATTTGAAGCAGGTTCAAGAAGGGGAAAATAAAGAAACACTCAGAAAATGGAGGCGGCCGAAGGAAAGGAAGGAGAGAGAGACATGGAGGCGATCAGACTAGGGTTGGTATTCGGTTAACCGGTTACTGATTTAACCGATAATCAAATAGATAACCGGACGGTTATCGATACCCCTGTTCGATTACGTTAATGGTGCAATGACAAGCATTCAGATTTCTGACTCTTACCACTATTCTCTGAGGTCTCAAGAATTTGCAAATACTTCAACCTTATGATGTCGAATCACTTCCAATAATTGTTGTTGCTTGTCAGGAGTGAGGTCCTAGAATCCCACTTGGATAAATTAAAATGGTCATATGTATATATGGTGACTACTTCGGCGCACTCACAAAAATGACTGCATTCAATATGCAACGATTGAACCATATTTTAATTCAAATACTTTACTTGGACTTTTCCGGTATAACCTCTAATAGAGTACTTTTAAGACCAGACACTCGAGTGACTCTATACAATGTGATTTGGACAGTTTTATGTGCCAAATTACAAAATTTAATGTTTGCTTATTCTGGTTTTCCGAGATAACGTAAATAAAGTGTTGCCTGAGAGCGGTACTACTGTAAATAATTATCAGGGAAAACCAAGAGAACAGTTTCTGGTTATTTACAATACGTACAGCCAGGATGCTGATTTCGCTCCTTCCTTCCCTGTTACTTTTTCATTTTAAGCCTTCAACATAATTTACAAGTATAGCTTATATTTACAACATGCGCCCATCTGCCGACAGAACGCCAACGAGGTAGAAACGAAAGAGAAATGTATATATATACACGCATACATACATATACTGTATAGACATTCCGCAACAAGCCTTCTGGCTACCTTGTTTTCCTCCTTCAGAAGCTACCTTCTGGCTTCATAAAATTGTGATATTCCAGCTGATTCATCTCTCCACCGTTCACCGGGTCGAACTGACATCTATAGAAGCTGCAGCGAGCCATCCCAGAAACAAAAACACGTTCAGTTACCCCCCACCAGTCTGGTCCATATACCTTGACGCAATAATATTTACACAGGAGCAACAGAAACCCAAACGACTTTGGAGTTTGCCCTCACAGTTTATCTTACCTTCCATCGAACCCGAGAATGACCACCGTGTTCTTTTGGTGACCGAAGGCAACAACGTACTGAGAGCCTTCCACTAACCTGAACTGAGCAACCGACCACTCCGAGCTGAAATACTTTGGTAAAACACCTGCACGCGAAAGCTTTGATGAGATTAATATGCCCCCCAATCTCAACTATTATTTTTACAGCCGAAGATAAGACTAGACTCAGTGGATTCTCTCCTATGCTGTAAGCGCCATCTGAGAGAGATCCAGGTTACCAGGTTACCTTTGAAGAAGGATAAGGATGAAGCAGGAGAGCCAGCGGCATGATTTGTATCAGTTATGGCTCGTGAAGTGTCATTCATTTTTGCCCCAGGATTCAACTTAAGGCTGAAAACATGAACTGTTCCTTTATCACTAGAAACTGCTAGCCATTGTGCAGCAGAAGAGAATGCTAAGCTGTAGATCTCTGCTCTGTCTGCACCCCTCCTCACCTATGTTTAGACATAGAATCAGTTACGAAGTGCAATGCTAAAACCAGGAAATGATTGTGTAATGGAAAAATAGAGCTCCTAAAACTAACTAACAGATCCTAATTCATAGAGCCAACCCAGTATATTGATAAAAAGATATCAGTATCGGTGTACTTGTATGTCAAGCCAATCAAGAAATTGAACAATATGTTACTACCACTCACAAATTAAATGAACTTTCCTATACTTCACTCCCACAACTAAATAGAAAGGTAAAAGCGCAGAAAAGAAGCAGTCATAGAGAGAGCAACAACATATATACCACCACCTAATAAGCTAAGCAGTTCCATACTAAGCTACATATTCGGTCCATAGGGAGGGGAGTGAGGGGGGAAAGACGCCATCTGGTTCAGTTATATCATAATCACCCCAGCACAGTCAGTTCCAGCTTTAAATTCGTCAAGGTGTTGGATTTTTCAGCATACAGTAAAATTATACTACAGTAGACGATTAACAAGCATTGTTATGAGTAGGAATAGGATTAAGTTTCCACCGTCAATGGAAAAGGGACTCACCCTCAGCAAAACTAACTAACAAGAGAAGGGAGAAAGGAGAAATTACTCCACAAGAAACAAAGAAACATACATCTGCAGCAAGTGAGACGTGACAGTACTCACAGTACCATGAACACAGCGAGGTTGAAACATATTCAATTACCCAACAGCGAAGAAAGTGGAAGTAAAAGCAATGAAAAACTAAAAACCGAAAGAAGAATCCAAATAAAAGCTCATGTTTTGTTTAGTCACTCGAACTAATGAAGACAACAATCTAGTTTATGAATTCCAGAAGCAAGCTAGGGTGGGAGGGAGGAAGGCCAGGGTGGCAAAGTACAGAGCTTAAATTTTTACCCCGTTTAGCCTTGCAGTCATTTACTGAACACCTAGCAGTTCAGCGAAAGAAGCACTCAAGTAACATCTTCACAAAGCTATGTTTTTAATTATAAAAGCTATCTTACTATAGCTAAACCAATCATGTTTCTTCAAATTACCTAAGCTGCTAAGCACAAGCATACATCAGACACAAATTCCCACGAAAGGAAACTTAAGAATCTCAAACTCAATTAGTAGCCGTATCATCACACTACATTTACTAAGTATCTCACACTCAACTAGTAGCCATATCATCACACTGCAATTCACTAATATCCAGTCACTCTTGTAATCACCACGGTTTAAGGCAATAGGCGAGGAAGGTATCCAAATACTAAACACGAAAAAATACCTCTTGAAGAAGACTGCCGTCCGCTGTGTTGAAAATCCTTACGAGGGTACCCTTAGAGCTACAAGTAGCAAGCAACTGGCCATCCTGCGTGAGAGCAAAACAAGCAATCCTGGAGTCGTGCGCCATAACGAACTTAGTCCGCTTCGAGGCATAATGCTCAACCCGAACTTGACCCTTCTGCAAGCCCGGGCAGACCAAGACAAGCGAACCCGCCCCGTGTGACACCTCACAGAGCCCCTTAGGGTTGGCGATCGTCTCAATCTGATGCAACAGCTTCAAATCCGAAAAATTGTACACAAAAATCTTCTGCTCCAAAACCACCACGATCCTATCCCGCCGCAGCTTCACGGATCGAACCTCGGACCGGAAAGAGAGCTCGCCAATGCAACGGCTCTGGTGATCGTCCCAGATCATGACTTTATTGGGCGGGTACTGCGGGTCGGCCCCGCCGCCAACGAGAGCCAGAATGTTGCAGCGGAAAAGCATCTCCACCGCCCCGATCCCGCCGCCCCGGCGGTCGAAGTCGCGGCGGAATATCTCCCGGAAGGGATCGCAGTTGTAGATCCGGAACCCGTGATCGGTGCCCGCGGCGAAGCATCCGGAGTCCTGATTGAAGGAGAGGTGCAGCAGGGCGACGGACGGTGGCGGAGACGAGGAGGACTCCGGCGGAGAAGAAATCGGACTGCTGTAGTTGGTGACGGGGGTTGGGTTCGAAGGCGGCGACTGAGGGAGTGGATCTGGTTGGTGATTTTGCTGAGGCGTGATTGAAGAGAGGGAATCGTAAGACTGGGGATCGTCGAGCTGCTGCTGTTCATCCCCGGTGGTGGAGTCCTGCTGAAGGAGGACTGCGGGGTTAGGGTTGTCGTTGGGCCAGGCGGCGGGAGAGGAGTAAGCCGAGAGAGTCGCCATGGAAGGTAAGGGAATGCCCTGAGATTTCTTGTGAAGGAATACTGAACTTCTAATTGTTAGCTTGTGGGAGAGGACAGAGAGGATTCTTCAAGGGACTAGGGAGGTCTCATTCGTTGCTTTCTCGATGTTGTCTGAGAAGCAAAGGTAAAGGTGAGGATCGAATGACGATCGTACCCCTGGAGTCCGTTCGACGTTTTGGGATGCCGGTGAGGGCAAACGGAAGAGGTTTGCTTATGCCTTTTTGTGGGGCATGGCTATTAAGTCGCCCTAAAAATTTGAATTTATCGCCCTAAGACATATGAAATTACACATTTATCCTTAAATCAATTATCATTCTCCGTTAGGGATGGCCGGCCGGGGCCCAAAACCGGGTATCCGCCCGAAGCCCGCCCGATAAGGGCCCATGTGGTTCTGGATCTCTGGCCCGTCAACCGGCGGCGGGTAACCCGAAACCCGTCAACCATGATTTTCGGGTGGTGATGGTTAGCTCAGTATCCGCCCCGCGCCCCGCCCGACGGTTTAACCGTGTATAAAACGACGGCGTTTGGAGAGAGATATATAATCTCTCAGTTCCCTTAGAGAAACCCTAGCAGCCGCCTCATTTCCATTCTTCACCAAATTTTACAGAAACCCTAGTTTCCTTTTTCTCTCTGCCTCCTCTCTGGCGATTAGCGATCAGATCGCTAGATAATCACGATCTGGCCGATTTTTCGTCATTTTCCCTCATCAAATCCTCCATTCGACCAATTGCATGGCTCAAAGAGCAACCATCCGACGAAGATTTCGTCGGTCGCAATCCAAAAACGAGTCGTTGCCTCGTTGGAAGTTCAAATCGCTGATTCTTCGAGAAAAGATAAGTTATTTCTGGGTTTCTTATCTTTTCTTTCAAGCATCTTCCCTGATTCCTCGTTCCCCTAACTCTCTACTGAGTACTGACTCTTCTTGTACTTGTATATATAGGGGGGATTCAAAGCGCAGAGGTCGTTTCTCACCACGCCATCTTCTGAGTTCTGAAATCGAGAACAAGAACACCCCAGTCGAGTCAACAGAGAGCAGAGACCGAGGGATTTAGCCGACCGCCCGAGCCTCCAGACAGAGTCCAGTCGTCGAGGGTAAGTTTCTTGATCTCGTCTATACTTTTTATGATTTATGGGTTAGTGGTCTCATAATACAGACATGCATGCATTAAATTCCAGTTCTTCTACCTTGCTTTGTGTTCTTTGTTCACTGACTCTTCTTGTTCGCTCTTATTTGGGCTAGGTTGGTACCTTGGTCTCGTTTGGAACCTTGTATCTGGTTTACTGGTTTAGAGAACTGAAGCAGAACAGAGTCAGTGAGCAGTGAGGAGCAGTCTACTGTCATTGGGTACTCGACAGTCCACATAAAACTCCAATCTGAGAAGGTAATCCCAGTCCTCTCCTAACTCCTAATCCTCAACTCACTGTGTTTGACTGTTTGTTCATAATGCTGCGACTTGTTGTGACAATTAGTGGATTCATAATGCTAATAAGTAAAATTAATTAAACTGTAAGCGTGATTTTGAGAATAAAGATGTTTGTTTGCAAGTTTAGTTTTGTCATTGTGAATGTAACTAAGTTAATAACTATTAACTAAGGCTTAATGTTCAGATGGAATGTAACTAAGTTAATAACTATTAAGTATTAACTAAGGCTTAATATATATTATGTTCAGATGGAAGGTGCTCCTACTGCTATAAATGTTGACATTGCTCCCGATGTCAATGCCCCTGAAAATGGTGTCCAAGTCCAACCTCAACCTGAACCTGAACAACCTGGTAATGTTGAGGAGCTTGAAGCTCAACGTAAGTTAACTTCTGATGTGTGGCCTCACTTTAACCGAGTTAGGGTTAATGGGGTTATGAAGGCTAGGTGTAAGTACTGTCGTAAATCCCTTGGTGGGGAAACAAGTAATGGAACTTCACACCTAAGAAGCCATATCAAAACATGTATCCAAAAGAGGATACATGATGGTTCTCAAAAAATACTTGGTCCTAACTATAAACCCGCTGGAAATCCACAACTCTCTGCTTCTCAATACAATTATGAGGTTTCTAGGAAGGAACTTTGTTCAATGATTCTGGTCCATGAGTACCCCCTTAGCCTTGTTGATCATGTGGGTTTCAAACGTTTTTGTTGTTCTCTTCAACCTCAGTTCGCTGTTCCTAGTAGAAACACTGTCAAAAAGGACATTTTGAGTTTGTATGGTGTTGAAAGGGGTAAATATCAGACCATTATTGATGGTAACCTGGGTCGGGTTTCAATTACAACTGATTTGTGGACTGCCAGAAATCAGGAAAGGGGTTATATGGCAATAACTGGTCACTTCATTGATAACTCTTGGAAGCTCCGTAGCATAATGATGAGATTTATGTATGTTCCAGCCCCTCATACTAGTGAAAGGCTTGCTGATAGGTTGTTTGATTGTCTTTTGGATTGGAACATTGATGGTAAGTTGTCCTCAATCACATTGGACAACTGTACCACCAATGATTCCATGATTTTCCACATGAGAACTAAGCTTCTGAGCAGTGACTTGTTGCTTGATGGTAAATTGGTTCATATGAGGTGTTCTGCTCATATTCTGAATTTGATTGTAAGGGATGGTTTGGATGCAATCAAGGATGCTATAAATTTGATTAGGGAGAGTGTAGTTTACTGGAATTCTACACCTAAGAGGGTTCAAACCTTCTTCGAAGTTGCTAAGAAACTTAAGCTATCTTTTGAGAAAAAGTTAGTCCTTGATTGTCCAACTAGGTGGAATTCCACCTATCATATGCTCTCTGTTGCTATTCCCTACAAGGATGTTTTCTTTCGTTTGAGTTTGAGAGACAATCATTACACATCAGTTCCTTCTAGTGAACAATGGGAATTTGCTTCTACTGTGATTGGGAAGCTGGAAATCTTTTCTAAGATTACTGAGTTGTTCTCTGGTTCCAAATATCCCACTGCCAATCTGTTCTTCCCTAAGATATGTGATCTCAGACTTAAACTGAATGAGTGGGGTCTTGATCCCAATCCTGTGATTTTTGGAATGGATAGTCAAATGTCACTGAAGTTTGATAAGTACTGGGATGATATCCATCTTGTGCTTGCTGTATCGGTTGTTTTGGATCCTAGATATAAACTCCATGTGATTGAATACTATGCTGGAAAGTTTGGGAATACAGAAACTGGTTTGGTTGCTGAGAATATCAAGCAAATGATATGTGGTTTGATTCGTGATTATCAAACCAAAGCTGAGAACAAATCTGGTTCTGAATCTGGAACTTCTTCTTCTGGTTCTGGAACTGCCTCTGCCACTGAACTTGATTTTGAACTCTTTGTAAGTCAAAGGAAAAAGAGTAAGACTTCCTTGATTACAACTGAGTTGGATATGTATCTTGCTGAGGATATCATTCCTCGCACAGCAGAGTTTGATCTGCTCTTGTGGTGGAAATTGAATGGTTTGAAGTATCCGACCTTGCAATCAATTGCAAGGGACTTTCTGGCAATCCCTATTACTTCTGTGCCTTCTGAGAGTGCATTTAGTTCTGGTGGGAGGTTGTTAGACCCTCACCGGAGCAGGCTGCATTATTCGACTGTGGAGGCAATGATGTGTACTAGGAGTTGGATAATGGAGGACATGCAAAGAGGTAAAATGAAACTAAATCTCTCAACTTTATTGGTTTACGTTTTAAGAATAGTATGAACTCATTCAACTGGTTCTCTGCAGATTCGGAGGCTGCTGTGGAGGGATTGGATGGACTCTTCTCAACAATGACACTCGAAGATACAAGTGTGGAAGAGGCAGAACCTGGTGGTAAGATCAATAATTCATTTTTCCATTATGTGTTCTAATTTCTATTACTTCATTGAGGAATACTTACATTTTCATTGTTTCGCTTTTTCAGGTCCAGAACTCACCTTAATGAGATCACCATTTGCCCATGAAGACTGATTGGTAATCTGCTGTGGGACCAAGGTAAATGTTTTTTGTATTTGTTGTCGTTGATGCATTATTCATTTTAGTCTTTACTAAGTACTAACTGAAGCATTCCTCTTGTGTGTACTTTATTCAGTTTCAACTGATGATTGCTGGTCTGCTGGTTCACATCGATTGGAATGAGGGTCAGGGGTGGTCGGGTGGATGATTCTCAATGATTCAATGTTGCTGGAACCTAGATGGAATGTTGCTGCGTTGCTGTTGCTTGAACTATTTCAGTCTACTGTTTTTGGATAAGAATTAGACATTTAGAATTTTGGGAACGTCTTTCTTTTTGGTTGTTTGGTTCATTTGATTTGATAATTTCTATCACAAACACGAAACAGATGTTGTTTTTGGTTGTTGTTGCTTAGATGCTTGGCTTGGCAAGCTTTCAGTTGTTTATTTCAGGTCTTTTTAACAGACCAGTCAGATTGAATAAAGTATCCAGTTTCCAGAATTTTTTTTTGTCATTTTCATCTTTATTTTCATGGTTTGGTAGCGGGTATTATAGACCCGCGGGCACCCGATTAACCATTGGGGACGGAGATGGTTATCCATCCAGGCCCGCAAGTCCGTTTGGGCCAGGGACGGGGATACCCGAGGCCCATGGTGGGCTGGCAACGGATCCAGGGTACCCGGCCCCGATCCGCCCCGTTGCCACCCCTATCCTCCATTCTCAATCCAACCACCGACAACAGCAACTCCCAAGTCCCAACTCCTCTCTCGTCGTCGACCTCTGCGGAGGAAGGTGAGGAAGAAGCAATCAACGACGTCCACATCCTCTTCCTCTTCCACCTGCCACCTCTGCCTAATTATGAACTCCTAATTATACCCAGAGGACATCATTAAGCTTGATTTTATCCTCGTCCCTCAACCCAATTACCACTTCAAATCTGATCTCCTAATTATACCAGAGGACATGATTAAGCTTGGTTTTCTCCTCGTCCCTCACTGTCACAGTATTGTGACACGGGAATTCCTCCGATCAATTTCAGATTCTAGAGTTGTTCGGGAGCTTCAACGATGAGTTTAGCCCTGTAATCGTTGGCATGTTTGGCAATTTCGGAGCTTGTGTTAATGGGATTGGCAGGAGTGAGAATTGTGTCGATGGACATGATGGCGATGCAGATAGTTGGGTACATGATCGAGTTCGGGGATAGGAGAAGCACGACGTCGCCCTTTTGGATTCCGATGGCGGAGCAGAGGCCGGTGGCGAGGGATGTGATTGGGGGGAGGGGGTTCTATTTTTGTTACTATAAAAATCAGGGATAAAATTGTCCGTTTGGTATGATTTAGGGCGAAAAAATTTAAATTTTAGGGAGACGAATAGCGATTCAGCTTTTGTGGAGGCTAAATTACATGTTTGGTCATCCAAAATTATATAAATTTTTCATGTTTGTCATCCGAATCACTTTTAGTTTGTTAATCGTCACTAACTTTATGAATCCTTTTATCGTTAGTCACTAGCCGTTACATTCCGTTAACTCCGTTAGTATTTTGATGACATGGCAAACGGAACTGCTGACTGAACCGTTCCTCTCTTCCTCCGCATCTATAAAAACGACACCATGTAGCGTCTCACGGAGACCAAAATCGTCCTGTCTTCTCTCCCTGATCCGAAATCCATGATCCAATCCAAAAGATGTTCGGCATAACTCCTCTTCCTCCGTCGGCGACGACGATGGGGATGTGACTCTCCTATCCAGAATCTACCTCCTGAAGCAAACCATACTCGGGGAGAAGCTCCCGGTCTTGGACTACTACCACGACGAAGCCTTCCTCATTGAATTCGTCTTCTCCCCAATCTACCACCATTACCTCAACACCTTGCTCGTCGAGGCCAATGTCATCGCCGTTTTCGTCGACTACCAGAGATCTCCTGAAAACCCTCTCCACATCGCGTACGAGGATTCTTGGGCCGCGCTCAAATGGATCGCTTCACATTCCTCACGGAGGTTGCATTGGGCAGGGGAAGAATAAAGGGAGTTTGGATATTGGAGATGGAACTTGGAACGTGGATTAAGTTTCCCCAATTTGAAGCAGGTCATGGCTAAAAAGCCAAGGAAGAAGAAGAACAGAGAGAGGGGTCATTTAAAAAAAAAATTCTTATGTCGGCCAGTCATCAGTTTTGTTTGCCATGTCATAAAAACACTTACAGAGTAAATGGATTTTGAAAGAGACTAACGGCCGGTGACTACCGATGAAGGATCGTAAAGTTAGTGGTGAATAATAAATAAAAGTGATCCGGGTGACAAACATGAAAGATTTATGTAATTTGAGTGATCAAACGTGTAATTTAGTATTTATGGATGTAATGTAATGACTCTCGTATTTCTTAATTCACCACTAGGTTAGTAAAAAAAATCGATAAAATACATTTGGATTTTGAAAGAGTAAGTTCAAACTCAATTATTCTAGTAATCGCGAATGCATGGATAATGTAATACCAAATTCGACGAGTAATCCTGAATAAGAAACAATAAACACATTGAAGGAAAGTCAAAACATCATATTCTTGAAACTGAAATATGAAAAGTCAATATAAATTTCGTTTGATTTAGGAAAACTAGTGTAGTGATTATGAAAGATGTGATAGTCAATAACACATAATGACCATTTGATATGCTTGAAATCCCTGTTATTTGATTCTTTTATGAATTTCCAATTATGGCAATAGTCTCTACCTTTAAAAAGTTTTTTGTTCCTAAGGTGAACGACGTCTTTTATTACAAGCAAAATTTACTAAAAGAGACATGAATGGATTATTTATACAATTGACATATAAAAAGATAAGTGTGGGGCAAATTCAATGTATGAGATATCCATTAATTGCACAAAATGGATTTTGGAAGAGATATCAATTGAGTTTTAGTTTGCTCCAGTTTGATGTTGGTTCCTCTCTAGTATAAACAAAATTTCCACCCGTTAAATGGATTGTCAATTTGAGGATGTGTTATTGAGCTTACGGATAGTGCTTCCGACACCCCTAATTAAAAGAAGTAGTACATCGAATGCAAAACTACAAAAAATTGCTCCTGCTCAGCCAAGGATGTAATACTCTAGTAATTTGAGACCTCTCAATACAAAACATTATCTTTTAAAAAATTGAAAAAAGAAGAAGAAATGATGAAGGAAAAAAGTTTTAAAAATGCATGCCAAAAATTGGTAGATGCATTTCTACCTAAAAAACTTTTTTCCCCTTTAAAAGTTTCACCATACGTATTTTGAGACTCATGTATAGTTGGTCATTGATGATTGAATGAAATTTTTAGTTATTCGTGCATGTTGATGTGGTTGGAGTTCTCTCATGCTATGGTTGACCTTGTAAGTTCACTTATAATCCACTACCTAAGATCAAAGTCAAGTGAGATTTTGTAGCTAGTCTTTATTAAGTTGTATGATTATGAGTAGTGTTTGCTTGAAAACAAACAAAGTTAAAGTGTGGAGTATTTTTTATAATACTAAAGTCATAGTGTTCTCAAGATCCTATATTTGATACATTCTAGTTATATCAATGAATGTTTAGTAGTTTTTGTTAAATATTTTTTTCGAGCATTAGTACGGCAGTAATGGTGGCCGGTGGCAGGTGGGAAGATAAAGGTGTATGATGGTCGGCGACAATTTTAGATTTAGGTATAGGAATTGTTAGGAAAAAAGAGAGGGCAATAAAGTCTTATGAGTATAGGTTAGCGAATTTTTTTAAAAAATTTAGGGCGACGAACAACGATTTAGTAAATTTGGATACAATGTTAGTGTACTGGCTCTCCACGCATACAAAATTGGGCTGGAACCACTCTTTCATAATATGTTTCTGGGCTTTAGTTATGGGCCTAATAGGAGGCCTTATGACGAAGGGTGGAACCGCTGCAACTTGTGCATTTAGGCTGGATGACAGGGAAAAGGGGAACAAATGGACCATTTTACCCCTAACGAAAATTAAGGAGAGACCTCTATTTTTTTTAATGGTGAAAATGTAATAAAACTCCACCATTTATTATTCTGTTGATGTAAGTTCAGTTACAATCCACTATCTAAGATCAAAGTCAAGTGAGATTTTCTAGTTTTCATTAAGTCGTATGATTAATTGATTATAAGTATTGTTTGCTTGAAAACAAACAAAGTTAAACTGTGGAGTATTTCTGATAATACTAAAGTTATAGTGTTATCAAAGTCCTATATTTGATACACTCTAGTTATATCAATGATTCTTTAGTAGTTTTTGTTATATATTTTTTTTTGAGCGATAGGGCGGCGGTAATAATGGCCGACGGTAGGCATGAAGATAAAGGTGTATGATGGCTGGCAACAATTTTAAATTTAGGTATAGGAATTGTCAGGAAAAGGAGAGGGCAATAAAGTATTCTGAGTACAGGTTAGGTCAATTTTTCAAAAAAAAAAAAAGGCAACGAATAGTGATTCAGTAAATTTGGATGCAATGTTAGTGTAAGGGCTCTCCACGCATACAGAATTGAGCTGAAACCACTCTTTCACTTTCAGAATATGTTGTTGGGCTTTAGTTATGGGCCTAAGACTGAGTCCAACGAATTCCCCATAAATGGGGGAGTCTTCATAAATGCAGGAGTGGCAGTTCCAATGCAGCGACAAAAATGGAGTGAGGCGGCATAAATGGGGAGATCCACAATTGAATCGCCAAAAAAGGGGAGGAAATGGCGACCTCGACAATTATGGGGAGTGGGCTCGCTGCTGGGTGGGACTAGTGATGAAGGGTGGAACCACTGCTGGGGACTAGCCTTGGACTCGGTCTAATATGAGACCTTATGATGAAGGGTGGAACCACTATAACTTGTGCATGTAGGCGAGAAGGCAGGAAAAGGGGAGCAAATGTACCATTTTACCCCTAGCAATTATTAAGGGAAAAGCTCCATTTTTTGAATGGTGAAAAGGTAGTTAAACTCCATCATACTCCGTTTGGCAACGAGAGGGGTGCAAATTTGAGTAGGGTGCAAATTGAAGTGTAAGTTGTAGGGGGAGTGGATTTAAAGGAGGTGTAAATTGTTGTTCTATAGAAAAAGTGGGAGAGTGCAAATTAGGAGTATAATATATTTTAATAATATTATTATATTAAAAAATAATATGAAAATAATAAAAAACCATTTCTTTATTTTCCCTTCCCCGCATCTTTCTCTCTCTTCTCTCTTTTCCTCATTTCCATCTTTCTCCCCCCCTTCACCCAGATTTGGGGGGGTTTGCCCTAACAATAAATTTGCGCCATAATTGTTACACCCCCTACTGTTCATAATTTTGTCAAACTGAGGTAAATACATTGGGATGAGGTTTACCCCTTCTTTTTGCACAACATTTGCCCATCTTTCCAAACAAAGTGTAATTATTCTCTTAACTTGATTGACCTAGTGACCAAACTTGTAATTTACCCTTTTCTAATCCATGATAAAAAGCAAATGACCTCGACACGAATAGGGATGACAATCAAACCAATGATCATGGATACCCGACCGCCCTCGATCCAGTCAACACGGGGAATCCTTGAATTGACTGAGTATGGGGCGGGTATGAGTAAAACCCGCAAAAAGTTTGATGGATATGAGACATGTATGGTTTTAGCCTCCCTCCCCCTCCTCTCCCCATACCCATACTCATTCTCGCCGCACCAAATATATTTCTTCACATATAAAAAATTAATAAATTGCAAAGTTGGTCACTAGAAGTGCTAAAAGATTCATGTTTGGTCACTAAAAGTATTTTATTTCATTCATGGTCACTGAAAGTGGTTAAACGTTTCACGTTTGGTCACTTTCCGTTAGTCTCCATTAACACTGTCAGTATTTTGCTAATGTGGCTAACCGAAACGCTGACTCACTCCATTTTAACTCGCCATGTCATAAAACCGATGACTCAGACTTCCTAACCAAACCAATCAATTAAACCAGTTCAGTGTAACAATACCCAGTTAAATATCCAATCTAACCAGGCTTTTCGAGTTGAACCTCGCCGACAATTTCCTCACCGGCCAAATCCCTAGTCTCTTCGAAAGCTTCCACTCGCTTCATACCATCAAACTTCCCTGGAACAATCTCACCGGAGTGGTACCGAAATTGTTAAAGAATATCACGGAGATCTTAAATTAGGATTTCTCCCAATTTAACAACATCCAAGCCCATAACCCATATTCTTCTTGTTATCCCTCGTTGCGTTCCCTGTGAGCTACAAAACCTAGCCAATAAAAAATTCCAACCAACATCAAGAACAAATCCCTAATTGACCCAATGTGCTTACGGGAAGAGGGGAAAAATTATTCAGCGGTAATGAACCTCAGGGGCGAGACACTCGAGGACGACAGAGAGGTAGACGGATGCTCCGGCGCCGATTCGCTCGACATACTTGCTGTGATTTTCATCAAGCAAGTCGAAGTCTGGGGCCCCTTCCCCCGTCGCCATCGGCGACAACTGTGTTGCCTCGAGCGCCGCCTTGCACACTTCCCAGCTGCGACATGGTCGTAGCATCTATTTACCTATCCGCCTTCCTCGGGTGATTGATTAGAAAGCAGAAGCCGTAGGTGGAGAGGGTCACGTCAAGCTTTTGGGCTTCACCTATGGCGGTGGTCGGAGAAGGAGAAGTAAGGAGAGAGATGCCGATTGGGGAAACCAGTCGATTAGCGAAAGGAGGATGATTGAAGGTTGGACTTTTTGGGGGAGTTACGTATTTGGTGGCAGAAGGAGGAGGATTGGAGGTTGGATTCTTTTTCGTTGGGTGGGTGAGTTGAGAGGGAAGGGCCATATTATGGGTTTGGTTAGGATGTATGATGTGGCGGGTTTTGCTGATGTGGCAAGTTGGATTTATGATGTGGCGGGTTAAAAATGAGTGAATCAGCATTTATGTTAGCCACGTCAGCTAAATATTGACGGCGCTAACGGAAAGTGACCAAACGTGAAACGTTTAATCACTTTCAGTGACCATAAATGGAATAAAATACTTTTAGTGACCAAACATGATTTTTTTAGCACTTCCAGTGACCAACCTTGCAATTTACCCTATAAAAAATAAATGGATGAAATTGAAACCTATCAATGATAGTGAAGATAACTTAAGACAATATATAGTAGAAATGCAATTGAGTGACCATCTAAATCCAAATCTAATTCACTTACGTCAATTCTCCTTTCATTCTTTCACTTTTTCCTCTTGTTAACAACATAATTATTTTGGTTAAATATTACTCAGTAGGTGTTTCAGAGTTAGAAACTAATGATTTGGAAAATATTATACCCTATCTTATTGCTTAATACATGTTTTGGGATCATACAATTTGAACCGTATTAAGACTGATTGGATCTTTGTTGACGTAATGATATAGTACGTACTTAGCATTATAATTGAAAATTTAAATGCAACGTCTTAGATGTAATGATGTTGGATGTACGTGGCATGTATTATCCACAGGTATCCAAAATCCATGGATAAAGGGATGAGTTTGCAAAACATTCCCTCTATAAATATGAAAGGAGTACAAATTTAGATATTTGAAAGTGAGGATAAAGATGACGATGGTTCAGCCAATAACCATACCCGCCCATTGCCATTCCTAGCACGAAACACTTTTTTGGAGCGCGAGACGAATCCAATTTCCGATTCTTCCTATGGAAGCATTGGGAGCCCGCGCATTTTTGAATTTTCCCCAAAAACATAATAACGGAATTAAATCACAATACATTCAATCTAATCTAGCGGAAAGTTCTATTATTATTACCCTAATTCCCCCCATTTCCCACAGAAACTCAAAAAGGCGCAGAGTGAAGGCAGGGAATCGTGGAGAGAGAGAGAGCGTTGGGGGGTTCTGTTCAGATCAGTGGTCATTTGCAAATCGCAAGTGATTCATGAGGGTGAAATCGAAAACCCTAACCAGCACCAACAACAGCCGAAGAACAAGAAGACGAAGAGACAAGAGCAACAAAATGAAGGCAACATTGACCACTCACCTGCAGGTTCAGCTAGGGATTCCTTTGCAGAAGTACCAGCAGCCGTCGTCTGCAGCCGCTTCGTCCACTTCCAATCCATCGTCTCGCTTCCAGAATCTCCTGGACTCCGTCGCCGCGGATACGCCGCACATCCAATCTTCCCCGGAGGTCGACGGTGCTGCCGATGTTGACGTCGTCGATGACAAGGATTTCATTCTCAGTCAGGATTTCTTCTGGTGCGTCAGTAAGCTTCGACGTTTTTTTGGGTTTCCCTTTCTCTTTCCTTTTTTGTGTCCATTTGGTGTATTGTTTGAAAAAACAATTCGGCTATGATCTTGTTGAGTCGAGTTAGGCTACATAATTGATTACAGCGACGAAATTCGTGGGCTTTTGTTGTAATTTCAGTACTCCCGACTATATTACTCCGGAGAACCAAAATTTGCTCAACAGCTTCGATGGGAACAAGGTATCATCTTAAAATCCAGAGATTGTTCACTTTTTGTTGTTCTCCAACCACACTAGATGATGTATTACCATTTGTTTTTTCCAGCAGGAAAATGCTCAATGCCCTGAATCACCAGAGAAACTCAACACCGCTAAAAGCAAAAAGCGCCGGCAGGGTAAGATTAATGTTTGCCTCGGTCAGATGGTTGAATGCCCTTGTTTTGAGTTGACATTGACTAGGTTTTTGATGTTATTGTGTAAAAAGAAATGAGTGCTCTATGACTTTTCACAGATGCAACAGATGATATGTTAGAAAACCATCTCAGCCCCTCCTTAGATCAGCTCCTGATGTTGGATCTCGGAACTGCTGCATTTGGGTCACCACAAGAAATGGTAACTGAGAAAATGTCTATAGGAAGTAGCAAGTCTCAAAGCTATGTACCACAGTCTGCTGTGGCTTTACGATGCCGGGTGATGCCACCTCCATGCATTCAGAATCCGTATCTAGCAGAAGCTTCAGCAAATGTTGTTGATCCTTTCAGAAATCAAAGAGTGAAATGTGCAGGTACATTGTTTACTGGTTACGGGAATTTGGTGGTCATCTGTTGTAATGCTGGATTTAATGTTCTGAAAGGGGGTAGAGATTTCCTTAACCTTATCTGTTGGAGTCTACAGATATCTTTTCTTCTATTGTGGGGGGAGATGGCCTTTCAAGATATCACACTGATTTTCATGAGATTCAGGTAAAGCCCCGGTTAACTGAATTCATTTATATAGATTTCGTTTTACTGCTGCTAATTCATTACCATTGGCATGTGACTTCTGCTAGCAAATTGGCACTGGAAACTTCAGCCGTGTTTTCAAAGTCTTGAAGAGAATAGACGGTTGCTTGTATGCGGTGAAACACAGTACCAGGCAGTTGCACCAGGATGCGCAGAGGTATTAGTCCATATTTCAGTACACATAGTCGTGGTTCAGGCAATGCTCTAAAGTTCCAGTTTTTCAAAATTTCAGGCAGAAGGCGCTAATGGAAGTTCAAGCTTTGGCTGCTTTAGGTTTGCTCTACTGCTGTAAAGTAAATTGCTTCAGTAAACCTGTTAATGCAATTCACATAATTCCTAATATTTCTGTTTCGCTGTTGTAGGGTGTCATGAAAACATTGTTGGATATTACTCTTCTTGGTTTGAAAATGAACAGCTATACATTCAGATGGAGTTATGTGATTGCAGTTTATCTGTCAAAAAATTGCAGAAGCGATTTACAGAACCAGAAGTGTTGACTGTTCTGCATCAGGTTTAATAATTTCTTTTATTTTGTATTTGCTTTTGAAAAAACGTGATAGGATTCTGGAATGGAAGTTGCCAAGACTAGGATGGTGCTTCCTGAAAAGTAAACACAGTTTTTTCATCTGATTTCTGGTTTTCCACAGATTGCAAAAGCACTGCAGTATACACATGACAGAGGAATAGCTCACCTTGATGTGAAACCTGATAATATTTATGTGAAGAATGGGATTTACAAGCTGGGAGACTTTGGATGTGCAAGTCGTCTGGACCAAAGCCTTCCCATTGAAGAGGGTGATGCACGATATATGCCCCAAGAGATACTAAATGATAACTACAATCATCTAAATAAAGTTGATATATTCTCCTTGGGGGCTTCTATCTATGAGCTTATTAGAGCATCTCCTCTGCCTGAATCTGGATCCCTATATCTCAGGGAGGGAAAGTTACCACTCCTTGCTGGGCACTCGTTGCAGTTTCAGAACTTACTCAAGGTACTGTGTTTCATTTCTACAATCTACAGATAACATTATACATACTCTAATGACACTTGGTTTATGTGCACCTATTTGTTTGACCTCGTAGCTTACAGCCTCCAATTTGACAAACTTCTCCTCTGATTACGCAGGCTCAGTAGTTGAATGATAAAAGCAAACTATTTTTAGAATGTGTTTTAGGGGATGCCTGAAATGAACACTTCTCGAAGAAAGAAAATTGGTGTAAAATGCTTGTCATACCATAATGATATTCATGATTACTTTTGTCTAAACTTGCACGTCCGATTCCCCTTTATGATAGTTCTGATGATTCTATCAGGCCATGGTAGATCCGGATCCAGTTCGGCGCCCCTCTGCTAGAGATTTAGTTGAGAATCCAATATTTGGCAAAGGACAAAAATGCATGAAAGCATAGGGTATCTCAGGGCATTTTCGCAGGGGGAGACCACATTTTGTGTAGGCTAATGCCTGATGTCCAGCTATGCTAGCAAGAGGGACACAGTCCATTGGCAATGTCCAGAGGAGTGGTCAGTTTATCAATTTTGAGCATCCTCCAAATTCCCCCCTCAGCCCGAATGGCGCAGATTTTGCAGAGACCAAGGGTCTTCCACAACGGTATGCTGTGTTGTGTGTTTGCTTACTTAGAGGTAAGCAATTGTAATGTCAAAAATGGTATGGACATAATTTTTATTGATGTTCTGTAAGCCCAGCGATTTGTAGATGCAGATGGTGCTTCGTGAAAACATCAGATGATTCCCCTTTTGCTCCGAATTTGTGTGGGAAATATATCAGATCATCTTTACCCTTTCTTCAGTTGGAATGGACGTGATGATTGCTGGTATCAGTAGTTGAGTAAATTCGAGAAATATAAGATCGTTTTATGCCCAAATTCTCACAGGAGAGATTGCATGGGCAACATCATCTTAGAAATGCAGTTTGCATATTTGCAAGGGGGGCAAGTCCTAGATGCTCTGCACTAATAACGAGTAAGCTTTGACTCGAGAAAAAAGAGTGGCAAATCAAGTTTGGTGTTTAAATTGGACATGAAAAAGTTTTCATGACCATCTTTATTGAGCATGCATTCTCACTACACTTTCCAAGATGGGTTTCTCGTAGAAATGGGTGGGTGCATACACCAGTGTAGCTCTACTGGACATCATTGAGTTCTTGTTAATGGTGAATTGGCTGGTACTTCAGGAGCAAGAGGGGCTTAATAGGAAACTTCTATATGATATGCCGATGACATTGTATTGTTTTGTGATGCCTCAAATGAACAAGATACTTCTTATGGGTCATTTGGATGGAGGATTTGGTGTTCAAGGGTCGTTTGCCGTGGAACGATTTGATCTGTTGCCTATCGGAATTGTGCATATCTTATTTTGAATATCTAGATAATGTTATCTCAGTCTATTTAGTGGAGAAATGGGTAAATTGTAGCTTATGTGAGACAATTTGCATCTTGAAATGGATGAAATGGCACATGGGTAAGTAATAAGAAGCTTTTGGCCAAAGGCTCTTATTTTGTGAAACCATTTCCATCTTAGATCAAACAAGTTAATGATCATCAACTCATTTTGAGGGGTAATTGCAACTTTCAGGAGAAACTGTAAACTTGATTCAAGATGCGACAAACCACACTTATGAAAAGGCAGAAGACTGCTTAGAAAATATTGAATCCTGCGTGCGACTCTTTTCTAGGTAATGATATGCATTTTTTTTTTTTTTTGCTTATCTTGCAGTTACATTGTTGTTTTTTCTTGATTGTGTAACATTTATTGGGTTTGAAATGGAGGCAAGATTGCCTTGTAATGGGGCTCGTTTGGCTTCTTGCACTTGCTGAAATGATGTTGTTTACCCTATGTTTGGCAACAAGGGATTAGGAGAGTGCAAGTTCGAGGGAAGTACAAGTTGAGGGATAAATAGCGGGGGTGTAATTTGGTGGGATATAAGTGGAGGGATAAATTGTTGTTTAGATGAAAAAAATAGGAGGTGCAAATAAAGTGAAAAGTAAGTAATTATATTATTACAAAATAAATTTATCAAATATTATCACAAAATAGTACAAATAAAAATCAATATATAATTGGGGTAAGAACTCGCATGCATGAATGCTGCGGATATACATTGAACCCTTAAAACTGCATCCATTTTTGTACTAGTTTGATATCTCACCCGTTAGTCGGAATGTCATTTGAATATAATGTATTTATGATGTACATCCTAAAATTTTCAAAATATTTGAAATATATATTTCTACCCAATAGAAAAATTTATTATTGAAATCAAATTAAAAAATCAAAATATCAAACACCAAAAAATACTTACGGAAGAATTAGTGGGCTAGTTAACTGTAGTTAGGACTGATAAATGCTTATCCTGTTAACAGTGTAACCGATAATCAAACCGGAACCAGTGCTTAATAGTTACACCGATAACCGATTAAATAGTTAACAGTCGGTTCCCGGTAGCCACATTTAGCTAATAACTAACCGACAAACCAATTATGACTATTTTCTTAGTTAGGGTAAAAAATAATATGCCTTGATGAGCCGCAGACATAGACAAAAAATAATGGAATATTTGAAGGCCTACAATATTCTTTGCCTACCCTAATTGTAATAGTAATTTAGGTTCAAATGAGAATAATTTAAAGGAAGGGATTTAGAAGGACCACAGTAAAATTTTGGACTTGCGCACAATTGCTCGACAATTATCAGTAATATTCAACCTTCTATGTAATTTGGTGGGGTTATGAGCTGAGTAATTGTTATTGGTCACTTATTCTTGTCTGTTGCTTTAATAAAATTTTCAAGGTATAATGGTGTTATTGTGTACTTGTGTTCAATTGAGTTGATTATGCATGAATATCTATAAAAATTATTTTTTATTTAATGATAATAACTTAAGCAAAGAACACATGCATATGAAAGAAAAAATATAGAAAATTGCACAATTGAAAAAAGAAGGTCTTTTGTTGGTTAGATTATCGATCGATTATATTAGTATAACCTTGCTGAATCACTTGCTTAACAGTTATCCGGTTAATCGAAAAAATAATTGAGAACCGACTATACGGTTACGGTTAGCCGACTAATATAAATGGTGCGGTTAATAAGCAAAAAGTGTTTAACGGTTAACCGATAATCTACTAAACTGTTCCGGTTATAAGCGAACCGAACTGATTGTTAGCTCTAGCCGTAGTGGAAAAGTCATATATTTTTAAGATTTTAGGTTTTCTATATTTTAGGTTTAAAAATATACATAAAATTCATTTAATGTAATTGGTAATGAATTATGTCCTTGTTTAAAGATACCATGGTTCAAATCTTTTTTTTTATTATTACCCAGGAACCTCAACCCCACATGCCACTTTGTGGCAACGTTGTCTACTAAACCTGGGGAGTACCTGCATCAGCAATATTTCAAGGCCTAGAATCCGATACTAGGAGGAGACTTCGTCTCCAGCACTCGCGGTGCCTCCAGGAACACCAAGTGGTGTAGCGGGGTTCGAACCTGAATTGCTAAAAACTGCCACTAATTCTATTATCAAATATTTGTAGATTTCTTCTTCATAGGATTTAAACCATGCCTTGGAACCGAGGATCACATCATTCAACGAGCTTTCATTTTCACACATTATCTTTTTTTTCTCTCGTTTTGCTATTGATTTTTTTCCCCTTATCTTGCTTTTGCCTTGCTTCTTTTTATTGTTTTGTTTTCTCAATTTTTTCATGCTTTTTTTCCCGATGAAAAGGTGCTAAAATACAAAAAAAAAAAAAAAAAAAAAAGAATAAGTGATATCTGAACTCCTCAAAAGGGGACTGATAAAATATAATGTCAACTTGTAACAAAACTCCTTATGAAATACAAAATTTTGAAATACTGACATGCATCAAAGGATGAGAAGGGGAATGAATACATTGACTCACTTATAATCTTGAGCTCTAATACTAAATGATGTGATCCAAGTCTCGTGAAAGACAAAGATGGTCGAAATGCGGAAGGCTCATCCTATAGCTGTGTCGAAATAGCATAAATTCGCACCCATTAGCTATAAAGAGCTAAGATACTTGGATTGAAAGCAACACAATCTACTTATGCTAGATAAATTAATAAGCTTTTGATGCTATAATTTTTTGATAAAAGACTTGATGAGTCATATAGTAGAAGAGAGCTGAAAACACTTTTTTTGTAACCTTTAAAGTGCATTCTTCTTTTGTATTTCTTCTTCGCAGGATTTAAACAATGCCTTTGCTCCGAGGATCACATTACAACAAGTTTACTTTCTCTAAACTCTTACCAACTTATTTTTCTCTTCTTCTCCATAAACTTTACAAAACCGATTCTAATGTTTCGTAGCTATTTAAATAGACAGAAAGAAACACAACCATAACATTTGTATGGGTATGTAATATTTGGAGTATGATATGTTAGTAAATGGTATAAGACACATAGTTGAATCTATTCCACAAATTTGAGTTTTTGGAGCCAAATAGTTATTGATATTGTATCACAGTCTTCGATGACCGATGTATATTGTTTGAATCCTGACGATCCCCATGTTGAGCACATCGTATTCAGCCTACTCAACTAAACTTCAAACCCATATTAGTGGGCTTTCTTTTGAGTAAGAAAATAGTAAGTCGTATAGTATTTATAATTGAACCTCTCTCAACAACTCGAGTTTTTGAAAAACCTGTTGCTTGACATGATTTGAGCATTCATTGATCGAGAGTTTTTGTGTTTGAATCTCGATTATCCCATATGTAAGCACATGATATTCTGGCCATGTGAAACTTCAATCACGTATGAGGGAATGAGTTGGTAAATAATATAATTAAAATCAACAATTGAACTTCTCTCAACCTGTTGTTGACAAGGTAGGGTAGAGGATGAATCTTGCTTGGGCATTTAAACTGAATATGAATTGAGTATGCGGCCGCTGACCCTTATTATAGGTTTTTTAAAATAATTTTTGACTTTTTTCTAAGATTGCAATTATGTACCCTATGATGTCAGAAAAAAAAAATAAGCAGCAAAAGTGTAAAAAATCACATATGTAGTCATGTTTCATATTGTGAAAATATTCTAAAACTAGATGAATTGCCAAAACTACCAAGATATCACTTTTAATATATTCAATCAAATAACCATTGACAATTTCAATTCACTTGATGCGAAGGCTGGTGAATCATCGTTATATAAAATGTTATCAACTTGTGTATTGACAATTGTAGTTGAAAATCAAATCTATTTTCAAAAGCAGATACATAAAAATATTTAATGATTTCCTCTAATAGTCCCGACTTATCCATCTTGATAAACTCAAATGTATTAATGTAGAAATCAGTAGATAAAATTAATTTATATAATTTATTTTAGTTCGAAGATAGAAGATTTGACAATTGACATTGAAATTTAAGGTTTAAATAGCATTGTTAACATACTAATATTACTAATTTTGTATTTTTCTCCAAATCCAAGAAGTTGCCTTGGAACCCCTTGTAAGCCCTTAGCTCCGCCCTTGAGTGGAGCATATATGGTGAGTTACTAACCTATGCATACATTTTTTCATATTAAAATTTAGCGGACTATATATATATTTCGTTTCAATCCAAAAAATTTAATTATTTTTCCACAGGAAAAAACATATTGATCATATTATTAAAATGACATTCGAAACCATAAAAAATTACATACAGTTTGATATCTTTTTAACAAAAGAAAATGTTAAACGAGGTTACCACTGTATACCATTGCGGTATAGGTTGGTACTTGGTACAACATAAAATTATATCGCACTAATATAAAGTGCATCATGGTGGTATGAATATATAATAGTGTAGACCATAAAATGGTAGGATTAAACAAACCACCATGTACCACCCTCCACGTCTAGGAAAATTTCCCACTATGGTAGAATGTGATATATTTGATCCCATTTTCCCCAGAATTGACATAATTTTGTAGACACAATGAGCTTATTTTTTGAAAAAAAAATTAAGAATTTGAGTTAAACCAAGGGTGGTAAGATGGGTTTGGAAATTTTTCCTTCAAAATTTTAAAATATTGAATATTATTTTGTAGATCATAATGAAATCATTCATTATGTGTAAAGATTATCAAAATTCGAGTTAAAACAAAGGAGATACAAAGAGATTAAAAAAGATAAGGTAATTAATTTTTTTTTTAATCCCACTCATAAGATATGAGATGACCCACTTGAAATCAAAGGTTCATATTTGATTATGTACAATTTCATAATCAAGGTTATGCTCTCTACATAAGATACTAGAATGTAATTTTATAGAAATGGTATGAGTTTGAATAGGAAATCCAAATTCACGAGTGAAACCCCTATAGACAAACTAAACTGAATTAATTTAGGTTTAATATACTTACCACCCCATTTACGATTGAGTTGGATTCAGGGTGGAGGGGAGAATGGAATAGGATGGGTCCCTGTACCTACCATGATTTGAGAGGAAAATCGATAAATTAAGTATAATATGTCATTGAGGAATGAAAATTAAAATGCACATAATTGACCTTACAAATGATTGATATATTATTACAAATTGTTTAAAGATAAATTCATTTTATTTTTGTAACGAGCTACACACAAATGACAATGGTGCACATGCTTCACTGGAATCAAAAGTATACCTATATTCAGTATCAACAAAAAAAAAAAAAAAAATTCCACCAAAAGTTTATTTCAACCAGTGGCGAAAGCAGAGTGTAACAGACTAACACAATGGGTCCTCCAGAGAAAAACCAATAAATTAGCTATAATCGTTGATTGAGAAGGAAAATTAGGATGCATCTAATTTCGAATGGTTGACTGAGAGATCTTGTATTCAAATCTTGCTAATCTCAATTGTTAACCATATGATTTTCAAATTTGTGTAAAATTCAATACATAAAAAAAATCCACTATTGAGTTCCTCCTAACCACTCTAGTTTTGATGCTAAAATCTTATTAACAAAGAACTCCATTCGAAAGTGAAAGACTAACTAAATCATGAATAATTATTCGATACACAAAGACTGATTGATATTCTTGATAGTTTCGACTACCAAAATGTATTCTAATTTTCCAAAATACAAGATTATATTATGAGTGCTAAAAAATTAAAAAAATATTTTATGAACTATATTTTATTTTTCTAAATAATCCTACGTTAGATGATATCCTGACATCCTCATGTTGGGTCAAATATCCTATCAAAAAGCTATGGACAATATTATTTTTCATATTCTACTAGTATTAATTCCATCAATATATTGGGCACACACGCAGTTATTAATTGACATATTAAGATTCACCCCCTTAGCCAAAAAGAATTTAGACAAAACACACCAAGAGATCGAAAAAGTTAGAAACTACCCAAGCCTGAAAAGAGCGGTCCATTTCTATCTCTGTCAACGTGGCACCACCACGTGGCACCACGACACAGAAAGAGACGTAGTCAAATTACATGGAAGTACGTGGACTGACCGCCGGACAGCTTCAATCCACACCGAGAAGAAGAACTCTCATCTCCACCACCACCGTCTTCTTCCCCATCCCCCGCCGCCGCCGTACCACCCACCCCGTGGCTCGCGGCGGCGGCGGCCGCCCTCTCCCCTTCGAGCTCCCTGTACCGGTGCAGGTACCGCCTCAGCGGGTCGGCGTAGTCGTCGAACCCTAGGGCGGCGAGCGCCCAGCAGACGTCGTCGCCGTTCACCGTCTTCCGCCTCTCCCTGTGGCAGTGGTCGGAGGCCTCGGCGGTGACGAAGCTGATGAACTCCGACACGCACTCCTGCATCGTCTCCTTGGCTTCCTTGGAGATCTTGGCGTTCGGCGGCAGGATCTGCTTCATTTTCCGCCCCACGTTGGCTATGGGGAGCAGCCGGTCGTGCTCCTTCATCACCGCCCCGCCGCTGTTTCCAGCTGCCGCGGCGGCGTGGTCGAGTAATACGCCGTCGGAGAAGTCGAAGGATAAGCGTGGAGCACTGTAAGGATGGGCGAAGTAATTATCAACCATGTTTAGTTTAGAGGGAGACGAAAGAGAAGAGAGAGAGACGATAGAAGGGAAGAAAGCTATAGAGTTGATGGGAAATTAGGCACTATAGAAAGAAGAAGAAAAAAAAGGACACGTTGTTGGCCGTCGACTGACTTGATGGGAGGATGCATATATATATAGATGACAAAACATAAGTTTTTTCTTTTTTTAATATTTTCGTATGGTCTGAACTTTGATCAAAATAAACATCCTGGCCAATCTTTTCGATCTATAGCATCCTGATCCGAACTATACACCAAAATAAATAATTTGGCCAGATTCGATTTTTGACTGTTAACTTGGACGGTCAAACGCGTTAACCATTAGTCAACGCGCCATGTCACTTCCAAGTCAGCATAAAATATTTAAAATAATTCACAATTTCCACACATTCCCTAATTTTAAATTATTATAAATAAAAAATCATCTAATACCTTAGTTAAACCAAAAATAAAAAAACGAAAAAATTAAATATTTATCAGATCTTCTGACTTGGCAATGACGTGGCGCGTTGACCGTTAGTCAACGTGTTTGACCATTCAAGTTAACGGTCAAACATCGGGTTTGGCCAAATTATTTATTTTGGTGTATACTTCGGTCCAGGATGTTATAGATCGAAAAGATTGGCCAGAATGTTTATTTTGGTCAAAGTTCAGGCCATACGAAAATATTAACCCTTTTTTTCTCATCCGTCATATTTAGGGAGTTAAACTTGAATTTTTGAAATTGATTGCATTATTGATAGTAATTTACATATTGATTTTCGTTTTGATATATTTCAAAGTTAAATATTGTTTAGAAATGTTATAATAGCACGCATAAACAACAACATCTGCGAATGACTATTCTTGTGTGAATAAAAATTTATTATTTGCATGAATGACTATTACCGTTGTGTCATAAATAACCACTAAATTGCGAGAATAAGTAGAAATTATGTATATGGACGCGACAATACGTGAATTAGGTGATGGTGCCACTTCTGACAACAAACTTGTATTTTCACTAACACCGGGGCATATATGCGGCCACAACCCAACCCACAAGGAGCATTGAAGGGTATTTTCAGGCAAAATTATTGTTTTTCTTTTGTTAAAGAGAGGCAACAACGTAGTGCAAATTATGTTACAAATAACTTATGTCAAAGGTTGTGGTCTTAATGCTCAAGGACGATTATTGGGTTATGATGAGGTTTGTGAATGATTTCAAGAGTGTCGATAAATATGAAGCTTGTAATAGCTCAAATGATCACCATATATACCCTTGTAGTAACCACTATTTTTTGGATCACGGAATTTGATTATGTATGCCACTTCTTGGTTAAAAACTTTCTCGTCTTATATTAAAAGACACTTCGGATTATTATAAAAAGGATACAAATATAAGTCTATCCCATTTATTTCTTCTATGAACATCTATCATAGCCTCTATGTAATTTTAAAATTTCAAAGTTATGTCATTAAATTGATCGAATATTAGAATTGTATATATGGTTCAATACATATACAAATTAGTTTAATCATCAATTACTTGGATTTTGCTATCCAGTTTAATTTGAAGTCTCCAAGAGATTGAAGCTGATCGCGTAGCTAGTCACCTGATTCGATTATAAATAATTTTCTTTCACTCATTTTGTTTTCATTTGTACATAATAATAATAATAATAATAATAATATTATTATAATTACACCTCGAGTGCACAAAACTGCATATTATATGTGGACCAACTTCTCGAATCTGCCTAAATTTGGGACACCTACGTAATAACAACGACATGATCTTTTGATCAACTTACCAAAAGAACTGCATTGTTCAGTGAAATAAAAAAAACAACACAACCAAACAGAGAAACCTACCGTCCACACCATAGAGCGGCACGTGGAGAAAAGGATGTGGTCCGCGGTGTTACATTTGGGGAACACAATGACCGGTAAGTTCTATAATTGGTACAAGTTAGGCATCACTTTTTTTTTATACTTTAAAGGATCAACATGCCTCAAGAAATTGGGAAGGCTTATGATAGGGTGGAGTGTCGCTACTTAGAGGCTATGACGAGGAAGTTGAGATTTACGGATAGATGGGAGACTTATAAAAAAAAGGTGATTTTATTTAGGGGTGGGCAATGAGAGACGGACATTTGGGTATACTTACACTCGTTTCATTTTTTTAGGGTTACAGGTATTCAAATATCTATAATATTTATTACGGGATGGAACTTGGGATTGAAAATGTCAACATTAGGTACCCGCGAGTTACCCGCGAATACCCACCAATTCAAGGGTAATTATAACTATCATAGCCTTCTTTTGTGTTGTGTTAAACGTGATATTCTCCTCTACGTGACTATGTGACGACTTTTTGTTAATGAAGATGATCCTCTTTTGACTTTTGTTCCCTGTTAAGTTAAATGATCTACTGTCTGTGGTTTATGATCAGAGGGAAGAGGAGATGATCCTCTTATGTAATGGTCCTTGTTAAATGAAAGTGGTGGGCATATTTTCATGGTGGCGGCAACATCTCTTGCTGCTGTAGGTGGCGGCTGATTAGTTATTTTCACAGTGCTGGTTTTTTAAGTTTATCTAATTTTTGTTACTCTTCGTCGGGTATATACGGGTAGTTTGGGTACCCATTATCTAGAGTTACTATCAGAATTTGACAAGTTGAAACAAATCCTAAAGCTCTACAAGGCAGGGTAGGGAACACCAAGTGAATTTATTAAAACTTTAAGCTATCTTTTACCCCCAATTTCGCAACTAGCATAAATTCGGAAGAATGATCATGCAATAATCAAGTTATAAATTCTAGGAGTGCATAGGATCATATTCCACAGGAGCTTTCAATAGTAGCTACTCAATAGCAACCTATTATGCTCGAATTTTTTTATGCAAAGAAAAGTAAATGCAATGGGTTGAGGTTCCTTTTGGTGAAATCAAAATACTACTCTACTACTAATGCAAGCCACAAAAATGCAAACAAGAAAGTATGTTTAGGTAGTGATTCTAGATGATCATGCATTCATTCTCATTAAGAAGATACTTTAATGCTTCTTCTATTAGATGTCATATCCTTCCACTATGGTCATTCTCTATCCGTTGCATGCGCCTCTTGCGATAGAGATTTAACTAGCTAATGCATGATTTCACTTAATATTATCGCCTAATTAATGAGAAGGAAGTTAGGATAAGAACATTATATATAGATATAGTTTGTAATGGAAATAATTAGATTTGTCAAACAACCCTCCAAAATTCGAACTATTTGTATATTTATCTGTTGATGTGACTTGAATCGGACTATCAGCCGCTACGACTGGTAATCGGGGGTCTCAATGTTATTTGGGTTTGGGTTCTGGGCCTGGTCTGTAACCGTTTCCTTTGCCAGATTGGATTAGGTTTAGACCCACATGGAGAAGTACTATAAATACTTCTCATACTCCTATGTAATCTATAATCTCCTCGATATAGTGAATCTGGCTCTCTCTCGCCCGTGGACGTAGCTAACACACATCGTGTTAGTGAACCACGTAAATCGTGTGTCGTGTTTTCGATTCTCACTTACGTATTCTTGCTTTGTCGATTCTGGCGATTTCCCGATCAGTAGCAGCGCATTTATAACAAGTGGTATCAGAGCCGCGGTTGGAAATCAGGCTAGGGTTTTCGATTCAGAAGAATGACGTCGGTGAACATGAAGATCGAAAAGTTCACGGGGAAGAACAGCTTCGCTATATGGCAGATCAAGATGCAGGCTTTATTAAAACAGCAAGGGCTGTGGGGGCCGCTATCTGCGAAACAGAAGAAGGCAGCGGTCGATGACGATGAGTGGAATACCCTGGAGGAGAAGGCCCACTCGACCATCATGCTATCGTTGTCTGATGACATCATCATTGAAGTCGCTGCTGAGAAGACTGCCGCGGGCTTGTGGTTAAAGTTGGAGAGTCTGTATATGACGAAGTCCTTAACCAACAAGCTGCATCTCAAGCAACGGTTGTTCAGCTTGAGGATGCAAGAAGGTACGCCTTTGAGGGAACATCTCGAACAGCTTAACTCTATTTTGCTGGATCTGTGTAATATAGATGTTCAAGTTGATGACGAGGATGCTGCCCTAATTCTACTGGTTTCTTTGCCGAGTTCATATGAGAATTTCGTTGATTCTTTTATTGCTGGTAAAGAAAGCGTGTCGTTGGAAGATGTCAGGTCTGCTCTTCATACGAGAGAGATCAGACATAAGGCGTCCGGATCTGGTACAGGTGGTGAGGCATCGGTTTGGCTGTTACAGGTGGAAAGGGAAAGAAGAAATCTGGAAAAGGGAATTCGAACAAGAATTCCAAGGGTCCTGGTCCACAACCAAGTGATGCTTGTCACAAATGTGAGGAAGTTGGGCATTGGAAGTACAACTGTCCCAAGAGAAGAGGGCAACAGAAGAAACAAGGTTCAGTTGCCGTGGCAGAAGTGGAAAACAGTTCTGAAGACGATCTCGCCTTGGTTGTAGATGAGAAGGCACATCGTGGGGATGTGTGGTTTCTTGATACTGCAGCCTCATACCATATGTCTCCGAACAGGGATTGCTTCACAACCTACGAGCAGATAGATGGTGGTAACGTGGTCATTGCTAATGAAGCTGTCTGCAAGGTTGTTGGAATCGGGTCCATAAAGGTTCGGACACATGATGGTTTGTTTTGTACCGTGAATGATGTCAGGCATGTTCCACGAATGACAAAGAACCTGATCTCCTTGAGTCTACTCGACAACAAGGGTTTCAGTTTCTAAGGAAAAGGTGGAGTTGTGTATGTCTGCAAAGGTTCAAGGAAGGTGCTGAAGGGCGTGAAGCATGGGACCTTGTATGCATTACAAGGGTCTGTGTTGTCTGGTTCTGCTGCAATTGCATCGTCTCAGGTTCATCAGGAAGATATGACCACTCTCTGGCACATGAGATTGGGGCATATGAGTGAACGGGGGATGCAAGTTCTGTCGAAGAGGGATCTTCTTTGCGGGCACAAGATGCAGAATTTGGAATTCTGTGAGCATTGTGTGTTTGGGAAGCTACATCGCAGCAAGTTTCCCAAGAAGGGTATCCACCGGACGAAGGGGATACTGGATTACCTCCACTTCGACTGTTGGGGTCCTTCACGAGTTGAATCCATTGGAGGCAGCATGTATTTTCTGTTTATTATTGATGATTATTCGAGATTTACTTGGATTTTCATGATGAAGCAGAAAAGTGAGGCTTTCACGAAGTTCAAGCAGTGGAAGACGTTGGTGGAGAATCAGACCAGGAAGAAGATCAAGAAGCTGCGAACGGAGTTGGTGGAGAATCAGACCGGGAAGAAGATCAAGAAGCTGCGAACGGACAATGGTCTGGAGTTCTGTAATTCTGAGTTCAACGAATTCTGCAAGGATGAAGGGATTGCCCGTCATCGGACTGTGAGAGATACACCACAGCAGAATGGCGTTGCAGAAAGGATGAACCAGACATTGTTGGAGAGAGCACGGTGCATGCTCTCTAATGCTGGACTAGAGAAAAGATTTTGGGCAGAAGCAGTGAACATGGCGTGCTTCCTGATCAACCGTGAACCTCACACAGGTATCGAGTTGAAGACTCCTTATGAGGTGTGGTATGGTAAGCCTGCGGATTACTCTTCACTGAAAGTTTTTGGGTGTCCTGTTTATTATCATGTGGATGAGGGTAAACTGAACCCAAGGGCAAAGAAGGGTGTATTTGTGGGTTACGGAGATGGAGTTAAGGGATTTCGAGTCTGATCACCTTCTGAGCATCGAGTTATACTCAGTAGAAATGTGATATTTGATGAGAAGTCTATGTTTAACCCCATGTTGAAGGTTACTGTTGTTGAAGGTAGCAGGAATGTTGATAAACAGGTGGAGCTGCAAACTCTCAAAGAGAGTGAGTTTGAGCACCAAGGTGGAGAAGATCAACATGATGAGGATGTCTCTGCAGAGCCAGAAACTTCAGATTCCAGTGCACGAGCTCAACAGTCTATTGCTTCCGGTAGACCGAAGAGAGCGACTGCAGGAGTACCTCCGCAGAGGTATGGTTTCGAGGACATGGTGGCATATTCATTTCAGGTTGCTGAAGAAGTGGATGCAGGAGAGCCACAATCCTATAGAGAAGCAGTTTCGGGTGGCGAAGAAAATGATCAGTGGCTTGCCGCAATGGGAGATGAGATGGAATCCCATGATAGGAATCAGACTTGGGAGCTAGTCAAACGACCACAGGGAAGGAAGATTGTTACAAACAAGTGGATCTACAAGAAGAAGGAAGGAATCACTTCTAAAGAGGGCATGAAATTTAAAGCTCAGGTGGTTGCACGAGGCTTCTCGCAGAGGGAAGGAGTTGACTACAATGAGATTTTCTCACCAGTGGTCAGACATACTTCGATCAGAGTGCTACTAGCAATAGTGACACATTATGACTTGGAGCTCGAGCAGCTAGACATGAAGACATCTTTCCTACATGGAGAGTTGGAGGAAGAAATTTACATGACTCAGCCAGAAGGATTCAAGGTTCCTGGAAAAGAAGACTATGTTTGTAAGCTGAAGAAGTCCTTGTATGGACTTAAGCAGTCTCCGAGGCAGTGGTACAAGAGATTTGACAGTTACATGCTTGAGCTGGGCTACAGCAGAAGTCCATATGATTGTTGTGTGTATTACAACAAGGTGGAGGATGGTTCGATGATCTATCTTGTTCTGTATGTGGATGATATGCTCATAGCTGCGAGGTCAAAGTCTGATATCCAGAAGTTAAAGGGGCTTCTCAGTGCTGAGTTTGAGATGAAGGATTTGGGAGCTGCTCAGAAGATCTTGGGTATGGAGATTTACAGGGACAGGTCGAAGAAGAAGCTTTTCTTGTCACAGAAGAGCTACATCCAGAAGATACTGTCGAGGTTTGGCATGTCTTCAGCAAAGCCCTTAAATACTCCTGTTGCTTCAAATTTTCATCTATCCTCAGCTTATGCACCGCAGTCAGAGGCTGAGAAGGAGTACATGTCGAGAGTCCCATATGCTAGTGCAGTAGGTAGCTTGATGTACGCTATGGTATGCACTAGACCTGATCTTGCACATGCTGTTAGTGTTGTCAGCAGGTTTATGATACAACCTGGGAAGGAGCATTGGCAGGCTGTGAAGAGGATCTTCTGGTACCTTAAGGGTACACCTGATGTGGGGATTAGCTTCGGAAGTGATACAAAGTGCTTGGTGTCTGGGTATTCTGACTCGGACTATGTTGGAGATGTTGACACGAGGAGATCGATGACCGGTTATGTATTCACTCTTGGGAGTTCTGTAGTGAGCTGGAAGGCAACTTTGCAGTCGCCGGTGACATTGTCTACTACTGAGGTAGAGTATATGGCGTTGACAGAAGCTGCTAAGGAAGGAATATGGTTGAAGGGACTGGTTGGTGATCTGGGTCTACATCATGATTGGGCAGTGGTGTATTGCGACAGTTTGAGTGCAATATGCTTGGCCAAGGATCAAGTCCACCATGAGAGGACTAAGCACATCGACGTGAGGTATCATTTCTTGAGGACAGAGAAGAGGATTAAGGTGAAGAAGGTTGGCACCGCGGATAATCCTGCTGATATGTTCACGAAGCCAGTTCCACATGGCAAGTTTCAACACTGCTTGGACTTGCTGAATGTCTTGAGTGGGTGACTCCGCCCTGCGGGGCATTGATGGCGGGAGAGAGAGAGAAGGAGCAGAGTACATCAGAGATTTCATAGGAAGAGGATTCAAGTCAAGGTGGAGATTTGTTGATGTGACTTGAATCGGACTATCAGCCGCTACGACTGGTAATCGGGGGTCTCGCTGTAATCTGTAATCTCCTCGATATAGTGAAACTGGCTCTCTCTCGCCCGTGGACGTAGCTAACACACATCGTGTTAGTGAACCACGTAAATCGTGTATCGTGTTTTCGATTCTCGCTTTCGTATTCTTACTTTGTCGATTCCGGCGATTTCCCGATCAGTAGCGCATTTATAACATTATCAAAAAGCGACTATTATTCCGGCAAACAAAAAAGTTGTAATTATGTGCGTGTATTTCCGTCCAAATAGCTTTAAATCATATTGTTTCCATGAATGTCTAAATCATTGCCGGAGTCGAAATCTGTACCTAGCTTATATATCGCAAAGACGACCACGCACGTGTCCTCCTGCTATCTTTTTTCTATATATGAAAACAAAAGCGCAAGTGTCGGATGACCTACTTCAGTTTCCACATATAGGATTGCGCCGCTAGCTCTTGTACAAAGTAAGTAGCAGTAGAGAGAAAAGAAAAGAAAAGAAAAGAAAAGAAAAGAAAAGAAAACCATCCACGAGAATTATTGGAACGTGGGTTGACCGATATAGTAACCTTGGACACGTGTTCTTGTGGCTTGACAGATGACCACTCAGGAAGGATTGAATGTGGAAATCCAAATGGTGCAATGATTTCTGGACAATATATGATCAATCTAGCTAGATTCTAGAATCACACGACTCGAAGATCGGCGCGACGGACTAAAATATGATTTTGTGGGGAACTTTGATAATTTTTTTTTTTAATCTCTTTTTCTCATTTTCACAATCTCTACCAAGATCTCTCTTTATTTTTTCTCAATCTTTTCCTTCTCCGTTCAATTGAAAATAAAAATACTGCTCGACAAAATAATAATAATAACTAGCTTATAACCCGGCTCTTTGGCCGGAATACTCATATTTGATTATTTGTATTTTTATGTTACTTTTAAGTCTATTAACTCGTTTAATCTTATTGATAATCATTCGATCGAGATGATACATAAAGAAATAATATATAGGTCGAACATTCGGAGAAATATCATAATCATTTAAGAATATAAAATATAAAAATGTATCATTGAGCCCATTTTCATAATGCTAATTAAGTCCCTGTTAAATGCTATTGGTTAGTTTTTTTTACTGTCAAGAAATATAGAGTATTAAACCTCACTGAAATTCTCACACACCTCATAGATAGTTTGAAACTAAATCTTAAACCTCACAATCCTATATAAAGGGTTCAATGCTCTCATTTTAGAAACAATATGTCACTAATCAAAAAGAAATAGAGAGTTGTTGATTCAAGTCATCTATATACTAAAAACTCAGCTAAGAGGGGACCATCACAACTTGAGAGCAAACGAAAAAAATCAGGGTTATCTACAATATGCGAATAGACTCGATCAAAGTAATAAGACGCAAAATTAGACACTCCTTATCTATTAGTTCCAGTAGGTTGAATAAAGAAGCAACATATTTCAAACAATTAATCAATAATTCCTCGTTTTAAGATAGAAATAGGTTGTGACAGTTGCAAAAACCATAAACCTAAAGATCCAATAGCCACCACTCTCCGTTGTACAACCAAATTTCTATCTCAAGAGGCATATATTCAACCACAAATTCAATTTCTAATCCTCCTTCTACAACTTCAGTTATTGATGAACTCCATTCTATTCGCCATGAATTGATATCGGAGTTGAAATCTTCTACTCGCCTAGCTTAAAATCCCCAACAATAAAACCGTAGTGCCAAGAGATACTTAAAGATTGATTTTCAATGACAGTCTTGTACTGGGAAGTGAAAGGCGCAAACTATTGCACGATGGATGAAATTTCGGAGGAAGTTAGAAAGAGAAAAGAACAAAGATAAAAAACAAAAAATTTAAATTTAAATTGAAAAATGCAAGGATACAACACATAGTTACATAATTAGTTTCTTCCATGTTAGCCAATTACCCATTTACCTTTAGCAAAAATTAAGGAGAGAGCGAGAATTTAAAATTGAGAAAATTACATGAAACTCTACTATGAAAATAGAAGTATCAAGCTCGATAAAAATACATACGGTAGACTTAGTGAGCTTGCTAATTATGATGAAAAAGTCCTCTGATTTTCAGAGATTAACTTTGTCTATTTTTTGTATAAAAAAGGATGCAATAAATTTGTTTAGTGTAACTGGTTGTTATTGTTAATTTGGTATCTTTGTTTGAAGAGACCCGGGTTCAAATCTTGATATTGCTATTTTTATATGAAATAAATAATAAATGTGTAAAGACAAAAATGACCTTCCTACTTTCACTCTCGTTGCAGGAAATTTGAAATGGAGAAAAGTACACAAAACTCTACCATATATTAATGGAGGATAATAATATTGCAAAAATAAAACAAGAATCAATATCAATCCGTTACTCAATCACTACTATTTCGGAAACACCAAATACAAATAGATCAATACCAATCGGTTAAACAACCACTATCATTGCACAAATAAATCAATACCAATCCATTAAATCAATACAAATCCGTTAAACAATCACTACCATTTCGGAAAACACCAATACCATTGTAGAAATAAATCAATACCATTACACTAAAATTACCAATATAAACAATCTATATCATTACAAGAGTCAAACCAATACCAAAATACCAATACCACTACTATTATGAAATCAAAGCAATACCATTGAAGAAATAAATTAATACCAATATAAAAACAAAACTATATGATTTCACAAAACAACAAACCAATACCAAAATAAATAAATAAAACTCTGATATGAAATTCGCTCCAAAGCTATCGCGGGAGTGGTGGTGGATGTGGCCTGTGGTGGGGTGGGGAGAGGAGGGGAAGGGAGGAGGGAATTAGGGGTGAAGAGGCCGCGGTGGAGTGGAGGAGGAAGGAGTTTGAGAGGTAGTGGTGGTGGGATGTGGCGGAAGGAGTTTGATCTTGCTTTGTGTAGGATTGTTCTGTCACATTTCGTCAGGTTTGTCTCATTGCTTCTTTGTATTTATAGTTTCTTAATGCAACTGTCTTCTCTTGATCTTCACTTGATTACAGAGATTCCCTACAATCATATATCCCCAAATATGAAAGTTAATGATATTATTTTACCTGTGCAAAAAGGGAAATCTTTTCCAACAATCTCCCCCTCATTGGCGGTTGGGCCGTTGTGGGTTTTCCTCTTGATATGAGTTGTTTGACCCACAAGTAACCTTTCCATAGATTTTTAGTGCGACTTGTTGGGTTAGGCCTAGCAGTGGCTGGGCCCATCACAAGACCGTCGTGATTTTACTTTTTGGTGCACAATTTCACATTGGGCTTATTTGGTTACTCCTCAATATTAGCTTTCATAAATGTGGTTCTCTGGGGTATTCGATGAGTATCCGCTGTCCAAATCTATCTCTGTTTGCACTCATGGAATTTCATTCTTGTCCTCCTTATGGTCAATTGATGATTCATATTCCTCTTAAGAATTATATTCTTGAAATGCACAAAATAACACAAAAAGGTGTAAAATAGTACAAAAACATACTCAAAGTCTATCTTAGTCACATTGATCAAATAGTTATGAAATCCATATAGAATAAATCAAAAGCTATTAAACATGCATTGACAGAAGGAAAAATATACCAAATATGGGAATGATAAACACTATAATTTATGCATAGTCAAAGGGCTAGGGTGCTAACACTTTTTTTAGCATGGTGCTAACACTAGCTCCAACCAATGAATATTTTGTTTTAATGACTTTTTTATTCGAATGTGTAGATCACAATTAATGATGATTTATAAAGGAGGGGCATACTAGTTATTATGGAAAATTGGGGGAGGGAGACATACACACATGTGTGTGCATTTGTGGGGGAGGGGTGCATTAATTGGAGGACCACCAAACACAAAGCACAACACACAACAAACCACCCCACAAAAATTTCACAAAGCTTAGAAAACATGTAAGAACCTCACCACACACATAAAGATTCATAAAGCATACTAGAAAACTCATGAAACATACCAAAAAGCTCATATGACATACTAAAATCTCATCACACCACAAAAATCATAAATCACGCCACAAATACCAGAAAGTTTATAAAACATACTACAATTTTCTTAAATCACACCATAAATCCCTTGAACCATGCCAAAAACCTACTTAATCTACTTATATTCTCATACATTTTCAAACATTATTTTATCTCTTTTTTCCTCAAACTTTATAATTAATTTATGAAGCTCCAGATAATGTTGAAACAAGCACACCTTAAATATGCAACCTATCTCCTAATGCTATATTTTTTTGGATATAAAAATTTATTATAAACCCCCAAAAATTACACAAAATCATCCCTTCGTTGCAGTACATGTACTCGATTTCATCAAATCTTATGGGCATGAGCAGCATTCTACGTACTTAGGGCTCATACATATATTTGCCCCCAACCTCTACTCCTTCCACATTTCAAACCAAATAACAAAAACACACTTTTTAACTAACATCATTTACTAGACATCCCAAATAGGCTTATCCAATCCCGATTCCCCTAGCGAGAGCTGTTGCTGGTAGTGATTCATCATCGGCGCCGCCGCCATCCTTTGCTGCTGCTGCTGTTGTTGACTCAACGCTTCTATCTCTAATCTCTGCTGCTGCTGTTCCTGCAAGTTCGCCGGTCGTGTCCCTCCAATACCCATAAAATCACGCGTCATCACGTCGCTCGCTTCGCTCCCGAATCTCGAACCGCCGTTCATCATTCTGCTCGTCAAACCGCCACCGCCACCGCCGCTGTTCGATGCCGCGGCGGCGGGGTTCTCCTGATCTCCCCCCATGAACATGCTCGCGAACATCCCCATGTCGTTCATGGGGGAGCTCACTGCCGCCGCCGCGGCGGCCACATCGAACAGCTGCGAGATCTCCTCCGACGTTTTCTGGCCACCGAACGCGGTGGGCGAGCCGCCGCCGAGCCCGACCATGCCGGTCTGGTGGTGGTCGGGCTGCGAGGCGAACTGATGATGATGATGATCGTAAGGATTTCTAGCGCCCTGCTGCTGTTGAATCCCGCCGCTGCCGCCGTACGATGGCGGTTGTTGTTGTTGTTGCGGATGAATCGGGGCCATCTGATCCTGGGGCCCGACGCCAGCTGTCATGCTGCTGGCAAAGCTCTTGTGCATCATCGGGGAGTTGATGCTGTTGCTGGCCGTGGCCCCCATCTGGGCCGCTTTCTGCAATAGGGCCGTGGCCGACATGTGGGCCGAGCCCGACATTAGCGGCCCACCACCTTTCCCGCTGCCGTCAGGGAGGTAGCCGAAGCCCGACGAGCCGCCGCCGCCGGTGCCCGCGTTGGAGCTGCTGAGCTGGAGGCTGGCGGATGAGGTGGAGGATGACATGTTGCGGGGCCCGCCGAAGAGGGTGCCGGAGGTGGTGGAGAACATTCCGCCGGCTGCGGCGGCGGCGGCGGCGCCCATGTTCATGGGCTTGAAGGGCATGGGGATGAGGTCGTGCGGGAGGGACTTGAGAGGGTTTTTTGGGTCGAAACTGTTGTAGTGGTTCGCGTCGGAGTTGGAACCCAAGGGGGACATTGCCGGCATCAGGTCGGGCATTTGGTTGTTGACGTTGTTGTTGGTCATCATCCCTTGGTTGTTCACTTTGTTGTTCTCTTCGGCTAGTGCGTCGCAGAAGGCTCGGTGGGTGATGAAACTGTCTCTCCTGGATTTTATGTGGTAATTAAGCATATCAATCAATAAGCTGATTAATTCCCATATAGGAGACCTAATTAGAATAAACGATAATATGTGAGAATGTCCACTAGGTTAATCGATTGAAGTTTTGTACATACGATTTGTTAAACGTTTACAAAATGGTTATGGATTATCTGTATGCACCCGAAATCAAAGGTGGATCATAGACATGATCTCATATTGCAATTATATCTTGAACGGCTAATCTTAGTGATTTTATCTCATACATAGTCTGACCGCGCACTCACAAATAAAAGTTTACTATATGCTATAATGCAGTATTATTGTTCAACCCGCGAATCGACGAGCCAGTTCGATCGAAAAATAATCAAACCATAAATGGGTTTAACGTGACTTGATGAGTTCAAATAACTTTGACTAGTGAAAGTAGAATGCTCTAACCAACTACTCTACATGAATGCAGAAAGTATAAATACTAAATTACTATTAGTTATCAGGTTTATCATCGACCACTACTATTCAATTTAGTTCGAAACGGGTTTATATCGGTTTAACAATAAAACTCAAACCTCTTGCTAATTCGGTCCACATCTGCTCCGGTCCGATTCGGATAACACTTATATATATGTACGTATTACGTACCTGGAGAAGATGGTGCCGCAGTCACACTTGTACTCCCTCGTGCCGCAAGTCTTCTGATGCGCCTTCCAGTCCGACTGAACGGCGTACTTCTTGGAGCACTTGTCGCACTTCCACTTCTTCTCGCCGTGCTTCCGGCTGAAGTGCTTCTTGATCCCGGTGAGATCCCCGAGGGCCCGGGCCGGGTTGTGGTGGACGCAGGTGGGCTCGGGGCAGATGTAGACCCGCTTCCGGACCTCGGTGGTGGTCCTCTGCCGGAGCTTCCACGGCAGGTTGTGGCCCCGCCGGTGCAGCTGCAGGTTCTGGTCTCGTTGGAACCCTTTGTTGCATATCTCGCACACGAACCGGTTCGTCGCCATGAGCGTCGTCGGCGACAGCGCCACCACCTCCGCGCTTGGATCTGCATGTAATTAATGATCACCATCTCATTAAAACATATAAAGAGGTGCTAAGAAAATGGTACCCATCTTTAGTTGTTGAGTGAGCTTTTAGCCTAGAATAACTATCTTATGCATTTTTTTCTTTTAACCGGGTACAGTAACTCGCGAGTTGTTGAGAGAGATTCAATTATGAATCATTATTACTTGTTAATATACCCTTGGAACGAAAAGCCAACTCATAAGGGGATTTAAGTTTGAACATGTATCGGAATATCATGCGATCAACAAATGAGATCGTCGGGATTCGCGAACAGAAGACATCGCAATCACGGAAGGCTCTGATGCTCTGTCATGAACTAGTTGATATCTCAATAACTCGAATTATGAGGAAACATTCAGTTATGGATCATACGACACTTATTAACTCCATACACACCTCTTCAAAGAAACCCAAATGAATTGTTAATATATATTTGTACAAGCTAACTATATCTTGTGCTTTAAAAATCAACTATTAAGGTTGTGGGTTACGAGGATTTCAGTGTGAGACCTCTTGAATTGGGAAAGGCTGTTTACATCATATGAAAAAAAAAAAAAACAAAAAATTCCATTGGTTGAGTAACTAGAGTAATTGAAAGAGATTCGACAATAAATCTTATATCGATCATTTTGGATTCCCTAAACAACATTTAGACCGTGGTATGTAACTAATCATATCATCGATCTGTCTCTCCATCACGAAAGAAGAAAAGAATCACTAAATTGATGTGAGTTTAAAAAAGGGAATTTCAAGTTTTCGAATAGATCTATGTATTAGCTTGTGGTATGAGATTCATCAGTTCACCTCTCCCAATAATTTAGTTATCGAGATCAACCGATCATTGACACGAATTACTGAATCTCTTTATGCATAGCTACGTAGATATGGGTACTATGTAGGTAGAAAAGCAAGGGAGGGAGAGATTGAGGGCTTGCCTGGAGTGCCTGGCAAATTGCGCTTCTTCTTAGCCGGCGGCTGCCCAGAAGAAGCGTTGCTGTTGGCAGCGCCGGAATTGGAACCGGGGAAGTGATTGGCGAGCTGCCGATCGTGATGGACTTCATCTCCGGCGGTGTTACCGGAGGAGAAGCTGCCTTCTTCACCTGACAAGTTCGACATATGTCTGTCTGTCTGTCCTTGTTTCTTTCTAATTGTCGGAGGGAAAGAGAGAAAAGATGGATTGAGGAGGGTGGGAGGGAGACAAAAACAAAAAAAAGATAGACCAGAGAATTATTGATGACGATGATGATCAGCTAACTTTTGCTACTAATTTTCTCTGGTTTTTCTTTTGGATTTGGAGGAGGGGGGTAGGGGGAGAATTAAGCAAGTTTGGACCCTGGTCTTCTTTGGCTTCACATACCGTATATATAGTACTCACGACAAACAACCCATTGTCAAAATCACCCTTCTTTTTCCTTCCATATTCATCTCATTGCCATTGCAATAACGTTCTACCTGATCAAGGTTGTCAACCCGCAGGTCGACTCGGAATTGCTCAAACTCGGTGAGGAAAACATGTATACCCGTTGGTCGACTCACAGTAAAGTTTTTGAGGTTGGAGGTCACACTACGTTGTTTTTACCTTTGGTTTGCGAATTGTGCTTCTTTTTTCGTTTTTTATCTTGCCCAACCTTTGAATGTTGATGACGAACAAGGGTTTTGTCTAGTAATAATACCACAAGTTAAAGAAAATTTAGAACCTAGAGGTTCCAGGTTCGAATCCCTTCAGTAGTACCTAACTAAAAAAAGTAAAGCATGTTTCACCCTATAAAAACATATGAACGTTGATGTTATATGAGATTGTTTGAATTTTCACTCTATGTTGGATCGAAGTACGAACTGTTACTTTGGGGTAATGTTATATATTATTACTTATTATCCACATGTTGAATCGAAATACGTCGAAGATTGAAATTTGGTATAGTTTATAAATGTACAACCAATATAATAATTTTTTTTTTATGTATCCAAACTAAAACAATCAGATCGTTAACTTTCAACCCAACCACTTACTCAACTGGCCAATGAACTAAACAGGGTTGACAACTTGTTCTCTCTTACCCTCCTCGATCTCCTACCTGGTTTGCCTTCTTTTTTCTTCTTCTTCTTCATTTAATCAGTTTAATATTGTATATTCATTGTTTATCTTTTTTTTAATAAGGATATTCATTATTTGTTAAAGTTGTGTAATGTGTACAGAGAACTCTTGTAGCAGTGTTACGGCTTTGACCTCCCCCAATCTTGACGTAAAATTAATATATGTTCTTTCCACAGCATAAACCCTAAGGAATTAAGTTCAGTCATTAGCATGTGAATCGTCCTCGTTCATTTCCTACTTTATTCTAATGACAATGAACAATCGCCAGTGTTTCATATATTTATAGCAATGTTGTGCGCCTGCTTTTTGATCGATATAAAGAAAAAAATCTTCTCGTGTAATTAATCATAAAACGAACAATTTATTCAAAAATTTCTAGTAACCCGTAGCGCTAAATATGTCTAGCATACACTCATCAAGTTTTGCTATTTAGATCATAAATAATAAAAATTTTAAAAATGATACTATACACTAACTACTAATGAATGAACCTAGGTCATGATTATCTAAACATAAACTACAATATCAATTTGCTAAAAAATAATAACCGACGATGTTGATTCATTGGAGTACATTTAAGTACATCTACTAGGTAATACATGCATATATTATACGCATGGATACACTAACATTTATCATATATAACTTGAGTCTTTATGTAAATAATAATTTTCAAGGTACATATATACAGTCGTTGAATGGTCTTGACCTAGCTAGGATTAAAATCCAGATTGGTAATAAAAAAAAATTACAACTATACAAAAGAAATAGTATAACAAAAACTAAAAAATAATATAATAAAAAATCTGATTATAATAATGAGGAAGGCTAGTTTGTCGTTATATTATGGGAGAAGCGAGGTGCCGGATTGCGTTTGGAAGAATTGATAAAACCGGAGAAAGAGACCAAAAGAAGTCAGCATCTCCATTTGTGTTAAGTTAATTAATATCAGTAAATACAAGTGGAAAAGGAATAATTTAAATATAGTGACATAAAAGAGATATTGCTGCTTTGTTTTATATTTCCATTTTTATTAACATATCATATACATTAACGACGATAGCTATGTCTTCTCAATTCAATTATAACAAGGGAGATATATGGATGCTCTATTCTATTTCATGTCTTCAAGAATCTCCCACAATCACACTTCCTCTTTCCCCAAGTCTAAATGTTTTCCTTCCTTCCTTCCTTCCTATGGAATTTATTGTAATTGTTGTGCATGAAGTTCATATTAGCTACATATCTATGACTAGTTGATAATGTTGTGACATATTGACCTCTAGTTGTATAACACTTCAAAATTCGTTACGCATGTGGACGACTTTGAAATATATAAAATGCATCAACCGAAGGCTTAATCACTCCACCTCGTGATTATTGGTCCATAGAGGCATACTCGTGGTTTTAAGTTTGGTTTATTCATCGGGATCCAAATAGCAGAGCGGATTTTGTGATGCATCAAGTTCATACGTTACACATAATGGGTTTGGTTCGTTTTGATTTTATGCATTGACTTTGATGAGGTGGTTAATCTATATATCTTTTGATTGCTCGATAATTCAAGCTATCTAGAGAGAAACAAATACAATATTAACTCATTTTTTTTTTGTTTTAAAAAATGATCAAGATGTGACCTTATATTTGGGTGTTATCGCAAAAAGCGAAAATGCCAAATAATGCCACAACTAAATAACATAATGGGTTGGTTCTTTGGCTTTTGTTTGAGATAGATTCAGTTAAATTTTAGTTGGATCAATAAGTTTATGTGCATACTTGGAATTACCCAAATATAAGGCATGCATGTATCGTCAACAAAGGAGTCTTTATAAAAAATGTAATAGTCCTTTTATACGTGTGAAGGCAATTCCTTTACCCCCAACATATGAGGAAGAATTGGCTCAAACTCATCATAATTCACTCAACAACCAACCATATTCCACAATACTAAGTCTAGGACTCGTTTTTAGAACTCGCTTTTAGAAGTGTCTTTTTCTTCTTCAGACGTTGAAATCAGGTCAAGCACTTCTATAAGTTTGACTTTCGTTTTATAACATAAAAGCATAAGTTGTGATTGCAAAATTCTGTAAAAAGCAATTTGTAAATACAAGATTATCCTTACTATTTTTTAAATTTTCAGAAAACATGCATTTATTTAATTTATATAATTTTAAAATTAAACATTGTAGATTGTTTAATTCACATGTTATATTAAAAATATTTTTTTGTGGCATCTATGACATGTAAAACCTGCTATTAAAATAGATATAAGTGATTTGATTCTGTAAATTGGAGGTTTCTCTTTACGGTGATGACTGCAATTGGTTTTCCTTTGGGCTTTCTCAAGTTGATTCAGCCATATGTTACAACTCCTTTGATTAAAGTGGCTATTAATGGGGTATGTGTGGAAATATTACTGCGTATAAGGGACTCAGGCGTGGGGATCCTTTATCCCCTACTTTCTTACAATTTCCATTGAGATCTTGGATTGTTTGGTAAAGAAGGCAGTGGTAGAGAGCCAAATCCCATTTCATCCTAGGTGTAAGCCTTTCATGATTACTCACCTATGATTTGCAGACGATCTCTTAATGTTTAATAATTATTCTATAAGAGGTGTTGCGTGAATTAGAAGGCTAATGGATCAGTTTTATTCCCTTTAAGGTTTGAGATGTAATCCTACCAAATGTAAGTTATTCTGTGTAGGCATCCCTAGTGATGAGAAGCTGGCCAAATCAAACTACTCAGATTTTCCATTAGGTACTTTGCCAGTGAAGTATCTCGGTGTCCCATTTATTACAAGAAAACTTACTCGGAAAGACGACTAACTGCTGGTTGATAGAATGGTTGATAGAATAACACAAAAACTGAGGAGTTGGAGATTCAAATTACTTAGTTACGTTGGGAAAATTCAACTCGTTTCCACAGTCATCCCTAGCACTCTGCAATATTGGCTTAATCTGTTTTTGCTGCTTCAGTTTGTCATTAAAGAAGTTGAGAAACTATATAATGAGTTTCTATGGTAACCATTGAGGTAACATATCCAATACCCTTACAAGTATATGGTAACGACTGAGGTTATTCTGGAGTATATCATACTTCAAGTGATCTTACCATTGGATATACTTTGTTGTACTTGAGCGAATCATAATCTTCCGATGTTTTTTTTTATATTAACTTTATCTTCAGGTTTGAGTTTTGGGAACTGGGCATGAGATTTACCCATCAAAAGTTAGGATGTGGTATCATACATCAAACTATTTTCATACATGGTCTAGATAAATATATTGCATTGGAAGTATTTGAAGTACCCTATACTCAATAAGCATATCAGTTTGACTTGTATTTATAATGTATAATATACGCATACGTTCAGATCTATTAGATGTACTTCGATATACTTTGACACGATGAGTTTATAGGTTAGAGTATAATATCATATCTCAAACTCCGTTGAATTCATAGTTAAAACACGATGAGTTTAACGTGCGCCGAACTTTCGCTAGTCTTAACCACATATATGATTTATAATTTATGACTAGGACACGTCTATAAAATTCATGTGTCCCCTACTAACATAGCATAACAATGAGTTGGTAAAATCATCCCAAATGCTACTTTTCCAAACTATGGTAGAGTTTTTTTGACTTTGTCTAAATCCAATTACCAAACCCCATAAGTTTCAACGGAAAAGAACAACCATCCATCCCTCCCTAGCTCCCAACAAAAACCTGAGCAATGAGAAACAACAAGGAGACAGAAGTTAGAATAATGAAAACATTAATTAGCTACCCACCTGAAATTTAGGTCAATATTATTATTAATTAATAATATAATTATACACCAAGTAAATAAGTAGAATTTATTTATTTTTTAATGAGGGGAGCGACGGGAATCCGGATGCTTTCACTTCTCCTAATTGCATACAATTAACCCTAACGACAAAAATTAACTCAAGTTTAGCTTTGTAATAATCGCTGCCTGCTTCTTGATTGCCTTTTATTATATTGCTGATCGATGCGATCGAAAACATCACCAACAATGTACAGACAGAAAACATCACCAATTCCTCTTCTTAATTAATTAATTGATTATCATTTTTTTCAACAATTATTTTTTTAATTTCCTTTAATTAATATGCCCTAGGTGGAGTAGGATGAAAACGGGGCAAGCTCAAAGGATACTTTGTTTTTTCAGATTACTACACTTACTAGAGGACATAAACTAGAACTACCTATGGATGAAACCAACATAAAAGACGTCCAAACACACCCCAACCACTTTCTTTCTTAATTAATTATTATCTCTAATGTCATTTTTTCTTCTTCTTCATATGGCTAATATAATGTATGTCATAGTTTAGTTTATTTCCACATATCCACTGCCCATTACCCTCCAAAATTTGTTCACATCAAATTTTAAAATTTGATCTGTGGTGGCCCAAAAATGAAAGTGATGTTTTCATCAGAGAAAACGACCTGATATTCGCGGTTTCTTAACGTTTTATATATTTCACGCGAATTTGGACGTGTTTTGATTGAGAAAGAATATGAAATATGTAATTTAGGTATTTGATATTCTAATAATGTTTTATTAGAATTATCTGGTGTGGTGTTCAAATAATGCGACCTTCCGTAACTTTGATCTCCTCTATAGTTTACTTATTTTTCTGCAAGTCGTATGGCAGGCTGGCTAGCTAGACTAGTTCTAATCATGCTCCTGGCTAATTGAAGGGATCTAATTGATTTATTATGAATGAAAGACTCGTTGATATCTCGAATTAGTGGCGGAGTTACTTACGTGCAAGCATATATTGATGAAACACTCAAAATTCATGTGTTATATTTTTGTGTGTTTCTTATTCCTAGTCTCAACCCACACTCCTTAAGAGACGCATCTGTGCTATAATTCATCTACCAATTAAGCTTTGCTCCGAATTATAATTTAGAATGGAAATCACACCGTCCGGAGCTTCCACAGCAGATTGCAAACAAACCGAATGCAAAATCAAAATAGCAATGGCATGAAAATAAAAAAACAACTTCCACGCAGTACTAAAGACTTTGGTTTTGGGCATATTGTGAATCGGACAAAGCAAAGATCTATGGTAGCCGATGGATTTAAGGCTTCATAAACAGCTAATCTTTGATTTTTTTTGGTTCCCTCATTAATTTTCTTTTAACCAACAATAATCAACTACAATAATGTGTATCTCAATGATAAAACTATTGCAAAGTGGTTTCTGTCAAAAACCAGTTGCTCCCAATAAGTCGAGTTGTTGGGAGATGTTCAATAATGAAATTTATACCGTTATACACATACTAACAGTACCGAGGTATCATTGAGGACAAGTAACATATATGGCTAATAGCCCAGAGTTTGGGGGCGTTATTGTTGCCTAGTTTTATGGTTTCTTTGTGGGAGCAGATCCAGTAACCTTGTGGTGCAATAACCCATGCATAACCCAATAAGAATCCGCCAAATCAGCGCCTCCTTCTCTCTCTCATCGAAAAAGTTTTAATTTTCCTTTCCTTAATCTTTAAAGGATGATTTCTCAATCGTTTTAAGTCGGAATTTAAATTTTTTTGCACAGTTAGATTAGATTAATTGTGCTCTTCAAAATGATATCCACTTTGATATTTTTTGGAACAAAAAAAATTGCCAGTTACTACCAGTCTATACTATATGGTATTGACTGTATCATATTGTATTGACCGGTATTAAATAAGAGCATACCATATAGTATGAAAAATACCACCCCATACCAGGGTGATATAGTATGGTATGGAGTTGGCAACGAGAGGTATGGAGTTTTTTCATCCATAATTTTTTTCATCCAATAGATCATGATTAAATCGTTCATTCTGTGCAAAAATTTCCGAAAATGACTAAAAAAACGAAGTAGATACCATATGGTATGGAGTTGATAACGAGAGGTATGAAAAAAAAATCTAAAAAAATATTGAAAATGGATATAATTTTGTAGAGCACAACAAACTCGTTCCATCTGTGCAAAAAAAAAATTGAAATTCTAGTTAGAATGAAAAAGATATGATCCAATCAATAAAATTAGGGAAAATAAATTCATTTAATTCTTCACCTCTAGACCAGCAGCCACTTAAGAGAAAAATCCATATTTGGTTACTCATAATTATGCACCCTAAGGTTATATATGCATCATATCTTCAATCTTGAGCCTTCCTTTGGAAGTACCAAGGAAAAACATTGATTTCTATTTTCCTCAATGTGGATCATAGTTTGGTCTCAATCAATTTTGTCGGAATCTAACCCGTTTAAAGAGTGGTTTACATTTTAGTGGTTTAACCAATGTTAGGTTATTAAAAATTGTTAATGAAACAGTGTCTTATAAACAATAATGATATAATTTAATTCACTGGCTGCCTCACTTCCTATTATGGCGACTTATTCAAGAGAAAGACTGGAGAAGTGAGTTGGAGGGTTATTGAAGCAGTTGAGAAAAAGGTGACAAATGAAATGAATCAAAGTCTTCTCAAGCCATTCACAGCTGAAGAGATCCAAAAGGCCCTGTTCCAACTTGGTGCGACCAAAGCCCCTGGAGATGATGGCTTCCCTGCTCTGTTCTTCCTAAAGAACTGGAACACCCTTGCCCCCCGTATTACTGCGGAATTGACAAGCTTCCTACACAATGGTAAAATTCCAGAAAGTCTCAATAAGACTCTTATTGCTTTGGTCCCTAAGGTCAAGAACCCTATATCCCCTAAAGATTATAGGCCGATCAGCCTTTGCACTGTTCTTTATAAAATACTGTAAAAAATGCTTGCTAATCGCCTTGAAGGAATTCTAGATGACCTTATTTGGGAATCACAGAGTGCTTTTGTTCCGGGAAGATCAATTGTTGACAACTTGATAGCTGCTTTCGAGTGTTTCTTTACGATGAAGAAGAAAACTAAATGTGAAAAGGGTTTTCTGGCTCACTTCCAAGCTAAAGTACATCATGGCTAAACAAGTGCAAATGCGAGAGCGGGTGGAATTTTCAAATAGTTCAGAGTAGTGGGATAAGAGGAGTACAAAATGTTCACAATAATTTCTGTCCTAGAGCGCATAAAGGAGTGGAATGCTTTTAGCTGGGTCTCATACCTTATGGTTAAATCAACTATTGATATTGGTGTCATGAAAAAATATATAAATGAGTATCTTTCAGTCAAATCACGCTATGACATCATATTAAGAACTAGTTTGGTCTCAATAACTTGAGTTGTTGCGAGAAAGTAAAATAAAAAATTTATATCTTTTCCTTATATATTGTATTTTGCAATCAATATTGATGAGAGGATGGATACTAATCATAATACTTTTCACAATAATGGCTCAAATAGTATTCACTTGTGTTTAGGATTGTTGCAATCTATACATCTCGAAGCAATGGTTGAATGGATTGCCCTTCTAAAATTTGATATCTTTTGATATTAATAGCTAATTAAAGAGATTATGGTCGATTAAGAGTTATCTGTCTTAGAGAAGGCATACAGAGAGTTTGAGATACGGGAATGGATGGATGTGTAAGGGACCTACATGTTTCTTATTTTATGGTGGTGGAGGATACTTTGTCCAACTTCTTGGTAGTCTAGACGAGGCAACCATGGTGGTATCTATGTCACCATCATTTCCTTCTCTTGAAATGTACTTTCCTTCAAATGTGCATGATCATCAATAAAAGGAGACAAATCATAGTGTTGAGGGTAGAGTTGGCATCATGCTCACCAGGGAGGTTGATCTTCTCGGCATTGTTATTGATCGTGGAAATAACATGGAATGGTTCATCACCCCTAGAAGCAATTTAGAATGCATTTGTATATGAAAATTTTCTTTCCTCGTGTCCACATCCAATCAATAGGTTCGAATCATTAAGGGCAATAGTGCTAGTTCACATTCTTCATGATTTTCTCAGTCTGTCACTCGATATTCAATAAAACCTTCTCATGCAAGGTGATGTGCATGTAGTAGTGATATTAATGCAATCAAAGTTATAAAATATTCTAAATATGTCTAGGGTCATATTCTACAAGGCTTTCTAGTAATAACTACTCACAACCAATCATCTTATGCTCAAATAAAGACACACCATAAATTGATGGGTTTAGGTTCCCCATGTTTAGTGGTTTTCGTGACTCATCATAATGTCAAGCATAAAATAAACGACAAGATAAGTAAAGGGTACGGAATTGATAATAAAGTTCATTGTAGATGATTATACATCTCAATCTCAACAATGATAAGCATCGATGCATCTTCTATCATGTAATCATATCCCTTCCACAAAGGACGTTCTAATTGAGCTTTCGGCACATGAAAAAGGAATTATGACTAGCTAATGGATATTGAAGCAGTGGGATTCTCTTTCCCCTTTATTTTAACCAAAGCTCAGGAAATCGGACACATTATGGGGTCCTTCATGGATGATGCAAGAGGATTGGACAAGGTGAATCACCTTTTTTTTTTTATGTATATGACATAATTATCTTTTGCGATGCTATTGAGGAAGCGAGTTTCAACTTGGCAGCAACACTCATCTGATTCAAAAGCATTTTTTGATCGAAAATTAACTTTTCAAAGAGTATGATATTCCATTTGGGAGATGTGAATAATATTGATAGACGGGCTGAAATCCTGGGCTGTGGCGGGAATTTCTCGTCCAATGATTATCTTGGACTCCCTCTCAGTGCCTCTCCTTCCTCTCCCTCGATTTGGAGTTGTCATTTTAAGGTGCATAGTCGTTTACACGTTCGAAAGGGGAAATTCATTTCACTTAAAGGAAGGATTACCTTGTGTAACTCAATCTTGGCTATTCAACCTTTATATATGTTCAATATCTTCAACCCACATTTTTCTGTCATCGAGACATTAAATAATCTCTAACATGATTTTATTTGGTCAGGACCGCATGGTGAGAGGAATATTCATCTTGTTTCTTTGGATAGATATAAAGCCCCCAAGAGGGCTGGCAGATTGGGGGTTGCAGACTTAAAATCCAGGAATCTTGCCCTTCTTTGCAAGTGGTTCTAGTGGTTTTCACGTGAAAGGAGTTCTTGGTGGTGGGAACTTATTGTTCTTAAGCTTCAGAACGCCGCCTCGGATTGAATGCCTAGGACTTGTTGCGGTCCAGTTGGTCTCGTCCCCAAGATGTCGATTATGAATCTGAACAAGTTGTTTCGGAAATTTGCTTTGACATGATATTTAGATTCATGGTAGGCTTGTCGAGGAATTTCTGAGGGTTGCTGCCGCTGTGGAATCGCTGAATTCCCATATTGCTAAGACTGTTGGTGTTTCTGAGGGTCGAGTTTCCTGAGTTTTACCACTTAAATTTACCTTGAGAGGTGGGGCTGAAAGGGAGAGGCTTAGTCTTTTGAGTGTCCTTAACATTATGTCTCGTGAAAGTTTCTATGCAGGACCTTCTCAGCTTTTTTGGATCCTTCTCTGAATGCCACATTCTCGGCCACCTCCATTTATGGTGACTCGTCAGCAATCATTTCCCTGTAGTGTTGGATGTTCCAATCAGAGTCATCTGGCACGCGTAAGTTCCTTTCAAAATTTGTGTTTTTGTGGATTATTCACTAGAGGAAGATCTTAACGCATGATGATCTTAAGCGGAGGGGTTAGTCCTTTCATAGTCAGTGTGTTCTCTGTGGTGTGAATGAAGAGTACCATAATCACACATTCCTCTTCTATAGTTTCTCTATGGCAGTTTGGAAGACGATGACCATTTTGGTGGATCTAAGAGCCGCGCAGTTAGACATCATGACGACAATTAACATTTTGCCACGTAATCATCCTGTTAATCCCAAGAAGTGGTGTGTGGAGGTTTTTTGGCTGGCGCATTTGGTTAGAATGGAATTCCAAGATTTTCAGTGAGAATTTTTTGTCAATCCAGGTCGTATGCTTACGGATTGGACGTAACTTCGCATAGGGGCTAGATGCAGCAAATAAAGTCGAGAGATGAGTGGTTGACCTATAGATGCACACCATCCAGCTTCGTCTCTTTCCTAAGCCTGTTCAGCCCCCTACTCTCCCTCCTTTACAGATTTGATCGGTTGTTTATTTTTTCTTCTGTCCCTTTTACGTTTGTGTGTGGGATGGAGTTTCGTTGTTCTGCTTGCACTCTTCTGGTGACTTTTTTTTGTTTGTGTTTGTTTGGTCTTTTCCTTTTATTTCCCCGTTTATTCTGCTTTTTCTTCCTCAATTAATATTATTTCAGCTTTATAAAATAAGTGTGCTTTCGTTTCATGCCATTACACAAATAATCAAACAAGGAAGGGTGGATCATTCCATATCATACACGCATAAGATTATGACATATCGCATAAGAGTATTTTTCTGACAACTTAATATGATATTATAAACAATATTATAGTAGCACCCCTAGATGGAACCCCGTACCTGAAAAGAAAGTTGAATACTCAGTTGCTCAATCCTTGCTGATATACTTTCTGAAAGGTATTCGAATAATATTAACAGCACATGACTAAGACATCTAATGGTATATGCAACAAATAACAAAGATAAACAAAGTCTAAAACATCTCATTATATCATATAAAGGAGATGTTTAAAGCATCAATAGAATTTGCATCATTAACAACGAATTAGAACTAACATTACATAGAATAGGGGTGGGCAACGGGACGGGACGGGATACCCGTCCCGTTTGGAGACCAAAGTCCTTCCCATATCCCAAACCCATATGGGAAACGGGTACCCATTACCCGTACGGGACGGATAACGGGTACCCATACTAGCCATAAATACCCAAAGTTTAAACCACTAAAATTTTAACAAAAGTTTAAACTTAACTTGTACTTGCTTAACAATCACAAGACACAAAATCCATCCCAATCACAAATACTTGGTTTGCAAATTACACAATCATGAACAATGACAACGCATAGAAATAAATCATTATAAGAACCAAATCATCAAATAAGAAGTTTCATTCAACAGAACCAAAATATCAAATAAGAAGTTTCTGCTTCTGCAAGCTGCTGCTACTATTCCTTCTACAAGCTGTTGTGCTACTCGTCCTTCTACAAGATGCTGGAGTGCTGGAACTGGTCGCCTTCTGCTGCGGTTCTCCCTTCTGCTGCCCGCTGCTGCAGTTCTGCCTTCTGCTGCCGTGTGCTGAACTGCTGCTGTAAATGTTCTGCAATCTATTGTTGTTCTGCAAGTTGCTGTTGCCAATCTGCAAGCTCCCTGCTGCCAATCTGCAAACTGTTTGGCACTCTGCAAGCTGCCAAAATATACTCCATTATTAACAAATTAAAGGGGAAAGCATGGCAGAAAAAAAAAACACAGCAAATGCTTGGTAAAATAACAACACCATCAAGGGGAAAACATGACAGAAAAATCAAGCAAATGCCATTCAAAGTACAAGCACCAAGAGAAAACAGATTAAAATAGAGATATGCAGTCTAGTTTTCCTTCATTTCTGAACTTCCACATCCAAACTATAAAATAACAACACATAGATCTTGGGATACTCTTACCTTCTACTGACTTGTGGAAGATGAATTTCCCCCTCCACTAGCAGCAAATGATAGTGCTCCAATGGATTGCAATACTATGTTAAACAAATATCAAATAACAAGTTACTCATACAAGCATTAGTTAGAGTAAATATTTATAAGTAAAAGTAAATCGCTATCCCATACCTTCTTGGTATTCCTTTTCTTGTTCGGATTCAGGCACATCTTCTTCATCGATTAAAATTAAATTGTTCTTGCTTCTCAACCAATCAGCACCACAAATCAAAGCCTCAACCATCTGGGGAGCCAAAGAACTTCTAAACTCGTTTAAAACCCTTCCTCCTATACACTTTCTTCAAACATTTTTGGACATGCTTCAGTTTTTGTCGTGGATCCAAAGCCGCAGCTATGTATAGGATCTTGTACATCCTGTAGTTACCCATTGCTTCCTCATCCCAATACTTAGCAACCTTTGACCTCATTCGTACGACCATTGATCTAACCTTAGGATCTTGATGTTTTTCCACATTAGCTATGTGATCAAATATATCACAAATCTCTTTGAAGAATAGATGAGATGTCACATACGAGGTGCCAGAGACAAGACAAGTCAAATAATAGAACTTCTTCAAGTATTCCATCATCCAACGCACATTTTCCCAATCCTCCGGTCCAGGTGGACCAACAACCTCACCACAGTGCATGATTTTGTTTAACTCAGTCTCAAATGCAGGCAACATCCCTGCATAAACTGGAAAAGCAATCTCGAATGGTTCAGCGGACTCTAACATTAGATATGTTGAGTTCCACCTTGTTGGTACATCAAGACTTAGTGATCTCTTGCACTGGATGTTCATGCTCTTGGTTGCTCTATTCCATGTCTCTTCTCTAGATGGCGAGGCAGTAATCCACTTCACAGCTTCTCTAACCCTTCTCACTGATACCCCAATCTCATCTAAGCCATCAGAAACAACCAAATTAGTGATATGGGCTACACAACGCATGTGTAGGTATCTCCCCCCTGAGATGCTTGTCCCCCATTCTTCAAATTTCTCCCTCATATGGCGAACAACTGCATCATTAGCCGAAGCATTATCAACTGTGCAACAAAGTACATTCTTCATATCCCACTCATTCAAACACGTCAGCACCGCTTGTGCAATGTCCTCCCCTTTATGACTAGTGATCTTCTTATGGAGCTGCCAACTTCTGGAGATGAAGTGAGCTGTGATAGTTATATAATTATCATTCTTCAACGATGTCCAACAATCTGTTGTGATTGAAACCCTTCCCATGCCTTTAATTTTAAAGAAGGACTTCAAGCTATCTTTTCTCTGAATGAACAACTTTGCACAATCTGTCCTCACTGTCTTCCTACTTGGGATTTTGAACATGGGGCAAACTCGAGACATGAAATGACGAAAGCCCTCCCGTTTCACAAAATCTGAATGGTTGCTCGTCAAGCATAATCATTTCTGCAAAAGCTAACCGTGATTCTTCTTGATTGAATCGCCAAGTTGATATTCCCCCCTGCTCCGTCCCCGGAGGCACTAGGCTGCAAACTCAGAGTTGTTTGTTTAAGTTGCTCCAAATGTTTCTTGTCACAAGAGATCTTATGATTCTTCAAGCCATTGGGTCCATGGGTGCTTCCAACAGCAATGGTAATTGCACAACGATTGCATTTTGCTTTACGAACTTTAACCGGTGGGTTTCCTTCTTTAACTAATAACACCGAGTATCCGGCCCAATGCGGTGATCGAAAGGCAGGTGCTTTCCGCTTTCTAGACGCTGATGTATCCTTGTCACTTTCTTCACTACCAATACCCACATCGTTACTTGATTGTTCAGTTTGAGGGGCTTCATTCCCTTGACTGGCTTCATTTCCTTGACTAGCCATGGAAACTAGAAACCTAATCAACAGAAACCAAAAAGACAGATGCTGGAAATTAGAAACCTAACTAGTAATTAGCACAAGAAATAACATTATAACAAGTAACTCAATACAAAATTAGAAAGCAACCAAAGAAGGCCTGATATATATGGACATTATGTACAACTAGGGCTGGCAGTTTGGACCGGGACCGGATTGAAAACCGGAAACCGGACCGTAAAAACCGGACCGTTTTTAGACCGGGACCGGATTTAAAACAATCCAATCCCGTCTTTGGTCCTAGAATTAGCAAAAAAACCGGACCAATCCAGTCCGGGTCAAAACCGTTTAAAAACCGGAAGACCGGATAATTACAAAACAGATTTAGAGGCTTATTTTGAGCCCAGCCCAGGGACAGGCCAACCCAATACCCATGGCCTCTCGGCCCACTTACCCAGGCCCACTAACCCATGGCCTCTGTTCTCTGTCGTCTGTAGGGTTGAGAGCTGACCAGCCTCTCTTCAGTCTTCATTCCGCCTGCCGCCTCCCTCTCCCTCGAGACTGAAAGCATCGCCCGACGCCCATCGCCATCGGAGACTCTCGGACCAGCGCGCCGTCGACGGAGTCTCGGAGACTCGGACCATCACGACGGCGACGGCGACCTTCTCTTCTCTCGTTGCTGGTCGTGACTCGTTCTCTGTGACGTGATGTCGCGACTCGCTACCCAGCTGCAGCCTGCAAGCCTCCGTCCCGTCGCGACCCAGGAAAAGGAAGCCTCCGCCCCCAACTCTGTCTTCGTCGTTGTCGAGCTCACGAGTCTGCGGAGGGAGCTAATCGCCGGATCGGATCTGGTTACGGACGCGGCAGATCGGGCTCTCTGGATTTTGATCGGAAGAAGAAGAAAGAAGGCGAAGAGATAAAGACAGAGCGATTGAACGGCAGAGCACGGCAGGGGCTCTCCGGTTTGGCCGAGGATGACGACGGCGGAGTCACCGGACGGTTGCCGAAGAGATTTCGGAATCTCTCTCTCTCTCTCTCGGAGACTTTTTCTTTGCTTTGGAATATGATCAATGATGGTTGTGATTTTGTATTGGACCATATTTGGCTTGATTTTTGCTACAAACAGGTTGTTTACATTCCAGGAAATAGGTATATGCTGCTGAATTTTTTGCAACATGGTCAAAACGGGTCAAAACAGGTCAAAACCGGATTGGGACCGGACCGGGTCAAAACCGGACCGGGTCAAAACCGGACTGTACCCAATCCAAGTTTTGGTCCCCATATTTCCAAAAAGACCGGACCGGACCGGATCAATTCGGGCCAATTTAACCGGACCGGACCGTATTGCCACCCCTATGTACAACACATTCAATTCAATCACAAAGGCATGATATATATGGACATTCTGTACACATTCAATCTCAAACAATTAAACAGAAGATGAACATATAAGAAAAGTAATTAAACAGAAGAAGTTCTTCACTTTGAATGATGTTAATTGCAGTCTAAAGTGTTGGAGGGCAAACAAAGATACAAGTATCGCACAAGTTACAGGCAGTTCAACATCTGCAGAAATTCACATAACAGAATGCTCATTAACCCCATCATTAAGTGTTCCTTTCTCAAAATCGCCATCGAACGTGCCCTTAAAGTTAACCCCATCATTGAGAACTAAATGTCGAGATGGAACATGAATGGAATGCTGACTATATCATTTAGCAGCACACTAAGCTGGAAAAGAAAGCACAACAGGGCCACAAAGCATACAAAGTTTAGAGTTGGATTTAGCTTGACTAATCTAATAATCTATACAATTATGGCGGGGATATCGATAGATGGGTGGAGTATGTAATATCAAAGAGAGTTGAATGTCTTGATCTAACCTTCTATGTGCGCTGTAAAGGGGGATACAAGCAAGCTGTATGTTTTCTCAGAGGCGTGTTACAATCACATCAAGACTCGTCGACTCCCGAAGCTGGCCGGCGGCGGTGAATGAAGTCCCTCAGATCCTACGCTGCTGCTGCTGCTACTGGCCGGCGGCGGTGAATGAAGGATCCAAGGAGGGAGGAGGCACTACGACTCGTCGACTCCCGAAGCTGCTAGGGCTGCCGCTGCGTCTCATGGTCTCAGTGCAGTGGGTAAGGGCCGAAAATTAGTTTTGAATTGGGCTGGGCCTGGGCTGAATTAAATCTGTCTTTGTACTTTGAATGGGTACAACGGGTACCCATATTACCCAAACGGGTATTCGCGGGTAACCCGCGGGTACCCATATTAGGACTGTACAATTCCAAGTCCCATCCGTTTAAAATATTACGGGTAATATGGGTACCTGTAACCCTTAAAAAACGGGACGGGTACGGGTATACCCAAATACCCGTTTCCCGTTGCCCACCCTAACATAGAAGAGAAGGATGGTACCACCATCGATGATGAATGCATCTCCTTAGAAATTAGATGCACCGTCCTATGAATGCCAATTAGGCTCTCTCAAGCTGAGTGACTCTTTGCTTGAGTTCTATAGAGTGATTTGAGTTACTATTTGCCGCCTCCTGAATCCTACAACCTTATCCTCTATTTATAGTGGAACAAAAAGGGGGTGTATATGTCTTTTCCCCCCAAAAAGCGAAAAAGGTGTTTGCTACCACTAGGATTTGGATTCCTTGATTTGGGGACAAAGTAAAGAATATTCCAGAAGATTTCACGAGCGACAGTCGAGCCGCCGTAGATTTTCCTCTGAATTTAACTTTCTTGGCTCACAAGTAATCTCCCCATGGATTTTCAATGTGACTTGATGGGTGTTGCCCAATGGTGGTTGGCACCATCACAAGACCGTCGTGGGTTTTTGTCCAGGATTGGGATAAAATTTCTCTAGTAGACTTCTCTTGGGCTTACATGATGACATCATGAAGACTTCCCCACCATTTATTTGTTTAATTGATGAACCTTGATCTTCTAGTAATTATCCCTTCCTAATCCTCCAACTTGATCCAATTGTCGATCCAAATCATCGTAGATTGTGTTTGACCTTGAAAAGCACAAAATAATACCAAAAAGGAATAAATGATACAAAAACACATTCTAGGTCTATCATAAGCACGTTGATCCAATAATTATGATATTCACATCAAACATAGCAAAATATACTAAAAACGCATCGAAAGAAGAGGAAAATGTATCGAATATGGTTATATCAAACACAATAATTTGAGTGTGCATCATAAGGCTCTTACTAATTTAAACTTCTAATAACCATCTAAGAGTCAAATAATTATACCCATACACAACTTCAAGCCGCGAATAGTTAGTGATACAATGAAACCTCATGATTATAGTCAAATTTAACATAAGGCAAGCATCCTTTCCAAGTTTTAATTTTACTCTTTATAACATCCTGACGCATTTGAGATATGGTCATATTGACTACTTTAGTTTTGTCCATCAAGTAGTATAATATAGCAACTTAGTCGCCAAAAGACTCCATTAACCTTTCTTTCCGCATTAGTTGAAGATTTAATGCAGGTTTTTAATATGTTCAAATCTAAGGAACTTGCATCTAAAACTAAGATAAGTGTATACCGATGAGAAAGGGCATCAACTACTCGTTGCCTTGATTACATCTTAAGAAATAAGGAAATGGTTCAATGAACTCAACCTAATGATCATGTAATTTGTTGATTTTGTGTTGTGCCTTGAGATACTTCAAATATTCACGATCAGTGTGGATAACAAACACTTTTGGTCAAGAATCTACACATAATATAATACGCCGAAGGGAAAAACGGGAGCCCCATTTCAAATTTCCTGCAACGAGAGTGAAAGTAGGAAGGACATTTTGGTCTTCACAATTACTTTTTTTTATTCATTAAAAAAAACGTACTGGGATTCGAACCATGACCATTTTAAAGAAAAACAAGGATAATAACCAATCACACTAAGCACATTTGTTGTATCTTTTTAAATTAAAAACATATAATAGCAGGGAGGAAAAAATCCTTCCCCCATTTCAAATTCCCTACTCCATGAGCGTTTGTAGGAATGGTAGAATAGGGAGTGTCAATTTTTTTTCTCTTTCCTCTGTGGAACGGGCCAACTTACCGTACACATGTGAATTTAAACGGGTCCAGGAGTGTCAATTTTTTTTCTTTAAGCCATTTTATTTCTCCGTGGTGACAAAATATATATGAAAAGGTAAAAATAATACTCCTTTTTATTGTTAAAAATAAAACATTTAACAATAAACTAATGCATGGTATCTAATGGGCTAACCGCCAACCATAAAATAAAAGAGTTGAATGTGCCTGACCTACATGGGATTTGGCCATCAAGTAAAATAAATGAACATCATTGGTTTGTCATTCTAAAATAAGCTAATTTCTCTGACATAATATATATTATGCTATTAATTTATATCTTAGTGGCTAAAATATAATGTATTTTAAAGTTATTCAATGGTTCAACCTCGACCAACACAATTATTCCAATTTTTATCATTTCAAATATATATTTTATAATTATTTGATATCATAATGATCAAATTATAGTGTATTTTATAGGGAATAGTTTGGTATTTGTTAGTAAAAAATTAACATAAAGATCTATTTGGTTATTTAAAACATTACAACGATCCTAAACATTTTCAGTTCCTTTTGAATTTCTATGGTTTTATTCCCGAATAAGTGATGTGCAAATGGCGAATTGTAGTCGTCTCTTTTCTTTCACTATTTTTTATTTTCAAATAGAAAGTTTAAAAGTAAAGAATAATTAGAATTTGGCATGGGTCGTCAAACAGGCTGAATTTCAAGTTTTGGCCCGTTTGTTTTATGCATTGCAAATTTATTAGCATTTTGATGGAAATGGCTTGGAAAAAAGACATATAAGTTGTACCTTTGCAAAAATGTCCTCAAATGTTTTAATGCTTTGTGAATCAGGTACTGTGACTTTTGTGATGGTGTATGTGCTTGACAATTGCTCGATGTTGTAACTGCTTAATTTGAGAGTAAATCTTTTGATTTTCCCTATGAGTTGTGATACCAGTTCTGGTGGTTGCAGCATGTTGTCGTTGTTGGCCTGTAAAAATTGTTCCGCCGTGGTGCTAAATACCTTTCTTTCTTTTTTAACAAATTGTGTAGTAGTGCTATGAAACAGACCACCCATGAACGCTACGCTTATTATGGTCTGTTCTTACTTCCGGTGGTGAGAAATTGTGAATTGAGAATCATATTCGCCTACCGCACTGTGTCTGGCTGGTGGCTGCTTACTGTGCTCTCTAGAGTTATGAAACAGACTACCCATGAACGTTTCCCTTAAGAGTCCATAACTTTTGCGAAAAACCAAATTTAGGCAATCAAAGGTGGTGGATGTGTGATGATTTTTTATGGCTTAATTGTTTGTGAATTGGATATCTGATCTTTGTATGATTGGAGGGGATGTTTGCTTAATAGAATTATCCATTTTAATTCATGTTTATTTTTAACATGAACTTTAGTAACTCAAAACCTTCGAGACACATATAACCTACTGCATTGTATCATTTTGCCTGGGTGCTTGCTGTGTTGTCAAACTTCTTTGTTGCTGCTGCTTTTACACTAACAGGGGAGTTAAGAACCCATGAATGTTTCCGTTTGACACAAACAGTAGGACTTGCTTCTAAATCGTGCACTAAAGATGATTGGAGGAAACATCTCTATTGCAGTTGATATACTGGAGACCAGAACAAAAGCAATGTATAACATCAAAACCAACCATCTGAACTATTAGCATTGTTGCTTTACTATTTTTTCGTGGTTGAGTCTCCTTCAAAAAATTTAGTTTGATTTTAGAAAATTTTGCTTCTGCAGTCCTGTCTTGCCACCAACGCGTTCAGTAGATGGAGATGGCAGAGGCGAAGGCTATTTTTGTGTTGTTGTTGCTGGTTTAGGGATCGGTTTGTGAAGAAGAGGGAGAAGAGAGGGGGGAAAGGGAAATGCAGGAGAGGGGGGTAACTCTTTTCTCTGACAAAAATGGAGCGAAGAAAGGAATTATGATCAGTAAGGATATGGTTATCTTACATAACGGTCTCTATTCTGTTTGAATTGAGCTTGAGAGGCAGTGATAAGACGAGCTGCAACCAATTCATAGTGAGAAGAGAGCTATGAACTGTGATCATGTCTTATTTCAAGTTAGAAGGTAGTTTCAGTATAAGGATTATTTAATTTGACAAGTTGTTTCGTCCATGGTTCTTGGTAGTTTCAGTGCCATTCTAGCCATTGTTTAGTCTGTAATTTTTGAGAATTGATGTGCGAGTAATGACTTTCACTTAGCTTCAACTATTATGTGTGTATTTATTGGCATGTGATAGAAATCTCTTTTCCTTTTCTTTGAATTCAATTTCATACTCTAATTGTATAATTTGTACATAGGCAAATCATGCTCGAGATGACAACTCGCTGATAAGGCTGGTGCAAGGAACGGAGCCATCATTAGAATTCATACCGACAACGGGGAGGGATGCCCAGGACTAATTTAATGATGATTGATGATGGTATAATAAAAACTACAGTTTGCATCAACACCAATTTCTAGGCCTAAGTAAAGCTATTCAACCCAGAACTCTGCTTAGCGCTAAAAATTTTCCTCACCCAACCTTGATCCTGTTTGACCCACTTCTGAAGAGTCAAGATATATGAATATGACTAATCCTCTCCGTTCGTATTTTCTTATTGACTCTTTCTGACCCTTTAGGTTGGGGGGGGGGGGGGGGTCGGGAAGAATCGGATTAGTGGGTCGGTCCTAATCAAATGGAATCCCAATCCCTTCACTCTTACTTGCTTTCTCTCCTATTCCACAAGTGAGTAACATACAGTAATCCGGCCAACGGGCCGGGTAATAGGCTAGTAGTGTTGTTATGTCTTAATTGCTCGAACAAAAGCATGTGTCCTTTATCATAGGTTAGGCAATTTAAAGTAGACTCAATCAAATTCTCACTGAAGTAGGCGTTTGGCCTGCCCTGTTGCATTGGCATGGCTTCGATTCCTACCAGATTCATCACACTCAATCTCAAAAATCTTATCAAAATCAAGAAATATTGATACATAAGAATTTTTGAATCGATCTTTAAGAAAGTTAAAGGCCTCGTCTTATTCCGTTTCCCAAATGGAAAGGAAGGTTTTTGTTTATTACAACATTTAGAGGGCCGACTATATTGCTAAGAAATTTCATAAACCGTCTATAAAATCATAGCAAGCTAAGGAAGCTTCACACTTCACAGATAATGAATGGTGTTGCCCACCTCTTAATGGCTAGATCGTCTCCTCCTCTGCCTGAATTCCTCAGGCCCTAACAACAAAACCAAGAAATACAAGCTTTTAATTGTAAAAAAAGGCACTTCTGGAAGTTGGCATACACTTTTTCATCTCTAACATTCTATAAAATTTTTTAAGGTGATTAATATTGTCCTCTAATTTTTGGGAATATAAGAATGTCATCCAATGAAACAACCATTAACGTTCCAAAGTAAGCATGCAAAGCATGGTTCATCAGTTTCATGAAAGTACTCGGAGAATTAGTTAAACAAAATGGCATTACCAACCTCTCACAAATACCATATTTTGTTGGCAAAATACAGCTGTATATCCACAACTATCAGATTTGTGACAAATATATCCACAACTATCGAAATACACGAAATATCCAAAAATCGAAAGGTTGTGTGACAAATCTATCCACTTCCGTCTGAAACTATAACGGCGTGTCAGACAGCGTTAAATTGACTAACGGAATGTTGAATCGATGCCAGCTCACCTGCCACATAAGCCAAAAAGCAACAAAACTTTACACGTAGATGCCAAATAAACTAGTTGAATAAAGGCAAAATACAGTTTTATATCCACAACTATCAGGTTTGTGACAAATATATCCACCACTATCAGGTTTGAGACAAATATATCCACAACTATCGAAATACACGAAATATCCATTTCTGTCCACTCCGTTAACTCCATCAGTTAACTTGATGACTGGACAAACAGCGGATGCTTAGTTGGCGTGTTTCTGACCCCACTGTATGACGTGGATTAAAAGAGAGAGAAAATTAAAAACCCTAAAAACCACAGACAGCGAGACTAAAAATCCAACCTAGAAACACGCCTGATAACCACTGATCCTCCTCCGATTGATGCCTCCACCCCCAAATAACCCTATCCCAAGCCCAGATTTTGATTCCAACCACAATCCCCGACCATTGCCTCACTTTTACTCTGACAGCTTCCATGCAATCGGTGCCATGGTGATACCAAGTTTGAATCTAACCAAATCGCCAACAGAGAAGACTACAACATCGAGGTCTAACAGATAACAGTGTAAAGTTTGGTTGCTTTTTGGCTTATGGCAGGTGAGATGGCATCGATTCAGCATTTTGTTAGTCAATTTAACGTCGTCTGACATGTCGTTATAGTTTCAAACGAAAGTGGATATATTTGTTATACAATCTTCTGATTTTTGGATATTTCGTGTATTTCGATAGGCGTGGATATATTTGTCACAAACCTGATAGTTGTGGATATACAACTGTATTTTGCCTAATTTTTTTCTCTTTTAATCCACATCATTTAGTGGGGCCAGAAACACGCAAACTAAGAATCCACCGTATGTCCAGTCATCAAGTTAACCGACGGAGTTAACGAAGTGGATGGAAATGGATATTTTGTGTATTTCGATAGTTATGGATATATTTGTCACAAACCTGATAGTTGTGGATATACAGTTGCATTTTGCCTATTTTGTTTTGAAAGTCGTCTTCCAATCATTACCTTCCTTCATTCTAATTTGATGGTATCAATATTTCAAATAAACATTCGAGAATACACTAGAACAACACAACACATCGAGCATATCATCAAGTCTAGGGATGGGATGTTCATGATGGCTCGAAAATCAACACACATACCCCAAGACCCATTGATGATACATAGAAAATACTACTTTTTAACCCCTGTATTATGGCTAGAGTTACATCATTTTTACATCTTTAGTGTCATAATCGCTTGCATTTTCTTGATAAATCACAGAAGGTGCGTTTTAGTAGCTCTAGAATTATTTTTATCATTGTTCATGTTATAGCGTAACATCAATTCACTGAATACTCGAAGGGTATTCAAATCGTATTCATTCGGATTTCTAACGATTGACTACTCAAAACTAGGGGTGTCAGTTCGGGTCGGGTTCGGTTACCCAAACCAAAACCCGAAAAAACCCGAAAACCCGAAACCGAAAATCACTAAAACTGAACCCAAACCCAATAAGGACTTGCAGGTTCCGGTTACCCGAAACCCGAAAATTCCTTTTCGGGTTCGGTTAAAGCAAAACCAAAACCCGAACGCCTAAAAATACGGGCTGAGTTCTATTCATTGGAGGTTTTTAGCCGAAACCCGAAAAACCGATAAGCAAAACTGAACCCGAAAAACCCTAAATGAACCCGAACCCGAAAAACCAAAAATGTATATAATCGGATCGGTTTCAGGGAAACCCGAAAAACCGAATCTGAATGAACATCCCTACTCAAAACCAGCAGTTATATGTGGATTCGGTAAAAAAAAAGAAATAGACGATAAAGCAGAATTGAAACAAATAAAGCAAATGAAGATATAGACCCGCTTCCTGACCTCAGTGGTGGTTCTTTACCGCAGCTTCCATGGCAGGTTATGACCTCTCATGTGCATCTGTAGGTTCTGGTCTCGTTGGAACACTTTGTTACATATCTCGCACACAAATTGGTTTGTTTCCGGCGACAACACCACCACATCTGCACTAGGATCTGCATGTTTCGGTAATCAATATACATATAGCTCACAATAACATAAAGTTCATCATCTCATTGACATAAAAAAAAAAAAAGTACAAGATCGTTGAGCTTCCCAATAACTTCAGTCGAGGTTAGCCAAGATTAGTTTACTCAAAGGGAAGGACAAATGAAGTGCTTAAAATTTGTACAGGCCACTCGTATTTTGTGTTTCAAATATCAACTATCAATTTTGCAGATTATAAGGATTCAAGTATGAGACCTCTTGAACTGTAAAAGATTGTTACATCATATGAAGAAAAAAAAAACAATTCATCGAGTCCGTAACTAGAGTAATTGAGGGAGATTGAACCATAAATCTTATATCTTTAGATACTCCCTAAACATTTTTTTTTATAATGACTAACCATATCATTAATCTCTCTCTAGCTTTATCACCACGCGGTGAAGAAAGGAAAGCATAAATTGAGCTGAGTTTCATATAGAGGATTCGGGTTTCGATTAGAACTATATTTTAGTGTGTGAAATAAGATTTATTATCGAATCTCTCTCAACAACTCAAGTTATTGAGGCTTGCCTGCGGTGCCTGGCAAATTGGGCTTCTTCTCAGCCGGCGGCTGCCCAGAAATAGCGTTGCTATTGGCGGTGTTACCGGAGGAGAAGCTGCCTTCTTCTTCACCTGAAAGGTTCGACATATGTATGTCTGTCTCTCTGCCTGTCCTTGTTTCTTTCTGTTGTCGGACGGAAGGAAAGAAAGAAAAGATGGATTGAGGAGGGTGGGAGGGAGACAAAACACAGAAACCAGAGAATTAATGATGATGATGATGAGCTTTTGCTACTAATTTTCTCTGGTTTTCTTTGACTTCACATAAAAACAACGCATTGTCAAAATCACCCTTTGTTTTCTTCCATATATTCATGTCATTGTCATTTCAACGTTCATCCTCAAGTCTGTCAACTCACGGGTTGATCTGGGGCTGACCAAGAATGACTCTGACTTGGTAAGTAAAACGAACGAACGACATACACTCGCGAGTTGACAAGCAGCAAAGGTTTGCAGGTTGGAGGTCGCACGACATTGTTTTTCATGTTAAATGAGTTTGTTTGAATCTCCAATATAAGTTGGATCGAAGTACGAACTGTTATGTTTGTGTAATGTTATATGTTATTGTTTAGTACCCATATGTTGGATCGATGTACATTGAATATTGAGATTTGAAGTAGTTTACAAATATATGATCAATATAATGATTTTTCTATGCATCCAAACTAAAACGATCGGACAGGAACCTTCAACCTGACTAGTTGCTCAATGGGCCAATGGACTTAACACTTAACAGGGTTGACAACTTGTTCTCCCTTACCCTCCTCGTCTCCTACCTGGTTTGCCATCTCCTTCTTTTTCAATTAATCGGTTAAATAATTGTACATTCATTATTTATCTTTTTTATATAAATAATGAATAATTTTAAAGGTACATATATACAGTCGGTGAATGGTCTTGACCTGGAAATAAAAATCCAGATTCATAATAAAATAATTACAACTATACAAAAGAAATAATATAACATAAAATAGAAAATCTGATTATAAAAATGAGGAAGGCTAGTTTGTCGTTATATTATAGGAAACCAGAGGTGTGTTTGGAAGAATATAATTGATAGAACCGGAGAAAGAGGTAAAGCCCAAAAGAAGTCAGCATCTCTATTTGTGCTAAATTAATTGATGTTAGCAAATTTCAAGTGGAAAAAGGAATAATTTCAATATAGTGACATAAAAAAAGAGATATTACTGCTTTATTTTATATTTCAATTTTTATTAATATTATATATAGACATTAACGACGACAGCTATGTCCTCTAGGCTCTAGCTATGTGTTCTCAGTTCAATTATAACAAAGGAGATACATAGATAGATGCTCTATTCTATATATTTCATGCATGTCTTCAAGAGTTTCCCACAGTACGATCTTGCTCTTTCACCGGTCTTTATTTACTGTTCTCCGCCTTTTCACTTGTTTCCTTCCCTCCTATGGAATTCATTGTAATTGATGTGGATCAAGTTCATATTTGTTACATGTAGGACTATTTGATGATGTTGTGACATACTGAAGTTCAATTATATGATACTTCAAAATTTGTTACACGTACGTGTGGACTACTTTGAAATATATAGCAACTTAAGAAGATGACTAACATAGAGATATATTGGGCTCATCAAGATAGGTCGAGTGATAATAGCATAGATTATGGGTCCGTTGAAGTATACCAGTGATTCTAGGTTTAGTTTATTCATCGTAATTCAAATAGCATTGCTGGTTTTTGTGACAGGCAGAGTCCTTACGTTACACATAATGGATTTGGTTCTGTTTTGATTTTTGAGCATGGACAACTTTAATGAGGTGGTTAAACTCTGTATCTATTGATTTCTTGGTAATTCAAGCTATCCCTAGATAAAACTGTGCATGAAAATTTATTTATGCAAAATGAACAAGATATACTAGTAGAGATTTCATTGGTGTAAGAAGTCGATTTTGTGATGCGTAAAGTTCTTACGCTACACATAATGGATTTGGTTTGTTTTGATTTTTATGCATTGACTTTGATAAGGTGGTTAAACTCTGTATCTTTCGATTGCTTGGTAATTCAAGCTATCTGTAAAAAAACTATATACATTAGCTCTTTTTATTTTTAATGATCAAGATGTGACCATATATATTTGGTTCTTATCGCAAAAGCAAAAATGTCAAATAATGCCACAACTAAATACTGGGATGTGTTGGTTCCTTGCCTTTTGTTTGGGATATAGGTTCAGTAAAATTTTGGCCTAATACCAGAAAATGGCTCATAGTTTGGAGTTTGGGTCATTTGTATCCCTATGTTTATCCCGCGCCACTTTTGTCCCTAAGATTATAGTCCGCATGTCAAATTTGTCCTACCCGTTTCGTTGACTATTAGACTTGACGGTCAACCTAACGGTGGTAAGCCTATTGTTGACTTTGTGCCCCACGTGTCTGCCATGTCACCGACACGTCAGATTTTTTTTTATTAAATGAAAAAAAATTCACCCACATTTTCACCCACCGCTTATATTCCTTCTATCTTTATCTTCCTCATCTTATCTCTTTCCACGAGCAGAGCACGAAGAGATGCGGCGGTGACCAAAGACAAGAGCGTGTTGGGGGAGCAGATAGCGGAGACGGTGCGATTTGGCAGAATCGGGGACAGCGAAGACGAAGCCGGGGGAGCAGAGACGGCACGATTTGGCGGAATCGAGGGCAACGAAGACGACGCCGGGGTTGCAGATCGAAGGCAAGAGCGATGAATCGAAGGGTAGACTGACGCGGTGGACTGGGTACCAGATTGGAGGGTTTAAGAATCCAAGTTTATCGCAATGAATGCAAGGAAAAAAGGGAAGAGTTTAATCGAATCGAGCTATGCTAGTTCTCATGTGCCTCGGTGCGTTCATAACTGTCCAGCTGTTGTTTTTGTCTCTGGAACTGGGAGGAATCCGGGGAGAGAATTTTATCGTTGCCCATTTTGGAAGGAAGAAACGGTGGATTGCAAATACTTTGTGTGGATGGATCAGTATTGTCCTGGTCTAGAAGAGGATATTGTTTAAGCACTTTCGGCAGAGAACGATGATATGAAGAAGCAGATTTCTTCACTTAAAATGAGATTGACAGCTTCCGAAGATAAGGGCGAGCGAAGGAAGAAGGCAAAGCATCGCTCATGCCATGATTTAGCTTAGCTTAAGGAGGAAAATGTTAGGTTATCTCGTGAGCTGAAGGTGGTGGGAACTAGGTTGTCGTTTGTTTCGTATGTGCTTATAGTTTGGGTTTAAGAGCTTCCAAGTTAGCACCATCTTCAAACTGGTTTAATAGCTCAACCTCTTCTCCCGAATCACATTCATTAGTATGAACTTTCCTCCTCCGTTGATGGATGCCTAGATTCCCCATGGCTTCAACAAATTCATCATCTGAAGTTCGACAGTCATCATCCATCAAATGATTAATAATATCGCGGTTCACAGAACCCTCACCATCATATTCATGTTCGTCCCCATAACCCCAAGCATCAGCCTCATTGTCGTCCACAACAGCCAAATCTTCAGTGCATTCGAAGAATATTACAATCTGCCAATTCACAATTGCTGGCAGCAATCCATCCATGACATCATTGTCCGACTTTACCTCATACAGACCGGCTTCAATGGTTGATGAAGGTGACATATACCACATTCTCTCGACTCTTGCATAGTGGAAGTAATGAGTGGCCACCGATTCGAGCTCAAAATATGATATGTAGTCCCTATCAATGCTAACTTCTTCACACTTCCCATTGAGGTAACGCGGGCTGCCCTCCAAATAATCCATGTGACCACCATGATGGATGATAAGGTCGATAGTGTCATTTGCCATCCTGCCCGGTTCCAACAAGTTGAGAATAGATGGTTAGATAATGAATTTTTCTAATCGAAGCATGCATTCTCAAGAGTTGTTTAATCACAAGTTGGAGATATACTATAAACAAACAACCAAATGCTTCCAAAATTACGATAAAGCAATTGAAAGAATGACGTACATACCCAATTTTGCTCGGCTACAAGGGCATGCTCGTCTTCACAACCCAATTCGCGGTCCCTCTACAACAACCTCTTCAGTACAAACTTCAAATACCACAACCACCTTCCCCATTCTCTATTTCCCTTTGTTCCCTACTAATTTTTGCGAAAACAGTTAACCCTAGAAGTTGGGGGAAGTTAAGATAGAGTGTCGAAGGCTGAGAGAATTGGGGGTAAACCAACATCGAGACCCAATCGATTGCTGCTTCACAATGAAAGTGGCGCCAACTCCTCAATCGTCGGCGTCGGTGTTGATGTAGGAAGGTCGTCGGCGTCAGGAGTCTTCGTCGTTAAAGTCGAAGGTGGGTTGGTTCGACAGTCCGCCGCTGTGATTGAAGCCTGCGACGCTGTCCCGACGACGACTGGCCGCCGAATCCACGCTTCTCCGTTCCTAGATCGACGATGAAGGAGTCGTTGTTCCTTGGGGTTGGGAGCTTTTCGAAGGAGAAGGGAAGGAGAGATTTGGGATCGAGTAAAGCCAGGCTCCCCTTTTTACTTCGTTTTTACTTTACTTTGCTTTGAATTTTTTTTCGGTAATTATAATTTACAAAAAAAAATCATGTTTTCTGTAATGACATGGAAACTAATCATTTTTTTGGTTGACACGTCATCGGTCAACAGTTGACGGTCAAAAACTAACGGAGCTGGTTAACGGACTATAATCTTGGGGACAAAAGTGACGCGGGATAAACATAGGGGTACAAATGACCCAAACTCCAAACTATGGGCCCTTTTCTGGTATTAAGCCTAAAATTTTATTTGGATCAATAAGTTTATGTACATGGATGTATCCTCAAAAAAGGAGAAATTCTGTGATTCTAGTATTTTAAAAAATTCATTAATTTGTGTGTTGTAGTAGGAATGACAAAAATATTCGTAATCGTGGGTATCCGCCCGAATCCGATCTAGTTGGATAGAGTAAAATCCAAACCTGAAGAATTTTTGGTGGTTACGAGTAAAATTTGAACCCAAACATAGAGGGTAATGGGTGGGCACGGTTTTCACACTATCCAACCCGAATCTGCCTAATTAATGATTATGCACATGCATATATATTTTTTTTAGAAATTATCATCACTTTTATCAATATATTTTATATTTAGCATACAAATATACAATTTCGAATTATTGTAGTACTTTTCCACTTGTATAATGTGAGTATGCGTGTGAATGTTAACATGTTGGTTGTAGTTATAAAGAGAAATTATAACCGATGGATAACCGTGGATACCCGCAACCCGAACGAGTATGTGCATGATTTTGATTTTCTACCTGGTTCTTATGTGGATATGGGTATAGGTAAAACCCGAACTATTTTTAGTAGGGTAACACATATGCACTATCTGCTCCGTCCCAACCCGACCTGTTGTCATCCCTACCTTACAACAGCTTAAGTAATAATTAAATCTTTATAAGAAAATGTAATAATCCTTTTATATGTGTGAAGGCAATTCTTTTACCCCCAACATATTAATTAGTTGGAATTGGCTCAAACTCATACATCACTCAACAACTCACTATTTTTATCACTACTAAGTCTGTGTTTGGCCGCGTTATTTAGAAGTCTTTTTCTACTTTAGACGTTGAAACCATGTCAAACATTCTACAAGTTTGACTTTTGTAAGAACTGTAATTTGGGATCTTCGACACATTTCTAATAACTATAGTCTACACACTAATATGCCCCCTCAAACAAAAGGGAGTCAACTCATACGGGCTTCATTTGCACAGGTCTCAATACAAGAATATCATGTGCTTCACAAATGGGGTCATCGGTATTCGAACACAGGACCTCTTGATCGTAGAAGGCTCATATATCTTGTCAAGAACTAGTTGATCCCAATAACTTGAGTTGTTGGGAGAGATTTCATAATGGATCTCATATCACACACTAACAGTCCGCTTTACACTCCAGTTGTCAGCGGCCCCACTCTCGTAAAACTCTCACGTTCACACCTGCTGCGGCCACTCTGAACACTTCTCGTTCAAATTTCCCATATGAATTTAGTGTTGACTTTACTTGTTGCAACTGTAAGTTCCGAAGAGCATTTTCAGATATACAGTTAATCAAGAAAATTCTTCAAAATCAGTTGAATGATCAATTTATGAATGATTGCTGTCGTTTAGTATTGTTGCTTGTTTTTGTTGTCTGTTTTGTTTTATGAAATTTTGAAAACCAAGAAAAAAAATCGTGTTTAGTGGGGTTTTTATTTTCTGTTGTGAATAAGAGTTGCACAACAAGGCCCAAATATGAGAAACAACAATTTATTGCTTTGGACCTGATTCTTAAACATGTTGCACACGGGATTCCTACTAGTTGGGCACTTGATTTCATTAAACCAGACCAGTTTTCGAATCTCCACAGAAGCAAAAAAAATTCTTTTTTTTAGCACAACCCCCCCCCCCCAAACCCTTCCATTTTCTTCTCAACAGAGGCATCACCTCTGCGTCGCCTCACCACCTCCGCCTCCCCGCCGCGCTGGCCGCCACCTCCGCAGTCGCTGCTCGCCCAGCCTCCGCGCCCCGACACCTCCGCCTCCGCGCCGCCTCCTCTCTTCCGCGCCGCGCAGCCGACCCAGCCCGACCGCGCAGCCCGCCCAGCCCGCCGACGTCCGCCCACACAGCCGCCGCCGACGCCCGCGCGCCCTGCCGCCGCCGCCAGTCCGCCGACCACTTTCCCTCCATAATGCCGCCGCCGCCAGTCTGCCTGCCGCCACCACTTTCCCTCCATAAAAGCCTCACTCCATCTCCCCGCAGTAGGTAATTTCGACTTCTTCAAAGTATTATGTTAATCTATACTTTCTGAATATGTTCATGAATTTGGCATGTATGTAGTGATTGCTAGATTAGTTATTTGTGAATTTGGATTGATTGCTATGTTCTTTGTTTTGTGGTTTACCTCAGTTATGGAGAAAATTGTTGAAAATGGTGATGTTGATTGTGTGGAGATTCAGAAAAATGATAATGGGGAGAGGGATGATAGCAAAATATGGGGTGATAAAGCTGAATCTGTGTTCATTGATCTTTTGGTGGAAGAAGTTAAAAAGGGAAATCGTGCTACTTCAACCTTTTCACCAACTGGATTCGCCAATCTCATTGCTGGTTTGAAAGAGCGGTTGAAAAGAGACTATACTAAGACTCAAGTGAAGAATAAGGTTAATGTGTTAAGAGGTAGGTTCAGAGCTTTCAAGACATTGCTTAGTCATACTAGAGTGGGATATGAAGGTTCAACTGGTTTTGTTAGTGCAGAAGAACATGTTTGGGAAAGTGTTATCAAGGTAATAAATAAATCTCATTTCAATAATAATAATACTAATTAAAATGAATGTTAAAAACTCATTTTACTTAATTTGAGATGATTTTATTAATGAGTGTAGGGATCAAAGTTGCATCTTAGATTCCGAAAGCATGGATGTCTAGAATATGACAAGTTGTGCTACATATTTGGTGACACTACTACTTCTGGAAATAATGCTTGTCCTTCAACCAAAGTTGCTTCTAGTAGTAATGAGGAAGAGTTGGCTGCAACCAAAAGTGTTGAGGTAACTAATCTTGATGGTGAAGAGGAAGAAATTGGTGCAACTACTGTTGTTGGTAAGGAGGATAAGAACAAAAACAAAGGCAAGGGGAAAAAAAGAAAGCGAGATAAGATTAGCTATGCTGAGTCCATAGGAACATTGTTGTCATCCATGGTTGAGCGAGAGAAAATGAAATTTGAGCGTGAGGCACAAAAGATGGCTTCTTCATCTGTGGGAGGAGGTGAAGTCTCCTCCAAGCCAAGTGATGATGGGCAACTTATGGAGTGTGTCAAGCTTTTGTATGAGATGAAAGTTAATGGTGCTTTGTTTGCATCAGCTGTGAAGTGTCTCCATGATTCTAAAGAATATCAAAAAGTGTTCTTGAATGTGTCCGAAGAGAGGAGGCGTGATTTGTTGCACTTTGGATGTGATGGATGCTTTGGCTGTTTTGGCTGTTTTTTTATGTTTAAAACTCTCTTGTTCTGTACTATTTTGGAGTGTTATCATTTGGTTTGAAGTTGGTTTGTAATGAATATTTGTATGAATGTTGGATTTGATTATGATTTGTAATGAATGTGTTGTGATGTTATTTCTATGGATGTTCATTACTTTACTTTGTATACACATATTAATGGCTACTTTTTCAGATTCATCATCAGACTCTGATGACGATAAATTAGTAGTAGTAATGTTAGCATTGATGGAGGATGAGTGGAGGAAGTCATCTTCTAAAACTCCTTGTAGAACATCAGATAAAAGAGGACATGATTGGGTGCAAGAGATTCTCCGTGGACATCCAATTCGAATATATGAGCAGTTAAGGATGGATAAAAGGACATTTGTTCGCTATGTGAGGAACTAAAACGATATGGAGGGTTGGAATCAACAAAGAATGTGACAGTTGAAGAACAAGTTGCAATATTTATGAAAGTTGTTGGACACTCATAGACCACTAGAGATGGCGCAGAAAAGTTCCAGCATTCCACATCCACTATATCAAAGTACTTTGGCATAGTGTTGAAAGCAGTCAATAAAATTGCAGTAAGGCTAATTAAACCACCAGATATGGGTGTGGTTCCAGAGCAGATCATGGATAACTCAAAATTTTACCCGTATTTTAAGGTTAACTTCTTATCCTTTATTTCATATTGCACATGTTTCATATTATGATGATCTTGATATAGTTATATTGTCTTACAAGATGCTGTTGGTGCTATAGATGGAGTGCACATTGATGTTGTAGTTCCAACTGATGAGCAAATCCCCTATCAAGGACGAAAAGCAAAAACAACACAAAATGTTTTGTGTTTGTTCTTTTGATATGCTATTTACTTATGTAATAGCAGGATGGGAAGGCACTGCGAATGATGCTAGAATACTAATGGAGACAATCGCAAATCCAGATAATGATTTTCCAATGCCACCAAAAGGTATGATATCTACATTTCATTCATTTATTAATACAATATGAGTGATAGTGAGATCTTATTAGTTTATTTTCAACATATTCATTTAGGTAACTATTATCTTGTGGAGTCTGGATTTCAAAAATATCCCTGGATTTCTAGCACCATTTCGAGGAGCTACCTTTCATTTTCAAGAGATGAGGCGTAGAGGCGAACCAAGAGGGCGTAAAGAATTATTCAACTTTCGGCATTCAAGTCTGCATAATGTGATTGAGCGTTGCTTCGGAGTTTTAAAGGCAAGGTTTCCGATTCTAAAGTTCATGCGGTCGTATAGCTTGAGGAAGCAAACAAGTATTGTCATTGCTTGTTGCGCCTTACATAATTTCATCAAGATTCATGCCGAAGATGATAAACTATTTCATGAATATGAAAATTATGAAGATGAAGAAGGTTCGACTTCTGGGGTTGAACTACCACTCACTGAGTTCAACGTCAGCTATGCAGCTACACGTGAGATGACCGAGAAGCGTGATGCCATTGCTAACCAGTTATGGAGTGATAATCATGTTTAGTATTATTTTTTTGTAAGGAACATGAATGATCTTAGGTATGTTGACTTTTGTGAGACTTCGCTTAATATTGAGGACATATCTCTTTTTTATGGTTTTTAGTTCTTATAGTAGTAACTAAACGTGTTTTTGTTTCTTGTTGTCAGTTTTCATGATTTTTCAAATTTATCAACTAAACAGGTTTGTGTTTTCTTTTTTTTCCTGTTATGGTTGTACATCTGTTTACACAACACCACTGCAACCACAACAGCAACAAAATGATACTAAGCGGGCCCTTAGTTGTGTATATTGAAATGTATGATTCGCAACAGGAGGAACAAACTCAGTTTACAAACCTTTCAAACTATGAAAAGTCATCATGAATCGCTGTTAAAACAATAAAATTATGCATTTATGAATTAATGTTTAATTTTATTTATTGATTTATTTTCCTCACCCGACACCTCTTATCAAGAATCTCGGGTCTGCCATTGTAGACATTGGAAAAATAGCCTTATTTAGTAAGTTGGCCGGTTGGAACAAAATTAGGGACGAGAATTGACACTTGTAACGATCAACATAACGTGATTAGAGAACGAGCAACATATCAAATACCCTTACATGTATTTGATAACAACTAAGGTACTCCTGCAGTATACCATACTCCAAATGATAGATATACTTCGTTGTACTTCAGCGAATCATAATTGTCAATTTTATTATCTATTAACTTGATCTTCGGGTTTGAGTTTATGGAATCTTGTATGGGTATGCATTATAATTTAGGTTGTAGTATTATACCTTAAACATATTTTAATTCATGGTCTAAGTAAAAATATCACATTAGAAGCACTCGGAGTATCATATACCCGAGAAATATAGCAGTTTGACTTATATATATAGCGTATAATATATCCATACGTTCGCACCCATCAGATGTACTTCGATATATTTTAAAAAATTAGAATAATTAATTAATTAATTTTTATTATTAAATTGATCTTATGGCTTGGGTTTAGTGAATTATGAATTGAGGTTCGCCAATTATTTGAGGTCAGAGTATAGTATCATGCACCAAAATCTAGTTAATTCATGATCTAAATAAAAAAATTCACTAAACATACGATATAAAAATTAGGATTTTGCTACGGTGACATGCATGTCACCGTGACATGGACTTTTCGGTCGACCTAATCTTAAAGGCGGTCGACCGAATTGACTAATTTGGGCAGCACGAGAAAGCATTGCAGTCGAACTAATCCTAAAGGCGGTCGACCTCAATTCATAGCATAATTGATGAGTCCTTGTTATCATTATTTATGACTAGTTATGATGGTTTAAAGCGTAATTTAGACGAGCAAAAGAACCACACAAATTGACATATATAAGCAAAAAAAGACACGGGGCATAGCTTGACTTTCTTGTATTCGGTCGACCTCGTACCGGATTAGGTCGACCTCAACGCCAACACTTGATCTTCATTTTACGTCAAATGATTGGATAAATTGATAGAACACTTATCGTCTATCTGGTCGACCTCTTTCTTTATCTGGTCGACCATGTTGTTAATGACTGTCATCAAGTGGTCGACCTATATACCTTTACGGTCGACCATGTTGTTTCTGACGCCAACGAAATGGCCGACCGAGGTTTATTATGGTCAACCAAAAATAACAACTTAAACTAAGAACGGTAGACCAGGTGGTCTTTGAGGTCGACCGCAATGCTTTCTCGTGCTGCCCAAATTAGTCAATTCGGTCGACCGCCTTCAGAATTAGGTCGACCGAAAAGTCCATGTCACGATGACATGCATGTCATAGTAGGCATAATTAACGTGTACCAAACTTTCGATATTCTGAATCATATATATTATCTATAATTTACTAGTAGGACACATCTAAAAAATTAATGTGTTCCCCGCTAACATAGCATGATGACGGGTTTGTAAAATCATCCCAAATGCTACTTCCCCCAAAAAAATGGCAGTTTTTGGCTTTGTCCAAATCCAATTACCAAACCTCTTAAGTTTCAATGGAAAAGAACAACCATATCCATCCTCCGGGATTCCTCCCTCCCTCCCTCCCAACACGAAATTGAGAAATGAGAAACAACAAGGAGACAGAAAGTTAGAATAATGAAAACATACCCACCTGAAAATTTTGTCAATATTATTGACATAATTATACACCAAGAGTATAAGTAGAATATTTTTAACATAATTATCTCCTGATTGCATACAACTAACACTAACGACAAATATTCAGCTCAAATTATAGCTTTGTAATAATCGCCGCCTGCTTCTTGATTGTCATTTTATTATATTGCTGATCGATCGATGCGATCGAAAAACATCACCAACCATGTCCAGACAGAAAACATCACCATTTTCTCTTCTTAATTAATTGATTATCAATTTTCCAACATTTATTTTCAATATGCGCCCTAGGCGGAGTAGGATGAAAACGGGGCAAGCTCAAAGGATTCTTTGTTTATTAAGAATAATTAATACACTTACTAGAGGACATAAACTAGAATAGAACCACCCATGGATGAAACTGAAACCAACATAAAAGACGTCCAAACACACCCCACCCACATTTTATATTTTTTCTTAATTACCTCTAATGTCATTTTTTCTTCTTCTTCATGCGCTAATATAATGTTTTGTTTTGTTTATTTCCACATATCCACTGCCCATTACCCTCCAAATAATCTGTTCATATCAAAATTTAATTTTAAAATTTGACTTGTGGTGGCCCAAAATGAAAATGATGTTTTCATTAGAGAAAGTGATTTGATATTCACGGTTTTTTAACGTTTATCTATTCCTTGCGGATTTGGATGTGTTTTGATTCAGAAATGATATAAAAATTTGATTATTTTTTCTTCAGTATCCAGATATTTAATATTCTAATAATGTTTATTAGAATATTCTGATGTGGTGTTCAAGTGTGACCTTCCGTAATTTTTTATATCCTCTATGATTAAGCTAATTTTCTGCAAGTAGTACGGTAGGCTAGTTAGGCTATTATTAGCCATGCTCTGGCTAACTGAAGGGGTTTCATTGATCTATCATAAATAAAAGACTTGTCGATATCTCTCGTATAAACACTCAAAATTCATGAATTGTGTTAATTCTTTTTATTTTCTATTTTTAGAAGGGTTGTTAATGAACCAAATTGCTTATAAACGACTCGATATCTAATTTGAGAGAAACTCGTTCGATACTCGACTCGTCTTTAACTGAATCGGCTCACGAATAAGCTCATCTGTAAATGAGTCGAGTTCGAACCATGACATGTTCAGCTCGATAGGCTCGCAAACAAGCTCGAAAGCCTTTAAGTGTTTGTTGTGTTGGTGTCTTGTGAGCTGAGTTCGAGCTTGAGCTACAATCGACATTTTATCAGCTGAACTCAATTTTTGCTCGTTGAACTTATTTGGCGAGCCGGGATTGAGCTTCTACTTTTGTAAACAAGCCGAGCTCGAACTTGCCTATCAAAGCTTGTGTACTCGAACTCGAGCCAAACTCGAGATTAAAATTATGTTAGCGAGTTGAAGCCAAACCATGCCAAAACTTGACTCAGCTTGAATCATTAACATCCCTGATTCTTAGTCCTAACCCACTCCATAAGAGACTCATCTATGCTATTCATCTACCAATTAAGCTTTGGTATATTTATAAAGGAAATCACACAGCAGATTGCAAACAAACCGAATATAAATCAGAAAAGCAGTGGCATGAAAATATAAATAACTTTCCAATAGTACTGAAGACTTTAGTTTTGGGCATTTTGTGAATCGGACAGAGCAAAGATGTATTATAGCCGATGGATTTAAGGCTTCATACTTAGCAATTTTTTGCGGAACGGATTTGGCACCAATAGGGATGGCAGTCGGTCGGTTTCGGTTCAACCGAAAATCGATTTCTCAGTTATCGGTTAAACCGAGCAACCACCTTCTATTACCGACCATCGACCGTGAGGGACGCCACGGCTAGCCGACCACCGATCGGTCGGTTATCGGTTTGGTTCGGTTAGTCGCATACCCAAAAATACTCCCTTCTCTAAAAATTAAAAAATTAAAAAAAAAAACAAACGAAAATTCCCTACCACTAAATCCTTATCTTCTTCCTCATTCTCTCTCCTCCTTCCTCTCCACCCACCAGAGAACAGACCACTTCTTCCTTCTCTCTCCTTCCTCCATTTCAAACCCACGACAGACAACACCCACCACCACTCCTTCCTTCTCCCTCCTTCCTTCTTCCATTTCAGATCTGGAAACACATAGCAGAAGCAGAGGCGCGGCGGCAGCGAGTGGAGGCGGCGGGGGTCGAGCTGTTGCTTGTGTTGGGAGCGCGACGAGCTGCTGCTGCCTGCTGGAGTGCTAGTTGAGGCGGCGGGGCGGCGGGGCGATGATGGTGGAGGCGGCGGTCGTGAGGGAGAAGGAGGGAGGTTGTGGTCGTGAGGGAGAAGGAGAGGGCGGTCGTGAGGGAGAAGAAGGGCGGCGGTGGTCGTGAGGGAGAAGGAGGGCTGCGCGAGAAGGGATGGATTTGGGAATTGGTGGTGGGGGACTGAAGCTGCGGGGCAATAGATTAGGGTTAGTGGTGGGGGATGAAGCTGCGCAGTCGTTTTCGGGGAAAGGGAAGGGGTCAGTTAGCCGGTTAACCGCCGGTTTCTGACCCCGATTAGTCGGCTAGCCGAACCCCTACCCTTCCCCACCTCCAACCGACCGATGCATTCAGAATCGGTTTTTGGTTAGCCAAAAACCGGTCGGTTCGGTTGAAACCGGCCTGTTAACTGCAAACCGAAAACTGTTCTGCCACCCTTGGGCACTAACCACATGATCCCCAACCTTTTTGGCTCCTATCAAGATTAAAGATTACTTCCAATAATTCTAGTTATTGGAATATGTTCAATACTAAAAATCTAAAACTTATATTTGACTCTTTTCGAATACCACGATTTAAATTCCGACTAGAGCCGAAATATAAACTCTAGTCGGGTGCATTATAGAGCAAGTATTTAAATGTTAAACCTGAGGCGGTTTATGTACCCCTACTTCAATTGTTTGAAACATTAGCTAGCAATCGATTTTTAGTTAAAGCTATGAATTACAATTAAAAGCAATTGGCAAGGTAAATGGTTTTGAACACTAATTGAGAAGGCTTCACCCGGGTGTTGCTCCCCCTAACTAGTTATCAAGATTAGTTGAACCACTACACGTGTGTGGTAAAAGTGATTGTAAACCATAGGGAAGCGCAACTAGTGAAAAAGCTTCACTCTCTCAGTCGATAGGCCAAGGGATATCAAATCAAGCTACCAAAATAGCTCTCTTGGCCAATCGACTAAGGGTTGCCTAAGCTTTAACCATAGTCCGAACGGCCAAAATACAACCAACCCAAGGTGCTAAAACGTAGTGAGAGGTTTTCCCTAATTCGGCCTAAGTAGGTGGCTCAATCTGGCCAAGGAATTCCAGCTTTCGAAAGGCTCTTGGTAAGAAGGAGATTTCCCTCTACCTAGGTCAAATTGGCATAATAGTTGGAATTGGAAAACATAACACAACCTTTATAAAAATACCTCAATACTTGCATGAAAACACAACCACCCACAAATCGTTTAATTCATACAAACAATCACATGATTCTAGCTAGGGTTCACAAACACCCAAGTGAAAGAAGGGAACTACTTCATGCTAAGTCTAGGGAATACACAAAGGAGAAGAGAAAAGACCATCTTGAGATGTTTGCCTTCTTCTTTGGTGTGGAGATCAACCTTCGAGGATGAAATTCCCAAATCTTGAAGTTTGGATGAAATCCTAACTTTCTTCTCCTCTCTTATTTTTCACTCTCACTATAAATCTGAGGAAGAAGAAGTTCTCTCACTAGGCTCTCTCCCTCATCTTTCAGCTCACTTTCCCTTTTATACCCAGCTCAATGACTTTTCACGGTCCAAGTTCACGACTGTTAACTCAAAGCCTGGACCGTAATCCTGGCAAAAGCACGTGTTTCACTAAAGGACTTCACGGTCTGGAGCGGATTATCACGGTCGAGTGATCGTGATTTCTCGTAAGCCTACGAGGCTGAAAAACTTACATGGTCGCCTTGCACTTCACAATCCTCCTCTTTATCACAGTCGGCCTGACCATGAACTTCTGGTTTCCACCGTGATCCTCGACCGTTTGCTCCCTTTGATCCGTTTTCGCTCCTTTTAGTCCAAATTTTGTTCCATAGGCCAAATCCACCTACTAGGATCTGAAACATACTAGAAACATGCACAACCTAGCGTAAAATCAAACCTCGCATAGTGAAAATGCCTCAAACATCTAAGAAATGAGGGGTAAAATGTGTACAATTAACCCCGAATCAATATCATATACTAACGCGTATCTTTAAACGAAAGCCACTCATAAGGGCTTGAAATTTTCACATGACTGAATATCATGGACTTAACAAATGGGTGTCGTGGAAATTAGAACACAAGACCTCTTTGATGCAACCCTCGAAAGTGGCCCAAGCACGACACCAGTTAAGCTTAAAGTCACCTACGAGGACAAAGGAAGAACGTTTCTGAAGATGGCAATTTTGGTTTAGTGTGGGAGTTGTTTCGAGGTAGCCCCCTTTGAGGGATTATTCGACACATTTGAGGAAGCTTCGAAGGCGGCTACGAGTTGGGAATGGAAGTCCCAAGCTTGCTAAAGAACGTACTAGAGTTGGGTAAAAGGGTAATGTCTATTTTTTATCCAAAAAGGTTTGGATAATATAAAAGAATCTGAAAAGATTTGGATAAAAAATAGACATTACCCTTTTAACTAAGAAAAGAGTTACAAAATTATTAATGATAACGTAAAAATGACTAATATTTTGAAACATTACGAAAAATTTGGCTAATTAATAGCATTTTAATATATTTGGATAATATAAAAGCATCTAAAAAATGTTTGGATAAAAAATAAACATTACCCTTAATAATACAATAGGCGGCTGGCTTCTGTTTACAAACTATATAAATTGAGCCTGTTGGCCTTTGTTGTCTTGGAATGATGTCCATAATTCCTCATCTCTTATATGGGCTCGGCATATAAATTCCGCCCACAAAGTTTTATGTTGCTAGTTTTTTTTTTATATAGAACACCTGGGATTTTATTATTTAGCCGTCAATAAGATTACAGTCCGCATCAAGACAAGAAAGTAAACACGCAGGCGGCCTATCCTCCCTTATATCCTGATCATCTCATCCACAAGCTAAATGGGCCATAGTGTGGGCCGCAATATTACTTTCCCTCTTAGAAAAAGACCATTGGATTTGTCCCAGAGATTGGGCCTTGGCCCGTATTTCAGCTTCGAGCCACCTTCTTCTGTTGGAGACTCCATGGCTCCTTGTATCTTCCCAATCGCCTCTTGACAGTCCGACTCAAACACCACCCGCGTGAAGCCCTTCATTTCCACCATTTCTAGGGAAAAATCTATCGCCTTCAACTCTGCAATTTCTGGCCGCCACTGACCCTGGTCATGACGAACTGCCGCCAGCACACAAAGTCCGTTCTAGTCCCTTGCAACAACTCCCGAGCCAGTCCCTTCTCCGGCAAAGACTGCGGCATCAACATTGATCTTGATCCAACCCGTTGGTGGCTTCCTCTATTGCACAGGTGTGGGTTCTCTTCTCTCTTCCTCCTTTCTTCTGGCTGCTGTGAATTCCTCATAGTAGGATAGGGCTCTCCCCACCACCTTCCGTTCTTCAGCCTTCTTCTTATTGAAGAGGTGATTATTCCTTTCATTCCACATATTCCATAGAATCATCGCCAATCGGGCCAGCTTCTCCTCCTCAATCTCCTCTGAAACTTCATAGAACCATGATTGACACAACTTATTTCCCCCTCGCTCGAACAGACTTCGGTACTCAGTAGGGGTCCAAATTCGCCGTGCCTACGCGCAATCCATGAATATGTGCTCCTAGGTTTTCACTAGGCTGCAAAATGGACACTCCACCGTTGCTTCCATTTTCCTCGATCCGATGTTCTTCCCCGTTGGGAGAATGTTCTGTACCAATCGCCATATGAACATTCTTACCTTTGGTGGTATTGGGAGTTTCCATATCAGTTTCCAATTCACTGTGTCGTAGACCTCCTCCCCTTTTGATTGTAGTTCCTCTTCCATGCCCAGTAACCAGATTTTGCTTGTAGAAACCCCTTCGTTCGAAGCTCCAGACCTGCTTATCAGGTTGGGGTGTTATGGGAAGGGGGATTGCCCAATTTCTAGCCCTATCCATCAGATTGAAATGTTGCTCCAGGATATCCTCTCGCCATTGTTGAGTAATGTGGTCAATTAGAGATGAGACCCTGGCTACAGGATTGACACGATTTATTTCCCCCTCACTCGAACAGACTTTGGTACTCAGTAGGGGTCCAAATTCGTCGTGCCTACGCGCAATCCATGAATATGTGCTCCTGAGTTTTCACTAGGTTGCAAAATGGACACTCCATCGTTGCTTCCATTTTCCTCGATTCGATGTTCTTCCTCGTTGGGAGAATGTTCTGTACCAATCGCCATATGAACATTCTTACCTTTGGTGGTATTGGGAGTTTCTAGATCAGTTTCCAATTCACTGGGTCGTAGACCTCCTCCCCTTCTGATTGTAGTTCCTCTTCCATGCTCAGTAACCATATTTTGCTGTGTAGAAACCCCTTCATTCGAAGCCTCAGACCTGCTTATCAGGTTGGGGTGTTTTGGGAAGGGGGATTGCCCGAATTCTAGCCATATCCATCAGATTGAAATGTTGCTCCAGGATATCCTCTCGTCATTGTTGAGTAATGTGGTCAATTAGAGATGAGACCATGGCTAAGATCCCCAAATTGGATACTGGTGAGACCACCAAGTACCCATTATCCTCCGCGTTTGGATCCATCTATCTCCCCACACTTCTACTTGTGTTCCATTGCCAATCTTCCATCTGATGCCATCACGAACCAATTCTTGTGCTGCCATCAAGCTTTTCCATACATAACTTGGATTGTGGCCAACTCGAGCATGTAGAATGTCTGTATTAGGGTAGTATCTAGCTTTCAACACTCGGACTACTAGGGAATCTGGATTTTGGATAAGATTCTGGATCTGTTTCCCTAGTAGGGCGAGGTTAAACACCTTTAAATCCCTAAAACCCAAACCTCCTGTTTCCTTCGGCTCACAGAGCTTATTCCAGGCCTTCCATGGGATTCGTTTTTCCTCCTTTTTCTGCCCCCACCAGAAATTTAGGATGGCACTCTTTATTTCCTCCAATACCACCTCATGCACCAGAAAAACTGACATTGTGTATGTTGCCTGGGCCTGAGCTACCGCTTTTATTAGGGTTTCCATTGCTGCGTTAGATAAGCTTTGCCCCTTCCACAATTTGATCTTCTTCCTTACTCTGTCCACCAATACCCCAAAAACTGATTTCTTCTCCCTTCCTATGATGGTTGGCAGACCTAAGTACTTAGTATGTTCCTCCACTTGCTTCATACCCAGAAGACACACCAACAACGCCCATTGATCATTCCCCACATTTGGACTAAAAGTTAAGTCCGGTTTTTTTAGGTTGACTTTCTGCCCTGATCCCTTCTCATAGAGTTTTAGGATGTCCCTCAGATGCTCACACTCTATCGAGCTAGCTCTCGTGAAGAAGATGCTGTCATCAGCGAAAAGCAAGTGGGAAATAATAGGGCCTCGTCTAGATACCTGAAAACCATGGAGTCTGCCCCTCCTCAACTGCTTTCCTTGTTAGAGCTGAAAGCCCTTCCACACACAATAGGAACAAATACGGGGAGATTGGATATCCCTGTCGAAGCCCTCGCTTTGGTTCAAAAGTTTCTGTTTGATGGCCATTTACTAGGATGGAGAACGATACTGCAGTTATGCATGACATGATTAAATTAGACTGTGGATAGGGGTGGACAACTGGTTCGGTAAACCAGAATCGAACTAAATCGAAACCGAATTAATGCTATTCGGTTCGGAATTCGGAAGGAAAATATGAATAGTTCGGAAAGAACCCTCTATTCGGTTCAGAATTCGGAAGGAAAATATGAATAGTTCGGAAATCAGGGTTCTTTCAACCGAACCAAATTTCGAATTTTCGATCGAAAAATCGAAATACTGTAATTGCAAGCTCAAAAATGGTGGATTTTTATATTTGTAGTTGTTTGTAGACTTAAATATTTGAAATGTTTTATGACTTATGTGTTGAAAATTTTGATTTTATCATTGATGATGCATATAATTGCATGTTTATTGTTTATATTAGGGGTGAAAAATAATTTAAAAGTGAGATGATACAAATAGCTTCACAAATGTCAAAAGTCAAAACCAGTCATCTAAACGGTTGGAATACACTCTGATTGGACGAGTCTGGACAAATGTCAAAACGGGCTAAACCTATTAAAACTCGGTGGTCTGACTAGTCGAAACTCGATTTGAAGATGTGGATTGATTTTTTTTTTTCAAAAAAAGATTTGGTAATTTATGAATGTAGATTAGTGATATTAGTTTAAAATATATCAAATATATGCCTAATCTATTTGGTATTGAAGATTTTCTCACATAATATTATAAAATCGATTTGAACTGGCTGAACTCGATTTGACCATTAAACGTCAAACAACTTGTATTTTTTTTTTAATTTAAACCTGTTACAAGATGGTGCTACAAGGAGAATTGAGAAACTCGATCGCTAGGGATCGAACAAACAACCATACAAAGAGAAGTGCGCCGCTCCACAAACTAGGGCTGGGAAACGGTGCGGTCTGGTCCAGACCAGACCATATACACGGTCTGCGGTCCAGACCGTGAGGGTAGAACAGAGACCATAGACCATACCATAACCTATACGGTCCAGACCACGCCTGTGCGGTGCGGTCCGGTACGGTCTGGACCGAGTAGACCATGTTCAACAAAACCTGTATTATCCAGAGCTAACTTTGTAACGAGCTCTTTTGCTAGCCTGAATAATAGGCAGAGACATATTAACTATTAAGCATTCTAGCCATTTAGTAACAGTTTGAATTGGGGAATGAAGAACAAACATAGGGGAATGGAAGAACAGTCAATCATTATTTCCATAATTTTGGTTCTCTGTTGCAGCGGCAGCAAACAATGGTGGAGTCAATGGAAGAATTGCAAACGTCGATGGCTATAGAGATAGATAGGTTCGATGGTGGTCGGCGGAGGTCAATGGCGGTCGGCGGAGGTTGATGGCAGTCGCCAGTCAGTGAAGGTCGATGGTGATGGAGCAGCCTGAGAAGAGAAGGATGGTGGAGGTCGATGGCTATGGTGGAAGGCGATGGAGACAAATAGCAACCGTGCAATGGAGCTGGATAGTCAACGACGAAGCTCCAAAGTCGGCGGTGGGGCGGATGATGGATAATCGGAGACGGGGAGGCGAGGGCGCGAGGCGACGATTGGGGTTGGGGCTGCAAAGTCGGTGAGACGAAGCTCCGTGCTAGCCTGCAAAGTCGACGATTGGGGTTCACCTTTCCGTTTTCCTTCTCCTTCTCCCTTCTCACTTCGAGGCTCGAGCTGGGGAAGCACGGCGCACGCAGCAGCCGAATTGCTGGACAGCGGGAGGGTGGGGAAGCACGCAGGCACGCAGCTAGGGCTGTGGTGGGCTGTGGGCAATGAAATTGGGCTTTGGCCATTGAAATGTGTAAGGCTGGGGCTGCCTAGTTGGGCTCAGCCCATAGTTAATTTTTGTCACGGTCTGGACGGTTAACCACGGTCTAGACCAGACCAAACCGTTCCAGACCACAAGTGAAAGAAGCAAACCATGGACCAGACCAAATTGTATTCATGGTCTAACGGTCCGGACCAAATCGTACGGTACGGTCTAAACCGCGGTTTGTCATACGGTTTGGTCTACATTCCCAGCCCTACAACAAACTAAGCCGGTCCTCGTTCACAACCTCAAACCACTTTTTCAACTGGCTTGATAGACTAATCCGGTTCGACAACCTTGCAAAATACCTCTATTTTGTAAAAAGAATTAAAAGTTCAAAACCCATTTACTTCTAGAAAGAAAGAAAAATCCCCTAGAGCGGCTTACCGCTTACCTCTCGACGGCCCACTTTAACTCGAGGGGAGAGAGCGAGTTAAGCCTGAAGAAACCCTAACCCTATCTACGGCCTCGATCTATAAATAGCTGGACTGGCCGCGTGCCTCTTTCCATCGAATGCAAGTTCCTCCGCCGCAACGCCTGAACAGTGGACGCTCTCTTTCTTCTCCAATTCGTCGTCAGTAACTCTTACTGCTTCTTGGGTTTTATTGCCTTTTGCTAAATCCTCATTTCCCTCTTCCTTTTCTCTTCTATTCGTTGCCTGTTTGCTGGTGAAATCTGTGTTCTTTTAATCGTCTTTCTTTTCCTGTTTTTGATGAGAATGGAATGGAAGGAGGCTGTGATGTAGAAAAAACTACCTATTTTACGAGAGGATTCGTCCTCTGTGATTATAGAACCAATGGGTACTTCTGAGTCTCTCCTTCAATTTCATAAAGTTCCAATTTTTACCCAATTTTTCTTCTTTTTTATTATCTCTGTTTGTTTGAAAAATGTTTTATGGTGGAAGGTAGCCTAGGGGATGTGATGATAATGTTTACGGAAGATATGATCAATGTCGACTAAAACAATTCAGACTACAATTATCTGATTCCCTCTTGGCTTTCGTTGATTTCTCTTCGTTAATGGTCCAGGCCAAAACTGTACAGTTGCTTACTGTGAATCCTTGATTATCCCAGATTTATTACTGCAAACTGCAAATAGATCAGAATAGTATGGTCTGCAGAACTTCCTCAGTTGTTAATTTTCGGTTCCCCATTTTTTCTGACATTTTGCACCTCTCTTTTTCTATTTTTTTTTTGCTACCCCATTTGTATCTCTGCAATTGTATTGTCTCAGACTCCCAAGTAGGAAATTGGTTGTCATATCAATTTCAATCTCAAGCAAAAATCTTGTCATGGTTTAGATGCCTGGTCACCAGCGCAACCTTCATGTTCTGGTAGGTGGAAAGTCATCTCAAGTTCAGTGAAACCGAGATACCATATTTTACACTAGACTCTAGAGTGATGACTCGAGAAACTTGACTGTCGAATCTCAGACAAATACAATAGTAACAGTCACAGAACAGAGGCAGATGTGCCTAGTAATACTTGGACAAGAAAATGCTGTTTATGGTGGATTCAGAAAAGGAGGGTTTGTGAAGGTAATTCTAGTTGTTAAGACTGAAGAGGGTGTTTAGATAACACCCAATTGAAGCATTCAAATGAATATACACCCAAGAGTTTGATATAAGAACCAATCAGTGACAGGGAAGTCAGAATCTATGATCATGAGTTTCATGTAACTACAGTGTAGCATTGATGTTTTCAGAATAGATTATTACTACAACCATATTCATCTTATTCATCTTCTAGCTGCATGTTGTTTTCACCATGGTGGTGCACATTCAACTAATGCAAAAGGGAGAAGAGAAAAGAAACCGTTGATGGAGCACCTCAAACGCATGCCAAGCAATGCCACCAGCAGTTACCAGAAGCATGGCAGAAATACCAAGGGCACCAAGGCTTTCAAATTTACCGTGTAGATGCCAAGCCACACCTTACAACTCTATTATAAGAGTTGTAGCTACAATGTAGGTAGATTCGGCCCATAGACGAATTAAAATATTATTGTTTGGATTGAATAACGAGGATGGAATTGTGTTAGTTTTGTCTTTTAACTTATGAAATTGATAAATATTATCATTTTGGGAGAGAATTGAGATAAATTAATTGAAGATTGAAGAACTAAAAATTTCATTAATTCAAATTTTCAGTTTTCATTGAAATTGTGAAATTTGTTTAAAATTCTTCATTCGATTCAGATATGAGAAATCTCTAAATTGTTATCGTCTATAATAAATATGAGAAATCTCGACTGTGCAATCTCTCTTTGTGGGATCTCGAAATCCCTGAATCGAAGCAATATGTTGGTGCTCAACATCCCAGCTCTGCAGAAGTTGGACTGCTCATTGAGAATCAAGCTCAAAGTGAACAAGGTTGTGTCCAGCTCCCATACAAACTGAAATCCCTATGCAATGCCCTTCAACTCTGCTCTGGTGATGGAACAAACTTTCAGGTTCAATGCAACACTATTAAACAACGCCATGTTTGATCTCGAATCAGGCCACCCATTAGTTGCGTGACCAGAGGAGGCAACTTCCAAGAGACCTCCTCCATTCTTGCAGGCAGGCTTGACGTATGAAGAAGTTGATCCTTGTCCATAACATCTTATAATGCACGTAACCATGCTTGGATACGATGTAATAGCTTCTAGTCATCACAATACCTAAAAAGTTAACGTTTCTAGTCTTCCAGAGAGACCATCAAGTAATCCCGAAATCCAAACCAGTATGTGGCTGTCTCAGATTATAAAGTAACCAATCCCTAAAGTGAAGTTCGGAGAGTTGGTGGTCAGAGGGTTGATTAATCAATATTCAAATTTGTTTTGAATAAGAATCCTCAAACTAATTACAAGGTCGGTCTAACTTAAATTTACTTCATTTTAACTTGAGTTCTACATGATTTCTTAGGATGGATGATGCATGGTGGATAATCATGGCCCTGATATTTTGTACGAGGAAATATTGTGACTATTACACTTTACAATGGACTATTTATTTTCACTTCCTCCCCTTGATGTAAAGAGGTTATTGTTTTACCAAAATGTTATCATGAAGCTAGGGAGAAGGGAGGTCCAAATGGTGAAGAAGCCACACACCATACAAGAAGGAGAAGAAGTGTTATTTTTGCTTATTTTCTTGTTAGATGGTGTCCCTTCTTTTGGATTGGGAAAGCCAAAGGCTTTTCTTATATACATTGTTAGTCTGATTCTTAATTTTAAAATATCTTTCACTATTAAATTGTGGTTCTTGTGAGCTTGGTCCAAATCGCTGCACACTCTAGTTTAATTTTTAATTCGAAGAATGCATGATGCACATTTTCAACCGATCAACCCGCGGAGGTAACCCAGTTCAGGACTCGAGACAAGAGTGTCCCACGTACAAGTTTTACTTTTTATTTTTTATTCAATTTCTGTCATGCAAGTATCCCATTACTGAAGAGGGACTGTGAGACATAGAACGAGTGAAGAATCTGGTGTATTCAATTAGATAGATTGGCCTCTTTGCTGTCAGCAACAACAACAAAAAAATCTCAGCAACAAATGGTAAGCACCGTCTACAGGACAGTGCACATCCCAACAATAGCAGCAGCCCAGTTGGAACAAGAAATCACATTCATTCCATCGTCATCGTCATCATCGCCACCTTCCATTTCCTACCCTGCTGTTGTCGTTAGGGTCTCGATACCCAGAAGAAGAACTGGATGGATTCCTGGGTCTCGCAGTTTGCCGATGGTTATCGTGGATTCCGGTGTCTCGATACCCTCCTGCCGCCCTTCTGCCTCCTCCTAATACATACCCTCCTCCTCCTCCCCTGCCCATAACCATTTGTTCACCAGGAGACCTACTACGACTAGGGCTATTCTCCGGACTCCACGACTCGAACCCTTCCCCTCTGTAATGCTCTTCGTTTCTCCTATACACCGACATACTAGTTCCACTGTATACACTCTGATGATTTACATTAGAATACGAGTTGGACCCTACTGCTGCACCAACACCCTGCCTGGCTATCCAGGAATCCTGGGCAGCAGGGACGCGTCCTACATTCACATTCCCTGGCCTAGACGATAAGTATGACGACGACACTTGGGGAGATGATTCGCTAAGGAAAGTCTGCCGCTGCTGCTGAAATCGAACCTGTGGCCCCTCTCCTATGGAGACAAAGGATGCGCTGCCACCTGGTGTCTGTAGCTCGGGATAAGTTGGTAGACTTTGGTGATGACGGAGGTATTGCTGCTGCTGCTGCTGCTGCTGATGATGATGATGAGAGGGTTGCAATGGCACATTGGGAAGCTCTAGTGGTAAGCTTCTCATGTTACTGGTGGAGGCTAGAGTGTCTGGAAGCACCGAACTGGTGACGATGGTTGTATCGAGATAAGCAGCTGCTCTTCCTCTGTGATTTTGCTGTGAAAATGGGTTCTTGGCAACTTCTGGCTTCCATCCACTCTGCAATTTTACCGTGTTTCAGATTGAAAAGAAGAAAACATGAATTAGTAAGGTTTCCATTTTATACATATATATACCCTAAGAACCAAGGTGATATCTATCCAATTTTCCTGCCTAGTTTGGTATGGAAGGTAGTAAAGGCGCTTCAGCTACAGCAAACCATTTTCCCCCATAATGTGTAGAGCATTTTCAACCAGCCAACCCCTAAACCAGAACAAACCCCAAAAAAGCGAAAGGACGAAGTACCCAAATAAAAAGAGCTGCATGAACCATGAACCCCACAGTTTCCACCCGGCAATGTCGACTGAGCTAAGAAAGAAAGTCCGTTTTTCCTGAATGATCACATCTACTGTGTATATAACAAAAAGCCTATTGCTCCCCGGCGGTAAATAGACTAAAGAGATTTCAAAATTGTGACAAAACTTGCAGCATGGGCCTGAGTGACGCACCGTTCTAGGATTGCTTGACGAAGGAGTCGGCGACGGGAGAGATACTTCGACCACCTCCGCTCGTTCAACTTTTCCACCACCCGACTCATTTACGCTACTACTACTACTACTACTACCTACTATGCCGCTGCCACCGCTCTTAATCATATCTAGCAACCTCATAGTTTCATCATTTGATAAATTGCCCGCCTGCCCAGATGTCAGCGCGAAAACCAGTTGCGGATTCTTGAGGAGAACAGCAAGCAGCTCGAGGTCTGGCTCTGCTGCAGGCCCACCATCATCACCATTTTGGGCTACAATGGTGGGACCAGCTGGAGAGGACGATGACGATGCAGCCACGGATTTCTTCGGTTTGTTATCATCGGGTACCTCTGTCTTCTCTGTACCATCTGCTGCATCAGGCTGCTGTTCAATTGGAATTTCAGGGGTCAGTGAGTCGTCATAGTCCATGTCGAGGTCCCACGGTTCCTTGGGATTAGATGGTATCTCCTTAGAGACCCTATAGATGGTTTCCATCTCTCTGCGATTCCTGTTTTTCTGGACCTCTACTTCTTTGCTGAACTCACCAGTGCCAACACGCCAAAGAAGGTTGAGTCTCACCTCTGCATGAAAGATAGAAGTCGTGTGAAGGATTGAACTCAGAATGAAAGAAAAATGCTCAACTGATATTCATTTCTTATCGCGGGAAATCTGTGTTGGTTCACTGAACTTGTGATACCAAACTTCTGGAAACAATTTTGTTTCGTCCTTTTATGTTATTAATTAATAGTTTTACGCAGGCAACTGCTTCTATGAAAGAGCCTTTAGTTGGATGTAAACTTCTGAAAACCCAAGCCAAGAAAAGCTTCGGCATTCTGGTTAAAGACTTCCCAAATGACGTATCTCAAACTGCAAGGTAAGACAACTACTATATAGGTGATAGGACACACGTTCCAGAGGTCCCCATGTGGTTAAAAAATAGTACAATTTGATGCCACCAGACCACCACTGTGATGCAATTACACTTTACAAGAGTAAATTTAACATGGTTTCTAACAGATACACAGTTTTGCTAGAATATTGCTCTAATACAAAGGTATTGCCCCAACAGCAAAACACAAATACATTCCAGAAAGATGATCCATGCTTGAGAAGCTTCAAGACGCAAGAGAAAAGAGGGCAACGCTAAGGAGACCAAGAGGGTAAAAGGAAGTCGGAAGGTTAAGTAGACCCCAGAAAAGGTTTTGCATAGCCATTGAAGGATGCTAACTAAGAACAAAAATCAATGGGTTGAAAACCAGCTAAATTAAGTTTCCCTTACAGGAAAAGAATATGAAAATGAGAAAGAGAAAGAGCTCAGAGACAGTGTTAGCCTATTACTTGGAGTATAATTGACCTCCAGTTCAATAAACAAGAATCAGTTCCACAAACCCTCAGACTACCATAGAATAACCAATGTTCGCCAAACTATACAATATGAGCCACTGATACAGATTGAACTGCATATCCAATACTAACGTGGTAAGCTTTTATCACAAGTTATCACTGTTCTTTCACAGGTCTAAAATTAAACCTTAAATCCTAGCCTCACAACTCTGATCTCTGGCACGCTTTCACATACACTGAATATAATTATAATCAGATGTTTGCAGTGGATGCAACTGGCAAAGAAGGAGAACCAAAAATGGAGAAAGACCAAGCATATTTGTACCTGGTGGTGACTGCCATGGGATCTGGATCCTGGAGTGTAACTGCCCAACTGGCACCTTTGATTCCACTTTTTCTACAGGTACCTTCGGTTCCTTTTCTGTTACAGGTACCTCTGATTCCAATTTTTGTATAGATACCTTTAATTCCATTTTTGCCTCAGTAGCATGGTGGTGATCTTCACCCCTATCAGTAACTTTTACCGCAGTTAAGACAGGTTCCTTGAGTTCTTCATCCTTTGGTTCGACCACAACCTTGGAAACTTGAGAAGAGTTGCCCAACAAAACACCCTGCCCTTTGTTAACTGCTTCGTTATTCATGCTGTTGCTTCCATTGGGTAAACTAGACTTCCTGCCATGCTTGCTCTGCATGTATAAGGCACGCAGTTTTGCCTTTTGGATATCATCTGCAGACATTGGGCGGCCTTGACTAAATGATAAAGCTTTTGCTCCCTGAAGCGTTCTGGAAGCTGATGCTTTCTGGCCAGGCTGCTCAACAAGCTGAACTTTTCTACGCTCTCTGGCATCTGATACTAGCTAAGGTCCACTTATGTTTTCATTCGAAAAGAAACTCAGTGGATACGGTCAAAACAAATTAAAAGAACAACACAATGTCCTCAAGTAATGAGGGTTGAGGGCACAAAAAAATAACAAATTAGTTCCATTTAACCGAACTAGACACGTAGATTGAGCATGCCTGGAAGGGGAATTCGATAGAACAGGAAAACAAAATCATAAGGATACGAGATGGAGATCCACCTAAGATGTGCTTCCTGCTCGCATCTTCGGTGGAAGCAGGCAATAGCTTCATTGTTTGTGAAGACTCCATTTTCCTGATCAGAAACTGAGATCAATACAACTACTATGCAACTAAAGTCCATCGCAAACACAGACAAAAAATGTCACACACCTGACATTCTCCAAATGATCAGAGGGAAGAGCAAGTGTACCTTCCTGCACCAATTCAAACATAGCTATGAACCATGATCATGCAAACACTGTCTAAAAGATAGAAGTTTCTCATAAGAACTTACAGCATAGCCAATATCAGGATGCCAAAATTCGTTGCTCATAATTTCATCAATGCTGCACCATTATACAAAGCCCAGCATCAGAAAGTGATCCAGAAAAGGGTAGCGAGTAAGTCAGAACATGGTAGCCATAGACTAACCTTCTCTTCAGTATCATATCCTGGGCATCAGTGGAAGACCCAATGCCATTAGGTTTTTTTGCAGACTGACTTCGGGCAAACATTTTGGTCCACTTCGACAACAAAATCCTTGCCCTGTTCGATATGTCTGACCTCATCATCAGAAAATTGAGATTCAAAACACTAGCAGAGAAATTATATGAACATGTAAAGAAAAACAGCACAGGTGCAACCATACACTAGAAACAAAGGTAGTCATGAAAACATTGACTTTCTTTCTATTTTAGGAATTTTAATAACATCAGCTCATCGCATACAGAATCAAAATCAAGGTACTATCGATTAAGATATCAGCTATCTTATCAAAGAAACGAATAACTGGATTTTCAACCAGCAAACCTATACATAATAACTGGATCTTAAACCACTACAGCAGCAAACCTTAGGCCATAAACACGTTACAATTGCCTTGCTTTCAAGTTTATTCACGTTGACAATAAGTACAAACAGAGTACACACGGAGGATAGAAAACACGAACAGCAAAGAGTAGAAAAATATAATTCATTAAATATTAGCCCAACAATATACCTGATGTCCTGTAAAACCGCAAAGTATTTACACTATGCAGGACGGCTGACATATGTTCAGGGCAAGCATTATGCAAAGGCAAGTGCAAGAGAACCTGCAGATCCCAAAACCATGTAAGTATGAACAAATTTGTGAATCAAAATAACATCATATGACACAGAGCAGCAAGTGATATGCACCCTAAGGGCAACAAGCAGAACGCTTGTTTGTTCTTCAGCAGCCGCTAGAGTCAGCCACGTCGCCAGAATCATCACACCACCTTTGCTTAAGAACCTGGAAAAACACACAAGAAAAAGGTTTAACAAAGAAGAGAAAAAGGAAGGCTAGCTTACAGTATAGTGAACTAGGACCTACCAATTTAGTACTGTGAGATTCTGGATTTGCAAGACCCATTCCAACAGTTTGACCTGCCCACCAAACGTCTCCTCTCTCTTCAACAAACCAAAAATATTTTCAACAAAATGCTTTTCTGAGTCATCTAAACCAGGCAATATATCTTCCTGTTTTGAGAAAGATGGTCCTCCTTCCAGATCGGAAGGTCCAGCAACCATCAACGGAGATGAATCCGGTGCGAGATAGTTCAATGGAACATGGTCAGATCCCACAGAAGCTAATGGGACAGTATCGGAGTGGGCGGAAGTCAGAGGGACTGGGTTAGGACCATTGAAATGTAAGGGGACTGTATGAAGGCCCACAGAGCTTGAGATAACTGTAGCTGAGCCAATTGAGCTTACAGGAACTGGATCATGGATAATTGAGTTTAATGGCACTGAATTAAATCTGGTAGAGTCGCCATTCATTTGGATGTTATTTGAAGCTTCTCTAACTGCAATATCTCGAATGCCCTTTTCCCTCACAAGCCTGACCAGTCTCCTTACGCGGGAACGTTGGCTGGTAAAAAACTCACGAACCTATTGTAGAAATAAATGCCACAAAAATCAGCAGTACTTCTTACATACACATCAGATCAAATCAAACAGAAACAAAGAAAGTGTCAAGAAAGCTATAAAATATAAATAAGGTGCCATCATGGTATCAGCATATAAGCTCATCTCCCTTCAGACTGGTCTACATATGAATGCAGGAGGGAAGAGCATGACTGCATGACGGAGAAATAGATTTTGAGCATGGAACAATGATAACTGAAAAAAAGAAAGCATTAAGAAAATGAAATTACCTTCGTCACTGTTATGCCAAATTGAGCACTAATTTCACGAGATTCCTTCTTCGTGATCGCATCTTTGATAGAGAAAACTGCTTGCATGTACTTTATGGCTTTTGGATTTAGCAAATCTCTAGGTCTTTTACCTGCAAATAGGTGAATGTTAATGGATTGAGGCGGTTTAGAAGGCTGGGTACTCGATCTATGCTTTAGATTGCCATGTTCCAAAGGTCATCAGCTAAAAGGAATTGCTCATGGTAAGGAACCCCTCCAAGACAAGGTCTAAAACCTCGTATGTATTCTTCTGTGGCATTACACTACAACTTAAACAGATGATACAGAAAGAAGTAAATTTATGAGGCAACATCATATGAAGCTGCAAGCAAGATTTAACTCACCAATTTTAATTGAAAGCGCACCAGCGGCCTGACACAGTCCAAATGCAAACAACAGTCGTCAGTCAGAATCATAACAAGGAGAAAAATTCATGACAAGCAAAGATATCCATCAACATTTACTATCCCTAGTTATATTTTACTGGATGCAGAAGGAACACGACGGGTCCATTCAAAGGGATAAATACTTCAAATTATAAAGGAAACGGAGTGATGCTATTGCTACCATAAACTAGAAAAGGCTGACTTTCAAGAAAAAAGTAGAAATGGTAACAGACGAAGTTCCCAATTATGACACATTGGTAAGAAAGAAAACAGAGAAAGAACAGAATCACAGTAGAATCGGCCAAAGAATGGATCGGTTCTGTTCTTCCTACTCATTACATAACCCAAAAGCCTACTTCCTCGTATAGAAGGTGAAAAATCAACCAGCAGTCGCAAAAAATTTAAGACGTGAAGGTGAAAACTCACCATCTCTTGAGAAAGAGGATTGACACCAGTGAGCTGGCACTGAGTAACGACGATTCTCTGAAGTTGATCGACCTGACTATGAAAAAGATCCTTCTGCGAATCCATGAATCTCTGAAAGGATGCCGCGGAAGTCGTAATCTCGGTTCCCGCCATGTCCTCCTTTAAGGCCTCCATTATCTATCTGGAAGACTGGAGACTCCAAGCTCGAAGAAACAGAGAAACGCATTACAAAACGGCGTGAATCACTGACGAATTCAGGCGAAATTAGGGACCAAGAAACAAGCCAAAGCAGGGGATTAGGGTTAGGGTTCCGCCGGTGACACAAAGGGACTGGGCCGTGGCCGTGTGTTTGGGACAGGTAGCAACGAAGTATTGTACAAAGGAGGCAGAAAAGACAACAAAATCCCCCAAATTACCGAGTGGGAATGTAAGAACTAGTTGTGAGTTGTGACCAAAACAAACCGAACCCACCCACTCGTCCAATCGACCAATCCAAATCGACCAACTCGTTCAATCCAAACCGACCAACATAATATCTAATTTTATAGGTGGATGCCAGTTTTAATTTTTTAAACCAAATTATTATGATCGGATGAGGGTTTGGATGGATACAACTCGAGAATATCCAAATTGACTCGTGATACTAAATTATGCATCAAACTCGAATTGATATCTGGACCGGAGTTTGGGCCATGATACTATACTCTAATCAGAGTTTGGGACATGGTACTATACTCTAACTTTTAGAGATTAAAATTTATGTCTTGTTTGTATAAATCTTATATACTAAGATCAATTTAATTATAAATAATAATTGACGATCAGGATTCGTCGAAATCCGTCCAACTAATGATATGCACCATTTTAATTAGTGTTCAGGGTATATGATTTACTCAGGGTATATGATTTAGATAATTGAAATCTAGAGTTCACTCATCAGGGATTAGAGTAGGGTAGCAGTGGACCAAGATTTGCGGATAAGACTTTGAGATGGAGAATTGCTAGTCTTGGAGAAAAGCAGCCATAGTGAATTGAGGGGGTTTCACAGTCACACAATGGATCTTTATTATGAAGTGAGCAGTCAAAGGAATGCCCTCACGAAGGTCGAGAAATATAATTTTTAGAAAATGGTAGCAACACATACTTAGCATAAACAAACGAGAAAATTTATAAACGACAAGTATCGCGCTCACTAGAATATGATCATATTTACAATGACACTGCTAGTGTGTTGGCCGACCCATGATTGGTGGGCAGGTGTGTTGGCCGATAAAAATAAATAATAAATTAAAATGTTAAATAAATTTAATATAAATTTAATTTAATTCATAATTTCATTTATTCTTACAACGAATGACAACCACGTTTCATATTCTAAAAGGTTTGTAACATACATTTGTCTTATATGTTGGTAATCAAACCTTTTCCGATATACACAACTAAACAATCATTCATATTTTAGTTACTCAACCGATTTCGAAGTTCGTTCTGATTTAACTTCATAGATGGAAACGCTCTTTCGTAGCTTGCAGTCGCAACAGGTAAAGTCAACACTTACTTCATACGGGAAAGTTGGAACGGGAAGTGGTTAGAGTGGTGGCATGCATCAACGTGAAAGTTTGAATGGGAATGAGGTTGCTACCAAATGGGCGCCAACAATTGGAGGGTGAAGCAGAGGGTAGAGACTTGTAAGGTAGGGGCCAGGGATTATTTTCCCTCTTGACATGCGACATACAGATAGAGGAGGAGAGGAAGAAATGTGAATTAAAGGCGTTAGAGGATGATCGGGCTTTTGTTTTTGTAGGGATGGATTGATGACACGTAAGTTATACTATTTTATACCCCTATTTGATGGCATGTTGTACATGGTTTTGATATATTTATTGTCATGATAGCTTGGACTTGCTTGATACATGCTCAAATGTGTGTTTAGTAGCTACTAAGATCACTTGTACTATTTTGATGTGCTTTTGGTAGTGTTTCTTGTATTTTCAAGTCAAAGTATCTTAGTTGACAATGTTGTGCGGGTGAGAGATATCAAGGCCTAGATCTGAAAGTCATAATCTATGATTGGAGGGAACCCGAAAAACGACATGAAATTTTGACGGCCTAACCCAAAAAAATGACGTGAAAATTTTCAATAATGCTACACTACCGTTCGCAATTTTAAAGCTTATCTTACTTTGAATTGCTAGTCTCCATGTTGATATGTGATCTAATGTTGATATGTGATCTAGGAAGGTTAATGTTGTGGCAATGGAGGATGTCATCATCAAAAGACTAAAGACCATTTAATATGTCTGCATAAATTTCTTGTCACTGTCATTTGTGAGTTCTTAAACTCTTCCAACGAGTCCCTCTACTTTAAAGAGTTTCCAATGGGTGAACTGTATCTTTATGCACGAAAAATTCTACATGACAAGTGGAATAAACAAAGCTCCCTAAACGAATAAATGTGGGGGCTAAAGTGTGCCAATGTATGAATTAATCACTCATCGCAAATGGGGAGGAACGGTTCAACTGAGCATCGATTCATGGTCGTACGACGTTGCTTACTAAGTACAATTCCCCATCGAGTGAAGTGTCATTTTGAGAATTGTGCTTAGAGTGAACAAGCAGAGCTTCTGACACCCCTCTGGCTCTATAACATTGTCTCCCCACACGGATTGAGGATACGAAGTTAAATGAAGCCCTTATGTAAGTGTTGAGACGCATAAATTGCACTTTCTCGATCAACGGTAGCAATGTGCAAAAGTAAAAATAAAAACTTACTTGTGCTAAAAAAGTGTAAAATTTGGCATGCAATTCGAAAGAGATAACATAAAATCTCGTTGCCAAATAAGGGTAGATATGTGCTTTAAAGTAATACAAGGTTTGAGAAAAACTTCACCAGATACGGTTTTTAGACTCTCAAGTTGAGTCAAGTGCTCGTGTTGGATGGATATTGACCAGATTATCCTTACAAGATATGTATCTCATTGACGTTGTCTAGTTCTATGAGTACGAGGGGTTAGCCTTGTAAGCTACTTATGATCCCCTACCTACAAGCGAAAGTTACTTATCATCATAGAGGTCTAGTGAGTTGTATGATTGTGAGTTTGTTTGCTTAGGGACAAGCAAAGTTCAAGTGTGAGGTTATTTGCTGACACATAAAATATACTATTTTAGAATCTTATTTAATTGCATATTTTACATGGTTTTCATATCTTTATTGCCATAATAGCTTGGTTAACTTGATAAATGCTACCACATTTACTATTTTGATGCACTTTTGGTAATCTTTAGTGTGTTTTCAGGCCAAAAGTATCTTAGTGGACCACCTTGTATTAGTGAGAGACATCAATGCCCAATTGTTGGAAGTTAGAAATGCTAATTGGAGGGAAGCCAAAAATGGCGTGAAATTTAGTCGGTCTAAGCCCAAAATTGCGCCATAGATGCATTTTTTATGAGACCTAGATCAACTAAGAAACATGTGGTAATGCTTTACTTGGAGGCTAATCTAGAAGATAAGCCAAGGGGATTGCGCCGTAGAGTTCCATTCCTACTTTTTCTCCCATAAACCGATAGAAAAGGCTATAACTTGGTCCTTTAGGCCTTCATTTGAGACATAAGTTATACAAGAGGGTTACACTGTCGACAGAGGAACTCGCCAGTACATAAACGATAAGAAAACTCAAGGGCATACTGACGACAAAAATGGAGCCCTATGTGTTTTTTTGTGTTCTAGTAACTCTTTTCAATACTTTTAGGAATCTTGTCTTTGACTAATGTTTTCACTAGTTCCTGTCCCTATGAGTGGCTAGTTCGTTAGTCGTGTATGTTTGCAAATCCTAGATATTCATTAGATGATGTAACATTAGATTATTGGTTATATATATCGTATTTGTATGCAAAATTTATGTATGATTGAAATCACAATTTAATAGTTCAACCTCCCAAGTCAATATAATAGTACTGAGCTCAAAGATTTTAGTTCCAAGAGGATGTGTAGAGAGGAGTGTGATGAAGATGATGGTGGTCCAGAAATCCTGGTTGTCTCCTTGGTATAACTTTCATTTTTCATTCTTAATTTGTACACTAGATATAAGTTGCCTCCCTTGAAGCACTCCTTCCTTTACGCCTTTGAGCTAGGCATCACTCCAAACTCTCTAAACTCCCTAACTAAGGGCCTCTATGAAATCCATCATTAGAAGTGTAAACTCTAGTTGTATGTCATCCTTATTTATTCTTTGGCTTGATGGCGGACCACAAAGAAATTACCACATTAGTCCCCACCTTGCACATTTTCCCCCACGTATAGATTGTGGCTTGTGAACTTAGCAAAGGTAATGGTTCAAGACAGAACTCTTGGGTAGGTAAGACGCTATGGTCTCATCGCTTTCCAAAAATGTAGCAAAGGGATCTAATGCAAGGAGTCGAGAGAAATCTGGCTTGACTCCTTGATGAATCTTCTCCAATATCTTGCAATTTTCTTCATGGTCTCCAACTTTTGAAATGACATTCTTTATTTGCTTTTTCCCCAGGAGCTTCCTCAAGAATCATGACTTCTTCAATCTCGACTTCACTTTCCCTTCCTAATATTTAAATTCTCCAAGTGGCCCCATTAACTTTTGAGAACGAGATGTAGGGGGTTCATGAAAGGGTTCTTCCGTTTCAGGAATAACATCCTTCACTTCTTCTCCAAGGGCTTCCTTTGAAATGATGAATTCCTCAGTCTTCGCCTCTACCTTCTCTTGCTCAAAGTTTGAGTTTTCCAAATAGGGATGACAACAAAACCCAAATCCACAGGTACGCTACCCGACACAACCCAGTCAATGCAGGTAAAACCAATGTTGATGGGTTTTGGGTCGGGTTCAGGTTTAAACCTGTTACACTATTCACCGGGATGGGTTGGTTTGGGTTTAGGTATACCCGCCCCGTGGATACCCGCCTACACCCATATAATTAATTTTCCCGGTATATTTAATATTCTAAGCAACTAATCTTCTTTAGGTTTGTGGAGACATGCCTAATTTGTTCTTTCTAATTGTGTAGAATGAAGTTGATATTATGGGGTGGAGAGTGAAAAAGCTTAGTTGACAAGAAGGAAGAAGCTTTCAATTAATCATATTGTTTACGGATAATTTGTGATTTGCTTCAATTTTCTTGAGGTTTCTAGGTTGGTGTTGAACATTTTGTGTGGTTAATTTGTGATGTGCTTGAATTTTCTAGAATGGTGTTTTATGTGTGGAGAGATTGTATTTGAATTTTATTTTGATAGGAACTTGTTATTGTATATTTTTTATGACAAAAACCCATGGATACCCATGAACCTGCGGATTCCCAGTGGGTTGGGTTGGGTTTGAGTTTTCCAAACCCAGTGGGTTTTACCCATAGTTTTTTTCACAAATAAGCCCATAGGTTTAGGTTTGGTTAAACCCGACCCATTGTCATCCCTATTTCCAAAGGTTCTGTTAAACCTTGAATAAGAGGTGTAGAGGAGTCATGACATTTGGCCACTTCCTGATAAGTTCCTTTAATGGCTAAAGATGCACAGGGAGATTGCGTCAACACATGTAAATTGCTTGTATTCTACTCGTGCATGATAGCTTCAAATGAAGAAGATTGATGAATCCATCCCAGTCCTCGTGTATTGCCTTAGTATCTTCTTGCATGAATTGGTGGACGTAGTTAAGACGGTTTTCTTCCATGAATGCTTGCTTGAGGAATTCCCAAGTCCGGAACGTTCCTGGATAGAAGGAATCAAATCACACTTTCACCTTCCCTTGTAGTGAGTAAGGGAAAAGACACAATTTCATAGCTTCTTTTGTAACTCCTCGATGGGACATTAGTTCGCACACTTCCAAGAAGTTCTTCACATGACAAATGTAGTTATCTCCATCTCTACCTTCAACCAACCCAGCTCCACGAATAATTTGAATCAGCATAGTATGAACTCGAAATCGTCTTTAGAAGTTGTCGGTTCCTCCTAATGTGGCAACTTCTCGCCTAAAATGCTCCTTCTTTGCTTGAATCAGTTGAGGATCCTCAACGATGGCTTCCAAGGTTAGTGTAATGCTTTCATCATCTTCTAAGGAATCCATGAAAGTTTGGATGGTTGAATATTCTTCAAAACTAAGACTTTCTTCATCCATTGCACCTTCCGGAGGGGGTCTCTCACTTTCTACTCCTTCCAAAGGTTGAGTTGTAAACTTCTCTTCCTTTTCTTCGTTTGAAAAATTATGGATGGCTTCGGTTTCTATAGAGGAAATAATGTTGTATCTTTTTTCCATAGGATGTTTGCTAGCATCAACAACCTTTCTTTCCAAGTGACAAAAACCAATCCTTTATTGTTAAATTCTCGAGTAGGACTACTTTACAAAACAAAAGAACGTGAAAAGAACAAAAGAAAAAAAATTAAAGATAATAAAAGAAAAACACGAGATGCTAGTTCCTTTCAAACACTATTAAAAGCCCCCTGACAAAGGTGCCAAAAACTGGATGCAACTGTACTATAACACAACTTATACATGAAAAGTTGTGCATTCAATTCATACATGCATACGTCAATAGCATACCACATAAGAGTAGTTTCCTAGCAACATATAATGCAATTAAGCACAAAACCAAGATAACACATAATAGAAGATGAAAACATCATATGCATATTATTAAATCTTCTAAAGTAATGCATAAAGTCTCATGGAATACACATTCTAAACAATAAGGATTTTATTAAACCATAAGAGAGAGATGATATCACCATCAATGATGAAGACATCTCCACAAATTTTCGTAGAGTAACTGTATTGTTGACTCCACTTTGACCATGGCCAAAGATAAGCTTGTACTAGGACTGATTCTTTGGCCATAAAAATATCATATGTTGTCCAAATCCATCTTTCTTTGCGCTTGCGTGCACGTATTATTATCCTCTTTAATGCCATGGTCCAAAATAGACTGAATATCCCTTGTAGAAAGAGTGAAAGTAATGCCCCTTTTGGTGTCATTGACGACTCATAACTCCTCTAGAGTGTATTTAACTTCAGAAATGCCCAAAATAACACAAAAGGCGTAAGATACCAAAAACACACTCAAGATATAAATTAGACACGCTATGTAACTAGTTACAAAATTCATATACAATATAATAAAAACCAGTTAAAATGCATCAATAGAAGGTGAAATATATCAAATATAGAGCTCTGAGAACATAACATAACATTTTTAGTGTTATCATGGAGCATGAACGACTAAGCAATCTAGTCTTTGTGAACTACAATATGAAGCTATTGCACAAGTATGTGGTGAATAGTGAATACATTTGAGTATCAAATATTTATGCAATGAAATAATGATGTATCAGAATTGTAATTAATCATTCATAGGGATCGTGCTAGAGAAGAAAAGTTTAAAGCTTATCTTGTTGACTATGAATAGATTAAAACCACCGACTTTTAGGTTATGGAGGAAATGAAAGATGCCCAAACTCAAGAGCTTAAATTTGGTGAGTTCATGTAAGCTATTGAAGTTGAGAATTATACTAATGACATTCCTAAAGGAAGTGGAGCTATAAGTAGGAAAAGAGGTCGCAATGAAGGTTGGATTACCATATTGATAAATGAAGAACATTCATCTTTTACATATTTTTTAACTTCTGATTTCTAACATAAATTTGTTTCTTATATACATTTTTTACTTATTGGATGATGATAAAGATGATGATAGGCAACCCGATGACATGAAGTCCTCAACTAGTGATTCATCTGATGCTAGTGGTGGTGAATGAGATGGTGTTGAAATTGTATTTTAAACTTGTTCGGACTTTGAGTGATTTTCATTTCATGTTTCTTGTTCCATGTTCCATACTCTTGTACCATTGCTTTTACTTAGAGGAACTATGTGGGTTATGTGAGGTTTTGATTTTAGAACTTTCGTTATTCATGCTTTAGAACTGTTCAGGAGTAATGCATTCATGGTTTATTGTGCTCAAGAAGCGTGTAGTACTTTAAATCTTGTGGTTCATTAGGTACCGGTTCATTCACGGTTTTTACCGGTCCAATACCAGTTAGACCATTAAAGAGTGAATCGTTCACAACACCTGCATGCTCTATTTCAGTTCTGACAACATTGGTAAAACAAGAAAAATTGAAAAAAACATAGTACAAATCGTTCACAATACCTTCAAATCACCCACACTTAATTCTTTGCTTGCCCTCAAGCAAAGCACATAAAATCTAAGTCTAATAGAAAAAATTGTTTCACAAACTCAAAAGTGGTTAGGAACAAAAGTGAATCACAAGCCCAAACTTTCAAAACTGTCCAATTCAACCCAATAGACAAATTTGACCTTGTGATTTGGAGAATAAAGGAAAAAACGGATTTTTCCAATTTCTTATCCAAATGATGGCTTGTCAACATGCTCATCCTTAACATTCAAATTTTCATACGATGGCCATACTTTATCATAATTTCCAAACTGCCATGTCATACAAAAGACCTAAATGCTCTTAACTATATCCATCAAATTATAATATTCATGCTATAAAAATCCATGATTATGGGAAGCAAAACTCACATCTTGTATGATAGACTAATCGTCGACCTAGACACAATGATTCATGATCTCCACCTCCTTAATATTGTCTTTATCTTTTTGTTGATTTACTAGCTCAAACGTCAATCCATTCCATAACAATTTAGTAAGAGACAAGGAATCCACCCATAAAAGTCATAGTTATTAAAGAAAACCAATAATCGTTTCTTACCCAATTTGTAGCTTATAAAATCCCGATGCTTTCTAATGTCATCTTTGTTGAGTTCAAGGTCTGAATCCGCTTCGCAACCTCCCACGCTGGTGAGTGACTCGATCCTACTAACACTATAGATTCCAACGTTAGGCCAAGTGCAACCAACAATCGGGTGTAGTATAGCGAAAGTAAAGTTTAATTATCTAACTTGTGCGTCAAATCTACTATTACTTTGTGGCTAACTTGTTATCTAGCATATCAAAGTTTGAGTTAAACGAATCTATATAAAGCAAGACAAATAAAGTTTGATTGAAAACTATGGAGAGAAAGTCACTCTGTTGTGCTTCGCTCTATCTATAAACTAGACCGATGATTGACGTTCCAAGATTGCTTACTTGAGATTTATACAACAAAGAATCCGAATCCCGTTTGAACTCCCTTTCAAATCATCCAAACTCACCTATAGTGGACTATCCAGAGGGAGAGTTTCCACATTCGACAAAATAACACAAATAGGGCGATGCCAAACAGATTCCCACTAATGGCTAATGATCCAATACGACATTGTAGTCCAATTTCACGCTCGATCCAACGACCCACAATGAAGATTGAGAAATTGCTCTAAATAACCGAATTGGATATTATCTATCTTAGATTAATATCAATAATTGGAGAGTTTGATCAACATCCAAACCAATTTCATGAAATACCTCAATTCTATATATATAGTAAAGAGTTCAAACAAGCAAATGAATCATTCAATCATCTAATCTAACATACATAGCTAGAGTTCTACGAGACCCAAGTGAATAATGGTTTAGCTCATAGCGAGAGAAAGAGAGGCAAACACAAAACTATGAGAAGAAATTATCCTTGGGAATAGGTTCTTCCTCTTGATCTTCAATCTTCAATCCTTGATGATGAGATTACCCTCCAATTATGGATTGAAGCTCTAATTTACCACCTAGGGATCTCCTTCGTCACTTTCTCTCTGTATCTAGCAGATGCCCACTCTCTCACTCTACACTCCTCTATTTCAAATATGATTCTAGCTCCTATTTAGAGCCAGAGGTGCCAAAGTCATGTTTGAACATCACGATCGTGACATTTATAACCAAATCATGAGATCGACCCAAAGTGTGTCGTTTGACCTACACATCTCACGACTTAGTTGCAAATGTCACGGTTTAAGCCGTGACATCTTCAAGTGCCCGCGAAACGAAAATATGCTTATAAAATTGTGCAAATCTCACGGCTTCCCTCTAGATGTCATGATTTAGCCGTGACAATATGCTTTGAATCGTGACATTTGACACTTTATTCACTTTGTTCTGGTTTTGGTTCCAATTGGCCCGACAATCGCTCATTTTGCCATGTTCACATGCATGGACCTGAATACACTCAAGCAAGCACAACCTAGTATGAAACGACCTTAAGAATGAGGGATCACAAGTCAAACGATCAAGAAAAGGGGGGGGGGGGGGGTGTAACTGTGTATAATTAAGCTCGAATCAGCGAGCTGAGCTTCCTCAAAACTGCCACCAACCCTTTTTGTCCATGTCCTGGTTCTCACTCTGTCTCTCTCCTCTTGCTATGCTTCTTTTTTGCTCTACCCTTAAGTCTTAACTTTAGAATCGTGATAAAACTCCAATCATTGCGATGTCTGAGCAGCCTCTCAATCTATCTTTTTTTTCCCAGTTGATACCTAGATTGTGGGGAGGGGGCACGCATATCGGTAATCCTAATCCAAGATTCTCCAAACCTTCATTAGTATTTTCCATTCTCATTCGGTAATCCTCCCATGTTACCTCGGTCATGCTCATGTTCCCTCTTACTTGATTCGTCCTGTAGGGGGAAGGAAAATGACTCCATCCATTCGCGCATTAACAATCTCTCTTTTTGTCGACGAATCCATTCTAAAGCATGCTTCCTCCTTTCCGTTCTTCACTCGAGTCTAACTCCCCTTTCTTTTCCCGAACCCTGCCCGACCCTCAAGCCCACTTCTCTTTCCTTCTTCTTCCCGAACCCCCTCCTCTCTCACTCAAATAAGCTCAAAGCCCTCTTTGGTTTTTTATTCCCTCACTTTCTCGACCCAATTGATTAATCTGGTCTTGGTCTCTTGAACCTTATTTGGTTCAATTCGAGTTCCAATACATAAAGATCACTCAACAAACATTTATGAATCGTTTGGTGAACAGGATTCAGGACATGGATTCACTGACTTCGTAGATTTGGAGAAAGTTATGTTTTTTTTGTTGCTTTCTGTATTGTGGATTCTACCTGTAGAGATTTCAAATCTCTAAAATCCGCGGATATCAAATCTCTCATAATCGGAGAGATTCTATATCTTGATTCGTGAGATTTTTTTTCTCCTAGTTTTTCTCTTACTTTTATTTATTTATCACATGAAATATATCTATCAACAAAGTTTTTAATATTTCTTGAACCACTCTAATTTTTTTTTTAGGATACACATTTTATTTAATATAAAATTAATTTTTTTTATATTTTAATTGAATGTTAACAATTTCAGTTACCAAACAATAAACATTTCAAAATCTGTTTTCAACAATTTGGAGAGTTAAAATTTTTAGATTATTAACAATTTATAGATTATTAACCGTCTATAGATTTAAACTCGTCCCTTATTATGGATTTTGATCCTAAACCCGGATTCACATGCACGAAATTGGAATATTTGAGGAGGGAAGAGGAATTATACTCCAGAGTGGAATACACGCGCTAGTTTGGCGGCTGGCTGGTGATCGAAGTTTCCTCGCAGTAAAAAAGTAAGAACCCCAAAAAATTAAGTCCCACAAGGAAAAAAAAGAAAAAGAAAGCACCAGAGACAGCAGGTGTCAAAAATTAAAACGGGTAAAACTGCACAGTGATTTTACGTGGCAGCCCTCCACAGGTTTCCCGTTTTATTTTTCTGTTGTGAGTTGGTTTTTTTTTTTTTTTGTTGGGAAGGGAGTTTGTAAGTTGAAAGTACTTTCTTCGGTTAGATTGATAGATAGATAGATACAGATGCAGCAGAATGATGGATCATCGTCCCTCATCTTTCTTCTTCATATATCTGGTAAAATTTTCCTTGCAGACTGGATTGGCAAAATAAATTAAATATAATAATATTATTTTAATTAACAACAAAACAAAGAAGAAAAAAAAAAGGAAGAAGAAGAAAACGCGGCTGCTGTATTCACCAAAAACCAGAGGGACAAAACAAACACAAGAGGAAGAGAGAGAGAGGTGTGAAGTCTGAATGGTATTCGATTTCCAGCTATAGGGAGAGAGAGAGAGAGAGAGAGATCGATCGCACCAACCCAATTCCTCCCCAAAACCTTGAGCCAGACAGTTCCCACCACCACCATCGCCCGCACCCAAATTCTCGCCGATTTGAATTTCCTTTCCATTCCTGGTCTGGTCTTTCGATCAATCTTCTTCTTCTCAAAATTCCATTCTGTTTGGTAATACCAACAATCTCACCTTTTTCCCACTTGTTTCCCCTTTTCGGCGTGGTTGATCGCTTCGATCTTCCTTAGTTTTTGGTTTTTTGGTTCAGATTTGGTATATACAGTCGTGTTTTGGCGGGTGGGGAATAATGGGTCAGATTCAGTTTTGTGGGCAGAGAGCGGCCGCCTCTCTGAGTCTATCGCGTGTTTGAGGTTGAATTTATTTTCTGGTTCCGTCTCTGTGGGGGGGAAGGGGGATTCTTTCTTTGATGCTATCTCTGGAGAGGAGAGATGCGAGAAAGGAGTTAGGTGTTGGCGGTGGTGGTGGTGGTGGGAGGGAGATGATGATGATGGAGGAAGACACGGAGCTTGAGGAAGGAGAGGCTTGTTCATACCATTCTCCTAACAACGACGATGACGACGATGATTGCGATGCCACCATGGACCCCGATGTTGCCCTCTCTTACCTAGTCGGTTCCTTCTTCTTCTCCTCGACTCCTCTTCCAATCTAATTTGGATTCTTTAATTATAATCTCATTCATTCCTTTGTAGTTTTGAATTGGCTTGGCACTGGAGTTAGGGTTGTGGTAGGCGGATTCCTGGTGTCCTTAGTTGACTTTTTTTAGGAAATAGTGTTAGATGCTCCCTTTTTGATGATGCTGATGAGAATTTTGAGTGGTGTTGAAGGTTGTTGTTTTCTCTTTTTTAAAACTTCCTTGGCTGCTACTCACTCTAAGTAATGCTGTTATGGAATGTACATGAATAATTTGGTGTTCTGGATTTGGGCGCTTGTGCTTAATATAAACAGTGTCTGACTAAGCCTTCTGGAGTTTGTATTAGTTTATTTCCATCTTCATGAACCAAATTGTAAGGGGATAGAGAACTTATGTTTTAACATCTTCCATTAGCTCAGAGGATTGATTCCAAGTCACAATTTTGTGTGCTCTATACTGCTCAATAAGTCACAATTTTTATTTTTGTTTTGCTCAACAGGACGAGAAACTACAACACGTCTTGGGGCACTTTCAAAAGGATTTTGAAGGAGGTGTTTCAGCTGAGAATTTGGGTATGTTTAACACTGGCTGCCGTGTGATATTATAATCTACTCAGCTGGTGGAGTTGGACTCCGGTTCAGATATCTTACCATCAGAATTTACATTTATACAGGAGCCAAGTTTGGTGGTTATGGTTCATTTTTATCTAGCCAGCGCTCGCCTGCTTGGTCTCATCCTCGGACTCCTCCAAATGTCCAGCAAACTAGTAATTTGCCTAAATCGCCAAACACTTTACAGTATGGGGTAAGATACGGTGTTTTAAACTTTAGGCACATCGTTTGTTATTGAATCGCTCCTGATGCACTCAAGAATTTCTAATGTTGGACGATATTTGCGTCTTAAGAGGTTCCAATGTTTTCTAACAGGCCGGTCGTCGAAGCTCTGATTCATCAGGTGCACCTCAGGCTATAAGGCCTGGTCATACTTCTGCTGGTGCTCTATCACTCCCCTCAACGAAAATGCCATCCTTGACTGTGGCTTCACTCAAACAAGAACGCCGCATGCCATCTGCTCATATGCCTGAGGAAGTGATTGGACGTGAAATCTTTACTAAGAAGCCTAACAGTTTACCTGACCCGAAGATGCTTAAGTTCCGTATCAAAGTAGGCTCTGATAACTTGTCGACACAAACAAATGATGCTCTCTATAGTGGTCTTGGCCTTAATGTCTCTCCATCTTCATCAACGGAGGACAGTCCCTCTGAAAGTGAAGAGATGTCTCATGATCTTCACCATGCTTCCTTAGAATCTCCTGCTCACATTATTCGGGTGAATCATCTGCTTGCCCTTTAGTTTTTCATTTTCCAGGTCTACATTTTATTGGATGCTGTTTTAATGGTTGCCATTTTTTAAATATTTCTCTCTTCCTGGCGAAACAGATAATGACTTCTTTCCCAGTGCATGGAGGGCTTCTGTTATCACCTCTTCCTGATTTTCTGATTCACTTGATGGAAAAAGAAAGGCTTCCAAGGGATAGTGGATCCATACCTGTTTCAAATCTTGGTAAAAAAATGCTTGGTCAGGGTAAAATGAAGTTGCTGGAGAGGTGTGAGCTTTCCTCAGAATCAAAAAATGACTACAAAAAGGTTTCTGAAAGTGGTATTGAGATTGCATCAAGCAAGGAGATGGTCCTTGACAGTCTAGCATGTGATCGACTAGTTTCCCATACCTTAAGGCTGCCGCTGCTATCTAGTGCATATTCTACAACAGGTGAAACTATAAAAGGCTCGGGGATGGCATCTAATTTATCAAAGGAAGTATGTAAGGATGGTTTGAAGGACAATGCTGTTATTGATCCGGAAAAGGTGCCATTCATTCCAATGGCTTCTCAAGAGGATGGATGCATTGTAAATTCCATAGCAACTACCTTGTGTGAAGATTTGGAAGATAAGAAGGACGAGTCTCTTGATAGTGCTTCTGAATGCTCCAGGAAAGGTGGCCCCCGCAGAAGAGGAAAATCTTCCAACTCGGTGAAAATCGATGCCAATATTTCTAAAGTTGGTAAAGCTTTGAGAGCTGAGTCAACTGAATCAATAAAGCATAAGACTGACCAGAAATTTTCATCCCAGAAATATGAAGGTGAAAAGTTCATTTCCAGTAAAGAGTGTTTGCCTTCAGAAGGAAAAAAGAAACCAAAGAAAAGCCAGAATCATAGCAATGTAGTCGCAGAAATATCAAAAACAGGCTCTATTGGTGGACCTTATTCAGCTTCAAGAATTCCGAAGGATTCTCATGTTAATGATTCAACAGAGGGGGAGTTAGAGGACCTCAAAGTCCAGAAAACTGTGGGAAAATCTGGAGACCGGTATCGTGATTTTTTTGGGGACATGGAACTAGAACATGAGGATAGTCATCCGAGTCCATCGGAAACAAGTCATGTGGATAGGGTGAAGGCTGCTCATGTGGTTCATAAAGAAACCAATGGGATCAGTAAATCATTGGTCGAGAGATTAAATGGAAAGAAAAATGATAAGATGTTAGCATCAGAGGTATATTCCAAGCCAGGTTCAAGTGCTGCTCTGCACCCCCAAAACGTTCCTGCGGATCCTGCTCCTGTAAGTACAGATCCTGTTGTGACAGAAGATGATCATTGGGTCTGTTGTGACAAGTGTCAGACGTGGCGACTTCTTCCATTTGGAAAGAATCCTGATGACCTGCCGGAGAAATGGCTATGCGAAATGCTCGACTGGCTGTAAGTTACAATGCCTTGATGAATTTCTGGTTTTGTTAGGTCATAATCAAATGAAAAAGCGATTGCCAGAGTATAAGTAGTGGCAAGACATGTATTGATTTGCTATTCATTGGCTCAGTCAAATGGATGATGTTTTACTATTAACGTCGCAGGCCTGGCATGAATAGATGTGGTTTTACCGAGGAGGAAACTACTGAGGCTCTCATTGCATCGTACCGAGCTGCTGCTCCCAATGGTAAAAGTGGTCCAGCTGGCGATCATGGTGGGCATATGACCAAGGGAACCTTGCGCGGTGTTCGAACCCATGATGCGATTGCTGCTAGTCGGCAAAAGAAGCATGCCTTGAGAGAGTCATCAAATAAAGAAGGCCTGATACAGCTACCAAATTCTGCAAAGAGAGCAGTGGCAACTTCTGTGCCAAATGGAAGCGTAAGCGAGACGAGTCGGTCTCTAAAAATCAGTGAAGCTGAATTGATGAAGTCAAGCAGATCTAGTGATGCAGCCATGGGAAACAATAAACCAAAGCTGAAAGGGAAGCACAAAGTGCTTGACAACTTTTCTGATGGAGGTATGTGCTTTTTTTGACAATTTATATTTTCCATTCATTCCAAGTACTAGTAACATTTTTCCGTATTCCGCTTTATTTGAATAAAATCTGACACAGGTGAAACTCGTCAACCAAAGATGAGAAGCAAAAGGGTATCTGATGAAGATTTAGTTCGAGCATCCAAGAAGTTAAAGGCTGAAGATTTGCCAGAAGATCCAATGTCTGATTATGTTTCTGAAAAGAATGGTCCTGACATTCGCTCTGGTAAACTGCGGTCTAAAGAGTCTGATCATACTTCTTCTAAGGACTCAAAGAACGAGCAAAAGGATGAGAAAAAAGTCTATGCTAAGAAGCCGAAAGATGAAGTTCAGATTGCACTGGATGTTCGCTCCATGGATAGGCAGAAGCATAAGGATGGTGAAGTGGTGAAAAAAAGGAAAGCAAATGAAGACTTTGATGCAAATGTGCGATCGTCGTCCCCTTTCTTTACAGAGTCCCTACTCCATGATGGTGGAATCATGGCAAAGGAAGATATCAGCGATAGTGACTTCAGAAAGGAGAAGAAGGCACTGTTGTCCAGGTCTATTGGAAAGGAGGTTAGTAATGGTAAAGGTGATGGTAGAACAGAGAAGAAGGGCAGTCATGGAAGAAAACAGCAATCAAGGCAAGATTTGGGAAGCACATTGTCGCAAAGGAGTTTGGATGGTGTTGAATGTTCGAAAAAAGATTCAGGGGATCGACATCCGCCAGTGGCTGCTACCTCTAGCTCTTCTAAGGTTTCTGGTTCCCACAGAACGAAAGGCAACATCCTGGATACAAAAGGCTCCCCAGTAGAATCAGTTTCATCATTACCTATAGGAACACCGAAACCAGATAAACTTGTAGCAGCAGCAAGAAACACTGAGAGACATGTCAACAGAAAGTGTTCTGATGGAGAAGATGAAGGGTTTGGTGACCAATTTGGAAAGAGGAAGAAAGATAAAAATATTGATTTGGGTCGTCATGGGTCTCTTGAGCCTTACATTGATTTTAAAGAGAAGGACTATGGTCAGTGTTTATCATTTGGAAAAGTTAAACAACAAAGTGTGCCTACTGTTGATTCTACAAATCAACAGATCGCAAGTGCCACTGCAAATTCCTCTGACAAAGATACTCAGCATCATAGTAGGTCAGGAGGCAAGGACAAACACCACAATGAGGAGAGGCCAAACGGAAATCATTCTCAATCAAATGGGTCTCGCTCAAGGAAGTCCACAAAGGGATCATCATCTTCAAGGTCCAAGGACCGAAGTTTTGATACTTCACTTGACAATGGAAAACCTCGAGCTTCTGATTCTACTACAGCGCATGCAGCGTCTTTTGGAGTAAAATCTGGGGATAGAAAAAACAAGGCAGATGAGAAAATTGGTGTCATGTCTGACAGGAAAGAGAGCAGATACCTAGATAAGAGCTCAGGAGGACTATTGCTTGTAGGGAATGGCAAAACAGATGCTCGACCAAACTTAGGTGGTCACAATTGTCCAGGTGATGATGGACTTGCTAGTAATACTGATGATGCAAAACCGAGTTTACCACTGGAAGGCCAGATGAGCTCAGCTAAAGAGAAGGAAATATCAGCAAATCCATGTGGGATAATTCAAGAAGAGAAATCACTCTCCGTTAAAGGAAATGTAGGGAAGGGTTTGTCTGTTAGTGCCTCCGGCGGTGACAAGCCACAGAAGCATATCAGGAAGGTTGACCATCCCCCGAACGGGATAAATCACAGCTCAGGGAACAAAATATCAAATGGGCACAGGATCAGGGATCATGATGCCCCTAGTCCAGTTAAAAGGGATTCCTCCAGTCAGGCTGCTAACAATGCTTTGAAAGAGGCTAAAAATCTAAAGCACCTGGCTGACCGTCTGAAGGTTATTATTTGCTTGATTTGTAGGAAAATTTGATATCTCATTTTGTCCAACATCATACTGACTGATGCCGTCTCTGTGCAGAATTCTGGGTCAGTTCAGGAAAGTACAAGGCTTTACTTCGAGGCAAGCCTTAAGTTTCTTCATGGAGCCTCACTCTTGGAATCGGGAAGCAATGAAAATGCGAAAGATATGATCCAGTCAATGCAAATCTATACTAGCACTGCCAAACTCTGCGAGTAAGTCTAGACTATAAATCTTGTTGAACTTGCTTCATTTGGCACAGGGTTTAGTTGATCTTCTGATATTTACATTCCGTGGTACTTTTGGTTGGTAGCTGTCTCTGTTTTCGCTTCCTCAGCTACTAGAATGAACCAATTAATTCTTATTTCGAAGCTTTAATTTCTTGGTACTCCTATAAATGTGGAAATGCATACTTCTACTCATATTGGAAACTGTTCCTTTCTTATTGGTTCTGATGGGTCTGTTTGGTTCTTTTTCTAGAAATTTAGTAAACGGAAATATTATTTGTCAAGTCCTTAGAGGTGAAATATGAGATGCTTTTAGTTAAAAGAGATTAATTGACGAATTAGTAGATGATTCCTTTAACAATAAAGCAATAATTTTTTTTCCCAAAATGACTATTAGGGCTTTATTTCTTATTACAGATCTTTATTTTAAAGGCGCGAAGTTGGGAATGAATTTGTGTATGTCGTTTTTAGCTTTTATTAATGTCCTGGCTTCACCAATCACCGCGGGTTCTTGTTGTGGAAATTTAGTTTGATAAGTGTGGTTGTGAACTTTTTTTCCCACCTTAAAGTTGGGAACTAACAAAATATATGTAGAAACATACTCCGGTTTCATGTAGACCCTTTCATCTACTTTTGTGTTGTGTTAGGTTTTGTGCCCATGAATATGAGAAGTCTAGAGACATGGCTGCTGCTGCTCTTGCCTACAAATGCATGGAGGTGGCGTACCTCAGGGTAATTCATTGTTCACATTCCAGTGCCAACAGAGATAGACATGAGTTACAGATGGCTTTACAGATGATTCCTACAGGTACAAGCAAAGCTTGATCTCCTAATAGTACTCTGCACTAACAGTCTGCAGCTCTTTTTCCACTTGGCAATATGATTGCTATTTACACTTGTTTCCTGTCATTCAGTTGTTGATACATGGAACATACTGTTCCCCTTTCTTCTCTTGTAGTATCCATTGTGGTATACGTTCTGTTTTCGGCTGTGCCTTATGTGATGCTCTTTCTCAGAACCTATCCTCTAGGATCTTCATTGGATAGCATATTTAATTGTTATTAGTTAACCACTGGATATGCTTCTCTGTTCAGTTATGTGAATATGAAACTTTTATGTTTTTTCCATAGAAATATGAATATGAAGTTCGAAATGGTTGAACAATATTTCATCACCTGTTGCTTTATTGTATAGTCATTTACATGTCACTTTGACTTATACTTTTGAGCATTGAACTTTCAGGCGAGTCGCCTTCCTCTTCTGCATCTGATATTGATAACTTGAATCACCCAACAGCAGTGGATAAAGTTACCTTAGGAAAAGGTATCAGCTCACCTCAAGTTACGGGAGGTCACATCATTGCTGCCCGAAATCGTACCAATGTTACCCGGCTGCTCACTTTTGTAAGCACACTTTTTTCCTTGTAATAGTTCACAGCGTGTGGTACCTAAAAATAAAGAGACGTATTTGGTTTATGGGTAGATATATCAGTAGCTCCACTGCTGTCTAGGATCTAAAATCATAAAAATTTCCCTCGTCTCTGCTCTTTGAAAAACTTGAATTTTCCTGTAACAGATCCTTCTTTGATGTACTGGATTATGTATGATGTTCAGGGGATTTCTGAGCCCTATTTGGTTATGAATGAAGGTTAGGATGCCCCGCATCCTTTTATAAAAATAAAAACAAAAAACAAACTTGAATTCATGGATTAATCTATGCTTACCATTTCAAAGGAGATTGATCATAACAGCTGCCTGTGCTTTGTGTGTGTTCAGTGTACACGTAGACTCTACCATTGTGCTGTAGCCTTTGGCATTATTGATTCCTGGCTCTCTTTCAGGCACAGAATGTTAACTTTGCTATGGAAGCATCACGAAAATCACGGACGGCTTTTGCAGCAGCTAGCATAAGCTTGGGCGACTCCCAAAGCAGGGAAGGTATTACTTCCATCAAAACAGCTCTTGATTTCAGCTTCCATGATGTAGAAGGATTACTACGTCTAATACGGCTTGCAGTTGAAGCTATTAGCCGATAATTAATGGATGCTTGTTCCTGGAGATGAAATCAATTGTGAATGAAGCTTTGTTCAGCTGGTGTTCTTTTGCAACCAAGTCTCTTACAACGTTAAAGAGCCCGGGATTACCGTGTTGCAATTTTTGATCCTTCTACCTTGAGACCGCCATTTCCTGCTGGCTCATGTATATAATACGCAATATTGGATTTGACGTACTCTACACTGAACAAGGATGGTCAGGATGGTGTTGAACTTCACAGCCAACATGATTTTGAAGACTGTACATCTAGGCTGTTTCATGATCCAACGTGATTTCAGCCCAGAAGAAATGGCAACTAATGATATAGAACCGAGAAAATCTCTACGGGGTTGTAGATCCTTGATGAACAGAGAGTATCCCATTACCTTAGCAATTGTTTTAGCCAGGAGAGGTTCCAGGTCTGCTGCTTGCTGTTCTCGTGCCTGCGCAACATTTGATGGTTGGAAGGTTCTGGTGTGTGCTGTTCAATTGTAATCCAGCTTAGACCTATGACCAATGCTGGTGATTTCATTGGTGAGAGCACCATGTAGCGAGGATTGATAATCTGAATGGCATCCCAGGTTTGCTTTATTTCTTACTTCTGCTTTATTTCCTTAGTGGAATTATATGAATATTTTGATTGTTCCATCAATTTCTTGGTTTGACTTTTACTATTCTGGAATTGCAGATGATTTGACCCTTACGACAGTTGCAGCTGTAACATTTTTCCCTGTTCTTTTTGTTAATAAAGACAAGTAGAAGTTGAAGGAGGTATTTTTTTTAGAGGAAAATAATAACGCGGCAGGATGAGCTGGAGAGTTGCTGCTTGATAAAAAAAGGTTTGTCAAACATTTCACCTGAAATACAGAACCTTGTAGATTATATTTGAATGAGTTGCATATGAATTGTGTCTGCCATACCCTTTCTGCAGTCAACAGATATATGTAAAATATCCAATGGAGTTACCCTTGCTCTGATACTAATTCATTGTTTTTCTTCCGTGAGCAGGGAGAGAGGTTCCGCCCTAATACTTCCCACAGTTGCAAAAGACCCAAACAGGTAAAAGTTAGTTTGGTTGGTCTCGGTTCTGATTTCCCGATCTCGGTGTATACTCACCGAGTTTGTTTGGTTTTTGCTCCTACAGATGATTGCACACAGCTTTGAGAAGTTCCTTCTTTTTCTGCTTCACAAAACAAGTTGGGGGACACACTTGATTGGTCACCATTTATGGGAATGCTTGCATGATGTCAGAGGTACGATACCCGGGATTCTAGTAGGAGATATTTTGGTTATACAGAGTAGGGTTTTTTTTTTTTTTTTAATTTGTGACTTTCTTTCAGGCCAACTAATCTAGAATCTGGGTTTTGGGCAGGCATTGGTGTCTTGAGGCTGTATTATGAAAACTGTCTTGGTGATGGAGGATCTCTCTACCCTGCTCTCCCTGTATTAAGAGGATGTATGTGGTCTGAAGGTTTGTTCCATATGACCAATTGCTGTAAATAAGCCGGTGCCGCAAGTAACCGGATGTAATTCTGACAACTGTAGGTTCTGTGTACAGTAGTTGAATTAGAATCAGGTATAGAACACATTTATCAGACATAGAACATTTTTGGAAATAATCAGAACAACAACAATAGGAATAAGGATTACGGAGTGTGCTTTCGGCTGGATATATAGTTGAGCTCAATAACAATGAAGTTACGAGATGACAGATGAGATCGGGTCTATGATGTCCGGAACCGGAATGAGAAAAGAACATGAATGGTTATGAGATGAAAAAAGATGAGAGATTGTAATACCCTTATTTAATGCAAATTACGCTCATAGGATCGTATCTTCCCTTGCATGTCATTGAAAAGAGAGCATTTCATTTCGCCATTTCTCGCTCCTTGCACCATGTAGCTAATGAAGTGCAGCCTGCCTGTGCACGTCTCCCTCGATGAAAGCGCATGCTCACTAATTCGGCACTGAAGTTACCCTGGCTACTATTTCGCACCATGAATGACAATGCTGATGAGATCCTTGCCAAGGATCTATTGCGATACACACTTCTTACAGCAGATCATTCGCTTTGTTCCTCGGTTGAAAAGAAATGTCCCGAGCACCGAAGTTTCATGTAGGGCCACGCTTCTTCTAAAATAAGGGCGTGTTAAACTTTGCTTCCATCTCCATGGATGTTTTAACATCTCTATTAACCAATGCGCTCAAGTTCGTTCGACATTGATGGAGTCTGAGGCTACATTGCGTACCACTCTAGGCACACTCCTGAACCTATATTTGCTAACAAGTTCAATTATATATCATCACTCGCTATATAAGGACGGAGCCAAAACTACTGAAACTACGAAACATAGCTACCAAGAATGATAACAGAAGTAGCAAACTTGATCTTCCTCTAAATGGCATCCACCTAGTGGATGATCCTGGAAATGGGAGAAATGAATCAAGGAGAGGAACAGGAGGAAGTGTGGGAATCTTAGTTTGATGGTCCCTGAAGCTTTTCGCGCAGCAACTCATACTTCTTAAGCTCAGCAATAGAGAGGGAGGGAGATAGCTCCACCAGAACCTGCATAATTCCCAAAAGAGGGGGGAAATATCAAGTTACCAACGTACCCACACAATTTCTTTAAAAATAAAGATTAGAAGGGTTTTTATTGCAGCGGTAATCAGAGTATAGCAATCGACCAATGCTCAGCACCATACCGTCATGAAGTCTTCATATTCGACAACAACAGAGTTCACTTCATCGACTGCTGCAGAAGTTTCAGAATCCATGTCCAAGAGCTACACAGAGCAAAGATAGGTTCAGAACCCAACCAAAGCAAAATCTCGCCATGTAGATAGCTAGGCAGGGGCCATTTATGAGACAGAAAACAGCTGAACAGAAACAGGAATTGGCTCCTGTCGGAGACAGCGGGGGGAGTGTTCGGTTGTCTAAAACATAAGTAACTTCACCAAAACCCTCACAAATTATCAAAGGCAATACCACTTGCTAATAAAATTTATTTACCAACTTTGTCCATTTAAAATTAGAATATATTATCTAAGTTTATACGTATCATGATCATTTCCAAAAAAAAAATTCATCAGTTGCTGTCCGATCAGTTGCTTATTTTTATGGATATGAAATATGCCCCATTCCATCAGTTGGATCTTTTCCTAAACCCCAACGAAACAATTTATAAGCTTCACTTCTACTAAAGAACCTAAAAGCTAAAACAAACAAACTCAGCATCTACTTCATATGCAGGAGGACAGATCACAAAACATGGGCAACGGCCTCTTTTAATTGATGGGTCACAAACCTTTCGCTTTGCTGCATGGAACCAAGCATCTGCACACAAGGCATACATATCCGCACCAGTAAAATTCGGGGGGCATTTCTTTGCTATTGAATAAAGTGAGACATCTTCATGCAAAGTGAACTTCCGGGTGAGCGCCTTTAGAACCCTAGTGAAGGAGAGAGACTTCTTGAGAAATTTTTTATGGTGCATGTAATAACAAGGTAAAAAAAAAACATTAAAAGAGAACAATATACTAACCCCTCCCTGTAAGATGCATCCGAGTTGACCCCTACATATAGCAACTTGTCAAACCGGCCAGGTCGAAGAAGGGCTGGATCAATGAGATCGGGTCTATTGCTTGCTCCAATGATGAACAGGTCCTGAAAGGACACAAACAAGCATGAGTAGCAAGAGGATCACAATGAGCACTAACATGAACTCTTAAATTGTAAATAATATATTACCTGTGTAGAATCACTTAGGCCATCAATCTCTGCAAGCATCTGGTGAGAAATAAAATGTTTTATAGAAATCATGATGAAGTAAAATCCCAAAAAGAAAAAGGAAGAGAATCTTCCAACATCAACTAGTAATTGTCTTTACCTGAGAAACTACTCTATCCATCACACCTCCAGAATCTCCAGAGGCACCTCGAGCGGGAGCAAGAGAATCAAGTTCATCAAAGAAAATAACACAAGGACGTGCTGATCTGGCCTGCATCCGGATGTGTCTCATTATTAGCAGCTTGGTTGCCGAGTACAAACGAACTGTGGAAGGAAAGCAAAGTCCCTCCAAGAAAATCTTCTTAATGGATAACCCGAAGACCATAAAAAATTAATTTATTGCCTTGCCTTCTGAAAGATGTCTCTGACATTTTTCTCTGATTCTCCTATATACATGTTGATCAACTCAGGCCCTTTCACGCTAAGAAAGTTCAAGGAGCACTCTGTTGCAACAGCTTTTGCTAACAAGGTCTGAGATTCAAGAGAGAAAAAAGTTAGGTAATCATACTTTTTCCTTGAAATAATAAGCATTGTCATCTGTTGCTTCTCACTTTCCCTGTTCCTGGAGGGCCATACAGAAGGACGCCAGAGCGCTTTCGCAACCCAGAGGAAAATAAATCCTTGTGCAGGAGCGGTAACTGCAACAACAATAACCTTGTATAAGTTACTTTGATTAACAGGGTCCGGAAAGAGTCCATCACTGCTATCTTCGGGGGGCCACAGAACGTCACAAACTGGAACCCATGATTAACTTCCCCTGAAACTTACCACCTAGTTTTTCCTGAGATGACTTTTATACTTCCAAGACGAGGTAGGTCCTATTCATTTCCACTGAATCTAAGAATAAAACCTCTTAAGAGATTATTTTTATGTCGGAAATTGTGCATGGAACAAAAAACAAGTAAATTCCAGCGGCTTGATAACCAAAGCATGATTTTGCAAGAAAGGAAGTCGAAATTTCCTGTGTAGGGTATTTACTAATGTTCAACAGAATAAATGCATCACATTCACCGGAAAAATAAACAACAAATGTATCACCAGCCAAGGAGACAGTCGCCACTGTCTGATTGCAATACCAGTAAATGAGACAGAGCTACTGTCTTAAATCAAGATATGCCAGGATTTCTCACCTGAACAGTATCCAGAATTGATTTCTTCACATCCTCAAGACCCCCAACATCTTCCCACTTTATGTTGGGAACCTGCAGCAATGAAAAGTCTCACAGTTTTAGACATCATTCAGTAGATAGCAAGCATAAACCGTTAGCTTGGATAAAATTTGGAGGTGACATCAATGTTTAGGATCACAACTGGTGAGCCAGCCTACCTTCGGGGTACCCAGTGCTGATGCATTTCTCTTCTTAGAACGGTTCAATGCTTTGTCCAGACATTCCTTATCCAGAACCCGAGTTATGGCTCTGTCTGAGTTATTACCGTGCAATTCTTCAACAGTAGAAGAGGTATCAGAGTCCTCGGTCTCAACCTTGTCCACGGGAACATCTTCTTTACATATCAGGTTTGCACCAGCATCAGCTACTAAGGCATTCAGATCCCTTGGCATGAAACCAGATGTCTGCCCAACTACATCCTTTACAGTACCATCGAGCCCACTCTACAAGAAACGGCAATCCAATCTAGTCAACAATTATGGCTAACATTTTGAAAGCTAGAAAATATAATTACTTGCAAGATACTGACATAAAAGGACCCATACAAAATTAGGGTTGATAACCAATATTTTGAAAACCAAAGCAATATAACCAGATTTACAAGCAAGAATCAAGATATTGACATGAAAAAACCCACATGAAATTATCAATATTGTTCTAAAAGGATTAGGTTCCAGTTGGAGTATTACCCACTGGTAGATTCTGTATGATCAACTTAAAGTCGTCTTTATAGTTACCGGGTCAATGATATCATTTACCAAATCCTTCTCAACAAGCACCCTAATTGTCACTCAACAAGTATGCAGAACAAAAAATAGATTATCGAGAAACCAAGGACCTTGCTGTGTAGAAAGGTCTTAGATTCTAATTTAGAGTTGCTGAACCATATAAATGACAAGACATCAATTTTCCAGAAATCCATCATCAAACAGATATACTCAAGCAAAATAGTTGAGCAAACAAAGAGATAAAAAAGAACAAACACATAAAAAGTCTGGCATACATTCGAAAGGTGCTCTGAATCACTTTGTAGTAACTGGGAGAACATTTCTGTTCTCTGTTCTTCAGATAAAGGACCCATGCTTATCTCATGGCTGAAGCAACGTCGAATAATTGGTGGTAGACCTTCTGAACTTTCTGAAGCGGCAACTAACAGCACCTGATGCTGCTTCATTTTGTACTCGAGGGGCTGCATCGTGCAAGCATGCAGATAAATATCTATTAGAGTCCCTAAAGCAGTTTAAAGTTACTTTCATATCTTTCAGACAACTGATAGAAAGAGGGCCCCTGGATTTAGTCAAATCCTGGAAACTATAGCAGCTTAGAAACTAAATCTCACTACAATTTGTCAATGATGCATGAAAGAGTTTCTGCAAAGATCTGTCAACAGTAGAAAATACACATAGTGTCAAACTTTTTCTTGCAATTATTATGTTATTAATGATATCTACACCCCACTTCTACTAAAAAAACGAGCTAACTTATTCATCAACAATTCAGAAGAAAACTGCTCACAAAGCTGTCTCTTACAAGATTTTGATTTGATCTATCTTCATAGTTCTCAGTTTGAGCACCTGGTTCAGTGAATTCCCTTATAACTGATGCAACCTCAGAGGTGAGACCAATATGGTCATTTGGTGAACCGTCATGAGAGATATCCCGGAATACGTCAAAGTGACGAAGTATAAGTATTGCAGGAGAGTATCTGTTTGAAAAGAATGTTAGCACTACAACAATGTGACGCGAAATATCCAAGGACATAATAGAAGGAGTTCCGAAAAGCAACAAATTATGTAGTATTTGAGCCACCACACTCGACCCATTTTATTGAACCAAAAGTCACACAAAAAGGATCAGCAAACACAGAAAAGATCATTCCATGAAGACCTACAATGACTGTTAGTCATACCACAAGCCAACAGCTTCACCTTTGAGCTGTCTTGAATGCTTGAGCTAGTTCAGCAGACATCTTCCTATCAGCGGATGCTGTTAGATTATGACAGCTGAATTCCACCACATGAAGACCCAAACGACAAGCAACAAATTTAACAACCGTCCTTTTTCCGCAACCTGCAAAAGTATGCTATTCGTCTTGTTATGCCCTGCATGTGGTTTTCTATAACATTGTTGTTTTATCCGGAAGGAACATAGCATGACAACACAAGACATACCAGGAAGACCGTGCAACAGGACTGCAACTCTAAATTTGGATGATAGAGCAGAGGGGCATAAAGTTGGAGTAAATATTGATGCCAAAATCTTTACTGTATCTGCTTGTAGAGGCATATGATTCTTGGGTAAACCAATCAGGAGATCAGGGGGTAGAGCAGAGCGAACCGTCCCACCAAGCACAAGGGCTGTTCGAGTGCAGTTGACACGTAGAAATGCTTGATCTAATGGCTCCATGGCCACAACCTGAAACCATGAAGAATCTTGCTATGAGGACCTGGATACACCATATGATTTGGCATTATCAGATGAAATCAGGCACCAAAAATAACCTTGAAGTAAATAGTGTTGCCATTTCCATTTTGTAACCTTTGACTGCAATGAACACAGAAAGTTGAGTGGCAGTCCCAATTTATTTGAATGCTGAAGACATCACCTACTGCTAGATGTCTGTCGACTTCAAAGTATGTCTGCAATGCTGAATCAATCATTGATTGCCGATATTCATCTTCAATTGAAGAACTTCCCTTCAAAGATTCAAGAATGCCACATTCTGGAATCTTAATGAACGATACCCTTAAGTGCGAGGCATATCTTGGAAATTCACTCAAGGGTTCCAACCCTACACTGACTACAGAATCTACATTGACTTCTCCAGGCAAATTGTCATCCCCTTTGGACTTGAAAAATGATGCCAATGTCTCATCGCCGAGGTGAACAAGAGACTTGAGGCAAGATATGTGCAAGTCTAGGTTAAAAGCTAGTAGTGGAGAAATATATGCAATTTCCTGGTCTAGCAGTAGAGTGTCATCCGGAGGAAACTTGCATGAAGGCAGGAGAAGCATTGTAGGGGAAGAAGCAGAAGTTGCTTGTTTTACACTAGAAGTATGGGGATGGTCCTTCGGACGATCCAGAACAACCACCTGGGCAACCCTTGCCAGATTCGTCTCAATGTTCTTGACAAGCACCTAGCAGGAAAATCAAAGAATCATCCCTGTCAGAAGATACTTCAATCCAAACAGCCAATTACATACATCGCCGAAGAAATGCGAGAAACTTGCGCGAAACTCAGAACACCAATCTTGACGAATTCCCTATCAGTCTGAAACAATTTCTCAAGATTGACCTAATTGAATTCCAGAGAATGGTCTAAGCAGGCGAGGAAAGCTCACCAGGGAACCGGACGTTACTGCGAGCTTCTTGAGAGCAGAGAGCGAGAGCCCAAGCAAAGCAGAATCATCGAGAGATGTTGGCTTGGAACCAGAAACGTTTGTTCTGTCCAAAGAGGAACGGAGAATTCCACATGGCAGCTGTAGGGTGTGGAAGAAACACTGACCGGCGAGCTTGTCGTAAGTGGCGGCGTATCGTTCGCCATGATCACCGAGCTGGGAGGAAGTGAGAAGAGAATTAACGAGGACTTTCGTTGAAGAAAGTACCAGCGGCTTTCTCCTGCTCCTTCCCTCCATTGGCAAGTTCAGAGTCTTAGCTCAACGGGACAGGTAAGACGGGGAGAGAAGGAAGAGAGGGGCAGGAGCGATTGAGGCGGACGAAGAGCACTCCAGGGTTCACATAGAGACGGATACTGCCCAGCCAACGACCATTAACCGTTACACAATTACGCAAATCAATGAAAGTGATGAGCTTACACCAGTGTCAAAATGTCAAATTTTAGGCTAGTTTAGTAGATTTGATCATTTTATCCTACCCCAAAAAAAAAAAAAAAGATTTGATAATTTTATTTACAACTCGTCAATTGTATGAGAGCAGCAAGATCGTATACGCAAGAAGAGGTTCGTCTCCTATTACGTGTTCGGTCTAATTGCTCTCTGCAGCAAGTTGGCTCGTTAAAAATGTAAGCCTTACATGATTTCATGATTTCTTGTCGGTTTGTGGGTCAAATTTGCCATCAAATTTCTCAAATTTGGTACTTTGGAACATCCATTAGAGGGGTTTTCTTTTGCTTTTTGGAACTTGACCCACCATTGAAGATGGTGGTATAATTGATGACAGATCGAGTCATCGTGATTCACCAAAAACACATAAACGAATAATGAAAGCAAGTAAAACACACACGATATACTTAGTATCTCCGACATTTGGATAGTCCACAAGAGAGTTTGACCTCTCCGACCTCAGATCTTATTTCGTCTCAAATTGATAGTCGACTACAACACATACAAAGGACATATATGATGCTCATGCAAACCCTAACCCCATGCAACCTCGCTTAGCTTAATGGGTTATATACCAAGTCCCAATAAGTCTAAACAAACCAAAAAAGGACTACATACATATGTACAAATTGGGCTAAACCAATATGCTCAATAGCTTCCCCCAAATTGATGTTACTAGCGAAGTATCAATTTGCTAGACATGTACCAATAACGACTAGAAGATAAGGCTTTGGTGAAGAAATCCACCGCCTGGTCTTCAGCTGACAAATAATGTAGAACCACAACCTCTTCGCGATTCAGATCCCGAATGTAATGAATATGAATTTCGATGTGCTTTGTCCGATCATGCAAGATTGCATTGACAACAATATGAATTGCATTGGTATTATCCACAAAGAGAGGCATAGGCGATACACAAAAAATGTCAAAATCAGTAAGCAAGCGATGGAGCCAAACACATTCGGACCAACCTTTGACATTACCCGATACTCAACTTCAGTGGACGACTTAGAAATCTTGTCATGCTTCTTACACTGCCAGAAAATAAAGGCCTCTCCAAAACACACACACCATCCACTAATAGAACGATGAGTATCAACACATCCTGCAAATCATAGTTAGAAAATGCATGCAACTCAAACTTACCATCCCAATGAAAGAAGAGACTTATGTCCTTCGTCTATTGAAGACAACACAGGATGGTGCACAACAATGAGATGAAAATCACGAGGCTATTCTATGAACTGGCTGACCACCTGAATGACATAAGATATATTTGGACGCGTATTAGTAAAATAAAGTAAACTCCAAAGAGATATTGGGATCCATCTGCAAGCAACTATCCAATATCATGACTGAGCATGACATTGACTTTCATATGTGAGGTAGTTGACCAACTAGTATCAAAATGACTGTCATTGAGTAAATCATCAATATACTTATACTTATGATGGTTCGGGAAAATGCCATTCAGTGTCCAATTAACTTCAAAGTGACAAAAAGTATGTCAAGGAACCAAGTTCCTTGAGGTTAAATGTTATAAACCAACTGGTCCCAATAACTCAAGTTGTTGGGAGAGGCCCATGTAATGATACTTTACCACTTTCTTACACGCTCCCTCAAACGAAAGCCGACTCATGGGCTTGAAGTTTGCACAGGCCCGCCATATCATGTGCTTGAAGACAACGATTAATATTGGAGGTCGTGAGGACTTGAACCATGATTTCAAGGATAAACCCGCTCTGATACCATGTCATAAACCAACTGGCAACTGGTCCCAATCACTCGAATTGTTGGAGAGGCCCGTGTATAGTACTTAACAACTTCCTTACATTAAATGTTGCATGAAGATTATTAGTTAAGGCGCGAATACCCCCAACATCATCTCTAATTACAACCATATCATCGACATATAGTGATAAAATAACAAGACATGTAAGCCACTGCCAAGTGAACAAGGAGGGATCATTTAAGTTTTGGTGAAAACCTAAACCTATGATAGTCTGCTTAAATTTCTCGAACCAGCCTCGAGGTGCAAGTTTGAGCAGTATAGAAAGTGATGTAACCGGCAGACTTGTGAAGAAGAACCGTGATAGTATAGGCAGGGACGCTCCATTCCATATAAATAACCTCTAGTAAGTCGCCATAGAAAACACATTTTTAACTTAGAGTTGAAGTTGGAGGTGGCAAGTATGATCCATATCAATGAATCTCATCCAATCTGTTCATTAAAACTTTAAATATAAAAACCATCCACTTGGCTCTCCGCTCCGTGAAACCTGAAACTATAACCGTTTTCCATTGCATCGTCTGCCACCGCGCAGAGCCCACCGGGAACTCCATCCCGAAATCGAACCGGCCACCAGACTGTCTCTACTCCATCACTTTAATCATTCCTTTTTTCGTTTGTTAGCACTTAGCAGGCTGGGGGTGCCAATTGACATGAAACTCAATGATATGTCAATTGACATTTCTAACTCAGATTAATACTTAATTAATAGGTCTAATTTTGTTTCCTGAGTTCTTTTTGAATTTCAATTAATTAAGTTAAATGACATTGCCAATCTCTTCCAGGTATCACACTGCGTGAGTCCTTCAATCTCTTAACTTCCTTTATATATATGTGCTTTTATTTGTCTATGATTTAACTTCTACAATATAGGTATGGAGATTTGTTGGTTGATGACTAGAACACAATGTGTAACATGAGGGCTTCAATGTATATATAGGAGAAATGACATGTTTAAGTGCATGTGCTCCAATGTCATGGTATTTCCTCGAATAATTTTGCTTTTCATCTCATTTGAAAACCTTATTTACGACACTCGAATGTAACGAAATGACATGTTTGAGTACATGAGTTTTCAAATAGTGGCTTCAACTTTAAATAGTTAGTCATGATTCTCCCTCATGGTTTCTCAGAAAAAAAAAAGACTACAACCGATTGAATGAGATAGTTCACATTTAATCGGTTTAATTTCATACTTTACGATTATGATTGTCAATCCACTAGATATTATGATTCAACAAAAACTATCGGCATTGTTGTCTAGGCAACAAATCCTCTTATTTGTTTGAGTGTAAAATATCATCATGATATGCAAAAAAAAATCTCATGATACGTCTTTCAACATGTTGTTTTCTGCATTTTTTGTTATCACTTTAATTTATGATTTTATGATCAATAGGAAAGTGAAGTGGAATGAATTCACGTGATAACATCAACAAGAGAAGGTTCTCGTAACAAATTATTTGCATCGATGACACTGCCACACCATCACCTATGTGGAAGAGTGACAAGAAGCAAAATTTATCATGGACCTCCCAAATTCCGTTAAGCATGATCCACAACATTCTACAACCTATTTTCCATGGAAAAAAATTGTATCATGGCGCACTTTTAATGTTTGTAGTGTGGTTATCAATTGTCCCTCTTTTGGTCTTACTTTTTTCTTTATAAAATTTAGGAATTTTCCTTAGTGCTCTAAAATAATTTAGTTAACCTTTTTGTTGTTTCGCATTGATGATATTCGATTCTTCTTTTCAACATTGGTCTACCTAATATTTTTTTTTATTGCATGCAGGGCTACTGAAATAAGGGCTTGGCAATCTTGAGGATTAATGACACAAATATTGTTTTTTTTAATTTACCACTAATATTACAAATTAAAAACTATTGACACAAATATTGTGTTTTTTAGTAAGGATTGGGGCGGGACCACCTGAGACTCAGGCGGGACTGATATTTTACCCAGTCCTGGGCGCTGGCGCCCCAGTCTCAAGCAGCCCCGCCTCAGTCAAATTTTTTTAATTAGTCCTAGGCGCTGGCGCCCGAGACTCAGGCGGGAGCGCCCCAGACTCTTTTTTTTTTAAAACTCGGACGGCCCCCCTCCCCCCTTATCCCCTCCCACACCACACATCCTCCTCCTCCCTTCTTCTTCCTCCCCCCCAACCCCGCGAACCAGAGACGGCCTTGCCTCCCGCCGCAACTGCTACCGCCCCAGACCTCGGCGCTGCCGCCGCAGACTCGGGCGCCGCCGTCCCAGACTGAAGCGCCGCCGCCTTTGACAGAAGCGCCACCGCCTTTGACTGAACCGCCGCCGCCCGAGATGTCCTCCGGCGAAGAACCACTCGCCGCCGGCAGAGGGAGAGGTCGGCGAGGTCGTGGTGGAGTCGGCGGCCGTTTGCGCGGTGAGACTCTCGTCGGCAGCTTGATTTTTTTTAATGTTTTGTGTTTTTTTTAATGTTTTGTTGCTTTGTTTTTGCAGTTCCTAGGCTTATGGATCCTTATTCGATGAGATTACCGCCGGCGACAATTGATCCAAGTCCGGTCGATCCGACACTTCTTTGGGGACATGGCCAACATCGTATTGACTCTGTTTGGACAAACGAGGTAAGTATTTGATAATTATTCATGTAAAGTTAATTAGCTAATTAGATTATTTTAGGTTGTGAACTGAACTGTTAGGTGAAATTAGTATAATTACAAATTAGTATAATTTTTTGTTAGATAAGACAGATTAGAATTTATTAGGTGAAATTAGAATTATTACGAATGAAAATGAATTAATATAAGTTTTGTGCATTATAGGCTGGTGAGCGATCGTACCATGTTCGAGGTACGACCATTTTAGTACCTTACCATGAGCTTTATCGGCCATATCTCGAAGCGGCAGGCTTGTTAAGTGTCGTGCCCCTAGTCCCTATGAACCCCGATGCGAGTTTGATTACTGCGCTCGTAGAGCGGTGGCGCCCCGAGACGTCGACCTTCCATCTACCGTGTGGTGAGATCACGATCACGTTAGAGGACGTTGTTACACTGTCCGGTCTGGCGATCGACGGTGATGCCGTCGTAGTTGATATACCGGATGAGGAGTGGTCGGCGATCTGTTTGAGACTGTTGGGACGAGTTCCGACCGATCTTGTAGGCAGTGTCGCTGTTGTTAGGATTGTTTGGCTGAGGGTTGAATTCAGTCATCTGCCGGAGAATGCATCACAGGAGGTTATAGAGCAGTTTGCACGAGCTTATGCTCTATCTCTGCTTGGAGGTGTACTTTTCTCGGGTCGGTCTGGAAGTACGGTGCACCTACAGTACCTACTTCTGATTGAGGATTGGGAGAGAGCTGGACGGTTTGCCTGGGGAGCTGCTGTTTTATCCTACCTGTACCGTGAGATGGGTAGGTCGCCTTTGCACATTACGCATACTGGCACTTCTCTTAGCGGTGACCTTGGTGGATGGGTTGCCCTACTGCAGTTTTGGGCGTGGGAGCGATTCCCACATCTGGCACCTCGAGACGAGAGCACAGGCCACCGAGGATGCATTCCCACGTGGTCTTCGATGGCTTTCGGCCAACAGTCGTCAGTATGGTGACCAGCTATTCCAGTACAAGCTGTGGTTTGACGCGATGGACACCGTGGTGGTTAGTATATAACATTTCATTTTATAGAATAGTTTTCATTTATTTTATTTTTTTAGATTTCGGGATAATAACGTTAATTTTTGGATTTTATGTAGTGGCAACCTTACTTTGAGAGAGCACTTCATCTCGGAGGTAGTGTGCTACCGTCTGAGACATTTCGAGCAGTAGTGCCACTTATCTGCTTTTCATAGGTTATGTGGCATCATCCAGACCGCGTGCTCCGGCAGTTTGGCATGAGGCAGCATGAGCCTCATCCGCCACATTCTGAGGCTGAGGTTAGGTTTTTTCTTCGTTGGCCACCACTTCCTCCTCGGTTGCTCCCACTCCCACTAGCTTGGCCACCGCAAGTTGATGCATTATGTCCCGCTTGGTTACAGTTGCTGCACACTTGGTGTGATGCACCCTCCCTTGGCCAGTCCATCTCGTTGTGAATCCTTGTAACTCGTGGCCTCCCCGGCTTCCTAATCATGTGCACATTAGGATGGAGAATAGGACCATTATGCTTCTTCCAACCCTTAGGTTCACCAAGAGGTGCGAAACTTGTCCCATAACAAGCCATCACTGTTTCCAGCTTGTAGACATTGTTGACAAACCTATACGCATTAGCCCCCATTCGGTTGCAAGCTGCAATAGCATGAGAGCAAGGAATTTTAATTCCTTGAAATTTACCACAAGTGCAAAATCCTGCCCGGTTTTGATCGTCAAAGTGAACTGTGAGTGTGTTTGACCCTGTCATGTTGAAATTGTTGGGAGGAGTCTGAACTACATAGATGCCTTGACCTCGATCAAGAGCTGTCACAGAATGTCCAATTGCCTTTTGTGACCTGTACTTCATCAGCTCTTCGCACTTTGTGGAGTACTGTGAACCGCCACTTCTAATTTCTGCTCCTGTCTCCAACCTATACTTATCGAATTTCTCCACCAATCGCCAATAGGTATGCTACACAAGAGAAGCTATAGGAAGTGCACGAATACCTTTGAAAATACCATTGACACTTTCTGCCATGTTGGATGTCAGGATAGAACAACGACCTCCACCATTGTAGTTATCATGTGCTAAACTCCAACGAATCTGATGTTGATCCACCCAGTTATCACATGAAATATTTCTATCAGCGGCCACCTTCTTAAATTGCTCAACTTGACGATCAAACTTCTCCAACCGTTTTTCTCCGGCTAACAAAATAAACCACAACACGTGTTAGATAAATTCATGACAAAATTACATGAAAACAAATAACAAAATTAAATGAAGAAAGCTTACCGACTCGAAATAGTTGATTATACATAATTTTGCTTTTAGTCTTCCTTTGCAAATTGCTTGCATAGTGTCGCATGCACCACCTTCACTCCCAACCTCTTCCGATGTTATTCATGGCTTCATAGAGTCCTGCATGTCTATCTGAGATGATGCATACATCATTTCGATCAGTCAAACCCTGAACCTTCCTCATGAACCATGGCCAACTCTCAGTATTCTCGCTCTCCACTATGGCAAATGCAATTGGAAAAATCTTCCTCCGGCCATCAAATGAGCTCGCCATGAGTAGCACTCCTTTATACTTCCCAGTAAGAAATGTTCCATCCACAACCATGACGCCTGGGCAATTCTTGAATCCATCTATACAAGGTCCATAAGCCCAGAATACTCGCTGAAATATTGAATGACCTGGTTGAGCCGAAGGAACTCTTATCCAATCAATCACCGATGTTGGCATTTTTCTCTTGACCACCCGCAAGAATGTTTGCAAAAAATCGTAGGATTCTTCCCAATTTCCATGCAACTTCTCCAATGCTCTTTGTTTCCCATACCAAGCCTTCTTGTAAGTAACTTGCATATTAAACTTATCTTTCAACTCGGCTTGAACAGTTAGAACACTCAGATTTGGTTGGGCACGTACCAAATGTTTGACGGCCTCAGATATCATGTCGACATCAAGATGGCGATGATCCGTCGGTTGAGTCGTACTGCTACAAGAATGCACCAACTCAGCTTTTCTCACAGTCCATTCGCCCCCAACATCTCGACATCCAAGGACAATTCTCATCCTTGTGCCTCAAGCATCTGACCTTCCATATTGAAGGTGACGACTCCACCACGCCATATTGAAAGTTGCGTTGTAGTGCGTGGTGTTTAATCGCCATCTGTGCAGCTTGTTTCGAGTGAAATATCTGCCCCTTGTAGAATTCTCCTTCAAAACTATCAACAATAGGCATTGGAATTACGCCATATGAATCAGCAAGTGCAAATTCTTCGTCCTCTTCATTACCCTGCAAGTAAAAATATGGAGGATAATTAAGCTGCTCTCCTTCCTCCTCCTCCTCCTCCTCCTCCTCCTCATCTTCCTCCTCTCCGTCATCACCGTGATCATAGTCATGATCGGATGGCACGCTCCATGTATCATCTTCTTCCTCTCCACCCTGATCCTCACTGAGCTCAACATGTATCTCTGCACCCAAACAATAAGGATTTTGTGCCATAAAATTCCAAAGCACATCCAAGCTATCATCATCCACAATAGGTAACGCATAATGAAATAAAACATCATTCTGCCATTCTGGAAGACGGTAAGTGAAACCTGTGATCACATCACTATCTTTTACTGCTTCGTCTCTGCGCCGTATTCTCGGAATTAGAGTCTCACAAAGTTTGTGATATGTGACTCTGGATGGAACCGTCAACTGAAAACTACTACCACCAACGAATTTGACGCCCAAATTATCCTCTACTTTCTCCGATTTCCACCGAACAACTAGTTCAAATCTTCTAAAATCACTACAAAAAAACAAACTCGCTAATTAAAAACTAAACACAATCATAATAGCATTTGAATAATATAATTACAAAAATAAATGTGTCTCTTACCTATTAGTCATTTTTGCAGCAGCAACCAGAGCTCTCTCCTCTATTTTGGACGATTTTTTTTGTGGTGTGAATCTGAAACGAAATAGTCTGGGTTTTATAAGGTGGGTGGCCAATGATTTCCCACCTACTCGCCTCAGTCTCGGGCGCCACCGCCTGGGATGATTTCCCACCTACTCGCCTGAGTCTCGGGCGCCACCACCTGAGTCTCGGGCGCCACCGCCTGAGTCTTGAGCGCCGCCGCTGCCAACTAAATAAAACGGTCCAAAAACCAAGCTAAAGCGGCAGCGCCTGAGTCTCAGGTGTCCCCGCCGATTTTTATCTCTAAAACACAATATCTATGTCAATAGTTTTTAACTGGTCATATTCGTGGTAAATTAAAAAAAAAACAATATTTCTGTCATTATCCTCAATCTTGCCTTCTATTTGAAAAACACGGAAAAAATAATAATCACATAGAGCCAAAGGTGAAATAGAGAAGAAAAATGAAAATAAACCCGGCCATGGTCGGGCTTCAAACTAGTTATACAACTAATCCAATCCATTTTATCCAAATCCAATTGGATTGGTGGATCCATGGATTGATTCATGGATCCAAATGACAAATTATAATTTAGTATCTATACTTTTTATTTTGGTACCTAATTTCATTTTTTAGACGAAAATATCACTGGAAAATTAGGTTTTGGTACATAAATTTTTTATTATAACATTTTAGTACCTAAACTTTTCAAAATTTACATATTGGTCCAAGATTTCATATGATCCAATCTATTATTTGGATCAATCCACAATTTCATATGATCCAATCTATTATTCCGCCAATCCATTTGATCCAGTCCACTTTATCCATGGATCTAATCTAATTGTCGCCTCTAGTTGTGGTAGAGGCCAACATTCCATTGCTGTCACTAGGGGTGACAATTTTGCCCAAACTCATGGGTATTTTACTATTCAACCCAATTTGTTAGATATGAGTTCCAAATAGATCGTAAGTAAGTAGAATTTGATGAGTTCAATACCATACCCATTCATTTCGGTTGGATTTTTAATATATGAATTTGAGTTTGAAAGCACCCTCAATCTCACGAATCTCCTTTCAAACCATTACTAAATGAATATTCATACCCAACTCATGCTCATTTAAAATATAAAAGCAATATTCGTACTCTACTCAAACCCAACTCAAATTTATACTTCACTCATACCCTGCCCATAAAATTACCAAACCCTGCCCATAAAATTACCAAGGATGGACATTTACCATCCTGGCCGCCACTGCAATGAAAGTGCAAACTGTATTCATCACCACGAAAATGCTCGGTATAATCAATACCAAACTCTGCTTTTGCATCTAAAACCCTATAACCAAAATACTAAAAGTGTCCGTATTCTACTCTGATTTTGTATCATCATCCTTCCGCCATGTGTAAGGGCGCGCCTTTGGCTAGTTGGTCCGAGTCTGGGAGGATTGTACCACAGAAAAGTTCCTTACATCTTTCAACCGATTATTGAAGTGTTGCTTTGAGGAGCCCCATTCGCATGAGAAATATATGGCATAAGATGAGCTTACACCGCGCAACACTTCTTCCCTCCCTTCTCATTTGCAGAAATGTCGATAGGGAAGAAAACTACAATCTTATTGTATGATACAGACTCCCGTCAGTCGACATCCACCAAACTACAGCTACAAACATAAAAAGAGCAGAGGCGAGCCGACGTCCACCGCATGCATGATGCATCAGTGGCTGATGGCTGGAACTATATACAATACTAGCCACATGGCGCGTATATATGCCCTCAGATGCAGACACTCCCATCTCATGATGCAGGTTTCTTGGACAGTAGGGTTTCCAAAGACCTAGGGTCAGTAACTGGAGGACTGCAAGTGAAGTTCTGACAGACGAGACCAACAACCTTATCAGCTGAAAAATTCTTCTTCGCCATTTCTGCGATGCTGCTGTAGTTCTGTTCCCAAACCTTCATCTCTTCATGGTCGGAAGGATCAATATGCATCACCTGTCAACAATAAGAATTCACAGAGATATTACACTCCAGTTCTGCCATAACACCAACACTTTGTCCAGCAGCAGAAGAGAAGCACCAAAGCTCACATTTCTGTTGGGATCGAATGAGGCATGAGCAGCAGCAAGCATGTCGTCAAATTCCTTCGATGACCTGCGGCCGACAAGCACAACTTGGGTCCCATGAGGCAGAGAGCACATATCTGCAGCACAGCACATCAGGGGTACTGCCATAGCCATGTCTTTTAACCGGCCCTCGAAAACTGCCTGCATCGTCATTTACCGCAAGTTTCAATAGATTTTCATAATTCAAGAAAACTTAAACACTGGGCAATCATGTGCAGCATTATTCGTACCAATAAATGCTCTGCGTTTTGCCGGTAACGGTTGGATTTATTCCCTGAAGTCATGGATGCCAATCTTATGAGATTAATTGCAGAGACCGAGTTCCCTGAGGGCTCTGCCCCATCGTGGTCTTCCTTCACTCGCAGGAGAACTGAAGGGTCCTCCCCCGTTGTATTAAAGTATCCCCCTCCTATTCTGTCCAAGAACAATTCATCCTGAAAGCAACCAAATAAGTTCCTCCAGTTACAACTGAGCTCACCGCAGGAAGGATGGAACTAAGGCAAACTACCATTTATTTACCTGGGTATTCTGCAGTTCAGTAGCCCAAACAAGCCAATTGGTTCGACCACCGTACTGATACAGATCCAACAGCCCAGAAATAAGAAATGCATAATCATCTAAAAAGCCAGGAGCTTTTGATGGACCATTTCTGTAGCTGTGCTGGAGTCTACAAGTCTGTTCATCATACAGGTGCCTTCTGATAAAAGATGCCGCCTTTTCTGCTACCTCCAAGTATTCCTTCGGCTGCAATTTGTACAACCAACCAAGCAAAATGACATCAACAAGATAAAACATATCTATTTTGGATCAATAGATTAACGACCTAACTTGTGCACTTGCCAGCAACCAAAACTTCTTCTTTTTTTTTATAAGAAGCCAGCAACCAAAACTTGACTACGCAATCAAGCCAACAAAAAATGCAAGTATCTGAGAAAAAGACAGGTAAGAGCTTACATCACAGCCAGTAAGTGGGAAATTATATCTTGTGCTCGGACTTTCATGCTTCAGAATTTTAGATGCTCTAGCGAACGCTGAGATCGCAAGACCATTCCATGATACAATTACCTAACAAGCAGCCAGACCATTACAAAGTGGCATCACATGCAAATGGATAAAAGAGGAATCATCCTTCTTTTGAAGGGAGGAATCATCTAACAGACTATGATTTTGCAGGATACCTTATCATCCAAATGTGGCCTAGGCCGTCTTGACCTCACTTCAAAGAGCTTTCGCCTGCATTCACCTAGAATCTCGAGATATTTCTCCACAGGCATGTCATACTTTGATGCCAAAGCAAGTATATCATTCAACTCTATCAGTACATTCTTCCCCTTAAATTCGTTGTGTGGATCACTCTTTCTAGAAAGATCACAGTTCCCGAGGGGCTTTATGTAATAATGATCTTTGAAAAGACTTGCATGCTCTCCAAGGATATCGTCGACCTTCCAAGGAAAATCAGAATCAGTAAAGCTAATCGACCTTTTTACTTACCATAAGCCTTACAGTCTATTAGCATTGTCAGAACGACCCAACTAAACCTTGTAACTGATAGGACTTATTCTACCGCCAACTAAACTGTGAACTACATGTTTCTAACTTGCACAGACAAATATTTACAAAAGTAAAGGCACGCAACATGCAATATGCTAAACCTGAAAAAAATTGGAGATAAGAAAACCTCTTTGCTAGCCCATATGTAGAAAGCTCCTTCTTTCTTCAGTTTATCACCTTCATTCTCGGCACTGTCGGCATCTTCTGCTGATAATATTTCACCTTCCCCTCCAATCATGTCTCTCCTCAAATAATCGAGGATGTCGCGGCACAAACATGCATAGAAGACATCGTTTGAGATGGTGAAGGCGTCCAAATATACACTAGCAAGTTGACCCTGATCATATAACATCTTCTCGAAATGAGGAACTGCCAGCGAGACAAGCAAAGCTCGGATAAGTCCACAGTAGAACCAACCAAAAAGAGCTGTTAACAACAAAACCTTCTTTGAGAAAATGATGCCACCAACCATGCCAGCGTTCGTCCACACTGTATCTGTGGAAGCCACCTCCAACATGATCATGGATTCCTCCTTTTGCCATGCATTGCAAGCTGAACATAACCATTGCCTGGGTTTCCTTTGCTTTACTTATTTTCCCAGAATTATCCAGATTCTTAGAATAATAGAGCATCAGTTGGATCTCCACGGGTCGAGGAAATTTTGGTGCAGAACCAAAACCACCATACCGTGAATCATAGCTTTGAGAAAGCTGCAAAATCAATGAATCAAAGAAGTGTGACTACAATATAGCTTGATTTTAGAATATGAACGTTCATGCCTTATGTCGATCCTGAAACTAAGAACCATGATAAAGCCCAAATTAGAGCTTCCAAGTTCCAACATCTAGCAGCACAAGAAGACTTAGAGCAGTTGTTGGTTACACTAATAGTAAAATCTCAGACGAATCGAAAGCTAATATCAAGCAGGATAATTGTTGTGATTGGTAAGCCCACGGGAGGCAAGGAAGGGAGCCCTACTAATATCGAACACAAAGATAAAAACTGGGTTGGTTTAGAAACTAGCATCAATATCCATACCTGCTCCGCGCACAGACGCAATGCATTTTGTGGAACACCATCTTGAAGTGTATTTGAACTTGCAGTTGCTGATAACGCTTCTGAGAGCTGTTCGATAGCAAAGTTTCCACTTTGAGTCAGCATCTCCCTCTTATTATCCCAAGCATCCTTCACCTTTCTGACAAGAGAAGCAAGTCACTGATCCAGATAACAAAAAATCATATTGAATCCATGAGATAAGCAAACATTAAAATTTCCACTGAAGACACAAAGATGCTAATTACCTATGTCTAAGTTGTGATCTCAAAGTTTTTTCATATAACTGCTATTCAGAAGTGGTTTATATGACACACAAAATGAGTGATTATTAAAAATCTCATATAAGAGTTATTCAGAAGTAATAAACATGACATACACGAATAAAACTGCAATCAAACCCCCGCCCCGGCCCCGACCCAGTCAACACGGGGAATCCCATGTGGGTATGAGTAAAACCAGCAAAAAGTTTGATGGGTATGGATCAGGTATGGTTTTAGCCTCCCGCTCCATACCCGTGCCACCAAAAGTATTTCTTCACATGAAATTAGAACATAGAAAAAGTTAGACAGTATGAACTTGTCATTATTTTAGGAAAGTAGACCGATCACAAGGATCAAGGCGGCTCACCGAAGTATTGTCTTAAACCCTGGTCTTCCGTACTTGTCATCAGGAGGGAAGTAAGTTCCACCCATCAAAGGTTTCAAGTCCGGGGAGAGGAACACGCTGAGTGGCCACCCTCCACCACCATATAAAGCCTGTACAAATGTCATATATACCTGAAAACAGCAAACCAGCTACTCAGTGGCATTGCTAGTACCTAAAGCAGGCCAACAAACAAACATGCTTACAAATTCGATACAAAAAGAGACATTCGACGCCTTTCTTCTACATCCTCCATGGAAAAGAAACACCTTCCCAGTAACAATTCACAATCAAGAGGACTCACCTTATCAACATCGGGTCGCTCTTCCCGATCCACCTGCCGCAAATGGAACTGAGTTAACATCATTTCATTTTGAAACAGATAAAACTGTGCAAGGGCATTCGCACCTTGATGCTAACGAACCAGTCGTTCAACAATTTGGCAACTCCCTCGTCCTCAAAAGACTCGACCTCCATGACATGACACCTTGTGAGACAAGAGTTCAAAGTTGAAGAAACAATCGAGATATAGAGCCTCAATAGGAAAGGAAAGCCACAGACTTTTAAGAGCATCTTACCAGTGACATGTGCTGTATCCGACTTGGGAAGATAGATTACAAGGCAAACAACCCCCAACATCACCGAACAAAATTCAATCGAACATTAAACCCTTGAACGAAGAGGGATTGGGTAACTAATTTCAGTAGAGAGAACCGAGCAAGAAGAAGGCTAGAGGAGGAGAATACTTGAAAGGAAGATAGGAACGTCTCTTCTCCTTGCTTCAGCGAAAGCTTCCTCGCCCCATGGATACCAATCAACCTTTAACGGGGTTCAACAATAGGAAAAAAATTCATATGCAAAACGTTTTATTCCTATTAAAAATCCAAAATAGAGAGGAAGGAATAATTGAGGGGTACCGGATTATGAGCATGCTGAAGAAGGTAAGGGCTGTGCTCGGCCGCGAGACGGTTGGTGTGGGTGGAAGGATTGGAAGTGTTCCCTTCCGACGGGCGCTCGGCCATGGAAGAGGCCGCGAAGGTACGAAATCGACGCACAAGTGGAAGCGGAGGAGGAAGAGGAGGAATGGAGCGGCGGCGGCGGCAGAGTCGGTGTGCTGGAGAGCAGAGTGCGGCGAGTGAAGTGCGGAGGCAAGAAGGGGATATGAAGGTTCTGAACATGGAAGATGGAGGGTAATGGCGGAATTGGGGAGAAGAGGTGGGAGCAGAATTGTGTAGATTACTAGGGAGGAGGCGGGAGGAGGAAGGAGCGGCAGAGCAAATGGGGAGGAGACGAGGAGGTGACATTTGGCGATGACTCGGTTTGTTTAGTTAACCAACACCTGGATCATGTTTGGACACAGAATCCAGTCTGAACTCGGTCGGTTACTTTCTAACCGCCCTTGTATTAGCCAAAATCATCAGAATACTTAGAAACACGTTTCTAACGAGTTTTCGGATCGGATTGATATTTGAGAATTTACGGATCGAGAGAAAGAATTGAGGGATTATGGATGAGGAATTTAGAATAGTAAATTGGAGATTGAGGGAGAAGAATGGCCGACGGCCTATATAGATAGATGACGAGATTGAGAGAAGGAGAAATTAGAATTTTGAGAGATACTTTCTAAGTATTTCTTTCTTTGATTGATTTTGACGTAAAAACACACATAAAATTTATGTAGAAAATAGAGTAGGAAAATCTAATAATACCCCAGTTCCCAATTATAATTATGATTTTAACAGCAGCCCAGCGAAACACGAACCAAGATAGTGGGACGAAATGGTTTGACAGAGCAGGCAGAGTGGAGTTCGTGGACGAGAGTAGGAAAGTAGTAGAGAGTGCGCTTTGAGTTACTGTTAACAGAGTAATCGTGACGTGAAACATGCATGTATTACGATGGAAAAAAACAAAACTCAAGAACAGACGACTTCACGTTCTTACTATTGAATAAAACTGGAGGATAATTGAGGGCAACTACTACAAAGAACAAACTAAGCTCTCTACAACACAACCGAGGGCCTCAAAACCATTTTTTTACCTTAAACGTAAAATAGTCTGAACAGAAAAGGATTTGAAAGTCATAACTCATAACCAAGAAAGGCACTAAGATTGAAACCACCGTTTACTAGGCCTCTGCAACTGGTTTTCACCGGCAGCCTTCTCAGAGCTCTGCTTGCTGGAGAACTTAGACCTGTATTGTTCAATCAGCATGTCAAGCTTGTCTGCTACACCCTTTCCCGCAGCATGGTCTTTGTTCTTCTTCGGCCGTTTCCTTTGCTCTCTACTGTCCTCCCCATTCTGCTGCTGCTTCTCCCACTGCCTTTTCCGATTACCAGGTTTCGACCTAAGCTCGTCTTTCATAGTAACATCGCCTTTATCTGAATTTGCCAGAGAAGTCGTCCTGCCTTCCTCCTCTGTTGCCTTCCGTTTAGGGCCCTTCTTTGCTTTGAGTTTGGTACTGCCTTTGGATGTACCAGCTTCTTCTGCTTCTATGTTGCCTTCACTTCCTGGATTGCTCTTGTGCTTCTTGAAAGGTCTTTGCTCTCTTAAAGAAGATACACCGGAAGCACTATCAGGTTTTCTCTGAGTTACACGTTTCTTGAACCTCTCTTCTCTACTTGGATCTTCTGTCCGGATTGCACCATTATGTTGCACATTATCTGGATCACCACCATGGCTTTGCTGATTTTGGAATTGCATCTTGGTATTTCGCAGTTTCAAAGTCTGAACATTGTCGAGGGCAAACTCCACAATGGGACGATGCTCCACACCAAAACTTTCTGCCGAGTGCCACAATGGTTAAAAAACATTGGGTTACATTGTCAAAAAAGAAAACATTAGGTTACAACAAATTTGCTAGCGAAGTGAAGGACCATACTACCAGCAAGAAAAACTATAAATGGAACTGCTTTTTACCAGGATTGTTATTGAGAACCCTCAAGGCCACCAGAGCATGCTGATGCTCTGTAAATTCCAAGAAGGCTACTCCTCTAGATTGGCTCACAACTTTCCCCTCCTTCAATCTCTTCAACAATTTCACCTGTGTGTTTACTTGTGTCAAACGTAATCTAAATGCAAAAATTAATCTACAATAGCGATGAGATATAAATAGTTCTATGAGCTAACCTGTTTAATTACAGGTTTTTGTTTTGTAGCTCTTGAGATAACTGCCTTTATGCAAAGTTTCTTCAGGGCCATTTCAGTCATTGTCTTGGGCACATTGTAAATAATTAACCTCGTCTTCGACACATGGAAATTGGGAGATTTAAGTTTAATCGCCTTCTTTTCCTGCAGACTGCAAAAAGAGCATTAAGAAACTTGAGTGAAAACGATAAAAATCCCAGGAATAAAAGAGCCAGTGAAATGATATGAAGAAAAGGTTGGCCACTAAATCAATCAATAGCTTATGATGCATCTCCAAACTATGTGGGCATCGAATTCACGGATTTAACAAATGATATATTTTGACACTTGTTGATTTCAAAATTTTGTTGTAAAGGGAGGCACTTGAAAGGTAAGTTTTTTACCTGAATACCCTCACTAACACTTGTAAAGGTAAATGAATGGATTTCAAAAGCCCACATGTAAGGGAATTTTTCATATCAGCTGAGGACCACGGATTTTGTACCCTCGTCGATTAATAAGTCTATGAAGTTAACACCTCTTCGCTCCATCAAACAAGGGTTTCATAAAAACCTCTTCTCATGAATTTGGTGTGACAAATCCATCACCCAGATCCAACATCTTAACGACTTCCTGGTCATCCAACTGAAGAAAGGAAAAGGATCATGGGCTTACCTTTTGCGCTTAGCCATATCACTAGCTGACACACCTGCTGCTGCTGGAGTCCCCTCGAGAATCAATCCTTCCTGAAGGATTCAACAAAAGGATCAAATTAGAAAGGATCAAATGAAGCAAACTATTTCAGTTATAGGAAGTTTGAGAGGAAACTGACCTTGGCCAGATACAAATTGCGTTGATCTTGACTCTCTATTTTTGTCTTAGACACCTCTTTATCGTGGGCTGATTTCTTATCCAAAGCCTTAAAGGCAGTTAGTTGTCTCCCTTTCAATGAAATCCCAAGACCAGAAGCAACGTTGGCAGCTGAAATTGCAGCAGTAGCTGCCTCCACTGTCTTGAACTTGAGAAAGCCAGTCCCTTTAGGCCTCCTGCCACACACAAAAAGAAAAGAAAAGATAAATTTTTGGGCAAAAATTACAAATGAGGACAATGTTAGAGCAGTGGAAGGATCCCTACTTGGTAACCGGATGAAGAACTGGAAAAAATGATAGAACTTCTCCAAATGTAGAAAATCGTTGTTTCACTTCTTCATTGCCCACATCAAAAGGTAAATTGCTTATAAATACAGTCCGCTGCAAATCATCTTCTCCATCAGCTTGTTGAGCCTTTACTGGTGGTCTGCTTTTGCTAGCCTCTTCAGGAGAAGAAATGCCTAATTCATTGTCAGCTTCTGCGGCCAAAGGATTGTCAGAATCCTTTCCATCTGCAGAATCCTTACTAGAGGAAGTTGCAATCAAATTCAGGAGAACTTTTCTTGCAACGTCCGCTTCCTCCTCAAAGTTTACTTCAGTGGAAAAGTCTTGTTTCTCGAGTGAATCCATATCATTTGAAGTGTCACCAGTTTCCTGTGGACTATCTCCACTTACACCGCCATCATCATCATCATCAGAATAATCACTATTGCTGTCACTGTCAATCTCTTTTTCATTTTTCTGTTCTGCTTGAACAAATCAAAACATACAAGTATGACTATACCATTACTGACTAATCCAAAAATATCAAGCTCATCCAAAGATAAGTTGTATTGCCTAAGATACAGATTAAGGGTAGTAAATTAGATCCAGATGACTGATCTTCATGGATGATCTAAATCTAATTTGATATCATTAAAAGCAACACTCACTAGTTACTACTGAATTTATAGGTAATGAACAAAATACAAAATGAAGCAACTTGAACACGGATCATTCCCAAGTTCAATTTTATCAAATTAAATATGCTTTAGGATTAAACGCATATATAATTAGGATTTTAGAGATCAGATTAGATCAAGCCACCATCTCTGATTGAGATTTGTAGACTCATTGTTTGGTTTAAAGTCAATGTTCTAACAGAAACCGGAAACGGAAGAATGCAAACCCCTAAGCTCAGGTGATCAATTGTGACTTCATAACCAGAGTATCTGTACAAAACCAACTTACCACCTATTGAGCTTGTAGAGGCATTAGCACCACTATTGTATATTTTCTTTGGAACAGCCCAGTCAACGGCTATGGGTCTTTTACCAAATTTGTATCCATTGAACTTTTGAATGGCCTAATAGACAGTGACAAGGACACAAATGAAAATAAGAAACAATGCAGAATTGATGAATTGCAGAAGTGACACAAAAGCAGAATCCGTAAATCATACATTTTCGGCATCCTTTTTGCATGTGAACTTCACAAAAGCAAAACCCTTAGGCAACCTGCACAAAGCCGAGTTGTTTTCTAAGAATAGAGTTGCTGGCATTTTGGTAGAATAAAGAGTGCTGAGCTAACAGATACAAACCCTGTATCAGAGTTCTGGGGGACAAAAACATCCCAAACAAAGCCTGCTGATGAAAAGACTTCTTTTATCTCGTTCACCTTTGCCTGCATTCATGTCACATAACATAGTTAACAAACAATGTAAAAGAAGTATGAATAGAAGAACAGTATTTGATTCCAGTGAAGCTATAACCTGGAATGGCAGATTCCGGATAATAATTTTCCATTTCTGAGCCTTAGAACCCTGCGCCACAAACACAACAGATAAAAAGTTATGGTTTATTTCACACTGTTTTCTTTCTTTCATTGTTCCCCAAAGCTAGGCCTGACCTTTGTTTTAGTATCAGTACAAAATCAGGTAATTCAGGGCTCACCTCTCCACCTAGTTGCCTTGCCCATACAGTCCCTCCTTTAAGCTGTTTGTGGTGTAGGTTTCTCACACAAGTGCGAGCTTCTTTAACACTAGTAAAGAGAACGGCAGATGCATTCATCCTGCATCCATCTTGTGTCAGACCTGGGAGATTCACATTGACATGTTCATCTTAGAGACTCAACAAGGTAGATGCACAAAGCATATACAGCTTATAGCACAGCTAAATATGCAAGTTTTTTCCCCGACCACATCTAGGAACATTCAGCATAATGCATGACAGAAGCCTATCATTTGTTAATGTATGAATCCTAATGGACGAATGAATTGGATAGAGAGGTTATCATACGAGTATAAAAGACTGTAGGGAAGCAAAACACAGCAGAACCACACAGAGATGAAAACAGTTAAGACCAATGTCAAGGATTACTGGAATGATCCAAGGGTAAAGAGGAAGAGATAAGAGGAGGGGGTGAAAATGTCTTACTATGTTGCCCAAGAACCTCCCGCGAAAGAGGATAAGTTATAGAACAAACAGTGCCAACCGTTTTGGCAAGAGCATGAATATCTTCTGCCATAGCATCATCAACAAGACCACCAAATATCACAGTCCTTGCAACCCTTCGCAAAACAAAAGAAACAAAATGAAACTGTCTGGATTTCTTTCATCAAAGAGCTATTTATGGCCACAAAAGAGTAAAACTCTAAAAGAGATTGTTGTAATTATTTGGTATTTAAGAATTTCAGATAGTATTAGACAATATACAGACCAGGAATTAGCATTTATATTATCATATGCATGACTCAATCAAGTACAGATGATACAAAATCAGAAGCTGGCTGCTCAATCTTAATACAGAAACCCATTTTAGAACCGAAAAATAAGTATTCATGAAATTCAGCTACATTTAGTCTGAATGTTTCCAAATAGGTAAGACCCACATACTCTCAATGTACCATCTTTCATATCCATATTGTATAGGTTTGCAGCACCATGATAAAAATAAAAATAAAAAAAAACAACCTCGGATGAATTTCAAATGAGATAATTGTGATCAGTACCTTTGCTTTTCAGAACAAGTCACTTTATCATTGAGTTCATTCCAAACTTTCGCTGACTTCTTTGTTTCCTTTGGTTTTCCTAATTATCAGTTTAGACATCAGATTGAAATGAATAAAAAAATCCATGAGAAAGCATTATGTAGAGAATGTGTCCAATGTTGCAACCTGATTCCAATAAATTTGAAGGAATCACGTCCACTGAAGAGATAACAGTGCCTTTATTGTCCTTCACCTCATCAGCATCTGCATCAACTACATCCTTTACCTTGTTCCCATCCAAATCACTAACATTCTTGGCCTTTTTACCATCTGAATCAACTACAAAGCAGAAACCCAAAAAAGCATTACCACCATACACACATACTAGCTCAACAGACATTACAAATTGTAGGGTCTGAAACCAGAATGAAATCACCAACCTTGAGTTGCCTTTGCCCGACGCTGTTCCAGTGAAGCACGATGTTGTGCATGTTTGACAGCAATATTCCGACCTCCAATAGACACAGCATTCTTCAGTTCAATTGCACAGTTCGCATCCTCTGTAACAGCACTGCAGATGTACTAAATTAACATCAGAGAAGATGAAAGATGTATGCATAAGTGCATCCCCTACTGACATCTTGAGTTCATAAGTCAATCACCAAACCTAGAACCACTATACTGGTGGCCATTTTTACACAGTATAACTTACAATTGAACGAAGGCAATACCACGGTGCTCGGATGTTCCTGTGAGTCACCAGAAAACAAGAAATTAACAAGCCAAATACTCTGGAACGCGTTTAAAGTCCGGGCAAAGCAATGATGCTACACAACCACCTAGAAGATCTAGAAGCTAAAAAATGTTTACTACTTCAACTAATGACCTCTACCCATAACAAATCTCCTCTTACCCTTTTGTGTAACCATAAAGCAGCGCCTGATTGGACCGACATCGCTGAATGCCTCTTCAAGCTGAAATAAAAGTCAAAATGACCTCCTTTCATAATCATGCATCAAACGTGAACCCCACTTCTTTGAAGCAGAACGATAAATTTCGATTGACAGATCAATTTCTGATTTGTGTCTGATGGATTCTCAACCTTTAGCTGGTTCCAGGAAAAGCAAACATAAAAAAGCAGAGGGTGGAGGAAAACCTACCTGTGCATTGGTGAAGGAGTAAGGCAAGTTAGAAACGAAAACAGTATTGGGGCTGTGATCGTTTTCTGAATCCTTAGTTCCATCTTCTCTAGCTTTTCCCTTCTTTCCCATTGGTGTATAGTCAGCAAGCCCGAGAAGGACAATAAATTTTCCTAGAAAAGGTGGGAGACACAAGGGTTAGCAGAACGAAAACGAACCAAGCAACACTTGAAGGAAAACAATCGACCAAAGGGGGGAAAAGGCGAATGCTAGAGGCGGCACGAACAGGAAGTTTATAGATATAGCAGAAGTTCGACAAAGTCCCGAACACACAAATATTGACCAACAGTAAGAAAGCAACTCGTTAAGACTCAAACGAACTCAGAGAGGAATGAAAAAGGGAGCTCGACCTCGAGGACCAGTGATTGGAGTAGACAAATAGCGCCGCTGGTGGAACGGTTCAGAAGCAAGTTGCTGCTTTCGTGAGGAAGGGAAGGGAAACCTGAAGAGGATGGCGGCTATCGCGGCAAGCTAGGTTGAGAAAAGTGATGCAGCCTTTGGGACAGGTTGAGTTTCTAAACGGCCTTCGAGTCGGCCGGGTAGCTTGGTCGGTTAGAGGTTGAACCGGAATCGGCCAGGCAATTTTTTTTTTTTTTTGAAAGATGATGTTCATTAATACAACTAGGCTAAGCCCACAAAGGAGTGGTACAAGCGAACCAAACAAGCTAAGGGTTGAAACTTGGAAGGTCTAACTCTACAAAAACAATTACACAAAGTCACAAATTGAGAGCCAAAGAGCAGTGAAACAAAGAACTGATGAAGAAAAGAAGTCTTATCATTAGCAACAACAACAACAAAAAAAACGAACAATCAACATTACATGTTTGAGACTTTAAGTAATTGTTTAATTTAATTATAAAGTATCGTTCTTTCGATACAATGATTCGCTTTCAAGGTTCGAATACTAGGATGTATCATTTTGCCTATTTCCATGCAAATTCTCATTTCTTTCCCTTCTGTCAAATTCATCGCATTTAGATTGTTACCCTTTTCTTCTTTCACAAGGAACCATCACAAAAGGAATAAGATGCATATTTATTTTCCTTGAATGGCAAACATTACTCATCAACAGAAAGAAGATATATGTGATTACTCTGTAGGATGTTGACTGCCTGCAGAAACATTAAATAAAGATCTCTTCCTTGTAGTTTCCATAGATACATGAAGGTAACAAAGGCCAGACAGTACACAAACTTGGTTTCCCAAGTTCACACCCAGTCCTACAAAGTACAAACTCATTTTGACCCACCATTTTCCTCCATTTTCTCCATTTTCCTGCCAAGAACCCCAAAAGCCAAAATCCTCCATTTTCTACAGGTTTCAATTTCTAATTCCCCTTACAAACCTAGCTACAATCATCTCATCGAACTACAAATACAATCATCTCATCGTCTTCAACCCATAAATCATCGACGAATTAACCAGAAGGCAGCAAGCAGAGGAGTGGCGCGGGTGACTTACATAATTCTTCAATAGCGGGGTGCAGGCTGCGAGCAGAGGAGTGGCACGGCGCCGGCGGAGCATAGGAGTGGTGCGACGCCGGCGGGTTGGCTGGCGGCGAGCAGAGGAGTGACGGCGCCGACGGGTTGGATGGCGGACTGGCAGTTGCTGGGTCGCGACTCGCGAGCAAAGGAGTGAAGGGAGAAGGGAGAATGGGGCAGCGACAGTGTAGAGCGGCGGCGGCGTCGCCCATCAGGGACGGAGAGGGAGAAGGGAGGAGAATGGCAGTCGGCAGCACTCGACAGAGAAGGAGAGGGTCGATTATTCGATTAGGGTTAGGACAGGGGAAGAGGGTCGAACAGGGGAAGTCGGGAAGAGAGTCGATTATCAGAAGAACGGCGTCATTTCTCACTTGCCGGTTAGCTGGCCGGTTAGGCGGTTAACCGGCACAGTAAAACCAGCTACCGCCAACCGCCCGACGCCTTAATTTTCGGTTAGTCGGTTAACCGGTAACCGCTAACCGAACGTCCAGCCCTAGAAGAACCTCAACACAAAACATGCCAACAGAAAAACCCAAAAACCCAATAGGGCCCAGGCCCATGGCCAAAACAAAGGCTGAGCCCCCCAAACCCTAGCCGTCAGCGCCCTCTCTGTCAACCTCCAACGCCGCGGCCGAGAACCCCCACCGCACCGACGCGCCACCGACCCATCGAAGAGCACATCGCGGCCAGGACCTCATCCAACCCAGAAGACGAGAGGAGGAGGAAACACCTCCAGCCAGCACACCCCGAGTCGATCACCGCCTGCAACCCACCGCCACGCCAAGGGAACCAGAACAATCGGACGGTCGGCAGTAGAGACAGAGAGTTAAAATACCACTGTCTTCAAGCTCTCCCAACCGGATCCACGCCAAGAGCTGTATCTCCGACTAGCCAAGATCTGCAAGGCAAAGACAAGGAGGTAGATCAAAGGAGGGGGAGGAGAAGACAAGTCTGGTCTGCGTCAGATCTGACCTCATCGCATCAAGAACCGGGCAACACATCTTCAGATCTGGAAACCAAATCGAAGGACAAAACACCATCCCACAGAGGGGGAAAGAACAGAACCCACACAGGGGGAAAGATGTCAAACAAAGGCAGCAAAACAGAGCTCGAGAACAAGGGAAAAAAAAAAGAAATGGAAAGCGAAATGGAAACTAAGAGGGGCAGAGGGCTGCCGCCGGTCGCTGGAGGAGCGCCGACAGCAGCCCCCATGGAAGCCTGGCCAAAGTTGTTAGATAGAAGGGAGAGAATTTGAAAAGCAAGAGAGAGAGAAAATGACTCAGCTCTAGGCAAACTCGGCCAGGCACTTAATGTTGGCTCGGGGCGCATGGCAATTGCTAGGGTGTTCAAACGGTAGTGTTTTGATAATTTAGTTTGATTAATTTGAATAATTCGGAAGACATTAGACTTGAGATTAGGGTTGCAAATGAGTTGAGTTGTTCGCGAGCAGCTCGGCGTTCAACTCGATAAAAGCTCGTTCGAAACTCGACTCGTTAATAAATGAGTCAAACATGAGCTAAGCTTTGTTCAGCTCATGAAGCTCGCGAGCTAGCTCGACTCGCTGGCTTGTTGAGCTAAACTCGTGAGCTGGCTCGTTTAGAGCTCATGATATATCTCAACATGTGGCTAGAGAGCCAACTCGATTACCAACTTATGGACGAATCAATTTATATCTTATGATTTTAATTCATATAGTTGTTAAATTATATATATCACCATATGTAAAGTTTAACACGTTGAGTATGTGAGCAAATATATCTTATGTCTACTTTTAAAAGAAATTATGTATCATAGATTAATTAGATACTATGAAATAACATGATTTGGAGTAGTTAAACTTTATTAACTAAATGATATATGATACCAACAAAGTATAATATGAGATTAGCTAACAAAATAAATCATATGTATCATGATATACAAAATGAAGTACCCAATAAAAGTCAAGATTTTAGTAAACAAAGTAGCTCGAATTAGACTCGGCTCGTTAATAAACGAGCTGAGCTCGAGTCCGACTCGTTTATTAATGAGCCGAGCTCAAACTGGGGAAAACTCGACTCGACTCATTTTCACCCCTGCTTGAGATAGAATAACGTACAATTTGTTATTGGGAGCCCCTACAGTAAGTAACTTTATGGTTAATAATAATGTGTAACTTGTCACATCACTATTTATGGAAAACCCCTAATCTTTTGTCTTATGAATTTTAACGGATTATATCTCTTTCATTTTAAATCATAATTTGAGACATTTAGTGATGTAACCTTTTGTCTTATAAATAGTGATGTAACTTGTCACATCACTATTTATGGAAAACCCCTAACCTTTTGTCTTATGAATTTTAATGGATTATATCTCTTTCGTTTTAAATCATAATTTAATTTTCTTACACAAATCAGATTATTTATGCTTTCAAATTAATATCCACATTGATATATTTTGGAAAAAAATAATAATTGAGACATTTAGTACCAGTCTATACCATGCTAGTAAAACTTGGTATTACATAAGACCATACCACGTGGTATGAAAGTGTACCATAGTGATAGTGGTATGAACGTACTATATTGTAGAATGGTTGAATACATTATAGTAAGAATATACGAACTGTCATTTATCACATTCATCATTGTTTACCACTAGTTACCACCTCTATACCAGAGTGGTATGAGATGGTATATTTTGGTCATGTATTTAATTCTCTAGAAATTTATAGATCCAATAGATCACGATGAACTTGTTCCTTCTGTTTAAAATTTTTCAAATTCGAGTTGAAAACGAAGGTGGTACCATGTGGTACCAAGGTGGTAATGAGTGTTATGAAGAATGAAGAATATAGGAGACAAATAAGAAAGATAAACTAAGAAAAATTAAAAACTATTAATTCTCACCACTTAGATTTGAACTTTTATGGCCCCACTAAAATCTAAGGTCTAGTTATGAAAGGGTGCATAACCCTATCCCATACTGTTGTTATACTAACATCAGATTTCAATAAAGGCATAAGGATAAATTATCTCAAATTACTATATAATAATAAAATTAGGGGGAAAGATGGTAGAAGCATTTCAAGTTCTAAATTGTATTTCCAAAAAGTTTCGCCCTATGCATTTTATGAGACTCATGTATGGTTGTTAGTTCATGATTGAATCCAGTATCTTGTTGTTCCTAATTTCCTATCCAACCTAACGGGATTATCACCTCAACCTAGGTCAGCTCTCAAAATCATCACTACATGACATATAACATACAAACTATATTCACATGCACAAAATTCATGTAATAAAGAAGTATGAATGCTAATTGAACTCAAGTACATCATTGGTTAAGATATATCATTCGTTCCATAACAATACTATAGTTAGGGTTCGGAAAATTGACCCAAGTATCTTAAATTACTACCCATGAAGGGGAAGAAAAACACATAAAAAGAAGGAAAATCATAAAGATAATTAGCCTCCTAGCTGTAGGAAATCTTCTTCTCTAAACTCTCCTCTTTTTCAATCTCCTTCTTTTTCTTCATAGGAGAAATCCTAATTTCTCTCTAAAATCTGGCTAAAAATTCTGCACACTAAACCAGTAGGGGTCTCCTCTTATTTATAGAGATTGAAAATCCATCGAAATTCACAGCCATTCCAGAAAGTTCAAAGTTGTGCAGACCAAGGTTGTCACGCGATCTCAAAGCGTCGTCGCTTTGACCTGTTTGTGAAGTGGGTTCACGGACTAGATATCCCAGTCGTGATGTGAGAACCGCGATCGTGATCTTTCTCGCGGTTCGGGGCTGGAGGCTCGCAAGTGAAATCGCAAGATCGTAACATCTTTTTGCCCTCCTGGCCGCAAATTCACAACCGAGGAATCAGAGATCCCGACAGTGATCTTCTGCACGTCACGTGATCTCGGGTTTACGGCTGGCTAATCATGACCGTGATCTTCTTCATTTTGTGTGCTATCTATATTTACCACATGCAATCTCCCCACACTTGAGCCTTGAACTTTGCCATATGTGACCAACACACAAATGATCACCTAATATCAACCATGCATGTTCTAAGAAGCAATAATAGGCTAAAATGTCGGTTTAACACTCTTTAATGCTCAACTGAGCATGAAAGCACCAAAATATATGGAGGTGAATAACACCAATTTGAGTGTTATGACAATACAAATGGATATGACTTACATTAGAAACCAACTTATTTTCATTACAAATTACATAACATAAAAATGAATATGACTTACATTACAAACTAGACTAATTTACTCTACAAACCATAATACTTTGCCATCACAATTTATGACTACTTACAGTGGATATGACTCACATTACAAACCAAACTAAGTTACACATAAACTTCTAACAGTACAATGTATATAACTTACTTTACAAACTAGACTTATTTATATGACAAACCATAATTCTTTTTAGTTACAGATTATGTCTACTTACAATACAACTGGATATGGCGAATTACCTTATCTTATAAATCAGATTGCTTCTCTCTCTAAGACATTATTCTTCTCTCTCTAGACAATTTCTCTATGTCATTACATTACAAATTATGACTACTTAGAAGCATGGTAAAGAAAATCGGATCGTACCGGCCGGTTGAACCGGTAAAACGAAAATCGGCCCCTGGGTGGTACAGTAGATTGTTAGTGGCCAGGAAACCATGACGGCCGATTTTCCGGCTAAACCGGCACAATGCGAAAAACCGCTCGATTTTGGTCTAATCGGGGGTGGGTTTATGGGATGGGAACGACGTGGTTTTAGGCATAAAAAATAAAAATAAAAACGGCCGAAGCTCAAAACCCTATTCTCTATGGCAAATCAGCCAAAGGAAAAAAAACCTTCCCAGCGGCTGGCGAGTGGCGACCAGGACCAGAGATCCCCGATCCTCCTCTTCTCCTCTGGCGGTCGGCGAAGCCACCAGCGATCCTCGACCGGCGAAGCCACCGGCGCTCTGCCGCTGCTCCTCCTCAGCCGGCGTGCCGCTCCTCTGCGCTCCTCCTGAACTGCTCCTCGCTGCCCGCTGCTCCTCGCCGCTTCTCCTTAGGCCAGTCGGCGCTCCTCTCCCTCCCCTTCTTTGAGTGCTTTTAGATTTGTTTACGACTCGACCCTCCGCTTCATCAAAACAAGTAAAAACTAAAAATTGGATTTGGCCTTTGAAATACTGTGTGATGGGCGGTGCGGGCCGGCATTGTATTAATTTAACACCCCATTTTCTTGGCCAAATAAGGGCAAGGGGTGGGCAGATGAAAATCTCACATCACCCCCCAAAATTAGATTTGGCCTTTGAAAAAAAAAAAATCGAATAAGCTTCAACTGCATGCTTTCCGCAATTGGCCATTCAGTAATGTTGCGGTTTGTTTATTGTTATATTACATATGCCTATTTAGTTTATTCAGATTTGTTATCTGGTATATTCCGGTATTACTCCGACACGGTATCCTGAATTTGCCGATACGGTTTTTTAACCAAAAAATATTTTTTATTTACAAATTTGCCGGTACACAACGGTTGAACCACGGTCATACCACAAAATACCCTACCGCTTACGGATCCGGTACGACCTCCGGTACGGTTCCCTTTACCATGCTTAGAAGGGATATGACTCACATTAATTTTACACTATAAACTTCTCTATATGAAACTTCTTCTATCTTTACGAAACTTGTTTTTATCTCATTTATTTTTCTATCATAAACCAAACTAACTTACATTACAATTACAAATTATGACTATTTGTAATTATGACTATCTGGGTCGTTTGCTTCATAAATTTAAAAAATGAAGGTTTTGGTAAAACTTGGGTTTTGTAAAACCATGAATATATGATGGTTTTGGGTTCATTATGTACTTGAGACCCACATATTTATATTCCCTAAAACCATGTGAAAGAATTAACTCAAGCAATTACAATGTAGGGCACTTCATTTAGTCAAGTGTGTTTGACCCCTCCTTCCCTTGGTCATCACCTCATCTTACTCCATTTAGTGTAGTTGGACATTAACTTGCTTGAATCATCAATTATTTGTGCGCGTGATCCAATTCGATGAGTTGTATTCTAGCTCGATTCTAATATTTATATCTAATCACATACTCAAAATCAATGTATTTATTTCGGGTTCAAGCCAAACTGAGAGTTTGGGGTATCACTATGTGAATCAAACTGAGTCTTCTCCAGCTAGCTTTTTTGTCTGTATCCCATTTTTATGATCAACTGTATCTCCCAACAACTTTAATACAACCGTAACCCCACCCAAGACTTCCACCACCCCGAAAAATGGAAAAGAAAAAAAAAAGCCAAACCAAACAACAGAAAACCAAAACGTAAACAGAAGTATATAGACGGACGGGGCAATCAAGCTTTGCCATCATTAATAATAATATCATACATTGAGCTCGCTTCCTGCAACAACAACAGCTGTTGCTGCTGCTGCAGTTCCCTCTTTCCCAACTTCCTCGCCATCACCACCACCACCTCGTTCCTCTTTTTCATCTTCCGCAGACTTGGCTATAGTCACAGAGATTATCACCTGCTGGGTATTATCCTCAGTGCTAACAACCACAACACTGTCCACATTTGCATTGGTGATAATCACATCATCCTTATTACTCGCCACCTTCTGCTGCTGCTGCTGCTTATCAGGATCCGCCTCGAGCTCCCTCATCTTGCTTAGTATTTGAGACGATCTGGTACTGCTATCCGCGGGCAACACCTCCGTCCTTCCCTTCTTGTAGTACTTCAAGTAGAGCACCATCTGCGTGAACCCGAACGCGAATCCCAAGATGTTTGGAGTCTGAAAAATGTTACGTGAGCTGGGTTCAGAACGTGGCGCGCGAGAGAGACAGTAAAGAAAAGTTAGAGGGCTAGCTAGCTTACTGCTATGTAGTAATCATCGATGGCGAGGCCGTAGATGAGCCAGAACACGGCGCAGAGCGTGAGGCACAGCGATAGGGAGAAGGGCATGAACTCAACACTCTTGGTCTTCACCACTCGTCGCTGCACACACACATACATATAGATGTCCACAAATTTTCATTAGCGCGCGTCAGAGAAGAATTGACGTGCGCAGAATCAGTTGATTCTGATAACTCTCTACGAGAGAAACCGTAGAAGAAGAAGAAAAAAAAACACGTACGATGATGCTGAGTGGGGCGGCGAAGACGCAGACGGAGAAGACGGCGCAGACGAAGCCCACGATGTTGATCCTGAGGTGGGAGCTGTGCACGACGAAGCGCGCGGTGGACAGCATGATCACCGCGAGGGCGCCCGTGTTGAACAGTATCAGCAGCTTCGCGGTGTGTATCTGAACATACATACATTTTTTTTAATTATTGATACTTATACGAAACAACATTTTTTTTAACCACGGTAACTTCACCATCGTTATAGAATGAATATGATGTTACAAGTTGTTACGTTTACCCTAACGGATCTGGAGGCGTAGACGAAGAAAATGAGGAGGTAGGCGGACTCGATGACGCAGCCGATGGAGTTGATGGTTACGAGCATGAAGGCTTCCTTTTTCAGGGAAGCGTAGTACAGATACAGCGTCGAGCTGAACAGCGCGACCGAGTAAGGTAAGGACTGAAACCCTTGCGTCGATTTCATCTTCACGATTCTGAAGAACGTCGGCCTGCAAAATTTCGATTCGATCGAATCAGCAAAACGGTTCGATCGTGTTGCATGGCTAGTTGATTGATTGGTATTTGGTAGGGTGAAATATATGAGCAAACTTACAGTGGAGCCAAATATACAAAGAAGGACACGATGTTGCCTGTGAAAACCAAAAAAGGGCATAACATTGCATGTGTTAATAATTGGTACGTACGTATTATCTTGAGAGAGCAAAAATGGAGACAAGCTAGCAGCTGCTGGAAGAAAGTACGTACCGAGGAGGCCAAAAGCTAAAGCAAGGTTGTGGTTGTGGAGTGCCATTGATTTTTTTTTTTCTTCTGACTTGACTGAATTGTTTCCTTGGCAATATAGTTGGAGAGAAATAACGCAGAGATGTAGTAGATAGCTTGTTGATTGCTGCTGCTGCTGCTGCTGCCTGCTTCTTGTGATTGATGCACCAGCGATATTACTATATATATACAAAGCTGGTGGAAGAGCTTTATGGGATTCAATGAATATATCAGTAGCTGAGGGCAACAAGCACGATAAAAGTTGGAAAAGGAGTGGGGAGATGTCGATGACGTGGCAGCTTCTCTTTTGTAATTGGTTACAGGGGTTTTTTTTATCAATAATAATAATAATAATAACAAATTGGAAAAAAGAAGAAAAAACAAAGGACAAAACCATAGGATGGATTAATTAACTTGCTAACTATAGAAAGAGTTAATGCCTTGATAAGAATGAGTTGTAATAGTATAGCTATAGTTGTGACCATTCTTCTTATAGAGTTGTAGTAGTTGTTATCTTTTTTTTTACAGTAGTTGTAAAAAAATGTAAAGACTATTACAAATCATGATTAACATTATATCCACTAATCAGGGCGGGTACCTCAATTTTCATGCTCCGCCCCACGCTACTACGGGGCGGGGCAGGTAAAACCCGCGCGGGTATGGGGCGGGGCGGGTCGACCCACTCTTACATGTTATTCGGAAAAAATACAAGTAAATTTTACTTTTTACGATAAAACGAATGGTAAAATAATTTAAGAATGAAAAATAGTGATAATAGAATGGGTAATTGAGTCTAACAAGTTGAAAGAGCGACTCTAACTAGTTGAAGAAAAGTCAAAATAGGAGAAATATGTATAAAAATTGTAAGAAATTGAGATAAAATAAGTCTAGAACAGGGCGGGGCGGGGCAGGGCGGGTCGGAAGTAGATAGTCATGCCCCGCCCCACGCTACTGCCGGTCGGGTAATACCCGTCCCATAGCGGGTCGGGTCGGGTAATACCCGTGGGGCGGGTTGAAATTGCCATCACTAGGCAGAAGTGCTTGAGGGTAAGATAGGTCATTTGCACCACATTGATCATAAAAATGTAGTAGTATCTTTTTTTGTTGTGCTTGAGGGTAAGATAGGTCATTTGCACCACATTGATCATAAAAATGTAGTAGTAACTGAGTTTAATATATAAAACATAAAAAACTTTAGATGCATATGTTGCTGTCAATTGTCATTACAAGTGCTGAAAGAGCACTTACTACAATTTACATCGTGAAAAAACACTTCGAAATCAAATGAGTGATGAAACCGTGAATGATTTTTCAGTCGGATATCTTAAGATTCCTCATAATTTATACGATGAATATATGTTAAAAAATTTTCAGAATATGAAAACACATCGAAAAAACCTACTTTTAAATAAATTTCTGACGACACCATATTATTTAGCAGACAAGACCTCATTTTCTCTCTGCCACAAAACCGCCCCATCGGATTCATGCTCGGAAGTTGGAGCCTCCCATTTGCTTCCTGCCTTCCTCGGCCCACCCACTCTGCTAAACTTTCTCGCATTTGGCGCTAATCAACCCCTTAATTATTCACCTTCCACGTAGTTCTCGTCCTTCCCAATTCCTCGTGTCCCACCAAACCTTCTGGATTAACAGGTGTTTTCTGCTTCCAATATTAATTATCATCTAATTTTTTGCCATCGATTTTGTCATTTTCTCGACCGTATCCTAGTCAGACCCCCGACGATATTAATCAAGATCTTAAGTACAATATGGAAAAAGACAAATCTACTTTCTCGATTCGATCGATCGTTTTCTTTGTGTTTTAATTACTTGATCTCTACAGCAAAACTTACAAGTGACGGAAAATTTAATATGGAAAGTAGGGTTAATTAGAGACTGCAGAACTCACATGGAGACAGGTTTAATTAATTGTCAGCCCCAATGAGAGGCGCTTTGGTTAATTACCAGAAATTAATGAGATAATTAAGCTTTGATTTTCTTTTTGTACTTAATTGATTAATTAATTAACAACATATGGAAATGTGAACGGAAGCTAGTTTACGCAAACACTGTTATGAAATGGTGGATTGAGTCTGGCAATGGCATTGCGAATGGAGGAGATAAGGTCAGTTGGTACAGCCTTTTTTTTTTTCTTTCTGTTATGGTATTGTTTGTTATAACTATCGAGATCATTATAATCACATTTGATAGCAACAGACAACAAAAATGTAGAGGACGCAATCTAGAAGGTGGCCAATTTGACTACTGTTTGATTCAGATGATACAACACACAAAGACAAAAAAAAAAGGAAAGGTTATTGTGTAGGAGATATTTGGTATAAAGGGTACGTACTACGTAGAAAATGGCAGCTTGCAGCTGTTTATATACAGTAAGTATAGCTGACGCCACTAGCCCTTTGGTTTGACGGCTTTCGATCGGCAAGATGATCATTTATTGATAACTTTGATTGACCAAATTGGCCACTAGCTAGCTAGTTCCCATATATTTCCCCCTCCTATACTGTCAGCTTTTATTCCTTTGTTTTGTCCAATTTCGCTATGGTACACACACAGAAATCTGTGTGCACCAACTCACAGGCCTGAATTGAGCGGCTGGGACACGGGTTCGGGGAAGGGGACGAGCCGTTCTTGAGCTGTGGGGAAGCCGAGCTGAAGGTAGTGGTGGGGCCGAGGAGTGAGAGATGGGTGGGGTCTGGGCCAATTTTTGGGTGTTTTGGCGGGATTTTTAGCGAAAAAAGCCAGCCCCAAAAAACCCTTTCATTAATTCCACCCACCTACCGGCTACCAACCAACCTCTCTCTCTCTCTCTCTCTCTCAATCTCTCTCAATCTCACAGCTCTCTTCTTCTTCTTCCTCATCTCTTCTCTTCGTCCGCCTTGCCGCCATTGAAGACGAGCATCCAGAGAAAAACGCAAGAAGGGGCGGTCTGATGCAAGATTGGTCTTTCGAAGAGAAGAAGGAGATGCAAGGAAGGGGAAGATAGTGTGTCGAAGATGGGGGATGATGTCGAAGGAGATGTCGCACCAAAAGAGGAGGTCCACCTTGAAGATATGTCGACTGAAAACAATAAAGGTTATGTTGAAGGAGGCAGACCAGAAGATGAGCACCTTGCTGATACTATCCTCAAAGCGGATGGTTCATCTGATGGTTTGTGGGGTTCGCAAGAGTGGATGGCTGCAGTTGATGAAATAGAAGGGGGTATGTGAAGACCAAAAAAACAGATCAGATCCATTTAGACTTATATATGTTTTGGTTGTTGATCAGCATTGAATGTGTTAGGGTTTACATTTATGGTGCTTGCATTTATTATGTTTTAGGGTTTCTTGCATGGTGTTCTGTGCTTGCATGAATACTTGGTCGTTCTATCCTGAATATCCCTGGTGGAGGAAGAGAAACATGAATATCGCTTGCAGAATACTAGTTAGCCCTAATGACCATATTACTTTTTAAATTTCATGAATATTACTTTTACGTCATCGAATATTAGTTGGTACATATTCATCATCTTTAATATGCATCTTCAAAAGAATATTGAAGATGAATACGCTTCATCTTCATAAGAATATTCGTTCACCTTCTAATGAATACAAATTCATCTTCAAAAGAATATTCATTGACCTTTTAATGAATATGCATTCATCTTTTAAAGAATATTCGTTACATTCTAATTAATGCGCCTTCATCTTTAGAAGAATATTCATTGACATTCGACTGAATATTGGTTGACATTCTAACGAATATTCGTTGACATTCTAAAGAATATTCGTTGACATTCTAACGAATATTAGTTGACATTCTAACGATTATTCGTTGTGAGATTGTAACGAAATATTCGTTGAGATTGTAATGAATATTCGTTGAGATTGTCATGAATATTCGTTGAATGTAATGAATACTCGTTGAGATTGTAATGAATATTCGTTGAGATTGTAATGAATACTAGGTGACCCTGTAACGAATATTCGTTGACATTGTAATGAATATTTGTTGAGATTGTAATGAATACTAGGTGACCTTTTATTGAATGCTTTTATTGGTTGGATTTGACTAATTGTATTCATTTGTGCAATTCCAATGACAGGCTATGCAGCACTAGAAGATGAGTGCTTAAGGAAGAACTTGCAATTCAATACAGTAGATGATTGCAAGAGCTTCTATTCAAGATATGGTCATGACCGAGGTTTTGGTGTTCGAGTATACAACGAACACACGAGGTTGCACAAGAACAACAAGGGAGAGCTTGAGGAAAAGTATAGGTACCTTTACTATTGTTGCAACAAACAAGGCTTTTCGAAGCTGAGTACTAGAAATCCAAAGGTCATTAAGAAACGACCGGAAGATAGTTTCATTGTTAAAACCCATCGTAAAAGAAAAAGAAACGAGTTAAGGGTTGGGTGTACAGCTCGTGTTGCCTTTCGGTAGGATGTCGATAGGAATGCATTCGTGGTTAGTCATTTCAACAATATACACAATCATGAACTACACTCAAAGGAGCATGCGCAGTTTTTGTGGTCTAACAAAAGTGTTAGTGAGGCTGAAAGTCTGATGGTTGAAGCCAATATGCGGATGCTGGTGTTAGTTTGAGCTCTTCTTACAAGCTAATTGCTATGTGTGCTGGTAGTTATGAAAATCTTAACTTCTCGAAGAATGATCAAAAGAACCATCTAAACAAGCGAAGACAGAATAACATGGCACATGGTGAAGCAACTTTTTTGTTGGAGTACTTTCAGAAGCAAATGGAAATCAACCCTGGATTTTATTATTCCGTGGAAGTTGATTGTGATGAGCAAGTTGCTAACATATTCTGGTCGGATGCCCAGATGCGGGCTGATTATAAATTGTTTGGTGACTCGATCTCTTTCGACACAATTTACCGTACGAACAAAGCCTATCGCCCATTGGGTACGTGTTTTCTTCTGTTGTTTGCATATAATTTTCTATTCAAATACATTGTGTGATAGTCATGATAGCTTGAATACTCGTCCGAATTTTTTGAATACTAGTATGGAATGTATGAATATTACCATGGACGGTGACAATAATGAACTTGTACAAATGTGTTATGTAGGAATGTCTGTTGGTTTCAACCACCACCGACAGACTTGCATATTTGGGGCATGTTTGTTGTATGATGAGACTAGTGCATCTTTCGAGTGGTTGTTTGATGCGTTTCGTCGTTGCATGGATCAGAAGCTCCCAACCATCATCTTCACCGATCAGGATGCGGCTATGGCCAAAGCACTTCGTAATGAGTGGCCTGGTGTCTTTCATGCATTATGTACGTGGCACATTTTAATGAATGCGAAGAAGTATTTTAAGAAGGACAAGGATGTTTGGAAAAAAGCTAAGCATTCACCTCACTTACTTATTCTACACGGTTGATAGTGAGGCTGAATTTGACATTGCATGGAAGGACATGCTTGGTGAATGCTTCCCCGACAGTGACTTTGTGGATGGCGACCCGTGGTTGCAGTATCTGCTAGGCTTCCGGAAACAGTGGTCTTCATGTTGGCTTATAAGTCAATTCACTGCTAGTATGTTGACAACTCATGCCAGCGAATCCTGTAATGCATCCTCCACAAGTGCCAGGACGGATGAGGCTCCATACACTTCCAACATCGCAGGTAACACCACAACATTGAGATATAGAGAAACCACTACCATGTTGAATATAATAAGCTTGCTACAAAACTGTCTGTTGCTGATGATGGAGTGTATGAGAAGTGGATGAAAGCACTATCTAAAATGTGCAAGTCGGCAGACCATGCCTTGTCCCGATCCATAACAAGTGAAACCGGTAAGCATCCAATAAGAATATTAATTACTGTTGCATTGAATATTACATACTTTACTACTGAATATTACATACTTTACTACTAAATATGACTTGTCTTATATCAGGGGGGTCTCAACCATTAAATGGCCTGACCATGAAGCAACAGGTTCATCCACGGAGTCATGGTCGTGAAAGGTACAGGTCAAGAAATGAGAAAGCCCGCGGTAAGAAGTAGATTCAGTATGCCAAGCAACTAAAGGACTTGGAGATTCTGTCGCAAGTTCCTGAAACTCAACGTGGAAGTCCAAACATGGATGACGAAGAGGATCTCATGGATCTGCTTGCATCGTAGTTGGTTAGATATGTCTTTTTGGGAAACCAATTGTGATATAATTTGTTATACGATAACATATCATACTGCAATTGGTTGAACTAATATTCAGGGCCTTGCGAGCTTCTATTTAGCAACATGAAACGTTATTTTGTAGTAATATGCACATTCTTTTGAAGGCATATTACGTTTGTTGCGAGCTACTGTTTAGCTCGGATGAAACGTTATTTTGTACTGATATTTAGGGCCTTGCGAGCTTCTAAAAAACCACACTGATATTCAATGCTATTATAGAAATATTCAAATAACCAAGACTCATATTCATATAACCCAGACTCATATTCAAAAATAACATACACTAAAATTAATCATATTCAAACTCATATTCTCACACATTCGAAATCATATTCAAATAACCCAGAATCATATTCAAATAACCCATACTCATATTCAAATAAACCAACCAGAGATGTAGGTGGTAGGCAGATCAGCCTAGAAGTCATATGCAAAAGACGGAGTGGATGCCATAGCTTGGTAATTTTTAGAAAGCCGATAGGTGCCATAGCGTGGCAACGCGGATGTGTGGGGCTGTATGTTCGTCTGCCCTTGCGATGTAAACTTCTGCTGCAAATGGCATGTTGCAGCGAGCCCATATGAGAGCCTTTGCTTCTTGTCGGGGCTTCGTGCAAAACTCTTCCGGCGCCATTTGAACCAGCGACAGCGTGGCCTCATGATTGAACGTCATCTCGACGCGCGTACTGCCATATGCGCACTCGGCACGCAACTTATAATGCAGCCTAGCGTAAGATCGTGGTCATGTATTGTCTTACAAAGCTAATGAGAGGATAAATTGAATGTTTGAACAAGATGTATCGCAGTAGAACAATGCATTTTAAGTTTTATGTTTTTTGTTGTTGTTTGGCATCCCGCCGGCAACGTCAGACGTTGTTGTGTAGGCGGGTTTTGAACTGGGTTATGTTATGTTATTTATTTATTTAATAAATATTGTTGATCATTGTGAATATAATTAAAGTGTTATTTATTTAGTAAACTAATATGTGATTAGAACTATGATTATCTAAATTGTTTTAAATATTATTGTGAATGGCTACAACGTTTCTGTTCTAAATCGTTTTCAAAATGATTGCGAGTAGATATATGTGTTTGTTTAAGGGTTTAACAAAGTGTTTGAAAGACAAAAAAAAAATAAATCAAGGGTATTAAAGTAAGTTTGATATAACTAGGACGACAAGTAAGGATTTTTGGAGCGATAAATAGCAATCCGAAAAAATCTTCAATCCCTCATCAAAATTTCTTATCCAAACAAACCTAATAGAAGCCAATTACGATTGCTGAGCTTATAGGCCTCCAGGAGCTTTTAGGGCCGGCCCATTTCAGTGCCTGCTGAGGTGAGCAAATTACGGTTGTCAAAACCAAAGTCAGACCAGTCGGTTGGATCAGGTCGAACCAAACCCAGCCTTGGAAACGGTTCCCGCCACCGCCAGGCGCCAACAAGCCATTTTGTGCGTTAGAGCCGCTGGTCAAAACCTGGTCGGACCTGCATGTCCGGTTTCCGGCTCTAAAATGGCACGACATCGTTTTGACTAACTTTGTCTTTGATGGCCACTCGAATCCAATTCCTTGCTCTGTCATTCGATTCTCGTCTTCCTCTGGCCGCTCCAATTCCAGTTCCAGCAGGCCACCTTCTGCGAGATTAGGGTTGGCGAGCTTTTCAATTTTCTGCAGCCAAAGTTTCGTTTCGCTCCCACCAACGATGACGAAATTCGACGCCCTGAAACCATCGGCCGTGAAGAAGAAGAAAAACAACATGAAGAGGCTGGGAGGCGGCAGCGGGGGCCTTTCTCTTGAAACCTTCGCCAGCATCAAATCCACCACCAATAATTACAATCCTGCCATAATAAGTGAGTAATCAACTCCCTCTGGTTCTTGTCAATTCAGTTTTGCCTTCGTAGAATGGTGTAATCGAGAAGTTAGGGCCCTTCCATGCAAGTAGATACCTGTGTTCCCTTTGGCAATCCGAGTTCCGAGGCGGTAGATAAGAGCTTGAATGCCTTTGAATTCTGGTCAATTTGCTGAGTGATTCCTAGGGCATTATGTACACAACCAAACATCGTTTTGTAAGAAATTGAAATTCTTCTTGTTAGGGTTTTATGCCTCCCATTGCTCGGTTTATTGACATGCTAAACTTCATGTTGGCCTGTAGAGAAGAAAAGGGAGTTTTACAAGAATGCCAAGTACGTGGGCAAGTTTAAGAAGCAGATGAAGCAAGAAAATCGTCAAACCAATCCCACACCAGCGGTAATGGAAACAAAGGTACTATGCTTGACGGCTTACTTGGGGTTTTGTTCTTTATTTCTTTATTCTTCATCCAATATGGGTTTATTTCGCACTAAGCTTTCCACCACAAGTCTGCGAAAATGGCTGTTCATGGCGGTCTCAGAATGTTGTCTGTAGAGTTATCAACAATCACGTATATATGAAATTGAAAGAGGTGTTCTTTTGCCTTTGATCGTTGGTATGGAATCTTTTAGAAGTGGCAGAATTGATGTCCTCCAATTCTTGGGGTGCTCTGCTATGGTTTAAGCCAAGCTGAGTTTTTTTTACGCATACCCATGTGGACTAAATTGCTTGGACTTCAGCTGACTGACTGCTTACGTTTGATTTGATTGTTTCAGGATGGGAATGATACTGGTGAAGGTCATGCGGTTGTCGAAAAGAGCGAGAAGACGCATGATGGGAGTGCGACTGGAGAAGGTAGTAGGATTGTTAAAAGCGACGGCAACAAGAAGAAGAATAAGGATAAGAAGAATCCATACAGTTTGAAACAAGTGTATGACTGGAAGCGTGAAGAGACTGAGAAAGCAAACATGGAAAGAGATGCAATAAGAAAGGCAAAGGAAGTGGAAAGAGCCAGGGCAGAAGCTAAAAGGAAAGCTGCTAAGGAGAGGATGTTGAAGAAGACTCGACATGGTCAGCCTGTTATGAAGTACAGGATTGAGCATCTCTTGCAGAGTCTTGAAGGTTCGAAAAGTTAGAAGTTTCGTTGTCTTACAGGCCTTTCTATTCTGTGTGTTTATGACATCTAATCAGAAGTTGGAACCTTGTTGACAAAAGAACCTTGAATTGCTCTGGGAACTTGAGAAGAGAAGATTGTAATGTATTTGGTTAAGCTTTTTGAGTGCATCCCAGCCAATCCAATCACAGTGTTCTTCGCAGGTGAGTTATATTTGGTTGTTGCAAACAGGACAGAGACAAAAAATGAACCTTCATATGAGACATTCGGCTTAATTGCAAGTTTGGTCACTCGAATTGCTAATTGCTATAAATTTCACGTTTGCCACTTAAATTGATTTATTCCATTTATAGTCACTTGAATTAGTTGAACAGTCCAAGTTTGGTCACTCTTCGTTAACCTCCGTTAGACTCCGTTAATGACGACCGTTAAGTGATGATGTGGCTAACAGAAAATCATAGTCAGCATATTTTAACACTAAAAAATGACGACCCGACCCGCCACGTCACATTTACCCGCCATGTCAGCTCTTCTTGCCCAACCCTCGAACCAACCCAATTAATTGACCCAAACCCAAAAACGAAACCCAATTAGTTGCCCAACCCGCGTACCGTCGTTCCGGTCTCCACTAAGAGGGAGATCGTTCAGAAATCCGACCAACGCTTCAGTGAAGGACATCGACGATCAAATAGCAAAGGGGGAAGAATTCGAGAGGAAGGCTGAGAAGAAGATCAGCGGCTGGAGCGTATTTGGGTCCAAGCAAAGATGCCGCTGAGTTGTACGCTAAATCTGCCAACCATTTCAAACTCGCCAAATCATGTATGTCGCCGGCCACCAGCTACCCGTCCTTCCTCCTATCTGTCAGATTCTTTATTTTCTTGCTAAATCTCGTGGTTGTTATTAACTGCAGGGGATAGAGCGGGTTATGTTTTTGTTAACCTCTCTAATTGCCATCTCAAGGTAGAATTACTGAGCCCATCGGAATCAATAGCTTTCTCTTAGATCTTTGGTTTAGGGTTAATCAACCCCGCACCACAATGGGTTCTGTGACTTCTAATTGGGTTGGGGTCAATTAATTGGGTTGGTTCGCGGTTTGGGCATGACATGGCGGGTAAATGTGACACAACGGGTCGGGTCGTCGTTTTTTAGTGTTAAAATATGTTGACTGTAATTTTCTGTTAGCCACGTCATCACTTAACGGTCGTCATTAACGGAGTCTAACGGAGGTTAACGGAGAGTGACCAAACTTGAACTGTTCAACTAATTCGAGTGGCTATAAATGGAATAAATCAATTTGAGTGGCAAACGTGAAATTTTATAGCAATTCGAGTGACCTAACATGCAATTAAGCCCAAGACATTCACTCATGCCCCTAATTGTTTCAATGAGAATAGACAACCTCCCGAAGGATACATTTATTATCTATAATGTGTCGTCATATAACAAAACTGGTCTGAGTTTCATGAACAAGGGAGGGCATCATCGGCTTCCTCCCTTTCTCTTGTGAATTATGTGTAGCTAAAAGCAGAAATACAAGGAAATTGGTAGTGTTATTTGGTTTTGGTATGAAATATATGAAATCTTAAGCAACAAATTTTTCCACCAGCTTAAAGATTTCGGACAAGTTTATAGAGACCGACTTTGTGGAGACTCGAACAAATAGCAAATATTAAGGAGTTAGTTTCATAGCAAAAAGACGATAGGGTTGGGTGTTAATTGCTATGCAAATCTTTTGCATACTAATTGTCCTGGTCACATTGGCCGATTGTTTGAGTGAGCTTTGTCATTATATACAAAATTTAGAGAAGTCCTAATAACCTCGTCTTCAATAGTTTGTTTCTTGATTTATGTGTTTGGGTGATTAGGGGTATCATACGACTTTTTCAAGTTCACATATAATATTTTATAAGTTCGATAGGAGTCCCACAGGTCACAAACATATTTTAGAGTAATGACGAATGTCATTTGTGATGGTTGTTAGCGTCCTTGTCATATTATAGTCATATTATAGTATGATGATGATTCATCTTTTTATATGCCCCTATGATTTAACCAAGCTCGTGTTCAAATGTTTTAAACAAAGAAACTTGTGTTTTAATGGTTTGATTGAGAGTGAGAACATGGGTTTGGTCTAGTAGTACTACCACTAGCACCTAAAATTAAAAGCAAATATACGTCATCCTTATTTTTAAGAAAATATTTTGCTTGAGGGCAAGCAAATGTTTAAGTTGCAGGATTCGATAACCCGTATTTTATCAAGGTTTGTGAAACCGTACCGAAAGTTGTACCGAACAAGTTAGCAATAGAATATTTTGTGGTTTGACCGTGGTTCGACCGTTTTATACCGACACAATACAACTTTTAATAAAACCAAATATATTTTGAAAAATGCCGCTGCTAGAAAAAAATTGCTAATATACTGAAGAAATAATGAAACTATACCAGATAATAAATACTATATATTTAAAAAATGTTTTGCAACTCAACAAAAATACCACATTACAATCAACAATTCACAAAAAATTCGTCACTTCCTGCTAATCCAGATTTAAATAAAAGTTTAATCTTACTGTTAATCTATAAACAAGGTTGCAGACTATTGCATATTATTAATACATCAAATTCTGAACCCAATAATTGCCAATTATATTATTCAACCATAGAATCACATTATCAACAATAAAACATAACAAAACAAAACAAAACAAAATCAATACCTAACCTTTAACTCCTAACTCTCAACTCAATCTTCTAGAAAGAATACATTAAATTTTAGGATATTTAGCCATTATCCACTAAGAGCCTACATAGAGAACATTAAACTCTGAACCCAATTTTTTCAAACTCCAAATAAAAATGTTTCAGAGGATATTTATGATAAACATTCTCTAAAATATTATTTGTCTAATTTTTGTCATATATCTAAACCCCTAATAGCCTATTCATATTGTCTTCCCCCCTATACCAACAACCGTATATTCTCAAGTCAGTATAGTGAAACTATATAGTTTGATCTATTAATTATCGAACATTAAAATTTACACTATTACATCACAAGACCAAATTATGTGAGATGCAACCATTAAAATATTCCTTACATTCAACTTAGTATTTTTTTTTATTAAATGAAATATACTTTTGATAATTTTTCTAAGATATAAAAGTGCATATATATTGAATTTGATCTTCATCCTTTCAAATAATTAATAAAGCTAAACTTTTCAGCCATTACATATTAAACAATAAGTCAAACCAAAAGAGTTTCTTTGCAAAAAATAAACCTGAAAGAAAATTGATAACAATTAAGCACGTGAGTTTATACCTAGACATCAAACTAAAGCAAACATCTTCAATGTCTCTATTTCTAAGTTTCTGGCTCTGAGCATTAACCTAGTTGATTAATTTTATTCCATTTTTTTTCAATAAGTTCAACTTAATTGTAGTTACAAAATGATACAAACTTTGGTAAACTTTAAAATAAAAATTTATTACGATATAAATAATTTCTTCATGCACTACTTGATACTATCATGTACATCGATGGTCTGTAAATATAACACCATGATACAAACTTATATATATAATGACCATTCATGCCTGATACTATGTTGGTATAGTTATGAAGCACGAATTCCCCAAATGGCGCGATCCAACCGTTGATTGCTTGCAAAACCAGCGATCCACGTTCATCGCTTATGCTTTAAGCGATGAAGGATTCATCGTCGCATTTGTAGATCGGCTGCCAAGAGTGCAAATTTGCAATGTTCTGGAATTAATTTAGCATCCGTTCATTCTGTGGTATATTATATATACTACTAATGTCAATTTGTCAATATCTTGTCTACTTGGTGATCAATGATCAGGTTTAAGCTGATAGATGCGAAAAGTTAGGGTTCTTGTGGGATAATGCATCCAAATCAAAATCCATATGCTGAAAGCTCATCTAAAACGTTTTAAGTCTTCACCGTCCAGCAGATTAGAATGATACTAATAACTAGGGGGATAGAATGAATATGTGCGAAATCTGGGAATTTCCTATCAAATCAATTAAAGCCTTTTATTAGTTCGGCCATTCAAATAACCGCACAAGATCTACTGAGAATAAAGTGGGATTCTGGACAATCACTTTTTTTTGCAGTAGGTGGCAATTCAACCAAAGCAAGTGACACAATTGGGCTCGTAATGATCCCATTGTTTTCGTGAGATTGTTATTATACTTAAATTGTTTAGAATGTATCATTTTTATAAAAAAATAATTTGCACATACACAATCACACATACCAAACGTTGAATTTTAAAAACTGAGATTGTTGAGATAGTTGAATTGATATATTTTATTTAAACTTTTGGCTTATGTGACATGCAAAATAACACATACCAAACATTGAATTTTACAATGCATCAAATTTGCCAATACATGAATAATATTGTACATGCATTCACAACAACACATATTTAATAATCACAACTTCCAAACAACCCTAACAAACCGTTTGGTATAAAATGAATCAAGAATTCATTTCATTGTAAAATGAGTTACCGTGTAGAATTCATTGTCAAATGAAATCTTGTGTTTGGTATGTCATATTCAAATCTTTAAAAATATAATGAATTGTCGTGTAGAATTCATTGTCAAATGAATTCCGGTATTTGGTATATCATATATATAAGTAATTTAGTTATAAAGAGGATAATTATATCATTCTATTATAATTAGTAAATAGTTGTGGAATTCATTTGGAAATTCCATCTCAATTCCTCGGAATTGCCATAACTAGTACCAATTCCATATGATTCAAAATTTAGAATTGAAAATGAATTCTTTTAAATACCAAACACAAAAATGTTTCATTTCAAAACGAATTCCTCAAAACTTATGGAATTCATTTATACCAAACGGTATGTAAGTTACTTAGTTTTGGACCAGGTTGGTTCGCCTGTTTTAACTTTTTGTTGTTGTCAAATTAGTTGGTTTAACTTCAGTAATAAATAAAATAAAAAACTAATGCTTCTATATATTATCAAATTCACATATTTTTTATACAACTATTTGACATTTTCACGTTAATGATTATTTATATTATTCTTATTTTCCTTCATCGTCGCATCATAGTCCAAACTGAGAGAGGAAAGGTGGTTTGGGCCTTGGGGTTAAAAGTATTTTTTTTTTACAAAAGATAATCATATATAGATTGAACAAAGATCATTACAACCTGGAATTTAACCAAGCAGCGAAATTAAAATTGTGACATGAAGCCGGGTACAAAGTAAGGGCCCTTCTAGCCACCAAATGGGCTACCCTATTACTACTCCGACCGACAAATCGCACACTAAGCCCTGAATGAAGCGTAAAAAACCCCACGATCTCTTCCAGAATGGCACCAATCCGATTATCCCGAGTGCTCACTTGATTGATCTTATCAATTACCACCTTGGCATCACCTTCAAAGCAAACCACCGAGAAGCCATGGGATAAACACCAGATAATCGCCTCCCTAAGCACTAGCGATTCAATGACTATGGGATCATCCACTCCAACAAACTGAACCCCCTGAACCATAAGCACCTGTCCACCCGGATCCCTGATAACCATTCCACCAGCTGAATGCGAGCCTCGCCTTGTAGCCCCATCCCACTGACACACCACCCTAGAGGGATGACCCCCCACAACGGGCTCAGTCAGAGGGGTGGAAAGCCTAGGCACACCTGCTGGCGGTAGATTAACCCATTCCTGGTATTGCTGCTGAAACTGCCGCAGGAGGGCCGGGATTCCAAATTGTTTACCCTCAAAGACAACCCAATTTCTGGATCGCCAAATCCTCCACAGGACCGCCACCACAGCGATGAACATATGCTGTTGATGGATCAAACCCATCAACTTTTTCAGGAAGAGAGGGAACGTGTGCTTAGGCAGACCCTGACCAAGATCGGCAAGCCCGGTGTGATCCCACAATGCCTTCGAGACCGGACACTCAAAAAAACAAGACCAATTTAATTAACGATCAAGAATAGATGCTACTGGTCTGCGGCGAGCTGAGCTCCCCAAATATCTAGTCCGAGAAGAACTCTCCTCTAATGCTTTGCATAAATTCCTGTGTGATATAAGATTTTTTTTTTATTATCCGGGAACATTCCCGCACACCACATCACATTTTGATTTTGTGATGTAGAGCGAGACCAAAATTGGGGTTCACATGCTTCGAGAGGCATCGAACTCATCAGAACCTCACACATCTCGAAACTATCTATCCCAATTCCGCGGCGGCACTACCGATATATATATGTTGTCTACCATTAACAAGTGTTACTCCAACGACCATCGGTATTGTTGGGGATCGAACTCAGAACCGCTTGCTTGAGACTCTCCACTAGCTAGGCCGATTGATATAAGATTTAGACTTTGTGAAAATAGCACTTTTGTTTAAGATTTTGCACATATCGGGTAAATTAATTTATATCTTTTTTTAGTTTGAGGCTACCTCTACCACATGAATATATTATAAGAAAATTAATATGTGGTGCACATATATAATAGTGTCCTCACGTTTTGCTCATTAATATTCCAGATAAGCACTTGCTGATGCCTTTTTATGATCTAATTCTTATTCCTCTTGCTTTGCTTGCATCCATTTGCTATTGATCTCAACTCGACAATGCAAAGGTCCCCCCGACCCCTCCAATATATACCCTACCTATCTAGTGGGACTCACTCTCGTACCAATCATCATCTCCAAAAAAAAAAAAATTGTGCAGAAATATTTTAAGGAAAAGTCTATAACAAACCAAATGGTATTAATAACTCGTGTTGTTTGTAGATATCAATATATAGATCTTAATCACCAGGGGCGGAGCCAGGATTTGAGGCTCGGGGGGGCCGAGCTTTTCTTACTATGTTATCGCAAAAAATCTAAAAAAGTTTAAAAATTATATTATACTAATCATATAAAAAATCTGAGATATTCAAAATTCTTATTTTATTTGTATGACATTATAATTTTAAAATTGTTAAATTTTATAATTCTATAATTGCACAAGATCTTGTTTGACATTATTAAGATAATTCAAAATAGAAGTTATACTAACAATGTTTTCACATTCAGTTCAATACAAATTACAAAGCTATAAAAAGGTAACAATGAATGTTAATATTGTATAGAAAATTATATTTTCATAACTAAAAAATTGATGTCTGTCAAAATTAGTATTGAAATAATTATCTTTTATTAGAAAACAATCCTTCAAATTGAAGAATTTTGTTCTAATTGGAATTTAAGGACTTAACAAACTAAAAATGAAAGTAAATTATTTAATTTACTTGTTTTGTCAAATGAAAACTGAAACTCTAGTTAGTTTAAAAAATTAAAAGAATTCAAAAGACAGAACAGTTAAGAAATATGTTAAATAAAAACTTTTATATGAAATAAAGTACAAAAAGTGCTTCTGCTCCCAAAAAATGTTGTTGCTACTAGCTAGCACAAGGTATCGAACACAGAATCTCTACCTTGTTTAAGGACTCTTACACCGCTAGACTAAGAAAGTTGGTTTGCTATTTTCGTGCACTCTCAACTTATTTATATAGGTTTTAATATTTATACGTAAAATACCCAACCGTTTATGCGTGAACTCCAAAATTCTCGGGGGGGCCGGGGCCTCCCCGATGACTAAGCTAGCTCCACCCCTGTTAATCACTTTCTTACATGCTCCCTGTTATGGGCGTGAAGTTTGCGTGTGTCCGTCATACCATGTGATGATTTAAGACGAAAGGTTAATAATAGCTAAGGGATATCGTGAGGACTTAAACACGTAACCTCAAAGTACAAGCCATGCCTGATATCATGTCACAAACCAACTGGTTCCAATAACTCAAATTGTTGGAAGGGATATACATTTATTGATTTTAACCACTTTCTTACAAAGTCACACAGGTCCACTCTCTCTAACTATGTATGAACAGCGCCCAGAATCACAAATTGGCACACGTCATTTATTGAAGGCAATGCAACGCGCTAAAAGAAGGGGGTCATTTTATGATGAAGCAATTTGGCCAAATTGTCTCGTAATGAAGCAATTAGGTCAAATAGACTCGGTTTCACAACACAAAAATGGAGATGCAACAGTTAGAACGAGGCATTTCAAAATGCCTCATTTTGCATCATTTTTGTGAGGCAATTATGAGTTCGAAATGATATTATGGGGTCGGTTGGATGAGTTGTTGTGTAACGAGTTAATATAAAAGTGGAATTCCTCACAAAATGAGAATGTGGTATTCGTGAGTTATTTGCACAATAAGTACCACCCCTACGAGGTATTGACAATAACTCATTAATGAGTTATTTCAAATCAACTCAAGTACAAATAACTCATCACCAACTTTTGTAGACAAAACTAGTTATTGCACCCCAAATAACTCATTTTTTTTTGCAGCAGGGGAGGCACAAGGCCGAAGAAAAGAAGGGGTTACAAGGGGGGAGGGGGAGTGCCTAGATTACAACAAGGTATGGGTCTCTGGAGTTTCCAACACCACATTCCTAGGGAAAGATTGCCCTCTCATATCATCTCCAATAATGGCCTGAAGAGCTTCCGGGGGTGTGTCTAATTCATACTTCCCATAGGGATAGACGAGACTGTGCTTCGAGAGCCAGTCCGCGACTCTATTCCCCTCCCGGTAAGTATGGCAAAGACGCACCACCCAGTCTTGGGCTAGTCTTCGTCTACCCCAAATAACTCATACGAATAACTCATCCAAACGACAATTGGATCAATTTACTCAATTCGGAAATCCATGGAATAAAATTTTATTCCTTTTAAACCGTCATTCTCGTGAAAGGCCAAAATCTAATAATATTATTATATCCTCCTTTCGGTTTTGGGTGCGGGGGTACGAAAGAATAAAAACCGTAACAGTAGTGACCATAATCGACGCCGCGCGCTCATGTACGTACGTACGTACTCATCTCCATTCCATCTCAACCAGCTATAAATACAACCTTCCATCTGATCTGGGTAATTCAATTCTCAAAGCAAGCAACACACAACCTTAATTTCCAAAGTCGATCGAGCCCGACAAAAACAAAACAGCAATGGAGGTGATAACGAGGTTGGTCGGGGACAAGGCGGCGGTGATATTCAGCCGGAGCACGTGCGACATGTGCCACTCCATCAAGGCCCTGATCAGCGGGTACGGGGCGAACCCGACCGTCTACGAGCTAGACGAGATGGGACCCGAAGGCGAGGCCGTGGAGCGGGCGCTGGTGGAGCAGCTGGGCTGCCGGCCGACCGTGCCGGCGGTGTTCATCGGGCAGCGGTTCGTCGGCGGGGAGAAGCAGGTCATGAGCCTGCAGATCAAGAACCGCCTCGCTCCCATGCTCATGTCCGCCGGCGCCATTTGGCTCTGGAACGGCCACTGATAATTATGATAACAACAACAACAATAATAATTCTAATAAGAATAATGAGAATAATTATTATTATGAACACTTCTACTATTATTATATGTATGAAGGCTAAGAAGAAATTAGGTGGCGTAGGCATTTTGGGTAGAGGCCTGGGCTCGATCCTTGTAGATGCACAACAGTACCACAATTATATAACCAAGGCTACAATTGTACGTAGCAGCTGGTTTATGTATTATTATATTAAGAAGAGTTAATCGCACAAACAACCTATCACTGTAGCCCCAGACTCAGCTTACTGTTCACCTAGGCACATTCTACTATTCATTCAACGCTGATTGGCTGCGCTGGCAGGATGGGTCCGGGAGTGCTTCAGCTCGCTGCGTGGGCCCCTTGTGCCGTCGTTTCCTTTCTGTTCTGCCCACTCCGTTTTTCTCTCTACTGCTCGGCCTGCATTCTTTGGGAGATCGCGCCGGCCTCAAGTGTCTGACAAATTTTGCTCCTCTCTCCCTGATTGTTCCCTTCACCGCTCTCTCTTGATTGCTCTGCACCCTCGCCCCGGCTCTGTTCCTTTCCTCTCTATCTCTGCTCTTTTCCTGTTGGTTGCTCTTGAAGGTGGGAAGTGATTTGATGTCACCCTGAAGTGCAAACGCAGAGAGCTAGAATGCAGGTCTCGAGCTGAAAAAAGATGACTGATGTGTGCTTCTCTCTCCCTGCTCTCGCTCTGCCAGGCTGCCCATTACGTTGCTCTACCCTCCACCACACGTTCCACCAAACTCCATTCCACTTCCCTGCCACACTTCTCCTCCCTTATTTTCCTTTTACCTTTTTCCATTCTCTTTCTATCTTACTTTGTGAACTCTTTCTCCCTCATGGAAGGCTCTCAAGCAGCTCCCATTCTCCCTCTCCTCGGAATCTCGACGCCGATCAATTCCTCACTAAAGTTTTGCCGACTAAATCTTTGTATCACACTCAGATCTCATTTTCCCTATTATCTCGAGATGGGCACCGAACCGATTTTTATGGCGAGTTTTCTTGTGCTGGTTTGTTTGCTCTCTGTGAGTCGCTTATTTTGTTTTGGTATAAACGTAAAGTAAATGGGTATGTCTTTCTCTTTTCTCCGCCTTTCGCTGGTAGGTATTAAACACTGGGTTCCGATTTTCCTCGAGCTGTGGGTTTCGGAAGTTTGGTGAGCCTTCGGAGAAGAGTCACATTAACGAGATATGCTGCAATCAATGGACAAAACTGAGAGGTCTGGTGTTTGCTTTCCTCTTTTTGCAGTTTCTCTATGTCACTCTCTAATAGTCTCATTATCTCTCTTCGATGGGTTTGCTATGAGGGGATTCATCTCTTATTTCCAGCGACTCATTATCTTTTCCCCTCTCTTTCTCTCTAACTTATTTTGTGTATGTGTTGGCTTTTCGCATATCAGTTTGGGAGATCTATCTCGAATCGATTAGGTGTAGGATACGAGGGTCCCGGAGAAGAATGCACTGAATGCATAGAGAGAGCACAAAGATTGGGCTCGCTGCAAAGAGAAATCGACGGCGTCAGTACCCTGCATCTGCTTTTGTGTCTACATGCAAAATCCTTTAGTAAGTCGTTCTCAATCGCTTTGCCATTTCGCTTGGACAGATTCCTCCCAGCTCACTTCTGTATGTCTTTTTATTCAGCTTACACCGATAGAGAGAATCAGTGAGCAACTGTTGGCTGAGGTCGATGAAGTAATGGGATCAACCGGTGAGCTTTCCATCTCCAAAATTATTTTTCTATTTCTCTTTTCCTTTTTTTATTGACTTGGGTGGCCCCAATCGTTATGCTCACTGCTCTTTGTAGTGTTATGGATTTGTCGACCCAAAGCCTTTTTAAATTGATGCTTTAAGAGAATCGCGATGGTAGATCAATGGATCTGTTGTTGTCGCAGACATTGTGGTTGGAGCCGGGAATGATCAGTAGAATAATAGATTCGATTCCTTAGAAGTCGGCAAGGATCGGTAGGCTTTTGGCGTGTCAGCCACAACTGCACCGGGATTGATTGCTTAGTGGTTTCTTATGATGTTTCACCAGAATTAAAGGAATCCTCGAGTTTCTGTGGTGGGTTAGGAAACATGGAACATTGTTGTTTTGGGTTTATTAGCTTGCAGATGGGGGTTTTAGATCGCTAGAAAAGGTGGTGGTTGGTTGCATTTCAAACCAGTAGAACCAGCGAGCGAGATTGATAGAATGGGAGCCCAAGAACTGATAGTCATACTTCTTTGTGGTGCTGCGTGGGTAATTTCTGGGGTGTTTCCTTTATTTTGCTTTGTGTTTTGTTCTTTATCGCTCATATCTATCTTTTAAATGATATTTTGTTCTCTCTTTATCAGTTACAAATGTTCGAGGGAGGATCTGAAATGTACGACAAATCTTTCTTTGATGTCATCTCCTGCAGTATGAGGGGAAAAAATGGTGGAGGGGTTTGAAGTGATCTTTCAGATCTAATAGACTTCAGCAGTAGTCATCATTTGCCTCTCCTCAGAGGTAACCAGGGATTGATGAAATGGGAAATTGTCTATTTGCTTGAATTATTCTCAACGACTAGGAATCTGGCTTGATATTATGGATCCATGAGTTCCCTGAACATTTCCTTACATGTAGTATCCTTTTTATGACTTTCTCTCATTGAGTTTTTTTCTCTATTCTATGGCTGGGTATGCTAATGCTCTCTATCTTACTACTATTGAACTATTAAAGTCTTTCAGCTGTTTATTTGTAAGCTCTTTTCGTTGCCATCATATATAATGGTTGCAAGTTCATCTTGGCTGAACATGGGTAAGAAAAGATAATCTTGATATTTATTTACTGTTTCATTGCGCCCAAGTGACTGCTCTGATCATATCCTTTTTCTTCATCCTTATTTCAATTCCAAATATGTTGCAATGGGGATTATGTTGTTTAGAAAGACATGAAATGACTTTGTTCTTCATCTATACTATTATGTTTTATGTCTCTGACTTCGTTTCCTTTTGTTGCCTTAAGTGCAGCAGAAGTTTGCATATGTGTACTGATCTCCTCGACAAAGTTTGTGCATAGAATTATACATTCAAGTTGTATTTGGATAGGCTATTATGGCTTTCACGATTGTTACTCCTTTTGTGATGTGTCACGATGGTTAAAGCTAATTTGTATGAAATGTCAATGGGAGGAATGGACAGTAGGTGTATAATAATTTGTATGGAAACCAGCATACCGTGTCAAAATATTGCAGGAGGTTCAAAATGTAACCTCTCTTTGACTGATTTATGTTCTAATTTCGGTACTGATAACTTTTCGCACACAGTTAATTTGTTTATTGCCCGATAACTAAGTTCATAGTTTGCAACTCCCGACGCAGAGCGCGGGTGAAATATCTAGTAAGCATTAGTTTGTATTCAGCTTCTTGGTGGTCGCAAGAGATGGAAAGTTACTCATGATAAAGCTTAGCTATTTCAACCGCTATATAGCCTTGTTTTTTCGCGAGAAAACTTCTTGCGTTGAATTGAGATTGATTGCACATTTGACTTCTTTGGACAACGACTACTAAGACACGGCTCACACCTCTTCAAACAAAGTTCGAACGAGAATGTTTGATTGATGGTGTTTAGGAACAAATCTAAATTAAATTAATCATACTCCTATGGAGGTTCAACGAGAGCTCCAAACTACGACTATGGCTATATTTGCAGAGAAAGGATAAAAACTTGACGTATGCGTCAGTTGTTTGGTTGTGGAACCCTTTGTCTCTGTCTACCCCTCCTCTTATTTATAGCCACGAGGAGATAACCGCCATAGAAAACCGGTTGTTGGATAACTGCTACAAAGAACCGCTCCCCCTTCTTCGGTAGAAAACCGCCTCTTGGATAACTCCCAAAAAGAACCGCTCCCTGCTTCTTCGGAGTGGTGGTTACTCTTCAACCGCCTAGGGGCCTCTTTTGTAACCGTCGTGGGTCTTGGCGTGTAGCTTGCCTCGCCTGGTCTTGTTCTGAATCTCGTGTCATGCTAATCTTTTGATAAGCATGTGGTGTCTCACAAAGGGGGTCGTGGTCTTCTTGCCTCGCGGCCATGGACTTCTTACTCATATCCAGGCCGTAAGAACATGTCCATGGCCTTCTTGTCTTACGGCCATGAACTTCTTACTCATGTCCATGGCCTTCTTGTATAACGGTCATGGACCTCTTGAGACAGATTCACTAGTGATATAATGTTCCATCACCACACCCTTTTTATTTGTGTCCATGGTCCCTCTCATGAGGCAACATGGACCTCTCAATCGTGCACATGACCCTCCTCGTTGAAGCGACAAGTCCTTCTCCACACTTCAAATATCTTTGTCTTCTTTGAAGTGTGATTCGCGGCCTTGCGTCCATGGTCCCTCTCGTGACATGGCCATGGATCTCCCAATCATGCACATGGCTCTTCTCTTGAGATGGCATGACTTTCTCATACTTAGTTTTTCAATCATGCCTAAGCCTCTTCTCGTGAAGCGAGATGACACGTGCTTCTCCTTAAAGCGGCATGTACCTCTTCCAGACTTAGTTTATTTTTCAGTCATTCAGTCTTGATCTTGGGCGGCATGTGCTCCTCGATTTCTAGATGGACATGGCCCTCTTCATGAGGCGACACATGCTTCTAGATTTTAGATGGACATGGCCCTCTTCGCTGAGGCGACATATCACTCTCCAGAGTTAGCGTCTTGGGATTAAAATCAATATCCATAAGGCCCAACTTAAACAATATTAATTGTTATAATGGGTGTGGACTTATAAACTCATTGATTATCTTGTAATTCACCAATGTAGTACACGACAAATTTTATGGTGTAAACAAGCCTATATATATTTATATTTATATTAATAAATGAGAATCGTGTTAGATTAGTATATTATATGTCTTTTTTATCATGATTTATTATTTATAATTTGTTATTGCCTTATGCATGCATGAATCATCTATTCGTGTCTGTTAGAGTATCGATGTTTGATTCATTAGATACCAAAGCCAAGGACCAATGATATATGGTTCATAGAGACCCTAAATAGCAATGTGTTATCCTTACTTCCTTGTTATGATTGATTGGCTAGTGGCATGAAGCAAAAGCACGGATTAACTAGTTATAGTTCCTCAGCATGTGGCGAAAGTTTGGTTTAGAATGTTTTAGTGGAACTGTGGAAGGGATACGATATCATAATAGATTTGATGCGTGCATGCATCTCATGGATAAGATCATAAGAATAGTATGCATGATCATCTAGATGAAGCTACATAAACATAGTTATCGTATTATATCTATCTATTTATCTTTACTTGTTTGTATTATATCTATCTATTTATCTTTACTTGTTTATTTATCTTTACTTGTTCATCTTATAACTCGACGACCAACTGAAAGTAGGACACCTCAACTTGTTGATTTTATCTTATATATACATTGCATTTGAGCATTAGATGATCAGTTGTAAATTGGATGTTATTAGAAGACCTTGTGGAATATGATCCTATACATATCTAGGATTATTACTTTGATTGCGTACTACAGCACATCACCAACCATTGTGTCCATGTTACCACCCATCTAACCCTATAGATATCATCCAATCTTTTGTAGGGATGGCAAAATTAACCATACACGTGGATATCAGACCAAATCCGACCTAATTGGATAGGTGTTAAACCCGAACCCGAATGATTTTTAATGGGCATGGGTATAAGTCTAGGGCTGGAAGTTTGGTACCGATATTTGGGATATACCGAATACCGTATCGAATTTGTCTATATTATGTATTACCGAAATACACGTATTATTTCTTGGGATTGGGATTGGGATTGAATTTCAATTGTTATTTGGTATTAGGGATTACTGGATTGGGATCAGTATATACCGAAATACCAAAATATAAGCTAGTGTGTATTTTATCCTCTCAACTAGACTTTCTCATTCACTACTACATGACCCTAACTCACCAAGAGTGTCATTTAATTATACATAGATCATTCTATCACTATTAATAGTCGTCTCTCAACCTCCAATTCGTCAAATTAACGATTACCAATTTCAAGAACTTGAGATGTCTCCTCTCCTCCATTCTCCTTAATAATATCCTAATTCAAGACACTTTGCTTAGTCTTTTCTCCCTAAATTAAACAATAAAATCTAATTTATATATTTAATTATTAAATGCAAAGGTAATTAATTTTATATTCGATAATACCGATTGGGATACCGAAGTACTGATTGGGATACCAAAATATTTAGGGGTTGGAATTGGGATACCGAAATTATTTAGAGATTGAGATTGGGATTGACTTTAGGGTGTAATTTGGTATTCGGGATTTCGCTATTTGGTATTGGGATACTGATACCGTACCGATTTCCACCCCTAGGTAGAATCTAAATCCGGTTATTCCTGGTGATTAGTGTGCATGGCTTTATCACTATCCAATCCGAACCCACCCGATTGTACACATTCATATGTATTTTGTTTAAAATTATCATTATTTTTCTTACCATATTTGATATTTATATACATATATAATATTTTGTTGCAATTGTATTGTTGTTAACTAATTATCTTCATTCTAGTAATTTATTGTAGTGCTTTTCACTTATGTAATATTATACATGTAATTGTTAACATGTTTGTTGAAGTAATAAAAAAATATTATTCAGGGATAACTATGGATACCCAAAACTCAATAAGATATGTTAGTATTTGATATCTACTCGATTTCTTATATGGATATGGGCATGAATAAAACCCAAACTATTTTAGATAGGATAATGAATATGTATTATCCGCCCTAACCTAATCCGTTATCATCTCTATCCTTAAGTGGATGATATCATGGTAACTGTCCAATCCTTAGATTGATGGTACCATCCAGTCGCTAGGTTGATGCATCAAGATTCTCTTTGGTTAACATCTAACTGTATGTGGATAATGCCATCCAATCTCAACATGGATATCATCCCAAATACTAGATGGATGGTGGCACCTCATAGCATGGATATCATCCATAGCCTAATTGAATGTTATCATCCATAGCCTAATTGAATGTTATCATCCAATCTCATAATTGTCATTCACTTTGACATGATAACATGGTGGATGATTACAATGACACAGTAACATGTCAAGAAACATCTTCAAATAACAATCGAATCGTAAGCAATAATGTTGAATGACGACTATCCCGAGTACGTGACGCATGGTTACAATGACAACCAACTCAAACTACGTTTTAGAAGGTGAGTGAGGAAGTGTTGTGCGTAACTCTTCGTACAAAAGTTTGAAGCAAATTAGTGGGAAGGGGACACAACTTGCCTCACATATTTCTTCATCTTTTTCCTCTATAAGAGTTCTCCTTCCATAACCAAAAAAAAAAAAATTCTCCATAGAATTAGTATAACATAACATAGATTTTTCATATATCAAACAATTTTGTTCGAATATTGTTCGTAGTGATAGTAATGAGGCAGGACGGGTACCTCAATATTCATGTCCCGCTCCACGCTACTACTAGTCGGGAGAGGGTAAAACTCGCGCGGGTACGGGACGGGTCGGCCCACTCTTATTTGAAATGTATGCACGCAAATTTTACTTTTTACGACAAAACAAAAGGGAAAACACATTATGAATGTAATATAATTAAAATAGAATGAGTAATTGAGTTTAACAAGTTGAAGGATCGACTCTAAATAGTTGAATAAAAGTAAAAATAGAAGAAATATATATAGATACGATAAAAAATTGAGATAAAATGAGTCAACAACGAAACGGGACAGAGCAGGTCGAAAGTATATATCCATGTCCCAACCCACACTACTGCGGGTCGGGTAATACCCGCCCATCGCAGATCAAGTCGGATAATATCCGCGAGGTGGATTCAAATTGCCATCACTGGTTTGAAATCGTTTTCAATAAAATATTGTTTGAAGAGGCGTTAAACGTAGAAACAACCCTTCTGATAGCACATACACACATTTTCCCCATCAAAGTGACCATATATAGTATATAAATTGCCGAAGTGATAATGGAACTAATTGATTGACGAGGGGGTTGAAAACGCCTGTCCAATAAAATGTGTACGTTGTTGAACACTTGTTGGCCATGAATTGGGTTCTCATCCCTGTCCATATGCATGCAGGTGGATATTTTCCCCATCTTCCAAATTTCATCTTTTTGAAAGACACCATCGAGCTTTCGGCAGGCTTTTGTGTCTCTTATCCCATTATGATCATCTGGGATTCTTTCCTGACAAACGAATATAAGTAAAGTTGAGGCAGAATTGGATAAACCCAAACCCTTTCTCCAACTCAGAAGATGCTCATAATAGATAGAACAGAGCCTCCATGATGTTGAAAGAACCTACAGGTGGAGACGCAGCACAGATCACAATGTTTCCCCTTTCCACACTTTCTTTGATCATAAGATAGCATTGAACTGTGCATGAAAGAAAAATGTTTACCAGCAAACTTCTGCTCCCAGTCCAACGTCGAGTAGGACTTCTACACTGCTCTCCGCTCAACTGAGAACTATGCTCACAATTCGCAGGAAGCTGGCCTGGTGCAGGATTAATGCTCTTCTCCTGAAAAAAGAGTCCCTTAGTTGCATGATACAAAAACTTAATCCTGGAAGTCAGATGCGAAATAGTGTGAGGTATATAACCTATCCACCATTCAGGACCAGATATCTGATTCCTGTCTTACAAGTAGCTATCTCTCGCTATCAATTAGCATGATAAAAATAAGGGAATCTTATGCAGAACCTTTTCCAATCATTATTGTAATGTAAGAATGTTAAACTGCACCACCATATCATAAGACAACAAACACCCTTTCGAAATAGCTAGTATAAATAGGTCTCCATGGAATTCACAATTCAACACTTCCACATCGAACCAAAGCCCTTCTCCAACACATTAATTCTCTCTAATCGCCTTTCCTCGCGTTCATTCAGAGCACTTCCTGAACTATAACTTCATCGATCATTTCAAGAAGGCAATGGAAATGGTGGACAGGTTAGTGAAAGACAAACCACTGGTAATCTTCACTAAGAGCTCTTGCTGCATGAGCCATTCCATCACTACACTCGTCTCCGGGTTTGGAACGAACCCACAAATCTACGAGCTGGATCAAATCCCCAATGGTTCCCAGATCGAGGGGGCACTGGTCCAGCTAGGTTGCCGACCCAGTGTGCCAGCTGTCTTCATCGGTCAAAAGTTGATCGGCAGTGAGAAGCAGGTGATGAACCTCCACCTCCAGAACCGACTTGTTCCAATGCTCATGGAAGCTGGTGCCATGTGGCTTTGAAGTAGATTCTTAAATTCTGGGGAAAAAGAATTTAAATCATAATTCTGTCTCGTGAGTTCAACAAAAGCGTTAAATAAGCAAAGGGATGATAAAGAGCCTGGGTTTAGTTCCATACCGAGGCTCTGCTCTTTGAACTGTCTTTTTTCAGGATGGCAGGACTGTGATCTTCTCTGTTCAATAAACACACTGTGATATTTTCTACTGTAACAGATAAAATATCAAATAAAGAAGATATCTGGCTGCAGATAATGGAAGAGCTACTTTGTAACCGATCGTCAGAAGGCAAGCCAGCTAGAATATCTATATGGGTTCAATGATATCCACAAATCAGCCTACATTCTAAGATAATTACCGCTACTATCCTGATGAAGAATAAAACTAAAGCACAGAAATGCAACTTTTGACGGGTAATTGAATTAAAGCTAACGGGACACTGATCAAGCTGTGAAGCAAAGAATGAAGAATGATTGATGATGATAATGAAACTTTCTAATCCATATATATATATTCCTTGATGGAAGAGGGATCAGTTGGCAAAGGCAAGCAACCACATCAAATGAACGTGTCACTTGCACAACCATTTTCGGGTGTTAACAACAAGCACAAACCAAAAGAAAAAAGATAAACACTCCAGCATAAAAGCAATGAGAACAAAGTAAAGACTACATCTTATCTTGCTTGGGTGTATGTACAGATATCACATATCCCAGATGCAATCATCCACCTGCAAAATTATGTGATAAGAAATTCCCAATGTCTGTCATGTCATTCTCAGCCAACTCTGTCTTTATTTGAGCTGATTTCCTCATGTTTCTAAGCATCCCACAAACACCACTGCATTGAGAAACATCTGTTCGATTCTGTAGATGCAAAACAATGAGCACTAGTAACCACCCACCCCCCTCACACACAAAAAGAAAAACACCCTACTTTTCTTGTCTCTCTTCTTCTTCACTTTCTTTTCCAAGTCCCTCTTTGCTATGGATATTATGGAAGCAACAGAATAAACCATCTTCTATAGTTTAGGGAGAATGGAAACATCAGCATCCCATTCCCAGCAAAAATGATGACCCAGAAGGACAAAAGATCTGAGAATTACTCCATTAACATAAATCCATTAACGATTCAACTTTGTCATTCACAAGCGTACACAAAACCGTCAATAGACGAGAATTCCAGGATTTGCATCCATCACCACACATAATTTTTTGCTGACAACTATTGAATTTCTCAGACGAGAATCAAGACTGCCAAGTAATCAAACAGAGACACTGACTAGAGCTTACAGAAAACAACTACGCAAGGAGAAATCATTTCTGAATAAAATCCTTGAGATTGTTCTGCTCAAGGTTAGCATTCCTTCGCCAGTTCTCGACGGCCCGTCGGACAGTAGCATCTGCTTCGCGTATCTCCTCGTTTGAGAATTTGTGCTCGATTATCCCGAGTGGCCCAGGCTGCAGCACCTTGACCACCGTTTCCACCTCTTGCTCCAGCTGCCTGCGAGACAGGGGAAATAGACCATGACATAAACAGAAACAAAAATGGATATCAGTAGACATGAGCGTCAAGAGATAAATGCTCGTCAGAATTTCTGAATTCTAAGGTGAAGACGGCCAGCGGCGTTCATAATACCAGAGCAAGAAAACCCTAATCGTCATCGACTAGGAAAGAAGAAGAAGAGAAGGCATGAGTCCACCTGAGAAGGCCTGGAAGCCTGAACAAGCTACCGGAGCTCGAAAACGACCTGGCCATAATTCCAAGTGTCAGCTACCTGAAATTTCTCCGGCGAGAGAGATTGAGAGAGAAGAAGCCGAGGCTTTGCAGTTCTGCACTTCTGTTAAAATTCAGACAGACGGCCACGGAAGTGGCGTTCACTGCAACAGCCAAACTAAAACGCGACCCTGCGAAACGACACCGTAACCAGTACTTAAAAAGAAGCAAAGATTATAAACGACTTCAACGGGGATACAGAAGTCTAGGGGTGAAAGTCGGTTTGGTTGCAACTTTAACCGAACCGATTTTGTGGTTAATCGGCAGTTGATAAGTGTCTGGATGGCCAATCGAAGCCGATTATCGATTGTGCTGATTGGTTAGCCGTAGCTGCAATCGTAAATGTCGATTCGGTGACGGTGATACGCTCTACTGATGGGGAATGTGTGAATTAAATAAGGAAAATGGCGGGTGAAAATTAAATGAGGGCAACCTACCGAAAATCTCCCTCGCTCTTCTCCATTACCCCTCTCTTCTCTCCGCGAAAATTTCCCACTCTTAGTCTTTTTTTTATTTTTTATAAATGGACGCAGAACACCCCACTCTTCATTCAACATCAAACGGGATTCAGCGATCCCAAAACAATCGTATAAGATGAAACACGTCAAAGCAGGATCAGAACAAGAAATATAATGACACCTCAGGGGTAACATATGCACTCAGCTAGCAAGGTGGTCCTCACGCTTATTTTCCTCTCTAAAAACATAGAAAATATTAACTTCCCATTGGTGAGTGAGGAGCTCCCTGAATCTATGAGTAATGGCCTCCTGATGGTGGTATAGTGCCTCCGAGCTCTGAGTAGTTGGATCGCACAAAGAGAATCTAGCTTCACGCGGACAAGTCTGAAATCCATGTTCCAAACCAACTGTAACCTATCCACAACGCCTCTTAACTTTGTCCGAGTAATGGAGAAAATCCCCAGGTTCATCACGTACACGGTAAGGCAGCGACCTAAATGACCTCGGATTAGGTTACCGGTAGCTGCGTGGTATGAATCAGTGAGGACGATCAGACCATTAACTCTCGATATATCCAGGTTAAATCGAGTCAAAACGATCAAACCATTAACTCTCAATCCACTTACTCGGAACAAACGGGCTAAATTGGGTTGACAACCAAATAGTTTGTTGTGTGGGTCTCTTACCCCAAACGTTGTCTTGTCGATTATTCAAAGAAAGAAGTTGCCATATCCGATTGCCCGTTTGATATAAACATATGAACATTATAATGACTTTTCATATATTCAGGTTATATCGCGTCAAAACGATCAGATCATTAACCATGATTGTCATGCCGGTGGCATGTCGGTCGGTTGAAATTGGTTCAACCAATATCGGTCAAGAAACTAGCATGAACACCACATGATCAATTTAAGTATTTTAAGTAAAATAACTTCGTTTTAATGAATTTAATTAATTAAAAAATTATTTATGAATTTAAAAGTTAAATGTTGGTGTTATTTGTTGGATTCAAGTTTTAAACGTCTGCTTATTGACGTTAAATGTTGTATTAAAATGTTGATGTTAATGGGTTTTTATATAGTTTGTTAAACTAGTATAAACCGGCACAAACTAATTGTACTACCTGTAAAACCATTATACTAATTAAATCGACATGACGATATAAACCGGTTTAACAACCTTGTCATTAACCCTGAATTCATTTACTCGGGACAAACGGGCTAATCCGAGTTGACAACCAGATAGTTTGCGGTGCGGGTCTCTCACTCCCAGGCCCAAACGTTGTGTTGGCGAAAAGAAGTAGCCTTATCCGATTGCCCGTTTCAATTTTATCTTCTCAAGTCTCCATTTCCTGTTTTCCATCTTCGAATATCAACTGTCTGTCACAGGAGCCGTTCCCTAGCTTCTACTTGTTACGGTTACCGCCATGGCTACCCTGACGACGAGCTCAACAGCGCGAATACTTCATAATCACGAGAAATTCACAGTAACAAGACGCGCTGGCGGTTGTGCCTTCTTCCGACCTCCATGTCCGGCGCGCAGAACTCCAAGAATCGTTTGCATGGCGGTGAGTTCGGTTCCCCTCTTTTCTAAGATTCGGGTGGTTTCTCTGAATTGAAAATTGCCTGCGGAAACCATTGGTCGGTTTGCTCTCTGCTTGTCCGAACCCATATGTGTGCTTGCTTGTTTGTTTGTGTTCTGTGCGAATGGGCGCTTTCTGAAGCTAATTTTGAATTGCAGGAACCTTTCTTGATAGCAAAGCTTCAATCTGCTGAGAAGACATGGAAGGACTTATCGGTATGCTATTGCTGTCAAAAGTGTTTTTTTTTTTTTGGAGCCCGGAAACGTTGTTGCTAAACCTAGATTGACAGTTTAGTTAAGCTTGGATTATAATTGGGAAAACTTGGTTTCAGGTCAAGCTTGCCGACCCAGACGTTGTTTCAAATCCTAGCGAGTACCAAAAATTGGCACAGTCAGTGGCAGAGCTTGATGATGTGGGTGTTTTTTGCACCTTTGCTATGATGGTTTTAGATGCTAAACTTAAACACATTCCCTTTTCGAATTTTAGATTCATGTTGTCTTCCTGTGCACATAGGTTGTGTCGACATTCAGGAGGTTCAAGGATTGTGAGAATCAGTTAGAAGAGACAAAAGGTTTTATACACTTTTCTTGTGTTTCCTCTTGAAGCTTTATAAGATGGAGAACTTTTTGCTAACGTTTGTCATTCTCTCTGGCAGCTCTCTCAAAAGAGGTTGGAGATGACAACGATATGGCAGAGATGATAGCATCTGAAACTGAGTCTTTATCTAGGGAACTCAAAGAGCTCGAGGAAAAGCTTAAGGTTTTCACATTCCATCTTTCTGCTTGTCTGGTTTGTCAAGATTTTTCATAATCGCCTTCATTGTCGTGTTAGAGCTTACTTTAACTTGCTGAACGTCGTTACTCCTTGTATAACTTTGTTGAGCAAGTTGGTGACTATCGGAATGTTCAAGATAAATGGAATTTACCTTGATATTGCAAACTTCTGTTTCAGGGGCAACGCAGTGCTAGCCTCCATTTTTTCTCTATATATGTATTGTTTCGGAATTTGTCTGGTACTTCCATTCCTATGCAAGTCAGACTCTAATTTATCAATTTTTTTGTATTTTTTGGCTTACAGTTAATGCTTCTTCCTAGCGATCCGCTCGATGCAAGAAATATAATGCTTGAAGGTACTTGGTTAATTTCTTTTTTATTTGGATCCACCATCTTACTATTTTTAAAATTATACATCAAGGTGTAATAACCTTTTGGACCCTGACATATGTGTTTAGTTGAGTGTTTTATCTGGACTGTGGAATTGTCAGTTTTTATAACTTAAAACATTATGGGCAAAGAGGATAAGCGGAGCTTTTTGTTTATCACACATGCGAAGTTTGTTTCATTACAATGGCCATTTACCTGTGCCGAACACTTCTGGACTATGAAAATCCTATCATTCTCACGTCAAACAGTGAATTATTGTTGGAACTTGGATAATCGGTAGTGAGGCGACGTTCTTTCTGTTCTTGATATGCCTTTTGAGACACCTGCTCAATGGAGCAGCTAGCATGGGAGTATTGCACCCTTTAAATAATAGACCCTACTCTGACAATATGGATCCATTTATCATTCTTGCAGTAAGGGCTGGGACTGGTGGTGATGAAGCTGGGATTTGGGCTGGTGATCTTGTAGGTACATGCTCCTATTTTCCTTTCAGATCCATGCTTCTTCTTGTTCTTAGATCCAACCCAACCTGGCCTTCGGGGCAAGATTAAGTGATAAAAAAGGAAACAGAAATATTTTGGTTTCTTTGATTATAGCATGTGAAGTGCGAGTAGAACCATTTCCGAGTTCGCGTTGTAGAATGAATGCACACTAATGCAATCTTATGTCGATGTGAAGGTTCGCATGTATGAAAAGTATAGTGAGCAGAACTCATGGAGGTTCTCCGCTGTGTCGAGCTCTGAGGTAAATCGAATGTACCATAATATTTATCCTCAATATCTTGCTTAAAAGACTTTACTACCCTTTCATGTTATTTTTAGGCTGAAAAAGGCGGATTCAAAACCTATGTGATGGAGATCAAGGGAAAGCGTGTTTATAGCAAATTAAAGTATGAATCTGGTGTCCATCGAGTTCAACGTGTTCCTCAAACCGAAACACAAGGTCGAGTCCACACATCCACCGCAACAGTAGCAATCATGCCTGAGGTCTGTTGCATTTATATTCTAAAGTTGCAAATAAACATAGCATGGTTATCATTCTGCATGATCGTCGATTATGCCAAACTCAACAATTTCGGCTAGTTTATCATCCGTGAGGAAGCAATTATGACTTCTCTTGTTAGGGGCTAGCATGCATTTTGCAGATGGTAGTAACTATCCCTGTTATCTAATGTATTAGGTGCATTCTTGTCGGTTGCCGCACCCATGTGTCGGGTCTGAGTTAAAGCTCTATTGCATATCTGGTGGATTCTTTGACATACATCAATGTTGATCCGAGCTACCTTTTTCTAGGTTTCTCTTCTGTGAAGAAGTTATCATTACTGCTTCTGTTACACTAGTCCATTGTGAACGAAGCATGGAGACTGATCATTTTGTTGTTGGAAGTTTCTACATGTAACTGAATACTGATTGCTTTATCAGTAAACAGACCTTAGCCATTGTTCTTATGTGCCTAGTGGCCATTTTAAACTTCTCAATATGGACTTTAAAGTTCCTAGCGGCACTTTAAACTTCTCAATATGGACTTTAAAGTTCCAAATATGCTGTAGCAAGTCATTTACTGTGGCTGGTCCTCTGATGGTCGTTTTAATACTCATTTGTATTGGTCATCTCTTACATGGATCCTTAACTTTTGTGTTAACTAGTGCAGGTGGATGAAGTTGAGGTGGTGATTGATCCAAAAGATATTGAGCTTTCGACAGCAAGATCTGGTGGCTCTGGAGGTATGAAGCATCACTTGCTGAACTTATAAGTTGGATAGACGTCATCTGTCATGCCAAGCTGTCATCCGTTTTACTGGAGAATTGGTCAAAATGGTCACTTTAGCTATAGTGTTTCTGCCAAATGGTCACTTTAGAAATCGTTAAATGATTATGTTGCACCAAACACTATATCTAAGTTACCCATTTTTCGAATCTTTCATGTAATCACCAGTCATCTCTGCATTGTATCTTAAATGTTTGTTGGTCCTGCAGGGCAAAATGTCAACAAGGTGGAGACAGCTGTAGATCTTGTTCACAAACCAACAGGAATCCGCATCTTTTGTACCGAAGAAAGGTCACAAATGCAGAATAAACACCGCGCCTTCCAGCTTCTGCGTGCAAAACTGTGAGTTTCTTATCTTGATTGTTTGCAAGTGAGCAATACTAGGAATTGTACAAAGGAACACATTAGTAGTTTACTCTAATTTGGTTGGTCTCCAGGCTTAGTTTCCTTGACTTCTATACTTCTGAACATCTGTTCAGGTACGAGATTCAATTAAGGGAGCAGCAAGAGAAGATTAGGAGTCAGAGAAAATTACAGGTACATGTTACTCTGGGTTCATATGGGATCTTTAATGCATACTTAGAGCAGACAAGGTTAATGGTTCTAATACTTTTTAGCTCCACAGTCTATAGTTTTCTAATACATTTCCAATACTTCAATGCTTGTTGAATTTGGGATGAATTTGCCAGCCAAATCCCAAGATGATGTACTCCTTTGTTTGTTAGGTCAAAAAATTGGAAGCCAAATCTGTGGACCCTACGGATTTGTGAATCCCGCCTTTTATTTGGGATTTGGTTGAGGGATGGCAAATATGTGTGACCCACGGTGTGAAACGCTATAAATCAATGATAAAAAATCGATTAACAAACAATGGACTAGTTCAAATCTATAATACAACAATTCGTCATAAATCAGAAGGTTTTCAAAACTCAAAACCCTCATTTTCAGATCCAATAAGCAGACGACCCATGTTTGTGTTCATGATTCATGCTTTTGTTTTAGGTATATCTCTAGTTAAATTAACGGAAGGATCGTGTATAAACCAAATTACTTAGGTTCTTAACTTGATATTGAGGTAGGAACCTTCTATGATCCTTTTGATATATAAATAATGAAGTTGGTGATGCAAGTTATTATCTTGACCATTTAATTTTTCCTAAATGGTTTACATTTTACGGTTTACTAAGATTTTCATTAGATAGAAACCAAATATTTGACTTTTAGGTCTAATTATTGTGACTATTCTACGGTCACTGATTGGACTATAGGAATACATTTTAGATACGTTCCCCGTAATGAATGTCTTGTCATGTAGGTTGGTACTGGTGCTCGTGCTGAGAAGATTCGCACATACAACTACAAGGTATGTGACTTATCCTGCATCTTGTTTGCTTTGTCTTTGCCCCCCATGAGCTGATCTAGTGTGGAAAAATGGCTCTTCCATCCTTCATTTCTGCCATGGAACAGGGAGCTTTCATCAATAAGATGTGTTTACTTCTTTTTTTTTGGGGTGGACATGTTATTGATTGACATCACAAATTTTTGCTTCATTTACATGTAGTTGAGTTTGTGTCTCTGATTACCTATAAGTACGAGTTTATATGTCTACTCTTTAATCATTTATGGACATTTGCGTGACTATTGATGAATCAGGACAATCGGGTAACTGATCACCGGTTAAAGATGAACTATGAGCTGACTTCTTTCCTTAACGGAGCAATAGAGGATGCAGTACAGGTTCTCCCTTCCAAACCTCCAGTCTTGCTCCTATTCAATTGTTGTTCTCTGCTTCATTATAACTTGTCGAGTCCCATTGGTAACAAGATTGGTTACATCTACTGGATTCAGTAATAACAGCACTAGAAGGATACACTTTCGTATATTCGCGGAGAATGAAACTGTTTGTTTGCAGGCTTGTGCAGCTATGGAGCAGAAGGAGCTGCTGGAGGAACTGGCAGAGTCGGTAGCCTCACCTGTTAGCTGAATTCATACTAGCTGTGAAAGGAATGTACAGGACACAGGAGCTTAGTCCTGACCACTTTGCTTTCATACTCTGCCATTTGCTTTCTGAACTGTACACGTAAAGAGTTGAAATTTTATGGGGGGTTTGAGGAGTAGATTGCAAGAGCTGAAAAATATGGTTTCTTCTCTCCTGGATGTTGAAATTTGTAGTTACTCGGATTATGTATGGCACGATGCAATGATGAATTTCACCAAACGAATGGAGCAATGGTCAACAAACGCATCATTTATAGTTCATTGACAGTGAAAATGTATCAATATGTTTTACGCAATATCTTAATGCAATTGTATAGATAAGCGGAAAATTAAATTGAATAGTTTTCAATGCAGGTAAAAGTGCGATTTTAGAAAACTCTTGAACGCTTGGTATCTTGTTGGAAAAACTAGAGGACGATTAACCAAGAAGTTCTCTCAATATGTGAACTTTACTTTCTAGCAAGACCTCTCAACCCACATTCTTGTAACCAGGTTTGACTACTGTTTGCTGCTAAAATATTTTTGGCCTAAATTAAACTTAACGTTGTTTAATCTGAGCATCTAATTGGCTTTAGATTGGCCAGCCCAACTAATCATGAGTTGTTTGGGGTAGTAGGATTTGCATACCTTAGTTGGTTACTTGGTTTGGCTCATGATCAACAGCACCGCAACACCAAGTGGCATTGATGCACCATGAAAAACTATGGTGTGAGTCCATTGACTCCGCCGTGTGGTTTTTTTGCAGCGAGCGAGTTCTGAGAATGATGATGTGTACGCGAGCTGTTTAGTAATTTGCAAGTGTGTTCCACTATAAACGACACTGTTTCAGGTTTGATAATGATACGGAGTTTAACAACAACGTTGTTTTATCTAGAGAAATATTGTGAAAGAAATGACATCACAATGTGATCTGAAGCACCTGTAGCCTGTAGGTAGGGTTATGGGAATGTTGGGGATCCTTCTAGGCTGAACCAGGTATTTCAGAGAACACACATTGTGATCTGAAGCACCAGTGTCAAGTATCCAAGCAAGCTGATCAGAGGAATCATGAAAAAAGCAGCTAAGGTAAATTTACCTGAGGTGTTGGGATTAGTAGTAGTCCGTGTAGCAGCAGAGAAAGAAGGGCCCAAACTTGGCTGGACCTTACCATTTCCTTTTCCATCATGATGTGGAGGAATTTTTCATATTCAGCCTTAGTTAATCTGACTTCATCATTGTATGTGCTTGTGCTTGTGGCATTAACAGATACCTTGCCCTTTAGCCAGGCCTTTAAGGATAGCCATGCTTCTGGAAGCATTTGTCCTCAATGTGGCCTTGTTTTTTGCAGTGTGTGAATTCCAATAGCCTGCTTGGAGGAGCTAGTGCTTTTGAGTTGCTTATACCAGGAGGCCAGCCATGCTTGTGGTAGCAGGTATCCTCTGTATGTCCTGTGAACTTGCAAAAGGTGCAGTAGGATCTGGGTTTTCTGCCAAGATAGTTTGGGTTTCCTTGAGCAGCAAAAGCCATGCCTTCAGCAGTATAGAGTTTTCCCTGTCTGGGAACCAGAAAGTTGTCCCTCGTGTTGCAACATGCGTTGAAAAACACGATCAATGGGTGGTAAAGCCTCACCAAACAGAACCTGTGACCTTACATTTGTGAAGTTGTCATTCAGGTCTCGTAGGAATTGGATAACATAGTTTGTGTCTCTGTACCTTAGAACCAGTTGCATAGTTCTACAAGTGTTGTGGCTGTTTGTAGAGCACGCACAAGGCTCTATGGGCTGGTAGTTGTCAAGTTCATCCCTTAGAGCTATGAGATTTCCATAATACTCAGTGACAGATAGGTTACATTATTTCAGGTTGCAGATGGACTCAATGATTTCAGCAATTCTGACCATGTCACCTTGGCCTTTTTTCAGGTTGCAGATGGACTCAATGATTTCAGCAATTCTGACCATGTCACCTTGGCCATACCTATCACTAGGGATGGCAACGGGTAGGGCCGGGTGCGGGTTTACCCTATACCAACTCCTAACCCGCAGGGTAGAGCCTTCTAAAATATCCGATCATATAACCATTGGGTATGAAAATTATATAACCATACCCTACCCACCGGGTAACCACGGGTATTCGGGTAACCATGGGTACGAATCCTAAACTATGAAATTATACACATATATGCACATACATATTGTTGTCCATTAAAATTTCTCAATACTTGAAACTGTTCTAGCTTCAACAATCCACACAAATAAAAACAGCAAACACATAATAATTGTTCTTGCTTCTACAATCCACACAAACATAATAATCGTCCACATCTTCATCATCAATAATAGTAGCTAAACTCAATTTCTCAAGCTAAACTAAATTTCTCAAGGGAAATTGACCCTTTGGTTAGCGGGGCGGGTATAACGGGGCGGGTATTATCGATTACCATACCCATACCCTACCCTTTATTTTGAAATCGGGTATTACCCGTACCCGCCCCTTAACCCATCAAAGCGGGTAATTACCCTCGTTGACCGGTTACGTTCGGGTTGGGTACCCATGGTTACGGATTGAATTGACATCCCTACCTGTCACGCAGGCTTCTCCAAGCTTCCATGGTTGTCTTGCAGGACATGATTGTCTTTCGTATGCCAGGATCAACACCTTGCTGGATCCAGGAAAGGACCATGATGTTGTTTCTGATCCATGCCCATGCTGTGGCATGTCCTTGTCCTGGATCTGGAATGGAGCCATCTACAAACCCCAGTTTGTTCTTTGCACCCAGGGCATTGTGGAAGGCTTTGCTCCGGTCGTTGTAGTTGGTGGGGTTGAGCTTTTCTACAACGAGCTGGAGGCCAGGTTGCTCAGATCCATGGAGGTAGAAGGGGTCAGACATTGGGTCGACATTGGAAGGGGTGGGTGGTGATGCTTCAGTTGTTGCTACAGATTGTGTTGCAGCAGCCATTGTTGTTGGTGGTGGCGGCTAGGATTGAGGCTCTGATACCATGTCAACCTTTTAGGGTTGGAGAGAAAATAGCTTAGTTTGTTTCATTGATCTTCAGCTTATATAGCTGGCTTGTTCAACATACAGACAGATTGGGGAAGTAGACAATACTTGTGTCTTAAGCAAGTACATAGCCAAAACGGAAAGAAACTAAAATAGAAACATCAGGGACTAATTGGAACTTTGCCAGAAACGACATCACTCCAACTTCTGTGTTTGCTTTTCGGAACGACGCCGTTGGGGGCAACGGTCGACACTGCCTTTTCAACTTGAATTGAAACCCGCAAAGAACTAGTGTTCTTCCCTGATATCATTTGCTCGACTGAGGTCTTCTTATTATATAGTCTTCTTGTTGACCATTGGCATTGATTTCCTTTGATTGATTTGATTGCCTCCGTTTTTTGCAAGTTTTCAGTTTGGAAAACTCTCTTTTGGTGCAGCTTGCTCGTCGAATTCTTTCTGAATTGCCACGTCACTTATTTAACGGTCAACTATCTGAATTGACCGCTACATCAGCTAAACCTACACTTAGCGGAGGCTAACGGAGAGTGACCAAATTTGAACAGAAGACTACTTTTAGTGACCATGAATGGAATAAAATACTTTTAATGACCAAACGCGAATTTTTTAGTACTTCCAGTGACCAATCTTGCAATTTACCCGTTAGTTGTTTTATTGTGAAATGGTAAAAATCAAGTTGTTAACTATTGACTTATTGTTAGAGAATAAATAAGCAATCAAAGCAATTAATAAGTTATGGCTGGTCTTAGAAATTAATGAATTAGTTTATCAAAATAATCAAATAGAGCTTATGATATCACAAGTCTATCATTCTGATAGTGGAGAGTGTCATTGAACGGATGCAAAATGAATCACAAATTACCTTAAATGAACCAATCTTGGTGGTATGGAAGTGTATGGTGATAGCATGAATATATCATATTGTAGAATGGATGTATATATGATAGTATGAATATACTAACTATCATTTACCACCTTTCAACACCATCTACCACCAGTTATCACCATACACCGTAATGGTATATTTGCCTTTTTTTACAAATTTGTAAATTAATAAATCACGATGAAACCGGTCTCGGTTCTTATGTGTACTAAATTTTTCAAAAGTTGATTTTTAAAATGAAGGTGGTATATAGTGAATCAGGGTAATTAACTAGTGGTAATCGGTGATAGAGATTGATTTTCTCAAAATATATAAACAACGAATATCATTTTGTAGATTACATTGAACTCATTCCATTTGTGCAGAAAATTTTAAATTTTGGGTTAGAACAAAGAGAATACATGCTGATTAAAAAAGTAAAGGTTAATAACTCATTTTTGCCTGAACTTTGCATTAACATATTTTTGGTACATCGGAAAAGAAAAACAAGCTAATAAAATGAAGTTGCTAAGTCCTTAGATATTTGTTTCCACTCTGATCCGATTCAACAAGTGGAGCTCAGCTAAGAGAGTTGGATGATGATAAGGGGAAGGGAATTGAGAATAATGATCTGAGTTAGAAGGAAATCAATTTGTTTTATTTTTATGATTGGAGCAGGGCGGGTACTACTAATTTCCTCCGCAATATTAAGACGATCCAGGCGGAAATAGATCGTGTCAAATTAATTCTCCCAATTGACTGGAAGACTGTGCAAACGCTAGAATCTGAGTTAAGCAGGCAATGGGAAGCGGAGGAAGTTTACTGGCAACAAAAATCGAGGGTCCACTAATTAAAAAAAGGGGACAAGAACTCGGCTTATTTTCACACGGTCACTAAGACTCACCGGAAACGTAATTTTGTGGCGGGCCTTCGAAATGACGCGGGGGAGTGGATCACTAAGGAGGGGGGTAAAGCAGACATTGCCACGAGTTTCTATCAAAATCTCTTCTCCTCAGAATGCCAAGTGCCTAACATGAGAAACCGAGTGGAAGCATTACCAATCGACCGGCGGGTCACGGAGGAGATGAATGCCAACCTCACGGCAGTGGTCCTTCCAGAGGAAGTAAGAAAGACGGTCTTCTCAATGGGATCGAAGCAAGCGCCAGGGTCTGATGGCTTTACGGGAAAGTTCTTTAAATCCTTCTGGAACATTGTTGGCGAGTCTGTCATAGCTGCTGTGAGCTCTTTCTTTTCCACTGGAAGAATGTTACGCAGCTTCAATCATACTTGGTTGACCTTGATCCCGAAGGTTGACAATGTGGAGAATATGAAGCAGCTCCGTCCCATCAGCCTCTGTCAGTTTGTGTACAAGATCATCACCAAAATTATGGCAGAGCGCCTGGCTAGATGGTTACCCCGTATTGTTTCGGAAGGGAAAAATGCCTTCATTCGTGACCGCCAGATCGTGGAAAATGTCCTTCTTGGACACGAACTTATGCATTACTTAAAAACCAAAACGCGAGGAAATAAAGGGTACATGGCTCTTAAGGTTGACATGGAAAAGGCCTATGATGGGGTCGAATGGCCGTTTCTCCTGGCGATTCTGGATAAGTTAGGGTTTAATGCTACGTGGCAAGGGTGGATCCATGAATGTCTCCGATCGAGTTCATTTTCTGCTTTAATGAATGGCTCTCCGAAGGGATTTTTTGCCGCCTCGAGAGGGCTCCGGCAGGGTGATCCGTTATCTCCGCTCCTGTTTGTACTGTGCACTGAAGGGTTTGCAGCCCTGCTCAGAAAAGCTATACCGGAAAATAAATTGGAGGGAGTCAAGGTTGCCCCTAGGTCTCCTCGGATCTCGCATCTGTTTTCGCTGATGATTCGTACCTGTTCCTCCGGGGATCTCTTCAAGAATGAGAAAACTTGATTCTGGTGCTTAACGAATATGAGGAGCTTAGCGGCCAGCGGGTTAATTTGGATAAATCGGCGGTTTGTTTTAGCCGTAATATTGTCCTCCAGGATCAATAATTCCTTGCTCAAATCCTCGGTGTGGGGGCCGTGGGGGTCCATGATAAATACCTCGGCCTACCTACCCTGATAGCCCGATCCAAAATGGATACGTACAGGTACCTGGAGGAAAAGCTCTTGGCTCGCCTGCAGGGGTGGAAGCAACGAACCTTGTTCTGGGCTGCGAAAGAAACCCTGATCAAGGCGGTGGCTTTAGCTCTACCCTTACATGTTATGTCCTATTTTCGTCTCCCTCTTTCGTTGTGTCGTTTATTGGATAGACATGTGGCCAGATTTTGGTGGGGAGTGGAGAATGGGGAGTCTAAAATCCCTTGGATGTCTTGGCGTAACATGTGCAGAAGTAAGCATGATGGGGGGATGGGATTTCGTCGTTTTGAACATTTCAATCAAGCGCTACTGGCTAAGGTTGGATGGAGGATCTTAAATGAGCCCACCTCCTTGCTGGCCCAGGTGTATAAAGGGAAATATTTCCCCAGGGGGGACTTTTTACAAGCAACGGCTAGATCTCGCCCATCGTGGGGCTAGCAAAGCATTCTCTTTGGTCGTCAATTGCTAGTGCAAGGCCTCCGGTGGCAAATTGGGAATGGTCAAGCCGCCCCTCTGTTGGAGAATAGTTGGATCCCTCGACTGCACCCGCACAACCCCGTTCCTAATCCTCGCGTTTTGACTAATGGGGGACACCCGGTGGTGGCTGAGTTAATTGTTTCAGGGGAAGGGCGTTGGTGTGACGAGAGGCTAAGCCAATGGTTTGATCCCCCTACTTGTCAAGCGGTTAGGGAGATTCCTCTTCCTCGCAGAAATATTGAGGATCGGCTGATCTGGCATATGAGGCCAGATGGGGTTTTTACAGTAAAATCGGCTTATCATCTGGTTGTTCGAATGGACAAAAAAGACGGCCAGTGGCGATCAACAATTAGTTGGATGGATCGCTCTAGCTGGATTAGAGTCTGGAATGCCCCTATTCCTCCTAAGTTGCGCATTTTTCTCTGGCAAATTCTGAATAGGCTCCTCCCTACAACTGAAGCGCTAATTGAGAAGGAAGTTCCAGTTCATCCTTGGTGCCTAGTTTGCTGGGCGGAGTCGGAGACTATGGAGCATCTATTCCTCGAATGTCCAGTGGCTAGGGCTTTGTGGGACTATGCGGGGCTGGAATACTGATAGACCAATAATTACACATGTTTTTACCCCTATTCTTGAGCCGTTTGAGAGGTTGACTCTCGTGTTTAAGCCGATTTCACGCGAGGTTGTGTGTTTATGTCATATTTCAGGACCCGGCGTTGGAATCGAGGCGAGGGAACGAGTTCTGGGTCGAAAGGAGCAAAGTTGGGAAGAAGTGGGTTGCAGGAGGAAAATACCCGGTTAGGTGGCAAAATACCCGACCCGGTATTTATCATTTTGGGCACCCGTGAGAAACAGAGGGGGGCCCGGTCGTGAAGCTTAAATCCCCGACCGGGGATTATTGGAGCAGACCGGGGATTTTCCCCTGGCATGAAACGTGCGTTTTAATAATACCCGGTCGAGACCTAAAATACCCGACCGGGTATTTCGGCCGGGTATCGCGACAGGCAGCTGTTTTAAAGGAAAAGAAGGCCAAAGATCAAGGGGATTCGAGTTTTAGAGAGAAAGCGACGAACAAGAGTCTCCAAGTGCCCTAGCTTGATCTTCATCACCATTGGAGCTTGGCTTGAGCTTGGAGAAGTGCCGATCAACGTCCAGGAGCAGGAATACATCCTTCACAGTATGAATTCCGCGTCTGATTCTGCTTTTGCTTCTTTCTCCATGGAGTAGTTCTCCCATTCATCTGGGTATGGAGAACCCTAGATTTGTATGTTAGGTTTGATTGTATGAACCCAAGTACTAATTCTACGATTTGATTATATTAAATTGAGGTTTGAATGATTGAATGGCATGAATCCTGATCAAATTCCTGTTGTTTCTGCTTTAACCTAGAATGAGAATATCTGCCTAGGTTGATAGAGCATCCTTGATTGAAGGTAGGGAGTTGGTGACTTTAGTCGAGGAGCCAACTCACTATTCTGTACCGAATTCACTTCGGTAGTGGAGGTTTTGTTCGTTAGGGCCTCAATCTGTTTACTCCGGTGGAGGTTAGTCGCCCGCTAGAGACTCAGATTGAGAGGGTCTGAAGACCTTTAGTCGAGACTTCAGGCTGTTTAAGAACCTTCCGCAGTATAACTATCATAGAAACTGAACTTGGTAATTGCAATCCGGCTTAACTGCAGTCTAGGGGGAACCATATCCGGGTGACCTCTCTTAACCTGAAACAACCGTTTACTTGCTTTGCTTGTTTGTTAGTTTAGACTTGCACTAAAGTTTCATTGCTAGATAACAAGAATTCACCGAGTAGTCATCAAATCTAGGACCCGGGTTGACATTAAAACCCAAACCCGCTATACTACGCTTTAGGAAGTGGTTTCACTTGGCCAATTTCTAGAGTGACAGTAGGAGCAAGTCAAATAACTTGGTCAAGGCCTTCCTCGGCAGACGTTTCCTCTATTCCTGAAAAAACTATTGATGTGTATTCAGCACCCTCATCTCCTGATGGCAGTTGTTGCTGTCCTTTGGCGGATCTGGCGATCTCGTAATTGGGTAGTTTTTGAGGGCAAACAATTTGAGATCCCAGCTCTTATGCGTCAATTTAATCAGCGGTTGCAGGAGTGGATTAACCTGCCCAGGGATGGGGCACAACCTTGTACCTCTGCTAGGACTAATCTGTCGCTGGATACGGCCAACTCTGGGTCATTCATTTGTCGGTGGGATGGCGCTACCAGACGTAATTCCCATTCGGCGGGAGGGATGGTTATCCTGTCGCCAGTCGGGTTGGTGGTAGGGGCGAGGGGTGTTCAGTTTGGTGTCATTGATGACCCTTTGATTGTTGAGATGCTCACGCTCCGCGATGCTATTCATTGGTGTACTGAGGCAGGATTGGGGGAGGTACGTTTTGAAGGGGATGCTCGGGTGATTATTGAGAAACTCTCCAGAGCTGAGGTCCGCGATAGCCGGATAGGCGCTCTTCTCGAGGAGGTCCTGCATTGCTTATCTAACCAGCAAGGGTTTAGTGTCCGGTTTGTAGGTCGGCGTAATAATAGGGTAGCCCACTTGGTGGCTCGAAAGGCCCTTCAAATGTACCCATCTGCAAGTCGGTTCTTTGATTTTGTGACCTGGCTTCATTCCAGGATGTAATTGCCTTTTTTCTAATATATATATAAGATTATCTTTTGTCAAAAAAATTTTTTTTTTTTTATATTTCAAATAACAAGGAAATTCAATTATAAGATTTTTGTTTTCAATTTTTATTTTATTTTATTAAAGGTCAATTCAAGGTGTTGGGCCAAATTGGTCCAGTTAGTTTGGAATTTCGAACATGATAATATTTTTAGAAATTTGTAGTTAAAGTAGTTAATTAGTGTAAAGTTCGGATCAAACTAAAAAATTAACTCAAAAAATAGGAAAATTAATCATTTTTGTAATGTCACCGTTGCTTCTAATTCTATTACAAACTAAGAGACTAGACCTAATTTATGAATAACCAAACGTTCTACATCCTATCCTATACCTAAAAATCATTCCTAAAAGGTTAGGCTTGTAAGCTAGTTAATGTCAAAACGAATAAACAAAAATTCCCTGAACCACCAATTGTACAAGTTTATTTCTTGAGAAATTGCCCCATAAACCAAATTGTCCATTTCAGTTATACTGAGAAGAAGAACCCATCCCTAACATTCTGCCCCAACATTACTGCGTCACCTACCATTTGCTGCTGAACAATTGAAACCAACCAAACTATGGGCCAAAGCCAAACAAAATAAAGCATGACAAACTTCATACATATTAGCTGGAAAACGTAAGCAACTTAAATGAAGAGGGCAAATGCCGTAGGATTGATGCTGTCCATAAAACTGAAGGACACTTTTTTTCCACTGCTGTTCTTCTTCAAGAACTACCACTGCAATTTTCACAGTTAGCCCCTCACATCTAGTTCTTGACAAGAAAATTAATCAATCGAATCATCAAAGTCGCTGATCCAAAGCAAATTCAGCTGGATACAAATTTCCACCACTTGTAAAAACCATAGCCGTAAACAATGCTGTAACCGATCAGTCTAAGAGGGTAAGTCCTGCTCCTGTTCAAAACAATTCCATATTAAGCATATGAACCGTACAAATAGTACTACGAGTACTGTTAGGTAACTTGACAGAGTTATATTTCGTATCAAAATAGTAAAAGTTAGGTAATCGAATTCTCATTTTTTTCAACATGTTAACACGCCCTCTTGAATGAAAGCCAACAGGAAAGATCTCTCGATTATATGGGAACTCTAATATCATATCTCAATAACCAAATTTCCAATAGCATGGATTGTCGTAGACAGATTTAACAATGAATCTTATACCACATTTTTAACACAAACAATCACCATAGTTTTTCACTCAATTACCTGAGGCCAGATCGTCTGGAGAGAGCCAGCTTCTCCTGTTCAGTGACGGGATAGAACCAGCGAGAGTAATCTCTGTCGAAGTAATCCCAATCGGGAAGAAGAATGCCCGCGATCCCAAGCATACCCACCATGTAAGTAACTCCAACTTTCCTCATGGAGTGTGTCCAGATGCCCACCGCCGCCATGACTGCAGCCAGCGCGATGAGACTGCCACGAAGAGCTGCATCGTTGTTGTTGCTGTTGCTGTTACTATTATCAGCCATCTATGGAGCAGAGATGTTGCAGAGCAAGGAAAAATGGGAAGGGAAGGAAGGGTGGGGAGGAACAGAGAAATGGGCTTATTGGGTTAATCGGTTTGCGTCTATTTTTCTTTGATGGAGGGGAGGAGAATGGGAAATGGGGGGAGAGGGAGTGGTTACCAGTTGAGGATGGGGATGGCAGGAATTAAATGCAGTGATGCCCCTTTCCTGACGAACTGCATTAAATTCTTCGGCTTAGCCATCTGGCAAACAATCCCACTCTGCATTTAGGCCCTTTTTGGTGCAGAGAGGAGTAGGGTGGGCATCCGGTTCGGGTTAAGTCTTTCAAATCGAATTGAACTGAAACCGAATTACATACTAATCGGCAAGACAGGCAACATATCAAGCTGCAGTAGTAGACACATGAATTTTATATAGGGGTGTCCCCTTCAAAATTAAATTAACTTAATAATTACAAACTAATTTTTTTTACAAATAAGTAAATATTTGACCAGTTTAAGCTACAGCAAAAGTCCTTTTAATCAAACATAAAATAGTTTATCATTTTTAACACAATAATAATAATTCTTAAGATCATGTAAGAGAAAAGAATCAGGAAAAGTGATGAAACTCTTTATGATAAAATCGTGTGTTAGAATATGATAGGAATAGAGGACAGTCTGTGGGTTTAATTTTATATTTTGAAAAAATTGGGGATAAGGCTACGCGTTTATAATTACATTTATGTTCAAGATACGAAAACAAATGACGGGCTTGGTGGCAAGATGAAAATTTATCAAGTTGATGACAGAGGTATGCCGGCATGGCATCAAGGTGCTAACTTGATGAGGCGGACTTGGCGCCCAACTCCCCTCGATGGTCATCCAAAAAGCTAAGTATCGAGACCAAGCAGATGAGCTAAACTTGGTACTAAAGTGACTAGTTGAGAGAGCATCGAGTCGGAAGGTATCAAGTTGATAAGAGGGACTTGGAAACGAGTTTGGCAACAAGATGGTTGTATATCACGCGCGGCGAGATGGATTTGCTCACAAACTGGTAAGACGAGCTTATCGGCAAGGTTGTAGGGTGTCAAGCCAATGTGACGGGTTGTGTACTAAGAAGACAAGTTGATACCATGACGAGCTCTCTAAGACTATATGTGCTTGCTTGTTAGCTAGGGGGTAGGTACTTATGTGGATGGGGTTAAGTTCTCATCCCTCCAAGATGGGTAACAAGGCTTAGCTAACAAGACTGTCTCATTGACGTAACTGGCAAAACGAGGGAGCGAAGAGAATAAGTGTGGTCTCACCAGTATATATTAGGGATCTTCCGGTGGAAAGGGGAAATGCGATGGAGAAAAGACAAAGAGGTTTCAACCCCTTCTACTCAGGACATGGCAGTAAGACTTTGATGAAAATCAACTCAACACAAACTTGAACCCTTATCAAGATGGGATGAGGGGTCCCCAAGGTGGTGTGAGTACACACCAAGACGATGGTTAGTGGTTACCAAGGCGATGAGGATCCCGAGGCGGTTGGAGCAACTGGGCAGCTAGTGATTATCAGTGTCGTTACATCTGATGGCTATAAATAGGAGCAACGAATACATGAAGGGGGTTCCCAAAACCAACATTTGACACCTCATGTCAAACTTTATATTTTCTCCGCAATGTAGTGTTAATTGTAGTTTTTAATATCTGGAGCTCTCATAATACATCGATAGAAGCAGGAGTAAGCTAACTTAACTTGTTCTAAAAGCCATTCAAATTATCAAACACTCTCATTCTAACTTTGTTTAAAGAGGTGTGAACCATATTTAGATTCGTAGAAGTGAAAGGTGCAATCAATTATGTCGGCAAACATTAACAAAGAAATTTAAATAAAATGATTGTATGGCAAAAATGCACAAATATGTTGGCGACAAATATTATCTGCTTGAAAAAATGGGAACTATAAGCCTCATCTCTTGTTCTGTTGAATCGTTATCTGAGAGTGCAACTATTAAGTACATATGTATCTGCCTATATATATATATACTGTTGTTGGCGGGCATGCAGTTTAAATATCTGCATTTTGCCTAGTAGTCTTGTCTAATTGTCCATTTAATTTTATTCCATTAACTTGCCAAAGAAGAATAAAGCTATCTGATTAATAACATTATACTCTACCGCCATCAACCCATAATGCCCTAATGTGGGCTCAGAACCCAGAAAACTAGAACTGGAAGCAGCCGAGGGGGATGCATCACTAGCTCTGAATATCAGACTCTTTATTTTGGGTCGTCCTAAGAGGCTGATGAATCAGCCTCCACTTCTTCTGAACCAGACAGACCATCATCCATCTCTTGCTTTCCATCCCACTCACTGTTCTGTGATGCAGCCTCCGGCGATATCCTCTGCATCACACCTCCAATCCTTCTCATCACACCTCTCTTGTGCTCTGCATGGACCAACACACACACACACCACATTGCAAGAATCAGCCAGAGCACCGTTCGATGAAAAAAAGATTAATAAACATGTCAAAAATGCTGAATGATTTTTTTTACTTTTGTTGGTGATTGCACTCCGTGTAATCGCTAAGAACTCGTCCCACTTGAATTCCCGAAGCTCTTGCTTCTCCTCTTCTGAGAGCTCAAAGTTAGGCTCCCTCCCACACATGAAAGCAGCCCTGAATTTGTCGAATATATATAGAAAGAAAACACAGCTTCTTATGTAAACATAGCGCATCAAGATGGTCAATAACGCTGCCATGATCATTGCTGTGTTCAGATTTACCTGTCATATAAACGAGCAGCTTCTTCTTGGGAACCAACCGTCCCCAGGTGGATTTGCTTCTTGTCAACTTTAATTGCTGCCTGCCATTTCATGTTCTTGAAATAAACACCCCGCATCACACACGGTTCTTGATTTTGAACATGCTTTCTTCTGTGTCGCTTTCTCCTCTTAATTGGTTGGTCTGCAAATAGAAAGATAACCAGTATACCAGGACTCAGAAGATCACTAGGAGAATAAGACAAACAGCTAAGTTCACAAGATTGTTTCTTTCCTATAGGAATAGAGCTAAGGAAACAGGCACCGGGGGGAGGGGGTACTCTAGGGAGGAAGCTCTAAGAACATTTTCTCCAGGCAACAAAGAAATACAGGTTACGGTGCCACCATTTTTTATATATAAAACGATGACTTTCCAGTGGAACCATGGCGCACCAAGTTACTGACTAATGAAGAGGCCTCTCCAATATATATGCTCTTTGTCCAGTCAGCTTTTCTTGTCACTATGCCAAGGTGAGAAATAACATATCTCACAAAGGCCACCTTGACCGAAGTGGCACCTTAAGACTTTGGTTGAGGGTTTAACTATCCTCTACCATGACCTATTCAATTACAGTGTGAAGGAGTCCGTTCCTCCCCAGGTCTCTTTAATCAGCATTATCATCAGCCTGTTTGTATTAGCCATGGCATGTAACCTTTCTCCCTAATTGCCAGGTAGTTTATGGTATCATTCACATTTTCTACAAGGTTGCTTCATTTGTATGTTAAGAATAACACCTAATTCATTGGCTACCTACAAAAGCATTTCAACATACACCAAGATGACAATATGGGGGCATTGACAAATCCTACCAATGTCATGTAGCTAAAATGAGGTAAACAGAAGTTATTAACCAGCAGGCAACACTGTCCAGATAGCTGTTGGATTATTTAACTGAAATGCATAATATGTATTAAACCACCTCGACCAACCTGAACAGGGCTGCTGCTGCTGCTCCTTTGCTGAACTGTGAAGTGACACATTCGACGAAGCAGGTCCACATAAGGCATAAATCTTCTGGAATACAATTAAAACACCTTTAGAAATATGTATATGCAAAAATACATTTGGTACATACTATATATACATAACATAAAACAGCTTGAAATAGTGCTTCTTCCATGCCAGCAGTGCTTGATACTGACTGAGCATTTTAAAAGCGAATCTTACCTCAGCTGATAGATTGGCTTCATCTGATGGGGCAGGCCTGATATTAACCGACTTGGCACTTGGTACAGAGCTTACAGGGACAGCTGCTTGAGGAAGTGGAGTCACAAATGAACTCCCTCCTGCAATGAGCCAAGCAATTGGAAGAGATACTAGTCGGGTATGTTAAGCGACATTGATCATAATAGGTATTGCTGTTAAAATGCCAACAATAAAGATGATCTCCCAACATTGAACATGCATCCCAGTTACAGACTGCAAACCACAGAGTGCATAAGAACATGCTTTCTGAAGAACAATCTGTCGATCTCAAAGCACACTACATACCACTGCACAGCCCCAACAGTCTCCGCCTTCGCAAGCTCACCATGGCAGGGTTGATCAATTTGTTGAACAGTCAGAAGCAGCTTAACTGCCTGTCTTCCGCATCAGTCGCCTCCCTCTGTAGGTAGGGAAAAAGGAATATCAGTTTTGGTGAAACATACAAATGAATGTATTGAAACTTTCTAAAAGTAATGAGTGGTAAAAACAAGAATCAGACTTCATCAGCAAATCAATCCAACACATCTTGATCAAGAATGACAATGTGATGTAACCTCTTCTGAAAATTCCTAATGACCGACACAATTCAGGCAACAAAGAAGGAAAAGACAAAAAAGCTTCACTGCACAGGAGAATCAAACAGAAAAAATGCCCTGACATTCAGTAACAGAAGTTTCAAGTTGACCAGCTAAACGAGTAAACTTTTTCAGGAAATCAAGAGAATTCATTAACTGACAGAACTTTCTGAATGTCAACGAAGTCTCGAAGAACACAAACAATCCAAGGACTCTCAATGACTACTCCCAGAAATCAAATGACACGCTAACGTAAATTCAGACTCCAGTTAACCAATGTGGGTCGAAGCACCTGTGGAGCACGATCAGCTGGAAAATAGAAGAATCGTTGAGAAGCCAAAGCAGAGTCAAAAGAGCAGAATGTTGGAGCTAAAATCAAAATATCGGGGGAGCTTGAAACTGGAAATTGGGGAGGCGGATGGCCAAGCAGGACAGAGGTAGCTGAAGAACAGACGAATTTGGACCACCACAAGAAAAAGGGCAAATAAGCTGATTACGCAACGAGTGGGTAGACAGGAGGTGACCCGCGGCCCGTAGAAAGTCCAACCATAAGAGGAGAAAACAGGCCGAATTGATAACGATCGGTGGTTGTGGAAATAGACGACGACTCGCGGCCGGAAAAAGGCAGAGCTGGGCGACGGCGGCGTGAAAAATGTAGATGGAAGAGGATGACAGGAGACAAAGGCGAACGTCGGCAGCGAGAAGACGAGGGAGTCACCTGAGAAAGAGCGTCAATGGGCGACGACTGGAAGAGAAACCGGACCACCAAGTCAGATCTGGACAGCAAGGAGATGAAGACGAGGAGACGCCGGCGACGGGCTAGAGAAGACCTGATCGGAGCTGGCCGGAGGAGCCAAAGGAGGTTGACTAGAAATAAGAATTTTGATCTGCGAGAGCAGTGGGGATTGGGGTTCTGCGAGGGGACATGGGATAGGAAATCGTTCTTGGCCATAATAAAAACCCCATAATATATAAACATAAACATTTATCCCAATACCTAACACGCACACCTAACATCTTGCGAGGGAAAAAAAAAACCATGGTTGTGTCATGCCGGTGGGGAGGTTTAACCGATACCGGTCATGAAATCGGCATGAAAATTAATGATATGATCGGCACGATTGATTTACGACTTGTAAACAGCTTACGTCGTTTTAGTATATTTAATTAATACAAAATTAATTTATTATTTATTTTGTGAGTTTAAAAGTTAAAAATATTGAAATTTTTTTTAATTCAAATATAAATATTCATGTATTGATGTTAACTGTTGCATTTAAATATGAGTATTTATTATTTTGTTTGCAATATCGTATTTTAATCAAATATGAATATGAATTATAAGTAAGCTGTCTTCAAATATGATTTTTATATTGATTAAATTCATTTGATGTTAATAATTTTTTAAAATTTCTATATACTTTGTTAAATCGATACAAATCAATTGTAACACCGGTCGAACCCGAGCCATTTCACTTCCCTAACCGGCAATGTAATCCGGTTTGAGAACAATGGAAAAAGCCCACAAAACTAAAAACTTGCCAATAGACTTTTCTCTCAGTCTTGTTCTGTAGAAAGAAAAGTCAACCCTCTGCCATGCCACCACCTGTCGCGGAATGATTAGAGTCACGGAAACGGAAAAACGCAGCCAAACTCGCTTCAGAGGAAAAAAAGAACCCCAGCGAGAGAGAGGAAGAAAGTTTTGGGCCTCAAAACATCAGTGGGCTCGGCTAAGGCACATACGAAGGGCCAAGACTTGAAGAGTTATTGGCCCAAAGTTAAAGTAGTCATCGCCTATGTTTAACCAGGCTTTTAGAAGTGCTTTTCGACTTTTGTATAACATAAAAGCAGAAAAGCGCTTTTGTATAACATAAAAGTAGAAGCTCCGATTTGGAGCTTATGCGAAAAACTGTTTTGAAAATACAAGATTATCCTTACCATATTTTAATTTTATTTCAGAAAATATAAATAAAAACCATAAACAATAAAAAGTAGTCAAAATGGATCTTGTTAGACTTCTTTTATATTAAATAATATGATTTTATAATTTATTTAATTTTTAAAATGATATAAATGAAATAGAGTTATATTTTTGAAATAAAATTAAAATATTGTAAGAATAATTTTGTATTTTCAAAACAGCTTTTCGCAGAAGCTCCAAATCGGAGCTTTTACTTTTATGTTATACAAAAACACTTTTCACCTTTTCAAAAGCCGAGCTTTTAGAGATGTTTGATCTTGCTTCAGCTTTTGAAATCGAAAAACACTTCTAAAAGTCGGGCCAAATATAAACATTTATGCAAATCATGATAGAACAGGGCAAGATGGGGTGGGGCAGATCGAAAACAATATCCATATCCCGCTCCACACTATTGCGGAACGAGTAATACTCACCCAGGTTAGGTCGTGCCAGGTTAGGTCGTGCCAACTGATAAGAACTCAAATTAAATAACGTGAACACATGATTTACGTGGTTTCCCTGAAAATCAGGACTATTCCACGGGAGAGGTAGAACTCTCCATAGTCAATCTTATTCAGCTTAGGTTTTACGATACAAGATGAGGGATATATATATATAGCTAGGTTACAGCTCACGTGTACACCTAGTCCTACCTAGTTTAGGTTAACTTACGTAAAATGATGATTACAATAAGTTACCCAAACTAAGTAATTATAACAATTTCAACACCCTCCCTCAAATTGATGATGCTTACGCAACATCAATTTGTTAGACAGAAACCAATGACGGCTGGTTCCAACTGCCTTGGTCAACAGATCTGCAGTCTGATCCTCTGTTGACAAATAACTGAGCTGAGTGACTCCCTCTGACACCAGTTGTCTAATGTAATGAACATGCGTCTCAATATGCTTCGTTCGATCATGCAAGACTGGATTGGTTGCAATCCGAATAGCACTTGTATTATCCCCGAACAGCTTCATAGGCAGCTTGCACTCGACACCCACCTCACCTAGGAGGCGCTGCAGTCACACCAATTCAGAACTGACTTCTGACATAGATCTGTACTCTGCTTCGGTGGAAGATTTAGAGACTCGATCCTGTTTCTTACATCTCCATGATATAAATGAGCTGCCACACTGCACACACCACCCAGATGTTGGCCTACGCGTGTCCAAGCCGCCTCCAAAGTCAGCATTGGCAAATGCTTCAAGTGTGGGCTCTCCTATGGCTGGGAAGAAGAGACCAATGTCCTGAGTTCCCTGCAGATACCTCAAGATCCTGTGAACCGCATCCAAATGCATAGTACGTGCCATCCCCATGAACTGACTCACAACCTGTACCGCGTATGCAATATCTGGTCTCGTAGAGCTAAGATATCTGAGCGATCCAACTATCGTCCGGTATAAGGTCTGGTCATCGAGCAAATCCCCGCTAGCTCTGCTGAGTTTCAAGTTCTGTTCCATCGGAGTGGAGCATGGTTTACAGTTCTCAAACTGATATTCTACTAGGAAGTCCCTAATATACTTTCGATTGACTAACCAAAATACCATGTTTGCTCCTTTCTATTTCCAGCCCCAGAAAATATGAAGCATCGCCGAGTTCCTTGAGCTTAAAGGCTTGATGAAGAGACTCGGTGAGTTCATTAATCCCTAAATGGTCATCTCCTGAAATAATCATATCATCCACATATAGAAGTAACACTGTAATACCATGTGTTGTACAACGCAGAAATAAGGAAGGATCATTCTGGCTTTGAGAGAAGCCAGCCTGTACAATTGTACCATGAAATTCCTCAAACCAAACGCGAGGAGCCTGTTTGAGACCATACAAGGACCGCTTCAGACGGCATACCATACTGGCATCACCTTTAGTGTAGCCAGGTGGACGAGCCATGTAAATGGTCTCCTTAAGGTCACCGTGTAGAAAAGCATTTTTCATGTCCAATTGCACAAGAGGCCAGTCTTTCATTGTAGCAACTGCAAGAACACATCGTACAGTTTGGATCTTCGCTACTGGTGCAAATGTCTCCTCGTAGTCGATTCCATATGCCTGACTGAATCCCTGTGCTACAACTCTCGCCTTATGACGTTCAATATTACCATCTGGCCTCATCTTCACATCATATACCCACTTACTGCCAACTACTGACATCTCAGGAGTACGAGGCACAAGTTCCCATGTTTAGTTGGCTTCTAAGGCATCTGTTTCTTCCACCATTGCGGCATCCCATTCAGGAATGCCTCGCGCCTGACGATAGTTGGTCGGGACAAAAATAGGATCAATGGAGTAGCCAACATAGTCGTTGAGACGTCGGGGTGGCTGGCCTTTTTGTCACACGATCTGATCGACGGAGTTGTTTCTGCGGAGGAGTCTCATCATGCGGCACCATTTCCTCATCGGATCCATTAGTTGTAGCGGACGAGGCAGTAGAGCTAGCGGTAGCAGAGTGCATGGAATGCATGGTATGGAACGATGAATTTGGTGATGATGGTCCCGATGAGTCACTGGATGAAGAGGAACTTGAGGAGGAAGCAGAAGATGACAAAGCATTTACCTCACTCTCACTAGCCACCCCACCAGGAGACAGTGAAGTTGACGAAAAAGAGGCCAGAAATGCCAGGCTTTGTTCAAAGGCAGCCCGGTCCGAAGACGTCTTCAGGGCATAGAACGGGACATGTTCCATGAACAGGACATGGCAGGCAACCTGGAGCCGGCGACTAATAGGATCATAACAGAGGTAACCTTTGAAGCGATCACTATAGCCGACGAATACACAACGAACTGTCTTAGGCGCCAGTTTGTTGCGTTCTCGGCGTGGCAAAAGAACAAAGCAAAGGCATCCAAACACCCGAAGACGGTCATAACGAGGATGACGATCATAGAGTGTATAAAAATGGAGAAACACCATCCAGGACCAGAGTGACCTGCCGATTGATAAGATGAACAACAGTGTTAGCGGCCTCCACCCAGAAGTGAGCCGGAACACCAGATCTAAACAGGAGAGCGCGGGTGAGTTCCATAACGTGGCGGTTTTTTCTCTCCACCACTCCATTCTGTTCCGACACCCCAGGACAGGACTGTTGAGAGATAATACCAGCCGAGCTATAGAACTGAAGGAGCTCATTTGAACTGAACTCTCCTCCCGGATCAGAACGAATGACCTTGACTGTCTTCTGAAACTGGGTTTGAATCATCTTAACAAAAGCCTAAGCATGATCACGGAGCTCAGACTTGTGCTTAAGAAAGTATATCCACGTATACCTGCTATAGTGATCAATGAAGAGAGCAAAATACAAGAAGCCATTTCGAGAGGGAGTAGGAGCGGGACCACATAGATCCGTGTGAACCAGATCAAATGGAGCAGAATACGAGGTAGTGCTAGAGGAGAAAAAAATCCGGGAAGCCTTAGCCTCAATACAACTCAAACACGGAGGAGGAGAAAATGAGCCAGGATTAAATTCCACCGGCAGTAACTGAAGTTTAAACATTTGTAACAAACGAGTATCATGAGGGTGCCCCAACCGGCAGTGCCACAAATCCCAAACTGAATTCCGTACATCAGAACCAGATTTATTCCTAACAGAAAAACCAGAATTAAAAGCAGAGACAGAACCCCCTAAGACAGCACTCGAAGCTCCTCCAGCCGAGACACCTCCAGCTGAGATCCCATGACCAGTGCGAGAGACTCCCAAATGATCCTTCAAGTGCAGCGAGTCCAACACATAGACACGCCCAGCTTTATGCCCCCGACCGAGCTCCCTCCCCGTCATCAGGTCCTGCACCATACATCCATTATTGTTAAAGAGAATTTCACATCCATCCTCGACTAGCTGGCCAACAGTAATTAAGTTGGGAACCAAGCGGGGAACATGAAGAGTGTCCGAAAGATGGAGCTGGGGTTCAGACACCGAGCCAATGATGGTACTGGAAGAACTGCCCCATTAGCAACTTGTAACTGGCGTGAGGCCGGTTTAAGAGTGGAGAAGGACCCACAGCGGCTGGTCATGTGATTGAAGGCCGCGGAGTCAAGGAGCCAAGTACGAGAGTTACCTGTGGGATCACCTGTAGCAAAGGCGGTGCTCATAACATCTTGGATAGCCTCATGAAGAAGGTTGGTGAGATCCGACTTGGAGATGTTAGAAGTTGAGGAGGAAGAAGCCCCAGAGGACACCTCGGCAGTAGCAAAGGCAGAAGCAGGAGCAGGAGGGCCTGAAGAACGAGGACGACGTCGACCACGTTGGCGACAATCACTCAGGATGTGACCGGACTGTTTACAGTAATTGCACCAATTTCTCTTCTTACAAAAGGGTTGAATATGCCCGGGTTCCCGAGAGTAGTGGCAAATACGGGCAGCAGAAGGACCTTGCCCATCAGAGGAAGAGAATTGTGGACGATATTTCATAGCAGCGAAGACAACCGAGGAATCAATAGAGCTCAAGGCCTGAGAGTCAAGTTGCGCCTGATAGGGGTGGATTCGGTTCGGTTATAACCGATAACCGATTGGTCGGTTACTGGTTAACCGAACTACCATCTCCCCCTACCGAACACCGACCGACGCCAATGCCTCGGTTAACCAATAACCGACCGGTCGGTTATCGGTTAGTTGGTCGGTTAACCGAGATAACCGAAAAAATGATGGTGGTTCGGTTTTAACCGGGTAAAATTATTAAAATTTCCTAAAATGAAAGGTTCTAACTTACATTTCTACATCTAAATCACACCCAAAGTAAAGTCTCAATCACTTTTGCATAGAAAATACATCTAAATCACCAAATTAATGTCTCAAATTCAACAACATAAAGTTATAAATTTTATAACCGGGTATTTTCGGTTATTTTCGGTTATTTTCGGTTAACCGGATAACCGGTTTTCGAAGTACCTATTAGGAGCTCCGACCACCGACCAAAGCATATCATTTTCGGTTATCGGTTAACCGGTAACCGCCGGTTATCGGTTTAACCGGTCGGTTAACCGGCAACCGATAACCGAACCTCCAGCCCTAGCGCCTGACTCTTAAGACGCGTTTCCTCCCTGTATAACTCGTCCAAGATAGTATCCAACACAGTAATGTTGCGATGCAGAATGGAGGCCCGGACAGGTTTGAATTCACGTCTCAGTTTCATCAAAAACGTCATAGTACGGGAGCGGCTACGTTTAGCAATTGTCTGAGCTGTGGCAAGTGTGGCCGATAAGGAAGCAAACAAGAGATCATGTTCAGTCCATAAATGCACGGCCTTCTGATAATAAGACCGAATGTCACGATCTCCTTGAGTTAAGCCGGACAACGCCAACTCCAAATCAAATTGCCGAGACGCGCTAGACTGACAATTGGTAGTGACAAGATGTTTCCACATATCACTGGCCAATTCAAAACGACGTAAACTTAGCCTCGTAGGCACGTCCACCGCACCCAAAAGCCAATTGATAACCTGTGCATTTTCAGCTTCCCAATCTGCATAAGCTTTCTCATCCGATTCCAGGGGTTTAGACTTCTTACCGGTGAGAATCGGCAGTAGACGTTTCCCTTGAACAAAGGTAAGAAATTGAAACTCCCACAAAGGGAAGTTATTCCCATCAAAGCAAGCAAGAGTAGCATCGTGCGTGACGGAAGCCATGATAAAGAGAGACCCACAAGCAAAAGACCAAGCAGCAGCAGAATAACCAAGCAGGCCAAAGAACAAGAGGCCCGAACCAACGAACAGAACAAAAGAGAACCAAGGCACCAAACCTGACAGTGACGTAAGAACAAGGCCAAGGACTAGAAGAAGACCAGAAGCAGCCGGAGACACACGACAAGAAGCAGCCGATGAAATCCACCAAAAGAATGCACCGAGAGGAATAAAGAGCAGCCGGAAAGACCAAGCACTAGACATGCCGAAAGAGAACGGGGAAGCAGCCGAAGAATACCAAACCCTAGATAGACACAGATTGATGGAGCAGCCGAAACAGTACATCAGCCGAAACACGAGAGCAGCCGAAAGCCTAGACAAGAGGCTCTGATACCATGATAAGAACTCAAACTAAAGAACGTGAACACAGGATTTACGTGGTTTCCCTGAGAATCAAGACTATTCCAGAGTCAATCTTATTCAGCTTAGGTTTTACGATACAAGATGAGGGATATATATAGCTAGGTTACAGCTCACGTGTACACCTAGTCCTACCTAGTTTAGGTTAACTTACGTAAAATGATGATTACAATAAGCTACCCAAACTAAGTAATTATAACAATTTCAACACCAACGTCAGAAATCCCCATCATGTAGGAAGCAAGGCTATATAAAGTGTTACAAGACAAGATATTGGTGGAATGGCTATCCAGAGAAAATTTCAAATCAAATTGTTTCGGCTTAGATACAACATGTTCCTCCCTTTATAATTGTGGTATACCATTCAGATTAAAATTGTTATCAAACAAAATATTCTTAGAGGATACACATCAAACTATCATATTAAGTTGCAAAGTGACATGACAATGAAAATGTAATTGCATTTTTAATTGCATTGATGGAAGTGTCAATTGCAATAATGCAAATTATTATTTTCTGCAATCCCATTTGCGATTCCCACATGGGCATCCATAATTTTTTATTGGGTTTTTCATTTTATTTGATTAAAAAAATAAATTTGGCTCACATATGCAATTGCAAACTAATTACATTGATGCAGTTAACTGAAAGAAGTTAGTTGGATTGAAAAAAATCAAGGTAGCAATAACTGTTGGAAATGTGTATGAATAGCTTTGAAAGCTATAGAGTCTCAAGTGGAAAAACTACCACATTGGTAGTTTTACTTGGTGAAATGGGTATAAAGATAGGAGCCTCTCTCCCAAGGGCATACCCCTTGGGGTGACCCACTTTTGTGGGAGAGGGAGGACCTAACGGACCACCACACACGCGCGCGCGCCGTCCGTCCGACCGGTTGGTTCACTTGAGACTACATATATATATTTTTTACAGAAATTCCGAACGAAATTAATTATCTAATAATTAATTATTAATCGGTTATTCTGAGGAATATTCTAAGGGATAATCGACTGAAAAGGAATATTCGAAGGATAATCCCTCCGGGTTTATCTTAACTGACGGTTTTAATTAAGGAAGTAATTATCTTCCATAATTAATCCGACTTATTCCCCAAGCAAGAGGGTATATTCCTAGGGGTTCGGCTCCTATAAATAGCTGCCTCCCCAGCCCCTCTAAACACATCACAACAAGCATAAACTCAATAGAGAGAGTGTTCAGAGAACTCCGGTTTTCGCACAAAACCGCGAGTATTGAGATGAGCTGTTTTATCCTGGAGACGACCGGTTGATAGTCTGCCGTGCGCATCAAAGGCAGTGCCATGAACGTCTTAAAGAGAGCGACCTAGTCCGCGACTCAGCTCCAGATTCGGTAACCTCGTTCCTTTTGTTGTTCCGTTCCTAACAATTTTAAGACGTTCGGCTGCTGCTATGTCGACTGAACAGAACAACATGGCCGGATCTGGTGTTGTCGATATCAATCGACCCTTTCGCTTCGTTGGGGTCAACTTCCGTCGCTGGAGACAAAATATGGAGTTCTGCCTGATGACCAAAAAGCTGGCCCACTGCCTTACCAGTATGCCCGTCGAGCTGCCGGAAGAAGCGACCGATGAGGAGAGGGCTGCTGCTGCCAAAGAAAGGGAGCATGACTTCCTGTGCAAGAACTACATTCTCAACGGCCTGGCAGACGATCTCTACGACTACTATGCGGACAGTAAGAACACCGCGATGATGATCTGGGATGCGCTCCAAAAGAAGTACGACACGGAGGAGGCTGGAGCTAAGAAGTATGCTGTCAGCCGCTACTTGCGCTACCAGATGGTGGATGACAAGTCCGTCGAAGTTCAGTCCCACGAACTTCAGAAAATAGCTCATGAGATCGTCTCTGAAGGTATGCCTCTGGACGATCAATTTCAAGTTGCTTGCATTATTGATAAGCTGCCCCCTTCGTGGAAAGATTTTAAGAATATGCTTAGGCACAAAACCAAAGAATTTTCACTGGAAAGCTTGATTACTCGCCTAAGGATTGAGGAAGAGTCCCGCAAGCAGGATATGAAAGAAGAGGTGATGGTCGTCACTGCTAAACGACCCACCCCTAGAGCTCTTAAACCTAACCAGAAAGGGTTTAAGAGTAAGAACCAGCAGGTCCGCCCCCACTAAAATGGTGCCTCTCGAGGTAACCAAAGGGTCATGGCCCAAACCTCTAAGAATGACCCACCGTTTATCTGCTATAACTGTGGAAAACCGGGTCATATGGCAAAAAAGTGTCGGAACAAGCAAAACCCTGCCGCTGCGGCCAGGGTTAACTTGACAGAAGAGGATTTGATAGCCATGATCACAGATATGATCGCTGAAGTTAACCTCACCGGTGACTCAGAAGGATGGTGGCTGGATACAGGTGCATCGAAGCATGTATGCAACAATCGTGCTATGTTTAAAACTTACACAGAAGCACCTGCTGACAAGAAAGTGTTGTTGGGGACTACTCACACCACTATGGTTGCTGTTTCTGGTGAAGTGGAGCTGAACTTCACCTCTGGGAAGAAGATGGTGCTCAAGGATGTGTTGCACACTCCAGAGATAAGGAAGAATCTTGTTTCGGGATATCTTCTTAATAAGGCTGGGTTTAATCAAACTATTGGGGCAGACTTGTATACCCTTACAAAGAATGGGAGTTTTGTGGGAAAGGGATATGCATGTAATGGGATATTCAAGTTGAATGTCGAAATTAATAAGATGAATTCTTCAGTTTACATGGTGTGTGATTTGAATGTTTGGCATGCTCGTCTTTGTCATGTGAACACATGAATTGTGAAGAATTTAAGCAAGCTAGGACATATCCCTAAACTCTCAATGAATGAATTTGATAAATGTGATTTCTGTAGCCAAGCTAAAATAACGAAAACCCCCCATAAATCTGTGAGTAGAGAATCAGAACCCTTAGATCTTATTCATTCTTATATTTGTGAACTAGATGGGACGTTAACTAGGTCTGGCAAGAGATACTTTATCACTTTCATAGATGATTGCTCTGATTATTGCTTTGTTTATTTGATGAAAAACAAAAGTGAAGCCCTTGATATGTTCAAGGTATTTGTGGTTGAATTTGAAAATCAGTGCAATCGAAAGATAAAAAGACTTAGGAGTGATAGAGGATCAGAGTATGACTCTAATCCCTTCAAGGAATTCTATAGCTCACATGGTATCATTCATGAAACCACGGCACCATATTCACCAGAAATGAATGGTAAAGCTAAGCGGAAAAATAGGACGTTTACAGAATTAGTTGTGGCTATTATGCTCAATTCTGGAGCTGCTTCTTCTTGGTGGGGTGATATTTTGTTGACAGTTTGCTATGTGCTAAACCGTCTTCCAAAAACAAATAGAAAAGAATCACCCTATGAGATCTTGAAGAATAAGCCACCTAATCTGTCTTATTTAAGAACGTGGGGCTGTTTGGCCTACGTAAGAATTCCGGATCCTAAGAGGATTAAATTGGCTAGTCGAGCATATGAATGTGTCTTCGTTGGCTATGCGGCCAATAGTAAGGCATATAGATTCTATGATTTGAATGCTCGTACTATAATAGAATCCATTGATGCTGATTTCTTTGAGACACGATTTCCATTTAAAACGAGAAATAGTAGGGGTAATGTACTACCCGCTATTAGAGATAACGGAACTAGTGGGGGTGTTGGTTCTGAGGATGAACTCAGAAGAAGTAAAAGAGCTAGAATCTCTAAAGATTTTGGTGATGACTTTACTACAGTATTCACCCTCGAAGATCCAAAAAGTTTGCAGGAAGCAGTAACTTCCGTAGATGCAGATTTTTGGAATGAGGCCATTATAGATGAAATGGAATCGTTAGAAGCTAATAAGACTTGGCATCTAACAGACTTACCTCCTGGCTGCAAAGTCTTAGGTAATAAATGGGTTCTAAAAACGAAACGGAAACCTGATGGTGCAATCGAAAGGTTCCGAGCTCGCCTAGTAGTTAAGGGCTACAGGCAGAGAGAGAATATAGATTTCTTCGATACCTATTCACCAGTATCAAGAATAACATCCATTCGTGTAATGATTGCTCTTGCTGCCTTGAACAATCTCGTGGTACACCAAATGGATGTTAAGACCGCTTTTTTGAACGGAGATCTGGATGAAGAAATCTATATGGAACAACCATAAGGGTTTGTTATCCCCGAACATGCCTCGAAAGTCTGTAAGTTAGACAAATCATTATATGGTTTGAAACAGGCTCCAAAACAGTGGCATGAGAAGTTTGACACTCTCGTTCTCTCACATGGCTTTAAGGTGAATGAAAGTGACAAGTGTATTTACTGCAAGTCAGAAAATAACACTTGCACTATCATATGTTTGTATGTAGATGACATGTTGATATTTGGTACAAATATTCACGTGGTCAATGAAGCAAAAGCCATGTTAAAAGAGAGCTTTGAGGTGAAAGATCTGGGAGAAGCAAAGTTTATGCTTGGAATCCAGATAACTAGAATAGCAAATGGTTATTCTCTAGATCAATCTAGCTACATAGAGAAGATCTTGAAGAAATATAACTATTTCGACTGTAAACCTGCGTGTACTCCGTATGATGCTAGTGTAAAGCTATTTAAGAACACTGGAGACAGTGTAAGACAATCAGAATACGCTAGCATCATTGGTAGTCTCCGTTATGCTGCGGATTACACTCGACCAGACATAGCATATGTCGTGGGATTGCTTGGCAGGTTTAACAGCTGTCCTAGTAGAGAGCATTGGAATGCTATAGAGAGGGTCATGAGATACCTCAAGAGAACAGCAAACCTTGGTATACACTATCAAAGGTTTCCTGTTGTACTAGAAGGGTATAGTGATGCGGATTGGAATACCCTATCAGATGACTCCAAGGCAACCAGCGGGTATGTTTTTAACATCGCTGGTGGAGCTGTGTCTTGGAAGTCAAAGAAACAAACAATCCTAGCTCAATCAACTATAGAATCAGAGATGATAGCACTAGCAACGGCCAGTGAAGAAGCAAGTTGGTTGAGAGGATTGTTGTCAGAGATTCCCCTATGGGAAAGACCGGTCCCTCCGGTATTGATCCATTGTGATAGTACCGCAGCTATCGCTAAAGTTGAGAACCGGTTCTATAATGGAAAGAAACGACAGATTCGTCGTAAGCACAGTACTGTAAGAGAACTCCTAACGATAGGAGCAGTGAGGGTGGATCATATAAGATCCGAACAGAATCTAGCTGATCCTTTGACGAAAGGATTACCTAGAGAGAAAGTCCAGAATACCGCCAAGGGTATGGGACTTATGCCTACCGAACCACGGACTACAAGTGATGGTAACCCGACCCAATAGACTGGAGATCCCAAGAAATGGGTTCAATGGGTAATAACAAGTCATGAGTAGTATGCGAAATGTTCATGCATAGTGAAGCATGAATCCCAAAGCAATGGAGGTTGAGTTAATAACTCTTAATGAGATCTATACCCTATGTGGGGTGGAGTACTTTACTTTGGGGGTACTCTTGATAGACTCACCTATGTGAATGTGGGAGTGGGGCAGCTCCCTATGGAACTTTGGAGGCACAAAGTTGCTAGAGCGTTCACTAAACCAGGATAACGTGCATGGCCATAAACGCACGGGCTATGATGAGAACACAACTCAATGAAAAGATCCGGTGTGCTGCACTGTCTGAGATAGGGTTCAAGACTACGAGTCACCCTTATGAAATCGGAAGTGTAACCACTACGCTAAGGTTCAAATCTTCGCGATACCTTAGCTTATGCCCGATCTTATGGAACTGTTAATGCTCAGAGATAGTTTCAAAACTATTCAAGTGGGGTATTGTTGGAAATGTGTATGAATAGCTTTGAAAGCTATAGAGTCTCAAGTGGAAAAACTACCACATTGGTAGTTTTACTTGGTGAAATGAGTATAAAGATAGGAGCCTCTCTCCCAAGGGCATGCCCCTTGGGGTGACCCACTTTTGTGGGAGAGGGAGGACCTAACGGACCACCACACACACACGCGCGCGCGCCGTCCGTCCGACCGGCCGGTTGGTTGGTTCACTTGAGACTACATATATATTTTTTACAGAAATTCCGAACGAAATTAATTATCTAATAATTAATTATTAATCGGTTATTCTGAGGAATATTCTAAGGGATAATCGACTGAAAAGGAATATTCGAAGGATAATCCCTCCGGGTTTATCTTAACCGACGGTTTTAATTAAGGAAGTAATTATCTTCCTTAATTAATCCGACTTATTCCCCAAGCAAGAGGGTATATTCCTAGGGATTCGGCTCCTATAAATAGCCGCCTCCCCAGCCCCTCTAAACACATCACAATGAGCATAAACACAATAGAGAGAGTGTTCAGAGAACTCCGATTTTCGCACAAAACCGCGAGTATTGAGAGGAGCTGTTTTATCCTGGAGACGACCGGTTGATAGTCTGCCGTGCACATCGAAGGCAGTGCAGCGAACGTCTTAAAGAGAGCGACCTAGTCTGCGACTCAGCTCCAGATTCGGTAACCTCGTTCCTTTTGTTGTTCCATTCCTAACAATAACAAGCACAAATGCAGTTGCAAAAACAATATTATTGATGTGGATGCTCTTAGTGGTTGAAAATAATTTTAACATGGTACTAACCCAAAAAGTGTTAGCAGCTTAACTCCGTGGCCACCGTGGTTACTAAGGGTAAATTGGGTATGGAAAAATAAATTATATTAATTAATTTTTTAATAAATTACATTTAAGGTAGTTACAAAAATCTATTAATTAAAATTCTCTCTTTCTCTCACTTCCGTAATCTCCAGCCAGATTTCCTTTCCATATTTTTCTCAATCTTTCTGCAAAACGAAATCAGTACCAATCCATTAGACAAACACTACCACTTTGAAAAATATCAATACCATTGCAGAAATAAATCTATACCATTACACGAAAACTACCATTGCATAAATAAATTTATACCATTACACGAAAACTACCATTCAAGAAATAAAAACACTACCATTTCACAAAACATCAATACCATTCAAGAAATAAAAACACTACCATTTCACAAAACATCAATACCATTGCAGATTTAATCACTATCAATGCGACAAAATCAATACCAATGTAACAAAATCAATACCAATGCGACAAAATCAATACCAATGCGACAAAAATAATACCAATGCGACAAAAACTATACCAATACGACAATAACACTACCACTACGAAAAATGACTACCATTTAAAAAAAATCACTACTGAAAAAAAATGACTACCATTAAAAAAAAACATACCATTCCAATGGAATTCCTCCTTCCAATTGCAGAGACGATGGTGAGCGTGACGAGGAAACTACCGGGATTCTCCTCATCCTCCTCGATCCAAACCGTCTCCTTCTTGACGTTGACGTCGTTTCTGATCGTGACGGCGGCGGCAGGCAGGGGAGCGGGGAGTTGAGGTGGCCGTCTCCTTCTGGTGCTCGACGTACGACGCGGCCGGCAGGGGAGCGGGGAGCTGAGGTGGCGGCGGCGGCGAGGGGTAAGGGAGGGACGCCATCGGGGGGAGGGAGAGGGGAGGGAGGGACGCAATCGGGGGGAGGGAGGTCCGGTTGGGGTGGTCGGAGGGAGGAGGGAGAAGGGAGAAGACGGCGGCGGTTGTGGGAGAAGGGAGAGACGGCGGCGGTTGTGGGGTTGTATTAGGGTTTGAGTATAATATATAAAGTAATCAGGTGTGATATGTTTTTCATTTCCTAAATTATCCTTATCTAATCTTAATCGTTAATTTAAAAATATAATAAAATAAAGATAATGAATGGTATAGATGTTGGTAGCCACCGTGATTACTCAAAATTGAGTAACCACCCTAACCTATCCCGCTTAACTCCAAGAAAAAGGAGATGAGATGATGGACAAATAAGAAAGAGAGAGGGAAAAGCGAAAATACAAATAAAAAAAGAGGGATAATTGTATATTTATGTAAAAAGGATCAGGACATAATAAAATTATTTAACTTTTATAGAACACAATTATCAATACACACTTTTGTACTAGTAAATAGTCATGTGGTACCAAATAATTCAGTACTCAACTACTCGTACTCTTTACTACTTGGCAATTAGCAAGAAAAAACAATCCGATTAGCATCGTGGGACACAAAATAAAAAGTTAGCTGGGTTCTCAACTTCTCATTAAACGCTGATTTGCTCTCAAATCTCAATTTATCAGAAAAGACGAAAGTAAGTTAAGTAACAACGCGACTCGTCCTCTCTAAATGGGAATTCAGATAGGCCGCGCTATACAGGCTGGCCCCACCTCCAGGGTGCCTTATCTTTTAAATTAAATAAATTATTATATGCAGATAAGTAAATATATAATTATTCTTGATTCCACGAAAAAAAAATTAATATATATTTATTTTACTTTTTTTTGCGATGCGGCCAACGACCGCTGTTAAATACTAAATAAATAGAGCGGAGTGAGCGCGACGGAAATTGCAAAGAAACAAAAAAGACTCAGCTGGCTGAGGGAGAGCATCTTGATTGACCATAATAATATTTATCTAATTAATTTTAAGAGAATAAATCTCTTTGCTTTTGCTTTTCAGTCAGAATTCAATTTTTCATTAATTATACCAGTTAAAATTATATTGACTTTATATTTGGGTTATAGGTCTAATATGTCACCCTTTGCTATTTCATTTTATCAAATATATCTCTCTACTATTTCTTTTACATCAAACATGCTCTTGTACTTTGGAGAAATTATCAAACATGTCATTCTGTTAAAAAAAAATTTCATTGAAAAAATCACCAATCATGGTATATATACGACCTGACATAGGCAAATGGAAGGAGAAATGTCAGTTTTGTCTCTTGTTTTATTTCTCTAGGTCTCGTCAAAGTGAAATTATTAGAATTATTTGGTTATACAAAAGAACCAAATAATCAGGGATGTTTTAGACATTTGTGTCACCCAAACCAAAATTTGGTCGTGGTTAATGGTTTTTGGATGAGAATTTTAACAGAAGGCATGTTTTCCAAAATACAGAGGCATGTTTGATGTAAAAAATACGACAATGACTATTTTTATTAGCCAAACCTTTTTCAGATTCTTTTTTATTAGCCAAACCTATCGAACTACTAAGAATTACCCAAATGTTAACTTCAAGTTAGCAATTTTGTTAGTAATATTGACTTGACAACATGATACTGACTTGGAAGAGACACATGAAAGTTAATATTAGTACTTTAACTAAGAAAAGAGTTACAAAATTATTAACGATAACGTAAAAATGGCTAATATTTTGATGCATTACGAAAAATTTGGCTAATTAATAGCATTTTAATAGTTTTGGATAATATAAAAGAATCTGAAAAAGGTTTGGATAAAAAAATAGACATTTCTCTAAAAAATAGTAGAGGGGCATGTTTGATATAACGACATAGTAGGGGGTCATATTATACCTATAACCCTTGATATTTTAGAATAAAAAGTTTAGACCTATTATTAGTCTATACCATAATGGTAATATTTGGTAGTATATACTAATGCTATGTAAATGTCATGGTGGTATGGATATGATGTAGTGTAGAACAATTGTAAAGATGATAGTCATAATAGTAATATATTAATTACCATCTACCAATTTTTTATTACTTTCAAAGACCGTATACCAACTTTTGTTAGCAGATAATTACAAGGTCCAGATAGTGGCCACGTCGCCCCTAGTGAGATCTAAGGGATAAGGTGGGTGGGCTCTTCTTAGCTCAGTTAAGTGAGTTGTTGGAGGCTTTTTATGGCAAACTGGCCCAGCTGATGGAGCTGAGTTGGTGGTTGCGGGCTCACAATTGGGAGAGGAAGGGAAGAGAATTAATTTGGTCGGGATTAAGGGAGGAATGGAAGGGAGAAGTAACGAAAATTGGAAAGAAAAAATGGGAAGTGATTGTGCATTTAATGCTCAATCACTTTTTTCTCTCTCAACCCCTCTCTCTCTCTTCTGTTTCTCTCTTCTCTTCTAAGGTAAGAAACGCAAACGAGTTTCTTCATCCGTCGTCGTCTATAGTCGAGGATGATGATCGACGAAGACGTAAAGTCGTGCCCGACGATGTTGGGCGAGCAGCAAGGCTCCTCCTCAGATGAAGAAAAACAAGACCTCGATCGTCCTTGACAATAAAAATTGTGTAAATCCTCCAGAAACGAGCTCCTCTCATGAAGAAGAGTCAAATATTTGTTGGGCGGGTTTAAATACTTGGTGGGTGTCCTGGGATACTAATATGAGAGAGTTGGATACGAGTTGCCTACTGTTTGTTGGACGTCATGTGTAACCTTCTATTTCATTGTCCATTGTTGTTGAATATTTTTTTTAATAATGGTGATAGCCTTTTATTAATTTATACAAAGGTAAAAACACAACCGAACAGAGTACACGCACAGCCGGCGAAGGCAGTGAGCCAAAGCCCAAACGATAGACATGCATGCTAAAACATTAAGGAAACATTACAGGAAAGGAGTTGAAATCCAAGCCCTGTGTACAAAGAATACAAAGAAGCAGAGGCGGGCTTAGCCCGAATCTACTGCTGCTGATTCTCGTCGAGGTTGTTCAACAACTTGTTAGTAGTAGAGATGTTCATATGCAGTCGAGGTTGTTCAACAACCTGTTGTTGAATATTAGTCTGAAGGTGCTGAGTACTTTTTTTAGATAAATGAATATGGGTTAAAAAAACATTGGATAACTGTATTGGGTCCCAGGCACCACCTGAAAAATTGGAGCACATGAAAAATACATGTGTTTAGTTGGTGGAATAGGGGACTTCCTTAGAATAGTTTTTTTTTTACTACTAAACTAAGCACCATTTCATGGGCTTTATGTATAACATTAAACATATTATACATACGGGAACACGCTTTTTCAATCCCAAATTATCACTGTGACCGGCTATTCCCAACTCACAATCCCAATTTTCAGCCTTCTCAAATTACCATCAATCTCTTCCTCTTTGCGAGTTACTATAAATGAGTGTTTTCATTAGTGCACCAACTTCTGTAACTGGCATTGTTGCTACCTGTTGGGGTAACATAGATGAGCCCATATAAGCCCAAAGCCTGATGGGCTTTGAGCCCATTAATGGCCCATTGAGACATGACTTGGGGGCACCAACGGTAAAGGGGCGCATGGCGACAAAATAGGCTCGTGGACAAAGAAGTACGGCTGAGGAGGATCAGAATAGCACCACGTAGGCGGATGGTCCCCCCATGCGCCCTGACACCCGAGCCTGATGATGCGCCACGTGGAGGCGCTCGGACGTTGGACCAGACCAAGCATTAAATGCCTTAGCTGACGTAAGGCTTGGTGGCAGGAGTTGGTCGGAGCCTGGTCGAGGAGCTCGAGTAGTATAAATAGCACTCGGTAGGTGGCATTTAAGGAGGTCGGTTTTCTCTCACTAAAGTTCCACTTCTTCACTTATCTCTCTAGAACTAGCACTGACTTGATCGTTGGAGTGCTAACGAGTGGCTCCGGCCCTCTAGGCGTTAGTTTTGTAGGGTCTGAGCGCCTGTGGTGCGGCGGTTAGGGTGCGCTTGGAAGAGGGAAGTATCCGGGCTTCAACAATTGGCGCGCCAGATAGGGGGGCATAGCCTTAGAGTATACAAGAAGATGGAAGACTTGAACGAAGGAAATGCGGGCGTGAATGAAGCGGGAACGGAGGACTCCAGTCATGAGGGGAGCGGGCAACGGTCTAGCCCACTGGTGAGCATGGAGGTAGAGGAAGAAAGCCGTGAGCCCCCATCTTTTGAGAGTGACTCGTTGTCAAAGAGGGAGCTGTTTAAGATCATCGCGGACCAGGACAAGGCAATAGCCATGCTTCGGAGGGAATTGGAAGGAGGAAGGAGCGTCGATACAAGAGAGTACAGCCCCCCGGTAAGGAAGCGTGACAGGCTCGTGGATGATTCGGACGTTAGTGAGTACGGGAGCCCATACTATGAAGGGCTACATGCGGAAGTTACACCACCTAGGCGCCCGGGTGTGTGGAGAGCGCTTGGTGAGTTGGCCGGCTCGGGGCCGGAGGAGCAAAACCCATGGACGCCTAAACGTCAGACCAGGCGCTTTGGGATCAGACAACCCCTGGCGCAAAGCGTCCTGATGGAACCAGCAGGGACTACCCTCCCGCCTCTGACCAGCTATGATGGGGTCACTGACCCGGAGGATCATTTGAATAGCTATTTTACGAAGATGCAGCTGTATAACAGCACGGACGCCACGTTATGCAAGGTGTTCCCCTCGACGTTCGCGGGAGTAGTTTTGGACTGGTACCATCAATTAGAGGAGGGACGCATTGAGTGCTTTGAACAGTTCGCGGAATTGTTCTTGTCCAAATTTGCGAGCCGAAAGCGTCGGACGCTGACTATAGGCGCCTTGTTTAAGATCAAGCAAAAGGACGAGGAGGCGCTTAGAGAGTTCTATGACCGGTGGATTTCGGTCGCCATGGCTGTGAAGGATGTGCAACCGCCCGTCCTGGGCGTATGTCTGGAGGAGTGCACGAACAGTGAGGAGTTATGTCGGGTGCTGTCCAAGAGGGCTGTAGTTTCAACAGAAGACTTGGACCGAAGGGTTCAGAAGGTTATTGCCTTAGAGGAGACATTGGCTGCAAGAAGAGCAGAGAAAAGGCGTATGGGTAGGGAAGAGATCGAAGTGCGCCAGGCTCCCAGACCATTCATTGTGAACAACGCTCCGCAGAGGAGAATAGAGAGTCAGCGCCCCTTTTCCAGGAGTGCGGGAAATTTTACGGAGTACAACGATTCCTTGAAGAACATTCTGCAGTACGTGAAGGATAAAGGGTACCATGTGCGTTGGCCGGGACCCATGCGTGGGCAACCAAATGAGCGAAATCTTGATCGATACTGCGACTTCCATTGGGATAAAGGGCACCATACGGCCGATTGCTACCAACTAAAATCGGAACTGCAGACTCTAGCCGATCGAGGTATGCTCAACGACTTTGTAAGAAAAACAGATGAGCGGACTCACCGTGCTTATGTCACAAGGGAAACGAGGCTGGTGCCTGTTGTTCACACTACACAGAGGGCGCCCATCCTCCCCATGGTGCAACAGGCGCCTGAGATCCACCCACCCCCGCTTGAGATACCCCCACCTCCGTTTGAGGTGAACCAAGAAGGGGAACCCAGCCGGGTTAGACTCACGGTGGAATCCATAACTGGTACCATCGACTTGCGAGATAAGTTGGATCGTTCTAGGCGCCTCCGGGCCGCGTCCGTAGAAGAAAAGGCGGCGGTCCAAATATGCTTTAATCAGGAGGCGGATGATGCCTGTCAAGTACCTTCGGATGAGGCTTTGGAGATACAAGGAATCATTGCAGGGTGCAAGGTTAAAAGGATGTTGGTAGATACGGGCAGCTCGATGAATGTCTTGTTTAAAAGCACATTTGAGCGCATGCAATTGGCGCCGGAGTTGGTGAGCCCCTCTGATTCAGTGCTGATAGGGTTCTTGGGGGCGCCTGCCCATGTGATAGGGCGTGTGCGCCTCCCGGTTACGTTGGGTGACGGGGCGCATCGAGTGACACATGCAGTGGAGTTTGGGATAGTTGATTGCCCTTCGCCGTACAATGTCATACTAGGAAGGCCCCTTTTGGCGTTGTTCAATGGGGTGGCCTCAACTTGCCACCAAATTTTGAAGTTTGTGGCCCCACAAGGCATAGGAATCTCAAGAGGAGAAAGCGCCCCCCGCTACGCACGGGAAGAAGAAGGGAGAAGGAAAGGCGCCCGGAGGCACAGGGTGAACAATATAGACATTCGCCCGGAGGAAGCGCCTAGAGCAGAGCCCATGGATGATGAGTTCAGTGTGTCGATCGAAGAAGGGCGCCCAGATCCACAGGTACGAGTGTCAGCACAGGCGCCGGAGCACATGAGGGCGCCCTTGATCAATTTATTAAGAGAATTCGGGGAACTTTTTGCGTGGAGCCCCCAGGACATGCCGGGAGTGTCTCCAGACGTGGCGGCGCATCGATTGGCCGTCGAAGAGGGTAAGAGGCATGTCCAACAGAAGCGAAGAAATTTGACTCAAGAGAAGGAGGAAGCCCTGCGGAAGGAGGTCGATAAGTTGCTCGAGGCAGGATTTGTTGAGGAGGCCAGGTATATCACTTGGCTGTCGAACATTGTGTTTGTCCCAAAGCCGTCGGGGGATTGGAGAATGTGCGTGGACTTTACCAACCTTAATCGTGCGTGCCCAACGGACGCTTACCCAATGCCCCGCATTGATCTGCTTGTGGACGCCACGGCCTACCATGAGGCGCTTAGCTTCCTTGACATGTTTTCAGGGTATCATCAAATTCCTATGGTGGAGGAAGATAGAGCAAAGACCGCCTTTATGACCCCCTTTTGGCAACTTCTGTTACAAGGTGATGGCATTTGGATTGAAGAATGCAGGCGCCACATATCAGTGCATGGTAAATCAAATCTTTCGTGAACAGTTGGGAAGGAACGTCGAGGCATATGTCGACGATTTGATCGTGAAAAGCAAGAGGCGCCAAGACCACATCTCAGATTTGAGGGAGACGTTCGAGACTATGCGCCTGTATAAGCTGCGGCTTAACCCGAAGAAGTGCGTGTTCTTAGCAGAGGCTGGCAAATTCTTGGGATTCATGATCACAAAGAGAGGAATTGAGGCCAACCCAAAGCAAGTGGAGGCAATCATGAGGTTGACGCCTCCCCGAACTCCAAAGGAGGTGCAAGGGTTGACGGGAAGATTGGCGGCGCTGGGGCGCTTCATTCCAAGAGCCTCAGATCGAGGCGCCCCTTTTTTCAGAACTTTAAAGAAGGCAAGCAAGTTTAAGTGGACGGAGGAGTGCGATGAGGCATTCGGAGATTTAAATAAGTTGCTGACCGCGCCCACTGTGATGACCGCGCCTAAGATCAAGGAGACACTATACTTGTACATTGCAGTCTCCCATATTGCGGTGAGCGCTGTGTTGGTGTCCAAAGATCCGTCAACGAATGAGAAAAGACCGGTGTACTACGTGAGTCGTACCATGGTGGTGCACGAGACGAGATATGCGCCCATTGAGAAAGCGGCGTTGGCGGTAGTAATGGCGGCTAACAAACTCCGGCCTTACTTCCAAGCTCACAGCATCGTGGTACTCACGAACTTGCCTCTCCGAACAGTCCTTGGGTCCATGGATGTTTCTGGGCGCCTGGTCAAATGGGCTGTTCAGTTGAGCGAGTTCGATGTGAGTTATGCGCCCCGACCAGCCATTAAGGCGCAAGTGTTGGCTGATTTTGTGGCGGAAGGAGTGGTCGACGCGGGGAATGGCGGGGAAGAATGTTGGCAAGTTCAGGTGGATGGAGCGGCAAGCCGAGCTGGTGCGGGAGCAGGTATTGTGCTAATCAGTCCCCAGGGCGCTATGCATGAGGTCGCACTATGTTTCGCAACTCTTAAAACGAACAATGCGGTGGAATATGAAGCGGTCCTGGCGGGGCTCCACATGGCAAGGGAGTTGGGCGCCCAGAAGGTTAATGTCCAGACTGACTCGGCGCTCGTGGTCAATCAGCTGAACAATGTGTATGAGGTAAAAGAGGAGGCGCTGGGAGCATACGTTCACTCAGTCAAGGAGAAGTGTGCATGGTTTAGGGAGGCTACGTTCACACATGTTCCAAGAGAGGAGAATGCCCATGCGGATGCCCTATCTAAGTTGGCCACGGCGTTGGATTTTGGAGAAGATAGGAAGGTGATCGTTACCAAGGAAGCCCCGCGTGATGAGGGGGTGATGGCATCTATTCTTGTGGGAACCATGGAAGGATGGATGGCGCCTATCATGCTTTTCCTAACGCAGGGCGTGGTCCCAGAAGACCCCAAAGAGGCTTGGCGTTTAAGAAGGAAAGCGGCACGATGTGTTCTCATGGAGGGAGTGCTATACAAAAGATCCCACTCGGGCGCCTATCTGCGTTGTCTCACGGAGGCCGAAGGGAAAAAGGCTATCGCGGAAGTGCATCAAGGAACGTGCGGAATGCACGCAGGCGCCCGGAGCCTAGAGAAAGTGCTGCTAAGGCAGGGTTATTATTGGCCCACAATGAGGGCTGACGCTGGGAAGCATGTGGCCGAATGCCACCAATGTCAAATCCATGCCAACGACATACATGTGCCGGCTGCACCCATGCAGGGAAACGTGGGTGCCTGGCCGTTCGCACAATGGGGATGGATCTTCTGGGACCCTTCCCCAAGGCGCCTGGACAATTTAAGTACTTGATTGTGGCTATTGACTATTTTACCAAGTGGATTGAGGCGGAACCCTTGGCATCCATCACTGAAGTGCAAGTGCGGAAGTTTACAAGAAAGAACATCTTCACAAGGTTCGGGCTGCCAGAGTCGATCATCACCGATCATGGCAAGCAGTTTGATTGCAAGAAATTTATCGACTTCTGCGACGAAAATGGAGTGGTCCTGAGATTCTCTTCTGTAGCTTATCCGCAAGCAAACGGGCAAGCGGAAGCGGCCAACAAAAGTATATTGCATGGGTTGCATACCAGGCTCGAAGAAGCTAAGGGGAACTGGGTGGAGGAGCTTCCAAGCGTCTTGTGGGCGCACAGGACCACCTTCAAAGTTGCAACTGGGGAGACGCCCTTTGCACTGACGTATGGCAGTGAAGCGGTGTTACCAGTGGAGGTTTTCATTCCGACCTTTCGAATGACGCATAAGGGGGAGGCAATGGAGGAACAGGAGAGGATCAATGAGTTGGACCTCCTCGATGAGCGTCGCGAAAGGGCGGCTCTGCGCCTGGAAGCAATGAAGTCGCAAGTAGCCCGATATTATAACAAGAAGATGCGCCCGCATGACATTGTGGCTGGGAGCTTGGTGCTGAAGCGCGACTTTCGCCCAAAAGCCACTGATGGTAAGTTGGCACCAAAGTGGAAGGGGCCATATCGCGTGCAAGAGGTAGTCGGGCCGGGCACGTTTAAGCTGGAGCACTTGTCGGGAAAGAAGGTCAAGAGAACTTGGAACGCACAAAACCTGCGAAGATATGAATTCGGGGAGGCAAGTGTGACAGGAGAAGAGGGTAAGGTGCCCGAAGGGGCGCCTAGCAAGTAGTAATTACGAGGGGAAGTGCCAAACCTTGGGGTGTTTTTTGGTAGGAGTAGAGCAAAGCGCTTAAATGCGCCCGGGATATTTGAATGCGCCCGGGATACTTAAAGCGCCCGGATATATATTTATGTAAAGCGCCCGTCAGCGCCCGGAAATATTTATGTAATGCGCCCTTCAGCGCCCGGGATACTTAAAGCGCCCGGAAATAGCGCCCCAAGATTGTTTTTTGAAATCGGAATATATACGTACATAGGTACTTCTTTACCTTGTCTATAGCACCAATTTATTGTGCCCTTAATGCGCCCGACACCCATAAAGCGCCCTCGCACCAAATGCTCGTGCCCTTAGTAAGGCATGAATGTAAGACACCCTCACTATGGTGTACCAAATAATCATACCAAGACTTGGCGAAAATGATTTAAAGCGCGGAAGTCAAACGTCGACAAAAGGACGCCAAAGTAGTAGGCGCCTATATTATGTAAGAAACGAAATAAAGACAGTTATAAGTTCATGTCACACATCGCACAAAACAATAGACTCCCAAGAGTTCTACAGAGTAAGGAAATTTAAAATAGTAGGCGCCTATTCTTCCCCTGTTGAGTCGTCACTGGACTCCGAGCCCGAATCCGAACCTTCTTCATCCGCTTGATCTTCGGGGGGCGCAGGAGGGGCGTCGACGATGGGGCGCCCGCTGGACATGAAGTCAATCACGAAGTTGGCCATCTCCTTGACATCCCAATTGATAGTGGGATGATCAACCTCGAGCTTTCTTTTCAGTATAGAATACTGTTGAGGGATGCTTGAGCCTTTAGCGCCAAGTCTGATGTAGGCGCCCCTGATGCAGCCTTCTCTGCCTTGAGCGCCTCCAACTCCTCTTGGCGCCTCCTATTCTCCTTTGCCAGAATCTTCTTCTCCTTCTGAAGCGCCTTCTTCTCTTCGGTAAGGAGGTCAATTTCACTCCTTTGGGCGCCCGCCTCCTTGTCTAGATCATCCCTTTCCTTCACCAACTTGGCCATCTCCTCGTGATGCGCCCTTTTGACATTCTCAAGATGGGCCTCATGCTCTGCTTTCAGTATCTGCTTTTCCTCGTCAATAGACTGTTGAACGAGGGAGACAGCTTTGGCAGCCTCGAGATTGGCAGTCTCGCACGCCTGCACCAACTCCGCTTGGCGCCTCTGCGCGGTCTCCAAATCATCCCTCATCACACTAAGGGAGTTGCAGGCCTCATTCTCCCCGACGCGCAGCGCCTCTCCAGCCAGTGCGCCATTCTTGGCGAGTAGGAGCATCTACAAGGAGGGATCAATCAAAATTTGCAAATAAACGATAGTTACGCATAGGCAAAGTGATGGAAAAGACAAGATGAGCGCATACCTGGGCAGCCATGCGCGCTACCTCTCCCTATAAGTTCGCACCTTGAACTTCGCTGGGCGCCCTCAATACCTCGGTCGCGTGAAAGGCAAAGCCAAGCGCAGAGGCTCTCTCCAAAGCAGATCTGTCGGAGCAGGCAATGTTGACTCTGTGCTTGGGGGGTTGTAGCCATTTCTCGACGAACTCCGGGACTCGCTTCTCTGCGCTTGTGCGTTGCTTCTTGCTATGCGCTTGGGTATCATCCTCAGCCTGCTTTCGTTTCAGCTTTTGCGCAAGTGGGAGATCATCGACATCCAGCTCGGGATCAGAAGGAATGTCGACAGCAAGCGCCTCCTCGTTGGGTTGCACGAAGGTAGGCACAATCTCTTCCTCCACTAGAGGGGCGCTTGCTGCCTTTTGATGTTTGATGCGCCCCTTTCCCGTGGGTGCTGCGACAGGCGCATCACCCTTAGCCCCGGAGGATGAGGATTTTTTCTTCCCTTTCTTCGAAGAACCTCGCCGTGGGCACGAGGGCGCTTACCACTGACCTTGGGCGCTTGGTAGTCCAGACCCAGACCCTCAAGTTGGGTCTTCATTAATGAGGCGATGGTGGTGAAGTCCACACCTGCAATGGGGTAAACATGGTTAAGTAAAGACATGATGACTGTTATGCATGTGGAAGAAAAATATGGGCGCATCCAAATTTGTAACAACATAAAAGCGCTACTAAGCGCCTACCTACCGTCAGCATAGTACTCATGTAAGACAGGAGTTCTAGCGGCTGTTGAACTAAAATTCACGGGGTGCTCAGATATTAGGCGCGCGTGCTCTTTTTCCGTGGTGGATAATTCCACGTCAACATTGAAGTGTGTGGTATTACCAATTTTCCAAGCCCGGATGAAGCGTTCACCACTCTCATAAAACGACTCCGCTCGCGGCTTAATGAAAAAATAGCCCCTATACCACTTGCGCCCCAACTTTGGGCAATCTTCTACAAAGTGTCCCGGGATATCCAGGCGCCTCTGAAGGGACAAGCAGTTGTCACTGCTGGTCATAGTGAAGAAGTACCGAAAAAGCTTAAACGTCGGTGTGATGTTGTTCTGCCGACACTTTAGCTTGAATAGGATATGAATCAGAAAGAACGACGGCGATAGGCGCCCGAGAGAACAGGCGCATGTGGTGAGGATCCCTTCCAAAATCGAATCAAGGGGGAAGCGCAGCTCGAATTTAAAGTACTCCCTATATATACCGAGCCACCGCGGGCCAATTGCTCCTATCCTGGCAATGGGAGACGCATGCGCATAGGACCATGTGCGAGGGAGGTTGCAAGAGGTAATCAATCGATGCATTTCCGCGAACTTGATGGTGGACGAGTGTTTCGGCCCGGCACGCCGAACTGACAGTTTACTTGTACTGTCGGGCGCCTCCCCTTGCGGCCATGTATCTTCCCAATCCACTATCTTGAACGACCCATCTTCAGGGGCGCCCGAATCGGTGGATGCCGGAGAAACAGCCAAATCACTTGACTTCAAGGAGGTAGGCGCGGAGCCTATAAGTGATCGAAGCGCCCTTGGTCAATACGGAGGACCTAAGACCTCTTGTGGGCCCCTAGCAGAGAATCAACATACATTGAAAATTCAAAGAGCGGGAGAAAAAGGTAGCTTACCCTGGTTGGTCGTGGAGGGCGCTGGAGTGGTAGTTGTGGGTGCTGTGGAGGCCGCCGCCACTAAAGGCGCCTCCGCGCTGGTGGGCGCAGAAGAGGAAGGGGCAGATTTTGTTTGCTTAGGCGCCTCCTTGTGAGATCGAGGCCCCCGTTGGTCTTGATTTCGCAACGGGTCAGGGGAAAGGTGCTTCTCGAGCACATCGAGTACGCTAGGCGCCGTGCTTCCGCCCTTCTCGATGGAGGTATGGGTCACGCCAGAGTCGGATTGAGACATAATTGCAAGACACAAGCAGGCGCACGGGAGAGCGAAACCTAGGGCGCGCAGGCGAGAGAGGGGGGGGGGATCGGTTAGAGAGAGAAGCTAGAGAGAGAAAGGAGTTTAGGGCGAATGAAATGGTGAGGGGAGAGGATGTGTATTTATAGGAGAAGGGAGATGGAGAGTCACCTCGAGATCCTCGCCCTTCGTTCAAAATTCGAAATTTAAACGAACGTCGAGTGGGGGGCGAGGGGTACGGTCACGCGCCTCCTTCCGGTTGTTTTATCTTTACTCGAATGAAATCAACGGGTCATAGGGTGGAACACGTAGGGGGTGAAATGGGCGCACATGCCACGGCAGGTGCGTTAAAACCGTCGAAGGCGCAAAGGCTAAGTGTGAAATGACTGCAGGCGCCTGACTGAATCCAATAAGGCGAGAGGTCGCAAAAGAGCGTCTATCTTTCCTTGCTCTCATAAGATCGGGTATATATTCACAAGCATGGATAGAGGCCAGCGGACGCATGGTGTGGGGGGCAAGGTGGCGCTGGGCGCCTGCTAAAATCTTTGATAAGGAAGAGCGGCCAAGCGTCTCATTCCAATTGTTTTACCTTACCCGAAGGGAATCAACGGGTCATAGGGCGAAACACGAGGGGTGTGAAGCGGGCGCATATGCCACAACAGGTGCGTTGAAACCGTCGGAAGCGCGAAGGCTAAATATAAAATGAATACAGGCGCCTGACTGAATTCAGTAAGGCGAGGGATCGCAAATGGGCGTATATTTCTCCTTGTTTTCATAAGAGCGGGTAAATGCTCACAAGCATGGATAGAGGCCAATGGACGCATGGCGGGGGGCAAGGTGGCGCCGGGCGCCTGCTTAAAACTCTGATAAAGAAGAATGGTGAACGGCTACCTTAACGGAGCCCATGCACCAAATCAATTCTTTCATAGTTAGGCGCTCACTTATGAGCACCTAACTGGGGGGCAATTGTTGGGGTAACATAGATGAGCCCATATAAGCCCAAAGCCTGATGGGCTTTGAGCCCATTAATGGCCCATTGAGACATGACTTGGGGGCACCAACGGTAAAGGGGCGCATGGCGACAAAATAGGCTCGTGGACAAAGAAGTACGGCTGAGGAGGATCAGAATAACACCACGTAGGCGGATGGTCCCCCCATGCGCCCTGACACCCGAGCCTGATGATGCGCCACATGGAGGCGCTCGGACGTTGGACCAGACCAAGCATTAAATGCCTTAGCTGACGTAAGGCTTGGTGGCAGGAGTTGGTCGGAGCCTGGTCGAGGAGCTCGAGTAGTATAAATAGCACTCGGTAGGTGGCATTTAAGGAGGTCGGTTTTCTCTCACTAAATTCCACTTCTTCACTTATCTCTCTAGAACTAGCACTGACTTGATCGTTGGAGTGCTAACGAGTGGCTCCGGCCCTCTAGGCGTTAGTTTTGCAGGGTCTGAGCGCCTGTGGTGCGGCGGTTAGGGTGCGCTTGGAAGAGGGAAGTATCCGGGCTTCAACACTACCTATTACCACTGCAAGTGTTGAGTGAGCATTTTCTGCAATAAACGTCATGAATAGCGCAATTTGACGGGTGAAATCATGAATGATTTTTTGGTAGGGTAGATTGAAAGTGACATTCTTGATAGTTTAGATGATCAATGTATTTTAGATATTTCTTCGTAATGTGAAAACACGCCACATATCATTGTAAAATATTAATAATTTTTTTTTATTTTAATGTAGGACCTACCTTATCTGAATTACTGGCTACGACTTTGCCTATACATATATTTAGTTCTAATTTTCTTTCTCTAGAAAATTTTATATCGCAATAGTTCACGATGAACTCGTTTCTTCTTGTTTGAAAATTTGAATTGAAAAACAGAGCAAGTACATAACTGGGTGGTAACAACCGAGTGCTATAATCTTTTTTTTTTATTATCAAAATATATAAAAAATAAATATAATTTTGTAGATTAGTATGTACTGATGCACTACATAATCACTAATCAGGGTGCAAAGTAGGGCTGGGAATCCAGACCAAACCGTATGGGGAACCGCGGTCTAGACCGTATCGTATGGTTTGGTCTGGACCGTGAGACCAGATCTATGGTCTGGTCTGGTTTGCAGTCTCCTCCTTTAGTGCGTGGTTTGAAGTGGTCTGGACCGTGGTCTACCACAGTAAACCGTAACAGACCGCGACACACTACCTACTACCTTGGACAAAAATAACACTTAAATTGAACCTCCATATGTGTATTTGAAGAACAAAGTTAGTTGATTCTTCATCTAGTTGACAGCCAACAAATTGCAAAATGATCGCTTATATGTTATCTCCTTATCAAAGTACCACACAAAAATTAGAAAGAATCATAAATAATATTCATAGATAATGTCTAGACTATGGAGTCGATAAAAATTAAACACTACAAAAAAAATTTCGTTCACCTTGATGAGATAAGGAAAATTATTGAGAGATATGCGACCATCTTAGTGGTTCGAAATTACCTCGACGTCATCAAAAAAGTTATCAACTGGGAGAACCTTCTGATCACTCGAAAGAGGAGAGAAGCGGTAGCACAAAGAGGAATAAGAAAATAAGGTTATTTGAAAATTGAAAAAACCCACTTGTATCCTCATATTTCTTCTCATTTAATACTATCACAATTTTTTTGTTTCACTATCATATTGGTCACTAGATTTTTTTTATAGATACCGGCGAAGGGTTGGAGGGCGAACAAGAGTTAATTTTTTTTAACATGGTCTGTCTGGTCCAGACCATATCGGACCGCACCGCACATATGTGGTCTGGTCTGGACCGTATAGTATATGGTCTGGTCCATAGTCTCCAACCTCTCGGTCTGGACCACAGACCGTATCTATGGTTTGGTCTAGACCGGATGGCACCGTTTTCCACCCCTAGTGCAAAGAATATGCAGCATATGCGTTACACTGACCAGCGTGTCTTATCTTTTATTATTATTATATATATATATATATTATTAATTTATTATATAATAATTATTCTTATTGCGAATCGGCAATGCGGCTACGTAGCACCCTGCCAATGGCCACCGCCCATTCTTAAATAGAGCTGTGAGAACGTTAGCGAGAGATTGCAAAGAAACAAACGAGACCCATTCTAGAGAGATCGACGACGACGACGACGGTTTAGATAAACAAATTTTCGCAGCGATATGGCTACTCTCACTGTTCCTCACCAGGCTCCCGACGCCGCTGAAGACGCCGAGCAGCTCCGCAAGGCATTCTCAGGTTTCCCCCTTCTACCCCGTCCCTCTCCGTTTTCCTTTCCTCTCTCCGATTGGATCTGATCCTGCTGCACGAACTTCCGGCGATCAGATCCGATCGTCTAGACCGTCAACGTTAATTTCAATCTCAATTATTGTCGGTGGTAGATCTCAACAATCTCCGGCAGATCATCTCGTCCGTTGATCTTAATTTTTTGTGGTTCTGCTGTGTATTAACGATCAGGATGGGGGACGAACGAGGCGCTGATCATCTCGATCCTGCCGCACCGGAACGCAGCCCAGCGGAAGCTGATCAGAGAAGTCTACAGCTCCACCTACGGCGAGGATCTGCTCAAGGATCTCGACGACGAGCTCTCCAGCGACTTCCAGCGCGCCGTCCTCCTCTGGACCCTCACCCCGGGGGAGCGCGACGCCGTTCTGGCCCACGAGGCCACCAAGAAGTGGACCTCCAGCAACCAGGTCATCATGGAGCTCGCCTGCACCAGATCCTCCGCCCAGCTCCTCGACGCCAAGGCCGCCTACCACGACCGATTCAAGAAGTCGATCGAGGAGGACGTCGCCCACCGCACCACCGGCGACTTCCGCAAGCTCCTCTTCTCCCTCATCGCCTGCCACCGCTACGACGGCGGCGACGCGGTCAACATGACCCTCGCCAAGCAGGAGGCCAAGATCCTCCACGAGAAGTTCGAGGGCAAGCAGTTCGCCGACGACGAGGTGGTGCGGATCCTCTCCACAAGGAGCAAATCGCAGGTCAACGCCGCGCTGAACGAGTACAAGGCGCAATTCGGCCACGAGATCGGGAAGGCGCTCGAATCGGACGACGGCGGCGAGGATAAGTTCCTCTGGCTGCTGAGATCGACGATCAAGTGCCTGACTCGCCCCGAGGAGTACTTCGTCGAGGTGATCCACGGCGCGATCGCGAAGACGGGGACGGACGAAGGCGCGCTGACTAGGGTTGTGGCGACCAGGGCGGAGGTGGATCTGAAGGTCATCAAGGAAGAGTACCAGCGGAGGCACAGCGTCCCTCTGGCGAAAGCCATTGCCAAGGATACCGGCGGCGACTACGAGAACATGCTCCTCGCTCTTCTTGGCGAGCAGGATGAGTAGAAAGGGGGAAAACACCATGGCCTCTGTGTGTGTTGTTCTATCTATTTCTGTTTGGTTTCCTGCTGCGTTTGTGTTTGTTGATTCCCTGCTGCTGTTGTGAGTTCTTGGTTCAGCCATGGCTGCTGCTGCTATAGATCTTGAAATAAGAATGAACCATTTTCTGTTGTTTACTCTCTGTTTTTGAAGATGAAAGACGGCAAAAGCTGGTGCTAAATTAATACCAAAACAAATACATTGGCTGATGAGAGTTTTAGATGAACAACAACAGAACAACAAAACCAGAACAGTACACCAATCCATGGCGTCACAGCACAAAATGGAACCCTAAATCAAAACTTTGGCTTACACTAGAGAGGCCAGCCATTTCTGGAACTTCCAGGATGGGGATGTAAGCTAACTTCGCGGCCACCAGCAGCCGCGACTTCGTACAGACATTGATTCTACACCAGGCAGTAGTAATATAGCAGTAGCTTAACGTAGAATTAAGATAGAACAAACAGTAGCATTTTATTAGTAGAAGAGCAAAAAAGGAAAAGGCTTTTGCAGAACCCCTGCGGCGGCGTCGAGCAATCATTTCTTCAGCATGTTTCTGGTGAAGATCCTCTTGCAATACGGGCTCGTGCGCAGCCTTGAATGCGGTCGAATTGCATCCACCAGCAGAGAATGGAGGGGGCCCTGGAGGTTGAATTAGCAGCAAAAGAAAATATGATAACACACAAGTGATTAACTGTGCATCAAGAGTAACATATGTTTCAAGTGTTTTTTTTTTTTTTTTTTTTTTTTTTTGCAGACAGACCTTGGTGAAGATGAGAGCGGTTTGAATGACATAGTTGGCAAATGGATCTTGCAGCAGCTGATCAAAGTGAGACACAGAGAGCAGCTCGTGGATGATCTTCGGCCTGCTTTCTTCCGAGTGCTTGAGGCACCTTTCCACCACATTGCTGCTGCATTTCTGCATCGAGAGTTGCACAAAGTGGCCTTCGAACTGGGGCAGCAGTTTCGCCGTGATCGTTGGCTTCTCTTGCTCTATCACATGTTGAACCACATAGTTTCTGCACAACGCATAGAAAGTCCAGACAGGATCAGGGGCGAAACATCGTCTGCCTCGTGTATGATTACACAGTTATGGGCCAGAAAAACTGAAGATATTGCTAAATGAATAAGAAAGAAGACATTTCAACAACAATGAAAGAAGATAGAATTTCGACCATAGCTGAAACTGGCATTCGTTTCCTATGATTTCAGCATACTCCTCTTAATACAGATCAGTGCATCAGTTCTGACTTGCATGAAGCTTTATTTACTAACTTAGAAGATTGGGAGGATGGTCAAAAAAGAAACATCACCATATCAAAACAAACTTGAAAAGTGTTTTGAGAATTACCCAAATGGATCTTGAGAGAGGAGAAGAGCATGCTTCGAGATCTCACTGACCAACTTATCCAGATATTTCCCCTTGAAGTGATCAATGCATTTTTGCATCACACAGCAACCATGCTGGTGGGTTCCAATCTCAACACAGAACTTGGAAGCAGCATCGAAGATGAACTGCAGAAATTGCAACAGACACGTTCAGAAATCTCCATACATCCAGTGTAATACCGAATCTTAGCGTGCTAGACATACCGAAAAGGAACAAACATCGCTGAATACATCAAATTGAGAGAGGGATAACAAACAATGACATAACTTCTGTAACAAGAAAAGAAGCATGGAAAGGTTTGAACTTGCTGAACATTGAATGCAGAGAAGAGTAACTCTTGTGTCATTGTGCCATTAATCCAGCAAACTTAAGCTGCAGTTATTATGTGTGAAACTCATCAATGAGAATTGACATGTGTGACTTCAGGTAAGCATGTAAACATTGTACCACCCAAGTCAAGGTCTCTAACATATATCTGGCTTTCCTAGCCAACATTTAATGATCATCCTATCTTAAACAGAATAGACCTATCGATAGAATAAAAGTTCCCTCTTTTAAGAATGCTAGCCAAACTGAACATACCAATCTGCTTAAGCTTCATGCAAAGATGGATTAAGAACTGTGGGAAAATGTACCTTGTTATCGTCATTGCTTAGGTACTTCAAACAACTCTGCACAACATGATTCCCGTTCTGATCCTCAACTACATCACGTAGACCAGATTTCAAGGCCAACACCACCAATGAAATTTGATGCCTTGTGTTGAGAGTCTCAACTAGCTTTTGTACAACACGCGTCCTGGTTTTCGCAGAATGGCAACAGCAATATGAGAAATCATAACTATTGTAATAAACTATTTCGGTAAGTATGAACACATGGGAGTGGAAAGGTTTTTGCTAAGATTACCCGTAAGTGTTCAAGCTAATCTTAACAAGCTGCCCTGGTTCTTTGGTCAGCACAAACACAATCTGCAACCTCTGCTCTTCATCACAAACATCCAACATCTTCTGAATCACATAATTGCCAAACTGATTCAGTGACAGCTCCACAACATGGTCGACGATCTCATCGAAAATCATAACCACATCCCTACTAGTTCCCTCATCAAAAATCCTCTGCAGAAAACGGCAGCCATTCTGATCCTTAGCCATCAAGTAAACATGGCCCTGAACCTGACAAAAAGGTGAATCACCGCCCGGAAAGCTCGACAGTGGTGGAAGCAGGCTGTAGTCACTTGGCCTCTGATGACCATTTTCGTATACCCCAGCTCCCCCATGAAAGGAACAGAGGTTCTCTGTAGCTGTGATGGAGCTCTTCCTGCTGCTTCTCCTCGAATCACCACGTGCCTTGTTGGTGTAGTTTCTGGATTGATTGAAACTTTTCCCTTGAACGATCAAACCACGGTCGTCACTGCCAAAAGCATCGACATCTGCCGCCGAACCCATAGTGAAGGGTTGACGACCGCCATTGTTGGCCATGGCTCTCGCCCATTCTGTCAACATCAAACGTTTTCTGCAGGCGTCCATCTTGGACTGTACCAACTCAGGGACCTTGCTGCTGAGACTGCTGTAGTAACCATTGGGATTCATGGCATGCTGCTTCGACCAAGCAATGGCGTCGCCGAGCCTCGTCGGAGATGGGTTGGTCGGCGGCGGAAGCGGAATCTCCCGGTTACTCCAATCGCCATCAGTATAACCACCCTGGATGAGATCACTGAACTGATTTCGAGCGACGAGTGAACCCATGGAATCGTAAACTCCACTCGGGTACCCGCCATTGAAATCAGCGAACGCATACTTGTTACCAGTACCGTCGAAACTGAAAGAGACTCCTCCGCCAGGGGACGATGGTTCAAAGCTAGAACCGCCGCCATTGTTGAAACCTCCATACAGTACCCCATAGTTGTCCGTGTTATAGGGTCCAGCGTTTCCACCGAGATTAAACCCATCTCGAGACCCGAACCCGTTCGGGTCGGTGTCAATCTCGAATCCGCCTTTCAATTTGGTAGCGGTAGGTAGTCCAGGCTGTTGGTCCCTCATGTTCAATTTATAGAATTTTTGAGACAAGCCCAGTTCATCCACCATCTTGTTGGCATTGATTTCAGGGTGGGATTCGTTACAGGGGAATTTATTATGATGATCCAGAGAGAGGCCGTCGAGGTAATGCCCGGCGGAGGAGTGGTGATGCAGATACGGCGACGACCCGTCGTCGGAAGAGCAGGAACGGGTGGAGAAGGAGGCGGAGGAAGGGGAGTACTCCGGTGAGGATCGCAGTGGAGAAGGGGGAACTCTGCTCTGGTGGTGGTGGTGAAGATTCTGACTCTGATTCCGATTCTGATGACGCTGGTGGTTCTGATGGTGGAGGCTCAAATATGACGTCGCGGAGGGGAGTTGATGATGATTCGAGAGCTCTGCCTCGCCACCGCCGCCACCGCCTCTTTTCATCATCGTCGTCGCCAACCTGCCGCTGCTGCTGCTACTGGTGGAGCTGTCGACGGAAACCTTCCTCTCTCCTCCCACAGCTCTTCTCTCGCCCAGTTTCAACATCATTGCTGTGTGATTACACAATCACCACTACAAACGTCGACCCAAAAACAAAAACCAAAAGAACAGTAAAACCCAGAAAGAGGATTTTCTCTATTTCTCTTTCCCGATCAACAAACACACAGAAATACAGAGGCACACACACGTCTACAATGGAGGAACGTATCGTTCTTCAGAATTTCGTTTTTTCCTTTTTTTTTTCTTCAGGGAGGCTCACTCTGACACTGAGACGGGGGACAGATACAACAACAGACGAAGGACAAAAGGAACAAAAAACAAAAACCGATCCCCCTGCCTATTCGAATTACGTAAAAGAAAGAAGAAGAAGAAAAAAAATGTTTCTTGTCAGTTTCTGCTCAAAAACCCAAAACCCACATCAGAGATCGATCAAAGGAAGGAGGCGAGATCCAACAATGGAGGAGGAGGTGAAAGGATCGTCGATGGAAGTGGTGGTAGCCATTTTTGGGTGGAAGGAAGGAAGAGAGTGAGAATGTAGGGGGGGGAATCAGGGGGAAAAAAAGGAAGAGAAAGGAAAGGCTTTTTTCGAATGAGTAATGAGCTTTTTTGTTTGTTTGTTTGGAGGAGACGGTTATGTTGGAGAAGAAGGAGGGAGAGAAAGGAAGGGAAAGGGGACGAGGACTGGGTTTTTGCTGCTATGGTTTGCAGGCTTTTTTATTCCTACCCGCTGCTCACGCTCTGCAGTCTGCCTGCGCCCATGAAACCAGACCAACGCTGGTTGGGTTTGCCTCACTCTAGTTAAGTAGGAAAATCTCAAAACGCCAAAACAAAACCAAACCAATTTCCACCAATTTCAAATTATGGTCTCCTAGTGTTTTTTTATATATATTCCTTTATATTTTTTTCCCGGTTAACACATTCATCCAAATACGATTGCAAGTTGAGTTAACCGAATGTAGTATGTATGTTTTGCTCGTCAATGCGACAACCATATCTCACTTCTCCTCTCATGTTTATGATACATAGGGTTTCAACGAAGTAGGGACTAATTTAGGGAGCAAAAGATGGATTTCTGAGTATATGTGACATGAGAGTAATTAAGGATGATGTGCTTAGTGAGCATGAGTTTGCCTGCTGAACAATGATTTTGCGACAAAAATCTTAAAGGTGGAGACTCGGATAGGGTAAGCAACATAGTATTTGGACTTGTTTGTTAAGAATCGTGATACGCTCATGTGCTTGTCAAGACAACATTGAGAAAGGGACTAAACCTGAAAAATAACGATGTAATTATCTATGAATTGAAATTCCATTCAGATTCAAGGCATAATTTAAAAGAAGCATCTCAACTCTCGAGTTCAACCTTAATTTGAGTTATATACGATTGATTCATCGTAGTCTAAATCAATACTCTGATCATCAAATTTTAAACTTCGATTATAACATTCGTTTATAATGATGATACAACACACAATCTCAACTAATTCATGCATTTTTTCTCATAAATTGTCCACATCAAGTTTCAAGTATTTTAAAATGTAAGTAATAATTATTGTGTAATTTTACACATTTTCTTATTTATTGTTATACAATTGAAAATGGAGATCATTTCAAGCTAATTCGGAAGATCAAAATTATTATTATGTAAAATCGAGAATGTACAATGTATGAACACTAACTTAAATAGTGTTGATTGTACTATTTATCTATTCAAATTGTAGATGGTCAATTGAGTACTAACTTACTCTAAGTGTTGTCAATAGTTTATTGTACAAGTCTCATCCATTGTAGCATAATTTCCCAAAAAAGGACGATGAGGTTTTACAAGAAGGAAAATTCGTCTTAATGGACAGCAAAAGGTGAATAATGATTAAGTAGAATCCTTAAATTCTTCTTAATTAGTGTTGATCACTTTAACTGGAAGTTCTGTTACGTGAAAAAGTCATATAATTTTCTTCATCTTGTAGTTCAATGTTTTGAACAAACCAACATAATTTTAATTTTTTTATGAATATAATTAATAATTTTAATTTCTTGATTTTTTAATTTGCTAATTTTTGCTCACTTTTAGATCCATTATTTTCTAATCCAAGGCTGAGAATGGTGTGTTTTAGTATATTTAAATACAAAATTAAATAAATAAACTAAAAAAAGAGGAATTTTTGTAGGTATTTCTGTCTTGTAACTACTGAGTCAATTTTTTGAGTGAGGAAATCAAGGGAAATCAAAAGGTAAAATATGAAAATCATGTTATTCCACCTCCGCTTTTCTCTTTAAAAAACACTGGAAATTTTCTTCACCCCTCCAACAGATTTTAAGGAAAGAGTTTCCTTTTTTAGAGTGCAACATTTTGTTCCGCACTAGATCTAATAGGATCCCACGGATATTTGGAATGGTCTAAATCGAAGTTAATATTGTGGTACGGTTTTCAATTTCATAATTTTATGAATATTTTAAAAAATATCAGACCGACTCAACATTTGGATCGGTCGAATACATCAATGAACCAGAGATGTTAATGACGTACGAAACAATTTAGGCACCAACATCAAGCAACGTTATCTTGTCATAGTTCGTCATCACAAAAATCAGTGAGGCGTAATAAGGAAGACGGTCACAATCGCTTGATGCAAGATTATTTAAACCAACGATTCTAGGGCCTCCACAAGGCGATATCGGATACCCTATGCTTTAGTTAACTAGTTCATGAATGATGTTTTTCACTATGTTAACTACTTCAAGCAAGAAAAAGATTGTTAAGGTTGCGACTCATTCTTAGTGCTTTCCACATGCCTGCATATGGATGCTCGACATACTCTTTGATGAGACTTGTCAGATGGGTGAGAACACCATATTGGAGTGCCTAAGGAATTTTTGCATGGCTATTACCCACATTTATGGTAGGGCTGCTAAACGGTTAGTCAGTTATGGCTTTTAACCGATAACCGAACAGATAAGGATGGTTATTGGTTAACTAATAACCGATAATTTTTTATTGATTCGATTTAGGTTAGTGGTATTTTACTTATTGGTTAATCGCTAACCGATCAATCGGTTAGTGGTTAACCGATAAGAAAATCGATAACCGCCTACTTGTATAACCACATAGTTTTGGACATTTAGCTAATATAAAAGTTCCAAGATTCAAAGCAACTAAAGTTCACTTCCAAACATCCTGATCCCCACCTATTGCAAACAACCCTCCACCAAGAGTCTCACATGTGTTTAAGAGTCAGAACCTGAAAGTCACCTCTCTCTAACTCCCCTTTGCATTCGTCAGAGCAAATGTCATACCCTATTGATCTTTTTCTCTTTGATATTTGTGAATGATTAGGATCTTGTGGTTCTTATATTTGATATCTAGTACTTGCTAATTGGATGAATAAGTTTGATTATATTTTATTTATGCATTGCAAATTGAATTTAAATTATGAATTTATGATGAATTTTGTATCGATATTATTTCTTATAATTATTATTTTATGTTAATAATGTATACATGTGGTTTAATTATTTTGAATTACTTGTATGATTATTCATCTTTAATATTTAGTACTCTTGGTCATTCTTATGTTTGTGGATTGAAAATGATGTTAAATGACACTTGTTAAACTTATTGATTTGGTTATCGGTATGAGTTTTTTTCTTATTGGTTAACTGCTAATCGCCATATCGGTTAGTGATTAACCGTAATCAAACTGATTAGCACCCCTAATTTATGGGGCTCAGTACTTGCATGCATCAACAGTGAAAGATACTCACCGGCTCCCTAATTATGCTGCACAATATGCATGGCTTTCCAGGCATGATTGGTTCAATTGATGACATGCACTGAGAGTGGAAAAAATTGTGACTAGGTGGGCAAGCCAATACATTGGGCACAGGAAGAAACCAACCATTGTCCTCGAGGTTTTAGCAAAAGCAGTCAAAATCGTGATTTTACATAAATCGAAAAGTGAGGTAAAATTATAAAAACCGTAATATTTTTTAAAGTTCATATTAAAATTAACACTTAAAACACCAAATGGTAGTAACAATGCATATCCTGGATAACATTTATCATTTCACTTAAAAAATTCTCAAGATAAATTTGTTTGCTAAATAAATACAACTAATCCATAGATTTGTTATTGTATATAAGATAAACACAAACTTAAGCAACCCAAAACCTATTAGAAATTACTTAATCTAGTTAATAGTTAAGAGTAGAAAATCAAATAGGACCGTTAGGATCAACATTAACATGTAAATCATCAACATCATAATCCTCACCCTCACTCTAATCCTCATAAAATCTTTGTCTATTTGTTTGAGGAATTATATCATTATTCTCAAGATCACTTGAAATACTTTAAACACCAACCGTATTTTCTTGATCGTCATCATATGACAAAGTTAACTAATTGATTGATGCATTCCCTTATTGATCTAACAATGACATCAATACTTTTGAAGTATCCCAACTATCCAATCAAGAAGTACGAGAATCGATTGTGAAGATCATTTATGGTAAATGATAAGATGTATGATAGAATATGTTATTTGGCTAATGGAATTTATCTTGAGTGTGCTACATTTGTGAAGACTATTAGCAATTCAATTAACCATAAAAAGAAGTTGTTTGTAAAGTACCAGGAGGCTTACCGTAAGGATGTTGAGAGAGTCTTTGCCATACTACAACGAAAATGTAACATTTTTAAAGGGCCGAGTCATCTTTGGGTCGTGCAGTCACTTGGTTATATTAACTTGTATTATTTTGCACAATATGATAGTGAAAGATCACTCGTATGAAAGTGGGGATGGGCTAGTGGAGAAAATTAAAAATGAGACTAATGCAAATATCACATGAGATCCCCACGAAAATAACAGTCTGACGCTCATGGAGTACTAGGCAAGACATAACATGGTTTGTGAGCGTCCGGAACATCACGCTTTCATAAAAGATTTTCTGGAGCATTTGTGGATAGAACATGGAGGAGAGTAGAAATCTTGTCAAAATAAATAATATTTGAGAACAAAAGTGACATTTTTCGATAGTTAGACTTTTGTAGAGGTATTATTATCCCTATTTGTAATTGATGTAAAAGTAATCCAAATCAACAGACACATCGGTGGTCAACTTGTTAACTGTTGAAAACTAAGAGTCAATGTTAACAAAGTTAATGGAAACACAAGTTTGTGTTAGGATTGTCATATTGAATACTTGAGGACATAAATGACATTTTTTGGATAGTTGGAGTTTTTTAGTGGTATTAACCCATACTTTTTTTATGTATTTATTACCTATGTTTTCTTAATGTATTTCCTATCTTATCCTGATATATTAATTTGTCTTTTTACTTTATGTATTTTAGGTGTATTTGTAATTGATGTAAAAGTAATCCAAATCAACAGACACATCGGTGGTCAACTTGTTAACTGTTGAAAACTAAGAGTCAATGTTAACAAAGTTAATGGAAACACAAGTTTGTGTTAGGATTGTCATATTGAATACTTGAGGACATAAATGACATTTTTTGGATAGTTGGAGTTTTTTAGTGATATTAACCCATACTTGTTTTTATGTATTTATTACCTATGTTTTCTTAATGTATTTCCTATCTTATCCTGATATATTAATTTGTCTTTTTACTTTATGTATTTTAGGTGTTTTGTTGATGTATTCCCTATGTTGTGTTAATATATTCCCATGTTGTATTAATGCATTCTTTCCTTGCTGTAATGCCTTAAATAAAAAAATAGTTGCATTACTAATTGAGGAATTACAATTGAAATGAAGCGTATATCAACCATAAATTAAGCTAGATAAAACAATACATTCAAAATAAAGCAATACACTTAAAAGATTACATGTTGAGACCATAATAAGAGTCATCATTTGAAGCAACTTTATACGAAGCCCCAATCTCATCTTTTTGCCTCTCGTACCAAACTATAGCTCTAGGGTTATATTGAGAAAGATCCATAATCTTTATCGCCATCTCATGTACGTTCTTTTTCCTCGACTCCCTCGCCTCTCTCGCGCTCCTCCCAAACGAGTGCTAACCTTGCGTGCGTGTTTAAATTGTCCACAATAGAAGAAATTCATAGGCTACTAAAGTTACCCGGAATTCACCCATTGCATCATACGGCACTAAATATAAATCATTATTTAGACCAATCGGATACGATTTAATTCTATTTTGTTTTCAAATTGAAGATTTTTTTATTATTTCTGTTCAATTAAAGTTTGTATATTGAATCACAAACGGACCCAAAATATATTCCACGACGATCTTTAGGTGAATCTCTGCTCAACTTCAACCTCTACTAATTAAGAAATCAAGTTACTCGTTTTCGTCAAAAGCATAACAAAACCACTCCTGAGCCATGAAAAATATCAACATTCACGACTGCTTATCAAGCTTGGAGTCCTCCCAAATCCCAATACTGTAGGTTACTCAAAAAGGAAATTACATCACAACGCAAAAGGGTTTGGACAATGACGACTCATCTCCAAATATGTCATCAGTCACATAGTCACCTAACTGCATAATAAACAATGTTCCCACAAAGGGCAAAACAAAACGCCAGAAGACCAGAGAAAAAAAAAAAAAAAAAAGTCAAATAATAATCGTAATAATCATACTAATAACATCATCATATTCAACAGATCACCACTAGGAGGAATAGAAACAAAGGGGGGAAAGAGAACCCAGCAAACCAGTTGAAAAACACACAGTTAGAACCCCTCCTTCCTACTAAAACACAGGCAAGCAAGCAAAGCAGGGGCACCCCCAACGTTAAACCAAGGCAATGCTGCTCTCCCCACCAGGAGGCTTCCGGACACCGCCCAAGTACTCCCGATGCTCTGCCTTCCCGTCGGCAAAGATGTTGTTTCCGCTTATCTCTCGCAATTTCGCGTTGCTAATGGGCTTCTCTGCCGACGATGGAGGCACATCTCCCTTGAAGATGTCGTTTCCTGAGAGCTCGGAGAACTTCTTGTCGTAAATTTTCTTTGCTGTCTTCAGGTTGTCTTCTGACATCTGCCCTCCAGCAGGCTAAAGCAGCAGATGCATAAATAAAATCAGTGAGAGACCTCTTCAATCTATCAAACAATGCTAAGACAACAGAGAAGCACTGGGGTAACACATATTTCAGAAGAAAAAAAAAACCCCAATTCTAAAGACTGGGTGTTTTCAGGGAGAGGTACTTGTTCTCCTATTCACTAGGGGAGTTGAGAATTGGGTCTAAAGCCTCACATTAGAATGACCATCTTCATTCTTACAATCAATCAAGTATCAATTTCAAAACTGTTACTACCATATCAGCAAGACTTAGCCAAGTACTTCAATCAAGTGGCAATTTCAAAAATTGTGAAGTAATTTCACCATTTCAATAGTTAGAACCCACACAAACTTTAAGGGATTATAGTCACTCGACTTACAGTTTAATCAAACAAAAAACAAACAACCTATAAATATTAGGAAGAAGAAAGCTAATGTCATGTGGGATGAGTGGAATTGCTAAATTAGGAATCAAGCTAAGTAGCAAGTCCATCCACATTAGCAAATTGCTGCTTGCAATGCCAAGCAGGCGTCACATCACTTACTCGCAACTGCTAATAACTGGCATGGAGATGCTCAAAGTCACTCATTAGGGAGGCAATTGCTGACATATCAAGCATCACATGAGTCTGTTAAGTATCACTAGGGAGCGTCCCATAATGCTCTCTCGCAGTGTTAATGATAACGAACAGGAGAGGAACAACTAGTATAATATAATTCTGTTGCAATATCACCTTCATAATTTAAACAGAGATTGACCGACTTACATCTCGTAGAGCAGGTTCACCCAGCTCTATGCTTTCCTTGAGTGCCAAGGCTCGGACAGTTGTAGGGCGCGGCAAAATTTCTGGTGGAGGTGCGAAAATGTCGTTTCCACTCAGCTCTTTGCACTTAGCATTAGAGAGCTGCTTCTTTAGCCTTGCCTCTGTCTCGGCCTCACTTTCCGAGGTACCACTTAGCTCCCGCTGCTTGGCCACCTCAGTCAAGGTAGCAGGTTTTTTAGGAGAGACGCTCTCTTCCTCTCCAAAAGAAATGTGACTGATTCCAGCAAGAGTTTGCTATAAAATAAAGAACCACGAAAACATATAACAGAGTATATGTTATCTCAAGTTTTTTGCTCCGACAACTTCACCGATTTGGTAACCCATGACGTGCACACTGACCTGATACATTTTAATCCCCGTTCTGACATTAGGGGTAAGGTTTGTGTTTCCGGACTCAGCATCTTCATGTTCTCCCTTACCAGAGAAAATGCCACTGCCGGTCATTTCTTTCATCTTGTACCCAGAACATGGTGGACTGAAACCCCAGAAATGCAAAATCCATCATGGAAACGTTATGAATTAGGAAAGGCGAGAGTGAAAAGAAGATACAAGTGTTCCTAAAACCCCAGAATTAACGCAGCACTTTTACAACCCTTTGATGGGTAGCTGAAATTTATCTAGCCTTTTATTCAGAGTATAACAACCAAACTCAAACAGGGAGAGAACGCATCATCTCGAAATTGCTATACGAATGATCGAAAAGTCGCTAATGATGCTGAGGACAAGCTTGTTTTACAAGTCAACTAATTGAAGAGCGACCTAAAGATTACAAAAATTTCCCAATTCGACCAAAAAAAAAACCCCCCATTGATCTACGATTAAAGAAATAGCATACAACCCTAACAGAATCGCCATAACAATTCTCAAGTTTCTAACCCGTGGTCACACTAGTAACTACCAATTGACCATCGAACCAAGGATTGATAGACCAAAAGCAGGCAAACAAGTTGCAAAGGAGATACTTCAGACTCCATAATCACACACATACATTTGCAGTGTGATGTTCACAGCAGGCATACAATGCGCCGCAACTGATGCTATCTTCCGCCCGATCCGCATAGAGATCCGTTGTAACGGCTATATTGCTAATCAACTGACTTTTAACGGAAATCTCAACAACAATTACCCATGAATTGAAGGGAAAACATTTATAAATATACCCAAAAAAAAAATTGAAGTGCAAGCAGTTAAAAAAAAAAAAGACGTTTAAAAAATTTTGAAAATCAAAACAGAAACAAAACGATCTTGTAGAGAATGGGAAAAAGGAGAGAGCTCACCGTTTGTTGAGACTATCAGATTCTTCATCGGTCACCTGACCTCCGAACACCACCTTACTGATTCCATCGGACGGCTACCGGAAATGGATTAACAACAGCAACAATAAGAAAGATAGTCCAATTGAGCATCTAAATGAAGTCGGGGGGAAAAAAGAAGAAGAAGAAGAAATAAAGGTACCTGGTGCGACCTGGCGGCGGAGCGAGGAGCGGAGGCGAGCGACGGAGATTCGGGAGGCGGAGTCTCCGGCCAGGTGAGCAGATCTGCAGTGGAAGTGTGGGGCTTCCTCACCGGGGTACTCCTATCCATCCTTCCTCTTGCTTCGCGGAGTCCACGAACCTTGTTTGTCTCCCCCACGCTTTTTTTCAGCTCAGCTTCCCCCCTGATGAAGCAGTGCGAGCTTCGGATCTAGGAGAAAATTGGGCGATGGTGACCTCGAGCTGACGGTTGCGGGTCTTGATCTGGAACTTTCTCGCCCTGATTTTATAGAGAGAGAGAGAGAGGGAAGGAAGGGGCTAGAGGCTAGAGTAAGCTATCTATGAGTAGGAGCTACTTCTCTTCTTCACCTCCTCTGGTGGGTTGCTCCGTTTTAAAAGCAAAGCAAAGGCTTAGCTAGCAAAGCTGAGCAAAAGAAATGTTTATATATATAGGAGAGTGGAGACCACAACGGGAAAAAATTCCAGTATTTGCCCTTCCCGTAAAAAAATAAAAAAAATAAAAAAGAGTTTTGAATCTCGTACCACAGCCTTCCCTCTTTCTTTCTCTGTGTATTTGAGAGCCAACCATGTGCGTTGGAGTGTTGGATTGGATTGGAGAGGATCTGTTTCTTTCTTTTTTGCTTTTCTCGCTGCCACCTGTCGGTTGTAGCCCAGTCTTTTCCCTGCTATAGCCGGTTCCGGCACCCTCAAACTTGAATTCAGAATTCGCACTAATTCCTACCCAAAAAAAAAAAAAATTGCACTAAATGGGTATTTTTGTTTCATTTTTTAGGTGAGAATTGATCAAGAATTTGAAGTATCATTTAAAACCAAACTATCTCTCATATTTTATTTCTCTTCTCGTACTAATGAGGACAATAAAGGTAAATTTCACTTCATACATACAAATCAAATTAATCAATTCCATCATGAAATCTATGAAACAAACAATGGTATTTTTGAATCCCATAATGAACCCAAACCCTCAAATATCCATGGTTTTACAAAACCCAAGTTTTACCAAAACCTTCATTTCTTTAATCCATGAAGCAAACGACCCGTAAAGCCTCGTTTGGAACCTCTGATTCTAAACGTTGTATTCTAAGTATACATGTATTCTACATTGGGCTGCAAATGAGCCAAGCTACTCGCGAGCAACTCGGCGTTCGTATCGCAAAAAAACTCGTTCGACACTGGACTCGTTATTTAACAAGCTAGCTCGAGCCAATCACATTTTCTTCCATAGCTTCTTCACGACAATTGTGATTCCCTTCTTATTCAATTCCAAGCGATAGACTTTCCCTGCACCTCCAGAGCCAATCACATTTTCTTCTTCCAAATGGCTTATCTCATATGCCTGGATCTCGACTTGGTGAAACGACGAGACGTTCCATTTTGGCTCTGCTTCTTCTTCCTTCTTCTTATCCCTCTATAGGCCGAGCTCTGAATCGGACAATTCGTGCTTGAAGTTCACGTAGCTCACAAATAGAAGCCAGGCTAGAGAGAGGACTAGAGTGACTGCAGTAGCAGTGAACAATGCGAGCTTTAATGATCCAGAGCTCTTCCCTTCTCCTTGAACTAATTGCCGCCGAGTTCCACTTCACAGCGAGAAGGAAAAAATCAGGTTGAATTATAATGATTTTTTGTTTTATGTATTTTTTATTTTATTATGATAACGAGGTGGCACTTTTAAAATATTAATTTTTTTAATTTTTTAATTGCCACGTCACTTATTTAACGGTTAACTCTCAGAGTTGACTGCCACGTCAGATAAAGTTAACGGAGACTAACGGCCAGTGACCAAACTTGAACGGTTATACTAATTTTAGTGATTACGAATAAAATATAATAGCATTTTATACCCTTGTACTATTGCAAGTTAACGAACTTACCCCTGTACTATTTTTTTGCACAAACATACCCTTCTATTATGAACACATAACAAACGTGCCCTTCTGTTAAATTTTCTATTATTTAATCGTTAAATAAGATGAAATGGTACTATTTTGATCCTCATCTTCTCACTTAATAGCTATTTTTTGTTTGCATGTATTTTATTCATTATTATTAATTTATTTAGTGGTTAACTTTAACCCACAAAGTGCCCAGAAACCATATCCTCTCCCCCAGTTGAGTCTAAAAAAATCCTCCCGCTCCGCCATAGCAATTTCCACCACAACTTCTACGTCTCCACCACTGTTGTATTTCTACTTGACTGGGATTATGTACCAATCGATGGATATTCAAAACAGAGGGGAAATGGGAGGATGATGGCGGCGGCTAAGAGTAGGGGCTATAGATCAATTTTCTACAAATTCGCAATTAAAGGCAACCAAACCACGATATACACACAACTTCTACGTCTCCACCACTGTTGGATTCTCGAGCTTTGACCCAGAGTTTTGCTATCGTGACTATGCAGGGAAGAGCGGGGAAATTTGAGAGTACCAAATTCATGCTACAGAACCATACGATCAAGGGGAATGGCAGTTCCAACGGGTAGAAAGGTTGGGATTATGTTAGGGAAGCTTTAAGGAAGAGGTCGAGGGTTGATTAGAGGCGGAGGGTTGCTTAGAGATTAGATGTTAATTTGGGTACCGACGGCAGAGAAGAACCAGTAGAGGAGGTGGTTGGGTTTAATAGAGAAACTAATGGAATTCGTAGACGTAAAACAAAAAATAGTTATTAAGTGAAAAAGAGGGGCAAATAGTCATTTTACGTTCCACTAAACGGCCACTTAACAGAAAATTTGACAGAAGGGCACGTTGGTTATGTATTCATAATAGAGGGGCCTGTTTGTGCAAAAAAATAGCATAGGGGTACGTTTGTTAACTTGCAATAGTACATGGGTATAAAATGCTATTAACACTAAAATATATTAATTTTAGTGACAAATTACAAATATAGAAATTTTAAGCAATTCCAGTGATAAACTTGCAATTAAGTCTAGAGTATAGCTTTACCAATTACCACATAGCGTCTGTTGACTTTTATGTTCTTTGTACTAGATTGAGTCGTTTTTTGCCATATGTTTGAGTAAGAATTTGATTCACAGCAAAAAATTGTACGAACAGTAATTCAGTTTGCGATCAATAAAATATTGGACATGTAGACGTAATTGTACGAACCGTAATTCAGTTTGCGATCAATAAAATATTGGACATGTGGACGTATATGTTAATGAGCACTTCTACTATGCTATATAGTATTGGTGCTTTAATGTACAACTCAAAGTTGTACCATAACATTAAATGTATAAGTTTATGTTGTACCATAAAGCAATTTGTACCATTATGTTATGGTACAACTTTACAATTTGAAGTTGTACCATCACATAAATGTACAAGTTCAAGTTGTACCATAAAAGAATTTGTACAAAAAGTATAGGTACAATCTAAAGTTGTACCATAACATAAATGTACAATTTTAAGTTGTACCATCAAGGCAAAAACCTATAGCACCAATACTATATTGCATTGTAAAATTTCTCATATGTTAATAAATCTATCTATCTATCTATCTATCTATCTATCTATACATAATATTATGACAATTCAAAAGTAATTGTTTGCCACCTAAGCACTTGGAGAGTTCACAAATTGCCAAGGTGGACAATATTTTTACAAAAAAGAAAAATAGTTATTGATATATTTATGGAGCTATCTCTCTCTTCATTTAATATTTCATTTCTCTTTTATCCTTTTTTTTGTATTATATCAATGTACACAATAATAAATCATGTATGAAAAGTGACATATATTACATTTGTTATCTCTAACTTTTTTAATATTTATTTTTATTTTCCAATACTTCTTTTATGTTTTTGTTTTTACTTTTGCATTTGTACGCAACAATAGACTAATGTCTTTGAGTCACACATATAACTTTTTTCTCAACCAAAAACATATCTTATTAAAGCTCACTAAGTATTTTTAACTCACTTTTACAATAATTTACAAATATGTTACATTTTAATGAACAATTTATACAAATACACATACATAATAACATTTTATCGCGACAAAATAAAGATGGAAATCAAAGAGAGAAAACAAGAAACGTTTGAATAGAAACTTGACCAAGCAATAAAATCTATTTCTTAAACAAAAACCTTATTCATTCTAATTAAGTGAAGACCTATGAATCATAGGTGCAATAATTTACAATGTATCCTAAGTTCAGATTACTAATATTTTGCATTTTTGCTCTAGATCGTGTTAATTGAGCAAACTCTACTGAAGTTTTACGTCATATGTTAAGAAATTTAATTTTCAAACTTGGAGTATTAATTTTTCAAGGATTATAAATCAAAAATTTTAAAATGACTTCGGTATGATTGTTTATGAACTTGACTTCATATCTTAAGATGAGACACGAGATACATTAAAAATGATACATCTGAAAGTTAGATGAATCTTTGCTAAACTGTATGTTAAACATCATGTGTTCATCAACCACTGACCTATGCATTAATCAAATAAAGGTTTAAAATCTATCTATTTGTCTATCTATCTATCTATGACAATTCAACAATAGTTTGTTGCCACATGAGCACTTGAAGAATTTACAAATTATCATGGTTGACACTTTTTTTACAAACACAAAAGTAAGTTAATGCTCAATTTATGTAGCTATCTCTATCTTCATTTAATGTTTTCTTTTGTTTTTATTTAATAATTCATTTGTACCTTTTGTAGTATATATGTGTAGGAGCAGTATACTAATGTTTAGAGGCTGACATGTATCGCGATTGTTTAAACAAAAATATTTGAATAAATCTTATTAAGTAAATTTTCAGTTTACGTCATATGCTAAGTAGGTGTTAGGCCATTACCTTTTGATTTTTCGTTAGGAGAAGAAAGTTTGAGTGAAGGATAGCAAACCAAATAACGGGTATTAAATGCAATAGAGAGTGGAGATACCCCGGTAGACTAAACTAACTATGTCAACAATTTGGTGGCGCATGTGATGTGAGAAATGGTGCAGGAGGACAATTTAAAATTCAGCTGGCGATATTACTATATGGGCCGTGAATTGGTGGACAAAGGTGAGGATTGGACAGAACAGATCTGGTATAGAACTTCAGTAGCGGTCGTGACAAAATGTGGGAGGAGACAACTTAGCAATTGATACATATAGAGTAAATAACATTTAAATAGATAAACCTTTCAGTTTTTTTAAATTATTAGCCAAACCTTTCGAACTACAAATGATTAGCCAAATATTTTGTATCACATCAAAATATTAACCTTTTTTTTATTATCATTAATAATTTTGTAACTCTTTTCTAATTTAAATACTAAATTGGATTATAGACCGTCACGTGTCTCTTCCAACTCATCATCATGTTGTTGAGTCAATATTACTAACAAAAATGCTAACTGGGAGTTAACGTTTTTACAATTTTCTTTTACAATTGTTCATATTTCCCCTTATTTTCTTAACATTTTACAAATCCCGGTAAAAAACAAGTATTAATTACACTTAAAAATAATTAAACTCTTTTTAATATATATGCTATATATTGACAATAAATGTGGCCATACAGAAAAATGCATATATCAGTATAAGTAATGAAATTTTTATTTCTAAACAAATACCAAACATAAATGAATTTTAGAAAACGAAGGTTCTACAAGTTGTAAAATTATACACTAACACACCATATTAAGATCAAAATCCGTATGTGAGTATCTTGGATTGAGATTCTAAAATAATATATAAACAACGACAATGAGTCTCAGTTAGTCCAAATTAAATTTCAGAAAATTAGCAATTGATACATATTGTATAAGAAACTAAATACAAATAAGATCTTACAGTAAACTCCATGAACATCCAAAGTGTCAACTTTTAATTGGGATGAAGAAATCTATCCAATAATGAAGTATATGTACAAAGAAACTCTAACTAAGATGTCCTCATTTGAACAATGTGGATTCATATAAGATAGAAAAAATTGTACATGGGACGTGGTCTACCTTTGTGACATGGTTTATGATTAGAGAATTCAAACATTATAAGTGAATGTGCCAAGTATTGAGAATTTTCAATATATAGACACACCACATACTCACTTATCAATACAAAATATAATAAATTTAGAAGGTCTAAAATAGTTTAAACATATAGATAAATTGAATTAATGTCAACGATAAAATGAAATTATCCGGCCAACGGGCCGGGTAAAAAGCTAGTACATAGGGACAGGTTACGGTGATTACTACTTTGTAGTAATCACCGTGGTTACTACTTTGTAGTAATCACCGTGGTTACTAAGGGTAAATTGGGTATGGAAAAATAAATTATATTAATTAATTTTTTAATAAATTACATTTAAGGTAGTTACAAAAATCTATTAATTAAAATTCTCTCTTTCTCTCACTTCCGTAATCTCCAGCCAGATTTCCTTTCCATATTTTTCTCAATCTTTCTGCAAAAAAAAAAAAAAAAAAACGAAATCAGTACCAATCCATTAGATAAAAACTACCACTTTGAAAAATATCAATACCATCTCCCCCTGGTGATTCGTCGATGGGTTCGCCGTCGCCGGGTAGGGGCGGGCGGGCGGGCATGTCTCGTTGAGGAGAGTGAGGGATTAGGGTTTGGTTATAATATATAGAAATTAATTATTTAAAGGATAGAAATCTGGTGTGGTATATTTTTCGTTTTCAAATTTACCCTTAATCTAATCTTCACCGTCAATTTAATAATAAGATGAAATAAAGATAATGAAGGGTATAGATGTTAGTAGCCACCATGATTACTTAAAATTAAATAACCACCCTAACTCATCCCCTAGTACATATTAGGTCTATCAAAATCACCTGTAATTTGAGTCCTAAAAACTTAAACGAGATTTATTCCAAAATTTTATGAATGATCATTTTCAAAACGATTAGAGTTCCAACACCTAACACGTGCCTTTGTGATCTTCCTTAATCCACATCTTGTTGTTTAATTAGAGCCAGGTTTATGCTCTTAATCCCTGCCGACAATCCTGCTATTGGCTGAGAGTTCACTTTCATTATTATGTTACTGTTGTTTGATTGTCCCTCATGAAACCGAGAGTTTATAGGTGTGATTGGTAATCAGTCAAAGGGGAATTGAAAGCTTTCCTCCTTTAATCAAGATTCTCTTTCAACCCTTTATGCATTAATTATTAAGCAGATGAACTGATCATGGCTCCTAAAAACTTTTGTCCTTTATTTTTCAAAAGATCCCTCCTAATAATGATTATTTCATTGCACGAGTGAGAGTTAAGCATGGCTTTTTACCCTCGGATTGACAATCTCAAACTTACCAACCCTAAGTTTCGATGATAGTGAATCACCATTTAGTGGTAACTAATGTTAGAATGATGATGGGATCATGATGTTGGTTAATATCCAGTTATCTTTACCTCATGCCTAAAGAGTTTAGCTATCCGGTTTAAGTCACTGTTTACACCTAAAAATAATTTCATCTTAAAACCACATTAGTGTGGTGTCGCAATGTCAGTTGAACAACTTTGTGATGGCTAGCAATGCGGCGAGTGTAACAACGTCACAAGTAACATCGTGGAGATAAGCAATGTCGTGAATAACTCACGGCGTTGCGAGTTCGACAATGGCACGAATTCAAAATCGCATAACTCAACGATACCACAAGAACAGGGGCATCGTGAGATTTAATGATGTGAATCTAAATGACATCGCGAGCTAAGCAATGTTATAAATTCAGCGATGTTGTGGAGGCAAACAACAACGTTGTTTTGTCAAAACTAGTGTGGGGATCCGACGACTTCGCATCCAGGCCATGTGGCCGGGAGGTTGGTGTTTTGAACCACGATGTTGACTTCACGGGCTCGAGCTCGATTTTCAAACCATGATGTTTACTTCATGGGCTCGAGCTCGATTAGAAGGACAACAACTCGAGGTGGGACCAACAACATCGTGTGGTTGACGCGAGCTCTACAATGTTGCAAGATCAACGATGCTGTGAGTTTCGCCGCTGTTGAGTGGTCAACGATGCCGAGAGATCAACAACCTTGCGGCGAGTATGCAGTGGCGAGGGGTGAAACAACAATGTTGTTTAATCGACGGTGATGTCGTGATTCGAACCGTGGTACAAAGTTGATGTGTGTGCACGTGACTTTTACGAAAGGAAGATTGGAGAACGGATGCGAAGCAGTTGCAGACTACAACTTCGTGAAGAAGGACGGAGCATGTGGAAGACTAAGGCGAGGCGGTTTCACAGCGTGAAGACTACGAAAGTGAATTTGATAAAAGCATCGGAGCAAGGAGCGAGAGGGGAGAATTAAAAATCAACACAGAACAACATCTTTCAAACTTTTCCTTTTCTCTGTAATTTCTTCATGGAGCTCTCCTTCCAGGAAGGATCTCCATAGTCGTAGTCGTAGCATAGTCCAGGAGCTCTCCACTGGTATCTCCATAGGAGTAGATCTAACGTAGATTCCTTCAAAAACCCAAACACCCTCGTTCAAACATTGTTTGGAGAGGTGTGAACCGAGTAACAGTCGTCTTGGTTTTTCAGAAGTCAGAGGTGCATCGATCAAATCAACACCTCCCGAAATAATTTGGCACGTCCGGCGGTGGATATTTGATGACCGTCTTGATTTCAGGAGTCAGTGGTGCATCCGATCAAACGACACCGCAAAAGTTTCCAACGCAAAACAATCAATCAACATCGCCCGAAACAATTTGGCACGCCAGACGGTGGATATTTGGTTTCGTGTGTAACAATCACGATATTATACTCTGATATCTAATGAATGAAATCTTTAACTCATTGGAACATTTCGTTTTGATAACTTTTTATTTATTTTTAATTGATTGACCACAATTAATGCAGATTTATAAAATGAGGACCATGTTTTTAATTTTTTAAAATTATAATTGGAACACGCATGTGGTGCTACTCATTTATTCCCCTTCATGATTTCATCTCTCTTGTCAGAACTCATGATCTAAACGAATTACACATACACCTTAGTAAATGTTCCTCGGCGCTGAGGAAATTGAAAGATATCGTTGAAATTGTTCATCTAAATTTTTTTCGAAAAATCTAATCCGCCCTCACCACAATTATCATGAAGCATACCACAAAACACATACATAGAACACAACAAACCACACCACAAATAACAAAAAGTATATAAGAAAGCTTATAAAGCATACCAGAATCTAACCACACCACAAAAATTCACAAAACATATAAGAAAACTCAAAGTTGACCACTCGTTTCTTAAACCGGAACAGAAGCCTCAAAAACCATATCACAAGTCCCCTAAAGTATACCAGAAACCTCATAAAGCATACCACAAATTTCCTGAAGCATACTAGGAATCTCTTAAAGCAAACCACAAGTTTCTTAAAGCATATTAGAAACCTCATAAAGCATACCACAAGTTTTATGAAGCAGATCAGAAACTCATAAAGTTGACTACAAGTTCCCTAAAACAGACCTTATAAAGCTTACATCAAATTCCCTGAAGCATACCAAAAACCTCATAAAGTCGACCACAAGTTTCGTGAAGTTGACTGAAAATCACAACTATTTGATCAATGAGCTTTTAATAGAACTAGGTAATGTTCTTGTACTATTTGATTCCTTCTGGGTATATACTTTTGATGGTTTTGAAGATACAAAGCAACATAAGGTAGATTGGATCAAGCATTAGAGAACTCTGGAAGACAAAAAAATGAACTATCAAGAGAAGTTTATGGAGCTTTTACTAGAAAAAATTGGTCCAAGGACAGAGATGTCAACTAGAAGTTGTTAGAATATGTCAAGATGAGCCCATAGGATGAAGAATCAGCCCATTCGGAAGCAAGGAAGTGTGGTGCCCAAGTAATGAGTTCAACCGCCGCTACACAAAGTTGTAACCCAACTCATCTAGATTGAAGTCCATGGATCAAGAGCACAAATCACGAAGAAATAGAGTTGCGAGCCCAACCAAAGCACCGTTGTCGTCTCACCTTTTCCTTGTTTCTGAAGTTTCCTAAGTCTACTAGGTTTAGGAGACTCTTTCCTTGTAGGTTTAGGTTGTTTTAGACTGGATTCTCCCATAATAATAGAGGGCATGGCTCCATTGTAACATAAGGTTGCAAAAACAAACAAATCTATGTAACACTCTAAATGAGTGCCTAGTGTAGTTGAAGTAGAGGAATCCGCGGACAAGGAGATGATGTCATCTTCATTGGTGGTACCTTCCTTCTCCTCTATGTAGCTAGTCAACATTGATTGTATTAGGATGTAATTTATTATTATTATTATTATTATTATTATTATTATTATTATATGAATGAATGGCATGATTTCATCTCATGCATGTGTTTGTGTATGAAGATTTCGATGCCTATGATGATCATTGATGTTTTATGGTTTTTTATGCTTGATGGTCAATGATGTTTTTACAGTATGAATGCTTTTTATACCATCAGTGCTTATGATTCTTATGAATTGTACTATATGCATTATGCTTAGTATTGCCTAGTTTGTCAAGAAATAACTTCTAAGGATACCCCATTGATGCTACACGAGTATGGGAGGATTGATCTCCCATCTATGTTTTGGGTAGTATCAATATTTGATTGTTAGATCATGGATGCTATAGACTATGGTTGTGGTTCGTAGACGCCCACACTTAACTATATGATATCCTTATTTCCTTGCTCTTTATTCATTAGGTAGTGGCATGAAACGAAAGTACACATTAGCTAGTCAAATCTCTATCGCAAAAGGCGAATTCACGGGTAGAGAGCGACCTTAGAGGGAGGGATAGGGAATTATATTGGATGAATCATCGATACATGTTATGAATGAGCTCTAGTTTACATTATCATTTTCGAGTTCACAATCTAGTATGATAATGTATCTTTACTATTCGTGCTTTGTTTTTTTTTTTTTCTAATGAAAACCCCCTCAATATCTCTATGATTTCGTGTATATATGGATGGTTGATTTGAGTAGTTGGGCATTATAAGACCTCTAGGAATACAATCCTAGGATATCCTAGGACTTTTTATTACTTGCATGCTATAGTACACATTTTTTGGCACAGTTGCCAGGGATTTCTAATCATATATAAAAGCATTTGGCCATCTTATGTCTAGTATTGAGTCTTTTTTGTTTTGTAGGCGTTTGTATGAAATCAATAAGTACTAAAAGAAAAACAACCTAAAGATCGTGGAAGAGATATTTCGAGAGGGAGCAACATCGTGTTCACCCATCTTAAAGATGAACGAAGGAGCATCTGGCTTAGGAGAAGAGCCCTCGGGCCCCACCAATTTCAAGAAGCTAGCCTTGGAAGAGGAGGGCATTATAGACGAAGACAACTTCAATTCAGGGGAAGAAGTAGCATCTTCAACATATTCAACACCAACAATGGTCAGAGAAGGACAAATATAGTGGCCATTCCATCAACTTTTTATGAGTACTCAAGGCCAAGAGCATACAACATCAACTCAAGCTTTGTTGCGCCACCAACAACTATAGAGATCGAAACTCAACTCATCCAAATGGTGCAACAAGCAGAAAAGTTTGGAGGCAGGAATGATGATGATTCAGTACAACACTTGAAGAAATTCTTCGAGATCGTCGATTTCGTACCAAGAGATGAAGCTACCAAAGATGGAATTCGACTACAAATTTTTCCATTCTCACTTGAAGGAGGCGCAAAGCAGTGGCTCGACTACCATCCACCAGGGACCTTCACCACGTGGGAAACCTTTTTTCAAACTTTCATCGAGGATTACTTCCCATTATGGAAAAAAGAGTTTAAAGATGAGATTACTAAATTTTAACAAAAGGAGACTTATGATGCTTTGAGGAGATTCCAGAAGTATATCAAAGCATGCCCCCATCATGGATTCACACCAGAGCAGATTTCAAAGTGCTTTGCCAAAGGCCTTAATTGAGAAACCACGATGATGATAAACTAATCGACCGATAGAGATTTTACAACAATGACAGGAATGCAATGTCGTGAGCATATTTCAAAGTGGTTCGCCAAAGGCCTGAATTGAGAAACCACGATGATGGTAAACCAATTAGCCAATGGACATTTTGCCAACAATGACAGGAGTGCAATGTTGTGAGCATTTTGCCACACTAGGGAGGATGATGTCACCACCCTATGTGCATACATGAAAGACCTTACTCAACAACTAAGAAATACTTCAATGGAGGCAAATTATAGACCAGTGGCATCTTTATTTGTTTGTGGAGCATGTGGAGAAGAAGGTCACGAAGAATTCAAATACTATAGCCAAGAAGGGAAGGACATGATGATGTCAATTATATTAATCAAGGCTACCAATCTAGACCTGGACAAGATAGTTATTCTCATTATCAAAGGTTCAACCAACCTCTCATACCATATGGTCAATGATATGCACAAGGAGGAAAGAATCCCAATGATTACCCTAGTATCACCTCTACCAATGCACCCTATGTTCATGAAGCACAATGCCAAAAGAAATTGAGTCCACCTAGATTTGGAAATAAACTTCAATACAAGGGGCAAGGAGAAGGTGTCTCCAATCCTTAACCCACCATATTCGAGAAGGTAGAGGCAACAGTGATAGGATTGCAAACAAGATACAAAAATACAGAAAGAGAACTTGCACTCCTAATTGATGGCCAACCTCAAAAGCCTCATAGTAACCTCCCAAGCAACACATAAAACAATCCAAATAAGGAGGAAGTATATATTATCTCGACTAAGATGGGAGCATCCAAGAACTTCCTACGCATGAAAAAGGAAGAAGAAAAGAAGGAAGTTGATTATCCAACACCCTTCAGAAATCTGATAGAAGCTTTTGGAGGAGCAGAAGTGGCAGTGCCAATATTGGAGAAGATTATTTCAATACATTATATCAAGGAAAGGTTGGAGATCTTTATGGAAGAAGGTGACAGGGTCAAAGAGAAGGAAAATCATATCAAGAAACCCCCTTGGGGATTTTGCAAAATTCTAACTAGTCAATGAAGTAAAGAAAGATCATGGACATATCATCATTCAATGTCGCATGGATGACCATCATATGGTAAAAGGTCTAGTTGACCTCGGATCAAGTGTGAACATACTACCATTGCATATATATGAAGAAATGGGACTACCCGCGATGGAGTACGCCAACGTAGAGATCATGCTAGCCAATAACACCCCATGTAAGACTCTAGGGATTGTTTGAGGACTAAGTACCCAAGTGGGTTCTTTCATTTTACTCCCTGACTACTGATCCGTTGTAGATAGAACCAAATTTACTTGACCCTAAGGCCAAGATCGTATTTTCCTAGGTCCTCTCACGAAATCCTTACTTCAGAAGCGAGATATGATTTTATTGAAGAAGAAAACGAGTTGTGGAGGTTGAGGTGCCTCTGATTTGCATAACGTAAGAGTTTGTAAACTAAAGTGAAACAGAAAAGTAAATCTAAACTATGTTGATGAGTGAGAGATTAGAGAAGGAAGGCGTTTCATAGCCATGCTCCTCCTAGGTCTCTTAACCATGTGCCCTCGATGATCGATAGCATACGAGTTGTCGATTTCTCATTCCGCCAATCAGAGCGCTTCAAACACGTGGCCAACTAATCAGGATGCTCCAAGATAACTTCATGATGAAGCGGTCCGGCTTCAGCAAAACTACACTGTGGCCGCCTTTTTCCCTTACTAAAACGGTTCTCCTAGTGCTGTTTCACCCATACATCCAATCTTTGAATCTCAACTCTAACAACTTGGTCACAATGTCCCCTGTGACTTCTAAGTGTTCCACTAGATTGCTTTGTCCTGGAAATGCACAATACACTACCAAAAGCGTATAAATCATATAAAAACAATCATAGGGTTGCTATAACACACTTGAAGCAATCATGTCAATAATCCAAAGTATTATGACACTATTGATGGAAATAGGAAAAATCCTTATAACTCTGTATTTAGATGCTTTGAAATCCTGTTATGATCCAAATAGCTCTTAAACCTTTTGGAGATAGTTGAACGGTTCCTCACGGAAAAACCCAAGGAAAGGTTTCTTGTATAGAAATTTGTGTATGACTGAGTCCTCTATTCCATAGTCTTCAATAAGACCAACTACCTCAAACTTATTAAGGCGTGCCCTAGGCACGTCAAACTAAAATGCTGCCCAATTATTCATAGTTCTAGGCTCGTAGCCTCCTAAAATCTCAACTCTCGTAGGTGTAAAATTTTAGGCAAAATACATATGCATAGCCATAACTATTCACTTTGTGACAATAATAGCCAAATTTTGAAAAATACACAAAAATAGTCATTCCATCCAAAACTTTAACGAGATATAGATACACACTGACTGGACTAACATTTATTTATGACATGGAAATTTCTGTCAAAATAATGTCATGTGAAATCTTCCCTTCTTATGTTAATTACATAAAAAAAAAATGAAGAGTCGTCTGCTCTCTCATCCGACTCGTCTCCTTCTCCATCTCTCCCTTCCTCCTCCTTCTCCTCTGACTCCTCTCTCTTCTCTACACCACCAATCACTTCCCTTACCTCCGCCATTAATCGATTCAACAAGTATACCCCAAAATGGAGCTTCCACTTCCCTATCCCAAGTCCCATCAACCAGTGCGGATCCATAGGGTAAAATTTGGGAACACGATTATTCAACCCCCAATAATAGTTTAAATATAGGTAAAAAAAATATTTAAGTGGTGGCGGGCGCTCCTAAAGTTTGGAAAAACGATTATAATCCCCCAATAGTAGTTTGTGTATGGGTAAATATAAACATTTAAGTGGTTGCCTATGTGATTTGAACTTGGGTCGATGCTACTATTAGTAAACATATTTTCATTAGACTATAACTCATTTGTTCTTGTATTTCAAATCCAAATATAATAGTAAAAAACTATTTTTTATCCCAATTATTTTCAAAAGCTAACGATCAAACCCAATTACGGGCTCCCCTAGTCTAGTAGGATACATCGAGAGAGATTTATAGAGCATTGTTGGACACCGATTGTATTTTCTAATTTTTCCAAAGTACGAAACACATCATGTGCTTTGTTTTCCTTTGGACAAGTAAGATATTTTCTTATTTAATAATTATTTTAACTTAATTTTTATGAGAGTACACCCCTATTTAAAATTTCTGGATCCGCCACTGTCATCAACGTTGATTCTTCCTCTCCCCCAGTTTTGCCCCCTGAATCTTCCCAAACCCCTACCATCTGTGACCCAACCATCCATTTCCATACCACTGTTCTCCTCCTCCAGAATGTGTCCCATCACCAAGCAGCCCATCCTGCAGGATGCCGACATTACCCCCAAATCCCGACGCCATGGGGGAGAGCGACCCGAGTTTACCGATTGGATTTCCTTCGTCTTCAGTCCTCGTCGCGAGCGGGTAGTGGGAGGTGGAGAGAGGAAGAAGAATACGAGAGGGAGAAGGGAGCAATGGTTAGGTTTATAGGTCAGAATCAAATTTCTGTGGGATGGATTCTTGTGGCTTTTGTATGGCGAGGTGAGAAAGAGGGAAAGCTCTGAGCTCTGAATCGGAATCGAGATCGGTATTGGGAATCGCCATTGAAGGTGGACATTTCGTTCATCCCGAAGGAATCGATGGCAGTGAGGATGGTGTAGGTGAGGCCGTGGAGGTGGAGCGTCATCCCGGTGGCCCTGCAGCTGGTTCCTAGCTCGGTGGCTCGACGATGCTTAAAGCCGAAAACGAGAGAGCAGTAAGGGTTTTTTCTATATGGAAACCAGGGAAAGAAAGCGATGATTTTGCGACGGAAGGTAGAAGGGATTTGTGGGGAGAGAAATCGATTAGGCAAGAAACAAGGATGAATGCACCTGGAGATTTAGTTGGCTGGAGCAAGGGTTTGGGGCGGTGACCGGTGGGTAAGGGGGATTTTTTGGCAGGTGGTGGTAGGTATGAGTTGTTTATTAAAAAAAATAAAGTAATTAAATTTTTTAATTAAAATGTGATGTGGAGTCTTTTGTGGCATTGTGTGTCTTTTTGGAGCTGAAGTGTGAACTGATGTGGCGTCCACCTCGGCATAACGTTCACGTTACAAACGGAGACATTGACGGTGTTAAAGATTTTAACGGAAATAACTAAATCTGTCAAGCTACTTTTCATAATGTGGCTACATTTGTATATTTTTCAAAATTTGGCTATTATTGTCTCAAAGTTTAAAGGCATGACTATACAAGTGTATTTTGCAAAAATTTTATTCTACTACCAATAATAATAAAAACAATAAGACTGGGCCGAGCTCCCGGCAGCCTACGGCCTAAGCCGTGTTTCTAACAGTATTATTCATTGGCATTGGGCTTTTTGGGAACCCTTTATCCCGAAGCACAATTTGATCTTGTAGCTTATCGTTATCGCCCTCGATTGGTTGATACAGAATTTAGCTTCGTTTTTTTAATATATATATATATATGGTTATGACTTATGAGGGTTGGGCCAGGTCGTAAAACTGAGAAAAGAGATCACATTGTGCGATTCTCTGGTGCGAAATGACAATTTGTGTATTAACCATAACAAGAAAGAAAAATAATATAAGTAGGAGACCATCATTTTGAGTAGGGGTGGCTATACGGTCCGGTCCGGTTAAATTTGCCCAAATTGATCCGGTCCAGTCCGGTCTTTTTGAAAATATAAGGATCAAAGATTGGATTGGATACAGTCTGGTCTTGATCCGGTCCGGTCTTGACCCGATCCGGTCTCAATTCGGTCTTGATTGTATATTGAGCTTGTGGGGATTTGAGTGGCCTAAGCCCTGAAAGGGTGAGGAGTTGGTTAAGTTTTGTACTAAGTGCAAAGGTTTGTGATTGTTTATGCAAATTACCCTTAAGTTTTAGGTGTTGAGCTCTCTTATCCGGTCTTTATCCAGTTTTCGATCTGGTCCCGAACGATTTTTTACCTCAAAACTAAGCCCAAAGATTGGATTGGATTGGATTGTTTACTATCTGGTCTCGATCCGGGTTATACGGTCCGGCTTCGGGTAAAACAAAAAAAAAACGGACCAAATAACCAGCCCTAATTTTGAGGGATTCTTCCAAATTCCACTGAAGTACATTGGTTTTAAAGATGCAATGAGATTGTGTATAAGCACAAACGTACCATAACATTAAAGATTCAAGTTCAGTTTGTACAATAAAAAAAATTTATACGAAAAATGTATATATACAAACTCAATTGTACCATAACGTTAAAAGTACTCGTTTAGTTTGTACTAAACAAGTTTTTTTTTTAAACAAGAACATCGATGCTATGAAAAGTGAAGAAAACAATAATTATTACGAAAACACGAATTTGATTAAGTAATTTTTAACATCGAACTTTAAATGGAATTTTACTAAAAAAAACATTGATGCTATGAAAAGTGAAGAAAACAACAAAAATTAGTTTAGCAATTTGTTAAATGGAATTTTACTAACAAAGATTAGATAGGCAGCAGGAAGCCAGTGCCAGTGACAGCAAGACCATGGATATATTATCTCCAGTTTGTTGGATAAAACGTGGTCGTTGAGGAAGGGATTTATTGTGCAGTGTGGACTTTTCAAAATTAAATATATATATATATATATATATATATATATATATATAAATAAAACAATTATTTGCATCACGAAGTCGACAAGGTGACTTTTCCCTCGTTTGATTGTTAAAACGGGGAATCCTATTGCGGCAGGTGAGAAGGGTTCCTCTCTTCCCCCAATCTTTGCCGCCAATCACTCAAATATTTGATTATTTTCGCCTGTTTTATGAGGCGATATTTACTTTATGCATAAGACATGTTTCCAACATGATAATTACTTTTTTAGGTTACGTTTAATGTAGTTTTGTTGTAGTTGCAGTATAGTTGAGAAAAGTGAGAGAAAAAGGTATATACAAATAATATTGGAAATAAACTTTCGGTGATGAGTTATGCGATAATGGAGAGGAAAATTAAGTAGGAAGTGAGTCTAGTAGTAAGATTTGGTCATAGACATTATTGAATAAAATTATTCCAACAACTAATAAAATCTTACAAGAAACGATAATGAAGCTACTTAAAGTAGTTCACTTAGTTTCTGTTGTGTTGTCAACTCATATTGCCACAACATCATATGAAAATAAAACTAACATGTTTTCATCATTTTTTTTTATAATGGTGAATTTCATCATCTATTTTTACCTGTGAGAAAAAAGCTGGAAATCCTTTTTGGTTTCCTACGTACAAATATATTCACATGCTAAAAAAAATTCCACATTAGAGAGATGTACATAAAATCATATGAGGAATTTCACTGATCTATATACTAACATTGGTATCCTCCCTCTTACCAAAAAAAAAAAAAACGGTTATCCTCACTATGTCTATTTTGTGGTCCTACTTTTGAGTTTATTTAGGTTTAAGAATAAATAAAGTCCAGGGTACATCTTTATCCACAACGGAAACTTCAACTCTTTCCATTAACGGAATTATATACCTCCAATTGCTATAATAATAATAATAAAAATTAGGATTTTGCTACGGTGACATGCATGTCACCGTGATATGGACTTTTCGGTCGACCTAATCCAACATGCGGTCGACCGAATGGACTAATTCACGTATGTGGGGTTCTGAGACGCGGTCGACCTCTTACATAATACGGTCGACCGCTTTGGTGGTCTAACAGAATGAAAGGTCGACCCAAATATCTCATAGGCCGACCCTTGTGCACCTAACAGGTCGACCGCATTATGAAGAGGTCGACCGCATTCACACCGTATCCGTATTGGATATGGATTCCAACACCAGAAAGGTTCCACAATTGGACAAGGAAACGAATTGGGTCGACCCATTGACGTCCTAAATCTCTATAAATACGAATATAAGTCCCCTTCAACACTTCCAAGTCTGAATTAGGTTTCTTCCGATTAAGAGCCTTTGTGAAGAAGATCGTTCGCGGTTGCTGTTGTACGCGTTGGAAGTGGTCGACCAGGTCTAAGGTGAGGTCGACCTAATGTACCATTCGTCGTCTTCTTTTCTAATGCGTGATTTCTACCGGCTATTTTGATATATTGTTGGGTGCAGAATTCCATTCGGTCGACCGTGACATCAACCAGGTCGACCTGACGAGACAATTCTGCGTATTTGAATTTAGGCCACAACACTTGGATTTCTGTACTTGCGAGGTAACCCAATTGGTCGACCTGAATTGTTTCAAGGTCGACCGTTCCTGTTTTTTTGGTTATTCAACCTGAATGTCGACTTTGGCGTTGATTGTATGACTATGTTGTGCTTGAAAAGGTCGACCGCGCCAGATATCTGGTCGACCTATCCTTTTTTCGGTTTAATTTTGAACTTACTTTTTGTTGTTAATTGTTATTTTCCTGCTGGATAGGTCGACCTAGGAATAACAGAGGTCGACCTTAATGGTTGTGGTAGTCACTATTTGTCTTCCAGGTCGACCTAATACTTTGTCAGGGCGACCACGTCTTTGTTTTTTGGTCAATTGTAGAAATTTGTAGTTGAATTATGATTTAAATTTTTCTTGAAATTGTTTAGACAATGACGCATGATGAGAAACTGCATCAAGATTTGGGTGAAATCATGAAATTGTTGAAAGCCACACAAGAGAAGCTGGTGGTGTGTCAAACACAAGTCAATGACTTTCAGAAGTCCATGCGTGATAGAGTGGAGCAAATGTCAGTTCGACTGACAGATATGACTGGGATGATGCATGACGGGTTTGAGAGGCTAGAAGCTGCTATCAAAGATATAAGTGCAGAACGAATGGAGAATGGCGGAAGAAATGGTAAAGGAAAGAAATTTGACTTTGGTAAAGAGGAAGAATACCATGATGACTCTGAAAATTGCTACCAGAGCATAGACGATTTATTGAAAGAGCACATTTTACAGGTATCCAAGTATATTCATATGTGATTGAAGATATTAGTATTACTATCATTAGTGCTAATTTGTTTTGTTTATATGTTTGACAGAGTGAAACAACGAATGGCAGCAAGGGTTCCTCTCCTAAGTACAAGAGACCGCGATATGAAAGTGACTCCTACACCACTCCACAGAAGGATCAATTTGTAAGAAAAGGATTATTTAGTGCTGATAGCGATGAAGATGAATCTAAGAGTCCTTTCGAAAAGCACGGGGTAAGTTTACGTTACATATTCATCTATAATGTGTGTTTGTGTTCATATGTTACTTTAATTTTAACTATGATTTGTAGGTCATGAAAGTGGAGGGTCTAGAAGGATTCACCAAAAATCTTCAAAATCCAGTTGAAGACTTGTATTATGTTGTTACTAAAGAGAAGGCTGGGGACAAGAATTGGGACAAGTAAGACGTTTTTTAGTACGTGTGGTCGACCGTTTAGGTCATGAGGTCGACCGCTTTTCCAATAAGGTCGACCGTGACTGTGAACAGGTCGACCTGTACGTTGCAAATCACAATTGACATTATTGTTATTTTGATTTTTGCAGTTTGACCGTTGTGGACTTTTTTTCTGAAAACGTGCAACGACGATATTTGAGTTCGGTCATTAGCGAGAATAGCTGGGTTTGCTCATCAGTAAGTACTATATTACTACGACTTTCGTATGAATTGTGCACTATTTATGTTACGATTTACGATGATTTTGTGTTTGATTGTTGGATGGTAGGTAGTGGATATGTGTGCAAGGGCACTAACAATGTCTGAAAAACATGATGTGAAAGAGCCAAATGTGTGATATTTGCCAAATATGTTTTCGGTAAGAGCCGTAATGTCAAATTATTTGTCATAACCTAGTTATTTATATTGTACCATGTCAATTCATCTCAACTAAAACATGGTGCAGAAAATGGTACGCGCTAACATGAAGACCAGACAAATTCGTAACAAGTTGATGAATGATGGCGTGGTCTTTATGTCGAATGTCGGTGCATGCCAGAAGGTTAGTCTAATCAATGTCCCTATATCATTAAATTTCGAAAGTGCATTTGTTTGTATTCGCTGTTTATAACATATAGTGAGTGTTTCTTTGCTAGATATTTATGCTAGTTCTTGACGATGAAGCACGTCATTGGTTTCTGTATCTCGTCAATGTCCAGCAAAAAACTGCATTTTTGCTTGACAGTCTACCTTCAACTGGTGAGGCGAATCGTAGGCGTAAATCAGCACTATGAAAGAAATTGGTAAGTGTTTCCTATAATTTTCTGACTGTTAAGCGTAACGTATTATGCTAGAAACTTAAAATATTCATTATTTGTGTGTAGTTGTCCAATTTGGATGATATTTTCAAACCGGAGCGCATGAGCAATGTAGGAGTACCAAATTTTGGAGATTTCAATTTTGATGAGCTACGAGTTCAACGGCAACGGAATAGTACTGAGTGTGGTGTGCACGTCATGCAGTGGATGCGCTATGGATCCAAGGATCTTGATAGAGTGGTGAGTATATCGTCAAACAAATAACTTGTTTAATTTACACTATTTTAGTTGTAACGAAATCTTACATGGCATAATGCAGATAGGAGAAGAACACAAATTACCGACTCGAAAGGAGATTCTATGGTATCTGGCTACAAATTCTGAAAACCTTGCACGAGAAAATCTTTTCAAGCATGTAGTAGATGAATGCATGGAACGAGGCAAAGAGAGACAGAGTTCAAACAAAAAAGCAAAGAAATGAAGTCGTTAGGTTACAATGTTGCATTATTTGGACCATACATTGAATTTGTATTTGCGAGATCGTTTCATTTTCGATTTTGAATGTTTATCGTTTATTAGATTTGTTATACAATTATGGATGTGACTGAATTTACGATTTCAATCGTCTAGAACAAGTGGTCGACCACATACTCAAAGCGGGCATACCCAAAGGCAGAGCACAGGTCGACCTCGTGACGCTTAAGGTCGACCTATGATACCGTAGCAAAGTAAAAAAACATGTAGAATATGGATGCAATCTCGTCTGTTTGGCCTTAATAAAATACGGTCGACCATTTCAGTAAAGAGGTCGACCTGTTTCACATTTATAAACAACGGTCGACCATTTGTGTAAAGAGGTCGACCTGTTTCACATTTACCCAAGACGGTCGACCATTTGTGAAAAGAGGTCGACCGTAATGAATCATGTCCTTGTACAATTAGGATTTTGTGTACTTGTCCTTGTCGAATTATGATTTTATATAACTTTCACCAATTGGATAAGGAATTCGTCTACATTATCTATAAATAGATGATAGTCTTAAGACTGTATTCGTACTTCGATTTATGCAATTTGTTGGAGTGAAGTTGTAATCTCATCGCTCTTATTGTGATCGGGTGTTGGTGGCGGTTTATTTTTATTCCGGTAGACCGTAACAATAAGTGGTCGACCTCTTTGCTAAGGTATGTCTCGTATGTGCTTGTTAATGCTTGTATGTGGTTAAATTTTTCCTACCATCCGGTCGACCACCTTCACCTTCCGGTCGACCGTGCTTTTGTAATTATATGATTTGGTCGACCTTTCAGTAAATTCAGGTCGACCGCATGTTTGTTATTTAGTAATAAGGTCGACCGTACAGTTCAGTCAGGTCGACCTGACGAGAGCTAATTGTGTATGTTTTTTACATTAAGTTCGTATTCCGATTGTTGCAGGATGGATAACAGAGATGATACAGATGATAGAGATGATGATGAGGTTAACTTCGATGAGGAACCTAAGGATGCTCGAGAAGGAGCTATGGATAATTCAGATAATATGGATGATGAAGTGGTTGGGGATGATAATGAAACGGAGGGTGCTGAAGAAGAATTTATGGATGATGAAGAAGCTACTGAATATGAACAACAAATTCCTTCCATGGAGTTCCAAACATTAGAAGATGCAGAGAAATTTTACGATTCCTATGCTAAAGCGAAAGGATTTAGCGTTCGACGTAGAGATCTTCGGAAGAATCGTCGAGGAGTAGCAATTGGGAGGACAATGGTATGTTCGGAAGAGGGGACTAGAGATAAGATGCATATAGATAAAGATGGTCGGACTCAACAACATCGTAAGATGACAAGACATTATTGCAAGGCATCGTATACTGTACGCTTTGATCGGATTAAGAAATTGTGGGTTGTTTCTAAGTTTGAGAGGAAGCACTCACATCGTTGCTGCAATGAAGAAGAAACTCAATTCCTTCGGTCTCATCGAAATGTGAGTGAAGGAGACATGGCTCTGGCGATAGGGATGCGACAGTCAGGAATAAAACAACGCAACATTGTTCAGTTCATGAAGAATAAAGTTGGAGGATATGAGAATCTGGGGTATACTCCAAAGGATTTGGACAATGCTGTTCAGCAATCCCGAACAGTTGACGACGATCTAATAGGAGATGTTAACCGAACATTGGGTTACTTGCAAAGTAAACATACCTCTGATGCAGGCAGCTTCTTCAAGTACACAACCAACGATGAAGGTGAATTAGGCAATCTCTTCTGGTCGGACTCCACATCTAGAGGAGATTACCATTTTTTTGGGGATGTCTTGGCGTTCGATGCATGCAACAAGTGCAACAAGTACAATCGACCATTTGTTATGATGGTTGGTGTAAATCACCACCACCGTAACATCATATATGGTTTTGCCCAGTTGGATAACGAGACAATCCCCAACTATGTTTGGTTGTTGAATACTTTTCTGGAGTGTATGAACTCTAAGATGCCAACTTCAGTGATCACAGACGGAGACAAGTCTATGCGTGGTGCCATTGCTACTCTTCTGGTTGGAGTGCCTCACCGTCTTTGTATTTGGCATATTGAGACAAATGCGACAACGGCCGTTCATAATAAGGAGTTCGTTAGCGCATTCACTTACTTGGCGAAAGCACGAATATCGATTGAGGAGTTTGAGAGGCGTTGGGAGCATTTGATTAGTCAGCATGGTTTGTCTGCAAATAAGTGGTTGCAGGATTTGTACGCTGACAAATTACTGTGGGCAGAGGCATACTTGAAGGATATTTATTTCGGTGGATTCCAATCAACCTCGCGATGTGAGTCATGTAACCATTGGATAAATGGGTATGTGGGAACTCAATACAGCTTGCAACGTTTTGTTCAGGGCATTGATGAAGCACTGGAGGGGATGCGTTTCACGGAGGTGCAGGATGATTATACTTCTAGGCACACGAGGTTGGTCTGCAAGCATGCCCTTCGCACTTGGGAAATGCAAGCTGAAAGTATCTACACTCATCGTACATTTGCTATCTTCAAGTCTGAACTAGAGAATGAAGCTTCTTATGTATTAGCGGAGAGAAGAACTGAATCAGATGGAATAGAGACATTCATACTGAAGAACTACATGAACCCAGATCGGATAAGGCGGTTAACATTTACTACGTCCAATCAAGATCTAAAATGCGAGTGTGCATTATTTGAATCTAAGGGGTTTCCATGCAGACACATGCTTACAGTAATAAAAAATATGGGATACACCGCACTACCCTCGTCGTGGTTCAAGCTTCGATGGACCCAAAATGCGAAGACACTAAATCGTCATCCTGGAGTTGGAGGTGATGTGGCAGAGAAAGTTGGTCGAATGATAAGACATGGAGGATTGGCTCTAAAGTGTAAGCGTTTATGTGACATCGCGTGTGGTAGTGAATCTGCTTTTAATCATGTCTCTAAGACGTTGGACGACCTTACTCAATGGGCAATTGAGTTCGCGAGGGAGAAAACGGACAACACTACACCGACAAACCCTCCAGCACCCCTTCGAAGTGTGAAAGATCCAAAAATTGGGAAGACCAAGGGGACATTCAAGTCAGCACGAACTGCATCGGGAAAAAGTTTAAGAAAGTGTTCGAAATGTGGGAAATATGGTCATTTTCGCCCTAAGTGCCCGAAAAAAAGTCCCAAAAAGCAATCTTAAATTTCTTCTATTGTTTTTTATGAGTTTATTTATATTTTAATAACTGTGATTGCATTGTAATTTCTTCGAATTATCTTAATAATTTATGAGTTAATTTATTGTTGGTTGAAATAAACAATAGATAAAACGGTCGACCTCATACAAATAACGGTCGACCTGAACACACATGGTCGACCGAACAGGTTAGTGAGTTCGACCGCGTATTTAATTCGGCCGACCAAACCGGTTTGTTTGCAACATCCACCCAAACCTACCCCAATCCTCTATTTAAAGAACCCTCTCCCACTCATTCTACACCACAATCAGAACCCTATCCCACCACATCCACTCATTCTTCCTCTCCTTTCCCTTCTTCATCTTCTTCTCCATTTTCCCAAAACTCCATTTTCCAAAAACTCAAAGAAAGCTTCATCCTCATCACTTAGAAGAAGAAGGTATAGCTTTCACTCCTCTCTTTCATTTGAGTCGATTCTTGTCTTCTTCTTTTTGTTTTCAAAAAATCTAAAGAAGTAAAAGAGGGATTTTTCCTTCTGTTCGTCAGAAGCGGTCGACCTGTTCATCATCGTGGTCGACCGCAACTGGCTTTTAATCGATTTTATTTCTGTTTTATGGACTGAGGTCGACCTATGATGATATTGAGGTCGACCGGTGAAGTTCGAGTTGAGATTTCGGGCCTTATTATTTAGATCTGTAGCTTTAAAAGATGCATTTTCCCTTCTGTTTTCCAGATGAGGTCGACCTTCTCATATTCGTGGTCGACCGCATCTGGCTTTCAATCGATTTTTCCTTTTGTTGTATAGACTGAGGTCGACCTATGATGAAATTGAGGTCGACCTGTGAAGTTTTGCTACGATATTATTTACATCTATAGCTTCAAAAGAGGGATTTTGTCCTTCTGTTTGCCAGATGAGGTCGACCTTTTCATAACCATGGTCGACCGCATCTGGCTTTCAAGCGATTTTATTTCTGTTTTATTTGTGCGAAACTAACACAGGTCGACCTCTTCTAATTATGAGGTCGACCGGATCTGTTTTGCACTCAATTGGTACGAGGATTTGGGCCAGTTTAGACTCGTTTCAATTTAGCCGAGGTCGACCTATGATGATTCTCAGGTCGACCTATGAAGGCAAAAGTTCTAGTTGTGCCACTGTCTTTGAATTATTTGTGCGAAACTAACACAGGTCGACCTCTTCTAATTATGAGGTCGACCGGATCTGTTTTGCACTCAATTGTTACGAGGATTTGGGCCAGTTTAGACTCGTTTCAATTTAGCCGAGGTCGACCTATGATGATTCTGAGGTCGACCTATGAAGGCAAAAGTTCTAGTTGTGCCATTGTCTTTGAATTATTTGTGCGAAACTAACACTGTCGACCGCTTCTATTTATGAGGTCGACCGAATCTGTTTTGCACTCAATTGCTACGAGCATTTGGGCCATTTCAGACTCGTTTTAATTTAGCCGAGGTCGACCTATGATGCTTCTGAGGTCGACCTATGAAGGCAAAAGTTCGATTTATTTGTGCTAAACTTATTGATGTCGACCTGTGATGATATTGAGGTCGACCTCGGGCCATTTAAATCGATTGAAATCCAATTGTGACTTTCAAAAGCCGTGCAGTGCAGGAGATTAGGCCATCTTGCAATGCACTCGAAGACATAAACGTTTGTGTCTTCGAGTGCATTACAAGGTGGTCTAATGTCCTGAACTGCACGGCTTTTGAAAGCACAATTGGCTTTCAATCGATTTAAATTTTCCGAGGTCGATTTATGTTTTTCCTGAGGTCGACCGGATCTGTTTTGCACTCAAATGGTACGAGGATTTGGGCCATTTTAGACTCGTTTCAATTTAGCCGAGGTCGACCTATGATGATTCTGAGGTCGACCTATGAAGGCAAAAGTTTGAGTTGTGCAATTGTCTTTGAATTATTTGTGCGAAGCTAACACTGGTCGACCTCTTCTAATTATGAGGTCGACCGGATCTGTTTTGCACTCAATTGGTACGAGGATTTGGGCCATTTTAGACTCGTTTCAATTTAGCCGAGGTCGACCTATGATGTTTCTGAGGTCGACCTATGAAGGCAAAAGTTCGAGTTGTGCAATTGTCTTTGAATTATTTGTGCGAAACTAACACTGGTCGACCTCTTCTAATTATGAGGTCGACCGGATCTGTTTTGCACTCAATTGGTACGAGGATTTGGGCCATTTTATACTCGTTTCAATTTAGCCGAGGTCGACCTATGATGCTTCTGAGGTCGACCGATGAAGGCAAAAGTTCGTTTATGTCGACCCATTCCCATTTTAAATTAACTGAGGTCGACCTATGATTCGTCTGAGGTCGACCCATTCTCGTTTTAAATTAACTGAGGTCGACCGCTTTATGGAGTGGTCGACCGCGTATTGTTCAATTCGAAAATGTGACTAACGTGTATTCTTGCTTGTTTAATGGCAGGATGTTTGGCAAAAATAAGAAAAGAAAGTCACAAAAAGCTGCTGCCTCAAGTTCGGAATGGGAAGAGTTCAATCCCAAACTGTTCCAGACCAAGGATCAAAGTGACAACTATGAAGAGAAGAGAATGCACAACCGCAGGGTGGCTCCTGGAAGGCCATTGACGACAGATGCGTATTCTCATTTCGAGAATTACGGGTTTCTGGGACCCTTCATCGAGCAAGAGTGGCTGAAGGTGATATCTCTCAATGTACCATACTACCCAAAACTGGTACAATACTTCTACAACAACATCGTCTACGAGCGCAATGCAAATGGATCCATTCACGCATTCAAATCCTATGTGAATGGGGTGGCGATGCGCATCAGCAAGAATGTGTTGGCGCAAGTACTTGAGGCTCCAAACGAGGGGAAGAGAATCAATTCTTACGGTGCTTGGAATGAAACGCATTTCACGAGAGCCAAGCAAATCCAGACGGTATGTGGTCTTGATGAAGAGGAAGATGCTCAGGGGCGCAATAGGCCAACGAGTAACCACCTGACAGTTCAAGCCAGAGTTCTTCACCACATGCTTTCGTACAACATTCTGCCAAAGGGTGGACATCGGGAGACAGTCACCTACTTCGACATGGAGCTCCTCACCAACCTACTGTTAAGCGAGAAGGTGAACTTGCCATACTTGATCTTTAACCACATGCTTACTGCTGCAGAGAGTTCAAACGGGAATCTTCCCTATGGGATGATCCTCACTGTGCTATTTGAGCATTTTAATGTGAATTTAAGTGAAGAGGTGGGGTTAAGAATCTCAAGGCAGGAGTTCTATACTGTTTCATCTCTGAAAAAGATGGGCTTTGAGCTGCGTAATGGTGAGTATGTCAGAGTAAACAATGCTCATGGTGGTGGTGATGATGATGATGATGATGAGGGTGATGAAGGAGCTCGAGACGAGCCAATGGCTGAGGCACAGAGTTCAACTCCACCGATCACCTTACAGCGTGTGTGGGAGCGCATGGATGGCATGTACGAGTACATGGGCCAGATGTCCACCCAGATGACTGGCATGCACGACTACATGGGGCAAATGACCGCCCAGATGAGCACAATGCAGGTGACCGTGAATGAGATGCGAGATGAGTGGCGATCTTTCAGCGGAAGATACATGCATCCCACCACATCCGACCACCATCATGCTAGCACCACCAATGAAGAAAATGTGGATGAGAGAGAGGGGGGAGATGAGTAGGAGAAATGAGTTTTTATATTGTGTGTTTTAGTGGTCAAAACGATTGTTGAGTGTTATTCTGTTGTTTTTTTAGTTTTATTTTTATGTGTGAACAATTATGATTTCTGTTTTATTTTTAGTTGTTATGCTATGAATTTATGAGTCCTTGTTATAATTATTTATGACTAATTATGATGGTTTGAAACATAATTTATACGAATAAAAGAACCACACAAATCGACATACATAAGCAAAAAAGACACGGGGCATAGGGTGACTTTCTTGTATTCGGTCGACCTCGTACCGGATTAGGTCGACCGCAAAACCAACACTTGATCTTGATTTTACGTCAAATAATTGGACACTTTGATAGAACACTTATCTTCTATCTGGTCGACCTCTTTCCTCATCCGGTCGACCATTTTGTTAATGACTGCCATCAAGTGGTGGACCTATATACCTTAGGTGGTCGACCATGTTGTTTCTGACGCCAACGAAATGGCCGACCCAGGTTTTATTCTGATCGACCAAAAATAACAACTTAAACTAAGTGCGGTCGACCAGGTGGTCGTTGAGGTCGACCGCAATGCTTTCTTGTGCTGTCCAAATTAGTCGATTCGGTCGACCGAAAAGTGCATGTCACCGTGACATGCATGTCATAGTAGGCATACCCTAAAAATTAATCTTCCATTTGAAATGAACCGATGATATTCCATTCCGGTTGACCGATAAGTTATATATAATTTATCAGTCAAGTACAATAAAATTATTTTTAGTATAGGTTTGATCGACCAATTAATCCAATAAAATGTGAGCCATCCACAATTTGTACTATGATTCGGTTTTGACAATTTTAATGATAACACACAACCTCTCTATTCTTCCTTAGGTTGAGGGAAAAAAAACACTCAAACTATCTCTTCGTTTTTCTTTCGTAGTCCCCTTCTCTTCCTAAGAGTTTCTCTCTTTTAGAAACCTTGATTTTAGTCAAATTTAAGTTGAAGACATTAGAGCATATTAGCTACTAATTAAAGTCTGAGGCTAACATATAAGCTAGACTTGTGATGAACTCCCACTAACATTAGTTACAGTTTGGTGGAAGCTTCCCCGTAAACTAGATTAGTCAAGTTGACTAAACTATCAATCAGGTTGATCACATTGTTAGTTAATTAGGTCGAGCACAAGGGTAGTTAGCTCAACCACATTGTCAATAAGATTGATTAGATTGACTATTTCCACTTCAATAAAATTATAGATGATTAGTTATGTAGAGCTTTAAACAATTTTCTCTACATTTAGCTTGGTAGATACATTAGAGACTCTGGAAGTGGGAAGGATGAACATAATAACGATAACAATGAAGAAGCATAAATATAAAATTAAGTATGCTGACTTTGAGTTCCTAAAACTTAGTAACATACAACAAGGTTATTATTTGATAGCTTGCATCAAGAATTTATAAAAATAAAAAAAATAAAAAATTTGAAATTCTAAAACATATAACCTTAATCCATAGTTCGTAGACCACTATAACTTATAATGAACCCTATATCGCAAATAGTGAAACCCTAATCCCTACATCCTTGAACACTCAAAAACATGAAACTCCATAATTCTGAATCATAAACCCTAAACCCTACTACCAAAAACATTGAACACTAACTCTTGAACCCCCAAAATACTAAGACCCTGAATCTAGACTAAATCCTAACTTGTAAACCTTTAACTGTACCCTAATACCCAAAACCCTAAACTCTAACCCTTGAACCCTTTACTCTTGAAAGCTAACGCTTAGCCTTAAAATTGAAGCTCAACTCTTTCTAAATGATCAGCATGCCCGAAAATGCTACAATACATATAAAATATGACTTACCATACATAATTCACTCAATTGCTTTTTAACTTTTGATAAGTTGATTTTGCAACCAAGGCTTATGTATATCTCAGAACTAGTGTTTAATCAAATTAATTTTATGAGTTTATCCATCCCGTATAAAAGAGTTAGGTCTAAAGTTGCCCATGAACAAAATTAACCTCAATAACTAAAACTCGACCCATGATTTTACATTCATACTACTTCGCTCCCATCGTTATTATGATCATCATCCTTACACTACAAATCTAACCTATCACCGATATTCACCACTTGTTATCTATAGAAATTGTCAATAATCTTTTCCAACTTCCCCATTAATCTTAATTGATATTGTGGTCATTGGTCAACCTAAACAAAAATTTAGATGACCTAATTGCCAATATAGTTGTTTCACAAATCCCCGTGGTCGTCGATAGAAAGATCTCCACCAAACTTCCAACAAAACTACTTCACAATCACAAGTACGTTCAATATTAGCAAAACTCATTTCATAAAAAATAAAAAAAGCACGGGAGTGAATAGAATAGGTAGCGGAAGGTTGAGTGAGCCCGAGTGTGAAAGGGATGGAAGTAATTAACAACAAATGCGGCGTTTTAAATGAACCGAAAGAGAGCAAGCAACAAAAGAAAAGCATAAAAAAAAAAGAGACAGACAATGTTGTTGCTTGGCTGTGGAATATATACGGTAAGACGGAGACGGCGTGTTTCGTTCTTGGATCGGGATGGGATGGGAAAATTAGAGTGTAATGTAATGATATGGAGGGTTGAAATGCAGAAAACCAAAGCAAAGATTTGGAACCACAGTGCGCTCAAGCACCAAATCTTTCTTTCTACACCCACTGGCCCGCCACCATTTTTTCCCTCCCATTCTCCTGTGCTGTATAATATGAGTAATTTCTGGATTAATATGCTGCTCTTTTCATCGATCGGCCTTGCTTTTGCTTATACAATGTCTAAGCTATGAGTTTGGTATATGTCATGATCATGGACGCAACTAGCTTGTTGACAAGTGTTCATAACTTCCCGCGTAAACGGACCGTGTCTATTCAGCGAAAGTGTTTCGATTTGGGAGGTTTGTTGTTCGACTCGTAAAAATAACAAGTTTTAGAAGCCTGTATTTTACCCAGCTCCTTTCATTTTATTTTATTTTAGTTTTGATAACATTTTAATTGAGGATATATGCTTTAAACATTTTTTTCTTCTACAAGGGTGATATAAGTATGTTTTTATAGTTAGTTGTTGCTTGAGAATTTTAATATGGAATCTCCCAGAAACATGCCCAGTGATAGTACCATTAGACTAGACCAAACATTCTTCAAACACCGTGACTTCACAATTAGACACCATTGTATTTTTTAGAACTTAATTACATATATCTTATTGTGAACTTATTAATTACATTTTAATAAGAAGGGAATGTGTAATCTCATGATTCCATAAATAATACATGTTAGTCACTTGTAGATCATGAATTTGAAAACCCCATGTTATTTTTTTATATAGCAAAAAACCTCATGTTCCACCTAATTATAATATTCTGAGCCAATCATTCTTCTATAACCCAGAAGCTCACCAGAAAAGAATTCCACTACAGATTCTGAGCCAGCATAAACGGAGAAAGAAAAACTCTAATGCGAGAAAGATATCTCTACTGTTTACATATAATGACACTGGCGGCCATCGGTGAGTACACTGAATCACCCAAAAATGCAATGATGATCATCATTATTCATTATCATCATGACAGATAATGCACATATATAATGGAGTAGCAAGCTATCTAGTCTAGCTAACTAGGCAGCCAGGCAAGCAAGCATATGATCATGAAATATATAATAATTCAATTATCGACCACATTAATTTTTTTATATGGTATCATATCATATCATGATGATGATGATGATATTTGGGGGCCTTAGATGAATGAATCCATAAATGAACGGAGAAGAAGTAAAGGGAAAATCCGAAACGGAATCAGCACCACCAATTTCTCCGCGACTTTCCCCAACCACTACTATTCCCAAAGATTTCCTCACCAAATAATTTTCTCCATAGAATAAATCATTCATAATATTAATAATAATAATAATCAGTCGAGTCGAGTCGTCCGTTTTCAATAATAATTTAATTTAATTAACAATATACATCTTAGCAAGCTAATTAGAACGACGGCAGTACCTTCGCCTCAAACATTCTGATGATGTAGAATAAACTCCGTCGCGGCGGCGGCCGGCCCCGATCCCGTCGCCGTGAAGCTCGCTTTCTGCTGATTATTACTCCCGTCGTAAGTACCCATACCAACATTGTTGTTGTTGTTCCCTATCTCACGGTCTGGATTGCGGACGTCATCAATGGCGGCAGGCTGGGCAACCCTATCTCCCCAATCCCCGCTGCCCATCGTCGTCGTCGTCCCGATCTGATGATCGTTGCCGATCATCGACGATTGGGGCTTGAGCGAGTGGTGGAGATCATTGGAGTGAAGCAGCGACTGAAGCGACAGCATCTGGTTCATCATCATGTTCTGCGCCGATGGTCCCAGCTGGAAATTCCCCGCCGCGGCGACGGCGGAGGGGAGATCGGTGTTGTTGGTGGTATGGGATGGATGGGAGGAGGCGAATGATGACGATGATGGGAGGTGATTGTGAAGCTTGTGGGGCGCGGGGCGGAGCGGGTAGATCATGGAGTCGAACCCGGAGCGGAGAGCGGAGGAGGAGGAGGAGGAGCCGAAGAGGTCGAGGCGGGAGTAAGGGGAGGCGGCGGAGAAAGGCGGGGCGGGGATGCCGGTGAACTCCTGCACCATGGCGCGGAAGTTGGAGGTGTCCGTGGTGAGGACGGTGGTGGGCGCCCGCCTCGACGCCCGGGTCCTCTTCTTCGGGTTCCGGGTCGACCCGTGGGTGGTGGTGGTGGTAGTAGTACTAGTACTGCTTTGATGATCATTATTGTTATTAGTGGCCGCAGCAGGAGGAGGAGGATTGGCGTTTCTTAACCCGGTTGTTGCGTGCGGGAGTGAAGAAGCAGAAGGTGATGATGGTTGTTGAGCAAGCATGGTGTGGTCAGATCTGAGGAATTGATGGTGGTGTTGGTGGTGGTGGGAGGAAGAGGGGACCATGTCGAGGTTGAGGAATGATGGGTTTTCCGGCGGCGACGGAGAAGATTGATGTTGTTGTTGCTGATGTTGTTGTTGGTGGTGGTGGTGGTGATTGGGGAAGGGATGGAAGAAGTTTTGAGATGGGTCGAATAGAGATGTTTGGTGGTGGGAGAAGAGAAGGGGATTTGGGTTTTGTTGATTTGAAGAGAACGGATTGAGGAAATTTAGTGATGCCTGCTGCTGCTGATGATGTTGTTGTTGTTGTTGGTGTTCTAGTTGCAGCGACGACGACGGCGGCGGCGGAGGAGGAGGTCTTGGTCTTGAATCGTACTCTTCCTCGTCTCCGCCGCTGGCGGAGGATTGCAAGCTGCTGTTGCCAGATGAATCCATTGTTCCCAGCTCTGTAAAAAAAGAGGAGAGTGATACACAGAGAAGATGTGATTTTATTGTTAAAAAGAAGAAAAAGAGGAAGGGGAGAGACAGCCCACGAAGCTAAGAAGAGGTGGAATTGAGTAGATTACCAGAGGATGGGAATCGAAGACCGCGACCGGCCACTTGCTTTTCTTCTTTTTTCTTTCTCCCACTTTGCTTGCTTCCTTTCCAATTGCCTCTATTCTATTCTGTGCTGGTCTTTTTTTGGATGGATGAGGTGATCAGCTTTTTAGACTAGAAAGAAGGGGGAAAAAGCTGCTTCCCATATCCATCAGAAAATATATGGTTTCAGTCCTCCACTTCTCTATGATCTGCTACTGCAAGTCCCTCTGCTCTCTCGGCTACACAAATATAGCGGAATGGGTAAAGCTACCTAGAGCTACACCTAGCCATAGCACTTAGCAGCCATTATTGTGTACGAACCCAAGCAAGCAGAGCAGAAGAACTGGGTTTGATATAGCTTTTTGTGGCTCTACTCTACGGAAGAGCAGGAAAAGAAATGGAAGCAGCAGAAAGGAGGGTATGGGATGGGGAAATAAAGATCTCATGAAAAAGATGGCTTCTTTTAGCTTCCAACCCTTTTTCACTACTTACCCATCCCTTTTCTCCTGTTCTCCATCTCTTTTGCCTCGTTGGTTTTTGCAGGGAAGGGAAGGGATTAGGGTTTTGGAGCAGAGAAAGGGCAAAAAGGACGAGAAGAAAGAAAGAAAGAGAGAGAGAGAGGGAGCAGAGGGGGGATATTAAAATTAATTAATATTATTAACTCTATATATTTTGTTTGGTTTGGTGGTTCGCATTTTGGGGTGCTATTCCAACGAAAAGCTAAGCTACCCAGAGAGAGAGAGAGAGAGAGGAAAAAGAAGAAGAAGAAGAGGGGGGATGAACAACTCCCAACGACAACAGATGTTGGCACTAAGAAGAAGATCCAGAGAGGGCAGGGACAGTGGTGGTGTGGGAGACGATATGATGATGATGGTGATGATATCTTCGCTCTATGAAATTTGAGTACTAGTACCAGCAGTAAGTAATACTATGCAGTGGGACCCCATGAGAGTGAAATGTAGAGAGAGATGGAGATTAGATAGATAGATGGACAGAAAAATGGGGGAGATAGAGAGAGAAAGTTTGGTGTTGCTGGTGGCTGCCAATGGGTCACTCAACTCGATAGGAGAGAGAGAGAGGGAAAAAAAATAATAAAATGAGGGGATGCTTCATTTGGCTTCACACCACTTTTACTAAGATCTAATATTATGAGCACACAATAAAAATAAACACCTAACCAAAACATGGTTAAATCCTAAAATATAAGTAATGTCATATTTGGTCACTGAAATTACAAAATTATTTATATTAAGTTTTTTTTACAGTAAGACAATGATTTCCATTACTTGTGGCACAAGCCAAGGATTACAACGGTGGTGCAATAACATCCAAAATATTGATCCATTCAGGGGGAAGCTGATTCCTAACACAGGATCTAGCAACCCAGTCAGCTTTGGTGTTAAGCTTCCTGCTGAGAAACTCGATTCGGATCCGTGGGTTAGCTCCACACAACTGTTTGATCAAACCAATCCAAGCTGCCGCACGCCAAGGTCATTCCTTCGAGTGGTCTTTAGTTGCTTTGACAAGATCAAAACAGTCAGATCTGATCAGACAAGTCCCTCCGAGGGAGTCTGCCAACCGAGTTCCCTCAAGAAGGGCCTTTGCTTCTGCCTCAAGTGGAGAAAAGCACTGTAGGATCTCAGCCTTCCCGTTGCACACTTGCCCATGGCGATTTGTCACAACAACGCCATATGCCGCCTCCTGGGAATCGTGTAAGAACGATCCGTTACAGTGTATCTCAAAGTCATGAGTACTTGGCGGTGGAGAAGGGAGCTCCGGTGATGGAATAGGCTGCGATGGAGGAGGAGTGGATCTCTTTTTCAAAGGACACACACTCCACTGGTGAAAGCTTCTTTGGGCATTTGCAACAGTCGTCGGAGGCCACATAACAAGGTTCTTGAAAAGAAATTCGTTCCTTGTTTTCCAAGTATGCCACAGAAGAAAAATGATCTTTTGGATTGAGTGGGGCGGGTACCTTTGACCAATGACGAAGATCCAGTGAAGGATTTCGATGGACTGCGGAGGAACGATCAGAGAGGGCCATTCGGCTCTCCAGCCTTCCGCTGCATGTGGGCACTCAAACAAACAGTGGTGGATGGACTCGACTGGCGCTGCGCACAGCGAGCACTCCTTTTACTGAGAGCAACGTCGGGAGTGAAGATTGTCCTTAGTAGCCAAGGCTCCTCTGCAGCATCTCCAAAGAAAAAATTTCATCTTTGGAGGGATAGACAAATTCCACAGCCATTTCCACACATCCTTGTTCTGATTAATGACTGATTGGGGCGCTCGTTGTGCCAGTCTGGAATGATTGTGGAAACAATGAAAAGCAGATTTGACGGTGAAGGTGCCCTTATCAGTAAACCTCCAGGCCCAAAAGTCTTCCATTGAGGCAGGTCCAATCGGCGTGCTTGTGATCTGCTGCAAAGCTTGTGTCGGAAGGACCTCTCCAAGCAAGTCAAACTTCCATGTTCTGTTAACCTCATCAATCCACCCATCGACCGATCCCGGGAAGGAGGATCTATGCTGTAGTAGCGGTCCTGGCCGATCAAATAACCAGAGGTCTTGGAAGGCTTTTGTTGTTCTTCCGTTCCCAATGACTCGAATAAGACCTTGTTCCATTAAGCCTTTTGCTTCCCAAATGCTGGACCAGATCCACGATGCTTTCCCACCTTTCTTTGCCGACAGGAAATCTGACTTGGGAAAATAAAGACCTTTGAGCAACTTGACCCAGATGGTGTTAGGATTATGGAGAATCCTCCAACATTGTTTGGCTAGAAGGGCCAAGTTAAACTCATGGAATGGTCTGAATCCGAGGCCTCCCTCTTCCTTAGGGGCATAAAGAACCCTCCGTCTCTCCAATGGATGGTCTTCTTGTGAGCCGAACCTCCCCAGAAGAATCTCCTAAGCATCGAGTCCATTTTCCTCGTTGAAGACCTGGGAAGCAAGAACATGCACATAATGTATGAGGGAAGGGCTTGGAAAACTGCTTTCAGAAGCGTTTCCTTTCCTCCTGGCGAGAGCAAAAGACTTTTCCATGATTCGCTTTTGTTTTCCAAACGTTGTATGAGGAAGCTAAAAGTTTCAGCCTTCGATCTTCCCCACTCAGTTGGCACTCCCAGGTACTTGGAGTGGCCACAGGAATCAGAAAACCCAATGTTTCTGATGATAATTTCTTTTTTCCTCAGGTCTCACATTACTGCTGAAGAAAGTAGATGACTTTTCCTTGTTCACTTCCTGTCCTGTGATTGCCCCGTACTCTTGTAGAATCTTCAAAATACTGACCGCTTCTGCTGTAGATGCTTCCCCAAAGATCACTGTGTCATCCGTGAAGAGGCAGTGAGTGAGGTTGGGGCGGTTTCGATTAAGCTGAAGTCCTCGGATGGCATGACTTTTTGCCGCTTTCTCAATCAGGAAGGAAAGGGCGTTTGACATCAGGATGAAGAGGAGAGGCGAGAGTGGGTCTCCTTGGCGCAATCCTCGAGATGGGAGGAACAGAGACGAAGGTTCCCCATTAATCAGTAGCTGAAACCGAACAGTACTGATGCACGTGTTGACCCAACCACACCACTCCTCATTGAAGCCATATGCTCGTAGAAGCTCGATAAGGAACTCCCATTCAACCAGATCGTATGCTTTCTTCATGTCAAGTTTCATCATCATGTCCTTCCGAGTCCCTGTTTTGTGCTTCTTGAAGTGATTGAGCACTTCATGTACAATGATGATGTTATCTTGGATCTGACGGCCTCCAGTGAAGGCAGATTGCAGTTCATTAACCAGATCAGGGAGGAATGGCTGGAGTCTGTTGGTTAGAATTTTTGTAATGATCTTATACCTGAAGTTGCAGCAGCTGATAGGTCTGTATTGCCCGATCAACTCTGGTTTCGCGATTTTTGGGATGAGTGTGATGAAGGTGTCATTCTACTCTTCTGGCAGAGTGTTTGAAATGAAGAAACCACGTATCTCTTCACAAAGCACCTCGCCAAGGATGTTCCAATACTTCCGGAAAAAGAACCCTGGAAAGCCATCTGGACCTGGTGCTTTATTGGCCCCCAGTTGGAACACTGCCTTCCTAATTTCTTCATTTAAAATTGGTGTGGTGAGCACATTGTTGAGCTCGTCAGTGACCATTTGGGGAAATCCATTGAGAATAGCGCGGTCGAAGGTGCCTCCTCGACTTGTGAACAGCTTTCGGTAGAAAGAATTGATATGGTCATCTACCTCCTTTGTGTCATCAATCCAAACTCCTTGATCATTCTTCAGTTTATTGATCCGATTAAAGTTTTTTCTTTTGATAGTGCTGGCATGAAAGAACCCCGTATTCTGGTCCCCTTCTTGCAGCCATGAATTTCTGGACCTTTGTACCCAGAATTCCTCTTCCTCATTTGACAGCTTCTGCAGTTCCTGGTTAAGAGAGTCCTCTTCTATTTTCATTTGACTAGTTCTGATTGGCCCTTGTAGCTGTTGTAGCCTTTTCTTGATATTGTTTTCTCTTTGACAGTTTTGGATTCTTTCATTCCTAGCCCAAGTAGAAATTTTGTCCCTACAGTTTCTGATGATGCAGTGGACTCTCTCCCCTGAATTCCAATAGTTGCTGACAATCTCACCACAAGTCTCGCTTTCCTTCCATCTTTTGTCGAATCTGAAAGGGGTGTTGATCTTCCTTGGTTTGGGATTCAGATCAATCCTAATTGGGCAATGGTTTGATTCGACGAACTCCTCATGGAAAACCACTGCCGACTCAAACTCTAGTCTCCAGGTAGGGGAGCAGAGTTCGCGGTCCAGCCTTTCTCTGATCAGCCTGTCATCTTGTTGTTTGTTGGTCCAGGTGAAGGGCTGTCCGGAAATCCAAGGTCAATGAGGCCATTTTGCTCAATGAAGTACTTGAAAGGGGTGACATTTTCATTCCTGATGGGGCATCGCCCCTGTTTTTCCGACGGAAACAAAACCACATTGAAATCACCAACAAGAAGCCACTTCTCATCCTGGCGCTCTCTTAGGGACGTAAGTCGTTCCCATAGAGTCCGTCTCTCTACCACCGTGGTAGGAGCGTGGATGAAAGTGCAAAAGAAACTCACCACTTCCTTAATCACACGAACGTCCATAAAGGACTTACAAGAATCTAAAACACACACATCAACATCATCCTTCCACCAAAGCGCCAACCCGCTGTCGTCAACTGCTGGGCTGACATAATTCGAATGGTCAAACTTCAATGATCTCCTTTTGTCTTCAAGAAAGGATTCATCCTTTTTTGTTTCCATCAAGAACACCATTGAAGGGCCGAATTTTCGACAAAACCTGCCGCAGAAGCTCCTTGTAAGTGGCTGGCCATACCCCCTACAATTCCAACTGATTATCCTCATTCTTGGAGAGGCGTCCTAAGGCTTGCCGCCGCTTCCTTCGGTGTTGTTGACTCTCCTTATCCTGACTGTTCTCCATCCGCGTTAATATCAGCGATGCTTCTTTTCCTGATAACGTGCCTCCTCCTCTGATAAGTTTTGCTTCGTTCACCTGGTGAAAAAGACAGAGACTCAATGGGGATATTAGTGGGAGTGCCTTGGAGAGGGAGGGAAAAAGTGGGTGTGTCCCTCTTTTCCGGTTTCCATTTCTTTTCTGGTCTGGGCCTTATTTCTTCCGCTGTTTGAACCAAAAAAGTTTCAGATGTTGCGATGGGGCTTAGTATCCTTTGGTCGGTATGGGCTGTCTGCTGTACTTCATCGAATTGGGCATGGGAAACAGAATCTTGAAAGTACACCGGGCTTGCAAGAGTGAGCATCTGGCCCATTTCGAGCAGGCCTGCCTGTTTGCTTCTTGTCTCCTCTCCTCCAGTTAGGTCTAGGCTCCTCTGCATCGCAATAGTCGCCGCCTCCATCTCCTTTTTCATATAGCCAGTCTGCAGGGTCAGAGTGGGGCTTCTTACCACTCCTCCCTGTATCCACTCTTGACTCCTAATCGTGGTCGTTGCTTCATTCTCCAGAGCTGCAAACCCAGGTGGGCAGGACGATGATCCCTGAACAGTGCGCCCCACCATCGACATCAACGATGATCCTCCAGTTGATTCTCTCAGGCGGTGGGCCCTAGTGTCAGCCCTGTCTCGCTGTCTCTCTCCAGCTTGTTTCTCTATGAAGGATGCCGGCGGCGTGTTGGCCGGAGAGTCATGCCCTGCCTTCAGAGCTGCTGTGTAAACTTCGGATGGGTCAGTGTTCAACCCTTTTCTGTGGCAGTCCTCTCTTTGTAGGCAGTTATGGATGAGGTGGCCAAGCTTTCCACAGAAATAGCATAGGTCCATGATCCTCTCATATTTGAAACTCACCCAGATGGATCTTTCTCCCAGTGGGTATTCGAAGCCGATCGGAATTGGTTTGTCCAGCTCCACTTCTACCTTCACCCTTATGAATTTAAGGCACCCTCGGAAATCAAAGTTAGACTGATCAATCCCAGAGTAGTATGGGAATATGAACTCCGCCACTGCTCGAATAGATTCTTCATCTTTGAGTGATTGGGGCAGGTCGTGCATCTGTACCCATAGAGTGACCGTTTGGATATCTGTATCCTCAGCTTTCTGCTCTCCGTCCCATTTCTTTAAAGCGATCAGGGTGTTACCCAGATTCCATGGTCGAGCTTCATAGACTGCATCCCTTTGTCTCTCGGTTTGGAAAGAATAGACGAATAGGTTGTCTGATTCTTTTGTGGCCTGTATCTCGCCATAGGCCCTCCAATTGCTTTCTGCTGTATTCTTTGCCTTCTGGATGTTGATGTTGGCATCCGTGATCCATTTGCCCAGAAGCATGGCCATTCCACTCCCTCTGACCCCTGTAACTGTCGGCCTAACGTTGAGGACCAAATGGCTCCTTTCCCCTCTCAGATTCTGGGCAGTAGGTTCCATTGTTAGTTGTGGGTGTGGTGGTAAGGAATTTTCTTTGGTATTGGGGTCTTCTCTATTTGAGATGAAGTAGTAGCTCATTCGTTTTGTGCTGTTGGTTTGCATGGGGTTGGAATCCTCCTGGACGTTGGTGTTTAAATAGACCTGCTTCTCCCTCTGATATCGAAACTCTCCATTGGGGCTGCCATTAAATGTTGTGCTCATTGAATGAAGGGGTTGTCTAACTGACTCCGCCATTGGACTCTTCCACTCCTTGCCTCTTACTTCCCATTTAAGCCCTCTGCTCTTCTTTGCATTTATATCTTGAGTCAGCTTCTGCTTATTGGTAGTTACTAGACTTGCGTAAGATCTCTGGCTTCTAAGGCCTCATCTGGTGGCTTTAGTTTTCCTTCCTTTTGCTTGTACTTCGATGTTGCTGCTCTGTCTGCCTCTATAGCTCTTAGTGGTTCTGATGATTGTTCCTTTCTTAATGGCGAAGATCTTCTTGTTGAGCCAGTGAGCAAGATCTTCCCTGATTCTATCTTTCTTCTGACGTTCATAACTTCTCCTTCTTCCCAATACTGCTTGAGCATAAGTGGAACCCCTGGCCACTTCCTTAATTACTACTCCTTTGGGTTGAGTTGCCTGCGTGATCTCAGGTGGCTTAGGGGGCGGTGGTATTGACTTCCTCTGAGACGTCAGCTCTTTAATATCCCTCCTTAGGTCTGCTCCTACTTTTGGCCTGGGTTCATCTTCAATGTGCTGTTTTCCTTCATTAACTGCCCTGATGATCTTCCTATTTTTTTTGCCAGATTTGGTTGCTGATTGACAGCTCTGGACTCTGAGTGCTCCGTTTCCGGCAGCTGGAGAAGAAGAGGAGATGAGAGTGTTGTAGATGAGAGTGTTGTTGATGTTCATCGATGCAGGTGGTTTTTCCTCAAAGAGATGAGTCTGAGACAAAGACTAGTTGTCCCTCTTTTCCCCCTCATTGACCTATTAACTTGATTGTCCATATATATTTTTAGTTACTAGAAAAAAATAAAATTAATTTTGGTCACTCGAATTATTAAAACAAGTCACATTTAGTCACTCTCCCGTTAACCACCGTCCATGTCCGATCACTCTAATTACTTTTTTTTTTTATGAATGTCACTCGAATCCGTGGCAGACCTATTAAAGGGCAGGGTGTGTCGTCTGACACACCCTCGCCTGGAAATTTTGTGAAGTACCTATAATTTTTGGTACAATTATTTTTTTAATTCGGGACTTCCGACACACCTTAAATAATTGTGAGCGACACACCTTCATTATACGAGAATGATTTTTTTTGTTATAAAGTTATTTATCTTAATTAATAATTAGTAATACACAATAATAAGTAAATTCAAATAAGTATGCTTGTTTTAGAGTAACCCACACCACAACCTAGGGATGGCAATATGGCGGGTTTGTCTAAACCAACCTCATCCCCATTTCCAAATATTCAAACTCATACTCGTCTCATACGCATGCAGTGGAAGGTCTTACAAACTCATCCACATACCCGCGATTTTCGGATACCCATAGGTAATATCACCCCAACAACTACTCACCATTAATAAAAGAATATGGTGACAAATATGGATACTACCCACCCAAAATTATGGAACTAATACATAAGAGGATGAAATTACGGTTTGGTTGTCATCAATTACATTTTAACTCTTTATTTTTTCTTTTAATTACCCTTCATTCGATTGACAAGTTACAATACACTCCTTATATTTTATGTATATAACATAATATCCTTGGTGGGCGGGTTTGGGTATGGGTATGGGGCGGGAGAGTCAAAAACCATACCCGCCCCATACCCAGTCAACGCAAGGATTCCCGCGTTGATTGGGTCGGAGGAGGTCGGGTACCCGCGACCATGTGTTTGGTTGTCATTCCTACCACAACCCAACAATGGAAAAAATAAACATAACCCCATCCTTTTGAAACTCACCGTTTCCACCCCTTGACCCTTCCTTTATTGAAAATAAAAAAACTCACCCTTACCCCGTTTTAGTTTCTAATTACTGAGAGCCACTACCACATCTCTCTTTTCTTTTACCCTTTAGTTTTACTTGCTTTTGGAAGTTGGTGTTGACTTTACATGTTGCAATTGAAAGTTGCGAAAGATTTCAGCTATGAAGATAATCAAGAATGAACTTTGAAATCGGTTGAGTGACCAATTTATGAATCATTGTTTAGTTGTGTATATGGAAAAGGATTTGCTTCGCAACATAAGCAATGAATGTATTTACAGACATTTCTAGTAAACATGAACTTTATGAATTAATTTATAGTAATTTTCTATTTAATTTCTATTGATTTTTTAATAATTATATTATTTTGTCGACGACACACCTCTCCGGCAATTTTGGGTCCGCCACTGACTCGAATTACTAAAACATGTCACATTTAGCCTCCGTCCAAACGGAGTTGGACGGTAACTAACAAGAGAATGACTAAATATAACATGTTTAAGTAATTCGAGTGACCAAAATTGATATTAAGTTTTTTAGTGACTAAACATAACGTGATTTAGTAATTTCAGTGACCAAATGTGGCATTTACCCTAAAGCTATTACTTGAATAAATCAGTTCGTCTAAATTAATCTTTGAACCAATGCAACTTAGTTAATCAAGTATATTCTATCTTCGATTGTACTACGAACTAATATGAGTTTATATCTTGATATCATATGCACGTCCAAATTCATACTCCAGTCCTGATAACGTTTAAATTAGCCATTTTTATATGTCCATTCTTCAAAGTTATCATCGTGAATTTCATTTGTTTGTGTCCAAATTCATATTCATTTAGGGGTCTTTTGGAGAATATGAGTTTAAATCTATAGATTGTCAACAATCTAAAGATTCTAACTCTTCGGATTGTTGAAAATAGATTTTAAAATGTGTATTGTTTGGTAAGTGTGATTGTTAACATTCAATGAAAATAAAAAAAATTTATTTTTATATTAAATAACGTGTTTATTCTTAATAAAAAATTAGAGTGGTTCGAGAAATATTCAAAACTTTGTTGATAAATATATTTAATATGATAAATAAATAAAAAAGAGAAAAGGTAGGAGAAAAAAATCTCACGAATCAAGATATGGAATCTCTCTGATTATGGGAGATTTGATATCCGTAGATTTTAGAGATTTGAAATCTCTAAAGCTCAAATCCACAATACAAAAAGCAACAAAAAAACATAACTTTTTACAAAATCTACGGATTCAATGATTCCACGCCCTAAATCCCGTTCTCCAAACGACCCCTTAGTCTAGTTTTTTTTACAGACGAGATAACCAAAAATCCTCTCTTTCTTGTTTTCAAATTCTCTCTGCCCTCTCTCTGGCTTTTCAGCTTCCTCCCGTTAGGGCTGCCGCCGACACATCTTGGTGATCGGCGGTAGCCCAAAAAATAATTTATTTCTCGTTTTTCTGTTGCTTTCCTGCTTTTCATCGCCTTCCTCTTCGGTTTTCCGTTGTCTTTCCTGGCGTTTCCCCTTCCCCTAAGTGGGTATTTCCTCATCCCTCTCAATAGAGGAGGTTTTGCCATGTTTCTGCTCCAGATCTTCTAGATCTGGTTTGGCTCTGCTCTATTCTGGGTTCGGAGGATGCAACTTGGGTTTCTATCCAATTTTGATGCGTTCGTCTTCTAGGGTGATTGCATTTACCGATTCCCCATCCGCCTTCGTTCCTCGGTGCGTCGATTGGCTGTTGTAGAGTAGGAGTCTCCTCTGGTTGCTGAGGCGATTGCACCATTGTTGTCGTAGTTTTGAGATTCATCTAAGGTTGATTTTGTTTCTTTGCTTGTAGGGTGTTGGGGTTGTTGTTGGGGCTGCTGATTTGGGGTTCTGTTTTTGGGATTGTTTGGGTTGTCTCTTTTGGCGTTTGTTTTGACAGGACATTTGTTCTGGTCGGTTCTGCTCTTCTCTCCTTTTCTTTGTTTGTGGCTGTTGTCAACCCTCAGGTGAATCTCTTCACTGTTGTTTCATAGTTCTCTTTGCTCCGATCCCGGTTGCTGTTTTCAGCTCTGAGCAGTCTGAATCTCAATCCTGTCCACCGCCGCGCAATCCCTCATAGGCGATTCACTGTGATGGGTGTATTTGAACTACCCCCAGAAGGCGGCATATGGTGTTGCTTTGCTCAATAACCATGGTCAAGGCTGGGTTTGGGCGAGCTGAAGCTCTACTGTATCTCACTCCTTTTGATACGATTACATTGACTGCTTGATCCTCTGTTTCGGCTCTTGAAAGGGTCCCTGTCTTTCTGTTCATGTTGTATCGCGTTCTGTTTGCTTTTGGGCTTTTTCTCTTCATTTTTGGTGTAACTGGTTGTTTGGGTTTTCTTTCTTGTAGTTGATTTTCAAGGGTGTATCCGTTTCTTTTGTAACTGAGTTTCTTTCGGAGTGAACTATAAGTAACCTCTTTGTAAAAAAAAAGTCTAGGTTTTATTCTAGTACGATATGACATTTAGATGATGTTTCCGAGGGTTTGTGCAAAACCGAGGCCAAATGAGTTGATGACTGTAGTATGTCGCAAAAAAGTAATTATATGTTAGAGAGTGGTATAAGATCCAGCATAACCTTCTCCCAACAACTCGAGTTATTGGGACCAACTGGTTTATGACATGGTATCAGAGCCTAGAACCGAAAGGTCATATGTTCGAATCTCCACGACCCCCAATATTAACCATTATCTTTCAAGCACATGGTATGGTGGGCCTGTGCAAACTTCAAGCCCATGGGTTGGCTTTCGTTTGAGGGGGCGTGTTAGAGAGTGGTATAAGATCCAGCATAACTGTCTCCCAACAACTCGAGTTATTGGGACCAACTGGTTTATGACATTATGAACCTAACCAACTCTAGCAATGTATGTATTTGGATTGTAGATGGGAGCTGGACCGTGCTTGGGCCGGCACGAGCACGCTTCGGGCCCATTTATTTTGTGTCGTGCTTGGCACGACCCATCAGTTTTCGTGTCGTGCCATGCAAGCCCATTTGTTAACTTTGCTAGGCCCGACCCAGGCCCGAGCACGGTTCGAAACGTGTCGTGCATATTCGTGCTCGTACCATTCTCGTATTCGTGTTTAATGAAAAGGAAGAAAACAAAAGAGAGAATGAAAAAGAAGGTGAAAATTGGAAGGAGAAAGATAGTATTAACAGATAATGTTTGAGAAAAGTAACAAATAAGGGAGAAAAGAAAAATGGAAGTATAGCGAGTGTGATTTGACTTTGTTTAATTTTTCGTCCATTTTTACTTATGATAGTAATTACGTATATATCTTTATGACACTTCTAACAACAACAAATAATTATTTTTATACTTGTAATTTATAATATTTGAACCTATAGTTCTTTTTATATTTATTTTCTATCAAATAAATATTATTTCTGTGTCATGTCCGTTCTTATACTCAATAAAGTCTCGAAAATATTAGGCCCGACACAACCCACTTATAAACCGTGCCGTGCCCGTGCTCATGAAGTTTAGGCCCGACACGACCAATAAATTATTCGTGCTCGTGCCAGGCTGACCCATTTATTTCGTGCCCGTGCTCGTGCAGTGTCGTGCTAGCCCGTGGGTGGCACGGCCCGGTGCCCACGTACAATTTGGATCAACTAGTAGTGGTACGAAGGTTCTTCGGATGGGTTGAGGACTTGAGGTTCCCGAGTGTTGTGTGTACTATGCAGGAAAGTAAAAGCAATAGCCGAAAGAAGTTGGAAAGGCAGAGTAAAATGTATGTTGTTTGGGCTTGAAAAGAAGTACGAGAATGTAAACGAGACTTTGTTTAACGTGATTCTTCCTCACAGTGGGTGAGGCTTACGTCCACGGGAAAGAGGCGATGATCTTATTGATAATGGTGGCGCAATGCCTTACAAGTGGTTTTATACCCTACTTCATATTCATCTAGGGTTACATCATTGGTGTCCGAGCTGCTACACGTCTCCTTGTGGATCATGGACGACGTATAGACTGCATGGGAGTTAGGCTGATTATGGGCCGAGTCCTTCTGGCCCAATACTCCCCCGCAAGCTGGCGCGTGGAGGTCACGAACGTACAGCTTGGAGAGAAGAAAATGAAAACGAGCAGCACCAAGCCCTTTAGTGAGGAGGTCCGCTAGCTGGAGATCAGTGTGCACCTTCACTGGCAAAATCTGGCCGGACTGAACACGTTCTCGAACGAAATGACAATCCATCTCCACATCTTTAGTTCGTTCATGGAAGACGGGATTATTTGCAATGTGTAGCGCCGCTTGGTTGTCGCAGTGAAGAGGAGTAGCGCCATCCTAGGGTAACCCGAGCTCCTCCAACAACCAACGTAACCAGAGAATTTCACTTACGGTGCTAGCCATGGCACGATATTCGGCCTCTGGTGATGACCGAGCAACAACGCGCTGTTTCTTTGTGCGCCAGGAAATGGGAGCTCCTCCAAGAGTGATGTAGTAGCCTATTGTTGAGCGTCTGGAACTCTGACAACCTCCCCAATCTGCGTCACAGCAGGCAATAAGACGTAGAGGGTTCTCCTTCGGGAAAAACAGGCCTTGACCAGGGGAGGATTTCAGGTACCGAAGAACGCGATAGGCTGCGTTGAGATGCAGCCGACTAGGCGAATGAACATGTTGACTGAGTATGTTCACCGCGTAAGTAATGTCGGGTCTGGTGATGGTTAGGTAGAGGAGTCGCCCCACCAGATGACGATAGAGAGATGGATCAGCGAGCGCATCATCCATTAGGCGAGTCAGTTGATGATTTTGCTCAATGGGAAAAGCACTGGGTCGTGATCCCTGGACCCCGGCATCCTCAAGTATGTCAAGAACATACTTTCTCTGACTGATAACAACTCCATTAGTAGTTCTAGCCAACTCGATGCCCAAGAAATACCGGAGTGGGCCAAGATCCTTGATACTGAAACGGTCATCGAGGAATTTCTTGACACGGCTCATGAACGGCAAGTCATTGCCTGTCAATAGCACATCATCGACATAAATGAGTGCAGCAACATGGGTGCGTCCCTTCCGGTAGATGAACAGGGACGCATCAGCTGGCGAAACGCGGAAGCCAAACTCCACCACCGCAGCAGTGAATTTTTTATACCAGTTGCGCGAAGCCTGGCGCAACCCATAAATTGGCTTATGTAATCGGCAAACTCTGGTGTCGCCTGGTGTACAAAAACCCTGGGGAATTTCCATGTATACTTCTTCATCGAGGTTGCGGTGAAGAAATGCATTATTTACGTCGAGCTGATGGAGATGCCAATCCCGGCTTACTGCAACAGCAATGAGACATCTGACTGTGACAAGCTTGGCTACGGGGGCAAACGTATCGTGAAAATCTTGTCCTTCAATCTGGGTATATCCTTTCGCTACTAACCGCGCTTTGAAGCGCTCAATGCTCCCATCCGGAAAGTATTTTATCCGGTACACCCATTTGGCCGCTATGGCACGCTTTCCTGGCGGGAGATCTACCAAGCTCCACGTCCCATTTTGCTCAAGAGCTGAAACCTCCTTGCGCATCACTTCTCTCCAGCGAGGGTCTTTGAAAGCCTCGTGGAAGTACCGCGGCTCATCTTCGCGGGTAATTGCTGCAAGGAAAGCCCGAAAATTCGGTGTAAATCCATCATAATTCACACAAGCATCCAAAGGATGATGCACAAGGTTAGAGTTACTTCCCTGTGATTTGTTGCCGGGGTAGTCTGTTTTATATATATCCAAATGCTTGGGCCTTGTCCGCACCCGATCGCTGCGCCGAACAGCAGGAGCAGGTTGAGGCTCAAGGTTGATCATGTTCGCTTCATCCTGGACGGGTGTGCTGTCCTCGAGAGGTGGCTCCATGCCTGGTGAATTATCAATGGTGATTTGCGGTGTCGGTGTGGGCTGACTGGAATCTGCCTCACTTTCCTGGGCAAGAGGTGAGGGGGAGTCTTCGGAATGGGCACTCACGGCCACATCCTGCTGCTCATCTAGTCCACTCACTAATGGACGAGGGATCCAATGCAACTCACGTTGCATATCATCTCGAAAAGGAAATGAGTGTTCATGAAACTGTACATCCCTGGAAGTGATGACCCGCCGCGATCGCAAGTCATAAATACGATACCCCTTTTGGTTAGATGCATATCCCAAGAATAATCCAGCCTGTCCACGTTCACCAAACTTATCTAAGTGAGCATGGGTGTCTTTATAGTAAGTCAAACATCCAAAAACTCGTAGATGTCGATATGTAGGCACTTTCTTGAAAAGCAGCTCAAAGGGTGTCTTTCTAGTTGCCTTTGTCGGTAAGCGATTTATGAGGTATACCGCCGTCAATATGCACTCTCCCCAAAAACGAAGTGGCAGACTAGCCTGAAAACGGAGTGCCCGTGCCATATCAAGAATGTGTCGGTGCTTTCGCTCAACAATGTCGTTCTGCTGTGGCGTGTCAGTGCACGATGTTCTCAGTAATATCCCCTCTCGTGCATAATAAGCTCGTAATGCCTCGGTATTGAACTCATGACCATTGTCCGCTTGTATTCGTCTTACACATGTCTTGAACTGTAACCGTACCATCTGTAAGAACTGCAATAGACACTGCTCAACATCTGACTTACAACGTAATAGATATACCCAAACACCGCGTGAATAGTCATCCACAATCGTCAAAAAATAATGTGCGCCACTGAGTGACACAATCTTATAATTTCCCCAAAGATCAATATGTATCATCTCAAAACACATAGTAGTCTTAATGGCACTCGACTGAAAAGGTAGTCTCGACTGTTTTGCCCGTGAACAAGAATGACAAGGGCCTTTATTTAACTGAAAAGATACTGACATCAAACGACTAACATATGATTGCTTCTCCGGTGAGGGATGCCCTAAAAGTGCATGCCAATCAGCACTCTCCACTGGTCTGCGCTGCTGAACCGTGCACGCCTGCGTGTTTCCAGCACCAAATAGCCCCAGGTAATATAGGCCATCTCGCAGTTCACCCATCCCAATCAATTTCTTGGAGTATAAGTCCTGAAGGACGCAGAAACCATCAAGAAAAACCAAAGCCACATGATTATCCTTTGTCAGCCTACTTACTGAAACCAGATTACATTGAAACTCCGACAAATGAAGTACTCTGTTCAAATGAAAACCAGACTGAAGTTCCACCGATCCTACCCGTTTCACCGGGATACTCTCATCATTGGGTATACGAACGGGTTGGCTGTTATGATGACTCTCTTCACTCGACAAAAGTGATCCATCCATCGTAATGTGCTCATTACAACATGAATCAATTAACCATTAGGAAGTATGAAAAACATTACCTGCCATGTGGGCCGCTGGATCACGATCATCAATTCCTTTGCCTTGTAGTCCAAAGAATTGTTTAAGTTGATTTAAATGAGCGACAGTGAAACCTGGCACGGGGCTCGGTTCTGATTCCACCTGAGATGCATTCGGCTCTCGACTTTGGTGTTCACCCCTTGCTCCTTCACGCCCTCGACGCCTCTGCCGATCACCCGAACGTTCCCCTTGGCCTGGCCGATCACGATCTCCAGATCGATCGCGAGGGGGATAGCCTATCAATTCCCAACAGGTTTCTTTGAGATGTCCGAGTTTCTGACAGTGAGAGCAGCGTCGCTCTTTCTGCTCCCCCGCACCACGAGCAGCTCGATCAGAGTCACCCTGCGTTGCGAACGCCGCTGCCTCGGGCTGAATCTTGCGGTTTTGCGAAATCAGCTTTTGCTATTCCGCGTTCAGAACTATGTTGAAAGCCTCAGTCAAGTTTGGCTTCGGCTTCATCGCCAAGACTTGTGTGCGTACCGCGCCGAAAACAGCTTCGTCAAGGCCCATGAGGAAATCGATCAGCCTTGAGTGTTCTTGCTGTTCCCGAACCCGCTTGGATACGTCGCACGTGCAGTGGCCAAATATGCACGTCGGGAGAGGAGCTATGGACGAAGCTTCCTCCCAAAACGAACGTAACTTGGTGTAAAACGAAGAAACGGAGCGCTTCTCTTGCTGAAGGAGACTTATCAGCCTGCGCAGTTCGTAAGCTCGGAAGAGCTTCCCTGAACGAACCACTCTCTGAGGTCGGACCAAATTTCCCGAGCACTTTCCACGAATCGGACGCCAGCCCTTTACCATCGCGTCGCAGCGAATCCAAGCATCCTTTTCAAGAGGATTGCTAGGTGTGGAGAGGGAACCATCCACAAATCCAAACTTATTCTTGGCGAGGAGTGCGTGCTTCATATCTAGAACCCATTCCCCGTAGTTTGACGATGTCAAGACATCACCCACCAACATATTGCCTGGTCCATCCGCGTTGCTCAGCTGATACACGGAGGAGAGCTCAGGTTTAGCCCCGGAACTGCCGACGGGCGATTTGTTCTTGGAATCAGAATCATCATCGGATCCCATGATGATTGAAGAAATTGATTATCAACCTAGAGCGATTGCTCTGATACCATGAAAAGAAGTACGAGAATGTAAACGAGACTTTGTTTAACGTGGTTCTTCCTCACAGTGGGTGAGGCTTACGTCCACGGGAAAGAGGCGATGATCTTATTGATAATGGTGGCACAATGCCTTACAAGTGGTTTTATACCCTACTTCATATTCATCTAGGGTTACATCATTGGTGTCCGAGCTGCTACACGTCTCCTTGTGGATCATGGACGACGTATAGACTGCATGGGAGTTAGGCTGATGATGGGCCGAGTCCTTCTGGCCCAATAGGGCTGGTTTCACCTAGTGATACCAATTATGTTCAGAAGAACACATCAAAGTGAGATCAAAATGTTTGGAATATCCCACGTCAACCTTACTAAGAGATATACTCCCGTGCACAAAGGTCTCGTCATGCGGTGATTGTAATTATCTTTATATTTATGATATCTCGCTTGCCAAATATAGTTAAGAATAATTGAATCAGCAGTGGCACACTTGGTAGAAGAAATTAAGTGGTCTCTTGATTGGTGATCTAGTGACTGTCTATGTATGATTTCTCATCTATCATAGAACAATCATCGATTATTCTTCAATTCCAATGCATGCGCGAGGTCTCTTCTGCCATGCATTGGTTCTTCGAAATACAAATTAACTATTATGCATGAGTGATTTCTCGTATGTCATGCATGAATAGACGAGGTAGACAAGCAAGAGTGATGAATCACAAGCGTCTACTCAACTTTGCAATGTGTGTGGGGGGGGGGGGGGGTGTTTAGCTCGCCACAAAGTAGGAGTGCCGAGATGGCTACTACTCTTATCTTGTGTGAGTCTAAACTAGTAAAGTTTAAGATCATGGAACCGATCGCATTTGATCACAAAATGGAGAGACTTTTGACCTTTTGAGATCAAAGATGCCTTTAATATAAGACTCAAGCCTCTTAAGTATACGAAGTCCCCAACGCCTAAAAACCTAGTGCTAGCTGACATTACACAGGGTTAACCCATGCATATTAAAACTAGGACTCTTATTTCTTGTCTTACACGACAAAGGAAAGCTTCTAGAGTTGAGGTGGTGTTATCAGCAGTCTTGGTCCATCGTGATCCTCACGCCATCAAAACATGCTTCAACTTGGTCCGCATATCTTTCTTGGATTCATGGGCTTATGGTTCAAAATTGAGCTCCTTCAGATTGCGGTGGCCTGACTAGTCACTTGGGGGCACCATGACCCTTTTTGCGTCTAGGGGTTTTGGCTTTGTGTTAGGTTCATTCCATAGTTCATTTTAGGCATGCTTATATATGAAAAACACCAAAAATTACCCAAAGGGCATAAAAAAAATACAAAAGCATACCGAAAGTCTATTAATCACACGTTGGATAATGTAATGAACTTTTAACATAAAATTAACCAAGAATGTGCCGAGGAATAAAATTATCCATAATTGTTGGTAGAAAATTTCAATTTACAAGTGTCATAAAATTAACTCACACTTTAGGCTTGTTTGTCCCTAAGCAAGGACTAGGCATAATCATATAGCTTAATGAACATCAAAGGCGACATTTGACTTGATCGTTGGTATTAGATCATAAGAAACTTACTGATAATCATTGCACGAGAGGACTTGACCACCTTAGTGAGCTACAAACCCCGTGAGGAAAATTGGCTCATCCTACTTTGTCATAATCGTAACGAACAAAAAAACTCTTTCTTCTCTCGAAAGGGTTCTGACAAGGGGTTTTCTTCGCCTCTATGACGGCCTCTCCGTCGGCTTTTGCTCCGACTGGAGAGGAGGTGACATGGCATCTCTTTGTGACATCGGGTCGGAAAATAGGATGAAATATCATCCTCCAGTGCAGGTGAATGATGGTTTTCGTCTTCCCCAAGACGTGAAGAAGCGAGGTGAGGAGCAGTGGAAGGATTTCCCAATAGGGCAATTTATAGGTCCTACCCCGAAGATAGGTCTTCTTCGACATTGGGTGAAGGGTCTGCAAGGAAGGGATGGAGTGGTGCGAGTGTCGCTGTTCGGTCCTCGACTTCTAGTATTTCAGTTTCCATCGGCAGTAACAAGAAAGTGGGCCTTTCAATCGGGATCGTGGTACTTCCAAGGAAAACAGATCTACTTTTGTAAGTGGACTCCTAGACTTCAACTTGTTAGTCCCAAAGTGAGGTTCTTCCAATTTGGGTTCGTATCTGAGGCATACCTTTGGACTACCATACGTATGAAGGTCTTGAATGGGTGTCCATTATTATTGGTCTTCCTGTTTGGATGGCTCAAACGACTAGGGAAGGGAATTAGTTGGGGTTTGCAAAAGCATGTGTAGACTTAACAGCTGATTGGGGGTTTCCTTCTCATATTCGATTGTATCCGGATGATGATCCTTCTTTTGAGATTGAAATTGAATATCTCAATAAGCCATTAGTTTATCCTAGATATGAATTTTATGGTCATGATTGTGAACGTCTGACTAGAAGTGGAAAGAAATGGATTCCTAAGGGGAAGATTGACAGTAAGGTTGAGGCCCAAATGAAAAATTTATTTGATAATATAGTGTCTGAAGCTCCTGAGTTAATCAGAAAACAAGTGGTAATCAGTGAGGAACATGTCATTGAGGATATTCGCATATCTTGTACAAAGGATTTGAAAACAGAATTAGTTGGTGTGAATGTACAATAGCTTCTATTGCTGAGGAGAATGGTGTCTCTGTGGATCCTAATCCTTCATCAAATGGGAGTCAGTCTGTGAGTTTTGTAGAGGAGGTTAAAATGTTGCCAGTTATAACCGGAAGCCCTAAAGCCCCTCCAAAAGTGATTGTTGGAGTTAGTTCACAAGATGTTGGGACTCGGGAGGCTACCTTCTCAACCTGATCTAGATTATAAGGAACTACAGAGGAACCCTAGGATTATTGTAGGAGGAAACTCTTCAAAGAAAAAGCTGAACTCTCCTGTAGTTGCCCCTGCTCCAAGAAAAGGGGTTAGAGGCAAACACAAATGAAGTTGCTTACATGAAATACTAGGGGCTTTAAAGCCCCTGAAAAAAATGAAGAAGTACAGAAAATTATAAATAAACTTAGTATAGATATTGTAGCTCTAGTAGAGCCAAGAATAAGAGAGGTAGATGAAAAGAAGCTGAGTAATGAGAGATTTCATGGATGAGAGCCAGCTGTGGCTACGAATGATGTTGGTTTGGGGAAGTTGTGGTTATTCTGGAGATTTGATATCAAACTTAGAGTCTGGGATAAGTCAGAACAATTTATCCATGCTTTGTTTATCTAATACGACCTATTTTCTCGGCCTTTCTCAAAGTCCATTCGCTTCCAACATCTCGACATCCAAACCGCACCATCCAAGGGCAATTGTCATCCTTATGCTTCAAGCATCCAACCTTCCAGATTTAAGGTGATGACTCTACCACACCATACTGAAAGTTGCGTTGTAGTGTGTGGTGTTTAACCGCCACCTGTGCAGCTTGTTTCGAGTGAAATATCTGGCTCTTGTAGAATTCTCCTTCAAAACCAGTAGCAATAGGCATTGGAATTACGCCATATGAATCAACATATGATAATTCATCATCCTCTTCATTAGCCTGCAAGTAAAAATATGGAAGATAATTAGGTTGCTCCTCTTCCCCATCTTCCTCCTCCTCCTCCTCCTCCTCCTCCTCGTCATCATCATAATCATGATCAGATGACACACTCCATGTCTCATCTTCACCCTAATCAGCCTGTCTAATCTCATCATGTATCTTGGCACCCAAACAATAAGGATTTTGTGCCATAAAATCGAAAAGCATATTCAAACCATCATCATCATCCACGATAGGCATCGCATAATGAAATAGAACACCATTCTGCCATTCTGGAAGACGGTAAGTGAAACTTGTGATCATATCACTATCTTGTACTATTTCGTCTCTACGCCGTTTTCTCGGAATTAGATTCTCACAAAATTGATGATATGTCACCCGACATGGAACTGTCAACTGAAACCTTCTACCACCAGCGAAATGGACGCCCAAATTGTCCTCTACTTTCTCCGATTTCCACCAAACAATTAGTTCAAATCTCCTAAAATCACTACATAACAAACAAATTGAAAGAAGAAATCCCACTGTACTGTACACGCAGACTGCTTTTACTGCTCAACGTGACCGAGATCTACTGTTATAACCCGGAAGCTGCCTCTGTGTGGGCTGGAGTTGGGTGAGGGCTCATTGGAATCGGACGAGTGTTTGGAGGGTTTGTTGGGAAGGAACTGGTCATTGGCTGTTTTAGTCTGTTGGATTGGTTGTGGTTCTCGAATTGGTCACCAGAGCCCTCTCAGTCACTGGAGCCTGCATAGTTGCTTGATTGGATTGATTTCAGGCGGCCTTTGCAAGTGATCGACGGTTTTGTGAGTGGGAGGCTCAGAGATGGTGGGCCATGGGGGTGGGGTCCTGGAAGGCTTTTCTACTCAGTGGTTTTGCAAGTGGCTTGGGGCAAGGCCAGGTTCTTTGAGGGGTTGTGCCTTCTGAGAGCTGAGTTCTTCGCTCATGATGAGAGCCTTCGGAAGAGCTGCTCAGTTGATTGATCGAGGTCATGTCTCTGCAGTGACTGAGTTTTATTTAGTTTTCCCTTTTAAAAATTTAGTTAAGAGGGGCCTTTGAGAACGCAAAAATGCTGACCTGGGCGTGCTTTTCGATTGTGTTTCACATCAATTGCAGGGATAGGCTGCGCTTGGGAGGCTGTTACTGTTTTCCCTCTCTCTACTTATAAAAACTCTCTCTAATCTGTTTTTACACTTTCGTATTTAAGCGGTTTTCTCTCAGCTCATGGGTTCTCTTTCTCTTACACTTTTCTGCTCTAATTGTCTCTCTTCTGCTCCGTCTGCTGTTTAAGGGCTTCTTTTGCTTTGCATCGGTTCTTCGACGGGGATCTTGGTCTGTAGCTGGGATTATCATGGATGCGGTTTTGCGGTGCAATCTCAAAGGTCCCAGTAGAGATGTCATTCTTCGTCTGCGTCTGCTTCATATGTGGTTTGCAAAGAATCCTGATGGATCCAGGGTATTCAATCACTGTTGTCTCTGGGTGGATCAAATGGTACTATAAGTTTAGCCCTTTACCCGGTTTTTTTATATACTTTTTTACCAATTTTGTTCTCGTGCTAACTCATTATCCTTGGACTCTGTTGCTTGCATGCAGGGCATGCTCATTCAAAGCATTGTAGATGTTTCTCTGGGAAATGCTTTCGAAGGTGTTCTGCGTGTTGGAACTATCTACATAATTCAGGCTTTTGGTCTTGGTGCAGCAAAGAATCTCTACCGTGCATGCTCTTTTTATCTTATCATGGAATTGTCGAGGACCACAAGTTTTCAGACCTGTGTTCTTCCTGCTGCTGATTTTCCTGTTGAATCCTTTGAGTCTGTGCCATATAGTGAACTCCCAAAGCGTGCTGGTGATAATCACATCCTCTCAGGTGCTGTGTCCGTTTGCTTTTATTCCTTTCAATTTTGTTGTATTATCTGTTTTGTTCTTACTGTTTATTCTTTCTGGTCCGGTGCATCGGATGTTGTTGGGCGCCTCCATTCTATCAGTGGGGTGGATCATCAACTTACCAATCATGGATCCACTCCAAAACAAGTTCTGGTCCTTGAGAACGCTGAGTATGTGTTCTTCTTCCTTGAGGTTTCCTCTTGGTCACGCTTTGTTTTTTAACTTAATTTTTGTTGTTGTTTTAGGGGTCAAAGAGTTTCGATCACACTCTGGAATGAATTAACCACAATCCTGGACAGTGTTGCTTTGATTCAGGCAGATTCCATCGAGCCTGTCATTATTGCAGTTGGGAGCCTCATGGTTGGCCGTTTGATTGGTAATGTTTGTACTTTTTACCCTTTTAATTGTTAAGCATTGTGTGAGAGATTTTGATGTTCCCTCTATTTATTCCTGTTTTACAGAGGGTGAATACACATGTTCGAGCTCTTCTGCTACCCGCATAGTTGTTAGCCCTCGCATTCCCGAGGCCTATAGCCTGACTACTTTGTGAGTTGTTGATCAGTCCTTTGTAGTTTTGTCGTGCTTTGTTCTGTTTCTAATTTATCTTATATTTTTTTTCCTGGTGTAGCTTTGCTGGAACAAGGAATCCTGTTGCAGGTCTGCCCATTCAGTTTGCTACACCTGAGGCTGCTCTTGCGGATGCTGGCCGTCGCACGAGGACCATACTTGAGCTCCATGATTTGTACCGTGCTGGTGCTTCAGTGGTATGCATGTTCCGCTCTGTTCTCATGATTGTTGCCTCAGACTATGTGTGGATTTGTCTGGTCTTGGTTTTGACCCATGTGTCTTATTTTTAAATAGGATGAGAAGCACCGTTGTGGTGGAATTATCCGATCTGTTGAGTCTCGAAGTCCATGGTACTATACTTCCTGTAACATGTGTAGAAAGAAGTGTTCTAAATGGAGGAATGGAAACTATTGGTGTCCAGATCATTGGGAAATCTCTGACCAGCAAGTTACTATTGGGTATACACTGTGTTTCTTTTTTGAAAACGTTATGTTATATATATTTGGTTGCCTACTTTGCTTTAGAATAAAGACATCCGAATGTGTTCCCTGTGTTCTGTAGGTACAAGATTCAGTTAGTCTTGCGTGACTCGACGGAAGATGCACCTTTTATTATTTTTGGGCCAGCTGGTAATAATCTGCTGTTCATGTCTGCCCACGTACTTGCTCAGAGATATCCTCATAGAACTAGGCAGCTGCCACTTGAGCTGAGTAATTTGATAGGCTAATTTGTGAGGTTTGAAGTAAAGCTTCCTATGATGAGTGCTAATGGAGTATCCACTGGAGAATTCAGGGTGTTCCGAGTGCTTACTCAGGATAATCAGGGTCTACTGCCCGCTGTTGTTGCTTCAGTGCAGACAATTACTGATGGAACCCAGGGTCGACTTGCTTTGCAAGGAACGCCTGAACAGTGTGGAGTGCTTATGTTGACTGGACCAACTGAATCATTGCCTGTGAGCAGTTCTGTTTCTACTCCATCCAGGTTTGAAATTTCCCTTGAGTGTTTTTGTGGTCTCCTGACGATTACCTCCTATCGATGTTTGGGTTATGAGTTCAAAACTGATGGTTTTTGTCATTTAACAGTTCGTCCAAGGGCAAGGCAAAGGTTTATGGACCACTGTTGTTTGAGAACAACAACCCAACTTTTCATATTGGCCAGGCAGCAGGGCAGCCTCTCAGGTTATTTCTTGATTTCTACATTGTTTTTATTTAATTGTCTGGGAAACTACTGACAGATCTTGTGTCATTTTACAGTCAATATCAAAGTCCGCTGGTCGTTAGAGAAGGTGCTGGTCTTGTGCCTTTGGGAACTCAAACTTTATCACAACCCATTCCCAGCAGAACATCTTCTGTACCTGCCAGTACTGGGGAGCTGCCCAAACAGCCTTCTGGATCAGCTGTTTCTGAAACTCAAAATGCAATTCTTGGAAGTCCTGCAAGCTTACCAGACCCTGTTCGTGTGAGGGTTGTTAGTGATGTAAAAATTCCTGAGATTAGGCCATCTTTGCCACAGGGCAGTGTTGTTGATTTAATGAGGTAGTGTGAGCAACCCTCACTGCCTTCATCGGGTGAAGTTGGGAAGGAGTTTGGGACTCCTCAAAGTAAGGTTAGTAAGACATCATCTTCGTCGGGTGCAATCACGGAAGAGTTTGGAACTCCTCAAAGTAAGATTAGCAAAACATCATCTACATCAACACCCTCTTCATCCCCATCGGCAAGTCTGTAAGGCGTTTTGGTTACTATATTATCATGTAACTGTGCTGAAGTGTGACCTTTTTTGTTTTGATTGATCTAATTCCTTTCAAAAGATCCAGGTTGGTGTCACCGTTGGCAAAGGTGAAGGTTGAAAAACTGGAATCTTCAGGATCTAGGGAGCCTGAAAGTGGAAGTTCTGATGGACATGCTCAGAGTCCATCCACCTTTTCACTTGAGATCATGGCTTCACCACAAGCATCTGTCAAGAAATCCTCAACTAAGCGTCTCCTGTACGAAAAATAAGGTATTGGGTGTTCTTACGACATTGCAAGGAAAATTCCAGTGTTCTACTATCATGAAATCCCATCTCAGGATTTGTTTGTCGTGAGCAAAATTTAATTTGTCTATATTTCTTTGTAGAATCACGTTTGGAACTCAAGGGAGTTGTTGCTGGTACTTGGAATTTAGTTTTTGAAGGTGTCAAATCCTCTTTTGGAGGTGCTTGGGAGATTGGAAGTTATCAGGGTGTTATGTTGGATGGCTTCTTCATGGAACTTTTGGGGAACTTCTTTGATGCCTGTTCGTCTTCCCAATCATCTTGCCGATCTTTGATGTCTCAGTGAACTGAAATAGACTGTTGTTTTGTGAATATTTTGGCCAGCTCCCTTGCAGCTTATTAGTGTGAAGGTTGTAACTATTTGGATTCTGGTTTCGAAAATGTGTTAATGTAGGATTTCTATTAGTATCTTTTGGTAATGGTTACAAGTACGGGGCAGAATGTAATCATGTATAAATCTGGATATCGGTTAAGTATCAGTTAAGGTATCTCTGTTGTCTTGTGTTCTTTGTCCTTCTGTTGGCTTAGGTGTGTACAATGCTTGGGTTTGTCAACCAAATATCCATAATGGAATTTGTTTGTGAAGTGTATGCATCTAATGTTTCTGTCACATCTTACATTATTAAACTGTATTTGTTCTCAGATATTTTGATTAAATACACCAGCTGAAAATCGAGCTTTGACAATAAAAATGACTAATTGATACTCTTTTGATGACTAAAAAAAATTAGATGCAAATATATCTCTTTGATGCTAACAGGTTATCATTGCTTTCATTAGCATAAGCTTATGTCACCAATTGAGTATAACTGACAGCCATCAATTTTCATTTAATACTATGTACCAAACAGATTTATAATGATTACATGGGGATATAAAAAGAGTAGTTTAATAGGAGCAAAGATTTAGATCATCCATTTATTATGCAAACAGTGCATCTCCTGCTCAAGTCTTTGGTTCTCTCTCACAGTTTTCTTTCCTGATTGCCATAAATACACCAGAGCTTCTGCAGAGAAACAGTTAGGCTTGGAATATTCGTGTATCATGTTGCAGAACTCATAGAATCTCAGTCATGTGAGTTATTCTAAGGTTCATTCATTCATAGATTAGTATGTATGTCATTCATTAGTGTGTCAGTCTTTTATTCATTGTGCAGCCTTGGAAGACATCCATTCTTTACCATTATTGCACATTGAAGTTTCCATGTAAGGGAAACTTCAATAATTTTTGTGTTTACTCCATTAATGCAGCATGACACCAAGAAAGAAGCCAAAAACTAACAAGGTGTTAAAACGGAAGTTGAATGATGATTCTCCAAGTTCTAGAATCATTGATGTCATACCATCTTCTTTTCCACCAATTCTGATGGACAACACGAGGATTAATAAGAAATCACGCCAGCTTCCTTTTATGCTCTCGGTTGAAGATACAGAGCTCTCAGAAAATATTTCCAGGATTGTAACTCCTAGGGACCCTTACACAACACACATGGAAGGTCAAACCTCAAGGCAAAATCCTCCAAGTAATGGCCCGAAGAGGCAATCTGGCTTCGCCAACAAAGAGGTTTGCACTGCAAGAAGGCCATTGCATAATGATATACTGAATGTGGGAAAACCAGAATGTGTTTGTCGGTTCTGTGGGGCATTTTTTTGGCATTATGAACGGTTTGATCGTCATAGAAAGACAGCTACTCCAGTGTATACTCTGTGTTGTCAAAAAGGAAGAGTAAAGCTCCCATTGTTGAAGCAGCCACCTCCACTTCTTCCCAGTTACTCGACATCAATGGTGGAGCACTATCAAAGCATTTTAGAGAAAATATAAGGCCTTATAACGGGTCGTTATGTTTCACATCTTTTGGAGCAAAACTGGATCCTCGCTCTCTAACAAGTCGAGGACCTTATTCAATGGTGATTTGCGGAGAGATCTATCATAGAACTAGTTCCTTGCTGCCAGTTGAAGGAGAACGACCAAAGTTTGCTCAACTATATATCTTTGAACCTGATAGTGAGATCGACAATAGATTAGCAAACTTTGCAACTCGAGAAGAAGTGTTGTTACCTGAGTTGCTGACATCTTTACTCAGAATGCTTGATGAAACAAATGAATTGGTGAAGACATTTAGGCGCATCCGGCAGAATCTACAATTGTCTTCAACGCCAAATCTACGCCTTCAAATATTTGGAATAAAAATTAGGAATCAACAATACGATCTTCCAACAAGCAGTGATGTTGCAGCCTTGATACCGGGAGATTTTGTTCCCGACAGGGAAGACAGAGATATCATTATAGATTATCAAAATGGAGGATTGAAGCGGATACCAAGTTTGAATCCAAAATTCGAGGCGTTGCACTTTCCTTTATTATTTCCTTATGGAGAGGATGGTTTTCACCCCCAAATCTCATATAACATTTCCTTCTGTCCTCCATCAATGTGGAGGAAGTTTGTTACGCAAAGGGAATACTATGCTTTTAGGCTTCAGTATCGGATAGATGAAGGGCATACATTGGTCAAGAGTGGAAAAGCACTACAACACTATTGTGTCGATGCATTTTCAACTATAGAACTCAATCGATTGGCATTCCCCAGAACCCATCAAAAGGACCTAAGATCTGAAGTGTATCAAGGTTTGGAAGATGCATTCGCTAGAGGAGATATGGACGGTGAAAAACTTGGTCGTATTATTATACCTTCTTCATACACCGGAGGACCTAGATATATGCAACAACTTTATCATGATGCCATGGCAACCTGTTAGCACTATGGAAATCCTGATTTGTTCATTACATTCACGTGTAATGCACTTTGGGAAGAAATTGTTGAGGCTTTTGCATATATGGTGGGTTTAAACAGTGAGTTGAGGCCAATGGTCGTTTGTCGGGTCTTTCATATGAAACTGACCATGCTCATTGATGAATTCAAACGAGAATCGTACTTTGGCAAAACAATAGCAAGTAAGTGTTTTATACTTGCTTTTATGTTATGCATATTTTGACAATGAAGAACCATATTTCTGCCCAGCAGTCATTTATAGAGAGTGTGTGTTGGTATATGCTAATACAACCATATTAGTTCTACCATTATTTTTGTGTTAGTCGGTGGAGGTTATACTGTAAAATGCACAAATGGACATGATATTTCTTTGTAAACTTGCATTAAGTGTTACAAAGTACTAATGGATACCCAAATTCTTTTCTCCAGTTATTTATACTGTCGAATTTAAAAAAAGAGGGCTCCCTCATGTACACATGCTTATATGGTTAGCCAAAGAGGATAAACAATAAACAACCAGTGACATTGATGAGATGATTACAGCAGAGATTCCAGATCCACATATAGATCCAGAAGGATATGCAGTTGTGGTAAAGTTCATGCTTCATGGACCATGTGGGATTGACAACCCTAAATCTCCTTGAATGAAAGATGGGAAGTGTTCAAAGTTCTTCCCCAAAGCATTCAGCACTGAAACTTCTTTTGACAAGTTTGGAAATGTAGTCTATCGACGTAGAGATTCTGGAGTACAAGTGAAAAAAGGAAGGACTATGCTAGATAATAGATATGTCGTTCCATATAACAGGAACTTGCTGGTTAGAGCTCAGGCTCACATTAATGTCGAGATATGTCATAAAGGAGGATCGGTGAAATACTTATTTAAGTATATCACTAAAGGATCAGATAGATCCCTCATTATTGCTAAAGATTCAGTGACTTCAAAACAAGTTCCCTCCACAAATTCAAAGAAGTCAAAAGATGAGATACAAGAATTCATCGATTGTAGATCCTTATCCTCTTATGAAGCTGTGTGGAGGATCAATGAATATCTTATTCATCATAGGGAACCAAACGTTGTCCGACTTGCTGTACACTTGCAAGGACAACAAAATGTTCCTTATAGGAGGCAATCAAATGTGAAAAACATTCTGAAGAATCCCAAAGCTGGCAAGACACATCTGACAGCTTGGTTTCAACTTAATAGACAGGATCTTGATGCTAGAAAGTTAACATATGCTCATATCCCAGGTTCATACACATGGAATGAAGAATACAATGAGTGGACCTTGAGGAAAAGAGGATTTGCCATTTGAAGAATTGCTTATGTTCCTCCAGGAAGCAGTGATGTCTTTTTCCTTAGACTATTGTTGAAAAAGGTACAAGGAGCAACAAGCTTTAATGACTTAAGGACTGTTCGAGGAGAGATCTGCAGTACTTATGAAAAAGCGTGTGAAAAATTAGGTCTCTTATCTGATTATTTAGAATGGATAAAGGTTCTTCAGAAAATATCAGCTTCAAGCATGCCAAATCTAATAAGGAGCACCTTTATTTCAATGCTCATGTTTTGTAAAATACCTAATCCAACTGCTTTGTTCGAGTCATCTTGGAAACTTATGGGTGAAGATCATGCATATTATCTTCGAAAGCAGCTTCATTCAAACACATATAAGCCCACAGAGGAGAGACTGCGAAATTGGGTGCTTCATCAACTAGAAACCTTATTGGGATCTTATGGTTCCTCCTCAAACAGTTTCACCTCCCTAAACCAACAGATTCACAACCTGATGATGGTTCAAATCCCCTGATAAACCAACATTTAAACTTTGACACTGCTCAGCAACAACAAGCTGCTGAAGAAATGCTTTGCGCACTCAATGCAAATCAATTTGAAGCTTTCTCAGCAGTAATGCTGTCAGTCAACAACAATCTTGGAAGGTCCTTTTTCTTATATGGGCACGGAGGAACATGCAAGACATTCCTGTACAATGCAATAATCACAAAGCTCAAGAGTTTGTCCAAAATAGTGATTGTTGTTGCTTCCTCTGGAATTGCAGCAACACTACTTCCAAATGGTACAACTGCTCATTCTAGATTCAAGATCCCACTCCACTTGGACAACACATCAACGTGTTCTATAAAAAAGGGTACACATTTAGCTGAACTAATATGCGAGGCTTCATTAATTGTTTGGGATGAAGCACTGATGACACATCGACATGAATTTGAGGCAATTAGCAGGACATTTTATGATTTGATGGAGATTCCTCTATCTCGAACATAACATAAGCTATTTGGGGGTAAAACATTTATTTTAGGGGGAGATTTCAGACAAACTTTACCTGCCATTACAGATTCAGGAAGGGAACAGACAGTTGATGGATCGATCACAAGATCACCATTGTGGAATTATTTTCAGATGCTGAGACTTTCGAAGAATATGAGACTCAATGATTCACAAGAAACAATGTGATAGTAGGCTGTGGCCTTAAATTTGGAGAGTGGGTTCTCGCTCTTGGAGATGGAAAGCTGGATACAAAGTCCTTTAATTCGAACACTCCTTCAGACTGGATTGAAATACCAGAAATGTTTCTGGTGATTCCTGGAAAAAATCCACTTCAATCAATAACAGAAGAAATATATGAATCATTTGCAGAATGCTATAAAGACACGAAGTACCTCGGAGGTAGAGCGATTGTGACTCCAACAAATGTCGTTGTTACTGAAATCAATGATTACATGTTGCAGCAGTTATCAGGAGCAGCCCATTGCTACTACAGTTACGATTCCATGCACCTAGATAAAGAGGTCCCTGAATCATTAAGTGAAACTTATCCCACTGAGTTTCTAAACACTTTATCATTCAATGGTGTGCCAGATCACGAGATAAGACTGAAAGTTAACACTCCAATAATATTGCTCAAAAATCTAAGCCCCCCAAGTGGATTATGCAATGGAACAAGATTGATGATAACGTCATTAGGTCAGAATACCATCATAGGAAATATCATGGGAGGATCCTTTGATGGAAAACCTGTAGCAATATCACGAATTGTGCTCAACATTGAGGAAAGAAAATGGCCATTCATCCTCAAGAGACGTCAATTTTCGGTGTGATTATGTTATGGAATGACGATTAACAAAAGCCTGGGACAAACCCTAGACAAAGTTGGAATTTATCTACCAAATTCAGTATTCAGTCATGGCCAACTGTATGTGGCTGTATCCAGAGTCAGATCTGCAGCTGGGCTGAGGTTTCTGATAACAAATGAAGAGGGTGTTCCAGGAAATCAAACATGAAACATTGTGTTCTCAGAAGCATTCACAGATATCACAGCAAACTAAGTTCCCCATCCAAGATTATGAAGGTGCGCATTGAAATTTATTCCGATACATTTCATGTTCTGCTCAAAGATAATTTATGAATTTGGCCTTTGAGATAGTCATTAATCACGTTTTACAACAATGGAGGAGTCATGTGGAACACTAACTGTTGTTTTTGGACACATGGAGAAACCACTTTTCGGCGTGTATATTGTATCTACCAAAAAAACTAGCAGGAGGTACTGTTAGCGTTTTGAATTCTGGGAAAGTTCTTCATTTTCTTCCAAAGTTACACAATATAATATTTTATGATGCTTCTTTGATCGAAGCTTTGAAAACAACATTCAAATAATTTTTTTTGACCAAACGACAAACTCCTGGACGTTTTGCAAACCAACAATTTTGGGCCACAAATGAAAATAGACCTCCCCTGCCAAATTAAAATATCGATCCACATAAAAAATTTGGCCCAATTTCAGAACATTCACTAACGTCTTAAACCCTGCGCTACCCTACAATAAGGGATTCTATTTCCAAAAGTAGACTACTATCCACCGCTAAAGATAACTCCACAAACCAACAGACAAAACCCTAAACAAAGGTAAATCACCTTCTCCTTCTAACTCCACTCACAGAACTTACAGTTGAAAAAGACTGCTCATAAATTGAATTCTACAACAACAGAGGGTCCCTACCACCATGGAAGCTTCGCACAAAAAATGCATGACCACACGAGAGGATTGCATGGTCCCCAACAACACCCGAGGTAAACACATTCCTTTTCAATCGGTGTTCCTTTAAACGTCTAGATACATCTGCAGAATCTGTCGTTTACGTTTGTCTATTTCTAGTGGTCTTTGTCACAATTTCAGAAACCCTCCAATCGTCCGCTACTTTTCGAGGGATATGTTTGGGAATCAACCACCGCAGTGTCGTCGCTCGTCTTATAAACACATGATATGAGTTTCGAGAGGATACATGTGGAAAAAAAGGACACTGCACATGCTTTGGCTGGATCGAAAAGTGAGTACAACTTTTTTAACTTATAGATAGATGAAAGATGACAAAAGCCCTTTAATTAATTATTTACCTGTTTACAATATTTAAAAATAACTCACCATGCGTTATGTTGTAATCCAGATCTATGCCATTATTTTAAATAGTTAGTTACCATGACACAAGTTTTGGCACTATATGAGATATAAATGTTTAATCTGGCAGAAACAAATGATAGAATGTTATGTGGAAGAGGAGGATATCAAAGAAATATATGGCAAACTTCAATTAGGCCGCCTATATCGACTTGATGACATTGAAGTTGTCCCAGCCAAAACAAAGGGCAGAGTAGTTCCAAGAGAGTTACAACTGATCATGAAGGCTAATCAGCTTATCTCTCACGTTGAAGAAGACGAGGACAATTCGGAAGATCCAGTAGACTTATACCCTGCATCCTTCTTTTCAATGGCGCCAATGCAGAAAAACAACTATGACTGCCATGGAGGTAACAATTGATACTTTACTTTTAGACTCAGACCAAGGATGTGAGTGCATTCACAAATGCAAAATTACAGACATTACAGCTTGTGTCTGACGAGTCACATTTCCAGAAACTGTTAAGGGCTACCTTAAGGAATTCATCGTGATCATAGAAGATGTGAGGTATGTTCAGCAAGTATGTTACAGTTATATTCTATCTAATGATATGCAAGTTTACTTATATATTCCTCAAATCAATGGTGTAAAGGCTATTGTTAATTACCGCGGTTGGGACATCATCGACTACCTAAAGAAAGTACCAACAGCTGAGTCACACCTTCCTCTAATAACCACAATAACCAATGTAATGAGATTACCTCCTCCAGAAGACCAGAAGTATCAATATCGGTTTGTGTCAACAGTAGCCAGTCACCTCATCATATTATCATACAAAGATACCTCCAAGGAAATCATGAACATGTACAGATATTTGATTGACATTTTAAGCGTTATCTTTAAAAAAGGTAAAAAAAAAAATTTGCTAACAAAATGCTTTCTACACCAATGCAGATTCCTTCCAAGCCGCAAACCAGTGACTTCAATCCAATCATGAAGGAAAAGATCGGCTACCTGCGTTCTGAACGACCTCCAAAGAAGACTCTGAGTGAGATCAAAGCAGAACTTGGTACTCGACCAACTTCTCAAAAGGTACGTTGGCACTCTTAAGCAGCTCCATAGATAAAATAAAACAAAAGCTAGGTTTTTTTAACCATTCCTACTTGATAAGAAAAAATTTGTTACAGATCCTTTATCGTTGCAAATTTACTATCCCTCAAGTTTGGTACCGAAGGAGCATCTGCAAGTCCACCCAGGAAACGCCAGAGTAAGTTCCATTACACTTGTACAAACCTTAACTTTTAGTCACAACACCTTTTCAACATAACTAACACACATTTTTTCTAATTGCAAGACCCCACTATGAAATTCAAGCAATATTCCGTGAAGGTACAGGCGAAGCTGAAGTCATAATGGATCATGAGCCAACTCTGTCAATCATCTGTATGTCAACTGGAAGATATCGCATGCTGGAGAAGGAAAAAATCAAAGCAATGATTGCAAAAAATTGTGCAAAGGTGTTTGCAGGAGAATTATACATTGGGTGGCCAGATATGAACTCCACAGATCCTTCAGCTCGCATACAGATAAGGGTGGCAACACTGTGGAACACCTCGGCCTTTGACAAGTGATGATAAGTTTCCTTGGAAATCATTGTCAAAATAACTACTCTATCTTTATGTATCCTACCAGGAACAGCTTCCCCATCTACATGCATTTGCTATCTCCCAGACAATTTCAAACAGTTTAGGCCTTAATGTACTTCTATGTATTAACTACCATTATTCTCCACAAAATTTTTGGGAAGTCTCCTAGGATATTTTGCGGCTCTAAGAAGGCAAGCAATGTGTATACCATCAATGCATGGTATATCACAAATTTTGTAGCTTTTGTGGGATCGATATTTTCTTCTCAATGTACATGCTATTTCAACCTGAAAAACTATCGATTATCTTAGCATAGAACCTCAATAGGATCAAGCATGGAATATCAAAATACAATAACTTAATTGTTCCACCCATCCCGGCGCAGAGCGCGGGCAAAGAAAAGACTAGTTCACTAATTACACTACAAGAAAAATGGCTTATAGAGACAATGAAAATGTGTCTCTATTGAATACCCATTTGTCTCTGTATTACTTTAGATGCAAATATCACATTTGTCTCCTCTAAAGCTGTTGCAGTAGACTTATAGAGACAAAAATGGAGACAAATATTATTTGTCACTAATTGAGAAAACAACTTCTAATATTTTAGTCTCCAAAGACTCTTTTTAGAAATGATTATTTAGTCTCTATATGCACATTTAGGGACATAAATATTTGTCTCCGATTTCTTCTTTAAAAACAAATTCTTTTGTCTCTAATATTAGTTGGCGACACAAATATTTGTCATCAATTTGAAGTTTAGAATCAAAATCATTTGTTTCGTAATATTAGTCATTCGAGACTATTACATTTGCCTCAAAATATTTCATTCACCATAAAATGTATTGTCAATTTCATTACTACTAGATTGCATTTCCTTGCAGTCTGCATAGGGATGACACGAAATTAATGGTCATTAAGAGCAACTACAAGACTCAATGCCAAGAAATTTAAGTTCATTGAGAGCAACTTTATGAAGCAATTCAACCAATAATATTTCAGAATACATACAACAAAGTAGCGTGTAGAAATATTTGATGGTCAGGAGACCGCTTACAATCCGTGTACATAGGTGTCTAGTACATTCATAACTATATAAGCTCATAATAATACGATACTATACAAAAACCGCAATAGATACATAAAGGATCTACAAAACTCATTGCTCGATCATCCAAAAGTTAATCCGTTCAGGGTAGCAGTTGTTGCTTGGATTTGGTTGTTTCTCAGGACAAGGAGAGTCGAGATCTCTGAGCCAAGGCATTAACCCGAGATTCGAATCTGGAAAACTTCACTCCAGTTGCCCTGTTTTCAACTATCGTTGCTGCTCAACCATTTCATATACAGCTAAACTAATTCATGAAACATGTCTGTGAAAGTTTGAATCAAGAATAAGTAAACATACTGAAACTGTCAAGCATTTCAGCCTTCAAGGCAACCCATAACTGCATATAAAATCAAAGAGACCGGCAAGAAGACCATGACAAGTAAATAAGGGGATTCAAAGGAAAAGAAACATGAACCCAGAACACAAGTACTCTAAACTAACACAGTTCGAGCATAGTTGTGCAAAGACCTGATAACTAAAATACCAAGATTACTCAATTGCATAATTCCAATATAAATGGCAGAAAGCAAACAGACTATGCAGATGGCAGAAGCTCAGTGCATCTTGAACAACTCCACTCTATTAATCCATCTCAATCTCCGCCATGCCAAAATCCTAACACAACATTTTCCAACAAACAGTGAAATAAGGAACACGCATACCGAATCTTACAAACTTAAACAAAATAGACGATGATGCTGAGATATATATGGCGAGTACAGGTGCTTTTTCAGAAGCAGAAAGAGAAATTAACCAGAACTTCAGTTGAACCTGATTGTCAAAGGCAGATGGACACAGAGTGACAAGGGGCGAGTTCTATAGAGGGATTTGGCGACCTGGAGCGGGGAAGGATTGGACAACGAAGATTGGGAGACCTGGATCAGGAAGATGGCGATGATTGATGGGAGTTTTCGGAGGCGTCGCCGACGTTGAAGAAGGAAGGAAAAGCTGTTGGGTGTGAGGAGGGTGAAACAATTAGGGTTCCACACAAAGGGGAATAACTGGAGGGGAAGCAAAACGATACATATAGAATAGAACAATGGACTTAAAAAATTGGCGGATTTCAAATTTCAAACCAAAAAATTAGGCGGATTTTCCGAAACACTGTTGACTTGAGAGGTTGGGAGGATAATTATGATAAGCAATTTGTGTTTTTCTTTAAAAATTATTAGATTGTTTGTATATGATATAATTATTCGTGATATTTTGTATTTGTCTCTAAAGACTATTAAATTTGTGACATAACTATTAGTGATATTTATATTTGTATCTAAAAAATTATTAGATTTGTCTCTATATGATATACATATAGGTGACTGATAGACCGTTAATTACACATGTTTTAACCCCTATTCTTGAGCCGGTTGAGATGTCGATTCTCGCATTTTAGGCCGATTTCACGCTAGGTTGTGCTTGTTTGTGATATTTCAGGTCCTAGTACGTGAATGAAGGTTTGGGAACGAGTTCGGGGTCGATTAGACGAAGTTTGGACGTTTGGCGAGAAGCTGAGAAGTCACACGGGCATGCCTAAAAGCCACACAGCCGTGTAGGGGACCCCTTGTGGCCGTGTGGAAATTCCAGGGAACTCACACGGGCACCCTGGAAGTCCACACGACCGTGTGGGTCGTGGCCGTGTAGGAAGCCTGAAGTCACTTATCGAAACGCTGCATTTTGCAAACTCACATTGGCAGCCTGGGAAAGTCACACGGCCGTGTGGCCTGGCCGTGTGAGTCGGGGATTTCTGGTTTTAAGGCAATTTCGAGCCAAAGGAGAGGGGGAGCTGGGTTTTGATCCCAAACACCCAAGGGACGAACCAAAGAGAGAGAGGGCGATTTGAGGGCATTCTAAGAGTGGAACTGGAGGATTTCTTTCCCTTGGAAGCTTGAGGAACAAGCCCGGACTTGAAGACTGATCATCTGAAGATTCTTACTGCAGTCTCTCTCTTCTCTTTGGAGTAACTTCCCTTCACTTAGGTTTTGAGGAACCCTAGCTATGTTTGTTTGATTAGATGATTGTATGAGTACTCTGACTTGATAACCTTGAGTTCATATTCAATCTATGCATGTTTTCATGATTCAATTCTGCTTTAGCAGAGATTATTGATTCTGCTTTGACCCTATGAGAGTGAATACCTGATTAGGTCAATAGAGCACCAAAGATTGATAGTAGTGGATCGATTGCTTTAGTCGAGGGTTGATTCACTGCTTTGTATAGATTGAGAACCTCTTTCGATAGAGGGAGTCTAGTTCAGAACGCCTTGATCCGTTGTTCTAGAGAAGGATACGTCCCTCTAGGCAATTGACTCAAGAGGGCCTTGGTCCTTTAGTCTAGACTCAAGGTCTAGTCAAGGATTCTCCGCATTGTGAATGAAAGTGAAACAGGTTAGAGATCATCAATCATTAATCTGGCTAGTGGCTAGGGGGAATCATACCTAAGTGAGTTCCCAACCTGTAATTAGATTAACTTTAACTGTAGTTTGCTAGAGTAGTTTTAGTTCTTCCTTATTAATCTGGTTTGCTAAATAATGAACTGAAGCTGAGTAATAGTAACTCTAGAGACCCGTTGATTCGATATTTATTACTTGAGCCACTATACTGCAGTCCTTCCATTGGTTACACTTGGCCATTGTTAGGAGTTGTGTCATAGCGAGTCAGTGACATATAAACTTACCTCTAAAAACTATGATATTTGTCTCTGCAAAATATACAATAAATAACATTTATATTTGTTTCTAAACGCAATTAGATTTGTCCCCATAGGTATGATTTATAGATTATATAAACACAAAAGGATAAATATCTCTAAAGCTATTATTTTAATTTATTTTACATAAATTATAAGAGAATATTATAAAATGGAGACAAATAATTTCACCTATTGAGACAAATAATATTTTTGCCTCTAAAGGCTAGTTATAGAGACTAATACAATAAGAGTCTCTAAACATTTGTCTCTAAAGCTAGGTTTTCTTGTAGTGTTACTAACTAAAGAAAATTACAATAGCATTTTAATAATATAGTTACAAAAATAAATGTGTCTCTTACCTAGCCATCTTTGCATCAACCAACAAAGCTCCTCCCTCTCGTTTTCGTATCAGTTTTTGGTGTGGTGATACTGAAAGGAAGAGAAAGGAGGGAGATATATATGCTGGAGTGGGGTAAAAAAGGCAGTGAATCCGCATGAGACTAATGCGGGTCCGCTGGTCAAAGTTCAGGGAATCTGTCAGCGCACTTTAGAAGAAACACAGCGTCTCCGCACCAGTCCCACGCGGGTCCGCCCTTTTTACATCAAAATACAAATGTTGCGGGTCTGCATCAGGCTGATGCGGAAACGCATGTCTTACCCACAAAAACACAATATATATATGTCAATTAATTTAAAACAACCATATTGGTGGTAAATAAAAAAAAATAACAATATTTTGGGAATTTACCCGCTCTAACTCCTAGCTAGGATATATCTTATTCAATTCTAGCTAGACTGGGTGGTAAAGATAGACTTAGAGGGTGGCTAGTAACTCCCTCATGAGTACATCAACTTGCACTCGCTTGACACTGAACATTTCTAGCATTCCGACCTCATCGAGCCGATCATTGGCTTGTCTCCCCAGCCTCTGAACCAAAAAAATTCTCGCTTGAAGAACTCCTTAAACATGTTCAGACCTCAGGACCCAAGGGCCTAACTTATTCAATCATCTATTATGGGCACACGAAAGGGTGTAAACCAACTCTCCGGGGGGTGGTAAGAGCACGTGTTGACAACTTGCATCCTACTCAAGTCATGTATAGTAAAAAATTTAATTTCATCAGTCACCTTACAGATGATGGTTGAAAGATCCCACCTCCAAGTGAGTGTGGTCCCCACAGGAAAAAGAATAACAAAATTTGTAGTGTTTGTCAAGAATGTGGGAATCCCGATGGAAACGAGGATGTTCAACGACCATATTCGCCCATTGGGCACGCCAAATCCTAATGCCCTCTCATTTACCTATAATTACTACGCCTTCGAGCCCCATTATGAGTAAAGAATTATCTTTGTGTACCACATAGCTTCTCTCTCATCCCTTTTTAGGTTTCGGTCACTGATTTGATCGTTGGAAGGCGAATCCTAATTATTCAGCCTGGGTTTTCTGTTCATGTGCAAGTTAACCGATCAATGGCGACCCACGCACCTTCACCGTGATTATTCTTCAGTGATGACACCAATTCCAAATCTTTTGATTCGGTTCTTTCAACATAAAAATTATTTCAAAGAACAAATACTTTGGTATAAGCATTTGAAGTGACGACGAGTTTGGACGACAAATTCAACACTCAAAACACTTTCTTGCATTTTTATCTTTCTCCGACTTTAAAAAAAATCTCTATTAATGTGTCCTTTGGAGAGTCGTGGTAGAGTAGTCATGGAGCTCTTTATCAATGTGTCCATATGAGCAGGTGTAACTTAATGTAAATTTTTTTCGCCCAGTCGAATACCCTCATTTGAACATTGTTTCGAGAGGTGTAAGTCAAATAACAATCATTAGTCTTTTTTTTTTTTAAACACTATGCATTAAACATACAAAATTTCCACCAAAAAATAATAAACTAGATGGAGAACATCTGGAAAAATTCCTAAAACTAAACTAAAAGAACTAATGGCTTGACTTAGAAAGGATCAAACCATGCAAACTTTTTTCTAACATATATAGATAAGTGTATATATATGCATATACTAAGAAAATTAAAGATCAAGTTGTTAATTCATTTATATACACACATACATAGCTAGCGACGGACTAAACAACTCTGTGACAGGATCTGTGTCGACCCTTTCCGCAAAGTGTCAACAACCAACTCGCACACAACAGATAGTCGTGCATCCCCTTCGCTGAGCAAACTTATTCTCATCCTTGCCAACAAATTCATGCTCAAAACTAAAGGCACGTGCTTTTTCGATGTGCCATTCAAGCTGCTTTGAACCTGCATGGGCAATACAGTGCGATTATTTGAACCGGTTAACGTAACCAAAATCGTCGAAGCTCCAGCTTTGTCCTGATGGAACGTCGGGAACTTCCCTTGCCCAATTTCACGTTGCATGAATAAAAGCGATGTCTGCCCTCCTTTCTCAAATGATACCCCTGATCTCTGGTCAAGGTTCCGAACCCCTACCCGAAATCGGTATGTAATAGTCTTGGGATGGTTTGTTGTGGATACGAATAGGTTGACGACCTGGAACTTGGGGTTTTTTGGTTGGAAGAAGAAAGTTAAAAGGTAGATGATGATGGCCACCACGACGATGAATATGCCAAGAAAGACACAACAATAACAAGATTTGGAACAACAAGATGATGATGATGATGATGTGCTCTTCTTTTTGGAGGCTTGTTGTGGTGGTCGACGACTTTCGGCAATGGCGGCATTCTCATTTGGTGGGATGCGGTAGATTTGGTCTTTAGGGATTTGGACAACGTAGGTTTCAGCCGTGATGAATGAAGATTGAGGGTCTGATGAAGAAGGAACGGTACTCGTTGTTGTTGTTGTTGGGTGGTTGGTTATTTCCATTGAAGAGAAGTTGGGCAACCGGCCGGAGGACAAAAAGTTCCAGGCGCCCGCCGGTGAGATGTGTGTGCGATATCTTTTTCTAAGCAAAAATATGAAGAATTTTTTTTTCTTTCTTCTTCTTGTTGAGATTTTTATCTATTTGTAGAGACGTGTTTTCTCTGGTGAACAATAGTTTTTGCCAATGACTTGTTGATTATCGATGATTTTTACCTTTGGATTGAGAAAGAATCATATATATCAACCTAATTAATTATACACTTCTTTCACCTACATAAAATATGTATGTATAGCAATCATCAGCCAGTCAATAGCCTATATATAAGCATTTCACCTAAATTAGAACATGGCACACATGTACCGACTAACATGATAATATTATAGTGTTATTAATATTATCCTAATAACATTTTTCATTAAGGGTACAAAAGTAAAATAAATAAGAATTAAAATACATCCATTTTCCCAGTGCTTTTTTTACTCTCTCTTATAACATGGAAGTCATTCTTTATGTGATTTGTTCTCTCCTAAAAGACCAAATTTTCTACCAAGTAATATCATTTGTTGTCATATTAGATAGTAGCATGAACTTGATATTCAACATCCAAATCCTTCAGCAATTGTGTAATCTATTGAACTCCACACAACAATTGAGATAGAGCTTTGTACTCTGCTTCAGAGAATGATGACTTCGAGATAATTGCTTGCTTCTTGGCTTTCCAGCTGACGCGAGTGAACTCTTAAGAAAGGTACAAGATTTAGTAATTGACATTCTTGTTTCGGTGCAAGACCCCACTCTGAGTCATTGTATCTTGTTAGGGAAAATTGACATTTGATGGAAAGAATACCCCTTCACACTAAGAGATTTTGTTGTACCATAGAATTATTTGTTTATCCCTTAAATACGAACTTATGGATTGTGCTTGAAACTAACATAATCAATGCACTACATAAGCTATGTCGGGCCTAGTTGTAGTCAAGTAGCTTAGTCTTCCCACTAGAGACTTGTATGGAAATGATCCATTAGTTATTCATCATTAAACTGTGCTAACCTTTCTTCATATCTATTGCGGTCGTAGTAGGTTTTCCATTCAAGAACCCTGTGTCTGCTAGTAAGTCTATACAATACTTTCTCTGTTTGATTGGTGTTCCAGTAGCACTTCGTTCAATTTCCTATCTGGGTAAAGATTAAAATTTCCCAAGTCTCTGACTTAGATGAAAAGATAAGTAGGAAGGTCAGGAAATTTTGATGTTATAGGGATAGTGTTTGAAGCAAAGGGCAAAATGATTTCTAGAATAATATTTCTAGAATCAATGATTTTCCTGCTATAGATAAAAGGTTGTGTATCCTTTGATTCCAAGAATGATTCCAACAAGAATTCTCTTTCTAGATCTCCGTTGAAACTTGGTTTTGCCATTCTCTAGAGTTGTAGCACAACATTAGGAACCAAAAAATTCTAAGTGAGAGTAATCAGGTAAAAAGTGGAGAGTTGGCGAAAAGTGGAGCAGGAAGGCAGAATACCCAGTCAGGCCACCCAAATACCTGACTGGGTATAATCAGAGCCGACCGGGTAATAAGCTCAGGAAGCTCCACGGTCGTGAGCCTTAAATACCCGATCGGGTATTCCACCCAGAGATAGGGTATTTCACCCAGAGATCGGGTATTCTTCCCCTGCGATGAGAGGTGTTGCGCACCGTTTTGATTAATACCTGGCCTGACTCATAAATACTCGACAAAGGGTGGGGATGGCCCCAATATCTACACTCCGACGGTCAACATTAGTATAGTGATAGAAAATAGGGAGAGCTTAGGCAGTTAGAGATATATTAGAGAGATCAATGATATTTATGGGTCAAGCCTTGTCACCCTTCATTGGACTTCCATTGGGTCTTTGTGGTGTTTTGCTGCGCGCTTGTGGATCACCATTATTGTTCGAGTTAGGTTGTGTCATATTTGCGGGTCCAATGGAAACCTATACCAATATGAAAACCAGACGAATCAAGAACTAAATTTAAGAGCTCAAAACTAGACAAAAACTACATATAAAAGGAAAATAAAAGGAGGAAGGGAGGAAGTCGATTTATTTTGTGTGGGGAAAAAAAAAGGCGATAAGGATGGGGTCCATTTAATTACCATATCTAGACTCATGTTCTTCACCATCTTCGATCTAACTATGAGCAAGATGTGGGAGAATCGGTGACAACCGATGGGAGTGTTATCGAAGAGGGGCAGGAGGTGGACCATGAAACTAGGGGTGAAAGTTTGTTCCGGAAGACCCACTGACCCGTCCTGATCAGGGCCGGTCCATAATATTTCGAGGCCCTGTTCAAAATTTTAAAATGTGGCCCTAAAATTTTTTCATTGTAAATTTATTAAAAATAAAAATTGTTAAATAATAATAAATACATAAGTTTAAAAAATGATTAGGGCCTCTTTTCCGTGGCTCTTGGCTGCACTATGCATGATTTTGTCACAATTAATTAGAACAAATATGATCTATTAAAAGACCAACTACTCTATTCACTTTCTTTTAAATTAGGTCCATTAAAAATCAACAAATCCATTTAATTTCTTTTTAATTTGGACCCACTGAAAAACTAACTAATTCATTCTCTTTTAAATTTGGCCCATAAATCCTTACATGGCCCATATAAACGAGTTAATAACTATTTCTTTTAACTTAGGCCCACATGTAATTTTCTGGCCATATCAACGAATTAATAACTTGGGCCCATGCCATTTAAATGAACTAGTTTATAACCCGACCCGTTGGTCGGAGGAGTTGAGCCGAATATTGAATTATTGGGATAACCCGTAGATTCAACCATTAAGCTAAATTGGCCTAATGGTGAGTACCGCCGTGCATATCCCTAATAATCATACCAAAGTGAATATATTGGAACATAAACAGTACATGAGAAGTTGGTACAACCATGAAGTTAGACCATTAAAAACATACCAATGAAATTGAATAGCATCGAAAAACTTCAACTTCATTATATAATTACATGAGATCAGAAAGAGAACACCATTAATTTGATTTATAAAACTTTCATCTTGTCGTCATTGTGCTTTCTGGTTTTTGTCAGGACATGATAAAATCTAAGAAAATCAAGAACGAACAACACGATTTGGGATAGGAACCGTCGTTGTCGTATTCCTAGAAAATGGTGGTAAACACGGACTCACCTGCCATACTGGTTTGGATTGAGATTTTTATCGGGTATCAGGGAACCATGTGATTATAAATTAGACTTGATCAAAACGGGCCAAAATTCTAATTATTCGTTACTTTTAAACTTTCTATTGAAAATAAAAAATAGTGAAAGAAAAGAGATGACTGCAATTCGCCATTTGCACATCACTTATTCGGGAATAAAACCATAGAAATTCAAAAGGAACTGAAAATATTTAGGATCGTTTTAATGTTTAAAATAACCAAATAGATCTTTCTGTTTAATAATATTATGATATCTAACAAATACCAAACGATTCCCTATAAAATACATTTTATCATTATGATATCTAATATTATATAATATATATTTGAAATGATAAAAATTGGACTAATTGGGTTGGTCGAGGTTGAACCATTGAATAACTTTAAAATACATTATATTTTAGCCACTAAGATATAAAATAAGAGCATAATATATATTATGCCAGAGAAAATAGCTTGTATTAGAATGTCAAACCAATGATGTTCAATTGTTTTACTTGATGGCCAAATCCCGTGTAGGTCAGGCCCATTCAACTCTTTTATTTTATGGTTAGCGGTTAGCCCGTTAAATACCATGCATTAGTTTATTGTTAATTTTTATTTTTAGCAATAAAAAGAAGTATTGTTTGTGCCTTTTCATATATATTTTTATCACCACAGAGAAATAAAAGGGTATAAAGAAAAAAATTGACACTCCTGGACCCGTTTAACTCCGCATGTGTACGGTAAGTTGGCCCGTTCCAGAGAGGAAAGAGAAAAAATTGACACTCCCTATTCTACTCTTCCTACAAACGCTCATGGAGCAGAGAATTTGAAATGGGGGAAGAGTTTTTTCCACCCTGCTATTATATGTTATTAATTTAAAAGGATACAACAAATGTACTTAGAGTGATTGGTTATAATCCTTGACTTTCTTTAAAATGATCATTGTTCGAATCCCAGTATGTATCTTTTTAATGAATAAAAAAAAGTAATTGTGAAGACCAAAATGTCCTTCCTATTTTCACTCTCGTTGCAGGAAATTTGAAATGAGGCTCCCGTTTTTCTCTTCGGCGTATTATAAGTACTAGCATTAGGCCCGGCCCGTTGGCCGGTTTCGTACATAACCTATACGTGAATTTTGTTTTTATTTATTTAAAGAACAGAGGGAGTATTAAGTAGCATAATTATAGCTAATTGTTCTGCTTAATCAAATTTTTAGCTTATGAGATTGGATTTCGTGGACAATACAAACTCAAATAGCATCTATATAAGATCATTATCACATGATAAAACATTCATTTTTGTAGTGTTTGTCTTCAGAGGAGGCCAACAAAACATAAGCGAGCTCATGGCACTGATGCTGCAAGGGTTAAGCGAGCTCTTTCCCTTGTTTATTTTCGCTGCCCTCCCCTGCGCCTAATTTCCTCTTGTTTCCAGTTTTGTTTTGCACTGGTGCCTTTTGTATCTTTTTCAGATTTTACTAATATATATCATCCTTAACAAAAAAAAACAAAAAAAAAAGTGTTCAGGTGTTTGATGTAAATTATTGCAGTTGAATCCAATTGTTTTGGCAAGCGTCTTGTGGCAAGTTGAGTGTGTGAATCAAATGATGAATTGTTCCCATATTCGTGTAAAGGAACTTGTTTTTCAGGCCATCCAGTAGTGTCAGCCAGTGCTTTGAAGAATACGTTTCGGAAATTGGAAGTGCTAGAAGGGTTGGGGACTTGGTCTCTTTTATGATTTATCCTACCTCAAACATAGAATACTCATGCACCGTGGTGTAGTTGATGTGTATTGAAGTAAACAGATTCCTTATCCCAAGTCTCTACCAGCAAACTTGCTTTTGTGGAAAAGTCCACTCATTGTCAAAGAATTTGCCTCTTGCAAATTGGATTTGCACGGGGAGATGTGGACTCCAGTGACATTGATTGGCTCAATATGAGGGGACGGATCTAGGGAAAATTGTTTGAGCATCCATAGTAAATTTGTTGCTGAGTTTTGGCATCTCATAATTAAGTAGTTTGTTGCATTCGTTGGTGTTGTTATGACATATGAGTAAAGTTACGATTATGTGTGTGAATGCCAGTGGAGTTGTGATGGTTTGGAGTCACCTCAGCCAGATGTGGACAGTAAGCTAACTACGGTAGCCAAGAGAAGGATTAGAAGGCTATGTATGGGTAAAATTATGTTTTGGTACCTAAATTATTTTTTACAATTTAGTACCTAAACTTTTAAAACTATACGAATAGGTCAAACGTGTTTGTACGATGCTAAGGGTCATAGGGTCAAAAAGTGACCCGCCCTTAAACTGACCCAACCCTACATGACCCTGACTCGACCCTAAACTGACTCTATAGACAAACTGACCCAGCCCGACCCTCGAGGTCGGGGCGGTTCAGTGGGTTTTGGTTCAAACTTACACCCTTAAATAGTAAATACACCAACGCATAGAAGGGCAAGAAAGACACCAAACACCAACAGTCGGGTTATAAAAAAAAAGATGCAGTGAACTCTGCCAATAGCTTTTATTCACAATATTAACAATGAGATAATCTAAAAAATGCAGCAAACCTTGCGAGTAGCTACAATCAGAATGGACTAAACTTGAGAATTATTTGATGGTTATGACTTATGAACCAAACTTGAGAATCAAAAGAAGATAATCCATAGGGGAAAAGATATCAATCAAATCAGAAAAGATTGCAGCAAAGAATCTCATTGCAATTCCACAATTCAAACTGAACAAAAGAAGATAATCCATAAAGTAAACAATAAAAAAATATAGTTTCAACATGAACCTAAATGAAAAGATAATGCTAAACATCTCATATCCCATATATAAAAGAAAAATACTAAACAAAAGCTTCATAATGTGGGCCTTAACTCAAAAAGTTTCCAGCAATACTACTTCTCCTCGTTAGGATCGACAGCATGTTTCCTTTTCAACCTGGTTAAGGTTGTCCCAATAGGGCCCTAAGGTCTTGGAGTCTCAGTCAATTACTGAAATCAAATTTGAGTAATAAGATAGATTTAAACTATGTAATTAATCAGGAATCCTTTAGACCAACTGAGTTGATGTGCAACTAAAATGTTCATCACCTACCTAAAGTGGATCATGATCAACGCTAACCACGGAATACTCAGCTTGAGGCTTCACAAAATTATACTGGTAGCTCGGTTATACTTAGCTTGAAAGGCCTTCAAAGGAGCATTATACACTAAACAATAATAGGCATAGTGTAAATATACAACAGTAGAAAGTTAAAGAAATCAAGGGCATTTGAGTACATAGCTATACACTTCCTTCCCTGCTACTTGCAGCAATATTCGACAACAATTACCAACAAAAACGCCACGTCGCTACCTTATGTATATTAGAAATTAAGAGTGGAAACCCAGCAGACAACAAAGGAGAACAACATAACAAATTCCACTGAATCACATTCAAGCAATTCCATTAACCATGTTAATCAGGGCATTCTGTCCTACCCTCTCAATCATATTTTCTGCTGATCACAAAAGTTGAACTCATGACACCAATCAAGAGGCAGAAATTGACACACTTGGGACTGAAACAACACGCACTTGATGCATACTCGTCGTACAACCAAAGGAACTTCCTTCTCCTCCTAGCTAAAGTCGCAATATGGCGATCAACCCAAGTGAGGTGAGCTTTCAACTTGCTTATAACAATCAATAAGAAGCAAGATAGCTAAGAAAAACTGGAACTTCAAATCATTAACAGACAATATTCCATTTAACTTACCACCAGCAAGGCGCACTCTCTCCGCATCGACTTCAGCTAGCATCGGAACTTCAGGGGAGATACAAATTCCCTTCCTTTCCCTAACAAAAACACAATGGAATACACAAATCAAATAAGCTTTTGTTTCTTTTGCGTATATGAAATTCATCTCAGAAAACATCATACTAAGAAAGGGCTAGCAAAGATAGTAATAGAAAAATAAGAAAGGGGTAGGAGAAACTCTTAAACTGCTATTTAATACCTTTTCATTGTACCCTTCTAAATAACTACTGGAGTCATGAGCCATCCAGAAGGGTGTGCTAACAAAAGTCTGCAAATGTTGAGCAAGCAGTTCACAGACTAATAAAAAAAACTATAAAGATAAGTCAATGAATAAGGTTGCACTGAAAAATCATAAACCAGGCAGTAAGAGTAACACCCAAAGTCCAAACGCTTCAGTATCACGATCCTTATTACTATGAACAAACTCTCGAGCAGTTAAAGTGTCAAATGGAGCACCTTTCATCAGGAAATTGTTCTTGTAAGTTGTGCAGAAACACCAAACTCGGCAGCCTGTTACATGATCATAAAAGTAGCACGAAATACTGAAATACATGCATATGCCAATGAGTGTTATAGCAATATAAAGATATATATGGAATATCACGATCTTGTGGTGCTATATAAGCAAAGGATAATATACTTTTAAATCACCATTCTCGCTCAACAAAATGTTTGCCGCTGTACAAATTCAGAGAGTTGTCATGAAAATGAGAAACAAAGAGAAAAAGACAATGAACATGTATAAATTAGCAAGACAGTGCTGCCAAAACAGGGAAATATAACCTCAAGAAGATGCCCAAACCTCAATCTAGTAGAGAATGAAATTATTTTTCGTCCCAAAACCTTGGTAACCAACCTAAAACACAATCTAGCAGCTATTGCACAGATTGCCCATAGGTAAATAAAAGGTAGAGAGAGGACATTGCATATACAGGCTCTGCAAAGTCAAAATAGAAAACTACCTCTGCTAAATGCTCTAGTCTCCGCCTCTCCGCCATCCTGTCTTCACAACCCAAAAGGAACCTATAGCTACTGCAGCCGCCGTACGCCAGAGAAGAAGCATGCGCCGGTCGAGGTTGGTAGAGATACAGCGAGAAAGACAGAGCGAGAAGAGTGGAGATTTTTTTCTGGGGTTTGCAAGACAGGGCAGACGGCAACAAACACAATGACAGGAGAAGTACATACAGGGATTGTAAATGATTTGGATTTTATATTGAGTGTACCAAAAATTAAGGTCGGAGCTGTGGAGAGCTTTGATGACCAGAGCGGCAGAGAGCGACGATTGAAGAAATACGGAGAGGGGGACAATGAGCGATTTGGATTTCAGATTGAGTGTACCAAAAAATAAGGTCGAAGCTTTGGTGAGCTGTGATTAGCAGGGAGAGCGACGGGAGTGATTTCGATTTGGGCTTGAGCGTGGCCAAAAGGACGGTGGGAATTACGATTTCCGATTGATGTTGGGAAGAGACGGTGAGAGAGATTTCGCTTTCCGGTAGGAGGTTGGAATTCAGAAGGCAAGAAAGAGAGGGTTTCTGAATTGACGATAAAATCCCTCCGCACTCTGCGGTTATTCCAGCGGAGACTGACGTGGCAAAAGCGGTATATCGACATTGCCTTATAGTATTTTGTAGATCATACGAGGCCTTTAAAATTATGAGGCCCTGTGCTGTGGGTCTGACCAGCACAGGGCCTGGGCCGGGACGGGTCAGTTTGTCTACAGGGACAGATTAGGGACGGGTCATTTGTTGACCCTGCAAGGGTCGGGACAACTTAGGGACGGGTCACGTTTTGACTCTGTGACCCTTAGCAACAACAAATATCTCATACTTCATTGGACCTTTTTGTAAAGTTTTAAAAGTTTAGGTACTAATTTGTAAAAATAAAAAAATTTGGGTACCAAAACGTAATTTTACCATCAAAATTTATGGACTTATTTGTAAAAAAATAAAATTTAGGTACTAAATTGTAAGAAAAAATAATTTTGGGTACCAAAACGTAATTTATAAATAAGTAGTGTGTTGATTAGGGTCGACCCACTGACCCGGCCCGTCCCGTCCCAAGCCTTGAGGGTCAGACAGGGTCAAGAAGGAGACAGGGACGGGACGGGACGGTTATACATCTTGACCCTTCAGGGACGGGTCAGACAGGGACAGGGACGGGACATGCAAATTTTCAGCCCTACATGAAACTGCAACAACGGATGTATTCAATGAGCGAGTGAGGGGAGGAGAGACGTCGAACTTTGTCAATTGAAATGACCATCGCCGAGTAGGGGTGTTCAAACGGTTTGGTTACCGTGGTAACCGTTTTAACCGGTCCTATTTGGATAATTTGGTTTGATTAATTTGGATAATTGGTTTGGTTAAAGTTTTTAGCTTGTTTGGTTTAGGTGGTTTGATTTGGTTTCAGACACTCCTAACCAGTCAAACCAAATTAACCAGTTAAGTAATTAGTCATATATCTAACATATATTATATACACATAATACTTTGCATAACCACTCAAGAGTTAACGTTCATCCCTTTTAGACTCATAAAATATAAAGCTCAATATTGCTCATATAGTGTATATTTGTATATGTAAAGTCTAGACCACAACATATGGACGCCTAATTTAGATAAATTCCATACATTATGATGAATGAAAACTTGAAAGGAAGGTCATTTCCAGCCTATGATAATTGCTAAGAGACTAAGTCAATTTACACAAACACAAAAATTCATTAACCCATACCATTATCATAATTTTTTGTTAGGTGAATACTTCTATACTAATCGTAAGATAATTGTCTTAGTTGCATGTATTTTTGTTAAGGGTCAACTATAACTACGTGTTGATTGTTATGTTTTATTCATTATATAAATTGCGAATTGTTGCATCAACCGGAAAATTTCATCGTCAATGATAATGTGATTTTATATTGGTTAATTTGGTTAACCAATTAACCAAACCGATTAAACTTTAGTTTGGTTAATTTGGTTGTTGTATTAGTTTGGACGGTTTGGTTATGATATTGTATTCCATAGTTAATGGAATTTAGCCTTATTTGATTTGATTATACCCATGGTAACCATTTGAACACCCCTATCGCCGAGAACCTTCCTCCGGGGCACCTATCTTCTAATGCTAGCACCACTCCTTCGCCAGCTTCGTCTTTGTCACTCAGAGATGGAGAGTGAGGGAGAGTGAATCGTTATGTTTGGGATAGAGATGGAAAGTCATATATAGAAGGGGTTGCAAGTACATGTGATAAGCTTTTTTTTGTTTTCATAACTAGCACCAATCTAATCCTAACGCGTTATGTTTGAGGATTATCCTTCATTTGTAAGTAACAAAGAAATTCCAATAGTTATTATCTGAAATTTTAATGGAGTCGCGACTTGGAGTTTGACTATTGGTGGCAACCAACCGACAACGACGGGTAAGATCAATAGTATAGTGGATGGTACCGCGACGAATATAGTGGTGGAGTTCGTGATCTTTATTTATTATTCTTTTGCATTAGGTTAGGAAAACTAGAAAAAAAATTTCTTTTACTTTTTTGGGTAATTACTATTTATTAGTCTAGTTTTAGGTTGTTTAAAAAAAAAACTAAAAACTAGACCAAAAACAGTAGTTTGGGTAGTCCAGTTTTACTTTTTTATGTTTTAGGTTCTTAGAAAAAACTAAAACTAGACCCAAAACAGTAGTTTGGGTAGTCCAGCTTGCAGGTTAACCGAGTGAACTAATTTTACCAATTAATCGGATGAACCGATTATGACTCGTCCAACTAGATTTCTTATCGTCTTGAGGTTGTCAGGACCGAAAGTGTAGCCAATCCGGTTTTATCAAATTGAACCGGCCAGTCCGATATTGATAAAAATGATAATCACACACCGTATCCTCTAGGGGTGTTCAAATGGTTACCATGGTTATAACCAAACCAAATAAGGCTAAATTCCATTAACCATGGAATACAATATCATAACCAAACCGTCCAAACTAATACAACAACCAAATTAACCAAACTAAAATTTAATCGGTTTGGTTAATTGGTTAACCAGATTAACCAATATAAATCACATTATCATTGATGATGAAAATTTTTCGGTTAATACAACAATTCGCAATTTATATAATGAATAAAACATAACAATCAGCACGTAGTTATAGTTGACCCTTAACAAAAGTACATGCAACTAAGACAATTATCTTACGATTAGTATAGAAGTATTCACCTAACAAAAATTTATGAAAATGGTATGAGTTAATGAATTGTTGTGTTTGTGTAAATTGACTTAGTCTCTTAGCAATTATCATAGGCTGGAAATGACCTTCCTTTCAAGTTTTCATCCATCATAATGTATGAAATTTATCTAAATTAGGCGTCCATATGTTGTGGTCTACACTTTACATATACAAATATACACTATATGAGCAATATTGAGCTTTATATTTTATATGAGTCTAAAAGGGATGAACGTTGACTCTTGAGTGGTTATGCAAAGTATTAAGTATGTGTATATAATATATGTTAGATATATGATTAATTAATTAACTGTTAATTTGGTTTGACTGGTTAGGAGTGTCTGAAACCAAACCAAACCACCTAAACCAAACAAGCTAAAAACTTTAACCAAACCAAACCAATTATCCAAATTAACCAAACCAAATTATCCAAATAGTACCGGTTAAAATGGTTACCACGGTAACCAAACCGTTTGAACACCCCTAGTATCCTCCACTCTCCAGCTTGACAAATGACAACCATTACTGAACTATCTGGAGTAGCTTCCTAAAGTTGCTTGAGAATGACCAGTGCATTTACAAATTCCTAAAGTTGTATTGAGAACTTAAGTCAGTTGCCACCAAGAAGCAAAACAAAATAAAACACAATCCTGGTCATTTAGAGTTCAGACTACAATACAACCACAATCAATCCCTAGCTTTCTGCAAGTGAGTTGTTCTAATCGTGACGATGTTGAACCGGTAGCCAAATGGATCGCCAAAAAAAAAAAAAGCTTGTACTACTTACCCTTTGGTAGAACACAGAAAGAAAACATGAAAAGAAACAGCAATGATGAGTAAGTTCCCTCAAGTTCATAATCCCTCCATGAGTGATTGAGAGACCATCACCTTACTTCAATTTCTGACTTTGCGGAATCGAACTCAACTCACTTGCACTTATTCTGTAGCAGCATGTAGCAGACTGTATCTCCATTGCCAGAGAGAAACAACTTCATGCAATCAGGCAGCTACTGTTCCCATAGCTATTCGCATCAAGCCTTCAACTTTGTCCAAATAGGGAAGCACATACTTCTTCAAGAACAACGCATGAGCCATCTTGTAAACAGAGTTCATCTTAGGTTCTCGAGAGAGCAAATTCCTGCTCTGCAATGCTTTTATAACCATCAGCCGTGGCTTTATCCTTTTCTCAATGCTGCAAATGAGCAACTGAGGGGATTTCACAATACTTGAAATTTCCAAATTCGCTTCGGTAACTAAAAAATCTACCACTTCCTTGACCTTCTTATCTGAGGTTGAGAATGCCATAGGCTGCCTCTTGAAAGCAAACAGAATATCCTCGTCTGAAAAGCCTAAATCCCTCAACAGCTTCAATTTGACCTCCCATTTCTCTGGACTCATGGAACTTACAACCCGAACAGCATACAGAAACATGTTTGACTCCCTATCGAACCCCATCTCATCAACCCTTCGAACAAACTCCTTCACATGCTCAGGCTTGAAAAGGAAAAACCTTGGGAAACTAGATATGAACCTCAATATCTTCTCCTCGCTCACCCCAAAACTCTGCACGTATTCGATGTTAGGCAGCATGGTGGCCTCCAAATCAAGTTTCAAAAACCAAGCAGATTTCTTCAACAAGGCAGCGACATCGGCCACAGATCCAACCACACTTTTCAATGCTACGATGGACGGCACTAGTCGGTTCAACGGACTTCTTGTCAGAATCCAAGGATCGCCAGTTATTATCTCGGTTACATCCTTTGCTGCGAATCCTGAATCCTGGAAAACCTGGACCTTGGGCTTCAATATGTTCTCAACATCAGAATTAAGAACCCGCGGCACCTTTTGAACAATGGTTTCAATCTGAGCTCGGCTGAAACCAACATCCTTGAGATATGATAACACAGAGTCGGCCCTTTCCGGCGTTTTGATGTGCTTCACGGCTGCGATCGACAAGGCTTTGGAAGCAATATCAGGGGAGAACTGTTGTTGATTGACCAAGTAATCGAACACAGAAATTTTGGATTTTTTAGCTGTTTTGTTAGCGATAGAGGAAAAGAAGGAAACGGAGCTCGGATCGAGGAAACGGGTTGGGAGAGAATGTGAAGACGATCTAAGATAGAAGGTGACGAGAGTCCTGCAGATTTGAGGACCCATTTACCCCCCCTTTATCTAAGCTCTGCGGAAATGGTGAAACAGATACCTAATACAATGACGAGGAATAAATACCTCTAGTTGGGTCAAGCGAAATTCCTGAATCTGTCTCTGATAGCCCTGGTTGGTATCGGAGCTCCTCGACTCTGTAACAGAGGATTTTCCGGCAGCCTAAACCCTCCTGCTAGGGTTTTGACTTCCAGCGTAATAGATGGATTGGTTTTGCTGCTGCTTTTTCCGCTTTAATTTGTGCTTGTTTACCGCTTGAATTGGGCATGACGAGGATGATGTCGGGCACTCGGGCTATCGTCGACTGGGCTTGTCAGATTACAGAGGGCTGGGCCCAGAGATCTTGAAGGCCCGTCATTTTTTTTTTTTTTTGGTGTGTGGAAAGGCCCGTCATTTTATTGAGAAAGCATTTTAGCCACATTAGTTGTTTGGTGGTCGAAATGTCAATTGTATATATGAATGACTGAATATGAAGGTGACAAGGAAATGTTATTCACAGTGTTCATTCTAATTTTTTAAATTTATTTGAAATGCTTTAATTTCTTATGACATTAACATGACGTAAAAAGTATTTTTTCAATGTTTAAAATTATACCGATCTTTCATTGATGAACCAAATTTTATTTTTAATTGTTTTAACACTTCTGAATAATTAGTCATGAATTTTTTATTTAATAATTTGGTCAATTAGTTGTCTTTGGTTGAAAAGAAAATCGACATAACCGAAATAAATAATCTAGATAACAAAACATAGCATAAATAGGTAAAAATATAACTATAGTGTTTTAGCCAATATTTGTTTCTTTTGACGTGAGACACAATACATATATATCAACATGAGCGAAATAATCATAATTTTCGAGCAACTTTCTAATGTTCTTGAAATAACCAAATGAATTTACTACACATAATGAGTGAAGACCTTAGGGTTTATATTATGTAATCGGTTTTAGTTCGCACATGAAACAACGTAAGAGGATTTCAAGAAAGATGAAATTGAACAATCAATTAGAAGATGATACCTAGTATAGAACAATACATAAATTGTATCAAATTGGATACTTAAAGAAGGTTTCAATGAAGAAAAAAAATCGAACGGTTAAGTATTGTATTTTAGACATTCAAAAGATAAATCGTTTGACATGCAATGAAAAGTTTTAATCACTAATCACATTTGTTTTGCCGAGCATTGACTATGAGTTCTATTACTACTTTGCAGTCACGAAAAACTGTGTTTACATTCCAAGTATCCATTCATATTATCCTCTTTATTCTCATGTTTGTTTTGCTTGAAATATATGACATCCAACATATAAAATATTTATATGAGGAATTTTACAATGCTATATAGCATTGGTGCTATAGGTTTTTATCTTTATGGTACAACTTTAAATTGTACCTTTAATATTATGGTACAACTTCATATTGTACCTATACTTTTTGTACAAATTCTTTTATGGTACAACTTAAACTTGTACCTTATGTGATGGTACAACTTCAAGTTGTAAAGTTGTACCATAACATAATGATACAAATTCCTTTATGGTACAACCTAAACTTGTACATTTAATGTTATGGTACAACTTCAAGTTGTACATTAAAGCACCAATACTATATAGTATAGTAGAATTGCTCATAAAATACAACTATATATGTATTCTATTAGGTTTATTAGACCATGATGATGTGTTGAAGGTCATAGACTTAGAAGACCGATACAAACAATAGAAAAACAATTGAATCACATGCAATGAAACCTTGTAGGTCGGACACATTGAAACATAAATAATTAAATATACAAGAAAGAAAATCGAATGAAACATGGGATCGAATTAGTTGCTAACCCCATAAGGGGTTAGCATCATACTAACTAGCATAAGAATCATTAGATTAAAAATTAATCATGTGCTCATAATTAAATAAAGGAAAATTTAGTAAATATACGATAAAACCCTAAGATAAATAGTTTTTTTCCTACCAATGACCAATCCCTTCCTGGCCGCTCACCTCTCTCTCTCTCTAAAAAATCCAGAACCCCATCTTCTTCTCTCTCTCTAAAGAAAATCCCATCTCCGTCGATTCCCCTTCCCGTTCGACTATGTCTGCGTCGATCTTAGCCGTGTCGGCCTCAACCTCGCCATCGCCCGCAACAGACTCGCCATCACCTGCAACCGCCTCATCCACAACCGCGTCGTCATCACTCGCAATCGCCTCGACATCGCCATGCGCTGCTCTCAACTCAGTTCGCCTCACCTAAGCCGTCACTTCGATTAAACTGCAATGCTTGCGGTCGGGGAGGAGGCGGGTCGTCGTATGATGACGGAAGAGGAAACAAAACCAGATAGGGGGAGAGGCTGTCGTTCGATGCAGAGAGAAGAGTCTGCGCCGCCCTTCTGCTGGCCTTGCCTTCGTTGGCTTCCCACAACCACTGTCGTCAATCGCTCACAGAAGCATCCGCAAAGGGAAAACGAGAATTTTGCCAAATCTTTATTATTAGTTGATTAGTAATTATTTTGGTAGTAGTGATTGTGTAGTGTTTTCATTTTTATTCGTAGTCATTTTTATTGTAATCAACAGTTGAGCAGTGACCTTTCTAAAGTATTCGTAGTAGTGTTTTGTATATTAATAGTAATATTTATCCTTTGTAGAACTTTATTTCATTCATAGTAGCATTCTTTCAAAAAATCATCAACTTCTACTGATTAAAAATGGTACTAATAACAATAAAATCACTACGGACTATCATAAAATCACTACGGGGCGTTTGGATTAGTTTTTTTTTATGAGGGATTTTAATCACAATCTCTCATTGTGCAGGATTTTAAACATTTCTGTGTTTGGTAAACATGAAGATTTTTGCAAGTTAGGAATTTAAAACCCCTCAAATGTAGGTTTTTGAAATAACTGATTGCCATCAGCTATTTACAATCCCTCATTTTTATTTCATTTTTTCCAAATCTTACCCCTTTGCCTGCTTCCATCTCCCCTGTACAAGACCACCAACGGGCCAATCAACAACCTCCTTCCTAATGGCATCCACTACAAGCAAACAATATGATATCATTAGAGTTGAGTAGGGATCGCAGCCAGCTAAACACACCGCTTCTAGTATTGCAGAGGCTTCAGCCAGCTCAGGTGCCAACACTGCATTTTATCAGCCCTACCATCATAGGCCTTCCCAATCGCATTCTTCATAATCACTGCAATGCTCGCCTGCTGGATGTTTCTTTTGAAGGCTCCATCACACAAGATTACTCTAACGTAAATCCTCGCTGAGGGGACAAGGTTTTGGTGGTTACCTCTAGACTGAGAGGAATTGTAGATTAAATTAGAAACACAACATGAATCCATTCAGCAAGCTCGAGAGAAGTATTGTAAGAGATAGCTTATGGAGAAGGATTTACATCCTCGAATTCAAAATCATTCCTCGCTTTCCAGATCTGCCACCCACTAAAGAAAAGGTCACCAACTATTTCAGGTGATACCTGTAAGGTTCAAAGAAAATAACCATTGTAGAAAGGACGCTCCATGTGGAGGAAGAGTCCAGGCCGAAAAAGGCTCCATGATGAAGATAATCAACAACACCTAAAAAGGAGATTATCACCTGTTACAGATTCAGCATCACAACTCTTGCACATTTTGTTTGAGAACACTTTCTATGGAAAAGATTTGATCTTGTAGCAAGCGCATTCTTCTCGCATTTCCAAAGAAAGAACCTCAACTTTGGAGGCAGGGTCAGACTCCACGTCCACTTCCACACTTTTTCTTGCTGATGTGACTTGAATTTTCATGGAAAATGGAAGAGTTAAGGTGGTGGTAACAAGATTTCACCGTGAAAGCTCCCTTCTTGTCTTAGTTCCAAATCCACATAAATGTAAAGCATTGAGGCCCAATGGGAATCTTGAGAATTGCAGCACTACAACATCAAGAGAGAAATGATAATGAAGAAGACCAGCATCCCATTGATTCTCTGGCCTATGAATAAACTACGCGTCTCGAAACTGAGATAGTAAATCTTGGGATTCTGAACTACTCAAGATCTAGAATCCATGCTTCATCCATCCATGTTTCTTCTCCATTCCCAATACACTTCTTAATGCCTATAAAAAGAGCTTTTTCCCCTGCCCATGGCAAGGATGCTTTTAACCCCTTCCTTGCATTAATGTTCGTTAGGTAATAGATACTCATTAAGACTCTCACCCATAAGCTGTGAGGAGACATAAGAATATGCCATGCCATCTTGGCGAGAAGAGCATTGTTGAAAATCTTGAATCCCAGGAGCCAAGGCCCCCAATCCTTTCTCATCGTAATATGGTCATGTGAAAACCATGACATTGCCCTCTTTTCAACCTAATCCTACCACCACAACCACCCAAGGATAGATTTCATCTTCCGAAAAGCGAGTCTGGAAGAAGAAAACAAGAGAAGTTAATCGATAGAATGACTTGAGGAACTGCTTTAATGAGAACCTCTCTACCCTCTTGGGAAAGAAGCAAACTTTTCCAAGACTTCACTTTATCTTCCATCCACTCAACAATAAACTGGAAAGTCTCCGCCTTTGAATTACCCCATTTAGCTGGCATCCCAAGGTAACTCCCTATTGAAATTCCTTCCTGAATACCCAGAACATCTATGATCTCCGCAAAATAGAATCAGGAGCATTAGAGGGGGAAAACAAAGCAGATTTATCATGATTAATCACCTAACCTTAAAGGTCACAGTAATGCTCAATGACCTCTTTCAAAAAAAGAGCCTCTTCTCATGAAGCCTTACCAAATAGAACGGTGTCGTCAGCGAAGAGGACATGGGAAAGAACAAGGCATCTTGAATTTATCTTAATCCTATTGAGCCTTTTCCCCCTCGATGTTCTTCGGCAGAGAGAGAAAAAAAAACATTTGAAATAAGGATGAAGAGATATGGAGGCAAAGGATTACATTGTTGTAGTCCTTTGGAGGGGTTGAAGAACAAAAAAATAGATAGCCTTGCAGTAGAAACACTTTTCTTGACCTAGCTAATCCATTGACAATGAAAACACATAGCCTTCATAACTTCCTTATATGAAATCCCCAAGAGAGCTTATCGTATGCCATTTTCATATCCAATTTCATCATGAAGTCGAACCAGTTCCATTTCTTCTTGTGCTTCATATAGTTGATACCTCATGGACAATCACAATGTTTCTTTGATACACCAATTTCCAATAAAAGCATATTGGAGCTCAGAGATAAGAGTTGTCATCCATCTTTTCATTCTCTTTGAAATAACTGTATACTTTAAGTTGCACACACCAATCAGTGTGAATTGATGGATTGCCATAGATACTGGACTTTAGGAATAAGCGCAATGAAAGTATCATTCCACCCTTTCTTTATTTCTCCCTGCCAAGAGAGAATATTGCATCTTTGATCTTGGCTACGAAGAACGAAGTAGCAAGGTCGTCATTCATCTGCTGGTGAATCACTGTGGGAAAGTCCTGCAAAAAAAAGAGAAATATGTTACTCCCATTTGCTCATGAAACCAAGAGGATAAAAAATGAGTAGCATGGTCCATCAATTCCCCAGACACATCAATCTATCTCCCATCAAGACTTTTCAATCTTCGAATAGTGTTTCTTTGCCTTCTTTGGATCGTCGAGAGATGGAAGAATCTTGTGATTCTATCTCCCTAGTGCAACCATTTGACTCTGGATCTTTAGGCCCAATGGATCTCTTCATATTTTTGAAGGGCTTCCAATTGGACATTTATGCTTTGACACTTTTCTTCTACATCAACACTCTAATCCCCATCTTACAGATAATTCACTTTCTGCAGTAAAACTTCAATCCTCCTAGGAATATCATGAAATTCCTTTCTAATCCACTTGGATAGATGCTTCTTACATAACAATAGCTTCTCATCAAAAGATCCATTGTTTCTTAACCATGTCTCATTAACCATCGCATTATACTGCTCATGCTCCATCCACCTTTCCTCAATCCGAAATAATGGCTTTTTGTACTTTTCCCAACATGGATAGAAACCATGGGCAATGATCAGATTCTATCCTTGTGTCATGTAGCAGAGTTGATTCTAGAAAGACTTCCCTCCACTCCACATTTGACAAATCTTGATTCAACCATTGTCTCATATGCAACCCTCCTGCTTGAGTTCTGGTCCAAGTAAATCTTGGACCATTGAATTCAAGGTCTACTAAACCATTCGAGAAGATGAAGTTGTTAAAGTCACAAACATTTCTTTGATTTGTGATCCTTCTCCCTTCCCTCTCATGTAAACCAATCATCGGCTCACCGCATTGAAATCATCAATCAACATCCATTTCTCTTAACCTTGCAGTTTTAGCATAGAGATTTTGTTCCATACCACACTTCGCTCACTAGCTTATGGAGCCCCATAGACACTAGTGAAATAGAAATCAGCTTATCCTTTAAAAAAAAACAGTGAATAAAGAGCTTCTCACTTTCAATAGATGTAACCTTGACATTCTCACACCACCATATTGTCAGGGGGGCTGACAATAATATGGAGATAAGGTCCTTTCTCCACAACACAGTTCTTCTCATTCACTACCATAATCTGGAGAGCAATATTCTGCAGTCCATCACTAGCTTCCTCCTCTGAGATAAGGGTCCTTTCTTCAGTTACATTCAATCTTGCTAGCCTCTTTATCGTTATAAGCCTTTCACTCCCAAGGTCATTGAGACCAAATGAAAATTTCGGAGCAGACATGCTTCCTTGAACTGGGGAGACATCAGCTTCAATTTCTCCTTTGGTCTTTTTCTGAAGCCTTCAGGCCCCTCTCCTCCAGGTTTTTTTTTTGCCTCTTTTATATTTCTCGGTTTGGTAACTATAAAACCTAAACTAGGTCAGACTATAAGGGGGATGAGGGGGATTGAGGGAAGCTTTGAAGAATTCTATCTTGATCGGGTTTAGGAAGTTGTGCAAAAACATTTGTGATTGAGGGAGCATCAATAGTGGTGAGAAGTTTGAACATATAGTCTGAGGATGAGTGCACTAAGTCAGCTTCAGATAAATCAGTGTGGTTCAGGGCAAGGTGTTTTAGAAAATCATGCTCAAAAGATTTTGGCTTGGAGGTAGTAGGCTTGTGTTGATCATTCATCTGGGATTCACGGTTTATCAAGAGACTAGAATTTTTGTCTTGGTTCTAAAGGGTTGGATTCTTGGCTGATGAGGTGGGATCAGAAAAGGTTTTGTTGACAGAAAACAGTGGCTTTTTCCCTTTTACCTGATGGTTTGGAATTCCATAGTGTTGCATTGATCTCTAGATCCGGATGACTTCCAGTATGTTCATATTGGGAACCAATCATTATGAAGCCTCTGTTGTTGCCACGGAGATCTTTATTCTCAATGTTCTTCGTCGCCTACGATGAAAAGATAGAGGGATAGAGAGGAAGAAGATCCACTTGCCGACATCGTCCAGATCCACTCGTTGTTGGATGAAAGATGTGAGTTTTCGAAATATTGGGGAAGCTATTTCAAAAATCCATATTTGTGAGTTTTTTAAAATCCCACATTTGTGAAGCCCTTCCCAAGCATGACATTTAGACAAAAATCTACTTTTTGTGAGATTGGATCCAAATCCCATCATCAAAATCCCAATCCAATCATCCCCTTGATCCATTTTGGACAGCTCTAGTGTTACGACCAAGTTTGCCACAATCATAACAAAAGTCAGGCAAGTTTTTTCATACTTGATTTCCACCTCATCAATATGTTATTTATCTCTACATTGAAACCCATATCGATAATCACCTCCATCAAATACAGTTGCCATAGTCCATTTTCTCACTTCTGATTTCTTCAATGGCATTCACATTAATAAATAGATTTCCAATGTTGAGAAGGTTCAATTCCCTCTATGTTTAGGGGCAAGCCCCCATATTTGGACTCCTACATTTGTTGTTGAGATTGCCACGCTCTCTGGTATTCTGAATATACTCCACTCCCTTAAGATTAAGTAAGTTTGGGGTATATGACATGGACTCTTCTTTTCCACCATCAACTTCTATGTTTCATCCAAGAAGGTAAAGAGATACCTATTAGATCTCAGTTCTTTTACCTTAACATCTCCTCTAAATCTTCATGCTCGCTTAACATTGTTTCAGATCTTATGGCAAGGGGTGATCTTGTCAAGAACGAGCCTACCAACCAAGGAAAGTTTGTGGCGTTTGGTAATAATTTCAGGATCATGGGTAAGGTTGAGGACATGATGAGTCACCATCAAGTTCTTGGGTTCGGTTAGTGAGATCTTAGTTCACCCTATTGAGGTCCGTTGTAGTAGGGGGTTTCGGGTGTAAAGGATTGGGTCTTGGGTAATGTAGGCAACGAGAATGGTCTCAACTTAGTTAGTTTCTCTCTGAGGTGATTGTGGGTGGTTGTTTATGAGATGTAGCACTGGGTGTGGGTAGTATTTTGGGTCTTTTTTGTGTGTGCGTTCATCTAGGGTATTTGTTTCACTATTGGTGAAGTAGGGGAAATGATATTTCAGCGGGTATAATGGAAAATTATATATAATAGAGAATGATATGGAAGAAATGCAACTCGAGAAGAAGAAATAAGGTAGTTTTTTGAGTTTTTCAGGATGAGAGATGAAACATCACTCAAGGATAGCAATAAATCTGGATTAGTTGGCTATGATTGGTGTAAATAGAGTAGTGAGATAGTTGGGTAGAAATGAATGAGGGTAGATTAGAGTAACATTGATGAAGGTAGGTAGGATTTGATGTAGTTGTAGGGGAAAGCAAGGTAAAGACCCACCCACATGTAGTTCCTATGTCTTCGGATAATCTAGATTTGCAAGATCCAGAAAGACTCCATAAAGAAGATGGTCATAAACTCCATTGAGGGGACAAATATGACTTCATTGATGAGAAAGCAAAGCTCTATCGATGAGAGAGGGGAGAGCTCCAACAGGGGGCACAACGCTTCTATTATGATATGTTAGGGATTAGGACTGTGCTCTTTACTTCCAACCTGGAGGAAAAGGAGCGGAACAAGAAAATGGAGTACTCGCAATTTCCTTTTCCCCTGGTCAGGACTCTCACAAAGCATGACAAATATTTGATCAAAATTAGTTATCTTCTCCACGGGAAATTAAATGGAGGTAATGACAACAAACTTGATCATGATGTTATGCTTTAGTTCAATGTTCTTCGGAAAGCTATAGAAACTGGTTTTGCCTCCAAAGGTCAAGCAATTTATGTGAAAGGTGGGTAGAGGGAACTTACATACACGGGCTCAAATCGCTAAGTTTATTCTGCGAGCCACAGATGAATCCCTTTTCCGTGACAACTATGAGAACCAAACCCATATTCTTCTAGGATACTCCTGGTCATTCATAATTTGGACAAAGAGCATGGTGGTTGGCTGCTTCATTGAGGGTGAATGTCTCTCTCTACCATGTGTGGTTGGAGAAGGTCTTTCAAAATTTCCCTCGAAGATGATGTTCAATGGTTCTGCACACTCCTCTAATTTGTATAGAGGGGGAGGGCGGGAAGAAACAACCATTGGTTCAAGATATCGAAGCTTGGAGAAGTTGAGATTTCTCAAAAAGCATCATGTTGGATATACGAGTACCTTGAGGCACAGAACATAGTGAATCCAAATTTGCATGTCCTTTCATTCATTGTCAACATTGGATAATCCACATATAGGTTCTTTCAATATGAGCTATGACACGGATTGATTATCAACCACGACATTTGCGTGGGGATAATTCGTGATGATGCTAGCAGATTCATTCCTAATTCACTAAAAGGGAGAAAGGAACTTGTAGTGTGGAAGAAGCAGAGGTGAGGGTCATGCTTCTGAGTAATCAAGAGGTGGAAATGGGAGTGATAACATGTAATTTATTCATTTCAAGGACACATTTCTTAGGCGTTGGATTATTATAATCATCATATTTTTTCCATTTTAGTTTGATTTTGACATTTGTGTTAAGTGTGCCTAATTGGTGAATATTCTAGGTTTTAGCATGATTTTGACCCTTTCTTATCCATTTGACTCGTAATTTCCTCATTTTTTATTTTCTTTTATGCTAGGTGTAGTTTCCCGACTAATTTTATATGTCCTACCATGTCAAGAAAGAAAAGAAGCAAGTTTTGGGTGAGTCGGAGGTCATTTGAGGCATGCAAAAAAAGGAGGAAATAGAAGAGGTCAATGCTAGGAGTAGATCTCTATCATGATCTTGATGGAATTCCGGCCCCCATGACATCATAAAAAAAGTTGGACAATTGGCTAGAGGACCAATGAGTATGAGACATAAGGAGCGAAAATCTCTATGCTTAAAGTCCTATTTCAAAATCATGCAAGGGAGGCTTCAAATGAACCGATGAAAGCATAAGGAAGAAGTATCGTGATGCTTCGTTCACTTGTCATCCGGTTTTCAGTGGTTGCTACAACAGAAAACAAATCTTAACGAAAATAGAGCTGTCATTTTTTGAGAAATAAAACCTAAAGAAAACTTGTTTACCTGAGAATTTTGGTAAGTTCTGAAACTGGGTTCTGAAAATAAAAACTTGTTTAGTTACTTCATTTTGTTTTTTGATACTTTCATTACCAACAATGAAACAAGTACTTATATCTAAGGTTCAAGAAGGCACTAGACATGCATTAGGGTCTTACCTACCCCTATGCTTTTTAAGCTATCATAATAATTTTATAGCACTTTTTTACGTAGCCTTAATATTAAATTATTAATTTATAGATTAGCTAACCCTCACCAATAAGTAAAAGATTTCATGATTTCATAGAAGATAAAAACATAGGCTTATCGAAATTAGAATCACAAGTTCACAAAAAATTGAACACAAGTTCTTGAAACATAAGATTATGGCAACAAGAATTTTGGGCAAAACTGGAGACAAGAAGCACCGCAGTCGTCCATGATGAATTTTGGAATAAGGGAGAAGTTGTTATAATACAGAGAATTGTCTTTCCTACTTCCATTTTCAATTCTCTCCTTATCTTCTCAATCCCTAATATCCTTCCCTAATCTCTGGTCCTTCAACAATTATCGATGAATGAGTAGTTGTCGATCTACTCTTTGTCTAGCCACTTGTGATGTTTTTGTTCCCCCTTCCTTTCTCTTAGATAATTATAAAATGAAAGAAAAATATAAAATTGAAAACCTAAATAGTGCAAAAAATCATTAGGTGACATGTTTGTTAACGTAAAATGGTAGAAGAGCATAAATTACTATTAACCTTTTAATATTTGAGGTTGCACTATTATTATTTTTATAATAATTTAAAGGCAAAATACAGTTGTATATCCACAACTATCACGTTTGTGACAAATATATCCACAACTATCGAAATACACGAAATATCTAAAAATCAGAAGGTTGTGTGACAAATCTATCAACTTCCGTCTGAAACTATAACGGTGTTAGTGACGTCGTCAGATCGGTTAGCAATATGCTGATTAGGACACCAATTCAGCGCACACATCATCGACAAGTCAGCACCAAGTGACACGTCATATTTACTTATAAATATTTACAGATAAAAAATTAATAAAAAATAAAAAAATTGCTTCTCTGCCGCAGACCCTTCCCCTTCTTCCCACACTCCGCCCCTCATCCCTCTTCCACCGCCATTCCACCCACCTCCACCCCTCCTCCCTCTTCCACGATCATTCCACCCACCCCCTCAACTTCCTCCCATCTCCGCCCCTTCTCCCTCTTCCACCGCCATTCCAAACCCACCCACCACACCCCCCCGCCCGACCTCCCTCCGCCATCTATTCATCTCTGCCAACTCCCACTGCATCCAAAGAAAAATAAAAAAAATTATAAGTGCTGCGCCACCATCGATACATTTGTCGTTGTTGGGTCGCCGTCCAGCCATCGAAGCTCGCGCGCATCTCCGTACAGCCAGATCTCCGTAAACCCACTTCCCTTATTTAACCCCGTCGGGCTCTTCCCCCCTTTCCCCAATCTAAAAAAAAATTATGGTTCATCATACTCGTTAGCTGCGTGACATTCACCGATCAGAACCAACCCACCATTATGCACGTCAGCGTCGACGGCGGGAACAGATTCGATTCGTCATTACCACGAGCCTACTTCTGGTTCTTTGTCCATGCCATGGTGGTGGCTTTGTCGGCGGAGTTGCTGGAGCGAACGCCATGCGTGTGAAGATTTGCTGGAGGGTATATTGATGTCCAGTGATGTTGGAGGCTCGAACAAGGAGTAAAAGAAAGAAATAATCTAAATGAGAGATTCCAAAAATCAAATTGAATTGATGCAGCTGGAAACCTAATAAAAACCAGAGATTCCCGAAAGGCAATTTAATGGGTGGAATCAAATTCAGGAAGCGAAGAAGACTTGCTGGAAACCACCATCGCCGTCACAAATCGCTTCTTCCTTCTCAGTCCGTCGCCGCGAGTAGGAGGGAGTCGACCACCACAACGTACACCACCAAATCTTCCTCCTCCACTTTCGAATATGACCGAGATCGACAGTGACGGCAAACCCAAGAGCAAGAGAGCCATCGGTTGCTTGTTCTTCATCACTTCATGGTTGTTGTTCTCCTGCAGCTTCTTCGCTGGTTGATTTTCCATGGCTGCAGTGACGAATCGGGAGAGTTTGAGAAGAAAGCTATTGGGAAGGAAGATTTGGGCGAAACCAATGTCGCAATTATTAGTCTTTTCGTGTTTTATATTTTTTTAATCCACGTGGATTCATAGGGACAAATATCACCAACTAAGCATTCCCTGTTAGTCCAGTCACTCTGTTAACTGACACTGTTAACGTGGACGGAAATGGGTATTTCGTGTATTTCGATAGATGTGGATATGTTTCTCACAAACCTGATAATTGTGGATATGGAAGTGTATTTTGCCTAATTTAAAAGAAGCTTCATAAACTATTCATAATAAAAGTGTGGTAATCAGATTACGGCATAATCTTCTTGCTCCCAATTTTTTTTTCATGATTATAGATATCTTAATAGGTTTTCATTTTCTGTGTTTCAGTTTCACAGTTAAAATTATCAACTATACAATTTTTTTTAAGTTTTATTTCTCGAAAATGATGACTTCCTGGTGCTCAAGTTTTGTTCATATATATATATATATTAAAGGCAACATACACTTTCATAGCCATAACTAATCGTGTTGTGACAAATATAGCCGAATTTTGAAAAATACACTCGTATAGCCATTCCGTCCAAAACTTTAACGGAAATCTCACAACTGTTGACTGGACTAACGGATGTTTGCAACGTGGCCTAGGTAATCTATGTGGCAGTACAGGTGGAAAGAGTTTAAAGAAAGATGAATTAAAAATAAAAGAAAATTGAAATAAAAAAGGAAGATGAATTAAAAACCCTTCCTCTACATATTCCCCGACCTTCCATTCCTCTTCTTCATACATCCTGGCAGATCGACGAACCCAACGACCTTAAAACACCACCATCCCCTCCATCGATCAACCCCTTCATACACTCCATATCACCCTTAACTTCCTTCCGTCAATTTCCCTCCGACGCAAGGCCAACAACAATCATCCCACTCCCGGTACGGCCAGCAAACGCCGTTGCCGATGAATCCTGATTCTCCAATCGGACTCATTCTTATCCCCCCCACAAAATAAATGAATCAGCTCCTCCAATCGGACTCATTTCTTATCCCACTCCCGGTACGGCCAGCCCACCGGTGTCACAAGCTTCCTCCGCTCATCCCCTAAAAAATCCCTAATTTCTCAAAGGAATTGTTCTCTTAGAATCAATTGAAACAAATCTCTCCAAATCGATCCCTCTCACTGCATTATCCCATCTCCCACAACACACCGAGAAAAAAGAAGGCGAAAACAAGAAAGTCATCACCCATGGCCGCTGTAGCTGCTGCTCTCTTCTTCCTGGTCCCGATTCGTCGGTCGACGACCTTCGCAGGGAGTTCGTCGGATTGGTGTACGGGCAGATGGCGTTGGTGTGGGGGTGGAACGGGAACGGGACGGCCCCGTGGGGATGCTGCTCGGGAAAGAGAGGGGGCTTTGAAGGGTGGAGGAAGGGGTCATGAATTTGGATCTGGTGGAGGGGAATTTGGAAAGGCAAGCGACTGGGAAAGACAAATAGTGGGAAAGCGATTTGGGGCAGGGTCGCAGGGATGAAGGAATAGAGAGAGAGAGAAAAAAAAAACTAAAATGATTTTTTCCTTTCTAATTTTTTATTTTAGTAAAATTATTTTTTAATTACTTTTAATATGAGGTGGCATGAAGATGTCCAGTTGGTGATGATGTGTCATCCAGGTGGCATCCACCTCAGCGACACGCAGAGGTTATTAACTACGTTTGTGATGGCGTTAAAGTTTGTAAGGAAAATGGCTAAAGTTGTCAAGCAAGTTTGAAAAAGTGGCTATACAAGTGTATTTTTCAGAATTTGGCTATATTTGTCACAACGCAAAAAGTTATGGCTATGAAAATGTATTTTGCCTATATTAAAAAAAAGAATGATTCCTAAACATTCTAGAAGCTTGGATTCCGTAAAATCAATCCCATCACAATCCCTACATAATTTCGGTATCTCAATCCCAATATTTCGGTATTCCAATCGGTACTTTGGTATCCCAATCGGTATTATCGAATACGAAATTAATTACATTTGCAATCAATAATTAAATATGCAAATTATATTTGTTTGTTTACTTTAGGGCAAAGAGACTAAGCAAAGAGTCTTGAGTTTACCTAGAGGTAGGACATGGATAAGGAGAATGTAGGAGAGGTGACACCTCAAATTCTTGTCATTGTTAATCTTTAGTTTGACCAATTGGAGTCCGAGAGACGACTAATACTAGTGTTTGCTTTTAGGTGTTATGAAAATAACAAGAGATTAGGTGAGAGACGAGAGTGATTAAAACTGGAAAGTCAAAATTGAGTTGGATGGAAGCTTCTAAGTTGTGAAAGAGTGAGGAATGACAAAATGTTGTGTGCTCTATTTCATTAATTTTTTAATTTTTGGTATTTCTCGATATTTTGCTATATACCGATCTCAATCTCGTAATCCCTAATACCGAATAGCACTCAAAATGAATCTCAATCCCTAAAAAATAAGCCGGTATTCGATAATATCAAATAGTGATAAATTCGATACGGTATTCGATATATCCCAAATATCAGTGCCAAACTTCTAGCTCTAGTTGGATTAGGAATGATTTAAAAAGACAACCAAGGAAAAAATAAATAGGTGGATTTCAATGATAAACATTCCGAAGTTTGGGGACCAAAAGGTAATGTAATTTCATTTTGCTATGACCAAAATGAATCAACGGTGGAGCTAAGGGGTTGTTTGGATGGGTGATTGGGTAATGAGTTATTTAATAGTACAAGAGAATTACGTCAAAATTAAAAATTAAAAAAAACTGGGGAAACAATGGGCGTGGCAAAATGAGTAAATGCACAAGAAGAAACAGCGGTAGAGATCAACACAGATCAAAAACTTCTTCAAGCACCTCGTTCCAATCGCAATCAATCCCATCGATCCATTGATCTACCTCTCGCCGGCGAGGTGTTTAAACTTCCGGCCGCCGCTCCGTTTTCCAAAATATCGAAATTGCGGGAAGAGATTAGGTTGATTTGAATGCCTTGGGAGACTTTCAGATAATTCTGCCAACAGCTTTAGGGCAATCGCAGGAAGCTAGAGGGAAAAGCCGCAATTGATCGAGTTCAAGGTGGGCTCAGAATGGACGGCATAATGAGCAAGCTGAGGAACTTAGATGCGTACCCGAAAATCAATGAGGATTTCTACAGTCGTACCCTTTCCGGCGGCCTTATCACCATCGCCTCATCTGTTCTCATGCTTCTCCTCTTCATAACCGAGCTTCGTGAGTTCAGCCTGCCTTTTATTTGCTTCTTCTTTTGAAGATTACTCATCGGCGATCCTCAATTCGCATGCTTTCGTAGCTTAGAGAATATTGTTGCGGTTTGTATCTCGGTTGCAATCATGCTTCTGCAAATGGGCGGCAGAAACTAGTTGACTTGACCTTCTGGGACTCCATTTTGGGGGTTTTAAGCGCTAAAAAGATTGGAATGATTTTGTTTGGCAATGCACATTTGCTTTAGATGTAGTAAGACCTCCGATTTTCGCTTATAAATTGTTAGTATGGCTCGTATCAAGAACCTGTAAATGCCAGCATGGTCTTGTTTCTGTGATCTCGTCCTGGATTTCTTTTCTGTCTATTAGGAATGGGTTTCAATCTTCGGTCGTCTAAATGTGCTTTGATGAATTCGAAAAGTATTATGCTTGTACAGTTGTACTCCACATTGACATGGGCTAATCCATCAATTGTTACCAGTGGCACCAGTTCAGAATGATTTAGGGGCACTGTTACTTGTTCCACTGGCTGCAGTTTTTTGGATTGAGTGATTATAGGCAAAAAAAAAAAAAGGAATCTTTAATATGATGCCTTCTGGATATGCAGCGCGAGTTCGTTGAGCTATGCTTGTGTTTTTAATTATGGGTAGGAGTGTGAAGTAACCTTCTGTAATCTGTTCTGCTGCTTTGATTGTTGGCCGAAGTCTATGATGACTATTTTATGAATGAGCCTTCTTCTACATAAATAGGGGTTCTTTTTTGTATTCGAGTATGGTATATTTTACTCTATCAGACTGATGCCTTGTAGAGTTTGTGAAAAGTTCATTGAAGCTACAGTTCTATGTTAGGATTTCATATAATCTTTTCATGCCCTGTTTCTTTCTGGCCATTGTTATTGACTTTGAATTAACCTTAGTCTAGGAAACTGCAAACTCTTTCATCCTTATTGTTCTGCTAGGAGATAGGAAGCGTTTCTTCTTGATAGTCTCAATGGTTGTATTGGCTATCTGCTAGTTGAAGTTGTACGTTGTCGATGTTAATGTGTTTGTAATCATCATAACTGAATAAAACTCATTTTTCGTTTCTGTAACCATCTTCATGGACTGTGAGCCTAATACTATACAGTGTTTTTTTCTTCTCAGTTCCAGAAATGGTTTGCGTTACTTTTGATTGTTAACTAGTCTAGCATCTTTTACAGGATTGTATTTGCATGCTGTCACCGAGACAAAGCTCATGGTCGATACTTCAAGAGGAGAAACTCTCCGTATCAATGTAATTTCTTTCTTTCTTTAACTATTAACTGTTAAGGAACTGATTTGTTCATTCAACATGTTGGATGTTTATTCGTCCTGTATTGTACTTTTCAATTTTCGCAAAACATACACTGGTACTTTTCGTGAAGTAGTATCTGTTGTCAAAATATCTTGTTTTTTACTTGCCAAAGTATCTCACTTGTTTATCATAATCCTGAAACTTTCAGTTTGATGTCACTTTTCCTGCCCTGCCATGCTCTATTCTAAGTCTTGATGCCATGGACATAAGTGGAGAGCAACATCTTGATGTGGTAAGTAACTGAACCTCTAGAACTTCTGGCGTGGTGATCTGGTTAGATATGGCACAAACACTATGTCTTGAGCTATCATTCCCAAGCCAATGGTGTCCTAATTTTCAATTTTCTGCAGAAACATGACATTATTAAGAAGAGACTTGACTCTCGCGGCAATGTAATAGAATCACGTCCGGATGGAATTGGTGCTCCTAAGGTTGGTAGTCTCATATATACATGTATCTTTAATATCTTTATATGGACATAAGTCACAATCCAGAGCACTTTCTTGCTAATTTGGATGTGTTCGTTAGACTTGTTTAGCATGTAGAGATTAAACCATGTGTTCCTGTCCCCTTTTACATGTCTGTTTTTGATTGGGTATTATTGCTCTCTGCAGATTGAAAAACCTTTGCAGAAGCATGGTGGGAGGCTTGAGCACAACGAAACTTATTGTGGTTCATGCTTTGGTGCTGAAGAGGTAATCATTGATATCCTAAGTATTAGAAATAGATACTTCATCAATCATTCATCTCTTCTAGGTGACTTGTATTAAGAGTTACCATTATCTTACATGTGCTTCAAGCGTTACTTGGAAGCCGCAATATGTTGCACCTGGCTTTCGTGCCTCCCTGCAACCTAGGAAAAAATCCTTCATCTGGGGACTCTCCGAATCTACGCAGACTTTATGCTTAATCGTTGTCTGCAGACTTTTATGCTTAAGTGTTGTCTGCATTTTAGAAGCCTCTTCAATTACCACTCTATAAGCATCTACATATCTAGTGTTACTATCCTGTCTTCGTGTGCTTATTCTGAGAACATATCCTGAACATGTCAAGTCCCGTTTGATTTTGCATATCATATGTGCTCTTAAACTACTTCTAACTCTCATGTTGCAGTCAGACGACCATTGCTGTAATAACTGTGAGGACGTTCGTGAAGCATATCGAAAGAAGGGCTGGGCGCTGTCAAATCCAGATTTGGTTGACCAGGTGTGTTTGTTAGTAACTTTCTGGAATAATTCATCTAGAGAATCCACATTCAACTTATGCGCAGTATTCGTTTCTTTATTCTTTCAACGCTTAGAACTAGTGTCTTATATATGCTCCACATAGAAACCAACAAGAAAAACTAGTTCTGTATTTCCATTTCAAGTTCAAATACATGTGTGACATATCTCGTCGAAATCCTAAACTAGGATTACTGTTATTTTGTGTGATTTTTATTACTCTTCCTACTTGTTTAGCATCTTAATGTTCCCTGAATCCCTGTCAGCTGTGTTATTGTGTTTTCATCCTGGTATTCCAACAAAATGCTTCATTATTATGTGCTAGGTTTTGTTTTGAGTAGTGGAGTCATGACTCATGACTAGCTGCCTTCTAAATTTATTGATTATTAGTTAGAGTTGTGTGCATATATGTGGCAGTCACCCGTAAAAGTTGCTTGGGAGTTTGTTTCATGGAAGGACTAAACTCCTCTAAGCTTTTTTCTCCGTTATTAGCAATTGGAGATTCTGGGATCCTCTTTAGAAATGAGCTCTACCCACTGCCATCAGAGCTAGGAAGAAAAGACTACCTTCAGTAATACCATGTACCATCACAGCCATGTCAACGGAGCCTGTATCAAATTCTTATGTTGTCTTGTTAAGATGAATTAATGTGTTCAAGGAGAGAAACCCTTGATTGAACTGTCTTGGGCCTGCCCAGCTCTTTATCTGTCGCAAAGAATGGTACTAGTGAGTATTCTTGTTTGGCAATACCTGTGTTACTTAACCCTAGTATGCAAACAAAGTGCCAACATGTCATGTTTGTGAATGTTTCTGGATGATTTGTGTGGCTAATTTTGTTTCATGTTAGAGCAGCCAGCTATTAATGTCGTTAACAGGAAGAATTCCACCTCGTGTTTTGCTTGTGATCTCAGTGTAAAAGAGAAGGTTTTCTTCAGAGAATAAAAGAGGAAGAAGGTGAAGGATGCAATGTGTATGGATTTCTGGAGGTTAATAAGGTGGCTGGTAATTTCCATTTCGCACCAGGGAAGAGTTTTCAACAATCAGGAGTTCATGTTCATGATCTCATGGCATTTCAGAAAGACACTTTCAATGTAAGTCAAAATTCTGCACTTAGTTTCTCTTTTATCCATGTAACTAGAAGGGTATCACTTGAAATTGTCCTCGTCCTTGTCCTTGAGCAAGCTTTATTCATTCGCTAAGTTGATTTACACATTTCTGAAAATCTGCGCAGGTTAGTCACCATATCAATAGGCTTAGTTTTGGAGAATATTTTCCTGGGGTTGTGAATCCTCTTGATGGGTAATGAGAGTTCTTCTGCCTTGGTTCTTTTCTCTTATTGTTCCAAAAGTTTGGTTTCTTATTCACCACCTTACCCTTTTTGTTTTCTGGAATTTTCTGAGCCAACATGTTGAATTTATTTTCAGTGTACACTGGAATCAAGAATCCCCAAGTGGGATGTACCAGTATTTCATCAAGGTTTTTGTTTCGTAACCCTGTATAGCTAGCTACCTTTTCTTTTGCCCCTACTTTGCAATGAATTACTTCCCTTGTTCCGTGTTTACATTATAGGTCGTACCTACTGTATACACTGATGTCGGTGGCCACACTATCCAATCCAATCAGGTATCTTCACTGTCCAAAGGATATTTACTTCATTCATATATTTCTCAGCATCAAATTAACGTACTTGTTTTGTTTCAGTTTTCTGTAACTGAGCATTTTAGGAGTGCAGAAGCTGGTCTTCTTCAGTCCCTACCTGGAGTGTTCTTCTTCTATGATCTATCTCCAATTAAGGTATAGCTTTCCTTCTGCACATATGGTAGTACTTTCCATTTTATCCTAGGGTCATCCAATCGTTAAATTTGGTACACCTAACCATATCCACCTTTCCCTTTACCTCTTAAAGGTTACATTCATGGAGGAGCACGTCTCATTCTTGCATTTCTTAACCAATGTTTGCGCTATAGTTGGAGGTAATTAAGAACCGTTTCCCCCACACAGAACATTTCCACAGTTTCTCTATCAAAAGCGGATTTTCGATGCTAACGAATTTTTCCTTTTTTCAGGGGTTTTCACGGTTTCTGGGATATTGGATTCATTTATCTACCACAGTCAAAAGGCAATCAAGAAGAAGATGGAGCTTGGTAAATTTAGCTGATAGCATCATTGTTGTCTTAGTGATGCGCGCTGAATGGTGTTCGGTGGGTTCTTCGCCTATGCCAGCAATTGCCTAATCTGGGGGAGAAAAGTTTCTGAGGGTTGAGAAAAAGCTCCAAATTGAAATGAAGTGCTGCTGGCGATTGTTTGGAACAGGTCCAAGTGTAATTGTGTATTTATTCTGTTCAGCTGGTCGATTCATACTTTGAGAGAGATGGCGACGGACTGAAATGCCTCCATAGTTTTTCCGTTACAGTTTTGTTTGTAAGACAGTAATAGACACAGAGAAAGGCAGGGATATAGCAATTCGCTCCACTAATTGACGATGGATGGGCGCTTCATTTACTTGAGCAAAAGCAAGTTGGAAACAATTTCCATGGCGAGGATAAGAAATTGAAATGTCTGGTAGACATTGGCATCACTCTTTTGCAGGGCACTTGACTTGTCCGACCTGTCTTTGAATGGTCAACTTGCACAACTAATCCCCACTTGATTCTGTCTGATTGTCTCTGAAGGATCAATGTGTATAATTGATCTGACTTGTCCCACCCTGTTTTCTTTTTGACGTTGTCTGACCCTCTATGATCAGGGTGCATCGAGTCAGCGCAAGTTGGGTTAGTGAGTCAGCTCAATAAATTTTCTAAAAATACATTTTGGTATCCATATTTATTTTTAAATACAATTAGCACCTATACTTAATTTTTTTATAGGCCTAGATATTTTGGAGGAAAAATGTTTACTTTTATATTTTTAAACTTGTATTATAGTACCTAAACTTTTAAAACTTTACAAATAGATCCAATGTGTTGGTATGAAGAATTTCATATCAGTAGTTGTTGCTATGGGTCACAAGGTCAAAATGTGATCTAGCCCTAAGTTGACTCGACCGTACCTGAACCTTACAGGTTCAAGATAACCAGATCCTAAACTGATCCTGTAGACAAACTCACCTAGCTCTGCCTCCAAGGTCGGGGCGTGTCGAGGCTGGTCTTTGGGTCTTTAACATCAAGCTTACACCCCTATCGTTTTGTTCCCAATTTTCTTGTGTCTTGTACCTCCTCGACTTGCACCCTCCCTGTTGCTAAACATAGTGGTAGTCTTTAAGTGATGTGATAACTGAAGGGTTTGCACCTAATCCACTGACTCATTTGGTACTCTCTATTACCTCGATTTTGAGTGTCCTTAAAACTTCTAGGGGTTTTCAACTTCACACATAGAAACAATCAGTAATCAATAGGTTGAAGGTAAGATAACCTATCATTGTAGTAAATCAATGATTCCGACATTCAAATTCGGGTTGATCCGTCTAGGTTAATTCTAAAATTTATTTTTTGACTTGATTTTACTTTTCGTTATCTTTCGGCCTCTACAACAATATATTAAAAGATATTTGTTCAAACTTAGGTCAAATAATTCGTGGGCTTGGGCCCAGCGTTCCCGCTTTGGAGCGGCAATCCGCGAATTTGGAGAGAAGCGCACAAAAATCGCGAATTATATTTGTTGAGAGCGCGGATTTTATTTGGAAAAACGCGACCTCAACTGAAATTGTCCAATTGACCTGCTCGGCGATCGCCTTCTCACCCCTTCTTCCCAACCTTTCGACCTTCCCTCTTCGATTCCATCTCCAGCACACACAGGAATTCAGAACCCACAACTCAATTATGCTTCCCCATTCTAAGATTCCACTTGAGTGTAGGATTAGATTGCAGCAGCTTGTCGGCAGAGTGACGGATGTGTTGCTGATGTAATTGGCGCAGGGGAGTAGTTTCGAGGCGCACGACGGGGTGTTGCTGTCATCGCCCTGTGCTTCGGTGACTGTGGTTTCGGTGGTGAGAGGAGGAAAACTGTTATAATCACCGCGGCCGCCGATAATTCTTCCCTAATTGATCTCCAATCCCATCAATATTTAGTCACCCAGGTCTTAATTAGGTCATGCGCTCTAGCATCAACGTCGATACCAACTCTTGCAGCAAAGTCACGATCGGAGGAGCAGGTTCCTTCTTGTGTTCGTCTTTGGAAGATGGGCGAGAAAGATAGACGGAAAGGAGAGAGAGAGAGACTAGAGAGAGGGGAGTGGAAGAAAAATCAAAATGTATTTTTGTTATCCCGAGAGGCTATGCGAGTAAAGAGTAGGGTAATTTTAATATTAGGATATTAAATTAAATATTATATTATGCTAATTTGGTAAACTAACTATTTCTTTAATAGAAGTTATAGCTATAGTATTTCATAAAATTTTGTTTACTATATCTTAAGTCTCATCATTAATATATAATAAAATAAAATAATATTAACACTCTTTTCACGCTCTCAATATTGAATTCTTGAAAAAATCAACGTTCCCACACTCTCGCTCCACGAACTGATTACTAAGTTCAAACATATAGAACACTTCCGTGCATTGAAATTCAAACCACTCATCAATAACAATTATGTGCTATAGATATTTTTCGGTTGTTCATGATTTTGTATATGATTCGCCCATGTGAATGGAAACTTTTAGGTCCCATCTGCAAATCCTATTCCTAGTAGGACAAGAAATCATTGTCAGATTGGTGATTCGGTACAAAAGGCACTATTCTAGCATGGTTTGAGATCCTAATTGGAGTAGGATAGTAAAGCCTTCTTTTTTCTCATTGCAGAGAGTAGAGACCCTCTAAAAGTATGACTTAATAAAGATATTATGACTCTTGGTGTATTTAATTTATGAAGGCATATTGTAATTGATTAATTGGAATATGTATCTTAATATGAGCTCAGGTACTCGAAAAACAACATATAATAGTAGTTCACATGCCTATGTTGCTAAACATAGTGGTAGTCTTTATGAAGACATTTTTGGAATTGATTGCAGGTAGCTCCCAGGTTTAGTAGGCCCTATTGTCACAAAGTGACACGTGGGACAGAGATTCTTAGGTAATAAAAAAAATAGTAGTTAATATCAACTAAGCATATGATTATGAAGGCTCCAGATACCGTCAGTAACCCCTGGTTACTGATCAATGAGTAACCAAATTTTAAAACAAGTGAGAAATCGTTCGTTAAAAATAATGGATGGAAAATAAAAGGTTTTCCAAGAGAGAGAAAGGGCGTTGATGTAGCGGATGGTGATTGAATTATTTATAGTTACTCACCACAAGATTATGTATATGAACTACTCCCGATTATGAAACATAAAAAGCGAACAGGGTAATTAGCAAAAATTGGTAATTCAAGGGTTGTCATTACCTACTTGCTTAACATACAAGAATACAAGCTAGAAAATATATGAATCAATACTAAAGTATATAAACAATTTTATATAATTGTACAGGCTAATATTACAAAGTATATAAACCAGAGGGTAAAAGTAAACAAACCAAATAATTTAAAGTATACAAGTTAGATTATAAAAGTATACAAATTAATATTTCAATGTATGCAACCCAGGTAATAAAAGTATACAAATACATAGCACATCGTGCATAAAAAAACATTACAAAAACTACTACTCACATTACAAACCAATTATTATACAAATATACAAATCAAATCGTAAAGGTACCCAAATAATATTACAAAGTATACAAATCAAACTGACATTGTATACAAAGCATACTAACGGTATAAAATATTCACTACTTACACTGCAAACAAACAGTACAAACCAATAATACAAAGTATGTGTACTGAGTATATAAACCACATAAGTATCCAAATCTGACTAACATTTTTTTATTTAAATATTATCCTCAATACATATGTTGTGTTGTGTGAATATATCTACATTGTATGTAAGAAATCACGAATTACATGTTGTAAATATATCGAGATTAAGTCTTAATGAATGGAAGTAAAACAATAAGTAGAGTTCGTATACAAAAAAAAAAATCATAAATTTCTTTTTTTTTTTTTAGAGGTTAGAAAAACAAAAATATATAATGACCTGCTGACGAAAAGGGCTGTCACCGTGCTTGTACGGCACTACCATACCATCCCCCAGGTTTTAGACTTTCCCAGCCCAAGGTTTATAAAAGTCACCATAAAATTAATGGTGGAATGGAATGCGGCTGATTCAGATGGGCCGTGGTGGCCCAGCTGTTGATTTACGCGTGCCTCTCTTCTCTCTCAAATCTCAATTCAATTCTCGCATTATCATTGGTGTCTGGAGGAGGACATGCAAGTTGCAACCAAGGAAGGCCAAGTGAGTCCCCCAAAAGCCTTGGATTTAGGGACACTACTGCCTCTTTGACGATTTTCAAAGCCCTAAAGGTTTAGGGACGGACGTTCATTTCATTTGGCATACGGAGTTAGCGTGGGGGTAGATTAGGCTGTGTTTTTGTTTGTGTCTAATATTACGGCTAGCACGGTTAATGAAGTTCTCGTAGTTCGTTGGTTTGGTTGCTCACGAATAAGTTGCATCTCCCTTTGTACCTACCTCGTTCGTTTTGTGATAATCAGGTCGCACATCTCTGTCAATCCGCGGTGTTTTCACGAATTCGCTAAGCATGTGTGAGACATATACTACTATTTCGTTCACGAGCATGTTGTAGCTCGTGATTATCTTGGGATGGGATTAGGTGCTAACCCTTATAGGGGTTAGCACCGTGATAACTAGCAAAAATCACTACGGATTATTATAAAATCAATACAACATCTAAGCTAAATCACTACTAATTCAAACTAGTAGTAGTTTTTCCCTTGGTTAGGACGGTGCTAACTATTGTACAATTAGCACCGTAGCCGTTCCCGATTATCTTGCCTTGAAAAAAATCAGTACACAATTCTAGGTTGCGAATTTTTTTTTTTTATCAATTTCGTTTCCTAATGGGCAGGGTGAATGTTTGTAATCTCCACCGTCCAATTTGAAGGCGTGCCACTGATTGTACCGGGTTCAACCGGTACCGGTTATAAAACCGGCGTGACACCATTGATATGACCGGCATGATCGATATACGAATATATAAGTAAAATGACATTATTTTAGAGAATTTAATTGATAAAAATTATTTTATTATTTATTTTATGAGTATAAAAGTTAAATATTGATGTTATTTGTTGGATTCAAATATAAATGTTTAGGTATTGATGTTAAATGTCATGTTTAAATATGAGTATGTATAATTTTTTTTGTAATATTGACCGGCATGAACCGGCACAAACTGATATGTGCCACCGGTTGAACCATTCTACTTGCTAAACCAGCACACTGGCATAAACCGGTTTGACAACCTTGGTACGTACTAACTGGAGTAATTTTAAGAGAAACAAAAAACGTGAAGGTGAAATAATGGTAAAAAAGAAGTGATATAGGCCAGCAGAGGTAGATGGTGCTCTACGATCTAGCAGTCCGTGGTTCAAATTATATTTTGGTTTCGTGAGTAATTTAAATGCAACTACATAAACTAAGTTATTCAACTTGTAATTGCTATGTTTTAATGAATGATTAAATTTGAACCGGTAGTCTAATCATTTATTGAAAATACGATATGCAGTAGATTTGGGGGTTGTGTGAAGGTAGAGGTTGTCCAAATTGAAGTATTTAATCAATTTGTAGTATTGTAATTTGATGTGTTGATGAAATGTATGAATTTGAAAAATGCCTTGTTTAGAGGTTTACATTGTGCTTTGTTATAAATAAATAAATAGATAAATAAAAATAGAGGGTAGACAAATCCCTTGGTCACAATCTCACCTTTTGTTAGAGATCGATTGAGTGATTGTGGATAGGTTCACAAAAAAGTAATACTTGTATTATGTCACAAATTTAACCAAAAAACGACTTAATCTTAATCTTGATATTACATCCATTAGCTAAATACAAACGAATACCTTTGGATTTGTTGGTACTCGGCATCTGCGGAAGCAAACGAAGGTGAGAGTTACGAGAATCACAGTTCAAAATGAATATATCGCAACGCATAGAAACGGTCCAACCTAGTTTTCTGGGCAGTCTGTTTCAACGTCTGTCTGTCCGTTTTTGGTCTATGGATGGCCAAACCCGTGGACGGAAGCGCTAGTTGGATTTTGGCCTACTCCCGTTACAATATGGTTCCAGAATCTTCAAGAAAACTCCACATTCAGAAAGAAAGAAAGAAGAGGACACCTCACCATACGATGGGCCCCACCGGCCACAACTCTGAGTCACCACCACACCAATCGTACATAGCCCATCCAACGGCTTCAACTACATCAAAACTTAACTTTTAAACTCATAAAAAAATTCCATAAAAAAATAATAAATTGATTTTTATCAACTAAATTTACTAAGATAAAATCATTTTACTTAGAGATTCGTATATCGATCATGCCGGTTTTATAACCGATACCGGTTGAACCAGTGATACACCGGCCGGCCCGACAACCATGGTTATGAGACTTAAAAGGACCCTGCCAGTTTACCAAACCTATCATTTCCTCAACAACATTTTTAACCCGTGGATAAAATAGTGTTTGGTTAGTTTGATTTGATTAATTCATTTAATTGGTCTCATTTGGTTAATAAATATTGAATTATTATTATTATTATTATTTTTTTTTTTGTTAAAGGAGTTTAATGCATTATGCATGGTATGAGTATGACCCAACTCGAAATTGATAGATTGCCTTGTTGATATCTTTCTGGCTTATCGAAATTCAATTTCTCGCTAACAAAATTAATGTCAAATGAGACGACTTCCTCTAAACTCCTCCTCTGTGGAGTCTTATCATCAAACCTCTTATATGGAAAGGATGAGCAGGTTAGGCCGAAGGCCACAATCTTATATTAGTTGGAACCTTTGACCCATAATAACAATTATAATTATTAACTCTTCATTCTATTTTGTAAAAGTTTATTAAGCAATGATTTTTCTATCATATTACGGATTGATGCATTAGAAATAAGAATTTATTCATGTAATTTGGTTAATACCACAAACCTAATCATTTACTAATAATTTACGGTCCAAATCGGTATAAAGCGATTTTATTTACACAAAGGTCTCGAAAAGATTCTCAATGGTAGTAAGCCGAGATATTTTCATGGTCCATGAAACCGTACCGGAGACCATATCGGGAAAGTCAGAAGTAAGGTACTTTTAGATAAAACCGTGGTTTAATGTTCAACCATTATACCGGTAAATACCGCCTACCGGTTTAGCCTGCAATACTCGTATTTCGTGATTGAACTTCCGGTACGGTTTCATGGACACTGGATAATTTAAGACAATAGGTGTTATGAATAATCCTCCTCATGGTTACATTACATCACTGCTGCTATACTATAAACACCTACATTGGAACTTTCTGGATCATACAACAAATTACAAAACTAACCAAGAGAACGAAAAAGTCTTCGTGGTTGGGGGCTAACAAAAAACCCAGCCCGCGCCACCAGACCTTCCAATTTACATAACCAAACCCTAATCAAAATTACACTACTACTCCATAACTGCCTCTCTGCAACTGTCAAAAAACTCCATTGCAGATGCCCACTACTTACTTCCTGAAAAGTTATACAAAGGAAAATATTAAGACTTGTATCATAAAATGGAAGCCCAATCGATCTCGTAAGAAGGGCACTTCTCCAAATTGAAGTTCCCAGTGTCATAATCCAACGGCGCCTCTTCGAGCTCCGGAAACGTCAGATCTGATAGAGGTGACGATGATCCTCCTGACCCATCGCTTTCCGTCGCCACAGGAGACACCTTCTCCTCCTTCACCACTGCGGCCGCAGCCGCTGCAGCCTTCTTTGCAGCTGCTGCCGTCGAGGGTTTCTTCTTCTTCCCTCCTTTCCCGCCGTTCTCCGCCAAGCTCTGGCAAATCGCTTCGAGCTTGGCGTCGACGGAGGAATGGAGGGGCTTGTACTCGCCGAACTTGCCCTCGACGTGGGAGCCCTGGTGCCGGAGGCTGGGGAAATTCAGCCTGGCGAAGTCGCCGCGGAGCTTGAACGCCGCCTTGTCGTAAGCCAAGGCGGCTTCCTCGGCGGTATCGAACGTCCCGAGCCAGAGGCGCGTCCTGTTTCGAGGGAGACGGATCTCGGCGACCCATTTCCCCCAATGCCTCTGCCTCACTCCCCGATAGAGCTTCATGGGCTTCATCGGGACGGGCTTCGGCGCCAGGAAGCTGAGCGTGTTGTGCTGCTGCTGCTGCTGAACAGGGAAGTTCTGGAAACAGAGCTGCTGCTGCTGGTTCGTCTGGATCTGAGCTTGGATCTGGTCAATTTGGACAGGGGTAAGATGGTTGAGCCCGATTGAGCTCGATTGGTAAACAGACGGGTCTTGGATCTGGAACCCAGAAGAAAATGGGTGGGTAATCGACCCGGAAAACCCGTCTGGGTAAAAGAAAGAAGGTTGCTGCTGCTGGGGAGGAAGAGGAGGAAGCGCAGCAGAGAAAGAAGGGGAACAAAATGAAAGATAACCAGAAGGTGGAGGTGAAGTGGAAGAAGAGTAGGAAGTAGAAGGAAGCGAGGTGGATGAAGAAGAAAAGGTTTCAGAAAGGGAAGGTGTAACAACGGCCATGGAAGGAGGAGAAGAAGCTGCTGCTACCGAAGAAGGGGAAGAAGCACTTTTCATAAAAGGTTCAAGTGCTCCCATCAGTTCGTCTCCGTATAGATCTGACTGAACTGATCTGCTGCTACTGAAGAAATCCATCGTAGCTGCCATGTCCGGGTATAAACAGCTCAAAAGGAAAAGAACTATGGAAAATTACAAACAAAAAAAAAGTTATATAAAAAAAAATAGTCCGCCTGTTCTTAATAAAACTCAAGAACACCGGCGAGATGAGAGTTGAATACTCGATCAAAGTGGGTATGAAAATAGACAACCCAGATTGATGATTCAACAAATCGAACTTCAAAGGGATATACAAAAACAACCCCTTTAAGCCGATCTACCTAACAAAAAAAAAAAAAAATTCACAAAGAACACATAGGTGAAGAAAACCTGGATCTCGATTCTGAAAACACCTGGCTTTCGAGGGAAATTCCTGTTTTTTTTTTCAAAAGTTCGCTTTTCAAATCAATCTTTTTACTGAATATATGTTATGTATGTGAATCAGAAAGACAAACCCAGAAACCAGAAATCCTTTTGAAAGAACAGATGATTGACAGAAAGGGATTCAGAGAAGCTGGATGTTACAGACGGGGTGGGTGGAAATCGGGAAAACGAAGGAAGCCGCAAAACAACTAATCCGATGAACTCAGGACGCTCTCTTTTTTTTCTCTCAGGCTCGCTCTCTCTCACACACTTTTTTCTCTCTTTTTTTTCTTCTCAATCTGTTTTTGTGGTGTGGAGTGATCTCACCGCTCTCTGGTTTTTCTCCGCCTGGCTCTACTGGGTTTATATAGCAGCCGGAATACTGAATTGTGCCATTTTCTTTATTCAAGGGAGAGAAGTACAAATTTAATTATCTTGTATTGGTTCTCCACTACCAATTCTTAATTATTATTCGCCTGAGTTTTTCAATGCAATAGATTACTACAACCTCACGCCTGAGGTTGTGTAATTTTCAAGTGAAAGATTGAGATCTTTCTGGCTGCTGCGATATAAGATTTCAGTCAATTGTTAATAAAATGATGGGGGAAAATCACAAATTACAGGTTTGTTCACTCCGTTTATAAATTTCTTTCATCTTTGTCATTCTAATTTTTTTCTTTTTTATTAGTCACTCGTTAAACGTCAATTTAGATTATCGATTTTATTAGTTTTGCGTGTTTAATTGGATATGTTGCTCAAGTCATTCAACGATGGCGATGTAGAACCCAAATTGTGGTTTATGTACAAATTCAAACTTTGACTAAAAGTGCTTTCAGCAGACATGAAATCTCGGGATTTCGGGATTCACACATATATTCAACAGAGGACTAGACTAAAGTTACCACCATGTTCGTAATCAAGCAGTAAAAGGTGATATCACGCAATAGATTGCAAATGAAGCATCAGAGCACTTCTTCGATGTACTTGTTAAATCGAGAAACTGATCAAGGAGAAATGCTTCTAGGATAGTCAAATCAGCTCAGAGTTATGATAATAATTACATTGTAGATTTGTAGTGCTATTACAAATGAAAGAGTAATCTAAGCATCTTAAGTGAAATGAATAACCATATCGAGGAATCTATTAGTCCGACGACATTTGAAAGTGATATTTTTTTCCCTCCATATTTAGGCTAAAATCATCTCTGTTTGATACATTCTCAATAAATTTATGATAGAAACGATATAAATTGTCACCGACAAAGCTGAGTACCCAACGGAATTGCTCCTATAAGTTCGATGGATATTCATAGTATTCGAGGTTTGTTGTTTATAACGAATTTACCTCATAAAAAAAAAGAACATTGGAGATATTGTTCAAAAATACATGGTGGCCGATCAATATTGTTTTCCCCTAAAGAGGAGGGTATACTCTTTGTTGGGCATTTGACGTCCTATTAAATTATAAACATGATCATCCGGCGCATAACTTAAGGGATAGATTATAAAACCAAGTTGAAATCCCAACGTATGATACATTTAATGATTTTAATAGCAAGTTGTTGCTTCCAACTTCGATTTTTTATAGCTGATTAATTTTGCTGTTTTTTTTAATGGTCAGTCTTGTATAAAATGTTCCTAAGTATTCCTAATAGGGGTGGGCACGTGGGTGGTTAATCCGCGGATTGATATCGATCCACCCGCAAATAACCCGACCCGCATGCAATGGGTGATTGATGTGGGTGGATTGCGGATTGTTAAATCTCCCACCCGCACTTATGTGGGTGGATGGCGGGTGGATTGCGGGTCACCCGTATGACCCGCATTCTATTTTTTACATGGAAAAATGTTGTTTCTTATAGTATCCAATATTCATTATATTTTCAAAATGCACTACAGTCTGACCATATACTGCAAAAGATGGAGAATAAAGAATAATTTTGACTACTATTATTGGTTATTGTGTTGTGCAAATGGATATTGGTATGCAAATTATTGTTAATATCCATTAAATATTGGGATACAAACTATAAATTATTAATTGTATCGAAATCACAAATTATTGATACAATCTTACTAATGTGCTATGAACTTATTATAAATGTTAGTCAATTTTCTTAATGGTTAGTTGGAGAATTGCTTTTGCGTGTTAACCCGCGACCCAACCGCACCCATCCGCCACCCACCCAACCCAACCCGCATAAATATGTGGGTGGATTGCGGGTCACATATATTCCAACCCGCTACTAAGCGGGTGGGTCAATTTTAGACCAAAATCCATCCAACCCGCCCATTGCCCACCCCTAATTCCTAATGTAAAATTTGAAAGGAGGCTTCCATTTCAAAGCTGTCCTAGCATTTAATTAGGTGGAAAGTTATGTGTGTTTGGCATATACTGAATATCCGATCGAATACCAAATTCTTTTTTGATATATATACTATCATTGAATATCAAATTTTTTTTTTTTTGCGATTGAGATTATATTGATTTTAAGGTATCATTCAATGGTCGAATTATGAGTTGAGATTGATATTGTTGAGATATCGATAAATAAATCATATACTCAGAATCTAAAACATAATAATATAAAAATATGACATCTTTATTTATTCAAATGAGATATAGGAGATTCGAGCCGTATCATGAGGCCAACACACTAATCGAGCAATGGTAAGATATAGGGGATCCGACGATATGGGAAAAAAAAGGGAAAACTCGTCTATCAATAGTCTAAGTTCAGAAGTTGCATAATAAAAATTGGAAAATTTTACAATGCTATATAGTATTGGTACTATAGGGTTTTGCCTTTATGGTACAACTTAAAATTGTACATTTACGTTATGGTACAAATTCGGATTGTACCTATACTTTTTGTCCAGATTCTTTTATGGTACAACTTGAACTTGTACCTTTATGTGATGATACAACTTCAAGTTGTAAAATTGTATCATAACATAATGGTACAAATTGCTTTATGGTATAACCTAAACTTATACATTTAATATTATGGTACAACTTTAAGTTGTACATTAAAACACCAATACTATATAGCATAGTAGAAGTGCTCTAAAAATTGTTCAACGTAAGTGAAACGAATGATAAAAGCATTTTAGGCCATCACGGCGGGTGAGAAGTCATTGTTTCATTGCATCCTATACACTTGAGTGGATTCCCAAAAACTTGGCAGTAAATTGAGCGTTAAGAGTTTGCAGATGTTATAAGGTTATTGCGACTAATTATTTTGAGGCGCTTCTTCATCATCGATTCATCGTCAACACTATTCTACTTTATGGTCACGTCTACTCTTCACTGAAATTGACATTATATGTATGTAATTCATTCCCATTCCTCAGCTACATCCACCATATAATTCATAAAATATTAAGTCAACAAATTATTTCTCATAGTCTATAATTTTAAAAGTTTAGTAATAGGTGTGGCCATGTGGCCTGTGGGCATGATATATTTTTTTAAGGTTTGAGCGTGATAACTAGTTATTATTTATTAGACTTTAGTTTGATAATAAGTAATTATAGAATGGTAGTAGCTTGGTGCCGGAGTTCTTTGATTCCGTCGGGGAAAAAAACATAAAGTAGAAATTTTATCGGTATTCGGTAGCAAGACATGAAACTTTGTGTTTGTATATATTTTGTGTTTAGTGGATTTGTAGTATGTTACATGAAGATATCACAATTTCACTTTTGACATAGTATAACCGTCTCTCCAGGTCAAACATGTAGCAGCCTGCTGGCTTTTCTGGTGATGTGAGATCGGCAGGTCGCTTATTAGGTGCGTATACCATCAATATGGGGGAAGTTGTTCCATCACTCGTGCGGAGCTCCGAGGGACCATTGAGAATCTCCAGTTGGTTTGTCAGCTTGGATATCGGAGGGTGGCCTTACAAATGGATTTGAGAGCAGCATTATCCATCTTGCAAGCGACAGAGGAGCCGTCATATCAACACGCGAGCTTTGTGTTTCGGTTCTGTAGTCTCGTGCAACAAGATTGGTCTGTTCAACTCTCCCACGTGTATAACGAGAGTAATTTTTTAGCCGATCGTTTGGCTCGTAAAGGGTTTCCGGTCTCATTTGGGATTCACCTTGTGTTTTTTTTTCCCCCCCGACCCTGAGATACATCCATGAATCATGAATGACATTACCAGTGTTTCTATGATGCCACTAGGTAAGGGTGCAATGCACCACCTTTACATATAATTAAAAAAAAAAAATTATGAAGGGACAAACATGGCCATGTGGGTTTTGGGGTATCGCGAGACTTTGGGGATTTCTTTGCTCCGACGTCGAGCGACGAGCAGTGAAGTCAGAGGAGAGGAGAGCCTTATTGAAGGCTTCAGTCACGACCACTAACTTGGCCTTGTTTGACCCACTCATTCATCCAAACCTCTTGTAGCGTTGGGGGTAAAATATGAATTTGAGCTTCAGCATTCATACAATGCGGTAAAATAAAGTATCAAACTCGATGCATTTTCATTATCGATGACCTTCTTTTGCTAATATTTTTAATGCCTATTGATCTAATCATTAAAGATGACAATGGGTCGGGTCGGGTAGTTCGTATTTTACTCATACTCATACTTACATAAAAAACGGATAGAAAATCAAAATCATGTCCACACCCATTCGGGTTTCGGGTATCCACGATTATCCATGGATAATAATTTCTCTTTACAACTCAAACCAATATGTTAACATTCACACATAGTCTCACATTACATACGAGAAAAAATACAACAATAATTCACTATAATGAAGAAAATTAATGAAAATATTATATTTATATGCTAAATATAAAATATGTTAGAGAAAAATAATGATTATTTCTATGCAAAAATACATATGCATGTTTATAATCGTGCGGGTTCGGGCCGGATAATGAGAAACCCATGCTTACCCATTACCCACAATATTCGGGTTCGGATTTTACCCTACCCGATTAGATCGAATTCGAGCGGATATCTACGATTACGGATATTTTTGTCATCCCTACTAATCATAATGCCCCATCAACAACATGACTAACAAAAGTATACAGAAATAAGAGAGGGGGAAAAAACTTAGTGTTTTATTATTTGTCTTAATATCTTACAAACAAAAAATCACAAATTTTATATGGTGTAAGATGGAAATTTTACCATGCTCACAAGCACCGGTATTTTCTAGTGTTTGTACGAATCCAAAATATACCATAATATTACAGAACATATTCAATTGAATGAAAAGTTGTAGGTACAAACTGAATGTGTTATCATAATGTCAAAGATACCAATTCAGTTGGTACATAATTTTTTTTTTTAAACGAATGCTTACGAGAATAATAGCAAACCTCAATGTAAGTACTTGTTAACTAGCTGTAATCATTTTATAGACCAGAAACACTGAGATGAGAGATGCCATATGCCATAGACGTGGTTTCGAAGTCATGGGGGTTTGGTGACCCAATTGATGATATTATTGAAAGGCAGTTAGTTAAGCAATCAGAAGCTTATTAGTTTAGTTGACTTGACCGAAGCTTAATTACAATTAGTCGAAATGAGTTGGCAGAAGATACTGCGAATCAGGCTGCAGGAATGAATCGCGGGCTGTGTTGCTGGCAATTCAGACCCGGATACATGTGCTCCGCTGCTTCGGTACTTTCTATCTTTGTAATTTGGGGTCGATTGTCGAGAGAGAGAGAGTTTGGAATTCTTTTTTGACATGAGGGGGGAAGTTCTCTTTTTATATACTGAGAACGTGAGGGAGTTTGGAATTCAATTCATCGATACTAGTATTCCATTCATGTGTATGTGTTGACAATTCTATATAAAAAGAAATTGATGATTGGATACTAAAAGTAACGATGGATATATGACGTTATAGGGTTCGATGCTTTGAATTTGAATTGATAACGGTTGTATATTTGTTGGATTTACGGTTTATTAGCTCTGTTCGATGTTAAAACCGAAAAAATACATATGTTCGATTCGATTTATTGTAATAATTCTAGGCATGATATTATTGGATATACCAGGCGGGTAATCGAAAACACGGGGTATGAGGTGGAATTGTAAAACTACTTTTCTCGCATGGGTATGAGATGGGTATATGATTTTGGGTTTTCGAAAATGAGGTTGAGATAGTTTAGAGGAACCCGTCTCAAATACTCCCCGTTGTCGTTGCTAGTAATTAAGAAGATTAAGTCGCACTTGGTTTTGGCCAACTTTCTAAAAGAAAGTTGACTTCATGGGTGAGATAAAGTTCGAATCCTTTTACGACCCCATCAAGGTGGAAGTGAGGCTTCAGGAAGAGAGACTGCGATGGGAATGACCGTATAAGTTCAAACCTTTTTGGCAAAAATAAGAGGAATGTGTGCATCTAATTGCTACTGAGTGGAATCGAGATCAATGACAAGTATAAAGGTTGTAAAGAAGAGTTATTGAAGTACAGTACGTATACTTTTGCGAATATAAGAAGGAAAAAGAAGGCAGAAAGAGCACACGAGTTGCTTGGAAAACAAAAGAAAAGTCCACTAATGAACTTATCTTACAAGAGAAGATGATGTGGAAGCAACGAGCTAGAACATATTGGCTAAGAGAGGGAGATATAAACACAAAGTTCTCCATCAAAAGTCTACTGATAGGAAGAGACATATGTCAAGAACCAATTGCTCCCAATAACTCGAGTTATTGGGACCAACTGGTTTATTACATGGTATCAGAGCTAGGACTCCGATCTCCTTAACTCCTTTCTCCTAAAAATCCGACTCAAATCCTCAAGATCTTCTCCCTCTATTTTTCGTCAATTTCTTTTCTTCTTCCCTGTTACAGACTCAGCTGCATCATCCTCCTGCCCACCCAAATCACAATCCTCTCATCTCTATTCTTCTTCTTCAAACATGTCAGGTGAAACTGTGATCAACCTAGATGATACAAACACCATCATCACGTTAAACCCTGCTTCTCAGTTGCCCACTAAACTTACCGGTGACAATTTCCCTACCTGGAGGGCACAGCTACTCACTCTTCTTCGTGGACTCGACCTTCTCAAATTTTTGGATGGCACTCATCCTGCCCCTGCCGATGATGCCGCTGCAGCCGTTCGTCGTCACTGGTTCAGGCAAGATCAATTGCTTCTTCATTCTATCCTTGCTTCTATGTCCCCGGGGGTTGCTCCCTATGTCTCTGCCTCCACCACATCTCGACAAGCATGGACAATCTTAGAACGTATGTTCGTAAATCAATCGCGCCAACGCGTCATCAATTTAAAGGAAAAACTTGGCAAAGAAACTCAGGGCAATCGTCCAGTATCTGTTTATCTTCAGGCTCAGCGCACCACAGCCGCCGAACTCGCACTCATCAATGCTCCTGTTTCCGATGAAGATCTAATTCTTCATATTCTGCGTGGTCTTCGTGAGGAGTATGGTCATCTATCTGCCGCCATTAGAGCCCGGGACACGCCAATCGCCATTGAAGATCTTCACGATCGACTTGTTGACTTTGAAGCTGACTTGGCCACTGTTCGCCAACCTGTCCAGGCTCCCACCACCGCTTTCTCATCATTGCGTGGTCGTGGGTATGCTCGCTCTTCTTCAGGCTCACGTCGTAGCTTCCCCAACTCCTCTTCTTATGGTGCTGATTATTATTTCCAAAGGGAGGACAATTCTCGTCAGTCCCGCAGCCCCAATTCCCGCAGCCCCAATTCACCTCGTGCTCCAGCAAACTATGGTCCTAGTTCGGCTGCTCCGTCTCTCCTTGGTAGACCTCGGCTGCAATGTCAATTTTGTGACAAGCCTGGCCATTCAGCCAAAGATTGTTATCGCATCAAAGGTCGTCCTCAAGCTCACTACACTGCCGCTGGCACCTCCAATTCGTCCGGCTGGTTGGTCGACTCTGCTGCCACGAATCACATGACACCGGATCTTGGTACTCTCTCTCTATATACTGATTACAATGGTCCGGATGAGGTGCTTATCGGCGATGGGTCAGGTCTGGTTATTTCTCACGTTGGCCACTCTCACATGAGCCTGTATAAGATCCAGCATAACCTTCTCCCAACAACTCGAGTTATTGGGACCAACTGGTTCTTGACATGTTATCAGAGCTGGTTTGTCCTTGAGGTTACGTGTTCAAGTCCTCACGACCCCCAATATTAACCGTTTTCTTTCAAGCACATGGTATGGCGGACCTGTGCAAACTTCAAGCCTCATGAGTCAGCTTTCGTTTGAGGGGGCGTGTAAGGAAGTGGTTAAGTACCATACATGAGCCTGTATAAGATCCAGCATAACCTTCTCCCAACAACTCGAGTTATTGGGACCAACTGGTTTATGACAACATAACACTATTCAAGAACTACAAGGGCCGAATTGGCAGGTTTTCAAATGATAAAAGGATGTAACAATTTGGTTAGTAAGTTACCTCAAACCTCTCTATAAAGCTGGTCTTCAACCAAAAACACATAAAGTTATTGATGCAGTATAACCAAGGTTATATACTAGAGATGAGCGGCTACAAGCAAGTGCCCACTAGCTTTTTAGTTGTGAAGAAATTAGAAATCTAGTGAGCACTAAAGTTCATAGCTCCAACGAAGGCCCCGAGGTTAAAATGCCTTAAATAGTGAAGACAGATGTTGCCCACGACTTGGGCCAAGGCCGTGGGCCTACTAGTGTGTGAGGTCCGTGCCCGACACTAAAAAGGACATCGAAGTGTTGAAAAAAATGTTGATGAGCTGCCCACAAGTAGAGCCACGACTGTGGGGTGTCCACGGGGCGTGTCATGAGCGTGAGTAAACACATGAAGGCTTCTATAGTAGCATTCATAATATAATCATAAGCATCGATCAACTAAAGCATCGAGTATTATAGCATCAAACAACTCAAGCAACAGATGATACAAGCATAGATTGACATCAAGCATCAATGATAAAAATAATAACCACAAAAGGTATCTCGTGAAATCATATAAATAGTATACAAAGCATCATCGAATTACATCCCTAAACAGATCAAGCTAGCTAAACAAAGAAGAATCAGAAGACATCATCGTAGATGATGAAACCATCCTCATCGAGTTCCTCCTCCTCTCTTATGCTTTCTAACTCGTGCCCCTAGGGTAGAGTGGTTGTAAAGTGTGTGTAAAAGCTCTAGCCTAGCCTTTTATTTATACTAGTTATAGAAGGGGATTTTCTAGTCTTTATCCTCCCGAAATTTGGCAAAAAGTGTCCTTTTTCGACTAGAACTCGGATTCTTTCGACTTGAGGACGAAGCTACTTGTTGAGGAAGTATTCTGAAGGTCCTGGGAGGTATGGCGGCGGTAGTACCAGACACTCTCATTTCTTCTCCAATTATACAATTTTTGGTAGGAAAATTCATCTTGGGTTCATGGACCTATTCCGAAAATTTCAGCTCGTTTGGACATTGTCTGGCCCTTATGTGCTTCAAAATACTATAATTTGACCCATAAATTGAGTTTCCAATGTCAGGATTCATCTCTATTTGGGCCCATGAGCTTGTATTCTCGTCCTCCTTCTGTTCAATTGTGTCCCTTGATGATTCATATTCATCTTGAGTGGTTTAAAACCTTGACAAGAACAAAACAACACCATAAATGCATCAAATAGTACATAAACACATTCAAGGTTAATCGTAAGCTCATTATCAAATAGTTATGAATTCCATATGAAATATCATCAAAACTACTAACAATGCATTGGTAGAAGGGGAAAATGTATCAAATACGAGAGTGATAAACACTATAAATTAAGTGTCATGAAAAATACCTCGCACTTGAACTTTGCTTGTCCCCAAACAAATATTACTCACAATCATACAACTGAATGAAAGCTAGGAAGCATCATTCATTTTTTATCCTAGGTTGTGGATCATATGCAACTCATAAGGTCAACAATAGCACGAGAAAATCCTAACCATTTCAACATGCAAGAATATCATGCAATCCAATCCAAGCATAAACAACTAATCATGCATTAGAATATCAAAACATAAGGGTGAAACTTTTGATACACGCTTTTAAGCTTTGAATGCTTCTACCATCAAGTTGACATACCCTTTAAGCATTTTTGCCTTCACAAACACAATCTCTTGTTATCTTTTATTTATTTTTCTTCTGTTTGAACAACTATTTTTTCTTCTTCTTTTTCTTGGATTTTTTGGTGGAGAGCTCGCTTTACCCTTATTGGTCTAGCAAGAGCTAAAAGATCCTATACCTCAACTAGTGTGGAGGTTCAATGAAATTAAGGAGGGTTAGAAGTTTTATCTGTGCCCTTACGAACACATCCTCAAGTTGGCTATTAATTCAATGGGGAGGAAATTTTACTTGTACTAGATAAGCACTAGCATCATCTTATAGGACTTCCCCACTAAAGGTCAACTAGTATCTCTTCCAAAACTCGATTTTGTGCAATGAAAAGATGCCTCACATGTTGGGTTTACCCCACACTTTATTTCAGAACATTACATCGCAAATTTTTGAATGGAACAATGTCTTGATGCTGAGATCTTGCATTTTTCTAGAAGATACAGTTCACCCTTTGAAATTTTTTTGAAATCAAGACACTCCTTTGAATAATTTGAAATATATGCATAGATCAAACAACATGGCATCCAACCATATAAAATGGTCATTAATCTTCTTGACTATCACATCCTTCATAGTCACCACACTATCCTTCCTAGATTGAATGACATTCCCTAGACTCATTGATTCAAAATAAGATGAGCAGTGAAAAGCTTATAGGGGATGACTAAAAGTCATTAGATGAATAACACCTTTATCTTTTAGAAAATTTCTAAAATGGATCGTAAAAATTGTAGATTTCAAAATTGAATGACTAAAAATATGTCATGTATCAAGTATAGTCAAGTAACATGTAACACACAATTCCACCCCACACTTTCAAGTAAACATTGTCCTCAATAGACTAAAAATAGTGAGCTATGGAAAAAAGTATGAAAAGGATTTACCCAACTTGTCATTCAAATTTCGAAATAGGGGCTTAGGCAACTAACACTCATCTTATTTAGCGAGATTCTAAATCAATAACAAACAAAAAGAAAATCCAATCAAAACAAAAAAAAGTATATAAGTTACTCCCAATTGAAGAACATGCCCTCATCAGATGGCCAATCGAGTTTTGTCGTCCCTTCATCATCCCATCTAGTTACATTCATCATGGTTGGCTCCATGGGATGTGGATTGAATACACTTTGGTATATAAAATCTTGAAATTCCTTCGATGCTTCATACTCTAGCTCCTCGATCTTCTCTTGCAGCGACTTGACCTTGTACTAGCTATCTTGTGTGCCATTTGTGCTAACTTCAAATACAAAGTTGGTGGAGCTTCTTTCAGTTTGTCTTCCCAGTTTAGATCTCCATCTTAAAGATGATATGCTGTGTGTAAGGAATCCTCATGTGGAGATCTTGATAGAGTCTTGGTTTCTATCTCCAGCTCCGTCTCTTCATTCTCCTCAAAATCATTATCGTTAATGGTATGCTTTGCATGCTTGTCTTCAATAGACCCCTCATTATTAGATGCATGATCTCTCATTTCGCCGCATCAATCATGGCACTAGAAGTGGCCAGAAATGGTCTACCAAAGACCAAGGAGTATGGGGTCTCTATCTCCATCTTGATCAACATATAGTCTATAATTATCTCCCAAAGTGGCATGACATTCTCTTCTCCTCCTAAAGCTTTTATCAATTTATGCACAATTGAGGTATGTCGAGAGGCTTCTTCATGTATGGTCAGCTCCTTCGCCGAGGTTGTGTAATAATCTTTGTCCTTCTTCATGGCATGAGATGGCTTTGTTGTATGGGCTTGAGCAGACTCCAACGTCTTTGTCCATGTATCCTTCTTCTCTCCTTGAATGGATACCTCCCTCTATCTTCCTTACGTTGATGCTTCTTCTTTCTCCTGCACCATCTCACAAGGATGGGTCTTCACAAATCCTTCTTCCTTGAAAATCTTCTTGGAATTGTTCTCCCACGATTTGTTGCACCGAATTTGCCTATGAGCGCTCTTGATCTTCGTGAGTCAATGTGAGGAAAAAGAAGAGGATTCCCTCAATTTTATAGGTGAGCAGAGGGTGGGGGTCTAGGGCATCACCACCTGTATCCTCTTTTGATAAAGACTTTTTCAAGTCCCTCTTCGTGTAGGACAGGGAAATTCTGTCGCGGGTGGTAACGACAATGGTGAGTTGGATCGAACCACCATCCTTCTTCTTGTTGGTGATGGAATGTCTTGAATCCTTCGTGTTTAGAGAATAAAACTTAGTGTTAGCTGGATAGGGTTTCCTAGCGGCGGTGCTGCAACACGTGGAACCATTGCTGCTCTTCCTTCTTCATTTCTAAGTTTGTTCTCCGTGTTCTTGAGGAACTTGTCAAATTTGGCACCATTGGATCTCCTTGCTCTATTTCTCCCCTTTATTTTCTTATGGATCTAAAAAAAAAACATCAAAGCAACAAAACATAGGGGAAGCAAATGCTTCTCCTCAACAAGAAATTAAAATTAAGCAAACTTAGAAACCTGCGTTATCTCCTCGGTAGCACTTTATTTTACATCTTAAGTTGGATGCCAGGCATGGGTTGCCTCTCATGAATTGCTCTTTCTTTTATGCCTTTGAGCTAGAAATTGCTCAATATTCTTCAAGGTCCCTAACTTAAGGCTTCCTTGAAGTCCATCATCTTGATTGCAGGCTCCATGTGTGTACCATCCTTCTTCTTCTTTTGGTTTGATAGTGAATCATGAAGTAGTAGCTACCTTAGTCTCCACCTTGCACTTTTGACCCCACACTTTGATTTATAAACATTAGGTATGTGGTAAAGGTAACGATACAAGGAGGGACTCGTGTATTCCAATTTTTGGGTTAGATATGATGTTACGGTCTCATGCCTCTCTAGAATGTTGCAAAGGGATCTTCGTCAATAGTCGAGTGAGGTCTAGCTTGACTCCATGATGCATTTCCACCAAGATTTTGGCAGTGATCTCTAAATTTCCCCGGCCGACTCCATGTCTCCATCTCATCCTGCCTTCTTCTCCATCGTGGCCCTGTTTCTCTCTATCAGATTATGTCAATTGCTATACAAGGAATGGGGTTTCCTCACTACCTTCTCTCAATGAAGGCACACATCATGGGAAAGAAGAGATTCCATATCTTCCGTTTCTTGGATCTTCATAAGAAGAAGCATCCAGTTCCCGAGTCGGTATGGCGATTAGGAGCCAAACTACAGCTGCTATGATTTCTGAGCTCGGTCTAAAACATGCCTCTAGATCTGATGCAGCAGTTCCCCATTCAAATCACGAAATTTCATATATGTGGCCTCATCTTCATCTCCAACAGCCTCCATCTATAACTTTCTCCTCAACTGTGTAAGATTATGATGCAATTGAAAAAGGTAATTGTATCCTTTTTAATTGCAAATGGGAGTGCTTGCTCTAACCCCTTTTTTGTATATCATCATGTTGCTAATCTCTTTGTTTCATCATGCAATACACCTTCCCCTAAGATTCCCACGTCTCAACAACTTTCAGACCTATTTTATCCATCAACGTTTCCACTTGAGTTTGGGTTTGTGGGTTGTCTGGTTTCAATTGACTGTTGCTTTTCTATTGAGTGTGGGGGCTATGTTTTGTTGGTTCATTCTACAGGTGAAGGTGCTTATATATGGAAAACTAATTGCATCTCTAGTCATTATCCTATTTTTAAAGTTGTACTCAGAGAAACACAGATTAACATGGTAATTCCTCGACTTGTGAGGGTTTTACCTTTATATGCATATTTTTGGGGTGTTGTGATTAGTTTTTATAGGTGGGTATTTCTCAATTTCTTGTTCTCAAAAGCCAAATTTAGTAATTTACCCATAACCTGTACTTGCAGGAGTCAATTGTATTATGGAGCTGGTGAAAGATTACACAATGAGCATAAAGTTTTCAAGGCTAGTGACGAGGGAGTCAATTGTGCATTATGTTGATAATGGTGATAGTGATTGGGGAAAGGAACCTGAAGAACTAAGGGGCGTTTATAAAGTTATTGTGTTGTTCAAACTCATAATTTTGTTGGTTATCATTGTACTATAGGTTTTATCCATTTAGAAACATTTTTTTATGTAAGCACCAAAACTGATTGGCTTCAATAAAAGGAAAAAAATGGTGGATTTCATAGAATTGAATTGGTAAGTAAATAAGTGGTAGTCGATTATGCTTAAGAAATTTTTTGAGACAAATATAATAGTCTCGAATGACTAAGATTAAGAACAAAACAAATTGACTCTAAAAGTCAAATTGGTGACAAATATTTATGTCGGGAAAATCTAATATATAAACAAAAGAATGTCTCTAAAGGTAAAATGGGAGACAAATATTTATATCTTTAAATGTGCATATAGAGACTAAATAATCGTCTCTAGAAAAGTCTTTAGAGACTAAAATATTAGATGAAGTTTTCTCAATCAGTAACAAATAATATTTGTCTCTATATTTGTCTCTATAAGGCTACTGCAACTGCTCTAAAGGAGACAAATATGGTATTTGCATCTAAAGAAGTATAGAGACAAATGAGTATTCAATAGAGACACATTTTCATTGTCTCTATAGTCCATTTTTCTTGTAGTGGATAATGGTAAGACTAGAAGGAATAGATAAGCGTAGTCTTAGCCTCAATGCAACTAGTACATGAGAAATTCGACTAACACTGACCATGGGTGTTAGCCCCTAATAACTGTTGTTTAATCATTTTCATAAGTCTACTAGAGTTTAGATGTCCTAACCGAGCATGCCATAATTGAAAAGTTTTGTCTGGTAGACTCGAAAAGACAGTAGGAACGAAGGTGTGAGGTGACGATGCCGATGATGATGATGGGGGACATAGCTGGTCGAGCACAAAGAGACACCCCGTCTTGCTACCCCTACTAATCTCCCTCCCGAACTTTGGATCCTGGATAACACAACCAAAAGGTGCAAAGGTAACACGGTATCCCTGGTCACTATGTTGACCTACATAAATTAAGCTTGGAACCAACTTCGAACCATGATACGTAAAAGGTAAAACAATATCAGAATTACGAATTATCCCCATGCCAGTTACACTTAGCTTCTCGTCATTGGAGACTTGAAGAGATACATCAGTTACAGGCTGTAGTTGCTTAAGAGCAGAAACATCACTAGTCATATTGTTAAAACAAGCATAATCAAGTATCTAGTGAGGGAACTTACCAGAAACCTAAAGACTGGCAAAAGCGGTGGACATAGCCTTGTTGACCATTTGATCGAGAGTTGCCGGAGTCACTACACTAGGACACCCTTCAAACCAGAATTATCACCAATGGGCTGTGTGGCATATGCAGTTCGAGTAGTAGAGGAGCCTCCCCGCGACCCTCATCTTCTCGGAACCGACCCTCCAAACCCAGACAAGTAGAGATTATATGTCCAGTCTTTTTGCAATAGTGGCAAATGTTTCTTTTGCGGCAATATTCTTCTTTGTGTGGCCTTCTTCGTGACAATGAAAACACTCGACATCAGAGTTGGAAACGCGATGCTGAAAAGAGGCCCAATATGATGCAGAAGCCGAATCACCCAGCTGGTCAGCTTATTCCCGCGAACCAGAAAAGCAATTTCCGCCACCACCACCAGCTGTGGAAGAAGGCGGAAGAGACGAGTTGTGCGTGGCGTTGAAGATAGCCGCCCCATCGCCTGTACCGGGTCGGATATCGAGCACAACCTGTGTACGTAACCTCATTTCTTCCTGGATCAACGAGCTCAGTACCCCTTCAATCTTCAGGTTATAACAATTGAGCAAGGAGGAACGTATTGGCTCAAAGTCCTGATTGAGCTGCATCAAAAACCACATAAGACGTATCTTCTCCCCCGCCGAACCTGTAGTAGTGAGAAGAGAGGCCATAACAAGATATTGCCCAGCCCATAGATTACGAGTGGCATTATAGTATCATGTCACATCCATGCTGCCTTGATAAAGAGAGGGAAGCTCTACCTCAATTTCGTATTGGCGAGAAGCAGTAGCCGTCCTGTACATGTCGGCCAGGTATTTCCACATGGTTGTCGCGGTTGGAAGCATGTGAAGACGAGGATGATAGTGGCATCAACAGAATTGAGGAGAATCTTACAAACCTTGGCATCATTCAATGCCCATTGATGAACTTGGTCGACTGTTACGGGTGGGGAAGAAGGCCGAGCAGCAGTCCCATCGAGCCAACCAAGAAGTCCCTTCCCTTCAATCAATGTTCGAAACTGAAACTCCTAGAGTGCATAATTCTTGGAGTTGAGACGAGCCGTAATCTGTTCAGAAGTTATTGGCTCTGATACCATGTTAATCGAAACGGAAATATAGAAACATAAATTGGCACATAGATTTACGTGGTTTCTTCGTTCTATATGAACGAGACTAGTCCACGACTGAATCTAGTTTATCCTCTTATTAAGCTTAGCTTCAACAAATTCAGTTACATACATACATATACAGGGTCCCAAAACCTAGACTATACTACTCGCCCAACCCTAACAACATACACCCATAAATAGGGATGGCAATGGTAGGGTCGGTGCGAGTTAACCCTATACCAACTCCTAACCCGTCGGGTAGAGCCTCCTAAAATACCCGACCAAATAACCACCGGGTATGAAAATGATATAACCATACCCTACCCATCGGGTAACCACGGGTATTCGGGTAACCATGGGTACGAATCCTAAAATATGAACTTATGCACATATGCACTTACACACTATTGTCCATTAAAAATTCTCAATACTTGTAATTGTTCTAACTTAACAATCCACACAAATAAAACGGCAAACACATAATAATTGTTCTTGCTTCTACAATCCATACAAACAAAAACACAATACATCATATTTGTTCTAGCTTCAATATCCACACATAAAAAAATAACAAAGACAATATTAGAACCAGACCACATCAAATGCTCACTGCTTAACTTGTGCTTCATGGCATCCATCAAGGCATCATTAGTAGAACAATTATCCAAGGTAATCGTAGATACCTTTGTGTCAATATCCCAAGCAAGTAAAGTTTCAAGAAGAGCCTGAGCAAGCACCTCACTTGTGTGTGGGCAAGGAAAATCGACTGCTAGGTAGGGTTAGGGCTAGGGAAATTGACCCTTTGGTTAGCGGGACGGGTATAACAGGGCGGGTATTATCGATTACCATACCCGTACCCTACCCTTTATTTTGAAACTGGGTATTACCAATACTCGCCCCTTAAGCCGTCAAAGCTGGTAATTACCCTCGTTGACCGGTTATGGTCGGGTAAGATACCCATGGTTATTGGTTGGATTGGCATCCCTACCCATAAACCCATGGCTAGGGGAATTGGGCCGAAGCCCATACGAACATATTACTCAACAGGCTGACTCTGTAGATTTTGTACAAATGGCTTGCTTGCCAACATGCTTGAGTGTCGACTGTCGATTGAATGATAAAAACATGACATGGTCGACCAACACGGTCATGTTTGTAATCGTGTTTGTACAAATGGCTGTCTTGCCACCATACTAAAGTACGTTTGTGAAAAAGAGAACAAAAACGAGTATGTCAATTAATCTGCATAAAATGATATTAACTTAGGTTTTCAGATTCTTTGGCACCACTGGATTTGGGATGGAAACGGTCTGCTGGCTATGAATCACCTAGTCCGTTGACTAAACATTTCTACCTAGCCGCCAATGCTAAATGCACACTCTGAAATTTGCCTCTGCTTCATAGAACAAACGGTGCACTGATCCCACGCAACAGAAGAACCTATTAGCCGTTAAAACAGCTGTTTTAATGGCTAATAGATCCAATACTAAACTGCAAGAACAGAGTTCACTGGTACATAAACAGTAGGTATACAACCCGAAAGCCACAGAGCGCCAGCCAACAGCTTTGCATTGTTAGAGCTCAGAACTGCAACTTTTGCAATTCGATTTCTGCTCAGCTCAAAATAACCATTCCATATACAAACAGTTACCACCGAATCGCAACCACTAGTCCCTCGACTTCTCAGAGCACTCAAGCTTTTCGAGATAAATATATGTACATATACATCTGCGAAGCAAAGTCGGGAACCTAATAGAAAGAATCCAGGTAGCGATTGTAATGCTTCCTATTGAACTCCAGCAGACTTCCATAGGTACGATCTGCTATACCGACAAACAGAGACTCTGAATCAGGGCTAAAAGATATACCGGCGATCTCCCCAAAGAGATCAATCTCCTGGCACTTCACATAACCAGATTCCACATCAAACACGTGGACAAAGTCGGCGGCCTCTTGCATCCCCAGAAACTGCCCTTCGGATGTGAACTTTAGCCCTCTTATAGCCCCCATGTTTCCTTTCAGCACAGCCAAGGACCTGGAAGGATTCCTAATATCCCATAGCCTGCATGTGGTGTCTTGGTTGCCAGTGGCCAGAATTCTACCATCCGGATGCCACGCTGATGAAAATGAATAGTCCACGTGTCCTTCGAGGTTAGCAGCGACCTTACCAGACTGTACATCGGCGATCAAGCAGTCAACACTATCTCCAAGAACTGCTACTAGCTTCCCATCAGGGCTCACAGAAGTGCTCTGTGAAGACATGTTTTGAGTTCAACAAACCACTGTCAAAAAACTTATGCCAACCAACCAAGACTTGTTTCTCAAGTGGGAAGGGCTTTCACTCACATTTACGGACCAATCGAACCCGAATTGACTGAGGCAAGCAAAACACTCGGCATCAAATACTCTGATTTGGGCATCATTGTTTGCAGCCATAATCCTCATTGAGCCACTGCAAACGGTGGAGTAAAGAACAATTTCAGTTTCCAGGCATCAGGAGAAGTGAAACTGTTTGAATGTGGACAAATTCTTACCTGGGGTTGCAGTAGATATCTACAGCATTGGTAATGGCATTTTCATGTGTGGTGAGTTTCGTACAAAAAGCAGCTCCAGGGTGATCCAGATACTGTACAATGAAAACCCATTATTTGGAAACAGTATTACAGAAAAGGAGCGATGGGTGTTTGTTTCATCTTAAAACAAATTTACTTGTGAACTTAAAAGCTTCAGCAATCTTCAATTTAACTTTGATAAAACAACCGTTCACGCACAACTCACTGATCTTTAAAATCTAAAAGAGAATCATTTTTTAAATAAGAATATTTTCTCAAACTTACACCCATAATAGTCATTTCCCAAAATCTACTCATTTCTCTTCTTTTTTTGGTAGAAATCTATTCATTTCTCTGTTACGAGATAAACTATCTAACAACCCATCAATTACCATTTTTTCTTGCAAAAAACAAACACACCATAAACAATAGTCACAGCTATTATATCTGGCTAACCTTGCAAATAAGCTCTCCTTGAAAGCCTCCTGCGACCATTATGTTGTCTTTGACAACCATGGAACTGATTTGCACCCTGGAAAGTGATTGTGTCAACAAACCAGGGCGTTTCTATGTACAAAAACCATTTCCAATAAAATTAGCAATTGCACATGTCATACTTTAAACTTAACCAGAACGTCTTCTTACCAGGGTAGGAACAACAGGTTTGGCCACATTCAGTACTTCTTTCTCCTTTCTTGACAGTGCAGACCAATGCATCAGGGAGTAGTTTTGCACGAGATAGACATCATTCTTGGATGTTGCCCACAACAGGTTCCTCAACTAGGCAATTATTACCATTAAAACACAATGCACAAATACCTCAGCGACAACCATTCAATACCAGGAATGACAAATTCAAAAATAGTTTGGCCATAGGCCAAACATACTTTAGGATGCAATATCCTATATATTAAAATGATGCACAAGAGCCAAAGGCTGCCCTTAGAAAATTGCAACAAAATTTTGCTTATTTTGGTCATAGAAATATATGAATTGGCACATTTTTATGAACACCCCCGTGACATTAACCAAAAATTACTAGGAACCAATTTGTTTCTGGAACAGAATATGAAAAAAAAAAAAAAATCATGTGATACACTAAGACCAGCTAGGCCATTACTGAACAATGATTTCGGATTCCAACCAATTTGTCGTGGGATTTAGAGTGTTCAGAATTATAAGATAGCACCACAAATGGAAGACCACGACTTATAGGGATAAGCTAGTCAATCATGCATAGAAATAGGTAGAAATCTGAAAAAACAAGACCAGTCAATTCAACCTAGACCACACCAGAAGAACAGAGTAGCTGGGATGCATCAACATCATACATAATACTCATTTAGAATGAAAATCTGATAACAAGGCCTGTCCACTATTATATAGCCAACTGAAACTACACGAATGGTAGAAAGGTCTCCTTGAATGCTGATTCCTATCATACCATAGAAATAATGCATCTTTAATCCCGGCAGCTGCTCAGATATTACTTCCACCCTGCTTATAATGCTGAAATAGACAGAAGTCCTAAATGCCACAGGTGGGTTAAAGCACAAAATAGATTTAACATGCAACGGCAGTAATATTACACAGAAATAACTTTCATATGCATACTATAATCAAGGCATTACAGCAAGCCATTAAAAGATTGAAGTACATTTGAAGAAAGTTGTCCAGAAAAAAGACTGTCAAAAGGTATATATGAATTCATTGGTCCCAAGATGCCATTACTTCAAAATTCACTTAAAACCTCAATAGAACGACCGAAATAAATCTCTTCACCAAGAGGATGTATTCTCACTGACAGAAGTATGCCAATGCCAGTACCAGATGGTTCCTACAAATATATATTATACTTAAACCAAAAGGGTAGGTAATTCAAACCGCAAATGCAGGAAACCCATCTAGAAAATCCACTGTCTAAGTCGAGAAGCTCAGAACCTACGTCTCATTAACAATTACTGTAAACCAGTCTACTGATTAACAAAATCACTACTAAGAAATGAATAATGGAAACAACTATAGGATTGTGACAGCCATGTTTCACCAGAAGTTATTTGCACCAACAAAGAGCATTTAGGAAGTAAGGTTTTCACAACTTTGGAGTATGCTAAGTTCACCAGCTTGCAGGGCTGGAGAGCATTGTCCATGGGGGCCCCACTGTAAAAAAGAATTTAGTCTGGAAGACTTAGGTCAGACGTGAATCCCTTCAACAGTTGGTGCATCACATATATTAAGGAATTGAAGCCTAACATAAAGTGAAGCTCTGTCGTACCTCCAAAAGGTTCAGGCAGGCTACAATCAAACTATAAATATATCCAGAAAGGATATGTTTTTATAATCAGAGGACCTGCAAAACCTCGGGACTAATGATCTCCAAAACCAATTGAAAGCAATAGTTAAGAAATGATATACGAGTGCCACAGCAGTACAACAACCTACAACAGCTGATTACTGACAGGATACAACAATGCCCAAAGCCTAAATTATTAGCTGAGGGATGCAGGACTACTTATGCATGACTTAAATGAGAACAGAATCTGCCAATGAAAATAATGATCCCTAGAACCAGAAATGAAGGGAGAGAAAGAAAGAAGAATGATAAACAGGACAATAACCCTATGCTTATCTAAAACAGCGTGTATGCTTCCTGATCTGACCATGCAAACTGGAAAATCCGAGAGAGTGAAAGAAGCCAGCAGTTTCTACCTGAAAATGCACAATGGTTGAGTTGACGATCCTCGTGTTCAACTGGAAGTCATAAAATGTCTTTCCTTTATCTACTGCCAAACACTCCTGCAACCAAAAGCATCATAATATCAGTCCCCAAAACCAGCAGAGCCTTTCTACTCACTACTATCCTAAGTCCTACTGGCAGCAAGCCAATGGAACCATGGCAGTCCAAAACCAATTATCAGATAACCATAACTCCAATTGTTAACCTTATCAATCATCTCGTGAGAGGGAGAGAGGTCCTCGTAGTTCTTGTACTGCTTCAATCTCGTCTCCCGGTAATTATCCCTAGTGTGACTGAGCCTCTCCCATGGAATTCCTTGCATATCCTTCCCGTTCCTAAACTCCACAGCAGTTGTATCGTTCTGAGACTTGCTCTGCAGCAAAACACAAATCCGAATTCTCAGCATTACATCATCAAGCAAACAACAACACAAAGACGAATAGCTCTCGAGCAGCATACCGACTCATAATCGTCTTCAAAGTCGGAATCGGACTCCTCGCCCTTTTGAAGCTGCGTCTCTTCGTCCAGGGCGCAGTAGGGATCATCGTTGTGGAAGTCGGCCATATTCCTATGAAACCACGGCAACAGAACCTAATTTCACAGGGCAAAGCGATTCCAGAAATGATTTTAAAAATAAAAAAAAACTCGTACAAGAATAAACAAGCCTTCCAATTGTTGAGGAAGACAACAACCAAGTCGGAAATTTTACCTTTGACTAGAAAGTTGACTCTCAAAACAGAGAGAGCGAGCTCGGAATCCAAATAATCAGACGGAGACAGACACCCAAGGGATTTTCCGGGAAATCAAACAGGAAGAGCGAGAAGAGGCGGAAAAAAAAAAGGGTTCAATCAGCTCCACGACGAGGGATGATCCCGAGGAAGGAAAGAGGGTAGAGGACGAAGAAGAGGAATCCAAAGTCAGAAAGTGATGGAAATTGAAGCTTGATCGAGAGGGAAGAAGATGGAGAGGAAAACGAAGATGGTGAAGCCTATCTGATGAGAGAAGAGAATGCTATCTGCCGCCTGCGTACTATTTAATGGTGGGGGGTGAGAATCGGACATGAGTGGGGTGAAGAAGAAGTTGGCTGGCTGGCTCAAGATGGATGGAACGGAATGGAAATTTTGCGGGAAGCTGGGACCCTACTGCCCCTCGCTGGAGGAGACCCATCAGCTGCTGCGACGAAAGGAGCGTCCGTGTTTGCGGGTCCTTTATTACGCTCTCTCCCAATGGGGTCGCAACTCGCAACATCTTTTTTTGTTAGCACAAGTGGTCAAATCCGTTTAAATCGTGGTATGGTTCGAGATATAAATGGTTTATATTGGATAGAAATATGAAAAGTAATAAATATAAAAAAAAAGTAATATATATATAACAAATAGGGTAATGTCTATTTTTTTTATCCGAAAATTTTTCAGATTCTTTTATATTATCCAAACCTATCGAAATACTAAGAATTAGCCAAATGTTAACTTCCAGTTAGCAATTTTGTTAGTAATATTGACTTGGCAACGTGATACTGACCTGGAAGAGACATATGAAGGTCAACATTCCAAGATTTTAGTATTTTAACTAAGAAAAAAGTTCACAATTATTAACGATAACGTAAAAATGACTAATATTTTGATGCATTATGAAAGTTTTGGATAATTAATAGAATTTTAATAGGTTTGGATAATATAAAAGAATCTGAAAAAGGTTTGGATAAAAAATAGACATTACCCTAACAAATATGTTTAGTGTAAATGGTTATGAATGTTGTATCTCTGATTTTCTTGGTAATACAAGCATACTGCTGCACTTTCCAATACGACTACCTTGTTACGACTTCACTTCGATCACTAGCCATGCCTTCATCATCCTCCTCCTTGTGGTTAAGGTAACGACTATTCTAGTCGGTTTCGTGACCGATATCAGTCGGACGAAATTCCACCGCGGTGACAATCATGAACAAATTTGTTTCTATAATATAATATGATATATATGAATATGGTCTGCAATAAATAGAGATGATTTTTTCATTGATTTTAATCAATTATACTTTTTAACTTTTGAATCAATTTTTCATACCCCCACCCCTAAGACAGAACCTCAGAAAAATCAGATTAATCGTGCTCTTGAAAATAACATTCACTTTGATATATTTTAAAACAAAAGAAAATTGAGCCATATAGTATCACTTTATATTATGTTGGTAATATAGTATCATGTTGGCCATATAGTATCACTTTATATCATATTTTATAGCCCCGCTAAGGTGAGCAAATGAATCGTTGAGTGAGTTGCTAGCTCTACTCTTCCCTCTTATACTCTGTATTTTCAAAGTTCATCTACAGTAAACACACAATAACAGTAAATTTAAAATTGACAGTAAAATAGTCGACATGTGGCTTCCTCTCATTCCTCACTTACTAACGGCTACGTCACTATTCTCATAACGTTGTCATTTCACTTTGTCTGTTTATGGACTTCCTCAACAGCTGGAAACTCTGCATCTTCTTCCTTGCTGCTGCTTTCATCAATCTCATTTGTTACTCCCCCCACACGTTGGCGAGTGCATATCAACAACTCCCAACTTGTCAAGCAAGAACTTCAACCTGTAATGACTCATTCCTTTTGTAAACATATCTGCTAGTTGATCATCTGTTTTGACATGACTCAATTTTATCATCCGTGACTTAAATCTTTCCCTTGTAATGTGGCAATCTATTTCAATGTGTTCTGTCCTCTCGTGGAAGACTGGATTCTCAGCTATGTGCATTGGTGAGCGATTGTCACAATATACCTGAATAGGTAGTTCAACCTTAACATTCATTTCTGCCAACAGATTCCATAACCACTGTATTTCACAAACCAAATAAGCAAGAGCTTTATATTATGCTTCTGATGATTATTTAGACATTGTGTCTGCTTTTTCGACTTCCATGTATTCAAGCTCCCCCAGTAATGTACAATACCCTGTTAGTGACCTCGCTGTATCTGGACAACTTGCCCATTCTAAATATGAGAAACCAGATAGCTTCAAATTGGAATTTGCTTGGAACATTAAACCTTGACCTGGAGCATGCTTCAAGTACCTTTGGATTCTGTAGGCTACAGAGAGGTGTTCACTATATGGATCTTTCTGAAATTGGCATAATTGTTGCACAGAGAAAATTAAATCAGGCCTAGTCACAGTAAGATAGTGTAGCCTTCCAACCAATCTCTTGTACACATCTGGACTAGCCAATGGCTCCCCTTGCTTGCCTACTAACTTCACTTTGTAATCAATAGGTGCTAGACAATCCTTAGCATCCATATAGCTTGTATTTGCTAACAACTCCAAACAATACTTCCTTTGATTAACTTGTATACCCTTATGATCTCTATAAACTTCCAGTCCAAGGAAGTACTTTAAAATTCCCAGATCTTTGATTTTGAACTCCCTTGAACAACTTCAATTGCTTTATGTCCCCTAAGGAACTCCATGCAATCAATATATCATACATATATACTAACACAACAAGAACTCAACCTTGTGTTCCTTTGACAAATATAGAATAGTCAGAAGCTGCTTGAGAGAACCCATTTTTCAGTAAAGAACCTGCTAGTTTAGCAAACCACTGTCTACTGGCTTATTTTAAGCCATACAGTGAATTCTTTAACTTGAGAACCATTCTTCTATTTGGCAGTTCCATGCCTGGAGGAGGTTTCAAGTATACTTCTTCATGCAATTCTCTATGGAGAAATGCATTTGATACATCCATTTGATGTATATGCCAGTCATTGGCAGCTGTAACTGCAGTAAGACTTTAACTAAATTTATCTTTGCCAATGGGAAGAAAGTATTCAGAAAGTCTATGCCATAAATCTGAGTAAGACTTTAACTGATTTTGTACACCCATTTGCAGCCTATAGCCTTTTTCCATGGAGGAAGGAAAGCTAGTTCCCAAGTTTGGTTATCTTCCAGTGCATCCCTTTCTTATTTCATAGTTTCTCTCCAACAAAGCTCCACAGGCTTCTTCATAAGTTCTAGGTTCCATAGTTGTCATCACACTCAATACATAGGTTTTATGTGCAGGTGGCAAGTTGTCATATGAGACATAATTTTTCATAGCATACCTCTGTACAGCTCCAACTTTATAATCCTTGTGCCAAACAGGAATGGCCCTTGATCTATCAGACCTTCTTAACACTAGCTCAGGTCCTTCATCAGCTTGCTCAACTAACTCATCAGACTTCCCCTTAGAATGTGGTCTAGGAGCCTCAAAGAAATCATGAAGTGGCTCAGGTAGTGCGTTAGGACTAGGAAGAGAAGTGGAAGTAGGTGTTGAAGAAGAAGAGGTATAAGGATAAAATGAGTGTGGTGAAGTAAAGATGGATGGAACTACATTCTGTGGTGGATGAGATGATGATGAAGGAAAGACGGTTGGAGACTGGGGACAACAACTTCAACAAGACTAGGAATAGAAGGTGTAGATTCAGGTAGAATGGGATGAGGTGATTGGAAAGGCAGTATGTGCTCATAGAAGATGACATGCCTGGAGACAAAGAATTAGTGTGTGTTGAGGTCAAAGAGCTTATATCCTTTGATTCCTGAAGGGAAACCAAGGAAAACACACTGGCTAGCTCTAGGGGTGAATTTTGGTCCTATCTCTGAGCAAGGTAGAAGCATATAATAGATTGCCAAAAACTTTCAAATGAGCTAAGTCAGGAGGTTTTTTGTACATCAGTTCAAAGCTTGAAAGATTATCAGTGAGTGTGGCAATTAATTAATGATGTGAACTGCATGGAGAATGAAGTCACTCCAAAACTATAGTGGAAGCCCTGATTTAAATCTAAGAGCTCTAGCCACATTGAGTATGTGTTGATGCTTCCTTTCTGCACGTGCTTTTGTTCTGGAGTTTCAATACATGAAAAATCAGAAATCAACCTCCCTTATGCAAAATGCCCACTCTCCCTTACATAAACAATGTGAAGAGAGAAGTTCACTGGTTAGAGATCACGGGCGTGATCTTAGAAGATTGTCTGACTGTCTATGATCTCCAAAATTATGTCAATTTCATTAGTCATTGCGCATGATTTTGACAACCATGGGACCAGAGATCACGGGCATGATCTCAAATTCACGGCTATTACCTGAGATGACTACCAATTGGGCTACCCATAATCTACCTTGTTTTGATAATGATCCTCTGTGTTTCTTGTCGCTAGAGATCATAGCCAAAAAGAGGCGATTCACTAACGTGATCTTCATACTGGTTGGTCGTGATCTTCAAGGTTTGGTCGCAATCTTCTAGAATTTTCTCATTTTGCTTCCCAAGGCTTGAATCATGCCCAAATCATTTCCATTTCTTGGTAGATTCTGAAAATATAGTGAACAGAGCACCCTAGCCTAAAATGAATCAGTTATGGACACAATAATGGTTAAATAATCATGATAACAACTAATAATGGGGATACCTTCCAAGATTCCAACAGAAGGGTGGTACTGTACAAAATATGGTATGTACACAGTTACATCTGGATATCACCTGGCACGGGAAATCTCCTTAGTCTCTAATCGCAAGTCACTATCTCACATTATTGAACCCCCCCCCCCCCCCATCTGGAAAAAAAACTTGGGATATCCAAATCCCTCCTAAGCTAAAATTCTTCATCTGGCAATGCCTAAAAGTGATTCTACCTACAGCGGTAGCCCTTGAGTCCTGATGAGTCAATTGTCTTACAAGGTGTCCCATCTGTTAGAGGCATTGAGAATTTATTGAGCAATTGTTACCCAGTTGTGCTCTCATATGGGTTTAAATGATTTCAATGACTCAGTCGCGATTGTGAATTGGTGACATGCAATGCTTTCTTAGCACCCGCAAACTCATATTCTCCAATGCGTTTTCATTTTGTGGAGAATCTAGAAATCTAGTAATAAGGTGTTCTTTGAACATTATCAACCCCATGCTCGTACTCTTGCTCGTCAGTGTGCTTTCCAAGTTTTTGAATTATTATTTGTTCTCCATACCCTTCTGCCTTCGCGCCCTCACCTACCATCGCCTCTCCCCGTCCTCTGGGAACATCCTCTTGGTGATTGCCTGAAGATCAATTTTGATGGTGCTATTAGTGCCTCTCGTTGTTCGCCTAGCCTAGTGATCCGAAGGAAAGACAGGCATGTCATGTCGGCAAGTGGGCCCCAACACTGTGGAATTGTTGATCGCTACCTAGTTGAACTCCTTGCAGCCATAGATGTCATCTCGCTCTTTGTCTCCCAGTCCCTATCTCGAGACATCATAGAAGAAGATTCTAAAGTAGTCATTCAGCCCTTCGTCAAGGAGTTTTGGTGGATTCGCTAGGAGGGCATGTTCTTCAAGATTGTCATCGACTCCTCACCTCGATTTATGTTTGTATAGACTTTAGTGTGGTTTCTAGAACTGCAAACAGGGCTGCCCATAGAATGGCGCTAGAAGCCCTGTTGCTATCTCCTCTAGAGTTAGTTTCCATTGACTTTGTAGGGTGGTTTCAGTGAGCTGTTTCTTTGGAAGGGTGCCTGGGTGGGTTGTACTAAGTTTTTTTTCTCTCTCCCTTGTCATTACTCGAAGAGAAAAAACTAAGAATGTGGATATAAAAATGTCATATTTAGGTGTTAACATTGATGGCAGAATTAGTGAAATCGATGAGAGAAATAATGAGGCCATTGAGAGAAAGAAAAGACTGTTGATACGGGAGATAATGAAGTCGGCTATGGAAATACTAATATTGTTATCAATGAAGATTATGAGGCTGGTATTGGTGTAGCAATGACAAAGAACTCGAAAATGTAATTTTTTGCAACTTTGTACAGCAAGAAGTAAGTTCAAGTTTTGGTGATCAAGTTTTTTAGAAATTGATCCCTTGGATTTAGTTTTTCATTTGCAATCAATAATTGATTTAGATGTCAGATAACTCTATGATTTTTCTCTATTTTTTTCTATAGTAATTAAATAATTTTTTATTTATTTTGCTGAATCAAATGAATGTCATTTGACCTAGACAAATAAAACTATACTACTTATCTTGAATTCTCATTAAAGAATCTTTAGAACACTATTTTTGACACCTCATTCATCAGCTCTCCATCTTTCATTCATTTTTGGATAAGTATTAATGAATCAATTTTTTTGGTATTCTTGTAATAACTATACTTTATTGGGAAAGTTCACAATAATGAATATGGAGAAAGGGAAAAGCCCTTCAACCGTTCCCAATAGAAAGTTCTCCCTTTTTCTTCATATTCTTCTTCCTCTTGTCATCACCATCACCACCATCCCTCCAGTCTCTTCCTCCACGTCGCCACCATCTTCTTCTTCATCATCTTCCTCTTCCTCCTGCCGCCGCCATCACCTTTGTTCGCCCTTCTTCCTCCACACCTTACTCTTTCTCACGTCGCCGCCATCACCTCTCTCCGATCTTTTCCTCCCGCCGATGTCCTCCTCCGGCACCGCCGTCCTCTCCGCGTCACCACCCTCCTCTCTCCTATCACCGCCGCCCTACAGTCACCATCATCCGACGCCGCTGCCAGCCTACCACCATCCCTCGTAGCTGCGCCACCCTCCTCGCCCTCCCACCTCTCCCGATGAGTTCTAAATTTCCAGATCTTCATTTTCGATTTTTCAGATCTATTTTTTGTACCACTACACCGATATTTGTACCACTGCAGTTAAAATTATATATGATATTTATATCACTGCACTGGTAGCAATACCACTGCACTGGTAGCGATATCAGCTCCGAGTTAAATTGCACTGGTAACGTACCAGTGCACTGGTACATATATCATATTCGAATTTAAGTGCAGTGGTACATCTTTTAATGTAATGGTACATTTTTTGCAGGTGGCAGTAGGGAGTTTCCTAACACAATTTTCACCAGAGAAGTGTGACGGTCGGAGGAAGCTTGGTAGTTAAATTAGTTAAATGGTTCAAGTTTGGTCACTCTCCGTCCAACTCCGTTAAATTTGTCTGATGTGGCAGTCAACCTTCAAAGTTAACCGTTAACTCAGTGACGTGACAATTAAAAAGTAATAAATAAAATAAATTTTAATCTTCTACCATTTCCAACTCATTTTCACATTAAAGTAAAATAAATAAATAAAATATTATAATTACAAATTGAAAAGGGACACTTCCTCGCCACTACATCCCTTCCCCGCAACAAAACCATATCAAAATTCCCATCCCTAGCTCCGTCCGCTACCGCCGTCACCGGCCATAATTACCTGCACCTCCTCCACCCTCGACCCCGCCACTTCCTCCAACTCCGTCAATGCACAGTAGGTGGAGACGCACAGCCGACCCCAACGATGCGCAGTAGGGGGAGCGAGCAATGAGGATGAAATGGAGATGCAGATCTCGTCGGAGCAAGTTCGTGATGCTGCTTCTACGCCGTCTGAAACCCAGCAGTCGGTTGCTATGTCTTGGAATGATAATGGCGGTCTTGCCGATTCTGTTCAGAGCTATCCACAAACCCTTGGTGTCGATGGTGGTGAGCATTCTAATTCTTTCCCGGTGTGCCACTCTGGTAGAAGATTCGTCGATGGTGGGAATTTGATGATGCTCGACGACACTCTGCCGCCACCGTCGTTTACTAATAGTCAGGGGATTCATTTTCAGAATTGCAGCGACCGTGTTTTTGGAATGTATCCAAACGTGTCTCCCCTTCATGAAGCACTGTCATTTGGTGTATGGACTTCTCAATACAATTGATTAATGATGATTAAGTGTTCTATTCTCCGCCAAGTGTGCGTCGTTGGGGTCGGTTGCGCGTCTCCATCTACTGCTCGTTGACGAAGTTGGAGGAAGGGGTGGGGTCGAGGGTGGTGGAGGTGCAGGTGGTTATGGTCGGGGAGCGGCAAGGACGGCGACAGCGGGCGGCGCTAGGGATGGGAATTAGGAGCTGATTTGGTTGCGGGGAATGGATGTAGTGGCAGAGCAAGAGCCCCTTTTCAATTCGTAATTATAATATTTTTTTTGTTTTATTTATTTTACTTTATTGTGAAAATGAGTTGAAAATGGTAGGAGATTAAACTTTATTTTATTTATTATTTTTTAATTGCCACATCACTGAGTTAACAGTCAACTTTGAGGATTGACTGCCACATCAGACATATTTAACGAAGTTGGATGGAGAGTGACCAAACTTGAACCATTTAACTAATTTGAGTGACCAAGATTGGATTTAAATATTTACAATGACCAAACAGTAATTTCACTGAACAAACATGCAATTAACCGAATGACATATCACTAGCTGAAGAGAACAAAATTATATTACACCACAAACAGCAGCAGCCTATAAATATGAATACGCTTGGGGAACAATACCAAAATATTGCAACCGTGAACAGAGCCAAACGACAACAACTTGTGCAACCCAATTACGGTTCAAAAAGCGATAAAAATTTAAAAACGACTCTACCTGGATTTTCTATATACATTGTAGTAAAAACCATCTAGACACACACATTAGAACCCTAATAAAAAGAAGAATCTAAGCAGTAGTCATAATGTCTTCTCCTGAACTCCAACAGGCTTCCGTACGTACGATCTGCTATACCAACAAACAGAGACTCCGAATCGGGGCTGAACGAGATCCCGGCGATCTCCCCGAACAGATCAATCTCCTGGCACTTCACATACCCAGATCCCACATCGAACACGTGGACGAAATCCGCAGGCTCTTGCATTGCCAGAAACCGCCCATCGGACGTGAACTTCAGCCCCCTTATGGCACCCATGTTGCCTTTCAGCACAGCCAGAGATGTGGATGGGTTCCTGATATCCCATAGCCTGCAGGAGGTGTCTTGGTTTCCCGTGGCCAAAATTCGGCCGTCAGGATGCCATGCCGCGGAGAAAGAGTAGTCCAAGTGTCCTTTGAGGGTAGCAGCTACCTTGCCGGACTGCGAATCAGCAAGCAAGCAGTCTACGCTGTCGCCGAGGACTGCTACCAGCTTCCCGTCGGGGCTAACCGAGGTGCTCTGTCAGAAGAAACCATTCAGGTCAGAAACTACTCTCTGTTAAAATGAGAGACTGCGTGCATTTCTGAAGGCGGGGGAGGAGAGGAGACTCACATTTACGGACCAATCAAACGAGAACTGATTTGTGCAGGCAAAACTCATGGCATCGAGAACTCTAATCTTTGCATCATTATTTGCTGCCATAATCCTCGTCGAGCCGCTGCATGCAGGCGGAAGAGAAGGCATAAGGAATTCAGATTTCACCCAAATGGAAAAAATGGGAACTTTTGCGAGTGTCAGATGCACATAGAAAAGTCTTCACCTGGGGCAGGTGTAGATATCCACCGCATTGGTGATGGCATTTTCATTTGATGTCAGCTTGGTGCAGAATGCAGCTCCAGGATGATCCAGATACTGGACAATAAGAACACACCCAATTAGGCAAGCAGCAGGTCAGTGGGCACAACAAAACATCAGAAAAACACAGCTATGGATCAATGACCAAACCTTGAATATAAGCTCTCCTTGAAAGCCTCCGGCAACCAATATGTTGTCTCTCACAGCCATAGAGCTAATTTGCACCCGGGAAAGTGATTGTGTCAACAACCCTGGACGTTTCTGCATATAAAACCATTGGCAGTTAAATTAAACCTTCTTCAGGATTGAACAGTTAAGATAATCGAATTAATACAAACTGCTCTCATTAAATCGTACCAAGGTCGGAACTACTGGTTTGGCCACATTAAGGACTTCTTTCCCTTTTCTTAACAAGGCAGACCAATGCATCACCGAATAGTCTCCCACTAGGTAGACATCGTGCTTCGATGTAGCCCACAACAGATTCCTCAGCTGGACATCACCATAGAAAAACACAATTGCCAAAACGTCAGTGACAGCATTTAGCACCAGAAATAACAGATCCACAACTAGTTTGCCCCAACCCAAAACACAGTGTCAATACCAACTTAAGAACAGTAGCCCTTAATAAGATAAAATAGAATCGCACAGATTTCCCCCAGGGAGAAGAATGAAAAAAAGCTTCGTTACTGCCATAGAAATGGATACATGGAAACCTCAAGGGGTTGGTTTAGTGATATCACGAGGATGATGACATTAACCACACTCTAGGTTCAACCTTGGGCCAACAATCAGCAATGGATATATGGATGCATCTAGTTGCAAAGAGAAGACACCATTCAAGATTAGGATTCTATTTTATGTCTTTTAGCAAAATGCAGAGTGCAAGACTAATAGAGAAAACTAGCACATACAAGAAAGAACATAGATTAAGGGTATAAACTAAACCAAGCATAAAGCTCCTTTCACTCCAAAGTATCCGAACTTTAAACAAGTAAAAAAAAAAAGGAATGATTTGGAGGTCTCCTTGAGTGGTCAAATATTTTCCTATCATACCATAGAAATATCGTATCCTTAATCCCGGCAGCTGCTCAAATATTACTTCCAGCCTGCTTATAATGCTGAAATAGAGAGATGAAGTCCTAAATGCCACAGTTGGGTTAAACCACAGATAGATTCAATATGCAATGGTTATAGTATTATGCAGGAATAAAATTGAAATGCATATAAATGCAGAATCAAGGAAGAAGATCAAAAGTATGTGCTTCTAAATGATAGTAAATACAACTCAGATTGTAGAGACAGAGAGCAAACATATTAAACTGAAAGAAGAGTTACTCCAGCACAAAGATTGTCAACATTATTAGTTGGGGATCATGGACTCCGATGCGAAGAAAAAAGGTGTTAAGAGACCGTATTGAATCAATTCTTGTTAATGAATAGATCCGATCGCAACTTCGAATATGGAATTGAAAAGGATCAAATTTTGCTTTGACCTGTGAAAATACATACTCTGGTTTTTCTATTCGTCTAAAGCAAAAAGAAATAGAGCAAAGAAGATAAAAACACGAACGAACAAAAGAATCAAAAGAGTCGGTTGATTAGGATTGCATGTAAATCCTCCGGTTGCCAAATAAACAAATCATTTTCTCCATGAGGATGCATTCTCAGTAACAGAGATTCAAAAGCTTTATAAGAGCATGATGGTTTGAAGCCAGTAAGTACAATGTAAATGGTGGTCATACTGCAAGAAACTTAATCTGGGCCATTTTGGTCAGCTATTCATTCGGTGCATCCAACAAATTAAGGAAGTAAAGCCTAACATTACAGGGGTTACTTTGAGACCAAGTCATACCTCCAACATGTTCAGGCATGCTACATTAAAAATATAAGGGTATCGAGAGTCGGATGTATAGTCACATGACCTGCAAAATCTTGAGAAAAATGATATGCGCATAGCCAATTGAATGCAACTGCAAAGATGCAATAACTGAATTGCCAAGTCCCAAAACACCGTATAACGGCACCCTAGAGCCATTCCTAAGACCCTGATCTGAGGATTATTAACTCAACGCATGCTAAAAGTGTACCAAAATGCTCAAAACCAAGGAACAAACTATTAACTATGAGTAAGCAATTTAAGTTTAAATAAAAAAAATCACAAAATGAAGGCAAGGAATACCTGAAGATCAAATAAACAAAATGATTGTCACATGGACCGAGTTCCACAAAATTAGTTGTCATCACCACCCTATGCCAAACTACTCAGACGGCGAAAAAAGGAGTGATAAAAGCCTCTACCTGAAAATGCACAATCGTCGATTTGACGTGTCTCGTGTTCAGCTGGAAGTCATAAAATGTCTTTCCTTTCGTTACTTGAAGGCATTCCTGTAATCACAAGCATAAGATTTGTTCTTAATTTTTACTGACCGGCAGTTGAAGCAAGTAATAACAGTGAGGAACGGTAGCTGTTCAAACTAGCCTAAAGGAACATGGATTCACAAAAGCAAAACACGACGGCTCAAAGGATTTGCATATAGTAAACAAAACTGCAATATAGTTTCTTTCAAGATAAATGAATTGATTAGCAAGATGCAGTTCTATATCTAGAAGAACTAGATCTGCAGAATGATACAGAAGTGCAGCAGATTAGGCAGAAACTCTCAAGGTTTCAGTTGGCCAACCTTGTTGATCTGCTCGTGAGAGTAAGATAGGTTCTCGTAGTTCTTGTACTGCTTCAATCTCGTCTCCCTGTACTTATCCCTAGTGTAATTGAGCCTCTCCCATGGAATTCCTTGTATATCCTTCCCACTCCGTAACTCCACAGCAGTTGTGTCAGTCGTCGAGTTGTTCTGCACAACAACAACAAAAAAAAGGCGCAGCCATTCGAATTCCCGCCATCAGGACATCCATCGTAGCAAAACAACAACAACAACAAAAATGAACAAAACACAAAGAAGAATTGAAGTCTCTGCGCTAGAGCATACAAACTCAAAATCGTCTTCAAAGTCCGAGTCTAGCGACTCCAGCTCGTCCCTCTTCTGAAGCTGCGGCTCCTCTTCGAATTCGGAGTCGTAATACTCATCGACAACGTACGCGAGATCATTGTTGTGCAAATGAGCCATTCCTATCCTAGAAAAAATTTCCGCCACAGAGCTCAATTTCATAAGCACACAGACAGACGTAAAACAGCAAATCGATTGCAGAGTTTTAATCCATGAGAAAAGCACAACACCACGGAAAAAAATACAGGATAATTGATGACGATAGACGAGTGGTACAGATACAACAAAGATATGATTTATCTCTACAGACTACAAAGAACTACGCCACCCACAATCTTACCTCTGGATTCTGACTGAAGATTCTTCAGAAAAGCGAGAGCGCTCGTACTCCTGTCGAAGGAAACGGTAGTTGATTCCCCGATCGAAAGAGCGACGACGGAGACAAAAAAAAAAAACGGAAGAGAAGGAGAAACCGTGTTGAGGTTTAACAGAGGGAGACGAACTACGAGCAGATGAAGGAAGGAAACTAGAAGAAGAAGAAGAAGAAGAAAAGGGGAAATGGTAATTGAGAAGAGGCTGTTGCTGAATTAGAGCGACGGAATGGGGAAGCCCAGCTTCTGTGCTTATAAATTGGAGAAGAAGGCCAGGCCAAACGGGGGTTACGAAAAGGAACGGTACGGGGTGGGGGCCACTGTTTCCCCACGGCGCGCTAACGAAACTCAGTACCAACTATCAAGGGAGGCAGACAGAGGCAATGCGTGTTTGTTTGTTACTCAATTTGTGTGGCTTGTAACTTTTGGCGGTCTTGTGATGTAGCTTCGTATTCTAATGTAATGATGAATTAAATTTTGTTGGACGTAACCTGCATACGTGGAACGAAATACGAAGAACAGATGGAGCAAAGGTAGAATCGCTTGATTAAAATAAAGGACTATATAGCTATTTTTTATACCATCATCGTGGAGACGAAATACCAAGGGTGCCTCCGGGAACACCAAGAGGGTGGTAGTGGGATTCGAACCTGGGACCTTGTCACATGCCAAACCCGAAACCCAACCCTTTTACCAACTAGACTATCTTACCATCGACGACTATGTAGCTATTAAAGGCCCTATACTTGTTAAATTGTAAACTACGAGTACCAACCTGTAATATACCACTAGAATTGTATCTTGGGTTTGTCCTGCCGAATCTATGAATATGTATCATCTGTAAACGGTGGAAGGTAATGCAGACAAGAGTTGATTTGGAGAGTGCTATCTCTCTCCTGGGGATTCCTGACTCATCGTGTTCTTTATGTTTGGTATTGCTGAATTGACATGGTATCGAAGCTCGTCTTTTGATCCGTTTGTTTTTGCTACAACATCTCGTTTGTTTATTCAACTTCACAGCTTATTGTTGCTCGTTGGCGACGCATCTTCAGCTCGTTGCCTAGGGTTTTTGGGTTCATGTGAAGATTTGTTGAGGCGTTGCTTAGGAGGATTCTTTTGGCTTTTGGTTCGTTCGTGTCCATCAACGCTTGCAATATGGATTCCTCGAAGTTGGGTCCGGTTGCAATTAAGTTCGACGATGAGAACTTCCCGCTTTGGGAATTTCAATTCAGAAACTTTTTTTGTTGGAAAGTGTTTCCTTGGTGTCTTGTTGGGAGAGGTTAAGCCTCCTACTATTAATGCGACGATGAAGGATCGTGAGAATTGGGTTGCAGCCAATGCGCAGCTCGTAACATGGCTCGTTTTGAGCGTCGACATACCCACTGCTGTAGGATTGTGTCAATTTTTTACTGCTATCAAGATGATAAGATCACGAGCTCATGAAAGTTTAGGTTCTTTTGTCAAATGTCGCGCAACAATGACTCAAGCTCGGATAGCTCGAATTGACCTTCAAACGAACATATTAAAGAGATATGTGGAGAGAGATACTCGTCACAATCAAGTGTGCTCGTTTAATTGATTAGAGTCTTGCCAAGCTCTTTTGGAATCTTTAACAGGAAAACTTAAACAAGGATCTTTCCCTAGATATGGAATTCACCGATAGCTAAACCAATAAACCATAAGCACTCATGCTCCACGGGGAAAAACTCCTCAGAGTTAATTTTCATTCAACAAAATTCTCTAACTCTAAAATTCGCGTTTACAACCCTTTATATAGCTCAGGGAAAATAAAATAATCAAAAACCCAAAAAGAAACAAAAACATAAATCTAAAAGGAAGGCCGAACTCGACCAACCAGAAACTCGGTCATAATACCCGGTCGGGTATTTTCAATTCTGGTTGGGTATTCCTTCTGCGGGGAATCACATCAGTCCCTCCCTGAGTCCCTGTTGAAGAAGCTTTGCCCTCAAAGCTTTCTAGTCCGGCTTTCAAACAAAATTTCCTGCATCATCATCAACAAAGAACAACCAATCTTCATAATTCCACGGACACAAGAGCTCGGACAACTCGACATACACAGGCTCTAGTCCATGATCTGTGAAATGCAAGTCGTCATTCAATCTGCCTGCTTGGGATTTGGGGCACATAAACTCAAGAATCCATCTATTTATCTTGATCTTCAATGGTTGCAATAAAGGTTTCACTGACCAAGCTTGTAAGGGCTAGTCCTCCTCTTTTTCGACCTTGGTCACTTCAAAAACCTCACATAGCGATAGCTCCGACTTTATTGAATCAACCTATAGCTCCACGTTGTCTTCCTCTAACCGAGAAACGTATGCACTCTGCTGCACCGGAGAACTCGAACTCGATCTCGGTTCAGCTATGATTTGAAACAAGGCTCCCACCCGATCCATCTGTTTTGCAAGTTGTTTCAAGGCTTCTTCTTCATACTCTCGTTGTAATCGTTGCAAAGAGTTCCAATCATCATCAGCCACCTCTGGAGATATAGGTTTCAAAACGAAGACCTTCTTCTGATGCGGTAATCAGAAGCTTTTGGATCTTCTGCTGTCCAAATGAACTCCTCGATTGTGAACCAGGCTTGTCCCAACACAATCTGATTTGTAAAATTGGACAGCACATCGCACAATACCTTGTCTTCATATCTTCCAATCGCAAACTTCACAAAAATCTGTCCAACCACGATGCTGGAAATCTTCTCGGAAACTATAGGATGTATGGAGCTGGATGCACACGCATTGACATCTCCAATTTCATCATTGTTCTTGAGTTGATCAAATTTGATTTTATCCCTCCATCTACAAGCACATAATAAACCTTCTCTTGAGCCAAACAACGAGTATAGAACATTTACCTTGCTCTATTGCTTCAGCCATCGCCAAATCTTCTTTTTCTTCTTCTCCTGATTTGAACAGGGCTCTGATACCACCTGACTAGATTCCAAGCTCGTAAAAGTTTAGTTTCTTTTTTCAAAGTCCTGCAACAATAACTCAAGCTCAGATATCTCGAATCGACCTTCAAACGGAAATAAAATTAAAGGGATACGTGGAGATAGATACTTGTCACAATCAAGTGTGATCGCTTGATTGATAGGAGTCTTTCCAAGCTCGTTTGGAATCGTCAACAGAAAAACTCAAACAAGGATCTTGCCCTAGCTATGGAATCCAGCGATAGCTAACCATAAGCACTCATGCTCCATGAGGAAAAACTCCTCATAGTTAATTTTCATTCAACAAAATTCTCTAACTCTAAAATTTGTGGTTACAACCTTTTATATACCCCAGGGCAAATAAAATAATCAAAAACTCAAAAAGAAAAAAAACCTAAACCTAAAAGGAAGGCCCAAATCTGCCAGCCCGAAACCCGTTCATAATACCTGGTCGGGGTGCTTCTGGACCGATGACCCGATCTCCCTTTAAAATACCAGGTCGGGAATTTGTCAATTCTAGTCGGGTGTCCCTTCTACGGGGAATCACATTATAAGATGTGGTAGCATATTGATCGTACCCCTTCACAGATGAGTGTATCCCAACAGTTTGAACTCACACTTGAGATTGGTCGTTTGTCTCAAGGTGATCGTGACATCCGGAGCCTGCTCCAACTTCTTCCACCACATCCGTAGTCTCTCCTTTGTCCCAATTCTCCATGGATTTGATCCATCAGCTTGTTCAAGAGGCACTCAAAGAGGCTCTTCCCAATGCCCTTACTTTTGGCTTCTCTACTGGTCTTGCTTCATGTAAAAATCTATGTTGGATTCTCGATTCGACAGCTTTTAATCACATGATGCCTAGTCTTACCTCTTTTGCTCACTTTTGTTCGTCCCCACACGTCCACCTTTAAGTAGCCAATGGGATTCACTTGTCTATGCGTGCTTGTGGCACGTCTTCCACTGGCTTGGTTACTCTTCCAAAATGCTATATGTTCCCAAGTATATTCCAAGCTTAGTATCGTTCAGTCAGTTAGCTGAAGATGGGTGTGAAGTCAAGTTAATTTTGCAAGTTGTGTTGTGAAGGATCAGAGGTTGGGGAAGGTACTCGAGAAAGGAAGTAAACCTGGACGGATATTTATGTTGGATGAACTTCAAGGATGTACGGTGGAGGAGCCAGCACGTGGTTGGGGAAGCGAAAGGGAAGATCGCAGAGGGGAAGCTTGTGTTGGAGAAGTCTCAACGGTGAGAAAGGATGGTATTGTTGGTACGGTTCAAGATTATAGGGTACCGGATTCTTTGGATATGGATTTTTCAGATTGTATGGATTATGGGTTGTCTAGTTTTATGGGTTATTCGGTTAAGCCTTTGGAATTTTTTCGGTTACAGCTTCTACTTGAGACTTATGGAATTGTCGTTTGGGACATCCACATTCATCTACCAGACATTGGCATATTTTAGAACTCACCAGAGCTCTATTGTTTCACTTTCAAGTTCCCACCGTTTGTTGGTTGAAGCGGTTGCATACTGTTGTGTACGTGGCTAATCAATTGATAGGTTACACCCTTGTCTGGACAGAGTTCACAATACCAGAAGTTGTTTGGAAAATCACCAATTATTAAGTTCTACGTGATTTCGAATGTGTGTGCTTTGTCTTACTCCCTCGAAGAGAACGTCATAAGCTATAACCGAAAACTGCTCGTTGCATGTTTATTGGTTACAACAATAAGCATAAAGGGTACTTCTGCTACGACCATATGGTTTGTCGTAAGAGAATCTGTGTCACGTAGTTTTCTTAGAACAGGTGATGTATTATTCGATGTCACAAGATGACTTGCATGGCACGCATTTTTTGGATTTTCTAATGTCTCTACCTCAGTTTGATTACACTAGGCATCCCAATGGCGTGCTTGATGAATACTCTATTGCCTGCCTGTCATTTTTTTGCTTTTGGATCATCTTTTAGCTCCTCTAGCTTCACGTTGTGACTAAAGGCAGTCGCGGGTCGTCCTCCAACTCGGGTTGCTCGACCTCATGCTCTGGGAACTCATCTCCCAGCTCGGCTCACTCTCATCACTCAATTTCAGGGTCCAATGCATCGGACATGTCCAATGCTCATCAGATTTCCCCACCTCCAGCTGAAGTTCAAGCTCATCTTCGACGATCCCACTTTAAACCCCCTCCACACATGCAAGACTATGTAGGTTTCTCCACGACACCAATTTTTATACCCTATAGTTATGTCGAGGCCAAGGGGGTCATAATTCGGAAGTGGCGATATAAGTGGAGTTGGGGATCTTAAAGTAAATCACACATGGGATCTTGCCCCTTGTGAACCTAATTTTTTTGTCATTGGCAGTCGTTAGGTCTTCATTGTGGAGTTGCACTTGGATGGAATGCTCGAAAGGTATAAAGCATGTGTGATGGCACAAGGTTTCCTACAAGAGTATGATATTGGTTATGACGAAACCTTTACTCCTATCGTCAAGATGCATACTGTATGTTGTGTTTTTGTGATATTCGTGCTAAAAGGGCGTTCGTTAACCTAGTTGGATGTACGGTAACTTGAAAGAGATGATCTATATGGAAATACCTCTCGACTACACTAAAGATGCCTTAGGTATGGTCTATAAATTGGTGAGATCACTGTATGGATTGAAACATGCACCAGGGGAGAGGTTTGAAAAATCCCATAGCACTAACGTTCTAGAAGGACTTGTGCAGAGACAAAACGATCCTTTCTTGTTCATTCATCATACTATGGATGGAATTGTGCTTTTGTTAGTTTATATAAATGACATTATAGTAACGGGAAGTGATGTGCAGCGAATCAGAGAGTTGGTTGCATTATTCGTTTAATCTAAAAGAGTTAGGTGACGTGGAATATTTTTTGGGATTGCAGGTAAATCGCTCAACTCATGGTGTATTTGTTTCCTAGAAAAAGTACATTCTGGATTTACTAGCCACTTCAAGGTATAAAGAGTGCTTTCCTTGCTTGACATCCAAGGAGTAGAACATGCGGCTGACACGGGAAAGTGGCTAATGTTAGAAGATCAGAAAAAACTTATCACAGTTTGGTGGGAAGTTGGATCTATCTAACTCATACTCGTCCATATATTTGTTATGAAGTTCAAATTGTTAGCCAATATGTGGGTATGGCTTGGACGATTCATTTAGATGTTTTTCACCGGCTAGTGAGGTACTTGAAGCAAATGAAGGACGTTGGTATGTTTTTCTTTCTACAGTGAACCGGTAATTGAAGTTTTTGCATATGCAGACTATGCAAGCTGCAAGGACACTATACGCTCTACTTCATGAGGGCGTGTGTAGGTGGGTCAGTATTTGTGTCCTGATGCGGTAGGAAGCAACATCGTGTGTCAAAGTCATCTATAAAGGCAGAATATCATTCTCTGTCAGAGGTGAGCTTAGAGGTGGTTTGGTTAATGTGACTACTTAAGGAGTTAAGTGTTACATGCCGAGTTTTGATGAGAATATATGGGGATAATACTAGTGCAATACGGATTGCTATCAAGCAAGGATTTCATGAAATTACCAAGCATATAGAGGTGCATGTTCACTATATTCGGCTGTTGGTTGCAGAAGGTACAATACAGGGTGGTTATTTGTCTACAGGAGACCAGTTGATAGATCTCTTAACTAAAGTAGTGGCTTCAAGTAGACATTGGTACTTGTCATTCAAATTGATTTTGCGCACCCAACATAAATTTAGGTAAGGGTGTGAAATTGTAAAGTACGAGTACCAACCTGTAATATACCAATCGACTTGTATATAGTGTTTGTCCTAGCAAACCTATAAATATGTTTCATTTGTAAACTGTAAAAGGTAACACAAATAAGAGTTTCTTTGGAGAGTGATATCTCTCCCGTGGACTAGTCCTGACTTTTTGGAAGACCACATGAAATCGTCGTGTTCTTTATATTGCGTATGCTCATTTTTTTTAGAACAACCAAAGCCCCTATTCACTAGGAATTTGCTCCATATATTCGAGATAACCTTTATGTTAGGCATAAGATGGTGTGTCTATCAGAGCTAAGTCAGGTTGCAAGGGGTGGATTGATGACACTCTATTTATAGAGTTTATCACTCCCATATTTGATACATTTTCCCCTTCTATCAAGTCATCTTTAGTCCTTTCTCTTGCATTTAATATCTAAGTCATAACTATTTTATCAATGAGCCTTTAATAGACCTAGGATGTGCTTTTATACTCTTTGATGCCTTCTTGGTATGTTTTTTTTTTATGGTTTTCAAGGTACAACACGACCTAGGTTACAAATTTTCTCCCAAATCCTTCAACTTTCAATCACCCAATCCACCTCCAAAACTCAAAATTGGATCTTCAAATTTGAGTTACTTCCTACCCATAACCAAAAAAACAAAGCATAAAAAAAGAAAATCCAAAAAACTCATCGGAGTAGCTTTGACGGCTAGACCCGTTGTGCCACCGCTGCTCTTTCTTTCTCTTTGTGCTTTGATTTTTTCCAATTTTCAGCAATTCTCATCAATCCAAGTAAGTACCAGTGATCTTTAAATGAATTTATGAGCTTGAATCATGAACTTAGGACATCATTGAAGATTTAACATTCAAAACTGCTTTAGTTATGTAGGGATTTCTCTCGCTAATTTTCGGCCTCTGTTAGGCGCATTCGATGTTTGTGAATGAAAGATGATATCTAGTTTGCTTAGAAATGAGATTGAATGGTGCTTATGATGTTGTAATAGATTTTATGCTTGGATGGCTTGATGAATTTTAGCAAAAGCCATGCCAAAATTTTCAAAATTTTAGCATAACATCTTTTGAATTGAGCTTTAAACGTCAAGCCATACTAACTTTCGAATTGGTTGGCATGAGTTTTAAAATTTCGCGATTACAATGTGAGTAGGGCATTTTAAGTTTCAAATTTCATTACTATGTTGGATCAAATGTCATGCCATTTTACTTATGCAAATTTATCAATCGACCTTTGCCAAATCGTATCACTTGAGATTTTAATGTTTTCAAACTATCAAGATAGATGGATTGTACAATTTCTACATTTGGAGCTTGAATTTTTCCTGTCATTATATGTGTGCTTAATTGTCATATGAAATTGAATGAGTTACCTAGCTTGATTATGTGTACTGGAGAAGTTATATGATTAGCTTATAGAAGAAACCACACTCTTAAAGTGTGGGGTTATTCCCCTATTTATCTATACTAACTTGGTTTCTTTTCTATTAAGCAAAAAAAATGAAGAATCTCATGATTGGATGGCTTAACAAGCACACGAAAAGGGAGATGATGGTACATCTTCTTCAAGAGGATGACGACATCCTAGTCCACCACGTGTAAAGCCAGAGTATGTAGCACCTCAAAGGTCAGCAAGACTCAACGGGAGGGAGCTAATGACCGAGCAAAAAGTGGAGGAGGATTTGAGGAACTTGAGTTATCAATATTGTTCATCAGGATCTCCTCTAGGAACAACAATGGAAGGCTATCACTTGATAACGAGAGATCAAGGAGCAGGAGTGGACATCTACCACTAGGAGCCGAGGTGTTGGAGACTGATAGGGAGTTGGGGATTAGAGAAGGCACACATGAGGCACCCCTACATCCTTTCCTCCAGTTTCCCTGAGATAGTTCTAGTGCCAATAAGGTAACGAGATGGAGATACATACTAATGGACCCCCAAGGAGAGATTGAAAAGAAAGACTTCTACTAGTACTAGGGATGGAGAGTAGTGATTAGACAGAGACATGATGATGCGGGTCTCTTGTCATTATTCCACATCCGAGGAGGGACCAATGTCGTGCTCAAAAGGGAGTTCATTGCCATCTTGATAGTGGGTCCAACAACAGAATCGAGATAGAGATGTATTTCCTACAAGATAGCGGGTGACACTTCAGTGACAATTGATAGCTTCACCATGAAGCTCGGGATCCCAACCTTTCATGCGAGAGGAGCACTCTCTGATGCTATCCTTGGAGCTTATTGGGAACCCATAGTGCATTAAACTATCTTTCAAGAGCTATGGAAGACAATCACAAGAGACCAGAGGAGACTGAGTTTGCTAGTGGATACTCACCACCAACCCACACTCGACTACCATTCCTGAGTTTCGTGCACTACTTTGGCCAAACTAGCTTTCACATGAGGCAGAGAAAAGATGCTCGAAAGGTTAACACCAATGACATGATTTTGTATCACGCTTTGCTGAACAACTGGTGCCTTCACCCAACATGGTTGGTAGTTGACAATTTGTCGAGGTACACATATGTTTCTTCTCCACAAGGACTACCAGGAGGGGGCTACATTTTGAATATAAGCCCATCACATAGACGATCATATAAGAGTAAGGATTTGCTCTATTGGATGTCGTGGCGAGGGAAAGACCAATTCATCGATAGCCATCTTTCACCTTTGGAGTCGAGAGGGTGACAAGCAAGGGAGTAGCCTCGCCAACAATTTTTCCATGTTACTCTGTGTGGACGAAGGCAGGGAGACCGACAGTGCACCTGGAGAGGATACACGAGCATGAACATGGAGCTAGCCATCCACAACCACCACCTCAGCATGGTGACTATGGATTCCATTTGGCAAAGTTCAAGTGTGGGGTATTCCTGACGACACTCTGTTTATAGTTTTTGTGACTTCCTTATTTGATATATTTTTCTCTCCTATCAAGTCATCTTTAATCCTTTCTCTTGCATTTCATATCTAAATCATAACTATTAGATCAATGAACCTTTAATAGACTTAGAATGAACTTTTGTACTCTTTGATGCCTTCTTGGTATGTTTTTTTATGGTTTTCAAGGTACAACAAGACCTAGGAGGATTTGGATAAAGCATTGGACTACTTTGGAGGATCAAATGAGTTATAAAGAGAAGAATATGAAGTTTTCATGATAAGGACGATGTTCAATGACAGATAATCCCATTGGAGGAAGACTCGGCCCAAGGTTAAGCAAAAATCAGCGACAACCCAGCATCAGGTCCAACCGCCGCTCATGGAGACCTGATTAAATCCTGCCCAAATCCTCAGGAGAGGTTGTCCATGGGCCAGAGAGGCCAGTCCAAGAAGAAAAGGGGCCTAGCCCAAAAATAAATCTTTAGGCAATGACTTTGTCCCCAAGTTAAAGAACCCTTGTCATAGTCGGTTTAAGAGGGTTTTGGCCGAGTTCTACCCCTATAAAAAGAAGACTAGACTCATTGGTTCAATAGGTTGCACAAATTCACTAAACTTATGTAAACACTCAGCTCTAGTGAGATCTTGGCATTCGTAAGAGAGGGTGCAGCTAAGGAGATGTTTTCATCATCGATGGTGGTACCCTCCTTCTCTTCTATGTATAGCTAGTTCAAATTTATTTTATGAGAATGTGAACTCGTTTATCTTTGTATGTAATGATGCTATGATTTAATATGATTCTTGTGTTTATGCTTATAAATTTTGATGCTTGTTATGTATGCATGGATGCTTGAATTTGATCCCTATGTGATGATCATTGTTGTTTATCTAGTATGAGTGCATTCTTATTATTGCTGCTTATGAGTCTAAAGTGTGCTACTATATGCATTGGGCTTAATATCTTATAGGTTGTTAAGAAATTACCTTCTAGTGATACCCCATTGATGCTATACGAGTATAGAGGGAATGATCAACCATTTATACCTCGAGTAGTATCAATGTTTGATTATTATATCATCGATTATTTCTCATAGAGGCACATACTTAATCATGTGCTATCCTAACTTCCTTGTTCTTCATTAATTAGGTAATGGCAAGAAGCGAAAGCACGCATTAGCTAGTTATCTCTATCGCAAGAGGCACATGCACATGTAGAAAGTGGTCTTGGTGGAAGGGATAGAGTGATGTTATAGATGAGCCATTGATGCATGATATGATTGAGATTTAGTATGCATGATGTTACTAGAGCTTTACCTTCTTATACAATAACGTATCTTTACGCAAGAGGCACATGCACATGTAGAAAGTGGTCTTAGTGGAAGGCCTGGATTTACATCAATGCATGCCCCCGTCATGGATTTACACCGGAGCATATTGCAAAGTACTCTGCCAAAGGCCTGGATCCATATACCACTATTTGTGTAGTGAAAGTGTAGAAAATGAGAAATGAGATTATGTATGAAATGGGGAGTGGGAAGAGGATTTTATAGAGTTCTTTCTAACCATTTTTGATAGTTATAGCCTTTTATTTCGATTCTCGTGTTTTATAATTGTTCATAATGTAATGTTTGTATGTATTTTTTTGTCTTCAAATAGTACGAACAATCAAAATTTTCACCGAAATGAAAAAGAATAAAGCACATTAATTAATACATAAATACCAAACAAAAATAAAAAAGCACAGGGGGCGTGATTGTCCCTTCAATCTGCCCATTGATTCCCTTTTGCGCAATTGCCCCTCACAATCCCCTCCTCCCAGCCCCCACCCAAATAAGAACCAATTTTGACCCCTTGCATATATAATTTAGCAAGGTGTCATAGGTCACCAAAATCTATAAATGCGGTCTTAAAAATACATTCATAATCTAATTGACATGATTTGTTCTTTTTCACACGAAGCTTTCCCAAATTCTCTTAACCACACCTATTTTCTTCTCCTCTTCTCCATCTTATAATACTAGCACAAGGCCGGGTCTGTTGGTTAGTAGAGTTTGATGGTTATATAATTTGTATGTGTCATTTACACTAATGTTATTTGTTTTGTTTGGTATGACCATGAACTATCTAGGAAAATACTCAAATTACTTCGAGTATGCTTAGAATGTATTGATAACATGAGAAATTAAAAAAATGACTAACAAAGAAATGCAGCTAATAGTGACATATATATTTACAAACAAAGTTGCATGTATAAACAATCCATAAATGACAACCTGAGAGTTGCTTCCTATTATACATAGATAATCAATCTTCACCATAAAAGAAAATGGTTGTACTTTGATGGAGTTCAATATATCTATGAACTTTTTTTCAATTTATATTTTTTTTTTGTTGATCACGACACTAATTATATATTGACATTGACATATATTATTGAATTTGTTATAATTTTCAGTGGGAATGAGTGACATGAATTTAACTCTTTATTCGAACAATTGTGTACAAATCATTGTCATAGAATTGTTCATTAACATTAGCACCATTGTTGTAGTATTAGTTTAGCATGCACATTTGATATGGTAATGGACAAATAACCAATTTTATTATGTTTAACTATAGTGTTGCTCTCTACCGCAACTATTTTCTTCACCTCTTCTCCATCGTATAGTATTGCTCTCTTTTCAAAATATTTAAATATGAGCATAAAACTTCTCTACTATCACGAGACTAATGAACAAGAAAACTATTGCATATTGGATTTAGGCATTAGAAAATAGTTTCCACCTTTGGCATTTACTTAGGAACGGAAAGTTGCGAACAATTTCACCCAACTTTTCAATCCTAGTTCGACTTGACTTTTGTAAATTGTAATGCTATAATAGCTCTCCCTTTCTTGTTGCATTGTTTCCTAATTCTCACTTGCAAGTGAGGCTATATGTCGTTACTCGTGAGTATGAGTGCAAAATGTATACAAAATATTTATGCAAGTACGATAGAACGTAGCCAAGTCTAGTTTTCATTCGAGCATATAAGTATGCAAAATATTCATGTAATTATGTCAAAACGTGGCTAAGTTATTGATGACACGTAGAAAATACTATTTTATACCTCTATAATATAGCTAGAATTGCATGGTTTTCACATTTGTCGTGTCACATTCACTTGCAGTTGCTTGATATTTGCTCAAGATGCGTTATAGTAGCTCTATAATTGTTTTTATAATTTTGATTAACTTTTAGTAGTGTTATATGTGCTTTCAGGCCAAAGTATCCTAGTGGACCATCTTGTACGAGTAAGGAACATCAAAATTTGGTATGAAAATTAGTCAAACTAATCCAATTTAGCGGCCTAGGCTCCAGATATGGAGAAGCAAATGGGACATAAGTGGATTCGCGAGTCGAATGAGTTCAATAAGACCCACACAACTTTACCATCCAGAGCAATCAAGTGGATTTAGCGTGAAATTTAGCTGTCTATATTCAAATATAGAGGCCCTTGGCACCTTTTCTCGCGGTTCCAAAATTGAGCAGATTGAGAAAATATGTCATACTTGGTGGCCAATTTGAAGATAAACCTAAAGGGCTAAGGTGATAAAGTTTCCACCCTACTTTCTCTCCGAGAAAACCTAATATAAATGCCTATAAATAGTCCCCTAAGGGTAGAAGTTTGGCAGCCAGTGATTGGAGGCATTTGTGGGTCCTTACTCTGCTGGCATAGTGACTTGCTTGTTTTGGAGCAAAGCCAAACTCGAGGGGAATAGTGGTGCGAGAAACAACATCCTAACTTCCAATACTGTAATCAAGCCGCCGATATCTAGGTTATTAATTGGATCTTGTTTCGATTGATGCCCCCCATATACCTAACCCATGAACGTCTAGTTCCTTAGTTGCGTAGGTTTTCAAACCCTGAATGTTCTTTTGACTTATCACTTTTTATTCTTGGTTTATATATGAGCTTTTATTCATCTCTTTGTTATATTTAATTTCTATGCTTTATTTATTGTCAATTCGATTTCGCATGTATAAAGAGGACTTCTTCAAAGAATATATCCTCATACCCGATTTTGTGGGTGGATGAGACTGGACACGATAGTTTATGACTACATATTTACACATGTTTTACCCCTCATTCATTGATTGTTTAGCTTGGTGTTTATCCTACTTTGGCCTATTTTATGCTAGGTTGTGTTCCTTTGTCACATTTCATGTCCTAGCATGTAAAGTGAAGCCTAGGCGCAAGTTTCAAGTCAATCGGAGATCAATTGGCGACTCGGGGTGAGAAACTCGGGAATGACTTGAGCAATAATGGATTTCTACCTCATTTTATTGACAAAGAATCATGAAATCTTGTTATTAAAAGAAAGAGAACAAGACTACGAGCATCGGGGATCAAACGACACCTAAATCGGAGGTCAAACGAGATCAACGAAGCTTAGGAGTGCATGCTGGAAATTGTGCACGGCCGTGTGGGTTTCCCAGGGGGTTTGCACGGCCAAAACCTCAATTTTCACGGCCGTGCAAGTAGGGGGTGCGAGTTTCAGCGGGTATAAAAGCTGTTTTGCGATTTTTGGAGAGGGGGAGCTGGGTTTTGGATCCCAAACACCCAAGGGACGAACTAAAGAGAGAGAGGGTGATCTAGAGCCATTCTTGGAGCTATTTTGGAGGATTTCTTCACCATTGGAGCTCGAGAATCAAGCTGGGAGATGGAGATTGAAGATCTAGATCAGATTTCTGCAGTCTCTCTCTTCTCTATGGAGTAACTTCCCTTCACTTAGGTTTTGAGGAATCCTAGTTCCATATGTTAGGATCTTTCTTGTATGAAGTTAAGGATGCTATATTGTGTGATTATAATAAATTGAGGCATGATTTATTGAGTCAATTGAATCCTGATCAAATTCTCTTGATTTCTGCTTTAATTTTTGATAAATATAATCTGATTAGGTTAAGAGAGCTTCCTTGATTGATAGTAGTGAATTGGTTGTGCGAGAGTCAGTCAATTCACTGCTTTGTACTGGAATTCATTCCAGTAGTGGATATCTGTGTGAATCGCCTTAGCAGTCTATCCCGGTGAAGGCTAGTCGCCTGCCGGGTATTCTGTCTAAGAGGGCTTGGTCAGCTTAAGAGATTCCAAGCTAATTTAGGATCTTCCGCAGTTTAATCAACAGTAAAACAACCAAAAGGAATTACAACTTGGACCTGATTGAGGAGCTAGGGGGAATCATACCTAAGTGAGTTCCCAAACTGTAATTAGTAGTTTTACTAAGTTTAGTTAATCAATCCTTAATCTGATTTGCTAGATAACGAACTGAAGCTGAGTAATAGTACATCTAGAGACCCGAGGATTCGATATTTATTACTTGTACCACTATACTGCAGTCCCTTTCATTGGTTACACTTGGCCATTGTTAGGTGCTGTATCATAGCGTGTCAATAGTCCCTCAGGATCGAACTGTGTCGACTTTCTCAGGGGAGAAATTCTTAGGGTCACCATCGTTGCCTACTAGATCTGGTAAATGACATGAAATTTGGTAGGAATAAAACCATCAAGAGTCAATAAGCTCATATGTAGTATGGATCAAACGTTGATTCTTGGTTATACAAAGATGTGTGTCTCTGAATTCGCCTTACTATGTTTATCTCATTTAAGTGTCTATATTTGGGTGGATGCGAAAGGAATGAAACCCTTAATATAGCTTTGCATCCTATGCAATATAAATATGGAATAAGCCATATTGCATATCGTGACATGTGCAACCAAAATGTTGACTCTCCCACGTGCCTCACTAAGTGTGGAACCCACAATAACTATATTGAGGGGAAGGAAGCCAAATAGGAGCATAGTGAGATGAGACATCCATCATGAAGTCTATGAATCATGAATATGTGTAATCAAAGTAGCGGCAGGTCTGAAGGAACTCTAGGAGGAGCTAGCCTATGCAACACCTCTCCCTCTTGCTTCCTCGCACAACTAGTAGTTTAGATTTACTTTTTTCGCATTTCTTTTCTCTTTTGTTTTGTAAGACCAAGGGGAACTTCAATCCTGAAGGCACCTCAACCTCCACATTAGCTTTTAAAATCTAATAGAACCCGTCCCTCACCTCATGAGTAAGTGGTTGTGAGAGTATGGAATACGATATTGGTCGTTAGACAAGGTAAATTTGCATCACATTGTGCGTGCAATCAGTTATCTGGACCGAAACATTTATCACTTAAAAAAACACGTAAGATATTCTAATAGTTACACCCATACAAAACATTCAGTTGAGATAGAAGGCTTTCAGGCACAATAAATTTTTTTGATGTACAAATAAATTGGGCACATCCCAACAATATGTGAAGAGATATTTGGCACAATCCAAAGAAAATTAATGGATTTGATGTGAAACTTAAAACACTTTTATCAATCCCTCTCCTCTTTACTATTCTAAAATGGGTCTCATCGTTTACTCAATTGAGGTCTCATAATCAAATTGTTTTCCTAACATCACCACAATATTTAAAATTCATGTTAACTATCTTCATGACTATTGCCTAAGAAGAGAAGTTTTCTAAGTTGAAGTTGCTAAAGTCACATTTGTTTTCTACAATGACACAATAAACATTTAATGTATTAGCAATTATGGCGATTGAGAATAATCTCCTAAAGAATATGAAAATCAAAGAACTTATAGATACTTTTATTTCAAAGAAGGCAAGAAAGATATTGATTTAAAGTCGTTGTAATTTCTATTTTTTAACTAATGTTATGATTTTTTTTTGGATAATGCAATGATTTTCATTTTATGAAATAAAAAACTGGGCCTCATTTTCCCCTTGGAAACAAGGCCTCTAGAATTCATTGGTCGGTTCTAGTTTAGGCAGCGTTTCCTCCCATATGAATAATATAACATGCTATAATCGTAATGATAACAAATTGGGCCTTTTATTAAATGAAATTAGGTTAAATGACAAAATGAAATCACTCCTCTTGCCTCAGTTGTACCTAGGTTGTACTTGGCCGACACGGTACATGCACGTTTCCGGCTTGTTTATCTCGTGTTGTGCTTGGCACTGCAGTCAATTTTCGTGTTGTGTCGTATTAGCCTATTTTTCAAATTTGTTAGGTCCGACTTGGGTTCGGGCATGATTTTAATCTTGTCGTGCCTACTCATGTTGTGTCATGCTCATATTCGTTCTTAATGAAAAGGAAGAAAATAAAAGAAAGAATGAAGAGAGGGATAAAATTGGACGGTGAATGAAAGTATTAATTGAGAATGTTTGAGAAAAGTAACAAATAAGGGGAAAGAAGAAAATTCGAAGTATAACGGGTGTGATTTGACTTTGTAATTATTCTACCATTTTTACTTATGGTAGTAATTACATATATCTTTTTATGGTTATTACATATATATCTTCATGATCACTTCTAGCAACAATAAATAATTATTTTTATATTTATTTTCTACCAAAGAAATATTTTTTCATGTCATCTCGTCCTTATACTCAATAGTGTCTCAAAAACATTAAGTCCGACACGACCCACTTATACACCTTGTCGTGTCCGTACTCGTGTCGATGCCAATAAAATTTAGGCTCGACAAGATCCATAAGTTATTCGCACTCGTGCCAAACAAATCCATATATTTCGTGCCCATACTCATGCATGTACGTGGGCACCGGGCCGTGCCGCCCCCGGGCTAGCACGGCACGACACGACACGATTAGAGCACGACACGAGCACGGGCACGAAATAAATAGGCCAGCCCGGCACGATCACGAATAATTTATGGGCCACGCCGGGCCTAAACTTCATGGGCACGAGCACGGTATATAAGTGGCTGTGTCGGACCTAATATTTTCGAGTCTTTATTGAGTATAAGAATGAACATGGCACGAAAATAATATTTATTTGATAGAAAATAAATATAAAAGAATTATAAGCTCAAATATTACAAAACAAAAGTAGAAAAATAATTATTTGTTGTTGTTAGAAGTGCCATAAAGATATATACGTTATTACTAACATAAGTAAAATGGACAAAGAATTAAACAAAGTAAAATCACACTCGTTATACTTCCAAATCCCCACCCAGTCCTCCTTATTTGTTACTTTTCTCAAACATTATGGGTTAATACTATCTTCTCACGTCCAATTTTCACCTTCTTTTTCATTCTCTCTTTTGTTTTCGTCCTTTTCATTAAACACGAATACGAGCATGACACGAGTACAAATAGGCACGACACGATTCAAACCGTGCCCGAGTCTGGACCGGGCCGAGCCTAGCAAAATTAACAAATGGACTTGCATGACACGACACAAAATAAATGAGCTCGAAGCGTGCTCATGCTATGCCGGCCCAAACACGATCCAGCGCCCATGTAGACTCATGTCGTGCTCTAATCGTCGTGGCATACGGGCTAACGGTGTAGCCCAATGCCCAGTACAGCCTCAAGTCTCCAAAGACACGCTGGCTAATTGTAAATTAAGTTTGCATAGGGAGGATAAATATTAAATTATTATCCATTAAAAATTAATAAACTTCAGCCAATTTTATTTTTTATTTTAAAGGAATGAATACAATGGTCATCAAAATCAAATATTTAAATAAAGAAAACGGGATTTGGATTTACGAGTTGGGCCGGGAATAATTTAACGGTGGAGAGGGACAACATTAAACGGCCGGTGACGGAGATCCCTCCTCCTTTTCCTCTATATAAACTCACAGCCACACCCCCTCCTTCCTTCGCATACTTGCTTCCAACTCTCTCTTCTTCTTCTTCTTTCCATCTCTCTCTACTGTTCCGCTCTCTAGAGAATCAATCGGACCTTGCAATACATAATAGGTAATTAAATTAATCCCCCTTTTTGTCTTTCATTTTTATTTTATTTTTTCATTTTTCATTTTTAACTTGTCTCTCTCTCTCTCCTATTTTCTTTTCCTCGCAATCAATTATTGAATTTTTCAAGTTCTTAATTAATTCAATTTGTGTCGCTTGAAAATTCCTGGGGACGCTGTTCGACTGTTTCGAGTTATTGGGGAGGAAATTTACGAATTTGAACCGAGGTTATGTGAAAATTAGGGAAGCCTTTGAATCGGTTGGAACTATCCTCGATTTTGATTGCCCGCGAGAGAGAGAGAGAGAGAGAGAGAGAGAGAGAGAGGAGGCGGGATTGTGATGTCTGGTTGGGAGTTGGATTAGGAAATCAACTGATTTGATTGCGGCAATTGATTTAATTGGGTGGGAAAATTTTTCTGATCTGGATTGATTGCTGCCTCGTGATGTTAGTGGTCTGATGGAGTTCGTTGTTCATTCATTTTGTATTCAATAGGAATACGGAAGTTGCCATCAGCCAATGCAAGTGTTTAGAGCTTTGGGCGGTGGTTTGCTTTGTCGATTTGGGGGAATGCTGTGCGGTTCTGTTAGGGTTTGCTTTCATGGAAAGCCCTCCCAGTTTCTCCATATCTGGAGAAAATTTGAATTATCATGTGGGAAAAATGGCAAATGTCAGATCTTTCTCTTGCAGTCTGGAACAGCACTGTTGCTTCTCGAGGGGGCTTGGTGTTCGAATGACTTCTGTTTTGTTGTTTTTATAGCTATGATATGTGGTTACTTCAGCAACTTCTCATGACAATTTGAGTTGTTTTATTCGATAATGGGTTTCTTGGTCACACTTATCCCCAATATGATGTTCTGGGTTTCAAACTAATAACTGTCTTGCAACTCATAGACTCAAAAAGTATTGTTTTTTTTTTTTGCAGATTTTACTTACCTTAGACAGAGGTATCCATTAAAACCTCAGATTTTCTACCTAATTTTTTTCTTTTGTTGTATGTGAGCATATAGTTTTTTTTCAGGTTTCAAATTTGTTTCCCTTATGTCTGTTTACTTGTGACTATCAGAAGCTTGGCTGTATCTATCTCACTGTGTTCGGAATATGCTTTCGTCCTGTGCCATAGCTCTCTTGAGTTTTAATTCTTATCAGACTGTTTTGTATCGTTTCTTCATTGAAATTCAGTTTTCTAAACTTTTGTGCAGATCAGCAATGCCTGTAGAAATCTGTTGACCGGTCTGTCTGGGTTCTCTTTTATGTCTATCCCAGTCTTTACTTTGAAGGGAAATACAAAATAAGCCAGTTAGACCTTCTTCAGTTTACAATTTTTTGTGTAAGCATTCACACATGAAATGGGTTCTAAAGGGATGTTAACATTTGATCTTAATGAACCCCCTACCGAGGATGATGAGGGGACTAGCAGCGTCCCCTTGCAGCCACAGAAGGCCCTTCTCTCTTCAACTCAACAGACTTCTGATTTCTTAGATTCATCAACAGGTGCACAAGCAATAAAGAATAACCCTACTTTCTCACATGCATCATATCTCTCTGGTTTTCAGCCATTTACCCGCTCAAAGGTTACCCATGGCTCTGAGCTGGGTCTTGTACAGAACATAGGACAGGATCATAGTTCTAAGTTCGAGCATGCAATGGATTCAAGTAATGGTGATTTCGATAAAACAGATCCTCAGTTAACTTCTTGTTGTACAGTTGTTAAACCAGCAGAAAGAGAAGAAGGTGAGTGGTCTGATGCTGAGGGTTCTGCTGATGAACATACCAGAAGTAGCAGCCATATTCAGGGTAAAACTTCCCAGGATCTGGTGAAATCCAAACTGGCAGCATGTAGTGCTTCTGACAATGGTAAAAATTCCATTACTGATACAGCTATTGATAAAATCAAGTCAGAGAGCAGTGTTCATCATTCATCGCAAGAGCTGAATCAAGATGTGTCTGATCAGGAAGGTGGGAGTGCTCAAAATTTAGACACCACCAAATATCTTGATTCAACAAATGGTCTAGAAGATAGAGGGACAGTTCCAAAACAAAGAGAAGCAAAGGGTCCTGAAGCGAGTCATGCACTTAGGCTTGCTAATCAGCCAGTGAAGAGGAAAATAGACCACCAAAAAGAAGCAATGCTAGGAAAGAAGCGTAATAGACAAACCATGTTGATCAATATTGATGAAGTCAAGCAAGCTGGACCTATGAAATCTTTGACCCCAAAGAGACAGGTGACAGCCGTCCGAACTGTAAAAGAAAGTAGAGCGGTTCCTTCGTCAGGTGGAGAAAAGTACAACATTGCTTTTGCCAAGGATCAGAAACAGGCCGATTTTTCAACCAATGAGGTTGGTACTAGTCTGGAGTCCTCCCAACCCAAACCTGTAAGCAATGGTGATGTAAATTCATCAGAAGTTTCTAAGCCTAGGAAGCTTAATGGCGACGCAGATTCATCATCAGAGGCACAACTACCTCCTATACCAAGACAGAGTTCATGGAAGCAACCAACTGATACGAGACTTCAGAAAAATATAAACTTGTTTAATCGGAAACCACCTTCTATCAGCCAAAATATCACGGATTTAAAACCTGGAAGCAAAAAGAATGTTCCCGCGAAGAAGCCAGCTCTGATGGGTTCTTCATATCAGGATTCCTCAGTAGAACGTCTTATTCGGGAGGTGACAAATGAAAAGTTTTGGCACCATCCAGGTATTAAACTAAAGACACTAACTTGCATAGTGCGAGTCTTGTTATCTGCCTGTGCCACAACATGTGTATTTTTTTTTCAATTTGCTTCTATTAATTTGGACACTACTTGACATTTGTTTTCCCTACCTTGTATGATGAGAAAATCATTGGTATGGAGTCATTGATATATAGTGGCCATGTGTACAGTCTGTCTTTCAAAAGAGTAGAGATGCTTTTGTAGCTAAGGCCATATCCGTGGAGGAGAGAAGAGATGCATATAATGTGCTCCCAGGAGAAAGTATGGCATTATAATGAAAGAAAAGTTTGATGTTATCTACAGCTAAGGCTAGACATATATGAATTTCTTATCTGCTGTTTCTTGCTGTTTGGTTTTATTTGAACTATCTTTTCTATTCCACTTGTTTCCATAAATCATCATTGAAAACTGATACAGTGGGATTTTATGTCTCAGAGGATTCTGAGCTTCAGTGTGTTCCGGGCAGGTTTGAGTCAGTGGACGAATATGTCAGAGTGTTTGAACCTTTGCTTTTTGAGGAGTGTCGAGCTCAACTTTATAGCACATGGGAGGAGTCTTCTGAAACGAATTCTCACATAATGGTCCGGGTTAAAACAGTCGAAAGGCGAGAAAGAGGTTTGATGACCTGACACTTCATTTTATATTTATGTCTTATTCTGGTTCAATTCACTGACTCTCGGAACCTCCTTTCTCTTAGGTTGGTACGATGTGATTGTCCTCCCAGTGAGTGATTGCAGATGGACATTTAAGGAGGGTGATGTTGGTGTTCTTTCAAATCCAAGGCCTGGGACAGGTCTGTTCCCTTTGTTGTGCTGTTCTAGACTTGTATATTCTTTGGGCAAGCTGTTGGGTTAGTAAAGTTCGATTATTAAATCTCACTATCTTATACAGTGAGATCAAAGAGGAACATTGGCTCATCCAGTGAAGAAGGTGACGAACTTGAGACGAATGGACGTGTGGCTGGCACTGTTAGACGCCATATTCCTTTGGATAATCGTGATCCTCCTGGTGCAATCCTTCATTTTTATGTGGGGGGTTCATATGACACATACAGGTTGGTTCTTCTTAGCTTTGTTTTCCCTGTGTTTTTAGGCTGGCAGTCTGTTTTCTTTTTTCAGCACTGGCTTATGCAATCCTCACCTTTCTGTTGGTTTCAGCGGCAAGGCTGATGATGATCATATCCTCAGGAAGCTTCAACCGAGGAGCATTTGGTATCTGACTGCGCTTGGTTCTCTTGCAACCACTCAGCGAGAATATGTTGCTTTGCATGCGTTTTGCCGCCTCAACTCACAGGTACAGGCAGAATCAATTTCTGCACTTCACTGGGCTTTCTCTATAATATTACAGCCTTTTTCATTCTAATCGATTAAACTTGGAACTTTCTTACTTCCTCTTGTAGATGCAAAATGCAATCTTAAAGCCCAGTCCTGAGCATTTCCCAAAATATGAGCACCAGACACCAGTCATGCCTGAGTGCTTCACTCCTAATTTTGTTGACCATCTGCACAGAACCTTCAATGAGCCCCAACTGGGAGCAATCCAATGGGCTGCGACACACACAGCTGCTGGCACAAGTAGTGGTACGACAAAGAGACAAGATCCATGGCCTTTTACTCTTGTTCAGGGCCCTCCTGGGACAGGTAAGACGCACACTGTATGGGGGATGCTCAATGTCATCCATCTGGTGCAGTATCAGCATTACTATACATCATTACTTAAGAAATTAGCACCACAGAGCTATAAGGCAGCCAATGAGAGCAGTACCGAGAATATTGTCGTGGGTTCAATTGATGAAGTTCTTTATAACATGGACCAGAATCTATTTCGCACGCTTTCAAAACTATGCCCAAAGCCCAGAATGTTGGTTTGTGCTCCTTCTAATGCCGCAACAGATGAACTTCTCTCACGAGTTCTCGATCGTGGATTTATTGACGGTGAGATGAAAGTTTACAGACCAGATGTTGCTAGGGTTGGTGTCGATTCACAATCGCGTGCTGCACAGGCAGTCTCAGTTGAACGGCGGACTGAACAGCTTCTAGTCAAGAGCCGTGAAGAGGTTTCGAAATGGATGCAAGATTTAAGAGGTCAAGAAGCTTATTTCTCGGCACATATTGCTGATCTACAGAATAAACTCAGTTTTGCAGCTGCTGATGGTCGTTTCCAAGGATCTGTTGGTGTTGACCCTGATGTTCTCATGGCACGTGACCAGAACCGAGATGCATTGCTGCAAAACCTAGCAGCAGCTGTTGAGAACAGGGACAAAGTCCTTGTTGAGATCTCTCGCCTTCTTATTCTGGAAGGTAGGTTCCGAAACAGTGGTAACTTCAATCTTGAAGAAGCCCGAGCTAGTCTTGAGGCGAGTTTCGCCAATGAAGCCGAGATTGTTTTCACAACAGTCTCTAGTAGTGGTCGAAAGCTGTTCTCTCGTCTTTCTCATGGCTTTGATATGGTGGTTATTGACGAGGCAGCCCAGGCTAGTGAAGTTGGTGTTCTTCCTCCACTTGCGCTTGGTGCTGCTCGTTGCGTCCTTGTTGGTGACCCTCAGCAACTTCCTGCAACTGTCATTAGCAAGGCTGCTGGAACATTGTTATACAGTAGAAGCCTGTTTGAAAGGTTTCAGCAAGCAGGGTGCCCAACTATGTTGCTCTCTGTGCAATATCGAATGCATCCTCAAATCCGCGATTTTCCTTCAAGATACTTTTATCAAGGGCGTCTTACCGACAGTGAAAGTGTTATCAAGCTACCTGATGAGGTGTATTACAAGGATCCTTTGCTCAGGCCTTATCTGTTCTATGATGTTACTCATGGGCGAGAATCTCACAGAGGTGGATCTGTATCTTATCAGAATATACATGAAGCACAATTATGTGTTCAGTTGTACGAACATCTCATGAAAAGTTTAAGGTCATTGGGAATCGGGAGAATCACAGTTGGCATCATCACTCCATACAAGTTGCAACTTAAATGTCTTCAGCATGAGTTTTCAGAGATTCTGAAGTCGGAGGAGGGGAAAGATATTTATATCAATACTGTAGATGCTTTTCAAGGACAGGAGCGTGATGTCATAATCATGTCCTGTGTTCGTGCCTCCAGTCATGGTGTTGGCTTTGTTGCTGATATCCGCCGGATGAATGTTGCTCTTACACGTGCAAGAAGAGCTCTATGGGTATGATCCTTTTTCGATGTAGTTGTCTATTTTATATTTGCTCAAAAGCGTGACCCTACTTAGGGCCTGGTTAATTTTCTCTATTAATTCATCTTTGTACTTTCCTATGAACAGGTGATGGGGAATGCAAGTTCGCTGATGCAGTCTGATGATTGGGCGGCATTGATAACTGATGCCAAAGCGAGGAGTTGTTTTATGGAAATGGATTCTTTGCCCAAAGATTTTCTTGGTTCCAAGGGAATGATGCAAGGCAACAAAGGCCCATTATTGAACATGAGGAGTTTGAGATCTGGTGGTGGTCCAAGATACAACAGATCGTTTGATGTTCATATGGAGTCCAGGGCAGGAGCACCATCTGAAGGTGATGAGAACAACACAAGTACAATCTCTAGAAATGGGAATTACCGGCATTTTAGTAAGCCCCCAATGGAGAATAATCCTCTGGAGGATTATGGTCAACAATCAGGTGAAAGGTCGAGGGAATCCTGGCAGTATGGGGGTAAAAGGCCTTTTGGAAAAAGAGACTCATAATTTAACAACATAGTTTGCCATCTCTTCAGTTCAACCTCTGACTGTTGGGACTCCATGCAGCCAGCAATATCTGAGGCCCAAACAAGGCGTCTCATTATTGCTCGGGGCATTATTAATCGGAACAAGAGCCTCGGCGGGGATCTGGATACAGCTTTACACTGTTCCAAAATGTTTGGGGATGGATGATCCAAGGAGCAAGCAAAATTTTGTGCTGCCAGTTTGATTAAGTTTCCCTTTCCATGTGCGGTTCTATGGGGGTAGTCCTCCAGACGTCCCTCTAATTAATCCAACTTAGTGGTAGTAGGGAAGGTGGAAATCTATCACGTGCCAGTGGCATGTGAGTTGGAGGAGGCAGCAGTTGGAACACAACCCGAGTCTACATTTTTGTGCTTGGTGATATGCTGATCGATTGCGGGAGGCAGGGGAGTGAACTGGTAGTGTATTTACCTTTTGTTTTAGCCCCTGTAGCTCTCTTGTCCTGAAGGTGCTGCCACCATGCCAGCACAAAATGTTTAAAAGACCCAAAATCTGTGGACTCTGTGCTGAGAATGAGAGATGTATCAGTACATAGGCTGACATCTGAAAGCTGGATGGGTTTAAGCTATCATCATTCTTTCTTTCTTAACATCACTGCATTTGTTGATTAGAGGTGAAAGGAGGGAGAAAAAACTTGTAGGGGACTTGGAAAGTTGTGTACAGAGAAACAGAGGGAAAGTACAGAAATGATGTAAACAGCATCCCACTGAAACTGAAGGCATGGTGCTATTATGTTAGTTCAACTGACTTGTATATACTTTCAGGGTGCAATTTGATGATTCTTTTTAATATACGTCATTCATCATCTAATTTACATACTGCAAAAATGGTTTTAACAGAGTTAGTTTGCCCATTGGATCATGTTCTTGCCAAAGCTGTTTTCCTGCAGGAAGTAGCTACAGCAGGAAAGAGAGCCAGGTACATCGTTTATGTTTGTAAAGTGTTTTTTTTTTTAGGTGATAGCAAAGATGTTATTTCTAGCAAGCTTGAAATTTATATTCTTTATAGACATTTTATTTACTGCTCTACAGCCTTACAATCCTGGTTTATTGTAGTGAAATAACAATGACCTGGCAGGGTTGCTGGCCGTTGGGTGGCTGCTTCAGCCGGCCTGCCTCATATTTGTAGTTGATAGGCTGTGTTTGAGTCTGCATATATACCATATATTCTGTTATGTGGCCCTTTCTCAAAATTTGCAGCTTCAGGAGTTTCACTAATAATCTCGAATATATGTATTGGAGTTTGCTACAGGACTGTATGTGACAGGTAAAACTTTGGAAATTGCCCTTACCCACATGTGATGTAGATCTCTACGGCAACATCTCTGTGTTACTGGGATGCATTAAAGTTTAGCTCCTGAATGTGTAGTGGTTGAGCATATGATATTTGATTGTATGAGAAAAGTTGGGTTCCAAAGGATTTCGGTGAAGGACAAAGCTAACATGAAGATGAAGGCCAAAGCATTGGGCAAAACCTGGAGTTGCAGCAATTCAAACTGGTTCTTGCTGCGGTGAGGTAATTCCTATGTCGCGTGGGTTGATTGATTTTTCCAAGTGATGATTTATATGTAATTAGATATGCTATCAGCCTATCCTGCTGACGCCCGACATAATAAGTGCTTTGGAAAACGTCATAGTTGAACTTATTCAATCGTCTGTTGTATTATTCCCATCTGCTTCACTTAACATATATTACTCAATTCTCTCGACGGTTTTCTTAATCACGAACTCCTTGTAATCTAGCTCCGACCCTGATCCATTTCTGAACTTCACATTTGGGCAGTGTGTATCAAAACTCGCCTCATGTAACTTTTTTCAGAAGCCAAAAGTAGAGGTGTCAATCAGCATGGTTACAATCAGCGGCACCGCTTAGAATGGATATTTGTACCCGTTTTAGGAGTGGATAATTGGATCTACTAATCGTCATAGTTAGTAAATACTTTGTTTAATACACGTATATGTATCTGTACGTATTTTATCCGTTTAAAACTTCTGTATTTGTATTATTGTCAAGCTGTTTCATTTCTTGCCATGTACGTGATTAACAGAAAACGAAACAGACACATTACCATTCATTCCTTGGGATACCGATACCGTACCAATTCCACCCTACTGGCTATGGTGTTATTTAATTTTTCTTCTTCTTAAAACATCATAAAAAACTGAATTTCCCACATGATCAGCGATGCTCAACTAGGAGCCATTTAGTATTAGAAGTCATTGATGGAGTACATTATATTGGAAGTTGATGGGAATATTATGGTTAGGACTTAGGAGATTGTGATTTTAGATTAGTAGGTAACTTGTACAATTATTATATTAGTGGGAGCGGTTGCCACCACATCGGAGAGGAGAAGGGATAATTTAGCTCTTTTCTATTTAAATTTTGAATTGTTGATGTTGGTGTTCTAACGATCAAATCAAATTAACAAAATCCGACATGAATCGGTAAGACACCTGTCTAAGTCAAATAAATGATTGAACCGATCTACCCTTGGTTCTAGGGGACTCCAAATTCTCCTCTCCATTTCTCCAAGTTTTGCATATATGGTTATAATGATTTTTGGTTGTAATTACTTGTTATAAAATGATTTCATGTCATATTTTGCGTCTTGAAGTTAAATTTCATTATCCACTTTTGTTATAAAGAAGGTGATTAATGACCATAAAGTTCAAATCATGTTTACCAGATACTCTGGAGCCCTTAGAAGTTAGAACCACTCATCAAAGACTAAAGCACTGCACAATCAAGTCTCTCGTGCACTACTTGGATCGGATTCCTTTTATTTGTCCACGTAAAACTTGTGCTTGAAACAGAATTTCTTCCAAAACAAATGATCAATAGAAAGATTGTTCAACTCTTATCGAACCTTCGGTTGGACTCGATCCGACCTAAGTCGGGCTTCAAAATGACCTCCAGAAAGCCTCCCGGTCTGACCCCTAAAGAGGGAGAAGAAGTTAGGGGGAAGAGAGGAAGAAGAACAAAGGAAGAGAGATGGTGGATGCGCCTTGTTATAAGAACCGAATCGGATCAACGACTGGGCCAGTAGTGTCAAGAACCAGTTGATCCCAATAACTCGAGTTGTTGGGAGAAGGTTCTGCTGGATCTTATACCACATTCTAACACGCCCCCCTCAAACGAAAGTCAACCCATGGGCTTGAAGTTTGCACAGGCCCATCATACCATGTGCTTGAAAGACAACGGTTAATATTGGGGGTCGTGAAGATTCGAACACATGACCTTTTGGTTCGAGGCTCTTATATCATGTCAAGAACCAGTTGATCCCAATAACTCGAGTTGTTGGGAGAAGGTTCTGCTGGATCTTATACCACATTCTAACAAGTAGAACCGCCAAACTAGTTACAATAGCGGTTCGGTTCATTGCTTGGATGGCTATTGGTGGATCAAACGATTTTTCACGACTCAACATAAAACTAGATGAACCACCACAGTTTAACTGGTTCACTATTTTAACCACAATGTTTTTTAGAAAATACTTTAATATAAACTAAGATAGTCAAACCGTCATTATTAATTTTATAATTTTTCTCATTTTCTAACTTTGTTGTCGGCTTTTGTGGTTCACTACCGACTGGCATCGTAATTTTTAATTTGAATTGAAAAAATTATAATTTCTTTTGTGAGACAGTTTGGATAATTTATTAGATATTTGAGTGATGATATGGAATTGAAATTGTTTATGATAAATGATAACTTTATTCTTAAATTAATGTAATACACAAGTCTTGTATGTTATATATCGTGAACGGTTCTACAACGGCTAATCAATGGTTTTGTAACGGTTAATCACTGAACCCTAAACTACTAATTTTTCCGGTTCAGTCTCCGGCCCGGTTCTGAAAACAAAGTGGATGGGTCATGGAGGTTAGGTAGATTTATTTTGTGGAAAATAAATTTCTAATAGATACATGTAAGATAAATATCATTTCAGTCATTAAATCTTTAATTACTACATTATTTGTATATGTATTTAGAAAACGACTCAAACTAACTCGACCCCGTTCAGACCATTAAATCTCAAACCCCTTACTTGACCAACTCAATAATTTAAATCGATTTGACAACTTTTATCGATTCACTAAAATTAGATGAATGAGCTTCACACCAAGGAAACCTCCTTCCTCTTCTGATTGGTAAGGAAGACACCAAAAATAAACTATCATGAACAAACCAAGACTACTCTTTGTCAGCCACCACAGATATAAGAACGTATGAGCGATATTCTCACCCAACATGGATACGAGTGAGGAACGCCTATGTAGGAACTAGGAATTAGGTGCACATTCCGAAAATTTTCCCCAAGATATTCTCCGCTTTGAAGCTAGATTCTAATGAATTTTATCTTGGAGTATATGTCAAGATGACATATTAGTATATTACTTCCCATAAGATCACTATTCACTAAACACGTTTAACTTCATTTAACCCTAAAAGGCGTATTGTTAGTTAAGATCAGTTTATTACTTATAAATCATGATTTTTCTCATGCTTTGTCGATGGGAAATTCGTGAACAACACAATCAATCAAAGGCTTGGTGGAGTCTATTAAAAACAATATCAAGGTTATAAAGACATCGAAGCTTCAAAAGTAATAAGGGGAGTACATAGATGGGAAACAATGCTTATGAATTAGGTTAAGACGTATATGAGATTCAGTAGGGGAAGGAGAAATTTCTTGTGGTGGAGTTTTTAATTTTGAAAAATGGCTATATTTGTGAATATATTGACAATTATCATGTGGTCGACAGGTGACAAAGTTAAGAAAAAAGAATGCCATGTCAGCATAAATCGTTAGTCCAGTCAGCATCACTAACGGAATGGCTAAATATGTCAAATGAAATTTCAAATTTGGATACCCAAGCGTGTTTTTTTCAAATCTGACTAGAAATTTTCCAAACGTCATAATTGTGATTTGTGACTATACTGAGTGTATTTTTCAAAACCTAACTACCATGAGCCATATTTCATTTTAGCCTATTGGTGGTTTGGCTTTACAACCACTCTTTTGGTGGACCACACGCACACGATGTCTTGTACACCAAAAATGTAACTTTGAAACAAGTTTCCCTCTGTAACGTTTTGTCCTCTTCCAGCCCAGTGCAAGAGAAAATGGCGATAAAACAAACACAGTTTTCCAGGTTAGTTTTTTAAAACAAATATCTCTAGGGTCCCAGCTGCAGAGCAGTGTTCTGTGTGGACTGGCGCCGGACGATATTCGTTCTTATTTGTCTGAATCAAACTACTCGCCAGCAGTCGCTACTCTTTTCATGGTTGACCTCCTTTACTGGGTTTTCAGTATTTCAGCTTGGTAGCTCAGTAACCACCAGCAATCGCCATTCTTCTCTACGCCGTCCTAAGCTCTCTTACTGCCGGGTGAGCTCGTCATATTTGGTTCCCTTCCCTTTTCCCTTCAGTCTTGTTGGGCTTCATGAGATAAATAGTATATCGTGTACCTTGGCGTATGAATATGATTTTCATAGTCACAAAAGGCTTTTCTTCTTCTGCATGATTGTTAAACTGGGGGGTTTTGCGTTAGTCAAATTGCGCTTTCTTTGATTTGCTATGAAAAGGGTATCATTGACTTGAATCTCTAATTGGTTTCTGGTGTGTGGGTTGCCCGGAAGAAAGGGAAACTTTGTTGATCCGAGCTGTTAGGCGATTTGCCTTTTCAGGTTGATTCATATCCCTGATTAATCTTCTTGAAATCCCACTGGGAAGAGATGATTAGTTAAATTTGGTTAAATTTTGGTTCTTGGTATTTATGAGTTGACTGTGCGGCTCAGTCTGTCTTTGCAACAGAAATGGATTTCCTTAATCTGCATAGCTTCCTGGTTGATAGCCTAGGCAATCTTCTTTCTATTAAAGATGGTAGTGATGTTCAACCGTTAATGCAATCGGTTGCTATTTAAGGTGAAGATAAGACTTTTGAAGTGATAAAGGTTCAGGCTTTCTTATGCCTCTATTTGTTTTGCAGGTAGGTGATGACTCAGGGCGTACAGAAATCCTCTTCAAATGGCTTTGAGAAGCATTTGGCATCGGAAGAGCAATTGGAGAAGGTATTTGCTATAGTCTCATTATTGCACGGTTTGTACTGTCGATTCTCTAGTTGTTTAGTGTACATACCTCTCAACCCAATTTGGGAGTAAAGCATTGAGCTGAAGGGAAGTTTTCGCCATACAGATTAATGAAGTCAGGAGACTAGTGGGTACATTGTCAGAGAAGCTTTCCATTTACTGCTCGGATGCATCAATCTCCAGATATCTAAGGGCAAGAAATTGGAATGTCAAGAAGGCTACTAAAATGCTGAAAGATACTATAAAATGGAGAGCAGAGTACAAGCCAGAAGATATCCGCTGGGTGTGTATGCTACTTTTCTTCTGCACCAGACTTGATCAACTAGTTGGTCTGTCATTGGCATTGGATAAAGCTAGTTGGATGCTGTTTGCAAAGATGTTTAGTGTTTTTATTGTCAGATGGTGTTACGGTGCTTGCTGCCTGTGCATAGGTTCACACAGGCTTAATAATTTGGTACCACAGTCCATAAGAACCAATATCTCCTTTTAATGTTTATAAGTCATGCAAAAGGTTCTTCCCTAAAGGCACAACATGAATATATGCCAGCGGCAAGCTTACCAAAACTTTTAAGTTGTCTTCCGGAGAAAATTCTGACCTTTGTAGGTCCTTGGTTGTTGTGCTTACAATGTGCCATCTTGCTTTCTGATGGGATTTTATGCATTATTGCCACCTTTATTTAGGATGAGATTGCTAAGGAGGCAGAGACAGGAAAAATCTACAGATCAAGCTGCACTGATAAGCATGGAAGGCCAGTTCTAGTCATGAGACCTAGTCGTCAGGTTCATTCTGATTATATCCTCACCTATTTTACTTATTATACTCGGCAGTTACCAATAGTCGGATGCTGACAGTTTTTGTATACATGTTGCACATGTTTTACTTGAGAGTATATTGTGGAATGGTCTTGAAAAGTTTGCCAATGCATGGTAAATATCTTTAACCCACATAGTTTATGATCTAACAGACTAACACAGATGTGTTGGATAATCCTTTTCCCGCTCAAAAAATATATAATTGACGAATATATCTATTCATTAAGATCACAAGCATATCCATTATTTGATATTTGCAATGCAGTTGTTTGATGAGTCGGCAACCTGGAGCCAGAGAAATTCTCCAGATTCGGATGCTCCCATTTCATCCTTCGCGATTTTTCAGATTTAATAAGTTGACAAGATCAATTTTGATGGCAGAACACAAAGTCAACCAAAGGGCAGATTAGGTACTTGGTGTATTGCATGGAGAATGCCATCATGAATTTACCGCCGGACCAGGAGCAGATGGTTTGGCTGATTGACTTTGATGGATACAATCTGTCACATCTATCATTGAAGGTCACAAGAGAAACGGCCATTGTCTTACAGAACCACTATCCAGAGCGCTTGGGTCTAGCAATACTATACAATCCTCCAAAGTTCTTCGAACCTTTCTGGATGGTAACCCCATCAATTTCTTACTTGTCTTTCCACTACATTTTAAGATATCTTTACCATCAGTATGAATATTTGAGAAATGATTGGATTTTGTTTGAATCGTTACGTTACTGGCATGATGGTTATACTCACATACATCAAAATCCTTTCAAGAGTATGGCTGTTTGCTGAAAGAGGATTTCATCTATAAACTTGTTACTCGTGTAAACTTCTTTTACATTTGGTACCTGAAAAGTTGAATCTCTGTCGTTTGCAGCTTCTAGATGCTATTGTATACTTCTTTCACTGGTACGCAATGTGTTAACTTGAACTATTATGTAAATCTTTGTATCTACAGGCAGCAAAAGTCTTTCTAGAGCCTAAAACCCACAACAAAGTCAAGTTTGTCTACTCTGATGTTCCTGATACCATGAAGATTATGGAGGCATATTTCGATGTGGACCATCTTGAGGCAGCATTTGGTGGGAAAGATTCAGAAGCAGGTTTTGACATTGGCAAATATGCTGAGAGAATGAAGGAAGATGACAAGATGATACCTTCCTTCTGGACGAAAGAAGGTTGTCCATCTTCAGTTTCAGAACCTGCCGTGGAATCTGCAGCATCTTTGGATACTCTCTCACTAGAAGCCACCACTGATGCTTCTAACCATGACATTGCACTCGATTCTCAGACGGTCTCCATAAATGACAACGACGATTGTAGTGTAACGAAAGTATTACCGGAAGATGTAGTAAATCAAAATGAAGTCTTAACTGCTGATAAAGAAGAGCATGCCTGATTATGTGGTAGCATGTCAATACGAGAAAGGCGAAAGGTACTCGGTTCCCGCCCTACTGACTTGTTTGTATTGAGAGACTACTGCAAAGTGCAGAGTTCTGATAAAGTTGCTGCACTTCATGGTTATGGAAGCTTTTTCTGCTATGTGAGATATTCTCATCACTTCTCTTGTATCCCCGTTGAATTTGTTGGTTAGCATTACCAGACCGTTGCCCTACTTTCTTGTTTTCAAGTAAATCTCTTATATTTTCTTGTCGTTTTACTTCTGTTTTAATTCTAGTCCTATCAATTTGAAAAGGTTATAGCCTATAGGTATAATGCGGTTTTTATCAAACATGTCCCTTTACTATTTTTTACCTCATACATGTCCATGTAATTTGGAAAAATGATCAAACATGCCCTTCTATTAAAATTCCATTAAAAATCGTCAACCATCATTGAACCAAGATTTAGACGACCCGATGTCGGTAAATGGGAGGGAAAATGTCAGTTTTGTCCCCCGATTTATTTCTCTAGTTCTCATTAAAGTGAAATTATTAGAGGTATTTGGTTCTACAATTGAACCCAAAAAATTCTAAAGTGAAATTATCAAGAATATTTTAAACATTTGTGCAGCCCAAACTAAGATTCAACCGTGGTTGATGGTTTTTGGATGAAAATTTTAACAGAAAGGCATGTTTGATAATTTTTCCAAAGTATAGGAGCATGTTTGATGTAAAAAGTAGTAGAGAGATATGTTTGATAAAAGGACATAGTAGAGGGGCATATTATACCTATAATCTTTTGACAAACAAGTCTTATTGTTTGATGCGCATTTAATTACTCAAGGATAACATATTTGCTTTGTGGATTGTTACCACTAGCATCGCACAGGGTGCTACCAATAAGTGGTAGCAACATATTAACATATTTATTAAATATATTATGGTAATTACTCACTAATAGACCTTAGCAACTCGGACTCTCATTTCCAGTGTTATTAAAGCAGAGCCGCGGACCGACCAGTAAAATCGCCATCCGGTCACAAAATTGGCTCGGAACAGTCTAAAAGTCGCTCCGGTTTTATGTAGCAGTTGACGAGCGGCCGAGGCGGTTAATCGATCGAGCCGTTCGTCCGATTTTTGCCATCCAGCCGTTAAATTTAATTAAAAAATTGCAGAAAATTGAAATAAATGAAAAATGTCAGGCCAAACTGAATCCTTATTTCCATTTCACAATTTCGAAGGAAAGAGACGAGCTCTTATTAAGAAATGCCCACTATTTACACTGATCACGTTTATTAGGTACCGTTTTTTTAACGGTTTTTAAACGGTCCAATGCCAGTTGGACCACTAAAGTGCGAGTCGTTCGCATTACCGGGTCATGCTCCGGTTTGGTTCTGACAACATTGCTCATTCCCCTTTTGGTTTCATAGACAAATTATAGTCTGGTGAGTTACTCATATGCTTTATAAACTTTTTGATATGTTGGTTAGTATTTGTGGGGTAGTTTGTTGTGTTTCTGATATGTGTTTTGTGGTATGTTTTATGATACTTGTAGTAAGACGCAATTAATGAACAACACACACGTTGTGCCCTCCAATTTTTAATAATGACAAGTGTACCCCTCTCTTTATAAATTCGCATTCATTATGGTCAATCCTTCGAAATAAAAAATTTATCAAAACAAAATGTTCTTATTGACTAGAATTTTTGTTTTTTGTTTTTTTGGAAAGAATTAGAATTAATAGGCATACAAGCCCCTCAACTATGCAAAGATAACAAATGAGACCTTGTGCTATACTCCTATCGAAAGAAGCCCCTGTACTATGTGTAGATAACAAATAAGCCCTTATGTTAACATTCTCAGTTAAGGAGGACCCGAAATGTATAAATTCTCCTCGGTTTTTTAACTCGCTTGCCTTCGATAGCCTCTTTCAAAATTTTGTAATAACACTCGTATATAATGTCATATTGATGGCTACCCCTATTTTTCACATCTAACTTCATGTCACACATCTCTAATACAATATATAATAGCATGAAGGGGAAAACTGTTGCTCCATTTCAAATTTCCTGCAACGAGAGTAAAAGTAGGAAGGATATTTTGGTCTTCATAATTACTTTTTTTATTCATTAAAAAAGACACGTACTAGGATTCGAACCATGACCATTTTAAAGAGCAAGAATCATAACCAATCACACTTAAGTACATTTGTCATATCTTTTTAAATTAAAAACATATAATAGTAGGGAGGAAAAAATCATTTCCCCATTTCAAATTCCCTGCTCTCCAGGGAATTTGTAGGAAGGGTAGAATAGAGAGTGTCAATTTTTTCTCTTTCCTCTGTGGAACCGGCCAACTTAGCGTACACATGCGAATTTAAACGGGTCCAGGAGTGTCAATTTTTTTAAGCCCTTTTATTTCTCGGTGGTGGTAAAATATATATGAAAAGGCAAAAACAATACTCCTTTTTATTGCTAAAAAGAAAACATTTAACAATAAACTAATGCATAGATTCTAATGGACTAACCGCTAACCATAAAATAAAAGAGTTGAATGAGCTTGACCTACACGAGATTTGACCATCAAGTAAAACAAATGAGCATCATGGGTTTGTCATTCCAAAACAAGCTATCTTCTGTAGCATAATATATATTATGCTATTATTTTATATCTTAGTGGCTAAAATATAACGTATTTTAAAGTTATTCAAAGGTTCAACCTCGACCAACCCAATTAGTCTAATTTTTATTATTTCAAATATATATGATGTAATTATTTGATATCATAATGATTAAATTATAGCGTATTTTATAGGGAATCGTTTGGTATCTGTTAGTAAAAAACTAAACAGAAAGATCTATTTGATTATTTTTAACATTAAAAAGATCCTAAACATTTTCAGTTTCCTTTCGAATTCTATGATTTTATTCCCGAATCAGGGATGTACAAATGGAAAATTGTTGTCATTTCTTTTCTTTCACTATTTTTTATTTTCAAATAGAAAGTTTAAAAGTAAAGAATAATTAGAGTTTGGCATGGGTCGGTCAAATAGGCTGAATTTCAAGTTTTGTCGTGTTTTGATCAAGTCTAATTTATAATCACATGGTTCCTTGTTACCCAATAAAAATCTCAATCCAGACGAGTTTGGCAGGTGAGTTCGTGTTTACCACCATTTTCTAGGGATACAAGAACAACGGTTCCTATCCCAAATCGTGTTGTTCGTTCATGATTTCTTTAGATTTTATCATGGCCTGGCAAAAACAAGAAAGCATAATGACGACAAGATGAAAGTTTTATAAAGCAAATTAATCGGCCAACGGGCCGAGTAAAAACTAGCAACGATTGTGAAATGCTCATTTCCCGAAAACCGGCGGGATAGGCGATTTTTTATTCGATTTTCTGGAATTCGATTTCTATAAAACTTACTCCACCTCATCATATTACGAGAAACAATATTGTTTCACATGGTAACATGTACTTGATTTTCATAAGGCTGGTTTTTGATTCGGTGCATCATTTATGTCTCTTTCCTGCTAAAATTCACTATCTTTATCACGTGTTTCCAAAATAAATATACAACAATAAGCTATACACCCCATTACATTATCAAATTTCATTTCTCATCTTCCTCCGGCCAACTGGCCGGGGCCCACGCTGGTAATATACAATTGTGAAAGAGGCTAGCCCAATTGTGCTTGGTTCTGCACGTCATAGACTGTGTCTTTGATCCCCCACCTTCGTCATTTCGTGCATTTAACTATTGAGTAGCATCAAGGTTGTCAAACCGGTTTAAGTTATTGTGCAGGTCAAGTAAGGAGTTTGAGGTCTAATAGTTTGATAGAGATCCGACCGGTTTGAGCCGTTTTAGATGTTTTCTAAGAGCATCTACATCAATGCAATTGTAAACTCAATTGCATTTGTTATTTTTGTTGCCAACTAAATTTTTTTGCAATCCATCTCATTTTACTTTTATTATACCTACATCAATGCAATTCATTTGCAATTGCATATGTGCTTTAATTCCACATATAAAGCAAAAACAAAAGGAAAAAAAATTTTAAAAGAAGAAAACAACTGGTCATTCCCATAAAAATAGCCATATTGGCTTTCACTTTCATTTGCATTATATGCAAGATTGCAAAATTGCAATTGAGGCCTACAACAATGCAATTACAGTTGCAAGCATTCCACGTCACTTTGCAATTGCAAAAGCCAAAAAGTGACCGATGGAGATGCTATATATATATATACAAATAAGGTAGTATTTAAAGATTTAATGAGTGAAATAAAATAAAATAAAACTTAAATTTATCTATTAAAAACTTATTTTCCAAAAAATAAATCTACCTAACCTCTATAACTCATCCACCATCTCCTCCCTTCCTTAGTTCCTCTTCATCTCTTCCCCCTCTATTTTTCTCACTCTTTAGAGGTCAGACCAGGGGCTATTTAGAGAGCATTTTGAAGTCCAAATTACGTCGTCGGACCGGGGTCCAACCGGGATCCGAGACCGATAAGGCCATAAGGGTTTAACAACCTTGAGTACATTGATCGGACCTGTATGGATTTGGCTAACCGATCTATGTGATTTGCCCACAGGCCCGGTGGTATATAGCAGTGGCGGAGCCAGAAAATTGGCCAAGGGGGTGTCTTTATCATATCATAAAAGATTACCTATACAATAGAAAAGTCAACTTTAAATTAAACAAAAAGTCAACAACGCAATACTCTAAATTCATACAATTACATTAAAATAGTTTCACGTACACCGGTTACAACGTCAAACAAATAAGTTCAGTACATACAAATCAAGACTTCCATTCATCAAATATTACAAATTAGAACTCAGAAGCACCTTGGAATTGATTTTGTGAAACAAACAAGTGAACTTCAATTGGTACTTCTTCACTTTCAACTTTGTTTAAACAAAAGACAAGAAATTTCTCTGTTGTAGAGCTACAAAAAAAAAATGAGCGAGTTTAAACAAAAGACAACAATTCATTACTATAAATAAAGACAAAAGTGCATTTCATAACAAAACTCACTCAATCAAAATGATAAGAAATTCTTCCTGCAACTGAATGCTCATTGATTCGAATTTGTATATACCCCTACTCGAAAAAAAAATCTCCAAACCCAAGGAGGGTGCTTGCACCCCTCCTCTACCAGTGGTATATAGTATATACCATATTATATTCCACATCCAAACTCTTGGCCAACTGTTGCAAGATCAAGAGAGGAAAGTGAGACTTGTCAACGCATTCGCAATTGTATTCCTTCCTGCCCAACAGAGAATCGTCGTTTTTTTGACGAGACAGACAACCACCACCACCCTCTCAACCTCGTTAATGGCTGCTTCCACCTCGTAATAATATATTTATATTTAATTTCCCTCTGTCTCCTTCTCCACCCTCGGTTGTTTTCTAACATCTTCTGAAGCGCCAAACAACCCCTTACCGTTCTCCACCTTCGTCGCCCAGGCCCCGTTCAAAGAAGCGGCCAGAAAATCCTGAAAGCCTTTCCAAGTCTGGTTTGTCCTTTCTCTGTCTTCCTTCCTGTCATCATTGATTCCCTTCTTCTTCTCCGTCGAAAATTTTCCATACCCTCGAGATAATCTAATTGTTATTTCCCATCGTCTCCCACGCTACGCCTCGTTTTCTCCGCTTCCGCTCTCTATTTAACCAGGTCATTGTCGTACCAACCCACCTACCCATTTTCCTCTCCGCTGCTGTACAATTTAACCCATTTCCCCTTTCTGTCGACGGAAGAACTTAATTTTCCTTCAGCTGCATTCTTTCTTGCTGCCCTCTCCGTTGCTGCCTTCTCGGTTCATAATAATCCTCTCTTCGCTCAATCAGGTGAGGGTTTTGTTCTGTTTCTCCCTTTTGCTTCCTGTACTTGGGACACAACGGGAAAATTGTGATAATAACAGCACTTTCTCTTTAGATTCTGATTGCAACTGCAACTGGGTTTTTTTGTTTGTTTTGTTTCCTATATGATTGCAACCGCATCGAATAGATCTCTATTCAACAATTGTCCCCAATTCTTTTTCGCTATGTTATTTGGTCGCTGCTCCTTGAAATGCCCCTCCACCAACTTGCGAATGTTGCATTGATTTAGGTTTGCTTATAAATGCGTCTTAAGGATTACTCCTGATGATTCTTTTGACCCTCGTTTTCTATTTTGTTTTCGTGCTTTTACGTTTGGTTGAGTAGGGTGGGTAATTGGGAATATGCCAAAATCTGGTCTTTGAGTTGGGGCATGTTAGTGACAAATGCCGACGAAGCCATCAAAATGCCATAATAGGGGTTGCCCGCAAAAATTTGAATAACTCATAGAAGTTAACTTGTTAGTTGCTATGTTCTTCATGCATTTCAGAATGGCTTGTTCTGCATTTCATCAAAATACTGGGACACTCCAATACCATCACCAGCTGCGGCAAGTCTCTAGCTCGGGGATCAATATTGAGTGTGGAAATGTATCGATGAAATTTCCTCTCAAGGTGTCTAAACTCGAAATTGGGCTGTCAAGAAGGGGAGCCTACACAGGTAGTGAGAGAAGTTTAAGAGGAATTAAAGCTTCATCTTCTCAGACATCAGTTGTTGATCCTGTTTCTTCCCAATCGAATGAGGGCACTAATGATCTGCGAAAGAAATCAAGTGAGCTACTTCTTCCATGCACTTTGAATCATCTATATGCTGACTAGCAATTTGGATTGTCTTCGTTCGTTTTCAGATGAAGGTTTCTCTTTGTAAATCTGCTGACACAGAATTTGGGTGATCTTGTTTTCAGGTGAAGCAGCTTTGATTCTGATTAGGCATGGTGAGTCATTATGGAACGAGAAGAACTTGTTCACTGGATGTGTTGATGTACCCTTAACGAAGAAAGGTGTTGAAGAGGCGATTGAAGCTGGGAAGAGAATCAGCAATATACCTGTCGACATGATATATACTTCTGCCTTGATCCGTGCACAGATGACTGCCATGCTTGCAATGACTCAGCATCGCCGGAAAAAGGTAATAAGTAATGACCACTCGTATCAAAAGGGTCAAGTTTTACCTCCTTGATTGTGGTGTAAACATAGTTTCCTCACGATCGGCATGTGCATTTTGCAAGGGAATAATATAAGATTCAGACTTGGGTCTCTTTTAGCAACTCGTGTTATTGGGACAACCTGGTTCTCGACACATATTGATCTGAAACTTGGGCTAGAGCGATATTTGTGCCTTAATATTTTTTTATTCTTTTTAATGGAAACCTTTGTCTCCTTCTTGGTTGGCTATCTAAGAGGAAAGTGATTAACTATGTTTCAGGTTCCAATTATTATGCACAATGAGAATGAACAAGCAAGATCATGGAGTCAGGTTTTCAGTGATGACACAATGAAGCAATCCATCCCAGTTATAACTGCTTGGCAACTGAACGAAAGAATGTAATGATGCCTGAAGTGTTGTTATCTGATGATGGCCTAATGTTATTATACCTACTGACTGAAACATATCAACAAATTTATAAGCTGCTAAATTTCTGCAGGTACGGGGAATTACAGGGTCTCAATAAGCAAGAGACAGCAGAAAGATATGGGAACGACAAGGTTCATGAGTGGCGGCGAAGTTATGATATCCCACCACCTAATGGGGAGAGTTTGGAAATGTGTGCTGAAAGAGCTGTTGCTTACTTCAGAGATTATGTCAGTACTCGTAGCCATTCTTGGAATAGTCCTTTCCTATGGCCCTGTTCACATAAGTTCTTATTCCATGAATGTCACTAAATAGCATGTGGTAATTTGCAGATTGAACCTCAACTTCAATCTGGTAGGAATGTGATGATTGCTGCCCATGGGAACTCTTTGAGATCTATTATCATGTATCTTGATGAATTAACTTCCCAGGAGGTAAGACGTCAGTTAGGGCATTGGAGTATTGGCAGTTCCCACTTCTCTTTTTTCCCCCCTTAATGAACTCTTTCATTCTTTGCAGGTTGTTAGCCTGGAACTCTCAACAGGAATACCAATGCTGTACATATTCAAAGAGGGGAGGTTCGTTAGGAGGGGAAGCCCTGTGGCACCATCTGAAGCTGGGGTATATGCTTATACTAGGGTATGTAGTTCCAGACATTAACCTTTACTATATTTCATCCATATCCTTCATTTGTGTGTGTAAACTTGCATGTTTCTTACCACGTTCTATTATTCGTCACATGTGAAGCAGTGAATAAGTTGAGATGTATGCCAAAGCTTGGAAATTTCTTAAGATACCACTAGCAGCTTAACTTATATGATAATCATATGATTGATTGATTTATCTTCGAAGCCTTCCAATTGTTGTTGGTATTGATTCTGTTACTGCTGCTTCATTGTTTGTCTGCAGACTTTAGCTCAGTACAGACAGAAACTAGATGACATGTTGAATTAGAATCTCATTGTAAGCTGAAATCTCATCTCAGCCAATGGAATCGTTTACCTTGTATCCTTTCCACTTGTATTTCTTCCTTTTCTTCATGCGATGCATGGTTTTTGGTTTTGCAGGCTTTCGATCTTGCAACGTAGTCCCGATACTTGTAATAGGAAAGAAAATTTTAGAAGGCTGGTATCCGTGCTTGTGAACCAAAGTTTGGCAAATTTGTGTAGTTCTACTAGTGTGTGGGATTCAATCAAGAGTTTCAGCTGTTTGTTTCAGGGTATTTTCCCTCTAAAGCATGGGTGTGTTAATCATATTTGGATCATGTTGATGTAATGGTGAGAAATAAACAATACCCGTGGATTGCAAATTTCTCATGATGCTGTTGCCTAACTCCTCCTAACTCAACTCCCAGAGAACATGGTTAGTTTAGAGTTTTATTGGTCGCCGAGAACTTATAATGCATCACAAAAGTTCACCTTGCTTGGATGCCGCCGCTTGAGGGATGAGTACAAATTTAGTCAGACGGATTTGTCCTCTCTCCCTCAGGAAGTGCAGCGTCAGGCAGGCTGATTAGCGACTGTAATGGGAGATGCTCTGAAGCCATGTTTGCAATTTTGGGATCTGCTCGATTATTGCGACAAAACTGAAAGGGGCAGTTGAGGGTCTTAAGATTGCTTGGGACAAAGGGCATAGGAAAGTTCAACTACAGCTCGACTCAATGACTGCAATATCCATCATGAAGAATTGCAAGGTTCAACTACAGCTCGACTCAATGACTGCAATATCCATCATGAAGAATTGCAAGGAGGGAAACCATCAACATGGTTACCTTGCTCATCAAGTTCGTAAGCTTCTCAATAGAAACTAGAGAGTTAGTATCCCCCATGGTCATAGAGAAATGAATTTTCTAACGTGTAAAGGCAATTATTTTGATTTTGGTACACATCTATTCGATGTGAGTGATTCGGGTTTGAATCGATGGATCATTTATAATGTAATGGGCATTGCCCAACTTCGTTCTATTAGATATATGAATTAGGACGTTGTTGCGTCCGTCTTTCTACAAAAAAAAAAAAAAAAATATATCTTGCTAGCCATTAATGACCTCGAAGAAGTGTGGGATCTCTTCGTGATTAAAGGCCGACTTCTATAGTCGTGTCTAGATTTAATTAGAGTACTAGGAATTTGAATGGGCAGGTCGGGTAGGTATCTTAGTTGTTGATGCCAAGTTTGGAGGAGTTTGCTTCAATGTGTTTGAGATCCGGTAAGTGCCGACTTCATGGCCAACGTCCGTCACCACCAGCCTCCGAGATTGACACCTGCAAAAAAGGATTCGCCGACGGTGGTCGGCGGGACCTGCTCCGAAGCTCAAACTAGTATTTGAGAGGAGAGTAACCGGGAGCGACGTATTGAGCTGGCTCTAGAGAGAGATCTCATTATGTGAAAGTGAATTCTCAGAGGTTAGACCAGCCGCCTAGGAAACAAAAATGAATAGCCTATTTATAAGCGTCTCCTGCTCCTGACATAGATGATGTGTTATAAATAAAGAATAATATAAAAATACTTTTTCTTACAACCAAGCCATTGAGTGCAATAGCTGGTTGGTTAGTAGAAATAAAATATACTTTTTTTTTTCAAAAGATATCATATATTGATCAAAACAGAAGATAGTTACACCCTGGAAACCAGCCAGGTATGGAAATCAAAGAAGCGACTCATAGTCGGATACAAAGAGAGGGCTTTCCTAGCTACCAAGTAGAAATAAAATATACGAAGCAAAGATAAAGTAACAAATTATTGATGAAAGAAAAGAAATCCACTTACCTTTCTCGTCTCCTTATCCGCGTGTAGTACTTAGGGGTGAACAAACACACCCGTAAACCGACCCATCCTTTTCTTGTGTACAATTTTAATAGAATAACATATTATGGATGCATTCATTTATAACCTTTTTAGTCTATTTCAACAAATGTCGTGAAAAAAACTAGACATATTTTTAAGTAAATCACATTTTATTAAAATTCAAAGAACATTTGTGAATTTTGATACATTTCACCTCGGTTTATTTGTTTGAAATTTTAATTAGTTATAAAATATTTTTATGGTGTAGAATAATTACATATTTTGTGTTGGGTTGGGTTGTTACTTATAAATATTGTCAACCCGACCCAACCCAATTAGAAATAAACCGTATGGTTTAAGTTTTTTGGGTGGGTTTTGGTTTAATATTTCCCAAACGGTAGTGTATGGGTCGGGTGATTAAAATGGCTAAACCCAGACCACCCGACCCATGTACACCCCTAATAGTACTAGGGTGAAGGGGATGTGGGTGGCAAAGAGGAAGAGTCGAGTGGTGATTGGTGGAAGGAAATGGAAGACAAATGAGCATTTGTCTTGCTCACTAGAATGAAGGGACCAAGATTGTCAACCCGATTTAGCCCGTTGATCCGGTCGAGATAGTGGGTCAAGGGTTAATGGGTTAACCGCTTTAGCCTGGTATAACCCGGATATATAAAAAACATAATATTTTAATACATATATTAAATATCAATTGTTATATTGTGATGCAGTGGGAAATAAACTAATTTTATGTTAATTAAAAAAATCAAAGAAAGCTCAAATCTAACTAAAACCCTAGTAATTCCTTCTTTCTCAAAAGTCAAATCCCACCAACTTCCCATCACTCATCAGACTCTCCGCTCTCCGCCACTTCTCATTGTGGCTCTGCAGTCTCCCATCACTTCTCTAGTTCTCTCTCTTGTAGCAATAGCAGAGACATGCAATCTATCAATCTTCTTCTCTCTGTTTCACATCAAAAAATCATTTGCTTTGGTTTGTTATGATTTCCGAAAATAACCAGGGAAGGGGCATTTCAAGCGGAGATGGTGCATGTCGAGAGGAAACGGTGGATGTAGGGGCTTTTGTTTCATGGGCTTTTGGAATCGGCAGACGTCGCTGACGTTAGCTTCGATCTTCTATCATTCGAACCACCGGCGAATTCCAAAGCGTGCAGCCAAGATCCACCGGCGAACTGGCGGAGAGAAGATAAGGAGATCGATTTCGCAGCGAAGAGGACGGAAGGAGAGGCAAAATCCCAAACGACAACAGAAAGCCCGCTGGCCCGCACCCTTGGTCCAACCGTCCGGGTTTGGCGGGCTTTACCGGGTTTGACCGGGTTGACCGGATCCGGGAGGATGCTAAACTGGGTTGCTGGCGCCCGTTTTCGTGGAGGGGTCCAGGGCTGGAATACAGACATACCCAGTTGACCCGAACTGCTGCTTTCAAGAACAGAAAAGGGAAAAGTTTCGAAGATGGGGAAGATGGTGGCTCTCAGGTCTCTATATCGTGCAGCTTCTCGTAGATCTTCGATAGGCTTCGCAGCTGTTGCCGGCAACCAGCTCCTTCACCATCAGTCAGCTCCTCGATCCCTGTTCACTCTCTCTTCCGCCACCGCTTCTGCGGATCGCATCGCTTCCGGTAATGCCTCTTTTTGAACCATACTTCCGGTTATGGGATTGGCCGCTCTGAGTAGTTATTTGGTTATCAATTTCATCATCACGCTTGGAGTTATTATCTAAAACCTGGTTTGGGGTCTTTTGAAATTCTGGGTCGATTTGGGAGCGAATTTGGTGAACTGGGTTGAATGAATCCGAGGTAATAGAAAAATGAAGCTGTAGCCTTTATCTGAACATTGCCGGGTATGTGTGAGAGGATTTTTCTTTGGTTCCTGTGTCTAGCACTCTAGCTGTATAATTTTTTTTTATAAATTGTCTAGCTGTAGAATTGTACCAGCAATTGTTATCGATGTGAAATTCATCAAGGCTTATGTGAATTAGATGGATCCAATGATTGATTTTATCCACAAACGACTGTTTGTGTGAAGTTGATGCTACCTTGGTAATGATAGTTCATGCCTCTATTAACGCGGTCTTTTCTTGGTCATGCTTGTTGTTAGGTTCTCGGTCTCCTTTGGCAATCAATATTGGTAGCAAAAGATCTTATAGTGAGGATGTGGCACACTTGCCCGAGATTAAGGACCCTGATGTCTTATGTGCTTTCAAGGACTTGATGGCTGCAAGTTGGGATGAGCTTGATGCGACAGTCATCCATGATGTGAAGAATGCTCTGTCGAAGAACACTGATGACAAATCTGGTCAAGAGATATTGAAGAATATTTTCCGGTAATCTGAAGCTGTCAAAGAATTCAGTGGGATGGTCATGTCTCTAAAGATGGAGCTAGATGACAACATTGGGATGAGCGGCGAGGTATGCTCATGGTTTTTCATTTGAAATTCTGAGTTCTATATTTTGTATTCGTCAAATGGTTCTTGAAGGTTAATAATAGTTTGTAAAAATGTGTGGCACAGGATGTAAAACCGCTAACAGATGATTATGCAAAGGCAATCCGCATGTTTTTTGAACGATACTCTGCGTATTTGGAGTCATTTGGACCTGATGAGGCCTATCTGAGAAAGAAAGTAGAGATGGAATTGGGTTCAAAGATGATATTTTTGAAGATGAGATGTGCTGGCCTCGGATCAGAGTGGGGCAAGGTATTATGACTTGCTCAATTTTACTGAATGCTAATTAACTGAAATTTATGATTTAGATTATTGCTCCCTCAATCTAGCACCTTTTGCTTTTATGGGTTTCTAGGGATGTTTTCTTTCCATCTGTTTTGCCTCAAAATGCTTCATGCATTTGCATATTGGTATCATCTTCTTTTTAGCGAGATTAGCTCGTCATGGCTTTTAACATTTTAATGATGGTAACTGTTTTGAATCCCATGGCTTACTAGCTTTTATCTTTTCAGTTGTGCCTCTTGAACTGTACTTGGCTGTACTTTTATGCATATTTTGAAAGCAAGCCTAAATCACTTGGTCCTGTTTTTGCAGGTGACCCTGATTGGTACTTCTGGACTTGCTGGATCTTATGTTGAACAAAGATCTTAAAGTCCCGGAATCTGTGATCCGATTTGGCTTAGTTGCGAAAGTTTTTCTAGCTTGGAATCTGTGTTTGTCGATGGTTTCTATCAAGTTGCTGATCTTGGAAACCTTTTAAAGTGGAGTTCGATTGTAGTTCAATAAAAGCTTAGGGCCTGTTTACTTTCATTTCTGTTTCGTGTTTTTCGTGTTTTTGAGAAAACAGATGTTGAAAACAGGTGAAAACAATATTTTGTCGTTTCCGAAAACAGTAGGAAGTTGCCACTTTCTGTTTTCATAGTTGGAAACGAATAGAAAACAGAATGAAAAGTAAACAAGTTTTCTCATTTCGGTTGCCAAATTTATCACATGAAAACAGAAAACAGGAAACGAAAATGGAAGTGAACAGGTCTTAGCTATTTCAAGATTTGCATTGATATAATACTGTTCACACGTCATTTCAGTTCCATTTAGCTGGAAGCAAAGGTTTCTTCTAGCAAATAAGGCCGGCGACTTTTTTTTCCTTGTGTTGGTGAATGATATCATCCAAGTTGGAAAACGATCGATTTAAAAATAATAAGAAAGGATCTGTAACTGTAATCCTGGTTGTTTCCTTAGCAGATCATCGAAAACTATCTCATAGAATATTGATGTTCGTACAATGAATTTCTTTATGGAATAGGACTGAACTTTTGATTTCCAATCTAGAATCTTTCTTGATGGAATAGGACTGTACTTTTGATTTCCAATCTAGAATCTGATACGTGGGAATAGACATAGCAATATGACATAACAAGGTTAGTGAAACGCTTAGGCACTGACTTGAGCAATATGACACCACCCGGTTTTGTTAAGATGACTACCTTAAGCAAAACTTGATTTTTCTTACGTGTACCCCTGAGAAGGTGGTAACACGCTTAGGCTTCTCCTCGACGGAGGAAGCGAGTCTGGGGTGACTCCATCTGTTAAAATAGGGATAGCTTTGCATTGCCGAGTAGTGAATATCCGTTCCTTGAGCAAAATAGGGAATTACATGGGGTATCGCCAGGGCGTGTCCCTTTCCCCGAAAATTCCTAACATTACCAACCTAAATTGAATAAAAGGACTCCTCCTAGCACGCTTTTGCCTCTCTTAGGGTGTCTTTGGGTTACGCCTACTTAAAGGGCGCCCCTCCCCCTACAAAAATTCCAGGGCGCTTCTTTCTTCCGAGGCACCGTAGTTGAGTCGGGCGTACTTCTCCAGGTAGACATCGTCGTCAGCTTCAATTGCGTCCTCGTTGAGTGAGGCGCCCATACCCTCCCGTGGGGAGTTCATGGGTAGCACCTCAACCTCTTGCATCTTTCCTCGGAGGCGCCTCCTCTCCTCTGTGGCTTCTTGGGGATTGGGAGGCGCGTGATCGTTTGCCTTTGTTAGTGCTGACAACGCGGTCATGACTTGATCCAGTTGGCCTTGCATGCTGGCCATTTGAAGTGCTTGCATTTCCCGAAGCTTCGCTAGTTGGCCCTCCAGGCGCTCCGTGTCTTCTCCCTCTCCTGATGGATCGTCGTCGTCGGATGCTTCCAAACTTTGGATGGTGAGTGGTTGAGGGTTGATCGCTTCTCGACCAACGACTTGCTTGATAGGGGTCTTCGTTGGTGCCAGACTCCTTTCTTCCCCCTTCTTTGAGTTGGAAGCGTCTTTCAAAGTCATGCTTGGCCCCACGGTGGGCGCCAATTGTTTGAGCCCGGGCGACTGGGAGTCACTCGGATCCAAGGGGTTTGGGGCGTCAGCCATGACTTTGAGGGGGTAGGCGCCCCACCTCAGCAGAAGTGAGAAAAGAGAAGAAGTATATAGAGAGAGAAAGTAGAGAGAAGTTAGAGTAAGAGTAGATAGATTGCCATTTATGAGGAGAGAACTCCTATTTATACACATTTGAGGGTTAGGTAGTGGTCTGGGCGCCTGCCAAGCCATAAATGCTCTGGTCGGGCGCCTCAGACCTTCTGACACTGTTCATAGTCCTTTTTGACAGAGGGTGTCCCCCTGCCCCTTGTCCTTGCTGATGTCAGGTGCCTGGCCTTGTCTCTTGTATCCCAGCCTTGTCTTTTTCCTCTTGTCTTCTTTCCTTCTCCATGTCATTAGCCATGGTACTAATTCTTTAGTTACTAGGATACCCTATCATAGAATCTTTCTTGATGGAATAGGACTGTACTTTTGATTTCCAATCTAGAATCTGATACGTGGGAATAGACATAGCAATATGACATAACAATAAACTTTGCATCCTTCAACCATAATATACTTTCATACCATCATGGCATGTTCTTATGCACTATAGGACATTACCACCATAATATATACCGTTAATACATATTTTAATTTTTTTTATTTCAAAATATATCAAAGTCAATGTCATTTCCAGCAACACGATTAATCTATTTTTTCCTTGAAAATTTTAAATTTTGAATGGAAAAGAAAAGGATAAACTGATTAAATTTAATAGAGAAAAAAAATTCGCATTCAATAACCAAAATGTGGTTACTGGCCCTTGAAATACTTAGTTGATCTCAAAACATGGTTTCTTGGCTAATTGAAAGTCGTGCACTAGCTAGCAAGCACGGTAAAATGGCGATCACTATATGTCTATTTTGGAAAAAGGAATAAGTAGTGTATGATAAACTTGATACTGATACGGCATTGAAGGGGGTGGAAGAGAATAGAAAATTGGCATTTACGGCGGGGAAAAGCTGTATGCATATTGTATAAGGCTGATTCGATAGCTCTCTCTCGTCTCGTCCGTAGCTAGAAAGAATGAGAGAGCATTTTGGTTTACTTTGCATATTGGCCACCACACAATACAAGGCTGTTCTGATAACAACACGCATCACATAAATTAGAGAGGAGAAAAGAGATGGCCAAAGAAAAGGTAGAAAGAAGCTGTTTCGCTCAACAAGCGATGCAAAAGCTGCCGCAAGAGAACCGCTCCCCCTAAAGAACACAAACACGGCACAAAAGAAGAGGTTAACCAAAAACAAACATATTGAATCTGTCTTTGCATTTTGCACAAAGCAAGGGCCAAAGAAGCTCTTCAGAATGATGCCGCTTCATTTGAACCCCGTCAAAATTCAATACAGGTTCGGCTCTTTGTATAGAGCTATGGTTTTCGCATCTCCACATCGATAGCTAATCAGACAAGGATATATGTCATGATTTTTACAATCAATAAGTTGTTTGACAATGCACATAAATTTCTAAGATAAAAGATAGATTTTGATACAATTGGAGACATAGTTTAAAAGGACTAGAGAATAGAATTAGAGATTCAGACGAAAAAGAAGGGTCGTTTGCTACGTGAATTTGAAAAATGAAGATTTTATTAACACTTGATATTTGAAATTACCTTTTATTGTCCTTATTGGTATGAGAAAAGAAAGAAAATAGGAGAGATAGTTGGTCACAAATGATGAATTTCAAAATCTGTAATCAATTCTCCCCTATTGAGATGGAATTTCAAACCTCAAAATTCGCGAATCTCACATTTTTGTTATTTTCAAATACACAAAGCAAACAACGAAATAAACCCATCAAACAAACAACCTCTGACAAAGAAGGAAGAGAAAGGCCATCAACCCTATGATGCTATAGACAAACTTTTTACTTTGGCCCGTGGTATCGGAAATTGCTATTCTGGCCTAAACTATGTAGCATACTTTCTTGTTTGGCCCGGAGACGGGTTTGACCGTTAAATTAGACCGTTACTCAAGGTCCACCTCACTTGCCACGTCAGCTATCAGGGAATAAAAAATTAATTTTTGAATTTTTTGAATTTTGTTTATTTTCTAACAATAAAAATAATAAACGAAAAAAAATAATTAAAAGAGTTCTCCAAATTATTTTTAATTAATTTTAGAAATTAAACAAAATCCAAAAAAATATTTTATATTTCCTGCTAGCTGACGTGGCAAGTGAGGTGGACTTTGACTAACGGTAAACTCGGTTGACCAGAGAGGGAGATAGCCAGATGGGGGAAGAAATGAATTTCGGGGAAGAAAGCGTTGCACACCCCTAAATGCAACCCTTTCTTCCCCAAAATTCATTTCTTCCCCATCTGGCCATCTCCCTCTCTCAGCATATTGCATTAATAATTGGCACCCACAAACAAAAAGTGTCCCTCCCATAGTTAGGGGTGGGAAACGGTGCGGTCCGGTCCAAACCAGACCATAGATACGGTCTGTGGTCCAGACCGAGAAGTTGGAACACAGACCAGGACCAGACCATATACTATACGGTCCAGACCAGACCACACCTGTGCGGTGCGGTCCGGTATGGTCTGGACCAGACAGACCATGTTAAAAAAAAACGTAACTCTTGTTCGCCCTCCAACCCTTCACCGGTATCTATAAAAAAAATCTAGTGACCAATATGCTAGTGAAACAAAAAAATTGTGATCGTATTAAATGAGAAGAAATATGAGAATAGAAGTGGGTTTTTTCAATTTTCAAATAGCCTTATTTCCCTATTCTTCTTTGTGCTACCGCTTCTCTCCTCTCTCGAGTGATCCGAAGGTTCTCCCAGTTGATAACCTTTTTGATGACGTCGATGTAATTTTGAACCACTAAGATGGTCGCATATCTCTCAATAATTTTCCTTATCTCATCAAGGTGAACAAATTTTTTTGTAGTGTTTAATTTTTATCGACTCCATAGTCTAGACATTATCTGTGAATATTATTTATGAGTCTTTCTAATTTTTGTGTGGTACTTTGATAAGGAGATAACATATAAGCGATCATTTTGCAATTTATTGGCTCTCAACTAGATGAAGAATCAACTAACTTTGTTCTTCAAATACACATATGAAGGTTCAATTTAGTGTTATTTTTGTCCAAGGCAGTAGGTAGTGTGTCGCGGTCTGTTACGGTTTACTGCGGTAGACCGCGGTCCAGACCACTTCAGACCACACACTAAAGGAGGAGACCACAAACCAAACCAGACCAGACCATAGTTCTGGTCTCAGGGTCCAGACCAAACCATACGATATGGTCCAGACCACGGTTTCCCATACGGTTTGGTCTGAATTCCCAGCCCTACCCATAGTCCCCATATGGCAGTCCCTCTCACTCCCCCGATACATAAAAAAGCATAAACAAAACCAAATTTCCACCCTACCATTGCTTGCTACATAACGCACCCAATGTTTGTGTGTTTTTGGGTATTTCTAGGTGTCAACCATCTAATAAATGCTTTGCTTATGCATCGAACCAAGGCCCACCTCACAGTTCATGTAATGACCTCTTTGCTTTTAGCTACAGCCTCTAATATGATTTTACAATCCTATGCATTGACCAGATAGTCCAAACAAACCTCCAGATTAACCCGGGTTGGAAGGGACATTATTAGACCTTTTTTAATTCATTTGTGTCAGAATCGAGAAAGCAAGAATAATAAAACAGAAAGCACACGACATACGATTTACGTGGTTCACTAACACAATGTTTGTTAGCTAGTTCATGGACAGTTTCACTATATCGAGGAGATTACAGATTACAGAGGAGATGGGAAGTATTTATACTTCTTCATGTTGGTATAAACCTAATTCAATATGTTAAAGGAAACAGTTATAGACCAGACCCAGAACTCGAATCCAAATAACATTGAGCCCGTACACCGTGCGCGGCTGATAGTCAGATTCAAGTCACATCAACAGTAGTGATTTTGATTATAAAGAGTATGAATTTTTGAATAATCAGAGCAGTGATTTTGATTACAGAGAGACATGCCCCTTAAGGCAAATTCCTGAATCAAATCCGTCTACGCCCTCCCTCTTCCCGTTCTCAAATTTGCGATTATAGAGATCAATAGCGATTGTCGATTTTGACTTTGATTGTGGGAAGCATAGATTCAAGCAACATTCAACCAACCTAAACCTAATTATAAGTGGTCATTTATAGATATTTTGACCCATGATTCTTGACCATTTGCATTGGAAAAAGTCTTTCGTTAGCCAATTTTAAGCTAGGTTGTGTTCCTTCGACATATTTCAGGCATTTTCAAGTAGTTAAGGATTAGGAACGAGTTTCGAGGGGTTTTAGAGGTGAAATAGGAACCAAGGAGGTCCAAAGGAAGAAGTAACAGTGACTCAACTCGAATGTTTAAATATCGACCCGAGCCAGTTCAGTACAGGGCAAGTATGTTTAAATATCGACCTGGGCTGGTCATGTACCTCTACTTCGATTGTTTGTAACATTATCTAGCGGTTGGTTTTTGGTGAAAACAACAATCTAAAGTTAAAGTGCTTGCAAAGATAAATGAATTTGACACTAATTGAGAAGGCTTCACCCGGGTGTTGCTCCCCCTAGCCAGCAATTACGACTTGTCGAACGAATAGCTGTGTGTGGTTTAGGGGGTTGTAAACCGTAGGAAAGTCTAACAAGTAGCCAAAGCCACCCTTTTAGTCTCTAGGTTGAGGAAAGGGGATACGATCCAAGCCACCAACGTGACTCTCTCGACCTATTGACTAAAGATTGGTTAGACTTCATCCTCGAATCGGAGTTCGGACGACCACCCACAACCAAACCCTAGGTGCTAATACGAAATAAGAGGTTTGCCCTACATTAACCGAACTAGGAGACAATGAATTGCCTAAGAAAACCCAACATTCAAGCCTCTTTCAATAAAAGGAAGGGGGTTTTCTCTCTACCTAGGTTAGAATGACAATTAGATTGATAGGCTTTCACACAACACAATCATTCATTGATAATACCTCCACATTCACATTAAACACAACCATACACAAATCATTCAATCCATACAAGCATTCACATAATTGTAGTTAGGGTTTACAAACATCCAAGTGAAAGAAGGGACTAATCCATGCTAGTAGAAGGGAAAACACAAGAGAGAAGAAGGAAAACCAATAAAGAGATGCTAGTCTTGCTCCTTGTGTTGAAGAAATCCTCCTTTGGGGGAGGAATTCCCAATTCCTTGATTGAAGATGAAACCCTAGCTTCTCCTCTTCTTTGGTTCGTCACTTTCTCACTCTAGAAATCTGAAGAAGAAGTTTCTCCCACTAGGTCTCTCCCTTTTCTCTTTTGGCTCAACCTTCTTTATATACCCAGATCGGGCTCAGTTCACGGACGTAGTTTACAGCTGTGAACTGAAAGCCCAGACCGTGAACCATCAATGAAACTTGCCGCATCACTTAACTCTGTTCACGGACGGAGGTCGGAGTTAGTGATGGCAACGGGTCAGATTGGGGCGGGTACCACTAATCCCACGCCCTGCCCCGTCACCTGGAACAATGCCCCGCCCTGCCCCGTGCCCCGCGACGGGTCGGCACAATCTGACCCATGCTGTGCCCCGCGCGGGGCGGGTAAAACCCGCCCTGACCCATATCTGCAAATTATGTTCTAGACCAAGATTAACACCCACACAAACCCATGAATGACACCTGATGCAAGAAGTAATCAACTAAAATTCATAACATAAACATTCTCCAAATGAAGTTATAACCAAAGTTTCACATGAGTAATCCCAACAAAAAGAAATAAAAATCTGCCAACACAATCTCAATCGTTCAAATTTGATTAACTAAGTTTCAAACTTAATGAAATGAAAACACCCTCTTCCATAGATTTGTTCTTCCACTATCTCCTGGACAGATTACATCTCCTCAGCCTGCAATCATCCCTCAAACAGCATGCATACCTCTTCATCTAATCTTTATTTCCATTATCAACATCCTGAGGCAGCAACAACAAAAGACAACTAAATAAATGAGAAATACTTCGATAACAAAAGACAACTTGTGGCCGCACCAACAAAAGAACAAAACAGAAACAACAGCTATATAACAAAACAAAAACCAGCAGTACCTTTGTTTCATCATCTGTGTCTTCATCAGAATCATGAAGGACTGTATCATGCTCGCTCTCCACTAATAACATAACATTGAAAACAATAAAAAAAAAAAATAGAAATGCTACTAACTTTGTTTACATAAATAAGAACATATGCAAATAGAGTAAGTTAGTTTACCTTTTGAATTAGCACGCAACCAACTTTGGGCGCACATCAAAGCTTCTATGGTATTTGGTTTAAGCCTACTTCGATGAGGAGAAATGACGCGTCCACTAGTGCTAAAGGCAGACTCAGAGGCCGCCGTAGAGACAGGAATAGCCAGAATATCTCTTGCAAGCTTGTGCAATATAGGATACTTACCCTTGTTTGACTTCCACCAGCATAAAACATCAAAGTCGAGAGACTTGGGCACAACTTCATCATCTAAATAACTGTCCAGATCTGACCTCACAGGTTTTCTTTTCTTTCGGGAAGCATACAAGTCAAATTTGCTGGCTAATGACCCCACAACACTTGCACCCTTCTGCTGACTGCTCAATTGACCACGACCATCATTCTCTTCTTCTTTCTCCCTTTCCTTTTCTTCATATTCTTCCACCAAATTACGACATATTCCATGAATCCTCTCCATCTCAAATTCACTATCCGTGCCATATATGTCAGGGAAATAACAATCAAGAACATCCATCTTGTACCGAGGATCAAGTATGGCTGCCACCGCCATCAAAACATGCACATCTGACCAATATTTCTCATATTTTTCCAACATTTCAGTGGCCATATGCTCTATCTTCTCAATCCCGCAAGTAACCCACTTATTTATGGCCACCTTAATCTCACAAATCTCAGCAAAACACAAATTTACAGTAGGATAGTTGGTACCAGAAAAAAGTTTAGTAGTCTCGTAAAAGGACTCTAGTCTAGTACCGATCTCCTCTGTCATACGCCAATCAAGGTCACTAGGCGAGCATTTGTATTTGCGCTCGCGACTCTTTAAGCGACCAAAAACTTCCTTATACTTCAAAGCAGTGTTCAACATAAGAAAGGTTGAATTCCAACGTGTTTCACAGTCAAGTTGGAGTTTCTTACCAGTGGGCTTTTTTAGTTGGTGAGCTGTTTCCTCAAACGTTTCCCATCTCCTTTGCGAGTGTGTCCAAAACTGAACACTATCTCGTATCTTCTCTATGCCTTCCCCAATGATTTTCAGCCCTTCTTTCACTATTAGATTCAGAATATGCGCGCAGCAACGCATATGAATCATACTCCCATTATGTAGAAGAGACTCCGTTGGAAGCTTCTCCATCATTCGATTCAACATTGAATCATTTGTTGAGCAGTTATCAACGGTGATGGCTGATAGCTTGCGGTCGATGTTCCAATCCAGCAAGCATTTCATCAATGCTTCAGCAAGAACTTCACTTGTATGAGGGGCAGGTACATAAATAAACCTGCCATGTTTAAGTAAAGGTAATGAGTAGAAAGCAAACAACTTGTTCTTACTTGAAAACATAAATTAACCAATTATCTCAAAAGTTGCAGCCAATTAAGTAACAGACAAATTTGCAGCCTATAATATCAAAAGAATAAGGGAAAAGAAGACTAAATTATGCATTAGCAATCAAACGGTTTGGGGTACTAATTTTACTTAATTCTACTGTCTGTTTGCTGAAATTCATAATGTTATATTAGAAAGTATCTTGGCTGAACTTATATGCATACCTTTCCAAAAAAAAGTAGATAAACTTCCAAGCACGAACAGAGTTTAGGTCATTAGGGAAATACCTGATAATTCGACTTTCCAAATTCCAGTTATTGTCAATGTAATGTGCTGTGATAGCCATGAAGCCCTTCTTCTGGGAAGACGTCCACATGTCGGTAGTAACTGCAATACGACCTTCATTCCTCTCAAAAAATTTCTTTACTGCTTGCTTTTCAACATCATATATGAGAAGGCAATCCTTCCTAATGGTGTTTCTTGTCACCATCTTGAAACAGGGGTTCAAACTCATGCAAAAACTCCTGAAACCTTCATGATCAACAATCCTTAGAGGATATTCATGCCTGATTATTGCTTTAGCCAATTCTTTTCGAGAAGCATCTTGATTGAAGTTGAATGGCGTCAGCTGGAACTTTTCTTTGCTTGCATTGCCATGTAAGACTTGTTGTCTTATATCCATAGGTCGCTGCACTTTAGGACATCTTCCATAGTGATTCTTCAGATGGTTAGTTCCTTGCTTTGGGTCTCCGATAAGCCTCTTCTTGCAATACTTGCACTCGGCTTTTAACTCACCATCAACTGTTATTTTGTCGTAGTGAGCCCACCACTTTGAGTAAACTTTTCCAGCCGTTCCTCCTATGCGCTTCTGGCCGGTTGGTTGAGGAAGAGCAGGTTCAGCTTGAACCTCAGCGATAACCTGATTAATAGTGGGTGACGGTTGAGGGATATTTGGATCCATATTTGGAGCATCAGCTTTAGTTTGTTCGACTTGCCCCTCATTCATATTCTGTAGCCAATAAACAAATCACAAAATGATCTTAAGTTTGAAATCCAATTTTTCAGGCTATGTGCTTATAGAACACGATGCTAATGGATTTAAACAATTAAAGTTAAGCAATCATGATGGTGGGTTTAAATAATCATTAGTTCATGCTCTGGCACTTGTCTACTTCAATTGAACTGCTTAGCTACTTCACAGAAGAAACCATCGTTGGAAAGACATCCCTGGAATGATCCAAACTATGCTACCTCATGTTCTTTTTATAATTAAAAATAATACAGGTTGCTATCAATCACTGCATGTTAGAGGAAAATATGTTTAACTCAATTGATTAAGCAATTGCTTTCACGAAAGCCATTAAACCATTCCACCAAGTAATATAGTAAAATACCAGCACGAACCAATAACACTACACAATTACGCAAGCACACAATTAGATACCAGGAGAAAGAGCTTTTGAATATACCTGATAAGTGATAGGTCGAACCTTGACAGGAAAGAGCTGGATATGGGACTGCGGAAGCCGGCAGTTCAGCGATAGCCAACAAGTAGGAATCACAGAGGGTTGAGGCTTTAGATCTAAATGCTCTAGAGGAAGAAGATGATAGGAAAAAGAGAAAGATGAGAAGACTATATCGATCGTCGTACGCGTCGGCGTCTATGATTTGTGATGGCAGACTGGGAAGAGGGTATTGATTGGGAAGAGGATACGGAATCGACATAAAACTCGAAATTTCAGGGATACGAGGAGTCGTTTGCATTGATGGCCTCGGTTGTTTCGGCGGACAAAGGTGGAAAGAAAGCGTAGGTATGGAAACGATCGGATTTTGGGGAGGATTGAATTTTAGGGATTGTACGGTCACAGCTCGTATGCATAGAGAGATGGCGGGGTGGGGCGGCGAGGAGGCTTACCCATTGCTGCCCTGTTCTGATTGCGGGTCGGGTCGAGACCCGCCCCGTTCTAGGACGGGTCAGGTTCTACCCGCCCCAACACGGGTCGGGTCGGGGAAAACCCGTCGGGGCGGGTCCATTCTGCCATCACTAGTCGGAGTTCACAGTCTTACGATAGGGAACTGGCTCATGTCCAGTGAAAACCTTCTGTGCTCTGGTAGCTTGGCAGTTTGCGGGGAGCGCCTCCAGTTCACGGTCTGAGTGACCGTGAACTCACAGCCCAAACGGTGAACTGCTGTTGTTTTCACTGTTTGACTTGGTACTTTCGCCCTTTCGTCCAAATTTCAACTCCGGGGTTGGTTCCACCTACCAAAGCTTGAAAATACCAAAACAAGGCACAATCCTGCGTAAAACCAAACCTCCCAAAGTGAAAACGCTTCAAACGACTGAGCAAACTGGGGGGTAAAAAGTGTACAAATGAGTCCGAATCACTCCCCCACACTTAGACGTTTGCTTGTCCCCAAGCAAACCATTTTAAACCTTGGTGATATCTCAACCTGACAAGATAACTTGGGACAAATCAAAAGGCACAAAGCGGTGAATCTCAATGACTATTTGGGCATCAACACATAGAACCACCTCAACAATACCGACATCCACCACAAACGACATTCGATTGCATTAAAAATGGGCAAATGAAAAGTTCTCACCCTGTTCACAAATCAATGCAAGTCTCGATTGGACTACTCACCAATCACAACTAACAATGCATAGAACTAAAGTCCAAGGAATAGACAACGGGGCAACATAGGTCCTCACTGGGGTAAAATATGACATGCAAAACAAGAATGAATCACTCACTCTCGACCAGTAGGGTCGGGACCTTTTTGGTGCAAAAGATGTGCACAATCGTTAACGCTCAACCCTATCGTCGCTCCACCACGGTGGCAACCTCTAAATGCTAGAGTTCACGGGACAATTGTCATCACTAGTTTGTCTAGAGGTCTTAGACACAGGTTCAAATGGCTGGCAATTGTCTTGGACATGGGGAAAAAAGCTTTTTGGGGGGTGGGAAACATGGCATGAGGTCCTACATCTTCAACCTAAAACCCAAGGTTCTAAGGTCTCAGCTAAGAACCTTTCCTACAAACAAAGGCCACTAGCATCGGCCAAAAAGCACACATACCTTCTTCCAAACTACCACCAATAACGAACCACATTCAAGCACACACCTTCGGGCTATCTTGCTATCCACATTCCGAACCTAGTAGTGAAGAAGGTCATCAAACAATTTAGGTGTTTCAATGGCTTGAGTGCCAAGAAATCCTTTCTAGAGTATACACTTAGACTTTTGTGGCCACTCTCTACTTTTATTTACCTCGTTTTACTACCTCTTTTTCGTTTCTTTTCTTTCTTTTTCTCTTTTTCTTCCCCTGAGGGGGGTATAGAGAGCTAAACACATGCCACTTCTTTCATTTACCGAACAATGTTCTCCATTTAAGAACTTTCCTCCCACACTACCTTCTCATTTCTAGCAAGAACCGTGCAAAACCACCTATGTAGAACCTCGATGGATCTCAAAAGTGAGAACTCCGAGACACAAAGATGACTCACACTTCGACACGAAGAAAGGATGGGTGGGGATCGTTCTTTCAATCACCATTAAGCTCAACAAACACGAAGCTCCTAGCATTAGAACGACCCCAAAGTCACACGACTCAAAGGGGTTTATTAGGAGATAAAATGTTTCGGGACAATCAACTTTTGGGCGTGGACTAATCCTATGCCTCCATCATACTCATTAGTGACAACGGTGAATGTTACGCACTATGGCAAGAGGGATCTATCACACATGAAAAAAGACGATCGACACAAAACTCACATGACTACCTAGGCGCCCAATCATCTATTCCAATTTCAAAAACTTCAATGCATGACAGTTGTAATCAATAAGTAACCTCCATTCATTCAAGCACACATGAGAACTAAGCTTTTACACAACCCTAATGCACTCTCAGTCATCATAATAGGATGCACTCGATTAGATGTAACAACTCAAGATCGATGCCAAATAAACGCGAGATTCACCCACCAACCGACCATTTTGATCATGCATACCATCAGGTGTTGGGAGAGGCGAAGTTAGAGACCTATGATTCAAGACATCTAAAAATAAACTCGAGGCGGCAACATATGATTCAGGAGATATGGAAACGAACTCAAGATCGCAACACCATCAACTGCTGGGAGAGGCGAAGTTAGAGATCTATGATTCAGGAGATCTGGAAACAAACTCAAGGCCGCAACATATGATTCAGGAGATCTGGAAACAAACTCGAGGCCACAACATATGATTCAGGAGATCCGGAAACAAACTCAAGGCCGCAACACCATCAACTGCTGGGAGAGGCGAAGATGGTGACGACATTGGCAAAATTGATAGTATAACAGGTAGGGATGTCAATCCAACCTGTAACCATGGATATCCTACCCGACCCTAACCGGTCAACGAGGGTAATTACCCGCTTTGACGGGTTAAGGGGCGGGTACTGATAATACCCTGTTTCAAAATAACAGGTAGGGTACGGGCACGATTATCACCCATACCCGCCTCGGTTGTACCCGCCCATAATTATGTATGGTTGTAAGCTAGCACCATTCATATAAATATTTCCAATTTCATTCTTTCAATTTCCATACCCCAAAACTTTTGTTGGCTTCGCATCTGCATCTTGTGTGTTGTGAATTGTTGCTTTAATGGACAAAATGTACGTGTAATTGTTTCCCATTCCAATTTGTTGAGCTTTTTTCTCATGTTTTATATTCAGAATTGTTGGCTTTATTGTGAGCACATACTATCAACATTGTCGGAAGAGTGCGAGATGAATTTTCATTAGTATGTGTGTCTAGCTGTTAGAAATGAACCAACAATTGTCATCGATGTGAAATTCATCAATGCTTATGTCAATTAGGTGGATCTAATGGTTGATGTACTTATATAAGTTCATATGGTAGTATTATTTTAGAATATAATTATTTACAGCTTGATGATAAATTCATACCCGTGGTTACCCGAATATCCGTGGTTAGGGTATGGTTATATCATTTCAATACCCGATGGTTATTTTATCGGGTATTTTAGCCGGTCATACCCGGCGGGTTAGGATATGGTATAGGGTGTACCCGCACCCGACCCTACCCATTGACTTCCCTAAGAGTAGGTGAGGTGAGGGCCACTACGCTAATTTCGACACTCGTCGTCGCACAAGAGAGGAAAATTAATATATATTAAAGTTTGAGAAATTATTGACTAAATTATCCTCCATTTAATTTCCGACACTATAAATGGACACTATAGGATTGTTTTCTATTTTATAACTATTAGCTTAGTTAGCATAGTGCTGACCTCAAAGAGGTTAGCAACTAATCACGTTCCAAAGAGAACAGGAAAATGTCATTAACATATTGTGGAAGCGTAATTGTATACATAATTAATATGAACTTCAGGTGGCCAAGACACCGGCGGGATCCAGTCCATTCATAAGTGGATAACTAAATCAACAGACCATCAGTAGAACACGAGTCATCTTCAACAACAACAACAAAAAAAAAACATCCTTTCGAGCAACGATATAACAAAATAGAAAATCAATGGAGGCAAGCGCCCATATTACTTCCCTCTAACACCACACCATCAGAGCCTCTAATTTTCATTGTCCTGGTAAAGGCTCAGAAGCTGGGAACAACCAGCAACGGTTCCTTCCTTGGAGAAGCCCATGGCGTTCGCGTACCTTTCCCTGGACGCAATCCCGTTGTTCTCCGTCAAGATCACGCGAGCCTGATCCCGGCCGGAGGAAGTCTTGAAGCAGTCCAGCTGCGGGCTACGAACAACTTTAGCATCGCACACTTGGTCTTCGTGGTCTTCATCGACCTGGATCTCGTAGTTTCCTTCGGAGTTCGTCTTGCCTTCTCTCTGGTACACTACCTTGTTGGATTTCCTGTCCTTGCACACAATCCTCACCGTCGCACCTGCAAAAAATTTGAAAGGGGAAGAAATCAGACACCACATTCCAGGTTCCCACTTACTTGCTCCCACCAGATCTGGGCAAATGTGAAGTAATTAATCGTCAAACAACTGACTGGGACTTTGCTAATTCTCAGATCGTGGGAAGGAGGGGAGATGGAAATACCAGCGATGGAAGTGGATTTAGGGGTTTCGAAGCCGAAGTTGCAAGTGTCGCAGTAGACCTTGCCGCGGACGAGGAAAGGGTTGCGAGCAGGGCGAGTGGCGGCGACGAGAGCAGGGAGAACGCAGAGAGCAACGAACAACAAGAATCTAGGAGCCATTGCTGCTGCTGCTGCTGCTTGGTGGTTTGTGTTGCTTCAATGGAGAGAAGAAGATGGGGGATGAAGTTGAGCAACGAAGGCGAAAGAGGGAGGACAGGGATGATAAGGGCGCGTTGAGGGTAAGTGTTGGGGTGCGGGTGGTTAAATAAATGCGGGGGAGTTTGTTTCTTCCTCCGCCGTTGATTTCGATGGTGGTTGAGTTGGCTTGGCAGTGGTCAAACCATGCCGTGCTGGCCGGTCACTGGTATAACCAGGAATTGGAAACTAAGGCCGAAATTGATGAATTCAATTGATTCATGTAGTTTGATGAGATGTATTGTTTGAACGTATGAATTTGAAAAAAAAATATTATTGTTTGCGAGTTGAATGATTTTTTTTAGGGCCCCTAAAACATAAAAGAGAAACAAATAGATATTGACAAATGGGTGACTTTGGTGATCACGTCTTCTGCTCAAATACAAGTATTGTGTTTCATCTTAACACAAAAAGGACAATAAATCCTGCTAATTACATGTATTATCTAAATATATAATCTGTAATCTCAACTTTCAAACTACACATAAGTGATCATTCGAATGAACCAATTTGATGCAATGACATAGAAATGAAATAATTCGTTTATTTTACGTCCTGAATTTTATCATAATTTGTTACGTACAATTTTATCTTCAAATTTTGAAGAATTTCCGGTAACTCTGTACTTAATCTACTGATATCATATCTTCGAATTCAGCAAAAAAATTGTTATGGCTTCATTGTTAAGTAATCAAAGCAAGTCTCAGAAAGGAAAAATTCATCCATCTGAATCAAGACTAATGAACCAAATTATTTGTAGACAGCGGCGGATCTGGGGGGCCGCTCCCGGGCCACGACCCAGCCCTACCTCGATCCGGAGCTAGTATAGCACTTGTAAATTTTTGACTTTTTGGTGCTCATTTCGGTGTTCGTCATGTTACAGCTCAATCCTCTCTGCCTTTTTTCCAATGTGGTCCAGTGCTCTACTCAATTTTGGATTCGCTGCTGTTTGTAGACCATGGACCATGAACCGGAGAGATTTAGCCATCATAACCATTGGGGTGGGTTTGTAAAGAAGACGTGGCGACAGAATGGGGAGCATTGCAAGAGGAGGAATATGGGTGGGCGTAGGGGAACAAACTGCCTCCCGAGTCCTGCATCTCACTCTGCTGGGTTGTTATTTAGTTAATGCAGCTGGCGGTGTCGGTGAGCATCACATGCAAATGATGAGAGCGAGACAGAGAGAGGAACAATGGTGGGATTCATGGACTCGGACTCGGACTCGCCTTTGGGTGGATTTTGATTGATTCCAGCCCATGTCTTCCTTAATAATTCGATTTACTGACTTTTGCTTTTCGGGATGGGATTAGGTGCTAATCCTTATAGGGGTTAGCATCGTAATAACTAGCAAAAAACGCTACTAAAAATAACGAAATCACTACGGATTATTATAAAATCAATACAACATCTAAGCTAAATCACTACTAATTCAAACTAGGAGTAGTTTTTCCCTTGGTTAGGACGGTGCTAACTATTGTACAATTAGCACCGTAGCCGTTCCCTTGCTTTTCTCTTCCTCTTCTTCCGTTCTTCTCTCGCGCTAGACGACATGTCATTGGTTGAACCTGGTTCAATTGGTATTAAGTTATGAAATCAGCATAAACACCATCGATATGATCAATATGATCGATTTACAAGGTTGTTAACCCGCAGGTTGACCCGGACCCGGTCGAGCAAGTGGGTCAAGAGTTAATGGGTCAACCGTTTTAATCCGGTTTGGCTCGGAAATATGGAAAGAGTCATTATATTGTACTTATCTTCATAAATTATATCAAATCTTATCTAACATATGAGTTATAACATATAATATTACACTAAAATAACATGTCGTATTTAAATCCAGCATAAAGTGAAAATTCACACACTTATATAATATCAATATTCAAATGCTCAACTTAGTATTTCAAAGATTGAATTAGGCGAAAAGAAAAATCGGAAAATAGGCGCATTTCGCAAACCAAAGAAAAAAAATGACGCAATTTGACCACCAACCCGGTACCTTGTAGCGGTCGACCCGACGGGTGCGTGCGGCCGTTTTTCTAATCGGGTCACGGTCAAAATGGGTCGACCCGCAGGTTGACAACCTTATCGATTTACGATTTTTAAGAGCACTTACATCAATGTAATTGCAAAATCAATTGCGTATGATGTTTTAATTGCCACCTCAATGTATTTGCAATCCAACTCATATTAATATCATTGTGCTTACACCAATGCGATCCATTTGCAATTTCATATGTACTTAAATATTATTTTTAAATTATGATAAAATAAGGAAAAAGAAAAATAAAGAATCTCACTTCTTAAGGACAGTTTGGCTTTCATCTGCAATTGCATTTGTTGCAAGCTTGCAAATATGCAATGGGTGACCACATCAGTGTAATTGGTTTTGCAATTGCAAAAATCTATGTCATGTCATTTTTCAATTAGAAATGCAATACCGATGTGGGTGCTCTAAGTAAAATGACGTCATTTTAGTAAATTTAATTAACAAAAAAATAAATTTATAATTTATTTTATGAGTTTAAAAGTTAAATGTTGATGTTATTTGTTGATTTTATATTTAAATATGAGTATTTTTATTTTATTAGGAATGTCTCATTTTATTTAAATATCAATATGAATTGTAAGTAAATTATCTTAAAATATATTTTATATATAATTATATTTATTTACTGTTAATCTGTTTTAATACTTCTACATATTTTGTTAAACCGATATTAACCGGCACATACTGATTATATCACTAGTCGAACCATTTTATTTGCTAAACCGACACAATGATATAAATCGGTTTGACAACCTTGGTTCTTCCTCTTATTTAATAACAATCAACAAAATTTTATGAGATACCTCCATAGCCCTCCCGCAATCAAACTATTTATAAAACAAAATTTATGAGATACCTTCATAGCCTTCCCGCAGTGATATTATTATACATGTTTCTTTTTTATTGATATTATTTAATGGATTCGAATTTGCGAACTCCAAATTGAAGATTGGTTCAATAAATTCTGGAGGACATATTACATAAATAAAATGGGATTAATTATTTAAAAAAAAATAATTGTCTTACAAAACTGATAGTGGGTTGGCTGAGTCTCTGCTCCATTTGGTCCACAAGTTGCCCCCAAAGACTTCTTCCACGAACTAAGCTCTTGAATATCACAAATAAGCACAATCTAGCCTAAAATTGGCTTTTAGTTGTAACAAACCTACCCCAAATGGTCCAAAAGTGAAGGTAAAAACATGTGCAAAAATCGTGTTATTGAGAACAACGACGAAGCTTGGAGATAGGGGTGACAATTTCGATCTGACCTGTTTTATCCGACCTGTTAAGCCTATTTTGGTGCGGGTCTAAACGCCCCGAAGGCGGGGCAGGGCGGGCACGGGTACTCTCATCGACCCAACCTACACTGACTCGCCCCATTCTCGACTCATTCTTGCCTAAATTACATGTAATCTTAGTCAAGTTACTTAGAATTTTCCTTTTATTGCATCATATTTTAGCTATAACAAAAATGTAAATTAGTGAAAATCTCAATTTCTCCAATAATTTAACTACATTTATCATAATATAGTTTGTTTTCTTGGTCTTATAATGAAACTAACAAAAAAATTTAATATTTTTCATATAAATTGCATACCCATTGGGTCGACCTGCCCTGGCCCGCGATCCATGATAAATATCCGACCTGCCATAGAGCGAGTATGGGTATCATGACACCCGCCCCGGACCTGCCCATTTGTGAGAGAAATGGAGGACTTAGTAACATTATTGGCAACAATGGCCGCGTGCGGATTGGTTGAAGAGAGTTGACAAGAACACTAATTATTTCCATTTTAAGGCCACTGCATGAAGGAAGAGAAATTCTGTAAAAAAAAAAAAACTCAAAGATGAGTTGGATAGGTGGTTTGTGGGGAAAGAGGAGGTGACTACGTGCATGGTGGCATACTTTAAGAGCTTATTCACGACTGGAGAGGTCCTTATTAATACACTTGTCTTGGATTCGGTTGGGGCTAGGGGTGGGCAGCAGGACGGGATTGGGTACCCGTAAACGGGTACCCAATCTCACTTGAAGAGAAAACTCAATCTCATTCTCAAACCCGTACGGGTTAACGGGTACCCATTACTCGTACGGGATGGATAACGGGTACCCGCAGGTACCCATATCTAATTTGTAGAAAGCTGATTCAAGACCCGCTGCCGTGGATATCGAGCTTCTCTCACTTTTGGGGGATTTGAGCGGGATACAAAAAATGCACAAATAGCGCGGGGCAGGAAAATCATTTAACTTTCCAATTAAACTCTGTTGAAGGTCCTTCATCTAGAGGTGTTCAAATGGTTATCGTGGTTATAACCAAACCAATTAAGCCTAAACTTCATTAACCATGGAATAAAATGTCTTAACCAAATCGTCCAAATTAACACGAAAACCAAATTAACCAAACCAAAGTTTAATTGGTTTGGTTAATCGGATAATCGGATTAACCAAATAACATAACATTACATGAAAACATATCATCATCATTCGAGTTAATATATCATTCATCATATCTGCACCTAATATAGTTAACTCATCAGGAAGTTAAAATCTCTTCCTACAAAATACTTAAACTATACATAGTTTGAGATGAGCTGTCTGTCATGGTATTAATACGTGATCCAAAAGAAAATCTAGTAGTTGTTAAAAAACCTGTACAAAAAGAGCTACTGCCAATATGCAATGCCATGCCTACGTTAGTTAGTTCCCACCTGCTTGGAAAATCAACAAAATAAACATAATTAGTTATCATTACATATAGCACTTGACAGAAACAAGAATAAGATTAACAAATACCACTCAAATAAAATCAAGAAGGCATCATGTATTCATGTGGATTTTGATTCAGATACCATTCTCGAAGAGTTATGAATGGAAATATTTGTATTTGATTGTCTCTCTCCCTCTCAATCTAGGGTTCAATGTTTTGGGGAGTGGGAATTGGAAATGGGGATTGATGACAGAGGGAAACCAAACGTTTGGTTTTGTTTGGTGTTGAGAGAGGCCGACTTGATGGTAGTGGAAACTGGAAAATGGAGATTATCAGATTATCATTAATTATTTATTTGGTTAATTGGTTTCATTGGTTAGCAAAGTTGAAACCAAATATGTTAAATTATTTAACCAAACCAAACCAATTATCCAAATTAACCAAACCAAATTAATCAAATACTACCGGTTAATATGGTTACCACGGTAACCAATCCGTTTGAACACCCCTACCTTCATCTTCTTTCTTACTAGCAGAACCCCATTATTTTTTTTTATAACCAGCCTAATTTTATTAAACCCAAAAGGAGTTAAACGATACAATGACCATTTGCTCCAAGTACTTGAACCAGACAAGGGGGTGGACGTCTATCCTACTTCTCTTGACCTCGCTCTTGCTTCTATTGGGCGCAGTATCATCAATCTTCAACTGTCTGTTTTCATGTGGATCACTCTAGTCTCTAGTTGAGCGGGTAGTACGGGTACCCTTAATATCCAAATGGGTATTGATGGTTAACCCATGGGTACCCGTTGTAGAACTTATTCATCCAAAATATTATCCCATAAAATAAATTACGGGTATTTGGATACCCGTAACCCTCAAAAAATGGGACGGGTATGGATATACCCAAATACCCATTTCCCGTTGTCCACCCCTAGTTGGGGCGAGAGTGAGTGAGGCCAAAAATGCAGAACTACTAAGGCTATTTACGCGATAATAAGTGTACTCGGCGCTAAAGCATACCATAAAGAGAAAGGCGTCGGGAGAGGACGGGTTCTCGACCTTTTCTTTCGAAAGTATTGGAACATCTTGGGGATGATGTAGTGGTGGAAGTGTTTTAAATCCTTGAAACAGGGATCATGCCAGAAGGTTTGAACTATACTTTGATAGCCACGATTCCAAAGACGAAGCAACCAGTTCAAAGGAGTATCGACCGATAAGTCTATGTAATGTTTTGTACAAACTTGTCTCAAAGGTTCTGGCGAACAAACTGAAGCTGATCTTGGAGAGTGTTATTTCGTCTTGCCAGAGCGGGTTGTACCTAAACGTTATATATCTGATATGTGATGGCTGCTTTTGAGTGCTTCCATTCCATGAAGCGGAAGAGGGCAAGAAAACATGGCTTCTTTGCAACAAAAATTGATATGACGTAATCCTATGATTGGATTAAGTGGCACTTTTTGGAAGAGATTTTAAGGAGGTTGAGGTTTGTATAACGTTGGGTGGAGCTCACTATGATGTGTGTCCGAACAGTTTCGACTATGTACTCGTGACTGGAAACCGATCTCCAGTGCTTGTTCCAAGTAGAGAGCTACGACATGGCAACCTGCTCTCACGGTATCTTTCCCTGCTTTTTGTGTAATGATTGTCCTCCTATACCTCTAAAGCGACTATCAATAACCGTCTTCACAAGATACAGGTGGTGCAGGGAGCCCCGATGATTACCCATGTTTTTTCGTTGACGACTGTTTTTTTTTCTTCTGCCAGGGCGACACAATAGGAGAGTGCGAAGCCGGAACTTAAACGCATCCTACTAGACTATGAGAGGGAGTCGGGACATATGGCGAGATTCGAAAAGTCTCGAGTTTCCTTTGTAGTGAACATGAAGCATCTTCACGGATTGCTTATCAGTTAAACTTTGGGAATGAAGACGGTGGAGAAGCGTAATAAATACTTGGGCCTGGAGACAAAGGTGGGTAGGTCCAAAAAAGAGCTATTTGTCGGGTTGAAGGAACGAGTTAGACAAAAACTGAAAGGGTGGAAGGAGAAGGTAATGAGTGTAGCAGCAAGGGAGGTGCTCATAAAGTCGGTTGCTCAAGCACAACTGAACTTCACTATGTCTGTGTTTAAAATCCCAGAGGGGATTATTGATGAAATCCACAACATCATCATTAACTTCTGGTGGGGACAAAAGAGGGACGAACGTTGGGCGCACTGGATTCGTCGGAAGGAGCTGGTGACTTTAAAGAAGGAAGGAGGAATAACCTTTAGGGTTCTGAAAGGTTTTATTGAAGTCATATTGGTGAAACAACTTTGGTCACTTTACCAACGGTCAAACTCGTTAATAGCCAATCTCCTTAAAGCCAAGTAAAAGATCTTCGGTTCAGGATGCGATAGTGATAGAAACCTATTTCTAGGGTTCTATCGATTGGATTGGGAATTTTGGAATTGATTGAGATTTAGGGATTTAGAATAGAATTGGGAATTAGAAGAAGAATTTAGGGGTTGAGGAAGAACAACCGAAGCCTTTGAAGAGAGATTGAGGGAGAAAGATAGACTAGGGTTGGGATAATTTCGTATTAACTTTCTTGATTGATTCTGAATAAAACGCAAAGTACATATTTATAACGAAAGACTAGAAAAACCTAATAGACTATCCTATTATGAATCAAATACTACTAACTATATATAATAATATTCTAATTATAGTAATTATGATAATTATGAATAAACCCGGAAATTGGGTTTCTATCATCCCCTCCCCCTTCAACCCAACCTTGTCCTCAAGGTTGACCGACTCGACCCATTTCTTCAACCTATCTCCCGTGTAGATCGCGCATTGTCTCCTCCACTTCTTGCGCTTCCTTTTCTTCCAATCATGCTCCAATTCGACTTGGGTTTCTTGCATTGACCTCTTGTGCCAATCCAAATTGTTGAATTCACTTTAATGGGCCCACTATTTGCTTCCTTCTTGTGCAAGAATCTGTCCTTGAGCATCAACCCATCAAAAACTTCAAACTCCATGTCGACGACCCATACAGATTCGGTTCTGCAAGGAGGTCGAGACTCTAGATTTGAGTTCATCTTCCTGCCACTTAGCCTCTTCGTCTGTCTAATTGTCCCCACAATTGCTCCCAGCCCACGATTCCTAGAGAGCCCACCTGTTAAACAAATAAACCATTCTTCTAAGTCATGAGCCCTATTCCAAGATAGCCCATCCTGTTGGCCCACGAGGCCCACTGACTCCAGCCCATTCCCATATAGAAGAGATTTAACAAGACAACTATTCTTCAACCCAGGTCCAGCTTGATACAGACCCACATTGTTGGCCCATCTTCATTTTGCTCCGTTGGACCGGAAGACCCGAGGGCAGCCCAGACTTCCCTCTAACATTCGGACTGCTCAACCCCATCTTTGAACCGTCCCGTGGAGGTTGCTTGGCCCAATTTGACCCCTCCCAGGCCAGCCTATCTTTTGTCCAATCTGTGGTTGTAGCCACCATCTCATCCGACCCAAGCCGCTGGTCCAATCGACTTGGTAATTCCGGCCCAACCCGAGACGGCTTAGGGTTTGGGGACATCACGCAGCACACCTCCCTCGCCCAATTCTCCTCAACTTCCGATGTCAGCGCCCTCTTCCTCTCCGACTCCTCCTCCTGTCCGACGCGACCCGCCGCCGGGCTCGTCTTCCTCCCCCTCGTGTCGCCGTCAACCGCAATCGACATCACCATCTCCAAGCACAACTGAACTTCACTATGTCTTTGTTTAAAATCCCAGAGGGGATTATTGATGAAATCCACAACATCATCATTAACTTCTGGGGGGGACAAAAGAGGGACGAACGTTGGGCGCACTGGATTCGTCGGAAGGAGCTGGTGACTTTAAAGAAGGAAGGAGGAATAACCTTTAGGGTTCTGAAAGGTTTTATTGAAGTCCTATTGGTGAAACAACTTTGGTCACTTTACCAACGGTCAAACTCGTTAATAGCCAATCTCCTTAAAGCCAAGTAAAAGATCTTCGGTTCAGGATGCGATAGTGATAGAAACCTATTTCTAGGGTTCTATCGATTGGATTGGGAATTTTGGAATTGATTGAGATTTAGGGATTTAGAATAGAATTGGGAATTAGAAGAAGAATTTAGGGGTTGAGGAAGAACAGCCGAAGCCTTTGAAGAGAGATAGAGAGGGAAGAGATTGAGGGAGAAAGATAGACTAGGGTTGGGATAATTTCGTATTAACTTTCTTGATTGATTCTGAATAAAACACAAAGTACATATTTATAACGAAAGACTGGAAAAACCTAATAGACTATCCTATTATGACTCAAATACTACTAACTATATATAATAATATTCTAATTATAGTAATTATGATAATTATGAATAAACCCGGAAATTGGGTTTCTATCAGATAGTGGGGAACATACCAAGTTTTATATGGCGAAGCTATATGGGGGCACATGATTTCCTATGTCGAGGGCTACCTTAGTATATTGGTGATGGGTCTCAGGTCCAGATTTAGGGTGACAGGTGGTTGCCGACGTCGCCAACTAGTTTTGTGCAATGTGGATTAGGCTCCGTGGGGGCTCCTAGTTGATGTATGGTTTGGGAGTTGATTGACCTAGACACAGAACAGTGGGACACCCTACTAATCAAAAGTTGTTTCTCGACCTCTATCGCCCAAACCATTATGCAGATACCATTGGGAGGTGATGGGGAGAGGGATAGGCTGATTTGTATTTTTTTTTTAATAGCAATTTCATTAATTCAAGCCCGAAAGGGTGAGAGGTTACAACAAGGGAGATACAATGCTAAGGACCGTGGTCCAATTGGGTGGGAGAGTATTAAGACGAGCATTACAGGCAACCCAATTCGCGTTCTTGTTGTGTTGGCGATTGACAAACTTGATACTGATCCAATTAGCCTCTCTAAGGATATGAACGATGGATGAAAGATGAGCAAAACATCGCCATGGCCATGATGAAGGCTCACCACTCAGGGCATCGACAAGAGATTTACAGTCTGAAAAGATAATCGTCGAGGAGCTGTCAAGCTTTGCCAAAGAGCATGCTTACAAGAGAGCATGAGCCTTAGCCTCAATCGGGGATGAACAAATGACCCTACCTACCCGTCCATCTCAAATTTGTCCATGAGCATTAGTAATAATTATCCCAATAGCCGCCTCATGTGAATCATTATCAAATGATCCATCACAGTGAACCCTCTTGATGGGATTACTCGGCGGTGGAGAAGATTGCAAAAGATTGTCCCTAGGCTATTAGTAGGTGGTGAGGTGGATCCTCCATAAACAGGTTCAGTAGCATCGCGATATGCTAGGATTGAGGTCATCGTGGGGTACAAAGCGATGCCTCGAAAGATGAAGTTGTTACGAGCTTTCCAGATATTCCAAAGGCAAAAAGCCTTTTGACGAAGAGAGTCAACATTCGGGGTGTCCCTTAATGAAAAGAACCAGTGGCTGAAATTGATCGGAGGGATGAAAGAAGGCCACACTTTTGACCAAGTGGCTGGCATTTGGGGTTAGGGGCACAATGACGGTGATGAAGATTGACTTTTGTAGCAATTGCATTTTGGAGACATCTCCAAAAGAAAAAGTGTATCTTTGGAGGAAGCTTCAAAGCCCACAACCATTTCCAACAATCGTCCATCGATGGAAAGTTAAGGTCTTGGATAATTGGGGATGAGTTCTGCCTATGCTGTTCTCTAAGTCCATGGTATGCGGACTTGACCGAGAAAGCACCATTAGATGTGAACTTCCATACCCATTTATCACAAGAATCAGCTGGTCCAATCTTGATGCATGAAACCGCATTCGTTTCAGCAAGAGAACAGTGGTTACGGACAATATTCCAATTCCATTCTCTTGTGTCATCATTCATCCAATCACAAACCTTTGACCGTGGAATAGATGGGGTTCCAATCCTGTGACCCTCAAGGGAAGGGAGCCAAGGGTCACAATGAAACCATGTATCCTTTCCAGAACCGATAACTCGAATTTTCCCGATGTCCAGAGCTCGTCGAGATTCACATAGGCCCACCCATATCCATGATGGAGAGCTCCCTTTACGTGCCATCCGAAAGTCCCCTCCTGGAAAGTAGATTCCACGAAGAAGTCGCGCCCATAACGCTACTGGTTCATTCATTAACCTCCATCCTTGTTTAGCAATCAAAGCGAGGTTAAACAAGTGAAAATTTCGGAAACCAAGCGCGCCTTCAAATTTAGAGCTATTGAGCACTTCCCCTTTTCTCCATGGAATGGAGCGTTTCTTCATTGACCCGGACAAAAGAAATTTCGGAGAAGGGAGTCCATCTTCTTTGTTAAAGATGCCGGAAGGAGAAAAACACTCATAATGAAGGTTGGAATCGCTTGAATAACAGCTTTAAGCAGTGTTTCTTTTCCACCATGAGAAAGCATGATATGTTTCCATAAATCTCCTTTCTTTTCCATTCTTTCAATTAGAAAGGCAAAAGTCTCCTTCTTTGAACGACCCCATTCAGTGGGAACTCCCAAGTACTTATCAGTAATCATGGTTGATGGACATTGGGAATCCGAAAGTGGAGGTGATCTGTTGTCGTAAGGAATCCGGGGTGTTTTTACTGAAGAAGACAGAAGATTTTTCCATGCTGACTTCTTGCCCCGTAATGTATCCATATCCATTGATGATATTCATGATAGCTCCTGCCTCTTCTAAAGATGCTCGTCCAAAGATGACTGTATCGTCAGCAAAGAGGCAATGGGATAGAAGAGGACAACCAGTCTTGAGCTTGAGACCTTTAATGTTTCCCTGTGAAATACCTCGATCTATCAGGAAAGAAAGGGCATTAGATAACAAGATAAAGAGGAAAGGGGAAAGAGGGTCGCCTTGACGGATGCCTCTAGAAGGGGTGAAGAACTCAGTTGGACCCCCATTAAGCATAATCGAGAAGCGAACTGTTCGAACACACTCCTTTACCCAACTGCACCAGGTAGAATTGAAACCATAGGCATCGAGAAGAGCGTCCAAGCAGTCCCAGTCCACAAGATCATAAGCCTTCTTCATATCCATCTTGAGCATCATGTCGAACCTAGGTCCTTTCTTCCTTTTCTTGAACTGATGAATGACTTCATGGACGATGATGATGTTGTCTTGGATCATGCGTCCTCCTGTGAACGCCGCTTGCATCTCAGAAACAAGGTCAGGCATCATGTCCTTGAGCCTACTTGACATGATTTTTGAAATCACCTTGTACTTGAAATTGCAGCAACTAATAGGGCGAAACTGAGAAATCCTCTCCGGGGATGGAATTTTTGGTATAAGAGCAATATGAGTGTCATTCCACCCAGACGGAAGAGATGATGTACTGAAGAAAGAGAGAATCTCCCTACAAAGCTCTTCTCCAACAAGATCCCAATATCTTCTGAAGAAAAATCCATTGAAGCCATCGGGCCCCGGCGATTTGTGCGCCCCCAAAGAAAAACAGCCTTCCTTATTTCCTCTCTCGTAACTGGGGCGCTCAAAGTATCATTCATTCCATGAGAGACCAGACTAGGAAAGTCATGAAGGAGGTTGTTGTTGAACCCCGTATCCTTCGTCGTGAAGAGGTCTTGAAAGAAATCTTTAATATGGTGAGAGAGAAGTGAGGGCTGTTTAATCCATGCTCCATTTTGGTCCTTCAATCCCGTAATTCGGTTGGAATGGCATCTAAAAACGTAGAGTTGTGAAAGAACTTAGTGTTACGGTCTCCTTCCGCCAACCACTGAATGCGGGATCGTTGTCGCCACACTCTCTCTTCATCTCTCCATAAGAGATCCAATTCCTCAAGCAACCCTTTCTCCTCAATTAGTACTTCCTCTTATCGAAACAGATTGGAGAGTGACTCTAGTCGGAAACGAATGTCCTTTTCTCTTTGATGTTGCGCTTGGATCATTCCTTTTGCCCACTCCATGAGATCATCTTTACATCTATTAACTCGTTGCTCATGAGAGCCTTCCGATGCCCAAGCATTCATCACAATAGAATCACATTCTTCCTTTCCGGCCCAACGATTGTCAAACCGGAAAGGTGGTTTGTTCGAATTTCCCGGAGAATGGAATTCCAATCGTAATGCCCGATGGTCGGACACGATATCACTTTCATGGAAGATTGTACTTTCTTCGAAAAACTCTCTCCACGAAGGGGTACATAGGCACCTATCCAAGCGTCCCTTGATGTTGCGGTCACCCCTTCACTTGTTGTTCCATGTAAAGTGCGGTCCTTTGAAACCCATACCGATGAGCCCATTCTCAAAAATGAAGGTCTTGAAATGATCCACCGACTCCCTTTGAAGAGAACCACCTCCAAGCTTCTCATAGTCAAACAACATTGCATTAAGATCACCAATAACAACCCAAGGAACATTGACATCACTCCTAACCCTAGACAAAGACTCCCAAAACGCCCTCCTCTCATAAGCTACTCAGGGTGCGTGGGTAAAAGTCATAAAAAAACCCGCTACCATAATTGATAAAAAAACATCGATAAAATTCCGACAGCTATCTAAAACTTGAAGAGAAAAACCAGCAATCCACCAAAGAGCTAGGCCTCCGGCTGTCCCTTCTGGGTTCACATACACCCGTTCTTGAAAATTGTTTTGGATGCGCAAGTCTTCCAAAGTCTTCTCCTCATTCTTGGTTTCCATCAAGAAGACAATGGATGGGCGAAATTTCTTAATCATTCTTTTAAAATTATTTTTTGTCCGAGGTTGCCCAATTCCTCGACAGTTCCAACTAATGCAACTCATTTTCCACTTGGTGGCTTATTGCTAGCCACCTGCGCTTCAGATAGAAAGTCTGCTTGCTGCTCTTTTTTTCCCCAGTTCCTGCACTGTCTCGTGAGACTCTTCTGCCACTCCCATAGCCCCTGGGTTGGTTTTGATTTTTCCTTGGCTTCACTTTGATTCTTTCATTCTTAGGCTTTATAGAACCTTCCCCCAAGGCAAAATAGGGGCCCTCGAAATCAAGTGCATTACCATGTTTCCTCTTCTTCCATTCGGCTTGTCCTTCTTCCAGATTATGAGGCTGCTGGTTAGGATAATACTCAAGTGGCTTCTTATTAAGGTCCATCTTCCTGTTTAATTCAAGCATAACTTGAGCCAGGTTGGGCTGAAGATGATTAGTTGAACATGCTGCATTTGAGATGTGGGCTTGGAAATGCTGATTGTGGGCCTGGGAGTAATTGGCCTAATAAGCTGGATTGGGCTGTTGGGCATAAGCATGGGCCCAAGCTTCAGCCTCCATTTCAGCCGAGAGGTTTCTTGCAATATTGTTGGGGAAGTGGCAACCTTTGTCAAATTGAGGTGACCTTGATGGTAGGGCCCCATAGAGCATGTAGTTGGCTTCTGAATGTGGATGTTGGAGCTGTTGGCAAGAGGGCCCTGACACCGATCTCGGATTTGGTGAGGAAGTATCCGTTGGGAAAGGATGGGGAGTGAATCTCGGGGGACCTTGAACGGCGAGCTCCAAAACTCCATCGGATCTCTGGGACGACGGTGTCGATGAGATTCCCGGATTGATGCTACCCGTCGCCGGTGAGCCACCACCGGCTACCCAAATCTGATTTTGAGTGAAGCCTGGGGAGTTAGTGCTTGACCCTGCATCTCCTGGACTTTGTTGGATGATTCTTCCCCTAGGAGGAGGGGGCATTGGAGCATTCGTACCCGCTTTCATCCAAGGAGTGAATCTACCTTCCGGAGGACCAGCTACACGAGCTTCTTCATTAGCCTTCCTCCATGGACATTCCTGCTTGCCATGACCCAGTCGACCACAATAATAGCATAGAACATAGAGATTTTCGTAGCGAAATCCTAGCCACTCTCGTTTCCCATTAGTGTGGAAGTAAGATCCAGGAGGAAGCGGCCGAGTACTATCAGCCTGCACAAAAACTCGAATGAACTCCATATACCGCTCAGGATTCAGCCCCCTCATATCAATCTCGTGGAACCCCTTGAACATCGCCACTACAGATTCAACATTGGAAACAGTTCTTCTATGATCTGGGATGCCATGCACCTGAACCTAGAAGTCCACCATATCAAAATTGATATCTTGAGGCTTCATTGAGTCATCCCAAAGCTTGAGCTGGAGCATATTCCCAGAAACTGACCAAGGTCTTCCAGCCCAAGCTCTATTCATCTCCTCTTTGTTGTCAAAGGTGAACATGAAAGTATTCTTGGTTCTTGGTACCTCTTGAACCACCGGCTCGCAAAAGTGAGACCAGGCTCCGTTGATCATTCCAGACATAGATCGCTTGTTGATATCCCTCTCGGAGAAGATCTTCCCAACAAGGCATAGACGGATGCCTTGTTGGAGCAGGGGAACCTCATCTATGAAGACCGCATCATAGTCCTCCTCCTCCAAAGTCGGATCAAGGTTGAGCAGACAGTTGTTGCCTTGGTTCTCCATTTTGGGTGGGTGTTTGGTCTTTTGAGAGGGTATGACGATTAGATCTGAAAGAAGTGGGGCTTTATGGTAAAGCCAAACTCCAGATTTCTCCCGCATTAAAGAGATAATACATTTAGGTGAGATTTGAGATTGATGGGATAGGAGGATCATAATGGCTCTGCCTTCTGATTTCGGGGTTTTGAGTGGCTCGATGTTTACACAGAGAAGGTATATTTCTCTTTAAAGGATTGGAGGTTTGAACAGGCTGGGATTAATGTTATCTGTCTCTGCTGCTGAGAGAGGGAAACTAGTGAAATAGTCCGAGGTATATAGCAATAAAGGGTAGAGGATGTTTGGTGAAAGTGAGTAGTTGGGGATTTTTAGTATGGCAGAGAAGATCGTTTGGGGTCTTGAATCGCCGAAAGGATTGCTATTATTGATGGAAGAAAAAACCAGCGAAGTAGCTTCCTGTTCTTTGCATTGAAGGCCTTTACTCCTGATTAGACCTGACTTGGCTTCTTCAGATGGTGAAACAAGGATCGACAAGCTATCTATAATCTTCTTCTTCTCCATTAGAGTAACTAAGGAGGCTGATGAGGCTCCTTCTGCTAAGGATACATGAAGGAATCCAGATCTGGATTTTGAAAACAGAGAGAGTAAAGGTAGAGAGGTAAACGGAAGAGAGAGAGTCATTGAGGGATTGCAGCAGATTTGATAGGCTGATTTGTAATAGTAATAGATCAAGGCTATTTAGCGTAAATGACGCTTACCGAGACTGCTTAAAGGGCTTTAAAGTGGACGAAGGAATTGTGGTCAGGGGAGAAGAGAAGTTGTGGCGGTCCATTTGGAAAATGAACACCCCACCTAAAGTGCGCCCTCTTATGTGGCCCTTCGCAAGAATGTCCCTTCCGACTGGTGTTAAGGTGAGCACGAAGAGCTCCAAATGGAGAGATGCATGTTCATTTTGCAACCCGAAGGAAACACAAAAAGGTGCGTTTGATTGTCGAGTGCCAGCGGAGCTGTTGAATTTGGTGAAAGTCTCTAATCGTGCATTGTATTGAGATGTGAGGTATGAACGATTGCTTGGATTGGGTGGCGAAGGTTGTGGACGGAGTTCCGAAAGAAGTTTTGAAGGGCTGGTCGATGCTCATGTGGATCTTGTGGAATGAGCGAAATGCCCATTTGTTTAACGGGAAGAAGATGGTTGAGGGAGAGCTCGTCCCTCGAGCAAACCTCCTGCGGTTAAAGTTAGCAACAACAGCAAGAATCGGGTCAACCACCGGTGCCAAACCAACAACCATGCTATGGCGTGCACCACCGGCGAGGAAAACAAAAGTTAACATGAACGCGGGGATGCTATTAAAAGTAGGAATCGGGTCAGGGGCTATAATAAGAGGACCAAATGGTTTGTTTATAGCGGCCGCGACAAAGAACATGCGTGGAAATTATCACCTAGAGATGCCAGAGGCTCTAAAAGGGGTCGTTTGCATGATTCATTTGCAAAACGAGTCATTTGTCCAAATGTAAGCATTTGAGAAATGTAGACATTTGGGAAGGTAGACATTACAAATGCATTGTTTGTTTAATTTTTTGGGTAAATATAATATATTAGCCACAACTATTATGAAGCGGGGAATTATAACCACAACTATGGAAATTCAAATTATTAGCCAAACGTTAACTATCTGTTAACAATTTCGTTAGTCATACTGACTAAACTTTTATGTTTTAAAGTTATAAATTAAAAGCATTCCGATGTGGCTGCTGTCGTGGCTGATGAAGTGGCCTTCTCCATAAAAAATTCAATAAAAGTAACGGACAGTTAGCCATATCCTGACTCGCAACAATAGTTATGGCTAATAATTTGAATTTCCATAGTTGTGGCTATAATTCCCCGCTTCATAATAGTTGTGGCTAATATATTGTATTTACCCTAAATTTTTTGTAGATGAGTCATTTTTAAATAAGTCATTTGTATAAATTTACCATTTTGACCTTACTTTTAATTCATATATGTTCCATTACTTTTAATTCATATATGTTCCAATATCTTGTTTCCTATTCTAATAAAACCCACCACATAAACAAAATTAATTTAAAATCAACAAAACATATTATTTGGGTGTTTGTCATGTATAGTAGTATAGTACTACTTCCTAATTTTAAATTATAAATCTATTTTAATTTTTTTATAAAATGAATGTAACGTCTCCATCACTCTTGAATTTTAAGCTAATTACAAATGATGATCTTTGTGACAAAAAAGATAAACCGCTACGTAGATGATCCTCTTTGTTGCTTGTGTAATTTGGGAGAACGAAACAAATAATTCTGAGAGGACGAAGCAATGACATAGAAAACAAATAATCGAAAGAGAATGATAGAAGTATACATAAAATTAGTAAGGACATATTTAGAATATTTGGACTAAATAATGAGTCATTTGAAAATGACTCGATGAGACTTTCGTATGGACGAAACGACTCGATAAGACTTTCGTACGGACGAAATGACTCATGCATTTTGTTTAGCAAACGAGTTATTTGTCATCAAACGACTCAATAAATGACTTATTTGAGTCATTTGATACTAAATAACTCGTACAAATGACTCAAGCAAACGACCACTTGAGAGTCGAGTTTGGAGTACAACTAGCTGTTAATCTTCAAGTCCAACATCAGATTTTGGAAGTGGATTGTCAAGTTGCTCTGTTTCTCGAGAGCTCTTCCCTTTAGTAAACAAGTAATAGGATGCACCGAGGATTCATACTAGGGATGGCTATACGGTCCGGTCCTGCTAAATTGGACCAAATTGATTTGGTCCCAGTTCGGTCTTTTCGGGAATATAAGGACCAAAGATTGGATTGGATACACTCCGGTCTTGATCCAGTCCGGTCTTTGACCCGGTCCGGTCCCAATTTGATTTTAGATTGAGCTTGTGAGGTTTTGAGTATTGGGGTCTCTTATCCGGTCTTTATCCGGGTTTTTTACCTCAAATCTAAGCCCGAATATGAGATTGGATTGTTTGCTATCCAGTCCCAATCTGGTCCCAGTCCGGGTTATACGGTCCGGTTTCGGGTAAAACCAAACAGTCCTATACCAAATTTCCAGCCCTAATTGATACTGAAATATGCACCATCTGCAGTAATTTCAAACCATATCTAGCCCAAGGAGAGAAGGGAGCAGCGAGAGTTTGTATCATGTGAAATGGGGTGGAGTGGAAATAATGCGACACATATCATATCATGACTCATAGTAGAACCCGATGGAATAGCAGAGAGCTAAGTTTAGTTAGATAGACCACCAATGTTTCTAGTGTAATCATTGTTACAGAAACACAACAGTTTAATGTGATTAACATATAGTGGAAGCGTAATCGTGTATATATATATACTAATATTAATATGAACTTCAGGTGGCTAATACACCATAACAGACAGGATCCAGTCCATTTCATAAGAGGATAATTAAATCAACAGACAATCAGTACTAGAACATGAGTCAATTTCAGCAACAAAAAAAAAGAACACCCTTTCGAGCAACAAAATAGAAGAACTCACACCCCCAACAAATATAATAATATGATAAAACTCAACGGAGGCAAGCGGCCATGTTACTTACTTCCCTCTAATCATCATTATCCTGGTAAAGGCTAAGAAGCTGGGAACAACCAGCAACGGTTCCTTCCTTGGAGAAGCCCATGGCGTTCGCGTACCTTTCCCTGGACGCAATCCCGTTGTTCTCCGTCAAGATCACGCGAGCCTGATCCCGGCCCGAGGAAGTCTTGAAGCAGTCCAGCTGCGGGCTCCGAACAACTTTAGCATCGCACACTTGGTCCTGGTGGTCCTCGTCGACCTGGATCTGGTAGTTTCCTTCCGAGTTCGTCTTGCCTTCTCTCTGGTATACTACCTTGTTCGATTTCCTGTCCTTGCACACGATCCTCACCGTCGCACCTGCAAAAAATTTTGAACGTGGAGGAAATCAGACACCACACTTCCAAGTTCCTACTTACTTCGACCAGATCTGGAAGTTGCTGTGCTAATTCTCAGATCTAGACATGGTGGTGGGAAGGGAGGAGATGATGGGAGTACCGGCGATGGAAGTGGATTTAGGGGTCTCGAAGCCGAAGTTGCAAGTGTCGCAGTAGACCTTGCCGCGGACGAGGAAAGGGTTGCGAGCAGGGCGAGTGGCGGCGACGAGAGCAGGGAGGACGCAGAGAGCAACGAACAGCAAGAATCGAGGAGCCATCGCTGCTTCTGCTTTGGCGGTTTGGGGTTTGTTTCGGTGGAAGAGAGAAGGATTGGGGGGAAGAACAATAACGAAGGCGAGAGAAAGAGGGAGGACAGGGATGATAAGGTTGAAAAGGGGGAAAGTATTTCGAATTATAAATTCGAGTAGGGGAAAAAAGAGAGAGAGAAAGAGCGGTGATTGCGCGTTGAGGGGAAGTGTTGGGGTGCGGGTGGTTAAATAAATGCGGGGGAGTTTGTTTCTTCCTCCGCCGTTGATTTCGATGGTGGTTGGTTGGCACTGGCTGGGTGGTCTCGATGCTGATCAGACCACCTGGCCGGTGATAGGTTCAACCAAAATTGGGAAACTAATATCTTTTTTTTCACAAATTTCTTTGCTTTTTTGAAAGCCAGGTCTGACAATTAAGGTTTTCAAATTGGTTTATATTATGCGCCTTTTTGATAAGTGGATACGATCGACCAATTGAGTCTGTTCATGTAGGTTAACAAAAGATGTATACATGTGAAAATCATTAACATCAAATAAATTTAATTATATATAAAACATATTTGAAAACAACTAATTTACAATTCTTATTAATATTTAAATAAAATAAAATAAATTTAAAATTAATAATGCATACTCCTATTTAAATATAATATTTAATGTCAATAGGTAAACGTTTATACTTAATACAACATAAAATTTGAATATTTAACTTTTAAATTCATAAAATAAATAATAAATAACGTTTTTTTATTAATTAAATTCACTAAAAGAACGCCGTTTTTCTTATATATCTCGATCATATATGACATGCCGATAGTGTTCACACCAATTTCATGACCAACACCGATCGAACCAGGTTCAAATAACCGACATTCCATCGGCGTGATAACCATGATGAAAACTAAGTGGTCCATTGGATGATAGAATTGAATTGAGAAATTTGGCATAATGGTCTAAAAGTGAAGTAATTCATTTCTTTTAAGTCCTCAATTTTAACACAATTTTTTACAATTCATGAGCAATTTTATATTCAAATTTCAAAAGTGTTTCTAATGTCTAGTAGCTAATCCACGATATCATATCTTGCTTGAATTCAACAAAATTTTGTTATATTAGGTAATCAAATCCAGCCTCGAAGAAGAGCTCATAAAAGTAAGAGATACTATCAACATTGTCGTCTCAAGATCCGTGAATCACTTGATAGTGGAAGGTGATTCCGAGGTGGTCGTCAACCGGATCCGGTAAGGTGTCCTAAAAGTCTCCTTTGGAGGACCGATGCTCAGTGTCGTCAAATCCTAGACTCTTTGTCAGTTTGTATAGAGTTTAGGGTGGTTCCTAGAGCTGCCAACAGTGTTGCCCATAGAGTGGCGCTTAAAGCATTACTCTTGTCTCTCTTAGAGTTATAGTCTTTTAACTTTTTCGGGTGGCTTCACTAGGGTGTCGCTTGTAGGGAGATGTTGGGTAGTTTAGTTTATTTAACTCTTGTCCTCTCTTGATATCGCTCGAAAATAAAAAATCAAATCTAGTCTGGAAAAGGAAAATATTGATAGTCAAATTCAGGGGCAGACCCAGGGAGGTTCAGGGATGTCCGGGACACCCCTAAATTTTGAAAAAACGATTATCCAACTTCCGGTGGTAATTTATGTATAAAATAATTATAATTAATAGTCCGGGACACCCTAAAATTTGAAAAAAATCATTATACTACTCTCGTTAGTTTGCGCATGGGAATCTAAGTGGTAGTTTGGGTAATTCAAACCTGGGACACTACTACTATTAATAAATATAATTTCCATTAGGCTACACATTTTTTTGTGGTTCTATTCTAAACACTGTGTAATAGCAAAATTGTAGGAAAACATAAATATTGGGGTGGTTAGGGGGTTAGGCAGCCGATTAGTGCCAAGTAGATTAGTAGGGTATCATTAAGTTTTTGGGCTTATTTCCCTATAAATATGTATTTGAGTCATTACGTTGGATTTAGTCAGAAATCAGTAATCAAACCCTATTAAGTTTATCCCTCTTCTTCTCATAATCCCTAATTCCCAATTCTATTCTTCCTATCTCAATTTTCCAATTATTCTTCTCAAATCCCTAATTATTTCTCTCAATTCCCAAATCTCTTTCTAATCTATCTGGCTACGTTAATCACAAGTTACCGCAGAATCATAGTTCCTTCAAAAACCCTAGTCTCTATCTTTAATTATTTTCAAAACCTAACAATTAATATAATTACAAGCTACCCTTAATTTATGGGTGTACGACAAGTGTTGAAAGTGTCTTTTCAGCTTTGAGTTACATCAAGAACAAATTTAGAAGTCGAATATGCATTTTTTTCGTGAATGATTGTCTAGTAGGATATACCGAGACAACTTTGTTGAGCAGTGTAGACACCAAGTGTATTTTACAATTTTTTTCAGAATATGAAAATACTTATGAACTTTTTTCAACTTGTACGAGTTTGCTCTTTCCTTATTTAAAAATTATTTAATATTTAAGAATTATTATTTTTTATTATTATTTATTCTTTGAAAAAGGACACCCCTATGTAAAATTTCTGGGTCCGTCACTCGTCAGGTGTTAATGCTCAAAACGAAATTTCTCTATTAATGAACGAAATGATTTGCGGCCGTTCATTATGCGAACCGATATCGGTCCGAACCATGAACAGGAGAATTTTAGGCATCCTAGCTAGCCATTGGGTTTTTAGCCTTTTTTAGGAAAGACGTGGCGACAGATAGAATGGGGAGGGGAAGCAAGAGGAGGAATAAGGGTGGGGAGTGGCGTAGGGAAACAAACTGCCTCCAGCATCTCACTGCTGGTTTCTTGATTTAATTAATTAATTAATGGGTTCCAGCTGGTGGTGTCGGTGAGCATCACATGCAAATGATGAGAGTGAGAAGGAGAGGGACAAAGACAATAGTGGGATTCATGGACTCGAACTCAGCTCTGGCTGGATTGATTGATTCCAGCCCATGTCTTCCTTCATTATTCTGTTTCCTGTCTTTCGCTTTTTCTCTTCCTCTTGTTTAATAACAAGGGCACATACAATATAATATCCATAACTATTATGGATTGGGGATTTATATCCTCAACTATCAATATACAAATTAATATCCATAACTATAGTTGCGGGTCATGATATAGCTAACAGTCTGTTACCACCGTTAAATTTGTAACGAAGACTGCCATGTCAGCATCCATATTGGCGTCCACATCAACAAATAATTAAATATATAAATTTTATTTTTAAATAAAAAAAATTTAAAAATTAAAGTTGAAAAACAAACTCAACCACTCTCCCCTCTTTTTCCCCCTATCTTCCTCCACCGTCAGCCTAGATCTGGAAGAGAAAATGGACTCGAATTCATAGATTCGGTCAATGGTCACAAGACTATTGACCTGGATTTGGTCCCGACCTACGGTACTGCGACTGTCGTCGACTGCAGAAGGCGTTGACTATCACCGACCTCGCTCCAGCTCCGATGCACAGAGCGCAGCTCCGAGTCGCATACCGGGGAGTCCCCGGTGCTACTCCGAGGCAGTGGTGGCTTCTTGTCGACGATGAGCTCTCCAGACCTGGATCGAAGATTGGGGATTTGGATTGACGATGGGGGGTTTGTTTCGTTACTTCCGATGGGTGAAAGAAGAGGGATTGGGTTTTTTGGTAGGGGGGACTCAAGCAATGTCAGTCTCGCTGCCACGCCTGCAGGACGGTGAGTGGATCCTCGTCGATGACTTCGTGTCTTTGCAGACGAAGGGGGAGATGGACAGATGAGAGAAAAAGGGGTTGAGGATAAGAATTGGGCGAATGGATGTAAGAGGAGGGGAGGGGTAATATTTGTTTTATTTTTTTACGGTTTATGTTATTATTTACTTAATCAATTCCACAGGGATGCCACGTTCTCAATTCCAGCTCAGTTTTTTTTTTGCCAGGTTAGCATTGCAGAAAGACCTACTAACGGGTATTAATTTGTATTGCAGAAAGACCTACTAACGATTGGATATTAATTTGTATATTGATAGTTGAGGATATAAATCCCCGATCCATAATAATTATGGATATTATATTGTATTTGCCCTAATAACAATCAACAAAGTTTATCATAACCGGAAAATTTAGTGATTTATGATTCAACGCTTAATTGTTATAGAACGTTCGGTTAATTGTTAATACGATATAATATAATAGACATATATAATATACTAATTTAGAATTGGATTTATTACTCCAATCGAGAATAGATTAAAGGGCCTACTAATTGAGAACTCTGGTTTCACAGCGGGTCATCTCCCAATCAGATACTTTAGGAGTTTCTTCAATTGCGGGGAAGTTAAATTCAAAAGAATGCACAACCCTTGTCAGTTGTCAAAAAGATTACTCAAAGGATTAGAGGCTGGAAGCCATTATTGCTCTCCTATGCTGGCAGAATCCAGCTGGTTATCTCGGTTTTAGTTAGCATAACCCAGTACTGGATGAAGATTTTTCAACTCATAGGTGTGGTAATAAGATCACTAGAGAAGTTTTTGCTCGGATTTCTTGTGGTCTGTTGGTGATGAAAAGAAGAAGGCAAAGGTAGTTTGGAGTCAGGTGGCCCTACCAAAGGAGGAGGGGCTAGGTTTTAAGGAATTGAAGTCATGGAATCCGGCATGTATAATCAGGCATATTTGGGCAAGCTTGAGTGACAAACAATCTCTGTGGAATGCCTGGCTAAAGGAATACCGATTAAGAAATCTATCTTTTTGGTAGGTTAACAACCTAGGAATATGGGCGTAGAACAAAATATTGAAAGCTAGGGTTTTGGTTATTTATCATCTGCAGGAGTGTCCTGGAAACGGGAGGCGATGAAGAGATATTCTGTGAGGCTATGAAATGGAAAAGTCCTTGGTATGTTCTTATCTGGTTAACACCCCAGGATCATGGGCATGGAACAAAATATTGAAAGCTAGGGTTATGGTTATTTATCATCTGCAAGTAACACCAGCTGGAGTGTCCTGGAAAGGGGAGGTGATGAAGAGATATTCTGTGAGTAAGGTTTGGAGCTCTTTGAGGCCACGAAATGAAAAAAATCCCTTGGTGTGTTCTTATCTAGAAGCAGGTTGGTATACCGAAGGACTCATTACTTACATGGTTAACTACTCTGAATAAAATCAATACCTTGGATAAGGTTCAGAAATGGAAGCCAACAGGTAAATTACTTGTGCTCTTTGTTCTAACCATCTAGAATCAAGAGATCACATCTTTTTCCAGTGTGAGTTTGTCAGGGAGGTGATGGCAGTATGTTTCCCCCAAAGCTAGCACTACTGTCCAACTGCAGGGTGGCAAGAAGGTTTAATGGAAGCTGTGGATCGATTCGGAGGATGCAGAGTGGCAAGGTTGGTCTGAAATTTGGTGATAAGTGAGCTATGGCGGGAGCGATGTCGACGAAGCTATGGGAAAAAGATCTTGGCTTGGACTGATTTGTTGATCAAGATGTAGAGGTTGCTCGAATGGAAGCTGGCTGGAGACTTAAAATTGACAGAGATGGTGGCTATCAATATTGAAGATAGCAGCTGAGGAAATCGAACCAGAGGAACAAGCACTGAAGAGCTTCTTACTCGACGTTGTATCCCTCGGAAGCATTCGAAGAGCTAAGCAGAAACGACATCGTATAAGTCAGTTCTTGAAGGTGTTTCAAGTTTTAATGTACATGGACACGTGTTTTTCATTTATTAGTTGTGTATAGCTTTTTTGTTTGTTACCGTTAAGTTTTAATCTCTGTAAGTAACTTTCTTTAATCCCTTCGTTGATAAGGTGTTTAAGAGTATATATATGGCCTCTAAGCCAACCTTGATCCCTGCGGGTTTCCATTATAATACACAGAACCCAAATTCCATATGGTATCAGAACCTGGTTACCTCAACTAGGGTTCTTATCATTTCACCTGCATTCTTTCTTCTTCAACCTAAATCTGGTTTACTTCTTCAATGTCGACCGATTCTGCAGCCACTGCTTCAAGCAGTTCGACATTGGTGACCACCCCTTCTACAGTGACAAACCCTTACTACATAAACCGTAATGAAACTTTAAGCTTACTGGTACTGCAAACTACAATCTCTGGAGTCGTACTGTACGCGTGGCTCTGAAGAGTAAGAACAAGCTGGGATTCATTACTGGAGCGATCCTTGTTCCAGATCCACGCCATGAGAGCTATCAGGCTTGGGAGTAGAGCAATACATCTGTTTATTTTCTTATTCTTGGGTCTTTGGATCCTTCCCTCGTCAACAACGTCTCCTCTCAAGACAATGCTAAACTCTTATGGGATGATTTGAGACAAAGGTATGGACAAGCTGACAACATCAGAATCAATGATCTTCAAACGACTGTGTATACATTGAAACAAGGTAACAAGACTATTAATCAATTTTACTCTGAGTTGAAGGGACATTGGGAAGAATTGATACAATTTTACTCTGTCTATACATTGATATCCTTGCACGAATAAACTGTATGAGAATTGACAATGCGAAGCACTCGTAATTGACATATCACTATCAGATCTAGCAGATAATGAATGCATGTTCTTTTGTCTATCAGACTCCTTCCTCAAATGATATGATGTAACGCCTATGCATCCCTAATCCCAAACTATTGGGAAGATGTAGACAAAATTCTTCCAATACACATAAAGAAGGAGATATAATTATTTGCACGATAAAAGAGGGAAATACATTGTCCCCTGCTAGTAAGGGAGAGGTCAAAGAGATGATGAACAACTTGGATATGGGAGTCTATAAGCCTTCCAGCAAAGCTTATGGCACTAAACCAACATAATTCTTTGAACCACCCTCTCCTAACGATTAGGGAGGAGAATGGCCTACCAATAAGGTATAATTGGGCATACCCCTCCACTTCTTCTGTTGTCACATCCACACCTAATGTACCAATATGTTGCATTAGCCAAGGGATCAAGAGAATTTACTTGTTTAGTGGTGTGGGGCCTTGTTCTTCGGCTGGTCTCTCTGTCGCCACATTGAGACCTAAACACTCCAATATCAATGGCCACCAACCTCCACTTGGGAGCTTTGAACTCCCAATTATTGCATCTCTATCAATTGGCAGCTCAGTGATCAGAGCGACGTCCTTCAACATGATAGTCATCATCTGTCCCTCGAGAAGGTGAAAGGTGTGTGTCTCCTTCCTTCACCTCTCTAAGACTAGGTTTTTCACACACCAAATGACTCTCTCGGACTAGGATGGATATATACACTCTAGGATCATGCATCTCCGAACCTATCTAGAATGAAATAAACATAATTTTTAACTTAATTTAATAAATCAAGCATAGTCGCAGCCACATATCATACTAAGAAATCCTTAATTGGTTGGAAATTGTTGTAAAAATTCGATAATCACAAAATCATGAAAACATAAAGAGTTCAAGTGTAGAAACAATGATTTCCAACGGTCAATCATGATTAAACTACTAAGACATTATTGGTTTTATAGCGTCCCATACATGATTCTCATTCATAAATCAAGATATAAAAATTGTACGACAAATATACTAAACAGTACAGCTTATGATACGGAAAAATGAGGGAAACCCTAGCCTGTTTACTTTCATTTCTGTTTCCTGTTTTCGAGAAAACATATGTTGAAAACAGGTGAAAATAACATTTTTTCGTTTCCGAAAACAGCAGGAAGTTGCCACTTTTTGTTTTCATAGTTGGAAACGAATATAAAACAGAATGAAAAGTAAACAAGTTTTCTCGTTTCAGTTGTCAAATTTATGACATGAAAACAGAAAACAGGAAACGAAAATGAAAGTGAACAGAGATTCTTCCAGTTTTGGCAAATGTTGGACAAAGATTCGTCTGGAGTTTTGAAGGGGTGATATAGCCAACTATAGAAAAACTTTTTTGGTGTTGGAGATCGAGCTTAGCTGCAACCACATAGCATACTAGGATTTTCCTTCACTGGTGGAAGGATGAGAAGAAGAAGAGTGGAGTTGTGTGAGTGGTGATGCAAATGAGAGGGTATTTATAGTTTCGTGGGAAGGAAGCAGATCGCTGCATTGTGGAGCGAATCAAGCGAATCGCTGATGTGTTCTGCGATCAACTGTTGTCTGCTCTTCTCACCCGAGATCCACATCACTAAAAATGTGCCAATCAATGACCAATGGTGTAGATCACCTCTGAGCCGAGCGATCTGATACCACGTGTTGTGCATTGCTTGATTCATTAACGATCTGCACCGTCGGTCTATGCCAATCGCCCTACCCCAGCGCGATCTACCTTGATCGCTTATCAATTAAGCGAACCGCTCGTTGTTCGCTTCAACCTCCAATGAACAAAATTGATCCCTTCTTTGTGACGCGAACTATCTCACAGTTCGCTTATGTGTTAGGTGAACCTCTTAAAGCTTTAGTATTTTGGGAAATATTAGTGTAAGTTTGGTATTGTGAGAATTTTTTAGTAACTAAGACATTTTTGGGGAAAATCATTTAGATACAATTTGAAGAACACATATCAGGGTGCAATATCGGCTAGTTGGCAGGAGCAACTACATCACTCATGCTAGCTTTCAGAATTCGGACTACATGTTGAACTAATTGTGTAAGCTTGACTCTAGAGACCCACTGACCAACCCTGAACCGTCTCGATCTTGAGGATTGGTCTGTGTCAGTATAGCGACGAGCCTGTAAGAGTAGGGCCGAGTCAGGTCAACTTAGGGGCGAGTTACTTTTTGACCTTGTGACCCATTGCAACAATAGTGATATGAAATTCCTCATACCAACACATTTGACTTGTTTGTAAAGTTTTAAGAGTTTAGGTGCTATAATGCAAGGTAAAAAATATAGAGATACCAAAACGAAATTTTACCACCAAAATATTTGGAGCTATTTGTAAAAAAAATAAAGTTTAGGTACCAAAATGCGATCTTTTAAAAATCTATTTGTTGATTTGAGCCGACCCACTGACTCGCAGCGCTCCAACCCTAGAGGATCAGACAGGGTCGTGAGGGAGACAGAAATGGGGCGGGTCAGTCAGTAATATAAATTGATCCCTTAGGAGCGGGTGAGAGATGACGAGGAACAAATCATACCAATTTTCAACCCTATGTTGAACTCTAAGCACCAGAATGTGCCCATGTTTTCCCAACAAGTTTTGAGACCACTTTACACATCTATTATCAGGCCAACACCTTGCTTCAAGAGTTTCAGGATGTTGTTCGCAAGTACGCAGGGTTAAGTTATGTTGATCCTTAGTAGAGAGAACAACACTTAATCCATGACAGGCTTCATGCACCGGGTCGATTAGTGTTTCACTAATATCATTAGTACTTCTTTCCAAATAAAAAATAAAAAGAAGAATAAAATCATGAGTAATTCGCTATCAACCAACTCTCATGGAGCCACACAGTTCACTAACATTGATGCTCCTGGTGCTAACATTGCAACTGACAATAATTACACAAGTGATAGGTTTTACTGAACACAATTGCTTTGCACGGATGCATACATCTGAATGCGGTGTATCACAGCAAGCCTTGTTCCAGCTTCATAAGTTCCAAAGCTGCAATGTCCTAGTATTGAGTGTTATCAAACACCCACGGTTCGTGCACGAATAGTTCCCGCCCGTTCATTTGGACTCTTCCTGCTGCTATATCTTCAGCCCGCTTCCTCACTGCTGCCTCTTTCTTAGTTGAGGCATCTATGTCCTGTAACAGTAGATAGACGTGTTTACATACATTGTTAGTACTAAGTTCTCAGTTCATTTTAGTTTTCTTCCATCAGCAGTGGTTGATAATTTGATATTGTTTCATAAGTCCAACATAAGCGCACCCTCTGCATGTTCCCTAGTACATAGCATGTTCCTTTGCATCGAGAATTCCAGGTACTCTATATGAGACATGAGACTGGTGGAAATTGCAGACTGCATTCTTAAATCCAAAATTGTACCGTTCATGGTAAGCTGGTAAGACCTGACAACTTAAACTTGCTATTATTAAATTGAACAAAAGACAGTTTGTGGCAGTTCTTCCACTATAAGCAAAATCAGGATGTCCCAACTTCCATCCCTAATTTTCATCACCTGAACTTCTCTAACAGAATACGGGAACTGAACAGCTAGCACTGAGAAGGATGACATTTATGAACAACTAGTGTCTTCTATTTTATCACCTACTAACAAGCTTTCAAGAGGGGAAAACAATGACATGGGAGCCACAGAGTTCAATGCCACATGGTTCGGACAAGAACAAGGATTCCTACTTCACAACAACTGAGGATATTATGAACCAGGTTCAGGTCGCAAGAATCATATGCCAGTCCGATATGATGCAATCAACAGGTTAATGTACTTCACTACAACTGAGGATCTTATGAACCTGGTTCAGGCCACAAGTATCATATGCTAGTCCGATATGAGGCAATCAACAGGTCAATGCAAAGATTCCTACTTCACAACAACTGAGGATCTTATGAACCCTGTTCAAGTCAAAAAGTATCATACGCTAGTCCGACATGATGCAATCAACATGTTAATGCAAATAACTATTCAGTTAAAAACATAAACCAGCATATTGCTCCTTTGTCGGTAGGTTTGATGGCGATCGTTTTAGACACTATAATTGCATCATATGAAGAACCTGATAGCGACACCAATAGATTGAGAACCCTAACTGAGAAGTGAGAACACCCAAATCAAGATCAGAACTTCAGACTCTAGAGCTAACGCAACAACCCCTGGATGTTCGACCGAGAAAAGCAATTGAATTATCAGAATCCCACACGAGTTAAATTATACTTGGTCATTCTATTTCCTCATCCAAGCCATTCAACCCAATTTAACTTCGTCCGATAACCTCGAATTAAAACTTCGTTCGACACCCAGTCACATCCTTAATTCCAGAAACTCAGATTGCGCGAATACAATTCAAAGCTTCCATTCCAATTGTTTTCAGTCCAATTACATCCTACACATAAATCATAGATATAACGACGAACAGCGAAGTTGCAGCTTCAATCGAGAAACTGGGTAGGTTTTCTCGTTCCGGTGGATTCGAAGACTGTAAGAAAGGTCAGCCAGAGATATCGAATGACCGAATCGAACCCTAAGAAAACAAGAGACGAAGCTCTGAGAAGGAGAGAGATGAAATACCTTACGACGCTTCCAGGAAAGGAACTGAGCTTGGGTTAAGCCACCAACCGTCGGCTGCTCGCTTGCCTGCTGTTCTTGCTCTCCCATGGTTTCGTGTTTCTCTGCAGCGTACAGAAGATTTGTGGTCGTCGCCCCCTCTTGAATATTTCCGTGATTGTTCTTCTGGGGACCGAGAAAGCTGGTTGAATTACAACGATTTTGGGCTGGGCCTTTGTTGTCTCGCATCCTTCTTAACTCTTAAGATTCAGTCTCCAGCTTTTAAGGCTTTGGGCATGGATTGGGTTGGGCTTCAACACAAAAAAGGTTAGGGCCTAGGGGTTGTTTGCTTGTGGGATTTGGGTGTTGTATTTGCCTATTTGGCATCCAAATACCAAGCATTATGTATTTGATGAAAAATATTGTTTGTTGAGATACCATATTTCATTTGGAATTTGCAAATGCCACATTATGGAAGATAACTTTTTGAGACCCAAAAATTCAACTAAACAAACAATGTATCTTTCAAATACAAAATGCAATAAATCCATCATAAATCCAAAGATTTTCAAAACTCAAACCCTTTATTTTCAAATTCAACAAGCAAACGAATGTTTGTATTGGGAAGTTGCAGATTTGATATCTCATTTTTTCAATTTGATACTACAAAAAAAAAAAATCTCATACTGGTTACTAACTTTATTAGTATGCAGAGCAGTGCTACTAACGAAAAGATTGATTTGTATTCTGTTTTTTTTTTTACGGTTAACCTGCATTTGTATTCTGGTTTTGGTTTGTCCTGAACTGTATTGGTTTGCGTTGAATTTTGTATTTGTCCGTCTGCACTGGTATTGGTTCGCGTTTAATTAGTATTTATTCGCATTGAACTAGTATTGGTGTTTTTGAAATGATAGTTGTTTTTTGTGATTATTGGTGTTTTTGAAGTGATAGTTGTTTTTTGTGATTTGGTACTAATATATTGTTTTGTTTTTGTATTGGTTCACTTGAATGGAGACATAGAAGATATTGATTTGTTTTGAACTAGTATTGGTGTTTTTGAAATGATAGTTGTTTTTTGTGATTATTGGTGTTTTTGAAGTGATAGTTGTTTTTTGTGCTTTGGTACTAATATATTGTTTTGTTTTTGTATTGGTTCACTTGAATGGAGACATAGAAGAATTGATAAGAATAATTTAATTAATATGTATTGATAACTTTAAAAATGTCATTTATTAAAAAATTCAATAATATTTTTTTATACTAATTTGTTAGTGATTGTCACGATGACTACCAATGTAAAGTAGTCACCATATCTGCTTCCGAGATGGAAAGAGAGTTTGATTGATGTAAATGGATCTCTCAAAGAATTGAATGGCTTGATTTGTGTGTTGCCCATAATTCTTTGTGTTCTTTTGTCATGCTATTGGGAATGGAGTGTGTTCGCCAAAGAGAGATTGTATGTTTTATTTGTTAAGGCTGCCCACTTCTTAAATTAAATGGACAGGTAGATTAGGGTTTGTTTGGAGAACAAGATTAGTAGCATAGATTCATACGATAAGTGAATTCATAAAAAAAAAGTCATGGTTTTTTTACTATTTTTTTTAATTTAGATTTTAGGTTTAGAAATTTCAAATCTCTACAATTCGAAGATATCAAATCTCGGTTCTATATCTATATTTGAAGGATGATTTTTTCCATTTAATATCAACAATCACAGTTATCAAACATCGAACATTTAAAACAAAAATTCAACAATTTTGAGAGTTATAATCATTTGATTGTTTAGAAATTAGAGATGCAGACTCAAATGTTCCCAACAATCCTAAGAGGCACAGCAACTAAAATTGTTTGCACTACTGTATTCACTAGTTCAAAGTTATTGGCAGGATTGAAAAGGCTCTCTCTAATAATCAATTAAAGGAAGTTCGATCTTGCTTCATTTCCTTTTCCTTTTAGGCGGATCCTTGTTTTATTTCTTTTCCCTTTTGGGTAGATTATTAATTTATTTTCTTTCCCTTTTGGTATTTGAATTCCTTAATTGATAGGAGAGGACTTTTAGCTTTAATTAAGGGTAGATACATTGTTTTGTAACCTCTATAAATAGAGGAGGACTTGCCTATGAGTGGGGCAGACTTTGATGACTATTGATATTTCCTTGTTCTTTGAGCTTTAGGCTTGAGAATTTTCTGCTTTGTATCAATCAAGTTTTCCCCTTGATTGTGGTCAAGCTTCTACCCTATATTGATAGAGCTTTCTCCCGATTTCGTGTTGAGATTGCACTTTCAATTCTATAATATCCCCAAACAAACAAAAACCCCTAAAAATCTCTTTTCCTGTTTGTTATTGGAGCTGCGTTACTTTGATAACTACGGATATCGGGTCCGTGCTCGTATCATTATCGGACTATTGGGGAGCTTGGATTATTCAGACGTGTTGTTAGAACACTTTTCAAATCTTCTTCGAAAGTCCAACAAACTATATCTTTTTTATTTTTTACATTGGATTTCAAACTGTTTGTGTAGAAATATCAAGTTGTGCTCTACAAGATGAACTTATATTTTTTGAAAAAAAAAAAAGAATTGCACGCTATGTCATAGTGATAATAACATGATGTGTAGTAAGTAGATACAACAAACATGTGTTTTTTATTTTTTATTGGAACCTGCTTCAGCTCTTATTGATCAGAAGACTCGGTTACAATATCAAGTCTAAGCTGACCAACAAGAAAATTTGGAGGTCTATCAACCCACACTACTGGTGCATCCCAGTTTGTTTCTCTATGAGCAATCACATGAGCTGCTTCGTTCGATGTCCTTTTCACATGTTGCCAAGTTCCTGTTCCAATGTCATTGAGGATTTGTCTAATGCTCCTGTATATAGTGCCCAGCTCTACCTGGATCTTGTCTGCCTCGCCAAGCTTGTGCACTAAGCTCAAGCAATCTGTTTCCAAAACCACCTGTTCGTAGTTGAATTGTCGCGCCAACCTTAGTCCGAATTCCGCTGCGAGTGCCTCTGCCGTCTCAGCATCCCAGTTACCCAATCTTTTTTCCGTCGCCGCCAAGAGGAAATGTTCATTTGTGTTTCTTATGACTACCCCCAATCCAACTCCTCCTTCCTGAAGAATCCCTACATCTGTGTTTTTTAAGGACTAATTTGTTTCTTTGTTCAAAATATAGCAAAATTGATATAAATTATGTAGCTCACAATTAATGATGTCTTTTTGTGTAAATATTTTAAAATTGATTTACAATAAAAGAGATTTAACATCATACCACTGTAATATCATATGATGATATAATAGTGATAATACTACAACCAACATGTGTTTGGAAGAGTTATTTTTTTTTTTGCTCGAAATATAACAAATATGATATCATTATGTATAGCATAATTAATGCATTCTATTTATGTAATATTTTGTAAATTCGAGTTAAAACGAATTATATAAGAACCAATTAAGAAATTGAAATTAGGAAATGTAACTTTTGACCGTATCTTGTATTTCCTTGTTTTTATAATTGATTGTAAGTTTGTAACTTATTTTGGCCCCTTAAATGTGATTCGGATGGACGAATCTAGATTGAATTTTGTAGTTTTGTACTCTATATGCTTCCCTATAAAAACATTATATTTTATTTAAATATAAATAGAGAGATTTTTAAAATTTTAAATAACTTATCATATACATACATGATACAATTCATCCTGACTCATAATCCTTTCTCACCGATAATAATCGAATCAACTCGTAACCCAAGCGCGACCCAACCAAACAGCTCTTCCGATTTAACGAAAAAAAAAAAAGCATTGCTTGGTCTGAATTTGTAGTTTTGTACAACCCTTTTTTGCTTTTTATGCGCAGGGTATTGTAATTGTTTTCCCTTTTGTTGTTGTAACAATGCTCTAATCAACGCGGGAGCGGTGAGTCATGTGTTGGTGTTCGAAAACGATCCAGCACCAGCAGAGCCTATAACTTCGTTCGCCTCCTCCATTGACGACGCACAGAGAGAGACGGACGGGTGGAAATTTAGCAAACTGCACCTCCACAACAAAGAAAACCCAAGTTCGTTGAACCTAGACGGGTTTCGGAAGCCATTGTTGAAAAGTAAAATCACCTCTCCCCCCTAAAAGTCGCCTTCTTTGTCAACTCAATCTTCGATTTCTGCCCGATAAATACTTTATTATTATTATTATCATGGGTTGCTGAGGAACTACGACGACCATCCAATCCACTGTGTCATTGGATACGTAATCTAAATGGGAGAAGAAGAAGTTGTTTTGTAGCTTTTCCCCTTCTCAGCTCTCCTCCTCCCCTGCCTTTCTTTAATCCCTTTTTTTGCCAGAAATTTTTATGGGTTTTGATTTGAGTGCGTAAAGTCGTGTGTTGTTTCCTCTTTACCTTTTTGGGGGAAGAAGATCCCAGTTCTCTCTTTACAGCGTCAGGAAATTGAAATTTCAGCCCCACCACTATCAACGGCTTGCATTGCAGAGTTGATGCTGAACCAGAAGGTTTGTCTGATTTTACGTTGTTGTAACATTGGTAATCGATGTAAGTGGGAATAGTAGTTCCATTCCATTCCTTGGATGTGGGTTTGTTTTGGTTGGTTGTGGTTTAGCTGCTGCCTACATATACAACAACTGGGCAATTCTTTAATCAATAATTGCAGACCTCCCTTCAAGAAAAAAATTGCTCTTTGCTTGATATTATATGTGTATTATCAAGCTAAGACTTATTCTAAATTATCTGTTTTATTTGTGTTTTTTTTTTCTTTTAACTCGCAGTAAGGAAGTAGACCCTGCATGTTCTAGTTCTGGGGATTTACCATGACCCCAGTTCAGGTAACTCTATGCTGTTTTTAGCGCCTGGTTTTAGATGCACTACAAACAGTGTCGTCTTCCTTCATGCAAATGCTCAGATACAACGATGTGGACACTGACTTTATTATGCTTTCTTCCCCACCAACCCATCCCTCTCCTTCTGAGCAATAATAGTAGCAAGCAGCCAAGTACATTGGTGTCTCTCTTGTTTGTCTAATTGTCACACTCATTGTCTCCTTTTTTCCTTTCACATGAATACAGCTCGGGCTAGAAAAGGATCGTTTCCTTTTTTCTTTGAATTCTTTCTAGTTGTGAACAGTGACATGCGAATGCCTTTTTGATTCTCTTCTAATAGTAACACCCACATCGTGTTTTCTCTTTGCTTTTTTCATGGACTATCGTGAAAGCTAGAGTGGTGGTCAAAACATGTGCTGCGTTTTTTTTTCCTCCTGAACCTCTCAACTTGCTTAGAAAAGTCTTCAGCAATAACCCATCACTTCTTTTCGAATGAAATCCTTTACCTAGCTAGCTTGCAAACTGCTAACCTGTTCCTTATCTCTCAAGTCAAACAGCTCTTCAAGCTGCATAAAGGTCAGACTACTGGGGGATCAATGATTAAGCTTTGAATAATCTCACATTAGCTCAGCCCTTCCAAACTTTTTTTTTAAATCCCAACTCTCTTGGGTTCTTTCTGTACATGGCAAACAAACAGATCCAGATTCGTAGCCACACTAATTAAGGCAGTTTCTTCCCTTGGTGTCTACTGCTAATGGTCTGACCTTGGAATTAATTAAGACAGGTTTCATTCCTTTCCTCCTTTCTTGCCTTCACACCCTCATTATATAAAAAGCAGAAGCTGCTATCTTCATTTGCCACTCAAGCGGGAAACTTGAAAGTGAGGCTTCCCTTCTTCTCTCCCTTCAAACGGCTTCTGTCTCTAACTTGTTAAAAGGTTCCAACTTTTCACCACAAAACCTTATTCAAACTATTCACTGCTTTTCTTGTGTGTAGGCCGTCGTGCCTAAAGACTAGACGGAATTTCTTATGATTCTCTGCATAGTAAATGGAGTCCGGAACTCAAAATTGTTGTTTTGTTTTAACTTTAGCAATGTTTCTTTCTTGATTTGTTTATTCATAGTTTCTTTTTTGCTTCTTTCTGCAGTTATAAGTTATACTTGCAGGCTGCAGCAGCTGGTCTCCAATGGTTACTCCAACGGAAGAGAAGCTCGACACGAAAGAGATAGATGCCGGAAGCCTGTCTTCATCTCGCCGTCACCCAGAAAATGCACCACCTTATGTCCACAAAGTTGGTGTTCTTCCCAGACAGAACCTGTTGGCAGAATTCAAATCAACCGTTAAGGAAACCTTTTTCGCCGACGACCCTCTACGCTCCTTCAAGGACCAAACCAAGTCGAAAATGTTCGTTCTGGGAGTCCGGGCTGTGTTCCCGATACTTGATTGGGGGAGAAGTTACAATTTGAAAAAATTCAGAGGCGACATCATTGCTGGCCTCACCATAGCCAGTCTTTGCATTCCTCAGGTATTTCACATTCTTCAAATAAATTGTCGAAGTCGAAGAGGAATCTTTAACATTTGTTGTAACGGATCTGCATGATGTTTCAGGACATTGGGTATGCAAAGCTTGCAAATTTGGAACCACAGTATGGATTATGTAAGTCAGTCACTATAAGCTTTTCTTGGTCTGCAAGGCTTCATGGTTTGCAGAATCTCTCTTCGTCGTTAGTTCGACAGTTTTGATGACCCCTCTCTTTTTTTCTTCTTCTTATTTGTCAGATTCTAGCTTTGTTCCGCCTTTGATATATGCGATCATGGGCAGTTCAAGAGATATAGCTATAGGACCTGTTGCTGTGGTATCTCTTCTACTGGGGACTCTGCTTCAGAATGAGATCGATTCCACCAAGAATCCAACTGACTACCGAAGGCTAGCATTTACAGCTACATTCTTCGCTGGAATCACACAGTTTTCGCTGGGATTTCTGAGGTTGGGGTTTTTGATTGACTTCTTGTCACATGCGGCTATTGTTGGTTTCATGGGTGGGGCAGCCATCACAATTGCCCTCCAACAACTTAAAGGTTTTCTAGGAATAAAAAAGTTCACCAAGAAATCAGACATCATTTCTGTGATGCAATCTGTAATTCACTCGGCCCATCATGGAGTGAGCTCTTAGTCCTTCTTAGCCTTTATTATTCACTCTTCATTGTTGTTACAACTTGCCTCATAATCTGCTGTTCTTCATTTTTCACTCTACAGTGGAATTGGCAGACCATACTTATAGGAGCAAGCTTCTTAAGTTTCCTACTCTTCGCCAAGTACATCGTAAGTAATACTTTGCTTAAAGCTCTCTCTTTAAGCATTTACCGTCATCCTTGTGAACTGTCCTTAACTAACTAGCTGTCTGGGAGGGGAACAACAATAGGGAAAGAAGAACAAGAAACTATTCTGGGTGCCAGCAATTGCTCCTTTGGTATCTGTTGTTCTATCGACCTTCTTTGTGTACGTAACTCGTGCGGATAAGCAAGGCGTCCAAATCGTAAGCATTTCGTATTAGACAAAGTACATCCCATTTTGTATTGTCTGCATGCTATTTGTCTTACCAATTCCATTTTCTGTCATGCAGGTGAAGCACATCGAGAAAGGAATTAACCCATCTTCAGTGAACCAAATTTTTTTCTCGGGTGAATATCTTCTAAAAGGTTTCAGGATCGGTGTGGTGGCTGGAATGATAGCTTTGACAGTAAGGCTTTGCAGTTTTTTTTTTCCCCTGTTGAAACCAAACCATTCAATTAATTCATCTGTATCTTTAAACTAAACTGATTATTGTGCTTTCAGGAAGCCGTAGCTATTGGAAGGACATTCGCTTCGATGAAGGACTATCAAATAGACGGGAACAAAGAAATGGTGGCCCTAGGAACCATGAATGTTATTGGATCAATGACTTCGTGCTATGTCGCAACAGGTGAGGATTAGAATGAACAAAATACCGGTTGTTAAGTCTTCAGCAAGTGCATTTTGGATTTGATTTAACATTGTTGACCACATGTTTTGATCGCCGCTTGCAGGTTCTTTTTCTCGATCAGCAGTGAACTACATGGCGGGCTGCCAAACTGCAGTGTCCAACATTATAATGTCGATAGTAGTGCTTCTAACCTTGCTATTCATCACACCTCTGTTCAAGTACACACCAAATGCCATTCTGGCAGCCATCATTATAGCAGCAGTTCTCGGCCTAATCGACTACGAGGCAGCTCTTTTGATATGGAAGATTGACAAGTTCGACTTCATCGCTTGCATGGGAGCCTTCTTTGGTGTGGTTTTCATCTCTGTCGAGATCGGCCTGCTGATCGCCGTAAGTAAAAAATGAAGTAGCAGCAGTAGCATGATATATATATGTTTAAATTAATTGGGGAGCTAAACTAATTAATTATCATGGGGGCGGGGGAGCAGGTCACGATTTCGTTTGCGAAAATTCTGCTGCAAGTGACTAGACCAAGGACAGCAATTCTGGGAAAGGTGCCAAGGACAGTGGTGTACAGAAACATTCAACAGTACCCAGAAGCAACCAAGGTTCCAGGCGTCCTGATTGTGAGGGTCGACTCCGCCATATACTTTTCCAACTCCAACTACGTCAAGGAGAGGTAACAAAAACAGGATTGAAGTGTAGTTATCAGTTACCTAGCCAGAAACGGTTGGAAATTTTATGCTTTACTTTGTTGCAGAATATTGAGATGGTTGTTGGACGAAGAAGAACGCATCGAAGCATCGGGGAAACAAAGAGTACAGTTTCTGATTGTAGAAATGTCTCGTAAGTGTTTTCCCCCACATTTAAACAAGAACATTGCGATCATACCAGCACTAAGACACCGAATTTCATCAAAAGCGCTTATATTTAAACAAGAACAGTTTGATGTTTGCGAGTTCCATCCTCATTGATTATGGTATCATTTCTTTTTTTGGGTCGCGGCAGCTGTTACTGATATAGACACCAGCGGCATCCATGCATTCGAGGAGTTGCACAGGAGCCTCAAGAAGCGAGATATTCAGGTAAAATCAACCACTTAACACAACGAGGGCATAGAGAGATATTTTAGTACCTGTAACCTTTTGAATGGTGCAATGGTGGTGATAACTTGTGCATGCTTGCTGTTGTTGTTCATTGCCGCATGCAGCTGATTATGGCGAATCCAGGGCCGGTGGTGATGGAGAAACTGCACGCCTCGGATTTGGCGAATTTGATTGGAGAAGACAACATCTTTCTCACGGTGGCGGATGCAGTGGCCTCTTGCTCTCCCAAGTTGGTGGAGGAAGTGTAATTTACTAAAGTGTTGGTGGCGGGAGAGGGAGGGAAGGTTGGATTCCCCTCTTTTGTATAAAAAGGAGAGCAAAGTAAGTGACTTGATTCGGTATCAAAATGAGCAACAAAGATAAAAACAAAGAAACCCCTCCAGGAAAGAAGAGGAGGGAAAGAGAAAGTAAATTTGAGAAAGGATAAGGGTGGTGGGCTAGCTCTGTGCATTTTCTTTTCTGCTGTTTTAGTCCTTTGTACGACTGTACCTAACCATATCACACCAATAAAAGCTGTTTCATCTATATATACACAGTTCAACGTGGTTAGTGACTTAGTGCCCTTAGACCATCTTCAATGGCAACCTACCATAAAAATGCATACATTTGCCATAGACAAAGCAAACGAATCCATACCCGAGTTGTCCGTTCTCGCTCTCCCCGAGGTCTCTTAAATACGAATTGATCGCTCTAATTTTACTCTTTTTTTATGAATTAGATTCTTTCCATTCCATCAAAGAAAAGGGGTTGCTAGAAACAAACCTTTCCAACTAGGTAACCTTGTAGAAACAGGGCAAAACAGACCAAAACCCACTAACAAAAGCCACTAACAAAACAAACTATAGCTAACTATAGCCCTCGGTTAAAGCTTCCAGATCACAAAGAAGATGCAGTGTCTGAGTACCAGAACTTGGCAGCTTCCTCCTCCAACATCATCACCAGAATCTCACTTCTAATTACCTTCTTCAATCCTTCCACACTTCTATTAGTCCCTTCATAAACTCTAGTGCAACGTTCTCTCCATACATGGCTGATCATTGACTGCCACACAATTCTACAATGCCCTTCATCTGTCCCTTTCTTCCCAAACTTCCTAATTGCCCACTGCAACCCTTCCTCCCAATCCCTTGGCAAGAAGTCTTCAACCCCCCCCCCCCCCCCCCCCCCCCCCCCCCCAACCCAACAGTTCATGAAAGAGCTTCCTAAAAAACTCACACTGCGCAAATAGATGATCTCTGCTTTCTGGGTGCTGATTACATAGAGTGCATAAGTCAGAACCTGCAAATCCCCATCTCTTCATCTTATCCTTAGTCTGAATCCTGTCTTTGATGATAAGCCACACCAAGAATCTGTTCCTGGGGATAGAAGGAGCCTTCTAGACCAAACCAACCCATGAAACAGAACTTAGTTTAGGTCTTAGTGACTCCCAAACCATTTTCACAGAGTACCTTGGCATCACAGTGTCATTCGAGTATACTTTGCCATCAATCAAACTAAAAAGGTGAGGAAGTTTACCTCGCAGCTTCAACAGCCTCTTCCAGTTCCAAGAACCATCAATGCTAGTCTCCCAAAAACTCCTCCCTTTCAGTTTGTATGTCAGTATCCATGCCACCCAAAGCGATCCTTGCTGTAGCATGATAGCCCATATTTGTCTGTAGATACAAGCATTATTCCATGCATACATATCTCTCAGCCCTAACCCACCTTCTTTCTTGGGGTAAGTTAAGTACTTCCAGGCTATTTTTGCTTTAAGCCTTGGTCCATCTCCCACAGCCCACAAGAAATCACTGCAAACTCTTTCTATCTCCTTGAGGACCTGCTTAGGTAGAGAGAAGACACTCATCCAATACTGAGTGATGATATACAACGCAGAGCTCACCAATTCCACCTTCCCTGCATATGATAGAGATTTGGCTTTCCATCCCTTGATCCTGGCAGTAAGCCTATCAATCAGTGGCCTACAAGCAGCAACTGTTAACTTCCTTGCAATCAGTGGCGCACCTAGATAGCGAACAGGGAAGTTCCCCAACTGATACCCAAATCGAGCAGCCCTAGCAACCATCTCTTCCTTATCCATTCCTCCAAAATAGACCTCACATTTACTTGGATTAGACTTCAAGCCAGATAAGTGATAAAATTCATTCAACACATTCTGAACACTCTGCAGACCAAGATTAGAACCATCCGAGAATACCAAGAGATCATCGGCAAAGCACAAATGAGTCAATCTGATTTTTTTACACATAGGATGATAAGGGAAATAACCCCTCTCCTCCTCTTTATCCAATAGACAAGAGAAAACCTCCATAGCTACCACAAACAGGTATGGAGACATAGGGTCTCCCTGTCTTAACCCTTGCCTAGAGGGAAAGTATCCTGTCAACCCTCCATTAAAAGATATGCTTAACATTGGCTCAGTAACACACATTCTGATCCAATCAATAAAATCAACTGGATCCCCATAGCTTCAAGCACATTGAATAGAAAAATCCAGTTAACAGAATCAAATGCTTTCATTAGATCAATTTTAAGAGCTGATCTATATGAAACATTCTTTCTAGCATATTTTGAAACTAACTCATGTGCTAGCAAAACATTTTCACCAATCAGCCTCCCTCTAACAAATGCAGTCTGGTTCTTACTAATCAACAAAGGTAGCAGAGCACTAAACCTCTTAGCTATAATTTTAGACAAGCATTTATAAGTTGTATTGCCGCATGAAATAGGCCTGAAATTTCTCATTTCCTCAGGATTAGGAACCTTTGGTATCAAAGCAAGTATAGTTGAGTTTACCTCCTTAGGTTTCTGTTTTGTAGCAAAACAGTATTGCACTGCCTTGACACTATTAGCACCAACAATCTCCCAAGCATAGTGAAAAAACCGAGCATTATAACCATCTGGCCCTGGACTCTGGTCTCCCTTCATTCCAAACATTGCTTCTTTAACCTCCAACTCTGTCACAGGATGACATAGTGAAGCAGTCTGCATATGATTAACTTTCTGCATGAGAATAGACTGAAAGAATTCCACACTACCCATTAACATCTTCATTCACCTGACCCAGCAGTTTCTTATAAAAACTCACTGCCACCTCACACATTGCTTCCACCTCTATTACCCTTTCTCCATTGTCATCAATCAAACTAGTGATAGTGTTCTTTTTCTGTCTGGTTCTCATAGATCTGTGAAAGTAATTAGTATTAGAGTCACCCCCTTTCAACCATATTTCTCTTGACTTCTGCCTCAAGAAAGATTCTTCTGCCTTAAGTAACATATGCAGTTCCTTTGCTAATTGTGCCTCCAACCCAGCCAAAGCAGGAGAAGGATCAGCTAAGGTTTGTTCTTGTATATCCTCCAGTTCCCATTCTTTATCTTTAACCCTCTGCCCAAGATCTGAAAATTCCTCCCTGTTGAGCTTCTTAAGCAAACCTTTTAACACTCGGAGCTTCTTATAAACTCTCCTCATAGGTGAGCCTGCTACATCCTGAGACCAAGCTTCTTTCAATAACTCCCCAAACTTTGGATGCTCCAACCAAAAATTGAAAAATTTAAAAGGTTTTGGCAGGGACTTTAGAGGCACCTCTGTTTGGACCAGTACTGGACAATGATCTGACCATGCCATATTGACAAATGCCCTGTCCAACCTTCTAGCAATTGGATTATGTGCTTGTCTATTCAACCATGTAAACCAAGGACCTGTGGACTTGTGTTCCTCAACCTCAATATCCGTAAGCCACTCATTCAGGTCTGCCATACTTGCAGATTGAACTGGATTATTTGACCCCTCACTGGGACTTCTAATTGCATTAAAACCCCCTATTAAAACCCAAGGTCTATGTTGTACCTTCAACCTTGCAATCTCCCTATACATCTCTCTTCTTCCATTCTCAAGGTTAGAGGCATAGACAAATGTGATAAAGAAAGGCACTCTGTCCCCCACCATAACATGAACAAACTGCTATGAGAATCCCAAAATGTGAACCTTTATGTCCTTTTTCCATACCAACCACAGCTTCCCCAAACCATTATCATTGTAATATATTTTCTGTTGCCAATTCTCAAATCTTTTCTTGAGCATCTTCTTCTCATCAGAAAGCTTTACCCGAGGCTCTTTTAATTTTACTCTTATCGCTCTAACTTAAAAGATAAAATTACTAAATTAAGAGTAATGAACCAAACGAGAAACAAAATATATCGTTCCTTAAATCCCTAATCCTCTTTCAATATAACAATAGTCACGTTGCCCTCCGAACCACCTCCGCCACTAGGAACCTGCATAACACAGTTTGCACTCCAGACCACCCCTCCTTGATTGTGGACAATGGTGCTGACTACTAAGATCGTGCACTTTTTTGGAGCCACCACAATTAATGGGAATCGAGAGAATTCTAAGGGCGAGGAATGTGAAGATCACGAAAGGGACGAGACAAAATCGAGTGAAAATCATGGTGGACGAATTAGATTTAAGAGAGGAAAACGAGAGTGAATTAAGGCTTTCGCCATTGGAAGAAAACAATAGTGAATTCTTGTTGATCGATTAGAGCAAGAAGATCGAGTGGTGCGAGATCAGATCGATTTGATAATATGGAGAGATGACAAACAAGAAAGAAATAAGTATCGTGTGTTATAGACAACGATGTAGAGATCCTTCATTGGCAAAGTGAGATAATAAGAGTATAGGAATCACATCAACTTAAAAGGTGGTTGAGATTAAATAATAGATTGGCATCATTTAAATAATTTGGTAACTATTTTGAAACAATTAGGTATTATGGATGCACATTGAATTCTACATTGGATGCTATATTAGTAACTATTTACCTCCTACATTTATCATTAGAATTAATAATTTTCGTGGTTCATTACCCATGTTGATTGATAGATGAAATTGTAGGAGTTATATATATATGTGCATCTTCTTTCTTTATCTTTAAAAATATTAAAGGCCTTTAGGATTCGACCCCATGCCACTTCTCTTTCTCTCCCTGGACTCCTACTCCACCGTTATTTGTTCCTTCCGCAGCCGAGAAAACCCTTACTATTCCCCACGGCGACGATTTCTTTATCTTCCTTCCTTCGCCCTCACTATGCCTTTGATCTTCTATTTGCAGCCGAAAAACCCCCATATTCTCCAACTCTGAACGACTTTCAAATGATGGTCGGACAGGTCGATCATTACGGTAGAAGTGGGAAAGACCCCAATTTTCCCCTTCGATCGGCGATCGCCTTTGTGTTACCACCATAGACACAATACATTCCCACATCCCGCCAAGAGTTTGAGTGTTGCAGAAGTTGCATGATCGAGCATTTTTGTTAAATTCTTTCATGATCATGCCATGAGTAATCTTTGTCATTAGCTTAGCTTTATATTCCCCATTTGGTGGAAGGTTATTTTCAGTTAGCGGATGTTTTTCTCAATTGGCCAGTTTAGAAAAATGAGACATCTTCTAATTGGTTTCTGAGTCTGTAAACAAGGTTAATTTTTGGGGTTGTGTTCAGGGTAAGTGAAACTATGTTAATTCATTATTTTAGAATGCAGTTTAATGATATGCTATCAAGTATCAATAGTGAGAGCTTTTTATATCTAGACTGCTAATGCAATGTGAAAATCTGACTAATCGAAAAGTTACGTAAAATATACGTACGGGTATTATACTTCGTCTCTAAGCTAAAGTTACGTTTAATAGTACGTTAATAGTCATAAATACATAAAATTAATTATTTTAAAAATAAATATATACTAAAGTTAACAATTTAATTCGTAAAATACGAATAATAAACGTGTTATACGGGTTTTATACGTGTTTAGTACGGGAGCCATCAAATGAACGGAGAAAAATGTAAAGGTTTGACAATAATACGGATACGGAAGTTTTAAACGAATAAAGTACGTACGAGTGTATATACGTGTATTAAACGGAGTATTTACAATCAACTCATAAACAGAGGTATCTTTGGAAACTATAGTACTTATGCTACTGCTACGGCTTTCAATTGGTAAAGTAGGATTTATGTTTGTCCAATTGGTTTCAAGTTCAACACCTCCCTTACATTTAAAAAGCTACCAGGTGAACCTACATTTCTCAAGTTACCATGCTTCCTTTGGTTCGAAAGTTACTATGCTTTTTGTTAACCAAACTAATCAATTAATCTTTTCTCATCGAAATTTTAGTAACCAAAATAACAAAATACAAACAAGTAAAAAATCAATTGACTTTGTAATTTGTATGAGAAGTCATTTGCACCAATAACCTTATCTCACAAATTAACCCGCCCATCGGGCAGGCTTCATGCTGGTATAAATAAAACACCTTTATTGTATAAACTATAAAGAATGAGATAATAAGAAGAACACTTTCCACATCTTCTCTTGTGTTTTTTTTTTTCTCTTCACTCTCTCTTATTATTGTTGTTCTCTTTTAGCTCATAACAAAGACGACTTTTTTACCGTTCAAATCAGATTTTGTTTAACACCAAATATCATTTATCAATAAAAAAGGTTAAGAATTTAATTACAATTTTTAAGTTAGAAAGATCCTAATAAAAATTTGTGCGATAATTAGCAATTCTCCTTTTCTCCTCCTAGAAAACCATTGACTGGACCATGTAAATAAATCTCTTCGTTCTGACTTTCCATGGATAGGAGCAGGGCCAGGAGCAGGGGGTTGTAGAATTGATTGTTCATAGTTGTTGTCGAACGAACCATTTCTGTGAAGCTGCCGCCGTATTTGAAGGGGGAAATTGGTTCATGCTTGTAGTTTAACAATGGCTCTTCTGCCTGCTATTAACACCATCTTTACCCATATCTTCCGACCCAAGTTCTCATTTTTCCGCATATCTTGTACCTTTTCCTCGCGTCTTCAAACCCCTCAACTCAAAATCTTTGCAAAACCCCTAGCGACTCTTACGCCCAACCCAAACCCCAAACCAAATTCTGCCACTTTGCTTCTCAATGGCAAGGACCAGCGTTTTCATGGATCAAGTGAGGTTCCCCACATTGAAAAGATTCATTTTCAGTCAAGCTCTACAATTGCTGCCATTGTCACTTCCATTGGTGGCCCTCCAGGCGCTGTGGGCATCATACGGCTATCTGGACCATCTGCAGTGAACGTTGCTGCTCGTGTGTTCAAACCCATTAAGAGGAAGAAAAAGAGGACGCAGAGGAACGAAAGACTGGCCGCTTGGCAGCCTACCAGCCATGTGGTGGACTACGGTATAGTACTGGATCTTCAGGGGAATGTGATTGATGAGGTATGTCTATAATTTTGTTGTTGGATTGGCTGTGAGTGTTGGCACTCGAAAGGGTGATATTTTGTTTTTGATCGTTTTTGCTTTTCTTGTTTGGTTTGGTTTGGTTTGGTTTGGTTTTGTTTCCTTTTGGTATTTTTAAGAAAATTCTTTTCAGTTTATCTACTGAAACCAGGTTCTTGCTGTGCCAATGTTGGCTCCGAGATCCTATACCTGTGAAGATGTGGTTGAGCTTCAGTGTCATGGGAGTGAGGTTTGTCTTAACCGTGTGCTGAGAGCCTGTCTGGAAGCTGGAGCTAGGCTTGCTGAACCAGGTCAGTTTTGAGTTGTTAAAGGTGGTTTATCTATCAATCGAAGGAAAAAAGAAATGATTTTATGTAACTTTGATATGATATTGTTCGCTGACATAGGTGAACATAATGACACTGTTTCTTATGTCTAACTAAATAAATCTTTCAGACCTATCTTACTATCAATAATGATTTGCTCATTTGAGCAGCATGATAAACAGGAATTTGATTGTGTAATCTCTGTATCTTTTTCAGGTGAATTTACTCTCCGGGCATTTCTTAATGGTCGGTTGGACCTTTCCCAAGCTGAAAATGTTGGCAGGTTAATTTCGGCCAAGTCTGCAGCAGCTGCAGATGCAGCACTAGCTGGACTTGAGGCATGTACCATTCCAGTACTTAGTTTTCAATTGGATACAACTGCATAGGATGTATATTGTGCAGTAACATTCAAAATTCTTTTACTTGTTGCTTTTCAGGGAGGCTTTGGTTTGCTGGTAAAATCAACAAGAATGCAATGCATTGAGTTGCTTACTGAGATTGAAGCTCGCCTAGACTTTGATGATGAGATGCCACCTTTAGACGCAAACCTGATCACGAACAAGATACAAGCTATGTCTATGGAAGTTGATAAGGCATTGGAGACGGCCAATTATGATAGGCTTCTGCAGTCTGGATTACAGGTTTAACATATCATAAGCTAAACCACTAATTGCCTCACACTTCTTCCACTATAGAAATTTCTACTGTTGATGTGCCTCAGATTGCAGTGGCCTTTAGTATCAACGTAGTTTGCGAGTTATCAAATTCTGTTGGGAGTGGTCTGGGTTTTGGATTCTGAAAGAAATTAATATTTTGGTTGCCTAAGACGCAAGACGAACTGTCACTCTGGATGGTGATAACCCTGCATCAAGAGTTTCATAAACCTTGAAATTCACAACTGCTTGCTGGAAGTTGTCATGAAATTGTTCTGTATGTTATTTATTGAGGTTCCAGCTCCTTTTTACAAGCTTAAGAAAAGATCATACTCATCGTAGGAAGCAAATAAGATTTAGCAAAAAATCCTAGTTGGATGAGGAAAACAGAGGATCATATTTTTTTTATTGCATAGAAATCGTAGAACTGATCTAAAACTCAAACCTACTAAATTAAATTTAGCTTCCTTTCTCTGTATCCTTGCCAACCAAGGATTGTTGAAGAGAAAATCCAGGTCACTGTCTCCCACACTTTCCTCTAAGTTGGTCAGCTCAGCTTCAGTAAACATGTTAGTGAATCATCCATAATGCCTGCTATTATGCATAGTTTCTTGCTGCAGTCACTTATTCCCCCTAGCATAATTCTCATCAAAATCGGTCTTAAATATTACCTTCTCTCATTTCTTTATGCTGGAGTAATTTTCTGATCATTGCTATACTTTTGATAATAACTAGCTTCTATACAGCACTTCTATGGATGAGTGTGAACTTATAATTTTTTGTGAAGTATGTTTTGTTTTAGGGTCTTAACAACAACAATAAGGTTTCTTGCTCTGACTGTAGCCAGTGATATTCGGTAAATTCACTTCTATGTTAATGGTCCAGTTGTTATTGACTTTCCAAGCATCTTCCTTCTTTGCAGATAGCAATCATAGGTCGTCCAAATGTTGGGAAGTCAAGCCTCCTTAATGCATGGAGTAAAGTATGTCACATACTCTTAATTCTGGTTGCATACTTTGCTCAGTTGTCTTCTTCTGGTTATGTTTAAACTTGGTTATATATTAGTTTGTTATACATTTACACTGTAAATTGTAGGTATTTGTCTGCTTGTTGCATACTCAAGAAAATAAAAGATCGTTAGCCAAGTCCATGCTCTCTTTTCTGTCATCTGATTTTAAAGCTACAGTTTCAGTCTGATGGGCTAATGCCTGAAAACAAAATGTTCCCAACCTTGATATGCACTTTGTCGCCCATTATGGCTTCTTTCTTGAATGTGAAGATTATTCAGTGTTTTATAGTGCCTTATTCTAATTTTGATGTGCAGAGTGAGAGAGCTATAGTTACAGACATTGCTGGAACAACCCGAGATGTAGTTGAAGCCAGCATTACAGTTGGCAATATTCCTGTTACACTCCTAGATACAGCTGGCATTAGGGAAACCGATGACGTTGTTGAGAGGATTGGTAAGTTGGATCAATAGATTTTGATAATAATGCGCGAGTCCATTATTTTCTTGTAGATGTGATTTTTTTTGGACATGTGTATTTCTTCTTAATGAAGATATATATTTTTTTCTAGGAGTAAAGAGATCTGAAGCTGCAGCCATGGGAGCCGATATTATTATTTTGGTGATGAGTGCCTCTGATGGGTGGACGTCAGAAGATGCAACCCTTCTGCAGAAGATAGAATCAAAAAAGGTATTTCCTTCATTTTAGTTGTTTGATGTTGTTTCAGAAATCTGGTGCAGTACATGAATGAATGTTTTCAGATATCACTACACGGTTAACTAACCTGATCAGGTTGCATCTTTCTATCTCCTCGTCATTTGTTGCTACAGGAGCAAATTGGATCATCAACTCCACTTATCTTGGTGATTAATAAGATAGATTGTGCTCGATCGCTGGTAGCTGAATTTGATGATGATAGAGAAGGCAATAATAGTCTGTCTAGGCGTGTTTTCACCTGTGCGGTTACTGGTCAAGGAATTCAAGAGCTGGAGACAGCAATTGCAGAAATCATGAATCTAAATACGATTCCAGACGGTGGGCGCAAATGGACCGTGAATCAGGTAAAGCTGATATTAGTTACCACATTGCAAAATAGAAATTGCCACTACTAGTTTTGCACCTTCTCTTAGCAAAGCTTGTGTCTCGATCTCCCTCTTATTAGTGCAAGTTAGTGTGTGGTTTGTTTAACTGATCTGCAAATTATGTGTCTTGGGCTGCAAAATTGCACGGGATATGGGCAGAAAGTAGAAGGGAAGGGAATTTGGGCAATTTTGGTCAGGTTTCTTGATATAGGATGGCTACCTATGCCATTTGTGCATTGTACCGGACTTGAGTCAAGCCACACCAAAACCAATTCAGTGCTTCTAAGCTGGGTTGTGCAAGTGAGCTGATCTCGCCTTTGTTGAACCACTTAAGGAGTTCTTTCCCTTGAATGGAAGGAGCGTTCTGTGGTTAGGACCCCTCATGTTTGGTGTGGAACACCAACGCAATACTCTTATTTTATTTCTTTTGCAAAACGGTTCTGTTATCTGGTACCGGTTTGGCCACCCTTAACTTAGTTGGATGTGAAATTAGAAACCCATTTTTCATCTCGATGATTTTATATGTACTGCTGTACTATTATCTAAACTTTTTTCGCAAATGCCATCACCTCAGAGACAATGTGAGCAGCTTGTAAGAACCAAGGAGGCCCTTTCCAGGTTGAAATCCTCGATAGAAGATGATTTGCCTCTGGATTTTTGGACGATTGATTTGAAGGACGCTGCTTTGGCACTGGGACAAATCACTGGCGAAGACATATCGGAAGAGGTTTTATCCAACATTTTCGGCAAGTTCTGTATTGGCAAGTAGAAGAAGACGAATGCATCAAGAAACTCATAAGGGTTGGCGGTATATCTTCTGTATTTGCAAATTCTGTAGACTTAGCTATGAACTCTTGACATAGATGGCTAGGAGTTGTAGTTCAAAATATAGCATTTTTGTTTTCTCTATTCGTTAAATGATAAATTTTACTTTTCCCCCCTCTTTCTTACTATAGTCATGGAGTCTCTTCTTTACTAAACCTCAATTTCGCAGATGAGAGTTCTGGAGCAGCAATTTGATGAAGTCAAATGATACTTGAAGAGTTTTATAGCTGTCGGGTTTGAAATGTAACCCAAGTAACTGTGAGATTAATTTTGGGGGAAGAAACCATTAAGTTTAAGAAAGTAGCATTACAGGTTTCAGGGTTTGTCAAAGGGAATCTGCCTGTGAGGTATTTGGGTCTGCCACTTATGGCAAGGAAGTTCTCAGATAGGGAATGTGAGGTGATGACTGAGAAGCTTACCAATAGGGTTAAATCTTGGAGAGCAAGGCAAGCTATCTTATGTTGGCAGAATTCAGCTTGTTTCTTCAGTATCAATTGGAATTGTGAACCTTGTCGACATGATTTAGGCGATTTAAGCTATTCCTTTTCCTACGAATCCGATTGATGATAGGCTAGTTTGGCATGAGGAGGCTTCTGGTTAATATACAGTAAAGTCTTGGTACCATCTAGCAGTCCGGTTGAATCAGACTATGGGTAAATGAAAAAAGGAGGTAAGTTGAATCAGACTATATGCAGAATTGTAAACATTAGATCTTTGCTTTTTTGGTAATACAAGCCATCTTTGATATAAAAAAAATTACTACATATATAAAGAAATAATTATGTCAATTTTACTTTCTTTATAGAAAAGTAATTATTCTCTGGAGTGGGCCATATCACTCACAACTTGGCCCATGACCTCCAGCTATTTTTACACATTCACTACCCCTATTTCTTTGGGACAACACCCCTTCATAATTACAGACTTATTATTACACAGCATAAAAATCATCAGTTCAGAATTTTCCAAAAACAAAACAGAAAAAATATCAGTTCAGAACCTTCCTCAGTTCATCAACCAATTTCCCTCTGCTTGAAGGCTCCACCTGCAGCAGCAGCAACATATTATGTCAATTTGAAGTTTCAAAACTTCATCAAACTTATGTGTCCCACATAGATACTCTAACAAACAACATGCCATTCAATTGTTTCAAAAGGCAGCAAAGCAAGCATATTACCTTGCTTAGAAGGGCAGCAAGACCTTGAGGAAGAGCTCTCAAATCTGATGTAGACCCACTGATATTTCCCAACTGTGCCAACACTTTCTGAACCCGCAACTCATCTAGCTTCCCCTCATAATTCGTTGCATCATCTTTCCATGCGAAGAAACCTTCATCGTCCGACCACCTATCTTCTCCTCTCCCTCTCCCCGCATGATCAGATTCCAAAAACCATTCCATGATCATCTCCATACCAGACTTAAAAGAAACTTGCTGCTCGCCGCCAGCAGCTTCTCTCACCATCTTAATCAGAGAACCTTCTGCAATTCTCCTCCTCAACCTTTTGTAGAAATAAGATCTAGACCAACCCCACTCCACCACTTCTCTAATCACTCCCTTTGCAGCCATCCTCAGTGAGCTATCATGAAGCTCAGCGAATTTCGTCGCTAACTGAGTATAAACAGGCAGAAGCTGTTTCTCGCGGTCCTTTATCTTCTCCTGAAGAGATTCGACCATCCCATATCCTCCACCATCCTTAGCCTCCTGAAGCTTCTCCTTCAGCGTGATCAACTCTCCGTCTAGCCTGCTCATGCACTCGAGCAGCTCTTTGTTCCTGAACTTGATCTCTATCATCCCTTCTGGCTCAAGAACATTGCCTTTAGCCGTCCGATCAGCATACATCTCAATATGGTCAGAGTTAATCTGACTATCTACAACCACCCACGCTCCACCTCGAAGCTCCCCCATCATCGGTATATAAACAAAAACAGGCTGTTTGTAAGTCCGCAGATTTTCAACAATATTAGAACCCGCCTGCAAGATTCCTTCAAACAGATCCCTCTGCCCACCGGAAAATCCCCTCCAGTTGGCCAGAATGAAAAGCGGGAGCTCCTCTTGATTGAAATCCAGTATAGCTTGAGCTGTTTTCGTAGCAGAGTCAGGAAACCATACTTGCCCAGCTTGGGGAACAACCCTCTCATGAGAATCGAGCTGCCCAGGGTCAGCTGGAATCACTTGCATTACAGTTTGTGTCTCTACTGCCACTATCCCTACAGGGATTCCTCCCAGCTTTGCCCTGCCCGTTACTACTGTTCTAGCCCAGCCTTCGAGTGTCTCGACAAAGCTATCCTTGTCGAAAATACCCCCCACCCATTTTCCTCTGCCATTCAATGCACCAGCAATGGCAGCACGAGGATCGCATGAATTTTCAGGGAAGTACTCCACGTGTCTCTCTGGAGGGTCCAGAGGGTTATTCAAGATGGGGAGTGGGCCACCCCTATAAGGAGGTATGCAGCTCAGCCATTTCAAGATGGCATTTACGCCTTCGAGATCATCAGAGACTGTAAGATGCACCACACCATTTGTTGCCATGACTTTAGGGCCACCGAGTTGCATGTGTGAGCTGTAAACCTCACGACCCAGAAGTTTGTTAAGTGCCGAGAAACCGGTCAGAATGATTGGCTGGTCGAGCCTCTGTATGCAGCGCATCCCCAGGCGAGCGAGGTAAGCACCAATACCAACAGTTCTTCCGGTGACATAAGTTAAAGTGAAGGTTTCGCGATATGCCCTCGAGTATGCACTTGCGATTGCTCCGCTACCCGATAAATTCTCGACTCCCAGACCATCTTCTTTCCCTACAATGGCATCTATGACCCACCTGGTTGAGCCAGTCTTTTCCAGCTTCACCTCATGTGCTATAACGGACGAACCAATCCGGCTATAATCCTCTGGAGTAAGGTACACATACTGAAACCCACGATCCGGAGAAGTTTCATCCGACCACCCAACTTTGAAGCAGGATTTGACTTCCTCAGCCGCGCCAATACGAGCGCCAGAATTTGCGGCCAAGTAAATCAGCGGCAGTTTCTTGGAGCAAGCAAGGTCGGTAACTGCAGCGAAAAATGAATCCTCTTTTGGGCCGAAGGATCCAGCTTTGAAGGTCACGTCATTGGCCACGAGGATGATAGTCCTTCCAGAAGGAAATTCAGGGGTAGACATTTCCATGCTCCATGCCACCATCCCAACATCGTTAAGCCCAGGCGGGCGCTGAGTGGAAACTAGAGGAGTGCCCCAGAGACCCTTTTTGTCAGAAAATACAAGCTCGCTTGCTTTGAGAAGACTCCCTTTAGCCTTTGGCACTGCATATCCAGGGAACTGAGATGACCATATTTGTTCAAGAGCTGTCTCAAATGCCTGAAGACAAACGGGTATGTATGTATGTATGAGCATTCATCACTGTTGTACAGGTAAAGGTAGAAGTGACAAACATCAATCCAAACCTACCCATTTAAACGCCATCTAACGGAAACTCATTTGACCAGTATACATTGAGTTGGTGGGCAAATGGGTAGGGTTAATGGGTTTCTGAAAAACTTTCGTGGTTTTACAAACTGGTCCAGATTTTAAATGTAGTTTTCATCACGCCAGTCCAAATAACAGAGAGTTATACACAACAAAATTTCAACAAATTCCAAAGAAGGCAAACAACCCCATTAAGCCCAACACGTAAACCCACCAACCCATTTAACCCAACTGCGAACCCACCAATGCAACTCACTCGAAATCTCTACGAGAAGTGATATGATAAGAAATTTGACTAACCAGTGGGAAGTCATAGCAGTAAGTGGTATTGCTTCTTCTTGCCACTAGACGCTTTCTGTCAAGAGCATCCAATGGCTGGTAATATCCACTCACAGGTAATCCATGGAGGCGACCCTGTTGTGCAGAGACTGAATGGTATACAACTTTGTGCTTGGAGGTATCTTCTAGTTCCCTGTAAATCTGTATGTAGTACCATTCACTGTTAGTTGCTACTCAAGAAAAAATATGTTCATATTACTTCCCAAGGAAGCAAAACACACTAGTCACTAGGAAGGAAGATAATATCGAATTTTCCTACCTCGCCATTCAACAGCTCTCACATGCATGCTAAGACAAAGACAGAATCATTGAATCTATGTCTTATCAAAATAAACAAGCTGATGCTGTAGCTATATCCCTCCAGAAAGGTTCGAATTAGTTAAATTAATCTAAAGAGGTTAAAATTACATTGGCAAAGGGTTTTGGTCTATAGTAATGGAGTGGTAGGAGTTCCTCACATTCTGATATTTCAAACTGGCATTACTAAATCGCTTTCACAAGTATTATCAAGGTACTAGGAGTTTGTTTGGTCAAAAACATATTCTTAAACTTATCCCGACAATAATCATTTCCTAGAGCTCACTCATTTCTTTGTTACTAAACAAGTTATATACCATCCCATCACTTACTTTTTTATTACTAAGATCCCATCAACTCAACGTTTCTAAACCCAACAATACTTTTTTCTTTCTACTCAAATTTAAAGAGTCACTTATTGTTAGCAAAGAGTCCAAATAAATAAAACCTCAGTGCCTATTAAATGTAAAAAAAAGAGAGGTACGTGATAACTCGATGATCCTAAGTTATGAACACTTACATGAACAGTACATGTATGGCCAGTCACATTGGTAACAAGGACCCTCCAAGCACCATTTGCTTCTCCATATGCTCCAATCCAAAGCTTCACTTCCCACTCACAAACACCTAACCTGTGCATTCTCACACCAGCAAGTCCATGGATTTGCCTTGCTAATTCTTCCAATACCATCTCGACAACAGCTTCTTCTTGTCCAGCACTATCATCCACTCTTCTGCAAAAGAAATTTCACATTTTCAGGAATCCATCTGGATTCCTTTTATAAATAAGGTTAAATGGGAGTGCAGGGACTCACTTAGGATAAGGCAGAAGATCTTCTATATTTTGCTCGCGTAAGATACAGAGGTACATGTGAGCATGCTCAGATTTAATGGTAGCATTATGCACATTAAGCTCCAATTCTTCCATTGCAGCCACTAAAGACCCCAAAATGCTTCTTGAAGTAAAAGACAAGGCTGTTTGGGTGCGGACTGCCTCCATCCCCAATCCCTGATGAGCAGTAAACCCATCTGTGGAACTTGGTTGCCTTACAAGTGATCTAAGAAACATCCTCTTGATAGGCCCTGGCTTGTCAATGACTGTGTATAAATGCCATTGTCTGTCCCTTGATGGGGTATATTGTATGTTCTCGTAGCCTTTGAGCTTGTCCTGAATCAACACAGAAAAAGAAGATTTCTTTCTTCAGATTTTAAAAACAAAAAAACACTACTGAAATAATATAAGGAACCCAAAGAGGATATAAGAAAAAAGAAGGAAAGAAAACAGACCAGCTCAAGGTAGATTGAAAGTGGAGGTTCTAGGTGTCTCAATAAAGGTTCTTCGGCAAAATACTGCTTTTCAGTTGACCAGTGAAAGGAGTGCCTCATAGGTGGTCGCCCTTCATCCCTCTGTATGATGCAACTGATAACTCCAACACCTGCAGACCGCAAACTTGTTCCTACTTCTCCCTCTTTAAGTATCTTGGCTAACTTTTTGATCCGCTCTTGAGCCTGGTCTTCATCACCACTTTTTTAGACCATTGAGAAAGAGACAGGAAAATATGTTAGCATCTATTTTAGAATTTATAACCATTGAGCAAGACAACTTCATCGACTTAAAATCCCGCTAGATGCAGTCAGGACAGTTTGTTATGGCTAGAAAAGAAGTAACTAGAAGGAAAGCTGACCTGTAACCTAAACGAACACAATTCTGGCAATCTAACTCCATAGAACCATATTATTCATTCTAACTCACAAATTGCTAGAAGCAAAAAAGCCACCCCACTATCTAAAATCTCATTTCTATCTTTGCTCTTTTGAAATAAGAATCTATTCTTAGAATTGTATCCATAATAATTGTCATTTCGTAAGACACTGATTTTTTTTATTATTAACAAACTACCTACCATCCTACCAGTTACTTTTTTATCACTGATAAATATCTAATATATCATCACCCTAGCTTTTTCTAAAACCCAACCAGACTTTTTTTCTCTTCACTTCTACTAAACAACTAACACACCCAAAATGTGGCAGTTTCATTGCAACCTGAAACCGGATAGAGAGAATAGCCCTGCGTACCTATCCTGAAGTAGACTCATCTGATTGTTTATTCCTACCAGCCCAATGTGCATCATATTGCCAAAGCCAGCAGCTGATTCACCATATTCATTTGAAGCTGCTCCACCAGGGTTCTTCGTAGTTCTTTCCCTTAATGCAGCAGTTACAGTCGCAGACAAAAGTTGAAGAGATTTTATGATAACCATGGCTCCCCATTTCCGGTCAGAATGTTTCTCGATGACTAGTTTATCAAGTTGCACTTGGTCTTCAGAGCCATCTTTCCTCTCAATATGTTCTTCCACGAATTCCCATGATGCAATGAGGCCAGATCTATCCCACTGCATTCTGACACTTGACTTAACAAGATAAGGCTGATACACCAGGAACAAAAAAAAGTTTATTACCTTCAAAATAGAGATCATCCATAAGAAGTAAAGGAGAAGAACATTGTATGAGATTCTGGGAAAATATATTATAATACCTGGTAGAGCCTACGAACATAGGTTTCCACAACCCGCCTTTGAAGTGTATGATCACTGTGATCAAACAGGCCAACAAGTGCATCTTCAACAGCTAAAGGTGCACTTACAAGATCCTCCATTCGTTCATTAATGGCAGATTTTCTCTTTGGAGTGTCCATGTTTTCGCCATCTTCAGTAAACATCTCCAACTCAGATAGGGTTCTAGCAATAGTAGAACGAAGCTCGCTGAGTTTGGTTTGTTCCAAGAGTTGACTTGCCTTCAAGGCTAACTGCATCCACAAATTTGGAATATTAAAATCTGCATATTTCAACATCAATTATTAGTGAATACCACGATTTGGAATCACATTGATATGACCCTGAAAGAATCTATGAGTTTGTTCTGGCATAAAATATACACAACTTAATAAAGCTAACGTTACGGTAAAGCAGACAAACTTCTTCAATCTCACTTTCGAAATAACTGTTCACCCGAATCACACTGATTATTAAAATCTAAAAGCCACCTTGCTGATAAAATATCATGTATAACTCAGTTCGTTTCAAATAGTAACTTATTCTTAAGATATACTAATAATAGCCATACCCAAAATGTCCACTCATTTTTATTATTATTAACAAACAATTTACCACTTTGTCAATTTCGTTTTCATTTTTTAAGAAATAAATTATTTTCCATCAACTCTAGTTTTTCATATATCTTATAATCTTACACTATATTTTCTACGTTCTACTTGTACTGTACAAAAAGTCACGTTTGGCTATATAAAACCCAGAACAAAGTCAAATGTTAAAATTCATGCTTGCAAAACCAACCTCAGAGTAACTTGTATGGTTCAGTTGAGAGAACCGGATCAGTTTGTCCCTATATGCAGCAGGGTTAGGATAAACCAGTTGCTCCATAAGCCTTAGTATCAGTTTGTTCTTACTCTTCACACCCTGTGAAAAAGAGCTAAACGTGTATAGGCTTACCTCAAACGGATTCCCAAAAAAATATATAAAGTAAGAAAAAAGTCATTTTACATAACATTGCCATAAATTTCTTACCTGGTGGGACAATACAATATCCACAATCTTCAAAAGATCTTTCTTATATTGGAGTCGAAGGCGCTCAATCACATCAGCCTGAAACATATAATATATCAAAATATATAAACAAAGAATCAGCACCAACTAAGAAGTTGCATCTGACAACGTTCCACAAATGGAACCAAAAGAAGTTATCATTTACGGAATGGAAGGCGTTTGTGATTAGCAATCTAAAATTAACACATTAGATGAATCATAGTGAGAACATCCCGTTTATGGGAAGAACTTATTACCTGGATGTTATCACTAAATAATTCTTCAACAGACAAATATTCTTCGAAAAGTGTTTGAACAATAAGACGGGCATGACTTTCTCTGCCACCTTCATAGGACTTGACAAGACTCATCAAAGGTTCCACTATCCTTTCCTGTGCTCCTTGCTCCTTTTCAGGACAAGATGACAAATGGGCCTGCAGAAGAATAGAGACCATCCCCACTATATGAGACTTCAAAAAAGGTAAGCTAAACATGGTTACTAAGCAGAAAATTGAAAAGTTCAACTTACTTCAAGAACACTCCTCAGTGGTTTTGCTGGAAAATCTACAGTCTGGGACCTAGATATCTCTTCAAACTCCTTATATCTAGATTCCAACTGGAAAAAAGGGCAAATGGCAATGAGTACACTCCATATGAGCAAGAAACACAATTAATCCATGGTCAAGCATGCATTTTCACCTCAATTCTAAGCCCCTTAGGTAATCGATTTGCCAGAACAGCAAAGCATTCTTGCCATTGAAGAAAAGGTAATTCAGGACTATCAAGTGAATTGAGCAATTTCTGCACTACCTGTAGAAGTGAAACAATGCAAAGTAAGATGTCAATAAATTTTTGTAGAACCACTGTTTGTTAAACACCAATGTTTATCACCAAAACAAAATTGGAAACAATCAATTACTTAAAAGGTTTAGATCTCTGAAAAGTATATTGTATTTGCCAGTAGGAAGTACTTACATCATCAATATTATGATCATATCCAGCAAGAATCATGCGAGCAGCATTTACGCTAGCAGCGCACCTCTGATGAACTTTGCCAGAAATTGCAGTAGGAGGTCCCAATATAGGGAAGCTCCCATGAAAAGGCTCAGCCTTTCGGACTGCTGACGGATCATCAAGATCGAGACTTGCTATAAGCTCGCCAGCCTACAAGGAAAATTGGTTATACCTATAAGCAGAAGGAAAATTGAGGTTTTGGAACATTTGTACTGCAACTAATAAAATACCTATAAGCAGAATGGGCATGATTGGTTATACCTGCATTGCTTGACCTTCGGACATCTTAAAGTGAACAAGTCCAGAAGCAGGTGACAGAAGAGGCATACACATCTTCATAACTTCGACCTCTGCATATGGACTATCGGCATCAACATGACTACCATCTGAAACCAAATATCTCATCAGCTTGCATGGAGTCTCTGCAATTAATTTTGAAGGATCATGATCATTCTGCAATAAGCAAGTTCTCCCATCAATGAGCAGGCGAGTTCCAGCAGCCTCTTCTTCAGCATATATCACATGACTGTTCCCATCCAGCTGTAATCACATATAAACCATTATGATTAATATTCAGTTTATACATCATTACTAACAGCGATAAAAACTAAACTGTGAAAGAGACCAAGTAACTAAGAGTGAGAACTTGCCTGCATCAATAACCCTCCATCACGTAGAGTATGAATCTCTGCTTCAATCTCTGAACCATTCATCCTCAATCTGTAACTTCCTGGGCCCCCTCTAACCATGTCAATCTACAAATAGAGTTAAAGAATAGTTAATTAGTTGAAGGACCCAAATAATCTAGACAGGCCTTGCTTATGCATGTGAAGTACCGTGTATTTGCTTCCTTCAATGTTCAATGACACTTGAGAGTTCACAAGTGATATGTGCTGCAAACAAGCCAATGTTAGGCTCAATTCAAATCATCTGAAGCTGAGAGTAAATCTAACAGGTGGTTCTTATTATACCTTGGGAGGAATTTGCCCCTTTTCAAGATAACCAACATAATCTGAAACCATAGCTGCACTGCTAGCGGATGCTTTCTGAAGCAAAGTTAATTAAAATAAGCAGTGTCCTTCGCAATATACTTACATCTTTGGAAAGTAATGAATACCAGACTGCTTACATATAGAGCACCCCCGACAACAGATAGATACCAAGGGGGCCTTTCAGCCCTAACCCGCATCGCAATTCTACTGTCCAACCAACCGGTATGAATTTTGTTGTCTCTGTAATCTGAAGCCTGCATAACATTTTAACCAGAAAATAAAGCTTAAAAAAACATATAGAAAATTAATTTTAGAATGTGGTTATTGGCATGGTCTTTACATGTAGAAGATCGACAGTGTAATCAACGTTGGTGCGAATTTCTCCCCTAATTTGGATTTCTTTCAGACCTAGTACCATGTTTGCAATAGCCAGAGCTCTGGACTCCCCGAATGCAAAAACATGTCCTAGAGATATCATGGACAAAAATAAACAGCACAAGATTAGACAGTGGATGAAATTCGTTAATCTGCAAGTAAATATCATTATAAAGGGGATAACTTCAAGGTCCGATATAAGGCAGGATCTTTCCCAGCCGGGGTGGGGGGGGGGGGGGGGGGGGGGGGGGGGGGGGGGGGGGGGGGGGGGGGGGGGGGGGGGGGGGGGGGCATTGTGCTATAAACCAAAATATTAACGATTGACTTGAAACATACCAATATACATAGAGCATTTCATGTTAAATATGCAACAGCAAAAGTATGAAATATTGCTTTATGTGAAATTGATTTTATTAAATTCATAAATAAAGTTATAATTGGTACTTACCAAATTGTGAATCAGAAAATTCATGAATGCCTCCTCCTGACTGCAGCACATTTTTTTAAGCAAATAAGTTAGCAAAATCAAGATTCTCGCGCGCATCAGAAGAAACCTTTCCACCAGAAGAATCTGTGTTGTGAGAAAATTCCACTACCTTAACAGAGAAGTAAGCCCATACATTTGGCTTGCTTTTAAAACTAAGCTCCTGTAAAGGGTTACAACAATCAGTGTCTCTCCTTGATAAATAAAGAATTACAACATGGAAAACTAATAATGAGTCATATCCAGGATATGTACCTGTACTTTCCCACCAGTAGGCTTAAAACCGTCATCTGGATCCTCACTTGTAACTCGTACTGCTACACAATGACCTTTGGGCCTGGTAGACTCTGCCTTATCAAAGTCAAATGGTGTGGCAACAGCTGAAATTTTTTTCCAAGCATCATAACCTCCAGCATTTTCCACCCCATAAAAACGCCTGATCTCTAACAAAACAAAAACAACAAATTAACTCAAATTATTTTTGTGAAGCATGTTTCATGACTAAGGACCATGGTATACTCAAATGGAAGGGTTACTGACAATGCTTACCAGGTATTTGCCATAGAGGAATGCCCATTCCAACGACAACCTGAGCAGCGGGCAAATTTATCTCACCAATCCACTCGGTAACAGGGTGCTCCACCTTTAATTCAAGTAGTTCATAGCATCAGAAAATGTTGAAATTAGATCATGAAGTCATTTCAGTCTCAGGTAACTTCAACAACAGTTAAGATAATATGGTAAGAGAAGACAGTTCGCTATGCATAACACAAAAGAAAAAAAGAAAAGGCAAAAAGGAGGAAGAAGCCAAGGCAAACAGTTGGTTAGCACAAAAATATTTCAGTGGTCTTTGCAGAGTTCAACTCTGCATAAGCATAACTCACTGACAGTTGATGGTTGAACCCACAAAATCAGCTTGCCAAAGAAAATGTGACAATTTACAGGAATCAATAGTCGATAGGACCACCATAAAGTTGATAAGGGGTCGGTGGGTAACTAGGGATGCTCTCGGTGATTCTTAGAAAACATGGTATCTGAAAATTCAGCGGTTCCCCTCCTGAATCCTGTACGAAAACCATCAATTTCAGCCCCATATATTTCCAGAATACCTGCATGTATTCGAGAAATCGTTGGGTTTACCCAAAGACTTCAACAATACACCTAACTGAGTCAGGTCCACTATTACAACCCCCTACAAACCAAAACTGTATTCCGACATTATTTACATTCTTACAATACATGGCTACCAACCGCTCCTAAGGAAACTGTTACACACCTGTAGCCGAGGGTTGAGTTCCAAAAAGTAATACTCTCCAGTATCCATGCTGTATAAATACTCGACTGTAGCTGCACCAACATAATTGACACTTTTTGCCAATCTTCTTGCTGCCTGCTCTAACTTCTTGACTGTCACCAATGGTGCGATAGTGATGGGGCCTTCCTCGATAATCTATTCCAAACACCAAAGTAAGTTAGATGTTGCATTTAGGTGTTGGTCAAATACAAATTTAAACAGTAAAAACTATAAGAAGAAGTCGATGAAAAAAATAATAATATGAATACCATTGCCAAAATAGATCTAAGTTTATCAATGCTCACCTTCTGATGCCTTCTTTGAACGCTGCAGTCACGACTATGTAAAGCTGCTACGTTACCGTATTGATCACATAGCAACTGGACCTCTAAATGCCGGCTCTAACAACAAGAAGTATAAGGATAATCAGAAAAGAGATAGATAGTGGAATGACATCAACAAGATCTCTTACAACTTAGATGAGAAGTTCTATACACAAACAAACCTGGGAAGCAACTTTCATTATAAAAATGGGTGACCCAGGAACTTCACCCTGAACTTGCTTGAACAACGCCCTAACTTCATCATCATTGTGGACCTACAATTCAAAGTAACTTATTATAGTAAGTCATCAAAATTGAAGCCTGTATGCACAAGCTACAAAAATTGCATCAGCAGCAAAGCCCTAATGAAACAATCTGTGGATTGCAAGCATGCAATCTACCTTCCTTATCCCTTTACCACCGCCACCCCAAGATGCCTTAATCATTGCAGGGTAACCAACAACTTGACAACTAGATATGGCTTCCTCTGTTGTGTATACACAAGCTTGCCTGTAGATTTCGTCCGGGATGGTAAACAGGCTACTGCATTCTTGAGACATTTTCACCTGGAAGGTGTAAAAGAGAACTCACTCAATTTCAAAGAAAAATGAACTATAGAAAACATATTTTTGTTTCTTGATTTCCCCCTCTTTGAGAAGAATGAGCATTACATGGGAGCCACTCCATGGAAGGGTAGGAACATCAGCTGCTTGAGCAATCAAGGAAGACCCAATCTTATCTCCTAAAGCTGACATGGAAGGACCTGGGGGCCCAAGAAATACAATCCCTTTGGCATCTAGAGCATCTGGCAGCTCAGGGTTCTCAGACGCATGACCCCATCCAGGCCAAACAGCATCAACCCGTGTTATCTCTGCCATCTAGAAAACATGAATATACATTAAGCAGAGACAACTTGAAGTGAACAAGCTAGAATAGGTTATGAACCTCATATGTTACCATTTTATCTAAAATGAATTTCTAGAAGGCCTAAAGGAAAAGCTGCTAGATAGCTATCTACAGAAATTCTCAAAACAGCATTAGATCAACTAGTTGCATTGATCCTGATTTATACACTTTACAGAACCAACATTGGCAATCATACCTTTATTTCTAAGACAATTTACCCTAGTATTAGCAAAGAAAGGTGCCAGTTCTACACATAAGTACCCAATCAAATCGGTTCCAAACCTAACTTATTTCACAACTGTTAACAACGAAAAGAAAAGAAAATAATAATAAAAAAAGAGTAGGTTCATAATATGCACCTCGACAATAAGCTGCACATTGGCATAGTTGTTATTGTTTGTCCCACCAGGAACTTCAACAAACTGATCAGCCATTCTAATATGCTCGGCATTGATTCTCATGTCTTCCGGAGTAGCCATGGCGACCAACAAGATGGCCTTTTCCGTGCCAAACGTCTCATACGCCCAAGCTCTAACACTGCGTATAAATTTGACAGCAGCCATGCCATTGTTGGCTAGCAAAATGCTATGGATTGGTTTCTTCCCTCCAAGAGCACGGCAAAATTCATCCACTTCAGGAACCGCAGGACTCCTCATTGTTCCATTCAAGTAACCATTCGTACGCCCCACTACCATTGTGGAAAATTCTCTACTGCCCTTGGAAAATGTTTGGATAGACAGGGACTCAAAGCCCAGTCCTAGTTCAAGTGCACCCAATCTATATAAAAAGAAAACTCACATTGAAGTCTTCTTGAACAGCACCAATGATAAGTTGAAGCATCGAAATCAAAAGAAAGACAGCAGTTGAAGTAATCAACAAACTTTATTTCTTACATTAACTCGAAAAAGATTTAATTTTTCCAACTTGTGATCTGACTGACATTCATAAGAAACCCCCTGACATTACTATCAGAATTTAGGGCCAGACATATCAGAATTTAGGCATGATTCCTCGGAGAAATTGAAGAACTTAGAGTTGCCTGCATCCAGACACTGACAGGCTTGATGAAGGGAATCAAAGATGCAGGAAGGATCATCAGAATGCAAAACTAGATTCCCACATCCCAAACACCCAAAAGAGGAGACACATAACAGTTCAACGAAGCATCAAGCAGCTACAAGCACGGCGAATTATGGAAAGAACCGAAATTCAGGAATGAAAAGAGGGAATCTACCTGGAGATGAGAAGGCTGGAAGAACCCTTTTAGGGATCAACGAGGGGACCTGACGATGCTGAGAAAGTGGGAGACAATGGGAAAGCCGGATGAACCAAGAAAGTCCGATTGAGGGGGGTGAAGAATGTATGCAGTATGTACATCACATTTGCAAACAATATCGTCTGAGGAGGAAAGAGTGAGCATTTAAGTTTGTGCAAGAATTGAAGGAAGGAGGGAAGAGGGTAGGTTGGAGGTAGATAGGTGGGTTTTCATTAACGACCCCTTTTCAATGACACAGAAAATTCCCAAAGAACGGTTCAGCTCAGCTGTACTCTCTCTCTCTCTCTAGCACGTGGTACCTGCCACTCTTTCTCAACCCTCTCTCTCTCTCTCTAGGTTCTACCGCTCTCTCTGAGTAATGGGTTGAAGGATGAATTGGCTGGGTGGCAGTTTCGCGACTGCACACTTCGATTCTCATGGTACCTACCTCCCTCTGGTGGTAGACGGGGAAGTTGCAACTGTTTTCAATCCAAATCAATCAGAAATTTACAAACACTTGTTGCTCTTCAATTGTGTGTTCTCCTCTGTCTTTGTGTCGTTTTGGGGGCGAAAAGGAAAAAGGACAAAGATGCAAACTTTTCTTATGGAGAATATATGAATCTCACAGATTTTTTTTTAAGGTTTTGTTGTTATTTTGGGACTGGTGGTGTTTGTCCACCAACCTATCCTAATTCTTCTCTTCCTCCTTTAGTTTTTCCTATTTTAGTGTTTGATTTTAGAGTACACGAACACGACTTGAATTACAGGCTTACTAATATAAAATGTACAACCACATTAGTAATGTCCTTTCTTTTTGGTGCACACATGACACATAGCTTGGATTTCGCATCCTTTTTCTTTTAATTTTTTGTTGCATTGTATTTTGTGATTGTTAGCGAATTTGGAAAGAAATAATACTTGTGACTTTAAGATTTTGAAATTATGTGCCGTTTCAATCTAATATGGGAAAATAGAGTGATAGTTTCAAAGTGACTGAAATGAAGGTCCAAAATGATGGGCAAGACGGTCAAAATCGTGATTTTACATAAAATAAAAAAATTAAGATAAAATCATAATTGTAGATTAAAATAGTAAGGTTTAAAAGTTTGTGTAGACACTAACATTTAAACACCCGATAGCATAAATAATGCATATCCTAGGTAATATCCAAACACATAACACTTGCCATAGTTGATAATTAAGCGTGAACTCATCAAAATGGTAGAAATTAATATTTGCATTTAAGTTTTCAATATCATCCTCCTAGCTATCAGCCTCATGATCGTCGTCGTTCAATTATTTGCACATAATCCTTATTAAGTTGCTTGGGCAACGATATCTTAAATCTCATGATCATTTGAAGTATTTTCAAGAATCACCATACTTCCTCTATCTCCATCATCATAGGGTAACTCATTGGTTAATACATTCCTTTCTTCAACGAGCACTTGATCATCCTTTTTTGATTGACCACTACATCTTAAATGGGTCGTCCATTAATAGAATTGATATCTACAAAGATAAGTTCAACCTTTCTACATTTCACTACATCGAATTCAAGTTATATATCACATACACAAAATCTTTTATCTTCCTTTCGAACAAGTAGTTTCAGTCACGATGATGGTGGAGTTGAGAGGGTGAAGGAGATGGTTGAGCTTTCTGGTCTACGATGATGAAAAGTGGACGCATCGAGCTGGTGTTAGATGATGGTGGGGATGGTGGTTGGTAGAGACAAGAAGAAACAAGGATAAGCTTGGTGATTGGTGTTGGTAGCCAGTTATGGTGGAGGAGATTGTGTAGATGTAGAGTTGGAGGTAATTCAGAGAGAAAGAGAATTGCAGTTGTAATAGTGGATGAGCAGAATAAGAGAGGAAATATGGATTAGGTTTCTTACTGATTTTGGGCATGGAATACTCCCGTCGACCTAGTTGGTGGGCAAAACCTGACCAAAATGATACGAAATTTGATTCATTTAACACGAAACTTAAAATAATATAAGATCGTGAAAACCACTAAGAAGTGTTGTGGAAATAAGCTGACACAAGCATGATTGGTCGGCTGACACACGTATCAGTCTAGTCCAACTCCAGAAGAGACATATACCGGTAGATGGCAGGACATTAGACCATAATGAGTGAAGAAATTCTTGTTAATTCCTTCGATCATCTATATATATCGCATATCCCTCTGGTACGCATATAAGGAAACTCTTTGGGAGTCAGCCTATACAATGCCTCTCTTTACTGTTTTCCACTTTAGTTTATTGCTTGTTCATTTTTGCATCTTTTTCCTTTACAAAACTGGAGGCACCTCAATCTCAATTTGATTTTCTAACAAAGAACAAAATCATCACTATCTGAGTAGTGAGATTTGAAAGCCAATGAAGAAATACAATCCTAGTTACCTATGAGATAACAGATCAAATTTTGACATCATTTTCGAGTTTTTCACTTCTTTATTGGAAGTGAGTGAGGATTTGGTTCTTGGTTCTTTTGTTTTCTTAGTGTTTTTTTTTTTTTTTGGGGTTTGTGTCTATTAGAGTCTTTGTGTTTGTTTTGTTCGAGTCCCTTTTGATTTTCCTCGTTTATGTTTGTTTTCTGTCTAGTTTAGATTTCTGCTTTTGAGTTTGTAGACAGAGTCGGAGTCCAAAAGCAGGAGCAACCAAAATTGGCGCCCCATCTACCATTTTTCACCTAAAATTGGCGATCTGGGTAAACTCTCTTTTGGAAACTCTTATTTCTGGGTAGTTTTTCTTGTGAGGTCATTTGGGCCACCAATCTAGCAAAAATAAGGATCAAATTGCAACATCTAAGACTTCAAGAGTCTTGAAAACACTAGTTTTGCTTCTTCAGAACTAGTGTATTTATTCATTCTCAAGGAGAAATACCCAAGAGCAGCCCTAGTATCTCCCCATAGACCAGGAAACCGGATCGTACCGGCCAGTTCAACCGGAAATTGGACCAAAAGCGGTACGGTGGGCTGATTGAGCTGATTTTACCGTGCTGGCCGGTTTTTTCGGTTTGATCGGTGAACTGGTTGAACCGGCCGGTACGATCCGGTTTCCTGGTCTATGATTCAGCTTCATTTCTCCGTATTCTCGTCCAATATGTGGAAAATAATTAAAAAAGAATATTATTTTGCTATTTTTCTATGTTGAAAATGGGTCACCGTGGTTGTATAATGCTCTATTTGGTTCTTTTTTTGATGGATTATATTTTTTATACTATCGCATTTCATTTCTCTATCAAATAGTGAAAAACGGTATTTACCGTTACAAAACGGTTGAACCACGGTCGTACCACAAAATACCATACCAGAAAGGAATCCGGTATGATGTCCGGTACGGTTTCCTTTACCATGGTATCTCCTAGTATGGCCTCCTTAAAAATTTCACAAAATCCAGGGCACTAAAATAGAATACACAAGCACAGGTAACGACGAGGTGAAATCTGGAATTGTGAAACCGTACTTGAGGTTATACTGGAAAAGTTAATGATAGAATTCGTTTCTAAAATTGTGGTTCAATCGTTTCATACTAACAAAACCGCCATTTATTTTGAGTTCGATATTCGGTATTTCCATCAAACTTGATAATAAGATACGCTTTCTAATACAATTGAACTCGTCAATCTACTCCAATCAAGAAATGGGTTTTTAATTTTTTATGGAAGACTAATGACTTGAGTAAAAGCCCAACAAATTAATGAGCAACACCACTCAAATAAATCATTGTGTTGGGACTTGGGAGTAGCTGCATGATGAAAGTGACGGAATTAATTCGGCCCTCTTTGACAGCTCACTCCGAATAATTACAAACGAATGGGTGTGAGCTGGCTGGATTTATTATATAGCAAGAGGAGGAGGGCAATTGTATTAGGATAGGCCCTTTTCTTTCTGTGTTCGGTTTCATTACGTCGGGCTATTATTTTTTTAAAGAGTCTAGTTATTCATATTTAATGGATTGATTTAAAAAATAGAGGTTTTGATAAAATTTAAATTAAAAAAAAAAAAAACAGGAATAGGATTTGCATCCTGGCATAGCTAAATCCGAGTCATTAATTTAGAATAGACTCAGAAGAGTCCAGATTTAAGAGTTATGAATTAAAGACCTTTTATTTTGTTTAGTTTTTTAAATCGGCTCTTATTTTTTTTGTTCTAGCTTATATTTTAATTTTTTTGCATATATGGAACGAGCTCGTTGTGATCTACAAAATGAGATTTATTTTCAATATATTTCGAGAAAAAAATTCATACCTCTCGTACCACTCGTTGCCATCTCCATATCATATGGTATCACCTTCTTTTTTAAGTCGATTTAAAAAAAAAATTTGCACAGAAGGAACGAGTTCAAAAAATACAGGTTCGGAAAATACCACCTCATATCATCCTGGTATATGGGTGGTATCTTGCGGTACACAATTTTGAAAGTTGTAAATGACAGTTAATAAATTCCTATCATCATGTATTCAATCATTCTACAGTCTCTGGTATGCTCCTCGACCATGATACACTTTCATATCACGTGGTATGCTCTTATGTAATACCAAACAATACCCCCATGGTATAGACTAGTACTAAATGTCTCAATTTTTCTTATTCTAAAAATCTATCAAAGTGGATATTATTTTGAAGAGCACAATTATTTTTATTTATCTATGAAAAAATTAAATTCTGACTTAAAATGAAAGAGATATGTCCGTTAAAATTGAAAGGGGAAAGGGTTACAAGACTTCCATAAATGATGATGTGGTACTTATGCGCCAGGTTATGCATTGTTATTGACCATAAGGTTATGGAGGATATCCACTTTCTTCAAAAACTCTAGATTTATGATGGATTTGTTGTCATTATGGATTTAAAACAATCTAATGTTTGCTTAACAGATTTTCTTATGGATTTTACTTTATTAGAAATTTGTTGTAGGATGAATTTTTAACCTTCATCCAAATCTCAGCTCCAACCATAGGATTAGCAAGCTCGTGAGGCCCATAAATTTGGACCCTTATAGTTTGTGGGCCCCATAAATTTTGCTCCAAAAAATAATGAATTTCTGGACAAATCCGTAATAAATTAATTGAATTTGAGTCTCAAATCCTTCACTAAATTTATGAACAAACCACACCGGAATCTGTGTTTTCTTTTTACATTTGAAATCTTATTATCGTGGTTAACTTTTTTTGTTTATCAAAGAAAGGTGCATAGCACTCTTAACTCATAACATTAATGATGTGGGGTCTAGACTTTAGAGAAGCCATAACATCATACATGATCTATTGTTGGATCCAGGGGTCAAAAGAAGACACAACGTGAACTCCAAAGGAATTGAGAAACCCATATGAGCCAAATAGTTTGGCTACAAAAATTACTCTCCCTAACATAAGTGCAGGAATGCATCAAAATAATAAAATTTCTAGATATATCTTAGATTATATTCCACAAGGTCTTCTAATAACAAGTACTAATATAACTAATAAATAAGAACATAGACTGATGAATTGAGGTTTCCTACGTTTAATTGATTTTAGAGATATAGATAAACAAAGCAATAAAGTATATGACAAGGTAAGTATACGATGCACAATTGTTAAGAAATTTCATTTCTAAATGATCATACATCTCAATCACAATAATAATCGACATGGATGCATCTTCTACTATGATACCACAAGCAAAAGTCACTACAACTATCTAATGCGTGTTTTCGCTTCATGCCATTAACTAATCAATCAAACAAGGAAGTAAGTAAGTAAGTAAAGATAACACATTAACTATCAGGGTCTCTATGGACCATAACAATGGTCTATAGCATTGATGATATATGGTATCAAGCATTGAACTCATACAAGTATGGATGGCTGATCATTCCACTCCATACACGTATAAGACAATTGCACATCACATAAGAATAGTTTTCTAACAACTTAATATGATAATATAAACAACACCATATTAGCACATAATAGATGATATAAACATCAAATGATTAAGGCATCAAATAACCGAAGCATTGAATGGTATAAGCATTGATTGACTAAAGCATCTAATGACTTAATGCATCTAATTAGACCGTAGAAAGTAGATGCTTAAACCATCAACATAATTCACATCCTTAACAACGAGTCTGAACTAGCGATACATAATAGAGAAGGATGGTACCACCATCATCGAACTCTCCTTTAACTGCACCTCCCTTATGGATGCTATACTCTGATCTTTAGTCGAGCCAATTGGCTACTTGCTCAAGTTTTTGTAGAGTAAATTTGTGTAATATTTGCAGTGTATAATCATATAGCCTGATTCCTCTATTTAAAGTACATAGTCTATTTAAAGTACATAAGAGAAGGGGTTCTTAAGCTTTTTCCTCCTAAAATTAGGCCAAAAGCTTCCTTGTAAGACTGGGACTCGGATTTTCTGAATGTGGGTAGAAAAGAATATTCTCGGAGATCCCAATGGGCTTGGGCCTACAGCGGCTTCCTTTCGTTTGGCTTTATTAAATGGATGAATTACTCTTTGATCTTCTGATAATTATCCCTTAGATCTTCCTATTTGGTCCAATGATTTATCCAACTCATTCTTGATTGTGTTTGATTTTGAAAAGCACAAAACCATACTAGAAAGGCATAAAGTGATACTAAAGCACAAATGGGTCTATTATAAGCACATTGATCAAATAGTTATGAAATCTATACAAAATTTAGTAAAACGTACTTAATGATGCATCGTTAGAAGGGGAATATAACGTGTTCTAGAGCAAGACGACACCGGACCAAACCGGCATCAATACTACACCAAACCGACTGAATATAACGTGATCCGGTCCTTTGTTAAACCTTTTTTTCTTCTTTTAGATCGCGGTTCTAAAGTTTCGGCATGGTCCGGTTCACTGCACACCCCTATAAGGTTGTGAGCTTTTACTCGTCTATGCGCGCAATTATTTTTCTTGCTGTGAACGAAGTCTCCTCCAAACCCTAGCATTTCCCGATTCCTTCCCCTGCTCACTCCGCAGGATGCCCATTTTAAGAGTCTAAACCTCCCATACATCGAACCAATCACCTCCCCATTTTTCCAGCTGTCAACTAATTAATTAAGCTCTCCTCCTTAAACGCGTTCAGGCATCAATATATTCATTCATTCCTTCGCGCAGCTGTCCAAAAGTGGTGCCGTATTACTCCACCTATTGCAGAAACCGTTAACCATCGAATCATATTCACACCCATCATATATACCAATCACCAGAGCTCAAAAAACTCATCATCAAATCAATGGCGCCCAACTCCTACACCGTGGCATCCAAACCATGCAAGAACAACAACAACGAGGCAATGATCATCAAGAGCAAGAAGATGATAACGAAGAAGAGCAGCGGCGGCCAGCAGCACCATCATCAGCTGGAGAACATGATGATCGCGCTGCGGCCCAAAGTGTACATCATCGACAGCTCCAGCTTCAAGACCCTAGTCCAGGAGCTGACCGGCAACGGTGTGCAGCCTACTAATGCCAACTACTATAGTACATCCGCCGCCGCCGGCGGAGGGATGATGTCTTCTTGTTCCTCCTCCTCTTCCATCCCGTCCCTCGTCACGTCGCCTTCACTAGTGGAGGAGGACTTGTTACTCGCGCCTGCCGCCGCCGCCGCGGCGGCGGTGAATATGGAGGAGATGGGTGAGTTCTGGAACCAGATGTACGCGTGGAGTGTGTCGAATTCCGACGCCATCCTCAACTAATTAGTTCAGTACCGTTACGTTACGTTACGTGCATATTTGTTTGTATTGTATTCATTGGTCTCGAAGGAAAATAAGGTAGCTAGCTAGCGGCGGAGGGGATTGGGTTGGGGTTTTCATTTGTGTTCATTATTGTATTTATTGCTGGCTGGCTGGCGTACATTGTCCAATTAATTTTCACATGACTGCCGATAGAAGAGGAAAAAAGAGAGAGAGAGAGAGACGGTATGTGATGTGAGTGTGTACATTTTGTACAATTTACTTAGGTGAGGAAGATAAGATGGCTTGGCTTTCACAGTGTACAGAGAAAGAAATCTCTCCACATTCTACAAACCAATAAATGATATTTTTCTTCAATTTGTTGCAGGCGAGTGGTTTGTCAAAAAAAAAAAAAGAAAAAAAACTTTCTTGTATTTTTTTTTTGGTAATCACCGGGGCTAGAAGGCGCCCCAACCTTAATCATTAACAACCAACCGGGGTGTCTGGACCCCTACCAAATCAAAGAACAGCCAGTAGTTTAGTGTTGAACTAGCTGCCGTAAAAACGTGCACTCCTGGGGGTAGACTATGACCCAAGGAAGCCAAATAATCTGCTACCATATTCCCCTCTCTGTACACATGCATGACATTTACCTCCCACGCTAGTGTGAGGAGCTGCCGAGCTTCACGAATCAAACCTGCAAGATGATGTCTGTCACCCGCTGCACGGATGAGCTCAAGCACCGCCATCGAGTCTGTCTGCATCACTAGCTTCCGGATACCCAGCTCCCAAGCTATACGAAGGCCATGTACCAAACCTGCAAGCTCCGCCCTTGTAATGGAGCTATCTCCCATGTTGGCGGAGAAAGCCCTGATGAATCTCCCGTCCTCACCCCGCACCACGCCTCCTGCCGCTGCATTCCCTCCCAAAACGGAGCCGTCTGTATTCACGAAAGCCCATCCCGGCGGTGGAGGTTGCCACGCTATGAGTCTCTGAGTGTACTCCCTTCCTTGTCCAAAGAGCTGCGACACCTTGGTTGAGGCCACTTGAATCTGCTGACAGAGGGTATCCACACTGGTACACAACCTATGTGTTTCATCAAGCTGCTGCTCGAATACTCGTTTGTTCCGGTGTTTCCAAAGTGCCCAACACATAACCGCAAATTTTGTGGGATCAATGACAAGACTTCTACCTGTAATATAGTGCAGGGACCACTTCGTTAAGTCCTCCTGGAAGAAGACATCATCGGGCTCGTCCTGCAAAAATTCCGACCAGGCCGCCCTCGAGTAGGAGCAGTCTCGGATAACATGGAGAGTAGACTCCCCTTCAGCTCCGCAAACTGGGCAATTATTGGTCGAGGCGAGGTGCCTCCGCTGTCTCTCGCAGTTTGTTAGCAGCATGCGGTGGGCTACTAGTCAGAAAAATGTCTGAATTCGTTGAGTAGCCGGGATCCTCCAAATAGCTCGCCATACCGGGTGGTTCCCGCCGGGCTGTTCCGCATCATCCGTGATTTCATACGCTGTCTTCAGGGAAAAGCATCCGTTGGGAGTAAACCGCCACACCGGGATGTCCTCTTCTTGCTCCTGCGGGATAGGGTGTAACCTGATTTGCATGACAATATCCTCGGGCAGAAAGTTTTGGATATAGGGGATGTTCCAGTCCCCATTTAGTACCATCTCCGCCACCGACAGTGTGAGAGCCTCTTGCGGGAGGTTAGCTGCCAGTTCAGCTAGAACGGGTCCATCATGTAACCAACACTCCGCCCAAAATCTTACTTGTCTCCCGCAGCGAACATTCCAAATGGTGGCCTCTGGCAGAAGGTGGAGGACTCTAATGACCCCTCGCCATAGATTCGACAGTCGCCCACTTGTTCTCGGCTGCCAACCATCCTCCGTACGTCTCAAGTACTTAGCCCGAACTACTTGTGCCCATAAGCTCTCAGGCTCAGTCTACAGTCTCCAGGCTATCTTCAACATAAAGGCTTCATTCATTCGAGTTGCATTCCTGAGACCGAGCCCACCTTCCTCCTTAGGGCGACAAATCGTCTCCCAATCTACTAGATGAATCTTCCTCCCTGCTTCCGAGCTTCTCTAGATGAAACCACGAATTTTTTTGTCAATGTACTCTCTCACACATGACCGTAGCAACGTCGTTTGCATGATGTAAGCCGGTAGTGAGGCCAAAACTGACTAGGCTAGGGTGATTCTACCTGCAAGCGACGGTGAGGCAACCTTCCATCCTGCAAGGCGGGAGTCTACTTTATCAATCAAATCCTTGAACGTGGCCTTTGATACCCGATCATGGATAACAGGCACACCCAGATATCGGCCAAGGTTCTTCGTTTCAGGGATATCCAGAGCTGCACTAATCTCTGCTCCTCGTGCTGCCAGTACATTCTTTGAGAAGAAGACTCTGGATTTGTATTTCTTTTACCGCTCGCTTAGGAATTTCGGTACATTTTTTAATTCTGTATGGATTTGGTTATATTCACGTGTTTAGGAAAAGTCACCAATAATTAATGAGTGATTCCGTTCATCCCGAGTTTTAAAAACTACATTCAAAGGAGATTTCAGTATATCTTGATCATCAATCAAAATTTTTTATTGATGATCATGGTAAAGGGATTGACAAAAACCGCGGTCCTACAAAAGTTACACCAACTTAGCAGGCATACTTGTTGTACCTAATTAAAAATCAAATTTATATCGTCCATATAAAAAATACATAATTACGGTTAAGTTCCATACTAATCTTCCCAGCTTTGCACCTGGCTTCATCCCTGCAAATCTCCTCACAAGAACATATGTATCAATATAAGTCTTCCTACATGAGTGATTGACACGTGAAAAGTACTATTTCAGACCGTCATATTATAACCTATTTTTCAAAGGTTATTCCACAAATGAACATATGTATCACTAAAAGTCTTCCCACATGAGTGATTGACACATGAAAAGTACTATTTCAGACCGTCATATTATGACCTATTTTTCATGCTTTTAAAAATCATAATATATTGACTTTGTTTTCGTGATTACTCAAAGTGAATTCTAGTAGCTCTAGGCTTGCTTTTATCATTTTGATACACACTTGGTAGTGTTTTGTGTGTTTTCAGAACGTAACAACCTAGTGGACTACTTTGGATCATTGAAGTGACATTAAGATTTAACTACTAGGATCCAGAAGTGTGAAAATAGAGAAGATGAAAACGACGCCTAAAATGGCGACCGAACCACTAAATCGGTGCTCCGAGCATCATTTTGAGAATCGATCAAAAGTTGCTCGCATATTTCAAAGAATATACCTTTCGTAATGGCCAAACTGGAAGAGACGGATGGAGAGCCAAAGACACATCTTTTAACCGTCCTCTATCCCAAAATTCCAAAGAATATATCTTCTCAATGTATGTAACTAATCCTGATATCCAATTGGCTACTCACACTAGTGTTGTTAGGGTAATAACACTTTGAATGTTATCCCCTATCTCCTCCCACATGTGGTATAGTTGTCAACCCGTTTTTGTGTTGATTGGTTCGACTAGCAAGGTTCAACAGGTACATGGCACCAAACATGTTGGAATACCCCCCCCCCCCAATATGAAGCTAAATTTGGTCAAAATCAACGATATATGTACCCACATTTTCTATGTCAAGATAAAATGTCGGAAGATATATGTATCGACACATTTTGTAAATGTTGCAAGGTTCTATGGTCACATTTTCATATGGCAAAATGAAATGTCGAAAGATTAATGTACCGACACTTGTTTGTAAATGTCGCAAGGTTCTATAGTCACATTTTCATATGTCAAAATAAAATGTCGGAAGATATATGTACCAACATTTTCTGTAGATGTCGCAAGTTTCTATAGTCACATTTTCATATGTCAAAATAAATGTCGGATAATGTAGGTACCGGCATTTTTTTTTTGTAGATGTGGCAGTAACTTTAAGCGACAAAATAAAATATGACATTTGGATGCAATTAAGCGTCATATCGTCTTCAAGTATAAACATTGGATCTTTATATCATATGTTGTATTTAAATATCAGAATTTGTCATTTTATTTGTAATATTGTATTTTATTTGAATATGGATATAATTTGCAAAAATTATAAAACGATACCAGAGGTTGTATCAAAAAATTTACTGGTGGGTATTTTATGTTGAAAATGTGCTCATATAATTTCTTAACGCTAAAATCCACCTAATAGTAGAAGGATTTTCCAGTCACAATGTTGGTAAAGTATGATTTCACAAACACGGGTAAATTGTTAGAAAATAACTGTCTTGATATATATTATATATACGCACAATTTAGTTGGTGTTAATGATTTTCCATTAAGTGTACATATTTTGTTAAACCGGCATATAAATGGGATATATCATGATCAGGCCATACTACGTGCTTCATGGGCGTAATAGCTGAAACTGGTCCGACTACCTTGATGTGTGGTGAGTCGTGACTCCTCAACGTAACCATACAATTCTATATTATTTATTTATCCCAAAACCTAACCTGTACATTATAAATGTTTTTTGTTTTTTTTTACACTTTTTTGGCTTTACCAAATTACATATTTTGTTTTTCTTAAAAAGGAATCAAATCATCATATATGCGGAATGATAATTTTGTACTATCAGCCAACATTTATTGTACGTGAAAAGTTACCATATGAAGTTTCGTTTCCTTTGACTAGGAAATAGAAAGAAAAAGTTAACCCCCCATCTCTTTTGGATTTACTTCTGATTTTTAATTAATTATCTGCCCATCTCGTGGTATCTATAAAAAATTTGAATGAATTAGTCCGTCTCACTAGGTAGTCTTCTTCATAATCTCTGTGATATCTCTATATTTTTTTCTCCTATTTCCCATTATTTAACCGCACAGGAAGGAGACGAGAAGGCGGAAGAGCCAGCCAGCAAGGCACAAAAAGGGGTAGAAGAAACTATTCAAATAAAAAAAAGAGAAGAGAAACACGAAGACGGAGGCGATGATGACGCACGCGCCGTGGCCGCTCTAGTTACCTAGCTAGCAAACTCCCTCCGTCGCCGCCGTCAACGATCTCTTTCTCCGGCGCCTCCATAGCTAGGTATCCAATTAACTATCTAACCCTTTTTGTATTCTATGTCCATATATATTTAATTGATCAATTCATCAATAATCGTAAAATTTCTATGTAGCCTATTTTCTTGAAGGCAATGGTTTATTTCGCCATTTTTTTGTTGTTGTTGATTGATTTGATGTTTATTTCGGCATTGATTGATTGAATGAATCCCCGAAGCCGTCGATGATGATAGTCGCTCTTTGCCTTTCTGTTCTTGATGTGCTGCGCTAGGTAGGGACTAGTTGTTGTGAATTCTGATTAATTAAAACCCTAGCACGGTTAAAATCAATCACCTATGTTTTAATTTCTGGATCCGTCACGGCCATCAGAATGCATGATAAATGAACCAGTAACAAAAGTTGTGTGGTTTCCATCGTCGTTTTTTTTTGTTTACTCCATTTGCTGCTAAGATGACAATTTCAATCTGACCAACATTACGAAAACAATCACTTTCGTGTTGTTGGTGGGTCTTCATACCAATCAATATATGCACATATTTATCCTATTTAGACTTGTCCGTGAAGCAAAGTGCTAACGTATTTCGTGCAAACATCCTGTGTCTCGACTAGGGCGAAACATCGTAGTACTGTCAATGACGACGACGACGACAAAAGGCTCTCCCTCTTTGTTTCTGTGGTTGGAGTATTGAGGAGAAAGAAGATGAAAGGGGTGCAGCAGGAGGATGAGTTCCCGGTGCTGTCCACCACCGTGGCGGCGGGTTCTTCTTGTAGCTATCTGGAGGAATGCATTGGATGCGAGAGCTGTCTGGATCTCAACACCCATACTGAACACCATTTGCTTTATCTCTTCCCCAAGCCAACAGTAACTCCTCGGAATTGTGATGTGGATCATAATCATGCTGCGGATAAGGAAGATCATAGGGAAGAGGTAGTAATTGAGGAACAACAAGAAGAAGGAAATGATGATCGGTGTTGCATTGTTGGTGGTGATGATGATGATGACAAGAGCAGTAGTAAGAAGAGTGAGATGAAGGATAAGGAGGAGGAGAAGCAGCAGAAGATGAGGTGGTGGAAGAAGGAGTATCCGCCGCCGATACCGTTGCTGGCGAGGACGGAGAACCTGGCGTCGCACATGCCGTGGGTGCTGAAGAGGCAGTACACGAACGATGGAAGGCTGGTGCTGACGGAGGAGAGAGCGTGGCGGCATCATGAGTACTTTAGGGCTCACAGAAGCCACGGTCGCCTCACCCTCCACCTTGTTCCTTTGGACCCCCATGACGACGACGACGAAGATGATGATTTGGAGCATTTGGGAGATAATGATGATGATGAGGAGGAGGAGGAGGATGATGATGAAGGAGGGTTTCAGAGGGCTAGTGGGAATGCAGTCAAGTGTTTGAACTACAATGGCGTGATGAGGGGAAGCCCGACCAACTGCATTTTTGGTGTCCCTCTTGTTCCAACTTTGAGACCGATTCTGGGTTAGTCAATCCAAGTTTTGTTAAAAATATTTACTGCATATATCTATCTACATATATGAAATAGCTAGCTAAAAGAGGGAAAGGAATTTCTTCATTCTTTTTGGGCAATACTGGGAGAGGGAGTTTATTATACCTCGAGATGGGTTTTGTTTGATGGGAGGGGAGAAGAGAGGGTTGTTGATAGATGGATTGGTTGGTCTTCCTACAGGAATTGATCATTAGGGTTTTGTCTAAGCCAACTGTTGTTTACTGGTGAATTCATCATTATTATTTTTCTCTCTTTCAGTTTTGCTAATCTTTACTTGATGTTTGATGGTGTGTAGTAAGCAAGAATTTGAATTCGTGAGCTTTTAGGGTTTTCTTTCTTATCATTAGCATATCTTTATCTTTGCTATCGTTGGTTTCTCTTTTTCAATTCTTCTATTTTATTTTACAAATCTATTTTATTTCATCTCTAGTTTGCAAACCCTGGAGTAGGAGTTTAAACTGAATGTTGCTTGATTCATAACAACAAAGGAAAAAACTCGTGTGGTTCTCGTTGATGTGTTTTTACTTTCAACTATGAAAACATAACATTTTTTGTCATTTGGCTCGACGACTGATATGGTATTTGGATGGTAAAATGTTTGGGTATGCTTATGGTGACTTATAAGTCACAATGATTTGGACAAAACGGTCGACTGAAAGTGATTGTGGTCAAATGATTACACCAACATGATCATTCTAATGAAAGAATGTGGTTAAACATGGATCGGTCAATCGTGCGTAAGAGACTCATAAGTAAAAAGGTCAACTTTTCCATCAAAGTGGTCGACCATATCAAGAAGAAATCGACCACACGTAAGAGCGCTAGATCCTCAATCTTAACAAACCATCATCTTAGTAGATTAAACTGATTGGTTTTACGGTGGACCTTCTACAAGAACAAAACCCTTGAATTGTACATTCCGATCAACCTCATAGGACCCATTATGTCATGCACCTTCTGAAATCTAACAAACTACCATAGAGATTTTGAAATTCAATCGACAATCATATTAGCAAGAAATCATATATCTTCTTAAAAACTTAATTATTAATAACAAAACACAATACACACACCTCACCCAATCCAAAACCACAACGTTTAATCTCGATCCACAATCATATATAGTTGCTTTATACCAAATTGTCTTACAAGGTTAATAGATCACACCAAAATAAATAAAACGCATAATATAATTCATGGAGTTGTTTGATCTCTCTCCTCTCACTCATCTTGATTATCTCGATTGGTGCTGCTAAAATTTTGTTGCTCAAATTTGTTGGGAATTAGAAATTCTTTTTATTATAACAATTTAATACCTAAACTTTTCAAAATTTACATATTGGTCTATGACTTGGATGTCATTTGGATCCATGGATCGATCCACCAATCCACATGATCCAATCTATTGCCCCTCCAGTTGGGTACATGTATCTTCCACTAAAAGATTAAAATTCATCCTGCATCTAAATTACAGTCACCTAAAGTGTGTTCATCTGACCATATCCCATATAATTGGTCATGTTAGTCATATGATCACATATAGCATTGAAGGTGACTCGTGGAGTTGAATAATCTGCCTACAACATTGGCTCATCTTTGGGCTCTTTATTTGTCTCATCATCTTCTTCATTAGTTTCTTCATCATTCTTAGTTTCTTCATCATCCCCGCTATGCACGTCATCTTCACAGTCCATGTTTGTTTCCTCGTGCTCGGCATTCTAAATACCATCATCCACGTTTGTTTCTTCATTATCCATCATATAAAATCGAACTCGGAATCTTATATGAATATGCAAAAAGAAGGAGAAATACTGAATCCAGTGACTAGGAGGTTAAGTGAAATTGACAACCCCTTAGAGATTTTGACGGGATGCCATCCCTCCAAAGTATAATAAAACAGAATAGAAAAGACACCAACGTTTGGGACGGTGCACAAAGGAGGAGGAAGGAGATTTCACCAAGTTGGTGTTGACGCGGACGTTTGGGACGGCGGTGGATCATTTCAAACAGAGGAATGAATTTAAAGGGCTATGAAATTGATTGAGCGAAAATATGTAAGAGAAGCCAACAGAGCTTCACTACTTGATATTAAATCCGTAGCTTATGCAAAGCCAATAGCCAATAACCTTGTGCATGTGCTCAAAGATTTTTCATTGGATCACATCAACAATGGAACAAAATGAGTGGTTGAGAATTATTGGCTTGGAAAATGACTAAATTAGTGGAAAATGGGGCTAGTCGTTGCCAAGACAACCCAAGTCATTTTCTTCTCCTCAATGGTGGGTTCCACCACCTCACTCTCTCTTTTTCTCTTCCCTCCCAACTAAACAAAATCCTCTCCTCTATCTCATTTCTCCCTTTGTTTCTTTACTCTCTTCTCTCCCAAGGAAAAAAATTGAAACATGAGATCCTAAAAATCTAGATCTAGGATTACAATTTTTTTCTTCTACATCTATTGTTCGTGTTTTGGTAATGCATTTGTTCTACAAGGGATATGGAGATGTGGTCAGACTAGTACTCAACTAAGCCATATTTGAATTCAACTAAATCATACTTGTATCCATCCATGTCAAACTAGTATTCAACTATGCCAATTTTTAATTGAACTAAATCACACTTGTATTCGACTTAATCAAGCTTGTATTTAACAATGTCAGACAAGTATTCAACTATGTCAGATTTGAATTCAACTAACATATTTATATTCAATTAGCAAGATTACTTACTATCATGAAGTTGATATCCCCGGGAACCCACACAGTGTCACCTTTTGCCTTAAAGTTAGCCAACCCCGCTTTTAGGTCTTTCACTACAAGCCGCTCTAATTGTACAGCCTAATATCCTCCAGCCTCCCAACCACGAACGGAGCATAGTCCAGATGACTTGACTGTGATCATGTCGGAGCGAGCAACAAACCAAAGGCTTGCAGAATAAACTGGTTCACAACACTCTCAACCGTAGGTCTCTCGATATATGTCGATATCCTCCTCCAAAGTTTTCACCAACTCTTTCCCACAATTTTTAAGTGGATACCATTTTCATGCCCACCTACACGAAGCCCGTACACACGTGCCACATGTTCATCTTCAACTGTGAGCACCCTCTAGTTTTCTCCTTCACCAAAAATAAGGTGGTGGAAGTGTGGTCATGGGTGTCCAAAACAATGTCTTGTCAAATACCTCCATGTGAATCTCTAATAGGCCATCAAACCCGACCTTCTGCAACTCCCGCCTACAAGCATTGTAGTACTCCTTATCCTCCTTCCAAGATATTACCACCTTCTAGAGAGATGAGTGGCACATACTTTTGTGGCCCCTAGGTGGTCCAACATCATCTTCTGCTTCTCTCGCTCCTCCTTAAGTTGGAGGTGTTTGTTCTTCTTCTTCTTTTCCAATTGGTCTTTCTTCTCAAGTCAGTCCTTCTACTCCAGTTGGTTCTTCTGCAGTTGCTTTTTCTTCTATGTGGGCTTGGGATGGCCCTTCTTCAGTTGTTTCATGACGTCTCTTGTTTGGTCTCAGAGCACACCTCTTGAATCAAGTCATCCTTCAAAAGACCTGAAAAATACAAAGAAACTAGTATTCAACATATTAACAACTAATACTGAAGCTATACGAAACAATTGATATCAAACATCGACAAAACAGTATTCAACATTCACAAACTGGTATCCAACATCAAACAACTAATAATGAAGGTCCAAGAAACCATTGATATCCCACATCGACAAACCAGTATTGAAAGTCAGGAACTGGTATCCAACATCAAACAACTAATACTGAAGGTCTACAAACAACTAATATCCCACATAGACAAATCAGAATTCAAAATTGACGAACCGGTATTAACCATCAAACAACTAATATTGCAAGCCAACATTGACAAAATTGTATTCAACGTTCATGATGTGGTATTTAACAGCAACACAAAACCAAGAAACCCAGTCATGCAAACTCATATGAAAAACCAGCAAATTTATACCCATCTGGCGACTAATCCATATCCATATCAACAATCTACACACACAAAAAACATACAAAACCCATAAACCCAGTGAAGCCTAGAATCGTACCAAAAAACCCCAAATTTGTACCCATGAAACCCTTTTCCATATTCACCCCAAACAAACTTCAATCGGCAAACCAAAACTCGAGATAGAGATCTTCCTCACCTTCTCTGCACTCTCGTTGTCGTCTCCGCCCCCTTCTGTCGGCTTCTCGGCGCTTCAACCTCAAATTCTTCGCCCCTTCCGTCGATGCTCTCTTCCTTTGCCGCCGAACCGTCATCATCTCCACTCCAACTTCATCGTCTCCGTCCCATCGTCGCCACCTTAGTTTCGTCTTTGAAAGAGAAAAGGAAAAAGGAAGTGGAGATCGAAAATGAATAACGTAATGAAGAGAAAAGGCAAAGGATGAAGTGGCGGTTTCAATAAGAAAAATTCAAAAATTAGGATTTTTTTTTTAAAATTGTAGGGCCCACCCAAAACCCTCTTTCTTTCGGCTTGGCTTGGTTTTCGGCTCAACTCCATCTTCCTTCACTTACATGAGTCCTTCTCAGCTCAGAACAATTTCGGACTCTATTGACAGCTTAACCGACATGGCCTGCAATCCGGCCCTCTGAGCTCCTGTTAAAAAAAAAAAAAAAAAAAAAAAAAGTTGTGAGCAGCATAGCAAAATTGGCTGGCATGAGCCCGAAATCAATTCTCCATTCTTATTTATCTCGCGCGCAGAGCATTTCTTAGTTTCTACCAGCGGTCCGGTCCACATCCAGTGCTGAAAGAAATCCCTCTTTCGTCCGTTCTCTTCAAATCAAACGTTTAGCTTCTTGCAAAAACTTCTCCTCTCCAATCCAAATCCAACAATGGCTGCCTCTTCTCCTCCAAAGCTATGCTGTGAAGTGAGCGGCAAATTCAAACTCAGCTCCTTCACTCTTCATTTCCCTCACTCTTCTCCTTGATTCAGTCCTTCGTTTCCAATGTTTCTGAAATCGTCTGGAATTTTTTGTTTGCAGTTGATCTCTTCCGCATTCCAGAGATGCCGCGTCTCTGCACAGCTCTGTAGAGTTTCGATTCTTCTTCTCGCCAAATCGCATCTTCCCAATCACTCGGTCGTCCAAATTTCCAGTTATGTCTCCTTCGTGCTTTTAGGATTTCTGCTTCCCGAGCTCTATTCCCGCGTTTCCTCACTCGTTTGACTGAAATGAAATAGCGTTTGATCATATGCTCGGTTTTCGATTAGGTCAGAGATTTCTTTGTGGAATTTTTTTGTTCATTTGAATCGGTTTTGTGCATACAGTTTCTGATACGGGCGTGGGAAGCTCTCTGGAAGAGTTTACTGGCCTCAGCGGCAGCATTACCTCTGAAAAATGGGGTGCGGAACGGACGCAGTGAATTCCGTCCCCCATTCTTGTGCCAAAATTCTGTTCCCTTCGCCATTTTCTGGCCAAGTGTTGACTCCTGACTTTTTACGCTTGCAGATGGACTGCTTTCTGTCAGAACTACAAGTAAGTTCTTATAATGGCATTCTGCGTGCAGCAGCTTTTGTTTTCTTCAGTTTTCCATTGTACCTACGCCGTTGCGAGTTATCAATTCTATAGATGCCTTCTTAAGTATACCAAATTCAGCTTGTAGCAGTCATCTTGGTGGTCATTTGAGACTCTGATTTCAGTATGTTGTTGGAGAGAATCGCAGGCTTCTCTGATAAAGAAATATACAACTACAAAGTGAATTTTAGGGAAAACAATCCCGATGGAATGCTGGCTCAACTTCCATCAAACCTGAAGAATGGAGTTATGTTCAGGCACGGGATACGGATTAATTTTTTCTTGTTTCACTGCATTTTATCCTCTCAGTTCAATTGATTCATTAATTTGTTTGTTCTTGTTCGTTATTTCGTGTAGTGGAACTGAAGTCTGCCTTTCGTTCTCTGAGAGCATGGATATCTTAGTCTCAGAGATAAACTCCTTTCTCCAGAAGGTTGGTTTACTGTTCCATAAATGGGTAATTTTAGATTTTCATTCTGAGACATCCTTGGTCACTTATATATCTTATGGCTTGGGAGCCTGGTATGAGGGTTCTGATGATTTCAGAAGTTTTACTCCATACTTCAGGAGCTTCAGAAGGCCTGTGAAGCCTTTGAAATGGTACTGAAAGTTATTGCAAGTTGATGATGCCCTTGACATTATCGTCAAGAACTTCTGTTTTATATCCCTTCTATGTTTGGAATGAAGAATGAGGTGCCACAACTAATCATTCTATTGACACTTCAAGCATAACGTCTTGAATTTCGTTTTTTCACTTTGAAGTAATGGTCTTTAGAGCTTTTTCTTTTTGTAGAAACTAGAGCTCCTTTTGATTTGCTAGTATCTCCTTTATTTTCTGCAGATGCTCGTTCTGAAGATTCCTGTAAGTTGAACTTGGTTCTCCGAGACTTGGCTGTGGAGTGATTTATATTTCTGTTTCTCATTGTCACATGATTAAGCATCTCAAAAGACTCATACAATGAAGTCAACCATCATTTATTGATTATTGAAGAATGAAATGAAGAAATGAAAAGTATAGAGGTTGGACAGTATTCAGGGAATGTCTTTTAATTGAATTTGCAGCTGAGTGGGTTGCATCAAGAGGATGATTTCTTTCTGACCCTCAGATGATCACATGATTGAGCTTATCTATACCTACATGTCTGATGCTTTGTATACACTTGAACATTACCTTCTCACATATGATTTCTTTGGAGTCGAGTTTGTTTAAATGTTCAACAAAAGAGAGCAATAATATGTCTAGAAAAAATATCAGAAACCTCTTTGTGTTGCTTCCAGTATATTGCAACTGAACTTGTGGTTGAACAAGAAGACGCAGCAGGATCACGATATGAGAAGGTCTACCCAGCTATTGAAGAAAATGCTCTTACTTGTCCTGCCTCAACTATTAACCATCTGCAGTCGGGTCTTGAAGATTATGTCCTGCAACATGGGAATAGACTGAACCAAAAGTGTGATTCATGCCTGCCATCTCGGTGAGGTGCTGTTTTTCTTCAACTTGCAGCTTTGCTTTGAAATTTCTAAAGATCTGTATCTCTGTATGGTTATCAGGGAACAACTTAAGGTAGGGATTGCATCGTGCAGCTCAGATAGCCATAAAACTTCTGGATTCACAATAGAAACTGTGATCATTGTAAGCGAGACAAAGACGATCTGTACCTCGGATACATGCAGCTCAGAAACAGAGGTTACTGCCCTTATCTTTTCAATTACACTTCTCTGCATTTCTTCACTATTCAGTAAATGTTGGCTTATAGTAAGGGAAATATTTTCTTAGCAAATGAGGACCATTTTACCAAGTCTGAGCTTAGGCTTAGGCTAGGTAAAGCTTGCAATTAGTATTTTGTGCATTATGTAATCTACACCGATACTAGTCATAATTCTTACCCGGGCTCTGCTATAATCAATTCCTTCCTTCACAACTTATTAGGCTGATATTATATAGGTGATGTATTACGAGAATTTCAAGCCTTCATCAATTGGTCAATCTTCAATAAGTGCAATATCTAGCATTGATTGGAAGAGCTATGGGTTGACACTGGCGGGCGTTATGGATCAAGATGGCTGCTTCCTTCTTCGGTGGGAAAACTTACAGGCTAATGTTCATGTAGCCATGGTGCTACATTTTTATCACAAACAATATCCACTTTAGTAAACACTTCATTTTTACCTTTAGCTCGCTCTCGACACTTACTAAATGTGGTCTGCACCTGTGCCTAGATGTGAGCTGTTAAGGTTTTCCTTGACCTGTCTGTTATCAAGCATGCAGAACTTTCATCAAGGCGTAAAAAGACTCAGCCTGATAGATCCCTCGTGAAGAAGGCTGTTACTCTTGCCATGAATAATTTGAAGGAGAGGCATCCAGGACTCCTACTTAGCAAGCACGCCCTTAAGGTAAGGCTCTGACTTCGAGATTAAGGGTGTTTTTCTTTAGGCAAGTGAGAAGTTGAAGAAACACTGTTATTAAAGAACAAACTAATCTATTATCTTCACCACTTTTCTTTTTTACTACTAAAAGATATCGCACATCTGATCAAGCCTATCTTTTCTATGACCCAATTTCATCAACCAGTTGGCATAGGTACCATGGTTATGGAGCATAACTATCTATAGATGCTGATCAATTCTCAGTTTATTGATTAGTTACTAAGCATCTAAGGATTGAACGTTTTCCCAGGTAACTCGACTTCCATAATAGACATCTAATTATGGAATCTCATATCTTCAGATTCGCAGCTATGCCCCCGACCTTGCAAGATCTATTGCGGGCCTCATCACGTCATCCATGGATCAGGGCTTTCGAGAAGAATGCTTCTCTCTTCTTGGCTTGCAGTGTGGCCAAATTGGATCGAGCATTGTTGAAGATTGTATCAAGGAGAAAATCACATCAGTTATAGAGGTGAATGACAGGGAACCCTCGAAAAGCAAGAACGCAGCAGCCACTTCTTTGTTTGGGGATGCCATTTGCCTGCGGGACTCGAATCCTGAAAGAGCTTACATGGAAGATGAAGATGACCTGCTTGAGAATTCCACGGTTCAAGACTACGGATATGAGGTCGTGGATGAAGATGGAGATGATTATGCTCTAATGGAATGACCTATAGAACGATATCTCAGAAATAATTGCTCCAGCAACCGAGTTATGACGAATTTTAACAGATACTGTAAGCGGACCATCACGTACTTGTCCATCATAGTTTATAACAAATTAGTGACAATTCTGCTTGCGTTGAATTGTATGGAAATTTGGCATCACATTTGTCATCCACAGAAAAATGAGAACATTCAACTAGATTATTACAAAATAGACGATGTAGGCAAGCTTTCGGAATAAAATTTTGTCACTAATCTGATTGGATGACTGATTTAGTACCCTGTAACAAAATATTTACACATAACTTTACACTATGAAACGCACCCTCCAATCACTTCAACGCAGGAGACGAGCAATAGGGCTCCGCTTTCACCACATACACAGTACATTCTAGTAAACGAATAGACGTTGCGCTACTTCTGCCTTCTGCTACCAATGCTGTTGCATGCTGCCTATTAAACTGAACCAAACCATGCTCACAGCACTGTACAATTACTACCTCAAGTAAAATATACAACACAGCGAAGCAAGACACCTCGAAATCAAATCAACTGGCCGGCAGCAGCAGCATGATGCAACAAAGCACTTGCACTAAATCTCAACATCAATCAACCCCCACTGATCTTAAGAAACCTAGCAATTTCGCTACTTAGCTCTCTCCGGGTGGCAATGGTTCACCAGGACATGATGATTCCTGGTCATTCGTCGTCGTTTGATTCTCCCTTGGAAGGCAATCTACTGGAATGTAAAAATAACCTTTGGGTAACTGCTGATTCCTCATGCTTGCTTGATCAGAAGTCATCACTAACTCCTTTTGCAACGTTTCTACACGCTGCAAAGTAAAACAAAGAGAAAAAACCGACAGTTAACGGGGAAAACATACCTCTAGAAACACCAAATGCTGCTGCTGGGAAAAATATGCCATAATGAATAATAGATGTGCCATTTACCTTCCTCGATCTGTCTGCTTCCTCTACTAGATTACAAGCAGGAGGACAAGCTCTTTTAGGGATTTGCTTCCCAGCAAATTGCTGCCTCTGTGTTGGTCTGCTGTTGTTGAGTGGGGGTTGGTAAGTCAAACAGTTGTCATCTGTCCTCTGCTCGGTATCAGTAGACATGGTGACCTTGAGCCGTTTCTTGACAGTAGAGGCAGCACTGTCTGCTGTGATTTCGTTCGATCTCTGAATTGCTGCATCACTATAACCATCCGTCACGTTTCCCTTGAGGGATGTGGTTGCTGACTCTGAACTAGCATCAGGATGGAAAAAAGGGTTTTGGACAAGAGCAGAATGAGCCGTGTGGTCCCTTTTGGAGGCAAGTATGCTATGAGAGCAGATCACCAAGTCCCGCTGTAGACAAATCAGAGAGCTTCCTATGTCAAGCTAAGAGAACTGAAATATAACCCATGTGAACCAACCTCATAGACAGACCAAAGTACTTCCAAGGCCTAAACATTATTCAACAGTAGAAATGTAACTAAACAAATAAAAAAACAACCGACTCTAGAAAGAAATACTCGGTCAAAACAAAAAACCTAGAAAGACACGTACCAGTGAAACAGAACTGCTCAGTAAAATATTCAAAGAGAAATTGCACTGCATATAAACAGCACTGCTGCCAAATACAATATTTATTTTCTTGGGTTTTAAGCTTGGACATTAGACACGAGCAGTTCTCATCCAAACCAAACATAAGAATGGCTATCTAAAAGCAACTGAAAAGAAATTGCAGCTCCTATGTCAATTGTCCAACAACATTAGATTAAGGAAACGGCATTCGAGTTTTTAGAAGCCCCAAATCATGAATTAGAATGGCTACCTTTAACTTCTCACGTTTGATAATTCTTTCACACAGAAGGCGCAACCTCTCCAACTCAACCTGGAAATTCAGAAAGAAAGGGGGAAACGTGACTGGTAAAGACACAACGCAACTGAGGCTACAATCAGATTAACAGAATGAGAACCGACATAAAACACAATTTACCCTGATTTGTTTGACGCTTTTTAACTCATCAACACCATGTTTCTGGGATTCAGCCTACAAATAACAATGAGTATATAAGGTTAATCATCTCAAAATTAAAACCAGTAGCATTTGTATTCCTCAGACAAATGACAACTTTCAGACCTTCAACTTCTGCTCCAAACTATGCTGCTCACAGTAAGCCCTGTACTGAAACTTGCCACTCAGGAACTTGACATTCATAAAAAACCCTGCACTTTTAGCGCAAGAGGGATGAAATGTAGTCTGACAATGCCCATAGCTACACTGCAGAAATGCGATTGCAGTCAATTGCTTGCAGCAAACACCAATACTGCCAGAAAATTATACATATAGGAACCCAGTGGAAGGTAAAGAGATCAAGCAGACTCACCCGTAAACAAGCACCATGTTTACGACGGCACACACAGCAGAGATCAGTTCCCTTTAGGAGATCTTCCTAGAAATAGAATTAGTTAAGCTGTTAATACTGAGAAGAAATTGCATTGAGATACAGAAGAGATAGATGAGCAAATTCACAATGCCAAAAAGAAAAGAGACAGAACAGAAAGTGTATATGGCCAGCTGAGATTTACTATTTGAGATAACAGAAAATGAACCAATGATATTCTAGACATTGAAAGGCCAAACTATAACTTCTCCGTACCATTCCTTCAACAGGATTTACTTGACCCCTTCTGTACACTGACTGAAGCAACCACTGCACATGGAAACTGAAAATAATCATGCACCAGGGTACCAACAAAATACCAATCAGACTATCAAAACGTAAGCCAGGAACTAACCTCTGCACAGAAGGCATGGACCCACTGCCCATTGATGCATTTGCGGAAAGCACCAGTTGCACCGCCACATAAACCGCATTCAGCAACAAAATAAGGCTTTTCCCAGAAGTTTAAAGAATGACCTCCAGACTGCCGGGCAGATAACAAGTCTTCACATAATTCACAGTGCCATGGACCTGGAGATTCTTTGTCATTGCAATAACAATCCAGATGAACTGCAACCTGTTAGAAATAAGTTTGTTGTTACTATGATGCAGATATATTTCTCACTAAACTTATTGAGGTCTGAGCAAACAAACCACAACCTTACAACTGGAACACACTAAGATAGGGTTCATTATAGTCTCGGGCCGCCTGCAAATATCACATGATCTAGGATGCTCTTTGGAAACTTCAGGAACTGACTGAACAAAATCAGAATACTTGTCAGATGATATCCTTGGAAGTGTCACCCTTGATAGTTTTCCTTTAGGACGGGTAATCGACTGAGATGAAAGGCCAGGCGTCCCATTGGAAATATTGAGCTTCTACAGAGAAAGATCGTCATTAAAAGAAATATATCTCAAAATAAGATGATTAGCTTGCCATACAAGGAAAACAAGTTGCACTAGCATGAGAGACCAACCTCATTAACTGTGCACTCATCAAAAGCAACTTTCCTAAGGAATGAAGTTCTGGATGAAGCAGCAGCAGCAGCAGTTGCAGCAGCAAGATAAGCTTGAGCTTCTTTGTGCCTCTTCTCCTTCCTTCCCTGTTTCTTTGCTTCCCTGAGTTCGCGAATGTACTGATTAACAAGGACTGAGTCCCATATTTGCTTCCTTGAAGCATCAATCTCCTTCGGTAGGCTCTTAGATAGATTTTTAACAAGAGTTCCTGCAAAGACAACAAAAGATGGACAAGTTTGTGTTAGCCATCCAGCACAAACCTCAGAAGAAGATAAAATTCAGTAAAAAGTTGCGGAACTCAAAATTTTGAAGCCATGTTTGGCATTCACGGGGAAACAATTTTGACTCACAATATCCAGTTGTTTCGGCCAAGGAAATAACAGAGTGGGCCAATCGCACAGCAAAACATAATATCAAATAACACATAAAAGGTACCAGTCATGTGTTTTCTCTGAACTGCACTGCTGAGCAACTTATGCTGAAAATAAATTATTTCTCCTTCAACTTCATCTGCTGGAGACAGTGGAAAAACTCCCAACTCAGCAGCCTTAAGTAGCTGACCAGAACTGTCTCCATTGGCATCACAAACAATTGCATTCCACTCCGAATTTGTGCTCTTGTGATTACAGCAAGCATTTGCATTTGAAGAAGCCTCCAAACCGGATATTTCTAGCTCCTTGACTCCTGCATGATTATAAGACTTGCAAATGACCATCGAGGTACTGGGGGGAGCCAAAGATAAGAAACATCATTTGTCTTCATACCTTCACACTCACTAGTTCCACTGTCGAAAGGCATTCTTTTGTGCATTTTTATTAGCTCTAGGATACTAGGATGAATACAAGCGCCGGAAGATGCATCCATTTTACTACAGCAAACGAAAGAGATTAACAACGAGACAATCCACTATTTTAGCATCAGACCAGAAAAAAAAAAGGAACCAAAAAATATTTTAGGCCCCATAAATACAATTTCATATTGTGGAGATTTGTGAGTCTAAGTCTACAATTTTGAGAAAGAGATGCACAATGAACATACATCAGATCAAGGAGAAGTGCATCAACATCAGACTCCAAGACAATTCCCTTCAGCTTTTGTGCAGTTCCAGAAGCATCTGCTTCTGTTGACTCGACCTTTTTGAAAGAAGAGCACTCAGACAAATCGCTCATACTGCCTGCATAGCACATGCACTAGTGTGAAAACATAAACTACAAACTGTAATATCATAACTATTATTAAATACATTTAAGCAAATATAATTTGTAAATCAAAAATAGTGATACTGATATCTACCTTCATTTTTAGGTGAACCTGGTGCTTGCAAATCAGTGGCACCATCATTTAACAATCTCTGCAAGACATCACAAATGAGTTAGTACGTATAAGAAACTTTTTGATTGGACATGACAAAATGGCTACTAGTGTCATGAAATGAAAATCCAGATACATGTGCAAATAAAACAATAAACTTAAATATCCAATCTGGATCCTAGTATTGTCTGACAGAAATCATTTTCCCAAATGGTTTATTTTAATGCTATACAAGTCAACCATAGCAACAACAAAAAGACACTGAAAGAGGTGGATTATCAAGGGAAGAGCAAACTTAGCAGTAGAAAGATCAGATTGCATCGATGAAATATGGACATGGACAGCTTGTTAAGGAAGATCATCAAGATTCTAGAGACTATGAATAAAGGAAATAAGACTACAAATGAAGAAGCCTCAACAAGAAAAAGAAATGCATTTGATACCCTGACTAGTAGCAATCTTCTCGTGCTAAATGCTTTACAAGGGAAGCACATACTGAGGATATGAAAACAATTAAAAACATTGATGGTGATATCATCATATCAAACAAGGGAGAAAACGCCAAAAAATGAACCATGCATCATCAGAGATGAAGATACGAATAAACAATTAGCTACAACATAACCATTTCACCTACACTGGAAGTAGATGCTTTGTTTGCATCTTCTGGATCTTCAGTGGCGAGCTGTTCTACTCTTAACTCACTTCCCATGCCATTTTCAGCCAGTGTGTCCTTGGATAAGCTGCTCGTTTCATCATTCTTGCGAAACTTAATGTTGTTTTTGGTTCTTCTCCGTGGAGGAACTGACTTTATAGCTACAGTACCTGCCATGTCAGATTGCTCTGCCACGACATCAGAAAAATTGGAAGTCTCCTCAGACATGGGTACCATTGCAGACTTGAGTTTAACTTTTGAATTCTTTAGTGAAGCACCCATGCAAGCATGACTACTAAGCCATTTGACTATTTTGCACTGGACTTCAGGGACTAATATGTCTTCCTGCAATATGAAAGCAACTAGTCTAGATGTGCAGCTATTATGAAAATTTTAGAAAATGATTCCAGGATTTCGATCTTTACCGCAAGTATTGCAGTTAGGGAATCAGGCGAGACGCCCAGTTCTGCTGCCACATCTTTCACGTTGATTTTTCCACGTTGAATTAACTGTGTCAACACAAAATGGAAGTCAACAAGATACATAAACAGGATTGGACGCAAGAACCTATGATCAAAACTATTAGAACGTTCTCCAATCACCTTCTTCATCACAAGGGCAAGATTTAAGGAGCCTGACGAGCTAGGTTCCTCAATGTCTGAGAGATTTAAGGAGCCTGACGAGCTAGGTTCCTCAATGTCTGATCTCTCAGACATGGACATATCACTCCTCTGGAATGCATCCCCGTCTGATACAAGTTCTACATTTTTTTTCCCACACAGAAGACTCTAAGTCATCTTTATCAACATCTCCAGATTTAACAGAATAAGTAAGACCAGCAGATCCTATACAAGGTTCAAATTTACCTCCATTTTCAACGATCTCCCGATGCTTATCTGGGGACTGCATGACCAAACTACAGTCAGCAACAGAGACACTTTTTGCAGTCAAAGAAGCTTCAGCGGCTTGAAACTTTTCTTTGCCATCAAGAAGCCCAGAGTGCTTGGAGCAAAAGACACGCAGTTCAACCTGCAGATTCAAACAGAATGACAGAAGGTAATCACAAGTTAAATAATACAAATAATCACACCCAATATAGAAGTAAAACCATAAAAATACTCTTACTAGAGCATGCTATATCATTATTCATTAATAACGGGTGGTGGGGAGAAATTAGCTTACACTATCATGTCCATACTTTCCCCAAACCTCTATTCTATGTCTTGCCTCCCTCGCACATATAGGATGGAAAGCAAGTCTACAAGCTCCTGAAAAGCAACCAAGAGGAATGATGTAAGTATGTGAGCTTATTCAGCCCATGCAAGGCAAGAGCAGATTGAGTTAATGACTGATTTCAAGGGAGTGATCAGTTTGATAAAAGCAAAGTAAACAATCAAGTAAGAAACTATTTCATAATACCAATAGAATGACTTGTCAGGGAAGGGAGGGCATGGACATGAAACTTATGATAGTACACATCATTACCAACAAATCATCAAAACACATCAACCAAAGAAAAAACAAGCTCAGATAGTCAATGTTAACATCAAACCCAGATAAAAGAACAAAGATGATAGTGAGAAGGATATGCACTACTTAAAGGAAAAGGGAGAAGGAGAAAAACCAGAAGCGCACTGCAACGGGAAAATACCGAGAAGCCCAGACAACATAACAAAGAGCCAATCATGGCAGGAGGACAACTTGATAACGCTGAAGACAGCACCTATACAGGACAGACAAGCCATCCAATAGAGAACTCGGAAAAAAAAAACAAAAAAAAAAAACAAGAAAGCCGGATGCTATACAGAAAAAGAAAAATGTACCAAACGACACTATCAACTGTTTATTAGGGATACCAAGAAGAAATATATATAACCATGCATAGGTTCAGACGCCCTAATCATACTCATGGATAAACACCTAGTACTAGTACTAAAATGATGTAGAATTGGTTACTGAAGAGAAGAATAAGAATGATAATGATAAGCAAGCCTGATCCAACAACAATAAACTTAGATCGATGTGTCACTAGTGTTCGAGGGCACAACATGCCTAGCTACCAAAAAGACAAAAATTGAGCAATCAGCCGGCCGTTGAGAAATCACGCACATACTCAGCAGAGATGTAATAATCTTTAAGCAAACACAGAATGAAGGTAACTGGGGCTTTTTTTTTCTGCCCACATTTAAGCAACAGGAAAGCCAAGTTCGAAAAATAATTCACAGAGCTTTTACTAGCAGATCACGTAAAAGGCCAGCACCATGAACAACTTAACACAACTAGAATACAGTCCCGAAATAGGGACATATTCACTTCTGCTTCAAAGATTAAGAGATACAGAGTAAGCAAACGAATTCAAATCCAGCCACAGCCAAGAAAACAGTGAATTAATAAAATAAAGCACTGACAAAGCATACCATGGCTGCACCGAACACATGCACCACGTTTCACCTTGCACACATTACAGACTAATTTCTTATGTGTCTCCTTGATACCAGAAACATTCATAATGGGCTCCATCTTGGTCAGGTCCTCCACATAGACCTCTGGCATCCAAATAGAACAAAACAAATGCACAAACTCTGCTTCGGAACTGCAATTCTTGTCAGCAACTGGTTTAGAGGCACCGCCCTGCTTCGGACAAAGGACGCATGGTTGCTTCTCCATCTCTTTATCAATGTTCAGCTTACATCTAGTACATAACCAAGGGTCACCTTCATCACCTTGCACACCATAACATTTGCTATGCACGGAAATATGGCAAGAGGAGCAAACAATTAATTTGTTCAAATCATTCAATAAGTCGCCCTTGCAGCAGAAATCACATATTGATGAGCTGCCTTGACACGGTGAACCAACCAACAGCTTGTCCAACCCAACATCAGCACCTAAAAGCTTCCGCTTCTTGGAAGGACGTTCTGTAGTCAACAAGTTTCTGTTCCTACAGCCCAAAACCCAACCTAAACTACCGGAATAATATGAAGGGGAGACGCTGCTGCCACTGTCTGCTGGTGGCAAAATCTCTGAACCATCAGTTTGAACTGCCGCCCTGTCAATTTCCATATGCTGCTGCGCTTCTTGTTGCGACTCGCTTTCTGACACCATACCAGTTCGGTTCTCCACACATGCATTCATGTCATTATCAGGATTGTCCTGATTAAACCGGGACTCACTTATCTCCTTTTCCCCGTTTCCAATGTCTGGAAGTGAAAAACAACTTCTAGCAGCTAAGGACCTAAGAGGAGAACACAGCTCAACCAAAGCATCAACATCTGCCAATACCAAATCCCTAAAGTAATCCTCAGACTCAACCCAAATGTTCCCTCCTTTGGAACGCTCACCTGCCCGGGACGACTTCTTACTACCACCATGATGCGACTTCTTGTTTCTCTTTCTGCTCTCGGAATGCCTCAGCAAGCTGGCCAATCCGCTAGGCAAAGTAGTCGAAGTCGAGCTAACTGAACCCGGGACCTCTTCGGGAACATCAAACGGCGACCTCTCGCACAACGCTTTACTTGCCTGGGAGAAGAAATCGACGTCCAGCGACTGAACTGCCTTCTTCTCCATTGTGGCGGGAACCTCAGGCTCAGCAGCAGCGGCCACAGCGTTGGTAGCAGTAACCCTACAATTAGGTCGGCAATGCCTCTCGCCAGAGCCGCAACCTCCATCGCGACCCCTACCCATCATCTTATTCCGCCAGAGGCATTTGGCTTGCAGTAGTGACCACCATCAACGACCGCTAAAAAAAACCCTCCGTAAATTCGATAAGCCAAGACCTAACTGAACTAATTCCTCGTGGCAAAAAAAAAAAAAAAAAAAAAAACAAAGATGCTTGTGAAACCCTAATTTTACAATCTCCCGCCTAATATAGTAACCCTAGATCGACCACTGCAGTGGAGCTTCAGTTTGCGCCAGAAGATTGGATAAGAAAGGAGCGGGGAGGATATGGCGTTATGAGCTTTGATTGCCCGGCGAGCAGGGAATCCGTAGTTGGGTGGAGAGGGAGGGAGGGAAGGAAGGTTGTTTATTTCCCCCGAGCTTTTGTTTTCGGAGCAGTTCGATTTCGCTGTCGGATAGAGGGGGAGAGAGAGACTGGCGTTTTTTTCAGGCAAGAAACACGGTTCATTTGGGTTGGAGAAGTTATTTTAGTGGGCTTTATTCTTTTTATTTTTTTCCTTGTTATTTCTTATGGTCGAACTGTCGGAGGCTTTAAATTTTTTTCTTGAATGAATAGGTGATGCAGTGTGGGAATGTGATTTTTCTTAAGAAAAAATTGTTTTTTCAAATACTAGATTAGGGCCCGGCCTCATGGCCGGGAGAGTTTGATTTTCATGTGTATGTGTAGTAACAATGAGGATTGAAGTAACAATTTAATTTGGTAAGTTCTCCATGAATAATATAGGAAAGTATTTAATGTATTTGACTAATGAAGTTTAAAAAATGACAAACAACGCCCAACTACACTAACGTAAATTCATATTTCAAACAAAGTCATATCTATATAAAAATGTCCAAGAAGAACAATGATAAGAGTTGTTTTACATCACACATACATAATCAATCTTCAATATACGATAAATTTTTGTCTTTTCCATTGACTTTCGTGTATTCAATGATATAATGAAACAAACCATATGTTTAGAGTGTACTTAAAAAGAAACAAACTAACTCACACAGTCATGGTTCAATTGACTTTAGTGTATTCAATGATATAATGAAACAAAACATGCAGATCTCCAGGTGCAAGTTCAACTAATAGAGCAACACATAAAAACCTAAATCAAAGCGAAAAGAAGGCAAAAAATAATAGCAGCATACCTAACATTTTGGGAGAAATCCACAACAATAAAAGTCATTGTATGAACACTTGATAATGATTGGAACACTTGTGATATATGAGTAGTGAAAGTTAATAAAAGTTATTGTAGCTCTTACTCAAGTTAGAAAGATTTTGATTTAATAGTAAGTAAACAATAATATGTAGTGCTTAAGAGGGAAGATGAGACCTTACATTGTTTATTAATATGCATCTTAGTTTCATAAATTTTACATCATTAAAAATTTATGTGCTGAATAGAAACCCATCCAAGTTTGGAGCCATTGTAAAATGTAAGTTATGAGGCAAATGAAAAGTCTCAAGCAAGTTTGTCAACTAACGGGTTGACCCGGACCCGGTGAATCTAGTGAGTCAAGGGTTAATGGGTCACCCGGTTTAGCCCGATTTAGCCCGAAAATATGGAAAGAGTCATTATATTATACTTATCCTGATATATTATATCAAATCTCATCTAACATATGAGTTATCACATATAATATTACACTAAAATAACATGTCGTACTTAGATCCAACATATAGTGAAAATTCACACACAATAATATAACAACAATATTCAAATGTTCAACTTAGGATTCCAACGATTGAGTTAGGCGAAAAGAAAATTGGAAAATAGGCGCATTTCACAAACCAAAGAAAAAAATGACACAATTTGACCTCTAACCCGATACCTTGTAGCGTCAACTCGGCGGGTGCGTGCTGCCCGTTTTTCTCACCAGGTCAGGGTCAAAGTGGGTCGACCCAGGGGTCGACCAGCGGGTTGACAACCTACTCTCAAGCATCCACATGCTTGCAAAATAAATCTATATTATCAAACATAAAATCATATCTTGCATCAGAAAAAAGAACAAAAAGTAGTAATTCGATAATCAATATAGGAATCAATATGGACACAATATCTAACCAAGAGAAGAGGAAGCGAAAAAACACAAATTGCTATGTATAGATTCCGCTCACTTTAGTTCAAAGTGAAAAATATCATAAAAATTATTAACCAATAAAAGGGAACGATTAAGGGGAAGATGCATCAATTTGAACCTAACATGAGAGGAATTAATATCCTACACCATCATATATAATGATATATTATATCTTTGAACATCATAAACAAATCTATCTAAATGAAAAAGTATACTAAATTGAATCCAATGTAAAAGTAACGTTGAAGATAGAAATTATATCCACCTAAGGAATAATAAAGTAAACCATGTTTCTTAGAGACCTCTCTCGATAGAATCACTCTATTATAAAACCCATTTCGTCAAACAATTGCATCATATAGAGTTTTAACTTAAATTTGAAGTGCTTATAATTAGATATTTCAGCTCATGAATTAATTAATTATATCATTTGGTAAAAAAAAATAATTTATAAACTTGAGAGTTATTTCGTTTGTTGTTAAATCATTTGAACTAAAGTATGAAATTGCTTCAGAACCGTTATTTTATTCATTATTATTAAAATTGCTATTTTTATTATAATGTCTAAGCATGTCTAGGCGAGCTAAGAGATAGACAAATGCCCAATGACCGTCGTACGCCTAATGTGCTGCTGAACCTCAATAATTATAGCAAACTTTGAGTACATCAATAAAGCGATCAATCAAAGAGTCTTTCTTTATGATTTTGATAAGATGTCCCCTACTGCACAATTAGTATGACTAAATTGTACTAAGATAATCATGTATTGAATTTTGAATTGATAGCGCAAAAGATTGTACTAACTCAAGTAGAGTTTTAGCTACTAAGTACTTCATATTCGCATGTGGATAGCTATTTCGAAGAGTTTGAATATTTATTGAGTTTGTTGAAGTTTACCTAACGAAACTATGATATCAAGCGCAATATATAATGCTTTTAGGAGAAATTGGGAGAATATGTTGGTGACATCAAACCTAACATGGATACCAGTGAATTTAAGTGATAAGCAACATTTATGTTTAATAGATTAGACATGAAAAATATATTTAGCATTCTCATAAGTTGATGTGAAGAAGTGAATAATTAGGATTTAAAAGCTAGAAACAAAGTTGATTTAATAAATAACTGCAAATGATATTGTGAAAAAAAAGAAAACAAATGCTTAGAGCATAGCTAGGCATGAGAGTGTTACATTAAACTCTCTAAGAGAAAGCAAGTAACCATTAATAGTTAGCTGTGGATATTGAAATAGTTAACTATGATGAATACTATATACTGGTGTTAATACTTGGACCTTAGCTTGAACATTGCATCATGCTGATAAAAATTATTTCATTAATTACATTATTGAAATAAGGAGTCGTATGGAAGTTTTTATTGTTTTTTTAGATTGTTAAAATAAATACATTTTTCATAATAAAATACATATGTTTTTATTTTTGTCCATACACAATCGTGAATTATTTGCTTGATTTGACTAAACTATCGTTCAAATTGAATGATTAAACAATTTCGAATTTTAGCATAGACTATCGAGATAATTGGTATCGATGTTTGTCATTTTTATTTATCTTGAAATGTATGTTACCAGTGTCCTTATATCGTTATTGAACACTTCATTGAACACTTCAATTCAATGCGCAATATTCCAACCAATGATATTTGCGTTGAGATTTTAAGATTATCCTTCATTTATAAGTTACAAATATTATAAATTAATTATTAAAATATGAAAATAGAAGTATCAAACTTCAAAAAATACTTACAGGAGACTTAGCGTGCTAACTAACTGATAGAAAAGTACTTTGTTTTTCATAATTTTAAGTTCCTCTATGTTTTGTATTAATAAAGTACAAGAAATGTGTCTAGTCTAATTGGTTACAATTCTTGTCTTTGGTGGAAGGGACCATGGTTCAAATCCTAGCATTGATATCTTTCACTCTCGTTGCAGGGAATTTGAAATGGAGCAAATCAAACTCTTTAAAAATGTATTATAAGTAGTCTAGATATATTATTTAAAATATAGTAATTTCCAAAATAGTTTCTTAATCTAGGGGTGGGTAATGAGCGGGTTGGGTGAATTTTGGTCTAAAATTGATCCACCCGCTTACTAGCGGGTTGGAATATATGTGACTCGCAATCCACCCACATACTTATGCGGGTTGGGTTGGGTGGGTGGCAGATGGGTGTGGTTGGGTCGCGGGTTAACCAGTAAAAGCAATTCTCCAACTAGCCATTAATAAAATTGACTAATATTTATAATAAGTTCATAGCACATTAGTAAGATTGTATCAAAATCACAAAGATTGTATCAATAATTTGTGATTTTGATACAATTAATAATTTATAGTTTGTATCCCAATATTTAATGAATATTAACAATAATTTGCATACCAATATCCATTGCCAATGGATATTGCACAACACAATAACCAATAATGATAGTCAAAACTATTCTTTATTCTCCACCTTTTGCGGTATATGGTCAGATTGTAGTGCAGTTCGAAATTATGATGAATATTTGATACTATAAGAAACAACATTTTCCATATAAAAATAGGATGCGGGTCATACGGGTGACCCGCAATCCACCCACATAAGTGCGGGTGAGAGATTTAACAATCCACAATCCACCCACATCAATCACCCATTGCATGTGGGTCGGGTTATTTACGGGTGGATCGATATCAATCCTCGAATTAACCACCCACATGCCCACCCCTAACCTATTGTTCGCATGTGTCAATTAAAGTATCAATATTCGCTTTGTTCAGTTAAGAAACAATCAATAGGGCCTTGTACCTCAATTATACTTAACAGACGTTGAAAATCAAATTAAGGCGTGCACATCCCAATTAAATTTATTGTCGCCTCAATTTATCTTTCAATGTTCAGAAAACTCCAAATTTCAACACCCACATGTGAGGAAAAAATGTTACAAGCAAATTGGGAAGACAGTCATATTATGATGCATATAAATATGACAACCTTTTAAAACATTCTCACATCTTCTTCCACCATTTTCAATTTGCACACTTTGATCAATATTATGTTTTTTGACCTACTATCAGCATATTCTTCTTATTAAAGAACAAGTAAGATGTTACTATTACTTATAGTCACATCATGCAAATGATTGGTTAGTGGGTCATTTGGTTATTGTCTTTTAGTTTGGTGGTTCTTTTTTGTTCCTCTGATTGCTTGCTTCGTTTAATCGCGGATTGTTGCGTTGTGTCTGCTGCTCGACTTTGCTTTGTTTTTTTGTAGCGTGCCGCTCTAGGTTTTTTTTTGTTTTGCTCCCATGATTGCTTGCTTCGTTTAATTGCGCGCTTGTTGCGTTGTGTGTGTTGCTCGACTTTACTTTCTTCTTTTTTTTTTGGCGCACCGCTCTAGAATTGTTGTTCCTGGTTTCTTTGTTGTTTTCTAGCTTTAATTTTGCTTTGCTCGATTTCTTATCTTTTGTTCCGGTTGTTATTGTCTTTTAGTTTGGTGGTTTTTTTTGTTCCTCTGATTGCTTGGTTCGTTTAATCGCGGATTGTTGCGTTGTGTCTGCTGCTTGACTTTGATTTGTTTTTTTTGTAGCGTGCCGCTCTAGGTTTTTTTTTGTTCCTGTGCTTGCTTGGTTCGTTTAATTGCGCGCTTGTTGCGTTGTGTCTGTTGCTCGACTTTACTTTCTTTTTTTTAGCGCACCGCTCTAGAATTGTTGTTCCCGTTTTCTTTGTTGCTTTCTAGCTTTAATTTTGCTTTCCTCGATTTCTTATCTTTTGTTTCGGTTGTATTCGTTTCCTTCCGTATTTTTGTGTTGTCTGCCTGTTGTCCAACTTCGATTTTCTGGGTTGTGAACGCAACACGCACTAAATAGTGCTTTGTCTGTACGAGTGTCAATGCTGCTTCCTTTTTTTCTTTTGTGCCTTTACCCTTGCTTTACTTCTCCTGCGAAAGCGTAAGACACAAACCAACCATCCTTCGCATTTGTTGTTGCCAGTTGTTTTTTTGCTTTCCTACCTTTTTCCTTTTTTCGATTTATGTATGAAATCGCTCTGTTAAATACTTTTACTTAATGGCGGATGCTTGGTCAGTGATGTTTTTTTTTTGCCTCATGCTTAAACGTGTTGGTGGTTAGTGCCCTCTTCTTTTTGTTGTTGCCTGACTTCGTTTTTACGTGTTTTTAGCGCAACCTACGAATGTTCGAGACCAGTTGTTTGCTTATTCGAAGCGTTTCTTCCATTTGACAATGTCAAGAACGTTCTCTGCATACTTTTGGGTTTTTTGTCTCTTTTGCTTTCCTTCTTTTTTTATAAACCCAGTTGTATCTAGATTTATGTGTACTCAATCTAATTCAATACAAAATTTTATCAACTTTTGTAAATAACGAATTGGGTCGGGTGTGGCTTTTGTTAAAAACTATATTCGACCTAATTCAACCCGGTCCCAGTGTTGCCGAATTTTGGTCGGGAACGAATTTTACCCGCTTTTGTTGGGTCGGGTATTGATTTTGTTAAAAATCTCGACCCGCTTTATCAAGCCGGTCAAAGTGAGTTGGATCCAGTGTTGAAAGTTTTTGGGTCGGGACGAGTTTTACCCACTTTTTTGCTTTTGTTAAAAACTATATTCAACCTAATTCACCCCGGTCCCGGTGTTGCCGAATTCTTGGTCGGGAACGAATTTTACCTGCTTTTGTTGGGCCGGGTGTTGATTTTGTTAAAAATCTCACCCAACTTTATCAAGCCGGTCAAAGCGAGTTGGATCCAGTGTTGAAATTTTTTGGGTGGGGACGAGTTTTACCCACTTTTGTAGTTCAATCCGGCCAAAGCGAGTCGAATCCAGTGTTGAAATTTTTGGGGTCGGGATGAGTTTTACCCACTTTTGTAATTGGCGGGTTGATTGGGTGTGTTTTTTTTTTTTGTTGAAAACCCGGTATGCTTTATCAGGCCAGTCAAAGCGAGTTGAATCCAGTGTTGATGAATTTAGGGTCGGGAACGGGTTTTACCCGCTTCTGTAATTGTCGAGTTCGGTGAGGTGTGGATTTTTTTTAAAAACTCAGACCGCTTTATCAAGCCAGTAAAATCGAGTTGAATCCAGTGTTTCAAAAGTCAGGGTGTGGGACGAGTTTTATCGATTTTACAAACCCTTTTATGTCATTGAACTCAAATCCAAATAAGTGTTGACAAATTTTGGCTTAACGTCGAGTTTTTGCACGTTTAAATCATTGGATCCTGGAGTAGGTTTTCTCAATTAAGCTTCTAATTTACCCAAATTAATGGTATTAGACCTGGTTTAAGCGAGTTGAACCCGATTTTTTTCAAATTTTGGATTGATAACGAGTTTTACACGCTTAAATAGACCTAATTCGACCCGATTAATGAGAGTTGAATTCGGTAGAGTACATCAATTATTATTATTAAGAAGAGTCATTTGCACAAACATCCGATCTCTGTTCAGGCAGGCTACTTTACTGTTTAACCAGACACGATTTACTATGCATAGGCCTGTGATTGGTTGATGCACTGTAGTGGCCTGTTTTGCCAGGTTTCTGCAGCAGCTTCGGCCTTCTCTCTTGCTCCTTTCCTCTGCCATGGAAATCGCGCCGGTCTCAAGTGTATGGCCCAAGAAAAGAAAGAGATGCAGAGATATTTTTAGTGGGTTATTGGTGGATCTAAAGGCCACGTTGGCGTTTTATATTGGTCCACTTATTTCACCTACGAGTGCTTGCTTTACCCTTTCTAGAAACTGAAACAAACCAAACGATGTTCTCTCTCCTTCACTCCCTCTCTCTCTTTCACTCACACTCCTTCTCCAACTCCCTTCTCTCTACGCTATGGCTTCGAGCAGAAACCTCAGTCTTACCTCATCTCTCTCTCTCTCTCTCTCTCTCTCTCTCATCTCAGACCCGGGGTAGGGAAACATCGACCAGAGAATCGTTCGATGACCTGCGGCGACAAAAAGAAGATTCAAAGATTCAGTAGCTTGGAGCGGTCACCGAAGAAGGTGAACTTGAGCGGCCGAAAGGTGAATCTCAGGTCTCTCTCTCCTTTATCGACTGTGATCTTGTAGGTTTCGTGTGTTTTTCAACAACCTTCTCTGTGTTTGGATTTTAGGTTTGTTATCTAGGATTCAGAACCGTGGTTGGGAGAAGATGTGAGGAAAGCCAACTTTCATATGAGGATTCTGCAAGAGAGGGGAACTAGACAAGGGTGAGATCCCTATATTTTGTTTGTTCTTCTCTTCTCTAAACTCTCCCCTCCACTCCAGGTTCGTTCTTATTTGATTCTCTCTCTTCTCGACTTTTCATTTTCCCTCTTTGGTTTTTTCCTTTTCTGGTTGAGAGAAAACTAGCGTCAGTCTTGAGGGGAGAGGACTCTCGGAGTAATCAGGAGTTGGTAAGCGTCTCTTCAGCTCTTTCCACTCTTTTTCTCAGCTCTTTCCACTCTGTTCGTTCTTCTATAAATTGGCTAATTTGGGAGGGTGAGAGAAATCGGAGGATACACAGAACCGCAAGGTGGGTTTCTTATGGTTTTTTTCTTTTTGCTAGACAGATTTGTTCTCCATCACTCTCAACCTATGCATTATTAGAAGATACCGACATCGAGTTCATAAGCCCCGGAGATGGTCATCAATTCCAGCGAAAAGCTACCAATCTGAAGATCTATGGTTTGGGTTATAAATCCATGTTGAAGAGGGTCCATAGGGGAGAACGAGATTGGCGACGGAAGGAAACCAGATTTGCCTGCCCTGACGTTTGAAGGTGATAAGTCGATATTGATGGTTTTGCTTCATCTCTCTCATTTGTTATGATTAGATGCATCTTCTTAATTATGTTCTCTGGTTTCTGTTGCCCAAACGGTTCCTCACGAAGAAGTCTTGGTTGTGAGGATCCCTCTCCGACGAAGCGGAAATCCCGTCGGAAATCCCAAGATGGTGTGTGGCTGATTCTCCAGCCAGAGCATACTGATTCTCTTGCCCTTTGAGTTGATGGGATTTTCTGAGAGCTGAGTTGATCGTGGAATCTCAGCGAAATGCTGCTGGACCGTTAGATGTCTGCCTTGCGAAACCTTCCCTCCCGTCGTCGTGAACGCATTTCTCTCTCTCTCCCCCACCCTCCTCCTCCTTTCTCCTGCCATTTTTTCCCTTTTTTCTGCAGTTACTGAATGGCAATTCCTTGGCTTTTTCCTCCCATTCCCCTATCATATATGAGTTGGGTTTCAGGTTTTGATTGATTGTCGGGTTTGAGAGATTGACGGTCGGGTTGGGGAAGAAGCAGGTTCGATGTTTTGGGTTATCGTTTTTAGGTTATTGTTTTCTGATTTTTCTTGAATGTGATCATGCTCTCTCTTCCTGTTTCAGAAGAGCATGTCTGGTCTTGGAGATTTTATAATCAAATTCGCTGATGAGGATTTGGGGAGGTAAGACACCGTTCGCAACATCGTCGTAATCATATCCTCTTGAGACAGTGGCTAGGCATAGTCTCTTTTCCTTCTCATTTTTTCCCTTCTGTTTTATCTTTATGATTCATCTCTTTTGTTTGCTATTTCGGACAGTGATTCTGTGTTTTGGAGTTGACAATCGATCTGAACTTTAGAGTCGTCAGAGCGGGCAAGCGAACCAGAAACAACATTTGAAGTTTCTCCCTCCGTTTCACTTTGATCTAATTAGTTTTGTTGTTGTCAAAGATTCATTCGGTGGAGGAACTTCTATGTTAGGACTCTCTTTCTCTATCTTCCGGATTTACTGTGAGAAGAGTCAAGGGAGTTGTATAAACGAACGTGAGCTCTCGATTTTACCTTTTTCGTATTTTGGGTTCTATATCTGCATTGACGTCCATGATCGACCCATTTAAGCTTTCTTTTTCCCTTTCGTTTGATTTCCGAGTGTGGAAAACTCGGTAGAGGTCCTTCGCAAATGGCAGGTTGATTAATAATAGTGGGGAAACATAGTTAGGGGACTTCCCCTATTCTAACTGTCCTTTGAGTCTAACTCCATAAAAAAATGTATGTCAGTTCCCTTACGTGTGACCTCTTCATGGGATTTTTAGGTCTGTATTCTTTTTCTTATTGAGATCAAAATGGTAGTTTTGGTTATCTATTAAATGTATGTGGTGCATAAATGTGCAGGTAATGCTTGCCTTTGGACTAACCAAAAACTGGAGTACCTGTACTATAACTTATGGGGAGGACAGTTGATTGGGAGCAGCAACTCCAGAAAGCATATATGTGCTTTTGAAGTAGGTCCAGGTTAGCCACTGTTCTCTGTGAATTTTGCAGTTTTTGCTATGACAGAAGTGATCTTTATTTTGCTCCACCTTAGATCCTAATATTTTCATGAATCTGAGTATTTTTACGGTTTATGAATGTTGCTGTGCAATAATATATTGCTTGCTTTCTAAGTGTTTTTGAGAAGGTAGTGCCACTAACAGTTCTACATTCTTAGCAAAGTTAATAAGAAAATTAAATGCTCATGTTATATAAAGGTTGAGGACTGGACAAAATTGAACCATCACACATAATGTCGTGATCTGCATTTTGTGTGCAGTTGCCTTTACATTGCATATTTGTCCCCTTGGTTGGTAATTATGTCCCTTAAGGGGTTGTTCCCCCCTTATATGACTATACTAACTAGACTACTCTACTTGACAGCAGTATCGCTTATTCTTTTTCATTTAACATCACATTCCTCATATCTCAATGAAGTGGAGACTATTGGAGCTACCTACTGAATGTAAGTACTGATACAAGTGTTGCCAATAATGCAATTATTTACATGTTAAATTAGCATTCGGTTTTGGTTGTGTTGCCCTTTTCTTTGTGTGGTTTATTTTTGCCACTAAGACGAATAATGAAAAAAGTGATTGGCAAAAGCCAATTCAAGATATGACAAAGAATGAACATGGTGTATCAGCATGCTGCCATTTTGTTGTGTTGAATTTGTAACCTTAGAGAGATGGTGATAAAGATCAGCTTATCAGGATGCCAAGGCTAGACTTGTCACTATTCTCATGAACTCTAAGTTTACACGTTCATAATAATTGCTATTTCCCATTAAAAATCTTTTATATGTTCTTTTTTTTGTTTTTTTGCTCGACCCCTACAGTGCACTGCCATTTTCATTCTATTTGAGGTTCGGTGAGGTTGATTATGCTATCTTAAGCTGCTCAGTGAACACTGATGAACTACGTAAACCCCAAAGTATTCTCTTTTTTTTAAACTTTTACAAACATAATTCAAATTATTGAACGTACATTTTTGTCACTGTCGTTCAATTTTTGATACCTACTGAACTTGGTTCCATGAGATTAGGATACTTGGTTATTAGTGGGACAATAAGACTTCCCACTTATGGATCCGTTTTTAGAGTCGATGGTAATGAATTTAGAATTTATTTTCCTTGATCTCGGCAGAGTAAGCTTCTGCTGCCTTAGTATTAACTTGACATAATCATTAAAAATAATATATGTAAATCAACCTTTTATATGCTTTATAAATGTTGTAATTGTTAGGAATAATTTCATTTGTTTCCATCAGCTGAATGATTTCGAGTTGGTTGTCAGGCTCTATGAATTTTCGGAACATCAGATGGCTGGATGATGAGTTGTTGCATCTACGGTGTTGGGGAGGTTGCTGAAATTTTCCTGACTTTTGGTAATTTTGGTGAGTTGTTTGGAATTTAGAATGTATGGAATTCAAAATCTATATACCTTCCTGCTTCTTAACCAATCTTTTTGGCAATTCACCTGCAATTCTTGCTTTGTCGCCTCTTTGTGCTCTCACCTGCAATTCAGTTTTCTATTATTTTCTTTGCACTCACAAACATTGTTGTGTTTTACTTTCGTCGGCGAAACTCTGTTCTTTGCCTCTGCTAATGTGTATCACTTTCTGCCTTTGTCGCCTCTCTATGATCTTGATTACCGCTCTGTTTGAAATTCTTGCTTCTATGCTGTGACTCAGTGACCTCGACGTTGCAGAGGAGAATCATGACCAGGAATGCTTGCAAGCTCTTCTATTTTGCCTCTCTCTTTCTAGGAAAGCTGTCCTTTTTTTATTCCTGGTACCTAGATTTTGGGTTAAGGAACTATGAGGCTATTCATTTGTTAAGCGTTGTTGATTCTTAAATTCATTATCAGGTTTCTAATAATAGCTGTAAATTTGTAATACTTAGAATTACTTTAGATTTATTCGTAAAAAAAAATTACTTTAGATTTTCATGGATTGGTTGCTGCCAATGCTTGGGATATGATCTTTTAATGGTATTCTACTTTCAAATATTATTCCGTCTTTGTGTGAAATTTTGTTTGAATTGGCCTTGGTCTGTGACAAGTTATATATTGATTGGAGGTGAGGATTCATGCCTAGGTCATGCCCTCACTGTTAACTTAGAGTTGCCTGTATTGTCCTTTTGAATTGATAGTGTTCTGATGTTTGTCATTGGAATTTCATTTTAATAGCTTTTAGATGGCTTAAATTTTGTTTGGTTTGCAATCTTAGAATACGTATACAATATCAAATGGATTAAATTACAGGTTAAGTAGGTTGCGGTTATCATAACTTTATAAACTTAGTAATCTAGTTGCATTTCATGATTTGGAGATTGTGATTTTCTACAATCACTTCAGGATTGTGATTTGCTTGACTTCTTAGCGGTGGTGTGCAAGGTAGTAGAGCAGTACAAACAAAAGATGAAGAAAGTTGAAATATGTACAATGAACCAGAACTACTATGCTTTTTCATAGGTGTTCCATGTGTGCTTTTCTTTGCTCCTTTCTCCATTCTTGCTGCATTATTTTATTAGGTCATGGGTTTATAGTTTTCTATTTGGAGGATATATTTCCTTATTCATACAACTATGTAATGTTAACGTGACTGAATCAACTGTAATTCCTTTAATGTATATTTATGCTTCTAAATCGCACTCTTTTGGACTCTTTTATCTATTACAGTAGTGCTACTTGCATAGTCTTTCGAAATTTGGACTTCATATTACTTGCGAAGCGTAGCGAGCGGGTCATTCTAGGTTCAATTAAAGTGTGCATGTCTCAGGTCTGTCTAGCTAAGAAACAATCAATGAGAGGTTGCCCCTCAATTACACTTAACAAACACTGAGAGTCTAATTAAGGTGTGAACGCCTTAATTGGACTTATTGTCGCACCAATTTGTCTTCAACATCAAGAAAAACTCCAAAGTTCAACACTCACAAACAGGAAAAAAAGCATCATAAGCAAATTGGGAAGAAATAGTCATATTAGGATGCATATAAATATGACAACTTTTTAAAACAATTCTCGTATCTTCTTCCATCATTTTCCAATTTGCACACTCTGATCAATGTTCTCAACTCTCGCACTAACTGCTTCTTTTTTCTCTAGCCAAGTCTTTTCTCATACTCCGTCAAATATTATTCCTCCATATTACTACATAACTCTTGCATTTCGATTACTCAACCCCTTGAGATTTTGGCTAATTAGTAATTAGAGATATGCTAAAAAAGATGTTATTCGCTTCCGTGTGAATACGTGATCAATTTGGGGAATTCCATTAGAATATCATTCGTCTAAAGGGCACAAGAGGATTGCTAGCACCTTGGGGCCTCCACTTTGGATGGACCAATCTACTAGGTTGGAGTCAGTTAGGGTTCGCAAAAGTCTGTTTAGATCTTGTAGCTGATTGCGGGTTTCCTTCTCGTGTGAGACTCTACCCGGTGGAGGTTGAGTATTTAAATAAGCCTATTGTTTGTGATGTGAGGTATATGGCCACGATTGTGACTGATTGGCAAGAAAGGGGGAAGAAATGAGTGCCCAAAAAGAAGGTTTGAAACTCCCCTGTGGAAGCTACTAATGAAGTGAGCTTAGAGTTGCAAGGTAACTCAAGTAAGGAGACTATTCAACAAATTGGGAAGCGGATTTCTGTTCACTCGCACACATCTGACCCTAGCTTTTTAGGGACCAATGAGGATAAGTCGAGTTCATTAGATTCTGATCCAGCTCCTGCATCAATTAGGAACTTAGTAAACTTCTGGCCCTCTGGACCCAAGAAAGTGCGTAGCTTCTACAGATGCTCTCTCTAAAAACTTTTTCCTCTAAACTCTCTCTAGATTTCAAATGTTTGGGTTGTCGTCGGTGGTTCTTGAGCGCTGGCGGTAGCCCCACCTTTTTTTCTTGCTTTCTTTCCTTATTGCACTTTCCCTTTCAGTGTCATATCTGATTTCCTTCTTATGCCTGTTCACACCTCTTCTGATGGATGCTTATGCTTCCTCCTCGTGTCAGATCTTCATATCTGTTCATTTGAGATGTGTATGCTTCCTCGTGTCAGATCTTTAGATCTGTTCAGTTTAGATGTTTTGTTGGTGACAGAGGAGGTTGGGATTCTCTTAACCTGTCTTCTCCTTCATGTTTATGTTCCTCCTTCTTGCTTCACCTCTTTGATTAGGTGTTTCGGAGAAGACTTGGGAGTCCTATTTGTAACATTCACGTGGTTGCAGTTTCATGAAGCTCGAAGACGAGGTTCGTTCCACCTGGGCTACTGATCAATCATCCGGTTCATCCGGTGCATGTGCTTTGGTTGTTGAGGTGGCGGCTCCCTGGGTTTCGTCAAATCTCTGTGTGTTTCGGTGGTTTTGGATCATGTCGTCTGCTTTCCCCTTTCTTTGGATGTCTTGCTTGATGCGCTTCGCGTCGTCGGTGGCTTCCGAAGGTTCATTTCGTCGCCGGCGGTTTTCAAGGTCTGCTTTTGGAGGTTGCTGCTCTCATGTGTGGAGGAAAAATTAGTTTGCTAGGGTTTCTTCAGTCAAGCATGTTTGTCTTGTGGGTTTTGCTCTACGTTGTGTGGTTTCGTCAAATCTTTGTGAGTTTTGGTGGTTTCGGATAATGTCGTCTGCCTTCCCCTTTCTTCGGACGTCTTGCTTGATGCGTTTAGCGTCGTCGGTGGCTTCTGAGGGTTCATTTCGTCGCCAGCGGTTTTCAGGGTCTGCTTCTGGCGGTTGCTGCTCTCATGTGTGGAGGAAAGATTAGTTTGCTAGGGTTTCTTCAGTCAAGCCCGTTTGTCTTGTGGGTTTTGCTCTACATTGTGTGGTTTCAGGCCCGTTGTGTTTTGGGCTTAGCTTTTCAATGATGTGGTTTGACTTGGCCCTTTTCCAAGTGGTTTGTTTCCTTCCATGGGGTGTTTGGCCCAAAATCTGTACACCTCTTTGGGTTCATTTAATGAATTTCCAAGTTTCAAAAATAAAATTAGGAACTTAGTAGTGACTTTTGTGGATGTGGTAAATGGATCAACAAATATTGTTGGGAGTCCTAAACCATCTCTACAACAGTCTGCTAGTACTGACTCACCAAGAGATTCTAGGAGGTTAGTTCTAGAGGCAACTCATGTTGGGAAGGAAAAGAATCTATGGATAACAGTCCAAAACTCTAGGAAGAAGGCTCAAATTCCTTATGTTTCCCCTACTAAGAAAGGGGGAGAGCAAATAGGAATAGATGAAATTACTAGTTTGGAATACTAGGGGGTATAAGGATAGTGAAAAAAAATAAAGTTGTACAACAAATAGTTAGTAGAAAGAATATTGATATAGTAGCTATACTAGACCCAAGAATAAGAGAAAAAGAGACTGATGATCTTATTGCTAAAAGATTTTCTGCTTGGGAGAGTGCAGTGGCAAAAAACTAATAGGTTTGGGTAAATTTTGGCTCTTGTGGGAGAAAGATGTCAGCCTACGGGTTATAGATCAATCTGATCAATTTATACATATCCTGGTGAGTTCTGGGACTCCTTTCGTTGCGTCCTTTGTCCATTCTTCAAATGAGGAAGTTGAAAAAGAATTCTTTATAGTGATTTGCTAAGAAATAAGGTGAATCAATTGCCTTGGACAATACTTGGAGATTTCAATGCTATTACAGATCCAAATGAGGCATCAAACCACTCTGATTATAATGGAAGTATGGAAGATTTCAAGGGTTGGAAGCATCAGTAGGAATTGGTTGAGCACAAAACTTCTGGTCCATGGTTTATTTGGACAAATACGCAATCAAGTAATCGTATTGCTAGGCGGCTTGATAGAAAATTTGTAAACCTAGTATGGCTAGACTCTCTTTCTAATAGTGTAGTGGAGTTAATGGATCGATCTCAGATCATTGTCCTATTCATTTAGATATTGATAGCTCTATTAATTCACTCCCTAAACCGTTTAAGTTCTACAATTATGGATATCGCATCCAAAGTTCTTTGATATGGTAAAGGAAGTATGAGAGTCAGAGGGTGAAAGCCTTCGACTCTGTCTACTTGAACTATTTATTCACAATACTTGAAGCTATGAGATTCCCAAGTCAGTTCCTTAGATGGATCTCAATGTGTGTTACTTCCTCTAAGTTGAGTGTAAGATTCAATGGAGGAGTTGTGGGCTATTTCTCTGCACAAAAGGTCTTCGACGGGGAGATCTATTATATCCCTATCTGTTTGCACTAACAATGGAAGTCTTAAATTGCCTAATGGGTGTTGATGTGGCAGAAAACAAGATGCCTTTCCATCCAATGTGTAAAAAATTGGGTTGACTCACATTTGTTTGCAGATGACCTTCTATTATTCTCTGATAGTTCTAATTTTGGTATCTAGTGCATCCAAGTGTCCTAAAGCAGTGCAAGATTCTTTCCGCGCTTATTTCTAACTCTTCCAAGTGTGAATTGTATTTGTGGTGGATTGCCCCCTGATCATCAAAATGGATGAGAGCGCAGGCTGCAGACTTGGCACTCTCCTAGTGAGATATCTGGGAGTCCAATTAATACCTAGTAAGCTCACAGTTAAGGTATGTCCGCCTTTAATTGATAAAATCATGCACAAGATTCAATAAAAGCTGGGGGGGGGGTCTAAACTACAGAGCTATGCTGGGAAACTACAATTAGTAAGTTCTGTTCTTCTAAGTTTGGTTCAGTTTTGGATGGTTGTGTTTATCATACCTAAGAAAGTGATCAAGGAGATTGAGAAACTTTGTAGTGATTTCTTGTGGGGAGTTAATACAGAGGGGAAAAGTAAAGCCTTAGTGGGTTGGAGCATAGTATGTCTCCGCAAAACAAAAGGAGGGTTGAGTGTCAGAGACCTTTATAGCTGGAACAAATCTTGTGTGGTCAGGCATATATAGGATTTAATGCCTAAACATAGTTCGTTGTGGGTAGCCTGGATGCAAGAATACAGATTGCACAAAGCTGATCTATGGTTACTGGAGTGCAAAACATGGTCTTGGATTTGGCAGGAGATCCTATAAATGAGGAGCAAAATCCATGGAATTCTTGAAGTGAAGGACAATGTAGGCTACTGGAAAGGAAAAGCTCAACGTAAATTCTCTCTAAAGATGTCTTCTTGGGAGGAATTCAGGCTTAAGATTGCTTGGTTCAAATTGTTATGCAAGGGTCCTGCAGTTCACAACAATCAATTTCCCAGTTGGCAAATTATTGAAGGGATCATTATCACTTGTGACAAACTGTTAACATGGGGATATCAAGGAGTTTTGAACGGTGTCTACTGCAATTGTGCAATTGAAACTCTAAACCACTTATTCTCTGAATGCAATAGATATAAGGAGTTATTTTTGGGTTTCTTCTCCAAGTTTACTAGCAGCTCTTAGAGGGTTGTTTGTTTTGACTCTTTCCTGGCTCCTAGGCATATGAGATAAGGGAGTTAATCGCTTTTGTTTTTATCCCTTACTGGCAAGGGGTGTTGTCACAAAATAACCTTCAAGTTTTTTTTATGAAATAGAAGAGCATCCATTCATGATAAAAATATATGTGATCAATATATTGAACTAGTAGGTGTAAATTAATTATGGATACTTAATTTGATTGTTCCGTATATTTTTGTTCTTGGTGTAATGATCTTAGAGCATTTAAATTTGTTGTTTGGTGGAGAGTTAAAAAAACACAAGAGAGAAAGTTGTGATTGATTTTATTAGTGGTACTAATTTTATACTACAAGTTCATGGTCGTTTGACATATGAGCAACTATATGAGGTCATCATCACCAGTTTACGACAATAAGGGATAGAAGACATAGCAACGAAATGATAAATTTTATGGCGTGAAAAGGAGGAAGATAAATCAAGTATATAATAACATATTTTATGGCGTGAAATCCAAATATCGAGTTTGCTTAGATATGTATCGACTTCGCTAGTTCACTAGGAAAGGAGGAAGATTAATCAAGTATGAGCTTGGGTAGTGCCTCCAGTGAGCCAGATGAGCATATAGATGAGGGCAATGAGGATGAAACTGATGGCAATGAAGATCAACATTAAGTTGTGATCGAAGAAGCTGATACATCAGACTTAGAGCCATATGTTATCACAATACTCAATACATTATTTTATGCTCCTCGAAGATTATTACAACGAGATGAGAATTGACTATTATGGAGGTATAAATGATGAAATTGGAAGTCATCCAAAACCATATTTCTATATTGATAAGATATTTTGTTCCAAATAAGTTGTAGAAAGGACCATGAAGCTTTACGGATGGGACGTAACTTCAAATTTATGCTCTTCAAACATGCTTTAATGTCACCAAATATGGCTATGAGCATAAATGGGATTTCCAAAGGAATTCGAGCGCTGCATATGGCTTCCACTATACAACACATCTTTTGACGACTAATGAATAAGTTTGATGACCAAAGATTGGAGATTGACGCATAAATTAGAGCAGGCAAGTTGTACTCCAAGAAATGTGAAGAGATGTTGAAGACTAATTATTCAATGTAAAATAAAACCATAGACTAGTCATAGTAAAACTGTAATACGTTAATTAACTACTACAGCCTAGGCTATAATCATATCTCAGATATTTATTCTGATTTCTGAGGACTTGTTTGAATGTTTTTTTTTTTTTTTTTGAAATCCAGGGCTGAGAATGAGAACTTAGGGGTCGTTTGCTTCATGGATTTAAAAATGAGGGTTTTGTAATTTAAAAACCCAAGGATTTATCAAGGATTTGAGGCATCATGGATTTGTATCAATCCTTTGTTTGTTAGGATGTTTTTATCATGGATTTAAAGGTGTGAGATTTACTACTTGAATTCAAAAATTACATTACTGCCCTTTTCTATACGTTTGACATGTTTATAATATGTACACAAAACAAGGACACAACTTCAAAATTATCTTACTATCATTTTCTATATGTTTGACATGTTTATGATATGTACACAAAACAAGGACAATACATACTAATAAGCATAATGTTGCCACATGGACAATAATAATAAATGAGAAAATTCCGTTTTAACTTTTAACGTAACGTAATCAATTACCAATTCTTTGTCCTCCTTTTCAAAAGTGACATATAACAACATATATTGGAATCGGGAGAACAAAAAATTACACGTTCCATGAAAAGGTCAAAGAAAACTAGAACACAAGAAATGATATAAAAAATCTAACTCATGTTTGCACATTAATTGAACATTTATATTATTCATTTAATGTTAATTATAATGTATAATAGTTAAATTTGAGGGCAACCTTGGAATATTAAAAGTGCATGAGGGTATATGGGTAAAATCTCATCAAGGATTTATGTCATATTCCAAATCCCACATCAACATGTGGGATTTATAAGTCTGTGGGGTCCACGGATTTGGACCATTAAAATCCGTGGGCCCCACGGATTTGGTCTCCAAAAAAGGTGCAAGCAAACAAAGGATTGTACCTAAATCCTTGATAGTTGGTTTTTTGGTACCAAATCCATGTACCAAATCCTTGAAGCAAACGACCCCTTATAGAATCTGGGAACCAAAAAGCGAAATCGTAGACTTTGGGGACCAAAGCTGGAAGGAAAACGGAAGGCCAAAACTAAATGGAAGGTTGACAGATTCCACGCGGGTCGCGACTGAGACAAAAGAGGACGGCACCTTTTGGCGGAGGAGGTACCCAATTGTATCGATCTTGTCCATTGTTCGCCGTCGTCCACTGCTTCCGCCGCCGCCATCTCAACTTCTTCGTCGCCGCCTGTCATCGTTCATCACCGCCGACTGAGGAGGACAGGGATCGGAAACAAGAGGGGCCGCCACAGCCACTTGATCAATTTTCCCGTTGGCATCGCTCGTCTCGCAATTGAATCTAAAGGGAGATAGAACTTCTCCCGAGAGAGAAGTGAACCAGAATCGGAGTTTCAGATAGAGCGAGAGGGAGAGCCCCAGTCATCGCCGTCCGTCCCCCCAACCGTCTGTACGCTGAGCTCTGCAGTCGTGTTGCTGCATAATCATTTTCAGGTATGGCTCCGCTTTTAGTCCGAACGAGTTAGTCCATAGTTGTATCTGTCGAATCTGTGATTGATGGCCGTGGTGGTTTATGGTTCAACAAGTAGGCGTAACGAGTAAGATAGGTGCGAATTGATTTGGAAGCAGAGAATGCTCTTTCACTGAGTATTAGAATTTAGAAATTCCTGTAGGACCATTTCGTGATTGCTGTCTTTCAAGGGACAGCGGTAAGCCAGTAACTTTTGGGTTTAGCTGGAGAGATGCTTGACTGTTCTTTGATTTAATCTTCGCGTATGGGAATGAATAACTTTCCATATCTGTTCTTCACACTGCTCTTTGCTATAGCTGCGCAGATTGTTTTGCATACAGCGTTGAACAGAATATGTAAAGTAAAGGGCTTTCTTTCTCTTGTATATTGACCTTGAATAGGTGCTTCTTAGGTAGCCTGTCTATGCTTCAGCTGGTGGAAAATTGATGTGATCTTGAGCTGTGATTGTCCCAAGTACCTTTTGCATATACTGACTGGAGAAGTGTCTTGAGTTCTTATAGGATGTCTCATTCTGGAATGATGGTTTTGATTTCCGTCTATCAGGTTCCTCTGTAGGCAGACTTGGGAGATCTTAGTCGAGTAGCCTCTGTAGTTGGAATGGCAACTAGACGGCATGTTAATTATAGTCCTCTTGCTATCGATGAAGATGATGAGTACAATGGCATGAGACATGACCGTCGGTTTGATTACTCTCCAGGGGCTTTTGATAGAATTCCATGGAAATCTGTTGTGCTTGCAATTTTCTTGCTCTTTCTCGGATCACTTCTTCTTTTTCTTTCTTTCTTCGTTTTCATTGGCCACATGGGAGGCGAGAAGTCACAAGCGTATGGTCTCTTAGCCCTGGGAATCCTTACCTTCTTACCAGGTATGATCAACAATCTTTACTGGCAACTGAGAATGTGCTCATCGTGTCATCCTTAAATACCAAGGTTGCTAACTATTTACTGTTTTCAAGGAAGTAGTATAACCAATTTCAATGAATTACTGCAAACAGATTAATTTCAGGAGGCTTCTGTTCATTCTTTTCCCTAAAACGTTTTCCTCTTTAATTTTCATTTTCTTCAGTTTAAGTTGAATGGTGAGAGCCTGCACTAGTTTATGCAGCTTTGTGCTTTGCAATCCTATTATATACCAACACAAATAGGAGTTAATAGAACTGAACATCTGCCTATGTTGAAGATGCATCACAAATATGGATTATTTAGGTTGTCCTTGCTCTTTAAAGTGGGACACAATCATCTTATGTTGGCTTAACACATCTTTGTTGATTATACTTATGCACCTTCGTAATGGAAATTTTGTTCAAATTTAGATGGCAATCCACCCTGGTAGCTGAATCTCTTTTTATGCATTTTCTTTTTCTTCGTTATTTCTGTTGATTGCTAATGCAACTTGTTCCCCGAAGTTATTTAAGCTTTTATTCCCCAACTCCAGCCACACATTCCCCCTTTTGTTATGGACCACGGGTGTAGGACAGGCTATGTAGATGCTTCATCTTATCTCTTGGTATTAATAGCTACAGTTATGAAGAATTTAACGCGTCAACTAGTAGGCTTCTTTAATTGAATGCTCTAGAGCACAACTTCGCCTTTGTTTGATGTTCCATTGTCCTACGCTGTGTAGACTAGCTGATTTCCTTTGGTAAGTGTAGTTTCACAACAAGTACTGTTTTGATGTTTCAGTAAAAGCTCTCCCAACATTTGGTGCTTGAAAGTATATCTGTACCGTTTGGCGAAGCTTTTGCTTTTGGACTCTATTCAATGCTTGCTTAGTCTCTTAGAACCCCTTGGTATATGACCTTTTGCTTGTGGTTGTAGGTTTTTATGAAACTCGGATAGCATATTACTCGTGGAGGGGTGCTAAGGGCTATCGATTCGCCGCCATACCGGATTATTAGTCTTGCCTGCATCTACGGTAAACTCTGGAGGGATACGTCGTTGGCCCTGTTCTCAACTATACTATCTTCTTGTATAGAATCTGGCTTTGCACTTGTAGATCTGGGCATGCGTTTTCAGCATGGAAGTGTTTGTATTGCTTTTGTTGTTGAGGTGGATAATTTGGCAAGTGTTTTGGTGTTTTTAGGAAAAGATCTTGTCTTCTCCATTGTTTAGAATTTGTCTAATACTCTACGTTGAAGTTTGTAAAAGGCGTTCTGCATCGTTAAATCTTGCACATTGCTTGGAAGTTGGAACCAAGTTTCCTTTGCAAACTACTTCTGGATTCTAGTGACCTTAATTGCTCCGACTAAAATCGTGGTTCAACCATTTCGTATCTTTAACATTGTCTACTGTTTGAGGACCGCTATCTAGTACTTCCGTTCGACCGGCTGGTACAATTTCTAAGAAATTAGTTTAAACTTTGTTGGGTGAGTTTGAGACTAAGATGGGTCATTTTTTTTTTTTCAAAATGGTCTTTCTTCCGGCTTGAGTTCAAGTCCTTAAATCTTATTTCTTAAGGAGAATCTTAAAGCCTTCCTATTGGTTGATAGTGGATTAGGTAGTTAAAAGGGATTAGTAGTTAATAGGTAGTTAAGAGTAAATGGGATTATACAAATATAATTAATATTATTAATTAATTATTCTCTTTCTCTCTCCTCCCATGATTTTCTCCATAACTATCTCTCTACATTATAATAAAAAAATACAAAATTAATTTTATTTAATATTTAATGAAATCCGAATTTAATAATTTTCCTTTTCAGAAATGGAAATTTAAAATTTCAAATATATGGTCTCTCTCACATCTTGGCAGCCTGCAATTTAGTATCAATATTTTGTAATGACATTATCAATATTTATAAATTGAATCATCATTAGGGCTTTTCGTTGCATGGTTTAGGATTTTTCGTTTTAAGGTATTCATTTGTGTTATTATTAATGTTGTTCAACGGGTTTTTTTAATAATGTTATATTACATTATTAACTTTTTATGTTTTGTTTTGTGTGTAACATTAGCAAAAGTGAAATTGTGTTTTCAATTTGTTGGTACTTAAATTTCATTTACTATTACATAGTATATCAATTTGGTTCGCAATGATTTATAATCATTTGAAGTGCTATTATCAATGTTTTTTGCAAGCATAATACAACCATTAGCAACAATTTATTTCATTGATTTGTATTATTAACATTTTTTCGTGTATGTTTGTAACTTTGTCAAATGTCATTATCAATTTATCAAGAAGCATACTTGTTAGGTATTCGTTTGTTTATGACATTAGCAAAAGTGAATTTGTGTTTAATGATATAACTATGGTTATTAACCTTTCAGGCTAAGTTAGTAACGTAGTTGGTGTCATTATTAATGGATGTGTATAAACATTATCAATGTTTGAAAAAATAAGATATTAATAATATATAGTAAGGTACTTAACAATTATTAGTTGCTATCATTATCAAAGTTTTTTATTGCACTAACAACTAAACACACGTTAGTTATTAATGTGTTTTTAGTGTTATTTTATATTAAACAATTAATTTGAATATTATTAATATTTTTTATTACAAAAATATATTTCCTTATCAATGACTTGCTCATTTGTTATTAATGGTTTTTAATATCTTTATTAAAAGCTTGATGTCATTTTATAATGTTGAAGTCGGACATTATTATAGATGTTTTGTGTTTATTTTCAACGAAATACTTTTCATTATCAATGATTTATTGTAATGTTATTAAAAGTTTGGTGTTGAAGCGTGAATGTTGGTTTGCTTGGGCTAATATTTTTCTTGACAATGTTTGTTTGACTGAATCACACAAGTGCACTATGTCACAAGTACCCAAGATGTTGAAAATCAATATTGTGCTTTATGATCATTGAGAATAATAATGTAAAGCAATATTAATTGATCATAAAACGTTAATAATGTCATTAGAAATCATTGAAAGAGGCCATGACTAGATAGTTATAAACATGATGTGAAAATGTGAATCATTAGTACTAAAGATGTTGTAAATCAATGATATTGTTATTCAAACTGTTAATGACCATGTTACATAACTTTAATGATTCATTCATAGGCGTTGATGACGAAACCATAAAACGGTAACAATGGATCCAAAATTGTTAATAATGTAATTGTAAAGAATTGATAAGTATATCGAAATCGTTAATAGTGATGAGTATAATAATAACGATTCATTTCATAAATGCTGATAATGTCATTGCAAAATGTTAATAATGGATTGCAAATTGCCACGAAGTAAGAGAGAGCATATATTTTTAATTTTCAATTTTAATTTTAAAAAATAAAAAGTATTAAGTTCGAATTTATTAAATATTAAATAATAATATTTAATTAAATTAATTTCGAATTTCCTTTTCATTGTAGTGGAGAGAGAGGGATATGGAGAAGATCAAGGGAGAGAGAGAAAGAGAATCATTAATGAGTAATATTAATTATATTTTTATAATATCTTATTTATTCAAACTAAATATTAACTACTAACCATCATTAACTACCTAATCTAGTATAAGCCAATAAAAATAGTTTAAGAACCTCCTTAAACAATGAGGCTTAAGGACCGGATCCAACCCGCCTTCTTCCGCAATCCCAAAAGGTAATTGGGGACGCGATTCATTTCATAACTTAATTTGTGGCATCTCCTAAACCGTTTCGATATTTTTTTTGACACGGGGAACGAATTGTTTCAACTTCATACTCGGAAAAATATATCGAAAGATTTTTTTGATTCATCACCGTATTTGTAAAATCGTACTATACCAACAATTATGATTTTACAATTTTTGTTATCAAAGTTTAAACAATTAAACGATTTTTAGTGAAATGCGACAATTGAATCACAATTAAATAACAATTTTACCGTTATTTTTCTGATATGATCAACGACGAGCTCGACCATTAATGCAACACCTCAGGCGAATCCCACATCGACAAAGTACGAGAGAGATCCATGGTTCGTAAGTAAGAAACTGACCTTAACTAACAAGACGCGTTTTTTTTTATGAATTTAACTGACAAGACGCGTTTCGGGATGAAATGAAAGAGTTCTTGTGAGAAATATGAAGTTAAACGTGCTCAACGTAGAGCATTGCAAGGATGAGTGACCTTATGGGAAGTCACCTTGATATGCACCCAAACTGAAAATCGTGAGGATCTAGACCCAAAGCGGACAATATCTTCAATAAGAAAAGGTTCAGGACGTCACAATTAATGCATTTCGGGTTGAGACTATGCAACAATATTCTAGATCTGTTGCTAAACTCCACTTGGTTCAGATAGTACACTTTTCTAATCCTATTTTTTGCCCAACTTTTAGAAGTGATTTTCGGCTTCAAAAGCTGAAGCAGGGCCAAACACCTTCAAAAGCTGGAGCTTCTGCGAAAAGCTGTTTTGAAAATACAAGATTATCCTTACCACATTTCAATTTTATTTCAGAAAATATATTTTTATTTCATTTATATAATTTTAAAAATAAAATAAATTATAAAATCATATTATTTAATATAAAATAAATCTAACAAGATCCATTTTGACAACTTTTTATTGTTTAAAATTTTTATTCATATTTTATATTATAAATTCTTTATAGTGATTTTGCATAACTTCAAGTGGATTATCTACTTTATTATTGAATTCCTTGAAATTCTCCAAGTATTATTTAGTTGGACAACTCTTGATGAAAAATGGGGACACACAATATGAGGAGGAAATTACTTTGATGTTTGCACGAATTAAACCGAGAACCCTTTCATAATCTTTGGAATTCTTAGTTGAGATATTTCGTGAAACTAAAAACCAACAATTCTTGCAAAACCACCAAGAAAATTTACTTATCACTATTTCTAATTTTAAAACTGAAATTAATTCCTAAATCTATTAATTTCCCCAAATCCAATTCCATCAATTCTTTTCGTCTTTCGGGGAATTATTGGTTTAAAAAGGCATAATTTCATATATGTCTATGCGTTAGGCAACAACAAATAAAAGTCTTAATAACGCTGAAGTGGATTTAGACGATGCCTAGTTGAGATTAAGCGTTGTGAAGCACGATTAGATAATTAGAGGCGCGCTTAAAGCACAATTAGTGGAGCAAGAGAAGAAACAAGGCAGTTGCCTTTGTCATAAAATGTAGTCAAATTCACGATTTTACGTAACCGTTTTGGTGATCTAAAAGCGCAAAAACATAAGCTTTTAAGCTTTAAATCTTATATTTTGACTACACATATAAGTGAAAAGCACAATTCTACGTCAAAATCGTTTTGTTTGACCTAGAAGTGTAAAAGCGTAAGATCTTAAAGATGTAAAGCGATTTTAACTACATACTCATAACGACACCATCTCAAACTAGTCTTGATGCGTCCTTCGACCCTTCCCTCAATATAAAAAATCACGACTTTAGGTTAGAATTAGAAAGCTACTTTCTCCTCTTTGCCGTCATCGATTATCAACACCTGGTAACCAAAAGTGAAAAGCCCAAAACCTTCTCCCCGTCGCTCCATTCCCTTTGACCCAACCTTCTAGCCTACAGCTCTTTGTCGTCACTGACTATCAACCCCAATAGGCACAAGCTGCGAATCTTGACTCTGATCACCACTTTCCAAATCATTCTTCTTCTCCTATTCAACAAGATTCAACTTCTCTTTGACTGACATATTTTGATTCATCACTTTCGATAAACTTGTGATTCTAAGAAATTGTGACATATTTTGATGTTGTTAAGGGTTAGCTTAGTGATTAATTATTTGAACCTAAGAAGTGTTGTAAAACTTTTATTTTCACTTAAAATAATTAGTTTTGCTTCCAATGCTCAGACACATCTAAAAGTCTCCTGCGCAAACTAAATGCGAGGCACACCTAAAAGTTGTATACTCTTGGTAAGAAAATATTAAACTAATCAATGTTAGGACATGATACTAACTGTATTTCATAATATAAATTTAATTAGAAACAATAATCAAAACTTTTGATTTTCCTAAATACATCCAATATGGTAAATGCATTACTTTTAGATTTACGGTATAAAATTTAGAAATTAACCATTAAGTATTAAAGTAAAATCAACGAAAAAATATATTAGAGTGCAATACTATAGCCCAATTTCTTTTAATTCAATATGTAAATGCACCGAACAAACAACAACACGGAGAAGTCAAAAGAGTACTTCTATTATGCTATAAAGCATTGGTGCTTTAATGTACAACTTGAAGTTGTACCATAATGTTAAATGTATAAGTTTAGGTTCTATCATAAAGGAATTTGTACAATTTGAAGCTATACTATAACGTTAAATGTACAACTTCAAGTTGTACCACAAAGACAAAAATCTATAGCACCAATGCTATATAGCATTCTAAAAATCCTCAAGCGAAAATCCAGCCTTGCACCATGACCATTCCTCCAAGCGACCACGCCTGAAGCCAAAGCTTTTTTAATAGGAAAAGTTATCTTCTCTCTATAGAAGACAAAACACCTAAAACCAATTTATTCAAGCATTTTTGTGCTCATTCATGCTACTGTGTGCTTATTCATGTAATATTATTCTTATTCACATGAGAGTGTAAGTTATCCACGCAAATGAAAATTTAGACTTTTTCTCAATTATAATTTGTATTGGCTATCTTTTATAGAATTAAATTTGGATTCTCAATTAATCTGTAAAAATGTGTTGCATCATTGATCATATACAATGACATTCATTTTGAAATATTTCAATATTCAAAATTTGATTTTACAACGGTGTAAATAAATAACGATATGCGTGAATCAACACCAGCTTGCGTCACTAAACGGTATTGGTTGCGTGAATAATCAACACTCTTACGTGAATAACGACAATATGACACAAATAAGCTCAAATTTATGTGAATAAATGAATATTATTTATGAATTAGATGCTTTGTCTCTAGGGCTCAACATAGGGTGCATAATTATGAGTAACCAAATCTGAACCCTTCTTCTAAGTGGTTGTTGATTTAAGAGTTGTAAATTAAAGACGTTTTATTTCCCCTATTTTTCTCAATCGGATCATATCTTCTTCATTCTAACTCGGATTTCAATTGTTTTTGCACAGATGGAACGAGTTCGTTGTGCTCTACAAAATGAGATCCATTTTCAATATTTTTTGTGAAAAAAATTCATTCCTCTCGTTACCAACTTCATACCATATGGTATCTCCTTTGTTTTTAGTCATTTTCAGAATTTTTTGCACAAAAGAAACGATTTAATCTAATCTAACTTTGCAAAAAAAATTAAATTCTGACTTAAAACGAGTGAGAAATCATTCTTTAAAAATTAAGTGAGGGAGGAAATTAAAGGTTTTCCAGTAGGAGAGTAGGGGCACTAATATAGTCGACTCTAATAGAGTTATGCATTAATTTATTGACCACAAGATTATGCACTTGATTCGCTCCCTGTTTACAACTAGAAACTTGATTCTACTTACCATATGACACCTCTAAACTTACTATTTGCTAAATATTGTACCCTTGCCATTGAGTATTGTCAATTAGCAGAGTACATGCCCGCTTGCGTTACATATAGGGGTGACAGTTCGGTTATTTCAGTTATAATCGATAACCGATTGGCCGGTTATAGACTAATCAAAATAACCACCCCTCATACCGAAAATCGACCGAAATAGACTTCGGTTTCCCGGTTATCTCGATTATCGGTTAACCGAACCACTTTCAAGACCAAAAACCATTGCGTCTAGCTTCCGATAACATACCAAAGTTCGATTACTTCGGTTACCGGTTAGTGTTTAACCGGCCGGTTATCGGTTTAACCGACCGGTTAACCGGTAACCGAACGGCCACCCCTAGTTATATATGTTTGTTTCACCGACACGCAATCGTTAGTTAGTTAGTTAGTTAGTTAGTTAGGTGGGTAGCTCCCAAGTCTAAAAATACCATACTATATTTTTTAATATGAGATATATCAATATAATACCAAAATAAAAAGGCTACCCTATAAACTACTCTTCGCTCAATAAAAAAAAAATGTTAAACTAGGCGGAGAAATATTTTTCTTACCACATTATGAGTAGGATGACAATTTTGACCTGATCCGTTTTACCCGACCTATTTGACTTGCTTTGGGTCGGATATGGGTACCTTTCATCGACCTGACCTGCCCCGACCTACCTCATTCTTGACCCGTTTTAGTCTAAATTAGATATAATCTTAGTAAAATTATTTAGGGTTTTCCTTTCATTCCCTCACAGAAAGTTCATTCTCTGTGATCAGTAGCTCGTTTGGCTGTAAGTCTCAGGATGATCTTCTGTTTCAACGACCTGTTTTAAAACAGATACCAACTCCCTCTTACTCTGAGTTATTGTTCCATTATTGAACTTCCCTCTCCATTTAGTGCTGGCCGTTGCTGGCCTACTAATAGTGGCCCTGAACTGGGCGGTGCCTCCAACTGATGCATTATTATTACTTTTATTTATTTATTTATTTGTTTACGGGGTTTATCTTTCGTTATTACCGTTAATTAGACTTATGGCTATGGGTTAGCATTATTAGGGTTTGGCTGTTTTCCGTATATTTTGTACTTTGTGTTTCAATAATGTTTTGGACTTTGCTACGGTGACATGCATGTCACGGTGACATGCACTTTTCGGTCGACCTCATAAAGGATCAGGTCGACCTAATCAGTTGTTTCAGTGTAAAAACAGTTTCATGGTGCCTACTTTGGAGATTCATATCTTACAATTGGCTAGATGGAAATTGGAGATTAAAGGCTTGTTTTGAAGCTGAAGTGTCCATCGACACATTAAAGTACTTGGGAGCTCAATAGAAAGTCCAGAAGACCTTTTTTGAATCTGACCAAAAGGCTATGCCTAAATTGGGAAACTGCCTGAAAATGGCTAAGTCTGGCAACGTGTTTGTCAAGCCTACTTTGGAGCTCAATTTGAGAATCATGGATGCGAGTCAAGTCCAGGGGCCTCTACCACGTTAAATTACGTATTTTTTTATACAAAGGCAAGGCATTGGATGAAAGATTCAATATCTTTAAGGCTTCAAACAAAAGGCTCGAAGTTGCTACGAAGGCTGTTTTTCTGGCAGCTTGCTTGTGCTCAAAGTCTGCCAGAAAAACAGCCTTCGTAGCAACTTCGACCCTTTTGTTTGAAGCCTTAAAGATATCCAATCATTCATCCAATTCCTTGAATTTGTATAAAAACATACCTAATTTAACGTGGTAGAGGCTCATGGACTCGACTCGCATTCATGCTTCTCGAATTGAGCTAAAAAATAGACTTCACAAACACGTTTCCAGACTTAGCCATTTCTAGGCAGTTTCCCAGTTTTGGCATAGCCTTTTGATGAGGTTGAAAAAGGGTCTTCTGGACTTCCTATCAAGCTATCAATCACTTCAATATGTAGAGGGACACTCCAGCTTCAAAACAAGTCATTAGTCTTCAATTTCCATCTAGCCAATTGTATGATATGAATATCCAAAGTAAGCACTGTGAACTGTTTTTACACTGAAACAACAGATTAGGTCGACCGGATCCTATATGAGGTCGACCGGATCCTATATGAGGTCGACCGAATTCTAAATGAGGTCGACCTAATCCTAGCTGAGGTCGACCGGAAAGTGCAAGTCACTGTGACATGCATGTCACCGTAGGCACACCCTAATGTTTTTTTTATCTAAACTTTTTTCAGAGTCTTGTATATTATCCAAACCTATCGAAATACTAAAAATTCGTTAAATGTTAATTTTCAGTTAGGAATTTTTGTTAGTAATATTGATTTGGCAACATGATACCGACTTGAAAGAGACACATGAATGTTAACATTCCTAAATTTTTATATTTTAGCTAATAAAAGAGTTACAAAATTATTAACGATATCGTAAAAATGATTAATATATTGATACATTATGAAAAAATTTAGCTAATTAATAGCATTTTAATAGGTTTGGATAATAATGAATTCGAGCATGCTAGATCTTTCATCCTCCCAACAAGGGGTTTTTTTTTCTATGGTTTTTTTCAGCATGAATATTGCACGAGTAGTGTCAGATTATAGGACTTCCAATTTCTACCTCCTCAAATCATTTTGCTTCTGCCGTTCAGGATAGTAATAATACCCATAGATAAATGTTATAAATTAAATTTTTTTTTGCTTTATCATAAATTCAGAATATAAATTAAAAAAATCCCCTAAAATTTGAAAAGCATAGAGTCCACCCAAAAAAAAAAGTGTAGTAATATATTATACCTAAATCCAAAATATAAAATATGTACATTATTCTTCTCATAATGCTACCTACCCAATGTCCCCCCTTCTTTTTCACATCTATATATATATATATAAATCTCACCACCTTGTTCCTTCCTCAAGAAACGTCGCCAAAAAAATAAAACACAGAGAGAGATGGCAGCAGAGCAACTGATCACTCCCACCACCACGACGTTGATTTTCCAGCTCGAGGAAACCCTCCTCCGGTCGCCGTCCCTCTTCCCGTACTTCACCCTCGTGGCGCTGGAAACCGGCGCCGGCGGGATCCTCCGGGCCCTCCTCCTGGCCCTCTTCTACCCACTCCTCCGCTTCGTCGTGGGCCGATCCACGGGGATAAAGATCATGACGTTCCTCTGCTTCGCTGGGCTGAAGACGGACCGGGTCAGGTTATTGGGCCGGTCCGTGCTGCCCAAGTGGTTCCTCGACGACGTCGGATTGGAAGGGCTCGAGAACGTCATGATGATGATGGGCCGCCGCCGCCAAGGGGAGAAGTTGATGGCCGTGAGTGATTTGCCACGTGTTATGGTGGAAGGGTTTGCTCGAGACTATTTGGGCGTTGCGACGGTGGTTGGTCGGGAGGTGAAGGAGGTGAATGGTTATTTTGTTGGGTTGATGGAGGAAGATAGGAGGGAGGAGCGTGTGTTGAGGGCCGTTGATGATGAGGTGGCGAGTAATGGTGACGGCGGCGGCGTCGGCGGTGGTGAGATTTATGTAAAGGAGAAAAGTGTGGGAGTGGGAGCCCATCATCGACTCGTTGGGGTTGTTGGCTGTAGGGATGGGGATGTTGGGGATCACCACATCTTCAGGAATTGTGAGGTTTGGACTTTCATCAAACACTAATTCATCCTTATACAGTAAAAAGCAGCGAGTTTCTACGTAGAAACGTTTTGGTGATCTAGAAGCGTAAAAATCATAAGCTTTTAAGTTTTAAAACGGAGTTTTTAACTATATAAGTTATAAAAACTGAGATGTTGTACGTAGAAGCGTTTTAGTGACCTAGAAACGTAAAATCGTAAGTTTTTAAGTTTTAAAGCGCGAGTTTGACTACATTGATTATATATTCATTGATATTCATTGTTTTAATTTGTTTAAATAAAAACCATTAGGAATTAGGACGATGGGTAGTCTGCATCGATCTAATATGCTCAGACAACATCCCATTTTTTATCTGTTTTTTTTTTTAAATCACATATAATTAACTCAAATTGCTTAGAATCTTACTTTTATTACCTATTATTTTAGCTATAAAAAAGTTGTAAATATGTGAAAACTTCAATTTCTAGAATAAATTTATCAAATTCGTCATGTTATGGTTATTTTTTTATATTCTGTTAATGAAAAATGAATATTTTAAATTTTTTACGTTGAAATTATATTACCATATGAGCCGATTTACCCCAACCCGCGCCCCATGATCAATTATCCGACCTGCCACGAGCCGGATATAAGTATCGAGATTCCCGGCCTGGCCTGTCTGCCCCATTGTCATTCCTATAAGAAAGTGGTTAAATACTATATATATTTTCGGTAATTTTAATTACATTATATTGACCTCTCTCAACATACAGATCGAGTTATTGAGACCAGTTGGTTTACGACATTATAAATGAAATTGTATCTTTAACTATAAATTCAAGTTATAACTAGTAAATTTTTTTTAGTAATGCAAATGCAATACATCTTAAATTTACAATAATAACTCAATTTCTACCTATATATTTTCGCACAAAATGTTTATAATACAAACTAAACTCCGTATTATACAAAATTTAACCTGTGCTTTAAGATTGTGGTTGCTGACAACATATTTCAACGTTTCGACGATGGACGTGAAGAAAGTTCACGTCGTGAGGAGATCCGAAAAGAAGCAATGGAGCGCCCTCCCGAGGAACCAGTACCCAAAGCCACTCATCTTCCACGACGGCAGGCTGGCCTTCCGGCCAACTTTCCCGGCGACCCTGGCGCTCTTCATGTGGGTCCCATTCGGCTTCCTCCTCGTCGTCATCCGCTTCCTCATCGGCCGCCTCCTCCCCTTCCCTCTAGTCATCCCGTGTCTCTCCCTCACCGGCATGCGATTCGTCTTCACCGGAACCCCACCGCCACCGCCGCCCGGCCGCTCGGGCGGAGGCACAATGTACGTGTGCAACCACCGCACGCTCCTCGACCCGATCGTCATCGCGCTGGCGCTGCTCAACACCACCGCGACGGCGGTGACGTACAGCCTGAGCAAGTTCAACGGGGTGATCTCGCCGGTGAGGAACGTGCCGCTCACGCGCGACAGGGAGAGGGACGGAAGGATTATGGAGGAGATACTGCGACACGGCGACGTGGTGGTTTGCCCCGAAGGTACGACATGCAGGTAGGGAGTGTTCAAACGGAGTGGTTATCATGGTCATCATTTTAATGGATTGTATTCGGATAATTGGATTTAATTTGGTTGGATTTTTTGTTAGTTTGTTTGGTTAGGATTTTAGTTGGTTTGGTTTGATTTCATGCACTCCTAACCAATCGAACCCGTTAATCCGTTAAGTAATTAGTCGTATGTCTAATATATACATTATATACATATAATTAATACTTTACATAACCAGTCAAGAGTCAAACGTTTCCTATTCTACATTGTGTTTTAAGTGTAAACATAGAGTGTAAACAACAACAATATATATGAGCCGTTAGTTAAACTCATACATTATAATTATATATACTATTGTGAATGAAAACATGAAACTGAAAGACTTTTTCAGCATATATGATAATTACTAGGAGACTGAGACACAGATGCAACCAGTTTATTAACTTCATACCATTGACATAAATATTTTTTGTTAGATATATATTTTTAATGTTATGTTATATTGGTTAATCTGGCTGGTTAACTACTTAATCAAAACCGTTTGGTATTAGCTAGTTTGAAAATTTAATTAAGATACTGTATTCTATGGTTAATGGAATTCCGATTCATGGGTAATTATCGTGATAACCATTTGAACTCGCGAGCAGGGAGCCTTATCTGTTGCGATTCAGTCCGCTTTTCGCAGAGGTGGCAGGCGGGAGCACGGGGAAGATCGTGCCGGTGGCGGTGAACGTCGGGGTCAGTATGTTTTACGGGTCCACGGCGAGTGGGCTTAAATTGCTGGACCCGGCCTTTCACTTGCTCAACCCATGCCCTCTTTACTCCGCCAACTTTCTGGTGGCTGTGCCGACGCCATCTGCTGCTGCTGCTGCCGGTGGTGGTGGTACCACAACTTCGTCGGGCGGGAGAATAATTAGTGCAACTGGCGGGATTGAAGTAGCAAACTCTGTCCAGAAAGTGATTGGCGATGAGCTTGGCTTTCAATGCACCAGCTTCACCAGAAAAGACAAATACATGGTCTTGGCTGGCAATACCGGCGTCATCTCCTCCTCCTCCTAGTTAATTCATGGGAAAAAGAAAGTAATATTGAATTATTATTATGTAATTTTTTTTTGTGTGAAGGTGATATATAACCAAATTTATTATTGTCTTATTTACCAAATTTATTATTGCAATTTGCAAGTGTAATATGCGTGCATCCATGTTTGGCTATAGTTTGATTTTTTTTTTGTTCCATTGTGGTTAGATGTGGCAATTAGTAGGGGTGGTAAACGGTAATCCGGTAAACGGTTTACCGTTTTACCGAACCGTTTATCGGCGGTATCGGCAGCCGAGCGGGAAGTTGGGGGAGTTGGTTTACCGGACACGGTATCGGTAAATACCGACGGTAAATCGGTATTACCGATACCGAATCCCCCCTCCTTACTCCCTAGTGCTACGCTGCGTTTTGTTGCTTTACCCACAAAAATATAAAATATTACATACATGAATGTAAGTATAGGCCTCAAAAATATTGTAAATAAAAGTTAATAATAAATTATTAATTACAAAAATGATGAAAAAAACTCAAAAAAATCAACATATTACAACATCACCCCACTTCCAGAAATTCGGTTCGGTAAATAATCGGTAAACCGACCGAAAAACCGCCCGAAATCGCTTCTCACGGTATTTCGGTAATACCGGTTTGTAACCGTTTACCGGTAATTCGGTAATCGGTAAACCGGTTACAAACCGGTATCGGTAATCGGTAACCAGTTTGGCCAACTTCGGTATACCGAAACCGGTAAATTCGGTTAACGGTAAATTGTTTACCGACCGAATCCCATCCCTAGCAATTAGGATCCAAATCCATGAATCCAATCCATCCACCAAATTATCCACTTAATCCAATCCATTTAAATCCAATCCATTTGATCCAAATCCAATTGGATTGGTGGATTCATGGATCAATCCATGGATCCAAATGACAAATTACGATATGGTACCTATATTTTTTATATTTTACATTTTGGTACCTAGCATTTATATTTTTATACGAAAAAATCATTGGAAAATTACATTTTGGTACCTAAAATTTTTCATTATGACATTTTAACACTTAAACTTTTCAAAATTTACATTTTGGTCCAAGCCTTGGATGTCATTTGGATTCATGGATCAATCCACCAATCCATTTGATCCAATCCATGAATCCACCAATCCATTGAATCCAATCCATTTGATCCATGGATCCACCAATCCAATCTACGAATCTACGAATCCGATCCAATTGTCACCTATAATTGTGGTACATTCTGCCTGTAAAAACTACTTCTTCACGAAATATTATCAATTATTCACGCAGATTACCTAATTTTTCATGCACTCTTATGCATTGTTTGAAGAAGAAGAAAAACATGTATAATAAGAGAATCAAGTGCATTAAAATGTAGCTTTTATACATGAATGATTGGCCACTGCATTTCGTTTTGAGTTTTCGATTGGTTTTATTACAATATTAATGTGGAAGTAGGTATGAACGTTAGGAGGACAAAGGTATGTGTATTCCCTTCTAATCAGATGAGGCATTTGGAAGTCTGGGGGATGGGTTGATCAATGAACGAACGTGTCAATGACTTCCCATGTCTAGAGTAAGTGAGAAACTAGGTATAAGGTGAGGCTCAAGGTATGAGAAGTCTTCCAGCCGTAGAGGTGGACGAGGGGTTGACGTCCTATTCGGTTGAGTTGATCCTCCAGGGGGTCTCCGGTTGGTGACTAGAACTGACTTGAAACATATTGGGTGGAGGAGGTGTTGATGTCAATGTTTGGATTTAACCTCTTAGCTACTCAATTTGGGCTTGAAGTTCTTCGATGAACGATAGAGGGGTTGGTTCTTTGTCCCAAACTCCGCTGCCAATTTAGGAAATGTTGGAGCTTTGAGACTCCATTATGAGTGAAGTGTTGGCATTAGGCTTATTCAATCTTTTGCTTCGGGGCACACGGTGGGCGCCAATTGTTGATGTTAGGGTTGTGGTCGACGTCGAGTTTTTTTTATGTTGGATATTGAAGTCGGTTGACGCCCACCTTTCACCTCGAACTTGTCTCGTGAGTCATGATGTCAGCTCCGGTCGTCTCCTGCAAAAAGGGTTCGTCGGCCGATCTCGGTGAGTACATTCTCCAACGCTCAAGTTAGTGAGTGGTTTGAGAGGAGAGGAATATGACCTCGAAAAGAAACATTAGGGAATGAGATTGAGAATGAATATCTGCGCTAATCATAACGAGAGTTCCCAAGTCTAGACATGGGGATCTTTTCTTACCTCAATATGAAAACGAAGTGGCCTTTTATAAAGGCCTCTGGGGAAACTTGAAGGGAGTAGGTCTCTCTCGAGAGCTTGGTAGTAAAAGGATAGGACACGTCAAGAGGGTACGTGGCCATGAGTGTTGAGTGACCTGGAGAGACTGACCTTAGGGGTGGCTGGAGTGAGTCTAAGGCGGTCGAGGTGACCTAGGGTGATTGACCACAAGGGTAGTCGTAGTGACCCCATGGTAGCCTAGATGACCCGTGGAAGTGACCTCGGGGTTTGCCGGAGTGACCCTAGGGTGGGCGAGGAGACCCAAGGTGATTAACCACGGGGTGACAAGAATGACCCAAGGTGACCTGGGGTGATTGCACCGGGGTGGTCGGAGTAACCCCAAGTTGACCTAGGGTGATTAACCATGGGGTGGCCGATTGGACCCTAAGTGATTGACCTTGGGAAGGCCGGAATGAACTTAAGATGACCCGAGGTGATTGACCCTGGGATGGCCGGAATGACCCCAAGGTGACCCGAGGTGATTGGCCCTAAGGTGGCTGGAGTAACCCTAGGGTAACCGAGATGACTGACCTCGGGATGGCGGGAATTCCCCAAGGTGACTCAGGGTGGCCGGAGTGACCCCGGGGTGTCCGAGGTGAGCCGAGGTGATTGACCTAGGGGTGGTCAAGGTGATGAGATGATTGACCTCGGGGTGGCCGAGTTGACCCTAGGTGATGATGCCACGATGGCTGGAGTGACTCCAAGGTGACCTAGATTAATTGGCGAGGGTTGTGGAGTAAGGACTATCTAGGAACACTTTCATCAAATTAAATTGTTTAATTTGGGGTCCATCAGTTTTCTTTACTAGCGGATTTGGAAACTCGCTGCACAGCTACCTATGACGATCTTCAATATCTGCCTCATGCTTTACTGCATTAGTTTGATGCGCAGGTGGTGACATGAGAGTTTGCTTAGTACCATGCTCCTCGAGCTTCACATTCCGTTCCACGGCTGGTGTCCCTTTCCTGCCTCGTGAATCATCTCCTCCTCTCATTCATAGTTATTCCATTCTAATTCGTTTTGATAGAGCAACAAAATCCACTGTGGGAGGGAGTGTTGGTTTCGTCAGCTATAGTTATGGCAAAGTTATTCTTTGCACGTTGTGCCATTTTTATCCTCATACATATGATCCATTACTCAATGAGCTTCTTGCTCTTCGTGATTCTCTTTGTTGGTGTCTAGTTCACTCCTTTACTAAAGTCTTATTCTATGGTGATGAGCAGGTGATTATGCAGATGAACAACGCACGAGATTCATCACACATGGTTGCCCATATCGTGACAAATTAAATTTTTTAATTTGGGGTCCATCAGCTGGTGTCCCTTCCCTGCCTCGTGAATCATCTCCTCCTTTCATTCCTAGTTATTCCATTCTAATTCGTTTTGATGGAGCAACCAAATCCACTGTGGGAGGGAGTGTTGGTTTAGTCAGTTATAGTTATGGCAAAGCTCTTCTTTGCACGTTGTGCCATTTTTACCCTCATATATATGATCCATTACTCATTGAGCTTCTTGCTCTTCGTGATTCTCTCTGTTGGTGTCTGGTTCCCTCCTTTACTAAAGTCTTATTTTGTGGTGATGAGCAGGTGATTATTCAGATGAACAACGCAAGAGCTTCGTTGGTTGCCCATATCGTGACAAAATAAGCCCTTAAAACGATGGTTCAGACACTTATCGACCATAGTATTTTGTGAATTTCGGTTTTATAGTATGAGAGACAAAGACCTTGTATATTGACGTTTCTATGCCCTTCTTAGATAACTATGCCAAAAAAAAAAAAAACTGGCGCCGAGGAATGGGCCGGAATTACAGTCCACACCAGGTTCAAATTCAATACTTTGGTCCGGTCCGGTCCGTCCGATCGGTTGTTAAAAACCAAGATGTTTACTACCCAATCACCCATTGACTTGGTCCATCCCTTCCCCGAGTTCGGCAATCGGCCGCCCCATCTTCTCCAAGTCGTCCTCATCTCATTCCTTTCCCTCCCATCGCCGCAAAAAAACCGCCTTCTTCATTACCCGGCCGCGCACGTTCCACAAATCCCGAATCACAGTTCATAATCAGATTGAATGTTTGTCGGATTCGTTGACAAAGAAAGCAGAAAACATAGAAAGTGATTCAGCCATCGCATCAGAGATCGCCGCTTGTGAACTGAGTGATTGGGAAAAGTTTGGTTTACTGGTAGTCCGCTGAATCTGAACTCTTCGCTCCGATCTCGTATCAAGGAGTAAGCTTTAAGGCAAGTCCCCGGTGATAGTTCTCTCTGTGCTTTTGAATTGGTTTCAGTTGTAGCTTAGTTTCTTGCGCTTGAGTCTGAACTCAAATTGGCTGGTTATTGTTTTTTTTTTTTTTTTTTTGACGACTGCATATATTTCCAGGCCTGCTGCCTTGCGTTGGTCGAATCCATTAATGGCCTTCTAGTTGGGACCTTGAAGTTGATGCTTGTCAGCGTGGCAAGGGCAGTTAAGTTATTGGATAGAGCACCCTTTGGAGAATTCGGTTTACCAATTCGAGGATTTTGCATACTGCATAGTGTTGATCTCTTCAAGCCCATGAAAGATAACGAGCTAGTAAGTTATTTGGGTTTACGTGCTTATACAAAAGCTAATGTCGAGAACTCTATGGCCATGGAGGGAGAGCAGACATCTTTGTCGCCAGTGGGTATAGGGTCGACACCTGAAATAGAAAAGAAGTATGTGCATCGAGTTTATGATGCTATTGCGCCCCATTTTAGTTCGACCCGGTTTGCCAAATGGCCCAAAGTTGCATCCTTCCTGAACTCCTTGCCCCTAGGATCTCTAGTACTGGATGCAGGATGTGGGAATGGCAAGTACTTGGGCTTGAATCCTGATTGCTTTTTCATTGGATGTGATATCAGTGAACCGCTTGTCAAGATTTGTGCGGATAGGGACAATGAGGTCGTGGTTGCAGATGCTGTGAATCTGCCTTATAGAACTGGGTTTGGTGATGCAGCCATATCAATTGCTGTGTTGCACCACTTGAGTACAGAGATCAGGAGGAGAAAGGCAATTGAAGAGTTGGTGAGAGTTGTTAAGACGGGTGGGTTTGTGTTGATCACTGTTTGGGCTGCAGAGCAAGAAGATAAGTCATTGCTGACAAAGTGGACTCCCCTTAATGATAAGTATGTGGAAGAGTGGATAGGACCTGGTAGCCCTCGTGTCAGAAGCCCTTCATCTTTTACTTTGCAAAGCATCCCAGAATCTATGGAGGGGATGAATTCCAAGGAGCATATGCAAGATGGGAGCCAAATTTCTGGAGAGGAGACTGGTGGAAATGCTGTTGATGATCAGAAGAGTCAACATGAGTATTTTGTGCCGTGGCATTTACCATATCATCGAGCTGAAGTGAGTGGTGCTTCTGCTTCTGCTATTGCTAGTGGCTTGGCAAGGAAAGATGACAATAAGGGTGCTGTGGTCTACAATCGCTACTATCATGTCTTTGGTGAAGGTGAACTTGAAAGGTACTTTTGTCTCCACAGCATTCTGTGCAATGAATTGTGTCTATTAGTTTCCCCCATGGTTTGTAAAACCGTACAAAAGTCATATCGGACAAGTTAATGGTATTGGTATCTTAGTGGTACAACCATGGTTCAATTTGTAGCATACCGAACCGTTGTTAAACTAAAATCATGCATTCGACTAGAATTATATCAGTGAAGTACCTCTAAAACAGGCCGGTATAACTGGGAATTGCCAATTTACTATCGGAAAACCGGCTATCATGATATTTTCATAATTTTTATATACTGTGTCGGCATGGACATTGGTAGACGGTTTTGTGATCCTACTGCAATCCTTTTTCCCCATATTATTAGTTCATTGTTTTTCGCTGCTGTTGGTAACGTTGCAATTGATACTTAATCTACTGAATCATACTCCTTTGGCCTTAGATTAGTTTCAGCTGTTTGATCACGTTTTTCTCACATTTGTTTCAGGTTAGCATCTGGTATTAAGAATGCAATGGTAGTTGATCAATTCTTTGACAAGTCAAACTGGTGCATCGTTCTTCAGAAAATTGGTTGAACGAAGTAGTGAAGCATGCCGAGAGCAGATCTTGCTCCTCGGCCATCTTCTTTTGGCGACATTGATCCGAGCGAGAAACATATACTCGTTGCAGCAATGGATTTGTATGTTTTTCAGCGCAATAGTACATTGTTGTATAAGATTGGCTAGTTGTTTTTTGACAAACAGCTAACGGATCAAGTCATAATCCAGCCTGGCCTTGCAGTCTGCTATCTGCCTTGAATTATCAGTTTAAGCAATGCTTTGAGATGCACTTATTTCTTCTGGTTATGGATTATCTTTGGGAACTTGTGCTCATCAAGTATGTTCTCAACCTTGCGGGCGTGCGAGGTGGCTTAACAATCTTGCTCTTCAATTGCTCTTAGCTTAAGGAACTTGGGAAACAGATTAAAGTCCATTACAATCCATATTCACTCTTAACCTTATTCCTATTCAACCAAAGCAACTTTCTGCAAATCAAAGCTACCTCATATACAGTAGCTTCAAAATGATGCTGCAACTTTATGGTCTGCTATTTCTCTTCCCAAGCAGTCCATTTCACGTCTTTTTTCTTATTGACCTTCTCATGACTTGCTTCCACGTAAGTTGACTATTGAGTCATACCTTCATACATGTAAGCTTTTCAATTTGAAACTTGGGGAGATGCCCTTTTGCATACTTAAAGCTCTGTGCCATTCCTCAGCGCGCAATGGTTCTGTCCACTTTATTGGCAGTACTAAGTCGACTCGAAATGAGTCGACCATCTCTGTAGCAAAAACGATTTTAGGCGTTGAGCACCTATCTTAGAAAATACGATTGTTTCTTTCCTTCCATAGGCTCCAACAAATAGCATGGATTAGAACTCCTTGTACACCATTCTGCAGGAGATGAAGGTTGTTGTTGAGGCCACTCAGCTATTAATGGGTTATCGATCATTTTGCCAGTATGTTGAGTGTTGACAGTATTCTCCACACTGTTGCTCTAAATGCACTTCAATTTGTTGTTCTAAATGCACTTCCTCACCTTTTTTTTTGGCTGCTTAAAAGTATGTATTCGCTCTTGCTTCTGCATCAGTAAACCATTCTGTCTGCACATATTGATACAGTTATAGTGATAAGCTTCATGTTTATATTTGTCATGTTATTTACATATGCAAATACTTCCAGACTTCAAGTCAACAACGATTTTGTTAACTTGGTCTATAGGTGTGAGATCATCCATCATTTTATATAAACACATGCTTGATTACTGTTGTGAGTTCATCTGAAAAATCACTTAAAATGATATAAAATGAAGGAAAACATTCCAAGGAATCCTATTTTGTAAGAGCTCTTCCTTGTATAGAGGTTACTGGACACGGATTCTGCTCGACATCTTGAAGAAGCACAAGGGCAACAGTTCTATCAAGGTACTGGTTTTTTCTTAGTCATTTAGAAAACCAAATGGTTGTTGTTTGCGGTATTTTATTACTGGCGGTACATTGGTGTAGCCAAAATCACGCTTTAAATTTAAAATCTTATGATTTTACGTTTTAGGTCATCAAAATGTTTTCACGTGTCATCGTGATTTTTCCTACTTAATGTAGTCAAAATCGAGTTTCAAGTGAGGTATTTAACCGATATATGTGATGGTAAGATTAAGTCATTTTTTTGGTTCAATTTTTGAGTTAGTATACATGTATTACCTTTTTCCCGAGCCCACCTATAATCACTCAAAATGAATGATTGTCAATCTCTACAAAAAAGTGAGATTTTTAACAAGGGATTGTCTACCTCATTTTGTGCTCAATCATTGTCCCTCCAAACAAAGTATTTTCTTAATACATAGATTGAATCAATACATCGAATGACGATACACAAATTGATTCAATACATCTATTTGGAGAATCTCAACCTTCAAACATGCCCAAGATCACCAAAACGCTTACATCGTACAATCACTCTTTCGAGTGTATTGGGTGTATTAACTAGATTCAAGCAATTAGTTTTTTGTTTTTCTGCTGACAGTGACACGTAATGTTTTGGGTGTTGGTACTTGGAACATGAAATTCTGTTGCCGTTGAATAATTGTGCAGGAACTGAGTGACATGACGGCTATTAAAGCGGAAAACATATTGACAACGTTGCACAGCCTTGAACTGATCCAATATAGGAAATGGCAACATGTAATATGTTCAGATCCCAAGGTATTGGATCGGCACCTAAAAGCCGCTGGCCCTGGAGGCTGGACTGGAGGTCTCGAGGTTGATAAAGAACAGAGCTAACCTCAAAAGATGGGATGGATACCTGTAGCCATTCGTGTAAGAATTAGGTTCGCACCAAGCCGCTCGCAAACAACTCGATCTTCGTATAGAAAAGACTCGTTCGACATTCGACTCGTTAGTAAACGAGCCAAATTTGAGATAGACCATGCTCAGTTTGATAAGCTCGTGAGCTAGTTTGACTCGGTGACTTGTTGAGCTAAGTTCGCGAGCTGATTTGTTTAGAGCTTGTGGAAGGACTAATTACTCTTATGAATGTGAAAATTATTTTGCTAATAAGGATGTTTATGGAAGTTTGTTGTTATTTTTAGTTTCTAGTGTTATTTTTTATCATTTTTAGTTTCTAATGTTCTTATTTGTACACATTTTTCAACAAGAATGGTTTCAAATCGAGCTCATCTTGAGTCGAGCTTGTACTCAACTTGACAAGCTATGTTAATGAGCATTACCGAGCTCTATCGAGCTAGATTATTTTAATCGTGTCGAGCTCGAGCTGAATGATCAAAATTCGAGTTCGAGCTGAAAATTTTATAAACGAGCCGAGTTCAAACTAAGCAAAAACTCGACTTGACTCGTTTGCAGACCTAATTAGAATATGTTTATATCTAGATTTGTTGAAGTATAGATACTAGGAAGGAAACCTGTAGATATGTATAAAGAGGTGGTTGTAAATTGTGATCACATGTTCATTGCCATCTTTATAGGGTTTTCAGATCGGTTTAAACCAAAATCAACTGATGAGGTGTTCTTATTGGGGGGTTTCGGTTTCAAATCATTTTGTACTTATAGGTTTTGGTTTGGTTAAATTCAAAAAATTGACAAGGAACCGAAAAAATTCAAAATCACAACTCTAATATACAAACACTCATTATTCGATCCATTTGGTTCTTAGTATCTTGAGCCAAATCGAATCATTAAGAGGTTTTAACCAAATTTTTTTTGTTAACCTTAATCGTTAATTCCCTTAATAATTCACTTCGATTTCGAGGACATGGCTTTTTTAGGTTTGTATGTAAGCTAGGGTTGTAAAATCGTACGTACCATAAGTTGTACTGAAAAAGTCAATAATATAATATTTTGTGCTGAAATAATGGTTCAACTGTTTCATACTGCTAAAACCGACTGCAGATTGAGTTTCGGTAGACGGTTTTTCGGGTGTGGGTATGATATAATTTTACAGATACGGTATGTAACAAGCATAATGTTGGCAAATACGATGTGTTAAGTTAGCTGCAATTTGAGGCACGTATCGATCCCTTGTGTGTTAGACTATTATAGGGGCAGGCACAGGGTCCTTCAGAGATACTCTAGAACACTTCTAAAATATGTGAGAAAATTAATGACAGTATGTACTAGTTTGGGTTTGGGACAGAGGCATATCCATGGTTCTTTAGGGTCCCTTGGGATACTAACAAAATTTGGTGCTCTCTTAGTAATAGTTTGAAATGATAATTATTTCTTACGCAACAGTTATATCAGAAGCATTGCGTAAGACTTTCGCAATAACTTAGCACTTTACGTAACACGAGATTAATATCATTACGTAAAAGGACCTTCTATTACGAAGGCTTCCGTAATAACACTTCACAACTGTTGCGTAACTTACACATTCATTAAGTAAAGGTTACTTAATGATAGTTATTTCTTACGTAATAGTTAAAACAGAAGTATTACGTAAGGCTTTCGCAATGACTTATCACTTTACGTAGCACGAGATTAGTATTCATTACGTAAGGCTTCCATAATAAACTTTTACAACTGTTACGTAAGATAAGCACACTTTACGTAACCATTACGTAATGACTATTGTATTTTACGTAATGTGACCTGTGAAACCTGCTATATCAGGTAAAAAAAATAAAGTTATCTTACTTCAAGGTATTGTGGGAAATTTCATTATTGTTATGACTAAAACATAGATATGATCTAAGGGGTTGTTTGAAAGAGGAAATATAATGGAATAATTTGACCTAACTGTCTCGTTTTTTAAATAATTGGATCAAAATGACCTGTTTGCCAACAAAAAATTTGGATGGATCAATTTGGACCGGTACATTTTAAATTGACTAGTTTCCAGTCAATTTTAATTGTCTTTGATGGGGCAGATAATTCAAATTGCCTCATTATAAATTACTTGTTTTATAAAGTGAGACAATTAACCAAAGTATCATGCTTATGAATTGATCTATCTAAACGACCCAAAAAAGCCCCATTAAAGCCTAATTTCCACAATTTTTTCACTAAACACTAAAAACTAAATTTCCAATTCAATTCCACGCCCTTCTTATATTAACTAAACTTTTTTTTTAACATAGACAAACAATAGTTTGTTCATTCACATAGTTAGAAAACCAAATCACCACATGCGAAAGTCGACCAATAGTCGAACTTCCGATTAGAGAGTCTGTTTAACCACAAGATGGAAAACTCTGTAAAACGGCGAGGAGCTAAAGAACAAGGACATAAGTCAAAGTTTCAAGCCAGTCGCTGAACATCTTCCAATAAAACTCCACCCAAAGCATGTGTTGCTTCTCCTAGGGGCGGGAAACAATTCGGTTGCGGTTAACTGCACCGAATAAGTGCGGTTAACCGCCACCGCGAAAACCACCCACCCGTTACTGCAATGTAAATGGTTTGCGGTTAACCACTAATCGCAAATCACAGTTAGCGATTAACTGCACTTTAAACCGCACACCGCATGGTTTGCACTTTGCGATGCTGCTCGAGCTCGACGGACGACAATGCCGCGACGCCTCCTCCTCTATCGCTCGTGCTTTGCTCTGCTTCTCGACGGTCGACGGAAGGGGACGCCTGCTCGACAGATCATCTGCTCATGAACGCTGTCGGTGGAGCTGGACTGGATGCTCGGTGCTCAGCTACTCGGTGCTCGCTGGACGTTGCTCGTTGCTCGCTGGCCGCTGCTCGTTGCTCGCTAGCCGTTGCTTTTCCTCTTTGCCAACGAAGCAAGGAATGGAACCCTAGGCGGCCGATTTTGGAACTGTCGAAAGGAATGTAACCCTAGGCAGTAGATTTTGCTATTTTGGAACTTGGAAGTTTGGCCGTTTGGGGCTTTGGGCTGGAGAGTGGAGAGGATTTGCATTTTGGGCTGTTGGATGGGTTGGGCCTAGACTGGGCATACTCTTATGCCGTTAGTTATTGGGTGGGGTTATTTGTTTGGTGCGGTGTGCGGTTAGTCCACAAACCGAACAAACACCCGTTTAAACGGTTTGCGGTTAACAACAAACCGCTCTTATTCGATGCCATTGTGGTTTAACCGCAAAACCGCAACCATTTTCCCACCCCTTCTTTCTCCCATCCAGGCCCATTGTATCACCAATTGAGAGTACCATAGAATTTAACAGCCAAAAACCCCGAATTAGCCACCAATTCATCGCCCTGTCATATTCGAGCTAGCATAGACAATCAATTTCCAATCTTCTACGAGATTCTTTTGAAAGCTTCTTTTTCTCTGCCATCATAAAACTTACCAAACGCAAATGCAATCGCACTATTCTAATCAAAGCCAACAATTTCGTGCTCCCACCAACACCATGTTTGACCGAGCCATCAAAACGCACCAGAATGGCATGTGGTGGTGCCTGAGCACCTCCATTTAATCTGGTGAAGAGAAAACTTGGATGTCTCAGCTTGTCCGTCACCATGGCTCCCCCATGCACTAGAAGAAGGACCTGCTGCTTGTTGATTGGAGTCAGAGATGGCAGTTCGCCATTCCTCCACCCTAGCCTAAATTTTGTTTAGAGTGAGTCCATTTAAAAAAAAAATTACAATAAAGTAGTTTTGTTAGCTTTCTAAATCATTCATGATATAATTTTGTATTTACAGAAATATGGTAAATTAAATATATGTCGAAACTATCAAGAATATCACTTCATATGTATCGATCAATTATTTATGATTTAGTTAGACATTTGCTTTTGAATGGTGTTCTTTGTCAGGACGGTTTAACATCAATAACTCGCATTGTTGGGTTAGATTTAATAACGGATCCTATAGTATTTAGTATTTACTAACATATTGGGTTGCCAAAATTCAGAAAACATGATCTCTTGGTCAACCATTCTCTATTAGAAATGCCCTAAATTTCATTCTTAGTTAACTATTATACTAATTTATTCATTTTCGTCCTTTGGAGCCACCCTTTGCACTCTCCCAATCCTTGATTGGAATAAAATTATTTTTACAAACTAGCTATGATTTGGTGGAATTTTATTGTAGATAGTGAATAAGTACATCTTTAATTTTGGACGGATCATATGAACCATTGTCATTTGTACATAGGTCGTTGTAAAACATTGAATATGTCAATACACAACGTATAAATCATACATCAAATATTTCAAAGGTCAACCATTCTCATTTAAATATGTGTTTTTCATACCCAATTAACAATTATACCTAATATATAATTTTATCTCCCGAGCCAGGATGGTCCCGGGACCTACCCTCTAACCTTCTCTCCCTCGGCCCCTGCCTCCACCTTTTGTCGGTACTACCGGCACAATGCAGGGGTCAAGTACTGGATGCCACCATGCACCGCCCAACGACGCCCCTTCCAATTGCCTGCGGACCTCCCCAAAACAAAAGGCACAGTTTGTAGAGGCAAAAACCCTCGAGTAACTCTCCAAAAGAACACCTTCAATTTTGGGGGCACCGGTAAGTTCCACAAGAGCTTCCAAAACCTGCAATCAAAAGCCAAAACAGATGGCGGATGACAAGAATTTAGTTCATTTGTAAGAACATGATAACCTATTTTAATCGCGATTCGGCTGAGGTGGAGTAGTGCCATATTAGTCAATTATCAGTTAGGTGCACCGTAACGGGATGCTCAAGATGTCTAAGACCGACTCTGGAGTAAAGAGGCTTTGCAGAAGTGCTCGGTTCTAGGTCCGAGTTTCGCTCCAGATCAGGTCTGCAACTTTCCTTAGTCCCCTGCCACCAATGACGGAGATGAGGGAGGTGTCGTTGGTAGCCAAATTATATTAATTATGCTTGCATAACTACCAGGTTGAATTATTTTACTCGGTTCTTTTTATGCAACTATAAGAGTTGAACTACCGCTTTGATGAGGTGAATACTAGGTTGTTGACTTGTATGACTTGTTTTTGGCCGGGAATGAGTGGGTTGCTTTTTGAAAAAGAGAAAGCTAATAACCCTTACTCGATTTTATCTAAAGAGCTTGTTCACCTCTCCGACTCATTTCTTCTACCGACATTTTAAGAATTATTATCATACCGTCAAGAATGACGAATTATTGCCTATGTATAAAAAGGAGCCCACTCATATTTATTGGTATATTTGCTTCTCAATTTTGTATCGATATTAGCGGTTGTAAATGCAAGTGTTTGAAAGAGAATTTTTCAGCTTTGGGCTACATCAATAACAAACTTTCGAACCAAATAAACGATCAATTCATTAATGTTTTCTCGTGGACTATATTGAAAGAGGTTTGTTCAAGAATATGTAACTTGTTCAGATACACATACAATACGATTAGAGTTACAAACACAAACTGGAGAGAAAAAAAGGAAAGAAAAGCTCTGCAACCAATGATTTTGCTGGAACACCCAGTTCAGTTTTGTGTTCTGATGATCTGGGCAGAAAAAAGCTGAAGCATACTGCCACGGACACGAACAAGAGTTGCTATTTTTTTATTGTTGAAACTTTGCCACTTCTGCCACCCTTACTTTTAAAATGACATGACTGTACTCCCGACATCCCCACCACAAGCACCCACCAATCCAGTTTTCTACCATCAGATTGGCCCCAAGTTATTTTGTTACCGTCATTAGTTGATCCAATGACCAGCCTCATCACAATATCGTATCAACAGTCCGATCGAATAATATTTTGTTACTAATTTTTCCGATACAATCTCTAATACGATCGCATCAGATACACGAAAGCAAGCACGTACCAGTACCAACTACAACAGACATTACCCCCCACATCTTTGAACAGCACCACACATACATCCACGTTCTCCTGTCTTCTTCCCCTTTTCTTCTTCTTCTTCTTATCTGACCCAACCAGTTGAGCTGTAAAACTAATAGAACAGCAGCAGCAGCACAAGAACAACAGCAATCTTTATTGTCATTATTACTCCACGAAATTGAACAGAAACTCTCGCTCTCTCGCTCCCCTTCATATTACAAACAAATATTCAGATCTGTAACTGTGTGGTAATTAATCAAACAGTAGTGGGTTGGAATTTTGAGGACGGGATTTGTTGAGGAACGATCCCCTGAAGCTCCAAATTCTTCAAACCCATCCTCCCGCTCCTCCTCCTCTCCCAAAGGCTCATCTCCGATTGGGTAGCTTCTTTCTCGAATCTCTTGCTCCTCACCGGCAGAGGCGGGTCGATTTCCTCAATGTTGACAGCCACCATGCCAGAAGCAGAACAAGAAGATGAAGATTTGTGCCTCCGATCTGCATCAACATTACCATTCTTGCTAACGAGATTGGGCCTCTCACTACTAGCAGTGGTGAGATTCCTGGCGGAGAAAACCCTCTTCAGCTTCAAGTACTTGACAGCTGGCAGCGGCGGCGGATGGAATTTGGCAGCTATTGATGAATAGGAACTGGAAGCGGAAGCGGAAGCTGGAGCTGGGAAGCCGCCGATCCTGTTGTTCCGTTTCACTTGACCCATACACCCAATCTTCGGCGACACAGGCTCCTCGCTCTCACTGACGCCGCCGCCGCTGCCGCCGGAGAATGGAGTGCCGGATCTGGCTGGGAATGGTACTGCTACTGCTACGACGTCTTTGGTGGAGTTGCGAGAACAGAGCATGGGCAGGGCAGATCTGGATCTTCTCTCGCAGCTGCGGCCGCCATTGTTGTTGCTTTCTACCACCGCCTGCTGCTGCTGGTGGTGGTGGTGATTGTAGCTGTAGACATTGCTACCCATTGTTGGGCAGGACTGATAGAGTGGTAATACTACCCCACTTTCTTTCTCCCCCTCAATTTTGGGCTACAGGGTGGGGGAAATTGCAGAGAGCTGGGCAGAACAGATCTGTACTCTGTTTTGGCCTTTTATCAGAGAGAGGGAGAGAGAGAGAGTAAGAGGTGTACAGGTTTTTGGAGGTGAAATGGGGGACAGAGGGTTATGGACATAACCTTCGAGAATAGTTATGATAAGAATAATGAGGGGAGTGAGTGAGTGAGCTTCTGCTCCACATGCCCCCTTTTTCTTAATTATTGATTCTTCTCTTCCATGGCTATAAGCGTGGAGAGAGAGAGAGAGAGAGAGATTGTTATGGAGATTGGAGAAGAGTTTGGAAATTTGTGAGCTTGAGGGAGGGAAGGGAGGAATCGAGAGAGTTGGTGCATATGAATGAGTGAAAATCATGGATATGATGGGCGGAGTGGAGGTCCTTGTTGGCTTTGTTTTCACAACTTAGAGAAGTTGAAGTCGATAGCTACCTCCAAAACTCGGTCAAATTTGTTGCTTTCACTTTTCTCTTTCTTTTCAGGTCGTGATCTTGGAGTCGATTGAAGAAATATGGGCCACCATTTAAATTTGGGGCACTTACTAATTGATGAGATTAGATTATGGATTGTAAAATTGTATTAGAGGTGGTAATCGGAAAAGTCAGTGATAAAGTATTTTATGTTGAAATCGTTGTTTAATTGGGACTCGATTTTTTTATACCGCTAAAAAAGTAATTTGTACACCTTCTTCTTCGTAGCTTCTTTCCCACAGGTTAACTACACTTGATACTAGTCAAAGGGTCGAGAAAGGTATGCTAAAAGGTAGAAACTACCTAAAACTCCAATAGAAGATTTTCTCAATCGGACTACCAACACGGTTCTCGGTTTAACAAATATTGGGTTGGATAAAATAAACCAGGCTGGAAAAATAGATCAGATCGTTTGAAGAATCGTGGACCAAACTGGACAGCACAGTTTTGTCTGGGCTATGGACTGTTAAGAATGGTCCGGTCTAGTCCATGGTCTGTATTATATGATATTTTGATCTCTTGGTATGATCTGGTCTAACTCGTGGTTTTACCGGACCAAATCATGGACCCCAACCAAATTCCCAATATGTGTTAGCAACTCATTCGACTACTCCCCCAACGAGATCTAAGTCTCATTCCAAATTTTGAGAATCTCATCCCCTTTTTCATTCACAACCACGTTTCACTAGAGAGCAGAGACGATCGTTCCCCATATGATATTATATTGATGATTATATTGATGTTTATGACATTATGGTGCACGTTGAGATGTTTTGACTTTGTGTTTTTGCTATTTACTAAAGATTTATGGTGTCAAAGCTATTCATGCATATTGGAAGCAGCGACGACATATACATAATCGACTAGTAGATTCTGATTACCAAGGCCAGTCCTCCAGTGGGCAGCAATACTCCAGTCCTCTGTTGCTGTCAAGGAAGAAGATATGCCGGCGGAAACTAGGCCGGTTTTGTTGCAGGGCGGCCGATCCAAGGCCTCGGCGAATTGGAATCTTTGGGAACATCTTCATTCGAGTGATTAGTTACCTTGCTTATCTAATATGTCAACCTTGAGATTGCTAAGAATACTGATACTAGATCATTGCAAGAGTCTGTCTAAGTGGTTAGAGGACTTGAGGAAATGCAGCTGAAGATGAATGATTGCAATTACTTTGCAAGTCGAATCAAAAGTTGCCAAATGTTTCACGTCTCAAGAATTTGGACACTTTGTGATAGGGGTGAAAACTTCACCCGAAAGACCTACTGACCCGTCCTGATTCGTCCCATTGGGACGAGTCAGTTTGTCTACAGAGACAGATTAGGGACGGGTCATTTGTTGACCCTATAAGGATCGGAACGAGTCACGTTTTGACCCTGTGACCCTTAGCAACAAATATCTCACACCACATTGGACCTTTTATACAGTTTCAAAATTTTAAGTACTAACTTGTAAAAATAAAAAATCAAAATTTAATTTTACCATCAAAATTTATGGACTTATTTGTAAATAAATAAAATTTAGATACTAAATTGTAAGAAAAAATAATTTTGGGTACCAAAACGTAATTTGTAAAAAAGTAGTGTGTTGATTAGGGTCGACCCACTAACCCGACCCGTCTCAACCCTTGAGGGTCATACAGGGTCAAGAAGGAGAACGAGACGGGTCAGTTATACATCTTGACCCTTCAGGGACGGGTCAGACAGGGTCAAGGACGGGACAGACAAATTTTCAGCCCTACTTTGTGAGGTTGGCGTGATTATGGAAATCATAGAAGATGATGTACAAAATTTTGGAATTGCTAAGTGCTCGACTACATATTAAGAAATCGGTTTACTACTTCCACAAAAGTGGTCTATCTCTTTCATTAAGCAGTTCACCGCTTCCAACAATCAGTCAACTTGACGAATCATTGCGAATGTCAATCATTATATATATATATAATTAGAGGAGTCCAATATTAATAGATATGTTTACTAGTAAGAGAGTTAAAATCAGTACAAAGACTGGAGCATAGATGAGAAGATTCTTCGATGATTGTTCTCCCGTAGATTTGGGTAATGTTAGTATTTACTTCTTAGATTTGATTTACTCAATAGAGTTTTTTTTTATTTTCTTTAAAATTCTAAGTTTGTTTGTTTTTATCATAGTTGTCTTGCATGTGAATTGCGATAGTAACCTTTTGCTATTGTTGTTATGAAGACACTTAAAAGTATAGTATAATTGTTAGACAATTGTGTCATTTTCAACGTATATTGTCCGCTTTGAGCCATGCCCGCACGGATTTACTTTGTGTTTCCTTCTCAAAAGGCCTCGTACTAATGAGTTTGGTGGACACTAATATACAAGGGTCTATTCCCTTGTATTTTTTATGTGGTACTCCGTGTCATCCACTCGGCGATTACTATCCTCTAATACCACTTGTCATAACTCGGGATACTCAATTAGTACGATATTTTCCGCTTTGGGCCAAACCCGCACAGTTTTTACTCTTGGGTGTCCTCCCCAAAAGGCCTCGTACTAAATGAGTTTGGTGGACACTAATATACAAGGCTCCTTTCCTTTGTATCACTGATGTGGTTCTTAGATTGTCTCATAACAAAATCTCATATCATCTTGTTTTTATGGAATCTTATTCCATAAGTGTTAAAAGAAGGTGTTATGTCTTTTTGTCCAGGCCTATAATATCCGCAGAGATTTGGTTGCCCACGGTGATATGATGTTGCATTACTACAAAACAATTCGCATTGTAGGCCTCCTATTGTCCATTATTTTCGTAATTATTAGTAGTTCAATAGGTTTAGCATATAAAAAAGAATGCGGGAAATGTTTGGATAATTGTGAAATTCTTGTATGGAATTAGGGTTTTGAGGAAGGAGGGGAAGAAGATAAGATTGAATAGGGTTATTGGAAGAGGAGGCTCTATGCCAGCTCTGGACTCAGTGGCCTTTTCATTTATATACAACGGTTACTTGCTAACCTCTATACAAAACCACCAATCACAAGACGACGGGTGGCTAAGACCACTCATAAATAATAACGAATTAACTTAAGAAAAATGACAATGTATAAGAGAAGCTGTACAAGTATCTATTTACAAAAGAACACCACAACTTCCAAACCATTGCACTTCAGTCCTTTCTCGTTCTTCAGTGATCTTCACCTGCAAGTGCAGCAGTTCTTCAGCTGTAGTAGCAAATGATCCTGCTTCTCCAACAATCAGCAATAGGATCATGGGATGATCTTCACACACCCCCTCAAGCTGGCAAGTACACATTGTGTACTGCCAGCTTGTTAAGTAAGAATCGAAATCTTTCAGATGCAAGACCTTTAGTGAACAGGTCTGCCAATTGCACATCCGTTCTTACATGCTTCATTATAATCAATCCAAATGTCAATCTCTCCCTTGTGACATGGCAATCCACCTCAATATGCTTTGTTTGATCATGGAAAACTGGATTTTTCACAATATGTATGGCAGATTGATTGTCACGGTACAACGTTATAGGGTCTGGATGATCACAAAAGAAGAATTCAACCATTACCTTAAGCCATTGAACTTCACAACACAATTGTGCCAAAGCTCTGTATTGTGCCTCAGAGGAAGATCTGGATACTGTCGTCTGCTTCTTGCTTTTCCAGGTAATCAATGAAGATCCAAGGAAGGTGCAATATCCAGTCACTGATCTTCTTGTATCAGGGCAAGTAGCCCAGTGTGAATCTGAATAACCAGAAAATTGTAATGTGGTTGATGATGAAAAGAACAAAACATGTCCATGATTGCCCTTGAGATATCTAAGAATCCTCTATAAGCCCTGTAAATGTGCAGTGGTTGGCTGTGCCTGAAACGGTGACAACTGTTGAATAGGAAAGTAAATATCTGGTCGAGTTGTAGTCAAGTACTGTAATTGCCCCAACAGTTGTCTAAAACCACTTCCATCTACTAAGGGTTCACCATCATTTACTGAATACGCCACCTTTTGACTTAAAGGCGTTTTAGCAAGTTTGGAATCTAAGAACCGAGAGTTAGCAAGCAATTCAAGACAATACTTCCTTTGGGAAACCATGATACCTGAACTTGATCGAGCAATTTCCAACCCAATGAAGTATTTCAGCTCTCCCATGTCCTTGATCTTAAAGGCTTGCTTCAAATGTTTCTTTAGCTTAGTGATCAGTTACATGTTGTTACCAGCAATGATTATGTCGTCAACATAAACAATCAACACAACAACTGAATCATCAGTTGTAAATCTGAACACTGAGTGGTCAGCATGACACTTTGTGAAGCCTGATTCAACTAAGAAAGTCTCTAACTTAATGAACCGTTATCTGCTTGCTTGCTTCAGACCATATAATGACTTCTGCAGCTTGCAAACATTCCCTTTGAATTCAGGTTTCTCACGCAATCCAGGTGGTAACACCATATAAACTTCCTCATCTATATCCCCATGCAAAAATGCATTACTAACATCCATCTGATGCAATATCCACCCCCTGGCAGTTGCAACTCCTAGCAGCAGTTTGACGGAATTCAATTTTGCAACAGGAGAGAGTGTATCTTGAAAATCAATACTTGGAACCTGAGTATAGCCTTTAGCTACAAGTCCGGTTTTGTATTTGTCAATGGTTCCATCTGGATGAAACTTTGTTTTAAAAATCCACCGACAACCAATGGGGTTTTACCATCAAGCTTATCAACAATGATCCATGTCTGGTTTTGATCCAGGGCTGCAAGTTCATCATTGACTGCAACCTCCCAGTAACCTTCCTTCATGGCTTCTTCATAGGTTTCAGGATGCATACAAGTGGATATGTTTAAGCAAAAACTCCTGAAGTTAGAGGTGAGATACTGGTAAGAGAGATAGTTGGAGATGGGATAAGGAATATCAGGTAAGGAAATGGGAGTCTTGGTAGCCAAGCCTAGATGATACATTTGGAGATAGGCAGGCTTTTTGTGTACTCTATCAGATTTTCGAAGAGCAATAGGTAGTGGTGAAATAGCCTGTGATTGATCAGGTGAAAGAACATGGGAATTTGGAGAGGAAAAAGGAATAAGCGATCTGCATTGGAAGTAGAAGAAGAGTCATCATAAGATGAACTAGAAGGAGAATGAGGGATGTAGTCAGGATCAGTGGGATCATGAGGTTCAGGGTAGAAGGGAATTAGAGTTGTGGAGTCTTGGATAGGTGTAGAACCATAAAAGATATGATCATTTGGACTTGAGGTTGCTGGAGTGCTGCTTTCATGAATGGCATTTTTGTAGGGAAAAACTGTCTCATGAAACACTACATCTCTAGAAGTAAAAACTTCATTGGTATTTGGATCATATAATCTGCAGCCTTTCACTCCAAACTCATACCCGACAAAGATGCATCTGATTGATCTGGCAGCCAGTTTAGGTTTGTGTGGCAACACTGAGGTAGCATATGCTAAGCAACCAAAAATCTTGAGGTCTGAATAATCAAGTGGTACACCATAAAGGACTTTCAAAAGGTGTTTTATTTGAGAGGATGGGGGAAGGAAGTCTATTAATCAGAAAAGCAGCATGGAGAACAAAGAAGCTCCAGAAGGTGACAGGTAAGCCAGATTCAAATCTTAAAGCCCTAGATACATTCAACAAATGTTGATGCTTCCTTTCCACTCGTCCATTATGTTGAGTTGTTCTTACACAACTCATTTCATGGATAATTCCATGTTTCTGGTAAAAATCTTTCAAATGGAACTCCTGTCCTTGATCAGATCTCACAATTTTGATATGCTTGTTGAATTGAGTTACAACAAGAGCATGAAAAGACTGAAGAAAGTTCCTGCTTCTGATTTAGATCTCGTGAGATAAATCCAAACATATCTACTACAGTCATCAACAATTGTAAGAAAGTAAACAAAACCATCAAGATAAGGGGTATCAACAGGGCCTCAAATGTCAACATGTATCATATCAAAGGGTTCTTTACTAATGGAATTGCTCCTAACAAATGAGAGTCTGTTTAGCTAAATGGCAGACTACACAATGTGCAACTGTACTGGTATATACTTCTTTGTGCTGTTTTTGTATTTCTTGTAGTTTGAGGAGTGAAGGATGTCCAAGTCTACTGTGCCAAAGGTTAAAAACTTGTGGAGAGTTTGTGAAAAGTCTTGATGTCTGGGATTGGTAAAAAAGGTAGAGCCCTCTATCTACACGGACCAAACCAATCCTCATTTGAGAAATGAGGTCCTGAATGACACAAAAATCAGAACAAAAAAAGAGTGAGACTGGAGAATCATGTGTCAACTTGCTTACAGAAACAAGATTGTAAGCAAAAGAAGGAACACAAAGAACACTGGTTAACAACAAACCACATGACAGTCTAACTATCCCTATGTGTGTGACTGGGATTTGTTCTCCATTAGGAAGGGTGACAAATACCTTCTACAGATTTATACTTAAGGTAGTAATTCACAACACAAAGCAAATGATGTGATCACTAGCTCCTATGTCTAGGACCCAAACATGTTTAGTTCCATTCATTCTTGTTGACAGAACGTGTGTACCTGCCATAGAAGTGGAAGGCCGATTCAAAGTAACTGAATGTGCAGCAGGGACAGTAGGTGACAATGGTGGTGATGGTGAAGTCTGTTCCTGCATCATATCTTTCAGTTTTGTGAATTCTTCCATGGCGGTAAATATACTTGCAAGAATGGAATGAGTGTCATTGGGACTGTTTTGTCCTCCATGTGAAACACCCTGAGAAACAAGTTCACCAACATCAATAGATCCAGCAAATTTAGAGTTGTCTTCCTGCATTTTCTCTCTAGCTTTCTTCATTTTCAGCTTATAACAATCTTTAATCATATGAATGTTCTTCTTGCAGTAAACACAAAAGAGCTCTTGGTTTGGATCTGGTTGAGGAGTTAACTGAGACCTATGGTATTGTCTCTGTGATTGGTTTGATCTTGTTGCTAAAGCAATGGATACTGCAGGCTTGTTTCCAATCAAACCATTACCCTTCATCTGTCTTTCCAGCTGAATGAAGACTTGTAAACTGAGTCAAGGTCAGGCAGAGGGTCAACCAGAAGCATTTGAGTCTTGACCATTTGATAGTTAGGTGATAATCCCTGTAGGAATTTGATGACTCTACCATTTTCCCTGTACATACACACAGTTTCATAGGTCTTGGAAGGACAATCACACATAGGAATGGGAAGATAGGAGTCCAGTTCATCCCACAAAACCTTCAGATCTGTGTAGAACTGCCTCCCAAATTGATTACCCTGATTGCAAGTGGCTAGACGACCTTGCAAATCAGCTATTCTAATGAAATCTCCCTGACCAAACTTGGATTTCAAGTACTTCCAAGCTTTCCTAGTAGTTTTGATTTTCATAAGACTAGGTAGAATATCATCAGATACAGAACTCCTAATCCCGCATAGAATGGTTCCATTAACTCTCACCCAAGTAGAATGTAAGGGATTGTTACCATCTGGAGGTGGCAGAGACCCATCGATGAAAACTATCTTGTTTTTGGTTCTGAGTGCATCTTCCATGGATTCACTTCACACAAGATAGTTATCATCCGTGAGTTTGAAAGAGAGGATTGATGTGAATGCACTGTCTCTAGTGGACATGTAGTAGGGATTCATGTTAGGATCTTCAAATTTAGTTTTCGATTCACCATTGCTCTAGTGGTAGAGTCAGATGCAGTAGCAGATGTACTCATCGTGTATCAAATGAAATAGAGGCTTGTAAGGAAGATAAGAGGTAAGTCTTGAGAAGAAAAATGGTTGATCAATAGCAACCAGACTCTGATATCATGTGAAATTCTTATATGGAATTAGGGGTTTGAGGAAGGAGGGGAAGAAGATAGGAGGAAGAAGATAAGATTGAATAGGGTTATTGGAAGATGAGGCTCTATGCCAGCTCTGGACTTAGTGGCCTTTTCATTTATATACATCGGTTACTTGCTAACCTCTATACAAAACCACAAATCACAAGACGACAGGTGGCTAAGACCACTGATAAGCAATAACAAATTAACTTAAGAAAAACGATAACGTATAAGAGAAGCTATACAAGTATCTATTTACAAAAGAACACCACAACTTCTAAACCATTGCACTTCAGTCCTTTCTCGTTCTTTAGTGATCTTCACCTGCAAGTGCAATAGTTCTTCAGCTGTAGGAGCAAATGATCCTGCTTCTCCAACAATCAGCAACAGGATCATGGGATGATCTTCACAATAAAAATTAGTGTCTACTCTAAATATTATGATACTAATAAAGGCTTAGTTTGGCCATGCTGTGGCTTTTGTAGAAGCAACTTATGACTAGAACTTTTAGAGAAGTACTTTAAAAAAACAGTTGAGTGTTTGGCTGAAAAATTATTAGAAGTGCTTTTTAATATAAGAGTTCATGTGAAATTAATAAAAAAGATTTCTAATTAAAATATAAATAAAAATTCTAAGGAATAAAAAGTAGTTAAAAGGGATCTTGTTTGACTTCTTTCATATTAAATAATATTATTTTCTAATTTATTTTAAAATGATAGAAATGAAAGAGAAATTATATTCTCTAAAATAAAAGTAAAATATAGTAAGGACAATCTTGTATTTTCAAAATAGTTTTTCGAAATACTGAGTAGAATAGTAAGAAGTGATATTAAATTATTATTAACGTAATAAATCGGGGTTTTGATTAATTAAAGGAAGAAAGAAAGGTTCGTTCGTTCGTTCATCACACTAATACGGGGTGTGATTAATTTAATTAAGCAATTAATTAATTAGAGGATTTGCTATCGCTACCTCCTCCTAATCCTGCCTGCTTGACTCCTATTCCACAACCAAACGCAGAGCTGCTCGTAATTCGGCAGAATTCCCGTGGGTAGTTTCGTAATCTGGGCGGCCGTTCTTTATGGTAAAGCTAACTATCATGCCAAATACACTTATACTTTTATGTTATAGAAAAGAACTTTTCAGCTTTTCAAAAACCGAGCTTTTAGAGGTGTTTAACCATGTTTCAGCTTTTGAAAGCAAAAAACACTTCTAAAAGCTGGCGAAACATAGGGAAAGTATACACATGTGTGTTAAATTAGTGATGAAAAATTGACTATTATTCTTTTTTCATATTGAAATTAATAATATGTATTATATATATATCATAAATATTTAATCGTTAAAATTTTATAGAGTGTAGTTTAAAAGTTCAACTGTTTAGGATGATACAGGTAGGGATGGCAATGGGTCGGGTCGGGGACGGATAGTGCATATTCGTTACCCTACCCAAAGTAGTTCGGGTTTTACCCATACCCATACCCACATGTGAAACGGGTAGAAAATTAAAACCATGCCCATACCCGTTCGGGTTTCGGGTATCCGCGGTTATCCATGGGTAATGATTTTTCTTCATAACTGTAACCAATATGTTAACATTCACACGTATTCTCCCATTACGTAAGAAGAAAGTACGACAATAATTCACTAGAATGAAGAAAATTAATTAAAACAACACAATTTCATGAAAATATTATATTTATATGCTAAATATAAAATATGTTAGAGAAAAAAAAAGATTATTTCTAGACAGACTACATATGCATGTGTATAATCGGGCGGATCGGGTTGGATAGTGAGAAACCCATGCCCACCCATTGCCAGCAATATTCGGGTTCGGATTTTACCCATACCCACTAAATGTCCTTCGAGTTCGGGTTCACCCTACCCGATTAGGCTGGTTTCGGGCGGATATCCACGGTTACGGATATTTTTGACATCCCTAGATACAGGATTACAGGTTAAGCCGATATACGAGTCAAGTTGATATTTTTTTTTTTTTGACAACTTTTTTTTTTTTTTTTTGACAACGAGTCAAGTTGAAATAGAGCTCGTCGATTCGTTAATAATGCTAACTCGAGCCAAAGAAGAGTCAAATTTGCAGCCTTAATTACAAACTCCGCTACCAGCTTCCTTGCGCGTCCACGTGTATGCAGTACATTGGACAGGCTGTCGGGTGGGACATAATAAACAAACTCCACCACCATCCTATCCTTTGGCGTTGGAACCAAACGCCGGCAATGGTGATTGACTCGATCGGCGGCGTCGACGTCAAACCCACGTCCCGTTGACCTGTATTTCATTCCCCTCCATTTGAATACACATTCGTCTCTTTCTCAGTTCCCGTCCTTCACGTTTACATAAATTCCGCCTCTCCCCGGCCCGAAGGAAGTCACCGGTTTCTCTCGAATTCAACCCCACCTCCCCGCCGGCGATGAAGACTCGAAGCAGCAACAGCGGAAGCACCAAAATCTCTGCAAAATGGATTCCGTTGATTTGTGCTTTCTGCTTTGCTCTTGGACTTGTCTTCTCTAACAGGTCTTTCTTCTCCACCCCCAAACCCCACACACACCTTTAATTGCTTCGTTTGACCTGGATTCAACATTGCTGATGGGGTTTTTCCGTCTTCCCCCTCGTTTTCAGGATATGGGTTCCGTACGAATCCAATGGTCAGCAGCTCTTATCCCAGCGCCGACGTGAACAGGAAGAATTTCAGGCGGTATCTGTAGATTCCACGGCTGCTAAGAAGGTTGGTCTTGGGTTTCAGATCTCCTATCCGTTCTTTCCTTTTGGTGATCACCGCTCGGTTGCATTAAGAGAAGCTTTCTTCGCAGGGAAAAGATGTGATGGATGAGATTGTTAAAACCCACGACGCCGTTGAGTGAGTTTGGAAAGCTCTATGTTTTCAATTCGTTAGATCGCAGACTGTGATATCTATCTATCTATCTGTTCCCACAATCTGATTCTTTAGAGGTAAACTTCAGATCGCTAGACAAGTCGATTGCTATGCTTCAGATGCAATTGGCAGCTTCTCGGAGTTCTCAGGAGATGACGAGCTTAAGTGGCAATGCAGCAGCTACCTCTGTGACTGGCTTGTCACATGAAGGCGGGCATCGGCCCAAGGTTTTCATGGTTATTGGGATTAATACAGCTTTTAGCAGCAGGAAGAGGCGTGATTCAGTTAGAGAGACATGGATGCCACAGGGTTTGCATCCTCTCCTTCGGTCCTTACTTGTTAAGGGTTTTAAGGATTATGTTTGTTCGTACTTCATGTTAACCTCTAGTGGCTTTGGTATTTCGTTTAGGAGAAAAACTGGTGCAACTGGAGAAGGAGAAGGGGATTGTTATCCGTTTCATGATTGGTCATAGGTGAATTTCTCTAGCACTCGATTTACTCAGTAGCTATACTAAGTTGGATAAGTCTTCTGTTGTTGGATGCATGAGAACTATCAACTTGGATTATGTTTCTAGATCAAAGGCTGGATGTGTTAAAGCTAGCTTAAGAGCATACATAAGTTTCTATTTTTTACTTTTAATTTATGGAACTGGCACAAATTGTGGTTGCAGTGCAACATCCAATAGCATTCTCGATCGTGCCATTGATTCTGAAGATGCTCAGCATCAGGACTTCCTAAGGCTGGTAAGGAGGGCACATGATTATGCCATGTTTTACGGACACAACTGTGGAAGTACAGTGCCGGGGGGGTCACAATTTTTATCATCTTGTAGGAACATGTTGAAGGGTACCATGAACTTTCTGCAAAAACAAAGATTTTCTTTTCCACTGCAGTAGCGAAGTGGGATGCTGAGTACTATGTGAAGGTCGATGATGATGTTCATGTCAATCTGGGTATGCAGTGTTGCTTGTCTTTCTCTCCATGGTTTCCTTTCGTACAGTTCTTTTGTTGACCACTGCTATAGACAAACCGTATACCCTTTATATTTGAAAGGTTTAACCTCTGTTTTCACATTAGGTACACTAGCTGCTACCCTTGCTCGTCACCGCTCAAAGCCTAGGGTGTATATTGGATGCATGAAATCAGGGCCTGTTCTTTCGCAGAAGTAATACTTTCTCTCTCACAGTTTAGTGATTGTAGCTGCTTCATGCTAAGCTACTAAGCTAGCACCTTCTGAGACCTTGCACTTTGAGTGTAATTCAGTTCCTTTGTTTAGGAATGTCAAATATCACGAGCCGGAATATTGGAAATTCGGGGAAGGAGAGAACAAATATTTTCGACATGCAACAGGACAGATATATGCTATTTCGAAAGACCTTGCAACCTACATCTCTATCAACCGGTAAGCATGTTTAATCTTCATGTGTTTCTCCTTAACATGCTTTGTGAGCATCCAATTCCTCAAAGCTCAGATTTACTTCCATTTGTTAAGATGTTATCTTACCAGTTTGTCAAAAGTAACCAGAAAGGCTTCAACCCAAGAAAAGAAAAAGTGGCCAGAAGGGCAGTAAAAGATTGAATCTAATGGAATTATGGCTGCAAAGATTAGTTTTTTCATCTTTGTGTCACCTAACAGATCAATAAAGTGAAAATCATAGGTTCAAAAGATTGGAAAGGACAAACAAAACGAAGACATGAGATCTCTAGCAGAGTAGTATATAAATAGGACTGCTTCTGGGACAAGATTGTAGCCTAACAAATTGGAAGCTTCACATGGTACAATTATGTGCCAGGGCCATTGTGCGTTCTTATACGAAAGCTGAGAGTCCTATCTTGTGTTGATTGATTACTACAGGCCATTACTCCACAAATATGCCAATGAAGATGTATCTCTGGGTTCTTGGTTGATCGGTCTTGAGGTTGAGCATATTGATGACAGGAATATGTGTTGTGGGACTCCACCAGGTAATCTAAAAATTTCTTGTGGCTTCAACATGAGCTCCTCTCTTAATTTTCCATGGCCATGAACGCCCTTAGAAACAAGAATTTTCTGGGTTGCAACTAAATATGCAGATTTGCATGTTGTGAAACTGTTCAAGGTAGTTGGATTTGGGGATGCAATTAGGCATTATAATGTAGTTGTCTCGCTGCATCTCTGAAAGAAATCTATTGGTTGGTAGGAATTTTGGATAGTCTAACAGACTAACGTGCGTGTGAATAAATTTGGGGACTGCAGATTGCGAGTGGAAAGCACAGGCTGGAAGTGTATGTGTTGCATCCTTTGACTGGAGCTGCAGTGGGATCTGCAAATCAGTGGAGAAGATGAAATTTGTCCAGGAAAGGTGTGGTGAAGGAGAAGGGGCCGTGTGGAGTGCACTTTTCTGAACGTCAAAGTCTATTAGTGGTGTTTATTAGGCAAGCCAGGACTGCTGAAATTTATCCATCCACTTGTGTTTTCGCGCAATGAAGCAGTTGAGAAGCGATGAAAGCAGCAAAGTGATCCTGAAGATGGAATGTAATTGCTAACAAGTCCACCCCAGAAGCATTGACGATTCGCAGAGGGCAAAAGGTAGAGCGCGAGCTTGTACAGGTCATGTTGATACAGAATTTGTCTTTCTAGTCACTAGAGTGTTGTTGCTCATGACATTGTTACGACTTTAGGAGTTAGCGGGGATGGATAGGATACTTGCAGAACTCTTACCTTGACAGAGCTTGGTTAGATACTATTAGTTACGCATATATTTGGCATACATGTACAAAACATTGGAAATCAACTATATTTCTGTACCAGCAATTGTATCGTGATCAGTTTAGTTTGGTAAATGAAAAAGAGTTGGCGCTGAGGATAATCGCTGGTATGAGGTTATAATGTTGGAGAGTTTCACTAACTGATCTTGCCTTCAACGGTGCTTGGGAAGAAAGAATGGAACTCTCCATTTCAGTTTCTAATTGCGGGTTGATGGATTCAGGAGGCTAGCTCCCTACAGACGAGGCACAAAGGTGTTAAGAGAGGTAAAACTAAAGAAGAAGCATCAGCAAGTTATCATCTCCAATGACAAGAAACGCTCCTGCTTCCAGGATACCCAGATTGGCTCAACAGCTACAATGAAAAGCCACCACCATCTGCAGTGTCCACGACCAAAAGATGTAATGTAATGCAAGACAGTCTCTTCCGAGGGTCGTCAGTGATGTGGAGCGATTAAGTTACCTTTATCGCTTCCAATGAAGACTGTGTTTTACGCGAATTGTCTGTCGTCAGTGATGTGCTTGCAAAATCGCTGGAGGCGATGTCCAAACTTGAGTATTGTGGGAAATTTTACTAGTAGAGTGATATAAGAATTATTTTTTGGTACCAGGTACCGTAGTTTGGGGGGAAATGCCAGGGAAACATAGTACAGAACTGAGCTATGACCACGTTACATCTGCAACCAGTTAACAACCTTACTAAACACAAAACGCTAGTTGAACGAAGAACAACTTTAGAACACGTTATACCCAACACGAATAGCTCGAAAGTCTGAAGCATTTTGTATCATCAATAATAAAGCTTGTGCCAAGTGCCAACAGTAAAATGTTAAAACATATGCTCGCCCAGGTTCTTATCGCCCTTGTGTGCAAAAGTGATTTCTCAATGAGCTATATGACCGAGATTTTCGCCGATTCCTCTGGGTCTTCATGCTCCTCATTTTTACTTGCCAATGGATCAATATCCAGAGGCTTTGATTCTGCAATCAAACTGTTATCTTGTTTGTCATGCTCAAAACTCTGTTCTACTACTGTTTCAGCCTCTTGACGGTTCTTCAAGGGTTCCACATTGTTCTGCACAGTTTCTCGATTACTGGAGCTGGAAAGAAGAGATTCGCCACCACCTCCACCACCACCACCACGACCCAGACTTTTACAGACACAAACGTACTTGAAAACCAGCTGTTTGTAGGAGTTCAGCAGCTCTTCCACGTCATTGATTGTTAGATCACCAACTTGAGAATACAAGTACGGATACTCTCGAAAAACTTGACTTGCCATGTCCTCCTTCAAAATGAGAGCAGCTCCTCTGTTCTCTATATCCGACAGCGACGGAACCTTATCCAATGACGATACCTCGTCTTTTGAACTTTCTGCATCTTTAGTTCTAGACCTAGTCTCTGCAGTTCTGGGTCGAAGTGAAGAGTTCCTCTCCTGTAAAGCCTGATGATGCATGGATTCAGGTTTGACAATATTACTTGCACCTAGTGTTGTAACACCTTCAGTTGAAGGACCTGTTGAGACAAGTGCTCGAGCCAATTCCATGTTCTTTTCATACTCAGTTTCTTCCATTGAGATAGATGTTGGAGTAATGTTGGATATGAAAGACTCTGCAGAAAGCATGTTTGTGAAAAAATATGCTGCTTCCCCCACCAACCGGGATGGACGCCGATACCGCTGTATGTACAACAAATTTGAGTGCAGCTGTTGAGGATTTGCCTGCGCATAAAGGAAAACATGACATTATAAGGTATATAGATAGTTGAGGTGCTAAAGAGAAGAACCAGAGACATACAAAGTCATAACACTAGCCAAAAAAGCACAGTTTCGTGCATTACTCTTTCAGGGAAAATTAGAACTCTCAAGGAAACCTCTCTAATGGCAGTAGCGACGAATTAGGCAAGCTGGCCAGACCAAGGGGTTGTTCAGGTTGGGTTCTAAGTCTTGGAGGAGATCTAGATCAAGCTGAAACGGTAGTCACTTAGCCTATAGGCATAAACAAGTAGACTGCATAAACAAGTAGACTGCATCACATGTTTCACTAACACAAAATGGGAGAATTCTCATTCTAGTTAATATTTTTGTATTCCGCACAAGACTTGTATTTGCAGGTCCAATGACAAACAAAGAAACTTACTGAAAAGGTAAAAATTGAAAACAAATTACGACTACCGTTCTTAAACTACTTTCTGAAGTATTATAAAAAGACTTATCTGGATTTACTCAAAAGAACTTAGAGATCCGGAGAACTCCAGCAAAATCATGAAAGCTAATTAGTAGCAAGTAACAAGAAACTCCAGGTTACTGAAGTAAATGACTAATCTAATACTATTCTGAATGTTTAACATCTTGCTACTATTCTGGAACCTCATTGATGTTTGTTCAAAGTCAATCGACAAGCACAAATCCATGATGTGCCATGAATTGACAGGTCATCATGCAGGACCATAAGTTATTGCAATAGTAATTTTTCATTTGGTAGAGCAAAAAATTGCTAAGCAATCCCTACATTTACCAGCTCAGTAATAATATTTGGTCATAATCTTACCCTCATGGTAACATAAATTAGAACAGGAAGGAATTCATCAGCTCCAGGAGGATTCTCATTCGAAGCAATAGAAGCATTAAGCAGTAAATTGTTTATGATCTTGCAACAGTTGAGGATGCACACAAGTTTATCTCTTGGTGCCTTGTACATATTGATCTTCTGTAGCTCTTTCTGCGCAAGCTGCCATACCATCAGATAAATGAAGGTGAGAACAAGGCAACAAAGATGGAGTTTCTAAGTACGATACAAGGATATTTGACAGTAGGTGGCATGATAGACCAAAAGTCAGTGACGCCATATCATATCCTTTACGAGGAAAAGAAATTCATATCCCAGTCTATAAAGCTTGGTTGACAAAAGCCCTATTGTGGGTTGAGCTCTAAGCTAGCTAGAATGTGGTTAACTCTAGCCTCTTTTGGAGCATAATGAGAAAACAGAAAATATCTATTCGGCTAGTAAATATATTAATTGTAGCGAATTAATTGATAATGGTTTGGTCAGGAGCAAAAGGCAGAATATTTTATCATATAGGTTATAGAGAAAAAACTGTTTTTACTTCTCTTTGGGGCGTATTGTCAAAAACAGAAGTTCCCTTTGGTCAAATTAAGATATCTGCATTTCTAATTCAAATACAGACACGTATATATAGAAGACATGAGACTGCCGTCCAGCTTATCTTCATTCTTAAACTACATGGACATAGTAGGAGGAAAACTAGGCAACTTTTTGCTTAACAATATCAAACATTTTGCAAAGGGAAGTTGTGAATTCTTATATCAGTAAAATAAAGTCAATAGTACATACTTCTTATAGCAGAACTTTATATCCCTTGGATTAAATGACGAATTTATTGTAAGTGGTCTCCCTAGTTCATTTATGACAAGCTAATGTAAAGTAGTACTATGCATACAACTACAAGTAAACCAACAAGCATACCAGCCAAGATGTTTCATTCTGGAAGGGTGGCTTAATATCCAAATTTTCAGGACGAACGAAGTGTTGAATCAAGGACATCTTCTCAGAAAGTTGTTCATCAGCTTTTACATCATCTGGAAGTGAAGCAAATACACGGGTAAATAACTTTGTCATTACATACTTCTCGAGGCCCTGTATACGAAAGAAAGCCCAGATGTAACAGACCTTCGTGAATGAAGAATTATCATCCATCAAAAATAAAGGCAAATAATATTGCATGATTCAATAGATCCCGAGTTCATTTAAGAAATAGGTGCACAGCAAGTTTCAAACAGAGGAACTTTTACTGCGAATATTCAAGCTTATAAGATAGACATATTCATTGGTGCTACATTAGTTCTCCTCAAGAGTCACATGGATGCATAATCTGCAGATTATGAAATTGGCCATTGGATGGAACGGAAAAAGAAAGAAAGAGAAGCACATATTCAGCCAACACTATCCAACTTCAGTGCCCTATTCCTCGAGTGCTTATTTAAATTACCAACACTGCAGATTGAATTCTCTTCATTATTTTTCTTTCTTTTTGTGAAACGTTCTCCCTTTTGACGCTCTTTATTCTAGGGTTTGAGAACCAACTCAGATAAACCAGCCAAAGACTTTTAAAACTATGTTCCCTATTTTCTTGAATTGATCGTAGGGAAAAAAAAAACCTAATAAGATTCCACCCGGTTCAGTGAGAATCCGAAAGGCTATTATATTTTGTGTAACACAGAACTCTTAACAGACTATTAATGCACTGCTATCCTTCAGCCCTTCACAGTAAAAATTAAGAAAAATATTTTAACTCCTTAGAAAAGACCACCATCTAGTTAAAATAGCTCAACTTGCAAAGATAATAAGAAGAAACTCACTTCGCCTGCACTCTCCAACTCCTCCTCCGAACAGCCTGCCCAAAGCGGATGAGCCCTGAAAGCTGCCTCCATTTGGCCAAAAAACTCATGTACAAGAGCACTATCCCTTTCAGGATCCGGTGCATTGTTCGAAAATGAAACAATGAAGCTGAGATCACAAAATCAAAACATTCAAAAATGATTATGTTGTCCAACAACAATAAATTTACCAAATAATATTCATAAAAAAATAACCAAATAAAACCAAATTCAAGCACAGTGAACTAGCTGGCTTCTTGATGTGAAACATGCTAATAAGCAGGTTCCAGTGTTAATAGATAACAGGAACATGCAATATAATGTTAATAGTCACCATTTCCTTGGTAAAACTCCTCATATGGTACGGTCAGGTGTTTATATTATCTACTGTACGAGCACATTTCTTGTAACAGCTAGATGATCACATACAGTATGTGCCAAACATTGGGTGTCTGCTGATTTTAATAAAGCTAGAACCTGGTGCAGATCCTTGTTTTATGAGTCTAAGAAGTCATTAGTGGTTGCATAAGCATTGTTGTTTTCATTACTGCAATGCCACTTGGGTTCACTCAGCAGGCATGTCTATGGACGAATTCCTTTATTTCCCATCTAGCAGCATGATTTTTGCTACTATGAGACTTGAGAATCTGATATAAATAAATTAGGTTCACGCTTACTGAACGGCTTATGACCTAACAATATCAGTGGGATGCCCTTTTGACACAATGACTAGCTGATGCAAAAGAAAATAAAATCTATTTTATGATATTACTTGCTTGCCATTCACTTCACAGAACCAATCGGGGAGCTGAAGTAGCAACAGACATTTCCAGTCATTGTTATTGAAATATCAAACTGTAGTTCCACACCAACTTATGATCTACTTGGACCTTGAGAGGGGAGCCTTTTACTATATAATCAAACAATTAGGTTTCGTGCTGGATCTGAAAAAAAAAATAAGGGGTTCCCAAAGGTTTAGTTACCGGTCATGGATTCGGATGAAAATAAAGTTTAGATGGACAATATATACAATGAAAGAACCTCTATCGTGCTGGATCCACTTAAGAAACACCCAGAAGATGCAACTAATAAAGATAAGCTAATCACTAATAAACGAAATCCTAATAACCCTAACTAGCTACTTAACATGGGAAACAAGTAACTGCAGGCCTACAACTAATAGAGAACCTCCAAGAATATGTCGTTATAAAGGGGAAACGCTAAAACCCCAAAGATAAACCAAACATGATGTTTCCTCTATTTATCAAATTCAATCAATCTACAACCGAAGAAGCAAAGATTCAACAGCATTTCCTTTTCTTCGATGTGCGTTTAGGGTCGTGTGAATGGGTAAACATTGGACTTCGATCTTCATCAGTGGCAAACCGAAATAGACATAAGGAATTTGTGTTAACAATCAGCTGGCATATTGAAAGGGCATACAGAAAGCGAAAAGTGTGGTAGATTTGGAAGTCGGATTCAAAGAAACACTTCCAATATAAAGCTCAATCGCCGCACTAGCAAGCGAATTCAGAAGTTATAATGAAACCATCAGAGAAAATTGTTGTGAAGTAGCAACTACCAAGGCCGGCAGCTCGAGAAGGGTTCGTATTCCCTATGGTTGCAGCCAAGGATTGAAGTATGAGGTAAGGGAGAGAGAGAGAGACCTTTTGATGGATTTGACTAAATCGGCGGCAGACGACTGCCTCATCCGGTCGAGGAAGTCGTGTAAACCCAAGAAGACGTCGGCTTTCTCCATTGAGGACGACGATTAGCTCGCTTTTCTTGTCTAATGGGATTCTCTCGGTGGGAGTTTGAGTGGGAGTAGGAATGGCGATGGGCAGGCTCCGGGGCGGGTTTCTTGTTATCCAGACCCGTCTCGTGACAGGTCGGGTCAGGTCGGGTAATTTATTACTGGTCACGAGTTCGGGCAGGTCAGGACAGGTCGGCGCAATGGGTATGTAATTTATATGAAAAATATTAGAAATATTCGTAATTTTTATAATAAGATCAAGGAAACAAACAATATTATGATAAATATAGTTAAATTATTGGAGAAATTGAGGTTTTCATTAATTTACAACTTTATTATAGCTAAAATTTGATGTAATAAAAGGAAAATTCTAAGTAATTTGACTAAAATTACGTGTAATTTAGGCATGAACAGGTCGAGAATGGGGCGGTTCAGGACAGGCTGGGTCGATGAGAGTACTCATGCCCGCCCCGCCCCGCCCCGCCCCAAACAGGTCGGGTAAAACGGGTCAGGTCAAAATTGTCATCCCTAAGAGGGAGAAAGGGGAACTAGTTGTGCAGACAGGTGAAATGGGGAGAGCGGATCCGGTAAAAATTTTAAAGTCAAATTGCTTTCGAAAATGGCATCCATTTTTGTTATTTTGGAATAAAAATTTGAGTCAATATTATATGAGGTTAGATACGAAACTATTATATAGTATAGAATGATTGTAAATATGACAATAATTCGATCAAAAATAATATATGACAATAATAATATATTAAATATTTTTATCATTGATTACCATCCATTATCACTTTATCTTTGATGGTATATTTGGTTATGGAAAAATTTTAGATCATAATAAATCACGAATAATCAGTTCCTTCTGTGCCAAATCTTTGAAAATTTGAGTTAAACGCGAAGGTGATGTACAAATACTACGAGGATGATAACTAGTGGTAAAGGATTGTACGGCAAAAAAATCTCAAAATATATAAAAAAGGAATATAATTTTTTATATCATAATGAACATGTCTCATTTGTGCAAAAATATTCAATATTCAAATTAAAAAAAGAAGATACAAACCGATTCAAAAAGGTGTAAAAATGAGAAAATCTATGATCTCATCACCTATCAAATCATATGCCACTTAAAATCAATGGGTCGGTCATATATGGTTATGAAAAAATGCATAACTACGGTTTATGTACCCTACCCTAGACCAAAGAGGGGTGGAATTTTTTTAAAAAAAAAGATAGTTGGTTGTTTCATAAAAGTGAAACACGGTATATAGAGATTTACAACAGTGAAAGGAAAGAGAGAGACGACTATGAGCTCCACTTGCAAAACAAGAGAACGAAAGAGACAATCCCGGGCCATGGACAGAGGAATGGCGACCAAGTCACCACAATTTGAGCAATTGGTTGGAACACATCCTCAAGAGTGACATCCATACACACAAGCTCCCTGAATCATCATCCAAGATAGCAAAGGTCAATGCATCGCCGAATCATCCACATGTAGAGGTAGAGGTAGATGGAGAACCAGAGATGAGCAAGGGAATTGATGAAAATCGACCCTCTCAAACACCTACTAGAGAAACATCACACACATATATGAGATATGAAGGAGAGCAAAAGTATCTCCTCAAGAAGACAAGAACGTCATCATCACAAGGATGCAGAAGAAACAAACGGGAAACGAGAAGAAGAAGAAGCAAAGGCAAAGGCAAGAAACACAAATGAAAAAGGAACCGGAAAAAGCAGGGAAAAAGCATAGGGAAGGAAAGTAAATCATCGAATCAGAGTGAAACGGATCTTACAACAAAATGAGGGCTTGAGGGCTACCGCATTCCCAAAAAGGAAGCTGGCAGGCGGCAGCAGCCCCCTATCATATCTTCATTTAAAAACTAGAGAGAGGGGAGGGGAGGGAAAAAGTAGAGAGAACGAGTAAAACGATTTTCGAGGGAAGTCAAATCAAATTTAACTGTTCATTACAAGTAGCTTATGTATCACTCACCTGGATGTCATGTTAATTAAACTTTAATAAAAAAAAACTTTTGTTATAGGGGGAAAATTCATCTCTCAAAAAGATCCACCATTATCAACAAAAAGAAAAATCACTCTCCCCACTCTTAAACACCTCCTCCAATCTTACTTCATCTTCAATTCCTCCTTCATCACTACCTCTCCAATCACCCTTTTCGTCCAGATACCATCCAATCCTCCTCAATTAAAACCCAAAATAAAATATAAAAATTAATCCTTTCTCTTTGCCTCCCGTCGCCACCCATGTCCCCCTCCTTTTCCTCTGATCCCGCTAACACCCCTTCCCCCAACGACAAAAGTTGCCCAAGAACAAAATTAGCATCAACAACTTTTCATCATCAGAAGCAGGCTCAAGCATTGATCTTCCCAAACCTACCATTTCCTCCTTCATGGTAAGAACCAAATAACCAGACTCACCAAGAAGACAACCAACTATGTTATTGGTAAGAGTTTAGAGAAACTAAGAAGCTCAAAATCGTCAAATTCAGCTAAATCAACATTCCATACCATTTTGGTCAACTCATAAGAAGCATATTTCTATAAGATCTTTACTCTCAATTTGTGCCTCTAGTGTCTATTTGGTGGAGGCACACTTTGGTATTGTTTGATTTCGACTCTTTAATGACTACTTCTAGACCCAACTTTAGGTTCAATTATTTTTAACCTCAATAGCTTTCTTTTCCAATGAAAATCTGTCAATCACAATATGTTGATCACCACCTAAGTCGTATAAGACGTATGTTAGAATGTTTATGAAGAAACTCATTTGCATGATAAAATTAGAAAGCTCAAGCCTTTATAGTTCTAATGATGATGAATAGTTTAGCTACAAGGAGGAACATTACAACTGCTATCGCTATCATCTTTTTGGTTTATTGGTTAATAAAGTGATATTGATGATAATGTGAGCCGAAGCTACAGTGTCTATATCTAAAACTTTTTTATGATATCATTCATAAAACGTTTGAGGTAATACATAACCATAACATTATAGGTTGGCTATGTAGTATCACTATTACATCTTGATTGGATGCTCATGAAATGAAATTGTGTCCCTTTCATTTCTATAAAGCATGTTTATTTTTTGGTCCTTAGTTAACAAACATGTAAATCATTCACTCTTGGACCTTATTCAAGAAATGCCATCGTTGTGCTATTGTAATGACAAATAAAGAATTACATTACATCTCAAACAAATATTATGTCACTTCAAAAGTCCCAATTTATTGTAAGCAAGGAAAAGAGAAAGCTTCACGTCGCTCCACAACCCCTCAATTCCTTATTTCCTTAGTGTTTTTTTTAGCACTAGATAACAAAGTTGAAGAATGGGTGGCAATATCAATCACAACTCAATTTATTATGGGTTTATTAGTGTAAGGTATTGAAGTCGCAAGACATTTTCGAGAGTGCAGATAGATCTGTAATGATATCTTTGACAATAGTTCTATTGGTGACAATATTGTTCAAAATTTAAATGATGGCATGAGTTAAATGTATCAATTGGAGGAAATTTATCATTGATTGAGCCGTCTACCTATCAACAAAATATTCAACTCCTAAGTTTGTTGAGTTATACATTCATCAATAGAGAAATAAGTTGAAAGTCAAATCCAGTTCAATCATTACATAAAATAATTTGTTGCCACCAGGTTGAAAGAAATGTTACATGCTCTAATATTTGTCCCAAATATTTAGGTGGCAAAATTAACGAAAAATGAAGAACAACTTCTGAAGTTGAAAACTGTTGGTCAATCAAGATATATAATCGTGAAAATAATCTTCAATCATATATGGTATTGACGTGACACCTATATGAATGCTACATTAGCAGTAGTCAAATAAAGTTTGACTGGTATTTCATCTACTATTAAGTCTTACATGCCAACAACAAAATGAGTACACAAATTATTTGAAACGTCCCGACCTTTTTAGAAAATCAAACCACAACTCAAACCAAAAACCGGTTACTCCGGAGCAACCAAACCACTTTTTAAAATCAACAAACCGACATTATTTAAGAATTTCAAACGAAAAGCCCCAACACTTGGGTAATCAATATCCAAATACTTAAAACAACTTAACTCAGAATCTTGAACCTTGAATCTCCAGTACATAAACTCATAATCATGAATAAAATAATTAAACTAACTCTAGCTCTAACTCCTTGCTGATTCCCTGAGGTCTCGTCCCTGCTGGTGTGACAGCTTGCCTCGTCTTACTTCTTCTCGGAATCCACCTATGCTAACCCTTCCTCAACCTGGTGAGTGAGAAGGGGTCAGTCTCGTTGTTACTTCCTAAGGTCTCTGCCCTAAGCAAACTCCTTACTAAAACACATTATTATGGTTTCCTGACTTAGACGAAAGTCGTTCTCACTTTCATCCTTCACACTTTATTTCCTTAATATCTTATAGAAGTTCTCTACTTCTATCTTAACTTATACACACAAATACTAGGGACCACCGCGTTATGTCTCGTCCGGCGGTGTCCCTACCTAGTATGCCAACCGCGTTATGTCTCGTCGTCCGGTTGCATACCCAAACTCGGCAATGGCACTGCGTTACGTCTCGCCGTCCAGTCCATGTCCGATCAACTACTGCGTTACGTCTCACCGTCCAGTAGTGACCCCAACATACTCGATCAACTGCTATGTTACGTCTCGTCGTCTAGCAGTGGTCCGACCATCTACCACGTCCAGTAGTGGCCCAACCTCCTGATGGTTCATCATACCAATAACCACACACATTCACATACATAGCACAACGCGTGCCTCCACCTTAAGTAGGCGGTGGGATGCCTCTCACACATAATCGCGCTTACTTGAAAATAACAAACATGATTGAATTAAAAGACATAAACTAAAAGACCTCGACGGAAATTGCTAGGGAAGAGGATTCCCAGAACGCTCCTCCCTCTACATCTCTGGGATGGTTCTTCTTTTCCCCGCCTTTAAGCTTCAACCCGAGCCCTCACTCCGTTGATGGGCTTTTGTTGAGCCTGACTCCACTTCCCACAAGGCTTAATCCTTCTTTCTTCCACCAAGTGCATCAGCGTCCCAGTATTGCTTATTATACACAACAATTGGGTTTCGGCCCACTTTCATTGAAGTATTCTACCAGCCCAACCGGTTGGGTTTTGATCCAAAACTCATATTACGTTCGTAACTTCGTCGCTTTAAATCGAAATTCGACACCGTTCGAATTGATAGTTCACATTTTTAATCGCCATCGATATTACGATGGACTTGACACCTTGATCTAAGGATATACTTGTCATTTTGAATTTTAGAAAGAATGGGGTGTAACATTATTCAAAAGTCAAAACACATAATTCCGAACACTCTAGTCATCTGAGAAGTTCTCACTTGACATTTTTTTTTATACTTTGCATTTTGTAGTGGTGTTAGCTATGGTTGTCATGTTGGTGGCAATATCGATCAGTACAATTAGGTTCAAGTATATATGCATCTTTATATGTGCATATTATTTGTTGGATTCAAGTATAAAATTTTGGATGTTGATGTTAAATATGTTAATTGTTGCATTTTATTTAAATATAGATGTAGATTTTAAAGAGATTTTTTCAAATATGTTTTATATATGTCTAAATTCTTTGGGTATGCCTATGGTGACTTGCAAGTCACCGTAACTTGGTGAAAATGGTCGACCTCTTTCATTAAGTGGTCGACCTCTTTCATTAAGTGGTCGACCACTTTCCAAGAAAATGATTGACCTCTTCCACCAAGTGGTCTAACACTTGAGTCATCTGGTCTACCACTTCCGAAAATAGGTCGACCTGATGACACACTTACCTTCAAGTGGTCGACCTCTTCCACCAAGTGGTCTACCACTCGAGTCAACCGGTCTACCACTTCTGGAAATGGGTCAACTTGATGACACAATTGTCTTTAAGTGGTCGACTTCTTCCACCAAGTAGTCAACCACTTTCCAAGAAAATGGTTTACCACTTCCACCAAGCGGTCTACCACTTGAGGCAACTAGTCTACCACTTCTGGCAATATGACGACCTATGAAACATACCTTCAACTTACAATGATTATTGGTGAATTTTGATTGCTTCTGCCAAAACAGCCTACCGATTCCACAAAATGGTTTATGTACCTCTTTCGGCGAATGATCTCCTTTTTTGGCGAACAGTCAACCATATGACACAATTACCTTATACTTACATTAGGAAAAATAATGGACAAATATTAGACCAACAATATAATTTTTTTTGTAGCAATGCAACATTCTATAACCTGTTGGCAACCAAATCACTATGCAGATTATAGGCCAAGACAAAAAGAAACACCCTCTTTTAACAACGTTGAAGATGACACAATTGTATAACAATATACTCTACCTTTTGAGCATCTTCATAACAACAATAGCAACAAAGTTGTTCCATCACAAGAGAACTATAGGATAGAAACAAGAAAACTTAGATTTTGAAGGAAAGATGAAAGTCAAATATAAGAAATAAATATGCTAAACATTTTTCAAATCTACGGGAGAACAATCACTCGATAAACTTGTCATCTATGCTTGCAGCCTTTGTAATAATTTTAAATCTCTTACTAGGAAGCATATCTATTGTTATTGGACTCTAATTATATATGATGATATCACTAGCAATGGTTCATCAGGTGGACCAATTATTGAAAGAGGTGGACCGTTTGGGGAAAGAGTAGGGATGACAATGGGTCGAGTTGGGGCGGGTTTTACCAAACCCAAATCTATGGGTTTATCCGCCAAAAAATCCCAGGGTAAAACCCGTTTGGTTTGAAAAACTCAAACCTATCTAACCCGCTGGGTATTCGCGGGTTTTTGTGGGCGGACGAGCAGAAGCGGACCAGAGGAGGAGCAGGGGTCAGAGGGAGGCCGAGCAGAAGCGAACCAGGATTTCGGCGGGTGGCGGGAATGGAGTTGGGACGGGAGGTCTGCTGTCGGCGAGTCTCTCAACTGGAGATGGAGTCTCGCGATTCAAAGAGAGTTTTGAGTCGACCGTCGGTGAGAGGCAGAGCCATGACTCGCGGAGGCGCAAAGCAGAGGAGGAGTAGGGGGAGGGCCGCATGACGAGACTCAGATCTGGTCGGGTGGCGACCGTGGGGAATGGAGTCGGGACGGAAGGCCGGGAATGGAGTCAGGGAGGGAGGCGCGGAGCAGGGGGAGGGCGGCGCCGCGGTGGGAGGTGGAGCCTCGCGAGCGAATTGCAATTCAGAGAGGGAGAGGATGGAAGATGCGGCGGTCTGGGTTTCTGGGAGTTGGGGTGAAATTGGGAAACAAGTGTTAGATTGTTTGTTAGGGTTATTGGGTGTGGTCGGGTATCCACGGGTCGGTTACTCCCAAATTCGAACCCGCCCCAACTTATTCAATAGGACATCGGGTTTAAACCCAAACTCGGCCCAAACCCGATCAACAAAGATTTTACCCGCTTTTACCGGGTAGGGTCGGGCCGGGTACCCGCAGGTCCGAGTTTCACTGCCATCCTTAAGAAAGAGGTAGACCACGTGATGGAAGTGGTAGACCATTTTTTGTATAGTGGACGACATTTTAGTGGAAGAGATTGACCGTTTGTTGAATATAGCAAAATGAAAAATAGTACATCTGGTCCATCATTCCAACAATGAGTTCGACCATTTTGTCCAAATAGGTCGACCATATCAGTGAAGAGGTCGATTGTTTTGTCCAAATAGGTCAACCATATCAGTAAACAAGTCGATCGTTTTGTCTGAATCACGGTGACTTGCAAATCATCGTAGCAAAGTTCAAAATTTTCTTATTAGTGATTTTCTACTTCCTTACATATATTTTGTTAAACTAGCAAGGATAAATTAGTTCAACCCCCGATTGGACCATGAAACCGCACAAGGCACAATGGAATAAACCGGACAACATGGTGTCAAGCCCTTGAAAAATTTATAAATATGAATATGATTTCCTGAGTGTTTCCCGTGCTGGTTCTCCGACCTCCAACTCCAAGACGGCACTCCCGCCCCCTCAGACCACTCGCTACATACAGAGACGAGACAGCCAAAAACCGCCTCTCTCTCGTTGTCTTCTTCCTCCCTCCAATTTCCCCCCTCTTTCTCCCTCCAAAACCCTAAAACAGTTTCACTGGACTGAAAATCCCAGAAATGCCGCCATCGCTGCCCTCCGTCGAGCTCCCTCCTCCTCCTCCTCGCACGGTGGACCGCCGGATCTGGCAATCCTGTGCTGGTTCCTTTGTCCAAATCCCCTCCGTCAATTCTAGGGTCTACTATTTCCCCCAGGGCCACCTCGAGCAGTCTTCTTCTTCGTCTTCATCGCCTTCTCCTTTCCCTCCTTCCATCTCCCCGCTCGTCCTCTCCCGCCCAATGATCCTCTGCCGCATTTCCTCCGTTCAGTTCCTCGCCGATCCCGTCACCGACGAGGTCTACGTCAAGCTCCACCTCCTCCCTCTCGATCATCCTTCTTCTTGTTCCTCTTCCCTCGGTGCGCCTTTGCCTCTCTTCCAGCATCCCGAGGAAGACAGGATTATGGCCTACGCCAAGGTTCTAACCGCTTCCGATGCTAATAACGGCGGAGGATTCTCCGTCCCGAGGTTCTGTGCTGACTCCATATTCCCGCCCTTGAACTACGAAGCCGACCCTCCCGTCCAAACCCTAACCGTCACGGACGTCCACGGGACTCGATGGGACTTCCGCCACATCTACCGGGGGACTCCCCGTCGCCACTTGCTCACGACTGGATGGAGCAAGTTTGTGAACAACAAGAAGCTGATCGCCGGCGACTCCGTCATATTCATGCGGAGCGCGCAGGGCGAGATGTTCATCGGAGTCCGCAGGTCGGCCAGGTTTAGCAATGCTGCCAATTTTGCCAGGTGGCGCGAGCATTTTGGTACCGGGGAGGAGGCCAAAGTCAAGCCAAAGGAGGACGGTGGCTCCAGGACCAGTGCCAGAGGGATGCTGACACATGAAGCCGTTGCAGAGGCGACGGAGCTGGCTGCGCGGGGTTTGCCGTTTGAAGCTGTGTATTACCCTAGATCATGGTCGTTTTCCGATTTCGTGGTCGGTGCTGATGTTGTAGAGGCTGCTCTCGGTATGTTTTGGTCTGCCGGGACCAGAGTTAAGATGGCTGTCGAATCGGAAGACCTGTCAAGGGCTACATGGTTTCAAGGCACAGTTGCTTCAGCTGTGGTTCCAGGTTGCGGGCCATGGCAGGGATCTCCTTGGAGAATGCTTCAGGTGTGGATATGTCGTATGTGTATATTGATCTGTTTCTAATTATCCTGTTCTTTGTAGTCTGATTGTGGAGATTCTGTTGTCATTTTGATTGTCATCTGAATGATTCGTAAATTGAGGCTAGTGTTTGGGCATTTTGTGGTCAGCACCTGAAATGCTTATATACCTAGTGTTCATTCACCATTGGTGCGATAAGAACTTAAGATGGTTCAGTCTAAGTTTACTGGTGTAGTGTTCTTTTATCAATATAGATTTCTGGTCAAGTAAAGTATATCTAAGAAGATGGATAGGCTAGGTGCTGATTGTTGAATCAGTAGCCAGACTGAGAATTCAGATTCGATGATGGTGATTCTATGTCAGGATTGGCCATTTTTGGTGTTAACTAAGTCATGCATAACTATCAATGTGGGTCTTGGTGACTTATACTCTGCTGCTGATACTTCCAATTTACTCAGCGTGGGATGTTCTGTTCTGTCAGAAAAGATAAGGGTGTTGGGAGCTGGTGGTATTACATGGAAATTGATAGTAAACTATATTTTGTTTCCTATAGCTGGTCTATGTTAGGGTATAAATCAAACAGGTGTTGCATGTTATATTTGCCAGCATATTTTCTTTTGGTGGGTGTTGTCCATTTTGCGCTGTGTCAATAGAGAGTGAGGACTGATGCAGTAAAGAAACCCTAAACCGTATCCCTAGAAGAAAAAGAAAACAAGAACTCCATATCGTCATGACTCTGAAAGACTGGGGATCCTATTGCTGTGCTATAACATTTATGTCAAACTAATTACTGTTGGTGGATACCTTTGCTTTTGTCGTGTGCTTAATTTGATATCAAGTTGAGCTTTATGAGATTATGGCCATGGAAACCATGAGGTGGAGCTCACACAGATGGCTCTGTTCTTTTTTCGGTTGGAAATGAATGAATCATCTTGTTTGTGATTGTTAGTATCCTTTTGTTTTACAGTAGCTGTTTATATTATTTTATTGAAAATTGGAATCTGGTAGAGAATTGTAAGGTTTGGCTCTGTTCTTCTACATATTTAATTCATTGGTACCAAGGTCATGCTGCAGCTAGAGTAGAGACAAATCATCTTGTTTGTGATTGTTAGTATACTCTTGTCTTGCATTGGCTGTTTATAATTGGATTAGGTAGAGACTTGTAAGGTTTGAGTCGGTAATGCTCAATGTCTAATCCTTTTACCAAGGTCATGCTACAGCGAGAGCACAAAATAAACTTTTCTGGAATATTCTGTCATTCCTAGTTGTTCTTGTATGCCTTTGGCTTTATTTTCTTCTTTAATTCTTATGCCTTTATGTGAGGCACCAATCTATCTACATTTTGAGAACGAAGACTTCCTTATTCCAGTATTCGATTGAGAGACTATACTGAGCTCGTGTCTGGTCCCTCAAGTTAGTCCCATTAAATATTTTTGGAAGTTTTGGATTGTTTTTGTTTTGTGCTCTCAGTGTGTTAGAATATTCTTCATTCTTCTCTGTGTGCAATCTGCTCTCTCTCTTTTCTCCTACTCACAAACCTTCCGTAATACAGATTAAGTGGGATGAACCTGAAGTTCTACAGAGTGCGCAGAGAATCAGCCCTTGGCAAGTGACATTTGCTTCAACAAATTCATCTTTCCAATCTGGGATTCCGGCACCAAAGAAATTGAGATATCCAGACAAGTCCGAGTTGCTGATGGATGATGGAGAGGGAGATCTCCGCTTTCCTATGTCAGGACTAGCTAATTCAACAATGGGTCCACCATTGTTGAATTTCAACAATTTTCCTGCTGGCATGCAGGGAGCCAGGCAAAATGATACATTTCCCACCTTTGGTTTATCCAACTGCGTGACTGAAAATAGTGGTCTTCAGATATCTGGTGCAACTACTTCTTTCACAAATGTTATGATGCCTAAGGTTGGGAGCTTGTCAACTGAGCTGAACATCGGTAGCTCACAATCTGACAACTTATCACCAGACAGCCACAGTAGCATGCAGTCTTTTGGCACTGAAATTTTGGGGAATCAAGGCTGCACTTCTGCAAATTGTGGCACTATTAGCTCATTTCAGCTATTTGGTCAAATCATTCATTTCAATCAGCCAGTTGAAAGAAGTTCTGATGATGTAAGCTGCATGGAAGATCAAAATACTGAAGACTGCACCAAAGATGGTCAGAGTGTTAACCATCTCCTCGACCTGTCATTGGCTTCCTCTTACACTGAACTTCTCAGTCGGATAGATGTCCAGTACCAAAGAAGTGGAGCTGTTGACACATATGAACGAGTAATCGTGTAATTGATGTCAAGCCGCAATATGAGTAGCTGTACAGGTGAAGTTTGTTTCCTACTTCAGTCGTCTTATATCACATTAATGATAAATAACGCTCGTTAATTGGAGGACTATAATCTAATAAGATGTTTTTTTTTCCCTTAATCTTTTGGTTCTTTACACTGATCTTTTGTCCCCTGATGCACCAAAATCCGAGGCACAATTGCAGGCCATAACTAGGGCATTTGAGCATTTGTCATTTTCTTTTTAGTATCGTGTAGATTGTCAAGTTACTTCTTCCATACCTCTGAATCCATGCGTTGGAGTATGATGGATGGAACTCTCTTGTTGTAAGTAAGTGATTGGTCTCGTTGTTAACATCACAATCTTCTATCAAAATCATCAGCTAGGTTTTATATGTGTGTTTTCGTTGAGGCTAATGTCGCATGGGCTTTTTTTAACTGCTTGGTTCTCCTGCTACTTGTCTGGCTAATGCCACCATTCTTATGAACTCACTATGGCAGGTATGATTGATCCAGCGGGCGGGCAGGCAGGCAGGCACTACCTCGGCAGTAGTAACTGGTGTACGAACGGGGACTCCAAGCTTTCGCTTCCTTTTCGTTTTCGACCCTAATCGATCCACTAGCTGTATGCAGACACTTTGAGGGACTGATACATTTGCTTAACTACAGTTGGATACAGCAGGTTATGCGTGTTTGTTTGTTCAAAACAGGAAGTAGTATTGTGTTGTTGATCTGTTTGTTGATGTGGTTCCTTTGTACAAGTGCTGCCTCCCCTTTCATTTATCAGACTTATCTCTCGAACGGACGACGAGGTCGAGAGGGTTAAACACGAACCCTTCTATCACGTTGGCTGAATTTTACTCTTTTTCTAGTCTGGCACATTGAGGATGAAGAAGGATTTGGATTGCTTAAAATTTAGAGCTGCAAATCAGGTGGGAAGGAAGCCTTTTTCTGCATACCAAAATCAGTGTTGCGCGATATGGTGCCAAACCAGGTCACAAGGGCCTTCGGCTGACCCAAGTGTTGGTACCTGAACCCGATATGGTTTTGATATTCTATTCGATTATCGATTATTGTGTGAGTACGATTATTGTGTGAGTACGAATATGAATAAAATCTCTGAACTATTTTAAGTAGAGTGAAATCCACCCCAATCCTGGTCCGTTTCCTTCCCTCCTGATCCGTTCACATTTGATGGGAAAGTGACTTAGAAATTTTGTTAGCAAGTGTGTAAGTAAACTTACCTGATTGTTCTAATTTCTATCATAAATCATAGTACAGTAACTATTTAGTTAATGACCCCAAAATCAAGTGCCCATTTATGTAATTGTCCACTATTGGAGTATTGGACATGATTTGCCGCCACATATCGTAATTTGGGGAAGAGAAAATTTATGTGGAATGGGAATTTCTTGGGAACGAAATAGAAGAAAAAAAAAACGGAACAAGAAACAGAAACAAACGGAAGGAGGAGATTCAGTGAGATTCTTTCAAAATCAAAAGAAACAAAAATATGAATAAATGATTTAATTATATACAGCATTTCCTTTTTTCTTGACGCCTTCGACCTCCAAATTCAGTCAGCCCAAGAATCTGTTCCTTTAGCAAGTAAGCAAACCCTCTCCTGGAAAATCCGCCTCCTAATTCGCGATTTCCAGAGGTTGGACGAAAGAGGAAGAAGATCCGTGGCTGTAAACTATGAGCAATTTGCGAACACTCTGCAGCAGGCCGACCCACAGTCTCTTCACCTCCTTCATCCGTTGCGGCAGGCACCAGCCTCGCTCCAGAGTTAGGGTTTCCTTCCGAAGCCGCGATTCCAAGTTGCCGAATCCATTAGCTTCATCTTCGTCGTCGGCGTGTTCTTCCTTCTCTCCCTGGCTCCATGGTCATCATAACAACGATCCCTGGTCCCGTGCGAAGCAGAAGAGAACCGTCGTCAAGGCGTCTGATTGGGTGGACGAGATATCTCCTTACGAAACCCTCGGTAAAATTTCTCAGCTCACCGGCTTGTAGTTATAATCGGCCGGCAGAGCAATCGGAATTCCTTGTTTTTTTTGTTTATGTTTTTGAAACTGGGATTTCCCCATATTTGCGCTTGGTAGAGTTGGAAGGGGATGCCGATGAAGAGCAAATTAAGGTGGCTTACAGACGCTTGGCGAAGTTCTACCACCCAGATGGTTTTGCTCTCCTCTTCACTCCGTTGCTGCTGCTTTGCTTCGTTTTGATATTGGAATTTCTGTTGTGATTGATGGTTTGCATCCATGTGTATTCTTATTTTTAAGTCTATAACGGGAGAGGGACATTGGGGGAAGGTGAAACGGCTGAAGCTAGGTTCATCAAGATTCAAGCTGCGTATGAGTTGCTCATGGACCGGGATAAGAGAAGGCAGTATGATATGGATAACAGGGTCAATCCTATGAAGGTAATTCGACACTTCGTCGACACGAATTCGAGTTTTATCATAGGCACTGATTGCCTCATAATGTATTTGCTTTGATGAGCTTTTTTATTATGTGAATTTTGTTGCCTTGCTGCTAACTACCAGGCATCACAAGCATGGATGGACTGGCTGATTAAGAAGCGAAAAGCTTTTGATCAACGCGGGGATATGGCAATCACTACGTGGGCTGAACAGCAGCAGCGTGAAATAAATCTTCGTGTGAGGCAGCTTTCTCGTTCGAAGGTATGTATCTTTATGTTCCAGAATTTCTCATGTTGCTACCTCGCTGATAGAGCATCGACGTCTCAGCTTAAGGAAGGTATTAGGTAAACAGTTGGTAACCATATGGTGAATATATTCTCTTAGGGGTTGTGTGGGTGTGTGAAGCGATGTTGGGATTGGGTTTGAATTCTCCCTGCTGAAGGATTTTGGTAATTCTTCCGTTTGGATGACCAGAAATGGATGCTAAAGGCCCCAAATCTCTCTTACTAAATCTGTCCATGAGAGGAAGGACTTGTTATGTAAACTTAAATTAGCTTTGTGGGACTTCATTTCACAATTACTTCTCTTCGCGCATCATTGATTCTAGACAACATTTTCAACATCTTTTATGGGTCTACTACAATCCACCCATCCCAACGACCCCTCAAGTTTTCTGCTTGCAGTAATAGTTTTATGTTACTTGGTCTGATTGTGTTCATGAGTTTAGATCGATCCAGATGAAGAGCGACGTATCTTGGCGAAGGAGAAGAAGGCATCGGCAGAATACTTCAGCACGACAATGAAGCGGCACACGCTCATCTTGAAGAAACGGGACCTGATGAGGAAGGGAGCAGAGGAAGAGAAGAAAAGGCTTATCAGCAAGCTTCTAGCTGCAGAAGGCCTCGAGCTGGACACGGACAATGATGGTGGACAGAAGTAGCTAAGTTAATTCGAATGTGCTGAAGATTAACAAAGTTCAACACATTTTAGAGTACATGTTAATATTTCAGGTGATCACTTATACAAGCTTGGGCCTCATAATCTGTACAAATTGTAAAAACAGGAAAGAAATGGAATAGAAGCAACAATGGATGGATGTACAGTACAAATGTACAATGTATTGTTACCTCTTTAATTTAAGAAATGATTCATGTCCCTTTGAAACTCTCTCACCACCAACAGGCAAAGTGAGAATTTCCAGAGAGGAAAGATCTGGAAAACGAAGCTCAACCAATTTCCTTACCTTTTCCATAAAATTAAAACGTCGGGTGCTTGAAAACACGCCCTGCGTTCACGATGTGATTTTTCATTTTAGTCTATCAGCATTGTTACTCGATTAAGCTAGCACCAAATATCCCTTTTTGTACCACCAATTACACCACCACACATGGTACATAATACGCGCAACTTCTACATTAAACAAAATGGTACATAATACGCGCAACTTCTACATTAAACAAAATGTTAAGTAGAATTGAGAAACATTCCTATTTTGATGCATTTATTTAACATCATTTAGTCGTTTATTTGTTATTATTGATGCCAATGAGGTGGGGCGGGGCGGGTTCTTCAACAATGTGCACTAAGTGCGAGTCATGTTGGGTAATAGTTGTGTCACGTGTTAGTACGGATCAAGGATCAAGGAAGGTCGATCCATACCTTTATATTATTTGAAGAGAATGTTTACTTTAAACTATAAATCAAAGAAAAAGTAGTTTATAAATGAAAAAAAAGGTAGATTTATTGGGTTCAATTAGTTGAAAGGTGAAGTGTTTGCACTTATCTAAAATACCATTGGGTGAAAATATTAGTTAAGATATTGTCGGTGGAGGCGAGGTGCTTCCACCATTTATCTAAAATACTGCGGAAGACAGACAAGGCTAAATAAGGGTGTCCATTCAGGTTCGGTTTTTTGGGTTTACTCGAAACCGACCCGATTAAGGACATTTTCGATTTTCGGGTTTCAGGTTCGATTTTGCTTATCGATCAACCCGTATTCTTAAGGGTTCAGGTTTTCAGGTTGAATCCGATAAGGAATTTTCGAAATTCAGGTAACCAAAAACTGAAAGTCATTATCAAGTTCGGGTTCGGTTTTCAATGGTTTCGAATTTTTCGGGTTTTGGTTAACGGACACCCCGAACGCTGAGGATGTAGGCCGAGAGGAACAGAGACCGCCGGCTTACATCTCCGAGCAATTTTCATATGCATTTTTAGAAGTAAAAGTAACCTAGAAATCATCAAGCAACATGTTTTCCCAATAGTATCACTCTCTGACTTCATACAGTAGAATTCAAGAGGCCACAAATTCCAAGATGAAGAAAATTGCTTCCCACAGAACTCCAGTAAGCAGCAACTAACTAATCAAAAAAACTGGCCAAGAGTAAACAAGAAAAGCTAACCAAACAGACCCTCTTAACGTCCCAGAAACAATAAAAACTAATTGTTTGTGAATGCTGAAATGAAATCAATCGTCTCTGGCGAAAAAATTGCATCCGCTTTTCCCACAAAAATGCAGTTGCAACCATCACATGCCGCAACTAGACATTCAGTAGCAAATAAGGAAAACCCTAACGACGTCCATTACCTCGTCTATACCCGGACCGCGGCCTAAGAGCCGCCCTTCCGAACAGCCATCTGTGGAAACTGCTCCCTGCTGGAACTGCACGACTACCACCAGCACCTGCCGAACCCACACGATGGAAGACCCCATGCCTATCGTCCTCATCAAACGATCCGTAGTCCAGATCGTACTCCTCATCATAATGCATCACCCCACGATTCCCCAGAGGAAACAGCTCATCATCATCGTCTTCATCGAGAGACTCGTCGGACTCATAGTCGTCGGAATCATAGATTCCTCCTCCATGATGGCGACCTGGTGGCTCGATCACATAGTCCCCGAGCACCATTGCTCCAGGCGTTGAGGACAAGATCGTGCTTATAACGTCGCTGCGCTCTCTCTCGCGCTCGAGCGCCTTCCATTTCTCTTTGAGCACGGGGTCCACATCCCGGGGGCAGCATCCCAAAGGGTGGTTCGCCTTAGTGTGCTTCTTCAGCTGTCTGTAGGATCCAAAGAACGAGCAGCTATCAAGCATGCAAGCTCGCTTCTTGCGGTTTAAGTACTTGCGAGCCGCTTCCACTACCGTCCAGCCTTTGACCTGTCCGCGACACAGTGGGCACAGAAGCTCTGGAACTTTGGAACTTAAATTACTGTCTCCTAAAGCTGTTGCTTTTGTGTATGCTTTCTTGTATTGCTGAAGGCAGTTGGAGAAGCATCGACCGGTGGCACACATGTAGGGACGACAGCCCTTGTTGTAGGAAGAACAGAGGAGAAGGACAGCGTTGTGAGGGTATTCCAGACATACTGAACAGGTTGCACCTTCCCAATCATTTTTTACTTTATGCTCTTTCAATGAGGTCCTCCCTTGTTTTTTGATGGCCTTCCTAGGATAATTGGAGTATGGATAAAGGGAAGAAACCTTGTGGTACTTGGAAGAATCAGTCATGTTGGGGACCTTCTTGTCTTTCGTCATTGATTTGTGAGACTGAAACAGTGGAGAATTAAGTCATCAGGTGAAAGCATTATCTAGCAAAAGAGGGAGGAGCTCAATGGAAACAGCACTAACAGCAGCTTCAGTCAAGCTTTTGACAGGGTAAGATAAGCATAGCAACGAAATCTATCATAGCAACCACCACATGTCAGGCGGGGCAATAAAGTACAAGGATTCAAGAAAGCTGCGATGATATCACTAAACATGTTCAGTTTTGGTTCATGAATAAGGAAGCAGTTCGTATACAGAGCTAAGTGAGATCAAATATAAAACAGAACATAATCTAAAGAACCATATTTTCAGAAGCCAACTAAATTACAAAAATTCATTTGCATAACTTCTGTGTATGTTCTGGGCAGAAAGCAGACCAAAAAGATAAATACTACTTATTCAGTACAAATGGATTGCCTCGAGATACTTCAGATAAATAATCTGCTAAAAAAACCCTACGGAAAGTAATTTGCAAAAACAGGTTGCAGGGTGTTTTAACATAAGCTTAGATGGTTTTCCAATTAACATAAGGAAATAAGTAAAAGTATTATGAACTAAGACCTGCACTTAACCGTAATCAAACAGAAAATTTGAAAAGGGTGTCTCGATCAAGAAACAGTTCGACAGATCATAATATATAAAAACACAGATGTGTCGTGTCCCTTTTCAAGTTCCACTGTTGCCAGCACAACAGCTGACAATAGAATTCAAATGAAGGTAGTCGCATGAACTAAACCCCATGTGCACTTCCGGAAAATAGTAAAGCAGAGTAGCAAGAGATGTTTCACGAACAAAGAGCAACAACCTCCAACTATTGTATCAGGAACTTGTCAAAGCATGAGACAAATGTCCATCATAATTGCTATAGCTAGCCTATTTCTAACTTAGAGCATAGTGAAATAGGACAAGGGCATCATATGATAAACCCTTCAGAAGCAAAATAGAAACTAAGCAAATGAGCCTAATTTGAAAGAATAATAACACAAATCATGAAACTTGAGCAAATTATAGCATTCCCATCATTCAATTACAAAAATATATATATTAAAACTCATCATAGGGCCCGTTTTGTAAGCCAAGTACACAACATAAACAGTAATTACTTTAGTGAACCAATCCTTTACCACACTCAGGATTCACTGGTTTAAAAAAACCTTAACTAGATTTTCTGAATCAAAAGACAGCCCAGAAACATACGAAGGAGATGGCTCAACCATTAACCAATCAAGCAGAAACATACATTTTCAAAGCTAACGTGACAATTATTGAACAATCCAAAAATACTGGAAAACCCCAAAAAAGCATTTCGCCAACTGCTATTTGAGTCGAGCGCTTCATTACAACATGAATGAGCAAAGAAAACTGGCACTCTGACAAAAAAAAAATCTTAAAATACTATATTTGTCAGAGATTCATAGGATAGCAATAGTCCAATAATTCCATGCTTGGTACACAAACAGAACTAGACTTATGCATCAAAAAACAACCCAGAAAAATGTAGGGGATGTCACAACCAATCAAGCAGAACAAACAGCTTCATAACTTGCATGAAAAGTATAGAACAATATCTAAAAGTACTGGAAAATACAAAACAAGTACTTCATCCACTGAGCTTTTGGGCAAGCACTATATCACTATACCAACAGCAAAGAAGACGGGTTCACCGACAAACCAAAGACTGCTTAAACCTCTATGTGTGTCGTAGAATCATAGGACATTCCATTTTCACCATGCTTCCCTACAAAAAGTGAAGTATGAAGAAATTTCCACAACAGACCCTTCCAAACCTTATCCTCAAGGAAGTGAAAACTGCATTACTTCTTGCATGGCATTACTACGAAGACCGTAGAAGCTTTTGTTTCACCTGGAAACTAACTAAAGCCACTAATCAGAGGTCTGTCTACCTTTAAGAAACATTTGGGAACATAATAAAATGTTAGGTCCTTTAGCCGTCTCTCTGTCCTACTACGAATAATAACCAATCAATCAGTCCAAGAGAGAATTTCTAGCAACACTCTGAATATCTCCACCAACAAAGCAAAACGTATTGAACACAAAAGAGGGCTATATCTATCTATCATAGTAAGAAGCCTCCATGAGTAAGTGCAAGAGAGAACCCGCCTCACTTAATCTAAACAACATCAAACAGATATATCCGAACGAAATTCTGCACCCCATTTCCCAAAACATAAACGAGCAATAAACTTCCACAATTCAAATATAACCAGTTCAAAGCACCGATAAGGGGAAGTGACAATACCTTAGGTTTGCACAGAAAAACGGACGGAAAAAAAAGTAAGCAACGATGGCGATTCCCGGTTCCCAACAGGATCTTCGATTCTTACCCTCCCACAGCGTCTTCCTTCTCCAGCCAGCGAGTGCCACCTCTCTTCCCCTCTCTAACGCAAAAAAACCTTTCTTTCTCTGCTACTCTTCTTGTCTAGTGCGAACGAAGCCCGATTCCCTACGATCCAGTTGCTCGCCTCCGCTCTTTTGTAATCCAGCGCCACCGCTCTATGCTTCTTTCACGCTGCGGCGACGGCCAATCGACGTCACCGGAAACCCTCGGGTGGCGGAGTAGACGGCAACAGGAGAAACGATCCAATCCAGTCGCCTCCACCTTACCCCTCACTTCTCTCGGTCTCTCCGTTCGATCCTTGCACTCGGTTCTTGGAGGGTTTCTTTAAGTTAGCGTATAAGCAACCAGCAAAACGGCGGCTAAACTCCATAAAACGCGACACTTTCTTCTTTGGCTGCCAAAATTTTAATTTTAATGGAATTTTCCCCCATTAAATCTCTCAATAATTTTTCTTCAAGATGCCGTTTAAATTTAATTTAATAATTTTTTTATTTTTTTATTGGTGAGTGATATCAATGAATTCATTCATACTACCATTTTGTAATATTAGTCATTTATAACGAATTCATTCGAGTTATTTGTCTTACCACAGAAAATTGGAATTTACTTAAAATAGATAAATTAAAAATTCTCGGGGGCAAATTGATCCATCCAATTTTTAAGCTAATAAATGGGTCAATTTGATCCAATTGTCTCACTGCGAAACAATCAAATCAAATTGTTTCGTTACAATTCCTCGTCAAAACAAACAAATGTTTATTAACGTGCATGCGGAATGGTTGAAATATCCTCTGTCAATGTAGTCCATTGAAACAATGAGTTTTTTTTTCAACTAAACCTCCTATCCTTACTTTTTTTTCTAAAGAAGCCTCTAAGCTTCAATTTTTTTTTTTTTTTACATGCACACTCTTTTCGTCAATTTGATGTTAAATTCCCATTAACGTGCATGAGAAATTAGCAAAATGCCTTTTATTTAACTTAACTTATGAAACCCTTTTCCCCTAGAAAAAATATAGATGGAGAATTATTATCCTACATAATTTCCATTATAATAGAGATAAAAATGCACCAAAGATAAGATAGTCTAACGGTAAAACTGTCGCGACAGTGAATGTTTGGGAATTGCAGATCCCAGGTTCGAATCCAGGCGAGACTCATAGGTGTTACCGGAGGTATAAGGCTGCTGGGGGCGAAGCCCCGTCGAATTGAATGCAGGTGGCTCCCAAGTTTAGTAGGACCCGCTGTCACAAAGTGGCATGTGCCTAACATACTGTTGGCGGCACCACCTTCGAATCTACCCACTTCTATGGGCGAAGCCCCTTCGAATTGAATGCAGGTGGCCCCCAAGTTTAGTAGGACCCGCTGTCACAAAGTGGCATGTGCCTAACATACTGTTGGCGGCACCACCTTCGAATCTACCCACTTCTATGGGCGAAGCCCCGTCGAATTGAATGTAGGTGGCCCCCAAGTTTAGTAGGACCCCGCTGTCACAAAGTGGCATGTGCCTAACATACTGTTGGCGGCGCCACCTTCGAATCTACCCACTTCTATGCTACGCCTACGAGACTTCCCACCCTTGAACTACATATCAGCTATCACTGGAAGAAACCAATCAAGCTCCATCATAACTTTTGTCGCCGAGCAAGATCTAGAGGCCGACTCTTTCGACGAAGAACTATAGATCTTAAGATATTTACAAAGTTTAAGGAGATGTTATTCCTTCTATTGAAGAGAACTCTTGTGATAAGACTTCTTGAAAAATTAGTGTCTTACTCTTATTTGTGCTCCCAACTTCGTTGGAAACAACAACCGTTGAGATCGCTGGATATAATGGATATCCACAATGAATTTTTTGGGTGAAATTTAGTAATGACCAAGACTATTTATGCGCTCTCACTTGTAGTCCATAGGTAATCTTCGACCACTACTTGATCTTTCACCAATGGACACATACCTTCCGCACTTCAAACAAGCTTTACCGATTGGTGGTTGCTCGGTTCAATTACCAGAACTCCTTGTTCATTTTTATCACCTAGAGGTACTCTTTGCTCTCGGTAATCTCCTGAGTTGAACGCCGAAACTAAACTACCACAAAAAACAACTCCGACGAGGCAAATTCGTTAGGATTGTTGTGGAACTCAACATGATTAAACCTCTGCGAACTCAAATTCGCCTGGATGAATTCTAGTAGACTTTTTATTAAAAAAAGTTGGGAGAATAGACTTCCACGACCATATTGTTTCTTGTTTCATGAATCATGACTGCATTAGGATGCGTAACGAGATGCTCATAGTGTTGCTCCCCAAAATTGAACACCCCAAAGAAATCACAATTCGGGCGATTGGGTTATGCAATGTGAGCTACAAGGTGTTGGGACAAATGCATTGCTAATCGATTAAATATGACCCATACCCAAGTTGGTTGACCAAGACCATTCAAGTTTTATGTCGAATTGGCATATAACAGACTACCTAATCATCCTACAAGATGTTGTCCACACGATGTCATTTAGATCCAAGACTACTGGGACCATGGTCTTGAAAGTAGACTATATAATCAACTGGAGCTTCTTGGAGTCCACTCTTAAAGTTGAAGCCCCCCCCCCCCCCGACTTTGCTAACATCATTATGTCATGTGTCACCATCATTAGCTATGTTAGAGAGTGATATAAGATACATAATAACATTCTCTCAATAACTCGAGTTATTGGGACCAACTAGTTTATGACATGGTATCATAGTTGATTTGACCAAGTGGTTGTGTGTTCGAATCTCCACGCCCCCCAATATTACAGTTGATTAAAAGCACAAGGTATGGTGGGTCTGTCAAATTTCAAGCCCATTAGTTGGCTTTCGTTTGAGGGGGCGTGTTAGAGAGAGGTATAACTTATAAGATCCATCATAACTTTTTCCCAATAACTCGAGTTATTGGGACCAATTGGTTTATGACAATCTTCAATGGGCTACGAAATGGCGGCTGTGTCGATCAATTCTAGGGGTCGTTTGCTTGATGGATTTGGGACTCAAATCCCAAGCATGATGGATTTTAGCCAAGTCCATTGTTTGTTGTCAAGTGGTTAAATTCGTGGGGTCCACGGATTTGTTCCCTTTTTTGTATCCAAATTCGTGGACCCCACGGACTTATAAATCCCACATATTGGGGTGGGATTTGTAAATCCTTGATGACTAGTTATATTTATAGCAAATCCATCATAATTATATCATCAAATCTATCATGCAAACAATAGACTCTTCAAATCCATGATGGTACAAATCCCTCATAAATCCAAAGGTTTTTTTGAGCCAAAACCCTCATTTTTCAAATCCAACAAGCAAACGCTAGTTGACTCGTGGCTTAAAACAAGGATATTCACTATCACCCTACCTCTTTAACTCTTGCATTGAGAGACTAAATCACTGTTATAAAAAAGTCAATAGATTTTACTTGTGGAAGCTTACAATTTTATTGAAGAATGGTCCTCCACTCACACATTTATTTTTGCGGACGCTTAGTCCTTTTTACAAAGGCTGAACCGAAGCAGGTCAAGACCATCCACTCACACATTTATTTAAGAATTCTATATCGCTTCAACATATTCAATACTATAATTCGATATGAAATATTCGAACCTATAATATTTTGGTTGCAAATTTATGGTTATCGTCTATTTATAATGTAGATAAAATTTTAAATTAAGTATTAAATTATAATTAAAATAAAAAATATCAAAATCGAAGTATCAAAACACCAAATAAGTACTTACGGAATATTTATTGGGCTAGCTAACTGTTGAAAAGTTGTGATTTCATATTTTAGCTTCGTATATATTTTTAATTTAAAAAATACAACAAATCTACATAGTCAGATTGATTTTAAACCTTCACTTTGTTTGAAGTGACCATGGTTCAAATCTCAATATGTCTATCTTTTCTGTAAATAAATAAAAAATACAGATAATTGTGAAGACAAAAATGTTCTTCCTAATTTCCCTCTCATTGTAGGAAATTTGAAAAGGGAGATTAAGTTTCAAATAATTAAATCATATACCCTAAATCTATAGAACTTAAACCCTAATATCACATATACTACGAACATAATCAATGATCCTGATTCGCCAAGATGTATACAACATACCATATACACTACAATAGGATTTAGAGAATTATGATATAGGGTTTAGTTACGTGATTAATCTATGGTCTAGATAATGTTATTTAACTAAGGAGATGCAATAACCCTCAATCCATCGAGCGTACCATAGAATTTCCAATGTATATACACATACCATTGTTTGTTAAATTTAGCCAATGATAATTGGCTCATTTGTCAATGGTATTTAGTCTTTCAATTCTATGCTTATAATTGTCAACCATTAGAGAATTTGTTAGCCAATGATTTTTGGTCATTCACTTATAGCATTAATAATGTCTCGTTACAAAACCATAGATCAGAAATGTCAAATTTTATGTTTTGAAATAAAATTTTGTATAGTGCTTTTGTAAACAATCCTTGTATTCCTAAAAACTACAAAGTCATGTAACCTACATAGACTCAAAATGTACTATTTGATTCTTGGTGAAAATTTGTGTGATCAGAGGAACTCACTTAGTTGATTCATAAAGCTAGGTATATCATGATGATTCACTTTGTAAATAATTACAGTTATTAATTCATTCGATGATTAATTGTTGAGGTGGATAGTCCTATGATTTTGATATATTTCAGTATTTTCTTTCTTTAATTCAAAAAATACATAAACATTGTTGTAGTCTAGTTGGTTAGGGATATTGACTATCAATATGAAGGACCTGATTTCAAGTCTTTGTAATGACATTTTCTTTTCTCGTAAGAAGATATTTAAGTTTTAAGTTGAACTTACAAATTTATCCTTAGCTACAATTAAGAAGAGTGCAAGGAATTTGAAATGCTCAAAATCTTCTGAAGAATATATAGAGGGACGCTAGGCAGAATACGAAGAGGAGAATTAGTGATATCTTGGGCAAGCAAACGAACAATCTAGGATATACTTTGGCATACTTCTCTCAAGAACAAGAGGAGATGTTGATCCGGAGATTATCAACGATCATAAACTTTTTAAAACCATAATTTATAACTCATTCATATGCATGGTGAGCTAGCGGCGTTTTTTCGATGTATCAACAGTATAATTTATAGCTGAAAAGTAAAACTGCAACCCCCATTCAAAATTTCCTGCCCATAGAGTGATTTTAGGAAGCTGATGTGGCAGAGTGTTAAGCGGGAAAAAAAGAGTCCCGCCTGATTTCAGAACCAAAAAACTCTCCACTACCCACTTTTTTCTCCTTCCAGGCCCACGTTCTCATTTAATTTGTATTAATTTGTATTTTTTATTTCCGATTTCCCTTCCTTCCACTCTTTCACCTCATTCGAATAAGTTTCTTGGCCTTCAGAAAACCAAACCTTGACTCAATCATCTGGTTCTTTTATGTGCTTGCATCTACCTTTGATTTTCGTTCTCTAAGCGTTAGATCGGTATTGGTTTTGCCGTAAGTTATTCTTCCTCTTTCAGATTTCTGTTTGTTGTTGTCATTGCTTTTAAGTTTTAGGGATTCGGGTTCTGGGTTTTTTTTTCCAGGGATTCGGTTGCAAAGATTCATCTCCCTTACCTTTGGTTCATTCCGTTTTCTTTATTCTCTCTTACCTTCCTCGCTTCATTCTGTTTATTGGATTCTCTAGAGATCAAAAGGGGATTTTTGATTTTTCCCTTTCTCTTGAAAGTAACAAAGCTGCTTACTTTAAATTCCACTTCGCTTAGACTGTCTTCCAGAGAGCAGCCGACTGCCGATTTTGAGCTGAGTTTTTCCGGGCCGCAGAGAAAGAAGAGGAAAGAAAGAGACGTTCGGCGGCGGCAGCCAGGTACTTCGTCCGGGTCGTTTTCCGGGTCAGTAAACCAAAGGGCCGGCTATAAACTACCGCTGGCCTGGCGGGGGAAAAGGAAAGCGTAAACAATAAGGCCTCGGGGATCCATTTCTCTAGCCAGCCCATACTTCAGAGGCCCAGCCTACTTGAGTCCAGAACCAGCCCATCGCCGACGAAATTTGGCGCGCCGTCCCCCACCCGCCACCACGTATGAGACATAATCAATTTACTTTCTGATGTTAACTCTGTTGCAGGTAAATGTCGAAATCCAACTTGATCAGTAAGGTTTTCTCTCATATGTTTCTAGGTTAATTAATCTAATGGGACTGGCTATGATCTGATAATGTACTTTCAACTCTAATCACTAAAGAAGTATAAAGTAGGCGGTATTGATAAGCATGCTCCACTGGTTAGTGTATTGGTTCTACCAGGCTTTTTTCCCGTTATTACATAAGATCATTGGACAGTTTTATCTCACTCCATTAGTTTGTTTTATTGTTCTTCAACTTCATTTGCATTGTATTTGTATTGTGACATTAGAGTTGGAATCCATTTGTGCTAAAAGTACAAAGCGTAAACTGCATAATTGAAAGAAGGGATAAGCTTGGTATAGTTAGAAGAACTAGAATTGGTAAGCACTTATAGTGCTTTTCTTATTGCCAGCTTGCTTCTTTTTCAAACTTCTCTTTGGATATGGTTTTTATGGATGCCTTTGAATTATATTTGTGTTGGCCATTACATTGTTGTCCTTCTCGCTCTTCCTTTGCATCCCCAAGCTTGGAAGCCATTCTGTTATATGTGTTTTGTTCATCAATTTAAATTATGCCTTATATAGTTATATTTTTCTTCGACTGTTATGTTTGTGTGGTGTGTTGTATGTGTCATTAACTCGCACAAACTTATAATTGGTGAGGAGTTCAACTTCTGTTGTAACAATTAATTAACCTATATGAATGGCAGCTGCAAAATTTACTGGAACGGGGCATCATTTACCACGACCTCTATTTCAGATTGCATCAGGTTATTGGAGAATTTAATATGGATAGTGCAAATGTCATCCCATCTGCCCAACCACAGATTTATCGATCGTCTGTACCATGTGAGTGTCATGGTTTAGCACGCAACTGCTTCAATGCAAACTGACATTAATATTTTCCCTTGAATCTCATTTGTTTAGGGAAACGTCGAGCAGTGTTTATTCATCCTGAAGATCAGTACCAACGCTGTGTTTTATCTGCTGAAGAGGAAGAAGCATTTGAGAGAGGTGTGTTATCTGTGTTTTAATTTTTCTAATTAGTTCATCTATTCAATGAGTAATACATGGTTTTATATTTAAATTCTGCAGAAGAAGCTGCCTTGCAATTCCAACTCTCTCAACTTCGGCGAATACTAAGGTTCATAGGAGGGGCTTGCCTTTTGAACACCAAGGTTGTTGTTTGCTAAATTTTGTAGCAAGTCTTATAAATTAGGCTATTCTAGATTGTTGAATCTTTATTTATTTCTTTAATATCGTATGTGTTTTGGTGTTGTTTATAGTTTTGGAGCCGGAGTTTAGATTTCTATTACAAAAGCAAAGTCGATTACTTCGACGTATTCATCTGCATAGAAAGAGACGTGGCCGAAGTTTCTTTCCTACAGAAGTCAATCAAAGTATGTGGATTCTAATGGCCACTATTATACATGAAATGGTTCATCTCTATTTTGGTTTAGTTTTTGTACATTGGATATATGTTTTTGTGTTCTGGTCAACATATTTTGTTTCCTATTTTGGTTTTAGAACATATAATGTACCCATTTATGCCATGCATATAATTTAGTGATGTACGCTTCATGTCACCTTATGCAAATAGTGGATTGTTTTTAGATGTTGATGTGTCAACGGCAAATTTGTGTGTTATGAACAAACTTTGGTGTTTCCTGAAATTTAACTTATTCTTACTTAAAATGAGCGGTATACCAATCTATCTTGCCTTGAGAACATTTATTTTAATAATTGTGTTTACTGTAGCGCGCCTAAATCGGCTTCACAGTTTCTCAATCTCATTCAATTTATGAATTACTGTGACAAAAATTTATTAATATTACTTATCTATTTCACTAGGTCCTCCGTTGGTTGAATTTTTTGATATTGGTCCACCTTCATGTACGTGTCAACATTGTGGAGCAGTTATGTGGCGGTTCGAGAGTACTTTATCTACACGGAATGATGTGTTGCCTGCATTTCCTTTATGTTGCAACCATCGTAAAGTGAAATTGCCTCCCCGCAGAGATGTGCCCGAATTTCTTAAAACTCTACTTGAAGGGGATACACCATTAGCGCGTCACTTTCGTACTAACATCAGAGCCTATAATGGGGTTTTTTGCTTTATTTCTCTCGGAGGTAAAGTCAATCACTCTATTAATGATGGTCGTGGAGTTTATGTATATTCAATCGGTGGTCAGATTTATCATCGAATAGGATGTTTGGTTCCTGGTGATGGGGATAGTCCGAAATTTGCACAGCTTTACATTCACGATTCAGATAACGAGGTGCAGAATCGTATGGACTTTTACTCCACTGATCCTGCCAAGAATCCGTTGCGGCAGTGTATTGTTGAAGGCCTCCAGCATATGTTTGATGACAATAATATCCTGGTACGTACATTTCGTTCTGTGCGAGATAGGATACAAAACTCTGGTGTCCAGGAGCTTCAACTGAAACTATTGGCTAAGCGTGAAATTAATAGTAGAGAATATGATTTGCCCTCTGCGAATGAGATTGCAGCATTGATTGTAGATGAAACAGGAGAGCAATCATTTTCTCCAGATATAATTGTTCAACAGAAGGGTTCAGAAATCGAAAGGATTAGCGTATACCATCCAAGTCTGATGGCATTACAATATCCAATTTTATTCCCATATGGCGGAGGATGGGTGGCATCCCTGCATTAGCTATAGTCACAGTAGCTCTAATATCACTGTTGGAGATGAAATGATAACCCAGTGTGATTTCTATGCATATCGTCTTCAAACCCGTCTCCAAGAGTCGAATTCTCTGTTATTATCTGGTAAATTGTTTCAACAATATATGGTGAATGCATTTGCGTTAATTGAGGCTGAACGCTTAGACTGGATGCGTACCCATCAGTCGAAGCTAAGAGGACACTACTACAAGGATTTGTTGAATTCTTATTTGCGAGGGGATAGTGATATCAAGCTTTCTGGGAAGCCAGTTATTTTAGCTGCCTCACACACTGGTAGTCCAAGATACAAGTATGAGAATTTTCAGGATGCGATGGCTATTTGCAAGTGGATTGGTTATCCTGATTTGTTTATAACATTCACTTGCAATTCTAACTGGCCAGAGATACAGTTAATGGTTGATTTGATTAGAAGGTACAATGGCAAAGATCCTGACCGGGCTGACATCACCGCCAGAGTTTTCAAAATCAAGCTTGATGAGTTTATGTTAGAGATTCGCGAGAAACAAATATTTGGGAAAATCAATGCATGTATGTGTGCTTATTCATTCGTTATTTATCTATTAATGTTCATCCATTACTCTCTTACCTCATTGAACTAATATTCCTTTTCCACTATTTGCATCTTGCTGTACAGATGTCAAAGCAATTGAATGGAAAAAGCGGGGTCTCCCTCATGCACACATATTGCTTTTTTTGGCCTCGGAGAATAAATTCCATGGTCTTGCGGCTATTGATTCCATAATATGTGCTTAAATTCCGGATCCTGATCTTGATCCTGAACTGTATGCAGTTGTCACAAGTTCAATGATGCATGGCCCGTGTGGTACAGTACGTCCTAATAATGTGTGCATGAAGAATGGGAAATGTAGTAAGCATTACCTCAAGGAATACTCTTCTCAAACAACTATTGATGAAACTGGGTTTGCTAAATATCGTCGGCGGAACAATGGTAGAGTTTTCAACCGTGGCGGCGTTGATCTGGATAATCGATGGGTTGTACCCTACAATCGATATTTGTTACTACGATTTGGAGCGCATATCAATATTGAATATTGTAACAAGACAAGGTATGGCGGAAGTAAATCGTATTTATCTATATGACGTTGTTGTTTCCTTTATTATATTACCAAACTCATATTCTTAATGACAGGCTATATGTATATTTATATGCTACACTCATTATTAACTTTATGCATGCATATGAATTATGATTTAATTTCCAAAGATGAATAAAAACCAAACCAATATTTGTGCGATTTCTCTTTTTTTTTTAGTTATTTTATAAACCCAGTGTTATCTTATTGGTGTGACTTCTTGCCGCAACTCTGTAATTTTTGTAATATTTTTTGGTGTGTTTTCCTTCATTTTTTTTTTGCCCATTGGATAAGCTATTGTGATCCATTTGTTGCCTTTTGTTCTCTGTACTTTGATTTCTTATTTAATACAAGTCACATTTAAGAAAAAATGTAATACAACTTTTTCCTACTTCCCTATCTAACATCTACAACTTGGTTTTATTTGATGTTTCTATAGGGCTGTGAAATATTTGTTTAAGTACATCAATAAACCCGAGAATCGTGCAATGGTCACTGTAGCTGCACAACAAACAGCTTCGGCTATGGATGGTCGGAATCGTGGAACTACGGTTGTGCAAATCGATGAGATAAAGGCATTCATGGATGCCCGTTACATCACATCGGGAGAAGCATGTTGGAGAATTTTTAGGTTTGATATATACACTCACTCTCCAACAGTACTGCGTATGTCCTGTCATTTGCCTGGTGAGAATACAGTATATTCAAATGTTGATTCTAACGTGGAGGAAGCGGTTGAGTCTAGCAGTTCCCAAACCTCAATGTTGTTAGCATGGATGGATCTCAATCTTCAGTCAATGGATGCACGGAAATATACCTTTGCGGAGATGCTACAATATTATGTATGGAATAAAAAATACAAGAAGTGGCAGCAGCGCAAAAAAGGTACCTGCATTGCTAGATTATATTACTGCTACCCATCCGCAATGGAGCGATACTATTTGCGAATGCTATTGCATGTTGTTAAGGGTTGTTGCTCTTATGATGATATTAGAACAGTGAATGGGGTGGTATATGAAACATTCCAAAAAGCATGTTATGCTCGGGGACTGTTATCATGAGATTCTGAATGGAATGATTGTGTCCAAGAAGCTTCGCACTGGGCTTCTGGTTATAAACTTAGAAAACTTTTTGTCACAATTCTTATTCATTGTCAGGTGGCTGATGTGACTTCTTTTTGGTTAAAGAATTGGGAATTACTAAGTGAAGGCATTTTGCATTCACGACGTAGAGAGCTGAATTTACCCCAGTTGAATTTGTCGGAGGATGAAATTAAGGAGTTGTGCCTTATTCATATTGACAAATTGATGGAGAGATTTTCGAAGTCATTAGCAGATTTCCCTGGGTTGCCTGTTCCTGATCAGTGTTTGCGTTCACATACGGTAAACAGGCTGATAGATATGGAGATGAATTATGGACCCGATGACTTAGACTGTTCTGAGGATCGACATAGTAGACCGTTGAATGGAGAACAACAAATCGCTTACGATATGGTATTACATTCTGTTTATACCAATGAGGGTAAATGCTTTTTTGTGGATGGATTTGGGGGTACTGGTAAGACATTTCTGTGGCGAGCAATTTGTGAGCAATTAAGATTTGAGAAGAGGATAGTATTATGTGTTGCTTCATCTGGTATTGCTGCACTGCTCATGGTCGGTGGAAGAACTGCACACTCAAGATTTCACATTCCCCTGGATTGTGATACAAAATCAACTTGCAATATTGAGCAAGGTTCTGAGGTAGCTGAATTGATTCTCAATGCTTCACTTATTATCTGGGATGAGGCACCGATGGCTCTTAAACACAACATAGAGGCCCTAGATAGGACATTGAGGGATATTTTCCGAGTTAAGCATGTTGATTCTGAGTTGAAGCCTTTTGGAGGTATGACTATTGTGTTTGGAGGTGATTTCCGACAGACGTTACCTATCATCACGAAGGGTACACGGACTGAAATTGTTAATTCTTCCATAAAGAGATCTTATTTGTGGCTGTCTATGACAGTATTGAAGCTAACCGAGAACATGCGATTAAAATTGCCTCATTCTGAAGCATCGGCCAGGTTAGCAATCTCAAATTTTAGCAAATGGCTTTTGGAAATTGGTGATGGTACAAATAGTAATATTTTTGGAGAATCAATTATCCCGATACCTCTACACATTTGTGTTCCCCGTCGCAGTGATCCAATTCCTGATATTGTTGCTGAAATATATGGTCAGTTTCTCTCCACAGAAAATATGTCAACCTATTTGGTTGAGCGAGCTATCTTAGCCCCTCATAATGACACTGTTGCGGCCATTAACAATTATGTATTGGGTCTATTTCCTGGTGAAGAAGTTTCTTATTTTAGTTCGGATTCGCTAGAGATTGATGCCAAGAATCAGCATGTTGAAGAAGGGGACTACACAGTTGAATTCTTGAACTCTTTAAAGATTGGGAATTTTCCGGAACATGAGTTGAAATTGAAGTTGGGGTGCCCTGTTATTCTGCTTCGAAATCTGGATCAGAGTACTGGGCTTTGCAATGGAACTCGGATGATCGTTAAGAGATTAGGTAAGTGGTTTATTGAGGTCCAAATTTTGACCAAGACACATGTTGGTGATACAGTTTTCTTACCACGCCTAAGTTTATCGGTCCACTACAAGAGCTTAAATTTCACTCTGGTTCGAAGGCAATATCCAATTGCACTGTCATATGCAATGACAATTAACAAGAGTCAAGGTCAAAAATTAAATCACGTTGGCATCTGCTTGCAAAGACAAGTATTTTCTCATTGTATGTTGCTATGTCTCGAGTTACGTCGGAAAGGGGACTCAAGATTCTTAGCTGTGACTCGACTATGCAGAACATTGTGTTCACTGAGATTTTTGAGTAGTGGTTTATTGATGTATTATGTTTTATTCGATTTGAGGACTAAGACTGTCAAATTTATCGGGTCGTTACAATTTGAATCTTGAGTTCTCAATTTGTCCAAATTATTTTCCTGTTTTTAACAGCCAATTATATGAAATGTGATTTATGCACACTACTTTATATTTAATTGTACCTCAATTTACTCTACCGAAGGGTATGCGAGTGTGACCGTTATATTGCAATACGAAGAAGAACTTCCATAGTCGCAACTGAACTAAACTAAATTAACACCACAACCCAGCCCACAAAACAACCCAAGCATGGTTCAGTTAAATAAAATATAGTTAGAGAGGGAATGCCCAGCCGGATTTGTTGAAACTAAATGGCCAACCTATTCCCATAAAAAAAAGGCCAACCTACACTACCTTGGGCGGATCCTTCTCCACTCCCCCACCTCCTCTACTGCCCAATATCCGATTTTTTTGGATCTTCTATGAGGTGAAGGCTGCCGCATTCCAAGCCATTATTTCTTTATTAAATACATTCATTATGATTTTCATTTCATGTTAATTAGTGGTGGTGTGGGCCGGGCCGGCCGGGTTGGCGTATCAAATAATAATTAGCAATTTTGAGAGGCAATTTTGGACAAGAATTGTTGACACAGTCGCAATTAGCAATGTTGTTAAAACGAAACCGGACATCGATCCGGATTAGTAAAGGGTTCAAGGTTTATCAAATAACCGGTGGTTAA